>CM048745.1:147609322-150109322 GCA_026315105.1 Locusta migratoria
AAAACAATGTGGCTTATTTCCCACAAGTACAGTGAGACACTTCATCATCCGTGTCTTAGTATCAACTTCTACAGTAAAAACAACAGTACAGACAAAAGCCAATGAACTTAACATAGAAATTATAATATACGGATTCCATGATTCTATTTCTTCATTATCCATGCACTGTCTATGATTCAAATACAATCGTTGCCACTTGCTACTGACAAGCTGCCCAATACCTAAACAGAAAAAAGATCTGGGGCAGTGTTTGATCTCTCACATGCTAATTATCTTTTGGTCATCTGGCACCGGTACATGCAGATAAGTAGTGTAAATGATCGATAAATGATGAAAATTCTCCTCAGAGATGATAAATATTTTTCAAAAGAGATAGATTGGCTGGCCAGTACTTACCTTTCTGCTGAACCGCCGATAGTTACACAAATGAAGAAACAAAAAAAACACTTCTGAAACACCACCTTCATGACATAGGTCGTGAATTACCTGTCACTTCCGTTCCCATCCTTTTTTCGTCCCTTCTCTCCCACCTGAGGAAGGAACGGTGTTCCGAAAGCTTGTCATTTTTCGTCCCCCTTTTTTTCTGTTTCTTCATATGTAACTATCGGCGGTACAGCACAAAGGTAAGTACTTGCCAGCCAATCTATCTCTTTTGAAAAGTAGTGTAAATGGTTAAACTACAATATTACATGTGACTGCGTAGGCTTTCCCGGCGTAATGCTTCATAATATTCTTGTCGGTTGTATGGCCACATGGGAGAGATGCTCTGAACCGTTTTCTGGACCATTTTAATTGCCTCCATCCTAGCATTAAGTTCACTATGGAGGTCGAGATAGATGGGAAGCTTCCATTTTTAGATGTCATGGTGTACAGAAGGGGTGACGGAACATTGGGACATAGTGTTTACAGAAAGCCCACTCACACGGACCGCTACTTGCATGCAACAAGTTGTCATCCACCTTACCAGCGCACTGGTGTCCTGCGCACGCTGACAAAAAGAGCTTTTGCCATTTCAGATGCTGAAAGTCTAACTAAAGAGATGGACCATCTGAGAACGGTTTTCACGGAGAATGGTTACACGGACCAACAGATCTGCCGTGCTTTTCAATTTGGACCGCCGCGGGAACCACAAGAAGAAACGTGCAAGTCGCTGGCTTTCCTACCGTTTTCTGGAAGCATTTCATCTAAAATTGGAAGGATTTTGAAACGATATGACATTCAATGCATTTTTCGTCCACCTGCCAAGGTTAGAGCACTCCTGGGCTCAGTAAAAGATGACTTAGGATTGAGGAAACCCGGTGTATACAAAATACCTTGTCACTGTGGAAAAGTTTACATCGGCCAGACAATTCGCACAATTCAAGATCGATGTACTGAACACCATCGACACACAAGATTACTTCAACCAGAGAAATCTGCAGTAGCTGAGCACTGTCTTACCGAGGGACATAAAATGAAATATGATGAAACACAAATGGTTGCTTCAGCGTCTCGCTATTGGGACTGTATTTTAAAAGAATCGATTGCTATTCGTCTTACTGACAATATTATAAACAGAGATAAGGGTTTTCCTTTGAGTAGAATGTGGAACCCTTTATTACATGACATCAAAAAACAATGATCTCTGCAGAATAGCGATCTATCGTTTACGCCGGCTTCCACCACTGGCGGCGCTGAAACGTAGAGGGCAGAACTGTCAATTTTTGCGCACGCGCCCTCGGCCTTCCGCGGCGTATATAGGGGCCGCCGCTCGCGGCTTGTACTCAGTCTCGGCGAGTCGGTGTACCAGCACTGTCACCTGAGGATGGCGGCCAGGTGGACCGCCGAAATATCGTGTCAAGATGACGTTTTGATCCGGCAGCAAACCCGACAAGAATATTAAAATATTACATAATATAATAAGGACAGTTTACGACTCACCGCAAAGATACAATGACAAGCACATTTCAGTCATGGCTTTCTTGAGAAAATAAAACATTCACGCAATCACACAGGCAATAACACAGTCACACAACCGACATCTCCTGCTGCCGCACTCCAAATTTTTGATACGGTGTGCGGCAGCTGGAGATGATGGTTGTGTGACTGTGTTATTGCCTGTGTGATTGCGTGAATGTTTTATTTTCTGAAGAAGGCCATGGCCGGCAGCTTAAGTGTTGTATGTTTGTGTCTAATAATGGACAGTCTAAGTTGGAATTAACAATATATAACAGGACAGTTTACGACATGACGACGAGCCGCGACAGGAACACAAAAAGTCACACACGTACAAAACTATCAGCTATCGGCCATGGCCTCCTTCAGAAATAGGAACATTCATGCAATCACACAGTCACACAACCGTCATCTCCGGCTGCTGCACTTCGAATCACACTCTGCAGTGTGGCAAGAGGGGAGGGAGGGGGGGGGGGGGTAGGAAGTTTACGTCACTGCGTTGGGGATGGATACAGCACAGCCTTCCAGAGTATGTACGTATTAGATGGGAGGAACGAGATGCAGCTTAGGGCTGGAGTGGGGAGGTGAGTGAGTGGAGGAAAATAAGCCGGCCGCGGTGGCCGAGGTGACTGAGGCGCTCCAGTCACGGTCAGCACGGCCACTACGGTCGGGGGTTCGAATCCCCCCTCGGGCATGGATATTTGTGCCGTCCTAGTTTGTAAGTAGTTCATAAGTAGTTTGTAAGTTTAGGGACTGATGACCCCGTAGTTAAGTCCCATAAGCTTGACAAACATTTGAACATTTTTTTTGAGGAAAATAAAATTAAATTGAAATGGTATGCACTCACACACGCACACACACACAAACAAACACACACACACACACACACACAAACAAACACACCACTCAAAATAGGAGAGGTTGAGGATAGAGAAGTAGAAACTGTAATGTATGGAAAAAAGGGAAGTTATCATAGGTTGAGGCCTGGATGATTTCTGGATTGGAGAATGTACTCACATCTCTGCAGTTCAGAAAATCTGGTAGTGGGTGGAAGAATCCAGATGGCCCAGGTTGTGAAACAGCCATTGAAATCAAGTGTGTGCTCTGCTGCATGCTGTGCCACAGGGTGGTCCACTTAGTTTTTGGATATCAACCACCACCTTCACCCACACTTTACCATTTCGACCCATTTGACTCCTGGATCCCTACTTGTTACAGTGGATGCCACGTCCCTATACACCAACATCCCACATGCCCATGGCCTTGCCACTCTCGAACACTACCTCTCTCAACATCCTTCTGAATTCAAACCCGATATCTCATTCCTCATAACCCTCACCAACTTTATCCTAACAACTACTTTTCCTTTGAGGAGAAAGTTCACCATCAAATCGATGGCACATCCATGGGCACCAGCATGGCACCCTCCTGTGCCAACCTGTTTATGAGGCATCTGGAGAAATCCTCCCTAGCTTCCCAAAACCCCAAACCTCTGGCCTGGTTCAGGTTTAATGATGATATTTTCATGATCTGGACTCAGGGCCAGGACACCCTAACCTCCTTCCTTCAGAACCTGAACTCCTTCTCCCCGATCCACTTCACCTGGTCTTCCTTGACCTACCATGCCACATTCCTGGATGTCAACTTCCACCTCAATGATGGCTCCATCCACACTTCCTTCCATATTAAACTTACTAACCACCAACAGTACCTACACTTTGAAAATTGCCATCCCTTTCACATCAAAAAATCCCTCCCTTACAGCATATTTGCAGTGACGAGAACTCCCTTTCTGAATATGCTGAGGGTCTCACAAAGGCCTTCACAGACAGAAACTACTCCACAGACCTAGTCTGCAAACAGATCTCCCATGCCATATCCTCACATATCCCAAATCCTCCTCCTCCTAACACCAGTAACCATCCACAAAAGAGCATTCCTCTTGACGCCCAGTACTACCCGGGACTCGAACAACTAAACTGCATCCTTCGCCAAGGTTTTGCTTTTCTGTTCTCATGCCCAGAAATGAGAGACATCCTGCCCAAGATCCTTCCCATCTCTCTTAAAGTGGTGTTCCGTCACCCTCCCTCTCTCCATAACATCTTAGTCCATCCCTATGCCATCCTGAAACCCAGCCCACTGCAATAGGGATCATATCCCTGTGGAAGACCCCATTGCAAGACCTGTCCAATCCACCAAGTCAGCACTTCAGCACTTCTTATTTCAGTCCTGTCCAGGGCCGGTGCAAGGGGTTTTTCCTGAATATGCTAGAGTCAGTTTTGCCGCCCCCCCCCCTCGCCCTACCCGCCATCACCTACATTCTTTGTTTTTTTTTTTTTTTTTTTTTTTTTTTTCTTTTTTTTTTTTTTTTTTTTTTTTTTTTTTTGCATCTGCCATCCAAGAAGGTCCATTTCCCATTACATTAATGGACCGAGCTACAACTTATTAAAATTTTACTTTGTGCTGTGTTCAGTGGTTTCCTAATCAAGATGTTCAGTTATGGCCCTTTAGCTCTGCAGGGCTAATCCCCACAGGTTCCCGTCCCTGCCACGGGGAGTCGGACCTCTACCACCGGAACCACTGCCTCACTTCCACATATGAGAACTGAAAACCTTACAACTACATATCCCAGTTTACCACCACCAAAAACTAATGTACTGTGTGACGCTCATACTCCTACTGTACTGTACAAACTAACAGAGCGTCACTTATACTATCCTCTGCGATTTGCCAACCAGGGGAGAAGTTCGCATTTCTGGGACGGGATGTCCCGATCTCAAGCGTCAACACTGATTTAGAACAGAGCTTGGTTCACCCACGGTGCAACCAGTCCACCCAAATCCGCATTCCATATGCTCCGGTCCGTTGCATAGCATAGGAGGGAACATCCACACCGTCACTCCTACTTCTCCCCCCATCTACATCTCAGTACGTGAATATGTTAAATAGAGGTCTTTATCTCATGTACATTTCTAATGACCTGTTGGACATTATGTTCGCAAATTCATCTAAGATTATCACTTGCTCAGAATCAGTTACGAGTTCCCTGATATCATACGTTCTCAACTGACCTCGCACATCGTGGGCAACATCCGCGAAAATTGGACACTCGAAGATTACGTGTTCTGGTGTACCTACAGCGGCATCACAGTCACATACCTCCGTGTCCCTCGTCCTAAATCGGTGCAGATACACTGGATAGCGTCCATGGCCAGTAAGCAGATGTACAAAACCCCTACTGGGTTCGAATTTCATCTGCAGCCTCTCTCTGACACTTGGGAAGAAATCGTGGACCCTGCGAGATGACTCACAAGCGTCCCATTGGCTTTGCCAGATGCTAAGTGTCTCCTCCTGTATTTCTCTCTTACTTCCCAAGTGCTTTCCCATTATGTCTATGATTTTGTCAAAGTTCCTCTTCTTGAGCCAATATATGGCTGCTTTTCTGCGAATCTGCAGATCAAGAGGACACAACCCCATGGGCAGTAGCAGACCATCTGTGGGAGATGTACCGAAAGCACAAATGGAACTTATCAGAATGTTTCTCTGTACCCTACTCACGGCTTTAGAGGGACACACTAGGCACAATCTGTGCGCCCATGAGCTGGAGCCATCTCCCACCATTGACTCCAGTATTGCGCTGTGATATAGTTTCACCAGTTTTGGTGCAAGGTAGAAACTCTGTTGTCCAATCCAAAGTAGTTTCTGGAGAACTGCAATCGCTTTGTTAGCCATTATGTCAATGTGTGGGCCGTAGCTTAACTTCTCGTCTAGGTACACACCCAGGTACCTCTTCACCGCCTCCCTACTGATTACACATTCATTTATCCTGATAGACGGATTCCTGTTCCAGCTGATGTTACCTTTCAGCATCATGTACCGGGAATTGCTGGGTGCAACCGACAATTTCGATTTATTGCACCACTCCTCTAAGATGTCGATAGCTATCATGCATCTGTTTTCAATCTGCAACCGACTGTTACCGTGAACCAAAATAAGCAAATCGTCGCCATACGCGACCAACATATTGTATACAATCAAAATAAAACATGACATTGATCAAAAATTATAAAAATAAAAGTAAATATAAACATTTTCTGCATTCATATAATTGGCCTTTTAAACAATAAATAAAGGTACGATAAAACACAAAATACAATGGGAAGTGAAATATTGAAAACACCAAACTAATGTATTACAATATTTATTTTAAATTTGTTTAATTTTAACATCAAAATATATCATTGTAAGATTAACATTACATACAAGGAAAGGGGCGTAACTGAATGAAACAGAATAACATTAAATTCGCACTTTTCTTGCGTTAATCTTGGCAGTCTCTCAAACTTGTATCAGTGTCCAGTGAGTCGAGAATGTCGTTCTCAATTGTCAGTGTTGCCAACGCACTAAGTAGTTTTTGAGAAGTGGCTGAACGCAGATAGTTCTTTATCATTTGGTGTTTTGAAAAACTCATTTCTCCACTGGCCACTGAGACTGGGAGCGTAAGAAGAATTCTCAAGGCAATAAATACGTTCGGGAAAAGGTCCATCATTCCATTTTAGTCAGATAACTTACTGTTCCTTCAGCTTCCGGCGAATTATGTTTAGGGATCAAAGGTGGTAGCTTAACGATCTCTCTCATCAGGTCCTCTCCTCTCATGTCACTGTTATTAGCTGCTGTCAGTACTGCTTCCAGGTTCTTGCACATTTCTATAACGTCTTCTTTTTTCAGTTCCTCTAGCTGTTTTGAATCATAAATAAACTGGAAATATTTGCCACTAATCCGTAATAGTTCGAATCTTTCATCCAGAGTGTTTATTACCTTTTCGAAGACATCAAAAGGAGTCTTACCCGGACTTAACAGACTCATCTTTGCTCTCATACGAAAATTGTCGTTTCGCATTTCTAGAATTCACTTGGACTTCAGTAGGGAAAGCTATCGATACGGAAATTGAAGTTTTTAACCTGTTGCCTAGTTGTACCAGCGCTGTAACTGCTAACGCACACGGCCACGATGACAAGAGTACCAGTTTGACAGCAGCGCAAATCCAGCCACCCGGCAAATGCGTGATTTTCACTGCACGTATACTGTGGCTGTACGGTCGTGTTGTGACAGAAAAGTATTGAGCGCGCATCGCACAGACTCATCCCCTCATGCTTCACCACCACCAATACATCAGTTTCCTGACCACCTGCGCAATAGTCTTTTGGAGTCAGGTGTCAGCCCCCAGAACAGCGCATTTATATCAGGGCGCTAAATTTGAAAGCATGGCGCCTTATTACGGTGTAGATTCTGTAAATATTAGAAGGGGCTCCAAACAGAAATGGGATGTTTCTTTTAATTCCCGAAAAAGGCGGTGGCGTCTTTAGGGAACAAATTTGTCAATGAAATCAATAGCGTTGATTTGGAAAGGATACCACCCTATACAGGTGTATGTGGTCTCATTGTCCATAAAGATGCGTCAAAAAGATATAGGGTTTTCTTGTCTTTGAGGGGGGGGGGTGAAATTCTCCCTGTAACTAAAGAGCGCCGATTCTGAAAGCTTGGCGCCCTATAGCGGTGTAGGTTGTTCAAAACGTTCAAATGTTTGTAAATCTATCGGACTCAACTGCTGGGTTGTCAGTCCGTAGCTTACATACTCAACACAAACACCCGTCTCCGAGAGGGGACTCGAGCCCCCGACGGCGAACGGTCGCGCGCAATGCAGCATAGCGCCCCAATGCGGACGGTAAATCCGCTGCGGCAGTGTAAGTTGCCTATCCAGGAGGGCCAAATAGAAATAGGCCGTTTATTTTATATCCCGCAAAAGGCGGCCACGTTTTTAGACAAACATTTTTTGGCGCCAAAATTATTTTGCCCCCGGCGCGGTTGCGCCCTCTCCCTGGCGGCGCCCCATGCGGCCGCATGGTCCTCGCGCCGGCCCTGGTCCTCTCATAGGCTTATCCTATCCTATCAGAGGCCGGGCCACCTGTGTAAGCAGCCGTCTAATTTACCAGCTGTGCTGTAATCACTGTACATCTTTGTATATTGGAATGACGAATAACCAGCCGTCCATAAGAATGAATGGCCACCGCCAAGGTGGAGCACCCTATGGCACAACATGCAGTGGAGCATATGCTTCATTTCAATGGCTGCTTCACAACCCGGGCCATCTGGATCCTCCCACCCACCACCAGCTTTCCTGAACTGCACAGACAGGAGTTTTTCCTACAGTACATTCTCCGATCCCGAAATTATCCAGGCCTCAACTAACGATAACTTGCCCTTTTTTCTGCACCATACAGTTCCCACCTCTCTATCCTAAGCCTCTCCTATTTTGAGCGCTGTGCGTGCGTGTGCATGTTTGTGTGTGTGTGGGGGGGGGGGGAGGGGGGGCGCGTGCTTTTATTTTATTTTATTTTCCTCCACTCACCCACCTCCACACTCCAGCCATAAGCTGCATCTCTTTCATCCTATCTAACACATCTGGAAGGCTGTGCTGTATCCATCCCCACCACCGTGACGCAACGTTCCTATCCCCCACCCCTTCCCTCTTTCCACACTACAGAGCACGATTTGAAGTGCGACAGCCGGAGATGACTGTTGTCTGCCTGTGTGATTGCGGGAATGTTCCTATTTCTGAAGAAGGCCATGGCCGATAGCTGAAAGTGTTGTATGTGTTTGTCTTTTTTTGTGTTCCTGTTGTGGCTTGTCATCACGTCTTTGCAATGAGTCGTAAATTGTCCTATTATATATTGTATATGTCGTTTTTATGTGCCTGTCACAGCTTGTTATAGTGTCTTTGTGGTGAGCTGTAAACTGTCCTCATTATATTGTTTGTTTCCAACCTCGACTTTTCATGATGTGAAATTACATACTCTTTTATAGTTTGTAATTGTGACTGTTTGTTTCCTTTGATACAAGCATATTTTAGAATTAATGTGAAATTTGATTTACTTTTGATGCACTTATAGTACTTCATTAGATTGCTACAGGAATATAAGCCACAATTATAATAGTCCTCATAAATGTTCTCTAATACACTGTCTTCATTATCTTTTAATACATTGGACATCATCTTTTTGGGTAGTGAGGGTCCATACTCTCTGTGACTTCACTGTTCCTGTAGTTCTCGAGATGAATGTTATGTACTGTTTGAAGAGCTTCAGGTTCAGGTGCCGCCTGTCCTTCAAATTCCACATATCTAACCAGCGTAACGCATGTATTTCTATGTCATTGCCATTATATTTTTGAATTATTATGTTATATAATACATCTACGAACTCCATATCCTTGGTCCTGAAGTCATTTCCATATTCAGTGTGTTGTATCTTTGTCGCTAATATATGGACCACATGCGTAGGATTACTTCTCTTCATACCACAGCACTGCACACAGTTTACAGAGTAACTGACTTCTGAACACTCCGAGAGACAAATACGTACTGCAGGTATACCACTCACGAAACTGGAGCACTGGTTAGTGCAGCTACACTATACCACCGTCTAGTGGCGGTAGCAGATAAGTGTAGCATTTTTCATGGAAATGAAGCACACCACTGTTTTGTTTATGATTGATTGTTTTGTTTATGATTGCTTTTTATTCTAAGCATAGTTTCATGCAGTTCCAAGTGTCAGGTCAAAGGTGTCCCTTGTCAGTAGATGAAAGTATGAGCTTATCACGACTGCACGTACAATAAATTTAACATATTATTTGTGATTTCCACAGCTTACCACCAACAACAATTAAATTTTTAGTGTTTGGAATTTAGTAGCAAACTCTCACTTCGTATGTAACTCATCATAACTACAACAACAAAGAATTTAATATATATATGATTTAATATACTTGAAAAACACAAGGTCATTTTATTTGGAATATGATGACAAGGCACATCAAATATGGACAGACACGTGCAAATTTCACATTTTGAAACAGTGATTAAATTTTATTACAAAAGATTCCATTCTCACACACAGAGACATTACTTTTAAAACAGAGTAATATGTAATGTTTTTAACTGATACAAATTATATAGCACCTAAAATTTGTGTCAGTCAGCAGCAAACAAGTAGCTTTTTTACTAACCCATTCATTTAGAGGTTAAATGAGATTACACTATCAGTCATGCATTCTTTGTGAACAAGATTCTGCATTTGCTGCAAAACTTTGACTTCTTATCCACTTGAGGTGAGCATTGCTTATTTTCTTGCTTCTTTAATTTCTTATCCGTTTCCAGTAAATGCTGTAAAATTTCTTGTCCCCTAAGAGGTTTTCCATTCTTTGGTAATAGTCCACATTTGAACACACATGTCCGGCATAATGGTCCAGTTAAAGAGCTTGATGAACTTTGTTTTTTCGTTGTTAAAGTTGCTTGTTTTTCTAACAATTGTTTTGACTTTGACCTCTTTTCAGCAACAGTTTCTGGTAGTTCAAATTCAGAGAGTGAATCTTGTAAGCATTTTTTATTTTCATGCAGAATTGTAAACTGTCCACTTTTTTGCTGATCATTTCCTCTCCAGTAACAGCTTGGACCCAAATTTAGTGGAGGGAACATTTTTGCGTAAGAACTACTACTGGCTCCACTGCTGTCAGCTTCATAACGGTATTCTGAGTTAGTATGAGCTGGGATGCGGAGTTCTGGAAGAGATACAGCGCCACAGACACTACCTTGACTGGTGCAGGTCTTACTTTCAAACCCAGTTGTGTATTCTGAAGAAGTATTCATTGTTACACAATGTTTTGTATACTGTCTTTCATTATCAACAGTTAGAACATTACGAAATAACTTATGGTCATCCTCACTTTGATATATTTTTTTCATGTCTGCTTCGGTAAACACTTTTCTGTGTGAGATGGTATTAAGTATGCTACCACTAAGGCAACGTTGCATTTTGTGTTCGTAAGTGCATTCTGAAATAGTGTGTTTTACTAGGCACACTTCTGAATGTGACTTATCATTAGGTATACTGTAGTAACTACTACAGTGTTTACTGTCATCTTCAGTAATATGCTCAGATGCAGATGTATACTGTGTTGATTTAGATTTGCTGCTTTCATCCGTCTTAGAACTGAAGAGTAAGAGATCAAGCCACTCTTCCAAATCAGAGTTTGAGTTCTCCGATTCTGAATCTGCTGTATCACAGTCAGCATCATATCCAGCATCGTCATAATCTAAATTTTTCGAATGTGCTTCCTGTGATTTTGTTAGGGGTGGCAGCCAAATTTGTGTGGCGGTAGAGTTAGAGCTGGACTGAGAAAGAAATACTGGACTGTTCATTAATTCTAATTCTCTCGAGCTACTAGTCTCTTCATTACCTAACTGGACTTCATGTAACTGTGATCTGAAAGCCTTTGAAAATGCTTCGTAACTTCTTTTCTTTAATGAAGCTTTCTTTCTACTTTTATCTCTATATAAAGGAGCATTTCCAATTTCTTGTTTACCCGAATGCACTTCTAGAAATTCTGAACTGGCTGTCTGTGAAAAAGCTTCACAATATCTCTTCTTTAATGAAGCTTTCTTACAACTTTTTTCTCCATGTCTAAGCTCTCGAATGTTTTCAGTGTTTTTATTATCTGGATGCCTTTCATGAATGTCTGATTTAACAACCTGTGAAAGGTTTTCACAATTTAATTTCATTAATGTAGCTTTCTTACTACTTTTTTCTCTGTGAGTAAACTCTGAAACATTTCCAGTATGTTTTACCCCATTATGTACGTCCTCTGCAGTTTCAGAGGAAACATTGCAATCTTCTTCTTCATCTTCTTCATTGATTTCAGTGCTAGTTGTTGCTGAAACATATGAAATGCTTCTTGTACTATGATTTGTTCCTGTTATAAACTCATCACTTGTTGGTCCATCAGTTCCATCTTCAGTGGTTTCTAATGAATTTACGCCATAGGTGTTATCATTTACTATATCCACTTTTTTCACTCTGCTAGAAATTTCTTTGAGTCTGTGAGAACTGTTGTTCATGAGAGTGTTATCTGATTTGCTAAAAAGTATTTTAGTTTGTGTCAGATCAGTATCACTGATCAATTTAATTCTTTTTTTCACTGATGGTAATGAAATGAATTTCTGTCTTTGAGCCATTATTTCCGATGCAAATTTATATCGACTCATCTTTAAACATGTCTGAGATTTCGTTAGCAAATTATGTCCACTCCTGAGGTAAAGTCTTCTTTTGGTAATCTTTGAGTGTTTACAATGTCTTGTCCTATAGAACATTTTTCTGCGAAAATAGCTATGTAATTTCTTATGACTACACATTTTTTTACGCCATATAGTACTCACAATGTCTGCACACTGACTATCGTATAGACCAGGAAAAAATTTCCTCTCCTCAACTGAGAAGTGAAATGCTGCAACAAAGTTGTGGAATACAAAATTGTCTTCATCAGTGTGTGATGTGGAAGATGTTGGTTGGTTGTAAGTGAGCAGCATATTCCTCAAGAACTTTGCCAAAATATCTTCAGCGTCACTTTGAGGTAGCCTAAAAGAAAACAATGTAGGTATTAAAAGCTATTTCATTTTTAGTATTGAGTTCTATGTCTATAGACATATCTCTTTCATTTTAAGGAAATTCCATGTATTACCAACTTTTTAGGGATTTATGAACACACGATATCAGCCTAGTTTTGAATTTTATGAATTGAACAAAAGAGTTTTCTACACTATTAGAAAAATAGCTGAATAATGCCTTAGGATATTACTATACTACTTATTTCAAACTATAGTTCAATCCACAAATGATGGAGAGTCATGAATGTCTAGATGAAGATGAGAAAATCAAACAATGGAACTTCCAGGAAGGATTCAACAATTTTTCAAAAGGGTAGGTTACTACTCATCACGGAGACATCTTGATGATTTGCAGAAAGGCGCACATAAAAGATTACAAGTTTACTCAGCTTCTGGTCATTATGACATTCTTCAGAAATAGAAACACATATTCTCTCTCTTTCTCTCTCTCTCTCTCTCTCTCTCTCTCTCACACACACACACACACACACACACACACACACACACACACACACACACACACACAACCGCCGTCTTGAGCTGTTGTGGTCATACTGCAGTACTGTCCAATTCAAGAGCAGCAGGCAATGGTGGGGGTGAGTAATCAGCACAGAGAGGGTAGGGAGGGATACAAGGTGGAGGTGGGGGAAAATACCAGCACTGTCTGATGGGCAGGGAGGAAGGGAAGAGGAGAGATTGGAATGTGTGACGGAATGGAATACATACATGAGGCTAGAGTATGGCCAGGGCAGGGAAGGGGAGGGTGGGAAGGGAATAGGAACGAGCAAATGTTTAGGTATGGATGGTTTGGAAACATAGGGTATATCACAAGGTGAGTTTTCACCTGTGCAATTCAGAAAATTTGGTGTTTCTGGGGAGGATCCATATGGCACAGTCTGTGTACCAGTCATTGAAATGAGCCACATCATATAGGGTACCATGCTCTGCAACAAAATGGTCCAGCTATCTCCTGACCACAGTCCGACAATGGCCATTCATGTGTACAAACAGCTTGTTACTGGTCATGCCCAACTAGAAGGCTGCACAGTGATTGCCACTTGCTTTGTAGATCACATGACTGCTTTCATAGGTTGTCCTGCCTTTTATGGAAATGGAAATGCCTGTGTCAGAACTGGAGAAGGTGGTGGTAGGGAGGTGGATAGGATAGGTTTTGCATATATGCCTATTGCAGGAATATGAGTCATGGTTAAGGGGTTGGGAGCAAGGATACAGTAGGAATGGAATGGGATATTATGTAGGTTTGTAGATGGTAGAATACCACTGTACGAGGGGTGGGGAGGATAGTGGGTAGGTTATTTTTAATTTCAGGTCAGGATGAAAGGTACTAGAAACCTTGGCTTGACCATCGAATTCCCTATATCCAGCTGCAATCACTCCCTCCACAATGATCTCTATCTGTTCATATTCTGTCAGTCCATAGCAATCACCAACATAACCCTGCAAACCATGAAAACCAGTCCCAAACAGTTTTGAAGCCCTTCACCTACCATCCCAACTCAAAAAAACTCTCTACTCTTTTCATCTCCTATTTTCACTTTGGGTTACCATTATCCACCCCCACAATTAGAGCCTCTAAACATAAGCCACAGCCCCTCACAGCCGAGAAACCATGCCTTGCAGACCTTTAACATTCACCACACAGTAAGAAACTCCCCCTCCCCCCCCAACCACCAAACACAATCCACAACTGAAACAGACCAGAAACACAGTCTTTAACATTTCCTCCAAAAGACTCATTCCTTTTCAAAGGTCTTAGCTGTTGCTCCACTCCCAAATTCAACCACGCCAGATTTGTTAAGGATGTTCTCTCCTTCTCCCAATCCTCACATTGTAAACAGTTTTTGCTACCAATCCCACCATGCAGATCAATCCAAAACCAATACTGAATCCTGCCTGACCTAGTTCACTCCTCCATTCAGTCAAAATCCATGCCCACTGCCCCAAATATACCGTTTTAACTTTTCAGAATTTCCTAGCGTCTAACCTGGTCTCCCCATTGTTCCAAGAATTCTTATACAGAAACCAACCTTACACCCAAAAAAAGAAACAATCCAGCACCTAAAAACTAATCCCACCTTTATGATCCTACCTGCTGACAAAGGCTCCATCACTGTGATTTTAGACTGCAAGGATTAAATTGCAGAGGGCCTATGCCAACTGTCAGATTCTTGCACTTACATACCCTGCCAAAATGATTCCATTCCAAAAATACAACAGTCCCTTCTCAATTCATCCCAGTATCTTCCCCCCAGTCTATATCTCTCCTCACCCCTCTACACTGCACTCCCCCACTTTCTACATGCTTCCTGAAGTCCATAAACCCAACCACCCTGATGTCCCATTGTGGCCAATTATGATGCCCCTACTGAAAGACTCTCAGCTCTCATAGACCAACACCTACTCTTCACAGTTCCTATTCCTTCACCACCTGGTACCACGCTCGTCATGGTTGATGCAACTTTCCTCAACAGCAACATCCTCAATGCTTGTGGTCTTGCCACTGTTGGACACTACCTGTCAGAACACTCGACTGGCTCAAAGCCTGCATCCTCCTCCTCTGTCACAATGACCAACTACGTCCTTACCCACTACTACTTCTCTTCTGAAGGCCCACATACAAACAAATCTGCGGTACAGCCATGAGCACCATATGGTAGAGGTCAGAAACGGGCCGAGTATGAGCACGGTCTTGCGGGTTGCATATACTACAAATGTCTCCCTTCAACCCCACTGTAATTTCGTGAGTACAACGAGCTTAAGTGCGCTGGTGTAGCCATCCCATTGCATTCGTGGGCTCGTTGTCACCAAACATGAGCTCTGTGGGTACTCTGACATCATATTCATACTCGCTGTCTCCGTGCGATCGGAGAATCAACACGTTTGTCTATGCCACTGCCTCTATGCATGGATAAATGAGTGTCCATATGTTTGTAATTCATACAAATCTACAGTTTTATTCCAAGCTTTATGATATGTTGCACACTTGATCTTCTAAATAAGAGGAATATCACTGCTTACATAAAATTCCGTGTGGTGCATAGCGGAGGCTACCTTCATCTACAGTTTTCTTATGATCCTGTTAAATTTTGCACGCTTGATCTTCAGATCAAGTATTCATCAGTTTCTTTCTGCAATGTGTCAAGAGAATGACTTAATATCATTGTACTGAAGATCGTTTCCACACATTGTTACTCCACTCTCCATTACCTCAATAAGATTTAATAATTCTTTCACCTCACTAAAATGTTCTTGCAGATCAAGTGAAACATTTGTCACTCAATATTAACAAAACTATTCGCAGAAGAAAATAATTTTTACATATATTATAGTTTGATGTAACAAAGGCGTGAAATTATTTTTGTTACTGTGTACAGTTACGCGTAGCGTCAAATAAAGTGCACTATTCCAAGAAAATGAAGAGTTTGCTGTGGTGAAAAACACATTGCATAGAGTTTTTGGTACAGTCGATTTTTGCTCAAAAGTTGCTGTGTTTGAAATGTAGACAATATTCCTACTTTTCATTTGAAACCGAGCAGAATGATACGTTGTTTTCGAGACACTGGCGCTCCCATTTCCGTCCCTGAGCAATGGGAATCACGTGGTCACATCAACTGTCATATTTCATACTCATTTTGGCAAGGAAGTACTGCTTTATTCATTAGTGCATTAAAAATTCATATAACCAAATAAATGTATTAGAGTGAATGAAATATCTGGATGATGTCAAACTACTATCAAGATAAGTGATGCTGACTTTACATCGCAATGACTAAAGAGACAGTTTTCAGAAGTATAATATGGAATTATACAGCACGCCACTGACTTACATTGACTGTAATTTGCAAGAGACTATTGCAGATGAACCGGAACTGGGTGTATTTTTGAGATATGTTAGGAGATGAAAGCTCAGAACTGTCTGTGCTTTAACTAAACAAAACCCTTATTTCATTTATTAATAAAGAATGACCTAGGTTTCGAATCATAAGCCCATTTTTCAGTAAATAATTGATATCAAAAGTGACAACCAAGTAAAGATAAATGTACCAAATCCCGAAGCTATGGAATGTTGACTTGAGCTTTAAAATTGCATCTGAGATTCTGACCACATTACGTAAGGATTCAAAAATTCTTTAGCGTTAATTACAGTAACTATCACAATTGTGACAAAATTACCTAGAATATTACCAGTTCCTGAGAAACAAAATGTGTTTTTTTTTTTAATTAAGAAACTATAAAATGTTGCCTCCATTTATCAGTCCAGTGCCAGCTGTTGTCGGTGCCTCATCGCCCAAAGCGCTAAGTATCATAATTTAATTGCGTGAAATTTCGTTGCCAGTTAATTTCTTAATTTTCGTTACTGCTTCTGTTTTTAAGAGGTTTCTTCTCACCTACTTGCCGGATTTCGTCCATGCTACAGTTTTAAGAGTTTATTCTCACGTATTTTGATAAATACCGTGTGTATAAAAAAAAAATGTTGAAATGTTTGTAAATCTATCGGACCAAACTGCGTGGTCATCAGTCCGTAGCTTACAAACTACTTAAACCTACGTAAACTAACCTAAGGACAAACACACACACCCATGCCCCAGGGAGGACTCGAAACTCCACGGCGAGCAACCGCGCGCTCCGCAGCGAGACGCTTTAGACCGCTCGGCTACTCCACCGCGTCCCGTGTGTATAGTTTTCGTCTGCTGCAAGCTACGTGATTTAAGTGTAATGTTGTCACTTCCTTATTTCGTGTTCTGCTTTAAGAAAGGTTATATTCCCGCGCGTTTGATAACAGTGTATTCCATAGATGTTGTTGGTTATTTTGAAAACTGCCTGACTTAGTTTCGTTGTTTTGACAGTGTAGTTACCACTAACCACAGTCCAGTCAGGTGCCAGCCGCCTTTATTAAAGTACTAAGTCAGTTAAAAGTTGATTATTTAGTTTTCTACTTTCTACAGTTAATTGTATCGATAGGATGTGTGCCTGCTGTGTCCGGACGCAGGAGGAGTTGGCCACAGTTCACGAACAGCTGAGCGTGCTGTTGGCTACAGTCAGCCGTCTTCAGGCTGCTGTCTCGGGGTGCAGCGGTGGTGAGGAGTCTGGTGCGTCGAGTGGGACACCTTAGGTGTCTCATGCTTCACCCTCTGTCCCTGCTACCGAGGCACATTCAGGTGTACCGGACGTGGTCGAGCCGCCCTCTCCACAAGAGGAGTGGCGGGTTGAATGGCGTTCGCGTCGTTCGAGACGGAAGGCCAATGTTGAGGCTGGCCGTCCGTCCACGCCCGTTCGTACTGTGTGAGGACTTATAGCCACTCCTTCAGCAGGATATGATCAGGTGCATTGGGGGGGGGGGGGGGAATTATTAGTTATTGTGAGCCCCGTTAGGCAGATAGCGTCGAGACCCGGAAAGAAGTCCAACGTGCACTCGGTGTGTCTGCCGGGGGGCCTCATCCAAGGTGTGGAAGCGGCCTTGCCGGCGGTTATCAAAGGTGCGGGGTGCGGTCGACTGCAAGTCGTGGCTCACGTCGGCACCAATGACGCTTGTCGCTTGGGTTCAGAGGACATCCTCAGTTCCTACGGGAGTCTGGCGGAATTGGTGAAGGCTGCTGCCCTCGCATGCGGGGTGCAAGCAGAACTGTCGATTTGTAGCATTGTTCCCAGGGTTGATCGGAGTCCTTTGGTTTGGAGCCAAGTGGAAGGTCGGGACCAGAGGCTTCGCCGACTCTGTGACAGTCATGGCTGCAGATTTCTGGATCTGCGTTATCGGGTGGGGAATTGTAGGACGCCCCTATCTAGATCTGGGGTGCACTACACTAAGGAAGCGAAAAAATGTTGAAATGTTTGTTAAGCTTATGGGACTTTACTACGTGGTCATCAGCCCCTAAACTTACAAACTACTTATCAACTAACTATTACTAAGGACGGTACAAATATCCATGCCCGATGGGGGATTCGAACCCCCGACCATAGGGGCCGTGCAGACCGTGACTGGAGCGCCTCAGTCCCCTCGGCCTAAGGAAGCGGCTACTTGGGTAGCAGAGCATTTGTGGAGTGCACCAGGTTTTCTTTAAGGCTAGGCGCTAACTCTGATGAGCACGCGCCTGTCAACATTCAGACACTGACTTCAGGCCACGTTCTTCTAAAAAATTCGACTGTCAAAATATTAGCCGCGAACTTTCAAAGTATTAAAAAAAAAGTTTTAGGAATTTGCCGCACTGCATGGAAATTATTGTGCTCAGATAGCTTTATGCACCGAAAGCTGGCTAAATCATGATGTGGCAAGTTCAGAAATATTTAATGAGGCATGGAAAGTATATGGGAGGAGGAGTGTTCATCGCTGTGGACAAAGATATTGTTTCCACTGAGGTTGAAAGAAACTGTGAAGTTATCTGGGCACATATAAAAGGTCTAAAAGAAGTAAAGTTAATAGTTGGTTGTTTTTACCGGCCACCCAGTGCCGCTGTAGCAGTTTTAGAGTCATTCAAAGAAAGACTACACCAGGTAGTGCGTAGGTATTCGGGCCATGTAATATTAGTCGGGGGAAGGGGGACTTCAACCTTAAGAGTATAGATTGGGTCGTCTCTAGTTACATTTCAGGCGGTACAAACAAGCAGTCTCGCGAGCTACTTTTGGACACATTCTCGGAAAACTGTCTTGAGCAGTTAAACCGGCAACCCACGCGCAATGGAAATATTTTAGGCCTTATAGCTATGAATAGGCCTGACTTTATTGACGATGTCTGTCTAGAGACAGGAATTAGTGATCATGATATCGTCATGGCGCCAATGGTGACCAAAGTTCAAAAACCAATCAAGAAGGCTAGGAGCGTGTTTTTGTTGGGAAGAGCCGATTAGCAAATGTTACGATCGCACTTAGAAAATGAATGGGAATCGTTTAATTCCGGCACTATGGATATAGAGGAATTGTGGACTAAATTTAAGTGTGTGTGTTTGTAAATCTGTCGGACCAAACTGCGTGGTCATCAGTCCGTAGCTTACAAGCTACTTAACCTAAGTTCAACTAACCTAAGGACAACACACACACCCATACCCCAGGGAGGACTCGAACCTCCACGGCGAGCAACCGCGCGCTCCGCAGCGAGGCGCTTTAGACCGCTCGGCTACTCCACCGCGGCTAAATTTAAGTGCATTGTACATAAAGGGTTAGAGAAATATGTGGCTGTAAAGTCGATTAAGGATGGAAAAGATCCACCGTGGTATAATAATAATGTTAGAAAGCTACTGAGAAAGCTAAGACTGTTGCACTCTCGGTTCAGAAAAGAACACGCAAATAATGACAGGCAAAAGTTAGTAGAGATTCGTGCGTCTATAAAAAGATCGATGCGCGAAGCATATAATAATTACCACAGCCATACCTTAGCAAAAGATCTTTCCAAAAATTCTGGTCCTATGTAAAATCGATAAGCGGGTCAAAGCCCACTACCCAGTCACTCGTTGATCATTCCGGGGCAGTAATAGAAGAAAGCAAACGGAAAGCTGAAGTTCTAAATGTAACCTTTAAGAAATCTTTCACGCAGGAGGGCCTCACAAATGTACCATCATTTGATCAACGTACTAATTCCGAAATGGAGGACATAGTAATACGTATTTCCGGTGTAGAGAAGCAGCTGAGAGAGCTAAATACAAAAAAGTCTCCTGGTCCGGATGGAATAACAGGTCAGTTTTACAAAGAGTATTCTGCGGCATTGGCCCCTTACTTAGCTTGCATTTATCGCGAATCTTTAATTCAGCGCAAAGTTCCTAGTGATTGGAAAAAAGCGCAGGTGACTCCCGTTTATAAGAAAGGAAAGAGAACTAACCCACATAATTACAGGCCAATATCGTTGACATCAGTTTCTTGGAGAATTTCGGAGCATATTCTCAGTTCGAATATAGGCTAGTAAATTTCCTTGAGACGGAAAAGCTTCTTTCTATGAATCAGCACGGTCTAGAAAACATCGTTTATGTGAAACACAGCTTGCCCTTTTCTCACATGACAGCTTGCGAACCATGGATGAAGGCCAACAGGCGGATTGTGTTTTTCTCGACTTCAAAAAGGCGTTTGACGCGGTGTCACACTGCAGACTGCTAACGAAGATACGAGATTATGGAATAGGTTCACAGATTTGTGACTTCCCCCAGGGGGCCCACAGCTCTTTTGTGGGTATATGTGTGACTCGCACGGGTCCCCGAGCCATGCAGCCTTTCTTCTTCCTTTCCTGGGCTGCATTAGCTCCCCAGTTCCTTTCCTCCCCATCCTGATTCCTCCCCGTCATTCTCATCTACCCCTCTCTAGTTCGTTTCCTTCAAAACTGCACGACTATTCCTATGGTTCCGATGATTTTGATCTTCGTCGGTTTCCCTCTGTTTTCGGCACAGTTTGGTCCCCCTCGATGTTTGACCTCCACAAAAATTCACAGTTACTAATGTGAGCCATTCGGGGAAGAACTCCCGACCTAGCCCCTATGGCGTGGATCCCAATCATTTCCTTTTCCTTTCCTTCCTTGCCATAGCCCCCTCCCCCGCTAGGTCCCCAGCACGTGTAGGCAGTCTGTGTAAGGGAACTGTTATGGACCATTATGGCTGAGTCCCCGGACAACGCAGGGATCGCACCACTGGTACCAGAGCTGTAACCTCCCCATGCAGGCCAAGGAGTTGATACCCGTCCTCGTGGGGTATCAGAGCTCCCAGCAATGGCCATCGTGCCAGATGGCCTGAGCTGTGGCTGGGTGGCGGACATGGAGAGAGCCCCTGATCGGAGTGAGTGGTAGCAGGGCGGACGTTTCGCACGATGAAACGTGTCAAATTAGATAATGGTCGTGATACGGCTATCTCAGAAGGCAGGAAGAACAGATGTAATGCTACTAGCTACGATAAGAGGACCTTCCCATCTCTGTCTACCCTCTGGTAGGAGGGCCAGGCGCGTCGGCTTGGGGTGAAACCCTTTCCACGTTACCTGCTCTGCACCAGGATGGATGGAGAGATGTTCACCGCCACCAAACCATTGTTCTTTGTCGAACATATAGAGGATAAGTTTAGGGAAGTTGACTCAATGAGCAAGATGCGTACTGGATCACTACTCATTAAAACAGTCTCTGCTGCTCAGTCTGCAGCTCTACATGCCTGCGACCATCTCGGCAACGTTCCAGTGTCGGTAACCCCCCATCAGTCGTTAAACATGGTGCAGGGAGTTATCTTCCACCGCGACCTTCTCCTCCAAACTCCAGGCCAACCTCGAACAGCGAGCTGTTCATTTTGTTCGCCCTGTGCTGTGAAGCTCTAAGGATCATCATGTGGATACCAGCGCATTTGTCTTTGCCTTCGAGGGGGTATTCTCCCAGAGACGGTCAAGGTAATGATCTATCACTGTGATTTAAAGCTGTACGTTCCACCTCCCATGTGATGCTTCCGATGTATGCAGTTCGGGCATATGTCTTCTCGTTGCACAGTGGTCCCTGTATGCGACGTCCACTCCATGAGGGGAACCCCTGTGTTCCATCTCCCTGTCATGAGCACCACTCTCCTCGCTCTCCAGATTGCCATGTCTATAAAAAGGAGAAGAAGATTCAAGAGCACAAGTCCCTTGACCGCCTTATGTACTAGAAGGCCCATCGAAAATTTGAGCGTCTGCATCCTGTGCAATTATCTACAAGTTATGCCTCGGTTACATTATTTACACCTCCCTCTTCCTCGTCCCATTCCCACCCTATTCTTCCCCCTCCCCTGCTGCACCTCCCTTGCCCCCTCTCAATGTCCCCATTCCTCCTCCGAGGCAGAGAAGTGCTCCCCTTCTCTGGCACTTGCCGGTGAAGGTGCCCCTCACAGGATTTTTCTTCCCGGCGTCCACCAGATAGGAGGTCCTCTGCCTCAAGCCGGCAGCTGGACATCCAGTCTGATAATGCCAAGGTCACCCGATCCTCGTCAATGCCAGACCTTTCTGACACCAGTTCTCTCCAGTTCTCTTCCTTCAATAGAGAAAGAGAAGGAGAAGAGGAAAAGGAAGCAAAAGTCACAGGACAAGGCCCCTCCGGTAGTCCTGGAGGCACCACCTTTGTCCTCACAGCCAAATAACCACACTGAACTTGTGTCTGATCAGCTGTTCATGGATGTCGTTCCTCCCTCGTCGGTGATAGACGCTGACCCAGCTTTGTCAGACGCATCAGTCTGTTCGCCTTCCATATGGATCGTCGACCTGTTCTCATCCAATGGAACTGTAACGGCTACTACCGTCGCCTCCTGAAGTTGAAACATCTTATTGCCTCTTACTCAGCAGCTTGTTTTATTTCGCAGGAATCGCATTTCACTGATGGCCATTCACCAACACTCTGTGGGTTCCGCACTTTCTGTTGGAACCGGGTTTGCGCCCTACAAACATCTGGTGGAGTCTGCACTCTAGTTCGTACGGACGTTGTTAGTTCATGGATCCCTCTCCATACCACACTGGAATTGGTTGCTGTCCACTTACATACTCCATTAACAGTTTGTAATCTGTATCTCCCTCCTGACAGGCCACCTACGTCTGCTGCCCTCACAGCACTTCTTCCGCAACTCCCTCCTCCCTTCCTCTTTCTTGGGGACTTCAGTGCCCATCGTCTTTCATGGGGCAGTGCTTATACAACTAGTCGGGGACGCCTTGCTAACCAATTCACTGCCGATCACGACCTGTGCCTCTTTGATAATGGCTCCCCAACCCATTTTAGTGCCGCTCGGGGCACCTTTTCTTCCATACACCTTTCATCCCCCCTTTTCCCTTTATTTCGTTGGTCACTGCATGACGACCTATGCGAGAGTGACCACTTTCCGTTGATTCTTTCACTTCCCTCACAATGGACGAGGGACAGGATACCTCGTTGGGTTTTGTATACATCACAGGTGGTTTTCACACCATCCCCGTCTGACTGTATAGATGATGTCATCAGTGATATGTCTAATGCGATTTCTCGAGATGCTAGCATTGCTGTTCTCCAGTCGACAGGCCCTCCTCACCGCCACCCAGTTCCGTGGTGGAACGCAACCATTGCTTCAGCGATTCGCGAGCGCCATCAAGCCTTGCAACATCTTAAGCGCCAACCGTCCCCTGCTGCCCTTGTCAACTTTAAACGCCTTTGTGCCACGGCTCGTTATATAATCAAACAAAGCAAGCGGGTATGCTGGGAGCGTTTCCTCTCCTCCTTGGGATCTTCTGTACCCTTGTCCTAGGTGTGGGCCATGCTCCGCTCCACCCACGGTTGCCTTACCAGATGGAGTCTATACTGATCCATCAGTTCTCGCAGAGCACCTTGCAGCTCACTTTGCGAAAGCATCGGTGATGGCTTCCTACCCGGTGGTTTTTCTTCTCAAGAAAAAACAGGCTGAAGCCTCAAATTTATGCTTCCCCACTCACCAGGAGGAACCTTATAACAAACCCTTCACGGAATGGGAATTACGTCTGGCCCTTTCCTCTTCTCATGATTCTGCACCTGGGCCTGATTCCATCCATAATAAACTTCTGAAACATCTCAGCCCCCCACAACGGCAGTATCTTCTCCAGGTATTTAACCGCATTTGGCTCCAAAGGGTTTTCCCCTCGCAGTAGAGGGACAGTATAGTGCTTCCTGTTATTAAGCCTCGTAAGGCTCCGTCATCCCTGGACAGTTTCCGGCCGACTAGCCTGACAAAAGTGCCATGTAAACTGCTCGAACGGATGGTTGCCTGCAGACAATGCTGAGTACTCGAGTCACGTGGACTTCTGTCACCTTATCAGTGTTGGTTCCGAGAGGGCAGGTCTCCTATCGACCATCTACTTCGACTGGAAACAGCAATCAGACAGGCCTTCTCAAAACGTCAACATCTTTTTGCTGTTTTCTTTGATTTATGAAAAGGCATACGACACCGCTTGGCGTCGTCATATTTTATGTTCCCTCTATGACTGGGGCCTACGAGACTCCCTACCAGTTTTTATCCCGCCGCATGTTCCGTATCAGGGTTGGCTCTTCCTTCAGCTCCACACAGATCCAGGAGAACGGCGTTCCACAGGGTTCTGTGTTACACTCTTCTTAATCGCCATTAATGGATTGTTGCGTAATGACTGTGGTTGTGGTGCCCTACAATCTGAGGCTCATATCCTAGTGGTATGTCCGCTCATCTTCACGCTCCATGCCAAATGCGGAATTCCACACTCATTGCCCTCGGTTTTATCGAATGATGCACGGATGGCTCACAGAGTCCTTGGATTTATCTGTGAAAGCGGTTTTTACTCTCGGCTATAAGCTTTTATCTCTGACGCTTGGACAGGATGGGTGGATTCGTGGCCCTCCCTGCGAGCAGCAGGGTTTGGAGCTCTCCCATGCCGGCCGCGGTGGCCGAGGGGATTGAGGCGCTCCAGTCACGGTCTGCACGGCCACTACGGTCGGGGGTTCGAATCCCCCCTCGGGCATGGATATTTGTGACGTCCTTAGTCTTAGCTAGTTCATAAGTAGTTTGTAAGCTTAAGGACTGAGGACCCCGTAGTTAAGTCCCATAAGTTCTACAAACATTTGAACATTTTAGCTCTCCCATCCCCTCCACCTCACCACTTCCATTTCTCCTTTTAACTTGGGTTTAATTCACGTTGTTTACCTTTTTACATTTTTAAGCTTCCGATCTAGGAGCTTGTCGTCAATAAACGGGGATTCTAGATCTGTCGCGACGTTCCTTGCATAATCCCGCTTTTTATATTGGTTTTAGTCCTGTTCTACTAGATTGTAACCCCCCCCCCCTTTTGTAGTTCCTCTATATTACTTTTCGTATGGTCTTAGCCAACCACACCCTTGCTAGTATTTCATACAGAGGTCATGGGACTGATGAGCTAGCTGTTTGGGCCCATCCATCCATCAACCAACCAGATTTATGACTGGCTGGAAGACTTCCTAAGTAATAGAACGCATTACGTTGTTCTCGACGGCGAGTGTTTATCAGAGACGAGTGTATTGTCAGGCGTGCCCCATGGGCGACTGATAGGACCGCTATTATTTTCTATCTATATAAACGATCTGATGGACAGAGCAACTAGTAATTTGCGGCTGTTTGCTGATGATGCTGTGGTGTATGGGAGGTGGTCGTCTTTAACTGATTGTAATAGCATACAGGATGATGGATTTCTAGTTGGTGCGAAGAATGGCAGCTCGCTCTCAATGTAGAAAAATGTAAGGTGATACGCATGAGTAGGAAAAACAATCCCATAATGTTCGAATACAGTATTAGTAGTGAGCTTCTTGATGCAGTCATGTCGTTAAAATATCTAGGTGTAACATTGCAGAGCAATATGAAATGGAGCGAACATGTAAGGACTGTTGTGAGAAAGGTGGACAGCTGACTTCGGTTTATTGGGAGAATTTTGGGACAATGTACTTCATCTGTAAAGGAGACTGCGAATAAAACACTTGTGCGACCATGCCTTGAATATTATTCAAGTGTTTGGGACCCACAGCAGATCAGTTTAAAGGAAGACATAGAAGCAGTTCAGAGGCGAGCAGCTAGGTTCGTTACTGGGAGGTTCGACCAATGTGTGAGTGTCATAGAAATGCTCCGGAAACTCAATTGGGGATAGCTAGAGGAAAGACGACGTTCTTTTCGTAAATTTCTGTTGAGGAAATTTACAGGGTTGGAATTTGAAGCTGAGTGTAGTACGATCTTGCTGCCACCTACTTACATTTTGTGTAGTGATCACAAAAACAAGATAAGAGAAATTAGGGCCCGTATGGAGGCATATTGGTATTCTTTTTTTTTCCTGGTTCTATTTGGAGTGAAATAGGAAAGGAAATTCCTAGTAGTGGTACAGTGTACCCTCCGCCATGCACCTTACGGTGGATTGCGGGGTGTATATGTAGATGTAGATGTAGATCTATAACATTATCGACAATGTCTTACTATAAAATTTAAATTTTCTGTGTCAGTTGTCGATCATATGATATTACAATATTTCACTAAACAAAACTGTACAGATATAAGTACCTAGTAACTGAAAAGTATAATCCATAAATGAAAAAAGAATGAGGACTAAACTGGTGAAAAATGAATCGCTAGTCTATGACAAAGAGTTTCAGTTGTAAGGCAATATTGTTAGGAGAGCCAATAATCTACAGACTGTGCAGCTGCTCCCACCAGAGATTCGAGTCCTCCCTCAGACGTAGAGGTGTGTGTGTGTGTGTGTGTGTGTGTGTGTGTGTGTGTGTTGTCCTTAGTGTAAGATGGTTTAAGTAGTTTTTAAATCTATGGGCTGATGACCATAGCAGTATCATCCAATAGGTTTACAAAGACTGGAACATTTTGAACCGCCAATAATAGTGCCACTTTTGATACACAGTGAATGGCAGACTGCTTGCCTGCTCCCCGCCTATGCTTTCTGCCTGTCTGTGCTGTAGTCCATAGTGTGGTGTGTGGCACTGAAACCTGTGCCTCCACTGCAGCAAGAAACATCCTGTCGCAGGTGTAGGTCGCTTCAGTGTCATGTCGCCTCCCAGTCTGCGTGGCCCAATTAGACAGTGCCGCCCATTTCATTATGCGTCCAGCCTAGTCAGCCACTGTGCTACTTGGATGCGCACTGCACACATAGGGTGAAACATCTCCATCACACCCCTTCGCAATTGACCTTATAATTGCCATTTCAACTGTACTTTCTGTTAACTCATTCTTGAACAGAAAAGCAATCAAAATGAATAATAAGAATATAAAGCTATTGTTTTATGGCCAAACAATGCAGCAGCACAATTCCAAAAAATAGTGCAATGATTTTAAATGTATTCTTGTGAAGGAAAATTTAAAATGAAAAAAAAAAAAAAAAAAAAACTGTAATGTTACTATAGAATAACTGGAGCAAATGCATAATATATCTGCAATTAATACATTTTCTACATAATATCATACGGAATTAAAATAAAACTGTTGTCTTGTGATGTAATAACTTGAGTTTCACATTCAAGGATAGCTGATAAAACTGTAGATTTTAGAGAATTCATAAATGAAGAACCCTCCACCATGTACCATATGAATCTTACGTAGACAATGACCTTCCCCTAGTTCTGATCAGCAAGTGTGTGAAATATCATTAAGATCAGAATAAAACTATAGATTTTGTGGAATTCTATAAGTGAAGAATCCTCCACCATGTACCACACAAATCTTTTGTATACACTGACCTTTCCCTTGTTTTCAACGTCAAGTATTCAAAATTTAATCAAGATTGTAATAAAACTAGAGATTTTAAAGAATTTGTAAGCAAAGTACTCTCCGCCATGTACCTCACGAATCTTATGTAGACAGTGACCTTTATCTTGCTTTGAATGTCAAGTGTGCAAAATATCATCAAGATGATAAAAATGTAGATTGTAAGGAAATCTGTAATGGAATTACCCTCTGCTATGAACTACATGATTCTTATGTAAGAGTGACCCTCTTCTTGTTTTGAAAGTGACGTGTCAACATTTCATCAACTTTGGAATGAAGCAGGGAATCACATGGTCATATCAATCATCATATTTCATACCATTTTGGTGATGAAGTGTTGCTTTATTCATTAGTGCATTAAAAATTCATATCACTAAATAAATGTATTAGAGTGAACAAAAAATGTGGACGATGTCAAACTACTACAAAGGTACGTGATGCTGATACACAAGCACTTTATATATAAAGAAGAGGTACCCACACAGATAATTAATGTGTGTAACTTGTATTTGTTGCAAAAATTCTGTGAGTCTTCAGTAACAGTCACAAGCTCAGCTCATCAGGCTTGTTGTACCCATGGGCCTGGCGATTTGGCTCATTGTACATGTGGGCCCACCGGCTTGGCCCACTGTATCTGTTGTGCCAGCTGACCTGACCCGCTGGCATCCACTGATTCCATGTAACAGATAATATGCCTCTTGAGTCTGTTGCCAGATAGTACCCTGCCCAGCGAAGGCAGGCGAGCCACGTCGGTAGGCCCACGAGTGCAGCAAATGGAGCCAGTGATGTCATAATGCCTGCTGGCAGGTTTTAAATAACATTTGGAGCCCGTTTCAGATCTCTACCATATGGCACCTTCCTATGTCAACCTGTGCACATCCTCTCTAGAGAAATGTTTCCTAACTACTCAGAATCCCAAACCTCTTATCTAGTTCAGATTCATTGAAAACATCTTCACAATCTGGACTCTAAGTGAGAACACACTTAACCTGGTCCTACTCAACCCATCAAGCCATCTTCCTCACTGTTGATTTCAATCTCAAGAATGGCCTCATCAGTATTTCTGTATATATCAAACATACCAACAATACCTTCATCTTTGCAGCTGCCACTCATTCTGCACCAAACAGTCAGTTCCATCCAACCTAGTCACCCATGGTCATCACATCTGCAGTGATGAGTAGTCACCTTCCAAATACACTGAAGGACTCACCGAGGCCTTCACTGACTGTAATTACCCTCCCAACCTTGTCCAGAAACAGGTTTTATGTGCCTTGTATCTCCAGTTACCTTCTTCATACTCACTGTAGGCCAAAAAGGATAACCCCTCTTGTGACCCAGTACCACCCAGGACTGGAGCAATAAAAGCACATTCTTTCAACTACCTTTCATCCTTGCCTGAAATGAGAAATATCCTCCCCACTATCCTCCTCACCCTTCCTATAATGGTATTCTGCCACCCACAAAACCCACATAATAGCCTTGTCTGTCCCTACTCCATCCCTGCTCTCAACACCTTACTCCATGGCTCATATTCCTTCACAGGCATAAATGCCAAACCTGTCCTATCCACCATTCCACCACCACCTACTCCAGTCTAAACACAGACATTTCTTGCCCCATAAAAGGCAGGGAAACCTATGAAAGCAATCATGTGATCTAACTGAGCTGCAACCACTTTACAGCTTCATATGTGTGCATGAACAGCAACAAGCTGTCAGTCTGCATGAATGGCCATCATCAAACTGTGGCCAGGAGACAGCTGGACCATCCTATTAGAGAGTGTACTGCCCTGCATGGTGTGGATCACTACAATGACTGGTACACAACCTGCACCATATGGATTCTTTCCACAAACACCACCTTTTCTGAATTGCAAAAGGTGAGAACTCTCCCTACAATATATCCTATGTTCCCACAATCCCCCAAGCCTAAACCTTCGATAGGGCCTACCCCCACCACGCTGCCCTCCCCACACTCGTCCTCACATACATCCTCCATTCCACCATACACCCCAGTCTCTCTCCTTCCCTTACTCCCTGTCTGTCTGTCTGTCAGCAAGTGCTGGTGTATTCCCACACCCCATCTTGCTTTCCTCCACTCTCCTCTCCATGTTGATTCCTCACACACATCACTGGTTACTGCTCCCACATTGGACAGTACTGCAGTCTGCCCACAGTGACTGGAGATGGCTATCGTGTGTGTGTGTGTGTGTGTGTGTGTGTGTGTGTGTGTGTGTGTGTGTGAGAGAGAGAGAGAGAGAGAGAGAGAGAGAGAGAGAGAGAGAGAGAGAGAGAGAGAGGATATGTTTCTATTTTTGAAAAAGGCTAATGATATCTAAAAGCTCAGTATACTTGTAATCTATTATGTGTGCCTTTATGTGAATCATGCTTTTGAATGATTGTCAAAGATGGGAAAAGCATCTTTGCCAGTTTCAATTGACAGTTTAAGAACACTTGCACTTGAAGAAATCTTTTAGCCTGGAAATAATGGCTCCAGCTTGCTTAGGTAGAATTTTTCTCATGCCAGCACCAACAGCAATGACAACTGGCAACAAACAGAATAAAATCCATTAAAGAAATCACTACAATCAAGTTAAATTTTGACAGTGCCTATGACAGCCACAGAAGAGCATTAAGGACAATACTGACTCATTGGCTGTCAGACAATGTGAGACATAGATGTGCAGATCAAGTCTAAACTCAACCACCGACATTTTTGGTTATAGCCATAATATTGACTAGAAAGCTGCTACAATAGTAACATTTTTCATTTCAGACATTCATACTGTTAACATATGCATATCAAATCCAAATAATGTACAATTTGATTAAAATTATATGCAGTGAAAGAGACTAACTTACATATCCCACCCTTCACCCCAGCAAAAAAAAAAAAAAAAAAAAAAAAAAAAAAAAAAAAAAAAAAAAATCAACATGGTAGACAACCTTCATGTTATCAATCCAGGCACTGGATACTGGATAGGCAGTAACATGTTGTGTACGCAGTCCATGACACTCATTTCATTTGTTTACAACCAGACGATCATTGTCATTTCATTTCTGAAGTGAAACAAGCTCTTTGCTTTTTCATGTATCAAGAATGTAACACAAGTAACACAGCTGGTCAAAACTGACATTGCTTGATTTCATGACAACTGGATCACAGTCACTTATACATACCGCTCATAATAATTACAATACCTTGCTGATTGTTCTTATTCTTTTTATTTGTTTATTTATTCCCTTTTCTCTATAGGTTAGCATTCTTCTACAGGTCATGACACTGTTAGCAACAATTAATTGCTTGAATTTGTCTGGATGCTGCTGCTTCCTGGGCTACACTATTGTCTATTGTGCCTTCATTTGTCTGTTTGTTTAGTAAATCTCATGTTTAAGCATGAGAAAAGCTGCATCCTGACTGACCCCCCGCCTCCCCCCTTCCCTAGACACATTAATGTAACCATCTATCTGGCCTGATAACTTACCAGTTCAAATAATAATAATAATAATGTAATTCAAGCATTCAATAGAATGGTTACTAAAATTGTTCCTATCATATTTTAAGATGAATATGATTAAACCCCCTAATAAATGTATCCATATTTCGAGACAAGTGTTAAAAAATTTATTCCCTTTTATCTGTCATGTTCACATAAATACTATTGCACAACCATACAAAATAATTACAATTTCATACAGATAGATATATAATTAGTTCCTAATAGAACTACAACAAAATCAATAAATCATGGAAATGTGACTGGTAGGATACTAGTAAAGACTGGAGGAGACAGTACTCAGAGAAAAAGCATTACAAAAAATTGTAGAAACATTCTAGTTATCAGCTAAAAAAGGACAGAATGGATGTCAGCTTCATTGCTGTTCCATTTTCAAACAATAAAACACAACAACTTAATACCAGTATGTAATAAGTACACCACAAACACTGCAAACAGTGCTGTTCTAACTGATGCACTTATTTACTGGTAACTGTATAATAACATATTTGTATTATGTTGTTGTTATGGTCTTCAGTCCGGAGACTGGTTTGATGCAGCTCTCCACCCTACTCTATCCTGAGCAAGCCTTTTCATCTCCTCATAAGAACGGCAACCCACATCCACTTGAATCTGCTTACTATACGCGTCTCTTGGTCTCCCTCTGCAATTTTTACCCCACACACTTCCCTCCAATGCTAAATTTACGATTCCTCGATGTCTAAGAATGTGTCCTACCAAGCGATCCCTTCTTTTAGTCAGGGTATGCCAAAAATTCCTTTTCTCACCAATTCTGTTCAGTACCTCTTCATTAGTTATGCGATCTACCCATCTAATCTTCAGCATTCTTCTGTAGCACCACATTTCAAAAGCTTCTATTCTCTTCCTGTCCGCACTGCTTATCGTCCATGTTTCACTCCCGTACAAGGCAACACTCCACACATATGCCTTCAGAAAAGACTTCCTTACCCTTAAATTAATATTAGATGTTAGCAAGTTTCTCTTTTTCAAAAATGCTAATTCCTTCAGCATCGCCTGATTTTCTAAGACCGCATTCCATTATTTTTGTTTTGCTCTTGTTAATGTTCATTTTATACGCTCTCTTCAACACACTGTCCATTCCATTCAACTGCTCTTCCAGGTCCTTTGCTGTCTCTGACAGAATTACAATGTCATCAGCAAAACACAATGTTTTTATTTCTTCCCCCTGAACTTTAATCCCTATTCCAAATTTTTCCTTGCTTTCCTTCACCACCTGCTCGATGTACAAATTGAATAACATCAGAGAAAGGCTACAACCCTGTCTTACTCCCTTCCCAACTGATGCTTTCCTTTCATGCCCTTCAAGTCTAATAACGGCGGTCTGGCTTTTGTACAAGTTGTAAATAACTCTCCTTTCCCTGTATTTCACCCCTGCTGACTTCAGAATTTGAAAGAGTGTATTCCAGTCAACATTGTCAAACGCTTTCTCCAAATCTACAAAAGCTAAAAATGTAGGTTTGCCTTTCCATAATCTATCTTCTAAGATAAGACGTAAAGTGAGTATTGCCTCCCGGGTTCCTACGTTCCTCCTGAATGCAAACTGATCTTCCCCAATGTCAGCTTCTACCAGCTTTTCCATTCTCCTGTAAATAATTCGTGTTAAAATTTTGCAACCATGACTTATCAAACTGATGGTTCTGTAATTTTCACACCTGTCTGTGCCTGATTTCTTTGGAATGGGGATTATTAAATTTTTCTTAAAGTCTGAGGGTATTTCCCCAGTCTCATATATCCTACACACCAGTTCAAATAGTTTTGTCATGGCTGGCTCTCCCAGAGACTTTAGTAGCTCTGAGGGTATGTCATCTAATCCTGGGGCCTTGTTCTGACCTAGGTCTTTCAGGGCTCTGTCAAATTCATCTCTCAGTATAGTATCTCCTATTCCATCTTGATCTACTTCCTCTTCCCTTCCTACAGCATTGTCTCTCAGTTCATTTCCTTTGTAGAGCTGCTCTATGTACTCTTTCCACCTTTCAGCTTTCCCTCCTTTGCTGAGAACTGGTTTTCCGTCTGAGTTATTGATATACATAGAGCTGCTTTTCTTGTCCCCAAATGTCTCTTTTATTTTCCTGTAGGCGGTATCTACTCTTCCCCTTCTTATACATTCTTCTACAGATTTGCATTTGACTTCTAGCCACTCCTGCTTAGCCATTTTGCACTTCCTGTCAATCTCATTTCTTAGTCGTCTGTACTCCTACTCCATTTTGCCTGTTTCATTTACTGCATTTGAAGGGATAAAAAATAATGGTACTAAGTAGCATTTTATATGTTCTGTGTATCAGATGTGAAATACTACATACACACTACAAAATAAATGAAGTATCATGGAGCAAACACAAGAACGTATTATGTTTTATATAAAACCACAGTCACAATTAGTTTTACCCCCATGATTTCAATTGTCTGTTCTAGTGTTCTGCCCCTAAGGATAACTAACTTCATATGATGTCTACAGGTCATGTGTTTTGTCACTGTAAATGATTCATTTGTACAACCAGATTGAAAAATGCTCCTATAACAGGCTAATGTGTCCTGGCCAGAGTAAAAAATGTAAAAGAGATTAACTAGCATCTTGAATTAATTAGCAGCTTCAAAAACATTTAAATCAAGAAATCTTGACACATTCACACATATGTAAAGTAACATGATACATAATGTCATGTCATATAAAGCCCCCTTTACACCGAGTGAACACAAGCAAACGAGCAGCTGCGATCAAGAATTCGCTCTGGTGTAAATGCTATGCGCGCTGTGTTCGGTCACCCTTGGCTCGCATTCACAGGTGCTCACTTGCAATCTGTTGGGTGTTAGTTTCAGGTCGAACCATCAAAGGAAGTTGGCATCCTCTCCGCTTCAGCACTAGCTTCGGTGACAAATTGAGTGTGCTCGTCTTGCGATATTGTGCCATTTTCTCTTCCGTTCGCTCCGGTGTAAATGCTTATTCACAAGTACAAACCAATGTGTATGAGCAGAGGTGAATTCCTAGCAAATGTGCATTCACCTGTGTTCACTTTTGTGTAAACAGGGCTTTATACGTACATGGCATAATGTCATACAACATGGCATTCCTCATGTGATGCAATATGAAACTGCATGCAACTGAACTTCAGCTCACTGCTGTAGGGAAGCATGGTAAATTTGTAAGAAAGCACAAATGTCACCATTTTGTATTTAAATGTTTTTGCATTTTTCACTCTGGCCACGACATATTTGCCTTTTGTTGTGCTACCATAGGTACAAGAGTAGTTGGCAGGAGTTGTGATTTAGAAGGTGTTCAAAGTATCTTAAAATAATACTAAATAACTAAAAGAACAGTATCTTTGTAGTCATTTTACTGTACTTAAAACTTACTACAGTTAGCATATAAACAAAAGAATAATAATCAACTGGCAAAATAAAATTTTAATTGACCATTGTCTGGACATCCAACGAGTCTCGACTTCAAATCATGATATCTCAATAACAGACAATGATTATTGGATGAAAAAAATGTTTTAACCCAGATAGCGCTGACATCCTTCCAGAATGACGAGAACAGCAGCTTACTTTTTTATTCTTGTCTGTAAGAATTTGTGTACAGTGTCATGTTTTATTTCTTCGAATCGCCTGCTCCCATTGCAGATCGATTTTAGCTTGTCTTGTTGATTGAAAAGTGGTTGGAAACAGCTGCAAAGTTAAGGTTCATACAGAAGATACTGAAGACTTCCTTGTAGTTCAGTATATATTTACTGAAGTTTCTTCAATTTTTGAGACATTTATATGTATATATTTCATCCTAAATGTTGTTTTAAAAGTAATGAATCATCAGATTAAAATTATGAAACATTCATTTTGACGTCATTCCAGAAAGAAGGGCAGTATTACAAAACTAATGGCTTGATTGTGAAAAAAAAATCATTTATAACGATATTGTGCAGTCATATGAAGGTAATTAATAGCTTCTGAGAAAACAATTAAACAAAACATAATTCCGCACTATCTGAGTTAACTTTAGCTCTTCATCTACCTTCCTGCAATATTTGGAATGATTTGTATATGTTTTAAATGTAGGGTTTCTAAGCTTAAAAAATCACCCAAACAAGAAGTTTTTTACATACAAAATCTGTATAAAATCTGAATGGTCCACATGAAAATGGTAGCATTTGCTGAGCAATTATTTCATCACAAATGACATCTTCTGCAAAAGGAAGTAATCAAATTGTACAATCTATCTGGGTACCAACTCCAGTATGTCATTCAATAATAATGTGTTAACCCAGATAACACTGATGTCCTTCCAGAAGGACGAGAATGGAGGCATTGTTTATCATGTTTGTAGTTTCCAATTCTTGCAGAGTGTCACATTTAATTTCTTGAATCATCTGCTTCCATTGTAGATCAATTTCAGTATTTCTTGAACATTCTTTAATTTTTGTTACATTTATATGTATATATTTCATCTTAAATGTTGTTTTAGTCATTACGATTCAAAATTCTCAAACATTCATTCTGACATCCTTCCAGAAAGATGGGAAATATTGCAAAACTAATGGCATAGTTGTAAAAATATCACTTATAATGTTTTTGTGCAGTCATATAAAGGAAATTTATACCTTTCAAAACAAAACAAAATAAATAAATTAATTAAAACCAAAAATAATTATGTTTTATCTGAGTTAAATTTACCTTCACTTTAAATCATCACATCTCAACAACAGTTAGTGACTATTCCACCTTTGTGCAACATTCAAACAATTTCATACAAGTTTAAAGTGAAATGATACAAACTACAAAACTTTCCACAAAACAGATGTTTTACTTACTTTTCATAGTAAATATATACTCTGTATCACCATAAAGGTGATTACTGTGCTATAGACAGTCAGGGAGAAAAGATGTTTTGTACTTAAAAACCAAACAGTGCATAGAAAAATGGTGCAATCATCTGTGCAGCTGGATACGATAGCAGTGCTGAGGTGTGCCTGTATTATTGTAAGAATGAGAAAGTGTGTCCCTTTTCTGGTGTAAGCTGTGGTCAAAAGGTAGGATGTGCATGAGTGTCTTTTTCAAGTGCCTGTCAGTGTAGTACAAAATGTTCTTCAGTTGGCTACCTGAAACTAAACAATAAAATTTAAAAAGATTATCTTCTTCTTCTTCATGATGATGATGATGATGATGATGATGATATTGTAATTAATATTATTTAGCAGTATAACAGTTTCCAAATAGACATCAGGTCATGGGTACTGTAATTTTCAAAACCTTCTTACTTTACTCTTGGTATGAATAACAACATGTTCGCCTTTCACAAACCAAGAGGGAACATAACCCATATGTTGTAACAACTACAATGGAGGACCAACCAACTTAATGAAAAGCAAGCAGACCTCTGAGGAGAAGAAGGAAAGATGCAAGGTGGGATGGAGGAGTGGGGATTGAGGGGAGAAGGATCCAGGTGATCCAGTTGTGAAGCGGCTGTTGAAATCAAACACGGTAAGTTCAGCTGTATGTCCTGCCTTATTTTTGGCCACAGATTTGTGGTGGCCATTTATTTTACTGGACAATTCGTTGGCAATCGTACCACTATAAAAAGTTGTGCAGTGACTGCAGCACAGTTGGTTAATCACATGGTTGCTCTGACAGGTTGCCCAGCCTTCAATGAGAAACAAGTCTGTGATGTGACTGGAATAGGAAGTGCTGGGTCATGCAGTAGGGTGGCAAGGGAAGGGGCTGTAGTCCAGTTGGCATAGGGATGGAATAGGGTAATCTAGGGGTTGGGTGGGCAACAGAACTACACTTAAGGAGGGATTGGGAAGATCTTGGGCAAGATGTCTCTCATTTCTGGACATGACAGAAAATCAAAACCTGGGCGACGGATGCAGTCGTTACAGTCTAGTGCAATATGGGAAACAAAGAGAGAAGTTTTTTTGTGGCTAGTTACTGGTGGTGGAAGGAAGACGTGGATGTCTGAGAATATGTCATGGCAAAACTTTTTGCAGACTATGTCTGGAAGATAGTTTTTATCTGTGAAAGCCTTTCCGAGACCTTTTTCAGTACATTGAAAGCCAAGTTCTTGTCACTGCAGATATGCCAGCCATGTCATGATGGCTCTATGCATACTTCCATCCAGATTAAACCTAGCAACCACCAAACAGTACATATATTTTCACAGTTGCCATCCAGTACACATAAAAAAGATCCCTCCCTTACAACTAAGCCACCTGTGGATGGTGTACATAAAGACACAGACATTGCAAATGCGATCTTTGGTTTGATAAAGAAATTTAAAGATACCAGTATCTTTTTGACATCCTTAAGGATGAAGAACTAGTGTAAATGCCTTTCAAGGTTGTTACTGATGTCGAACCAACTGATGAGGCTTTTAATGATGATGTACGTGAACCCTACGTTCCTTTTAAGTACCATATGTCAAGAAGGTAATTTAAGCAAAACAGAAAGGCTTGTCATTGAAAACAGTATGTGACTCTTCAGAAAGGTCAGGGAAAGGAAGTATCTATAACATTATCTGAGGTATTATGAACAACAAGGAACCAAATGTGAGAAACTCAATGGCATATCGGAGTTAGTTTAGTCTACTTTTCAAGAGGCAAGGACTAATATCAAGCTGTGCATAATGTTGATACAGGGCAGTGGGCCTGCATGAAAACTGAAGGGCTTGGACTGACTGATTTCAAATCTGGAACTAATAGGGTGTGGAAGTTTAAAGCAGTTCACAAGATTGTGAGTGGTTAAGTTATGCAATTTGTAATGCACAAACATGCTTAAGCACTAGAATTGATTGAGAATTCTGCAATAGCATTTGGTATTAAATTCACCAACACTATAGTTCCTAATTATTCAGCAGCTGAAATTCTTAATAATGACCAATCTGGATTTAATTATGACATTTACAGGGAACACACGCTATCTCATAGGGGTGAAAGAGATAATACTGTCAGAGTGAAATCAGCATCTGGAATATCACATTCATATATGATTCAGCCATTCTTTCCGTGAACCAAGTGATACATTCGGTCCCCTTGTAAAAAAGAACATAAACCATCCTCTGAATATATACCAGTGGCGACTGGTGCTTTAGATGACTGGGGTTACACTTCTTTGAGTGCCGGATCTTGCTGCCCTCACCTCCCCACCTACCATCCCTGCTCTGCGCGTCAATGTTCTGGTGTCTCCCCCCTCCCCCTTTTCGCTCGGTGTCCAAAGAGACATACCCTGTGAGTGGCCCTGGTTTGCCGCTGTCTCCCCTCCCCCCTTAGGAACATTTTCATTAAAAGATGTGCAGAATGTCTTACCTTGGCTTGTTTGTGCTTGCTTTGTGCTGAGGCATCAGACTACCATGCTTCTTTATTTCACATTTGCTAAAACATCCAAAGATAAGTGGCAAGTAACAATACAAAAGTCATTGTTGTAGCTGTATCTGTTAAAAAGAAGATTGGGTTAAAAATTTTTAAAAAAAGGGCTTGCAGTCAGTCTCGAACCCACTACCTTCAATGGCGCAGCATGATGCCACTAACCACATGGCTATTCTTGCAAGGAGGAGAATAGGGACTTCATTATTATTCATGATCAGATCTTCTGAAGGGTTTACAGTTGATGCATCTTTAATTTAAAGATATAAGATATTTTGTCAAATATGATGTGTTTTTGATGAATCTTCAACGCGCCAAAAACAAATACCAAGGGCGAATGTTGCCTTAATGGAGGATTTGCGCATGCACAAGGCAAGCTCCATTGTCTTGCTTCGGGACCATTCGTGTATAACCTCTAGTGCTCGAGTAGCCAGGAGCTGGTGTCTCTACCAGCTCCATCGCTAATGTTAAAAGTGTTGTTTCCCCTTGCCCCTCCCTGCTGCAGGAGCACCCATACGCAGCACCTGCACATTGTAACGCTGTGGCCACTGCCACCTATATTGGGCGACCCTGCTAATACTAATGTATGTGCTGTCTGTTTCTCATGCAATAAAAATACTTAGAATGTATGTATAAAGTGATCTGATCGAATTACAAAATGAAGAATGATAGTTTAAAAACACTTTTTATTTTGATGAATTAGATCTCAGGTGAAAAGCCTGGTGTGTGTGTGTGTGTGTGTGTGTGTGTGTGTGTGTGTGTGTGTGTGTGTGTATATACGACACAATATTTCGGTAATTGACCATGATGTCATCATCAGGTGTACTGATGTACTGCCATGGGGGCGGCCTGGGTGGAGTAAATATCAGATTCCCCCTCCCCCTTCTCCTTCAGGCACTCCATCTGAGCCCCTCGCGATCTGCGCCCGGTCCGCGTTTCAGGTGCAGCCAACTCTCACCATATAAGTCGGCAATCGCCGAACATTGCCTGTTGAACCTCCACGGTATGAATTATGACCAGACCAAGGTGCTCACACAAACTTCTAAATACTGGGACTGCATGATCAAAGAGGCTATAGAGATCAGAATAAGGAAAGCAAAACTGAATCGAGACAATGGTTATTTCTTAGCAAAGCCTGGGAACCCGCAATTACACAGATTAAGACGAAGAATGAAAAATCCCATACTGTACTGACTTTGAGGGCAGGGGAAGAATCAGATGGAACACCACCGCCGGTGGCCCCCCTGGGCATGGACCTAGAGTCCTATGAGGAAGGCCCAGACGATGGATGAGAGGCGGCTGGATCTGAACCATGGACCGGGCGCGGACCGTGAGGGGCTCAGACGGAGCACCCGAAGGAGGAAGGAGGAATCTGATATATACCCCACCCAGGCCACCCCCATGGCAGTACATCAGCACACCTGATGATGGCAACATGGTCAAATGCCGAAATATTGTGTCCTATACACACACACTCGAGGCTGTTCACCCAAGATTTATTTCATCATGAAATACACCTGGAGAAATTGAAGAAACACATCACATACCTCTATGGGGAGGCGATGCATCATAGAATGAAAAGACTATAGAAGCTGGGTCACCGGAAAAGTTGGCTGTTGAACTCATTTGCTTTCTTCATGAAGTGCCAAGAACATCGTGTGGTACCGAATTTTGCCAAGGTTAAGCACCACATCGACTCAGCAGCAGCCAGAAGAATTAAGAAACGTACCAGTCCACCAAATGACACGCATCGAAGTTCGAATGTATATCGGAGGAACAACCTTTTGAAAGTGGTGGAAAGAACGTCATCAATCTTACCAACAAAGAACTGGATGATGATGATGCTATCTCCGTTCTTAAAAAAGGCCTGAATTTTGCTCCAACCCCCTTAAGAAAAAATGTTCAAATGTTTGTACAGCTTATGGGACTTAACTATGGGGTCATCAGTCCCTAAACTTACAAACTACTTATGAACTAGCTAACACTAAGGACGGCACAAATATCCATGCCCGAGGGGGGATTCGAACCCCCAACCGTGACTGACGCGCCTCAGTCCCCTCGGCCACTGCAGCCGGCCCCCCTTAAGAAACACCAATTGCTGACATCATCAGTGCAGTGGAACAAATGGCTGCTCGACTCACACCTGAGGCAGCTGAAGAAGTGTGTCGTGAAACCTGCAGGACAGTAACGAAAACAAGACCTATGAAACAGAATATTTGCAACAGGGAGAGGGCAGCTATTCATAAGCTAAGGGAAGCTAAGAGAAGATCCGGACATAGTAGTCATATCAGCAGACAAGGGTAACGCTACAGTAATCCTAACTCGCCAGGATTACACTAAGAAGATTCAAGACATGCTAGATGACAGTGCATATCAGAAAATTGACACTGATCCTACCAAAAGGGTCGAGAGGAAAACTCTGGCTTTTCTCATAGATTCCAGTCTCCCTGAAGAGGTTACAAGGCAGTATGGATTGCCAAAGGTTCACAAGGAATCAGTGCCATGTCGTCCGATTGTCAGCAACATTGGTGCCCTGACGTTTCTTGTTACCAAGTACCTCAAGGATTGCTCTCCCCCTACATGGGGAAATGTGCACACCATATCCGCAACTCCACAGATTTACTGAGCCGTATCAACAACCTAACACTCAAGGAATCAGACATACTTGTGAGTTTCGACGCGGTCCCTCTGTTCACCAGAGTGCCATTACCTAAATCTTTGGAACCCATCGGCCAGAAATTTGATGAGGAGACCACCAACCTCTTTATACATGTTCTTATGTCAATGTACTTTCTATTTGACGGTGGATACTACAAGCAGACTGAAGGAGTTGCTATGAGAAATCCACTCTCTCCCGTTGTCGCCAACCTGTTCATGGAACATTTTGAGGAGGAAGCTTTGGAGTCAGCAAATCTAAAACCCACTTGTTTTTTTTTCAGTTACATCGACAATACCTTTGTTGTATGGCCACATGGAAAAGATAAGCTAACGTTTCTTACACATCTCAACTCCAGGCACGAGAATATTAAGTTTACCATGGAGGTTGAAACAGATGGGATGCTCCCCTTATTGGATGTTTTGATTAGAAGACGAGAGGATGGCACAATGGGATACAGCGTGTATAGGAAGAAGACTCATACCGACTTGTACCTACATGCAGATAACTGCCACCATGCTGCACAGAGAAATGGTGTGCTAAAAACTCTTGTTCACAGAGCTTGCACCCTATCTGACAAGGACAGTCTCCAACAGGAATTGGACTATCTAAAGTCTATGTTTTTGAAGAACAGTTACAAGGAAGGGCAAATCTGGAAAGCTGTACATCCCACAGCACAACAAACAGAAACTGATGATGGACCTGGGGAAAATATGGCTATGGCTTTCATTTCATTTTGTGGAGCCTTATCCAGTAAAATTGGACGCATTTTATGCAGATACCAAGTTAAGATCATCCTCTGCCCTCTGGTAAAAACCAGACCACTTCTTAGCAGTGTTAAAGATGACCTGGGCCTACGTAAATCAGGGGTTTACAAGATACCTTGCCAATGTGGTGAGGAATACATAGGTCAGATTATTCGCACCATTGAAGAATGATACCACAAACAGCATAGGCACATGAGATTACAACAGCCAAATAAGTCAGCAATCGCCGAGCATTGCCTGTTGAACCTCCACAGTATAGATTATGACCAGACCAAGATGCTCACACAAACTTCTAAATACTGGGACTGCATCACAAAGAAGCTATAGAGATCAGAATAAGGAAACCAAAACTGAATCAACAGCTATTTTCTTAGCAAAGCCTGGTAACCCGCAATTACATGGATTAAGACAAAGAATGAAAGATCCCATAGTGTACTGACTTTTAGAGTGGGGGGAGAAACAGATGGAATGCCATCACCGGCAGACCCCTCTGGGTGTGGACCTGGAGACCTAGGAGGGAACGCCCAGGCGACAGACAAGAGGTGGCTGGATTCTGGGGAGAAAAAAAGGGGGGGGGGGGGGGCAGTACATCAGCACATCTGAAAATTGGTTGATTGCTGAAATATTGTACCCTATGCACACACACACCAGGCTGTTCACTCGATATCTATTTCATCATGAAATACACCTAGAGAAACTGAAGAACCACTTTTTTTTTTAATAATTTTATTTACTTGTTTTTTCATGATGAGATTTTTTTTTCTGAATCAGTAAACACATAAGGCACACTGCCACTGATATATACATCAAAGTAGATGAGTTTATTCTAGAATGATGGCAACATACTTGTCTCTCTACCATTGTTGGAACAAAGTTTTCTCTGGCCCTGGATTCATTTTCACTTCATCAACAAGGTCTGTTTGTAATTCCACATAAACAAATGAAGGTAACTACCATTCCACTTGACACATTGTGCCTTGTTCACTCTTTTGGGGGGGGGGGGGGGGGGGGGGGGAATTTCTGAAGTTTTTGGGAGTGAGTTGTACTTGACAATGGTGATGTTGATCTCTACAGTTGCAACACTATCATCAAGCTTCATGCACTCATCCTTAATCAGTTCAACACCTGTATCACTTATCCAATGCCAATACTGTCAGTTGCATTTGTGTTTAACAAGGAGGAAAAATAAATAAATAAAATCATCAGAGCGAGGACACGAAAAGATGACAGGCAATCAAGCAAATCCTAATTCATAAGCCATGTCTTTATGAAATTTCCTCCATTGTTTATTTATGAAGTACTTCTCTTTGAGGTAAAAGTCCCATACCTTTTTGAAGGAAGTTCTTTTCCTCACACACAAGACATAAATTACACCACATAAGGGATGGGCAATTGATTTGGCTTTTGGGCAGATGCAGAGGTTGGTGGATGTTCACACTTTCCAAAATGCATTCATTACGTAGCTTTGCATTTTACAAAAGGTGTAAATTGCATAATAAAATCAATAAATATAAATAATCTAATTTTCTTCAATTTTATTTATTTTGCTAATTTCATATTATATAATTTCAGAACAAATTCATTCTGTCACACTTTTGCACATTTTTTTTATATATTAGTGATATTGTTAGTTGAAATTCTCATCACAGCCTGCAAATTAATGTATGTTAAAGAGCTTTGGCATATGCTCTTGTTGATCTTCAAAAAAGAAAAACTTTGGACAGAATATATGTAGATCCAAACATGGAGAACAATTTCCAAAAAATTTCGTCATATATGGAAATTTTTCAGTCAACAAAGATTTGTGAAAGTCGACTAATGCCACAACATTAAACATTTCTTTCACTGTGTGATCTGGCAGCATGTCAATAAGTTGACGTTGCAGCTCCTCTAGTGCTGTGTCAACATCAGTGATGATAGGATACAACAGCAGGTTGAATTAAGTCTCAGTTTTCGCGAAGTCCTGAAATCTTCATGTGTATTCAGCTTCCAAACTCTAAATTTGGTATCTAATATTTCCACAAACACTTTCTGTTTTCCTAGTAAAATGAAATGACAAATTACCTTCATTTTTTTACATTGCAAATATACCTGTTTTGATTTTAATGCATTTACATGTATCCACATTTCTTGTGCAAACAAGTCATTTCCCTTCAATGTCACATTCAGCTCATTTAATTTTCAATTATATCAAATCATATCTCCAGTCTCACATTCTATTTTTGAAAGAAAAAGATGGGGTATCTTCTTCATGTCCAGTAATATGACAATTTCATCCTGTGGTACCCAGACCCTTTTTAACACTTATGCCCAGGCTTAACCAACTCACACTGTTATGATAAATTAATTCTTCATACTATGCCCTCATATCCTCAAGAAAAAGTTTGAAGTGTCTATAATGGAGTGCCCTTGCTCTGATTGTTTTCACAATACCAACAACAGGATCTCCCACATACTGTAAGCCCAGCATAGTTTTACAGAGGCTCTCCTGAAGTAAAATATAATGAAAGGCTTAGATTTTACTGTCTGTTCATGTGCTTGTAATTTTTTTTCTTAATGAACATTATAATCGACCATATAGCATCTGTAGAACTATTTCAAAGCGACATTTGCTCTGTAAATAATGCTTGTTACTTCTTCAACCTTCTTACGCACTCTGCAGCTTTTAATTTGCGTTCTTCATCGGAAAGTAGTAGTCAAATTCACTGTGTTTTGTTTAGTGATGTTTCAGATTGTACTCCTTGACTAATGCTATTGTTTTGTGACACTGTAAACATACTGCTTTGTTCCCTGTATCAACACAAAAGTATTTGTTTTTCCTGTATAAGTCAAACACATGACTCTCATCACTGACTTTATGTTCCTATTAGCCACCACGTCAGGCCTAAACAAAGTTTGGAAGAATAGTAGGATCAGACATGCCCGTGATAGCTGATGGGATTGCTCCCATAATCCATTGAGCCAAGGACAACTCTGTACATGCAAATAGAATCAGCACTGCAATTGCATGACATCCATCCTAGTAGACATTTTTGCTCGACCAGGGAAGGAAACCTCGTTTCTCGGAAAATTTGTGGTATTGTTTTGGCAGGCCACACATAATTGTTTGGTGAGCCACATGTGGCTTGCAGCCCATTATTTGCCCACTTCTGCACTACATATTACTCTGCCACAGGCTTAAGTTATTTGAAAATACTCCCTATTAGTTTGGATTGAAGATTAGGAATAAAAAATGGACTAAGTTTAAGGACAGCAAGATAGACATCACCAAAGCTCACCCCTCTTCCTCCAAACTCACACTCAAACACTCTTATTGTATTTTATGCAAAGTGAAACAAAACTGATACATATAATTTGATCATTTATTTTACATTTAAAACTTCTCCCAATACATTTAAGTCTACAGCCTATTTATGTATTGCAAGACATCTCATTTATATAATCTAATGCATTTTTTTCAATGGTACTTACATTTCAGCCAAGTCTGATGACTTATGACATTGTAAGGCTTGAAAATAGTTTAATGGTGAAATATAGGAACTGCAATAAACATGGCAATTACAGCCAATTGGAAGTAATATTATTCAGTAAGTTCTACATAACTCTGGCTTTTTACAAAGCAACAACCCTTTGAATCTATTTGACTTAAGAAAGAAGGGTAATGTGTTATTCCTCAAAAGAAATTACATAACTCAGTTACAGAAAATTACTTGTACCATCATGGAAAGCCCTTCATTTACAGGTAGATACATTAGTCCTTTTCATCTGAGAGGCTAGGTATAAACATTTATTACGACCGCTCATTGACTCTCACTGACAGATATTCTTCCTTCTATGAATCACTAACATCACAAAGCATAAGTGGATGATACATAATATCACTGTACCTTCATTGAAAGCCCCCCCCCCCCACCACCACCTTGCTTTGCAATATGCTGTTTATTTTCTTGAGTTCTCATTTCCTCTTGTGTGAAGTAACAAGTAAAGATAACCACACACTGTGTAGCGGAGGCAGTAACTGGCATATAGATACAAATCCAAAAACTTAGAGCTCTTCTTGCAAAATGATATTCTTATAAGCAAAACTCTATTTCTTTAGTAAAAGAAGGGCAAAAAATTGGGGTTTTCCAGACTACATCTACCTGGGTATTCCACAAATGACATTTAAGTGACTTTTATCACCATTCCTCAGTCAAATAGTGGATGGGAAGAAAGAACCCCTTAATCTCTCCATTCTAGTTCTAATATCTCTTATTATTATGATCATTTCTTCTGATGCAGACCATGTAATATTTCCATATGTGCACACCTGAACCCCTTTACTTAATAATTTAACCCCACTTCTTTATTATTCAGCCCCAGAAAGCTATACCTTTGGTATAAACTACCACAACACTAATATACATAGTTAAACCACAAGGGAAAACTTCTGACTAATCTGTGTTAGCTTAGGTGCCTATACTGAAACTTTCACAAGGATGGCCCACTTAATTCTTTGCCTCAACTTTGATTTTTAACACATCTATCACAACCAAATATCTAAATTATAACTTGACAGTTCATATACATGTTACATAATTATGACACATACCGAGCTTGATTAAAATCTCGAAGTTACATTACCCAATACATGGTTTTATATGATGTAATTACAAAAGCCACATATAAAAATACACCAGTGAATACTAATTAGAGCAGTTATGAATTCTGATAATGAATCAAAAACTCTCACATACAAACAATACTTACTACACACTAGAAACACGCAATTAGATATCAGTGGTGAATATATGAGTAGCCTAATATCAAACCTGGACATCTGACCTAATTGTCAAAATTTAGTTAGCAGTCTATCCTAAAGGACGTTTTTTCACTCTTTTCATTGTGAAGGTCATTTTTTTTTTCAAAAATTGACTTAAATGTGATAAATCACACATTAAAAACGTGTAGGTGTCCACTTTTGATGTGAACACGCTTTCAAATGTCCGTTTTTGATACACAGAGATTCGCTTACTGCTGATGAGAATCTTTTACTGGTGTATAATCTGGGAAATTATAGAATATGGACATAAAGTGGAAAATATTAAATTTTGAACATTATTACATATTGGAGAAATGAAGAACTACAATAAACATAATTATCTTCTTAATTTTATATACAAAATGCAATTTTACATTTGCAGTGGAAATTCCCAAGCAACTTAAAATTTTTCTTTGTGTTTGAAGAAGAGTATCTAATTTAAAATTGCTATTAAAAAGGGATAATCGCCAAAATTTCACATTCAAATTGCTCCCCGTAGTAATTTTTTACCACTCAAGAGTGGGAAGCGTCTTCCAGTTATCTCCAAAATGTTTTGTTAGCAACTTCTCAACATCTTGAAGGTTTTCTGCCTTCATTGGTACAGCAATTGTAACCGTCTGAGGGTTTTTTTTCTGGTTTGCTGTTCACTCTGTAGATTGGTCCCTCCACTCCCACATATAAGTACCCAAGTTCACCTCTGACCACAATATTTCCTGTCTTCATTTTCTGGAACATTATCCGCTAACATGTTGACATTTTGAAATGGAGCTGATATGCTGTCTTTATATGCTGTTTGGCTTCTTGTTTCCAGTCTTGAGGTACCCAATCTCTTCCAATTAGTTTTACTGTTCCATATTTTTCAGAATATTCTCCTTCATTAATGATGGGACCCTTCTTTCTTAAATCTCTTTTTATTATGCTGAACTATCTGAAGCTAAGAAAGAGTGGCCAGATTTTTCCGTAAACATCCTTACATTATTTCTGACATTGAACTTCTTTCCAACAAGTGATAATTTTGTACAACACACCTTGCAATAGAACAGTGTAGTTTACAAGCTAGTCTTAGCTTTGTTTCTTTTCAATGTTTATTTTCCACTTTTCAGGTTGTCTCAACTGCTTATATAGTCAAAATTTAAGTAAACATGTCAAAAATTATCTTTATAAATAAAATATTTCCATTTCTTATTTTCTCTTGTTTGTGTTGTGTTATGTGCTTGTAATAGAATTTTAAGATGCGGTCAATGGTAACTACTCCAGATGATTCAATCTGGTGGTGTTATTTTGCTAATGTATGTGACAGGTAAGTAAAGTTCATGTGTATTATTAGAGGACACAGTATTTTTTCAAGCAATTTTTTTATGATTTCCCTCTCAAGTATTCAAAAACTTTATCGTTAAAGTAGATGAGGTTTCAGTGCAAATTATCCGCTAAATATGAGCAGCAAAAATGATACAAAATATCATGTGATGTCTACTTAAAATTACTTATATTTGCATTAATCTTGCCCCCCCCCCCCCAATATATACACTACTGGCCATTAAAATTTCTACACCAAGAAGAAATGCAGATGATAAACAGGTATTCATTGGACAAATATATTATACTAATTTAAATGACATCCGATTACATTTTCACGCAATTTGAGTACATAGATCCTGCGAAATCAGTATCCAGAACAACCACCTCTGGCTGTAATAACGGCCTTGATACACCTGGGCACTGAGTCAAACAGAGCTTGGATAGCGTGTACAGGTACAGATGCCCATGCAGCTTCAACAGGATACCACAACACTACTCACGATGCCGCCTCATAACTTCACTTCTGCCAGTACCTTGCCTTCTACTTTCCAGTCTTCACAAAGCTCTCCTGCGAAACTTGCAAGACTAGCACTCCTGGAAGAAAGGATATGGTGGAGACATGGCTTAGCCACAGCCTAAGGGATGTTTCCAGAATGAAACTTTCCCTCTGCAGCAGAGTGTGCACTGATATGAAACTTCCTGGCAGATTAAAATTGTGTGCGGGAACCGGGACTCGAACCTGGGACCTTTGCCTTTTGCGGGCAACTGCTCTACCGACTGAGCTACCCCGACATGACTCATGATGCCTCCTCACAACTTTACTTAATCTGCCAGGAAGTTTCATATCAGCGTGGAAGTTCCATTCTGGAAACATCCCTTAGGCTTGGCTAAGCCATGTCTCCACCATATCCTTTCTTCCAGGAGTGCTAGTCTTGCAAGTTTCGCAGGAGAGCTTCTATGAATATTGGAAAGTAGGAGGCGAGGTACTGGTGGAAGGAAAGTTGTGAGGTGGCATCGTGAGTCGTGTCGGGGTAGCTCAGTCGGTAGAGCGCTTGCCTGTGAAAGGCAAAGGGCCCAGGTTCGAGTCCCAATTCTGGCACTCAATTTTAATCTGCCAGCAAGTTTCATATCAGCGCTCACTCCACTGCAGAGTGAAAGTTTCATTCACAATACCACAGTTCATCAAGAGTAGTGACTGGTATATTGTGACGAGCCAGTTGCTCGGCCACCATTGACCAGACGTTTTCAGTTGGTGAAATATCTGGAGAATGTGCTGGTCAGAGCAGCAGTTGAACATTTTCTGTATCCAGAAAGGCCGCACAGGACCTGCAACATATGGTCATGCATTATCCTGCTGAAATGAAGGGTTTTGCAGGGATCGAATAAATTGTAGAGCCATGGGTGGTAACACATCTGAAATGTAACGGCCACTGTTCAAAGTGCCGTCAATGCGAATAAGAGGTGACCACGACGTGTAACCATTGGCACCCCATACCATCAAGCCAGATGATACGCCAGTATGGCGATGACAAATACACGCTTCCCATGTCCCGTTCACCGCAGTGTTGCCAAACACGGATGCGACCATCATGATGCTGTAAAAAGAACCTGGATTCATCTGAAAAAAAGAGTTTTTTGCAATTCGTGCACCCAGGTACGTCATTGCATACTCCATCGCAGGCATGCCTGTTTGTGATGCAGTGTCAAGGGGAACTGCATCCAGGGCCGCTGAGAGACAGCATCGGGCCTGGGGCAGGAAGCAAGATCGGGCCCCAACTCAAAATATAGCAGTCAATATTTTAAAAGAAGGTTTTACTTTGTTTTTAACCCATTATTTCCGATTGTCACAAATTTGCATCATACTGTTTTAGCCTTTACATGTGGAAGATTAAGTATGTTCAAGGGCCAGTACAGACTAAAGCAGATTCTACACGAATGGGCCCAGTGTGTGTGACTATGCTGCCATTAACTGAACGTTGATTGTACTTGTACAGCGACCCTCGTTTATCGTGCTCATATTGCGAAGAAAGAGCTGAGTTTGTGTTCATTCTTTATGAGATAAAGCTAAATACATAGGGAAGTTTCAATCTGAAAATTGTTTGTTTTGTTAGGTGTTGCAATTCACTGTTAGATGTGATAAAGTAGATAAAACTTTCAGTGGAAATGAAAGTAATGTTTATGTAAAATACTATCATCACACACTTAAGCATCTTTATAGGCACATGCAAGAGATAAAATAAAATGCAGAAACTATGATAATTTCCATTCATCTTTGGTGCTAACATACTTCTTTGCCAGATTGAGATTGTGATTACCAAGCAAGGTGGCGCAGTGGTAAGACAGTGCACTTGCATTCGGGAGGATGGTGGTTCAAATCCACCTCCGGCCATCCAGATTTAGGTTTTCTGTGATTTCCCTAAATCTCTCCAGGCAAATGCCAGGATGGCTCCTTTGAAAGGACAAGGCCAATTTCCTTCCCCCATCCTTACCCTAAAACCAAGTGTGAGCTCTGTCTTTAATGACCACGCTGTTGACGGGATGTTAAACCCCAAATTTCCTTCCTTCCTTCCTTGTGCTTGTGACTGACGTTTTTGCAGTTTTCAATACAAGAAGCATCGAGCTCCAACAAAACCAGCCCCAAGTAAGTCTCCCATTGTTGATGGAGTAGGTCATTGGCCCTGAGTAACAGGAAGGCAAAGATGCAAAAGATCCATCTGTAAAGGGAGACAGTCGTTATGTATACAGAGTGCAAGCCTCACCTTTGCAAACAAATTCTCAAATTGTTTCAAGCAATTTCATGAGCAAAGTAACCTTTATCCCATGCATTAGGTTTAGACATAAATGCACATATAATTCAAACATACATTAATTATTTTTTCTATTCTTATAAGAAAGTTCAATAAAAAATTTCCGTCAACAAAGAGTTGTAAGCCTTTTATTTCTCAAATAAAGATTGTCACAAATTTAAGAGGTACCCAATAATACCAACTATATATAACATGTTTTACATTTGATATTATGTGGAAACCAGCTGAGTTTCCTATCCAACGTCAGCCCTAAAAATGTCGACGTCTCCACATAGGGGTGAGAGAGGGGGCCTAGATGGAGAGATGGTGGAAGAAACCCTCTGTACCTCCAGAAGTTGATACAGACCGTTTTTTCATGGGAGAAACGGAAGCCGTTGCGACACTCCAGGAACAGAGACTGTCAAGGCAATACTGAAGACAACACTCCAGGAGACTTGTTCTCTGAGTGCTGCAATAGATTGTGAAGTTGTCCACAAACATGGAGCCTGAAACATCAGCTGGGAGGCAATCCATAATTGAGTTGATCGCAATAGTGAAAAGTGCCACGCTCAAAATGGAGCCCTCTGACACCCCATTCTCCTGGCAAAAGGTGTCCGACAAAACAGAGCGCACTCGTACTCTGAACATTCAATCTTTTAAAAAGGCATGAATAAAGAGGGGGAGATGGCCGCAAAGACCCCATGTATGCATGGTGCGGAGATTGCCCACCCGCCAACAAGTGTCGTAAGCCTTCTCCAAATCGAAGAAAACAGCCTCCGTCTGACACTTCTGCAAAAAGTTATTCAGAACGAAGGTTGACAAGGTAACAAGGTGATCAATAGAAGAGCGATGCCTTCAAAACCAACATTGGACATTAGTGAGGAGATGTCACAATTCTAGTATCCAAACCAGCCAAACACTGACCATGCACTCCATTACCTTACAGACACAGCTGGTCTGTGATAAATGGGGTGATAACTGGAAGGAAGATGTTTGTCCTTCGCTGGTTTGGGTATGGGGACAACAGTTGTTTCACACCAACGAGTGGGAACTTCACCTTCAGTCTAGACACAATTATAAGTGTGATGAAGAAAGCATTTACCTGCAGGGGAGAGGTTCTTCAGCATGTGAACACGAATGGCATCGTGCCCCGGGGCAGAGGATCGGGAGACGGCAAGGGCTCCTGCATGGTGAAGGTAGCATTGTAACTTTCACGATTGAGAGATGTAAAAGAAGGCATTCGTGCCTCCTTGGCCTGTTTCCAGGGTAGGAGGGCAGGGTCATAATTATCTGAGCTTGAGATCTCTGTGAAAGAGTGGCCCAAAGCATTGCCAATATCAACAGCTTCCACAAGAACTTGGTTTTTTTATGTGCAGGCTGGGGATTGGGGAATTGGACCTTAGTGCTGGATAACCAGCGTAGGTTACCCCAGACGACCGACGAAGGAGTCAATCTGTTGAAAGAACTCATGAAAGAAGTCCATCAAGCATTTTTGCTTTCTTTAATGACACGACAGAATTTCTCTCATAGTCTTTTGAAATTAATACAATTTTCCAAAGTAGGCCAGCATTGAAACAGACATAGAGCATGTCACCAGGCTCAAATAGCATCGCTACATGCTGCATTACACCAGGGAACTGGAACCCTACTCGGAGACGTTGAAGTTCGGGGTATTGAATGTTCGGCAGTGGTGAGGATGACGTCTGTGAGGTAGTTGACCTGACCTGCACAGCTGGGGAACTTCTGATCATGGAAAACCGCCATGGAAGAATAGAGCTCCCAGTCGGCTTTGGAGATGTTCCAACTAGTGGAAGATGGAGAAGTGCTATGATGTAGTAGAGAAATTATACAGGGGAAATGGTCGCTCGAGTACCTATCATACAGAACATACCATTCGAATTGATGCGCATGTGGAGTAGTGCATATTGCAAGGTCCAAATGGGAATAGGTATGTATCATGTCGGATAGGAAAGTTGGTTTGCTGGTATTTAGGCAGTCAAGGTTAAGGTGGTTGAAGAGGTCAGCCAAAAGATAGCCCCTCTGGCAGGAAGCTGGAGAGTCCCATAGAGGGTGGTGCACATTAAAGTCGCCAATCAACAAAAACAGCGTAAGAAGCTGGGGTAACAAGGTGCAGTAAATCTGCCCTAAGAACGGCAGATGATGAAGGGGCGTAGATATTACAAAGAGAGAAGGTGAATGTGGAGATGGTGACACAGATGGCAACCACCTGTAGTGGAGTTTGCAGTGGGATGTGATGATAATAGACGTCTTCCCGAATCAGCAGCATAGCATCTCCATGGGCAGGAATACCTTCCACAGGAGGTAAATCAAAACACACTGCAGTGTATTGTGGGAAACTGATATGATTGGCTGGACGGAGCTTCATTTCTTGCAGACCGACTATAAGCGGGCAGTGCAGTCAAAGGAGTAGTCCAATTCATCACGGTTGGAGTGAATGCCTCGGATGTTTCACTGAAGGAGAGTCATGAAGAAAGCAAGACAAAAAAAAAAGGGGAGAAGGCAAGAGGGGATCACCTCGGCAGCCGCTGAGGGCCTGGCAGGCGGCACTGCTACTGCAATCGACAGATGGACAATTATGCTCCATGGGTTCAGACAGCTGTTCTGTCTCCTTCCTGGAGTGATCGGAAGGAGCAGCTTCCTCCGCCGGTGAAATGCTGGCAGATCGGCAAGCAGTAGAGAATCCTGGCGAGACAGAGGATGGCCGGGGCCGTCTACTGCTGGATGGCGTGACCGAAGAGTCATGCCGTGGTAGGGAAGAAGAGGAACTTCTCTTTTTGTGTGCCTTTTTGGAGGCAGTTCTGTTTGAAGAATGAGCAGCTGATGGTTGGGAAGATGATGTTTATAGAAAATCTTCGTGAACAGGATCTTTTTTCAAAGTACGGGCTTCCAACTTAGTAGCCCATGATTTCTGTGAAAGTAATGTGGACTGGGATTTAGAGTGAGCAGAAGGCATTGGGGATGTCGAGCGGGCAATCTTTGGGCTGGCTGATCTGACAACTGTGTCACACGTCTGCATACCCGTCTCCTTTGTTAGTCGAGGAGAGGAAAGGACATTGCTGTAGATACCCGCTGGAAACACAGCAGGCTTTCTACTTGCTAGTAATTTCCGGGCAGCAGAGGTGGAAACTTTTTCCTTGACTCGGATTTTCTGGATGGTCCGCTCATCTTTATATAGAGGGCATTCATGAGAATTAACAGCATGCTCACCCATGCAGTTGATGCAGCAAGGGGACGGAGGTGGGCAGTCACCCTCATGGGCATCCCTACCACAGGTGATGCATTTCGCTGCATTGGAGCACGACTGACGAGTATGATTGAACCGCTGACTCTGGTAACATTGTGTGGGATTAGGAAAATATGGCTGAATGGAGATGATTTCATAGCCTACTTTTATCTTTGAGGGAAGGTCAACTTTGTCAAAGGTCAAGAACACTGTTTGGGTTGGTATTGGGTTGTTGTTAACTCTGTTCATTACATGATGTACAGCTATTACACCCTGGTCAGAAAGGTACTCATGTAGTTCCTCATCGGACAGGCCATGAAGGGATCGTGATAACACAACCGCCCGCAACAAGTTAAGGGTATGATGAGGTTCGACCTTAACAGGAAAGGTGTGCAACAGTGTAGTGCGAAGGCACCTTCAGTTTTCAGCAACAGTGTCCCATCACATTGGCGGGAACAATTTTTGACAGGACCTGCTATCGCATCAACACCCCATTGTATTACAAAGGGATTTACTGACAAGAAATCATAGCTTTCAGTGTGTGAAACGACAAGGAACTTTGGCAAGTTAGGCAAAATTTTCTTAGACTTTGATTCATCGAGTTTGCTTTTCTAGGTAAAGGGCAAAGTAGAAGAAGAAGAAGAAGAAGAAGTCATTGTGAAGTTGTCCCCCATGATTACCGGCATCTCTGAAGGCACGCTCCTTCCTAATGGGGAACCCTCACTGAGGGCTCACCTGCTTTAGGTGAATGTCCACAACTCAGGTCACACCTCCCGAGAAACAGACGGAGGGACCAATCGGCATGGTCGGAAGGTGTCAGCTCGGGTAATCACCCCCCCCCCCCCCTTGGCCCTGGCCTTTACCAGGGGGTAAGTGCAGGCCCTACATGCCAACCCAGGGCAGGGACTTACGCATTACCCAGTCACCTGTTATGCAGCAAGTGCATGGGTGGCTGCCAGGAACGCACAGGGAGGCAGAAAGGAAAGAGGAAAGAAGGAAGTGGGAAAGGTTGAGTCTCAAATGCCAAGGCAGAGACTAAAGGAGAAGAGGAAGTCTAGAAGAGTACAGTAAGGTGGGAAAGGCAGAAGCAAGGTTTAGGAAAAGAGAAACTGAAGAAAGAAAAAAAACTGGTACATGAGACCACCTAAACTCAGACACCCATCTCCGGGTGAAGGCATAAACTGGCGGGGACTGAAGCAGCCTGGGGCGGGAATGAACAAAAGCTAAGTGAAATTTATATTTTGTATTTTTAATTATTATTTTCTTCTGTGTACACCTATGAAAAAGGGTCTGTCAAACTAAGAAACCCTCTCTCCAAATCCTTCAACAATCGTAGACAGTAGAGAGGATTTTTATGGCAGATAAATAATCAAGAGAAATGTCACAACTGGAAACAACAATATAAATAACACCAGATGTAATACAATATGTTAGATTTAATTTTTAACAATAATTTTACATTGTAATTAAATTATTTAGCAGTATAACAGTTTCCAAATAGACATCAGGTCATGGCTGCTGTTACCTTCACACCTTCTTACTTTACTCTTGGTATGAATAACAAGATGTCTGCCTTTCACAAACCAAGACACAATGTAACCCACATGTTGAAACAACTGCAATGGAGGACCAAACAACTTAATGAACATCACAATTTGATGGTAGAAGATCAAATAAAGCTCTTGTGGGTATGATAATGAGATTTATACGTGAAAGACCATATCTGCATTCAGAAGAGGAAGTGTGATGATGCCATTTTATTCTTCATCAAATAATCCTGAAGTCCTTTACGTTTGCCTCCCTCTGGAAGAACAATTGTTTGACCATATACTATTCAATGATTTACATGCCATGTTGGTGAGTCCTTCTTGAGATGAAATCTACTGGCTTGAAGACATCTACTTTCTGTTTCTAGTGCAGTTCCTCTGAAGTTAAACTCTTCCAGTACTTTGAAAGCTTCAAAGGAAAAAGGATCACTGCACACTTTTCTTTCTTTGAACACCAACAGCAGGTGACTTCTGGCTTTGTTACATTTACTGTTTGCCCAAAATAGATTCACTAGCTTAATTAATACTGTGATTGCTAACATGAAAAATTAAATAAATCTGATTTAAATATGTGAAATAATTAATTTGGAAACTCCAATAATGTAGGGAATTACAGATAGAAAAATGTTTTAGGAGCACCATATTTGTGTTTGTTTGTTTGTGTGTGTGTATGTGTGTGTGTGTGTGTGTGTGTGTGTGTGTGTGTGTGCGTGTGTGTGTGTGTGCATGTTTTCTTGTTTATTCTGCAACCTAATGCTCAATTCCACAATCACTACACAGTGACTGGTTATCTTTACTAACTCTAGTTTTCTTATTTTAAAAAGAATTTTCCTGAATAATATTTTTCCAACATTGCATTCACACTATGGTAATGAATTTTCTTTTTAAAATAGGAGCTCATGGTCTAATGTAGGTAATGGCCTGAAATAATAATTTCAATTGAGAATTTGAACAGTGTATGATCAACATACCTTTCTAAACCCTGCACTGTGTTTCTACTGGTATCTCCAACATAAGAAGAAAGCTGAGCAAGAGATCCATCAGAAGAGGACATGTGGCATTGTAAATGATACACTACAGGCTGTGTTCTTGATGCTGCCAAACTTTTATCTAAAAAAAAAAAATGAAAGTTACTCTATGTGAAATAGAAGATAAAGCTTCTTAACAAAAATTGAAATAATAATGAACAAAAACACAAACAGGACAATATCTGAAATGTTGAAAACCCACAAGAACAAAGAATTAGTAATAAATAAATGGCACACACAAAAAAGGTTACATTCTCATAAGTGCAGACAAAGAAATTGATGCTAACATGGTTTCATTGTGTTTCCTCTACCTTCTAGTCACTCTTAAATCATGTTCAAAAACAAATTTTTCTTCCATAAACACTACCATTTTCTAACTTTAATACTCCTTTCTACGTATCTACCTCAATACTGTATGTTTTCATTTTCATTTAACAAATTGTAAGTGGATAATCATAACCCGCCACATAAAGAAGTTCACATAAAGTGATACATATTTTGAGGAGTGATGGCATGGAACAAAACATGACAAGGATTTCCAGTAGACATGGACTGAATTGCATACCTCAAGCACTTATTCATTTTCACATTTGAAACATGTCTATTTGAATATAACCTCTTTGCTATAATGGAGAAGCTATAAAATGTAGTAAACAAATCGGGACATAGCCCGCTGCTGCTGTCTATGGATAGAACATGTTGTAAACCACATTCACAGTTCTGTATAAGTACAGTGAAAGCAATAGTTCTGATGGAAACAGTTTGTATTTTGGTAAGGTACACTGCAGAAACTTATCTCCAGCTCCCATCAAATAATTTATTGTCCTGCAGGACACATTACTCCAACAACAACTGGAAATGTGGTTCATGAACGATGATTCACCATTCCATGGTGCACAATGGATTGGTTATTTCAGTTCAATACCCTGGGTATCTTGTTTCCCCAATCTGAAACCCTGATTTTTATTTATTTATTTATTTATTTATTTATTTTTTTTGACAGGGACGCTAGGTGTGTGCAAGCCCCTAGAAAATGTGAGATTCCTGAGGATTGGGATAGAAGCATGGTGTACTATGAATGGTCACCATACTGAGTGCCTCATTTAGTTCTGACTCACAAGTTCAGATCAAATATAATATCTAGCTTATAACATTAGCTTCTTCTGTCTGTCTCATTTGTTTACTGTATTCTGCATGTTATCCACACTAATAAAATGCTTGCAGTAGAAGAGAGACTTGTATAGTGTTATATATGAGCAAGTGCTCATAGCTTTTAAACAATGCATTTTAGAGGCCATGTATGCTGGACATTTTATTATAGTTTTGGTTCATACTACCACCTAAAAATGGAATACTTTTTACCAGTCTGTATAGATTGTTAACAATCATTCATTACTTTCATATTTGAAACCAATCAACAGCATACTTTCCCTGCCTGTCTTTTACTAATCCTCTCTTCTACAGAGTGAGCAAAATAAAACTGGCCTAGAAAATAATTATAAAACATGCCAAATTGACTGCCATTAATGAACAAGATAAATTCCCACTACACAAATGCCATGATCTGTAATTTCAAGGCACCAACTGCTTCTGTTAGATATCTGTGCAAGATTTTTGCATTCTGAGGTTTTCCATTTCTTCAGGTACCGTCAGGTTCAGCCCGTCAAGGTATGTGAACTCTCAGAACATGCAACTTTAGTTATCAAAAAATCCCAAGCAGTATTTTGCAGAGCTGTTCCACAATCTCAAGATCAGTATTTGGTTTGCAATGTCTGGCGTCTGTATTGTAACATTATTGTTTCACTAAACTGTTAATGCTAAAGAGCATATCCAGCAACTTTTTAACAAATATATGGATCAAATTACATAATGTGAATGAGTATATGGATATTTTCAGCAAGACAGAGCAACAGTATGGCATTGGCAATATTGTGAAAAGATAATCAGCAGGGACAGTGGAACCTAATCACCTAATCATTAGTCCCGTGATTTTTATCTGTGAGGCAAATTGAAAATAATCTGATGCACCAGAAGTGCTACTTCAGAGCAGATAGCTACAGCAGAGGACTGAAAACACTATACCTACTATCCCTCAGGCAGTGTTGCTATGCTTGTCTAACAACTGATAAATAGAGCACAGCACTAAATCAATATCAACTGTGGCCATTTACAGCATCTTCTGTGAAGTTCATTTATTATGATCATTCCATATCAGTCTTACTGTAAACATGTTCTGAACAAATTGATTTTGCCCACCCTGTATTTGATGAGTGATCATTGTCTCACATTTACACAATGATCAATTAATGTGAAAAACATCATAAAAATATTAGAACATCTTACCAAAACAATATTGAATGTTCCAACTCCACACCCTGCTGATGGAGGGAGAAAGGGAAATGGTATGGTAGGAAGGGAAGGTTGACGTGATTAGAGAGAGGGAGAGAGGTCAATGGGGATGGGAGGGGGGGGGGTGGAGTGGAAGAGGGGGAGAGAGAAAAATGAAGTCAGAATGGGTGTCCTCACTCATCATAATGTGAACTGATTGAGCTTAGTAGTTACACATAGTAAATTTGGTGCAAGTGTAAGCAAATATTGGGTAGACAATGGTTATGACTAAGAAAGCAGTGTAGTGGTGGGCAAATAACTCAAAGATGACAAACTCTTTAAGAAGAATTCTCTCGCTTCTTGTTGCCTTATCAAATTTGTAAAGTACTGTTGCCCTAAAGTGGCACTTCAAGATTTCAGATCAAGACAAAACTTATAGGTGTGAAGTGCCCATTATTCAGAGAGAGCGCATAATGGCATTTAATTGGCAAAAATGTCAACTAAAAAGAAAAAAACATATTTGGTGACTTTAAAACCCTTGCAATAACCCCTGAACCATTTCCATGTGTTCACTATGTTATTTAAACCACATTAACACCTCTGACTGGATATTACATGCTTAAGTACAGTAACTTTGTTCTCAATCTCAGTAACGGAATGTATCCAAAACTATTTCATGGATCTCAGAGAATATCATCTTTAGAAGATATGGCAGAAACTTGGAGAATCTGTTGTGAATAGAAATTATAGCAGTACGTGCCCCCAAAAATGGTGCTTTTGATACCCAAAAATCATGGTTTCTGGTGTTTTCTCAGGATCTGCCCACAAACAGTTGGTGCTTTCACAGGCCATCTAAGACCCATACTACGCCACACCTAATGTAAAATAACCAAACAGTTTGCTCAATTTTTGAAGGAAGTATGTCATGCTTAAATATTGACCTTGTTCTATAGAATAGCTACAGTATGACCCTTTTTCTGTAGGTATATAAATGGGCACTAGGCAAGGGTGTACAAAACACTGCCCCCCCTCCCCTACGTAATCTCTTTTACGACCCAAAAAATGAACTCATCAAAAGTTTCATTTTTGTGCACAGCTTTATGGACATATTGCTACTGTGCTTGATCCAGCTTGGACTGATTCATGACAGAGAGTAAAAATTATTTTAGACAGCCTGTGATGTGAATTATGAGAAGTAAATGTAATTGTTTGCATAGTGGAACTATAATTAAACTTAGTAATTAATTAATAATGAAATTTAGTTCTGTTTTTCTTCCTGATATATGTGATCCTATTAATCATTATTATTCATCTTCAGTGCATAACTATATTGAAGCCACATATACCATAGCTTCAAAGATAATTCTTGAAGTACAACCTAATTCTTGAAGTACAGCCAGTAATACCAAAACGAATGTTATTAACTGGACATAGCATGATCAAAATATTAGGGCACTGCTGCAGTGGGATAGCATGACAGCTCTCTTGGTAGAGATGCCAGAATCAATGCATGGTTCCTAATGGAGCCTCCCACATCTGGAATGTGTCTAATTGTGACAGCTCTGCCAAAATTCTCCACAGAGAAAATAAGTTATTCTTCAAAAGAGGTAATTCATGACCTAGGTCATGAGGACGATGTTTCCCATTCTGTTCCCTATTCCTTTTTACTTCCCTTCTTCCTACCTGATGAAGGAACCCTGTTCTGAAAGCTAGTGCTATTTTTCATCCTTTTTCTTCTTTGTGTGACTATCGGCAGTACATCACTAAGGTAAGTTCTCCAGCCAATCTATCTCTTTTGAAGAATAATTTGTTTCCTTTCTTTCTAATTAATAGTAATATGTAGATAAAATTGTTACATAGAGCTGGTTGGATCCTGCTAGTATCAAATTTGAGAATTAGTGTCTAATTTTTTGTGAACCTCTGAGATCCTAAAAAAAGTTTTATTCTAGTCAGGTAACAATCTGAATCTGTCTTCAGTCCCTTTTTGACTTGGATGTTCTTCATTTTTCTGTGACTTGAATAAGAGTGCCACATGATATATTTGGAGTATGCTAATCTCCATGTCATCTGTATTGATGAATTCTTTTTTAAATGTGTTGACATGATCTTCACCCATTTTTGTTTACTTATTTATGAGCTGGAAATTGCTACACTGTTTTCCTGTATTTAATTTCTTTGCTAACTGCATTCTGGAGTCTCCAAGCAGGATTTTAACATGGTTTTGGGGAATTTTTCATACAGTTTCTTCTAATATTTCCCATGATTTATACACATTTTCACAAATGGTTTTATTTTCAATATTGATTGGCATGTGCACATTGATGAGTATGTATGTTTTATTTCCACAGTTCATGTGATTTTCATGAATCTGTTATTTACAGGGTTCACATTTGTTATGGATGTGAGCATGGCTAGTACAGCTTTTTTGACTGCAAAAGTGGTTCCTAGAAATTGGTGTGTTTTTCAGTGCTTGTTTGTCTGTTTTACTTTTGTAAAGTCTGTAGTTCCCAAAATCCATTTATATTTCATTCATTAGTCTTGTTTTTTGAAGTGCCAATATTTGGATTTCTTTGTTCATTAACGTTTTGTCTAGTTCACATAACTTTCCTGTTCATAAGAGAGTACTGTATTTATATTCAGTGTTCCACAAAAGGTTCTGGTGTTTGACAGAAGCTGGCCAGTGGTCTCCAACTCTCTCTGCGTGTGTGTCAGTCCAGACACCCCAGAATCCAATAGTCTAGTTGTACTGTCCTTGATAGCAGTGGATTGTTTACCACTTGTGGTAAAAGATTTTTGCTGCCATGCCTCATTGTACTTTATCTCATATTTGGACGAAGACCAGTTTTTAGGACTGGAGTGTTAGTTCCAGAACAGAAATTCCAGCTCTGGTGATCAGACACTGACCACTTTGGTGCTTGCTACAAGTCAGAGGTGAAGTGGAATATTGCAATATGCCCCCTCAGCCAACTCTGGTCTATCAGTTATCACCACCACTGCTTTCATAGCTGTTGAAAATCCCATGATGCAGACTAGTTCACTTTCCCTATCCACTTACAAGGCAACAAGCGAAGCATCCCTACCTTGTCGTATGGATCACTGGGTACTGAGTCACCCCATCATGACAAGGTCTAGTCCCTGGGGAGGGGGAATGATTATCTACTGAAGATTTTGCTTGAGCAATAACATATTCTATTTAAGATTCATGAACCATGGGCATTGCCTAAGTGAGGTGGCTTGTCTGCCTCAACACACAATACAGGTAGCCACACCTATGGTACAGCCACAATGAAGGGGTGTCTGAACGAACAAAAAATAGAAATAATGGGACTCTAAGAAACAAGACTAAAGGACAAAAATGCAATGGTTTTTGAGAACTATAGACTTTTCTAAAGTAAAACAGCCAAATATAGGAATAGGTCTAATAATGAATAAGAAAACAGGGATGTGGGTAAGCTACTATAAACAGCATCATCACAGCCACAATAGCCACAAAGCCAACACCAACCACAGAAGCACAAGATTATTTGCAGAAACTGCAGCAGATCCTGCACATGGATAACACCAGGAATTAAAGTACCATGCAAAAGAAAATGTGAACTTTTTGCACTATCAAAAACAATAGCAGCCCTGAATTTGCAAACTACTTCAACACATACAAGTTAATTCTGAAACCTGTCATAAAGGAAGCAAAACCAAGAGACAATGACAAATTTGCCATAGAATCACCAAACAAAACTAAGATCATGTGATGCTATACAGCGACTTACTGGAAAGGCATCAACGCACAAAAACATTGTACTGTCACATGCCAGTAACGAGATCACTTAACCAAAATTAGTTGCTAATCACTTCAATACATACAACACCAATATTGCAGGCGAGCTGGAGAGGAAACAAGTGCGAAAAACACCTAACAAAATATTCCAGAATATTTCTGAAATAGGCTAAACAGTGCAACCATGTTTCTTTGAGCAGTAAGCAGGGAAGAACTGTTACACACCATTAAGTCACTTAAAAATAAATATTCAGCTGAGATATATGCAATTCTTCATTGTCAAGTGATATCTTCCCACAGCAGCTAAAAAAGCAAGAGTTGTGCCCCTATACAAACAGGGTGACTGGCAGCAGATGGTCAACTATAGGCACATGTAACTCTTGTCAGGTTTTTCAAGAATTATTGAAAAATTAATTCTGTCACAATTGACTGACTTTTTTTAACAAAAATAATATTATCACAGAATGCCAGCATAGCTATAAGCCTCAGTGCGTTACTGAAACAGCCACTTTTAACCTCATAAATCATATCCTAAATGCAGTGGACAACCATAATAATGTTTCAGGAATTTTTCTACATTTAACAAGAGCATTTGAATAAATCATGAAGTTTGTCTGAGAAAGTGAGAGTGATATAGTGTAAGGAGCTTAGCAAATGCATGGGTAAAATTTGAGAGATTTCAGTACTGCCACGTTGCTTTCCAACAGTAAAAGGACCACACAACCTTGTTAATTTTATTATATTATTCATAGGTTTTTGATTTAATAACTTGTGGTGAAAGAGAAATATTCTCTTACTTGGTTGTGTGAGGCCTGTAGCAGGGGGGAAAAATATGCATTCAGAGCTAACAGCGACTGGTGGCGAGCATGAGGGTGTCTCTGTTATTCAGAGGGTCAGTGGTTCCCGGAAGACACCTTACAGCCGAAGGCTACAGCAGGTAGGACTGAGGCATGAGCCTTCCAAGTATCTGACTGTCACCACAGACACTGGCGTCATCTAGGCGGGAGTGTCTGGAGCAATACAGTATGTCCCCATGGGCGGTGTAAGGTGATTTTCGAAGGAAGAGCTGAGATGTCTGGCACCGAGTTGGCGAACACCAGGGTGGCACCCGCTAGGACATTGTATGTCTCTGGCACCAAGCTGACAGGCGCTGCAATTATACAATAGTGAGGGAGTTTTGCCATTTGCTGGGAACAACTTGCTGGCCGTGTTTTCGAAGGTGCCTTACGGCCATCCGCTGCTATCGTTAGAACGCTGGATGTAAGGGCAAGGCTCGGCTGGTAGAAATGCAGGAGAGCTGGCCATTGGCTGCTGTTTTACAGTAAGGGGATTCAGTTGTCCAACTCCCGAACACAAGCCATGATTGGCCATACTTTGGCACCTAGCTGTGGATTGATGTTTCAATAGATAGACGGAGCCTGGAGGCTTTGCATAGAGGAGACAGATTTTTAGAAGTGGAGAGAAGGAGACTGGTGTTTGAGCAGTTGAGGATAGCAGACGCTTCTCTTCTGCTCTCAGTTTTATACTTGTCTTCGAGCAACGGTACTTGGAGTTTGTGGTACAATTTTTGGAGTTTTTCCAAAACTTGTACTAATAGTGCTGAGTATTGGCAAGCCGAGAGCAAGGTCAGCCTGCCTGATATTAGACTCACCAACACACTAATTGCAATTGTCACAGTTCTGGTGTCATCTCTGCCTACAGTACATCCGTGCTTCACATGTAAATTGTCTGTAGTGGCATAACATAGACAAACGAGCGAGATCGTAGGCACTAAGATCCACTGGGGTTGAAGTAGACTGATATTAATTAAATGTTGCTTCTGGAATACGAAGCTGAATTATCTCCAGGTCTGCAACTTGTAGCTATCGACACTCGCAGCCACCGCCCAGCCGTCGTGTTGCTGACATCACCAGCTGGTACAGTTTGGTACAGTGTCACGTGCATTAGCTAGTTTTTTGAGGGTTGTTCACGTTTTCAACTATTTAGTTAGTTAGGTAAACTCACTGTAATCTGGTATCGGAATATTTCACTCAATTATGCCACCAGTCACTTGCTGTAGGAGTGTATATTGTTTTGTAAAATAGGTTCATTAAATTTGATCCGTGTTGAATTGTATATGAACTTTTGTTCTAACATTAATTTCACTTCAGAGAATAAAATGAGTCAAGACAAATTTCTTTACTCAAATCATTCAAATTAGATAGCCCCTTTTACACAATTTTGGATGGTTTTATTACTTGGAAATTTGATGGTGGGTCAGCCACGCCGATCCTTTAATATCAAGTGAACAAACCATTTGCATATCATCCTTCCTCTCCCCTACCTTAACTTTTTATTTTGCTACACACCCACCATAACAATACCTTTCAAATTGTACTTAGATAATCACTCACAGATAAGAGACATCAAACACATGGGGGGAAAAACAGCACTCCAAGCTTACCAGTCAATGCCATCAAAATTAACCCATGGTGTACCACAAGGCTCTATTTTAGGTCCCTTTCCTTTCTTAGTTTTCATGAATCACTTCCCTCTTCATGTAAAAAACTATGAACCAGTCCTATTGCTGATGATACCAGTGTGTTGATTAAGGGAGATAATGGAAAGGCTCTTAGTCTATCTGCTAAAGCCACAAATGAAATTTTTTTGGAGTGTTTTATGAGGAATAAGCTACTGATAAATCCCCAAAAAACAGTTGCCATACTCTTCGACACACAACCAAATAGAAATCCATTAAAACCAAATATGTTTATGCAAAACCAAAAGATTAACATTGTCTCTGAAACAAACTTTCTTGGCATTTACATACAAGACAATCTGAAATGAAGCTCTCACATCACCTTCTTACATACCAAACTACCAAAACTGACACATGCAATGAGAATCCTATGGAACAACAAAAGTGCTGAAACAGTTAGTACAATATATTTTGCTCATGTACACTCCCATTTGAGATATGACATCATATTTTGGGGAAAATCGGCTCACAGTATTACAACCTTCAGGAATCAAAAAAATATAGTGAGAATAATGAAAAACGTGAACAGTAAAAAATCCTGTAAACTACTTTTTAAAGAACTTGGGATTCTACTCCTGCCATATATCTATATACTTGAGGTATTGAAAAATAGCATACTAAAAAAAGAAGCTGTATTTATTCAAAATAAAACTGTACATGAACACCATACGAGATCAAGTAGTGACATACACAGACACCATTGTCATACCACCCTGTGCAAGAGCAGCGCATATCACTCAGAAAATTTACCCTATTTGCTGATTACACCACAATTCTAATTGACGATTTGATAGATCGCAATCTTTAACACACTACAAATAAAGTTTTTAATGGTATCTTAAATTTGTTCTTCTCAAATGGTCTCACTCAATGCGGACAAAACTCTTATATGAGGTTCCATACACCACAAAGTAATCTCGATGATATTAACATAAATGTAGAGATCACCCAATACAGATAGTTGAAGATATAAAATTCCTGGGTGCTTATATAGATGGCAAATGTAATTGGTCAGTTCACATTCTTCATCTATGTAAAAAACTTTGCTTGGCAACATTTGCATTGGGGGTAATTTCTTCATTGGCTGACATTGGCGCCATTAAGGTTACCTACTTTGGCTACTTCTACTTATTGATGTCATATGCTTTATATTGTGGAGGAACCAACGACTCAAAAAAAAAAAAAAAAAAAAAAAAAAAGCAATTAGAATAATGTGTGGAGTTAATTAAAGACACTCATGCAGACAATTTTTTAGAAAGGTGGGTATCCTAACAACTGCCTCTCAGTACATTTTTTCCTTGCTTACCTTCATGTGCAAAACTTATTCTATCTACCAAGATAACAGTAAATTCCATGACTATAACACATGAAACAAAAACAATCTACATGTCAAATTGAAACGTCTCACCCTGGTACAAAAAGGAGTTACTACTCCAGCATTAAGGTGTTCAATGCTCTCCCTCTACATATTAAATGTGTTCATATAGAACTGCCAAAATTCAAACAAGTTCTCAAAGATTACCTGACAGAGAAATCTTTTTATACTGTGGATGAATATTTGAAATAAAATGCATACCATAACTAAACTTATTGTGTCTTGAACTAGTTCAATTGATCATTTTGAGCATTATTACAACTTCTTGTAAAAACAGATTGGCTGTACCTGTAATTATTCTTGTAATATGTGATTTAACTTTGTGATCTTATTTATAATATTATTTGATACTCCTATTTCTGTTGATTGGTTGTTATGTTATCTAGCCTACACTGTATTTATAGTATGTTCTTAAACCATGTACAATTTGGCATTGCATTTCCCTTGTATGCCTATTTATTGTAAGTTTAAATTGAAATTTGTACGGTTTGACACATTCCATAGCCTTGTGATTGACTCACTAACTGGATCTACGGAACATGAAATAAATAAATAAATAAATCAGGATCACAACTGTTTAATAAGCTGCCCAACACATAAAAGATATAAACAAAGTACACATCTTTAAAAAAATCTGTAACATCATATCTTTTGGAAACTGATTTTACTCAGTATCACAGTCTCTTGAAAATTAAGTCATGTAAATATTCAGAACATCTCCCAAATAATAAGCATATTGAGAAAAACTGTTAAAATGAGAGTGAAAGAATGCCTGATCGCATTAAGTGTATTTCATTGTATGTAAAGCATGTAACAAGTGTAAAAGTGCCCAATTGTATCAAGTTTATTGTATTGTGCATATATTGTATGTTAAGTGTGTAAAATTGTATTTGTGTGTCTATTGTATTGTATGCTAAGAACGTAAAAAATATAGTGTTAAAGTACCAAATTGTAGTAAGTTTATAGTACATGCCAAGAAACAAAGATCCAATTTGTGAAAGCATGACCAACATCTATGGTTTAATATATGTACCTCAAAGATTTAAAGACGTAAATAAATAAAATAATAATGTACCAACTAACTCTGTCAATGATGAGATTGAACAAGTATATGAGGAGATAAAATAAGTTATTCAGACAGTTAAGGGAGAGAAAAACTTGACTGTGATAGACGACTGGAATTCAGTAGTTGTTGTTGTTGTTATGGTCTTCAGTCCGGAGACTGGTTTGATGCAGCTCTCCACCCTACTCTATCCTGAGCAAGCCTTTTCATCTCCTCATAAGAACGGCAACCTACATCCACTTGAATCTGTTTACTATAGACGTCTCTTGGTCTCCCTCTGCGATTTTTACCCCACACACTTCCCTCCAATGCTAAATTTATGATTCCTCGATGTCTAAGAATGTGTCCTACCAAGCGATCCCTTCTTTTGGTCAGGATATGCCAAAAATTCCTTTTCTAACCAATTCTGTTCAGTACCTATTCATTAGTTATGCGATCTACCCATCTAATCTTCAGCATTCTTCTGTAGCACCACATTTCAAAAGCCTCTATTCTCTTCTTGTCCACACTGCTTATCGTCCATGTTTCACTCCCGTACAAGGCAACACTCCACAGAAATGCCTTCAGAAAAGACTTCCTTACACTTAAATTAATATTCGATGTTAGCAAATTTCTCTTTTTCAAAAATGCTTTTCTTCCCATTGCCATTCTGAATTTTATATCCTCTGTATTGCGACCGTCATATGTTATTCTACTACCCAAGTAACAAAACTCATCTACACCTTCATTGTTTCATTACCTAATCTAATTCCTTCAGCATCGCCTGATTTCCTAAGACCGCATTCCATTATTTTTGTTTTGCTCTTGTTAATGTTCATTTTATACGCTCTCTTCAACACACTGTCCATTCCATTCAACTGCTCTTCCAGGTCCTTTGCTGTCTCTGACAGAATTACAATGTCATCAGCAAAACGCAATGTTTTTATTTCTTCACCCTGAACTTTAATCCCTATTCCAAATTTTTCCTTGTTCTCCTTCACTGCCTGCTCTATGTACAAACTAAATAACGTCAGGGAAAGGCTACAACCCTGTCTTACTCCCTTCGCAACTAATGCTTCCCTCTCACACCCTTCGAGTCTAATAACTGCAGTCTGGCTTTTGTACAAGTTGTAAATAATTCTCCTTTCCCTGTATTTTACCCCTGCTGACTTCAGAATTTGAAAAAGTGTATTCCAGTCAACATTGTCAAACGCTTTCTCCAAATCTACAAAAGCTAAAAATGTAGTTTTGCCTTTCCTTAATCTATCTTCTAAGATAATACGTAAAGTGAGTATTGCCTCCTGGGTTCCTACGTTCCTCCTGAAACCAAACTGATCTTCCCCGAGGTCAGCTTCTACCAGCTTTTCCATTCTCCTGTAGATAATTCCTGTTAAAATTTTGCAACCATGACTTATCAAACTGATGGTTCTGTAATTTTCACACCTGTCTGCACCTGATTTCTTTGGAATGGGGATTATTACATTTTTCTTAAAGTCTGAGGGTATTTCGCTTGTCTCATACATCCTACACACCAGTTCAAATAGTTTTGTCATGGCTGGCTCTCCCAGAGACTTTAGTAGCTCTGAGGGTATGTCATCTACACCTGGGGCCTTGTTCTGACCTAGGTCTTTCAGGGCTCTGTCAAATTCATCTCTGAGGGGCAGCAGCCTTTTCAGTAGTTACAGGGGCAACAGTCTGGATGATTGACTGAGCTGGCCTTGTAACATCAGCTAATGCGAATGGCAGAAAGCAAGGGGAAACTACAGCCATTACTTTTCCCAAGGACATGGAGCTCTGCTGTAAGAAAATATGTTGATGGCATCCTCTCGGGTAAAATATTCTAGAGATAAAATAGTTCCCCATTCGGCTCTCCAGACAAGGGACTACTCAGGAGGATGTTGTCATCAAGAAAGAAAATACTGGCATTCTACGGATCGGAGCGTGGAATGTTAGAACCCTTAATCAGGTAGGAAATTAGAAAATTTATAAAGGGAAATGGATAGGATGAAGTTAGATATAGTGGGGATTAGTGAAGGATGAACAGGATTTATGGTCAGGTGAGTACAGGATTATAAATACAAAATCAGTTGGCAATATCACAGGAGTAGGTCTGATAATGAATAAGAAAACAGTGATGCAGGTAAACTACTTTGAACAGCACAGTGATCGCATTATCATTGTCAAGATAGAAACGAAGCCAACACCGACAACAGTAGTACAGGTTTATATGCCAACTAGGTCTGCTGATGATGAGGAGATCGAAGAAATATATGAGGAGCTAAAGGAAATTATTCAGACAGTTAAGGGAGAGTAAAACTTAATTATGATGGGAGACTGGAATTCAGTAGTAGGAAAAGGAAGAGAAGGAAAAATAGTTGGTGAATATGGACTGGGCAGAAGGAATGAAAGAGGAAGTCATCTGGTAGAAATTTGCACAGAACATGATTTAATCGTAACAAACACCTGGTTTAAGAATCACAAAAGAAGGTTGTAAACATGGAAGAGGCCAGGAGACACTGGAAGGTATCAGATAGATTTTATAATGGTAAAACATAGATTTCAGAACCAGGTTTTAAACTGTAAGACATACCCAGGGGTAGATATAGACTCTGACCATGACATATTGGTCATGAACTGTAGGCTGAAACTGAAAAAACTGCAGAAAGGTAGGAAACTAAGGAGATGGGACTTGGATAAATTGTGGGAACCTGGAGTGCTTAAGAATTTCTGAGGGAGCTTTAGGCAACAATTGACAGAAACAGGGGGAAATAAAGCAGTAGAAGAGGAATGGGTAGCATTGAGAGATGAAATAGTGACAGCAGTAGAGGACAAAATAGGTAGAAAGGCAAGACCTATAAAGAATCCTTGGACATCACAGGAAATATTAAATTTAATTGATGACAGGAGTAAATATAAAAATGCAGTAAATGAATCAGGCAAAATGGAGTACAGATGACTAAGAAATGAGATTGACAAAAAGTGCAAAATGGCTAAGCAGGAATGGCTAGAAGCTAAAAGCAAATCTGTAGAAGAACGTACAAGAAGGAGAAAAGTAGATACTGCCTACAGGAAAATAAAAGAGACATTTGGGGACAAGAAAAACAGCTCTACGAACATCAAGAACTCAGATGGAAAACCAGTTGTCAGCAAAAAAGGGAAAGCTGAAAGATGGAAATAGTACATAGACGAGCTCTACAAAGGAAATGAACTTAGATATAATGCTGTAGGAAGGGAAGAGGAAGTAGATTAAGATGAAACAGGAGATACTATACTGAGAGATGAATTTGATAGTGCCCTGAAAGACCTAGGTCGGAACAAGGCCCAGGGAGTAGATGGACATTCCCTCAGAGAAAGTCTCTGGGAGAGCCAGCCATGACAAAACTATTTAACCTGGTGTATCAGATGTATGAGACAGTCGAAATATCCTCAGACTTTAAGAAAAATTTAATAATCCCCATTCCAAAGAAATCATGTGCAGACAGGTGTGAAAATTACAGAACCATCAGTTTGATAATTCATGGTTGCAAAATTTTAACACAAATTATCTGCAGGAGAATGGAAAAGCTGGTAGAATCTGATCTTGGGGAAGATCAATTTGGATTCAGGAAAAATGTGGGAACTTGGGAGGCAATACTCACTTTATGACTATCTTAGAAGATATATTAAGGAAAGACAAACCTACATTTCTAGCTTTTGTAGATTTGGAGAAAACTTTTGTTAATGTTAATCGGAATACACTCCTTCAAATTCTGAAACCAGCAGGAGTAAAAAATATAGGGAACACGGGGTCATTTACAACTTGTACAAAAACCAGACAGCAGTTATCAGAGTTGAAGGGCATGAAAGCGATGCAGGGGTTGGGAAGGGAGTAAGACAGGGCTGTAGCCTGTCTCCATTGTTGTTCAATTTGTACACTGGGCAAGCTATAAAGGAAAGCAAGGAGAAATTTGTAGAAGGAATTAAAGGTCAGGGTGAAGAAATAAAAACATAGCGTTTTGCCGATGACATTGTAATTCTGTTAGAGACGGCAAAGGACCTGGAGGAACAATTGAACGGAATGGACAGTGTGTTGAAAGGAGCATATAAGATGAACATTAACAAGAGCAGAACAAGGGTAATGGAATGGAGACTTAGAAAATCGGGCGATGCTGAGGGAATTAAATTAGGTAATGAAACAATAAAGGTGGTAGACGAGTTTTGTTACTTGGGTAGTAAAATAACATATGACGGTCACAGTAGAGAGGATGTAAAATGCAGAATGGCAATGGGAAAAAACGTTTTTGAAAAAGAGAAATTTGCTAACATTGAATCTTAATTTAAGTGTAAGGAAGTCTTTTCTGAAGGCATTTGTGTGGGGTGTTGCCTTGTACGGGAGTGAAACATGGACGATAAACAGTACGAACAGGAAGAGAATAGAGGCTTTTGAAATGTGGTGCTACAGAAGAATGCTGAAGATTAGGTGGGTAGATCGCATAACTAATGAAGAGGTACTGAAAAGAATTGGTTAGAAAAGGAATTTTTGGAATACCTTGACTAATATAAGGGATTGCTTGGTAGGACACATTCTACGACATCGAGGAATCGTAAATTTAGTATTGGAGGGAAGTGTGTGGGGTAAAAATCGCAGAGGGAGACCAAGAGACGCAAAGAAAAAAGAAAGACAGAAAATAGGACATGCTTTTGAAATAGGGTACCTTCATCAGGTAAGAGAGAACGGAAGAAAAAGGGATGATTCATCACCCTCATGACCAAGGTCATGAAATATCTTCCCTTTCTGTTCCCATTCCTTTTCCTTCCCTTCTCTCCTACTTGATGAAGGAACCCTGATCCGAAAGCTTGTCCTATTTTTTGTCCTTTTTCTTTCTTTGCGTGACTATTGGCAGTACGGCACAAAGGTTAAGTACTGGCCAACCAATCTCTCCGTTTTGAAGAATAAAATACTATCTTTGGGCATTCAACACATACAATCATTCGAGACTGATAAAGTCCAGATATCAGAATGAATACTTCAAAGTTCCCTTTTTCAGTCCACAACAATTCATAAGTGTTGACACACAAACTCCTCTTGAGGCACTGCAGATCACTGTGTCAAGATGAGGACACTGTTTAGTGAACTGATGAATACTTTGATGAATGATGCACACTCTTAAAAAGCTTATAGGTATACAGCCAGGTATGAAAGTCAGCATCAGCCAAAATTTTGGCAGTATTACACCCTGCCATTCTCAAGGCAATACTGCAGTGAGGGAGCAATGTGAAAGAATGTTTAAAATATCAGCCAATGTTGACTTTTATACCTGGCTGTTCATAACCGTAAAGATTTTGAAAATACCATATGCCAGGAAGAATAAAGTAATCACGATACACTGTGTCCTCAATCCGTGCGTATTCTGCTCGATGCATACTAAACTACAAGCTGTGTGTGTATCTGCTTTTTAACCACAGTTTAGCCACTCAGAGTAGACAAATGATTATCTGTGATTCTTCAGTTTCTCCCGGCGTATTTGATGATCAAAATATCCACGGGTGTACTGCCGGTCTATAGTGTCCAACGGGCCCGTTGGACACTATAGACCGACAGTACACCCGTGGATATTTTGATCAAATGATTATCTTCATAACTGGCACAGTCTCTGACAGCAATTGAGGCACTGTTATTGCCAACTCTTAATGTCCCTGTGATGACAATTGATAGTAATGTCACGATTTATGGTGGCACTAACTTTTAACACTACACATGTGATTCCATAAGTGGATGGGCATAGCTCATGGCTTGTAGGCTTGTATTGGGAATGGTTCTTTTTTATGAAAATATTGGCATTTTTTACTTTCAACCACAGACAAAGAGACAATACACATCAGCAGGACAGATTTTTCACACTAAATAAGCCCCAGTGAGACTGACGAATCATCATAATACATTCCAGAATTACTCCTGAGCACAGACAGCCATCTTAATTCAATAAGATTTTGAAAAAATGGTACACCGTGGTTAAAAGAAACAAGGAAGTTCTATGGAGGCTGCTGAAAGAATAGCTTCTGGTCACCAATGTTTTATGAAATGGCAAAACTGTATCAAAAATGCATCCTTACATGTGTCTGCTGCAACTTCTCAAAAGTAATAGTAAATTCTTCTGATTGCTGTTTCAACTGTGCTTGAATGTGAAAGCAACAGCCTTTTGTTTATCAAATACCTTTTCTGAAGCAAAACCGAACTGTGATAGTGTATCTATACTTACTTGCTATCTCAATGAAGAAAAAATGCAGAATATGTATTATGTACAAAGAGAGACAAAAACCAAGGAGCACATAGATATGTACAAATATTTATAAATACCAGTATCACAAGGAAATCAAAAGATTGAAAGCTGAAAAGATCAATTTAAAAATCCAAAATTCAGATTGCATCTCTAAGACTTGCTGGACATTAGTAAATGAAATAAGAGATAACACCACCAAACTAAAAAATAATAGCAACATCCAGATAACTCAAAACAATACTGTCATTACCAGTCCTCAAGATATTAGTAACAGCTTTAATGATTACTTCATAGATGTTGTAGAAACTGACCGCTGTAATACAGATAAATCACCTTGTGGATATCAAGCTGAAAACAACCCTGACTCTAATAAACTCCCTGAAGTGGACGTCAATGACACATTGCAGCTCTTCAGAGAATGCAAAAACAAAAAATCTTCAGGATGGGATGAATTTTCCCCTTATTTACTGAAACAATGCCAACATAATCTGGCAAATCCTTTGACACGTCTCATAAATAGTGTCTTAAAAGAAGGAGTGTTCCCCGATACTCTGAAATTAGCTATTGTGAAACTTCTGTACAAAAAAGGTGATAAACATCTAGTAGACAACTCACTCTAACTTCTGTTTTCAGTAAGTTAATTGAGAAATTAATACTTAAGTACATGTTAGATCATTATAGCAAATAAAATATCCTGGGAGACTTTCAGCATGGCTTCAGGAGTGGTTGTAGCACAATGACAGCAGCATTACAACTCATGATGAAAGCTCTTCATAAAATTGATGAAGGTTATCAAGTAGCAGGAGTTTTCTTGGATCTTTCAAAGGCGTTTGACAGGGTTGACCATGATCTTCTCCTGTCAATATTAGCCAGAGATGGCATCAATGGAAAACTCATGCACCTTGTTACTTCTTATTTAATAAACCGAAGCCAGTGTACTGCAATCACACACAATAATGGAGATACAATAGAAACACATAAGTCAAGGGTCAGAAACATTAAATTTGGGGTGCCACAGGGATCTATAATAGGTCCTTTCTTGTTTATTTGTTATGTCAATGACTTCACAAATACTTTTAATAATGAAAAATCCATAACTATGTATGCAGATGACACTTCTGGCCTTGTTTGGGGAACTGATACGAATGATGTCAGGTTAGAAGTAAAAAAGTTTATTAAAACTGAAAAAAAAAATTTTGAAAATGGCAATCTAAAAGTCAACCTGCAAAAAAACAAATATAATTTCTTTTAATGTAGGTGATTTACGAAGTGGTATTGATTATCATGGTAGTAATACAATAGGGAAAGTCTGTAGTGAGTGTAAATTCTTAGGCATAAGCATTGACAGTAAACCCTTATGGATCCAACAAATTGATAATGTGTGTGCAAAAATAACATCTAATCTATACGTGTTGAGAAGAATAGCTCCATATGTAAACATTAAAACGATGAGAACTATGTATTTCGGCCTAATACACCCCTTTCTTTCATATGGACTTCTATTATGGGATTGTGCTGCCTAACCCCATGTAGATAGAGTTTTCAAACTTCAAAAGAGAGCTCTGAGATTAATAGGCAAAGTAGATTCTAGGATTTCTTGCAAGAGCTTGTTTTTAGATTTTAAAATTATGACTATTTACTCTATGTATACATATGAATCAATTTTAAAAACTGTAGAATATAAGGAATATACACTTCACAATAACGAAGTCCATCAGCATAATACCAGACAAGTACAAGATTTTCACATACACAGTAGGAGACTGAAAAAAAACTGCAAACAGCCCATACACTAAAGGGGTAAAATATTATAATGCTCTGCCAAAAGAAATAAAGCAGTTAACAGGCGAGAAATTCTAGAAACATTTAAAAGCATGGCTCATTGAACAGTGTTTATATAGTTTACCTCTATAAAACTATTTGAAATCTGTGTGTATATATATATATATAAAGGCCTATATAAAAGTTGTATTGTATACTTATAAATCCAATGTAATAACAAGTGCTATGCATGTGTATTCATGTTTCAAGCAAATAAAATTACCAAATTGTTTTACCCAATGTATTATGATATACTGGTGATGTGATAAGAAAAGAGCTTTGCAAAGTTACCTCTCAGAAGTTCGTTCATGAAACTCTAACTTTGGCAAAATATGTATCACAACTTATGATTTCTAACCAGACAAATTTTGGAACTTTGGAAAATGTGAACTTCTGGATACCAAAGATGTATGAGGCCTCCTTTTTTGTGTTGCAGAAAGCATCCTAGAGGTAAACATGACTGGCCACTCTGAACCATGCAGGTACTTACATGACAGAATGATCCCCACACAATAGGGTGAGATATCTGATCAACACTAGAAAGATAAATGAGACTTATACAAAATCAGATAAGCAGTAGTTTGGAAACATTCACTGCAATTAGTACAGTATGTAACCTTGATCATAAAAATCTGTAGGTAATTGTTTCTTTGGTGTAGAAGACTGGTAAGAAGCTGTTACATTCTCCGACATAATTTTAATGCCATTCCAGTTTGAATTATCTCTACTTATCATAAAATTGTAAACAAAAGAGTGTGTCTCATTAATCATCAAAACTCGATTAATCTGATGGAGATTCTCCACTGAGATGCAAAAATATTATTCAAATGGTTATATGGCTGGTCAATACTTTACCTTAGCTCATTAGCACCAACAGTGACACACAAAAACGATGCAGATGGAGACATATTTTATAGGTAGTCCCATGATCAGTTAAGTATTGGCCAGCCACTCCATCTCCTTTGAACAATATAATTTCAAAAACTATTAGATGAATTTTCATGAGGTTTACACAGGAATATTAAGTGTAGTTTGGGGCAACAAATAGGCTTTATTTAATCAAACATAACTTATGAAGAAAAAATACTTGCAGACAAAAGATTTTATATAAAAACTGTCATGTCTGTCTGTCTGAATAAGTTAATCTAAAACTACCAAATTAATTTTCAAGCAGTTTCCACAAGTAAATTTAGTGCAGCTTAGTGCAACATATAGGTAGGGGAGAGTGGGGCTACAGTGGACATGGGGTAAAAGTGGACATACATTTATTTCAGTGATATTATCGTTGAAATTTTTAAATTTTCATGTTGGTAGTACCACAGAATGTACTAAACAACTATACAAAATTTGGCGCCAATATGATAATTACTGCAGGCAACAGAAGTTAAAATATTATTTCAGTGCTTTTGTATTCGATTTTTGTGATACACAAAATTCCAGATAAGTCTAAAAGTTTAGTTCTGAAAATATTAAAACTTGTGGTTTATGAATCTATGAAAAGTGTCCTATCTTTTTCTTGTCCAACACTTCATCTAAATAAAATACATTCATTAGTATTCCATCATCTTTCGGGAGTGCACCCGGGACAGCGACAATTCTTCGTCCAATATTTCGGCTACAAACCTTACAGCCATCTTCAAGGCAAGTCCAAGACTGAGTTCTCAGCGTCTGCGCGTGCCTATTTATATGGTAAATCATGTGATGCAAAGCTACTGAGGATTAGACTGCACATGCTCGAAGATATCACATTAATAACTGCTGCGCTAGTCATAGATAAATATATACTTCAAAGATAACCTGTGAGCAGTGAGTGCAAACATAAACAGAGCTGTTACGTATCCACAGTGCTTACAAATGAATAAATTAATCATTAAAAGTGGTAACATCAATCGGAATAGAAGATGCAGACATTCTTTCAGAACGAAGGCATGATATAAGTGGCTTCCATGCATTGTCAAGATGAAATCCGTCGTCACGATTTAGCAGGTGGTCCGCCAGTTGTATGTGTACAGCTTCCTTTACAACTGAGTCCCAGGAAGTTGATGCTGTGGTTAAAATATTTACTTCTTTGTAATTCATGGAATGGCCCGTAGAAATACAATGTTCGGCTACTGCAGACTTGTTGGATTGAAGAAGGCGTGTATACCGTTGGTGCTCAACGCATCGTTCCTACACAGTGCGCGTGGTTTGACCTATATAACGTTTTCCACACTCACAAGGGATTTCATAAACTCCCGCTTTTCGCAATAACAAATCATCTTTGACAGATCCCAGTAGAGCTGAGGTCTTAGCTGGTGGGTGAAAGATCACATCCACTTTATGTTTCTTCATGATTCTGGCTATTTTTGAAGACACATTACCCACGTATGGGAGAAAGGCTGTAGATTTCACATCCCGTTCCTCTTCATCTTTCTCCTGTGATTTATCTGGTGTTTTTATTTGTAAGGCTTTTTTAATCTGGTGTTGCGAATAGCCATTTTTCTTGAAAACCGCCTCCAGGTGTAGGAGTTCATCCTGTAGGCTGTCAGCATCAGACACTACCTGAGCCCTGTGAACTAAGGTTTTCAGTACACTCATAGTTTGTGAAGGATGGTGGCAGCTGGACGCCTGCAAATAAAGATCTGTATGGGTGGGCTTGCGATATACGCAATGACCTAGGAATCCATCCTCTTTGCGTTGTACCAGAACATCCAGGAACGGTAAACAGCCATTCTTCTCCCGCTCCATAGTGAACTTGATGTTTTCATGAATGGAGTTAAGATGGTCTAAAAATTCTGTCAGTTTATCCACTCCATGGGGCCACACTATGAATGTGTCATCCACATATTTCCAGAAGACCGTCGGTCTTAATGTTGCTGAATTCAGGGCTTTTTCTTCAAAATCCTCCATAAACAAATTAGCCACTAGGGGAGAAAGAGGACTCCCCATAGCGACACCGTCAATCTGTTCAAAGTATTGTTCATGAAATAAAAAGTAAGTGGAGGTTAGTGCATGCTTGAATAAAGCTGTTATATCATCCTCAAACATGTTGCTAAGGAGAGACAAAGAGTCAGCCAAGGGTACTTTGGTGAACAACAAGACAATGTCAAAACTAACTAATAAATCAGTGCTGTGGAGTTTCAGGTTTTCCCCCACATGTGGTCTCAACAATGAGGCTAGATATTTTGCCAGTGAATACGTTGGTGCACCTATGTTACTAACTATTGGTCGAAAAGTCAACACTTTCAATATATGCTCCAAGCTTGGTTTGAGATTTTCAATTTCTTCTGAACTGGACGTTTGCAAAACTTTGTGTACCTTTGGAAGGCCATATAATCTGGGGGGCACTGAACTAAGGCCCTTCAATTTGTTTGCAACATCTTTAGGTAGAGAACTAGCGTTCAGAAGTGATGCAGTCTTCCTCTCAACACGAGATGTGGGGTCCTTGTCAATCCTACGATATGTTGATTCATCCAGTAGGTTGTGCATCTTCTCAACGTGGACGTCTCTTGGAAGTAAAACTGTGGCATTCCCCTTGTCTGCAGGAAGAACCAAGGTCTGTGAATCATTCCGTAGATTATGTAGTGCAGTTCTTTCAGTTGAAGATAAATTACTTTTCTGTGGACGGGATCTTGTGAGTGTAAGGCACGCTTCGCGTCTTATTTCTTCAGCAGAGTCACCAGGTAACTTTCTAACATGAACAATACTTTGAACAGATTGATGGTGTCGCTATGGGGAGTCCTCTTTCTCCCCTAGTGGCTAATTTGTTTATGGAGGATTTTGAAGAAAAAACCCTCAATTCAGCAACATTAAGACCGACGGTCTTCTGGAGATATGTGGACGACACATTCATAGTGTGGCCCCACGGAGAGGATAAACTGACAGAATTTTTAGACCATCTTAACTCCATTCATGAAAACATCAAGTTCACTATGGAGCGGGAGAAGAATGGCTGTTTACCGTTCCTGGATGTACGGGTACGACGCAAAGAGGATGGATTCCTAGGTCATTGCGTATATCGCAAGCCCACCCATACAGATCTTTATTTGCAGGCGTCCAGCTGCCACCATCCTTCGCAAACTATGAGTGTACTGAAAACCTTAGTTCACAGGGCTCAGGTAGTGTCTGATGCTGACAGCCTACAGGATGAACTCCTGCACCTGGAGGCAGTTTTCAAGAAAAATGGCTATTCGCAACATCAGATTAAAAAAGCCTTACAAATAAAAACACCAGATAAATCACAGGAGAAAGATGAAGAGGAACGGGATGTGAAATCTACAGCCTTTCTCCCATACGTGGGTAATGTGTCTTCAAAAATAGCCAGAATCATGAAGAAACATAAAGTGGATGTGATCTTTCACCCACCAGCTAAGACCTCAGCTCTTCTGGGATCTGTCAAAGATGATTTGTTATTGCGAAAAGCGGGAGTTTATGAAATCCCTTGTGAGTGTGGAAAACGTTATATAGGTCAAACCACGCGCACTGTGCAGGAACGATGCGTTGAGCACCAACGGTATACACGCCTTCTTCAATCCAACAAGTCTGCAGTAGCCGAACATTGTATTTCTACGGGCCATTCCATGAATTACAAAGAAGTAAATATTTTAACCACAGCATCAACTTCCTGGGACTCAGTTGTAAAGGAAGCTGTACACATACAACTGGCGGACCACCTGCTAAATCGTGACGACGGATTTCATCTTGACAATGCATGGAAGCCACTTATATCACGCCTTCGTTCTGAAAGAAAGTCTGCGTCTTCTATTCCGATTGATGTTACCACTTTTAATGATTAATTTATTCATTTGTAAGCACTGTGGATACCTAACAGCCATGTTTATGTTTGCACTCACTGCTCACAGGTTATCTTTGAAGTATATATTTATCTATGACTAGCGCAGCAGTTACGAATGTGATATCTTCGAGCATGTGCAGTCTAATCCTCAGTAGCTTTGCATCACGTGATTTACTGTATAAATAGGCACGTGCAGACACTGAGAACTCAGTCTTGGACTCGCCTTGAAGATGGCTGTAAGGTTTGCAGCCGAAATATTGGACGAAGAACTGTTCGCTGTCCCGGGTGCACTCCCGAAAGATGATGGAATACTATGTCCGCCGGGAAAAATTCAAGAATTACATTCATTAGTGTTTGGTTTCATATCCAAAATGGCCCCTTGGGGTAAGTATGGACAGATGAAGTGGGGTCCGTGTGGACAGTGTCCACTCTTACCCCACTTCTGACTGGCACAAGAGGTCCGCTTTCAGCCTTACATTTTTACTGTCAATATTATTTTAAGTGAATTATCTATACTGTAGATGGTGAGGACATACATCCGCAGAATTGTGAGAGCTAATGTTGTTGAAGGAAAAGTTACGAGCCTGTAAAAGAAGTTCTGTTAAAAAAGTGGAGTATTCAACAAACTGCAGAGAAATATGGATTAAAGAAGTCTATGCTGCAGAAAAGCATTATCACAGCTAAGAAATATAGAGCTGAAAGGATTCAGTTCTGTCAACTTAAGTTTCCAAACACCTATGTTAACTGTTTTTTTTTTTTTTTTTTTTTTTTTTTTTTTTTTTTTTTTTTTTTTTTTTTTTTCAAAAATATTTAATTAGCCAAATAAACGTTATAGTGAAATGGTTTAAAAAATCCCCTTCTACTGTCATTGTTCCTGACTATAGTGCCCAGTTACTTTTTTCTCAGATCCATGTGACAGAAGTTATTCTGGAAAAACAGACCATAAGAAATCCAAACACTGAATGTAATGAAATACAAAGGTCGGAAGATCTTTACAGATTCTGAAGAGGAATTATTAGCTAAATACTTCATAAAGGCCTCCAGTTTACATTATGCACTCACATGAACTGGCGTACATGTATGCTAAAAAACTAAACACAAAGAATTTCCCAAGAATGACATTCATTGAAGAAGATTTTAGGCCATCAGAAGTAACTAAGAAGCTAACAGCCTCTACAACAAGTTGTGATACACCTTCACCTGGAGAACCTGCAACTGTGTGTGTTTCTTCACCTTCCACTTCAGGTATGACCAACTGAAATACCAGCTCCTGAAGAGTGTACACCTTTTCCAAAAGCTGCAAGGCGAGAAGCAGACTCAAGGCAAAACAAATCTGCAGATTACACTAGCATTATAATCAAAGATGAACTAGAAGCATCAGCAATAGCTAAAATGAGACCAGCTTAAAAGAGAACATTGCTACAGACCAAGAGAGAATTGAAGACATCTGCAAAAAATAAAATCTGTGATACAGACAGTGAATCAGAAACCTTTCCACAAAGTGTGCTGGAATCTGAGAATGAAGGATGCTGTAAAACAGAAGATGATGAAGCCAAAATCTAACAAAAGTTGACAGATGATAAGGAAGTGAGGTTTGGTGATTTGGTTTGTTTCACCATAAAGAAGACTTATAAATATTATGTAGGCTAAGTTAAACATACAATTGGGAAAGAGGAAGTGTTTCTTTCCTATTTGCAGATAAAAGGCTCTATATTTGTGTTCCCTGTTGCCCCAGACGAATCAGTATTAGAGAGGTCAGACATTGTTTGTCTCTTGCCTTCTACAAAAACACCTGGGGCACAAACACAAGAGAGGATGTCCCAGTTAATGTTTATTAAGATATAAATAAAACATTTTTTGGAAAATTTGGCCTTATTTATACAAAAAAACACACTGTCCACTTTAACCCCATGGAATTTCAGCCAATGGTCACACTTGCCTCACCATGGGGTACATGTGGACAGATTGCAGACATTTGGTTTTTTTTATTTGACAGTCAAAATATTCAAGATACAAAGAATTACTTCTATGGTTCTTATAGGGTGGAAACTGCTTAATGCTCAGATAGTAAATTCAAAAAATCAGCATCGATATCGAGAAGGCTATTTACAATTACAGTGAGAATGTACTTAATTCATCAGATAACAAATTGCAAGCAGCAGATATTTTCTGTGATTTGTCAAAGGCATTTGATTGTGTGAACCATAACATCCTTTTAAGTAAATTAGAATTTTATGGGGTCAAGGGAAATGCTGCAAAGTGGTTCAAGTCGTACCTCAATAATAGGAAACAAAGGGTGTCAGTGCAAGTGACTAGTAAAGTAAGCCAACAGTCATCATCAGATTGGGAGGAAATTACTTGTGGTGTCCCACAAGGATCCATCTTATGGCCATTGATTTTTCTTGTGTACATTAAAGACCTCTCATCAGTTACACTACCAGAAGCAGAGTTTGTTTTGTTTTCAGATGATACAAGTATTACAATAAAAAGTACATCAAGCATAGTTATAGAAAGGTTTGCTTATGATATTTTCATGAACATTAATAAATGGTTTAAAGCCAACTCATTGCCATTAAACTTTGAAAAGACTCACTACATGCAGTTCAGAACATGTAAGAGATTTCCGCCAGCATATTCATTAAGTATGAAAAAGAACAGGTAGAAGAGGTTGACAGTATTAAATTCCTGGGATTACAGCTTGATAATAAATTTAGTTCGGAGGAGCACACCACAGAACTGCAGAAATGACTCAACAAATCTTGTTTCAATATGAGTGTTATCAGACATAGGAGACATAAAAATAACAAAGTTTGTATACTTTGCTTACTTTAATTCCATAATGTCATATGGTATAATATTTTGGGGTAACTCTTCAAGTCAGTCAAAAGTCTTCAGAGTCCAAAAGTGTGTAATACTTATTATTTGCGGAGTAAATTCACGGACGTCCTGTAAAGGCCTCTTCAAAGAATTGGGTATATTAACTACTGCCTCTCAATATATTTATTCCTTAATGAAATTTGTCATAAATAATGTATCCCTTTTCCCAACAAACAGCTCAGTTCATAGATACAATACTAGGAATAAAAATGATCTACACAAGGACTTAAAAGCCCTTACTTTAGTTCAAAAAGGGGTCCACTACTCAGGAACACACATTTTCAACAGTTTACCAAGTATAACAAATTTAGCTACAAATAAATATCAGTTTAAGAGAAACCTAAAAGACTTTCTAGTGGCCAACTCCTTCTACTCCATCATTGAATTTCTAAATTGTACCAAATGATGCTTGTATCGGTACTCATACTATATTAGTATTATTATATTATCAGCTAAAGAATAAAAAAACTTTAAAAATGTATGTATCTATATTTGTATTATTAGTATTATCTATTATTCAGCTTGTAAATTTTGTTTCTTGAGATGTTCCACATCCACGAGAATCTCCTCAACGTGGATCTACGGAACGAAAAAATAATCTAATCTAGCCATGACAGCCACACAAAAAAGACACACACATACAAAACTTTTCAGCTATCGGCCATGGCCTTCTTCAGAACTAGGAACATTCGCACAACACAGTCACACAACCGTCAGCCGCACTTCGAAGTGCAGCAGCCAGAGCTGACGCTTGTGTGCCTGTGCGAACGTTCCTAATTCTGAAGAAGGCCATGGCCGATAATTGAAAAGTGTTGTATGTGTGTGTCTTTTTTTGTGTGCCTGTCGCAACTCGTCGTCACGTCTTTGTGGTGAGTTGTAAACTGTCCTATTTTTATATTGTTTATTCCAACCTGGACTTTCCATTATTAGATTAACTAATATAGAGTATTTCTCCTGGTGAATTAGAAACCTGCAGTTTTTGGGTTCTGCAATACTTTTGAGAAAAAATTTTGGATGATGTTATTTGAAGTTCTTGGTGCAAGAAAACTTTTGAATATCTTAGTCACAAAATATCCTGTCCACACACTATAAAACACAGAAGTTCATAGTTAACCATATTAAAGAAGTAAATATTTTAATCTTCTTGAATGGCAAGATTAGAGATTAGATTAGATGTACTTTTCGTTCCGGTAGATCCAAATTCAGGAAATCCTCTTGGATGTAGAAAATGTCAGAACAAAATACATAATATATACTTACAAAAAGAGAGCACGTGTGTTGATGTACCTTCCACAGATCCCAAATTTATTTTCTCTCTCTCTCTCTCTCTCTCTCTCTCTCTCTCTCTCTCTCTCTCTCTCTCTCTCTTTTTTTTTTTTTTTTTTTTTTTTTTTTTTTTTTTTTTTACAACACTGATTTACAGTTTACATCACTGAACAAAACTTGTACTGAAGTCAAACTGAACACAGTATTCATATTTGTGAATATTATATACAATAACTTACATCAATCACTTCTGGTAAGAATTTCATCAATGGAGTAGAAGGAGTTGGCCACCAAAAAATCCTTTAGACTCTTTTCAAACTGTACTTTATTGTGAGTTAAATTTTTGTGGCTGCTGGCATGTTATTGAAAATGTGTACTGCTGAATATTGGACACATTTCTGAGCCAAAGTAAGTGACTTTAAATCTTTATGTAAGTTATTCTTCTTTATTATTATTATATTTATTATTATTATATACATCCTTTTTTAATTATATACACCCTTTTCATACAGCATCACATTTTTAGTCTGACAACACTTCTGCTTGTTATATCCCCACCCTTATCTTTCCTCTATACTCCCCCCCCCCTCCTCCGCTCCTTCCCCCTCACCTTCCCAGCCCTTCCGATTGCCATGAGTCAGACTGTGTTGGGCAGCCAGAGATGGCTGACGTGTGTGGATGAGTGTGCCTGAGTGATTGTGTGGATGAGTGTTCTCTGTCTGAGGAAGGCCACAGCTAAAAATTTGGAATTGTGTGTGTGAGTCTTTTATTTGGGTCTGTCGGCTGCTCAACGTTCATCTCTATGGTAAGTTGTTCCCTATACATATTATTTTTATTATTATTATTTTTTCTAGTATTGATACCATGGAGTGAGCTATTAGTTTGAAAAATAGATATATTTTTAACAACAAATTTTTATTAGAGAATAATTGTATTGGGAAGCAGTAGTAAGTTTCCCCAGTTCCTTAAATAGCCCTCTACGTGATATTCTTGAGTTGACTACACAAATGATCTATAACACATGTTTTTGTGCTTTGAAAACTTTTGCTTGGCCTGATGAGTTGCCCCAGAAAATAACCCCATATGACATTAAGCAGTGAAAGTATGCATAATATGCTACTTTTTTTTATTTTTATATCTCCTATATCTGACAACATTCGCATAGCAAACCGGGACTTGTTTAGGCAATTCAGCAGTTTTGTGGTTTGCCCCTCCCAGTTAAATTTATTATCCAGCTGTAGTCCTAAGAATTTGACACTTTCAGCTTCTTATATTTCCTTGTTATCATAATGGCAGGAAAACTTTTACAAGTCATCAACTGCATATAGTGTGTTTTTCAAGGTTTATTGACAGAGAATTGGCTAAGAACCATTTATTAATGTTCATGAAAATTTCATTAGCCAATCTTTCTAAGGCTATATTTAATTTAATATTTATTGCAATATTTGTGTCATCTGCAAATAAAACAAACTTGGCATCCGATAATGTTAATGATGAAAGATCATTGATATATACAAGAAAAAGCAGGGGGCCTCAGATAGAGACTTCGAGGACCCCACATGTTATTAGTCCACAATTTGATGAGGCCTGATAGTTCAGTACACCTCTCTTTCCTATTGACACCCTTTGTTTCCTATTAGAGATATACAATTTGAACCATTCTGCAGCACTTCATGTTATGTTGTAATATTCTAATTTGCTCAAAAGTATATTGTGATTTACAAGTCAAATGCCTTTGACAAGTCACAAAATATACCAGTGGCATGTAATTTATTGTCTAATGAATTAATTACATTCTCAATGTATGTGTAGATAGCCTTCTCAATATCAGAACCCTTTAGAAACCCAAATTGTGACATGGATAATAGTTTATTAGTGGTAAGGTGTTAAAGAAGACGGCTGTACATTATCTTTTCTAAAATTTTTGAGAATGCAGGCAAAAGTGAAATTCGAGAGAAATTTGATGGAATTTCTTTATCCCCTCTCTTATGTAATGGCTTAACGTCAGCATATTTCAACCATTCAGGAAATGTTCCACTGATAAAAGACTGGTTACACAAGTAACTTAAAATATCACTAAGCTCAGAAGCACACTTTTTAATCAAATTTGTTGATATATTATCATAGCCACTGGAATTTTTTGATTTAAGTATTTTATGGTGCACATTACTTCTAGTGGTGTTGTGAGTGTCATATTACTGCAGTTATTTGTAGTCACATGTGTGTGATATTCCATTGCAGCAATTACTGACCCTGATAATCCCATATTTTCAGTAATAGTTAAGAAATGCTTGCTGAAAATTGCAGCAGCACTGGGCATATCTGTTACCCATGTGTCATCTCTTCTTAATGTTATGTGCTCACTTCGTATTCGGTTTTACCAGTTTCCTCCTTTACTATATCCCAAATTGTCTTTATTTTGTTGTCTGATAGGACTATCCTATTCTGATAATGCATTTGCTTTGATGTCAGTATTACTGTCTACAATATCTTGCGTATGTTTTGTAATGATCTAAAGTATTTACATCTGAACTGTTTCTAATTTATGGGTATAATTTCCTTTTTGTCTTACAGGAGACCTTTATTCTTTAAGTAATCCATAGTTCCTTTGCAGACTTTCGGGGGAAAGTTGAGGACATTATTTATGAAAGTGTTGTATTCCATCCATACTATTAGAATTGTAGACATCACTCCAATTCAAGTCTTTGAGCAGTTTTCTAAAATGATACATTTTTCCCTTACTGAGTCCCCCCTGAAACTCAGATTTGATAAATTTTATATTCTAATCAGTATTAATATCTAGTAAAAGTAACTGCATGTCATGGTCTGAAAGGCTGCTTATTATCCGTTTTATAATATAATTTTGATCATTTGACATTTCTATAAAGATATTATCAATGGCTGTCTTTGAACCCATAGCTATCCTAGTTGGAAAATTAACAATATGAATTAGGTTGAATGACAATGCCACTGACTGCAATAATTTCTTACTAGGAGAGTTTTCATGGAAGTCTACATTACAATCACCAGCCAACACTAATTCTTTCTTTCTTTCTTGTTATCAAATAAGCCAACAGAGCTTCAAAGCAACTTATGAACAAATTAAAGTTACCATTTGGTACTCTGTACACAGTTGCTATTATAAATGCTTTTTTATGAAATTCTACTTCCGTTAGACATGCTTCCATATGCTGCTCTAAACAAAATTTATGAATGTCTATGGTATTAAATTTATAACAATTTCTAATGAATGTGGCAACTCCTCCATCCTACATTTCCACTCAACAAAAGTTGGAAGCTAACCTAAATCCTGGAATACTTAGCAAATCTATACCAGTAGTCACATGATGTTCAGAGAGGCAGATTATGTTGACTGGATTGGATGACTCTAATTCATCAATGTCTATAAGTAGTTCATTTATTTTGCTTCTTAGCCCTCTAATATTTTGGAGCACTAAAGATAATTTTCATTTTACACTGACTGTTACAGAAGTGGGTGGAGATAAAATTTCTGATAATTGGTGATTATTTTTAACTAACAGCTGTGTTTGCTGATCTGATATGTTGGAGTTATGCTGTTTAGTTGCTTTATTGAACTGAAGGTTTGTTTCAATATTGACCTCTCTTAAAACTTGACTTCTTTTTGTCCTACCTATCCTAAAAAAAGGACTGCTCTGACACCTGTAACCACTGGTATTTTACCAATCATGTCAGTGACCCCCCCCCCCCCCCCCCATAAGTTTCCTGCTATTAGCCCAGCCAGTTTACCCTTATAATCCCTCCTACTGAGTGAATAAACAGGAACCACACCAATGTGCGACCCATAACCTGATCTAAGCAGCTGCTCCAAGTCCAAATTAACGCTCCTAAGAGAAGAGTACAAATTAGGTCGGTCGTGGCACTCCAGAACAGACACGAATTCAACACTGTTATGCATCAATGCTGATACAATCTTTGCCAGGTCACACTCTATGTTAAACCCTGGATCTCTGTCAATTCTGTTCCCCGGACCACCCACAATAACCATGGTGTCCTCCTCCCACACCTGTGAATCAAATAGTGTAGCAACAAATGGCACACACATAGTGACTGATTGGACCAATGCGGGGTAACACAGTTATAGAGGTTCAAGGCAGATGTTGATAATAGCTCTTTGCTATTGTTAATAAGTAAAATAATCTTGTGTATATAGCTACCGCACCTTTTGATTGCTATGAAAAACAATTGTGAATTTTAATCAACAATTTTTCTTATGGGCTGTCAGTACTCACACGATCTACCAAATAAGCACCTGTGATCTACCGGCAGATCGTGAACAATGTGTTGCCGACCCCTGCATTGGAAGTCTGGTCAGATTAAGAGTTTGAGAGTTTGGATGTTTATCTTAGTAACATAATCATCACAGCTTAGTACACCCAATAACCATCATATGCTGCTCTTTGTTTTGTACCACATCAAAGAACAAATGCTGTTACTTATTTACCTCAGAGACAGAAGTGTTTTTTGGAAGTTTATGTCAGTAACAGATATAAGTGCCACAATTTTATCTTTCAGAATACAAACTAACTTAGCTAGGCCATTCAGATTTTCTTACTTTTCCTGGATTTATTAAATACTTAACACAACTGCTTTGTGCCTGTCAATAGTTTTAATTTGTATTTGGCTTCATTTCTTCATTTACATTTGACCTCTTGCCTAGGAAAAAGTAATTTATTCACAAAGTTATTGTATAATGATTACATTTTAAATGACCAAAGTACAGAACTCTAAAAACTGATAGTATACGATTGTTACTTTTTTACTAACATTGCAAGGGACGGGAAGAGCAGGTAAGAAATAATAACAGGAGGAGCACAATATACTCACTGAAGATTCATGAAATAGTCCTTCCAAATCCAAACTCTGGCCATTATAGTTAACATCTTGATAAACACCACCCATTGTTTAGGGGTAGCATCTTCAATTAGTAATCAAAGTTTCTTGAATGTAAGATTTGAACCGCAGCACTGCTTAAATTTTGAATGCAAAGCATCAGCAGTGGAGGCCAAATACCTACAGTATACAGTGCCACTCTCATTCTGTCAAAAAAATATGGAAAAGTAGACATATCTTCAGGATACCCTCTAACCCATGTGGTAAATTGTTCCTTAAAGGCAGAAGAATCAGCAATTATCAATGACATTATAATGCAGAAGGAAATGAAAACTGATGTATGCTCATGAGATGTACTCTATAATTGTCATGATGAAATAATTACAAATTAGTCAACCATGCAGACTCCTAAAGGTAACTTCCAAGGGAGAAGAAACTATGACAAAAAGATTGAATATCGAATGAAAGAGTAATGTTCTATGAATCAGAGCATGGAATGTCAGAAGTTTGAACATGGTAGGTACGCTAGAAAAGGAACTGACATCTCTTTAAATGACAAATGGGAAAAACAAACACAGATACAATGAAGGTAAGTGCAGTAAAACTTTGGGAAACAGAAGATACATTTCATTTGATATATGAAAGGAGGAAGTACAAAACTGTTCACTGGAAGAGAAAGAAAACATCAATATAAGTCACTAAAAGTGAAAAAATAGAATAAGCATAAAGCCATCAATTAAGGGCTGCAGGAAAAACATTCAGAAATTATCACTGGCTCAGCATGTATAGAGAAGTAAAAAGTACTTTCTATTAAATTAGAAGTAAGGGTGATAGCATTAAGAGTGTAATGGGAATTCCACTATTTAATGTAAAGGAAAGAGTGAATGGAAAACTTGTTTGATGTCATGATAGTAGATGAAAGTGGGAGCCAGTGTAGAAGGCATAGATTATCCAGTATTAGTGACATAATTTAAAACACCTCTTGAAATAATGCAGAAGCAATATATTACATTAGAGCCAAATTTCTATAATCATGCCAGAAGTGGCAACCAAACAACTATTCAAGCTGGTGTGTAGAATCTATGAGGCATTATATTTTCAGCAAAATACACACACACACACACACACACACACACACACAAGGAAAGACTTGAAGTTCCGACTGTGAACAACCGTGCATTCTGCAGTTAAGTCACCTTTGAGCAATCGATCATCCCGCTGTGGCCAGTAATATATCATCCACCCAATTTGGAAGATACAAAGAGTAGACAAGTGTGAGAATTATTGAACAGTCAGATCAATTACTCATGCATGAAGGCTATGACAAGAAAAACATTCAATAAAATGGAAAAAACCCTTGAAGATTAGAATATGACAATCATTTTAGCTGTAGAGAAAGTTAAGGCAGTTCAAATGTTGCAGTTTACAATGGAAGCAAGACTGAAGAAATATCAAGACATATTCGAGGATTTGTCAACTTAGAAAAAGCTTTTAACAGTGTAAAATGGTGAAAGATGTTCAAAATTCCAAGGAAGGCAGGTGTAAACTTTGGAAAGATAGATAGTGCTGTAACAAATATGTTTGAAAACGCTCAAATTGGGTTTTGAGAGTCTTGGTGCTGGGTTCTGATTTGAGCTAGGATCACAGGGTAAAAAGTTTTTTTGGTTTAGCTATGACCAACCCTCATTTATATGATCATTAGAAGACCTGTCTTAGTGTAGCTATGTTACAACATGCATGTTTGGATGACAAAGAAAATTATGTTAACTGACTGATTCCTTTTGCAAAAACTGAAGTTAATGCTCACCTAATGATGTATTTTTATGTGCACTATTACACTTTTACATGCAAAATTTGTTTTCCTTGGAGGGTACTGAAGAGTGGTAATTCTTAACTCCAAATGAATCAGTTACAAATTTGCATTCAGGCAGATAAATGGATAAAGTCATAAATATTTTTTTTTTAATTTAACAATGGAAAATCCAATTAGAATGTCAATAATGGAGGATGCATAACAACTCATCAGAAAATGGTTCATTGAGCTGCTGACAAGCATGAAAAATAGACAATCACATATAGGGCCATATTGAGGCAGGTGCAACATGTGCAGCTGCACAGGGTGGCAAAATTTGCCATCCAAAAAAATCTTTTAAATATTATTTTAATGTTATGGTATATGTTAACTAAGTAATTGATTGAATAACATTTTTATTCAGAGTTTCAATTACAGAAATAAATTTAAAATTCAGGTAGTTGTGTTGATAGCAGTGTCGTATCCAGAGAGGTCGTTTTTTTTTATCAGTTTGAATCTCAGATGCCAGAGGAGGGGGTGGGGCATAAAATATTATTACTGCACAGGCACGTCTCTCATCCTAAATATGACCCTGATCACATAACTTACATTTTTGGCCATGGCCTTCATCAGCAAAAGAAACGCAATCACTCACACAACTATACATAGACAACCACCATGTCAGACTACTCCAGCGCCACAAGCATCTAGACTGTGAGTGAGGTGAGGAGTGGAGGGGGAAGGATGCTGGGTAAGGGTGGGAATAGGACGTTCTGCATTGCATGATGGGTTGTAAAGGCTTGGAAAGGCAGAAATTTGAATTGCGTCATTTAATACAGTGAAGGGAAGGGGGCAGGGAAGAATAAAAGAGAGATGTAGAGGAGTGTGGGGAGGGAGTGGAGGATTTGAAATGATAAAATAATAATGATAAAACAGGAAAAAATAAAAATAAATATAACAAATAATAAATATTTTTTTAAAAATAATTTAGGGGATATTGTAAGAGGCAAACACACAGTTGCAAGAAAGACATGAATTGGAGAGATACAGGATAATGAGTGGGGAGGGAGGAGGGGGGGAGGAAGATGTTATGCATAGGATGTAGGGATTTAGGTTGAGACCAGTATTGTGGAAGTCAGACTTCCACAATTCTCAAACATCATTCTCGTTACCTAGGTCGTGAATTACCTTACTCTTCTGTTCCCATTCCTTTTTTCTTTCCCTCTCTCCTACTTGATGAAGGAACCCTGATCCAAAAACTTGTTCTTTTTTCATACTTTTTCTCTCTTTGTGGGGCCATCGGCAGTACAGCACAAAGGTAAATACTGGCCAGTCAATCTATACCTTTTGAACTATAACAAAAACTTTCCTAATGGGAAGTTCAGGTTGGAATTTAACGATATAATGAGGATAGTTTGCAACTCCTGGCAAAGATTTATGACAAGCTGCAGCAGGAACATAAAAAAAAGACACTCACCCATACAACACTTTGGAGTGCGGCAGCCGGAAATGATGTTTGTGTGACTATGAAGTGCACCTGTGTGATTGTGAGAATGCTTTTTTTCTCATAAAGGCTAATGGCTGAGAGCTAAGTGTTGTATATGTGAGTGTCTTTTTCAGATACCTGTCACAGCTGATTGCACGTATTTGTGTTGAGTTGTAAACTATCATTATATTGCAAAGAAAGTTGACATAGTCACACTTCCTTACTAGTTATATTTAATTATTGAGGTAAGTGAGCTCTCAATGGGGAAGCATCTGCAACAGCAAATATTGTTGACTGGGGATGCATGTAGGGTCATATTGCATGACATGAGATATGCCATAATGGATGGCATAATGTTATATGAGATGACATTATGAATCACATCACTTTATATATACATATCTGTTTATTTATTTGTTTGTTTCGGATGTTGCCAGTAAGTCAAGAACCTACTTCTCTTCTTTTAGAGCTTTGCCTCTGGCCATGGTATATTTGCCTGTTTTGTGCTGTGATATAAGCTTTTTCTTCATTCTGGTATACAATATGTAGAAGAATCATGAGAGACTGAAAGAATAAGAAGTGCTCAAGTTAAAAAGGCCGCAAGACAGGAAGTTACAGAATTATGCTACCCTGGAAGCAAAAAAATAAGTAAGAGAAGAAGCACGGAGGACAGAAAAATCACTAGCACAGGTTTAGAATGCATTCACGGCCAAAAGAATAAAGCAGACTTTAATATGAAGAAGAAATTTCAAGGAATGTATTTTTGGAGCATAGCATTGTATGGTAGTGGGGAGAAAACAAAAAAGAATTGAAGCAGCATTGGAGATGCAGAGCATTGCAGAAGGATAATGAAAATTAGGTAGATTGATAAGATGGGAATTTAGGAGGTTGTCTGTGTAAGCCTACTGGTGAAGAAAAAAAAACACTGGAGGAAGATTTAGGGTTTAAAAACTTGGGGGGGGGGGGGGGGGGGGAAGAGAAACTGGAATACATCCAATAAATAATTGAGGACAAAAGATGCAAATGTTACTTCCAAGTGAAGAGAATGGCATTGGAGAGAGAGAGTGATATGCCTGCAATTAACAGGCCGTTTATCACATTCATATTTATCCTCACAGAGAAATAGTCTAACACTGGTTTGCAAAGAAAGGAGAAATGTGATTCTCATCTGTTACAAGGAATTAAGACAGCAGTTACATCCTCTAAGGCAGTGTGTGTAGTTTCAAAGGCAACAAATTTAATTTTCTTCTGTTGATACAACTTTCTTGTAAAAAAAGTACAGTATTACACATTACAGGATAAATTTTAGTCCATTTTCTGAATGTAACACTTCCTATTTACATTAATTCTGACAGAAAAATATATGTTGTACAATGAGGTTTCACATTGTAGGTAAAGCTCAGAAGTGAATTATGGTCATTGAGCAAGGTCAGACTGTTTAGTCAATTTGTAAATTATTGAATTTGTCAAAATTACTTATTGCATCTTGTAAATTTAGCTATCGTCTGGTACCTGAAGAGTGTACATGCCTTTCATTTATTCATTGTTAACATGGTGTATTTATTATAAAACAATCTTTGTTCTATAGCACTGAGAATTGTTGACCAACAATTTCAATATAAAATACATTTCAATTTTCAGGCTTACTTTTTTTTTTTTTTTTTTTTTTTTTTTTTTTTTTTTTTTTTTTTTCTTCATTTTTTTGTGGTTTTTAGGGCGCACAACTTCTCAGGTCATTAGCACCCAGATCGGAACAGCGATTCATTATATCTCAAAAAAATTTATAACTACCAAATAGGAGAGTATCAAGAGAAAGCTAAGAACGAAAGATAAAAAACAATTACAGTAGAAGGATTAAATATCCTTTGATAAATTGGTCATGTTGATAAAACGCAAAACTCGAGCAGCTGCTCGTGTGTGATCAGCTAAAAGTTCCTCCAGAGTAGACGGAAAGATAAGGGCTACACAGAGATGATTAAAATTAGAACAAGACAGTAAAACATGTCGCACCGTCAGCAATTCACCACAGGAGCACAGCGGTGCAGGGTCGGCGGTAGCAAATGACGGTGGCTGAATCGGCAGTGACCGATCCGCAACCGGACCAGGATAACCTTCTCTCACCGAGAGGGGTGTGAGGAGGTCCTCCAAGCAGTCGGGATCGGTTTTACAGTTCTGAATTATTGTCGCAGAGTGAGAACCACAAACTGTGCCAGGACGACACAATACTCCAGCGAAGAGCCTGTTGAACGTCGTCTAAAGGGACGCAAAAGGTAGCCATGCGAGGCAAAAGAGCTGCTGCCTTGAGTGCAATGTCGGCGGTCTCATTCCCGGGCGCACCCACGTGGCCAGGGACCCACAGAAAAGAAACCTGACAGCTGTTATCTGCTAGCAACTGAAGGGAGTGTTGGATTCAATACACAACAGGATGGGTCGAGAAAGGGTCCTTAAGACTCTGCAGGGCACTAAGGGAGTCAGAACAGATGGCATAAAAGGGATGGCGGCGACGGCGGATGTATAAAATAGCCTGGTGGAGGGCAAAAAGCTCAGCCGTGAAATTCGAAATTCGAGCACCGGTCAGGGAGCTTGTATTGGAACAGGTTGTCCCCAACGACGAAGGCAGATCCGACACTGTCAGTGCTCTTGGAACTATCAGTGGAGATAGATATGGCATTATCGAACCGCGAACGGAGTTCGACAAACCTTGAGCAATATACCAAATCTGGAGTGCTCTCCTTGGGGAGCGAACTAAGTTCAAGGTGGGTGTGAATCTGGGCCTGATGCCACGGTGGCAATGGGCTTTCGCTCAACCGGAAGATGGAAGGAAGGGTAAAATTGAGCCACTTAAGCAGGTGGTGAAACCAAACTCCAGGTGGAAGCAAGGCTATCACAGTCAACTGATATTGGCGATCAAGCGAGTCATCAAAGAATAATGGGTAAGATGGATGGTTGGGCATCGACAGCAGTCGGCATGCGTACCAACACGAGAGTATGTCACGGCGAGAGGTCAAGGGTAATACATCAGCTTCGGCACAAAGACTTTCAACAGGGCTGGTATAAAATTCATCGGTCGATAGGCGTAATCCCTGATGGTGAATGGAGTTGCGACGGCGGAGAAGGGACGGTCGTTGCAGAAGAGTATACAAAGCATCCGTAGTCGAGCTTCGACTGAACAATGGCCTGGTAAAGGTGAAGCAGGACGGTACAATCCATTCCCCATGATGTGCCACTAAGGACACGAAGAACATTAAGGGATCGGGCACAACGGGCAGCCAGGTAGGACACATGTGGGGACCAGCAAAGTTTCCGATCCAACATTAGCCCCAAGAATTTTGTTGTCTCCATGAATGGGAGAGCAACGGGGCTGAGACGTAGGGATGGTGGAAGAAATTCCTTGTATCTCCAGAAGTTTATACACACCGTTTTCTCAGTGGATAATCAGAAGCTGTTTGCAATGTTCCAGGAATATAGGCGGTCAAGACAGCGTTGAAGACAATGCTCCAAGAGACACATCCGCTTGGCGCTGCAATAAATTGCAAAATCGTCTACAAAAAGCGATCTGGAAACGTCGGCTGAAAGGCAATCAACGATCGGGTTGATTGCAATGGCAAAGAGAGCCACACTCAAGACGTAGCCCTGTGGCACCCCATTCTCCTGGCAAAAGGTATCTGACAAAACAGAGCCCACCCATACCAGGAACTTGTGATCCACCAAAAATGCTTGAGAGGGAGGTTGCTATGAAGGCCTCATGTGTGCAATGTGAGGAGAATACCCGCTATCCAACAGGTATTGTAACCCTTCTCCAAGTTAAAGAATACCGCTACTGTTTGATGCTTCCTTAGAAAGTTATTCATAATGAATGTCGACAAGGTAACGAGGTGATCAGCAGCAGAGCAGTGTCTACGAAAACCACATTGAACATTAGTCAGGAGGCGTCGAGATTCAAGGAGCCAGACCAACTGAGTGTTAATCATGCGTTCCATCACCTTACAGACACAGCTAGCAAGAGAAATAGGGTGATAACTAGAAGGAAGATGTTTGTCCTTCCCTGGTTTTGGGATGGGGACAACAATGGCTTCACAACAACTTGTGGGAACCTGACCTTCAGTCCATATGCGACTATAGGTGCTAAGAAGGAAACACTTGCCCACGGGAGAAAGGTTCTTCAGCATCTCAATATGGATGGAATTGGGCCCAGGAGCAGAAGATCGGGACATCTACATCTACATCTACATCTACATACATAATCCGCAATTCACTGTAAGATGCGTGGCGGAGGGTACACTGTACCACTACTAGGCATTTCCTTTCCTATTCCACTCCCAAATTGAACGAGGAAAAAAAGAATGACTGTATGCCTCCGTACGAGCCCTAATTTCTCTTATCTTGTCTTTGTGATCACTACGCAAAATGTAAGTAGGTGGCAGCAAGATCGTACTACACTCAGCTTCAAATTCCGGCCCTCTAAATTTACTTAACAGAAATTCACGAAAAGAACGTTGTCTTTCTTCCAGCGATCCCCAATTGAGTTGCCGGAGCATTTCCGTGACACTCGCGCATTGGTCGAACCTACTGGTAACAAATCTAGCTGCTCGTCTCTGAACCACCTCTATGTCTTCCTTTAAACTGATCTGCTGCGGGTCCCAAACACTTGAGCAATACTCAAGACGTGGTCGTACAAGCGTTTTATACGCAGTCTCCTTTACAGGTGAAGTACATCTTCCCAAAATTCTCCCAATAAACCGATGTCGGCTGTCCGCCTTACTCACAACTGTCCTTACATGCTTGTTCCAATTCATATCGCTCTGCAATGTTACGCCTAGATATTTGAACGACGCAACAGCATCAAGAAGCTCACTACTAATGCTGTATTCGAACATTATGGGATTGTTTTTTCTACTCATGCGCATCACCTTACACTTTTCTACATTGAGAGCTAGCTGCCATTCTTCGCACCAACTAGAAATTTTGTCTAAGTCATCCTGTATGCTATTACAGTCAGTTACAGATGACACCCTCCCATACACCACAGCATCATCAGCAAACAGCCGCAAATTACAACTTACTCTGGGCAACTTACTCTGGGACAGGGCGAGAGCATGGTCCAGCTCCTGCATGGTAAAGGAGACATTATAACTTTCACGATTAAAAGAGTGGAAAGAAGGCGGCCGTGCCTCCTCTACCTGTTTGCGAGGGTGGAAGGAAGGGTGGTAATGGGCAGAGCTCAAAACCTCCACAAAGGAGTGGCCCAAAGCATAGGAAACATCAGCGGGTCCACAAGGACTGCAATCTCGATGGTCAGGCAAGAAATTGGGGAGTGGACCTTGATGCCGGATAAACAGCCTAGGCCACCCCAGACAGCCGTGGAGGGAGTGAAGCGGTTAAAAGAACTGGTAAAAGCAGTCCAGCAAGCTTTTTTGCTGTCATTTATAACACGACATTGCGCTCGCAGTCGTTTATAATTGATACTATTCTCCAACATTGGGTGGCAGTGGAAGGTGCGTAAAGCATGTCGCCGGGATCTAAGAGTGTCGCAGCAGGCTGCAGTCCACCAAGGGACTGCGACACAACTTGGAGAAGAGGATGTACGAAGTATGGAAAGTTTGGCAGCGGTGAGAATAACCTCTGTCACGTATTCGACCTGACTGTCACAGCTGGGAAAAGTCTGATTGTGAAAAACAGCCATGGAAGAATAAAGCCCCCAGTTGGCTTTAGAGATGTTCCAACTGGTGGGGACGAGGAGATGGGGTATGATGCAGGAAGTGGATTACACAAGGGAAATGGTCACTCGAGTACATGTCAGAAAGTGCATACCACTCAAACTTACATGCAAGCTGAGGAGTGCATATCGCGAGGTCTATGTGGGAGTAAGTATGTGTTGTGTCGGAAAGGAAGGTCGGTGCACCAGTGTTGAGGCAGACAAGATTGACAAGATCTTCACGAACGGGTTCTTTTTTAGAACTCCGGGCAGCGGATTTAAGTGCCCGGGATGTGTGGGAACTGGTCGACGAATGCACTGTAAAACGGGCAGAAGGGATCAGAGAGGTGGAACGAGCAATTTTTGGGCTAGCCGACCTGACAATAGTGTCACAGAAGGTGAAATCGCAGGTCTGAATGCCTACCTCCTTAGTTGGTCGAGGAGAGGTGAGGACCTGGCTGTAAGTACCTGATGGGAGTACAGCGGGCTACCTACTCGCTAATAACTTCCGAGCGGCATAGGTTGAAACCTTTTCCTTGACGTGAATATCCTGCATGACCCACTCTTCTTTATAAACAGGGCAGTCCCATGAAGAAGCAGCATGGTCACCCATGCAATTAATGCAGCGAGGGGATAGAGGTGGACATTCACCCTCATGGGCGTCCCTGCCACAGGTGGCGCACTTGGCTGCATTAGGACAAGATTTACTGGTATGATTAAATCTCTGGCAATGGTAGCAGCATGTATGATTGGGTATATAAGGGTGAACAGAAATGACTTCGTAGGCTGATTTCACCTTAGATGGTAGGTCAACCCTGTCGAAAGTCAAGGAGACAGTATGAGTCGGCACAAGGTCATTGTTAACCTTTTTCATTACGCGATGAACAGCCGTAACTCCCTGATCGGACATATAGTTAAGTATATCCTCATCCGATAACCCATCCAGGGATCTTGTGAAGACTACCCCCAGCGAAGAGTTGAGGGTGCAGTGAGCCTCCACTTTCACAGCGAAAGTATGCACAAGCATAGCCCAAAGTAATTTCTGTGCCTGAAATGCATTTTCAATTTCAAGCAACAAGGTCCCATTGTGCTGTATGGAGCAGGTCTTCAAGGGACCTGCGATCACATTGACACCCTTCTGAATAATAAAAGGATTTACAGCAGAAAAATCCTGATCGTCAGTACGAGACACTACAAGGAACTTGGGAATGTTAGGCAAGACTTTCTGTGGCTGAGAATCATCATGTTTCCGCTTTTGGGTCAAGGTTATAGAAGATTTGGAAGGTTTCATAGCGAAGGTGTCCCCCATGATTACCGGTGTCTCAGATGGCATGCTCTTTCATTGTGGGGGCCCTCACTGAGGGCGCACCCGCCTTAGATGACTGTTCGCACTTCAGGTCACACCGCCCGAGAGTGGACGGAGGGACCAATCGGCATGTTTGGAAGGTACCAGCTCGGGTAATCACCCCTCCCCGGGCCCGGCCTTTACCGGTGGTGGGGAGTTACACCTTCCCCCGTCACCGGCTACACAGAGCGTGGGTTGACCTTCAGACATGCACAGGGAGGAAAGAAGAGAGGAAGGAGAGAAAGGGATGAAGGAGGGAGAATCTCAAACGCCGAGGCGGAGATTAAAAGGGTAGGTCGAGGACAAGGAGAAAGGAGCAACAAGGGAAGGCGAAAGAACAGGAAAGGAAGAGGACCAAGAATAGGAGAACTCTTAGAGGAGGAGAAAAAGAAACCTTGCACAAACCGGGGGGATAGGGGGAAGCGGCCTGGGACAGAAGAAAGGCCGCTTCGGCTCGGGGCCCCGTGCGCGCCACACACGTACCCACAAAAGAGCTGTGGGCCGGCTGGGGGGTATCTGGCATATGTTTTTACATTATGGAACCCTGGTATTCAGACATACATTGGTCTGGTTGTTTTATAGTGCAACTACTTCCTGCTGTAAGGACTCCTGAAACATCTTACCCTGGGGATCACGACATACAGGTTGAAAAACATTGCTCTAAGCCATCCAATTCTGTGATGTATATATGAAGACTGAAGCATCATATGAAAATATGTAACAAGGCTGTGATTTTAACCTTGGTCTCCTACTCACAAGAAGTTGTGCTACACAAAACCATATGAATTTACCTGGCACACCTCCTTCCTCAGTCTCATCTACACCTTAGTCCACATGTTATTCCCCCTTAAATCAGAACAGCATTGCAGAGTCTCTTCAAATTTAATTTGGAATAATACCTCCACACTGAATGAAATGGGGATCTTGCCTGAAGACAAAGCATAGGCAACTTTCCTATACATGCGAGACATAGATACCTAAATTATAATGATGTCTGCTAACAAAGTGACGCCAGAGTCACATAGCAAGTTTTTGAATGAGCTGCCATCATTTGAGTGCAGTGATGAGATAATGACATTGGTCAAGGGTAGCACTAAGTCACCTTAAACCGTCAGCACACAGAGCATGTATCTGAATGAGTGTGGCCAACATGGCGAGTTTCTGACATCACAATGTGCGAACTGCACATTGTCGAGGGTTTCCCAATGTGTAGGGCAATATCAAGCATGCCAGATATTCTCAACGTAGCTATCCAGAGAGGGGGGCCAGCTCAGTTCGGTAGAGAGTTGAAGACACCATATTGGCCGTCGTATTTCATGGGTTTTATGTATATAACTTAGGTCTCATGAATGTGTGACATTTTAAAGCAAGTAAAAGTAACTGAGTAAATTGAGAATCTCTTGAAAACTGGTAATTAGAGGTACTATTTGTTGGAATAAATGACTGGAAATGTCTTTTATGTGGTTAAAAAAGTTCTGTATTACAGTGATCTGCTGTTTCAAGGCAAGGCGGACTGAAGAACTATCAACACAAATTGTTCTTTACATAATTTGTTGTAATTACATGTCAGCAACTGACATAACCTCCAAAAGTGTATACAACACATTTAATACTTTCATCGATGACACCCAGTCACATTAGAGTCTGTAGCATAGGCAGCAAAGTGATGCACTGTGAAATAGAAGATGTCCCATGGCGCTGGTTCAAACCTCACTGGAAGCACATATTTTTCTTTTAATACTCAGGTTTTCTGATAGACTCAAAGACTTTCCTACAAGTTCCTTAGAAGTATACTGCATAATATTCGATGTTATGTAAATATAAGTACACATCCTCTAAGGTGTGATTTTGTTGGATTCGTTTTATGAACAGGGCAGTTTGCACCTTACTTAGAGTAAAATAGGCACTTTAATGTTTCACGTATTGCTTTTTACACATTCTTAACATTCTTCTACTGAATAGTAACACTGACTGTGAAAGAATGACCTTTAAGTTGTACTAAAAAGTGAGACTGTTGCAATAACGTTTGCCTCATGTGAAGGCATTTTCTAATTTTATATTGCACAGTTTGTCACGACACAGTTTATCATGAAACTTTTATAAGTCGCTGCACTTACTGACATAACATGCAACTTTTTTTAAGAATCTTACTTATTTAGGCCTACATCACAGAACTTAACAAACATATGCACAAGTACAGCTATTTAATATAGGTAAAGCATAAATACCACTCTTTTGATTTTTTAAACAGTGTGATTCCAGAATCTGATGCCACTGACAACTATCACTGCAGCGCGCTGTGGTCGCATGTAGCTCGTTGATGCACACGTCTCGTATGCACAAGTTGCGCCATATCCACAGGTCTAAAAAATAGTATTGAATGGAGTGTTGACTCTGTTGTGTGCTTATTCACCTCAATATAATAATAAGAAGAACAAATTTTCCACTTGGTGGTATGATATTTTTAAAATAAATATTTTATATTATTCGACCAAGCAGAAAATTTGTTCCTTATTATTACTATATTGAATGGGTGCAGTACATTTTCAGTACTGCTGCCTTTTATTAATTTAGTGTGGTCAAAAAAATTAGTAGGCATCGACCAACGTGGAGAAAGTAAGGAAGCATACTGTGGTGAAAAAAGTCATAAGGTACCTCCAATACCATATCAGAGCCATGCTTCCTCTACAGCCATATGTACTGTGGTTGTTAAAGTGTTGCTGGTGCATCATTTTAGGCACTGAAAGATCTCTCCATAATGGCCCATAAATGTTTGATGGGACCTATGTCATGTGATCTTAGTGGCTAGATCATTCACTGGAATTGTCCAGAATGTTTTTCAAACTGACTTTGAACAACTGTGACCTGTTGACACAAGATAACTGCCATCCATAAAAATTCCATTGTTATTTGGGAACATAAGTCCTCAAATGGCTGCAAATGGTCTCAAAGTAGCCTAATATACATTTCCAGTCAATTTTCAGTTCAGTTCAGTTGCATCAAATAACCCAGATCATACCATGTCGAAACAACAATTATGGATCCACCACCAGCTAACACAGTGCCTTGTTGATTACTTGGGTCCATGGCTTCATGTGGGTCTGTGCCTCACTCAAATCCTACCATCAGTTCTGACCAACTGAAACTGGGTTTTGTTCTAATAAAGCCACAGTTTTCCAGTCATCAAGGGTTCAATTGATATTGTCACATGCCTAGGAGAGTTGTTGCTAAGTGCAGGCCGTCAAACAGTGAGAAGTAATGCCTAAACTTTGTACTTTGGGGTAAAGAGAACATTCACCAAAAAGTAGAGGCAATGAGTCATTGACGGAAACACTCAGAACAGAAATGCTTGTAAGCTCTCAGATTGTTAAACTTTCACACACACACACACACACACACACACACACACACATATAAAAAGAAAAGAGATGACTTACCAAACGGACCGGTTCGTTGATAGAAACAAATAAAATAAAATTACACACAAACACACATACAAGCTTTCGCCACCATTGGCAGCTTCTTCAGGAAAAAGGGAAGGATATGGGTTTTAAGGAAGTGGAAAAGGAGTCATTCCAATCCCAGGAGTGGAAGGACTTACCTTAGGGGAAAAAAAGGAAGGTAAACAAATACACACACACTCAGACATATCGAAACGCAAACACACTTAGACAGACATTTGTAAAAAGCAAAGAAGTTGGACAGAGATACCAATTGAGGCAGAGGCTCTGTCCACAGAACCAAGGCAAAGATGCTAAAGATGGTGGGCGGGAATTTGAATTAGCGGAGATTGAGACCAGGTGGGCAACGGGAGGAGAGAATAAGCTGAAGGGCAAGTTCCCATCTCCGGAGTTTTGAAAGGTTGGTGTCGGTGGGAAGTATCCAGATAACCCGGACGTTGTAACACTGCGCCAAGATGTGCTGGCTGTGCACCAAGGCATGTTTAGCCACAGGGTGATCCTCATTACCAACAAACACTGTCTGCCTGTGACCGTTCATGCGAATGGACAGTTTGTTGCTGGTCATTCCCACATAGAACGCTTCACGGTGCAGGCATGTCAGTTGGTAAATCATGTGGGTGCTATCACAAGTGGCTCTGCCCTTGATCGTGTACACCTTCCGGGTTACTGGACTGGAGTAAGTGGTGGTGGAAGGGTGCATAGGGCAGGTTTTACAACGGGGGCGGTTGCATGGGTAGGAGCCAGAGGGTAGGGAAGGTGGTTTGGGAGTTTCATAGGGATGGACTAGGAGGTTACGAAGGTTAGGTGGGTGGCGGAAAGACACTCTTGGTGGAGTGGGAAGGATGTCATTAAGGATGGATCTCATTTTAGGGCAGGATTTAAGGAAGTCGTATCCCTGCTGGAGAGCCACATTCAGAGTCCGCTCCAGTCCCGGAAAGTATCCGGTGACAAAAGGGGCACTTCTGGGATTCTTCGGTGGAAGGTTCTGGATTTGGAGGAATGAGGAGGTGGCTCTGGTAATTTGCTTCTGAACCAGATCAGGAGGATAGCTGCGGGATGTGAAAGCTGTTATTAGGTTATTGGTGTACTGGTTCAGGGATTCGGGACTGGAGCAGACTCTTTTGCCACGAAGACCTAAGCTGTAGGGAAGGGAACGTTTGATATGGAATGGATGGCAGCTGTCATAATGGAGGTACTGTTGTTTGTTGGTGGGTTGATGTGGACGGATGTGTGGAGTTGGCCGTTGGACAGATGGAGCAAAAGCCAGATGTGTATGTACAAGATGACACAGAATAACAGGAATGTTTCAAATGAATAGTGACAAGACTGTGACTTGGTGACAGTCCGCTATTTCAGTAATGATTGATCAGTGTAACAGACAACAGCTTGTGTTAGCCTTAAAAATGTTTCATAAAAATAATGATAGTTTAGAAGCAGAGCACAGGGGAGTTTTGACATTTTTGTAATTTAGGACATCATGATGATATTACATTGAAACAGGCAATAAAATGACTGGATCTGCCCTCAAGAAGAAACCAATAGGACGACCAAGAAGTGTGCCTTCTGCAGCAAACATTGATGTTGTACATGAGTCTGCCATACAGAGCCCAAGGCATACAATTCGTAAGCAAGCAGAAATGGTAGGAGTGTCCTGGGAGAGTGTTCGCAGAAGTCTTCATCATGATATAAAATTTCATCTGTTTTCTGTCAACAAATGAGTACCAAAATAAACAATGATGATGAATTTCTAAACAAGTTGTGGACAGATGAGGCACATTTTCATCTCACAGGTTATGTGAATAACAGACCTACCATTACTTGGCAAACAAATCCTAATCATGTTCACGAGCCCCATTTACATGCTAGTAAAGTGACAGTATTGTGTTGTGTTTTATCAGGTGATTATCGCACTGTATTTTTTTGGAAATGAACAGGGAAAAACAACTGTCAATGCTGACCATTACATAGATGTGACGAACTTTAGTTACAGATGAATTGAACAACTTTCCAAATGTTCAAGAAGCCTGGTTTCAACAGGACGGACAGATATCACACACTACACAGCAATCAATGGCACGTGTGTGAGAATTTTTCAGTAACTGTGTGATCTCACGATTTGGTACCATTTCCTGGCCCCAGAGATTGCCAGATTTATCTCTTGTTTCTTTTCTTCTTCTTCGTCTCTCTTTTTCTTGAGGGGGGGGGGGGGCTACCTCAAGAGCAAAGTCTACATGACTCGACCAAGAACCCTGGATGAATTAAAACAGAGAATTGGCGATGAAATTCATAGTATTCCAGATGAGATGTTGCAGCGGTCAGTGAGGAACCTCCACAGCAGGTTTGATGAATGTATTCGTACAGGAGGACACCATCTAAAGGACGTAATAAAAAAAATGGTAAATGACATCAATGTTTCATAAATGCCAAAGTTGTAAGATTTCAATTACTATGAATTAAATTTCTTCCTTCATCACTTCTAGTTTTATTGGATTGTGGAAATGTTTCCATTTTTCTGTGTCACCCTACACAGTCTGAGAGCTAACAAGTAGTTCTGTCCAGTTTTGTGCATTCTTGTCAATGACTCAATGCCTCTGCTTTTCAGTGAGTTCTCTCTTTACTCCTAAGTACAATAACAGCATTTTCAACATTAACCTTTCAGCATAAAATTCGGTATTCTTGGTACAATCTTGGCACTGTGGCTTTCAGAATAATAAATTCTGAAATGATATATCCCATCTATCTAACTCCAACTTCAATTCTGCCTTCAAAATTTGTTAGTTCCCATTGTGTGACCATCATCATATCAGAAACCTTTTTACATAATAAATAAATGGTGTAAAAATGGCAGCTTTGCCAACACAGCATACCTTTATTATATCTTGTGTATGCAATACACCCATCATCTGTATCTGTTCACATCACCATCCTGGGACTCATCACTACACAAAAACCCACTCAAACACACAATGGAATTCTGAATATTTTAGTCTTAAGTGGTGTATAGAACCTGTGAACTCATCTAGATCAAAAATATTTTCTGTTCGTCATTCTGCTATTACAAGGAAAACGATTCTGTTTACACTTTCCTCAATTAAATGGCCTGGAGCAAGATTTTCATTATGTGCATAAGCCCACAGCTTAGCTGCTATTGATGTTAAGGGTGGAAGCCCCAACTGCAGATGAATAAGGCAGATGAATAATCAAGGTAAAATGACATTACTTGGAACCATTGCTGACAGTATTAGCCAGTGAGTGAGGTACTGCCTTCAATTCTGTGATGTCATTTACTTCACACTCAAAACACTATCAGCTGAGGCAAATGTGCTATGTGACCCTGGTGAAAACATTGTTGACCAATATCATTATAATGTGAGGAAACTGTTTAGCACATACAGCAAAATAATCCAGGTAACTTTGCAATCTACAATAATTTTACAGACACTGGGTGGAAAAACTGTCAAGAAGTTGGGTATGATTCCTGTGAGATTTGAATTCCACAACATTTTTGCAATGTCATCATCATATGGAACAGTTCAATCCACATTTGCTGCTTGAGAAGTCAGTGGTAATATACCGTACAGTCAATGGTGATGGTACTCTGAGTTGCTCTGTAAATATTCAACATTCTAGCAATAGACAAAACCTCAGCTTTGAAGAAAGACAAAGGCCATAACACTAGATCATGTACACTGACCTAGCAAATGTCATGGGGTAGTGAGGCACAGATCAAGTGATTTGACACCGTTTGAAGGGGAACGGTGGTTGGTGACCAGGAAATTTTGAATTCACCAGTGGTGCAGGAATTTGGCTTCAAATGTTCATCAGTGTTCAGGGTGTATCATAAATTGTTGAATCTGGTTGTCACAAGCCACAACAGATAAATTGCTGGCTGTCCAGCCACTTTCAATGAGCATGACTGGTAACATCTGTGATGAAATGTCAATATTGACAGGGGGGAAACAGTACATTTCATGGCTCAATTCAGCACAGGATCTGCTAGGATCTGTCCCAGTGGACAATCCATAAGAACATGGTTGTCATGGTGGTATGGGACTCAGCATCACCTACAGGTGCAACTGTTGACACGACATCATAGGGCACAATGGCTTATGTTTGTCATCAATAACCAGGACTAGACACTGGAACAATGGCAGCATATAAAATGGTTGCACAAGCACGATTTTCACCATGCCAATGGTAGGCACATTGTGTGGCACAAGACCAAGAGAATCAATGGATCCTGTCAGCAAATAAGGTGTCGTCCAAGGCAGTGATGTCTCCATATGGTCTGGGGTGCATTTTCTTGGTATGGAGTGGACTTCTTAGTTGTTCTGGAAGTGACTCTGAATGACTCGAAGCTCACTGAGCTTCTTGAGGAGGCCTAACTACACCCATTTTTGGGTGCCAAAACCAAGACGATTATGAGGTGTTTCAAGGCAATAACCAGAGCTAGTCTAAGGCATGTGCAAATTGTGCAACAGGAGAGGGCCCCACACTTCCAGAAGCCCCACATAAAATGTTAGAACTTAATTTACAAACTGTCACCTGTAATTTTTTTTTTCTGTAAGTACTGTTGTAAAATGCTTTTTACATATTGGTGGTATATCTATCATGGTACACAGAATTCTTTTGAATGTGATGAAGATATATAACCTCTGGTGGAAGGGACGGGAAAGTTTTGCAAAGGACTTTGCGCTCTGACGATAATGTACTACCACATTCCTCCTGAACCACCCAGAAGTGGTTCCAGAAACATTCAGGGGAGGTAAAAAGACTAAGAAGACAACCCAGAAACCAGATTTTTAACACCATATAGCATATCTGGAATGCAGGGTCTTTGGCATGGATCCTGCACACACCAATAGATCAGAATTGGCTTCCACTCTGCAAACAATTTGGTATCAAATGTGTCCACAGGAGTACCAGAAACTTGCAGACTTATTTCCGTGCTATCTCATTGCAGTCTGCAGGGCCGGAGGTGGCCTCACACAATATTGGTGTCTATCCCCATGGTATTTGCCAAATCAATTTGTACTCAATGTCCAGTGTTAATCTAATCACCACATTGTGTATTAACGACTCTACATATGATAGCCTACAAGAACATATACATTAGAATTTTCTACTAGTCTTTGTGTGTGTATTACCTATGAAGAGTAAAAGAACAGAACCCGCTTATGTTGAAGGAAATGTAGACAAATAGCCTCAACAAACATTTTTACAGCAAAATGGAAACTTAAAAGCTACACTGGTTAAAACAATTAGGGGATCAGTTGAGATATCTAGGTTCGGAAGTATTATCCTTGCCAAAAGAACGAAAACGGTTCAATGTCTTCCTGTCAGTTCTGTGAAGTGGAGACAACATTACAGCAACTGAGATAATAGGTAGAAACAGGCTAACCTATATATCAACAAAAAGAGTCCGAAATTGCGTTCGGAAAAGTGGCCTCTACCAACACCACCTAGAGAGAAGGCCGCGGTGCTCTCGTGTGATGTTAGGCAGAGTAGGCACGGCCCAGTATACCTAATTAGCGAACCAGTCAGCTATGCGCACGCAACCTATACTCTGCCTGACGTCACATGAGAGCGCCGCGACCTTCTCTCTAGGTAGTTGTGTCTCTACACCCAGAAACCTATGGTGTGTGTCCCATAAAAACTACAATACCTTTTAGTTTAGCCTGCAGAAACTGGGCAGAGGACATGATTGGAGTTATAAAACAGGTGCTGGGTTCTCCTCAGACATGAGCCAAGATATAATTTCAGCTAGAAAATCTTTGTTCCCTCACCTGGAGAGAAATTTGAACTTTGAACAATCCTGCTAATGTGTAGGAAAAATCGCCATATCACAGTGGTGGACGAACGGTGTGGGCAGGAGTCAGTATGGGCAAATGTATGGACCCCTATGTCATTCAGAATTGTGCTTTCAGAGCACAGAGATGAGATTCTTCAACCTTCTCTTGTGGCCTAAGCTGGTGCCACATGATATTGGTTTCTTCTGGTGGACAATAACGCTTATACCCACAGAGATGGACTGGTGAGCAACATGCTTGAAGCTAAGGGAATTGAGCGACTGGAGTAGCCAGCTTGTTTATTATGCTTAAACCCGATTGCACATGGCTGGGATGCACTTTACAGGCGTATTTGAGCCAGACCAGCACATCCCACAATAGTTGCAGAGCTGGATAATTTCACTCATGGAAGAATGACCAAATATCTCTCGAGAGCTGAGTGATAACCTCATGCTGTCCGTACCACCCAGATGTGCAACTATACTTGCCATCCGAGGTGATCATATACCATATTAGAAGGCAATAAGGATGACTTTTTCACTGTTCTGATAGCCAAATGGTGTCTCAGACTAAGTAAACGCCATGTAAACATCAAGAAAAAGTGTCAAGACAGCAAAATATCCTACTGTATCACACACAAATTAAAATTATAACCAATATCTGAATAAAATGTTACCATATTCATATTGTGTCTGATATCTCACCTAATCCCCAAATTGTTTTGAGAATTGTAGTTCACAATGGTAACTGTCAACTAGAGGGGCCAATTTTTGCACAAGATGGGTTTTACATTAAAGAAATGCTAATGCTCATTAAGGGCACTTAACAACTCTTGCAAGTAAGTTAATTGCTAAACAAATTTATGCACTTACCAATCCTCTTGAGCTGGGATTGTCAGAAGTGGCAGTGGACATGCTTGATGTAACTTCTTTTGTGCAGGTGCATGATGCTTCTCTACCTGTTGTTACCAGATCTTCAATAACTGCTTACAGTTGCAGTTGAAATTGCCTGAAAAAGTCCTGTTCTGGCAGAAGGTTAGCCTTCATTCAAATTCCACTCTCATCTCTCTTGTTTTAAGTCTGCTTCTTCAACAACACATTTTTTCCTAATCCCAACTACCTTACAATTAAATTACATAAAGCAACAGTTTTCAACTCCTCTGGAAAGACAAAACAAAAGGCATCTGGAGGAGAATATCTTGTGGTCAATGCAGTAGTTTGAAAGATAGTTGAATAACTCGCACTCCGGTACCACATGCCACTGTTTGTAGGTTCAACTGATAAACAATTACATATGAATCAAACTCACAGTGCACCCACGTGTCTGCAGTTTGTTCACTGAAAATACAACTATCAGTTGAATGGTGAGTGGACACAGGTCAGTATAATGCAGATAGGCAAGTATGTGTGCCATCCAAATGTCACCAGTAGGTCTAAATCACAGTCCAGACAATCACATTGTGAAGGTTTTTTTTTAATAGGTACACCAGAGAGATTACTGTTAACTTGTGACAAGTGAGGCCACAACCTAAATTTGCACACACCTAGTGGCCCTATTATACACAGTCTTCTACCAAAACATTGAGACGATTTTGGCATAACAGGTATTTACAGAAAAGTAATAATGAGTAAGTTTTCCATTAATGTATGAATAAATGAGTTGAATATTGATATCTACAGACTGGTATTGTGATAAAGACATTGATGACACAAACTTTATCAATTAACTTTATCCACCGTCTCAACTGTAGTCTTCCAGGAAAGCTGGTTTGGAAAAGAGGTCTGTGCACCATCTTCATTCAGTTGTAACTGATACAAAATACAAACAGTTGGGACAGGCATACAATCAACTGGGTAGTTTGTGCATATCCACAATTAAAAGACTGGATGGATGCATTAGCATTCTAGTTATAATTCTTTCAATCTTCTTTCTGCTATTGTTTGAATCTGTTTCTCAATAACAAACACACAGTCATACAGAGGGAAGGAGTTACAATGTCTACGACCGCAATAAGACTAGATAAGATAATATAGATAAAAAAATTTATTACAACTGAGGACCATTTTCACAAAACGCAACTACAAAATTTGTAAAAGTGAGTTACATATGTATTTTATGTACTTGAGACAATCAATTCCAGTACATATATTTTATCAGTACACTCTTTTTTCCTGTATAATCTTACATACATAACTATGAAATTTTTCCTAAATTTGACATCTATAGCAAAATAGTTTTGTGAAGTGTGAACATCTATTGCTTGTGAAACATTTATTGATAGTTACGGAAGCTGATTTTAGGAGAAAAACAAAAAGTTTTTGACAAAGTTATCTCACTAATTCCCCATAACAAGATTCATTTACATGTCACTTGATAGACTATTTTGTAGCACTGAAAAGGAAATGAAGAAACTTCAAATATAGACTTACCATCACACTGTTATAAGGTGAGCCACCATAGTATCTGTATGGTTTGAAGCAAGGCCTGGCTTGTATATAATTTCAAGATCATTGCTGAGAAATTAATGAAAAAAGTGCTACCATACAAAAGTTCTGAATCCAGATAAAAACTGAAAAAGAACACAATTTTCCACTTTGATCATTGCGAAAGTGACGAAAATTAAAGGCAGTGTTTTAGAAAGGGAGTACATGAAAGGCAGATAGGTGATTGATACACCAAGACAAATTTGCTACAGCACTGAGAAAACTAGGATTAAACAAGGCCACTGGTACAAAGACTTTCAGGATAATCAATGGATATCAGCAAAGTCCATAGTAGGCCTAATTAAGAACTGACTTCACAAACTCAACAAGCAAATTATTAAATTAATTACTTGAACAGAAAATAATAAGGTGCTATGGTATGATTTGGGCACTCTACATCCATACAATGTGTGGTGGAGAGTACTTTTCATACCACTGTCACCTTCCCCATTTCCTGTCCCAGTCACATACACTTAGCAGGCAGAATGACTGTTGATGAGTTACTGTGTAACTCAAACCTCTCTCTTTGTCTCATTACTTCTAAAATTGTACAATTATTGTTTGTTGTACTATACGCCATATGTTTAATATGTGACTTTTCATTTATATTTTCAGAACAAACTATTTACAAGTTCAATAACATAGTAATAAAAACAGTTTACAACTCACTGCAAAGACATGGCAATGAGCTGTGAAAGATACATACAAAAGACACACATAAAACACTCTCAGCTACAGCCCATAGCGTTCTTCAGAAAATAAAACATTCACACTATCACACATGCGGACAACACAGTCATACAACCATCACCTCCAGCTGTTGCACTTCGAATCATGCTCTGTAGTGTGTAAGCTGGGGAGGGGAGGGGAGAGAGGATAGGAAGGTTGTGTCACAGTTGTGGGGACAGGTACAGCATGGCCTAGATTGGAATAACGAGATGCAGCTTAGGAATGGAGTGGGGAGGCGGATGAGGAGAAAAAGTAAAATAAATACAGATATAAAAAGGAATAATAATAATAATATGTGTGCATGCCGCATGAACACACGAGCAACACGTACACACACACACATACACACGGAGCGTGTGTTTGCTCGCCGTTGGAGGTTCGAGTCCTCCCTTGGGCATAGGTGTATGTGTTGTCCTTACATTAGATTACCTTGGTTTAAGTAGTTTGTAAGCTACGGACTGATGACCATGCAGTTTTGTCCGATAGATTTACAAACACTTTAATTTGAAAACACACATGCACGTGCACACACCACTCAAAATAGAAGAGGTTTAGGATAGAGGTAGGTATTGTGGGAAAAAGGGAAGTTATCGTAGGTTGAGGCCTGGATGATTTCGGGATCAGAGAATGTACTGTAGGGATAACTCCCATCTGTGCAGTTCAGAAAAGCTGGTGTGGAGCAGCCATTGAAGCAGCACCCCCCATACCCACCTTCAACATGATCCTCAAAATCCACAAACCTAATAAACCTGGATGCCCAATTGTGCTGGTTACTGTGCTCCTACTGAAAGAATTTCAGCCCTCGTTGACCAACACCTCCAACCAATTGTCCAAAATCTAACTTCCCATACCAAGGATACCAACCACTTCCTTCACTGACTCTCCAACATTCCCACCCCTTTGCCTCCTGGATCCCTACTTGTCACAGTGGGTACCACCTCCCTATACACCAACATCCCACATGCCAATGGCCTTGCAGCTCTTGAACACTACCTCTTCCAACATCGCTCTGAATTCAAGCCTGATACCTCATTCCTCATAACCCTCATCAACTTTATCCTAACTAACAACTACTTTTCCTTTGAGGGGAACGTTTACCATCAAATTCATGGCACAACCATGAGCACCCACATGGCACCCTTCTATGCCAACCTGTTTATGAGCCGTCTGGAGGAATTCTTCTTAGCATTACAAAACACCATACCTCTGGCCTGGTTCAGGTTTATTGATGATATTTTCATGATCTACACTCAGGGCCAGGTCACCCTATCCTTCTTCCTTCAGAATCTCAACTCCTTCTTCCCCATCCACTTCACCTGGTCTTCCTCAACCTACCACACCACACTCCTGGATGTCAACCTCCATCTCAATGATGGCTCCATCCACATTCCCTTCCTGAATATTCTGAGATCTCACAAAGCCCTTCACAGACAGAAACTACCCCACAGACCTAATTCTCAAACAGATCTCCTGTGCCATATCCACATACATCTCAAATCCTCCCTCTAACACCAGTAACCATCCACAAAAGAGCACTCCCCTTGTCACCCAATACTACCCGGGACTTGAACAACTAAATTTCAGCCTTTGCCAAGGTTTTGATTTTCTGTCCTCATGCCCAGAAATGAGACACTTCCTGCCGAAGATCTTTCCCACCCCTCCTAAAATGGTGTTCCGTAGCCCTCCCAACCTCCATAACATCCTAGTCCATCCCTATGCCCCCCCCCCCCGAAATCCAAGCCACTGCCACATCATATCCTTGTTAGTTAGTTAGGAGGGTGAGGGTTATGAGGAATGAGGTATCAGGCTTGAATTCAGAGCGATGTTGGGAGAGGTAGTGTTTGAGAGCTTCCCTTGTGGAAGATCCCACTGCAAGACTTGTGCAATCCACCCACCAAGCACTTCTTATTCCGGTCCTGACACAGGCTTATCCTACACTATCTGAGGACGGGCCACCTGTGAAAGCAGCCATGTAATTTACCAATTGTGTTGCAATCACTGTAAAGCTTTCTATATTGGCACGAACACTAACCAGATGTCCATTAGGATGAATGGCCAAAAACAAGGACCACCACTCTTTAGCACAGCACGCAGTGGAGCACATACTTTATTTCAATGGCTGCTTTACAACCCAGGCCATCTGGATCCTCTCATCCACCACCAGCTTTTCTGAACTGCACAGATGAGAGTTATCCCTACAGTACATTCTCCAATTCCGAAATCATCCAGGCCTCAACCTACGATAGCTTCCCTTTTTTCCACAGTTCCTACCTCTATCCTGAATCTCTTCTGTGTGGTGCGTGAGTGTGTGCACATGCATGTGTGTACATGTGTGTGTGTGTGTGTGTGTGTGTGTGTGTGTGTGTGTGTGTGTAAGCACTCGTGTGTACGTGTGTGTTTTATTTTTCTTTCATTATTATTTATTTATTTATTTCTTTTTCTTTTTCTATCTATATTTATTTTTCTCCCCTCATCCGTCTCCCCACTCCATTCCTAAGCCTCACCTCGTTATTCTCATCTAGGCCATACTGTACCCATCCCCACCACGACACAACCTTCCTATCCAACACCACCTAGAGAGAAGGCCGCGGCGCTCTCTTGTGATGTCAGGTAGAGTAGGTTGTGCATGAGCATAGCTGACTGGGTAGCCGCTGGGGCACGGCCCACTATGCCAAAGCAGCAAGCCAGTCAGCTATGCATGTGGAACCTACTGTGTCTGACGTCACACGAGAGCGCCGGGGCCTTCTCTCTAGGTGGTGGTGTCCTATCCCCTCTCCTCCCCGGTTTACATACCACAGAGCATGGTTTGAAGTGCAGCAGCAGGAGGTGACGGTTTTATGACTGTGTTGTCTGCCTGTGTCATTGTGTGAATATTCTATTTTCTGAAGAAGGCCATGGCCGATGGCTGAAAAATGTTGTATGTGTGTGTCTTTTGTATGTGCCTGTCACAGCTCGTCGCCACGTCTTTGTGATGAGTTGTAAACTGACCTTACGCACACATGAGCACTCCTTCTCCCTCCTCCCACATATAAATCACACATTGGAAGAAATTTATGAACTGGAAAGAGGTGTGGGATTTGGGAAAAGGGGTGTGGGGACACTAAATTGTGAGGTAAGGTGCAGAGATTATGGTTATGTAGAAGGGGTTGTAAGACAAAATCCCATCTGCACTGTTCAGAGGAGCTGTGATGGAGGGGAGGCTCCAGAGGGCCCCGGTTGTAAAGCAGTCACTGATAGTGAGGATAATTAAGCTCAGCTGCATGTTTCCTACAGGGTGGTCTAGCCAGGGTTTGCCCACAGTTTGGCAGTGGCCATTAAGCTGTTTGGTAGTCACACCAATGTAAAACCCTGTGCAATATTTGCAACATAGTTGGTAAGTCATATGGTTGCTTTTACAGATAGCTTAGCATAACCTCATATTACTGGCATTTCAAACTGGGCTTTCCATTGTTACAGTTTCAAGCTCAAGCATATGTTGCCAAGCTGTATACTGCTGTCAGTTGATACATTCTTAAGTATTTCTGATTCAGGTTTTATATAGAGTAATAACACATTTAGCTCTCACATAGTCGTAGTGTGAAGGTAACAAAATCTGTGCTGAATTGAGAGAAAAAGCAGTGTAACATTTTCTTATATATATTTTTACATTAATGAAAACTGTTGGAAAAATATTGTTAGGGAATTCTGAAACTAGCAACAAACTGATTTTAGTTTAGGCCTATATTTACCTCATTTACAAATACATTCTTACTAATTACATACAAATTGTAATACAGTGCCAAGTAAATAATGGACATTATTGTGAAGATCAACTTCAACATTATTAATAGGTAGTTAATTTGTGTGGATGCTGAGGCTATTTAGCCGCAATCCCATTTTAAAAAAGGTAAAGGATCAATGATGTTCACAGATGACGAAGAAGTATATTTTATAAACCAAATACATTCTCTGCTGATGAAATTTATTTGAAGTACATCATAAAGAACAATGACTTTACAGATGATCTTAATAACAGTTAGACAGTTCATGTCAAAAATACTTAGGAATAAATGACACAACTCGCAAAATGCAGAAGTGTTGAGTCATCAGTAGATGTATATAATAATAATAATAATAATAAGAATAATAAAAACCTTCATAAATGTTCAGACTGCTAACAATAAATCAACATCATCAGAAGTCATTGTTCTCACTGCTGAGCATCATGACACCATGAACCAAGCGTTTCCATCCTGGATGGTTGCCAGCTTCTCTTAGAGCCTGCTGAAGAGATAGACTAGAGAGTTTCTTTATTTGATCTATCCATTTGCTCACGACTCTGCCTCTCGGTCTTGTGCTCTCAATCTTCCCTTGCAATACTATTTTCTCTAGATTTTTTCCATCTCTTTTCACAATATGGCCAAAGAACTGGAGATTTTTTCAGTGACTCGAAAAGAAAGGCACCTTGAAATATCAAGTTACTCAATAATGGACTCATTTGTTGTTCTTTCAGTCCATTCTATGCATACATGTACAATTTATGGATTTTCCTGAGAGGCTGCCACCACTCAGAATATACTCAATTACGATAAGATAAATGTGGAGTCACTGATATGAAAAACTTAAATGGTAGTGGATACAAACTGTTGGCACTTGTAAGTAGAGAAAATAAGGAAAAAGGAGGAGTTGCCACGTACTTTAAAAGTTATGAGTGTGGAAAAATTTAGAAACAAAATAGTTTAGTGTAGAGCAACATATAGAAGCATGTGGCTGTGAGCTGAAACTAAATGATGGCACATATATAACTATAACTCTGTAGAGGTTCCCATCATGAAGTTATCAGCTATTTCTGCACCTACATATCTACATACATACTCCGCAATTCACCATAAGATGCGTGGCAGAGGGTACACTGCACCACTACTAGGCATTTCCTTTCCTATTCCACTCCCAAATTGAACGAGGAAAAAAAGAATGCTTATATGCCTCCGTACGAGCCCTAATTTTTCTTATCTTGTCTTTGTAATCTTTACGAGAAATTTAAGTAGGTGGCAGCAAGATCGTACTACACTCAGCTTCAAATTCCGGCCCTCTACATTTACTTAACAGAAATTCACGAAAAGAATGTCGTCTTTCTTCCAGCGATCCCCAATTGAGTTGCCGGAGCATTTCCGTGACATTCGTGCATTGGTCGAACCTACCGGTAACAAATCTAGCTGCTCGGCTCTGAACCGCCTCTATGTCTTCCTTTAAACTGATCTGCTGCGGGTCCCAAACACTTGAGCAATACTCAAGACGTGGTCGTACAAGCGTTTAGTACGCGGTCTCCTTTACAGGTGAAGTACATCTTCCCAAAAGTCTCCCAATAAACCAAAGTCTGCTGTCCGCCTTACTCACAACTGTCCTTACATGCTTGTTCCAATTCATATCGCTCTGCAATGTTACGCCTAGATGTTTGATCGACGCGACAGCATCAAGAAGCTCACTACTAATGCTGTATTCGAACATTATGGGACTGTTTTTTCTATGTGCATCTCCTTACATTTTTCTATATTGAGAGCTAGCTGCCATTCTTCGCACCAACTAGAAATTTTGTCTAAGTCATCCTGTATGCTATTACAGTTAGTTACAGACGACACCCTCCCATACACCACAGCATCATCAGCAAACAGCCGCAAATTACAACTTACTCTGTCCATCAGGTCATTTATATAGATAGAAAATAATAGCGATCCTATCACACTCCCCTGGGGCACACTTGAAGATACACTCGTCTCTGATGAACACTCGCCGTCGAGAACAACATACCGTGTTCTATTACTTAGGAAGTCTTCCAGCCAGTCACAAATCTGTGAACTTATTCCATAAGCTCGTATCTTCGTTAGCAGTCTGCAGTGTGGCACCGCCTCAAACACCTTTTTGAAGTCGAGAAAAACACAATCGGCCTGTTGCCCTTCATCCATGGCTCACAAGATGTCATGTGAGAAAAGGGCAAGCTGAGTTTCACATGAACGATGTTTCCTAAAACCGTGCTGATTCATGGAAAGAAGCTTTTCCGTTTCAAGGAAATTTACTATATTCGAACTGAGAATATGCTCCAAAATTCTACATGAAACTGATGTCAATGATATTGGCCTGTAATTGTGTGGTTCAGTTCTCTTTCCTTTCTTATAAACGGGAGTCACCTGCGCTTTTTTCCAATCACTAAGAACTTTGCGCTGAATTAAAGATTCGTGATAAATGCAAGCTAAGTAAGGGGCCAACGCCGCAGAATAGTCTTTGTAAAACCGAACTGGTATTCCATCCAGACCAGCAGACTTTTTCGGTATTTAGCTCTCTCAGCTGCTTCTCTAAACCGGAAATACCTATTGCTATGTCCCCCATTTCGGAATTAGTATGTTGATCAAAGGATGGTACATTTGTGCGGTCCTCCTGCGTGAAAGATTTCTTAAAGGTTAAATTTAGAACTTCAGCTTTCTGTTTGCTCTCTTCTATTACTGCCTCGGAATGATCAACGAGTGACTGGACAGTGGGCTTTGACCCGCTTATCAATTTTACATAGGACCAGAATTTTTTCGGGTTCTCGGAAAGATCATTTGCGAAGGTATGGCTGTGATAATTATTGTATGCTTTGTGCATCGATCTTTTTATAGATGTACGAATCTCTACTAACTTTTGCCTGTCATCATTTGTGTGTTCTTTTTTGAATCGAGTGTGCAACAGTCTTTGCTTTCTCAGCAGCTTTCTAACATTATTATTATACCATGGTGGATCTATTCCATCCTTGATTGTCTTTACTGGCACATGTTTCTCTAACCCTTTATTAACAATGCACTTAAATTTAGCCCACAATTCCTCTACATCCATAGTCCCGGAATTAAACAATGCCCATTCATTTTCTAAGTGTGATCGTAACATTTGCTTATCGGCTGTTCCCAACAAAAACATGCTCCTAGCCTTCTTGATTGGTTTATGAACTTTGGTCACCATCGACGCTATGATGATATCATGATCACTATTTCCTGTCTCTACACAGACATCATTAATAAGGTCAGGCCTGTTTGTGGCTATAAGGTCTAGAATATTTCCATTGCGCGTGGGTTGCCAGTATAACTGCTCAAGACAGTTTTCGGAGAATGTATCCAAAAGTAGCTTGCAAGACAGCTTGTCTGTACTGCCTGAAATGTAACTAGCGAGGTCCCAATCTATACTCTTAAGGTTGAAATCTCTTCCGACTAATATAACATGGCCCGGATACCTATGCACTACCTGGTGTAGACTTTCTTTGAATGATTCTAAAACTGCTACCGCAGCACTGGGGGGGGGGGGGGGGGGGGCAGTGAAAACACCCAACTATTAACTTTACTTCTTTTAGACCTGTTATACTTGCCCAGATAACTTTACAGTTACTTTCAATATCGATCTCAGTAGAAACAATATCTTTATCCACAGTGATGAACACTCCTCCTCCAGTTGTATCCGATCTGTCTTTCCGATATACATTCCACGCTTCGCTAAATATTTCTGAACTTGCCACATCATGATTTAGCCAGCTTTCAGTGCCTAAAACTATCTGAGCGCAATAAACTTCTGAAAAACTTGGATTCCTTGTGCTGTCAGACTGGGGGAAACAAATTATTCTGTTGTTGGTTTTTGGAAGAGACTAACCTGCAATGGTTATCAGTCCCTTGTTCCAGTCTTAGAGGTAAAACAATGTGTTAAGAGTTCCTAAGTAAATGCGTTAACAAGTCAAAGTTTAAAAATAACAGATAAGTATGACGAGAACCATCAGTTTAATAAGTCATGGTTGCAAAATATTAACACGAATTATATACAGAAGGATGGAAAAGCTGGTAGAAGCCGACCTTTGGGAAGATCAGTTTGGGTTCAGGAGAAATGTAGGAACACGGGAGGCAATACTCACTTTACAGCTTATCCTAGAAGATAGATTAAGAAAAGGCAAACCTACATTTCTAGCTTTTGTAGATTTGGAGAAGGCTTTTGACAATGTTCATTGGAATAAACTCTTTCATGTTCTGAAGCAAGCAGGAGTAAAATATAGGGAGCGTAAGGTTATTTACAACTTGTACAAAAACCAGACAGCGGTTGTCAGAGTTGAAGGGCATGAAAGGGATGCAGTGGTTCGAAAGGGAGTAAGACAGGGTTGTAGTCTTTCTCTATTGTTGTTCAATTTGTACAATGAGCAAGCTATAAAGGAAAGCAAGGAGAAATTTGGTGAAGGAATTAAAGTTCAGGGGGAAGAATTAAAAACATTGCGTTTTGCCGACGACATAGTAATTCTGTCAGATACAGCAAAGGACCTGGAAGAGCAATTGAACGGAATGGACAGTGTGCTGAAAGGTGCATATAAGATGAACATTAACAAGAGCAAAACTAGGGTAATGGAGTTCAGTCTAAGAAAATCAGGTGATACTGAAGGAATTAGATTGGGAAACGAAGCAATAAAGGAGGTAGATGAGTTTTGTTAATTGGGCAGTAAAATAACAAATGATGGTCGCAGTACAGAGGATATAAAATGCAGAATGGCAATGGGTAGAAAAGCGTTCTTGAAAAGGAGAGATTTGTTAACATCGAATATTGATTTAAGCCTAAGGAAGTCCTTTCTGAAGGCATTTGTATGGAGTGTTGCCTTGTATGGGAGTGAGACATGGACGATAAACAGTGTGGATAGGAAGAGAATTGAGGCTTTTGAAATATGGTGCTACAGAAGAATGCTGAAGATTAGGTGGGTGGATCGCGTAACTAATGAGGAGGTACTGAACAGAATTGGGGAGAAAAGAAATTTCTGGCATACCTTGACTAAAAGAAGGGATAGATTGGTAGGACACATTCTTAGACGTTAAGGAATTGTGAATTTAGCGTTGGAGGGAAGTGTGTGGGGTAAAAATCGCAGAGGAAGACCAAGAGATGGATACAGTAAACAGATTCAGACAGATATAGGTTGCCGTTCTTATGTGGAGATGAAGAGGCTTGCTCTGGATAGGGTATTGTGGAGAGCTGCATCAAACCAGTCTCCGGAATGAAGACCACAACAACAACAACATGAAGAGAGGATTCAAGTAAAAGCAAAGAAGGAATAAAAAGACAAAATAGTACTAGTGTTTTTGCTAGGTGATCACAGAAATATAAGCAAGACATCCAGCCACTCTGGGACACATTAAAAACACCTACCTAAAAGTCTTAGGAAGGTGGAGGACAGAGCAATGACAGATACACACAAACTTTAAATGGATTTGTAGAATCCACAGTCATGGATAAAATTTAAAACAGAATCAACCAGGGAGGCATTGACGGCTAAAGCAAACTGCAAAGTGTCAGGTATATTAAAATTTCATTGCATTGCGTCTAAACTGTGGCATTCAAGTAAGATGTGGGCGACTGTCAAAGGCGCACCACATCAAAACTGAGGAGGGTTCTCGCGATGCAGAAGGTGATCGTGCATTAGCCAAGTATGGCCTATACGGAGCTGGCAAAGGACAACCGACTCTCTGTGAGAAGCCCTCAGCGAGGTCTTTCATGCAGTGGTAGAGGGCTTGACAACACGAACACGGAGCTTATTTGGTTCAGTCGAGTCTGCCCATTCAGAATTCCAAATCCCAAGGACCTTGCGGTTCAACTGGGATCAGAGGTCTGAGTCTGGGAGACCAATATCTAGGGACTGTGAAGTGGTAGCCTGCTTGGCCAGCTGATCGACGCATTCATTGCCCGGTATACCTATGTGGCCCGGCATCCAGACAAAAGCCTGACTAGCCAAGGGCAAAGACAGCACCTTGAATTGATCGCACCACAGTGTGTTTGGGGAAAAACTGATCGAGGGCCTGTAAGCAAGGGAGTCGCTGCAGATGACAAACGAACCCCTGGGGGCAGGCTCTCAGGTGTTCAAGAGCTCTCAAAATACCGACCAGTTCCACTGTGAAGATGCTGCTTCCACAAGGCAATGATCACTGTTCGATGTGGTCACCACAGACAAAGGCATATCCAGCATGGCCATCAACCAAAGAACGGTCCTTGTAAATAATGTTTGCACTGTGAAATGTGTCAAGCAGTCCTTGGAACCGGTGACAGAGAAACAGTGGTGGAATGGAGGCTTTCGAATCCCAGGACAAATCCAACTGAAGTTCCAGGCAAGTAATTGTCCAGGGAGGGATACAGGGGAGTAGTGGAAAGGTGGAGAAAGGGGAAGGGAATCAAGTGAGGAAGTGAGGAACAAGGGAACGGACTTGGACCGCAATCGGAAAACCCGACCTGGGCCGACGACGTGGAGAAGGGAGTGCAGAAAGTCGGAAGAGAAGCCTATGGTTCGGATTGCGGGGTGAAGTATGAACCCGGGCAATGTAAGACACCAACAACCGTTGCCAGCAATACAGCAGAGGGAGAACCCCAGCTTCAGCTAGGAGGCTCGTTACTGGACTGATGCGAAAAGCCCCTGTCGCAAGACACACACCAGTGTGGAGAATGGGGTCGAAGACCCGCAATGCAGAAAGGGCTGCTGAGTTGTAAACCAAGCTCCCGTAATCAATCCAGGACTGAATAACAGCCTTGTAGAGCTGAAGGAGGGGGGGGGGGGGGTACGGGCTGATCCCCAACCAGTATAGCTGAGGCGTCGGAGAATATTTAAATGCCGCCAACACTTGTGTCTCAGCTGACGTAGGTGTGGCACCCAAGTCAGCCGGGCATCAAAAACCATGCCCAGAAAGCGATGCGTTTCCTCGACCTGAAGTAGTTCACCACCGAGGTAGAGCTCTGGATCAAGGTAAACTACCTGACGGTGAAAAGTGCATTACGCAGGTTTTCTGCGTGGAGAACTGAAATCCGTGAGTAGAGGCCCATGTGTGAGCCTTTCAGATGGCACCCTGCAGCCGCCGTTCAACTACACCGATATTAACGGAGCTGAAATACAAGCAGAAGTCATCAGTGAACAGGGAGCAACTGAGCGATGATCCCACAACCGCAGCAAGACCATTTATTGCCACTAAAAACAATGGGACACTGAGAACGAGCCCTGTGGGACACCGTTCTCTTGAATGTGGGAGCAGCTAAGAGAAGCCCCAACCCTCACCCAAAAAGAGCGGTGGGAGAGGAAATTTCGAATAAAAATAGGAAGGACACCACGTAAGCCCCAATCATGCAAAGTAGTCAATATATTGTGGTGCCAGGTGGTATCGTACACCTTGCGAAGGTCAAAAAATACCACAACCAAATGCTCACGTCTAGTGAAGGCAGTGCGAATGGCTGACTCCAGTGACACGAGGTTGTCAATGGTAGAACGGCCCTGGCGGAAGCCCCCCTGTTGTGGAGCAAGGAGTCCACTCTCTTCAAGGATCCACATAAGCCACCAACTCACCAAACGTTCGAAGAGCTTGCAGAAAACATCGGTGAGGCTGATCAGATGGTAATTGTCAGCCACCTGGGGATCTGCACCAGGTTTCAGCACCAGGATGATAGTTCTTTCCCGCCACTGTGAAGGGGAAACCCCCTCTGCCCATAGGTGGTTAAACAGGGCGAGAATTCAGCATTGAAACTCAGGAGAAAGGTGTTGGAGGAACTGGCTGTGAACCCTATCTGGTCCTGGAGTGGTATCAGGGCACGCATCAAGGGCAGTTCAGAACTCCCACTCACTAAAAGGGTCATTGTAGAGTTCCCAACGAAAAGTACGGAAGGATAACTGTTTCCACTCGGCCCGCCCTTTGAAGGAGCGGAAGTCATCACTGTATGTGTTGGTCGCAGAGCTACGTGCGTAGTGCTCTGCCATGTGCTCGGCGACAGCTGCTGGACGTGTGCAGAGCACACCCTGGATGGTGTGGTATGGGATTCCTGTCAGCAGGCGGTACCCAAAGACGCGTCGTACTTGCATCCATGCCTGAGTCAGGGAGGTTCGGGAGCCGATAGTGGCTACATACCACTCCCAAAAGTCCTGCTTGCTCTGCTGTATGAGTCATTGAGCATGCGCAGGGAGCCGTTTGAAGGCGAGCAAGTTTTCCACGGAAGGGTGGCGTCGATAGCACTGGAGCGCTCATCGACGTTCCTGGATATCCTCAGCAATCTCCAGTCTCCACCAAGACACGGCCTACACCAAGTGGAACCGATGATTTGTGGAACTGCTGCCTCATCGGCTATGACAATACTGTCAGTCACCTGATGGACAGCATTATTGACATCTTCTGGAAGTGGTGCAGCGATTACAGCAACTGAGACATAAGCAGGCCAGTCAGCCCTACAGAGGCACCAACGGGGCAAGTGGCCTGCAGGTTGGTACTGCAGGAGCAACAAAAAGATTGGAAAGTGGTCGCTGCCACACAGGTCGTTGTGTACCCGCCGACCAAGGTGTGGTCGAAGGCTAGGGCTGCAGACAGAGAGGTCGATCGCTGAATAACTGCCCTGTGCCATGCTAAAATACATGGGGGCACCTGAATTCAGGAAGCAAAGGTCTTGTTGCGCCAATAATGTCTCAACATCCCTACTGCAGCCTGTGGTCTGTATTCCACCTCACAATGGGTGGTGGGCGTTGAAGTCCCCAAAAAGGAGGAATGGTGGGGGAAGTTGGAAGACCAGAGCAGTAAGGTTGTTGAGAGACATGGCCTCATCCGGAGGAAGGTATAAGCTGCAGACGGTTAATTCCTGCGTTGCCCGGATTTCGGCAGCCACTACCTCGAGAGTGGTGTGGAGTGGCACTGGGGCACTGGGGACGTACATACAAACACCGCCGGACACCCTTTCGTGTATGGACCAGTTGCGGTAGTAGCCCTGATACCCACGAAGGGCAGGGGTCCACTGTGCTGGAATCCATGTTTTTGTAGAGCGATACAAAGTGCAGGGTAGCGGCACAGTAATTGCTGCAGCTAGGGTAGGTGATTAAAGAAGCCGCCACAATTCTACTACAGAATGACTTGTTGTCCATGCTGTAAGGCCTTAAAAGTATAGAAATAGAAGATCTGCTGCCTTCTGGCCAGGATCTACAGAATCTAAGACCATAGATTCTGGTGATTCCGTAAGTGCAGAGATTCTACGGTCAGCCGAATCAAGAAGTGCGAGATCCTCAGTGGAAGCGAGGATCTCGACTTCATCCTCTGAAGCAGAGGATGTGGGTGTGGGTGGCTTTGAAGCCACCGATGTTTCCTTCTTCTTCCTATTCAGTTTTTTGCCCTCTCACTGGCCCTTCGGTGTTAAGGGCCGTTGGGGCTTCTCAACAGAGGCTGCAGGGGCTGAGGAAGAGCTGGAGGCCCTTCGATCAGCAGCTGGTGGATCCTTCAGCAATTTGTTGGGATCCACTTTCCCATGGAGAGAAGCCTCGGAAGGGAATGTCCTGTGGGGACCCATCTGGGCGAAAGGAGCCGGAGAAGGCTGTTGTTTCTCTGGCAGTGGGGTGGGGACTGATGTCCCCTGTGATTAGTTGCTTGTTGCTCCCAACGTGAAGAGTGTGAGAGCAACCGAACGAGTAGCGCCCCCAACTGTCAGGTGCATTGGATCAGGCCTGGGAGCCCACTGGCATAGGTGGTACACATTGTGGTCTGGGTACTGTGGGGATCGACAATGAAGCTACTGTAGAGTATGGTGTCGTCATGGTCACTGGGTGGAGTTTCATGAACTTATGCTTAGCCTCTGCGTATGTCAGCCAGTCAAGGGTCTTGTACTCCATGATCTTACATTCTTTGTGGAATACAGAACAGTTAGGTGAACAAGGAGGATGCTGCTGGCTGCAATTGATGCACACTGGAGGTGGGGTACAAGGGGCGTTCGGATGGGATGCACGCCCGCACTCTCGACATGTTAGGTTGGCATCACATCGGGAGGACATATGTCCAGCACTTGAAGCAGCACATAGGGGGAGGAACGTAGGGTTTGATGTCACACCAGTAGATCATCACCTTGACTTTCTCAGGCAATGAATCACCCTCGAAAGCCAAGATGAAGCCACTGGTGGCAACCCTGTTGTCCTTCAGACCCCTAAAGATGAGCTGGATGAAATGCACACCTCGCTGCTCCAAGTTAGCTCTCAATTCATCGTCTGATTGCAGCAGAAGATCCTTGTGGAAAATGATGCCCTGGACCATGTTTAAGCTCTTATGTGGTGTGATGGAAATGCAAACATCACCCAGCTTGTCACAGGTTAGCAAAGCTCATGACAGAGCTGGGGATGACGTCATTATCAGGTCCAACCAGATCTCATCTTCGACACACCCTACATTTCTCCATACATGTCTTCTACATGTTCGACAAAGAACATTGGCTTTGTCCTCATAAATCATTCCCCAACAGTTCACGTACACACCAAATACTTTGGGGCATAAGCCTCATCTTGCATTTTCGCCCTACGTTCCTCCCACGGTGTGGGCAGGGAAGGAAACGTTTGGGGGCCATATTGTGCAGCGTTGTGATTGCCTCTACCGAGCTTAGAGACGGCGGTTATACATCCTACAATGAGCAGCTAGGGAAATAAGTGTCCACCCAGGCAGAGCCCCACTTGCCTGGGTAAGTCTTATACAACTGAGGTGCGGCAGGTTCCTCAGAGGTTGCTCGCTAGCGACTGTTCAACCTCAACAGCCATGCATCTCATCGGCACGTAGCACTCCTTGAGATTGAGGTTTTTTGTATAGAGGTTTGTACTGTCCTCGTGACCCAGGGGATTAAGCCAAGATCCCCGGGCTCTGAAACGTACAATGTTCCACCATCGTGCTGTACGCTGGACGTTGAAGCTAGCACAGAGCTTACGGTGCAGCGGACTGTTGGTGCAACACAGCCCACGGCTCAGGACCCCAGGTTCGCCAAGCCCATATTCAGCGAATTTATGCTGAGCCCCTGAAGAGCAAATTATTCTCTGTGGGGAATTCAATGTTAATTCTATGAAACAGTGTAATAATAAGACTGAACTTGAGACATTACTATATATTTTTTTACCACCCCCCCCCCCCCCCCCCCCCCACTGTTTGACATCTGCTTTTGATTTTCCTTCTCAGTAGTAAAGGACAGCAGCACACTAACAGATAATTTTAACAATATAAATGCTCATTGTGTAGAGAATGGTCTTTCTGATCATGATGCACAGTTAGATAAAGTACATGATGTAGCTCTATACAGTAATTCAAAACAGTCCTCCAAACTAGTGCATTCAATTAAAGATTCAACAATCACATGTTTCAGGGAAAGCCTACAGCACTTAAACTGGAGGAGGTATACCAAGGAAACCAATGCTAATTTAAATATAACTACTTCATGATACATTTGCAAGTATCTTTGGAAATTGTATCCCCAAGAAAATCTCTGCACTTATAAGACTCATTTGTTGTCTGTCTGTCTGTTCTCTTATGACTCAAGATCCAGACAACCAAATAAGGTGAAATTTGGTACACTTCTACAGGAAACCTTATTTTAAACCTGGGCAAAGTTGGGTACTTGCAGCTAGTAGTTAAATATATTTATAAGAAACCATATAAAACCATAGCCTATCAGAGAAGTAAAAATATATTGTAACCAGAAGAGGTAAATTGTATCTAACAGCAAGAAAGAGTAATGACCCAGAAACAGTAAAATAAATAAAAACTACCATGCTACATCAAGAAAAGTAATTAAAAAATCCAAAAGCATGTGTATCATGTGCAAGATTAGTACCTCTGAAAAGAAAATTACAACAATTTGGAATATTAATGAAATGGAAAAAGGACAATAAAAAGCATAGGAAGAGACTGTTGCCATCTAAGAGAATGAACAATTTACTAACAAAAAGTTAAGATATTGAAAATATTTTAATGGTCATTTTCTGAATGATGTGAAAATTGGATCTAAAAATTCAATACAAGCCGCAAGACGCTATACCTATGCAATTTGATACAACTGAAATTCCTCCATCTCCCTTTAAAATAAGAAAAATAATAAACTCCACTACAAAGTAAAAGCTTGCATAGAATTGATGCCATTTCCATCAGAGTACTACAAGCTTGTTCCCAACAGATTAGTGAGATTCTTAGTTAAATATGTGATGGATGAAGCAGGGTATTTTTCCCAATAGACTGAAATATGCTATTTTAAAACCATTGTATAAAAAAGGGGATATGTCCGATGTCAGCTATTACAGCCCATTCTCACTTCTAACTACTCTATCCAAAATTCTTGAAAAAGTAATGTATTCAAGACCTGCTCACATATTTGGAAAAATAAATAACAAACATGTTTTAGAAAATAAAAGCGATCTGGAGACCGATATTCAAGAATTTTAACCAACAAAATGTCAGTTTGGTTTTCAGAAAGGCTTTTCAACAGAATAAGCTGAGCAATTATTAAATTAATTAAGTACTAATGTAATCTTTCATGGGGCACATACTCACTTAACAGCTTGAAGCTTCCCATTTATTAAGTAATCATTATATTTCTTTTTATTAAGTAACTAGCTAGAGTACCCAGCTTCGCTTTGGGATTTTATGTAAGGTTTTGTTGTAGTTGGAATAAAAGGATAAACTTCATAATATTAGAGGCAAAAAAGGTATTAATAATATAGTAGAACTATTTATTGCAACACTTCTCCATGAACATTTTTTACTTTTTTATCTGGAGTATATAAATATATATTTTTCGAACTTCCTACTCTAGAGCAAGCAATATACAGCTTACTGCAAGAGAAGCGAGAGCCTTTAAGGTTAATGCCACAATATTTAAGTTTGTCCTTGTGCTTTAGTAATAATAAAATATAAGCTAATTTTATTGGAAACTACAGTCTTTTAAATTAGATTGGCAGTTCAGAAGAAATCAGTGGTATATTAGGGACACATACTGTGCATCTTTTTTCTTTCCCAGTCATGAGCTAGTAAAAGTACATCAGAGAAATATCAGCTCTCATATTCTTTGTTAGATGAAGTATTTGTATGAGTGGCCAAATGTATGTGCGTGGCCTGAGATGACTCTTTTTTTTTTAAGTATGTACTAGTCTCATCTGCTGGTGGTGTCATTAAAATTATGTTCTTTAGATAAAAACAAAAATAAACTTGATCAAGATGGGGTAAAGAGCTATCAACCCATGTAAGTCCCTTGATCATACCTTAATTTGTTTTCTCTTGTATAGTTATCACCAAATCGTGTTATGCTGAATTTTTGACTCAGCCTTTTGTTTTATATTACAACATTTGTTTGCTCAATTATATAATCATCTATATTTACATTTACACATAATTTTGCACCTACAGACACAGTTGTGTTTTGAGCTGTTGGCCTGATAGAATCCGTAATCCTTAAGATTAGGGGAGGTTGATGATTACGAAAAACCATATACTGTCGAATTCAAAACTGGCTAATAAGAAGGGAATAAGGCAGATGCATACATTAATGAAGGAATGTAGGCCTGGCGAACAGGTGGACTTTTGGAACCATATGAGAAGTGCCGTGGCTTGTTTTAACAAGTTGCGCCATATGATAAAGGATGGAATTCACCAAAGTGACCGAGAAATTTGCATGTAAAATTTTTGTTTACAACAACTGTAAACCAATAAGAAGCAGAAAGCTTACTGCTGAACCCCATTGTGCACTTATACGAGTTATTGCTGTCTAGTGTGCATTCACTGTAGTTTAGAACTGGCCTCTACTTCATCTTGTGCATAATGTGTGTGCTATTATTTTAGTTTAACTCCTTCTGCCACTAAATGGCTTTGTTAACAAACCTTAGTAATTAATTTTAACAATGGAAAATACAATAGGATTTCAGTGTATAGTTGTCTGAGCGATTGCATGAATGTGTGTGTTTCTTTTTCTGATGAAGGCCATGGCCATGGCCAAAGTTGTGTAATTGTAATTATCTATTTTCGTGTCTGTCAGCAGCTCAGCGAGCCTCTTTACGTTACGTTGTTAGTAATTAATTACATGGTTATACATTATTTAATAGGTGAAACTTCCTGGCAGATTAAAATTGTGTGCCGGAACCGGGACTCGAACCTGGGACCTTTGCCTTTCGCGGGCAAGCGCACTACCGACTGTGCTATCCCGACACGACTCACGATGCCGCCTCACAACTCTACTTCTGCCAGTACCTCGCCTCCTATTTATTTAATAGGTGTATGCACCAAAGTTCATTTGTCACATATCTATAACTTTAAATGATGCAGACTTCCAGCACCTCATACCATAACAACTTACAGGTATGTTTGCTAAAATGTTAATAATTCTGTGGTCCATTAATTTCCAGGTTGCATTGTTGTCTTGGACAAGGTAAAAATTTCTCAGTATGGCAATGAAATTTCATATTGGTAGGATGTGCAACAACCAATAGCATAACAATTTCAATTACTTAGGGTCACACTTGTGAAGTAGTGCTAACACAATTTCTGCTAATTTAAAACAGTTAAATGGCAGAACTCTCTTTTAAATTATAACATGTCCCCTATGGATGACACATAAGCATTAGCACAAGCTACTAGACTTGTCCAGAAAACCTTTATTAACATTATTTATGACCAACAAACCAGTGAGGCAGTCACTCATAAACAAGTGCATTCACAATTGCATCATTCACTCTAGTTCTTCAACAATGCATATGCATTTGTACAATGAGAGGCAAAAAAGATTGATGGGCCTGAATACAGTAAAACCTCGTTTTTATGTTCCCAGTTTTTACAAAATGGTCAAATGTTTGTAAATCTATCGGACCAAACTGCGTGGTTATCAGTCCGTAGCTTACAAACTACTTAAACCTAGGTAAACTAACCTAAGGACAAACAAGCAAACCCATGCCCCAGGGAGGACTCGAACCTCCACGGCCAGCAACCGCGTGCTCCACAGCCACACACTTTAAACCACTTGGCTACTCCACCGCGGCCCCAGTTTTTACATTTTCCCGCCATTTACACCATTTTTTGTCGGTCCCATCAAATTTCCTATGTTCACAATGCTAATTCGCCCTCATTTTTGCGTTAACATATTTACACTTTTCCCACGTTTTATGCTTTTTGAAAGCATGTTCGTGAAGAAAAAATTACGTAATCTACATAAATTGACGCTAGCATGACTTTCCCTTAAAGTATAGCACTTAAAAATTATTCGCAGTCGCGTTTCTTGACTCTTTACATTTATTCAAACGTATATTTCGCGTTTCGTTGTTGCCAGTACGTGGCTAGTTGACTTACGACATGCCAATTTGTGGCGATGTAGTTCCTGTTTCCACCAGCTTCTTTGCCAGAGCGCCTGGCGTGTACTCAGACCAGTGATCTCTATAGAGATCACTGACTCAGACAAACAGATCGGTTTGTTGACGTGAGAATAACGCCGATTAGTAGCGGTGTAGTTCTTATTTCCGCTAGCTTCTTTGCCAGAGCGGCTGGCGTGTACTCAACAATCAGAACCAGTTCCTTTGTTGATGTGAAAATAGAGTTGTATTGTTTTTGTGATACATATTTCTGATTAATAAAAAGCATTATCTGTCAAAGTTGGGTATCATAATACCCACAACCGCAAAAAAGTGATAATAGTGTGAGATGCCGACCCTATGCAAAGTCACAAAAATACTTATGAATATGTTTGCACTCGAGAACGCGAATAAATTCTTTCATATTGTCGTGTGAAACATCAAAAAATATTTTGAAGATGTATTACATAGCTTGGCAGCAGCGACCAAACAATATCTATCAAAGTGGTTCAGGTAATTTTTAAGATGTGTTACATACCCCAGCAGTGGTGTCCTCGATTATAATGAATGAAATTATGTCAAAAATTTCTACTTCCCATAAAATTAACAGTTCTGCTGGCGCTTAAAATAGTAAAAATTTGGATAAACTTTATTGTATCGCGAGTATTTAGATGCCTATTATGTACATATATCACAAATAAACTATCAAAATGCAAGGCTGATCCAGTAAGCATATTTTACCATTTAAAACATTATTTCCTGCATTTTACATTTTCCAGTATTTTACACCATTTTACTCAAGTCCCTTGAAAAGCGTAAAAACGAGGTTCTACTGTAATTTAGAGCCCAAGAACAGATCATTGAGCATGCCCAAGTTCAGAAGTGCCAATGTTCACTACTCAAACGTTTTGTGACCTCTGTCTTCACATTGTCAAAAAAGAAGCACAACAGTAGTTACAGTACAGTATACCCTGTGATTTATTGCAATTTAACTCTTATAATTTTTATTTTATACTTGATTTTTAAATAATTATTTGAGCATGGTTGAAATATAAGGACTCTACATCGGTAGAATTACTGTGACCTAAAAGTTTCACACATTTTCAATGCCTAAGCAGATAGGCTAATCATTTACAACTGTAAAAGATAATCGTGAAGTCAACTGTCACTTTTTATTTAACACTTGTACAGGTAATATTTTAAACCTTGATTCATTAAAAGTTGAGCAGCTGTAGGCTTTTCCTACGTTCGACAAGCTTTTTAAAGATAATATAACTGCCTAATCTTTAAATATGTGTGTGTATAGTTTTCAGATACGAGAAACATCTCAGCTTATTGGCATATGTCATAGGACTGCTTCAAAATGGCTGATGTGAATGTTCACAAGTAAATTTGCCCTTTGAAAGTGAAAATGGTTTCTCTGCGAGGGATGGCTGTGCACTCTAAGGCACCTTGCTGCTGTCTTTTAGTGATTAGGAGCTCCAATGTTAGGCATTTTATAAAGCCCCTTAGGCAGATTGTGTCGAGGGGTGGAAAGAATTCCGATGTGCTCGGTATGTCTACCGGGGGGACTCATCCGAGATGTTGTTGTGGCCTTGCCAGTAGCTATTGAGTGTGTGGAGAGGAGTTGTCAGCAAGTTGTTGCTCACGTTGGCACTAATGACTCCTGTCACTTGGGTTCTGATGACATCCTCAGATCGTATGGCCAGCTGGCGGAATTGGTGAAGACTGATGGCCTTGTATGCAGGAGTGCAAGCAGAGTTTCCAATTTGCAGCATTGTTCCCAGGGTGGATCGGGATCCCTTAGTTTAGAGTCAAGTGGAGGATCTCAACCAAAGGCTTCTGTGACAGTCATGGCTGCAGATTTCTGGACCTACATTATCAGATGGGGAATTGTGGGGATCCCATTAGTAGATCAGGAGTGTACTACACAAAGGAACCAGCTACTCACATAGCAGAATACTTGTGGAGTGCACATGGGATTTTTTTTTTTTTTTTTTTTTTTTTTTTTTTTAGGCTTAGGGTAATTCTGATGAATACTTGTGTATCAATATACAGACAGGTAAACCAGGTCACATACAGAACTTTTCAACTGTCAAAGTATTAGCAGTAATTTTCAGAGTATTATAAAACTAAGTTCCCAAATTTACTACATTGCACAAAATATGTTGTCGCACTCAAATACTCCCAGGGACTGAGAGTTGGCTGAATTCTGATGTGGGAAGCTCCGAAATATTTAGCGAAGAACAGAATGTATATTGCAAAGATCAAAGATAGATCTAGTACAATTGGAGGGGATGTGTTCATTGCAGTCCACAAAAATATTCCTTCTAATGAGGTCGAAGTCGATAGTGAGGTTATCTGGATACATGAAACAGGTACAGGCGAAATCAGGTTAATGCGTGGATGCTTTTACCGGACATCCAGTTCCACTCAGTGCTGGAATCATTCAAAGACAAACAACATATAAAACACTTGTATGACCTCAACACTTGTATGCTCAAGTCTTTGGGATCCCTACCAGATCAGTTTAGAGGAGGACAAAGAGGCAGTTCAGAGACGTGCTGCTGCTGAAATGCTTTGGGAACTCAAACGGCAGTCACTGGAGGTAAGGTGACGTTCTTTTTGATAAAAACGGTCTAAGAAATTTAGAGGGGCGGACTGCAGAACTATTCTACTGCCAATAATCTACTTTTCGCATAAGGACCATAAAGAAGAGATCAGAGAGATTGGAGCTCATATGGATGCATACAAGCATTCATTTTTGCCTCATTCTATATGGGAGTGGAACAGGAAATCAAGTATTTAGAAGTGATACTGAGTACCACCTGGGGTGGGCTGCAGAGTATGTATATAGATGTAATGCATGGTTGCTCCCCATCGGATGTTCAAGTCCTACCATTGGTATCGTTTGTGTGTGTGTGTGTGTGTGTGTGTGTGTGTGTGTGTGTGTGTGTGTTGTCCGTTTGATACTTTAAGTTGTTTATAAGACTGAGGAGTGATAACTACAGTAGTTAAGTCCCACAGAGTTGCAAACATTTGAAAATGATTTTAATGCTTCCGAGGCCAGACATCGTGACTAAAGTTAATGCTTCTACAGCATGATTACACAGATTTACAGATAATAGTGAGGTTGTGTCCAATACCTGTAATACCATGAGTCTCTACATGAAGACAAGATGAAGAACTGTCAGGGCAGCCCTGAATGTTCTTGTGAGACTGCCTTTATGTAACTAATTGTGACGTAAGTGTGGTGAGCAACAATCTGTCCTTTTCAAAATATTGTTTTAAACCATTCTGATGAAAGACTAGCAGCAAGTTTTTAAACCATTTTGGCAAGTCAGTGGGCACCACTCTTAGTTGTCATTAGCAAAATGAAAGGACAAATTTATCTTCATGCACACATGAAACCCAAAGTCAATTCACAGACTTTGATCAATTCCTTCCTGCTACAATGCATTGATGAAGTTTTGATCAGAAGGACAGTTCTTTTCAAAAATTGATATTCCATCAGCGTATGTCTCTTTGCCATTAAATGACAAATATTCATGTCAGCCACTTCCAGTATCAATGCTCCTTTTGCGGGCACTTCTGCACCTACTTTGTTTCAAAGATTTCTCAAACAGTTGTTATCTAAAGTGCCAGTTTTAACTGTGAAGATGGAATTATTGTGTCCGGACAAACACCGGACCAACAGCTTCAAAATTTGAACTCTCTCTTTTAACCTGGAACTGATGCAGAATTCAAATATAATTCACTGAAATGTTCATTTTTAAAACTGCAGTTGAATACTTGGGACATGTAATTGATGCAAACAGTGCTCATCTTTCCAATAAACATTTATGAGCTATTCAGGACTAGCCATCTCCTAGGATTGCACTTAAACTCTAGCTGTTTTCGGAAAATTGTCTTAATAATTAATAAGTTATTGCTAATACAGTACAAATTACTTAGCCTGTGCATAGTCTATTACATAGAAATGATTCATTTAACTGGGCAACAAGTGTTTCAAAACCTGAAATTTGCTAAGCAGACCTAACTGTATTATTCACAATGATTCGTTCAAACCAGTAGTCTTGCTGTGAATGCTTCATTACTAGGCATTGCGGCAATTTAATCTCACAAAATTGGCAAAACATATTGCCCCATTGCATTAACTTCAAAAACATGCAAAAGTGTGCAGGCTTATTATAGTCAACTGGAGAAGGAAGCCCATGCAATAATATATGGTGTCACAAAATTCCATCATTACTTGTATGGCAGAAGATTTTTTCTGGTGACGGACCATAAGCCACCTACTGCACCGTTTCATCCTGCAAGACAGACCACAAAAGCTACAATGTTGGTCATTGCGCTTGTCAAACTATCAGTAAGAAATTTTTATATCACCCTGCAGCCCGACAAGCAAATGCCAACAAACTATCTTGTTTACACATAGGCACAGACCACAAAAGCTACAATGTTGGTCATTGCGCTTGTCAAACTATCAGTAAGAAATTTTTATATCACCCTGCAGCCCGACAAGCAAATGCCAACAAACTATCTTGTTTACACATAGGCACAGATCTGGTGGCCAATGCACTAGAAGCTGCCTGCTTACATGTTGTGTCTTATGATTCATACTACCGGATATGTTTCTGATCAATTCCCAGAAGATCTCAAGTGACATGTATGGCCGTTCATTGCAACCAGTAAAAGTTACATTGTCAGGAGTTGACCATACTCTCAGAAATGTATTTTAGATCTCTTAATGTTATGGTTATTTACACAATCCAATAGTTTCTCTCTTTTAAATGATGTGATTCTGCCTCACACATTAAATAAACAAATGAGACTTTTGATCTCCACTTTGTTGAACACCAAGTGTTAAGTATTTACCCTTTTTGAAGGTGAAAAAACGCCTTTTGTTTGCTGCAATTGATTTTATTTCTCCCAGGCGTATTTCACCTTTTATTTTAAAGGCATCTTCAGTGGAGTCTACAAGTACAATTTTTTTTGTGAGATGTATTGTTTCGAGATTATAAATAGTTCACATATTTGTTTACAAAAGGGAAGAAGTTTTTACTTACATTTTCCTTGTCTTTTTCAACTATCTTCTGCTGTTTTCTCCATCTGGTCAAGGCCACATGTTGCACATTGTATAACTAACACACTTTTTCGGACAGTTGTACACATTTTGGAGGTGTTTAGTAGCCATGATTTACTTTGTGTTTTTTTTTTTTTTTTTGTGTTTCATTTGTTTTGTTGCCAACATAACGAAATATATGTTGGTTGCTAACCTTTGTGTGTAACAAACTGACACTCTCTTTCTCTCTCTCTCTCTCTCTCTCTCTCTCCTTCTTATTCTTTTGCTTCAAATAACATTCTTACTCTTTCAGTTTGTTTGTATTGTACACTGATCAGCTGAAACATTATGACAACTTAAGTCCTATTGATATAAACCTGTCCAGGCAATAGCATTGTCAGGTGATGATGAATACTGCTAATAGACACATGCATCATGCATGTAGTATCTGTGTGTGTGTGTGTGTGTGTGTGTGTGTGTGTGTGTGTGTGTGGGCGCGCGCACGTAGACACACAGTGCACTCACACTCCTAATGATGGGCCTCCACAGCCGATAACCCACGCACGTGCCAATGTTAACACCATGACATAGCAACTAAAACTGAAATGAGCACATGCCCATTGTCACTGCAGAGTGCTGCATGGTCTGATGAAACCCCAATACCTTCTTCATCATGCCAATGGGAGGACACTGTCATCTTCATGGTTACTGCTCTTTCACACCTATACTGTGGGAGAGACAAGCTGCCAGTAGCTAAGTTATGCTCTGGGGAACGTTTACTCAGGCATCCAGGGGGCCATTGGAGCTCGTGAAAAGCACCATGATGGCCACAAAATACCATATGTAGAGTGATGAAGTGACGTCGTTCTTAGCATAAGTTTAAATGTTATCTTAGATTATCTGTAACGATATACCTTGTTGTTGATATCTCTGGAATAAAGTGTAAGAGTGTGTATGTGAAGACGAGTTTCCTTCCTGGGAAAGACGGTGGATTTAGAGTCCAACACAGTTGGTGCCGACACGCCGGGATCGAACCAGGGACAAAGCGACAACTACTTAAAACAACTTTACGTTTTTATGACCCGTTGGGATTACTTACGCCAATATCTGTGGTTGCTAAAATATTATTCCAGGAGACATGAAACCGTGGACTCCAATGGAATGAACTATTACCCACAGACCTCGCACGTGGTTGGAGTACCTGGACAGCAACTCTTACTGAACTCGCAAATATCACCATACCTCGATTTATAGGAAGCTCTGGTGATTACACGTCACAGATTCAAGTGTTTTGTGACGCCGCTGAAAAAGCTTACAGCGCGGCATTATACATTACTATTCTTAAAGAGAACGGCAGACATACCAATTTAATGTGCAGTAAATGCAGGCTCGAACCAGTGAAAAATAGTTTCACTTCCACGCCTTGAACTCTTAGCAGCACTCATAGGCGCCAGACTCCTGGCATATTTCTGCAAGGCAACGAACTTGTTAACAATGCATGCAACAATGTGGACAGATTCAACCGTAGCACTGGGCTGGATACAGAAAAATCCTAATCATTGGAAGACGTTCGTCTGCAACAGGGTTACAGAAATTCATACAATCACTTCTCCGTCCCAATGGAACCATTGCCCTAGCCAACACAATCCAGCAGATATGTTAATAAGAGGTTCCACGCCTAGTAAACTAAAAGCCTCTAATCTTTGGTGGCATGGACCACATTGGGTATCTAAGGAGCCGGTGCACTGGCCTTATACTGACGGTACCCCCACGGATTCGCAAATCCTTCCTGAAGCACGGACTACCGGTGCACACATTTTAATAGTTGAGTTACCACAGCCAGTAATTGATGTCACGCGCTTCAGCTCGTATTGGAAATTATTACGTGTCGCTGCGTGTGTCATTCTATTCCATAAATCAAAGTTCACCGGCAAGCTTACGGCAGAAGAGCTCACGTCTGCAAGAAAATATTTAATTAGAGCTTCGCAAGTACAGTCCTTTCCGACCGAACACAATGCCTTAGACAACAGCGCACCATTGCCGGATGGTTCCAAAATCAGAGTTTTAAACCCCTTCTTAGACAACGGAATCATACGTGTTGGAGGACGACAACATTTCTCGGCACTCACACAAGAAGAGCAACATCCAATCATCCTATTTTACACAACTACTTGTACAACATATGCATGTACATCTCCATCACTTAGGAGTCAGAATTGTTTTGTCTCAAATAAGAACCGAATTCTGGATACTGCGTGCACGTCAAACCATTAAAAAGATTATCCACCGATGTCTACCGTGTAAAATGGCTAATAGGACCACAGCTCAGGAAATAGAAGCTCCACTACCAGCGGATAGAGTAACCCCTGGAAGACCTTACGATGTCACCGGTATAGAATCTGCTGGTCCGTTAAATTCAAAAACATACCATTGCATTAAGAAATGCTACATAGTATTATTTACCTGTGCTACTACGAGAGCCGTACACTTGGAACTAGCTAGCGACATGACCACGGACAAATTCTTATTGGCATTACAGAGATTTGTGGCCAGACGCGGTATTCCACATACCATATATAGCGACAATGCGCAGACATTCCACGCTGCAAATAAGGAATTAATGGACCTCTGGCCAGTAATATCGGCAGCAAAGGTACACCACTATCTCGCCCACCACACAATTATATGGAAATTCATTGCACCTCGTGCAGCTTGGTGGGGAGGGTGGTGGGAAAGGATGGTCAGAACTACTAAGAGGTGTTTACAAAAGGTCTTAGGACAATCAAGCTTGGACGATGAAGCGCTGCAAACAGTGTTGGGGAACATAGAAGCTGCACTCAACTCTAGACCTTTGACACAGCACGAGGATAGCGCTTTTACGCCAGGGCACTTCCTAGTGGGGGATCGCCTCACTACCTTACCCTCTGGGACACCGCCACGAAGACCTACAAATCTAGCAAAGATGTATAAACTCAGACAGAAATTAGTGGAGGACTTCTGGAAACGCTGGAGCCAGGAGAACTTAACTCAACTCCGAAGTTACCACGAAGTAAGACGTCCAAAAGGTTCTACAACCCTTCGCGAGGGAGACCTCGTCCTGTTACAAGAAGATATTCGTCAGCGCCAGTGCTGGAGAAGGGCGCGAGTTGCTGAACTGAAGAAAGGACGGGACGGACTGATATGAACGGTGATACTCAACTTGCCTGACGGACATAAAGTGACCAGGCTGATTCAGCTGGTCGTACCTCTGGAGGTAGACCAGGGTGGGGAGGATGTAGAGTGATGAAGTGACGTCGTTCTTAGCATAAGTTTAAATGTTATCTTAGATTATCTGTAACAATGTACCTTGTTGTTGATATCTCTGGAATAAAGTGTAAGAGTGTGTAGGTGAAGACGAGTTTCCTTCCTGGGAAAGACGGTGGATTTAGAGTCCGCCACACCAAACGCTGATTTCAGACCACATGCAGCCCTTCATGATGATCATATTTCCCAATGGCAATGACATTTTTCAACAAGATAATACACCATCACAGCAGGCCAGGAGTATTGTGGAGTAGCTCCCAATTCGCTAGATCTGAACCTGATAGAACACATCTGGGATGTGATTGAACATGACATCAGAACTCTTTGTCCCTCCTTGTGCGTGCACAGATGTGGTGCTAACTCCCTCAAGTGACCCACCAAGGTCGTTGTGCTTTCATTCTGCTGATATCTGTGCTATCAGGTAAGTGATTGTAATGCACTAGTTGATCAATGTGGATTTTAAACTATGACCTATTATACCTTCAACAGCCATCGAAAGATGTGTATTTATGTTCATTTAAAATACAAAATAATTATCTGTATTCCTATTGTGAGTTCATTGTGCTCTTAAGCTTCATCCAACCCTTTGATATTACACGTGTGCATAATATGAGAAGTAATTCACTGCAGCCATTCTTAATTTTCCCATGTTGTCCCAACCATAAGACCTATCATCTTTGTAAACACAATTTTTCAAATTACCATCATACTTGCAAAATTAAGCACATCTAACTATTAAAACATCTAATTGAATTTGTGATTGGGATACATTCTAAATCCAGTGAAGAAATTACAGAAACTATTATACCTTCCAGAAACACACTTCAAGGTCATAAAACATAGAAAATTTTTACAGCTAAGCTGTAAATTGTCACCGATTAGCTCTGAAATTTTCATTTTCCTCATGTAAATGCTACTAGTAATATTAAGTAAAAGTCATACATGTGGAAGGGTGGAGGGAAAAGCTAATGACTGGAGGAGAAACATCAGAGAAGAGAGGATACTCCTACTGATTAAACTGCTACTGGCAACATACAGGAAATAAAGATGACCAGGATTGACACACACTTTTACAAACAATAACAACCAAATATATATTATTTATATTCTCTTACAAAATTGTAACCACTGATCACAATAAGTGATTTCTCTCACATATGATAAAGATCCAACTTTACAATGTTTCTTATACCTATCTGCATACGTTAACATTCAAGAATTCAGAACAGCATGACTTTCCAGTGGTTGTTTTCATCTTCATAAATTTTATAACTGGTTGTTTACTCACATATCACACAGTATTTAAAAGACAACTAATTATACTATTGTTACATAAGGGCTTTATAAGGATTCACTGTATTTATGCCTGTTTAGAGACTGATAATTTGGAATAGAACAAAAGCAAATCAATTTAATACCCTCAAAATATTACTTAAACGACCATTAGCACACTTTTTAAGAAGCCTGATCTCTCATATAATACTGGAACGAAGATGGAAATTAACTGTGGCTGAAGACACTCTCAGAATCTACCAGCTAGGAAGCTAGAGTGAGAATTCCCTGAGTAGCCATATGCTGAAGAAACTAGAGAAGCTGTTATTATGTGCCACAAACAGGATTAATTACATCTCCTCCCGAATCCAGTGATTTTTTCTGTGGTGGAGTGGAGTTTATAGCATCACTTAAATGAGTCACTGTAAAAGAGAAAATATAATTTAACACAATGCTTCAATTTCTACAGTAATAACACAGATATTTCAGCTGATTGTTAAATCATATGTGAATTATAAGGTAGGATGGCACTACCTGTATTATTTGTAGTGAAATATTTCTGTAACTCTTAACAGAATAGAGCTGCTGCATTAAAAATAGTTTCTACTGCTTATTTTTATATGTACAGTAAACTATAAAGTTAATAGTGCTAAATAATATAGCTTTTTCTGATCTCTTTTTTCCATTATTTCTTCTTATTTGGCAATTTACTAAGCTGTAAGGTATGTTTCTGTATATTTTATTTTAACAATAAGTACTTACATAGTGGGTCATGATTAGCATCGACAGCATTCTGAAGGACTGTGCCCAATTGGCTATGACACCTTATATATATGTCACCCATTTTACCAAGTCGCTCTTCTGAAACAATTTCCAAGCCCACAAGCCAAACTTCACGTAATTTTAAAGCAAGTGTAACCAGCTGTAAAGGAAGAAAGGTGATTATGCAGATAAAACTGATATTTCAGATTTGTAATGAAAAGTAAAACCAACTATGTACAATTCCTTCTTTAGGAGCTATAATATAATGGCCAATAAACAACTACACAAAAACTACCTTAAAATTTTTTTACATCTATTGAATACTCTCCGTCTTACACAACAAGACGTGTCTTACCTATCATGTAATCTTAACACATATATTTGGTTTCTTAACCTATACAAACAGCCTTTTGATAAAAAGTGTTGATGTGGTACTGAGTCTAATACTTTTGAGGAATTAATTTCTAAAACTCAATAAAAGAAGTATATGAAGGCTAATGAATGGTAGCTTTGTGGATCACTTCAGTTACCTTCCTGTAGATAGGCATGACCTATGCTGTCTTTCAATGATATTGAAAGTAAAATTTTTCCCACTGATCTGAGTGAAGATCCTGACAGATTTTGGTCTTAATGTAAAATGAGTGAACAGTTCAAAATTGCCTGTTCAATTAGTGATCATTCACACCAAAATGAAAGCTGACCAAAGAGAAGGCTAACACATTAAATTAGATCTTTTGAAATTGTTTCACTGAGCAATTACTGAATTAATTCCAAAACACAAATATTAAGGTAAGTGATCAGGAAACAGTAAAGCAACTAGTAGTGGAAAGAAATTTTGATCAGATGGAATACCTCTAATATTCAACAGAGATTATGCAATAAATTTGCAGCCCATCTAGATGCAGTTCACTGCAGGCACATGGAGCAATGAATGTTACTAGTGACTGAAAATGTGCAGGTTAGTCCCACTTTCAATTAAGTTTGTAAGTTTGGGAGATCTGTTTGTAAGTTCTTATGACAATCTGGTGTTCAAATGTTTGTTAAGCTTAAGGGACTTAACTGTGGGGTCATCAGTCCCTAAACTTACAAACTACTTATGAACTACCTTATACTAAAAACGACACAAACATCCATGCCCGAGTGGGGATCCAAACCCCTGACAGGGAGTGACCTCATGCACCGTAGCATAGTGCCCTAATGCGTTTGGCCACTCTGCCTAGACCAATCTGATGTCTATTACTGTAAGCTCATATATTATGACGTAATTGGAGAATTAAATGCTCTGCTACTAAAAAATTAATGTGAATTCTACAGACAGAGACCTTGTGAAACTAAGCTCACGATGTAGCTCTATGCAACCCACAGCACTGTAAACTGCGGTGTTCCGATTGCTGTGCACTTTGAATTCAGGAAGGCATTGACATTTATTATTATTTTGTTCACCATTCCTCTCTTCCTTTTTATATCTAAATGGCCATGGGGAACAATGTGTGTGGTCTTGTGTACTTGCAGTGTGCATGCATTTTCTATATATATTTATTTTACTTTATTTTATTTTATTTTCTCCCCTCACCTGCCTCCCCACTCCATTCCTAAGCTGCATCTCGTTATTCCCATCTAACCCATCCCCACCACCGTGACGTAACCTTCCTATCCCCTCTCCCCTTCCCTCCCCTCCCGTCCTCGATTCGCTGCAGAGCGTGATTCGAAGTGCGGCAGTCAGAGGTGATGGTTGTATGATTGTGTTGTGTGCCTGTGTGAGTGATCTATTTTCTGAAGAAGGCCATGGCCGATAGCTGAATGTGTTGTATGTGTGTGTCTTTTGTATGTGCCTGTCGCAGCTCGACGCCATGTCATTGCAGTGAGTTGTAAACTGTCCTCACTATCTTATTAATTTTCACAATATTTATAATACTTGGAGTATAAAAAGGGATTTTAAGTACTTTTTTGTACCAATATTTTTTTGCTAAAATAGATTTTGTCAACATCTATCTTATTTTTGACCCATCCTATCTTATAAATGGTGTAATTTTCAATGAAGCATTTAAAATAGTTAATTATGAAAAAAAAAGTTCAATATGGAAGAAAGGTTGCCAGAAAATAATACTGATAATTAACACCGAAAAGTACAAAAATATTACACCACAAAATAACACAAATTTTTTCCTGTCCCTACCTATGAACAAATTCAGTTTTGAGATTTAGCATTTGTTTGTCTACACAACACCAGTTAATTTGTATGCATGTGTAACCACAGTAATATACCTTATGGCACAGGAGAAACTATGGGACAGACCTAGTCCGCAAACAGATCTCCCATGCCATATCTTCACACATCCAAATCCTCCTCCTAACACCAGTATCCATCCACAGAAGAACGCTCCCCCCCCCTTTTTTTTTTTTTTTTTTTTTTGTGGTTTTAGGGCACACAACTGCTGTGGTCATTAGCGCCCAACACTGCCCATAGTAAAAAAGAACCGGGGTTAGAAATTAAATGGCTTTCGCCATATATGCACGATGTATAAAAAGTAAAACTCTGTTAACCGATTGCGGGTCATCAGCTAAAATGTCAGACATTTCAAATGGGAAACACAGATCATGACGGAGACGGTTAAAAAACGGACATTGCACTAAAAGATGGTTCACAGTAAAAGGTGCATCACAGTGCTCACATAAGGGAGCAGGACCACCACGTAATAAATGCTGGTGGCTATAACGGCAGTGGCCAATACGAAGCCGGGCCAGAACAATCTCCTCTCGGCGGGAGGGTCGAGATGACGTTGACCAGAGATCAGGCACAGGTTTAATGGCTCGCAATTTGTTCCCTGACAGGGATGACCAATGTAGATACCAACGGGAGATAATACGCTGGGAGATACCAGCGCGAAGGTCATCAGAGCTGGTGGAAAAGGTAGATAGCCGAGGAAGGAGAACTGCTTCCTTGGCAGCCGTATCCGCAGCCTCATTCCCCAACACTCCCACATGGCCAGGGACCCACAGAAACGTCACCGTAGTTCCGCTCGTTGAAAGAGAAGTAAAGCAATTGCGGATGCTTTGTACCAGGGGATGGGCCGGATATAGCATGCGAAGGCTCAACAAAGCACTCATAGAGTCCGAGCAAATGACAGTCTTACTGAGCGAGTTTCGCCGGACGTATTGTGTGGCTTGGTATAATGCATACAGCTCAGCTGTAAAAATGAAACTCCACTCAGGAAGACGATATTTAAAAGAGACGTTGCCAAGTACAAAAGCACACCCAACACCCTGGTCTGTCTTTGAGCCATCAGTGTAAATGAACAAATTGTCATCAAATTTAAACCGGAGTGCGTGAAATTCTCTCTGGTAGACGAAACGAGGTGTGAAGTCCTTTGGAAGAGAATGAAGATCAAAGTTAACACGGACTTCGGGGCTTCGCCACGGTGGAGAGGTGCTCTCTCCAGTCGAGAAGATAGCAGGCATTGTAACGCCAAGCTGGCCGAGTAGCGAACGCAAGCGTACTCCCGGTGGTAGCAGAGCAGACGGGCGCAGAGCGAAGAGACTGTCAAGTGAGTCGTTAAAAAAAACTGCGTACGTCGGGTGTCCTCGCATGGACGACAAACGACTAGCGTAACGGCTAAGCAGGAGTTCCCGACGGTAAGAAAGGGGTAGTTCGGCGGCCTCGGCATAGAGGCTCTCAACGGGGCTAGTATAAAACGCTCCTGTCGCCAGACGGAGACCTTGGTGGTGAATTGTATTAAGGCGGCGCAGTATGGACGGTCGAGCCGAAGAATAAATGATGCTACCATAGTCAAGTTTGGACCGAACTATGGTGCGATACAGATGGAGGAGAGTAGACCTGTCAGCTCCCCACGAGGTGCCACTTAACACCCGCAGCACATTGAGAGAGCGGGTACAGCGAGCTGCCAAACGGGATATGTGGGGAGACCAACTTAACTTCCTGTCGAGAACAAGTTCCAAGAACGTCGTGGTATCCACAAATGGAAGTACTATGGGGCCCAGACGAAGGGACGGGGGAAGGAACTCCTTCCGCCGCCAGAAGTTCATGCAGACTGTCTTGTCAGCTGAGAATCGAAAGCCAGTGTCCATACTCCACGCGTGGAGATTGTCTAGGCACCGCTGGAGGCACCGCTCCAGGAGACCCGTTTGCTCAGAGCTGCTGTAGATCGCGAAGTCGTCAACAAATAGGGACGCCGACACTCCCAGTGGAAGGTGATCGGCTATAGAATTGATTGCCACTGCAAATAAAACAACGCTCAGGACCGAGCCCTGGGGGACTCCGTTCTCCTGATTAAAAGTGCTCGATAAAACCGAACCAACACGCACTTTAAAAACACGGTCTGTTAAAAATTCGCGGATAAAAATTGGCAGGCGACCCCGAAAACCCCATGTATGCAGAGTGCGGAGGATGCCCATCCTCCAGCAGGTGTCGTATGCCTTTTCCAGATCAAAGAACACCGCTACTGTCTGGCGCTTCCGTAAAAAGTTATTCATTACTGAGGTAGATAGGGCAACAAGATGATCCACCGCAGAACGGTGCTTGCGAAACCCACATTGGACATTAGACAGGAGATGTCGCGTTTCAAGCCACCATACCAGGCGCCCGTGAATCATGCGTTCCATCACCTTGCATACGCTACTGGTGAGGGAAATGGGGCGGTAGCTGGAAGGGAGACATTTGTCCTTCCCAGGCTTTGGTATGGGAATGACTATGGCTTCACGCCAGCGTCGCGGAAAGGTGCCTTCTATCCATATGCGGTTGTAGGTGGCCAGTAGGAAGTGCAAGCTCGTTGGTGAAAGGTGTTGCAGCATCGCCACGTGAATGCCATCTGGTCCTGGAGCGGAGGACCGCGAAGACGAGAGTGCGTGGTGAAGCTCTCGTACAGTAAACTCGGTATTGTAGCATTCACGGTTCTGAGAGGTAAAGGGCAATGGAGTCGCCTCCACCGTCCGTTTCCTAGCTAGGAAAGCGTCAGTGTAATGTGAAGAGCTAGAGACCTCTGCAAAATGTCGACCCAGTGCGTTGGCTATTTGTGGAGGATCGACGACGGTGTCAGTTGCGACACACAGACCGGGAATTGGGGAATGAGCCATAGTGCCCGAAATTTTTCGAAGGCTACCCCAAATGATGGAGGAAGGGGTAGACCTATTAAAAGAGCTCGTGAATGAGCGCCAACTGGCGCGTTTACAGTCGCGAAAGAGGCGACGACAATAGGCCCGCAGCCGTTTGTATCGGATGCAGTTGTCGAGTGTGGGCCATTGTTTGAAGATTCTAAGGGCACGTCGCCATGCTCGCAGAGCGTCACGGCATTCCGCGGTCCACCACGGGACAAGGGGACGACGTGCGTGGGAAGTCTTGCAGGGGATGGAACATTCCGCGGCTGTCAGAATAACTGTGGTAATGTGTTCCACTTGGTCGTCTATACTAGGATAATGGTAAGTACCAAAATCCGCCAGTGACGTGTAGAGCTCCCATTCCGCTTTCGTTAACTGCCAGCGGTGTGGATGCTCAAGGGTGTCAGGCATCATTAGGTGAATTACACACGGAAAATGATCGCTCGAATGTGTGTCTGAGAGAGCAGACCATTCAAGACGTCGTGCCAGCTGAGCAGTGCAGATAGCTAGATCTATATGGCTGAAAGTATTTGTGGTGTCTGAAAGATAAGTTGGTTCACCAGTGTTAAGGCAGATGAGCTGAAGGTGGTTCAGTATATCTGCCAGGAGGGAGCCCCGTGGACATGGTCGTGGGGAGCCCCAAAGGGGGTGGTGGGCATTGAAATCTCCCACCAACAAAAACGGACGCGGAAGCTGGTCAATAAGATCTAGGAGATCTGATCTAGTGACAGGAAAAGAGGAAGGAGCGTAAATATTGCACAGTGTGAAGACAAATCCAGGAAGGTATATCCGGACAGCAACAGCTTGTATTGGAGTACACAAAGGGACCGGTGTACTGTGTACGTCATCCCGAATAAGCAACATTACGCCCCCGTGGGCTGGAATTCCTGCCACTGGAGGAAGGTCAAAGCGAACGGTAGTGTAGCGTGGGAAAGTAATTCGAGTACCAGGGAGCAATTTTGTCTCCTGTAGAGAGAAGATGATTGGATGATATGTTCGCGTTAGAAGCTGCAGTTCTGTCCAATTCAACCGGATACCACGAATGTTCCATTGAAGAATATCCATAATGGGATAAAATGAGATGAAGGTGGACATCAGCCCGACGAAGGCGGCGGGCCACAGTGCGAATGTTCGCAACTGGTGATGTCTGAGACAGGAGGGTCTTGCTCCATATTCTCAGAGGTTACCACAGCAGCTGCGTGAGTGTGGTCGGCAGCCCCATCTTTGGCTGATGCACCTGGCGAGACTATAGGCTTCCAGGGAATGCCATCGTCACATTGTGAGGTAGGAGGGGGGAGAGTTTTCCCCCTATTTGATTTCTTGGAGCCCTGGTGAAGCTCCTTGGTTGGCTCAGATGTTTTGGTAGGGGTGCGGAGGAAATCCTCGCGCGAATGCTCTTTCTTAGACTTTCGCGTCTCTATCTGTGGTTTCACAGCTGAAGATGAAGATGAAGACTTGGAAGAGGTACTCACACTTTTCGTTGAACGTGACGCCGTTGTCGATGTAGACTGTTTGACAACTACTGTCGTAAACTGTAGGTCACAAGTCTGTGTGGCCATATCCCGTGTTGGTGGAGGCGTTGCAACTACAGTACTGTAGTTACCACGCGGCGGGGTCTTGGGCTTACGACTGGCGTACATCTTACGTGCAACTGGTATGGGAACCTTTTCCTTTACACGGATTTCCTGGATGGCTCGTTCATCGGCAAACACGGGACATTCCCGGGAGGAAGCAGCATGATTCCCGTTACAATTGATGCAATGAGGGGACGGTGGTGGACAAATCCCCTCATGGGTCTCTTTACCACAGGTGACACATATGACTGGGTTCTTGCAAGACTGGCTTGTGTGGTTAAATCGATGGCACTGATAACACCGAGTAGGGTTAAGGATATAAGGTCGTACTGTGATGACCTCATACCCTGCCTTGATCTTCGGCGGCAGAGCCACTCGGTCGAAGGTCAGAAACACTGTGCGAGTGGGCACTACAACATTGTTCTCTTTTTGTGTCACTCTGTGTACTGCGACGACGCCTTGAGCTGCCAGATATTCTTTCAGTTCATCCTCAGTCAGACCGTCCAAACTGGCCGAGAAGACTACCCCTCGGGAATAATTGAGGGTTGGATGGAGCTCAACACGAACCGGGTAGCTGTGGAGCAGAGTAGCCTTAAGCAGCCGCTGTGCCTGGGAGCCACTTTCTGTTTCTAACAGTAGTGTTCCATTACGTAGGCGGTTGCAGGTCTTAACTGGGCCGGCAATGGCATCAACCCCTTTTTGAATAATAAATGGGTTCACCGACGAAAAGGATTGTCCTTCCTCAGTACGGGTCACCACAAGGAACTTTGATGTCTGTAAATTTTTCTGTTCAGACACACTATTGTCTAGTACATCAATTTCTAAAGGCTCTTTCCATTTTCTTTTTTTTAGAACCATCGCGGTTGTATCCCCCACGATTGCCAGTGTCTCCGATGGCACGCTCCTTCCTGCTGGGGGCCTCCAACGGAAGCACACCCGCCTTGGGTGATTGTTCACACCCCAGGTCACACCTCCCGATCTACAGACGGAGGGACCAATCGGCGAATCGGGAAGGTATCAGCGCAGGCATTCGCCCCTCCCCTGGCCTGGCCTTAACCAGGGGGTACGCACGCACCCTACATGCCAGCCCGGGGCTGGGACTTACACATTACCCAGTCACCCATATGGGTGGCCTTCAAGTGCGTACAGGGAGGAGGAAGAGAGAAATAGTAGGAGGAGAAGCCTCAAACGCAGACGCGGAGGCAAAGAAAGAGGTGAAAGAAGACTGTAAAGCCAAAAGGGTCAGAACTTCGGTTCCCCGAAGGATGCACAGACTCGGTCCCCAAGAGAGGGGAAAAGGACAGTAGAAGAAGCGTCATGTAGCACGGAAAGGAAAGAGTGCTACAAAGGCTGGGGCCCCGTGCTCGCCACACACGTACTCACCACAGAGCGGTGAGCCCCCTGAGGGGGCGCTCCCCTTGTCACCCACTATTACCCTGGACACGAACAACGAAACTGCATTCCTCGGCAACATTTTGATTTTCTATCCTCATGCCCAGAAATGAGACACATCCTGGCCAAGATCCTCCCCACCCCTCCTAAAGTTGTGTTCCATCGCCCTCCCAAGCTCCATGACATCCTAGTTCATCCCTACGCCACACCGAAACCCAGCCCAATGCCACAGGAGTCATATCCTTGTGGAAGACCCCACTGCAAGACCTGTCCAATCCAGCCATGTAATTTACCAGCTGTGCTTCAATCACTGTGCAGCTTTCCATATTGGCATGACCATTAACCAACTGTCCATTAGGATGAATGACCACCACCAAACTGTGGTAATAACAAGGTGGACCACCTTCTGGCACAGCATGCAGCAGAGCACATGTTTGATTTCAATGGCTGCTTCACAACCTGGGCCATCTGGATCCTCCCATCCAACACCAGCTTTTCTGAACTGCACAGATGGGAGTTATCCCTTCAGTACCTACTCCAATTCCGAAATCATCCAGGCCTCAACCTACGGTAACTTCCCTTTTTTTCCATACCTTACAGTTCCTACATCTATCCTAAACCTCTCCTATTTTAAGTGGTGCATGAGTGTGTGTGTGTGTGTGTGTGTGTGTGTGTGTGTGTGTGTGTGTGTGTGTACGAGGTCATGTGTACGTGCAGTGTGCACACATTTTATTTTTGATTTAAATTTATTTTTATTTAGTTTATTTTATTTTCTTATTTTATTTTTCTCCCTCCACCCACCTCCCCACTCCATTTCTAAGCTGCATCTCGTTATTCCCATCTAGGCCGTGCTGTACCCATCCCCACCACCATGGTGCAACCTTCCTTTTTAAATAAACTTTTCCCAGTTGAAAATACTTTCTTTCTTTTTTTACCAGGTAAAAATACACTTTTTACACACAAAACACACTTTTTGAGAGCTAAGTGATTATATACTTTCCCTCCGAGCTGTAAAACTTATCAATTCTTTGAAAGGTAAATGTAGAACTTCCATGGGTTAAAATGCACTTACTAGAGTGTTGCCAATATTTTCATTATGTTTAAATATTGGTAATGGAACAATATGATGGGAAGTAAGAATGATCACTCATAGCTCTTGTGTAGGCAACCAATGAGAAACTTTGTCAGGCAGTTCAGTTTGACCAAGGATGTCAGAGGATAAATATACCTTTTGCCATCATGTTTGTTTAATTTGTAATGTATGAAAGAACTAAAATAGGATAAATTAACCACGAAGCTTCAAATTTTTTAGCTTGTGTTACCCTTTAAGGTCTACCAGACACAAATGTGCGAATAACACTTTTAATAATGACATAAACAGACTATTGGTTCTTCCTTGGTGTGTTAAGTTTTTAATTGGAGTCAATCCATCAGAGATTTATGAAATTCAATGCACATGGACACAATCCACCTGGCAGACCCTTGGGAGGGCACTGTGTGTCCCCCCCCCCCCCCCTCCCTTCTGTAAATCATGCATATTCTTCGCAAATGAAGTTTTACATTCATGTTAGTTTTTTATGTTATATTACTGCAATACGGAACTAAAGTAAAATTGTTCGTTCTGGTGTCAGTTCAAAACTACAAAAATTTAAATGGTAACTAAAACAATGAAAAATTCCCAGGTATTTCTCGGGTTAAAAAAAAGATCCCTGTTTTTCCTGAATTTCCCCAATTGTCTCAACCCTGTTCTTACATTTTGTTAGACTGTAAACTGCAACATTTATGTTCAACACTTGGAGTACACACACACACGCACACACACACACACACACACCACACACACACACACACACACACACACACACACACACACACAAACTGATACATTAACAAATATAAAATGGAAACATTTTTCATTATGGGCATCATCTAGTACCTGCAGCAGAGCTATTGAGAAAAAGAGTTTGCTCATAAATCAGTACAACCTAATTTTCTGCCCTACTCTTATATAAATAGCTCCTCCTTAAGTTGAGAACAATTTTATTATTTCTCATTCAGTGCAATACGTCAAGTCAATCAAATACATTTCTTATCTCCTGTTTGTACTGTGACTTGTATTTATGGTTTCTTACCTCCACAATAGCCAATCTGATGTTTTGATATTCCGTAGGTTGCAAGCAGTGTGTGTAGACCTTTTGAACATAGTTATTATGAACTGAAACATCATAAAACAGTGTTAATTGCACACTAAATTCTAAGAAGAAATGACAGATAATAATATAGCAAAAGCACACAAGTTTTAGATTAATATAGCATAATTTATTAGTTTTCAAGATTTTGCACATGTACGCAAATCTCCTTAAATGCAGAAATAATTATATGGAACATTTGAATATTTGCATTGATAATATCCAACATGAAATTTACAAGTGTTAGTGTATGTATTGAAAGACAACATCAATAGGTGAACCAAATACAACAGATTAAAATTGTGGGATGACGTGGAATTAGTTATTTTTATCAATGTTTTCCATTAATACCATTGTATTCATGAAATATCTTTACAGGAGCATTTCAAAAATTAGGAAAAGGTAACCACTTACATGGAGCAAATTAATTTGTGGAGGAAAGAAACACATAGAAGAAAATAGCACACTAGCTTCTGTGAATTTGCATTTGTCCTGCATAAACACACACACACACACACACACACACACACACACACACACACACACAGAGAGAGAGAGAGAGAGAGAGAGAGAGAGAGAGAGAGAGAGAGAGAACATGATTTCTAAATTAAAACTCCTCTGGTCCATACAGTAAATTTATTTACCGATGTGTCAGTTAAAGATGTTGAGATACTATTTTATGAATTTTAAATGTAAAAAAATAGAAGCAGAGTATCAAAGTATACGAGTCCCCTGGACTTGAAATTGCACTTGAGGATGATAATTCAATAAACAAAATCAATATGCCATATTTTAAAGAAATATTTTATATCAAAATCCAAGCAAATATTTCTATTATTTCTATTATTAATGGAAACACCAAGTTGAAATTAAACAATATAATAAGGACAGTTTACAACTCACTTCCCACCCTCCCTCTCTCTCTCTCTCTCTCTCTCTCTCTCTCTCTCTCTCTCTCTCTCTCTCTCTCTCTCTCTATGTATTTCTACATTTTTTTCAGACTTTGCAGCAGTAACATCAGCTTTCCACACACAAAAGAATGAGCTGCACTTAATGTGTCACCTACATATAGAACAGCCATATTGAGAGATCCATACCACATTCTCACTATTAACAAAATTCACATTGCATAAAAGGCCATTAACTTTTAAATTTTTACCTGCGACTTGTTAGAAATGTAAACAAATGGAACATCAAGCACATCAACAGAATATTGTTGCATATTCTTCATTCTAACATCTTTGACACACTCTGCTATAGGCAGACACTTGTAGGCTAGTGTTTTGTTATTGGAAATTGGGGATTTTCATTTCAACTAAAGTTTTATTTTTGTATTATTCTCTTGTTTATGTTTTATTACTGCAACATTTTTGTGCAGTCCTGGGCTAAAGTGAAGTTATTACCAGCCAAAATTATGAAAGAAACTAACTTATAACTTAAACAATGAAAAATTCCCTGGTATATCCTAGAATTCTCTTAGATGAAAATATTCCCAGGCTTTTCCCAGAGCTCCCGGTTGTACCAGTGATTATACACTCTGGAATTACAAATTATATATATATAAATAGCTGCCAGGTTCTTATTTCTGCTAAAGTTGCTTCCATAACAATGGCATTTTTATAACTTAGGAAAAGTAACTTTCCATGGAAAGAAAACTACAAAATTAATACCTCTAATTAGTGTGTCCAGATCAGCTGCTTCTTCTATATCTCGTTCAAGTTCCAAACCAAGTGATACTAATACCTGACCCATCAGGTATGAATGAAGACAACCAACTGAATGCAACATCCAGAAGCGCAGCAGCCACAACATGTTACGTTTCCTTATGTTACTTGCAGATTCAGTCTTAATATTGTCCTTCATCTCACTTCCTTCAAAATAAAAGAAAGTAGTTCATCACTACCAAACATTTACTGTACCTAAAATTTGAGAAATTTTTATCCATGAGAAGAATAGATTACTACTCGTTACACAAAGGTGATAAAGAGTTGCAGACAGAGATGGATAAAATACCACTTAACTCTCAGCTTTCAGACGAAAAGTCCTCCTCCATAATTGGAGAGAACACACACAAAAAATGTTCAACTCAGATACTAGCAAGTGTCACTGAGACCTGGCTACAGTCTGAAGCAGGTCTGAGCAGCATTTAACAGCAGTAAGCATGTGCACTCGTGTGATTCATTACTCTCATTGTGTGGTGAAGAGTGATCTATTCTTTTCATTAATATTATATGATTTTATAGAAGGGGTGGGGAATAAATAAATTCAACAATTCCTCATACATAAAAAAATAAATAAATAATTCCCCCCCCCCCCCCTTGTTGAAAATACACCACATCCCTGAAAAGTAACAATATACTTTCCCTCAGAGGTGTAAGATATCAATCCTATGAAACATAATCGTTTAATACATCGGCTTAGAACTACCCAGGCCACTGAATCATTGCACTTGATACTTCGCGTCAGGGCGAGTTAAGCTGGCTACACTTTTTTAACAATGTTGCAACACTAGCCTCTATACACAGCAGACAAAACGGTTTTCAGTTGCATCCTGTAAATGAAAGTTCTTTAGCAAGAACATCTACTATCGTAAATGCGACATAAAGTCAAATGTGGGCTTTCAAAAATAGCTACGAGATGGCAATGCTGTTGAGAGATACTAAGATTCCTCATTATGCAATAATGGCATCCCTTGACATAACCAATTTGTACACTAATGTGCCTGTAGAAGAGACATTAGATATCATTAGAGTGAACCTTATTAAACATATGAAACTTCCAATAGGGGAAATCTATGAATTACTAGAGATATTACGCCTAACACTTGCGTTCAACTGTTTTACTTTTAACGGTAAAATCTACCTTCAGAAGGACGGTCTGGGAATGGGTTGCTGTCTTTCAGGCCTTCTGGCTGATATCTTTATCAACCATTTAGAAAGTAAATTCTTTGCTAATCATGTGTCAATATGCGACAAGATTATTCTGTATTGCAGATATGTTGACGATATTTTCGTTACACTTAAAAGTACGGGATCAGTCATAGATGAGGTTGCGGGATCTTTTAATCTATTACATCCTAAGATACACTTCACGGTAGAGGTAGAATCAAACAGGAGCATTAATTATTTGGACTTGAACATCACCAGACAATCTACGGGCTTTTGTTTAGATATATTTAGAAAACCCTCTACCACTGACGTCATTATTGCAGCAGACTCGTGCCACCCACGCGTCCATAAGAATGCTTTCTTTCGGTCAATGTTCAACAGGTTAGCTAAACTGGATCTTGACGCAACAAGTGTTCAAAAAGAAATAGATATAATCACACAAATAGGTATAAGTAATGGATATACCAAATGTGCGATACAGAACATTCGTAAATCAGTGTTCAATAAAAGAAAAACACCTAAATCTAATCCCACCAAAAATCAATCTAGATTTGCGTCAATGACCTACACAGGGCATTTCTGTGAACAAATTGCTAATGCCATCAAGAAAACCAATATAAAAATAGGATTCCGGATTCGCAATAAGCTTAAGACAATATTGCGTACCTCTGTTGACAGCAAAAAGGATAAATACAAATAATCGGGAGTCTACAAAATAGCTTGTGCATCATGTGATAGTGTTTACATTGGATAAACAGGGCGTGATTTTTCAATCAGATTTAAAGAACATTGTAATAAAAATAATACAGCTATGGGGTGTCATCTCAACGACAAAAAACATCATCTAGATACGATTGAAAAATCCTTAAAAATTCTTCATGTAGAGCCGACATTCTGGAAGATATTCTGGAAGATATTGAAATTTACAAATGCTGTAAGGAAAACCCAGATGGAATTTTGAACGAACAAATCCGTTCTCACAGAAAATGGTTCTTTGACATTTTTCGGGATTTATTATGAACAGTGCCCAGCCGCTGGTTCCCTATATCTATGATGAATGCTACTGCTTTTACAAATGTTTTTACACCTTCTTATCTGATGTAAAGTGCCTTATGTTCATTTTATGACTACTTGTTCTATCTATGGCTATAGCCAACTGTCATAAGGAATGCTAGTCATTTTTTAAAAGACCTTTGACAATGTTCTGGATTTGTTGAGCTGTCTATCATTTTAAATGTAATATTATTCTGTCACTTTTTTATTAATTTTATTTTTATGTGGTTTTAACTTTGACTACATAGTGCTTATATAGCCTATCATGATTTACAACAAAGGTTTAGCAGCTGACAAGTGTTTTTTAAAAGCATATGTATAATTGTTCTTTTAAAAAAAATTTATATTTTATACTTTGTACAACAATTGCACAGCTGACCTATGTAAATTGATATGCGTACCTTATGTGATATGGCGCCACTATACACATTGTAATGCCACCTGATGGCAAAAATGTCTACTTGGACAGTATCATGTGTGTTAAAACTTGTAGTCTGCATTTGTATGTATATGGAAGAACATCTTCCATCTGTTCACGTGTGCACATGGCACGGTAAATCATAATTTTCAATATGAATTGTAACCTACTACTTTTTCTATCATGTGAGGAATTTTATTATTTTTATTATTTTATATTCTTATGTTTTTAGATTCTAATCTGATGATGGTTATTCCGAAACGCGTCATTTTGAGGGCACGCTGTACATCAAGTGTGACCAGTAATAAATAGTTTGCGACCTAATCAGCTTCACAGCAGTACTACCTAATCACATCTACTATCAATGGAATGCAATGCAATGGAATTGAGTCATCCCGGCTAGTGTTTCTTCGATTCACCCTGTACTTCATTAAATTAGTGGCAGAAGTACTAATCAATCTTCTTGTGCTCTCACCGATCACAGTGCTGTTAGATCTATCGCGCTTCACTTATATTCTTACTCGTGTGAACCTTACTGCTGGTGGCAATTTTTGAACTTGGCACCGAAGCAGTTCTGGAGAGGTTGGTTACTGGGTCAGTCAGTGAGAGACACTGTGGGGAACATCTGAGTGTCAGTTTCGTGCAGTGTTAATTTGATACACTGCATGGCATTGCTAGGGTCGGGCTATATACATTAATGGACCGTCTGTGGACAAACCCGATGCGTGCGCCAAAGTAGTTCCGCCGTGGCATCCTGCACACACAGAGAGGATTGTGTCAAGTTCCAGCATCAGCTCGGTGGGGGCTGTTTACTTCATCTCCCGGCTATACGGTTTTGTTCCTAATGGCTGTGTGATCGTACATTGGTTCATTGCCAAGCACCGGAGTAGTCAACAACTTGTACTCCGCAGTCAGTCCCTGGCTGCACCTCATGTCGTTCCAGCTGCTTTCTACCTGGGATCCATGAAATGCTTTCAGGGTGTTTGTTGATATCTACTTCCTACATCATGGTGAGGGTGGCTGCACTTATCTTGGAGTGAGGAAAATAAGTTAAGTGACCTGTACATTCCTGCTCTGGAAATTTGTGTGTGTGTGTGTGTGTGTGTGTGTGTGTGTGTGTGTGTGTGTGTTTCTTTTTATCAGGATAAGTGGTCGTTCCCCAGGGACCTTCGTTGCATACATCTACATCTATTGATGTTTACTTATGTGTTGTGCCTGACTTCTAGTTCGCCTCAACTGAATTATTCCCTCTTTTGCTCTGTGTAGAAATTATTCAATTTTCACTAACATGGTTAACATCACTGAGGAATTTATCTGGTTTATGCCCCTCTCCTAGCTCGTATGTGCATGGGCAGTAGTTTTATAGCTTTATTTTTCTATTATCTTCTGCTTGCAGACCATTTCCCTCTGTGAGGCATCACCAACCAATGGTTGAAATTTGGCGCCGAGTCTGTTTAAGTGTAAGTCCTTTCGTGTCAAATCTGTAGTTCTCATCGACGACTGGTCACCCTACACCCTCACCTTCCCCTCTGGAGTCAGCTCATCTGTTTTATATGTTGGAGTGTGTATCAAGTTAACGAGTAGCCAGTCCTGTTCTTAAACTAATTCTATATTATACTGAAAGTGTATTATTAATTGTCTCAGGGCCTTATTTCATAGCTGTTTAAACCTGTGTTTCTTGTTGTGTTGAAAGTCTGGCCCTAGTGCTTATGTTTGTGTCTTGGTTTTAGGTAACCTTGCTTGAGCCCTTTTATTATTCGGGAAAGTTCTGCCTTGTAATATCTTTGAGCCAGATCTGTTTGAGTTTCCTGCTCTCTGGGTGTTGCTTACTATTGTATAAGTAAGATAAAGGATTGTTTCGGGCCTTCAGCCCTTTACTAAATAGTGTCAATTTTTTTAAAAAAACTGGTCTCCAGTCTGATTCAGCTGGTTTCATTTAAATGTTGGAGCTTACCTTTGCTTACTATTCTTATTGTAAAAGGTTGCTTCGGGCCCTCAACTCGTTATTAACTTATCTCAAAAACAATTTTTAACTTTGCCTTCAGCCTGATAATTTTACTGAATATTGCAGCCCCTTTTGATTGTCTTGTTTACCATGTTTTATTCACTTTTATAAAGGGTTGCTTCAGTCCCTCAGTACATTACCTACTACTATTAAATTTTAATTTTGGCCTTCAGTCTTGCATCACCCTAGCTGAATTGTTTATTGTTTTTCTTAAAATAAATAAATAGTCTTGTTCTGGCCTTCAGCCTCTGGTTGTAAATTAAAATAAAATGTGTCAAAGGGACCTGAACTGAGTACCCTTGCGTAACTTTACCAGTCAACTACCCGCCGCTCCCGCTAGTCCTTTCAGAAATAACATTGGTTCCAACTTAAAAGAAGGTGCTTTGGAGGGAGTTTGTGTTAGAGAGACATAGAAAGAGCAGCAGGACAGTAGCCAGCGAGACATTGAACTTTTAGCTTCGCTGTGAAAGGGAGTGCCTTGTTGCATGAAGTTCACTGTGAAGAGCAGTGGGCTTTAGATGGAATATTCATACTTCTGGAATTGGAAGAACCTCTTATGGTGGTTCTCGATTTCCATAGTGTGTGGCAAGTTATTTAGAGCTCGATTTACTAAAATCTAGTGCCAAGAAGAATTATTGTAAGCTCGTAATTGTAAAGTGTCATACTGTACTATACTGTGAAATTACTCCCACTAAATCTTCACTAACAAGTAACGGTTTTTAGTTTGTATTGTTGCATGGACGAGTGGTACATATATCAGGGGCTGTGTTAAATTGGTTGTTGGGCAACGGGAAGAGATAATATGTTGAAGGGCAAGTTCCCATTTCCAGAATTCTGAAAAATTGGTGTCAGTGGGAAGTATCTATATAACCCGGACAGTGTAACAGTGTGCCAAGATGCGCTGGCCATGCACCAAGGCATGCTTAGCCATAGGGTGATCCTCATTACCAATAAACACTGTCTGCTTGTGACCGTTCATGCGAATGGACAGTTTGTTGCTGGTCATTCCCACACAGAATGATTCACAGTGCAGGCATGTCAGTTGGTAAATCACATGGGTGCTGTCACAAGTGGCTCTGCCCTTAATTGTGAACACCTTTCGGGTTACAGGACTGGAATAAGTGGTGGTGGCAGGATGCATAGGGCAGGTTTTACACTGGGGGCAGTTACATGGGAAGGAGCCAGAGGGTGGGGAAGATGGTTTGGTGATTTCATAGGGATGGACTAGGAGGTTAAGGAGGTTAGGTGGGTGGCGGAAAGACACTCTCGGTGGAGTGGGAAGGATGTCATTAAGGATGGATCTCATTTCAGGACAGGATTTAAGGAAGTCGTATCCTTGCTGGAGATCCACATTTAGAGTCCGCTCCAGTCCTGGAAAGAGCGGCTCTTTTAGGGTCCCTCTTTGGGAGGTTCTGGGATTGGGGGGAAGAGGAAGTGACCCTGGCTATTTGCTTTTGTACCAGATCATGGGATGGTTTCCCAAAATCACCATAGCTGAAGCCCAGGTTGTCCGTGATCCATGGGCTGACCACTCCATCGTCATTCTCCCAGCCGACAAGGGATCCACGACAGTGGTACTTGATCGGTGGGTGTATGTGGCTGAGGGACTGGGTCAGCTCTCAGATAGTACCACATATGAAGTTTGTCAAGGCAATCCCATTCCTAAAGTCCAGGCAGAGCTTCAAGGAATCCTCAAAGCCTTAGGCCACCTACAAAACCATTCACCTGACTCCATTACCCGCTTGACCCCACCGACACTCCGCACCCCCAACTTCTACCTACTTCCCAAGGAAGACCAGTTTTTAAAAAAAAATTGACACAATTTAGTAAAGGGCTGAAGGCCCGAAACAAACCCAATCATCCCGGCCGCCCCATTGTGGCCAGTCACCAAGCCCCTACAGTATAAATCTCTGCCTACATAGAGCAACACCTTCACCTCGTCATATGCAGTCTCTCATCCTTCATCAAAGACACCAACCACTTCCTCGATCGCCTGAAATCTTTACCCAGCCTGATACCAGAAATCATCCTTGTAACCATAGATGCCACTTCCTTATATACAAATATCCCACATGCCCAGGGCGGAGCTGCGATGAAGTATTTCCTTTCACACCGACCACCCACTTCCCTACCTAAAACCGCTTTCCTTAATACCCTAGCCAGCTTTATCCTAACCCACAACTTCTTCACTTTTGAGGGCCAGACATACCAACAATTAAAGGGAACAGCCATGGGAACCAGGATGGCCCCCTCGTAAGCAAACTTATTTATGGGACTCTTAGAGGAAGCCTTCCTGGATACCCAAGCCAGTCAACCCAAAGTTTGGTATAGATTCATTGATGACATCTTCATAATCTGGGCTCACAATGAAGAACTCCAGAATTTCCTCAACTCCTTTGCTTCCATCAGATTCACCTGGTTCTATTCCGAATCCCATGCCACTTTCCTTGATGTTGGCCTCAATTTATCCAATGGCCAGCTTCACACATCTTTCCAAATCAAACCAACCAACAAACAACAGTACCTCCATTATGACAGCTGCCATCCATTCCATATCAAACAGTCCCTTCCTTACAGCTTAGGTTACTCATGGCAAACGAGTCTGCTCCAGTCCTGATTTAAGGAAGTCATATCCTTGCTGGATAGCCACATTTAGAGTCCGCTTCAGTCCTGGAAAGTAACCGGTGACGAGAGGGTTATTTTTAGGGTCCCTCTGTGGGACGTTCTGGGTTTGGGTGGAAGAAGAAGTGGCCCTGGCTATTTTCTTTTGTGCCAGATCAGGAGGTTAGTTGTAGGATCTCAAAGCTGTCATCAGGTTATTGGTGTGTGTAAGTGTGTGTGTGTGTGTGTGTGTGTGTGTGTGTGTGTGTGTGTGTGTGTGTGTTTTTACCTTTACTTTTTCCCCAAAGGTAAGTCTTTCCTCTCACAGGATTGGAATGACTCCTCACTTGCTCCTTTAAACCCACATCCCTTCCTTTTCCCTCTCCTTCCCTGCTCTTTGCCTGAGGAATTCTTCTTCTTTTCCTGAAGAAGCGACCAATGGTTGCGAAAGCTTGTATGTGATGACTTACCCAAAGGACAGGCTCGTTGACAGACACAAATAAAATAACACACATACAAGCTTTCGCAACCACTGGTCGCTTCTTCAGGAAAAGAGGAAGGAAAGAGAGGAGAAAGGAAAGGATACAGGTTTTAAGAAAGTGGAAAAGGAGTCATTCCAATCCCAGGAGTGGAAGGACTTACCTTAGGGGAAAAAAAGGAAGGTAATCAAATACACACACACTCACACATATCCAAATGCAAACACACCTAGGCAGACATTTGTAGAAACCAAAGAAGTTGGACAGAGATACCACTAGAGGCAGAGGCTCTGTCCACAGAACCATGGCCAAGATGTTAAAGATGGTGGGCGGGAATTTGAATTTAGCGGAGGGTGAGACCAGGTGGGCAACGGGAAGAGAGAATATGGTGAAGGGCAAGTTCCCATCTCCAGAGTTCTGAAAGATTGGTGTTGGTGGGAAGTATCCAGATAACCCGAACGGTGTAGCACTGTGCCAAGATGTGCTGGCCGTGCACCAAGGCGTGTTTAGCCACAGGGTGGTTCTCATTATCAACAAACACTGTCTGCCTGTGACCATTCATGCGAATGGACAGTTTGTTGCTGGTCATTCCCACATAGAACGCTTCACAGTGCAGACATGTCAGTTGGTAAATCACGTGGGTGCTATCGCAAGTGGCTCTGCCCTTGAGCGTGTACACCTTCCAAGTTACAAGAATGGATTAAGTGGAGTTGTAAGGGTGCATAGGGCAGGTTTTACAATGGGAGCGGTTACATGGGTAGGAGCCAGAGGGTGGGGAAGGTGGTTTGGGGATTTCATAGGGATGGACTAGGAGGTTACAGAGGTTAGGTACCCACCTAACCTCTGCGGAAAGACACTCTCAGTGGAGTGGGAAGTTTTGTGTCCCAGCCTCGTCGCCGCTTTTGTGTCTCCTTTCCGTCGTAGGTGTCGGTGGCCAAGTAGGAAGACCGACACAGGTGCAGGTACGGAGGGGAGCAGCCAGTGGGACAGCAGACCAGAAACACTAGAGTAAATTAGAACAAGATATATATTGCACAGAATTTATACAATACTTAACTTTTACATAGCTCAGTACTACAGGATGTTGATACATAGTTGAGCTAGAGCCTGCCTAGTGCCTATCCGATAGCCAAGCCCTTCTGATGCCTATCTGATTCCGAAGTGTTAACTGGTTCCTATCTCAGTCCCAAGTGAACGATGTCGTTCAGTGGTGGCCAAGAGCGGAGTTGCAGCAGAGGGCGCAGTGCGTGCATGGCGGTGCGCGGCCAAAGTAGGTGGCGCGCACTTTAGACTTGTGCAACACCACAGGAAGGATGTCATGAAGGATGGATCTCATTTCGGGGCAGGATGTAAGGAAGTTGTATCCTTGCTGGAGAGCCACATTCAGAGACTGCTCCAGTCCCGGAAAGTATCCAGTGACAAGAGGGGCACTTCTGGGGTTCTTATGTGGAAGGTTCTGAATTTGGGGGGATGAAGAAGTGGCTCTGGCAATTTGCTTCTGTACCAGATCAGGAGGATAGTTGCAGGATGTGAAAGTTGTTATTAGGTTATTGGTGTACTTGTTCAGGGATTCGGGACTGGAGCAGACTCGTTTGCCACGAAGACCTAAGCTGTAAGGAAGGGAACGTTTGATGTAGAGTGGATGTCAGCTGTCATAATGGAGGTACTGTTGTTTATTGGTAGGTTTGATATGGACAGATGTGTGAAGTTGGCCGTTGGACAGATGGAGGTTGGCATCAAGGAAAGTGGCATGGGATTTGGAATAGGACCATGTGAATTTGATGGGACCAAAGGAGTTGAGGTTGAAATTCTGGAGTTCTTCTTCACTGTGAGTCCAGATCATAAATATGTTGTCAATGAATCTATACCAAACTTTGGGTTGACAGGCTTGGGTATCCAGGAAGGCTTCCTCTAAGTGTCCCATAAATAAGTTTGCATATGAGGGGGCCATCCTGGTTCCCATGGCTGTTCCCTTCAGTTGTTGATATGTTTGGCCCTCAAAAGTGAAGAAGTTGTCGGTTAGGATGAAGCTGGCTAGGTTATTAAGGAAAGAGGTTTTAGGTAGGGAAGTGGGTGGTAGGTGTGAATGGAATTACTTCATCGCAGCTAGGCCCTGGGCATGTGGGATATTTGTGTATAAGGAAGTGGCATCAATGGTTACAAGGATGGTTTCTGAAGGTAACAGGCTAGCCAAGGATTTCAGGCGATCGAGGAAGTGGTTGGTGTCTTTGATGAAGGATGGGAGATTGCACATGATGGGTTGAAGGTGTTGGTCTATGTAGGCAGAGATTCGTTCTGTAGTGGGTCGGTAACCGGCAACAATGGGGCGGCCGGGGTGATTGGGTTTGTGGATCTTGGGAAGTACGTAGAATGTGGGGATGCGGGGTGTTGGTGGGGTCATGAGGTTAATGGAGTCAGGTGAAAGGTTTTGTAGGGCGCCTAAGGTTTTAAGGATTCCTTGAAGCTCTGCCTGGACATCAGGGATAGGATTTCCTTGACAAACTTTGTAAAAGTGTTGTCTGAAAGATGTCGCAGTCCCTCAGCCACATACTCCCACCGATCAAGTACCACTGTTGTGGATCCCTTGTTGGCTGGGAGAATGACGATGGAATGGTCAGCTTTCAGATCACGGATGGCTCGGGGTTCAGCTGTGGTAATGTTGGGAGTAGGATTAAGGTTTCTAAGGAAAGACTGAGAGGCAAGGTTGGAAGTAAGGAATTGCTGGAAGGTTAGAGGAGGGTGATTTTGAGGAAGAGTGGGTGGGTCTAGCTGTGATGGGGGACGGAACCGTTCCAGGCATGGTTCTATTTGAGTGATGTCTTGGGGAGCTGGATCATTAGGAGTAGGATTATTTTTCTTCGTGGCAAAGTGATATCCCCAGCAAAGGTTACGAGTATAGGATAGTAAATCTTTGACAAGGGCTGTTTGGTTGAATTTGGGAGTAGGGCTAAAGGTGAGGCCTTTGCATAGGACAGAGGTTTCAGATTGGGAGAGAGGTTTAGAGGAGAGGTTGACTACTGAATTGGAATGTCGTGGTTCTGGATTGTGTGGAGTAGGATTTAAAGGATTGGGGGGGGGGGGGGGAGTGGAGCTGGAAGTCGGAGATTGAGTACATGGGAGAGACTGGGTATCTGTGCAATAAGAGGAGCTTGAGGTTTATTGGAGAGGTTGTTGAGGGAGAGTGTATTGCCTTTCCGGAGGTGGGTGACACGGAGTTGGGATAGTTTTTTGTGGTGGAGGATGACATGCTGTTCCAATTTGCTGTTAGCCTGTAAGAGGATGTTCTGAACTGTGGGTGTGGATGCGGGCGTGGAAAGGTTGAGGATTTTGATTAAGAATAGAAGTTCACAGGTGTGTTCATTGGCAGAGTTGATCTATAGGTTAAGGATTAGGGAGGTGAGGGCTGTGGATTGTTCTGTTTGGAATTAGTGTAGGGCTTGGTGAAAGGATGGATTACAGCCGGAGATGGGAACTTTTAGTGTGAGGTCCTTGGGGATAATGCCAAATGTTAGACATTCCTGAGTAAACAAAATGTGGGACCATAATCTGGCTAGGGCGAAAGCATGCTTGCAGAGGGAATGTAGGTAAAACTTGATGGGGTAAGAACTATGAAGTAAGAACTATGTGTTGAATAACAGACTACAAAGTGAAAAGAAATGAAATGAAAAGAAAAGAAAGGAAAGAAATAATAAATATAAAAAAATGAAATAAAAAAAAAATAAAAATAAAAATAAATAATTTATAATAAATAAAATTAAATGAAAAGGTGGATAGATAGCGAAAGGAATTCAGCAAAGAAAATAGAAATCTATAAAGTTGTTCAAGAGAGTTGTTGAAGTTAAAACTGGCAGAAACTGAGGTCAACTACAGTTGGTTAACAACTTAATGCACAATAGTTTGGTGGTTGTATTGGCGTCCAAAACAGGTTATAGGTTGGAGAAAATATGGAAAAGACTGAGTAAACAGGGGGAAAAAATCAAAGGAAAGCGTATTATAATGACTGATTCTGTAGTGGCAGATTACGACTATGAGGTAGACAATAATCTGAGGAAGGAATAATAGGGTTAAAACGTATAGAAAGTTACTGAAAAATGATCGGGAATGTTGGAAGAATGAACGGAAATGTGGAAAAACGAGAATCGGAAATAATCACAAAGTTGCTAGGAAAAGCCGAAAATGGTTATTATAGGTTATTGTAAAATGAAGTTGTGAAATGTATTACCACAGTAAATGTGGATGAAGGGTAGATTTATAGAGGAGATGCAGTGATGAAAGCGGTAAATAACATAAAATAAAATAATAATAATAAGCATAAGATAAAAATAAAAAGACGTTAGTTGTACTTTTAGGTAAAGGTTCAAAAGTCAATACTGATTGTTGTATGTGACTAATTTGGCCAGGAGAAACATGAACTGTGAACTAAGATGAGAGCGAATATAGGGTGAAAATATTATGTAAAACAAAAACAGAAGGAGAAAGTAAGAGGACAGAAAAGATTTCGAAAGGCAACAGAGCAATAACGAATATAAGTAATTGTTATGTTCAAATGGATGAGGCGAATATTATAGAAGGCGACTTTCCTGGTAGGAAAAATATGTGTAAAATATTCTTTGACTTACCCAAAGTACAGGCTCGCCGATAGAAACAAAAAACACAAATAAAAACATACAAACATTCAAGCTTTTGCTACCGCTGGCAGCTTCTTCAGGAAAAAGAGGAAGGAAGGAGTGGAGAAAGGGAAGGATACGGGTTTTAAAGGAAGTGGAAAAGGAGTCATTCCAGTCCCAGGAATAGAAGGACTTTCCTTAGGGGAAAAATAGGAAGGTAAACAAATACACACAGACACTCACATATCCACACGCAAACACACCTAGGCAGACATTTGTAGAAACCAAAGAAGTTGGACAGAGATACAACTAGAGGCAGAGCTCTGTCCACAGAACCAAGGCAAAGATGTTAAGGATGGTGGGCGGGAATTGGAATTTAGTGGAGGTTGAGACCAGGTGGGCAACGGGAAGAGATAATATGCTGAAGGGCAAGTTCCCATCTCCGGAGTTCTGAAACTTTGTTGGCGTGTGTGGATGAGTGTGCTCTTTCTGAGGAAGGCCGCAGCCAAAAATTTAGTATTGTGTGTGTGTTTGATGTGTCTTATTGTGTCTGTCGGCAGCTCAATGTTCATCTTTATGGTTAGTTGTTCCCTGTCTACATATTATTATTAACATTCCTTAGTGGACCTTCCACTGTTGTTAATGTATTAACTTTGTTTCGATTCCCAAATGTGACTAACAAATTTCCCCCCTTTGAATTTTGAGTCTTATTTTTGGGTGCGGGTAGATTTGAAAACACTTATTTATTATTGAAAATAGAATCTCATATTTTTGGGTGCAGATTAGATTTGAGTGCAGCTTAGATTCAAGTAAATGCAGTAACTAAAGAAAAGGCTTTGATTAATAGGAGATATGCTGAGTTGTCAACTTGGTCATCAAGGTAAGTATTTGTTTGTGTGTGTGTGTGTGTGTGTGTGTGTGTGTGTGTGTGTGTGGGGGGGGGGGGGGGGGGGGGGGGGGGGTAAAAGGGAGACTGAGAATTGACCTTAAACGGGTTTAAACTATGTCAATGTCAAGAATCATTCAGAGATGATGAGACTCCCATAGGAAACACTTGCACAGGGAGCCACAATGAATGTGCATTCATATTGAAAGCAATAATAAACTAACACTTAAAACTACATGTTAACATACTAAATGTTTTGCAAAATTCTCTTCTAGTTACTGCTATTCTATATTTTATATCCTCCTCTTTAACATAATTTTCTTTTCAGAATCAGTTCAAAATCAACTGTATTTATTTTACAACCCTCCAAAACACTTGCCTCAATTATAACCTATTTTCATCCATCATGTTTCAAATCTCTCTCTCTCTCATTTGTTAAATCTTACCATACAGAAGTTCATCTGGGTTCTTTCAAGTATTTATTTTTTAGAGGAATTTACATTTTGTTAAGGATATTTTGCTGATGATAGAGGAAAAAATCAATGAAACAGATACTTACTTTTAAATCTTAACTGTTCCAAGGCCCAAAGTGCCCATTTCACCTTCAACAGGAACCTGAATACAGAATTGTACATCTTCATGTTGACTTTAGAAAATATCAGGGACATTGGGCATTCAACCTTCATATCAACAGAAAAATAAAAACATTATTGATATTATTGGTTGTTGTCATAGAACAAGAAATTACAGTTATGTACAGAATACTAAAAGCATTCATCTAACCCACAGATTAAAAGTGAAAATTGATCAAAACTGAACGAAAAAAAAAAAGTACAAGGAAAGTTCTTTTAAAATCTTTAATTTCTCAATTAGTTTCTTTATTTTACAACAATCCTTTCCTTCCATAAGCAATGGTACTTTAATCTTGCTGTGTACACTTTTGTTTTTGTCACACACACACACACACACACACACACACACACACACAAATACATACGTAACAGCCATATTCCACAAACTAATATTTTCTGCACTAAGCAAGGAGAATTTTGCTTGATGAAGGATTGATTTTATTTTCATTGTTCTTTAGAGTTTATGTGCAGCTTATAATTAAGGAAAGTATTTAAACGTATTTTAAAGATTTAACAGAAGTAAAAACAGATTTTGTAGACACTGTTAGGGTTGATTTCAGCACATACATAGAAGTGGGCAAAATTCAAAAGAGATACTGAAATTCTATTGAAAACAGAGCGCACAACATCTCATAGCGTACTCAAAGGCATTAGTTTCATATCTGGCAGGTGAACGCAGACTGTTTATGAAGTTGCTGACATAATTTCTAATTTAAATTTCATATATTTTTGTGTGTATGAATATGTGTGTGCTTTTCTGATGAAGGCTTTGTCTGAAAGCTAAAATGGGTGTGTGAGATGGACTTTTCTGAGTGCCTGTCTGCAGTGTTGTGATCATCTTTGTGGCAAGTTGAACATATTCTTATTACTATGTTTGGTTATATGGCCATCTTCTGCAGCTGCTGTTAAAATTAATTAACAGATTTTCCGTCTTGTTCTGACTGCAATTAAGACACGTTGGCACATCACCTGTTTTTTAATGGAATGTCTTTCACTTTGTTTATCACTTCATCATAGTGTGGTTATGTGCAAACTTTATGCAGTTTAAAGTAAGTGAAGTGATAACAAACAGAAAGGAAAAAAGACACAAAAATAGGCAACAATTACCATACAAAATCAAAAAATGTACATCACAAACTGACAAACTCCAACCAAATGAATGGAAAAACAGCAGTGGATGTAAGGAAGAGACAGTAACACCAACCACAGAAGACACTTTTAAAATAAAAAGTGAAAAATGTCTGGTGTAAAATAATTGTTTAAATTGCAGAACAGCACAAGATAGAAAACCTCTTTACAGTTAATATCCTCATTATATTGTGGAATTCCTACCTGGAATTTCCACTGCTAAATTTAATATTATGAGTGAATACAACAAACAATACTACTCATTTTTATTAACTAATAAATTTCGATATTTCTTGTGCTACTTACAGAAAACTTAATTTTGATTCTGTCCAATGTGTTTACTGTTACAACTGTTTCAGATCTCTTAGAAACAGATACAGAAAATTTTGAGCTCAGTGAAGGATACTGTTCATCAATACAGTTCTCCAGCTGCATACTCAGTGAATATGCGTTGTCCCAAGCATAGTTTCTCTCAACCTAACAAGTAAGAAAATAATATTAATTACACAAAAATAGCAAGCATTAACATAGTTTATAATTTGTGACATTTAAATATTTAAAAAGCAATAAATGTATCAAATTTATTACTACTTGCTTTTATTATTACTTACAAGTGAAAACTGCTTATACTTATGCTAAGTCAGTCTACATTACAGTGTACATTACAGTCTATGCTGTTTAAACCATTTTAAAGCCAAAGGGTATTTAGAATATTTAAATATTACTATAAGGGGTAGGTAGCTAACACATACACAATGGATGAATTTCAGTATCTTAACATCAGAGAACAAAAAGTTTTATCACAGGAGATCTAACATGGCATGAGATCTGATACAGCACATATTGGTAGTACTACATCCTTCATAGGTAGTTGAAAGCTTCAGCTTCTTCAACCATTTGAGCACATAAGCAAGCATTAAAATATAAGCCTCTGTCTCAATAATTACAAAGTGTTATAAGTGTTATGTTACAAAAAGCCATAAACCGAGGTCTGCACAGACATGAAAAATGCTATCCACAACCGTACTGTAAGGTCCTTGTCCCCAACTGTATCCGCAGACCTTATCTGAATCTGAGTTTTGAATAAGCAATAATAATAAACAGTAGTACTTAAAACCAAGGCATGTAGTGAAATAATTGTTAGGGTGTCATTTTTTGTGACAACTTACTTAATTTTGACTTCTTAAATCACATGAACTGTTCTATACCTATTCTAAAACTGGCTATATGAAACAACAACGTTGGCATTTCAGAGCCGATAGAGTAGTGGCTCAGAGTCCTTGTGGTGGAAGCACTATGTCAGGGAGATTACATAATTTGAATAAGAAAATGAAATTGCTGAAATGAGCAAATGGAAAGCAGGAAGAAACATGACTGCAATTCTATAGTTAGATGAATAAAAGAAGAGTTTGGACATGATTTATTAATGGAAACTCCAGGTTGGAAAACGCGCACGCACGCACACACACGCGCAAACACATACACACACACACACGCACACACGCACGCACGCACGCATGCACAATTAAGCTATTGACCATCACCTTCTTCAGAATAAGAAGACCACCATGGCTGTTAGCTTTGTGTGTATTGTTTTTATGTGCCTGAAGCATCTCATCGTTTTGACTTTGTGGCGAGTAGTAAACTGTTCTAAAGTTGATACATACATTGATTTCCTTACCTGCTTCAAAAAATGTTTAGCATATTATCATATTACACTTCACACAATATATCCAGGAACTCGTGCATAATTTAAAGCTTTTAAAGAATATGAGTGAACAGTTTTATAAGTTTAAAATATTTTGAATAGTCAGTTGAAAATATCACTTTGTAAAAATCCTGACTGGTTATTAAAGAGTTTCACAGGTGAGTGAACTGAAGTAATGGCAATGTTTTACAGTCAATAAATGCAATAGCCTTTCAGCAGTAACAGAGACTTACTTTATTCTGTGCTGTTAAAAGTTTTTGCTGAAAGATTTGCAATAAATACTACCTACAATTTCATTTTGCATCTTAATTTGTTGTTTAATATCAGCATCATCTTAATTTTCAATGGTTAAAACTATCGGCATATATTATATTTATTTTTCAGCACTGTGTTTACAGTCAAAGAAGGAAACAGATCTTTCAAAGTTTTACATAAAAGACTATTTTCTCTGTACAAATGCACAAGAGATTATCTGACAAAGCAAAGCATGTCATGTCATGTGTTCAAACTGCCACCAGCTTCTAACTGTCAGCAAAAACAATGTTGACTACAGCTACGCATCCTATACAATTTAATGTTTTGTAGCCAATTAAATATATTAGTTTCACTGTACACAATATCTGATTATTAAAATTTCTATAACATACTCTCATCAATCTTTGTTAGTTCCATCACCATGTATCTCTCTAACTGACATAGAAAGCTGTAGTAGCAATTTTTGTTCTTTAAACATTTGAGGCACCAAAGTCTAAAAGTGCATTATTGTATGTTACAGTAAATTCTTTTCTCCAGTCTCTATGATAATTTATGAGTCTGATGATAACTGGTAAATCATGTTACCTGTTGTAATTTACAGGCGACATTATCCATATATACCTATGCTGCTCATGTTTTTATCCACAAAGTAACCAAACAGTAGAATTCAGCATCTGCGTAGACCTCCAGCCCTAATGCTTTCTCCTCAAACTGTGTTACCTGTTCTGGACTAGCTGGTGGCTGAAGTTAGATGGCAATTACCAGGGACTTCTAGCAGTGACACCATAGCAAGAAACCACTTGCGAAAAGTGCCACCAGGAAACTGAGCACAAAGTTTCAATAAATGGGATCAGTGGCAGAGAAGCCCCATACCAGTCAACAAACAAAAACTGCTACACTGGTCATCAGACGTGTCAAGGTGGACATCTTCCTGTAGGTTTCGTGAACATGGTAAACTGACATATGGTTCAGCATTTGGGACTTAATGGCCCTATATTTCTGATGGAAACCATCAATGCTGTGAGCTATATGCAGATTCTAGATTGGTGGTCATGTCTATGATACTCAATGAAGATAGGACATTTCCTTTGAACATTCAGTATAATTTGGCCACTGTACCTATGTATGAGACTGGCTTGACACAAACTCCAGTTGTTGGATTTGATGTTTTAGCCCTATAGAGCAGCCACCATGTTTACCTGATCTAATCTCCCTTAGTCTTACCTACAGGTATACATGAAAAAAAAAAAGGCCATGGCATATTCTGTGAACATTCATAATGTGTGGCACCTCAAATTGCAGATTACTGAGGCCTATGATATTATCACACCTGCTGTGATATGTTGTGTACAAGCAAACTTGCTCTGGCAGATACGGAAATGTCTTCAGGGACACAGACAGCATGTGAAACAGTTCTATATAATGCACTTTGTTTTGAAATGTGTTGTGTGCCACTCATGTCATGATTAATGATAAATTACACATATTATGACACGTGATTTATAACTGTTTACCTATGAAATATATTGCAAAACAGACTTCACCATTATGTTTCTCATTAAATTCTACCCTTCAGACATTGAAGAAATGTGAAATAAAACTAATATGAAAAATACAAAGGAACATCCACCTCTACATAGATACTCTGAAAGTCACATTGAACTGTGTCAGAAGGTTGATCAAACCAGTTTTATGATATTTTCCTACAGTTCCATTCTCTAATAGCTCACGGGAAAAAGGAACACCTATAACTTTCTGGTATCGATTCAATTTCTATTATTTCATTATGATGATCATGTCCTATGTAGGTGGCTGCCAAAAAACTATATTCGCATTGGGAAGAGAAAGTTGGTGAAAGAAATTTCACCAACAGATCTTGGCGCAACAAATAACACCTTTCTTTTAATGATTTCCACCCCAACTCGTGCATCATTTCCATGACACTTTCTTCCATATATCACGATAATACCAAATGAGCAATTTATGAAACATGCAGAACATGTAACAGCATGTTTCCCAGGATCCATGTAAAATTATAGTTACAAATTAACCAGTGTCTTTCTTATGAAGTTAATTAGTTAAATGGTCAGTACAGTTGTAAATCAGTTTCAGTTTTGATAATGAAATATAACAGACTTTTTCAAAGTCTTTGGGCAAGTATAATCACACCATGCCATATTAGTTAATAATAGTGAACCAATAATTCTATAAAGAACTGAATTACTAAGCATAGAACTGCTTCAACTGTCTATCTTAAGAACCAATTCATGTGGCTGCACATCTGACTTTAAACTTGCAATTGAGAAAAAGTTTAGAAACTGTATGAAGTTGTGTTTAAAGCTATTTTGAAGTCTCCAAGTGCTTTCATTATTAAAAACTGTATGGATATAGGGTAATTTCCACTCCCCTAGTTTTTCATGCCTTATGTTTTAAATATGTTATACCTCCTGAACTATGCACTACATTATAATTTTGCTAGTAGGTTCAGTTATATACGTGCATAATTCCTAAAAATAAGAAAAACTAAAAATAAAATGTCACAACTAATGCTGAAATTTTACTTCTTGCCATATTATTTAAACATTAATAAATTAAAACTTCATGGCATATATTTAAATTATTCTACATGAAGAGTGAAAATGTAAAACATGATAAACTCTCTTTCTTTCATCATTTTGTGGGGTTGTCAGTGACAAGAAGTTTAATAAAGGTTTGAAATGATGTGAGAAGTTTGTTGGGAGTAGCTAAGTGTCATTATTTCTTAGTAAGGCATGTACAAACTTTGAACATTTGAGTAACATTACTTGGATATCAACACACAATTTCTAATTCCTGTGTTAAAAACTGAGTTTGGATTATTATTCTGAATTATTATAAAACTCAAATAACATTTTCATCCACATTGAGTGAAATGACATTTATTTGACTGTAAACTCAACAAATCCATGAATTTCAATGAGAAAGTTTGAAAATAACACTGGAGATATGAGCAGGAAATCTTTTTTTTTTTTAACATACCCATGAATCCCATTCCGACACCCCTTGATTATGGATTATTTACATTTACCGAAGTTCATATGCATACAGAACAGTTCAGCAAATATGAATAATAAAAAATTGTCACTTGTAATATATGTAAAAAAAGAGAGATGGTTTAACTTACCAGGCAAAAAAGCACAGGTTCGTTGATACACACACAAACACATCAGAAAAAGAAGAAGGAAGGTGGTGATGGTTGTACAACTGTGCTGTGTGCCTGTGTGATGGCTTACATGTTCTATTTTCTTAAGGCCATGGCCGATAGCTTAAAGTGTTGCATGTGTCTGTCTTTTGTATGTGCCTGTCACAGTTCGTCGCCACATCTTTGTGGTGAGTTATAAATTATATATATATTCTACTTTCCAACTGACATAAATAATAACAACTTTCAATTTCATCTTTTACTGATAACACAAGTCCCATCAGTCCAATCTACAGATTATAGTTCTTTTTCGTAAAATGGCTAGGCCTTTTTATTTATACCAATAATACATACCAAATAATAAATAACCTACAAAACTAACATGCCAAGAGGTACAATATAATGAAGTTACGAATGAATACACTAAACATAATTAAATATTGGAAGTCAAAGTACAGACTCCACAAAAGTGTCTCGCCACATTTGATTAATGATTAAATAAGTATTTTTGGTAAGATGAAGCATGAAATACGGTGAATGGTACCTAAAACTCTTCATCGCTCATTTGAGGCACAACTGGCAAAGTTCATTCCACTGGTTTATTTGATATGTCTTTCACACATTTTGTTTGCACACTCATTCTGACAGTCACGGAAACACAACCTTGAGAGCTCATACTGGCTGCTTGTGCTGGTAAATAACTGTTTTATTGGAGTTAAATGTTCTAGTTTATAAGATCATTCTGACACTTTGAAAAATAAAAATTTAGCGATTTAATGCCAGACGAGTATTTTACATTAAGTTTCACTATAAACAGGGGTTGCCACAGTATTTCATCATCTGTGTTAGTCTGCAGCCACTTTGCCAGCAATAGCAGCTTTCTCAGCCTTTAACTGGTCATCATAACTAAAATCATTTTGCCTTTAATGTGAAATCCATGTTAGTATTACAAGATGTGATTATGTCTACTTGTATTCTTAAGAAATTTAACTATGGAGAATTCGATTGTAAAGTCAATAATGGAGGATAGATCTTAAAGTTCTTAAAGACGCTCGCCGAGCTGCTGACAGGCACAAAAAATAGAGAATCACAGTCACACAACTTAAATTTTCAGCCATAGCCTTCATCAGAAAATGAAACACATACTTACACACAATCACTCGACAGCCATACACACAAAACCATCATCTCCAGCCACTCTAGTGCCGCAAGAATCTTGACAGTCAGTGAGGAGGGGAATTGAGTAGGAAGGATGCAGGGGTAAGGGTGAGGATGGACATTAACACTTTGCATGATTGATTGTAAAGGTTCTTATAAGTGGCAATGTGAGGGAAGGGAAGGGTCAGGAGTGGATAAAAGGGAGGTGTAGAGGTGTGCGGGGTAGTAATGAAGTGATTTGAAACTATAAAAATAATAAGGAAAAAATAAAAAAGTAATTAATTTAAGGGGGTATTGTGAGGGATGACATGGAGTTGGAAGAAATACATAAATTGAAGGGGTGCAGGATAATGAACGAGGAAGGGGGGGGAGAAATTTGGGTATAGGGTGTAGGGATGGGAAGTTATCTTAGATTGAGGCCAGGATGGTTGCGAGACTGTAGAATCTGATGAAGGGACAGCTCCCATCTCCATAGTTCAGAAGAGCTGGTGGTGGAGGAGATTCAGATGGCTTGGGTAATGAAGCAGCCACTGAAATACAGAGTGCTGTGTTCAACTGCATGCTGTGCCACAGGGTTGGTCCATCTTGATTTTTGGCACAGTTTTGCAGTGGCCATTCATCCTGATGGGCAGCTGCTTCTTCCACAATCAAACATATGGCACTCTCCTATGCCAACCTATTTCTAGCCTCTCAAAACCCTAAACCCGTAGTCTGGTTCAGGTTAACTGATGATATTTTCACAATTTGGACTCACAGCCAGGACATCCTATCCTCATTCTTTCACAACCTCAACTCCTTTTCACCCCATCAGATTCACTTGGTCCTTCTCAACCCGACAAGTCATGTTCCTGGAACTTATACCTCACTGATGGCTCCATCCACTCTTCCATCCACATTAAACCCACTATTTATCAACAGAACCTGAAATTCCCATCGATTCCACCTCAAAAACTCCTCCCATAGAGCCTTGGCACCCATGAATGTCTAATTTTCAGTGATGAGAAGTCCTTTACCCAATATACCAAAGGCCTTACAAAGGCCTTCACAGACAAACATTACCCTCCTGACCTAGTCCACAAACAGATTTCCTGTGCCGTACCCCACACACCACTAATCCCCCCTCCACCCCCAACAACCAGCACAAAGGAGTACCCTCCTTGTCACCCAATACCACCCTGACTGGAACAATTAAATCACATCTTTCGTCAGGGCTTTGATTATCTATCACCATTCCCTGAAATGAGACATCCTACCCAAGATCCTCCAACCCCTTCTAAAGCAGTGTTCTGTCGCCCATCCACCCCCGCGATATCCTAGTCCATCCTTATGCCATCCCTTACCACAGTGATCACATCCCTGTGTAACACCCCAATGCAAAACTTTCTCAAGCCATCTACCCAGCATTTCTTATTCCTGTACTGTCACAGGCTTATCCTACCCCATCAGTGATTGAGGCACCCTTGAAAGCAGCCATGTGATTCACCAATTCTGCTGCAATCATTGCACGGTGTTTTATATTGGTATGACGACAAACCAGCTGACCATCAGGATGAATGGCCATCATCAAACTGTGACAAAAAGGAATATGGACAACCCAGTGGCACAGTACGAGTCTGAACACAACACTACTGATTTAAATGGCTGCTTTACTACCTGAGCTATCCTGACCCTCCCATCCACCACCAGCTCATCTGAACTGCACAAATGGGAGCTGTCCCTTTAACACATTCTATGGACCCACAACCATCCTGACCTAAACCTCTAACATCACCTAATCATCCTGGCCTAAACCTAAGATAACTTTCCGTCCCTACACCCTATGCCTAACATTCTCCCCCCCCCCCCCTTTCCCACTCAATATCCTGTATCCCTCCAATTCATGTCTTCCTTCCAACTCTGTCTTGCCCCTTAAATAGCCCCTTTAATTAATTACATTTTTATGTTTATCTCTTTCCTTATTATTTTTCTCTTTTGAAATCCCACAACTCCCTCCAGACACTCCTCTACACCCCCATTTTATCCTCTCCCGTCCCTTCCCTTCACTGTATTCAATGCTGCATCTCACATTCCCGACAATCAGAGCCTTTACAATCCATCAAAAAATGTTCAAATGTCTGTAAATCTATCGGACCAAACTACGTGGCCATCAGTCTGTAGCTTACAAACTACTTAAACCTAGGTAAACTAACCTAAGGACAAACACACACACACCCATGCCCCAGGGAGGACTCTAACCTCCACGGTGAGCAGCTGCGCGCTCTGCAGCGAGACGCTTTAGACCGCTCGGCTACTCCACCACGGCTACAATCCATCATGCAATGCGAAACTTTCCAGTCCCACCCTTCCACCCTTATCCGGCATCCTCCCCCTCCGCTCCCTTCCTCACTGACTGTCAAGATGCTTGTGGCACGAGCAGCCAGCAGAGATGGTGTGTGTGTGTGTGTGTGTACTGTCTAAGTGATTGTTTGTATGTATGTATGTATGTATGTATGTATTTCCACTTGTGATGAAAGCCAAGGTCAAAAAATTAAGTTGGACGAATATGATTGTCTATTTTTCAAGCCTGTCAGCAGCTCAGCAAGCCTCTTTCCAGCAAGTTGTTATCTATCCTCCATAATTGTATTCTTAAAAAAATTTTTCTAGTGAAAATGTAAGCTACAGATATGTAATATGCATAAATTGTGTTTACAGAAATGTTTAATACAAGTCATCACTGTAATATACATTAATAATTCATACCTCACTGAATACATGCGAACAGAATTTTTCCATGTCACTTCCCTCCATAAGATAAATATTTCTAACAACAGAGATCTGAACTGCAATGTTGTATTCAGTATGTAATATATTTTTCACTAGCGAACATGCAGTGCCATGTTTGTCATAAATGAAGCAGCTGAAGACACATTCCAACAATGGCTTTACAGGAAAACATCCATGGGACAGCTTCTGTATAACCCTGTAATAAAAGTTGTATGTAGTTACACAGCACAAAAACGAAAGTGCAAATGATAATTAACATGCCTACAACCTAGCATAGATTAATGGTCATCTAAATCAATGTAATATTTTGGACAGTTTACAACTTACCGCAAAGACGTGGCGACGAACTGCGACAGGTACATACAAAGGACACACACATACAACCCTTTCAGCTATCGGTCATGGCCTTCTTCAGAAAAGAAAACGCTCACTTCGAAGTGCGGCAGCCGGAGGTGATGGTTGTATGACTGTGTTGTGTGCCTGTGTGATTGCGTGAGTGTTCTATTTTCTGAAGAAGGCCATGGCCGATAGCTGAAAGTGCTGTATGTGTGTGCCTTTTGTATGTGCCTGTCGCAGCTTGTCGCCACGTCTTTGCGGTGAGTTGTAAACTGTCCTTACTATATTATTAATTCCAACATGGACTTTCCATTATTATAATGTAATATTTTTTTAACACAAGAAAAACAATGACACGCAATAGTATTGGCTTCACTGTGTATATTTATACTACAATCATTGTCCATAATATCAAACAAAACTAAGAATTGTCATAATATCAGGATGGGTAGCAACTCTCTGTAAAGAAGGTCTGAGTCATAGATAAGCATGTAGAAAAGAATCACTTTCACACAACTTAAATTTTTGGCCGCAATGCTCATCAGAAAAAGAACATCACACAATCATGCACAACTCTTGCACATACGGGTAGAAATGTGAGATGCAGGTTGGAAATCAGTGAAGAGAGTGAAATGGGAAGGGGGGAGACAAACAAGAGAGATGCACAGAAGAGAAAGAAAGGGTGACTGAAAGACCATACAATCTGTTATCTGTTGTAAGAAGTATGATCCCACTACAAGTACAGAATAGCTGCAGGTCAAAAAAGGGGGGGGGGGGGAGGATCCAGATTGTGCAGGTTGAAAAGCAGTCATTGAAACTGAGCATGTTATGCTCAGCTGTGAGATATGATATAGGATGGTCTACTCTGCTATTGACCACGTTTGACCATGGCCATTCATTCTTAAGCTACGTTCACAATGAGGGATTTGTCGCGGAGATTTGTGCCCACATGTATATCGCGACTAGTTCAAGGTCAGGTGCCCGGCACAAATTGCTAACGCTCGTGTTCTCACTTGCGACATTCAGTTTCATGGAACATGGCAACAGACGCAGAACTACTTCTCCTTTGCGCTAGTGCTGCAAGTATCATAGTCAAAGAAAGAGAGAATAATCGGAGAAAGGAACGTAGGTGGTGGGTGCGTAACTTTCTCAGTAAACGGGGCAGTCATGGAGCTTACAGTTCTGTGATGACTGACCTAAAAATTCAAGACATACAGGGATTCAAGAATTTTGTTCGTATGTCTACAACGGACTTTGAAGTATTGTTAAACATGACAGCGCAATACTACACATTAAAGGATACAAATTTTTGAGAAGCTGTAACTCTCGTTGGACAGCTTGCTGTTACTTTACAGTTTTTAGCAACTGGAAATTCGTACAGTTCCTTAATGTACATGCATAGGATTTCCAAACCCAAACTCAGCGAAATTATACCAAAAGTGTGTGAGGCTATAATTAAAAAACTTCAGGGAGAATTAAGGTAATAACTTCGTTTTATTTTACCTGAATTTACATATAAATATAATTAAATAACTAAGAAAATTTTACAAATGTCTACTCTCCCTCCTCTGTCACAAAATACACTTCAGAGTCTCCCTCATTTACGTGAACCACAGACAGATCAGAATATTCTATCTCAGTTACTGTGCTGTTATTTGTACTGTCTTCACTTTTGAATTCGTCAAATTCTTCTCATTTTGTGGCAAAAATCAAATCCTCGATCTTCAGATTTTTCTTTATTTTTTTCAGGTACCGAATTCTGAAGGACAGTGGAAGCAAATTACACGAGAATTCGAGAATCGCTGGAACTTTCTGCACTGCTTAGAGGCTTTAGACGGAAAACACATACAAATTGTTAAGCCTGCTCATGCTGGAAGCACATATTACAATTATAAAGACACTTTCAGTATTGTGTTAATGGCATTAGTGGATGCCGATTACCAGTTGTTGTATGCAAATGTAGGAGTGCAAGGACGTATTTCTGATGGAGGTATATTTAACCGTACCACTTTTTACAATGCACTTCAAACAGATGAGCTGCACATACCATGACCAGAACCTTTACCTGGAAGAGCAGTGCCCACTCCTTATGTAATTGTTGCTGACGATGCCTTTGCTCTTCAAGAACACGTAATGAAACCATATCCAGGAAATCACAACAAAGGCAGCAAGGAGAGGATATATAATTACAGACTCAGCAGAGCACGATGGGTAGTGGAAAATGCGTTTGGTATACTGTCGGCTGTTTTTCGAGTTCTACGAAAACCTATTCATCTTGAACCATCTAAAGCTACTCTTGTGACTTTGTGTTGCATTTACCTGCACAACTTCTTAAGACAAAACCGAAAAGCTAGAGTAATTTATTCACCACCAGGCAGTTTCAATGCTGAAAACATTGAAAGTGGGACTGTAGAACCTGGGAGATGGAGAGACCACCCAACACTGACACCATTAGCAAGGATTGGCAGAAATGTTGCCGAAGATGCCAAGCAAGTTCCAAATGAGTTTGCAACCTATTTTGAAACTGCAGGACAAGTGGATTGGCAACACTTGTTTGGTTAGGGACAGTTATGTGATAATTTATACTATTAAATATGCTATAACTTTCCTCGAAATTGGATAAACTCAGCCTTGGTTTATTCACATCCTTCAGGAAGAGTAGCGATTCGTATGCATACCACTTCGAGAAGTAGAGCTCTTCTCTGCCCGATCCAGAGGTCTTTGAAGTCGCAATTTTATTGAACTCGTGGAAGAACTGTGACCGCAAATTATGAAGTTTGCTTTCCAACTATTTATCAGATACACCAAATAAAGATGCGAGCTGGTGAACTGCATCACATTTGGCTATGCTATTTTTGAACTGTGTGAATGTAGTGTCCCATAACACGCGCCTTTCCCGAAATTCTTTAATAAGTTTTACGGTTGTGTTTGTTGTCCACGCCATATCTCCAAACTGCTACTGAATATACACAGCTGATCGCTTGTACCCAAGATGCAATACGTGAACACTGCCTGCGTGCATGCACAGTAGGAAATTTCTCTGTGATTTGTGCCATGTTATCGCTTGGCCAACAGATAACGCCACATGTGACAGAACAGTGTATTTTTCGGAATTCTGGCGTCGATGTTACAGGTACATGTCGCAGAAACTTGCAACTTGTACCAAATTTCATCGGCACATGTATCGGGCACAAATCTGCGCGACAAATCCCTCAGTTTGAACGTACCTTTATGTGTAACTGGTTGGTTGTCATAGCAATGTCAAAAGCTGTGCAATGATTGCACCCAAGTTGGCAGTTTTCAAAGGTTGCCTGGCACCTGATGAAGTAGGCTTGTCATTACCACTGTTACAAATTAATATTTTTGCAGTTTTCATGTACACCTACTGCTTTAACACAATGGTCAATAAGTGGAAAATCTAGGACAGAGTAACATCAATATTAATCAGGTTCAAAAAATGTTCAAATGTTTGTTAAGCTTAAGGGACGTAACTACAGGGTCATCAGTCCCTAAACTTACAAACTACTTATGAACTACTTACGAACTAGGACGGCACAAATATCCATGCCCAAGGGGGGATTCGAACCCCCGACTGTAGTGGCCATGCAGACCGTGACTGGAGCGCCTCAGTCCCCTCAGCCACCGCGGACGGCTATTAATCAGGATTGAATACTACTGACTACATAGGCTAGAGGAAGCCTGAAATTAAAGATAGCCACATAAAAATTCGACTCCTGGAAATCAATGACATATTGAATGTTTCAGTGGCTCCATTGTTAAAAGCTCGATACCGGATCCAAACAACTGAGAGTTTCGTGTCTAGGATGTACTTTTTCCATTCTTTGGCAACAGTCTCTTTATTATGGAATAACAATGGTTATAAAACATGTTAATGACAAACTTGTTTCTATGTAGGAGCCCATCTACATCCATTCCCTATCTGCAACAAGCTCAGCAGATAGCCTCTTGTGACATGATGCCACATTTGGTACACATTTGAAGTCGAAGACACCACACTATCAAGTGACAAATTCCAAGTGAGTCGTAATTATCAGTTGTCAAATGACAGTATCAACTATAAAGCTTATTACCACTAACCTCTATGGTTTTGTTCTGACAAAAATTTTATGCAATAATTATAATAAGTCAGAAATAACAATTGCTGAAATCAACCAAATATAACCAGGAACCAAAACTTTTGTGTAAATAACTATTATCATCAGAAATTTTATGCTACAGAGCAATTTCCAGCAATAAATACAACGAGCATACCTCCTGCTGCATATTTTACTTATTCTTCATAACAAAAAATCCATATGAATAAATATTGTGGTGACAATACTATGTACAATTAACATACTGTATACATGATGCACAATTAATATCTGCAATCAAATTGCAATAATCTTATAGATAGCTAATTTTAGTGGTGTTGCCAAGCAAGTCTCCAACTTCTTTCAATCAATCATTATTCAGAGATTAATACTCACTTATCAAAGAGCTCCTGTTCCTCCATTTGATCTATATCCTGCCACTCGAGCTTATGATTACTATGGAACAAGTTCTTCACTATTTTGGCTAATATTGGATAATCAAATAATGGCCTCTCTTCTGAAAGATTCAGTTCCTTCTGTGAAGTACTGGCATTTTCAACAGCTGCATGTACTGGTGTCAGTGAAGTATGATCTTGAATGGTATTTTCCTTATCAGTTATTTGTTTCTGTTCATCTGGACTATTACAATGTATCTGATTATCTCCATTTCCCCGATTCTTTTCGCAATCAACAGGTAACTCCTTAATTATGGCAAGTAAAAATTCTTTGTATAAAGAACCTGGAGCAAAAAGGAAATAGAACACTTTCTAGAAGAAGTATTTGCTTCATTTAATAATTCAGAGTGCAATAAAATTATTACATTTCTAATAATATATTAACTTAATACAGACCTAGATTTTGTAGTTTTTTTTAAACTTATTTTTAGAAATGAGATTCAATTGTAAGATACTGTAATGACCATCTAGAAAAGGACATACCACTTTAACAGATTCAGCATTGATTTCAAAAATCCAGAACAGAGGTAGCCGGGACTGCTAGTATTACAACATTTTTCAAACAACATCATAACTATATACAGTAATTGGGAATGCCACACATTTGTTTGTGGCGATGCTTGAAATATTTAAACAAATATATATTTGTCAAAAAATATCTTGTACCTATTGCTTTTACATTACATTTGTTTCGGTGTGGGACATACAGAAACACCAAAGCATTTGGTAAACCATGTCAAACAAAGATTTCTCTTTCCTATGGAGCCTTACTGACAAGAGCAAGCACATTATAGATATGTGTCAAACATTTAAATGAATTTTCAGCCACCATTCATATAAATGTATAGATAATTTCTATATAGATGCACAATAGAGTCGGATCTCTTTTGGGAATCTAAGAAGGGCTGCAATCAAGTGGAGGAATGGATGTGAGACATTGCAACATCAGTGTGTGATAGGTTGGAAATTTAGGTTGGAAAGGAAATGTGTCAGAGTGAGCAATACTACTGAGGCAACAGTTTTTAAGAAGTGGGGAATCTAGGTTTAAGTCCCAAACCAGCATAAATTTTCAACCTCACCAATGAATTTCATTCCATGTTCTATGACAGCCAGTAAGTCTGAAATTTCCTATTTCGTTACTGCCCAAATAAGGACTCTTTTTGGCAAACCTACCATTACAAAAGGTGTTTCCTCATTTCTTTCTTTCACTGACTTTTTGTTTTGTATTATGAAGTTCAAATGTGTTTACAATGGCCACAAAAGACAAATAAATACAACCATTTCTTCCACAATTTGATCCATTTTCTCTTGCTATGTAATGAGCTATCAGTTAGTCTGATTACACAGTTATATAACACCAAGTCCCATGTATTGTATAACATGTGTCAAAATAGTTATAGCCTGAGCTGTATAGCCACACCCTTTTGTCAACATACCTAGTTTGTTTTTATGCATATGAAAATTAAGATCATCATCATAAGACATCTATAGTCCGATTAACGTTTGTCACATGCCACTAGAGTGTTGCTACATATGCACCTGGCTACCACTGGGCTGTAGGTGATGCACAAAGATGTCAGGCCACTTGAAAAAGCTGTTAACACATTTTACAACGCGGAACAGTGTTAGAAGGCTACCAAGAGTTAACGATAGCAATGTGTAAAAGTTCTGTTGACAAAAAATTTTAAGTAATCAGTGACTGAACTGCAGCATAAGGCACTTTTTGCAGTCCTCAGTTTAATCCCATGTTGTGACCCAACATGATGTACAATGTATAATAAGTAAGGACAGTTTACAACTCACCGCAAAGACTTGGCGACAAGCTGCGACAGGCACATACAAAAGACACACACATACAACACTTCCAGCTATCGGCCATGGCCTTCACACAATCACACAGGCACACAACACAGTCATACAACCATCACCTCCGGCTGCCGCACTTCGAATCTCTGCGGCGAGTAAATCGGTGATGGAAGGGGAGGGGAGGGAAGAGGGGATAGGAAGGTTACGTCACGGTGGTGGGGATGCGTTAGATGGGAGTAACGAGATGCAGCTTAGGAATGGAGTGAGGAGGCGGGTGAGGGGAGAAAAATAAAATAAAATAAATATACAAAATGCATGCACACTGCAAGTACACAAGACCAGATAGTGAGGTAAGAACTGTAAGGTATGGAACAAAAAAGGTAAGTTATCGCAGGTTGAGGCCTGGTTGATTTCAGGATCGGATAATGTATTGTAGGGATAATTCCCATCTGTGCAGTTTAGAAAAGCATGTGCTCCACTGCATGCTGTGCCACAGGGTGGTCCACCTTGTTTTTGGCCACAGTTTGACAGTGGCCTTTCATCCTAATGGATAGCTGGTTGGTGGTCATGCCAATATAGAGAGCTGCACAGTGTTTGCAGCACAGTTGGTAAATTACGTTGCTGCTTTCACAAGTGGCCTGGCCTCTGATGGGTAGGATAAGCCTGTGACAGGACTGGAACAGGAAGTGATGGGTGGGTGAATTGGACAGGACTTGCAGCGGGGTCTTCCACAAGGATATGATCCCTGTAGCAGTGAGATGGGTTTTGGGGTGGCATAAGGATGAACTAGGATGTTGTGGAGATGGGGAGGGCAACAGAACACCACTTTAGGAGGGGTGGGAAGGATCTTTGGCAGGATGTCTCTCATTTCTGGGCACGAGGATAGAAATTCAAAACCTTGGCGAAGGCTGTAATTTAGTTGTTCGAGTCCACGGAAGTACTGGTGACAAGGGGAGCGCTCTTTTGTGGATGGTTACTGGTGTTAGGAGGAGGATTTGGGATCTGTGAGGATATGGCAAGGGAGATCTGTTTGCGGACTAGTTCTGTGGGGGAGGCCTTTGCGAGACCCTCAGCTTATTCAGAAAGGGAGTTCTTGTCACTGCCGATATGCCGTCCACGGGTGGCCAGGCTGTAAGGGAGGGAATTTTTTATGTGGAAGGGATGGCAAGTGTAGGTACTATTGGTGGTTGGTAGGTTCAATATGGACGAAGTGTGGATGGAACCATCAGTGAGGTGGAGGTTGACATCCAGGAATGGTAGGTTGAGGAAGACCAGGTGCAGTGGATGGGGGAGAAGGAATTGAGGTTCTGAAGAAAGGAGGATAGGGTGTCCTGGCCCTGAGTCCAGATCATGAAAATATCATCAATGACTGAACCAGACCAGAGATTTGAGGTTTTGGGAAGTCCTGTGAAGTTGGCACCCCTTTTTTGGAAAATGTACATTTTTTTCAGAGTTCTAGACAGATATACAATAGCTCTGGAGTTCTCTGTACAAAATTTAAATAGTTCTGCATAATTTCGCCGAAAAAATACGAAAAATTACCACAAAATTTAGTTTTTTCAAAATAATTTTTTGCCTAATATTTCAAACATAGTTTTGATCACAGTTCTAAATAGCTCTCAAAGAGTTCTACAGGAAATCCTCATGACATTTTTCTGTGCAAATTATACTTCATGAGATAATTGCAATAATGGGGAATCCATTTACATGCTACTGTGAAGTTGGCACCCCTTTTCTCAAAAATGTGCATTTTTTTCAGAGTTCTAGGCATATATGCAATAGTTCTGGAGTTCTTTGTACAAAATTTGAATAGTTCTGCAGAATTTCGCAGAAAAAATAGTGAAAATTACCACAAACTTGAGGTTTTTTTTTTTTTTTTTTTTTTTTTTTTAATAATTATTTGCCTATTAGCACAAACATAGTTCTGATCACAGTTCTAAATAGCTGTCAAAGAGTTCTACAGGAAATCCTAATGACATTTTTCTGTGCAGATGATACTTTATCAGCTAAATGCAGTAATGTGGAATTCATTTTCACGTTACTGTAAATTGGCACCATTTCTTCGAGAAATACACATTGTTTTTTGGGGTTCTGTGTACATATACTATAGTTCTAGAGTTCATGTGAATATTTCTGTGTAATTGCCCAAAAAAAATTATGTTCACAATTTTAAATATCTGATAAGCTGTCTTATTTGTGCCCCTTATTCGAGAAATATACATTTTTCTTAGGTCCTCACAGATATTCTATCCGCTGCACATTCAATTTGTTTTTACGTCTGAGTGATTACTGCTTATTGTAAACAAGAACTATTGCACATGTCCCTAGAACTCTGGAAAAAGTCTAATTTTTTAGAAAAAACGGGTGTAAATTCCACAGTAGCATGTAAATGAATACTCCATTATTATAATTATCTCATAAAGTATAATCTGCACAGAAAAATGCTATTAGGATTTCCTGTAGAACTCTTTGACAGCTATTTAGAACTGTGATCAGAACTATGTTTACGCTTATAGGCAAATAATTATTTGGAAAAAAACTAAAATTTGTTATAAATATTTGTAATTTTTTCGCGAATTAGTGCAGAACTATTTAAATTTTGTGCAGAGAACTCCAGAACTATTGTATATCTGTCTAGAACTCTGAAAAAAATGTACATTTTCCAAAAAAGGGGTGCCAACTTCACAGGATGCTAGGAAGGATTCCTCCAGATGGTCCATAAATAGATTGGCATAGGAGGGTGCCATGCCGGTGCCCATGGCTGTGCCTTGGATTTGATGGTAAACTTCTGTGGTAATGCGCGGCGCGTGTGTTTGAACGGCGCACCGCCCGTTACCAGGAGTGGCCGCTGTGCGGCGCTGGATGCACTACCGCACTGCACCCTTCTGGCTGCACGGTGTTTTGAGAGAGGCACTGAGCCAGCCGTAAACCTTGCCTCAGTTATATGCTTACTGTCCTCACGAAAGTGTCTCCGGACAATACTACTAACTAGGACAAGAGTGGGTGTGTACACATGTATCTTGTGTGGACTTCGATGGGATGGTTCAAGATCCTAGTGACACTTTTAGCTGGCGTAAAGTGCATAGGTGTGTTATTAGTCATAACACAATTGGCGACGAAGGTGGTGTTTGAACTGGCGTGTGCTCCATCGTGGACGTTGGTGGACAACGAAGGACTGGCTCCAGCGGACTTTCAGCTGCCCCCGTGGGGCCAAATCATGCAGCAATCATTACAGACTGTGGTTGAATCCATTCAGCGGTTAACTACGAATGTGTCGGGTCAGGCGGACCACTTTGACTCACTGGTGTCGCGGTTGCCGTCGGCTCTGCGGCCGGCGTTTGATTCTAGTTCTGTGTCTTCCATTACAGTATTTCCTCCTCCATTCCCTGGCTTTGATGATTCTTTAGAAGATTGGGACTCTTTATGAAAACCTGCTATGTCAACATTTCCTCGCATTCGGGCTGTCCGACCCGGCGTTGCGTAAGGCTTTATTTCTTTCGTGGGTATCCCCTCACATCTATCAACTTTTGCGTCAATTAGCACCCCTGCAGGAAACCGGATGCTTTGTCTTTTGGTGAGATGTGTCGTTTGTTGTCGGCCCATTACCGCCCACGTATGCATGATATTGCGGCACGGTTTGAATTTCACCAGTTGCATAAGAAACCCAGTCAGTCCTATCGGGCGTGGACCGCAGAGCTGCACGGTCTTAGCCGTTGATATATGTTCATTACTCTGACCCACAATGAGTCATATGGTGATGCCGCACACTCCCGCTTGCACGCAGCGACCTATTCCATCCTGCCCTCTTTGTTTTGTACAACATGACAGGGATGATTGCCCCAAGCGTTGGGTTACATGTCACTCGTGCAAGAAAAAAAAGGCCACATAGCTTCTGAGCAAGATGACGAGATGGTTGTTAAACTTGTCCAGACGATTCACTCTCCGTCTCCCAGACTTTTTGTTGAAGTTCAGATTTTTGACAAGGCGGTAACCTTACTTGTTGATACAGGAGCTTCTGTTTCTCTTCTCAATTATATCACATATGTACGGCTTGGCTTGCCCCCTCCGGCTGCTGTTAACTGTTCTTTGCATGGCTATAGCTGCCAGCGCATCCCTCTCTTGGGTCACGTTATGGCTTCCACGGCGTATAAATCTGTCGTCAGGCCAGTCACTTTTCTTGTTGTTGACGAGACTGCGGCTGCAAACATTTTCAGCCTGGATGCTTTTAATTTTTTTTTCTTTTATACTTTTTTTTCTCTTTTTTTTTTCTTTCTCTCTCTCACTCTCTCTCTCTCTCTCTCTCTCTCTCTTTTTTTTTTTTTTTTATTGATGATTCTGTCAATCTCCTGTCAGATTCAGTTCCTTTCTCGGAGTTGGATGCTCTTTGTTGGGAATTTTCTCCCTTGTTTTCGGGTGGCCTGGGTTGTACCATGGGCTTTACTGCCTACATTACTATAAAACCGACGGCGCAACCCACGTTTTTTCGGGCGCGCCATGTGCCGGTGGCCCTGCGTGACCAGCTTAAGGCCAAATTGGATCGCCTGTAGGACTTGAAGGTCTTAACTCCTACTCCTTCCAGTAAATGGGCTACAACACTGGTTATTGTAAAGAAGCCTGGGGGGTCTTTATGTATCTGTGGGGATTTTAAAGTCACCATCAATGCACAGTCTGTGATTGACTCGTACCCCATGCCCCATACAGATGAACTCCTTGCTTTACTTTCTGGTTCCCACTCTTTTTCTCTCTTAGTTTTAGCGGAAGCCTATCTTCAGCTTCCTTTGGACGACGACACCAAACATCTATTGGTCGTCAACACTCCCTTTGGGTTATACCAATATCAGCAACTCCCTTTCGGGGTCGCTAGTGCCCCGGTTATTTTTCAGCGCTACTTAGAGCAGCTCCTCCGTCCGGTTCCAGGCTGTGTCAACTACTTAGACGATATTGTCGTGACCGGGGCCTCACCCCACGAACATTTACAAAACCTTTGGGAACTTTTCTCTGTCCTACAAGCAGCCGGTCTCCGCTGCAACCTGTCCAAGTCTAGTTTTTTTCCAACCTTCTATTCCTTATTTGGGGTTTGAAGTGTCTTCAGCGGGCGTTCGACCTTTGTCGGATCGCAAGGCCGCGGTACAGTCTCTGCCGCGTCCCACATCTGTTAGAGATGTACAGGTCTTCTCAGGCAACATTGCCTATTACCACCATATTTTACTGGGGGCCACCTGGGTAGCGCATCCTTTACATCGTCTGCTTCACAAGGGTGTTTTCTTTGCCTGGTCGTCTGAGCATGATCTGGCGTTATGCACGTTAAAGCGCTTACTGGTTTCTGCACCTTGTTTGATGCAGTATGTTCCTGGGCAACATCTGGTTCTGGCTACGGATGCGTCCCAACATGGCATTGGAGCGGTTTTGGCCCATAAGTATCCCGATGGGTCGGAACGCCCCATCGCATACGCATCCAAGACGTTGACGGCAACCCAGCAATGGTACTCTCAAATTGAAAAGGAGGCATTAGCCATTGTATATGCTTTGAAGAAATTTCACGTTTACTTGTATGGGGTCAAAGTTCATCTTATTACTATCATAAGCCCTTGGTGTGTCTATTTCACCCTACAGCAGCGCTTCTTGACAAGGCAGCTCATAGGTTGCAACGTTGGGCTCTCTTTCTTTCCCGTTATAATTATGAAATCCATTTCCGTCCCACGGCAAAGCATGCTAATGCGGACACATTATCGATTATCGCGCCTCCCGGCGGGTCCTGATCCTGACTTTGATCACCGCCGCCTCTGCCCTGTGGACACTGCTGTGGGCACTCTTCATCGACACTGGGATCAGTTGCACCCGCGGCTCCTGGCAGGTTCACAGGCGTCACCTCCACCCCTGCCTCCTCCAGGGCCTGTTTCACCAGCATGCTCCGTGCCAACACCTTCGGGGGGGAGGGGAGGGGGGGAGCCGACTTCTGTACTGCGTGCTGTGTTCGGCTGAGCTCTGTCGGCGGTATGGGCACCTTTCCTGGCACTGGCACCAGTCCCAGCAGCTACATCCCTGAGCGCTGGGTTGCCGCCACTTTCGGCTTCCCTCACTGAGCCTCCGGCACTGGACGGTGGGGAGAGGGCCACCGCTTCCGAAGCTATGGACATCCAGACACCAGAAAGGACCATGACTCAACCTGTGAGTAATGAAACCACTCCTTTTTTATCTCCAGTTCTGGGGGCGGACGGTGCATCCTGATCCCCGGTAATTGCGAGCAACATACACAGAGGTAATGTATGTGGTTGTCAAAAGGTTATCTCAAAAGATACCGGGAACTAAATTTGTAGTGTAAACATTTTCAATGTATCGTACCAAACCCACTTCATTTCTAGTTATTTAATACAATTAAAGGTTGCCACCTTCAGTTTACAATATTGACTTAACAAGTGGAATTCCATTAACATTCGGACTACTTAGAAAACGGTCACTTCACTCACATGTGAACATGGATTTTAATGCCTACATATTCAATTACCTGTTTAAAATAATCTATTTAGAGTGGTGTCTTACAAAAGCCAGCCGGCCATCAATGGGATGAGAGAGTCGATTTTCTTACAGTCAAGAAATATAACATAAAGAAAAAAATGATACAATAATTTTCAGTGGGTTATGCCTGGCATACCCATTCAAATTATGGGGTATGCTTGAGTGACCGAGCACACCCGTAGTCGGCGCCTATGCTAGCGAAGCATCACAATACCGACTTTTACGTTTATAGTTAAAATCAACAAAATGCTTCCGTGAAGAGATTTTTCAACATAGAATCAGACAAACGAGATCTGTGTTAATGAGTATCACTGGGGGGGGAGGTGGGGGGGGGGAGGTGGGGGGGTGAGGGAGGGAGGAGGGGGGTCAATTACAAAAATTGCTAAAATGTAGTACAAATAAATATCGTCTTTCATTCTAGCTGCAATTTTGTAGTTGTGCCTTATGATAACACCGTGTGTCTTCGACGTACATTGCGAGGAATTGAACCGCGTAGTTTAACAATACTTCAAGATAAATATAGAAATAGATAATGGAATACATAAGCTATAATTATAAAACTTTTTAAACCACCCAGAAATATATTTCAAAATGTTTTTGTACACAAAAATGAAGCAATGAGTATTATTTAACCCACGGGCACTAGCAATATGAGCATTTAGGTCACCGTAATTTTAAAACGACTGGCATTTTGTTACTTTTAAATATTAAAATTTGAAGTTTTCTCTTACTAAAACTACAGAAATTACTTGTTTACACTTATTAAGTACATTTCGAACTGGTCGTGTAATCTGAGCAATAGGCTATACACGCGAATGATCGTTTAACTCTTAAAGCCACAAGATCTCATGGGTTAAAATCCCGGTTTCTGGCTGAAATTCAAGTTTTTTTTCCTGGTTTTCCCCAGTTTCAAGGTTCGGTGGCCACCCTGCTCACTCATCCCTGCTCTATAATCATGACAACATGAAGTTTTCCAAAACCAAACTTTTATCTACAATGATCATCAATTGCTGTATAGACCAGCTGTTAAAATATTTAAGCATGGGAATAATTTAACAGAAGAGCAAAGTTATTAATTTTAGTAATTTTTGCACAACATTTCCACACAATTAAAATAAAAAACTTTGTACCCTTGACAGCTGACAATCAGTAGTCAATTTTTATCTGTGACAATTATCATTTCTGCCGATCATGTGTAAAGTCAATCATGTTGATCTTACACAACATTTATGGCACTCTCTAATGTCAGACACGTTTTCAACAAGACTCGGCATCACCAGTTAACATCCTTGAAGATTTCCAGTCCAACTCTGAATGAAACACGGACAAAGTTTCATCAACCATGGCCACACAATGAAATACACAGCAGCCATGTGTGACACACGGTTGATAAAGTCTTATTTTAAAAGGAATACTATAGATACTGATAGTGTCTCACAAAAGTAAAATTTTTTTCTCCAGATTAATAATTGAATAAAAATAGCCACTTGCAACCCAAATGTAATTATTAAGCTCAGATTTACCTTTCATATCACTGAGATGTGAAAAATCGCCAATCTTATTCAGTTTCTTAAGTAATTCAATGCTTTTCCCAGCATGAAGGACCTTTTCAGCAACATCTTCCAACAGAGGCAGTGGTTCTATTCCTTTTGATTTGAGACAATCTATGTAAGGGTGCAATGTGAAGCCTTCTTCCCACAATTCCCAAGTTCTATCTACTACATCGTCATTCCTGAAAATCAAATGAAAATGCTTGAAACAAAAAAGAAATTTTGAAAAACTACATACTGTTTATCCTCAAGTCAATTTAAAAGTCAATAAGACCATAGTGTGACGATACATAATTATTTTGAAATTTTTAACTAATCACTTGTTTTGTAGTTAAAGAACGGAATATATGGCTGTTGATGATCATATGTTTGCCAATCGTCAACTTATATTGATATTAACAATTTTTTTGTGATTAAGAGTAATTATATTCACAAAATACTTGGAATGACTCCATTTAACACAAATAATTATATATAGGTGTTATATAAACTGTAATATGCTAAAACCCTGAGATTTTTGTGTCACATGACGTGACATAATTATGACGTAAACTGTATTATATGTACACCAGTACAGCAAACACTGTCTGTCTGTATCTGTTTTGTGAAAGATGTATTTTTTCATTATATGTGAGCTAAAAGAGCAATGAATACTTTACGTTAGTAAAATGGGTGATGCGTCAATGCTTTGAGCAGTTATCTGATGTCAATACTCAATATGAAAAATATTCTGGACTTTGTGTGCTTGAAAGGAAGTCAATATGGGCCAAACAAAGAAGATGATTTTGATTTATGTGCTATTGATTTTTGAATAAAAGTTTTGTTTTCTGAAAAACAGAGCAGTATGGATAGAAAAACCTGGTAGTTTCATACCGATTTATAAACATTTTCTAACAGTCGACTTTTTGCGAGCGTTTACAGTTCTATTTGATGAAGTGTTAGGCTTACATGCTGAGACATTTCAATAGTATCGCCTAACAACCTATTAACACTCAAGAACATTATAAATTCAACAACTTGTCTTGACTAACAAATAGCAAATTTTACAATAGAAGAAATAAACTGTTTTTACTTACCTAAAATAACTATCTTGAAGCAGGCAGTGATTGTGAGTTAAAATGTCATTCTAAATATTTTTCTAACAGTTATTACACGATTGCTTTATTGGATTTGAAAAATACAGTACTTTAAATTTTCATGTATAAGTAATATTACTTAGTGCAGAAATTTCAAACTTATTTTGAGGAAATAAAACAAAAACTAAAAATCAATGTTTATTACAATACAAATCTGCACTAGCAGCAGTAGCAAAAGAAAAAATGAAAAATTTAACACTATTCCTACAACAATTATACTAAATGTTGTAACTTCACATAGTATTTATTTACACAAAGTAACTCATTTGAAAATTTAAATATAAAAAATAGACGAAGATTACTCACCAGGCGAAGGAGCACAGGTGTAACAGCATCACAAATAAATAAATGAATACACACACACACACACACACACACACACACACACACACACACACAAACGCTAGCTTTCGCAGCCTGCTGCTTCATCAGGCAGAAGGGAAGGAGAGGGAACAGGAAATGATGAGGGTTTTAAGGAAGGTGGTAAGGAGCCATTCCAATCCCGGGAGAGGAAAGACTTACCTTGGGGGGAAAAATGGAGGGTAAACAAATGCACACACACCCACACATTCACACCGACACAAGTACACCTAGGCAGACATACTGTAGAAAGCAAAGAAGTTAGACAGAGATACCACTTGACAATATATCTGTCCACAGAACCGAGGCAAAGATGTTAAAGATGGTGGGCGGGAATTTGAATTTAGTGGAGGTTGAGACCAGGTGGGCCATGGGAAGAGAGAATATGCTGAAGGGCTAGTTCCCATCTCTGGAGTTCTGAAGGATTGGTGTCAGTGGGAAGTATCCAGATAACCCGGACGGTGTAGCACTGTGCCAAGATGTGCTGGCCGTGCACCAAGGCGTGTTTAGCCACAGGGTGATCCTCGTTACCAACAAACACTGTCTGCCTGTGTCCATTCATGCGAATGGACAGTTTGTTGCTGGTCATTCCCACATAGAACGCTTCACAGTGTAGGCATGTCAGTTGGTAGATCACGTGCGTACTATCGCAAGTGGCTCTGTCTCTGATCGTGTACACCTTCCGGGTTACGGGACTGGAGTAAGTGGTGGTGGAAGGGTGCATAGGGCAGGTTTTACAATGGGGGCGGTTACAAGGGTAGGAGCCAGAAGGTAGGGAAGGTGGTTTGGGGATTTCATAGGGGTGGACTAGGAGGTTATGGAGGTTAGGTGGGAGGCGGAAAGACACTCTCGGTGGAGTAGGAAGGATGTCATGAAGGACGGATCTCATTTCGGGGCAGGATTTAAGGAAGTCGTATCCTTGCTGGAGAGCCACATTCAGAGTCAGCTCCAGTCCCGGAAAGTATCCGGTGACAAGAGGGGCAATTCTGGGATTCTTCTGTTGAAGGTTCTAAATTTGGGGGGATGAGGAAATGGCTCTGGCAATTTGTTTCTCTACCAGATTAGGAGGATAGCTGCTGGATGTGAAAGCTGTTATTAGGTTATTGGTGTACTGGTTCAGAGCTTCAGGACTGGAGCAGACCCGTTTGCCACGAAGACCTAAGCTGTAAGGAAGGGAACGTTTGATATGGAATGGATGGCAGCTGTCATAATGGAGGTACTGTTGTTTATTGGTAGGTTTGATGTGGACGGATGTGTGGAGTTGGCCGTTGGACAGATGGAGGTCGACATCGAGGAATGTGGCATGGGATTTGGAATAGGACCAGGTGAATTTGATGGGACCAAAGGAGTTGAGGTTGAAGAGGAAATTCTGGAGTTCTTCTTCACTGTGTGTCCAGATCATGAAGATATTATCAATGAATCTGTACCACACTTTGGGTTGACAGGCTTGGGTATCCAGGAAGGCTTCCTCTAAGCGTCCCATGAATAAGTTTGCGTACGAGGGGGCCATCCTGGTTCCCATAGCTGTTCCCTTTAGTTGTTGGTATGTCTGGCCCTCAAAAGTGAAGAAGTTGTGGGTTAGGATGAAGCTGGCTAGGGTATTAAGGAAATAGGTTTTAGGTATGGAAGTGGGTGGTCGGCGTGAAAGGAAACACTCCATCGCAGCAAGGCCCTGGGTATGTGGGATATTTGTAACCATTGATGCCACTTCCTTATACACAAATAATCCTTGTAACCATTGATGCCACTTACTTATACACAAATATCCCACATATACAAATATCCTTAGAGGAAGCCTTCCTGGATACCCAAGACTGTCAAAATAGAACAAAACACAAATTTTTCAAATAATCACAAATCTGTTACTGTCTATAACATGGCTTGGAGATGGAGAGCAAGATGGTGACTCCACTCAGGAACAGACTGTCCTTGTCAGAGCGGTATGGCACTTATATGTTGTTTAGGGAGCACAGGAACACATCAGTTATCAGAGAATCCTTGTCGGCATGGCAAGGACCATGCTGGCTGCGCAGATTTTCCTTGTTGACACTATCTGCCATTGTCAGGGGGACCACAGATACAGCAGTGCAGTCGTCGCACCTGTGCGGTCTAGCTGGTTCTCTTACAACCCTCTTGTGGACACTAACTGCTTGCTGAGTGCTACACGGTCCCAAAGTACTGAGCGATATGGTGCAACATTGAGGCACCACACTCATTCCCCCCACCCACCCCCCACCAAATGGCAGTGATTGGGGAGAGAGGGGGCAGTGTTACAGTGAAGAGGCATGGTCTGCTTGGCTGGCAACAGCCATTGTCTGGGGCATCTGGAGGCAAAGCGGTATACGTGGTGGAAGAAGGTACTATGAGCGTAGGCAATTGAAGGGATTTCCCGTGGCAGCTACGTGGAGCCCAAATCCATGGGAGGCAAAAGCTGAAGGGGAGATGGCCGAGGATGCAGCAGCAGGGACAGCAGCTGCACAGGTGGTGAACAGCCTGTGGTGATGATGGAAGAGAGCCTGTTTCCTGCTGTTGCAACAGGAAGTAGTGATGTGGCAGTGGCATTCAAGGAAGAGGCACCTGCAGATGAGAGTGCCCAGGTGGCATGGGTGATGATGATGGTGGTGGTGGTGGTGGTGGTGGTGGATTGCCTGGAGACATGTGGCCAATCCACAGTTGCTCCTGAGGGACTCAACCAGTGGCAGCATCAGAAATGGCACGAGGGCACAGATGATTTAGGTACTGTTACTGAAGACATCCTAAACTCTCTTGAACAATGTGTGTACCTTTTTTTTTTTTTTTTTGTGGTTTTAGGGCGCACAACTTCTATGGTCATTAGTGCCCAGCCAAGAACATAGATTCGCTATTATCTCAAAAATTTAAAAAAAAATGGTGACTGTCAGAACATCAACAAGAGGCTAAAAACGAAAGATAAAATTAAAAGGGTTAAATATCCTTGGATAAGTTGGCCAAGTTTATAAAACGCAAAACTCTAGCAGCTGCTCGTGTGTCATCAGCTAAAATTTCCTCCAGAGTAGACGGAAAGTGAAGGGCTACACAAGTCAGTAAAACATGTCGCACTGTCAGCAGTTCACCGCAGGAGCACAGCGGTGCAGGGTCGGCGGAGAGCAAGTGACGGTGGCTGAAACGGCAGTGACCGATCCACAACTGGGCCAGGATGACCTCCCGCCGAGAGGGGCGTGAGGAGGTTCTCCAAGCGGTCGGGATCGGTTTTACAGTTCGCACTTTATTGTTGTACATTGACGTAAAAGGTAGCCATGCGAGGCAAAAGAGCTGCGGCCTTGGCTGCTATGTTGGCGGTCTCATTCCCGGGCACACCCACGTGGCCAGGGACCCACAGAAAAGAAACCTGACAGCTGTTATCTGCTACCAACTGAAGGGAGTGTTGGATTCAATACACAACAGGATGGGTCGAGAAAGGGTCCTTAAGACTCTGCAGGGCACTAAGGGAGTCCGAACATATGGCATAGAAAGGTTGGCGGTGACGGCAGGTATACAAAACGGCCTGGTGGAGGGCAAAAAAGCTCAGCCGTGAAATTCGAGCACCGGTCAGGGAGCTTGTATTGGAAACGGTTGTCCCCGATGACGAAGGCAGATCCAACACCGGCAATGCTCTTGGAACCATCAGTGTAAATAAATATGGTGTGTTATCGAACTGCGAACGGAGTTCGACAAGCCTCCAGCGGTATACCAAATCCGGAGTGCTTTCCTTGGGGAGTGAACTAAGTTCAAGGTGAGTGTGAACCTGGGCCTGATGCCACGGTGGCAATGGGCTTTCGCTCAACCGAAAGGTGGAAGGAAGGGTAAAATCGAGCCACTGTAGTTGGCGGCGAAACCGAACTCCAGGTGGAAGTAAGGCAATCGCAGACAACTGATATTGGCGATCGAGTGAGTCGTCAAAAAATAATCGGTAAGATGGATGGTTGGGCATCGACCGCAGGTGGTATGCGTACCGACACAAGAGTATGTCGCGCCGAGTGGTCAAGTCTAATACAGCAGCCTCGGCATACAGACTTTCAACAGGGCTGGTAAAAATGCACCGGTTGCCAGACGTAATCCCCGATGGTGAATAGAGTTCAGACGACGGAGAATCGACGGCCGTGCAGAAGAGTATACAAAGCTTCCGTAGTCGAGCTTCGACTGAACAATAGCTTGGTAAAGGTGAAGCAGGGCGGTACGATCCGCTCCCCATGATGTGCCACTGAGGACACGAAGAACATTAAGGGATCGGGCACAACGGGCAGCCAGGTAGGACACATGTGTGGACCAGCAAAGTTTACGATCCAACTTTAGCCCCAAGAATTTCGTAGTCTCCACGAAAGGGAGAGCAACAGGGCCGAGACGTAGAGAAGATGGAAGAAATTCCTTGTATCTCCAGAAGTTGATGCACACCGTTTTCTCAGTGGAGAATCTGAAGCCGTTTGCGATGCTCCAGGAATATAGACGGTCAAGACAGCGTTGAAGAGAACGCTTCAAGAGACACGTCCGCTGGGCGCTGGAATAAATTGCAAAATCGTCTACAAAAAGGGATCCGGAAACGTCGGCTGAAAGGCAATCTATGATCGGATTGACTGCAATGGCAAAGAGAGCCACACTCAAGACGGAGCCCTGCGGTACCCCATTCTCCTGGCGAAAGGTATCTGACAAAACAGAGCCCACCCGTACCCGGAACTTGCGATTCGCCCAAAAAGCTTGAATGAAAAGAGGGAGGCGGCCCCGAAGGCCCCATGTGTGCAAAGTGCGGAGAATGCCCGGTCTCCAACAGGTATCGTATGCCTTCTCCAAGTCGAAGAACACTGCTACTGTTTGACGCTTCTTTAGAAAGTTATTCATAATGAAGGTCGACAACGTAACGAGGTGATCAGCAGCAGAGCGGTGTCGACGAAAACCGCATTGGACATTTGTTAGGAGGCGGCGAGATTCGAGGAGCCAGACCAACCGAGCGTTAACCATGCGTTCCATTACCTTACAGACACAGCTCGTCAGAGAAATAGGACGATAGCTGGAAGGAAGATGTTTGTCCTTCCCTGGTTTGGGGATGGGGACAACAATGGCTTCACGCCAACTTGTGGGAACACGACCTTCAGTCCATATGCGATTGTAGGTACTAAGAAGAAAACTCTTGCCCGCAGGAGAGAGGTTCTACAGCATCTCAATATGAATGGAATCGGGCCCGGGAGCAGAAGATCGGGACAGGGCGAGAGCACGGTCTAGCTCCTGCATGGTGAATGCGACGTTATAATTTTCACGATTAAAAGAGTGGAAAGAAGGCGGCCGTTCCTCCTCTACCTGTTTTCGAGGGAGAAAGGCAGGGTGATAATGGGCAGAGCTCGAAACCTCCACAAAGAAATGGCCCAATGCGTTGGAAACGTCAGCGGGGTCCACGAGGACTGCGTTCTCCACGGTCAGGCCAGGAATCGGTGAGTGGACCTTGATGCCGGATAAACGGCGTAGGCCACGCCAAACAAAGGTGGAGGGGGTAAAACAGTTAAAAGAACTAGTAAAAGCAGTCCAGCAAGCTTTCTTGCTGTTGTTTATGATACGACGACATTGCGCTCTCATACGTTTATAATGTAAGCAATTCTCCAAAGTTGGGTGGCGGCGGAAGGTGCGTAACGCACGGCGCCGGGCTCTAAGCACGTCGCGGTAGGCTGCAGTCCACCAAGGGACCTGGACACGATGTGGAGAAGAGGAAGTACAAGGTATGGAACGTTCGGCAGCTGTGAGAATAACCTCTGTGAGGTAGTCGACCTGACTGTCAGAGTTTGGAAAATTCCGATCATGAAAAACACCCATGGAAGAATAAAGCCCCCAGTCGGCTTTAGAAATGTTCCAACTGGTGGGACGAGGAGATAGGGAATGATGCAGAAAGTGGATGATACAGGGGAAATGGTCACTCGAGTACGTGTCAGAAAGTGCACACCACTCAAACCGACCGGAAAGCTGAGGAGTGCATATTGCGAGGTCTATATGGGAATAAGTGTGTGTTGTGTCTGAAAGGAAGGTCGGTGCACCGGTGTTGAGGCAGACAAGATCGAGGTGTTGGAGAAGGTCCACCAAAAGAGAGCCTCTCGAACAAGGTGCCGGAGAGCCCCATAGGGGGTGGTGGGCATTAAAGTCGCCTATCAACACGAAAGGTGAAGGGAGCTGGTCAACAAGGTGTAGCACATCTGCCCTAGTAAGGGCAGATGACGATGGCGAATAAATATTACAGAGGGAAAAAGTAAATGTGGATAGGGTGATGCGGACGGCAACTGCCTGTAGGTGAGTATGCAATGAAATGGGATGGTAATAGACATCGTCTCGAAGGAGCATCAGAACCCCTCCATGGGCTCGGATACCTTCCACGGGTGGCAGGTCGAACCGCACAGAGGTGTAGTGTGAAAAGTCTGCACGATCACTTGGACGCAACTTAGTTTCTTGGAGGCAGACGAGAAGCGGGCAGTGCAATCGAAGGAGTAGTTTTAATTCCTCCCGATTGGAACGAATGCCGCGAATATTCCATTGAAGGAGCGTCATGATAAAAAATGAGAGAAGAAAAGAAGATAAAAGGGAACAAGCAGATGGGGTCACCTCGACGGCCACTGAGGACCAGACTTCGAGGGAGCACTGCTATCGCCATCTAGTGGCAAAGGGTCATGTTCCATTGGTTCGATGGACGCGTCTGCCACCTCCCGGAATTGATCAGCAGGGGCAGCTTCCACCACCGGTAAACGGCCGGGTGCCCGACAGACGGAGTGTCCCGGTGAAACAGAAGACGGCCGAGGCCGGCAACTGTTGGATGGAGTGACCGAAGAGTCATGCCTCGGCGGGGAAGGGGGGGGGGGGCCGTTTTTTCTGGAAGTCTTCTTAGAAGTATGACGGGTGGAAGATGCGGTTGACGATTAAGAAGTCTGAGTCTTGAGAAAATCTTCACGGACTGGTTCTGTTTTTGAACTCTGGGCAGCAGATTTGGGTGCCCGGGATGTTTGTGAACTGGTCGACGAATTTGCTGCAGAACGGGCAGAAGGGATCGGAGAGGTGGAACGAGCAATTTTCGGGCTAGCCGACCTGACGACAGTGTCACACAACGTTAGATCGCAAGTCTGGATGCCTACCTCCTTAGTTGGTCGAGGGGAGGCGAGGACCTGGGTGAAGGTACCTGATGGGAGTACAGCGGGCTTCCTACTAGCTAATAATTTCCGAGCGGCATAGGTGGAGACCTTTTCCTTCATGCGAATCTCTTGGATGACCCGCTCTTCTTTATAAACGGGGCAGTCCCGTGAAGCAGCAGCATGGTCACCCATGCAATTAATGCAGCGAGGGGATGGAGGGAGACATTCACCCTCATGAGCGTCTCTGCCACAGGTGGCGCACTTGGCTGCATTTGGACAAGATTTACTTGTATGGTTGTACCTTTGGCAATGGAAGCAGCGTGTAGGATTTGGTATGTACGGGCGAACGGAAATGACTTCGTAGCCCGCTTTCACTTTAGATGGTAGGTCAACCCTGTCAAAAGTTAAGAAGACAGTACGGGTTGGCACGAGGTCATTGTTGACCTTTTTCATCACGCGATTAACAGCTGTGACTCCCTGATCTGACATATAGTTCAATATCTCCTCGTCCGATAACCCATCCAGCGATCTAGAAAACACTACCCCCCGCGAAGAGTTGAGGGTGCGGTGAGCCTACACTTTCACAGGGAAAGTATGTACAAGTGTGGCTCGAAGTAACTTCTGCACCTGGAATGCATTCTCTATTTCGAGTAACAAGGTCCCGTTGGGCTGCCTGGAGCAGGTCTTCAAGGGACCTGCGATCGCATCGACACCCTTCTGAATGATAAACGTATTGACTGAAGAAAAATCCTTATCATCGGTACGTGATACCACCAGGAACTTTGGAATGTTAGGCAATGCTATCTGCGGCTGAGAATCATGTTTCCGCTTATGGGTCAGGGTTATAGTTGATGTGGAAGGTTTCATGGCGGAGGTGTCCCCCATGATTACCGGTGTCTCCGATGGCGCGCTCCTTCCTTGTGGGGGCCCTCACTGAGGGCGCACCCGCCTTAAGTGACTGTTCGCACCTCAGGTCACACCTCCTGAGAACGGACGGAGGGACCAATTGGCATGTTCGGAAGGTATCAGCTCGGGTAATCACCCCTCCCTGGGCCCGGCCTTTACCGGGGGGTACGTACGTGCCCTACATGTCTATCCGGGGCGGGGAGTTACGCCTTACCCCGTCACCGGCTACGCAGAGCGTGGGTCGACCTTCAGACACGCACAGGGAGGAAAGAAAGGAGGAAGGGATGAAGGAGGAGGGAGAATCTCAAACGCCGAGGCAGAGATTAAAGGGTGAGTCGAGAACAAGGAGAAAGGAAAAAGAGGGGAAGGCTGAAGAACAGGAAACGAAGAGGACCAAGAAGAGAAGACAGAGGAAGCGAAAAAGAAACCTTGGACTGATGAAAAAACGCCCGTCTCCGGGCAAAGGCACAAACCAGGGGGAAAGAGGGAAGCGGCCTGGGACAGAAGAAAGGTCACTTCGGCTCGGGGCCCCGTGCGCGCCACGCACGTACCCACAAAAGAGCTGTGGGCCCCCTGGGGGGTATGTACCTTGACGCACAGAGTTCCCACAAACGAACCCTTGGAAAACCTGAAACAAGCTTCTGTCATTGTCCTGGAAGTTGGAAAGTGTCGGGGGAGGGGGGTCATCAGTGGAATCTGTCGAATGAAGACAGGTCAGTGAATGCCGTTAGCCTAACAGAAAGATGAATATTCTTCAAATGTCACCTGTGAGCAGTTATTAGGCACAATAGTGGAGGAGAATCCAACCTGGCAAAAGATATAGCCAAGGCTCTGATTGTACTCGCCGACATGGTGGAGGTGAGAGGGACAACAAAAAGAAATTTAGAGAAAGTATCCACAACAATGAGCCACCAAAATAGCCCATAAAAATCTGATCAGAAGCAATTTCCAGGTTCCATCTGGTTGGGGACAATTGAAACATTAGGAGGACCAGGCAAGTTCTCAGCCCTAACTCTGCAGTGGGAGACAATGAGTTTAAAGTCCTTGTCCATTGCCAACCACTTACAATGCTGTCAGGCAAACTGCTTTGTATAGATGGCACACCAGTGACCCCCTCGAAGCAAGTGCAACACATGCTACTAAAGAGATGCTGGGGCTAGCACACGAGTCTTGTCATTGGATATGTGTAGCAACACTACCCTACAACAGACAGAAAATGCATCATACCGTAAGGACCAACATCGAAGGGACATAGTGGAGGGCCGCCCTAGATGTGGGCCAGGCAGACTGAACATACTGGTGGAGGATCCGGAGTGTAGCGTCATCATCTGTGGCCACAGCAATTTGATAATGGTCATTTGGGAACAATATTACTGCAGCATTCTCGATTTGGTCAATGTGGATGCACACATCCTCAGAAGCAACAAACTTCGTATCACTCAGATGGACAAGGTATCCATATTGGCATGGCAGGCAGTGGGGCAATACAGGATCTCATAATCACAATTTGGCAGCATCAGTGCCCAGCTTTGACGTTCCTGCACTGTTTGGATAGGCACAGGTTTGGTAGGTTAGAACAAACTAATGATGGGATGAACTTCCACCCATAGAGTTATTGGTGGAATACAGACACACCATAGCTGATCGCCAAGGCATCTTTCCCTAGTTGGCTGTAATTGACCTGAACTTTTTAGAACAGCTTAGACGGAAAAGCAATCAGTTCTGTGGTACCGACTTCGTTAGACAGTACAGCCCCAATGCCTTAGGAGGAGGCATCTACCGCGAGGACCTCTAGATTAAAAGGATCGAAGTGAACCAGACCCTGTCACTGAGCACAACAGTTTTCAGTGTTGGGAAGATGTTTTCTTGTTCAGACAACCAGATGAACAAAACATTCATCCTATGGAGTGCATATAAGGTTCCTATAATCTGGGCAGCATTATATGCATGAATACGGAACATATCCAAAGAGCATAATTTTAAATACCTTGACATCTAATTAAGAGGCATGAAAACCTGGGCAGCGTTAAGGGTGAAACAAAGTGTTTGGCAGAAGGCAAAACCCATGCGTGTCAATGAAGTTACCAAGGTATTCGATCTTAGTATGGAAAAACTCTCATTTCTCCCAGTTGCTCCAGAAATGGGCATCAGTTATTGTCTGGAGAGGCCATTACAGGTTCCATAGATATTACTCTGGAGACCTGCCAGAAATGACAATGTCATTGAGATCATTGGAACAAAAAAAGGGACTTTTGATGTCAGTTGTTCCAAAAACTGTTGAAAGATGGCCGGGGCAGAAGCACTTCCAAAGGGGAGACACTGATACAGGAACAGCAAGGAAGGATTTCATCACTCCATCCAATGGAAATTGCCAAGAAGCATCCATGAAGCTGATCTGAGAAAAACATCCCCTCCCACCTTACAATTTGTCCATCAACTGCCCCAGACAAGGAAGAGGTTAGGAATCCACGACGAACTGCACGATAACACTAGATTCAAAATCAGGTCAAAGGCAAAGATGAACTTGGATGGGCAGTGTATTTGTCAGTAATACAGGCAAAATACCTTTTTGTCACACCTAAAGAGTTTGTAAAAAGCTTACCAAATTGGTTACAAACTGCCATGATACTATCATGAGGGATGGGAGAGTTAATTCTTCACCACATCGTCCGAGATCTGAAGACAAAAATGTCAGTGCATTAAGGCCAAAAATGTTAGGGCTGTCATAATCCTGAAACACTGTAACACAAACTGCCTTCTAGGTAGAACAATATTACAATGCCAAGGAACAGGAGCCAAGGACAGCAATGTGATCACTATTGTAGCGGGTGAGAACCTATGTTGCAGCAATGAGCTTCGGAGAACGAAGCATATCATAAGTTGGTACTTAGTGCTAAGAAACTTATAGCAAGTGATGGCGATCCGACACCTTAGAGTCAAAATATTTGTCAAGAGCTGTAATGACCTTCGGAAAGGGAACCATTCAGGCTCCGTTAGTAGAAGCAGCTTAATGTTGATAGCCAAGATATCAACACCTATCCAACAAAAAGAAATGTGAGTACTGAATATCACCCAAGATTATTTGCTAGTTAACATTTGTCATGTGGTGTTATAGTGTTCCAACATAGGCTGTCCGCCACATTACAGGTGACACACAAACACAGCAGAGTCATTCACAAATGGTGTAATATACTTTATAATGCAGAGCAGTGTTGAAAACAATCACTAGCAGTTGTTTGGAATATGGCTGCTTATAGTAAGTGATCAATGATTAATCTGTGGCAGAGGATGCATTTTGCAGTTCTGAATTTAAACTAACTTCTTAACCTAAACACAACATCGAGATTTGCAATGTGGCCGAGAGAATGGCAGTCAGCCATATATGGTAGACTAATGTCACAATCGCTTTGTACTTAGTGATTAAACCTATCTTCTATGAACAAACTCAAGACAGAAAACCTTCTGAGCAGCACTAAAAGCAAACTGTAATTTCTCACTGTCATTAGTTTATCTGAAAATATCCTCACACTGGCTAGTGGCTACATGAACATGAACCAAGTGCTTGGCACTCTGTTACATATTTGGTGACGAATCAGATAAGTTGTTAAGTTACATATTATAGACAACACAGACAGATTCCAATTGATAAAAGACTGAAAGGATGAAAAGCAAGGGAAAATATGAAAATAACATTATTATGAAACTGACATAGCAAAGTATTAAATATAAAACAATCGAATGAAAACAATTTTGATTACATTTATAAATTAAAAAAATTACCTACAATGAGATTTGAACCCAATACCTTCTGCCCAGCAATCCAGAACCTTACCCATAACGCTATGCCAAAACTTTGCATCCATACGCTTTCTGCTTATACATAGAAACTGACAACAATGAACTCTAGCTTTCAAAAGGTCTGCTACACATGAGCCATATGAAGCTTATGTAATGTAAGCTGATGTCTGTGATCATAACAACTCTGTATGTGACACTATAGCGCAGCTTGTGCAAAAAGATCCAGATGCAGTAACATTTGGTTATTCTTGTGCATGAACATGTGTGTTTTATTTGCAGTGTTATGAATCTGTTGTTTTTGGCATGGTTGAGATGTGATGAAATAAAAGATTATCAATTGGAGTCCAAAACATCAAGAAATCAAGGCATGCAAGGAATTCGAAAGAAACAAAGGCATGCAAGGAATTCTAAGTGAACTGGTCACTTGTGTCAGTTTGACAACTGCAAACTGTTCAGACATGACGTTGAGCACTCTGAAGGAAACAGCTCCAGCTCATGAACTGACAACTAGCAAGTAAATTTAATTAGACTATAGGATTGCAGCTATTGCCCAATGCTGACATCACACAGAGCACCTCCAGCAGCACAGACCAATGAGAGAACACCTATCCACCACACCCAGGCACAAATACTGCACCCATTCCACACTGGATTCAATCTGAGGAAGCACCTGATGAAGATCATGAGTAACACGATCGAAATATCATGCTAGTACGATGCTGATTACTGGCAGAAAACATGATTCTTTATGATAATGCTAGAATGTACTTCACATGAAGATGTCTCTGTTGTCTCTTCTCTTGGCAATGCTTTCAGTATTACTACCAGTATTACAAATTGCAAGTTGTAACAAGAGTACTGTCACCGATTATATGCAGATGAAGATTCAAACAAGTAAAGAAGAATTGTTGTTGTTGTTGTTGTTGTTGTGGTGGTGGTGGTGGTCTTCAGTCTGGAGACTGGTTTGATGCAGCTCTCCACCCTACTCTATCCTGAGCAAGCCTCTTCATCTCCTCATAAGAAAGGCAACGTACATCCATTTGAATCAGCTTACTGTATTAATCTCTTTTTCTCCCTCTGCAATTTTTACCCCACACACTTCCCTCCAATGCTAAATTATGATTCCTTAACATCTAAGAATGTGTCCCTTCTTTTATTCATGGTATACCAGAAATTCCTTTTCTCACCAATTCTGTTTAGTACCTCCTCATTAATTACGCGATCCACTTGCCTAATGTTAAGCATTCTTCTGTAGCACCACATTTCAAAACCCTCTATCCTCTTCCTGTCCAAACCGTTTATCGTCCATGTTTCACTCCCTTATAAGGCAACACTCCTCACAAATGCCTTCAGAAAAGACTTCCTTATGATTAAATTAATATTCGATGTTAACAAATTTCTCTTTTTCAAAATACCATTCTGCATTTTATATCATCTGTACTGCAACCATCATATGTTATGTTACTTCCCAGGTAACAAAACTCATCTACCACATTTATTATTCCATTACCTAATCTAATTCCTTCAGAATCGCCTGATTTTCTTGGACTACACTGAATTACCTTTTTTTTCTCTGCTCTTGTTAATTTTCATTTTATATGCTCCTTTCAACAAACTGTCCATTCAGTTCAATTGCTGTTCCAGATCCTTTGCTGTCTGTGAGAAAATTACAACGTCATCGACAAAACGCAATGTATTTATTTCTTCACCCTGAACTTTAATTCTATCTCCAAATTTATCCTTGGTTTCCTTTATAGCTTGTTCAATGTACACACTGAATAACACTGGAGAAAAGCTACAATCCTCTCTTACTCCCTTCCCAACTACTACAACTCTTTCGTGTCCTTGAACTCTGGTAGCGGCTGTCTGCTTTTTGTACAAGTTGTAAATAACCTTTTGTTCCCTGTATTTTACTCCTCCTTACTTTGAAAGACTGTATTCCAATCAACACTGTCAAAAGCTTTCTCCAAATTGGCAAAAGCTAGAAATGTAGGTCTGCCTTTCCTAAATCTATCTTCCATAACGTGAGTATTGCCTACTGTGTTCTTACATTTCTCCTGAATCCAAACTGATCTTCGTCAAGGTCAGTTGCTACCGGCTTTTCCACCCTTCTGTAAATAATTAGTGTTAAAATTTTCCAACCATTACTGATTAGACTGATAGTTCTGCAATTTTCATGCCCGTCTGCACCTGCTTTTTTTTTTTGTAATGGGGAATATTAAGTGTTTCTTAAAAGTCTGAGGAATTCCCCTGTATCATACACCTTACGTACCAGGTGAAATAGTTTTTCCATGACTAGCTCCCCCAGATGCTTCAATCATTCTGAAGAAATGTCATTCACACTCCAGAGACCTTGTTTCGAGTTAGGTCTTTCAGTACTCTGTCAAATTCATCTCTCAGTGTAGTATGTCCTATTTCATCTTCATCTACTTCCTCTTCCCTTCCTACAATATTGCCTGTAAGTTCATTTCCTTTGTAGAGCCCCTCTACATACGTTTTCCACTTATCAGGTTTCCCTTCTTTGCTGAGAACTGGTTTTCCATCTGAGTTCTTTATATACATATAGCTGCTTTCCTTGTATCCAAATGTCTCTTTATTTTTCTGTAGGTAGTATCTATTCATCCCCTATTTATACAGTCTTCTACAGACTTGCATTTGACTTCTAGCCACTCCTGCTTAGCTATTTTGCATTTCCTGTCATCTCATTTCTTAGTTGTCTGTACTCCAATTTGCCTGTTTAATTTACTGCATTTTTTGTAGGTCTTGCCTTTCTACCTATTTTGTCCTCTGCTGCCTTCACTATTTCATCTCTCAATACTACCCATTCCTCCTCTACTGTTTTATCCTTCCCCCCACCTTTCCCTGTTTCTGTCAATTGTTGCCTAAATCTCACTCTGAAATTTTCAAGAACTTCAAAACCTGCAGACAATCAATGCACAAAGTCACATTATTAACCATTATTTGCTTTTCCATCATCAGCAGTCGAATTTGTGTATGCTGCTTCAGCCCTAATATGGAGAATTACATTTTCCATTTTAACTTTTGTAATTCCTTATACAAAATATATAACCACAATCTGCATCAGATGGTTGTAACAATGTGAACACGAGACCTTGACAAACTGAATTGTAATTTTGTAGTAATACATTAATGATTTTTTTTTATAACTTGTGCGATGCTTGTCGCTGACTTCTGCTCTCTCACTCTGACAGCGTATCGATAAACATATGACATTTGTCACGTTCAACTTTTTTGCAACAAGCTGAAGGGAGAGAGCGGAACTGTTCGTCACTTACTTTCTTCTCCTTGAAGTGTTAGGACGTATTTCAGGACTTTGTCTAATTATTGTAAGTGTGAGCTTCCTTTTTATTAATTTCAATAAACCCCCATAGTTAATTTGAAATATCTTACTTACTTACAACCCCGTCTCCATTCTCACTAACTTCAAAGTTATTTATTTTCAGCAGATCCAGTACTTCATAAAGTGATGCTCAAGTATTGTTGCAATTTGTTTTGCGATTGTACTAGAACATTCTCTGTGTAACTTTTATTTATTTTGTGTCTATGAATGGTTTATTACATTTTAATGCCTGCAGAAAAATCTTCGTAATGTTTATGAAGTCCGATAATTTTGCAATTTTTGGCGACTATCATGATTAATTTTCCACACGGTCATAGAACAATAGTAACCGAAACGCACAATCCCAGCATCAATTTATCGAAGTAATATTCCAGTCATCTCAGCTAGAATTACTACAGAACATGACCGAAATGTTTGTACCAGCTCTCAATAACGTAAAATTTAGATTCCGCCAACTTCTTCTGTAATGTTGCTTTCTGGTGTTGTATTTGCCACCGAAATTACGACCGCTACCATTTAATGGCGGAATCCAATAATTTTGTTTAGATTGTCTCTTCCTTGTCAACATTGCTTAGTAATCTCATTTAAAAATATTTCACTACCTGGTAAAATTTCATTTGCGGTCCCCAACCTTAACTTTAATACGCAACACCCATTTCATACGAAAGCAGCATAACAAGAAGAATTGGCGCCCATTGTGACAGGACATGTACAAATAATATATATATATCAGATAGTAAATTTATCTGAAATATTTAGTTAAGATTTTTGTGAAGATTGCGCCTTTTCATGTCACTAATCCTGATATTGTGTTTTGTTTCATGCATCAACAATGAACTGTACGGGAGATGAAAATTAATGATTTTGGCAACTGAAGTAAAGTTTAATCAGTCGATAGCAGTTAGACTTCCAATCCAGCCAACAATTGCAGTCACAATAAAGGTAAGATCAGACTCATTATTCAGCTTGCTTGGTGCTTACTAGATTCTTCTATCTGTCGCTAGTGCACTGTAGCAAATTCAGTATTTTCCATTAGGTACCGCTTTTTCAAAATTTCTCTCGCAGTTACATTTTTATTTCAAGTGAATATCAAGGAAAGTATCAATCAAATAGTTATGCTGCGTGTAATTAAGCTTATCTTTGCTTTTCTCTCTCGAAGTTTCTCTCGCGTACGTGTGAACGATTCCACAAGTAATTTCAGTAATTTTCCGTGTGAAATTTATAGGACCCCCCTCTGTTATCAATTTTTGCCAAAATTCAACAAATATTATGGTTAAAACCCCAGTCAGTTTAGCAACATGGCATCTGAACAAAATCTAAACGTTCCCCAACAATCTGTTCAGAACGTAGAAGACAACATGGCTGCCAGCTCTATTGAGCAAATTACACCATTAGTGGAACAAAATCTGGCTACACAAACTCGCGAAAGTAACTTATCCCCACAAACTGAACACCATGTCGCGGATACACACTGGCTAAAGCGTTTTGAGGAACTTTTGACTACTCAGATTAGCAATTTACAAGCTGCGACTAACACACAAATTACGGTTTTGACTAATCAGATCACAAATGAGATTGATAACTTGCAAGCCGACATGTCGCAACAGCAGCTTGCGATTAATAATCAGATTTCAGCCTTAACTACACAGACCAAACAACAATTAGATCGCTTAGAAGAACAGCAAACAAAAACACAAGCAGAAATTGAAAAACTTGAATCTGCTCAAAAGCATTTTTTATACACGAATTTCCAATGAGGTAAGTGAACAATTAAGTGCACAGATGCTCAAAGTCGAAGAAATCATAAATAGTAAATTTTCCACTGTACAAAAGAAAGTTGTCGACGAAATTATGGATACGGTAGACGCAAAAATTTCTTCTGTTGTCGACAATGTTACTGATTGTCAGGAAACAGTAAAAACATTGCCATCTGCTATTGATAATATTGCGCAAAATCTCTCGGAATTAAAAATCAAACAGGAAAATTTAGAAACCACTGTTGAAAGAATTACCAGTCAAGCCGAGAATATTGTGAAAGATAACCAAGAAAGAGTGCAGCAATTTTGCATAATAAGGAGGCTCAATTAAATGACAAAATAGACTCAGAATTGGCCTCTGTGATAAAGAATGTCACTGAAAAAGTATATGAAGATCATGGAATCACCGTCAAATCTTTACAGGAAGATTTGACGGCGGTAAAATCCATGTTATCTTCACAAACAAAGTCTTCTCAGGGTTTCACGCCTGTAATAAATGTACCACAGAATCTGAACCCAGAACATAATGCAATGAATACCCCTCGTTTTCCTGACAATCAGAGCTCAATTAATAAATTAATATCTGATCGAACACACACTGACTATCGACTGACGACTTCCTGTGACCTTGACAGACTTGGTAGAGAAATGAAGCCTAAAGTACAATCCAAATGTTCATGTAACACAGAAGAACTAGATGAAAGTATGATTAAACATCATCAATTTCAAATATTTATTAATGAGAAACGCACAGTACATCCCGTGATCTTTCTTCAATCTTTTAGAGGATTACTACCCGAGACCTGGTCAGAGAAAAGAAAAATCAGATTTGTTGTGGGCTATATACAAGGCGAAGCCGGAATATGGGCAAACGAAGCCTGGCAATTATATGACACCTATGGTGAATTTGAACAGGCATTTTCGTCCACTTTTTGGTCGCCCGTAGTACAAGAACGATTTAGGAATGAAGTGTACAATCCGCAGCCTTTCGATGGAAGAAACGGAAGCCTGCGGAGATACTTCGAGAAGTATCTCAATAAAGCAAAATTCTTTGACGACCCTCTTCCGCACAGGGAAGTACTTCGTGTACTTATTAACAAATTGCCCACAAGACTAAGGCTACAACTGGCTAATGTGCAAACGTACGATCTGCAAAGCTTCCTCTCAATGTTAGACACGCTTGATTTGATTTTTGAAGATGATCGAGCACGTCATTACAATAACGGGTACGGTTACGGGAACCAAAACATGCCACAATCCCAGCCGATATTACTGCAACAGCCATTTATTAAAAACAACGGACAGTCGCGTCCCCACCAAATGACAACGCATGCGAACGCCAGTAACGTCGTACGGCGGGCAATATTACCGACGCCACAGTGGTAATTGGTTAAATCCTGGCTATTTCAACAACAACAACAACAACAATAGCTACCGTAATACTGCTGTTGCCTATCCGAGCAATTTTAATGTTAACCAGCAACCTCAGTGGCATAACCATAATCAGTATAGAAATTTAAATGAGAATAGAAATTTATTCCTAAATAATCCCTGCAGTAATCAGCAATTTCGAAATTTTCGTCCGCCTCGACCACCGCAACAAACTACAAACACCGTACCGATTGCAACTATGACCACTGACTGTTCGGACCAGACAAACTGGACGACAAGCCAGTCGGCAGTGACAATAACTGACGTGACTGAGACAAACAAACCACAACGACAGGCTAGCAGTATGCAGACGTCAAACCAGAGAGGCTCGTGTTAAGCCCACCAACATTGAGCGACAGCGGCAGGGTGGGCACAATTCTTTCTGTCAAAATGCTAAGGAACAAGGATGGAACAGATATTAGGGAAGAGCTATTTCATGAACCAACACAGCAACGCAAAGTTATTGTAGTCACCTAACAAGCACACACTCCGATCAAAAAAAATATTGGCTTATACCCACACAAACATTTAAGGAAAATTTATGCATAAATCCAAGCTGATCAGCTAGTATCTAGTCCTACTTTCAACTAAAAATACTAAGACAGTAAAAAAAATCATTTTCTACAAAGGTAAGTGCAATGCAACTGATGTTGGCTCACAGAAACTGTTGTCACGCGTGAAATGTAAGGATTATATAAGAGAATCTCACCTAAACACTTATGATGACACACACATTCACAAAAGGAGCATTAATTAGTATAGTATTTAGTATTATAGGGTATAAGAATATTTACAATTTTATTATATGTCAAGGAGATGAATGAAGGAAATGATATTATTGCGGGGTGGAGCGCACTAGCACACCTTCGTCTACGATGAGAGTTGAGTAAAAAAAAATTTATATATATATATATTATAAGAGAAGGAGGTGATGAGGAAATAGTTACATTTGTTATATTTTAGTTGTCTGTGGCTCTTAGTGTACACACACACACACACACACACACACACACACACACACACACACGAATGCTGATATTACAACGCGTGAGCAGTAACAAAAATAAAAACATTACAGTTAACTCTGATCAGCTGACCGATATCACAAATCTAACGATTCCTTAAATTGTTAAGACGAATGTAATTTATACAAAACAACGAAGCTTGTTGAATTATTCTATCTATACTGTAGGGTACTGACAACCGCTTAAAGGTTAACGTAATATTTTACATTATTGCCAGTAAACACGCACACCAGTTGGTGTGGAATATCTTTCTGCCCATGTGCCACTTTCAGATTTAGTCACCAAAACATTACACTGAATGTAAACAAATCTCGTAGCGCTGCAGCTCATACAACATAATTATGCAGCAATCTAAAAACATCAACGTCTAGTTTAACTAGTCTGTAGCATAAACTGTAGAATAAGAATTCATTTTCAGCTGTGAACGAGCAGAGAATTGTGTCACCGCCGACGCTACGAAGATCTACGAGTCGCTGCAGAGGAGGATTCATACGAACATTTATCACAATTCATATTAGACTAGATATGACACTGTAACGAACATTTCACACATGATAAGTATAAGGAGCTAGGTAAATTAACATACCACCCCCTAAATTAGTAGGCACAGGAACATTTAGTCAGACACCAATATTTGCGACTGAACTACACACATATTTTCATAGTCAAATGCGGACAGAACACACGTGAACGAGAGACGATGAAGGAGAGAGAGGGGCAAAGAATGCTAATATAGAATAGAACAGCTGTTAATTTTATGAAATGCAATATTTTGTAGTAGTAGAAGTGTGCAGTAATTTTTGTAGTAATGCGTCAATATGCTGAATTTGTGTAATGCACTATTTTTTTTTCTTGCGACTATTCTGACTATTTTCTCTTTTTCTCAAACTGTATTAAAAAAAATTAACAGGCTGCTTTGCACCGGGTTGACTAGCGGGTCTGACCTTGCCTGTGTCTGCCAAAACTGTATTTATTGTCATTTTATTTGTCTCGGATTGGTATTCATGCTTTTATCACTAAAGTCGTTTAGTCCAATTTTATGAACGATATAACATGACATGTTAATTTTGACGAGGCGTACTAAAAGCTGTAAACCGAAATTTAGTCTTGTGTAAAAAAACTGCCCAAGATGTTTCTAAAAGTGATTGAATGTTTACTTACTCATGTCAAATTCAGTAACTTATTTAAAAGATATAATATTGCTGAGAATAAATAACTTTCCACCCAATAACTGACATGAACATAGGCCACGCCTTAAAAATAAATATGTAACACCCAATGTTGACAAATAATCGTTTAAAGCAAAAGAATAATGTAATCTGAATGTCACTCGAAAGAAACTGTTACATAAAGTTTTACAAATGAAATAGCCATTCTCAATGATCTGACTTTGTATATAGCCTTGTACATAGTTTATGTATATTAAAATCATTACGAATTGTAAAAAGACTGAAGTTTGTGTGTGAAACTAAGACAGTGAACTATAGAGAGAACAAAAACAGTGACTGATAACTATCGAAAGGACGCAAACCCGCGACTTTCCCAACAAGTAGTGATTTTGTGATTAAATAAACTCTGAAACTATGTATATTCGCAAGCCACATGTTTGAGTGAATTGAAATATCAGTGACGAGTATAAGCGTGGACTACGATACGTAGCAGGCACACTAACATAAATTTTGAACGGTCAGCATATAGATACATTATAAAGTGTTCGTCGCTGTAAACTTCTCCGTGCTGGACACTTTAAAGAGTGCGACACATGTTACTATCGCAAACCAGAAGTGCTACACACTGTTACGAACTGCTAACTTTGAAGTTGTTCAGTACAGTGCCCAACCAAAATACGCTACGAACTTACTACAAGTAAGTGTTGTCTCAGCGAATAGACTATAATCGTAACTGCTGAGATAGCCGGACGGTGCAATGAAGGTCGCGCGGCATACGGACAGACTCAATCACTCTGGTAAACGTGTACTCACCGCGCTGCGTCGATTTTAGTAGTAGCCCTGTCCAAAGGATGAAGTGCAGAAATCACACACGACTCAACGAAATAAAAAAAACCAAGTGTAATGAAAAATTTTGCAAATTCACATGTTGCCACCGCCACGGACACGCAAGCACTGGCGAGACTGGCGCACGTTTACTACATGCCCATTATTGAAAACTTAATTGTTGCGTCACGCAGCCGGCGGTCGACCCGACGCGTGGAAATTTCAAACTGACAAAGTCAACGACTCCACGAACTGAAAAGATAAAATGTTTAAAAGTGAAGTTAAAGAGACTGACTCTTCAGCCTTGTCACATCAAAAGACTGTGCTGTAGTACTTGCAAACGCACATTCCCTGAACTAATAAAGTAATGTCCTTGAATGAACCCTGTATATATGTATATGTAATATCTAAATATGGGTATAAAGTAAAAGGTTATATTTGCAAACAATTTTTTTTACTAGTCAAATAATAGTGCTTCATCTAATGAAAGTTAAATCATTTTCAATGCACATAGTGTATAGTAAGAAAACTTTCGCAAAATATGCTTTGTAAATAGTTAATTTAAATTGCCAAAATTAGTTTATGTAAAAGACGCGACACATGTTCATGTCAGATTACTCAGATATTTGATTTCACAGAAATAAGCTCACACTTACAAACCAATAGTAATGTAAAATTCTTTGTAAACAAACAATGACAGACACTCGCGAGAACAAAAGTGTAAAAAAAAAATATATATATATATAATAACTAACTGTGTCTCTCTTTCAGAAGGAAGGACTGTAACATCTGATTAAGTGTCAAATTGTAATGCCTTTCATGTGATCTTTATTTCATGTAATCCAAACTGAGATGGGCCGGCCTAGCCAAAGCGAGCGGGTGCGCAATCCTTACGCCACACCGGCTACACCGCCGGCGCTGGGGGCCAGCAGCGTCATCTCCCCACCACAACCACCGGCGTGCCGCCTTGCGTCGCGCCACCGCCCAGGCATCAACAATCGAGGCACGCTGCGGAACCGCCTCCTACCACCTCGCTGCACCGCCGCGCTACTCGCCCACTCACCGACACTTTGCGTCGATTGAATTATAAAAAAAAAAACAATGCAAAGCCAAAAAAAAAATAATAATAATTTGTGACGTAATAATGGGACTAATTCAAAAAGTATATACCTCAGACAGTGTTGTTAAAAAACATTGAATTTGAAAATTGTCTATATACTATAAACAGAAATCAAACATAAGCTCACACAATATTAAGATAAAATGTAATGACAGAAATTTCTTCTTGTAGAAAGTATAACAATACGAAAATTATAGTTCTTTTTTTTTTTTTTTTTTTTTTTTTTTTTTTGACTTTGAGTAGGAAATTTTCATTTGCCCACTCAAAGCCAGAGGGGGCAAATGTAGTAATACATTAATGATTTTTTTTATAACTTGTGTGATGCTTGTCGCTGACTTCTGCTCTCTCTCTCTGACAGCGTATCGATAAACATATGACATTTGTCACGTTCAACTTTATTTGCAACAAGCTGATGGGAGAGAGCGGAACTGTTCGTCACTTACTTTCTTTTCCTTGAGGTGTTAGGACGTATTTCAGGACTTTGTCTAATTATTGTAAGTGTGAGCTTCCTTTTTATTAATTTCAATAAACCCCCATAGTTAATTTGAAATATCTTACTTACTTACAACCCCGTCTCCATTCTCACTAACTTCAAAGTTATTTATTTTCAGCAGATCCAGTACTTCATAAAGTGATGCTCGGGTATTGTTGCAATTTGTTTTGCAATTGTACTAGAACATTCTCTGTGTAACTTTTATTTATTTCGTGTCTATGAATGGTTTATTACATTTTAATGCCTGCAGAAAAATCTTCGTAATGTTTATGAAGTCCGATAATTTTGCAATTTTTGGCGACTATCATGATTAATTTTCCACACGGTCATAGAACAATAGTAACCGAAACGCGCAATCCCAGTATCAATTTATCGAAGTAATATTCCAGTCATCTCAGCTAGAATTACTACAGAACATGACCGAAATGTTTGTACCAGCTCTCAATAACGTAAAATTTAGATTCCGCCAACTTCTTCTGTAATGTTGCTTTCTGGTGTTTTATTTGCCACCGAAATTACGACCGCTACCATTTAATGGCGGAATCCAATAATTTTGTTTAAATTGTCTCTTCCTTGTCAACATTGCTTAGTAATCTCATTTAAAAATATTTCACTACCTGGTAAAATTTCATTTGCGGTCCCCAACCTTAACTTTAATACGCAACACCCATTTCATACGAAAGCAGCATTACAATTTAAATCACATCTGAAATCTCTCTCTACATATTTTTGCTGATATTTAGTTCAAGATACTTTTCTGGAAAAAAACATATTCCTTGCATATGCCAAGATTTGAAGTGAAATAGCAATTTACTCATTTTTCTTGCTTTGGAAACAATTCAATGTGTTTATTCAACATTCTGAGAGTCCTGCTGAAGTGCCTTCTCCTTCTGTTTACAAGGAACTAATTGCTCTTTTATTTGTTGGTCAAAACTTACCCTATGTGAGATGTGATACACAAAACATTACATGGTTTCTTTTGACAAATACATACCTTACCAATTTCTGAAGTCAAGTGATACAATGTTGAGACTAATATTCAGATATCAGTTCTATGGATTCACAATTGTCTGGGTTATCAAACATGGGTAAATGTCTTTTAGTTTAGATCAGCTGAGATGGCCGCAGGAGTGTGATGTCCCCAGGTCAGGCAGCACCACCACCATCCCGGCCAACTAATGGTGTGGCAGGTCTTGGTCTCAATAGCCAGCCAGCACTCACTCCAAATAGAGGTTTTAATTCTACACTTGTGTAAACTCATTTATTTACTGTCTTGTGCACTGTTAGTTTCTTAGTGTTTGTAATTCATTCATTGTTATACTGGTGCAATTGTATTTTACAAAGAGGTTTGTGTTTCTCATTTGTGATCGATCCAGCATTGATTCAGTTGCTGTTCAACAACAAATAGCAACAGCAGGAGTAGATAGATTAGCTTAGGCAGGTGGTTACAGTCTCTTGGGACATCAAAACCCATCCATTGCTGCTCCAGGCCAACCCCCTGCACTGCCAGCTTTTCCACTTTTTCAGGAAACTAAGGAAGACTGGGACTCATGTGCAGCATCTGCAGTGTTCAAGGTAATAAAACTGCAAAATATCAGAGCCCGTAGAATTGCTTAGCTGATACTGTCATAAACAAACCTATGTGGTGCTTGCATGTATGAATTTTCACTAGAAAAATTGAAACAGTCATGAACAGTCATGGCTAGCAGACCTGCAAAATTTAAGTCATAATTGTTTGTGAGAATTATAAACAATAGTATGCAAACTGATTAATTCACATTGAAGGTTCTGGATAGGGCCATGCACTGTGAAGTTTTCCTATTACACAATCACATACTTGATGAGGTTTTGTGTATTGCACAGGTATTTGGAGAGTACAGTGCTGCAGTGGATAAGTTTGAGGTGGTGGAGTGTTCCATGCATCGCCATTTGTGTAGTATTTTGTCCTCTTCATTGTCATCTTGTCCAGTACATTCACCCACAGCAGTTAATTTCTTAACGAGATGTTCCCCCCTCTTGTGCCATTGGTTTTCACATCATTAGAGACCTAGCTGCCCGCTCCAGTGTGCACAGTGCCTGTTGAGCCGTAAACTGGGGCACATAACTATCTGTCATAGTTAAGTGTGCAGTCGTCTGCTGAATTCCAATGATCAACCGATAAAAGTCAACTGTCCCACACCAGTACTTTGTCAGGAATTTGTTGCGCCCTTGGAGATCTGTGTCAAACTTAACATTCAACAACAGCTTTTTCATATCCTGATTGACATTGGTGCCTCTGTGACCTTTATCAACCTGGACATCTATTTTACACTTGGGAAGTCACCTCCTTCTTCCACTACATGGTGAGGAATGGTGACATGGAGTATCGGCATGTCAAACAAGCAATAACCTTTTTGGCCATCATTAGTGCCAATTCCAAAAATATTTTTGGTTTTGACATGTTCACAGCATTTCAGTGGCACATTCAGGCTACTGTACACCTCATGTCAGATTCTATTCCATTTCATGAACTGAACACCTTTGTGGTAAATATGAGTTGTTCTTTTAGTCTGATCTGAGGACAGCAATTGATTATGAGGCTCCAAGCAATCTCAAACCCAAAGTGGCGCCAAAATTTTGTCATGCCTAACTCTGTTTGGACTGTGATTAGTTGTTAAGGATGAATTGGAAAGGTTACGAAGGCTTGGTATAATTGAACCAGTCCCTTCCAGTCAGTGGGCAGCCCCTTGGCTAATAATTTAAAATAAAATAAATAAATATAAAATTAATTAAAGAAACATCTCAACACTTCATTTGTGCAGTAACTTCAAGTCCGCAATAAACTCGCAGTTTGCTGGTAGATTTTTCCATTCCCTGACCGCAAGAAATTTACACACAACTGGCAGGTTGTAAGTGTGTGCCTGAAATTGTCAGATGTATTGCTCCAACTTTTCTAGATTCTATCACCAAAATAAATCATGGTCATCAACACACTTTTTGGGTTGTACAGTTACAAACATCTGATTTGACTCTATGAACACACCTGTCATTTTCCAATCTTTTTTGCAGCAGTTTTTAGAGGCTGTTCTGTGCTGTGACATCATCATCACAGGTTCCTCCTGAACAGAAGACTTCAACAACCTTTGGTTCTTGTCTACTACATTGCATCAGGCATGAAGTGCAAGCTTTAGAAATCACAGTTCCTCCAATATGAAACCGAGTACTTGGGACACCTGGTGTCGAAATAGGGCGTCCACCTTGTGTCCCAAAAAGGTGCAGCGATAGATAATATCCATCAACTGAATAGAAGGAACTCCGGTAATTTCTGGTCAACGTGAACTACTACTCCAAATTTCTACCAAATGTGGGCAAGATCCTCCATCCAGTGAATGTATTATAAAAGAAATGTCCCCCTTTTGTGTGGTCTTCTGCTTGTGATGCAACATACAATCGTATAAAACCCCTGTTAAAATCCTCAATGTATATTTGTACATTTACACTGGGAAGGCAACATGCTTTGGCTACAGATACCTCACAGCACAGGTTAGCATGGTCCTGGCTCACAGGCTAGATGGTGGCCCCCAGCAGCCAATTGCCTACGCCTTCGAGATACTGACAGAAGCTCAATACAATTATTCTTAATTGAGAAAGAGGCCTTAGCTATTGTTTACACTGTTCGCAAGTTTCACTTCTAACACAGTAACTATCACCTATCAGGGGGAGGTGCTGTTGATGGGGCTCCCCAAATGTCAAATGATAATGATGTCTAGATGTGGCCTTCACCCTTTCCATTGCCTTCACCTTCTTGCGAACTCAAATTCTGCTACTCCTGGCATCAGGTGCACCTCTTGCACCTAAAGTGATAGGAGTGCTGCCAGGGGAGGTATCTTCTGAAAGCAGGGACGTTAAGTTGCAGCTGTCCTCCCTGCATCATCACTAGTAGTTTTGAGGCCCTTACCTCAACCCGGCCACCATTGCCTTGCCGTATGTGCCTCCAGTGGTTAGTGACCTTACACTGTGCTTACGACTCTCTTTCAGAGACTAGACTTTTGAGGCACTCACAGTTTTTGGTGAGCTCCCTTCCCACTTCCCCCTCTGTGAAGTCACTTAGATAACTACCATGGACACAATGAACCTCCCTCTTTGGGTCAGCTGCCTCCATTTGTCTCACACCACTTGCAACTCTGGTTTTCCAGAAGAGCGAAGGACATATGAGAGCACCAACACAAGCTGTAGCCTTTGCATCCACGGGATATGAACTATGAGTCATCTCGGGTGCAGGAGGGTATCATCACGGTCCAGCCAGCTCGTGGTGAGTAAGGCCTGGGTCTCAGTTGTCAGCCAGTGCGAACTCCAGATAGCTGTTTGGACTCTAAACTTTAAATGTTGTTTGAATACGAAACAAATAGTTGGCCTACCAGAAGGTGTAGGTAACCGCTGATATGAACCAATTACTGCAGCACCACTCACTGCTTGTTGACACTCACACACTGGTGCTGCTTTCCTCAAACCAGACTGCTCAATGCTTGTCCCAAACCGTTCCACTTAGCCAAACTGCCACAACAACTGGTCAATTCAATTCAATTTCCTTATCTGACTTACTTTCTAGATTTGTTTTGTTGCCAATTCAAAGGTCTGCTCTTTTTTATTTCGCATCTGATCACCTCATGTTATCCATACAAAAAAGAGACACGGACAACACTGTTAACGAAATATGTACTCATGCACAACATTAAGCACCCACTGATGAATCCTTTTGTACAAGCTGTGATTTAATGCCACATATACGACTATTACATCATAGATATCAGCTCACATTTTGTATGTTTTACATGACAAGCTCTGCAAAGGCTACAATTGAGGGTTGTTACAGTGTGAGTTAGCTATGAATAAGTGTGCAGCAGTGTAGTGCAGTGATAAAGTCACAGCTTCTATTGCTGAAGTTTGTGAGTTTGAAGCACCTTGTATGCAATTATTTTAATTCATAAATCATGATTACTTCGATTGTTGTTTCTATTATTTTCATTGAATTATTTATGTTCTAATACCTTGTTACGTATGTTTCAGAATAGTATTGTCTTTCTTATTTGCTCTTATTTTCATCCTATCATTTTTTTTTCAATCTGCTTATAATGTTAATAAGCCGTAATTAAATGGCAAGCCAGATGATGATGATGATGATGATGATGATGGGCGTTTTAGGGCGCTCAACAACGAGGTTATCAGCGACCGTATGCTAATGTAAGGAGATGAGAAGAAAAAGGGGTCCAGTCGTATGGACATTTCAATTGTACATTAAAAATTTAAAAGACGGTTCAAAGGAAAGGACTGCATAAAAGGGATAAAAGTTTGATAGATGTAGGGGGCCCGGTGACTACTTAAAGAGTGACCAAGCCACACTGTCACACATTAAAATCGTACACCCAAGTCCAGATGCTGTACAACATCTTAGGACACAATCCACGGACGCCTCATTGTCACCTAAAATAAATTTCAGGTCCTGTGAGAGACCTAAAGTTGTCCTCACACCAGCGTATAAATGGCATTCTGTGAAAATATGTCGTATCGACAATTGTGTCCGACATCTTTTACACTCTGGCGGTTCCTCACGACCCAAAAGAAAGCCATGCGTTAGCGGGCAGTGTCCAATTCTAAGGCGAGTAAGGGCGACTTCCTCAACTCGTCGAGCGTGGAAGGAAGTACGCCATGGACATACTGAAATTTTAGGGTGCGTAACTTGTTATCCGCCACATCCAACCACTGATCCACAAAATCATGGCTTTCCTTGTCACATACGAGGTAACAGCCTGCAGTGGGTCAGAACAGCGTACAGCAGGGGGGAGGGAGCAAGCCTCCTTATCCGCCACATCGGCAAGCTCGTTTCCCCGGATCCCAGTATGCCCAGGATCTCCTTGTTTCGTTGTTGCAGTGCAAGGAGAGCGTTCTGTATATCCTGCACTATCCGATCTGATGGGTACATTTGGTCAATAGCCAGGAGGGCACTGTGGGAGTCTGAACAGATCATGAACTTCACTCCATGATGTCTTCTTATCTGTTCTAGTGCCCTCAGGATAGCAAACAGTTCCGCGTAATAAACGGTGAACTGTTCTGGGAGCCCTATACGAAGGACAACATCGGGGAACACATCAGAGCAACCAATATGATCACCCTGCTTGGACCCATCCGTGTAGACCGTGACAAAATCAGAATGGTGACTTAAAATTTCAAGAAATTTACGTTTATAAAAGGTGTCTGAAGTAAAAGCCTTCCTGTAGAGAGTCAACTCTAAAAGCACCCTGGGCCTCTGAAGTAGCCAGGGACATCCCCTACTCCACCCCTGGCGTTGGACCTGAATGCCTTGCGCCTGTAGCAAATTGAGGCTGTCCCTCGCACGGAACCAAAAGGGCCTTGTCGCCTGCGGACGGTTATGGAACAAGCGTAGCAATGATTGTTGATTAGCATTGGAAGTCGCTAGGGAATTTGGAGTTGACATAGATCGGTACGCTTGACATGCAGTGAGTAGAAGGCGGCGAATAGAAAGCGGAGGCTCACCAGCTTCTGCACAGAGGCTAACAACCGGACTTGTGCGGTATGCACCTGTGGACAACCTGATACCTTCATGGTGTATGGAGTCCAGCATTTTCAAATAAGAGGGTCTCGCGGATCCATAAACATGACATCCATAGTCGAGGCGGGGTCGCATTAATGACCTGTAAAATTGGAGGAGACGTGCCCTGTCAGCTCCCCAGGCCCGATGGCTAACACACTTAAGGAGATTTAAAGCCTTGATGCACCGTAATTTTAATTCCTTAAGGTGTGGCAACCAAGTGAGCTTTTCATCAAAAGTAAGACCTAGGTATTTCACCTTCTCCTTAAAAGTGAGAGCAGTCCCCCCAAGTTTGAGAACTGGGTAATTAAAAAGAGAATGGGAGCGATTAAAATCTACACAAATGGTCTTCTCCAACGAAAATTTAAAACCTGTTCTGTTGGACCATTCCTCCAACCGCCTGATCGTCAGATGTAATTGACGAGCAGCAGTTGCGACGGAGGAGGACGCACAGAAAATGGAGAAATCGTCCACAAAGAGGAAACACTGTACTGGACTCCGTACAGTGGACATAATACTATTGATAGCAATGGTGAAGGCCGTCACACTTAAAACACTCCCTTGGGGGATACCGTTCTCTTGATGAAAATGGTCAGACAATACGCTCCCGACCTTGTATCTAAAATACCGATCCGAAAGGAAAGACCGAATAAAAATGGGTAGACGACCACGAAAACCCCACTCATGGAGCTGCTGTAAAACATTACGCCTCCAGGTAGTATCGTAGGCTTTTTCCAGATCAAAGAACACACCGATCAGGTGTTGCTTACGTAGGAAAGCTTGCTGGATTTCCTGGTCAAGCAAGATCAAGTTGTCAAGCGTAGAACGGTACCTTCTGAAGCCACATTGGGAGCGGCTGAGGAGGGACCCGCTTTCTAGGACCCAGACTAGGCGTCGGTTAACCATACGCTCCAATGTCTTTCCTACACAGCTGGTGAGGCTTATGCAACGATTAGGGGACTGATGACCTAGCTGTTTAGTCCCCTCAAAAACCAACAACAACAACAACAACAACTTTATGCTACGATTACCAGCGTCAGTCCGATCTTTCCCTGGTTTCAAAATAGGTATTGAAACAGACTCTTTCCACGAGCGTGGAAAGATTCCTGTGAACCAGATTTGGTTAAAAAGCTGAAAGAGGACCTGCTTCGATTGCGGTTCCATGTGTTGGAGCATGCTGTACGTTATGTCATCGACGCCAGGGGCAGTATCACAAGGTACTGCTAATGCAGTCTCCAGCTCCCACAGTGAGAACGGTTTGTTATATTCCTCAGCATTTGAGGACCGGAAATCAAAACCAACCCTCTCCTGTATAGCCCAATGCTGCCGAAAGGCTGCATTCTGGCTAGAATCCGATGTAATGGTGTAAAACGATTCTGCCATTACCTGAGCAATGTCTCGTGGCGAAGTCAGGAGACGTCCTTGCCCTTGTACAGCTGCTATTGGCGGTTGGGAGTTCCGCCTCGAGATCCTCCTAATTGCTTCCCATACTCTGCTTGCTGATGTGAACCTATTGATAGAATTCAGGAACTCTTGCCAAGACCTCTCCTTGCTCTCTCGAATAATGCGTCTTGCCCGTGCCCTCGCCACGCGAAAATTTGCAAGATTGTGATCAGTAGGGCACCTGTGGAATCGTCGGAGAGCTGCCCTCCTGTTTCGGATTGCAGACCGACACTCCTCATTCCACCAAGGAACAGGCTGCCTCTTAAAGTTGCCCTTCGATTTGGGGATCGACGCATCGGCGGCGGCGCGAATCACGGCTGTAGTGTGATCCACTCAGTTCTGAATGCCTTCATGCCGTTCCAAAACAGCCAACTGTTTAAAAAGCTGCCAATCAGCTTTCTTAATAAGCCATCTCGGCGGCTGTCGAGCATGATCCATTCCATCTGGCAGAGTTACCCAGATAGGGTAGTGATCACTGCCATGGAGGTCGTCGTCTGCATACCACTGGGCAATGTCTGCAAGATGTGGCGAACAGAAGGAGAGGTCAATGGCGGAAGATGTACCTGTAGCAACGCTGAAGTGTGTGGCCTTACCCGTGTTCAGCAAAACTACCGATGTCGACTGTAACACACGCTCAACCATTCGACCCCTGGGGCAAGTGGTGATAGATCCCCATAAAGCATTATGAGCATTGAAATCTCCTAAAAGGAGAAAAGGCGAGGAAGGTCATCGAGAAGCTGTGTCAAAAGTACAACATTGAGAGGCTCTCCAGGTGGTAAATACAGAGAAAACACTGTAAGCTCAGTGTGTGCCAACACACGGACTGCAACTGCCTGTAGCGTCGTAGTTAGGTGCACAGGCATAGAATGGAATGTGTCCTTGATGAACACTGCCACACCGCCTTGCGTCCTATCGCCAGTCAGGTCGTCTTTTCTGTAGAGGTGATAGCCTCTAAGTACAGGTGCGTCACACTGCTTGAAATGTGTCTCTTGAAGGGAGACACAGAATGGTCTGTTCTGCAGGATAAGATGTAATTCGTCCAAACGAGCCCCGAATCCGTTCACGTTCCATTGGAGTATGGTTCCCATTTCAGCGGTGTGGTTGTAGTTTCCCCCCTATCCTTGTGCCTAGACGGTGAGGCACTGTTTGATCGGGCAGCAGCAGAAGGGCTCACTGATTCCGGTTATGAGGTATCCAGGTCCATTATGATATCCTCATCATCGGTTAAGGCTGCCAGAACGACATTCGATGGTGCCTGGGGGAGGCTTTCGATCGAATGCCGAGACGCCTTCTTTGGTTTCTTCTTCTCTGAAGAAGATGAAGGAAGGGCGTGTTGCTGAGCACCCTGCTTTTGGGAAGCACTCTGCTTCTGGGGGGCCACCTGCTTCTGAGCAGCTCCCTGTTGTTGAGGAGCGCGCTCTGTTGGAACGGCACGTTCCTGTGGGATGGTACCCTCCTTTTGAGGTGTCTTCTCAATTATTACTGCAGCTATCTTGTCTTTCACATCCAATGGGTTGGCCTGGATTCCAATATCTCGACTAATCGAAGTTTGGCATGTACAGATGCAGGTGCAAGTTTCGCTGGTGGAAATGGGGATGGTCTGTGTTGATGCATCAACAGTGGGCGTGGTTTTCTGGAGTAGTGAGGCATAGGAGGTCGGAAACACAGGAGGCTGTGTCGCCTTATATTCTTTTTTGGCCTCCACATATGGAATACGTTTGCGCACTTTTATCTCCTGTATTTTTTGTTCTTCAACAAAGACAGGGCAATCACGACTCCATACAGGGTGGCCTCCCGAGCAGTTCAGACAAGTTGCTGGGTAAGGACAGTCAACCCCAGAGTCGTGAGCTGCCTGTCCACACCTCCCACAGGTTGGTTTGCCTCCACAATTCAGTGTCATATGACCGAAACGCTGGCATGTGAAACACCTCATAGGGTTCGGTATAAAAGGCCTAACTTTCAGACGGAGAAACCCTGCCATAAGATGTTCTGGCAATGATGGGGAATTGAAGGTAACAATGAAGGTAGGGGTTTTCTCTATTACTCCATTGTTCCTACGGATCCTTTGCTCAACGTCAATGATAACCTGTGACACCCACTCCTGTTTTAATTCTGCCGTTTCGATGTCCATAATGTCACGGCATGTGACCACTCCTTTGCTGGAATTTAGCGTGTTGTGTAATTCTACAACAATGTCATATTCCCCCAGCTTTGCTGAATTCAGAAGGAGGTCTACCTGCTTTGCTCTGGTCGTCTCAACTAACAAAGCACCATTCCGCAGCCTCTTAATTGATTTCAAAGAACCCGGAAGTCCTTCCAGTCCCTTATTCATGTAGAAAGGGGAGACCTATTCAAAAGGTACCCTCTTTCCTCTTAATAACTACGAAAACATTATTATTAATGACTCCTTGAGCCCTGTTACTATGAGTAGATTGTGTCTCAGGAGGACTGGCCTCCCTCAAACGCTTAGATGACAGGGTGCGAGTACCCCCTGATGGTACACCCATCCCGCCGGGGTTAGAAACATGTAAGGACTCCATCTCGGTCCCATGAGCAGCTAGGGAAGGGACGGTCCACCCAGGCAGAGCCCCGCTTGCCTGGGTAAGCCTTTTACAACCGAGGTGTGGCAGTATCCTCAGAGGTCGCTCGCTAGCGACTGTTCAACCTCAACAGCCATGCATCCCATCAGCACGCAGCACACCTTGGATTGAGAGGTTTTTTATAAAGGTTTTTTCCATCCTCACAATCCGGGCAATAAAGCCGAGATCCCCGCTCCCTGTAACACACAACATTCCACCGCTGCTCCATACAGTGGTCGCTGATGCGTGTCCAGGGCTTACGGTCTGGAGGACTGGCGGCGCTTACCAGTCCTCAGCTCAGGACCCCGGGTTCGCCAAGCCCGTACTCAGCAAATTAATGCTGAGCCCCTGAGGGGGGCAAGTCAGACTGCTGATTAGTTCGTAACATGTCAGCTCTGTAACCACTAGCCAGTGTGAGGATTTTTCAGGTAGGCTAACCAATGACAGCCAGTTTGCTTATTATAATGCTGTATCTGAAATTTTTCCATCCAAGTTTGCTCATAGAAGTAAGTTTTATTTGCCATGAATGAAGAAATCAAGTTTTTAGTTCTGCTGGAGATACCAGAACACAGTCTTATCTGATACAATCTTGTGTGGTTAGTTCACAACATGGGATTAAACTAAAGACTACAAAATGCATCTTCTGCTATAGTTCAGTCAATGATCACTTAAAATTAACTGTCAACAAGAGCTTTTTGCATTGTTGCCTTTAACTCTTGGTGGCCTATTCCACACCACTCTACATTATAAAATAATATGAACAGCCTTTTTATCCATGTTTGTGTGTCGCCTACAGCCAATTAGTAGCTGGTTGGTCATGTGACAATGGTGTAGCACCATGTGGTAAACATAAAATAGCGAGTAATTTTAATCTCACCATAGAGAGCTCTGCCTTCTAATAGTTCACACACAGTACTTATGGGAATTGCAAAAACTTGCCACCTTCTGTGAATTTCAACTGTTATTTATTATGTACACAGAAAATATTTAAATGTCACAAAATTATTTGTAGTAATTTTCAACCACTTGGAGGAGTAGAAGCAATAATAAGCATTCACAAAACATAATTCCACAATAAAATGGAAAATATAAAAATATGTTGATGACAAATGTATGTCCTAGTAAATTCATTCAGCATACTTTGCATGCATCTTACAACATATTCTATTTCAGATTCTCTATTAGTCATACATAAATACCTAGTAATAATGAACTCCTGCCGCCAATCTTCAAGCTGACCTTCAGTCAACCAAGTGCTAATAATACCAAAATATGGTCGGAAACTTTTAAGAAATAATTTTAGTATGTGCCTTGACTCATATACCTCAGTAGCAGATATACCTGCTTCTTAAAGGACTGACAGCAATCTGCAAATAACATTAAGATATTTCAGTTTACATACTAATAAAAATGTACAATTATCTGGAACTTCAAGAATTATACTAACCGTGTGACTGCTAACCAATTAGGAGATTCTTTCCAGTCTTCAGTGGCTAATATATGGGTATCATATATAACTTTTAGTTCTTTAAATTTTGGCCTCAGTTCACAAATTAGCTGGTAAAGTGTGTTGATATCCTCTAGTAAATAAGCATATAAAATTATCAATAGAACTGTGCTGCAAACATTTAATTAACTACTCTTAATTTTAAGATCCAATGCTTCTATTAAACAGGTGTTAATAAGGTACTATTGTCATGTTCTGTTTAACTTAAGATTATTGTTTTACAAAAATAAGATAAAGTAACTGTTTCACTGTTTGGTACATTTCATCAAACAAATACAAGTGGTGTTGTAAATGTTTACTGTTAGAAAATAATATATAAACTATGCTTAGTATGCTTATCGACGATATGATTACGACTCTATTAATATTGTGATAATACCTATGCATTCAACACCTAACATTTGACCATATTTCAACAAACAGCCAAAATTATTTGATGTTTGAGTTTATTTTTGACAAACAAACACTTTTATTTTAATTTTTACCTCTTTAAACTATTATTTTAATCTCTCTCCCATAGGAACACAACTGCATACTCCAAACAGCTTTAAGAAATATTTTTCTCCCATTGGTGACTCAGTCAAAAATAATTTCAGTTAATTATTTAACACGTTTCTAACTGCAACTGGGTACAATGAAATAAAAGACATAGCAAAAGCAGTTACAAAAGTCTAAATGTGAAGGATATTATAGGCCAAATGTGAAAATTCTAAAATCCTGCAACGAGAACAATCATGCCTTTCCATTGCCAGTATGTCAACATCAGGTGATTTTTGTGATCCAGTGAAATGGACCAGTTAGCCGTCATTGTCGATAAAAGGTGAAAGATGGGAAACAGAAATCTACAGAAAAGGAAATATAAAACAGAATTGTGAGTTTGCAAAGAAACTGAATGCAATTTTAATCAGACTGATTTGATTAAAAAGAAATTAGCTGTAGTAGCTGATGCACAGTTTACTGATGGGGCAATAACTGTTATCATGAATAAGGAATAAGTTATAGGAAAAATATATATAAAAAATAGATGAAGATTACTTACCAGGCGAAGGAGCACAGGAAGGGATAGTAGCACAAATAAATTAATAAATTCACACACACACACACACACACACACACACACACACACACACACACACACACAAACGCACATGGGTGGATGTGTCTCCATCTCGAACGGGATACCGGGCGACCTCCCTGAGTAAGTAGCCTTGCACCGCGCGGGGTTATCGTGGTGTGGACCATATAAATCCCCAAATCTTGTGGGACTAAGATGAACATGGAGAAAAAAATTATTTTAAAAGAATCCGAGGGGCAATCTGAGACCTCAGATGCTCAGACATTGGGATCAGGACCGATGGAGTGCACTCCTACTTCTCAGTCAGGGTCTAGACCTGAGCAAGAAGTGGGAACTGTAACATAGAAGGTGGACCAGATTAGGATTAAGGCCTGGGGCTCAGAGGAGGAAACTTCTCAAGGAACAGAAACAAAAGGAAGGAAGAGAATGGCTTCCTAAACATAAGTGGAGGGAATCAAAAGGGCTTGAGCCCAAGACCCCCAAAAAGAAACTGCCTCAGGTCGAAGGGGATACACAGACCCCCTCGACGTCAAAGACAGGTGGCAAGAGGATTAGGGAGGAATCTAAGACTCCCTCCTCTCTGGACAAGCGTGATCCTAAAAGGCTGAGGCAGGAAATAGGGAAACAGACATATAGTACTGCAGTCTCGGTCTTTAGAATGGCGGTTGTCCAAGAAGGATACCCACTGGTGAGCATCACCTCGCAGCAGGAGCAGCTTGTGCAGATGGCCCTCTTTGAAGAGATTGGGTGGGGAGGGGGGGACGCTGGTCCAGGACCCAAATTCAGGAGGGTCTATCTAGATCGCGGTGCCCTCATTTTTGTCTGCGAGGGGGAGCACTCAGCAGAATGGCTTAAGGACAAGGTGCCCATGATATCCCCATGGGAGGATGCAAAGCTGCTGGTCAAGACAGCAACCGAACTCCTGAAGACCTCAAAGGTATCAATATGGGTACCAAAGATCCTTAAGTATGTCCCTCCAAAGACTCTGAGAAAATAAGGGTCCAGAACCCAAAAGTCTCGACAGAGGATTGGAGGGTAATTAACTAAAAGGTCATTCCGGAAGGAAGAACCCTGGTGGTGGAGGTCAGAGAGAAGTTCCTGAAGGCAATGCGAGAGCAAGGCCTGAATCTGTTTTTAGGGTTTTTGCAGGTCACCGTCAGGGTAATCAAAGACCTTAAAGGCAATAATGGCAGCAAGATGGGGACTGGAAGTGCTGCAGATAAACCTGCAGCACAGTAAAGGGGCCACTGCTGCCCTGAGCCGTCGCCTGGGGAGACAGGAGGTGGACGTGGCCCTGATACAAGAACCCTATTTATACAAAGGGGGTGTATCGGGCCTCAGTGGTACTGGAGGTAAGCTGATTTATGCTAGAAATCTAAAAAACTCCAGAACATGCATTTATGCATCCAATGATGGATTTTTGTTCCAGGGACTTGGTGACCATCAGGATGCAGCAACGTGAGGAAGATATCACGAGGGGAATTGTTTTGGCCTCAGCTTACCTTCCTTATGAAGACGGCTCTCCTCCTTTGGAAGTGAGGAGACTGACAGAAGCCTGCCATCGGCAAGGTGATGAACTGTTGGTGGGATGTGACGCCAATGCCCACAATCTATCGTGGGGCAGCAAGGACACCAACAGTAGAGGTGAGCACCTTCTTGAATTTCTCCTATCTAACAACTCGGAGATCCTGAATAGGGGTGATGAACCTACATCCAGGAATAGTAGAAGGGAAGAAGTAACTGACATAACTTTTGGTTCCATGATGATGGGAAGTTACGTCAAACAGTTGCATGTGGTCCTGGAGCCATCCTCACCAGATCACATGTATATTAAATTCAAGGTTGAAATGGGAACCAGACAGACCATGGCCTATAGGAACCCCAGGAAAACGGACTGGGAGACATATAGGAAAGACCTTGACTATTGGAAATTAAAACTTCGATAAGGAATCCAGCAGAGTTTGAGGAAGTATCAGAGGCTGTAACCTCTGCTATAGTGACCTCATACCAGGAGAACTGCTCAATCACCAAGAAGTGCACAAATAGGAGTGTGCCTTGGTGGAATAATAACCTGGAAATGCAAAGGAAACAGGTACGAAGACTGTTTAACCTTGCGAGGCGCAAGGGACAATTGGCAAAGTATCGTGAAGCCCTTGTCAATTACAACCTTGCCATCAGACGGGCAAAGGAGGCATCCTGAAAGGTATTCTGTGAGGAAGTGGAGGGCACGGCTGCTCAAGCGAGACTTCATAAAATCCTCACTAGTGTACCAACTAATCCAGGAGGAACATTGAGGAAGGAAGATGGGGAGTATACAAAGACAGCACATGAAACGCTGGAGCTGCTCCTCAAGACTCACTTTCCTCAATATACTCTGGGGGATAACTCAGACCAGAATGCGATTCCTGAGAAACAAAGGTTCTCAGGTATTTGCAAAGAGGACTGGGATTTGGCCAAGGAGTGTGTCAATTTCAGTAAGGTCCGATGGGCGATGGGAACATTTCAACTGTTCAAGTCACCTGGCCCCGATGGAATCTTCCCAGCTCTCCTGCAACAAGCGGGAGAAAATCTTATTAGATTCCTATGCAGGTTATTCAGGGTTAGCCTAGCAGCAGGAATCATTCCCAATGCCTGGAGGGCAGTGAAGGTTGTCTTCATTCCTAAACCAGGGAGAATTGATCATACCAAGGCCAAGGATATGAGACCAATCAGCCTGTCCTCCTTCATTCTTAAGACATTGGAAAAGCTGGTTAATGTGCATGTTGGAGAAAGGAGGTTAATAGGGCTCCTCTACATTCAAACCAACATGCATATCAGACAGGTAAATCATGTGAGACAGCTTACCACCAACTCGTTGGGAAGGTGGAGAAAGCACTACACTTTCAGGAAATAGCCCTCTGTATCTTCCTGGACATCGAGGGGGCTTTTAGCAACACGACCTTCAATTCCATGGTTAGGGCAGCAGAGGTGCATGACCTAGGGACCACTATATGTAGGTGGACTAGGGCCATGCTCAGTGGAAGAAAGGTAGAAGCTACCATGATGAATGAAAAAATGGTAATCAACACCACTAGAGGTTGCCCGCAAGGATGAGTTCTTTTCCCTTTATTGTGGAATCTAGTGGTGAATGATCTCATTGAAGAATTAAACTCTAGGCAGATGATCTTGTCATAGTAATACTTGGCAAATTTGCTGACACAGTAAAGAATATGGCACAAGGTGCTTTGGACATTGTGCAAGAATGGTGCAGAAAACGGGATCTGGGGGTTAGTCCTAAGAAGCATATACAACATTCAAGTTGGAATCTAAAGCTTTTCAATGAAGCGCTACCTGTGAAGGGGACAGTGAAATATCTAGGGGTTACCCTAGATGAGAAACATCAGGAATATTTGCTCCAAGGCAAAAGGTACTCTTGTGAGTACCAAGAGAGCTTGTGGAAAAAATTGGGGCCTGAGCCCCAAGGGTATGCACTGGATATACACCACAGTGATTAGACCCAGGATCACCTATGGGGCGGTCGTGTGGTGGAAGAAGGTAGAACAGCAGGTTGCTGCTAAGGAGCTTGGTAAGGTGCAGAGACTAGCCTGCTTAGCCATAACAGACGAAATTAGCAGCACACCAACTGCTGGGATGGAAACCATGCTGGATATGCCCCCATTACACCTTTGGGTCAAGATGGAGGCAGCGGCTGGTGCATACAGACTCAAATCTGGCAACATCTGGAACTCTTTGGGATATCCAGAATCACACACTAAAATAGTGAGTGAGGTAAATATAGGAAAGGTTGGGGAAATGCAGCCGACTATATTATAACCCCATACTGCTTCAACAAGCCTTTCAATATAACAATTGGAAGTAGGGGGATATTGTCTGGTTCACTGACGGGTCGAAATCAGACTAAGGCGTTGGGACCGGGGTATACGGGGTGCAGCCAAGACTGGAGGGCGTCATCTCTCTAGGGAAACTGGCCTCACTATTCCAGGCCGAAATCACTGCCATCAGGGCATGTGTGGAGGAGAATTTGCGTAGGTGCTACAAAGATCGTAGCATATATATCTATTCAGACAGCCAGGCAGCCCTGAGATCACTGGCAGCTCCTGCAACAAGGTCTAAAATTGTTGCAGAATGTCACAGGGTTCTGGTGGAGCTAGGAGAAAGCAATAGAGTAAACCTATTGTGGGTCCCTGGCCACTCGGGGATCAGTGGCAACGAACATGCCGACAGATTAGCCAGGATGGGGGCAGAGACTCCATTTATTGGACCGGAACCTGTCCTGGCAATCACCAAGGCAATGATCAAATTGGAGCTACGTAACTGGCTCAGAAGACAGCGGGTAGAATATTGGACCAAAGTCTACCAACAAAAACATGGCAAGGTAATGATGCCAAAGCCATGTTTTAAAAGAAGCTCTGCAATCCTGGGCCTGAACAGGAGAGAGATTGGACTCATGGTTGGATTGCTGACAGGCCATGGGAATTTCAAAAAACACCTACATACAATGGGAATAACAGAAGAGGACCCTAAATGTAGGATCTGTGATGATGGTGAGGAAACTGCATCACATCTAATCTTCGAATGCATTGCATTGGAGAGTAAAAGGCAAAGAACATTTGGGTCAACTAGACCCGAAGAAATTGTGTCTAATAAAGAACTGGTAAAGGGACTCCTTGCTCTGCTCAAGGACATTGGTTGGCTTTACTAGATAAACAGGGAGCAATACCGCACAATAAACTTAGTTTCGGTGCGAGCAGTGGCGGGTTAGACCAAGACTGTTTTAGCTTCCCTGGAAAAATCAAATCAAATCAATGACCCGACGACATTGCCCATGCAATAGTTTGTACTGAATGCTATTCTCCAGTGTGGGATGACGTTTAAAAATGTGGAGAGCACCTCTCCCAGCTCTGATTGCCTCACGGCATGCCTCATTCCACCAAGAAACAGGGGTACGTCGTGGTGAAGTAGAGGTGCAAGGGATGGAACATTCAGCAGCAAAGAGAATAGTGTTCATGAGATGGTCAACCTGTTCGTCAATGCTAGGGAAATAATGCCCCCCTGAAAGTTGCCAAGGAGGAAAAGAGCTGCCTGTTAGCTTTAGAAAGCTACCAGTTGCAAGGACGCCCTGTTTTGGTTTGTATTCTTTCATAAAATGTACAAAACCTTATTATAAATTGTACAAAATACTATACACTACCTCTTTTTGATGTTAAAACTCAATGGTATAATAACCATTACTTCCACTCACAGGCTACGGTCAAGGTAAGTTTAGCCTACCATTTTGTTAGAAATTTCTATGTTTAAAATCTCCTATTCACCTCATTATAAGTCAATATTGGGAAATAACTATAGACTTTGGTCTAAATTTAAATTGTCCCACAATGGATATTAACATTTGATGCATTACACTTCCCTAGTCAAAACTGCATACATGCAATGTTTGTGAGAAGTCTTTTATTCAGTTGGTAACATTACATTTTCGCAAAGCTGGTCCTCTTTACTTTCCAGTTGCTCCTTATAATCATTTTTATCTAAATAGGTATATAAGAATAATGAAGATATAGTCAAAGAAGTATTAAACAGATAGTATAAGAAAATATATCTGTTCTTCAGAAAGCTAAAAAGGAAGTAAAAGAACACACGACAAGGCATATCTACAGGTTGTCAATCTTTTGATTAACAAAGAATGTTAATCAGCATGAGGGGCTATATGTGGCTTCAACGCATTTATATTATATAATCCCTTTTCATCTTGAGTAATGGGATCTACCAAGTAAGCTGCTTTTGGATATGACAATTTAGATATAGAACATGGACCACACCATTTCTGAAAAAAAAATTACTGATCTGTTTCTTTATTCTTGAGCTTATTTCATAATTTCGAGCTAATACTAAATCTCCCACATGAGAATCAGGTATTATTGCCTTCTTGTTTAGTTGACTAAACCTGTTTTGAGCAGACTTTTCTAAGGCTGTTTTTACGTTTTCTTGTACTATCATTAAGTCCATCCTAGGATTAGAAAGCTATTCAAAGTACCTCAATAAAGATTCACCAATAACTTTTTTATTTAATTTCTACAGGTGTTAACCCAGTAGATATGAGGTAACTCATTTATTATCAATTGAAATTCTGGAATTAAGGAGGACCATATTGTATGCTTATGAGAACAATATGTTCTGCATAAACGTGAAATTTCTTTCATAACTCTTTCAAAAGGATTTGATTGTGGGTTATACTCAGAAATTGCTATATAATCTCTTGTGCCACATTAGAAATTCTAAGAATTGGACACTGCTAAATTGAGGCCCATTGTCTGTAAGTATCCTTTTTGATATCCCTACATCCTCAAAATATTCTTCTAAGCATCTTATAACAGTAACTGAACTATGTTTAATCACTGGATATAGCTTAACATACTTGGACCAGCATTCAATAACAACAAAACTGAACCAATCCTCCTCAACCTGCTGGAAGAGGTCCACACAAATCACAAGCTGTTATATCGTGTAGGAATTTTGGTATTATTGGATAGAGTGCAAATCAAAAGTGCTGACTCTTATCTTTTACCTTTTGACACAAATCACATGATCTTAGGACTCTTACTACTTTCCTACTGAGATTTTTAAAGTAATAAAATTTGGGCATACGTTTAATACACTCCCTGTTACCAAAATGTCCATATCCTTCATTTATGTACTGTATCAAATCATACTGAACTACTTCTGGAATACACAGTTAGGGTTATTAAGCCAAAATAATGCTCCATCTACAATCTTATAGTTCTCTTCATTTACCCTTGACACTGTTCAAATTTATCCTTAAAAGTATTTCTCCTTTCTAATTTTAATTCTGATATCATCAGCTAACTGCTTAATCTTCTTATTATTTCCACAAATTTTCATAAAATTAATACTAAATAATATACCTTTTGCTTCCCTTGTAGGTATGTCATTTAATCCCACAAGGAGCCTCCACAGAGCATCTGATACCACATTCTTAGAACCCTTAAAATACTATAAGTAAGGTCTGCATAAAAGTCACATCATAGGTAATATAGTCTCTTTCCTTACAGGCTGACTTTTTACTCTCGTTATACCCATTATGTTGACACCAGTGACAGGTAACAAACATTGTCTGGACACACTATCAAACAAACTGAGATATAATTGAAACATCACTACCAGAATCAATTAATAAAACTACAGGTACATTATAAATATAAGATTTCACTATTGGTTTATAGATTTTTTCCTTCATCTTTTTCTTGCAGTAACCATTCTTTAGCTGGTATCGTATGTAAAAAGACTTACTTTTTTACAAGATTTCCAAAGCCAAGTACGACAGTCTTATTTTCAAATCGGTGTGATATATTCTAGTGAATAATTACGAACTTGATAGTTAAGCTGCATCATACTTTTTTCTTGTGTCTGTATTGCCCATATAGGGTACAGGTAAATATTATTTAGTGGATCCTTATTCAATAAAGTACATCTTGGAACCAGATCCTCCTTCCAAGACGACTTCAGTTTACCTTAATAGGGGAGTTTTCTCTTGCATTTTGATTATACCCGATGATCGTGAGCAAAATTCAAAGACATACCAGCCACTCTCGGGAAGTAAGATCAGGACACTATCGGCCTTATGGGTTAGTGCTGGCCTGAAGCTGGCAGCCAGATATGGGTGATGAATATCTGCACTGGCTGGGCTATTGCACTGCAACCTGTAGGCTATGCGGCTGTTAAAGAGAGCTGCCAGGCCCAACTGCCACCTCTTCTATCATTGGTATGGTTTCATCAGTGTTTATGAACTAGTGTGTTCTTCGTGACAGTACCTTTTGCTGTTCGCAGGGACTGGAGTTGAAACCGCTCGCATCGTAGGTCCTCAGACCCTGAATGAGACAATTCAAGACTTCTGTACTGGTCGCGGCTTACATAGCTTGCATAGGTGTGTTTCTCATTATTACACCAGTGAAAGAAGTTTTGAACAGCTGTTGTTCCAGTGATATTTTGGGTGGTCAAGATAAATGGGACACCCTGTACCTGAGAGGAAGGCAGAAAGAGGGTGAAAAATGAGTTATGAATAATTGTGCTGAGTACGGAGAAGGGGGTTAGAGGTTAGCGCAAATTTGGACCAGGAGGCTGGCGAGAGGAGAGGATATGTTGGAGGGCAAGTTCCCATCTCCATAGCTCTGAGGGGACTGGTGTTTGATGGTAATATCCAAATGGCATGCATGGTGTAAACATGCCAAGATCCCTTGAATCATGCTGGAGGGCATGCTGTGTCACAGGATATTGGGTGTCTCTAACAGTCTGTCTGTGACTGTTCATGTGTTCAGCCAATTTGTTGGTGGTCATACCAACATATAAGACTGTGTAGTAGACACACATTAGTTGGTAAATTACATGTGTCGTTTCACATGTTGCCCTGCCTTGAATGGGGTAGGTTTTTACTGTGGTGGGGCTGGAGTATGTTGTGGGAGGATTCATGTGTCAAGTTTTGCAGTGGGATCGGTTACAGGGGTAGGAACCATTAGGTAGGGAGGATGGTTTTGGCACGTTGTAAGGTTTGACGAGGATGTTTCGGAGGTGGAAGGCTACTCTGTGTGGTGTGAGAAGGATACTTCTGAGTGATGATCTCATTTCAGCCCACGAATTGAGAAAGTCAGAGCAGTGACAGCGCAATCTATTGAGGCATGGTACTGGGTGACTAAGAGGATGCTTCAGTGTGGTCTGGGTAAAGGAACATTGTGGCTGGAAGGGGAGGAATGGACCGATTGGGAGACCCACTTGCAGGCAAGGTCTGCAGGGTAGTTGCGGGAGAAGAAAGCAGTGGACAGGCTGTTTTAGGTGGTGAGGGATGAAGGCAGAGAAGAGGGTGATTTTTTTTTTTTTTTTTTTTTTTTTTTGTTTGGTGGTTTTAGGGCGCACAACTGCTAAAGTCATTAGCGCCCGGATCAAAACTGGGATATACCCAAGGATAATAAGACTGTAGAAAAACAGCTAAAAAACATAGAATAAAAAACAACAAAGGGAAGAGCTAAATGTCCCTCGACAAATTGGTCAAGTTGATAAAATCCAATACTCGAGCAACAGCCCGCGCGTGATCAGCTAAAATTTCTTCCAGTGTGTCCGGCAGATGTAGTTCAATCCGAACAGGAATAAAATTGGAACACGACAATAAAACACGGCGCACCGACAGCGGGTGGCCACAGGAACATAACGGTGTGGGGTCACCAGTGAGCAAGTGGTGGTGGCTGAACCAGCAATGTCCGATCCACTACTGGGCCAAGATGATCTCCTCGTCGCAAGCGGCGTGATGAGGTCATCCAAGCCATCGGGAGCGGTTTAATGATCCGGAGCTTATTATTAGTAAGTGAAGACCACACATTATGCCACGACGATATAAGGTGCTGCAAAAGAGCCCCTTGAATATCATGTGATGGGACACAGTACATAGCTGTCCGACGTAAGAGAGTTGCAGCCTTGGCAGCGGCATCAGCAGCCTCGATACCAGGCACGCGTGCGTGGCCAGGTACCCACAGGAGGTGAACGCGAGGGTCGTCAGATGCTAATGACTGAAGGGAGCAGCTGATTCAGTGCACAACAGGATGGGCCGAAAAGGGGTCGCTCAGACTCTTGATGGCGCTGAGGGAGTCAGATGACATAGGAAGGAGAACGGTGTCGACGGATAAAGAGCAGCCTGATAGAGGGCAAAAAGCTCAGCTGTGAAATTTGAGCAGTGGGCATTAAGCCTGTACTGATAACAGTCATCCCCCATGACAAATGCACATCAGACACCGTCATTGGCCTTTGAGCCATCCGTGTATATGAAAACTGAATTTTCGAGCCATGCACGAAGTTCAAGAAACCGCGAGCAGTATAAAGAAGCATCCGAAGTGCTCTCCTTTGGGAGTGAGGTGAGTTCGAGGTGAACGCGAACTTGAGTTTGAAATGTGGAAGGGAGAGTAAAATCGAGCTGCCAAAGCAAGCGACGAAGACAGACTCCAGGAGGGAGCAGGACAATTGCAGACAGCCTGTATTGGCTATCGAGGGAGTCGTTAAAGAACGATGGATAGGAAGGATGGTGAGGCATCGAAAGGAAACGGCATGCATACCGCACAATAATATGTTGCGTCGATAGGGTAAAGGTAATTCAGCAGCTTCGGCATAGAGGCTGTCAACAGGGCTTGTGTAATAAGCTCCTATCGCCAGGCGTAACCCCCGATAGTGAATCGAGTTCAAGCGGCGAAGAATGGATGGTCGTGCAGAAGAGTAAATGAAGCTTCCGTAATCCAATTTTGAGCGGACAGTGGACCGGTAGAGGTGAAGTAGGACGGTTCGATCCGCTCCCCACGACGTGCCGCTAAGAACACGGAGGAAGTTAAGGGAACGAATACACCGGCCAGCCAGGTAGGACACATTCGGGGACCAGCAGAGTTTCCTGTCCAATATTAGCCCTAGAAATTTCGTCGTCTCCACGAAAGGCAAAGTAACGGGGTCAAGGTGGAGAGACGGTGGAAGGAACTCTTTGTATCTCCAGAAATTTATACAGACTGTTTTCTCACTGGAGAACCGGAAGCCATTGGCGACACTCCAAGAATAGAGACGGTCGAGACAACGCTGAAGACAGCATTCCAGAAGACAAGTTCTCTGGGCACTGCAGTAAATCGCGAAGTCGTCCAGAAAAAGGGAGCCACAGACGTCGGCCGAAAGACAATCCATTATTGGGTTGTTCGCTATGGTGAAAAGTGCCATGCTCAACACAGATCCTTGTGGCACCCCATTCTCCTGGCGGAAGGTGTCCGACAGAACAGAGCCCACTTGTGCACGGAACCTTCGATCTAGTAAAAATGCTTGGATAAAGATGGGGAGGCGGCTGCGAAAGCCACATGTATGGAGCGTGCGGAGAATGCCCGCCCTCCAACGGGTGTCATAAGCCTTCTCCAAATCAAAAAACACAGCCACCATCTGGCTCTTACGCAAAAAGTTATCCGTAATATAGGTCAACAAGATAATGAGGTGGTCGATAGCAGAACGATGCCTATGAATTCCGCATTGGACGTTGGTAAGGAGACGGCGAGATTCGAGTAGCCAAATCAGCCGAGCATTAATCATGCATTCCATCACCTTGCAAATGCAGCTGGTAAGAGAAATGGGGCGATAACTTGAAGGAAGATGTTTGTCCTTCCCTGGTTTTGGTATGGGAACAACAATTGCTTCACGCCAGTGTGTGGGGACCTGAACTTCAATCCATATGCGATTATAAGTGCGGAGGAGAAGACATTTACCCGCAAGTGGAAGGTTTTTCAGCACCTGTGTATGAATTGCATCAGGCCCTGAAGCAGAAGATTGGGACACGGAGAGAGCACGATCAAGCTCCTGCATGGTGAAGATGGCATTGAGAGATTGGAAGGAAGGTGGCCGTGCCTCTTCTGTCTGTTTTCAAGGAAGAAAGGCGGGGTGATAATGTGTGGAGCTCGAGACTTCTGCAAAAGATTCACCCAAAGCGTTGGATATAACGGCTGGGTCTACGAAGACTTCATTCACGACGGTCAAGCCAGGAATTGGGGAGTGGACCTTTGTGCCAGATTACCGGTGCAGCCCCCCCCCCCCCCCCCAGACAACAGGAGGAGGAGTAAGTCTGTTAAATGAACTAGTAAAAGCAATCCAGCAGGCCCGTTTGCTTTCCTTGAGTCGCGCCATGGCGGGGAAGGAGAGGAACTCTTTTTTTCTGTGTGCCTTCTTAGAGGTGCGATGATGAGATGTGTGCGCAGACGTAGGTTGTGCAGGTTCAGATCTTAAGAAATCTTCACGGATAGGCTCTTTCTTGGACGTCCGGGCATCCGATTTAGACGCCTGTGATTTGGGAGGAGCTGCTGATGGCTGTGTTTTTCGGTGAGAGGGAGTGAGTGGAGAGGTTTATCGGGCAATCTTTGGACTGGCCGATCTGACAACTGTGTCGCTAAAAGTAAGGTCACATGTTTGTGTGCCAACCTCCTTAGTAGGACGAGGAGAGGCAAGGACAGCGCTGTATTTACCCGCTGGGAGCTCAGCGAGCTTTCGACCAGCTAGTATCTTCCGCGCAGCAGAGGTCGAAACTTTTTTGCGTACTCTTATTTCTTGGATTACCCACTCCTCCTTGTAAACAGGGCAGCCTCTGGATGAAGCAGCATGGTCGCCCATGCAGTTGATGCACGAGGGGATGGAGGCGGACAGTCCCCCTCATGAGCGTCCCTACCGCAGGTGACACGTGGCTGCATGAGGGCAAGACTCACGAGTATGATTATATCTATAGCACTGGTAACAACCTGTGGGATTCGGGATATAGGGGCGAACTGATATAATTTCGCAGCTAGCTTCGAATTTGGAAGGGAGATCCACCTTGTCAAATGTCAAATATACGGTTTGGGTTGGTATCAAACCTGTATCAGCATTTTTCATAACCCTATGGACAGCTATGACGCCCTGATCAGTCAAGTAGTCCTTTATTTCTTCATCCGGTAACCCGTCGAGGGATCGAGAGTAGACCACCCCACGTGATGAGTTAAGGGTACGGTGGGCTTCGACTTTTACCGGGAAGGTATGCAAAAGCGTGCTGGGATCAGTTTTTGAGCCTGAAAGGCATTATCTGTTTCTAACAGCAAACTCCCATTACGTTGTCAAGAACATTTCTTCAACGGATAGGCAATGGCATCTACACCCTTCTGAATTATGAAGGGATTGACCTTGGAGAAATCATGATCATCAGTACGGAACATTTGGTAGTATTTTCTTTGTTTGAGGGGCATCCAACTTTCGTTTTTTGGGTCAAAGTCAAAAGGGAAGAGAGAAAGGTCATTCCGGAAGTGTCCCCCATGATTACCGGCATCTCCGATGGCGCGCTCCTTCCTAATGGGGACCCTCACTGAGGGCTATCCCGCCTTAGGTGATTGTTCAGACCTCAGGTCACACCTCCCGAGAAACGGATGGAGGGACAAATCGGCATGGTCGGAAGGTACCAGTTCGGGTAATCACCCCTCCCTGGACCTGGCCTCTACCAGATGGCACGTATGTGCCCTACTTGTCTACCCGGGGCGGGGAATTATGCTTTACCCCATCACCTGCTACGCATGGGAATGCGTGGGTCGGCCTTCAGACACGCACAGGGAGGAAGGAAGAAGAATAGAGGATGGAAAGAGGGAGATACGAAAGGGAGAAAAGGGAGTATCTCAAACGCTGAAGCGGAGATGGTATGGGTGGCTCCAAAGTAGGAACAACGGAGTAAGAAGAATGAGCGGAAAAAGCGAGTGAAAGGAGGGACAGACCAGCAGGAAAAGGAAGGCGTAGAAAAGGAGATGACCTGCATTTACTCAGACACCCGTCACCAGGCAAACGCACGAACCGGGGGAGGGGGGGGGGAGACTGAAGCAGCCTGGGGAAGAAGAAAGGCTACTTCGGCTTGGGGCCCCGTGCGCGCCACACACGTACCCACAAAAGAGCTGTGGGCCCCCTGGGAGCGAGAAGAGGATGAGAAATGAATAAGTGAGTTGTGCTTAGGGGCGAGGGAGATGTTAGCGCAGATTTAAGCCAGGAGGGTGGTGGGAGGAGAGGATAAGGCAAGTTCCCATCTCCATAGTGCAGAGAGACTAGCCAAATGGCTCATGTGGTGTAACACTTGCCAAGGTCCCTGAAAGTTTCCTTGTTGCCATAGATCACCATGATCATAAGCATACCCAGCACGGCCATCTACAAGGGAACCATCTGTGTATACTACTACTGCAGCATGGAATGAGTCAATTAGTGGCTGGAACTGGTAACAGAAGGTCCATGGTTAAACAGAGGCTTTCAAGTCGCTGGACAAATCTAACCAAAGTTGCAGGCGAGTAATGAACCAAGGAGGTGTACAGGAAGTGTAGTGAAAAGTGGGAGGGATAGGATGGAAGCAAAAAGAAAAGAAGGGAACAAACTTGGACCGCAGTTGGGAGACCCCACCTTGGCCATCGTCTTGGGGAAGGGAGGACAGCAGCTTGAAAGAGAAGCCCGAGATTCGAGTAGTGAGGCGTGGCACGAGTACAGGCAATGTACAAAGCCAATAGCTGTTGTCAGCTGATTTGCAGGGGAGGAATCCCAGCTTCAGTGAGGAGACTTGCCACTGGACTCGTGCAGAAAGCCTCTATCGCTAAATGGATGCCACTGTTATGAACCGGGTCCAAGATATGTACTGCAGAAGGAGCTGCAGAATTTTACCCCAGGCTCCCGTAGTCCAGATGCGATTGGATGAGGGCCTCTTATAGCTGCAAAAGAAGTGGATGTGCGGCTCCCCAGACAGTGTGGATGAGGCAGCGAAGAATATTCAAGCAGTGTTAACATTCTTGTCACAGCTGGCAGAGGTGTGGCACCCACGTGAGCCAGGAAGCAATACATCTCTACAACATGGAGCAGTTCCTCACCCAAATACAGTTTCAGGTGCAGGTGCACCGCCCGATGGCGACAGAAGTGCAGCATCCAAGATTTGGAGGCAGAGAGCTGGAAACCATAGGCGAAGGGCCATGATTGGGCCTTTTACATGGCTCCCTGCAGTCATCGTTCTGGAGTACCAATACTAACCAAGCTAAAATAAAAACAGAAGCTGTTGGCAAACAATGAAGAAAATACACACGACCCCACTGTGGCAGGAAGACTGTTTATTGTGATTAACCCTCTACAGGCCAGCTCATTATTTGTAACTTAAAAGGCCATGTGTGGTCATGGTGACAGTGCTAATTTATTGCTACTTTAATCATCATTTCTATGCGTACAAATGTTTGAACACTTTTTGAAAGTATTGTGAATAAAAAATGAAAACAAAAGATAACTTCAGAATACTGTTTTATTTTATAATCCAAAAACAAACAGAAGGAATTATTCACAAATCGGTTAGGTATAACTCTGCAATTAAGATATTTTTTAATAAAGCAACAAACTTGTTTTGAACATTTTTTAAGAATTTCATAATTAAATGTCTTTTATACATAATAAGGTCTGAAATAAAGATGTAGACTAGTCCAAATTAATTTGACACTGTTTACATATTGTTTAGCTACATTTTACACATATAGGTTTTTGAGACATAAAACAAGCATGAAAAGTTTCTCTCTCTTTTTTAGGGTCACACGTATAACATGTTTTCCTTTTTTCCAATTCTTCTTCAACTTGGGATTTCTTTTCTGGAATTTTGAGGTTCCTGCGAATGACTTCACGTAGTTCTCGTGGTATGTGGTGATTGTCTGCACGACACATCATATTTGGTCGTGCAACCTGCCCAGCAAGTTGTTTCAAGAAATCACACCTCCGTATTTTTTGCTCATGGACTGTATTGTAAATGACAATGGCGTTTGAGCTACCAATGTCAAGCAGTAAATAGAAAATTGCCATTGGCCATTGTCGACTTCTTCTTGCCATGTTATAATTGGGGCAACATTGATCCAGTAAGTCCACACCAAACTTGTAGGCATTATAGTACATACTTATTTTTCATTTCTTTGTTGTACTATCTACAGTACAATTGTGATGCATACTGGAAATGAGAATCCTTGCTTTAAATTTTTTTTGGTACATATGACACCAACATTAGATCATCACAGAAACTAAACAAGGAAGAGCCAACTGGACATGTGGGTGACAGTTTGAATACTGCTGGTTTTTCTTTTTGGTGTTTCTTTATTGTTCCCAAGTATATTAGACCTATTCTTTGAAGTTCCTGTACTAATTCTATAGACGTGAACCAACTGTCAGCTGTTATGTTTCTGTTACTCCCAATGATATGTTCAGCAAGTTTTAAAATGGCCTGACTTGGTTTCTTGAATATTTTATATTCTTCTGGCAAATATTTTTCATCCGAGTCTTTTCCAACATATATATAGGCATTATGTAAATATCCTGTTTCAGCATCTGTGAGGAATAAAATTTTTTACACCATACTTGGCTGGTTTATTTGGCATAAACATTTTGAATCTGCAATGCCCACGAAATGCTACTAACATTTCATCAACACGTGCTGATGTGCCGATACAGTAAATATTCCTTGAATTTGTAATAAGAGCATCAAAAACCTACGCTATGGGAGCTGCAGGGTCTGTTTTGCACCTTTCTTCTCTTGCCGTGTGCTCGTCGAAGCATAGGGCTAGCAACAAGCTACCAGTCCGATCGGAGCTGTACCAGTTTGAGAAGTCTTCACAATTTTCTTTGCTTATTGCAGAGTAATATAGCATACCAAACAATGCTCTCAACTCTACAACATCTACATTGTAACAATTACCTTTGTCATCTTAACTGCATTTATATTTTTCTAAATGCTGATTTGTAGATGCAATGATTTTGTTCAGAATATTTTCATCAAATAAAAGATTTCAAATATCTTCTGCACTCCATTCACTATTTATTTGGTCTCTATATTTACGATGAGTACCGGGTGTTTCGGAGACTATGTTGTGCAACTGTCCTACGACGAGTCCAATGCAGACAGTCATGCCATATAAAATTATTTTTACTACTATAAGTTTAACCTCTTCAACTGATTTCATCTGTCCTCCCAAGGGAGTTACTTGTAGGCTCTTCCTCATTTGAAGTTGAATCTGAACCCGCTTGTTGTTCCGATTCTGAATCACGAGTTTCTTGAAGTACATGATTCTCTGGAATATCAGCCACTTCTGTATCACTCCAGGCATCATCAGAATCACTCCCATTTTCAGAACTCAAGTCTTCTTCAAGCCACTTTCTGATCTGTGCACAATTATTCACATTCATTTTTGTTTGGGGAAAATGAAAACCGAGCAATACAACAGGACAGGTGTGGTCACGGTGACTGAAAGCTGCGCAGAAACGAAATAACTGAACAATGAGTATGTGTACAACTACAACAATAGGACTGGCAACAATAGAAGACAGAATTAGGAAGGTAGGGGGAGGATTGCAGCTGTCAAGCTACAGTGTGAACTGGAATAAACTGAAAGAAACCTGCATCAGTCACAGAGACCATACCTGGCCTGTAGAGGGTTAAAAATAGTGGTACACTGAGGACAGAGCCCTTGGGACACCATTCTTTTGATTATGAGACGAGCTAAAAAAGGAACCCACCCTAACCCAAAAACAGCGATGGGAAAGAAAATTTTAATAAAGATTGGAAGTGAACTCCGTATGCCACAGTCGTACAATGTAGTGAGAATATGGTGGTGCCAGGTGGTATCATATGCCTTCTGAAGGTCAGAAAAGACCGCAACAAGGTGTTCCCACATAGAAAATGCTGTACAGATTGCAGACTCCAATGACACAAGGTTTTCAATGGCGGAGCAGCCCTGACAGAAACCCCGTTGTGGAGCCAAAAGTCCCCTATCCTCAAGGATCCACATGAGCCGTCGACTGACCATATGTTCAAAGAGCTTGCAGAGAACATTGGTGTGGCTGATTGGGCAATAATTGTCAGTTACCAGCAGATCTGCTCCATGTTTCGACACCAGAATAGTGGTGCTTTCCTGCCATTGCAACAGAAAAACTCCTTCTGCCCATAGATGGTGGTGTTGCAACTCTGTTGAAAGGTGATGAACGAACTGGCTGTGAAACCTATCTCGTCCTGGAGAGGTATCGGGGCATACAGCAAGGGCAGTCTGAAACTCACATTCATTGAATGGGGAATTTTAGAGCTCCCGGCAGGTGTGGAATGATAACTGCTTTTGTTCGACCCGCTCTTTGAGGGCATGAAGGCATCAGTCACAGAACAACGGGCATAGTGCTCTGAAATAGCTGTTTGGTCTGTCCAAATACCCTGAATAGGTAGAGAGGGAATCCCTGTCGGTGGGCGGTAGCCAAAATAGCGCCTTACTGTTGATCATACCCAAGAATGGGAGGTGTAAGAACTGATAGCTACATATCTCAACCAAGAGTCCTGCTTGCTATGGTGGATCAACCAGTGTGCTTGGGCCCAGAGACGTTAAAATACAATAAGTGTATGCCGACATTCCCGGATGGCCTCAACGATCTCCAGAGTCCACCAGGGCACAGACTTGTGCTGATGGGAACTGGTGCTTTGCAGAACAGCTGCCTCAGCGGCAAAGACAATACTGTAAGTCACCTGTTGGACCGCAGTATCGATGTCAGCTTCTAGCAGAGAAGTAAATACAGCAGTCAAGGTGTAAGATGGCCAATCTGCCCTATGACGGCACATTTGCAGCAGGTTGATACTGCAGGAGCGACATAAAAATAGGGAAATGGTTGCTGCCACATAAGTCAAATTAAGATGTGCAACAGACTTGGGCTACAACTGGAAGGTCTATGGCTGAGTATATGACTCGTGCCAAGCAAAAATGCATGGGGCACCAGTCTCTCTCTCTCTCTCTCTCTCTCTCTCTCTCTCTCTCTCTCTCTCTCTCTCTCTCTCTCTCTCTCTTTTTTTTTTTTTTTTGATCCTGTCTTCATTACTTTCCAGAAGGAGAAGGCAGGCCCATTTTCAAACATTTGAAGTTCGTTTAGGCCAGAGAAGGTTACTTTGTTCTGTGATGGCACTCTTTATTTATAAAAGGGGGCATTAAAACATTTTCTTGGATAATTTAATTTTCAATATTTGTTTGCTGGAGGTTAACTCGCTTGTGTTATTCGGGGAAAAAACCTGCCTTGAATATAAAAAAAAGAAACTCGGAGCAGAAAATAAAGTATATTTTAAAATTAGTTAAAATAATTTAAAAATGTTTAAACAAGTTCTACTTCTTGACTTCTTGCAGGTGATGCAGTAACTCATTTTCTTCTAAAACTGCTCCTACAACATGTTCTCCAGGATATACCATCTCAATAACCTGAGCTATGGCACTTGGCAGGTTTGGATATTTGTAACGAGGTCAATTTAATCTAATCGGTGCTTGCTTGAAAATTTCAGTAGTTTTGGTATCAGTTTGTAATCTTGCAATTCCAAAGTTTGCTTAAGTCTGATTGATTATTGCTCCAATGGTTCCACATTTGCTTCTTGATATAACTCCTCCCTACTAGTGCTTGGATTTAATTTAGCTGCACATCTTAAAATTTGTCTCTCCATACTAAAGATTTTTGGTGAATGTGATACAGTTGTTATCTAAATAGGAGCAGCATATTCTAAGGTTGGTCTGCAATAAGTATATATCAAGGCTGGCATTGAAGCACCGTGAAATCTCCCCCAGTGTTCAGGAGGCAGAGGTCTTGCTGTGCGAAAAGGATCTCAACATCCCTGCCGCGGTCCGTAGTCTGGATTCCACCACACATTGGGTGGTGGGCATTGAAATTCCCCAACAGAAGAAATGGTGGGGGAAGCTGAGTGAACAAAGCAGTAAGGTAAGCTAGAGACACAACCTTATCCAGCTGGAGGTAAAGGCTACAGAGACTAAATTCCTGTACGGCTCAGTTTCTAACTGCTACCGCCTTGAGATGCACAGGGGCTATAGGGACAGTTGCAAGGTATAGAAACACTGCCAGATACACTACCTTAAAGCAGCCCTGATAGCACCGAAGGGCAGGTGTCCGCTGGGCAGGAAACAGGTTTCCTGCAGGGCTGAACAAAGCGCAGGGTAGCAGCACAGTAATTGTCATAGCTCAGCAGAAGATGAGGGCAGTTGTGGCTTTATAGCCACCGAAGATTCCTTTTTTCTTTCCCCTCTAACTGGCCCTTCAGTTTGAAGGGCTGAGGGGACTTCTCAGAAGTGGCATCCGGTGTGAAGGAAAAGCAGAAAGCAATTCAACTCGACTGCCGGGTTGTGGATCCTTGAGCCTTCAACCAGGATCCTCTGGGGCACTCTGACTAGCCTTGGAAGGGACCCCTTCCAACTAAGAATAGCCAGAGGAAGTCGTTCCTTCTCCAGCCAGGAGGTGGGGACTGGTGTCCCCAATGATTGGGGGAGAATTGTCCACACAGCAGGTGTTACAGCAGGGGATGGAAGGGTGCCCCCACCCATTGAGGTGGCAGTGGAAGATTAAAGCCCACAGGACTCACAGGAGGTGGTGGTACTGTGGGAGTTGTCATACACAATGAGAGTGGAGAAGACACAGTAGCAGTAAAAGACGTAGTCATACCAAATGGATGTAGCCACTAACACTTTATTCTTGCCTCCATATTAGTAAGTCGGTCCAATATCTTTATCTCCATGATTTGTTCGTTCCTTGTGCAAATGAGTGCAGTCTGGTGAGCAAGGTGGATGCAACTGCTTACAGTTCATACAGACAGAAGGTGGGGTTCATGCAGCTTCTGGATCTGATGGACGCCCACATTCCCCGCACATGGGGCTGGAAGTACATCGGGAGGACAAATGCTAAAACTTCCAGTACCTAAAGCACATCATAGGGGGAAGAGACATATGGTTTGATGTCACATTGGTATATCATAGCTTTGACCTTCTCGGGCAGTGTATCACCTAGAAGGCCAGAATAAAAGCCCCAGTAGCAACCCTGTTACCTTTAGGTCCCCGATAAACGCATCTGATGAAGTGAACTCCTCTTCGTTCTAGATTCATGTGCAACTCATCGTCCAATTGTGAAAGGAGATCACAGTGGCATATGAGACCTTTGACGTTTTTGAGTGTCTTGTGGGGCATGATACTGACCGGTACATCACCCAGCTTGTCGCAGGCAAACAGTGCCTTTGACTGGGCAGGAGATGCTGTCTGTATTAATACTGCCCCACTTCTTATCTTGGGAGAAAGACACAACCTTGCTGAACTTGTCTTCGAGGTTTTTGACAAAGAACTGTGGCTTTGTTGGCAAGAAAGATTTCCCATTGGTTCGTGTGCATATCAAGTACTGTGGTGAATATGGCTCAGAATCTTATGTGCCCTACATTCCTCCCTTAGTAGGGCGAGGGAAGGGAAGAATCTGGAGTCATATCTCTCTGCATTGAAGTCAGTCTTCCCACGTTTAGAGATGGCAGTTTTGCATCTGCCAACACTATTACGTGCTCATTTCATCTTCGTCTGCTCAGGGTAAGCCTGGTTAAGCCTAATACAACTAAGGTGCGGCAGTTTCCTAGAGGTTGCTCGCTAGTAACTGTTCAACCTCAACAGCTATGCATCTTCTCAGCACATAGCACACCTTGAGATTGAGGATTTTTATAGAGGTTTGTACCATTCTCGCGGCCCACACAATTAAGCCAAAATCCCCGGGGCTCTACAACATACAATGTTCCACTGTCACACCATATGGTGGTCGCTGAGGTATGGTATGGAGGAATGATGGCATGAAACAATCGCCCAGCTTGAGACTCCGGGTTCACCAAGCCCGTACTTGGCAAATTAATGCTAAGCCACTGAATCTGAAGAGGGAAAATACCTATTTCAGCAAGGATGCTGCCTATAGGACTAATATGAAAGGCACCAGCAATTAGACAAGGCATTTAGCTTCTGCAAGCAGCTAGTCTTCAAATGAAAATATAGGTAAGCCTCTTAACAAACAGGATGGTCAAGAAACATTGTTGTGCTACATCCAAGTGTTGGTCCTAAATACATTTCTGGATCAGGGAGGACTGTGGCGCAGTGACAGAAATGCATAATCTGTGTTTTAATGAGAGAATTGGAAAACACGAGAAAGAGCCCATAACTAATACCCATTGAATGGCACCTCCACCCTCACTTGTATCTATTTTGATGTGTACATTATCTAAAACAGCATAACACTGGAAAAATATGAAGAACTACCTATTGTTGGCATGACTTTTAGTAGCATGTATATGCCACTCCATTCTCACTATCCTACTACAGTTGACATTAGTTGCTAAACTATGACAATGTTCGCAAAAATAAAAATCTAAAAGATTGACTATAAATCGACTGAAATCAAAATTTTTATTTATTGAACAACATGTTTTATAAGCTATAGTAATAAGTATTGTCACACTACATAATAAAATACCACTGGCCATTAAAATTGCTACACCAAGAAGGAATACAGATGATAAACTGGTATTCATTGGAGAAATATAATGTACTATAACTGACATGTGATTACATTTTCACACAATTTGGGTGCATAGAGCCTGAGAAATCAGTACCCAGGACAACCACCCCTGGCCGTAATAAAGACCTTGATATGACTGGGCAGTGAGTTAAAGAGAGATTGGATGGCGTGTACAGGTACAGAGTAGTGACTAGCGTATTGTGATGAGTCAGTCGCTCAGCCACCATTGACCAGACGTTTACAATTGGCGAGAGATCTGGAGAATGTGCTGGCCAGGGCAGCAGTAGAACATTTTCCGTATTCAGAGAAAATGAGGTCATTCATTATTCTGGTGAAATGTAGGGTTTCCCACGGATTGAATGAATGGTGGAGCCATGAGTCGTAACACATCTGAAATGTAACGAAGACTGATCAAAGGGCCGTCAATGCGAACAAGAGGTGACCGAGACTTTTAAGGAATGGCACCCCATATCATCACGCCAGGTGATACGGCAGTATGGCAATGATGAATACACGCTTCCAACGTGCGTTCACCATGATGTCACCAAACACGGGTGCGACTGTCATGATGCTGTAAACAGAACCTGGATTCATAAAAAAAAAGTTTTGCCATTCATGCACCCAGGTTCGTTGTTGCGTACACCATTGCAGGCACTCCTGTCTGTGATGCAGTGTCAAGGGTAACCTCAGCCATGGTCTCTGTGCTGATAGTCCATGCTGATGCAAACACTGTTGAACTGTTCATGCAGATGGTTGTTGTCTTGCAAACGTCCCCATCTGTTGACTCATGAATCGAGACGTGGCTGCACAATCTGTTACAGCCATGTGGATAAGATGCCTGTCATCTCGACTGCTAGTGATGCAAGGCCGTTGGGATCCAGCATGGCGTTCCATATTGCCCTCCTGAACCCACGGATTCCATATTCTGCTAACAGTCATTGGATCGCGATCAATGCGAGCAGCAATGTCACCATACGATAAACCGCAATTGCGACAGGCAACAATCTGACCTTTATCAAAGTTGGAAAAGTGATGCTACACATTTCTCCTTCTTACACAAGGCATTACAACAACGTTTCACCAGGCAATGCCGGTCAACTGCTGTTTGTGCATGAGAAATCGGTTGGAAACTTTCCTTATGAAGCACATTGTAGGTGTCGCCACCAGCACCAACCTTGTGTGAATTCTCTTAAAAGCTAATCATTTGCATATCACAGCATCTTCTTCCCGTCAGTTAAATTTCGCATCTGTAGCATGTCATCTTCGTGGTGTAGCAATTTTAATGGCCAGGAGTGTATTATAGTAACACACAAATAATGCAATACAGTGGCATTTCTTAATTACCTTGTTTCCTTACTCGCTCTTCAATTTTTGATATGAACTGAGCAAACTCCTGAAGAATGTCGTGAAGTGATGCTGCATATGCTTCAAATGTGAAAGTGGGCAACTTCTTAGTTGAGGATCCATCTGCCTGATAACCAGCATATACTTCCTCCCTGAACTTCTGTAGTTCATACACAATGTTGACATATTCACAAACATTTTCCAAATAATTCTTCACAGCATCCTAGCAAAAATTAAAAACCATTTTATTTCATATTCCACAAAATGATATCGGAAAATTTTTGGACTTCAAACCTACTTAACGACTCCGTTTGTGATGATAAAAACTTGCCTTGGTAAGACTTGGTATAGTAACCCCATTCCGTACAACAAAATGACCTTTTTCTTGATGAAAAAGAAAAGATGCCGCAGGTGAGTGAAGCATAAATAATACTTCCCTTACAACTTTGTATTCACTAATTTTTATTGTTTTTGGTCTGCAGCAGTGCTCATTATTTCTTCCTGCCAAAGAATACTCCTCCCTTGGGAATAATAATTTCATTAAATTTACTTCACAGCCCAAGAAAGGTCTGATAAACATATGCAATATGAAAAATAGAACATGTAAATTTAGTGTTTCCTTTAGATGATAGGTTCATTTACGTATTAAAGTATAAAAACAGAATTGATGTATTTGAAGCACTAATTTAAAATTCTGATCTGGGTCAGATTTTTCTCAAATGAACAGAATTGTAGCAGCAACTAAATGACACCACTCAGTAAAATTGACAATATATAATTCTAAACTTATCTTAGTTGAAATGAGATAGAATGGCTGGCCAGTACTTACCATTGTGCTGTACCGCCGATAGTAACACAAAATGAAAAAACAGAAAAAAAGGGGACAAAGGGACAAGCTTTCGGAACAGAGTTCCTTCGTCAGGTGGGAGAGAAGGGAAGAATAAAGGATGGGAATAGAAGGGAAAGGTGGTTCACGACCTAGGTCATGAAGGTGGTGTTTCGGAAGTGTGGGCGTCAGAGATACTGCATGTATGTACTGAGCCAAGCCAGAGAGGATAAATATAACTAAAAAGGAAAGATCAAGTAGTAAAGAGAAGAGAAGAGAGTGAAATTAATGATGCTGAGGGGTGTAGGAGGGGCGGGGGGGGGGGGGGGTGTCTAAAACGTTTTTCATAAACAGGGAAATATGGATGGACACACACACACACACACACACACACACACACACACACACACACACACACACACGGAGAGAGATAGAGAGAATGACAGAGAGAGCGAGAGGGCGGTAGAGAGAGAGAGGGGGGGGGGGGGTAAGGAACGGATAATGAATAGTTGAGCTGAGGATGGAGGAAGGGGAGGGGTTAGCGTAGATTTAGGCCAGGGGGGGTGGCGGGAGGAGAGGATATGTTGGCCTAAATCTACGCTAACCCCTCCCCTTCCTCCATCCTCAGCTCAACTATTCATTATCCGTTCCTTACCCCCCCCCCTCTCTCTCTCTACCGCCCTCTCGCTCTCTCTGTCATTCTCTCTATCTCTCTCCGTGTGTGTGTGTGTGTGTGTGTGTGTGTGTGTGTGTGTGTGTGTGTGTGTGTGTGTCCATCCATATTTCCCTGTTTATGAAAAACGTTTTAGACACCCCCCCCCCCCCGCCCCTCCTACACCCCTCAGCATCATTAATTTCACTCTCTTCTCTTCTCTTTACTACTTGATCTTTCCTTTTTAGTTATATTTATCCTCTCTGGCTTGGCTCAGTACATACATGCAGTATCTCTGACGCCCACACTTCCGAAACACCACCTTCATGACCTAGGTCGTGAACCACCTTTCCCTTCTATTCCCATCCTTTATTCTTCCCTTCTCTCCCACCTGACGAAGGAACTCTGTTCCGAAAGCTTGTCCCTTTGTCCCCTTTTTTTCTGTTTTTTCATTTTGTGTTACTATCGGCGGTACAGCACAATGGTAAGTACTGGCCAGCCATTCTATCTCATTTAAACAATATTTATTATCTCTGAGGAGAATTTTCATCATTAATCGAATAAACTTATCTTAGGATAGAAAAAGTATAAAAATTACTCTAGCAAACAAAAATCACAATTCATTGCAAAGAACACTCTGGCCTTTGCAGCCCAAGATGGTGGTCATACATACACGAATACATGCCTGATAAATTGGCCAGTTGATACGCAGATGGCTGGGCAAGCATGGGGAGCACAGTAATGATGGGGGTAGTGGCCGGAGTAGTGAGGGGAATTGATATTCTAAACTGAAGCTTACATGCAGGAGTTTTATAAATTCTTTCTTCTGTATCTAACAATACCATCAAAATTACCTTTTTCTGAATACTTAAAAATAATGAAATATTAATAACATTGAGTTATCATTTTATTAACATTACCTATCTTACTTCGATATACATGTTACTTAAAGTGTTAGTATTTGCAATACAGGATATAGACTGACTTTTTTAGTATTACTGGTGTGCATGCAAGAAGTATGGTGTTTCTGTTAAACTTGCAAATAGAAAATTTTTTTCCATTAGTCTTCAATTTACTGCAGTCATATGGATAAAGCTTAAACAATCAGCAAAAAAAATTCCATGAATAAAACTGGTATTTCTGTTGCTGCATTGTAGAACATGTGTAAATTTAAAAGTAATGCTCAGTTTCTCCTGTTCTACAGTATTTTAGTCCCAACAATGTAAATGTTTACTTTAGCCTTTAGAAGCATTAATACACTGTAGTCTGCAGAACTACTTTTCCATATCAGTTACCTGCATGTACTATAATGAGACATTGTCCTTTTGAAAGTGACGCCTTTACTTGATCCATCTGTCCACTCATTGGGCGTAGTATGCAAACTAAGAATGTGTGTTTCATCAATATATATGAGAGGTCAATCCTGTTCACGGTACTATTTAATTTAAACAATCAACACATTTACAGTGCATTTCTAAATGTTCGAAAGCACCTTCCTTTAACCTGTTTATTGCACCACCTGGTAAATATTAAATGTTAATTGCACGAAAAATAAAGCTTGAAATTTTAAAAATTAATGTACCTGAAGCCTAACTTTTGAAGTAGGTACCACAATGAAGAAGTATTTCCCTTGAAATATGTATTTTCCTTTATTACAAGAAAGTTACTTTATTGTGGGGTGCTGTCTGTCACATGGAAATTTTTTATCAATCTCCGCACAACTTGTTCATGAAAATCATCTAAATCTAAGACCTTTTTTCTCTTTATTCCGGTTTTAATTCGAGTGAGAAATCTTCAGAACTACCAGCGACTAATTCTCTCTCTCTCTCTCTCTCTCTCTCTCTCTCTCTCTCTCTCTCTCTCTCTCTTTCTCTATTTTTGTTTTATTGTCCAAAGTGAAACACCAGTAGCTGCCTGTACTCTTTCAAGGGCGCTTTTAAATGAAATTTTATTCCCCATTTTGCCTCTTCCAACATAAATTTAATTACACTGAAAACAGTCTCTCCTCTCTGGCTATGCAAAACCCTTCCTGTGTCTATAGCACTTGGAGACTGTGCTACCATGCTGTTTATAACGGTGCACGCACTTGATGTGCAATGGCCAGCAGGTGGAATTTTTTTTTTTTTTTTTTTTTGTGGTTTTAGGGCGCACAACTTCTATGGTCATTAGCGCCCAGCCAAGAACATAGATTCGCTATGATCTAAAAAAAATGTAGACTGTCAGAACATCAACAATAGGCTAAAAACGAAAGATAAAAGACAATTAAAAGAGTTAAATATCCTTGGATAAGTTGGCCAAATTGATAAAACGCAAAACTCGAGCAGCTGCTCGTGTGTCATCAGCTAAGATTTCCTCCAGAGTAGACGGAAAGTGAAGGGCTACACGGAGATGATTAAAATTAACACAAGTCAGTAAAACATGTCGCACTGTCAGCAGTTCACCGCAGGAGCATAGCGGTGCAGGTTCGGCGGATAGCAAGTGACGGTGGCTGAAACGGCAATGACCGATCCGCAACCGAGCCAGGATGACCTCCTCCCGCCGAGAGGGGCGTGAGGATGTCCTCCAAGCGGTCGGGATCGGTTTGACAGTTCGCAATTTATTGTTGTGCAGTGAAAGCCACACACTGTGCCATTGCGACACGATACTCCGGCGAAGAGCCCGTTGAACATCGTCCGATGGGACGCAAAAGGTAGCCATGCGAGGCAAAAGAGCTGCTGCCTTGGCTGCTGTGTCGGCGGCCTCATTCCCGGGCACACCCACATGGCCAGGGACCCACAGGAAAGAAACGTGACAGCTGTCATCCGCCAGCAACTGGAGGGAGCGTTGGATCCGATACACGAGAGGATGGTTCGAGAAAGGGTCCTTAAGACTCTGCAGGGCACTAAGGGAGTCAGAACATATGGCATAGAAAGGGTGGCGGTGGCGGCAGGTATACAAAACGGCCTGGTGGAGGGCGAAAAGCTCAGCCGTGAAGTTCGAGCACCGGTCAGGGAGCTTGTATTGGAACCGGTTGTCCCCGACGACGAAGGCAGATCCGACACCGGCAGGGCTCTTGGAACCATCAGTGTAAATAAATACGGCATTATCGAACCGCGAACGGAGTTCGACAAGCCTCGAGCGGAATACCAAATCCGGAGTGCTCTCCTTGGGGAGCGAACTAAGTTCGAGGTGTGTGTGAACCTGGGCCTGATGCCACGGTGGCAATGGGCTTTCGCTCAACCGAAGGGTGGAAGGAAGGGTAAAATCGAGCCTTTGTAGCAGACGGCGAAACCGAACTCCCGGTGGAAGCAAGGCAATCGCAGACAACTGATATTGGCGATCGAGTGAGTCGTCAAAAAATAATCTGTAAGATGGATGGTTGGGCATCGACCGTAGGCGGCATGCGTACCGACACAAGAGTATGTCACGTCGATTGGTCAAGGGTAATACAGCAGCCTCGGCATACAGACTCTCAACAGGGCTGGTATAAAATGCACCGGTCGCCAGACGTAATCCACGATGGTGGATAGAGTTGAGACGGCGGAGAATCGACGGCCGTGCTGAAGAGTATACAAGGCTTCCATAGTCGAGCTTCGACTGAACAATGGCCTGGTAAAGGTGAAGCAGGACGGTACGATCCGCTCCCCATGACGTGCCACTGAGGACACGAAGAACGTTAAGGGATCGGGCACAACGGGCAGCCAGGTAGGACACGTGCGTGGACCAGCAAAGTTTCCGATCCAACATGAGTCCCAAGAATTTCGTAGTCTCCACGAAAGGGAGAGCAACCGGGCCGAGACGTAGAGAAGGTGGAAGAAATTCCTTGTATCTCCAGAAATTGATACACACAGTTTTCTCAGTGGAGAATCGGAAGCCGTTTGCGATGCTCCAGGAATACAGACGGTCAAGACAGCATTGGAGAGAACGCTCCAAGAGACACGTCCGCTGGGCGCTACAATAAATTGCGAAATCGTCAACAAAAAGAGATCCGGAGACGTCGGCTGAAAGGCAGTCCACGATCGGATTGATTGAAATGGCAAAGAGCGCCACACTCAAGACGGAGCCCTGTGGTACCCCATTCTCCTGGCAAAAGGTATCTGACAAAACAGAGCCCACCCGCACCCGGAACTTGCGATCCGCCAAAAACGCTTGAATGAAAAGAGGAAGGCGGCCCCGAAGGCCCCATGTGTGCAATGTGCGGAGAATGCCCGCTCTCCAACAGGTATCGTATGCCTTCTCCAAGTCGAAGAACACGGCTACTGTTTGACGCTTCTTCAGAAAGTTGTTCATAATGAAGGTCGACAACGTAACGAGGTGGTCAGCAGCAGAGCGGTGTCGACGAAAACCGCATTGGATATTAGTCAGGAGGCGGCGAGATTCGAGGAGCCAGACCAACCGAGCGTTAACCATGCGTTCCATCACCTTACAGACGCAGCTCGTCAGAGAAATAGGACGATAACTGGAAGGAAGGTGTTTGTCCTTCCCTGGTTTGGGGATGGGGACAACAATGGCTTCACGCCAACTTGTGGGAACATGACCTTCAGTCCATATGCGATTGTAGGTACTAAGAAGAAAGCACTTGCCCGCTGGAGAGAGGTTCTTCAGCATTTCAATGTGAATGGAATCGGGCCCGGGAGCAGAAGACCGGGACAGGGCGAGAGCACGATCTAGCTCCTGCATGGTGAAGGCGACGTTATAATTTTCCCGATTAAAAGAGCGGAAAGAAGGCGGCCGTGCCTCCTCTACCTGTTTGCGAGGGAGAAAGGCAGGGTGGTAATGGGCAGAGCTCGAAACCTCCGCAAAGAAACGACCCAATGCGTTTGAAACATCAGCTGGGTCCACGAGGACCGCGTTCTCCACGGTCAGGCCAGGAATCGGGGAGTGGACCTTGATGCCGGACAAACGGCGTAGGCCACCCCAGACAACCGTGGAGGGTGTAAAACGGTTAAAAGAACTAGTAAAATCTGTCCAGCAAGCTTTCTTGCTGTCGTTTATGATACGACGGCACTGCGCTCTCATACGTTTGTAATTGATGCAATTCTCCAAAGTTGGGTGGCGGCGGAAGGTGCGTAAAGCACGGCGCCGGGCTCGAAGCGCGTCGCGGCAGGCTGCAGTCCACCAAGGGACCTGGACACGACGTGGAGAAGAGGATGTACGAGGTATGGAATGTTCAGCAGCGGTGAGGATAACCTCTGTGAGGTATTCGACCTGACTGTCACAGTTGGGAAAATTCTGATTGTGAAAAACAGCCATGGAAGAATAAAGCCCCCAGTTGGCTTTAGAAATGTTCCAACTGGTGGGACGTGGAGATGGGGAATGATGTAGGAAGTGGATGATACAAGGGAAATGGTCACTCGAGTACGTGTCGGAAAGTGCATACCACTCAAACCGACCGGCAAGCTGAGGAGTGCATATTGCGAGGTCTATATGGGAATAAGTGTGTGTTGTGTCAGAAAGGAAGGTCGGTGCACCGGTGTTGAGGCAGACAAGATCGAGGTGGTGGAGAATGTCCACCAAAAGGGAGCCTCTCGGACAAGGTGCCGGAGAGCCCCATAGGGGGTGGTGGCCATTAAAGTCGCCTACCAACACGAAAGGTGAAGGGAGCTGGTCAACAAGGTTTAGCACATCTGCCCTAGTGAGGGCAGATGACGATGGCGAATATATATTACAGAGGGAGAAGGTAAAGGTGGATAAGGTGATGCGTACGGCAACTGCCTGTAGGTGAGTGTGCAAGGAAATGGGATGGAAATAGACGTCGTCTCGAAGGAGCATCAGAACCCCTCCATGGGCTGGGACACCTTCCACGGGTGGCAGGTCGAACCGCACAGAGGTGTAGTGTGGAAAGTCTGCACGATCACGTGGACGCAACTTAGTTTCCTGGAGGCAGACTAGAAGCGGGCAGTGCAATCGAAGGAGTAATTTTAACTCCTCCCGATTAGAACGAATGCCGCGAATGTTCCATTGAAGGAGCGCCATGATAAAAATGAGAGAAGAAAAGGATAAAAACCAAGTAGCTAGCGGGGTCACCTCGACGGCCGCTGAGGACCGGATTTCGAGGGAGCACTGCTATCGCTGTCCAGGGGCAAAGGGTCGTGGTCCATAGGTTCGACCGACGCGCCTGCCACCTCCCTGAGTTGATCAGGAGGGGCAGTTTCCACCGCCGGTAAAGGGCCGGGCGCCCGGCAAACGGAGCGTCCCGGTGAAACAGAAGACGGCCGAGGCCGGCAACTGTTGGACGGCGCGACAGATGGGTCACGCCTCGGCGGGGAAGGAGAGGAACTCTTTTTCTTGTCAGCTCTTCTGGAAGAGTGACGGCGGGAAGAGGCAGTTGACGGTTGGGAAGCCTGAGAACGCAGAAAATCCTCGCGGACGGGTTCCTTTTTCAAGGTCCGGGCATCTTGTTTAGGTGCCCGCGGTTTACTAGATGTTGACGAAGACTGTACCTTAGAAGCAGCAGGAGGAAGCGGGGACGTGGAACGGGCAATCTTCGGGCTGGCGGATCGCACAACTGTGTCAGCGAAAGTGAAATCACATGTCTGGGTACTGGAATCTTTGGTAGGTCGAGGTGAGGTGAGTACCTTACTGTATGTACCCGCTGGGAGGACAGTGGGCTTTCGACTCGCCAACAACTTACGAGCGGCAGATGTTGATACCTTCTCCGTAACCCGGATTTGCTGGATTACCTTCTCATCCTTGTATACAGGACAGTCGCGAGAGGAAGCCGCATGGTCACCGTTGCAGTTTAGGCAGTGAGGGGACGGAGGTGGGCAATCCCCCTCATGGGCGTCCCTACCACAAGTGACACACTTTGCTGCATTTGGGCAATGTTCACGGGTATGATTGTACCTGTGGCATTGAAAACAGCGCGTTGGGTTAGGCACATAAGGTCGGACAGAGATGACTTCATACCCTGCTTTGACCTTCGACGGGAGGTCAACTCTGTCGAACGTCAAAAACACAGTACGAGTCGGTGTCAATTGGGTATCGACCTTTTTCATTACCCTGTGGACGGCTGTCACACCCTGATCGGACATATACGATTGGATGTCTTCATCAGACAGCCCGTCAAGGGATCTCGTAAAAACTACCCCCCTTGACGAGTTGAGTGTGCGGTGTGCCTCTACCTTAACGGGAAACGTGTGCAACAACGTAGTACGTATAAGTTTTTGGGCTTGGAAGGCACTGTCCACTTCCAGCAACAATGTGCCATTGCGCTGACGTGAACAGGTTTTAACAGGGCCAGCAATTGCATCTACACCTTTCTGTATAACGAAAGGATTGACAGAATTGAAATCCTTTCCGTCGGTGCGAGAGACAACCAGAAATTTAGGCACATTAGGCAGAGTCTTTTTAGGCTGAGGCGAGTCTAACTTACGTTTGTGGGTCAACGTCACGAAAGAAGATAAGGAAGTCATCGCGGAAGTGTCCCCCGTGATTACCGGCGTCTCCGATGGCGCGCTCCTTCCTAGTGGGGGCCCTCTCCGAGGGCTTACCCGCCTTAGGTGATTGTTCACACCTCAGGTCACACCTCCCGAGAACTGACGGAGGGACCAATCGGCACGTTCGGAAGGTACCAGCTCGGGTAATCACCCCTCCCTGGGCCTGGCCTTTACCAGGGGGTACGTACGTGCCCTACTTGTCTACCCGGGGCGGGGAATTACGCGTTACCCCGTCACCTGCTACGCACGATAATGCGTGGGTCGGCCTTCAGACACGCACAGGGAGGAAAGAAGAAGAGGATAGGAAATGAAGAGAAAGAAGGAAGAAGTGTCTCAAACGCCGAAGCGGAGACTAATGAGGAGAAGAAAGCTAGGAGAGTACAAGGAGAGAAAGACAGAAAACAAAGGGTAAGAAAGGAAGGAACGAAGGAAGAAAAACCACAACAAGAACCACAGTAGCTCACGAAATATGCCCGTCTCCGGGCGAAGGCATAAACCGGGAGGGACAGTGAAGCAGCCTGGGGCAGAAGAAAGGCTGCTCCGGCTCGGGGCCCCGTGCGCGCCACACACGTACCCACAAAAGAACTGTGGGCCCCCTGGGGGGCCAGCAGGTGGAAGTGGACTGATGCAACTTCCCCTTCTGAACGAAAGAATGAATTCGCCCGGCACTTCGGGTGAAAACTCGTCTCTGTGCACTGTCCACCATATCCTGCGCAGACTCTACACCTGAATGTATGTGTAAATGTATGTACGCTCTTTTCATGATGAAGATGATGAACAAATGTTTAAGTTTTGTTAATGTGATTGTCTTTTCTATGTGCCCGTCAGCAGCTCAGTGATCATCTTTATGGTGAGTTGCTACCTATTCTGTTATTTACATTCCAACAGGAGAGGTAGATACCAATCATATCCAGTGCAGAAAATGTGAAATTGTGAAATATTTGAAGACTTATTTCCTCTCCAATAGCGATAAGTTTTTACAATATTATTTATTACGAAGCAAATACTCTAGATTTCGAATCAAGAACAACTGCCAGCAAGTGAAGTAGATATTCCTGGAGAATTATACCAAATTAAATCACTTAACAAAAGGAAGTATCCCAGTCCAGATTGTATACCAATTAGGTTCCTTTCAGAGTATGCAGATGCAACAGCTCCATACCTAGCTATCATATACAACCGCTTGTTTGATAAAAGTTCCATGCCCAAAAGACTGGAAAGTTGCACAGGTCACTACAATATTCAAAAAAGACAATAGGAGTGAGCTGCAAAATTACAGGCCTGTATCACTGATGTGAAACGCAGCTATCACGTTACTTGCACAAAGCGATGAGTACTATCAACAAGGGATCTCAAATCAATTGCATATTTTTAGATTTGAAGGAAAGAAGCTTGGGTTTAATGTCCCGTCGACAGCGTGGTCATTAGAGACAGAGCTTAGGCTCGGGAGATTTTTGGGTAAGGATGTGAAAGAAAATTAGCCGAGCCCTTTCAAAGGAACCATCCCAGCATTTGCCTGGAGTAATTTAGGGAAATCACGGAAAACCTAAATCATGATGGTCGGAGGTGGATTTGAACCGATATCCTTCCAAATACGAGTCCCGTGTGATACCACTGCACCACCTCACTCGGACATTTCTAGATTTCCAGAAGGCTTTTGATACTGTACCTCACTGGTGACTTCTAATCAAATTGTGCGCTTATAGAATATTGACACAGTTGTGGGATTGGATCTGCGATTTTCTGTCAGAAAGGACACAGTACATAATAAATGATGGATATTTATCAAGTAAAATGTAAGTAATATCTGGTGTTCACAAAGGAAGTGTTACAGGGCCCCTATTGTTCCTTATTGTTGTAAAGGATTTAGGAGAAAGTAAGCAGCTCTCTCAGAGTGTTTGCAGATGATGATATAATTTATCAGTTAGTAAAGTGACCAGAAGGACAAAAGCAGCTGCAAAATGATGTAGATATCTGCATGGTGCAAAAATTGGCAACTGACCCTAAATAATGAAAATCATGTACACATTCATACGAGCACTGCTAAAGTTCATTTATAGGATAAAGTACTCAAATCTAAATTCAACACATTACCTAGGAATAACAATTAAAAGTAACATAAATTGGAAATAACACAAAGAAATATCATAGGCACTTAGAAGAAGCAACAGTTCTACTACAGAAACTGCTTACACTACACTTGTTCATCCTAATTTGTGTGCATTGTGAGATGCCCATCAAGTGGGACTGATGGATGACAGAGAAAAAGTTCAGAGAAGTGCCTTTTTTAAGGATCATTTCCTGCAAGTATTTTGTTGATAAGAATTTCCAACTGTATTGTTAAAGATGAACCAGCTCCAATTTGGGTAGGAGAACCTAATAGCTAACCATGATCCATACTACTTATGGGTGTAACATGGCCCTATCCTCCTCCTTTCTCTCTGGCCATCCTCCCCCCCCCCCTACTCCTCCTCCATCACCCCACCCTCTATTCATTGAGCCTCTTCTTTTCATCTGCTCCTAACCCCTATCTATGAAAACTAACATATATCTGTCAACTTTCTTGGTGATAAGTGAAACACTGTTAAAATTTACAGCTAAGTACCCTTTGCCGTGTATCATATGCTGACTTTTAGTTCATAAAACTGCTCTCCATAAAAACTTTGTACATGGGCAAACTTTCTAATAATTAGTAAAACAGAGTCAATCTGCTGCAAGTTGCCTTCTTGTTTTGATGGACAAGGGTGCAAAATTTCATCAAAATCAGAATAAAACTGTAGATTTGTATGTATTGCAAACAAAGAAACATAAGAATGGACTACTCTACATATATAAGAAAGATACAGATATTAATCTTATTTCATTTTTTCATGTTCATGTATTAATATTATGATCCATCGAAGGAGTGGCAGTGTGCTTCTTTTCCTTCCTACGGTTGCAGCTCCCAGGCAGTCATGGTGGTTGCGATTCAAGGGAATAATAGGAGTCAGATTTTAGATATTGGGGGGAGGGGGGGCTCCTATTCCCCCCCCCCCTTCTAAACCAACTGGGTTAAGGCGAACAAAACAAATAATAGTAATAAATTATTCAAATCAGTCATGCCATTTCTGAGTTTTAGTGAGACTAATGCACAGCTATTCATTATTGCATAGGGATATCAAGTACCTTAATTTATTAGAGAAATTGAGATATTACTTGCACCTCTTTGAAGTTTTGAATATATAAAAAGCTTAACTTCTTTCCATCAGACTAAACCTCCAAATATTTTATACTGTGACATGTTCTTTGTTAAATTTTGCTCTGATTAATACAAAGTCACTGAAAAAATATGCAATTTCGTTCAATGTGTCTCTCAACTGTTATAAGCTGAACACCTATGAGATATAGGAATTTATCCCATACCTGAAGAATCATCTCTTGTCATATGTCAACTGCCTGTAAGCCCCACAAGAAAAAGTTATATGGCAGGAGTTCAGTACATAACAGAGACCATAATGTAAGAGCCGGGTTGTCTTTTCCTGCAAGATGAGTGCTCTCTGGTATCACAATATCATAAGGGCAAAACTATTTTATTTTGAAAAGACAAAACAAATCACTGCTCCAGCACATCAAGATAGTTTCCTTCACTAACAGTTCTAACGACAAAAAATATTCTCTCAATCTGTTTTAAGATACGGCACAAAATATGTACAAGATCTCAAAATCTCTCTCATGTTGCAACATTTCAGAGGGATTTAGCAAACCCCACGTCAGCCATTGCTTCATCACAAAAAAATCACACACAGAAAAAAGTTTCCGACTTATTTCTAATTATGACATCATAAAGTTCAATATGATTTTCTTTGTTGGTTTCAACAAGAAGCTGTACATGTTGTAAACATTAGTTTCAGTACAGTAAACAGTCTTCCATAACTAATTACTCATTTGATTGAGGTATCTCTATTTTTCCATTAGCTCCCCAGTGGTTTACTTACTTTGACTGTTTCAGAGAGCTTTCTGCTTGCACATTCTCTCTCAACACATATGGTCAGCTCATTCTTCACCCTTTGCAAGTTTTTTGAAGCTCCTTAAAATGACAGCTTTTGATTTTGCAAGGCAGTGAGTAAATTGTGAATCAAGAAACGAAATGCTCTTGCTGACTTACTACTTTCGAACATCGAAAAATTTATACTGGATGGTAACCATTTTATTAACAACTGACATAAGCTGTCTGTCTCTTGGTGCAAGCACACTAACAGTCTTTTATGTAACTGTCACCATTCTAGTGATGGTAACTGAAACATTAAATCTTCTGTTTTCAAACTGTGTAATTTTATTCAAATACAGCTTACAGCTCATGAAATAAAATTTCTCAAAGTAGATTCCTCATCTTGAATATCCATGTTCTGCTCTTCTACTTATGTGGTTTTTTCAGTGAAGTATCTGTAAGGGCCTGGACTAGAATCTATACGGTTGCACAATTACCAAGCCTGGAGTACAGTGATGAAGAAAGCCAGGTGGCCTATTATTATTATTATTATTATTATTATTATTATTATTATTATTATTAAAGTTTGTTATAACTTGCAATGTAACACACTGGAAGATACCTTTAGAAATATTATATTTGAACAATTTCATAATACAACAGGATGGATGGGTATATACTTCATGGAGAAGCCATGTAAACAAAGTACACAATATTTCTCATTAACAAAGTTAACAATGTAATAAGCAACAGCTGGCTGAGCAAGATTGTTGGTCAATTTGTGTGACTCATTGGCCTGATGCAAGCCTTTAAATTGGCCCCCACTTTGGCGACTTACCTTCTGAGCCAACCCCAGTTCTTCAACCTGGGAAAGGGGACCTATAGCTTAACATGGAATCCAAACCACATGTGGTTTTCGGTGACTCCTAACATCCTTAAGAGGTGAAGCCTGGATTAACACTCAAGACTAGAAAAACTCTACATCTGAGCAGATTTCAAACAAGCAACCCTTCGGTTTCCAATCGAGCACTTTCCCCTTGACCACCGGGCACAATGTTAGTCAATGAACGCCAACACAGATGGCATGATAATGGAGGTACTGATCAGGCACTTGCACAACTGTCAAATACAGTCCCTTGGCAAGGTATCTCCCTTTAATAATGACTCTTCGTTATAGCAGCTGTGGACGTGTGTGACTACAGTTGATGTGAGATGCACTGATCTGTGGCCGAAGTCTACACATCCCTTCTTCTGTGGTGAAGTGACAAGCTACATTGTGGTGGGTTGAACCCCTTTGGTCAGGAGCCTAGATAGTGTACCAAACCAGATTGATGTTTTCTAACACAAAGGAAAGGTCTCAATACAGGATTGTGATTGGAGTCTTAGCGATTGCTACCCCATGTTTACATTAATTCCTGATACGGACAAACTGCAATAGTGTGGGTGGTTCTCATTTGGCCCAAGTCTCATTCTGCCTATCTTCTGAAATATGGCTCATCTTGTGAGGCATGAAAACATATGTTGATGAGATTATGGCTGGAGTTTAACAGGAAGTAGAGATCATTGGTGTGGTGGTAGTAAAAATTCAGGAGCCAAAAGAAGGTTCACCAGCAGAGAACTGAGAGGTGACGTCACCACAGTGTGAGATCATCGACAGTTGTGGATGCAGAGATGGCTGATTACCAATCTGCAGGTGGATCCGATTTTTGTAAAATCACAGTCCAGTCCCAGGTGACTGATGGGATACGCAACATCCCTGCTGCTGATCAACACCAGAACCCACTTATCCTGACACCAAAATGTTCCTCACACTTATGTTAGTGAGTAGACAGTAGTTCGACAACAGAATTGCAGATGGCCACATGGTAGTCTGCAGCATGATGTAGAGAAACATGCAGTTAACGACCACGACAAAATCCGACCAGACACTTTTCCCACAGCTTACCTGTCTTAACCTGAGGGGGGGGGGGGGCAGCAGGGGGAGGTGGAATATTAGCACTTCATCTGTAGGAGCATCGGTTACATATTTCTTCCTTTGTATCTTCAAAGTTAGGTCGAGTCATTTGGCCTCCATGCTTGGTAGGATCAAGGAAAAAGAGAAAAAGGTGGTGATGAATGCCAATCCTGTGGTAGAACTCGCTGAAATATTGGGATCAAAATTGTGATCTATTGTTTGGTACCATCATCAGAATTTCTTCAGTTGTAAGAATTTTGCTGAGCTCTGTAACTATAGTCTCAGTATTTGTAAACTGAAGGGTGACAGTGTACTTAAGAGTAAGAGTATGCAAGAGGATAATCAGCTAGGTGGTGTCCAGAAGTAGTTTCGCAAAGTCCACTCAAATCCGCTTCCACAATTGAGAAAGCATATGCCATGGTAAGACTACCTGATGGAGTGCTATCTGCTGTTATTCACACTGATTATAGTTGTGGACGGTATTCGATTTATCTGCAGGTAGTACATATAGCACACAACAAGCCATTTCATCTTCAAAAGTCAGAGTGTCCTTCGTGTATAAAATGTAAAATTGTTCATTTCACAGACTCCCATGGGAGTTCATGGGGAGACAGAGACAGTTGATCTGTCATTATAATACCATCCTCCATGATTAACCAGTGTTGGAGGTGTAAATAATGCCTGCATAAGTTGGAGTCTCAACCCAGAATGGGATCTTGCCAGCTGTTTTATACATACTGCCAAATTTGTGTTTGGCCATGGCTGAGGCCACCTTAGCCCCCATTATGAAAAAAGTGTCCACTACCTATTTGTCTAATAGAAAATACAAAAAATTGCCTTGACCTAACTATGGGTTTGAGCATATTTGAAGGTGAGAAATGTCTTTGCATTTGCACATTGAGTTGTATTTTGAAAGCTATCACTTCTGGTAGCTTTGCACCAGAACGAAAAAGATCAAAGGTTTATGTTTATCTGCAATACAGGAATATACCTGGAACTGTTTGAAAGGATCTCCACACTGATCTGAGAATATTTCTTCTGCTTGGTAGTAAACATCTTTGAACATATGTGATTGAATGTTCTGAGCCATTCCCACAGTCATGTATCACAACAGCACCCAGGCCTATTTAGAGGTGATCTGCACTGATTAATTATCTCCCAAAGGAAAAACGCCAAGATCACAGTGTGATTATTTATTGACAACCGGTTTTGATGGGCTATGCCATCATCTTCTGGTCATATATATTCTACAAAGTGCACATGTTTTTAAAAAATGGAGGTTAAAAAGAAAGTGCAACATTGAATTTAATCAAACTATAAAATACACAAGTTATATTATGGACTACTTGTAAGAGCAGTTGTCAGTTAATTAATCATGCAGCGATCTTTGCGTATTTCCTTTGGGAGATAATTAACCAATGTAGAGCGCCTCCATCCTGCAATTGCAGGTAATGTCGACGCCAATATTCTCTTTATTTCTGGTAGCAATTTAACTGGCCATCATAGGAAGAACACGGCCTGTTTCAAAGATTTAAATGTCTGTTCACACACTTCTGATCATACAAATCGCACCCCCTTTTGCCTAATGTTACTTGGTGATATGCAATTGATACCAGTTACAAGGCAGATTTTCTATATTGCCATGAGAGACCACAAATACCGACTGCCGGCGTGGCAGAGGGGATAGTGTCACGGACTGCGGTGCTGAAGGTCGCCGGTTCAATCCCACCCAATGGGAAAAATTTATTTCTTTGTAATTAATAATTCCAGATTATTTCTCTGTAATTAACAATTCCAGAATGTTCTCCATCTTTATTATGTTCACTTGTAAATTCTACTTGTTTCTTATGTTAACTGTTCTAATTTCTGGTACATTCTGTATGTGTATAAATAGCAGAGCACTCAGCACGAGAGGCAGTCAGTGCTGCGTGTATGTTAAGTTCGTAATAAATGGGCTTTCAGTATAAGTGCTGTGTTCAGTTGCCTTCGAAGTCAAGCCTGCTTCCATTGCAACACAAAATTGTTTGGTGGAGGCGCCGGGTATCATGTGCAACAACTGCATCACCGTGGCTCCAATTAGGGAACGTAAAAGCCGTCGCTTACACGGACTGGAACCGGAATACAAGGGATATATCGAGTACATCCTTCCAAAAGTCCATATCATCAGAAGAACCGTGGACACGAAATCAACGTTAGGCCAGCTGCACATCAGACACCCATCGGTGTTCTCTGGAGACGCTGGACAGGATCCTAATAAATGGCTAAAAGGATTCGACCAAGTCGCCAAGTACAACAGGTGGGATCATACAATGTGCTTGGCCAATGTTTATTTCTACCTGGACGGAACAGCTCAGCAATGTTTCGAGAACAACAAAGACAAACTGAATGACTGGTAAATGTTCCAGGAGGAACTTAAGAAGACGTTTGGAGACCAACAGCGACAAATCCGCTCGACAGAATAACAACTGAAGAACCGGGCCCAACGACGTGGTGAACCGACACAGTCTTACATACAGAATGTTTTGTCGCTGTGTAACACTGTCAATCCGAACATGACTGAGGCCGACAAAATCACGCACCTGATGAAGGGTATAGCAGAAGACATGTACCAAGCCCTTCTGATAAAAAAACGTCGCTACGACAGAAGAGTTCATCAAGTGGTGCCAACGTATTGAAGAGATGCAACAAAGGAGAGTTGTACACAACAAGTATGACCGACTCCCCAATGTAGTCCCTATGGCCGTTGTGGAAGACCAGCATGACTTCGCTTTTCTCATACGACAAATTGTGAGAGAAGAATTACAACAGTGCATGGCAGCCAGAACTACTAGACCGAGCAAGCATCACATTATGGCCATGGATGTAAGTCATATAAGTCACGAGGGAGCCGACGCCACTGAGGAATTGGTATTTCAGACATTAGCTCCTGTCTGCCTCGCCAATCGCACCCGATGTGAAGAATGGCATCGCCCTGCTATGACATACGCTGCAGCTGCCAAACAGCAGCCAGTGAACCGGCCGACGTGGCTAGAACCAAGTCCCCCAGCAACAATCACGGCCCGCAGAACAGACATCTGGAGGACAGAAGAAAACACACCACTGTGTTTCCACTGTGGGGGCCCTGCACATGTCGTACGCTACTGCAGAGAGTGAAGGCGAGTATTCGACGATTATTTTGCCACAAGATGTCAGCCGTAAGAGCAGTTTTATACCAGGCAATCACCTGCTGATGAGTTCAGTCGACCTATGGGAAGAAGCCCATCGCCGTACCCTAGACGTGGTCGCTCCCCGACATGCTGCAGCCATTCACCGTCGCCATACAGAGGTACCAGCAGCTCCCCTAGCCGCTGCACCCAGAAAAACTGAGCGAGGCGACCATCTACAGAGGTGAGGCCGCCGCAGATGAAAATCCTCCATTGGTGACAATCGCTAAGATGTCGGGAAATCTCATTGACATCATAATTGTCAGCTAACCTGTCCGGGCACTTGTTGATTCAGGAGCGTCTTTTTCTGTATTGTCGGATAATTACCGCCGCACACTAAAGAAGACAATGTTCTGTGACACGGGGGCAACTGTGCTGAAGGTCACGAATGGAAAGCACGTCCATGTCCATCCAGTAGGAACTTGTGTCGCAAGAATAACCATCAACAACAGGACCCAGCCATTTGAATTTGTCGTGTTAACAGAATGTAATCACAATGTCATCCTTGGATGGGACTTCCTTCAGGCATCCCAAGCTATCACTGACTGTGGAAGATCTGAGCTGCAAATTGAAGACGTTGTATATATTCCTTACAAAGGTCAGCTTTCCCCTCTTTGCTTACTACTGGTTTTCCATCCGAGTTCTTGATATTCATACAGCTGCTTTTCTTGTCACCAAATATCTCTTATTTTCCTGTAAGCAGTATCTATTTTCCCCCTAGTTATGCAATCTTCTACGGTTCTGCATTTGTCCTCTAGCCACTCCTGCTTAGCCAGTCTGCACTTTCTGTCAATCTCATTTTTCAGACGTTTGTACTCCCTTTTTCCTACTTCACTTGCTGAATTTTTATATTTCCTCCTCTCATCAATTAAGTTCAGTATATCCTGTGTTATCCAGGGATTTCTATTAGGCCTTGTCTTTCTGCCTATATGGTCCTCTGCAGCCTTCACTACCCTATCTCTCAGAGCTACACATTCTTCTTCTACTGTATTACTTTCCCCCATTTCAGCCAATCCTTGCCTAATGCTCCCTCTGAAACTCTCAACCACCTCTGGTTCCTTCAATTTGTCCAGGTTCCATCTCCTAACCTTTCTACCTTTCTGCAATCTCTTAAGTTTTAATCTGCAGTTCATAACCAATAAGTTATGTTCAGAGTCTGTATCTGCCCTGGATATGTCTTACAGTTTAGAATCTGGTTTCTAAATCTATTCCTTATCATTATAAAGTCAATCTGGTACCTTCCAGTGTCTCCTGGTCTCTTCCACGTATAGAGCCTTCTTTCATGATGGTTAAACCAAGTGTTGGTGATCATTAAATTGTGCTCTGCACAAAATTCTACCAAATGATCTCCTCTTTCATTCCTTTTCCCCAGTCCATATTCACCTACTACATTTTCTTCTATTCCCTTTCCTACTACCGAGTTCCAGTCCCCCATCACAGTGAAGTTCTCATCTCCCTTAACTTTCTGAATGACTTCTTTTATCTCCTCATACATTTTTTCAATATCATCATCATCGGCAGTGCTAGTTGGCATATACACTTGCACTGTGTTGGCTTTGTGTATATCTTTACTATGATAATGTGTTCACTATGCCGTTCATAGTAACTCACCCACATTCCTATTTTCTTATTCATTATCAGACCTACTCCTGTGTTACCACCAACTGATTTTGTATTGATAACCCTGTACTTACCTGACCAGAAATCCTGTTCATCCTGACGCCAAACTTCACTAATCCCTACCATATCTAAATTTAACCTATCCATTTCTGTTTTCAGATTTTCTAGCTTACCTACGCGATTAAGGGTTAGAACATTCCATGCTCCGACCCGTAGAATGCCCGTTTTGTTTTTCTTGATGACGACCTTCCCCTGAGGAATCCCTGCCGGGAGATCCGAATGGGGGACTATTTTACCTTCGGAATATTTTAACCAAGAAGACGCCATCATCATATATTCATACAGTAGAGCTGCATGTCCTCGGGAAAAGTAATGACTGTAGTTTCCCCTTGCTTCAGCCGTTCGCAGTCACTGCATGGCAAAGCCAGGTTACCTGATGGTACAAGGCCAGCTCAATCAATCATCCAGACTGTTGCCCCTGTAACTACTGAAAAGGCTGCTGCCCCTCTTCAGGAGCCACACGTTTGTCTGGTCTCTCCACAGATACCTCGCCACTGTGGTTGCATCTATTGTACGGCTATCCGCATCGTTGAAGCACGCAAATCACCCCACCTCGGCAATGTCTGTGGTTCATGGGGGTGGAGCATGTGACATAATTAAGAGATGCACATTTAGTCGAATATCAGATTTGCTGATTCCTTACTGAGATGAATTTGCACAAGAGCTGCTGAGTGAGATCCATGACAGTTCATTACATCTAAAGATGCAAAATGCTTTTGGACACCTCTGTTAGTTTCCAACTCTTTTGCCATCTCATTGGTGGTGGATTTGTAGCGTACTGACAGGTAAGCAAAGTGAACAACAAGCCTTTCTCATATACAAATTGCTCAAATTCGACCTCCAATGACGCACCCAGTGAATGCGGGGAGGTGGCAGGGGGAGGGCGAGGTGAGTTGATAGGTGTTCTGTAACACTTACTTACTGCTGCAGCATTGGGTTGTGCTTTCAGAATTACATTATGATCCCTTTTTAGTGAGGGCATATTGCTGAATTGACTATTCAGACTTCTTCATTCTCATATGGTTAAGCAATAGCTTCTTGCTTGTGCCATATTACTTTTATATCATTCCTATGCCTGTCTGCCATTCTGATTATTATGTAGTATGCTGACCAGGTTTAACTTAACTCGGTGCTAGTAATAGAAACCTTTTAAAAAATTACATTTGCTTGTGATACCTTCTTGCAGTAAACCAAACCACTTTTTTCATCAATTGGGTAAAATAGATTAAGGAAAGGAAAACATACATTTTTAGCTTTTGCAGATTTGGAGAAAGTGTTTGACAATGTTGACTGGAATACACTCCTTCAAATTCTGAAGTCAGCAGGGGTAAAATACAGGGAAAGGAGAGTTATTTGTAACTTGTACAAAAGCCAGACCACAGTTATTAGACTCGAAGGGCATGGAAGGGAAGCATCAGTTGGGAAGGGAGTAAGACAGGGTTGTAGCCTTTCTCCGATGTTATTCAATTTGTACATCGAGCAGGCGGTGAAGGAAAGCAAGGAAAAATTTGGAATAGGGATTAAAGTTCAGGGTGAAGAAATAAAAACATTGCATTTTGCTGATGACATTGTAATTCTGTCAGAGACAGCAAAGGACCTGGAAGAGCATTTGAATGGAATGGACAGTGTGTTGAAGAGAGCATATAAAATGAATTTTAACAAGAGCAAAACAAAAATAATGGAATGCAGTCTTAGAAAATCAGGCGATGCTGAAGGAATTAGATTAGGTAATGAAACAATGAAGGTGGTAGATGAGTTTTGTTACTTGGGTAGTGGAATAACATATGACGGTCGCAGTACAGAGGATATAAAATTCAGAATGGCAATGGGAAGGAAAGCATTTTTGAAAAAGAGAAATTTGCTAACATTGATTATTAATTTAAGTGTAAGGAAGTCTTTTCTGAAGGCATTTGTGTGGAGTGTTGCCTTGTACGGGAGTGAAACATGGACAATAAGCAGTGCAGACAGGAAGAGAATAGAGGCTTTTGAAATGTGGTGCTACAGAAGAATGCTGAAGATTAGGTGGGTAGATCGCATAACTAATGAAGAGGTACTGAACAGAATTGGTGAGAAAGGGAATCTTTGGCATACCCTGACTAAAAGAAGGGATCGCTTGGTAGGACACATTCTTAGACATCAAGGAATCATAAATTTAGCCTTGGAGGGAAGTGTGTGGGGTAAAAATCGCAGAGGGAGACCAAGACACACATATAGTAAGCAGATTCAAGTATATGTGGGTTGCCGTTCTTATGAGGAGATGAAAAGGCTTGCTCAGGATAGAGTAGGGTGGAGAGCTGCATCAAATCAGTCTCCGGACTGAAGACCATAACACAGGTTTTCTGTCACTACCAATGCCCATATTTCTTATTTAATTTTCTTTAAATAGAAAAGAAAATTATTAGATTTTCAGAGAAGCTGTCACTCTGCAGTATTGTCCTATAAATAGATTTTGCTCCCCTGGTTCCGAGTTGACTGAAAGGCTTAAAACAGGAACCAAGAAAATTCCGTGACAGGCAAGAATACAACAGTCTAGACATGTGTGATAATGTCTGGCCACAAATAAGACACCTTAAAGTGGTTGATGGGGGAACAGCAAAAGGCCTGCCTTGCTCCTGTGTTACTTATAGCAGTTGTGCAAAAAGTCACTCTCGCAAATTGGTAGCACAAGTTGCTCTTATGCTTATATAAAGCCTGGGTTGTACTTGAAGGCAGTGCTCAGAGAGAAGCTTGGTTGTTGGTCACAGGAGAGAAATTAGAGGCTTGTAATCTGTGACAGGATCAAACTTTGTATTCTACAAGGAAATGTGGATTATTATTATTATTATTATTATTATTATTATTATTATTATTATTATCTTCAATCTGTAAATATTTCTTCCGAGTAGCATTAAGTGAATTTGATGAGAAGGCAATTGCATGTTCGGAGCCATCTGTATCCCTGTGAGTCAAGATGGTTTCTAGGCCTTTTTCACAGGCACCCTCTGTCACCACTAACTGTTTACTCATGCAACTGACAACAAAGCCCGATTCAGTAACTTGAAAGTTTGTTCACATTCTTCAGAATACATGAACAAAATGACCTTTTCCTTAGATTCTTCAAGCAGTATGGAATTGATACAACTCTTGGAATGAACTTGCTTTAGTAGGTTATTTTACCCAGGTAGCTTTTTTCAATCAGTGGGTTGTGGACGTGTCAATAAGGCTTTCACAAATGCTTGGGTGGGATTCATGCCTTCAGCTTTTATAATGTGCTCAAGACACTCCATCTACAATAGGAAGAAATGAGATTTTTCCAAGTTACTTTTAATCCTGGCTGTCAGCAAAGTTTGGAACAACTGTTGCGGGTTATTTCAATGCTTCTGATTTGTGATTCCTGTTACCATGATGCCATCTAAATAGTTAATACAGTCTGGCACATATCATAAAAAATGTTTCAAAAAATGTTGAAATATTGTGGAGCACTGGTTATATAAAGGGGGAAAAAAGGGAAAATATCTGGTAAAGACCAAAAGGTTTATTCACTCCATAAGGTTTAATCACTAGCATGACTTTTTTTACTCTTTTTTGGGGTTTAACTACAGATAGAGGTCTAAAAGATCAATTTTCGAGAAATATTTTCCACCCATTAGTGTTGAAACACCACAATTGTCAAACATATTCTCCCATACCTGTTACAACTAGTTACTCATCACAAATCCATAACACCCTTTGTTTTGTATCATTCTCTAAAAGTCTTCTATCCTCCTAGCCTACATCTATGTATAAGTTTTAAAATACAAATTAAAAGATCCAGAGTTAAAGTCCAATTAGCCACAGAACTATTTTTCTTTTATGTACCTGGAGGTTCTTGGTATATGGAGAGCATGCTACTTTGTACTGTAATTTGAGGTCTGGGTTTATATCTAGGTACACTTTTAACTGACTGGATATGATAGTTTAAAGGTTAAAGGAAAGTAATGGTATATAACCTCTGAAAGATGTATGCCCAGTGCAGCGATAGAGCATTATAAGAAGTGAATGAAGGGGCGAGTGACAAAAAGTAGAATGTAAAGTTGTTTGAAATTCTAGCACACACAACCATATTTAACAAATATGTTTGCTAATGGACCAATAATATGTAGTATCATTAGTTAACTAAGATGTGAAAATAATATAATTACAAATACAACACCAGAAGTAAAACTACATATTCAACTTGCAAGAAATGCACAGATATAACACACATATAAAGAAAACATTAAATGGAAATTTGGTCTTACAGAAATTCTCCACTGAGATGTTCAAATATTGTTCAAACGAGGTAGTGTGGCTGGCCAGTACTTACCTCAGCTTTGTAACACCAATAGTGACATGCAAAAAAAAAAAAAAAAAAAAAAAGAAACACAAATTTGTAGACAAAAATAAATGTTGACACTAGCTATTGGAAATACAGTATTTTCCTTTGTCAGGTAAGTATGCTGTAGATGTACTTATACAATTTTTCTGGGAAACGTCACATTTATCACTTTGATCATTAACCTCCTCAACTGATAAGTCATAAGTATTCTTCAGATTTCTCAATGTACTTCAAAACTAAGAAACATGTTTCATATTTCTGAAAGAAAGCTTTTTAGACAATAGATAACATTTATTACTCATAATTGACTATCCATTTGTTTACACCAGTAAACCTCATTCTAGAGTTAAAGCAAGTAATATCATGACAGTGGCTTTCATTTCATGGCAGTTTACAATACTGTTATTTTATGACGACCAGTGACTGCACTAGTTAAACGATTTTCTGAAAATTATTGTCTTGGTGACATGCCGAACTGTCAGGTAGCCTGAAGTTTACTGGAGGTTTGAAGATAATCTGCTTGAGGGACCCAGCTAAGAAATTCTCTTAATGTGGTATGACGTCAAATTGTAAATATGTTTAAGATCATTAATAATGAGAAGATCTGTAAAAATGTGAGGACTTTTAGTGTAGCAATACAATATCCATATTCTCACCACTCCGCAAAATTTGCACCTATACAACAAAATATGCATGATTCAATATCATCAAAATTGCAATAGTCATTGTGTAGTGCTGATAAACAGATTCCTTGTGGCCAGTCTCACTGGTCAAAGCAACCAGCCTGTGTCACATTCACCACTTCCTCATTTCACTACTCTCAATTAATATGGGAACTGTAAGGAAATTAAATGTAACCTGTGAAAATTGAGATTCATTAAGATACCGACACCTACATTTTTGTTTTGAATTTTTGTAAGTTGGCTAGTTGAAAACAAGAATTTCCTCACAATGAAATGTTGCAGTAATGCTACAGCATACATATGCATTAAAACAATGATTACTCACCATCTTTCTGCAAAATTTGCACATGGATATTTGCTGTGAACTTCATTTGGTACATCCCCTGTGATCCACCAGCAATTCTGAACATTTTGTTTCAGCCATCTTTCAGCCTCAACACCTTTATTGACTAATTCCACCAACTCTTCATTTCTGCTTGTAGATTCTAGATCTGTACTTTTCAGCCCCACAGAGAGTGTACTTGTATTAGTGAACACTTCATCCACACTACTAACACCTGAATCATCCAACTCTGAAAAGTATTCCTGAAAATTAAAAAAAAAAAAAAAAATAAATAAAAATAAAATAAAATCTACAACGTTTAGCCACAAAAAAAAATTCAGAATAAAAACAAGTTGAAGGATTTAAAAGTTATCAATTATTTCTTGGCTGAAAAACCGAACTTAAATGTGGATGATTTCACCTCAGATCATCATGACGAATTTCTCTGTTAGTGGGGGGACTGGACATCTGTTTCATGTGTGTACAGAGAGAAAATATTTTAATGTTCTTAAAAAACTGTATAGCCTTTGGAAAAAAAGTACTTTTGTAAATAAGTCTTAATAGCCTCAATGACCAAAAATATAACCAATAAACCAAAAGTACTGGGAACACTTTAGATTTTTTGTTTTAGCTCCCTCTTACTGTAGACACACACACACACACACACACACACACACACACACACACACACACACACTTAGGGGATATCTTTTAATTTACAAATATGAGAATGAGATAAATACAAAAATTCAATTGTTTTTAATATTTCTAATATTACAGTCACAAATTGCTTACTTTTCCTGTTATATTACAATATGTAACTGGCCTAAACATTTATATTGCCTTCTCTGGTCCAGTTATATGTATTAAATAAATATTTATTATTAAAAAATTTCAAAAATCAGTTTTTATCAATTTTTAGATGTTATTTGCTTTAAATCCAAAATGCAAAAGTTATAAGAATTGCACAGCACAGTAATTTGGTATTGGGTTAGTAGTTGGCACAATAAGACTGAAAAATTGTTGTGCGAGTAAAGTGATTGCAATTTTTCAGCAATTTAGCAGTCTCTTTCAAGTGTATAACAATGTTTTCAGCTGCCTTCTGTTTTAACAAATAAGTTTGAACTTGCACACAAATAATTCAGCTTAGAGTTTCATGTGTGGGTCAGCCATGGCACCCACCATGCTGTTACTGAAAGGGTATTTTCCCCACATGAATAACATATAGACAAGTGGCAAAACACAGCTTGTCATAGAAACTGTGAAATCATTATTAGTAACTAGACTAAATTATTATGAAACTTGTGTAGGGCTTTTCCGCATGTTGTTGAAAAATACTGACTTGCTGAAGAAAATTCACTGCACTGTTAAATACAGTTGTTTTGATCACATTCCTTCATCATATAAAGTGTAAATTAATGTACTTTTCGTAACAACTTAAAATGATATTTTGTAATTATTACTTTCACTAAAATCTTCTTCTAATATAATGAAAACATACATAAAAAATACAAAATTTGTAATGTCCCAAATTTGGAACTAGAAAATGTGGTTATGTCCCGAATTTGAATCTAGAAGATACAGTCACCTTAGTATTGACACAGTATGCAATGTTTTCTCCTTGTGGAGTACACTCACTGAACAGAGAAGATGCTTATGCTACTGAATGATTTATGATGTGATTCTTTTTTAGAAAGGTTGAGAGTTTTTATTCTTTCTTCTCTATTAGGGCTGGTCATTGGAATTGTTGAAACAAATTGTCCCTTTGTCTAAGTCTTGTTGCAATCAAAGGCTACAAATACTTCGCCAAATTTTGAAACAACATACTTCGATCTTCAAAGTTTTAGACGTTTTCCTGATGTATTAAACTCCATCAGCAAAAAAATATTGATCTGGATCTCAAGAAGTACTTGTCAGCTTTCAAAGGCCTCTTGACATCATTTTGGCACAATGTCTTAACTTATATTGATCACAAAAATGTCGTTATACAGAACAAAGGAATTTCTCTCAACAAAGTGACGCCAGTGATTAACTTCATTATGACATCACTTTTAATGAGGAAAAAGTAGTTGTTGAGACATTTGGCATTTCATCGGAGATATCAATACGAAACCTGATGCAAATGAGACAGCTGAACAACTTCAGCTGTAAGCATCAAATTAATTTAAATCTTTTTTTGTCTTTCCTGTTTTTAATTTTGTAATGCAAGATTTGATGACAATATTTGCAAGCTCTGAACAATTTTTTTCATCTATTTTCATCAGATTTTGGCTTTTGTGGACCTAGAAAGTAATGAACTGAAAGTTAAAAATCACCAATCCCATCTCAAAGTAGCCTTCACATTTAGCAGATACTGACATCTTCTTTGACATTTACCCTTGTAGACCGTCATCAGTAGGCCTGCAGTCTGTCAATCATAAAAGAATCCAATGAAGGTTCTCAGAATGTTTATGAGAAAAGCTTCAAGCAATTTTTTTGTTACTGGGTAGATAGGCCAGTCGCCAGGTATGTTTAAGGTCCATAAAAATTGCAGGAAGCTGAATTTTTGTTATGTTGTTAGGACATATTAGAGTAGAATTAAACTAAAGTTTGCAGCTTGTAAATCCTTTAGCTTAACTTTTAAGAGCCAAAAACCCTCGAAATTTTCAGATTTTTCCTGGTTTTGGCATATAACTAGTGAAAGGTGGTTTTTTTGACGAAAAGCCACTCAGACCATTATTAATGTAGATAAAATATTCTAAAATTTAAGCCCAACCACAACTCTGTAAGTCCAATACTTTCTGCGGTATTGGACTTCAAAAATTGACTTATTTCTCCAAAAAGTTCGAATTTTCGATTTAAGTCATCGTTCGGCTAGAATATTGGCTCTAATGATCATCTCATGGGGAAAACTCATACAAAACAAAGTTATAGAGCAGTTATTTAGCTTTAATCTAAGTACAGAATGAAGTCCATAGGCCCAATAGATTTTTGGTTATCGTTTAAAAACGAAAAGTCGGAAAAATCAGATTATTCAATAAACTGACCCAGATGCAGTCCTCTTATTCTATATATATTAAAGAAAAAGCAGGAATTACTTATTGACGATGATTATTAACGCATTGTATATAAATAGGATGTTTTTAACACTGTTTTCAGCAAATATTGAACAGAGAAGTTCCTTGTGTCCACTTCCTGCCATTATGGCACCGATGGCTCCCATGAATGACATGAGGAGGTGAAAACCCCCAAGCTATGTTGACAAGCTGAGGATGCAGGTGGCTCTCCGCAATGTCTTGGGCTTTCAAGAACAATGGTTGCTCATAGGTCACAAAACATGTTTCCTGACCGTAAATGCTTGTTCTTTAACTGGGTTCTAAAAGTAATGTTAAAACAATGTCGTAGTCAGTTGGATGAGCATGGATAAAAGGGAGATATACAATATTTGTACTTTTTAAGGAAGATCTTCTGTCACTTGCTCCATGAATCCATTCCATCCTGGGATGTCTGGCATGTTAGCAGCTATTCCAAACTACCACAGCAGGTCTGGGAATTTTGGCAAAAGTCTTCACGATTTTCAGTTCGTTAACTGAAATGGCTGACAAGCCAGATTTCTTTCTAATAGAAGAATGTTTAATGTGTGTGAACCTGATAGACTCGGCAGAAACAGACTTCAAACGTGGTACGTTTTTGTCTGGGTGAACGTATGAGTGAGGGGTCAACATTGTATCACCCATTTCATGGAACGTATTTTCTCCATCAATTAGGTGAACAATTACATCTGCATTGTCGAACACAAACTGCAGAAAAGCTTCTGTATCAAATAGTTGGATCACTTCTCCATGAAGGATAGCGGAACTTTCAAAACACATAGCCTCCATATATGTACAAGAAATCCCCATACTGTGGCAAAGTTCAACAATGTGCTTTGATTCAAATTTTCTATACAAATAGATTCCAAAGCTTATTTGAATTGAGGATAGAAAAGATTTGGGCCTCGTTGCAGCCATGACTCCATGAGCAAATCCTATGCACTTCTTTTTCCACTGTTCGAGAGAAGAACGTATGTTTTTCAGGACAATCTGTTCAAGCAACAGTTGCAGAGAATCAGAAACTGATTCCCTTGCGTCTTTTAAAAAGGCATCTGACACGGGATATTGAGTAGTGTCAAATGTTTGAGAACAAATGTCTTGAAGGATAATCAACTCAAAGCTGCTCTTCAGCAGGATCGCCAAGTCTTTGATTGTATCACTTTTCATAACAAATGTTTTGTCCAATATCTGTGAACATCAAGACTGGACAAAAATAATTTTTTCTTCGTTTCGCCTTTTAAGATGAACTTTAACACTTGCAATTGTTGGTTTGTAATTACCTGTGAAGTTCTCTGCAATCAAGTTACTTATGGAAAATTGGTTTTCCTCTCTTGTTTCTGTAAGGCATGCATATATACGCTCCATAGCCTCTATAAGGAGGGGATGTTCAGAACGCCCTCGTTTACCTCCTGCACCAGTAGATCGCGACAAGGAGTGCAATTTTAGGTAGCAATGTTTGTGGTACTTACCCTCAGCAGCAACAAGTTCACTTATACATGAAACACGTGGAAGCTTGTCTAGCTTTTTCCACAATCAATTCTTTCACTTCCAGTGTTTCCACTTGATGGAGTTCATCCCGTAGATGTTTAGTCAATTTTATCAGCTTTTTGAAATATTCCTTGGAGAATTTTTCACCACAAGGGAAACAAAAATCTCCAATGATGTGATGCATTGAACCCGCCGCACTTCTCAGCCTTTCCCCATGCGAAGACGATGGTTGAGCAGATGAATCATCTCCTCCTTGCTGGACAGATGCTTTCTCATTACTTTCCACAGTGTACCTCTTCCTGCATGCATCATGTACGGACAATTCATTTAAATTGCACAAAACCCTCATGTTCCTTTCAAGCCCACGTTTCTGACACACTTATCAGCATCTAAATTCCATGCTTTTTCACTGTCACTGTTCCCTCTCCAAGCACTTCCAGACGACCCCAAAACAAACATCTGACAGGGGTAGCTCCGACATATTGTAAACAAGCAAGTACTTAAAACACCACCACGATCGAGATTTAGACGATTTTTGTTTGAAACATTCTTCACAGATCCGAATACGGCCGTTTCGAAGGACAGACTCGGAAACAAGATGTTTGGGAGGGAGGACAGAACACCCGCTGGGTCACCACTCGGAGTGAGGGGAAGGGGGGCGGGGTGCCTTCACACAAAAGAAGGCCTCGCTACGAACGAAAGTCCCAGTCCCACAATGGCTGACCAATTCAAATGGATAGGCTTTCATTGTTTTTACAGCAATACCTACTTTCAAAAATATATTGGTACGCACTAACACATAAATTACACATACTTATATACAATTCTATTAATAATCATCATCAATGAGTAATTCCTCCTTTTTCTTTAACATATATAGGATAAGAGGACTGTAATTCATCTAGGACAGTTTATTGAATAATCCGATTTTTCCAACTTTCCGTTTTATAACGATAACTAAAAATCTATTGGGCCTATGGACTTCGTTCTGTACTTGGATTAAAGCTAAATAACTTTGTTTTGTATGACTTTCCCCGTGGGATAATCATTAGAGCCAATATTCTAGCTGAAAGATGACTAAAATCGGACATTTGAACTTTTTGGAGAAATAAGTCAATTTTTGAAGTCCAATATCTAGGGAACTATTGGACTTACAGAGCTACGGTTGGGCTTAAATTTTAGAATATTTTATCTACATTAATAGATTTGTTAAAAAAAAAAAAAAAACCACCCTTCACGAGTTATAAGCCAAGGCCGGAAAAAAGTCTGAAAATTTTGAGGTCTTTTGGCTCTTAAAAGTTAAGCTAAAGGATTTCGAAGCTGCAAACTTGGTTTAATACTACTCTAATATGTCCTAACAACATAACAAAAATTCAGCTTCCTGCAATTTTTTTGTCGACGATGACTGGCCTAAGAACAAAAAATGTCCAAAGGTTTGTCAAGCTTATGGGACTTAGCTGTGGGTCATCAGTCCCTAAACTTACAATCTACTTATAAACTAACTTATACTAAAGACAACATAAACATCCACGCCCAAGGGAGGATTCGAACCTCCGACGGGCAACGGCCTCGCGCATCGGAGCATAGTGCTTCAATGTGCTCGGCCATTCCACCATGACTGAGTAAACAGACGTTTTTGTACGATTCAGGGTCGGATTAATTCAATCTTGAGTACCGTGGCCACCGGGGACCTGCCATGATCGCGTTCGTTCGAATTTTGACACTATTTAACGAAGAGTCTTGTTGCCTAGAAAAGGAAAAAAAATCATCAAATTCAGAATATTAACATGATGCATTAACACTAATCCCGGCATCGAGAGCATCTTTATTGTTGTCTCTACTTTTCCTGTCTGGTGGTGTCGCCGATAGGCATATTCGCGTTTGTACAGCAAATTCCGTCTTACCTGGCGCGTCTCCAGATGTACGAACAAGTATTCTGTTAAGCTAAACTAGAGCTTACTGTGGCCCAGGGCAACAGCCAGGTGGAGGGGGATGAAGGAGATCAATCCCCCCCCCACCCAAAAAAAAAAAAAAAAAAAAAAAAAAAAAAAAAAAAAAATTAATATTGTGTCTACTGAAATACATCCGTGCCGTTAGTTCAAATTATGTTCTAAAGCTTCCCAAGTTAGAATTTACATCATAATTGACTGACCCCCTCCCCTCACCCGAAACCAAATCTAGACTCTTAATACTCACCACATGCTACCCGAGACTATTGGTCAAGTGGAAATGCTTCAATATTTGTACCTATTGACTTCCCCCTCTATGGTTGGTTCTAGGCACTCCATCTGCAGTCCATTCACACTAGAATTGTCTATTTCCAAAATGGTAGGAAAATTATGGTTTATCATTCCGGTGACATCATGGTGATTACAGATTGAGAACCTATTCTCATAATTTTTTTATCAGGTATGGTGTACCCTTTGAAAGGAACTATCCCAACATTTGCATGGAGTGATTTAGGAATATTACAGAAAACCTTTGTCTGGATGGCCAGATGTGGGTTTCAACTGCCGTCTCCCTAGTGTAAGTTCAGTGTGTTACCACTCAGCCTCTCACTGGTATTCTTTTATCATCTTTGTTATGTAGGATTTATTACTTGATCACAAGTTTTTCATTTGTTTTGAAAGTTTTGTACCACCAGTGTTGCACACCCTGAGGTTTTAGATGCCCAGTTTAAAAAGCTCTGCCTTAGACTTTATTCATGTTGTTGCTTGTTTATGACATTCAATGATATTTTACAGCTTTGGGAGGCCTTTGAGGAATGACAACCCTAAATGTAAACATAGTTCTACTGTTACCTGTGTGACATTTAGGTACTAGGTTGATGTGGGGTAAGTGTAACCACATTTTGGCATAGTTCAACTTTGACACCAAATTGCCAACTTGTTATTTAAGATATGATTTTGAAATTTCTCATGCTTAAAGTTTGACTTATTGACACTTAAACAATATACATTTTGTTTTTGAAATTATATGTGAGGTTACACTTGCCCCATGGTTCGGAGAAAGTGTAGCCCCACATTGTTGTACCCATACAGAGCATTGTAAAAGAGATTTGGGTAAGTGTCCGGATTACCCAATTTTTACTCAATTTAAGAATTTTTAAGTTATTAAAATATCTTAAATTTTACTCGAGATATGAACCTTTTTGCACACACCTCATTGTATACTATGAAACTTACACAGAAAATGTTAGCTAAACTGAAAGATAAGATAAACCATAAAACACTGAAACAGAATGCTTCATAAACGATTTAATTTTGTTTTAGGCCAGTAATTTATTAGTTTAAATTCTACAAAAGTAATATTTTTCATTGCTAGGCAATTTAACAAAAATAATAAAATATCTAATATCAAGAGAAAATAAAAATTAACTTTATAAGTTCAGTCACTTTCTATAATTCTTCATGGTAACTGAACTGAAGTTGTTGGCAATTTGTGTTTAATGCTAAACTATCCTAATTCAACTTATTATATTCAAACTTAGGCCCTAACTTATTTAGTCACTGAGCAGGCTCGAGCAGCAGTAAAATGACATCAGAGGATGCAACTTCTATCTCATCTCTCCTATCAGGCTAGTAGAATGTGGTGCCATGTTTTGTCTTGTTTTTGCGTCTGAGGAAAATCACTTCTGGATCTCCTAAAGCATTTTTCACCCCCCCCCCCCCCACATCCAGAAATTTCAATAACACTCGCCCCACACAGGAAAAAGTTCCAGGGTAAGTGTAACCATGCCTGGCATATCAAGAGCTTTAGCAATATAGTAAAACAAATCTCATATTTGAAATTATGTGAAAGTTAGTTTGTAACCAAAAATTGTGGAGTTATCTTTAATACTGCAAAAATGACAGACCACCAAATTCTGAGCATGTCACTCCCTCACAGAGTGAACATGTAGGGACGCTATGTCAATTAAAGTCCAAAAATTAATTATGGTACCAATTTATGTCAGATTTGACAATTTATGGTTAAATATAACAAAGAAACGATTAAATTAACATATGTGAAAGGTTAGAGGTAAAAATACAGCTTCTTTAAGGCACCATAAGCCGTGGTCACACTAACCATATGGTTACACTTACCCCACTTCACCCTAAAAGACATTTAACATATTTAAAAAAATATCATAATAAGCTGTTCCAAAGACCAAAATTTTGTAAAGAAAACGTTGAACATCAAATAAACCCACTTTCGTTTACTTACTGGCCATCCCACTAAATTTGCCATTCACAAAATAGCAGCATTCGCTTGTGGTTAAGTACAGAAAGGCATCTTTCACTACCTTCTCAAAATGTAATAAATGTTTATAAAAACACTGTTGAAGGAAGTATTAAGTTAAATACTAGGCCTTTATAAAATTATGAACGACACTGTAGTGAAACATAAGACTTTTCTAGACTGAAATTAAAAAATACAAACTGTACAACTTTTTAATATACTTACATCAGAATCGTCGTTGTATGGTCTACTAAAAGGTGCGACTCCATCCATTAAATATGCTCCCCAGTCAAAGTTCTCGTCGTCATTCTTTTCTTTGACGGGTTCTGGTGTTTCATTACGTTGTATTTTATTGGTTGGTCTGTCTGCTAAACATAGCAAAAGCCACAATGCCGACCACTGTTCGTCGCACTGAAAAGCAGAGCAGGCGTAACTACATATGTTCACTTTTTAGCATACCTAACCCATCAGGAACTCATGCTTACGTGGGATGGATCTTGAAATTTCTCATCTGTCAAGAACTTTTCAAAAAGTTCTGACAATCTTTTAGAAGCTTGTAAATGGCCATGTACAAAAAACTTCGTCACTATCCCATCCATAGCTTTACGAACTTTTTGCCCCTCAACAGACACGCAGCGATGGTACAGAATATTTGACAATGCATAACTTTCACACCTTTTAAAGTTCTCATCATCTTCCTGCAACATTAACAAAACAAAGGTCATTACTGATTATAAACATGTAAATATTTTATCTGATTCTTTCCGATGGTAAACACATAATATTTACATACTTCAAAACCAGTTAGTTGTTTCACTAGTTTTCTAACATCTTGAGCAAACTCTTCTTTATGAGACATGACAATAATTAACCTCAAACAACCCACCACTTCAGACTGTTTGCGCTACTATTTTGTTTCTGCACAATGTTACCACACTGACATTTCGAACTGGAACACCACCTCTTTGCTCATTTCTCTTTAAAATATTTCTTAAAAAGCAGTAAATCTGCTTCCTTTTTCATTAATATATGGTTCAAATTACACGCAAATTTCTTCCGAGTGATATAGCTCCCTCAAAAAATGAAAGGGAAAGTAGTTGTAATAATAACACAGCGTCTGACAGCTCAAACGCACTCATCCTGATGAGACAACACTGTTTGGCGCAAGATTCAAACCGAGTGAGGTGGCGCAGTGGTCAGTTAATAGTTACACTCAGGACCTCAGGATTCGCATTTGAGGAAGACGGCTAGCTTAACCCTCGGTCGGTGTCGTGAATGTTTTATGCAATAAACTGTGTCGTGGGGTATTTACATACCGCACACTATTACGCAGTTTCTAGACAGGAATATGAATATAAAGTGATGAATACCTGACACATTCCACATCATTACGAAGTGTCGTATTCATGATCTATGGAACAAGTACTAATCTAATCTAGACTATACCCATTGCTATTTGGTCTTTTTTGGCATCAAAACAACTTTATAAAATTTAAACATAACAATGGCGTGTCCAAATATTAATGTCTCGTTAGCGCACCAGCTTCAAATTCCAATGTGTTTCTTAATTACTCAAAAAAATCTTTAAAATTTCAATTCGGTAACTAACAGCAGTTCAGATATGTGCATTAGCGTCCAAAACATAAAAACAGAGAGTAATTACGTAAGGTACAATTTCACGTAATTTTACAAACCATGAACATGAGGAAATTTTCATTCATTCACAGACTCGAAAGAGGTTGAGGGTCCGGTGGATCCAAAAATATATTCTTTTCATTTCATACAGAACATTTTAGTCTTCTTATCAGACGATCGACGGCACAGAGAACACCTCTTCCATTTCAATGGACCGATATTTCGCAGCGGAAGAAAGCAATGGTTTACTGATAACAGGACCCGATGGGCCATTGAGTTTGCTAGGTAATTTTGCATTGACTAACCTGTTAAATAACATCTCACACATTTGCCTCGAAAGATCCTTTAGGTAATCGAATCTTGAGTCTGCAGTATCGTGTTCACTTTTGCATTCACGATCACTTTCACTGGCAGTTTCAGCATCACTGTCTTCAATGTCTTCCACCTTACGTAAACTCTGAGTGATAATAGGCCGAAAATATCGATCAGAAATATAAACTCAGTCTATCTATCAAATGCTGTTCGTTAGTCTCGCTATTACTCGAGAACGGCTGAACCGATTTGGCTGATTATAGTCTTGAAATATTCGTGCAAGTCCAGGGAAGGTTTAAACGATGATAAAATATGAAAAAGTTGTCCAGAAAAGAGGAAAACCGGGAAAACTTATATAGCTTTTTCCAGTGCGCTATTAATACCGTTCGTCCAAATGCAATAAAACTTTGCACAGTTCATGTTGAAAGCAAAAGGAAGGTTCACAGCAAATAAAAATTTGGAAAAGTCACCTGGAAAGTAGGAAAATTTAGAAAAAAACCGAAAGCGATTTTTTTCTATGAATAAAAATCAATCGCGACATGATTGTAAGAGCATCACTTGAGTACGGCTTGACAGGACAAGATTTGTATGAAGTAAATCATCATCATTAGAGACTGATGATGCCGTTCAGCGTTCAGTCTGGAGCATAGTATCTCTAATAAACTTCCTCCATGATCCCAATGCTAACATGTTTTGGAAAATCTACCGAAAAATTGGAAAATTTGAGAAAAACTGAAAGTGCGTTTTTAAATGTGTTTTTAATTGAATTCAGGACTATAAATGGCTGTTCGCACGACGGAGAGGAGTAATTCTGTTTTTTGTTTTGTTCATTATGGTCTTGGAAATGTTTTCAGTATTAAAAAAAAAATCGAACCAAGTTCTTTTTTCACTGTGTTTATAAATGTACTCAACATTATAAGTTGAGAACCGTTCATCCGATTGCAATAAAATTTTGATCATTTGACGTTCAACGAAAGATGAACGTTGTTATGAACTAAAAATTCGGAAAAGTTAACCGGAAAATTTGAATATTCGCGAGAAACTGAAAGAGCTTTTTTCAATGGGATATCAATATCATTCGTCTGATTCCGATAAAATTTTGCATATTTGACGTTCAAAGGAAGAGTAACGTTCTTATGAAATAAAAATATATAAAAGTTACTCGGAAAAATAGAAAGAGGTCTTTCTATGAAATGTCAATACCATTCATCTGATTGCGATAAAATTTTTCACATTCGACATTCAAAGCGAGAGGAAGGTTTGAGTGAAGTAAAAGTTTGGAATACTTGACCAGAAAATAGGAAAATTTGTGGAAAACTGAAAGAGGTCTCTCTCTCTCTCTCTCTCTCTCTCTCTCTCTCTCTATATATATATATATATATATATATATATATATATATATATATATTGCGACAAAATTATATTTCATCACCGCTTAAACCTTCCTCGAACTTCCAAGAGTGTGACATGAGCATTATCCTGGACGTGTGTGCGTGATCTGCACACTCTTTCCGCCCACTACACATACTCTGATGATGCTTTTATAAAACTACTGGGTTTACAATATAAGTAATTTAAATTAGTATGGTTTATAATAAGAGGTAAGTGATACGAAGTTCACCGGGTCATCTTGTATAAAATATAAAGCGTTTTAAACTACTGAGTTCGTTACGTAAACTGTGTGGAGGAGTCTCATCATACCCCAAGCAAGTTATTCTGCTTACCAAGTCAAAATAATAGCAGCTCACAACAACGATTGGTGACTACAATTGCTCATAACAATCGCAACGAAAGCTGCCGAAGTCCGCAGTACACAAAATACCAGTGTTATGCGCATTGGATCGTTGCAAGGGGTATCCTCATACCCCAGAACACCGATTGAGGGTTAAACTGCCTTAGGACATCCAGGTACATGTTCCCGTGATTTCCTTAATTCACTCTAGGCAAATGTCGGAATAGTGATTTTTAAGAGTGACGTCTGATTTCCTTTCCCCTTCTACAATGAGCCGGCCGCGGTGGCCGAGGGGACTGAGGCGCTCCAGTCACGGTCAGCACGGCCACAACGGTCGGGGGTTCGAATCCCCCCTCGGGCATGGATATTTGTGCCGTCCTAGTTCGTAAGTAGTTCATAAGCAGTTTGTAAGTTTAGGGACTGCTGACCCCATAGTTAAGTCCCATAAGCTTAACAAACATTCTACAATGAGCAAGCTGTCGACGGGACGTTAAACCGTAATCTCTCTTCCTTCCTTCCGCAAGTTGCAAATGATGCTGTCAATGAATGACAAAAACATCTGCAACAGGTCATTTGTCGCTTCACTTCACAGAAAGGATGGTGACGGTGAAAACTGATGATGATATCATATACCATATGCTTGAGTACTGTGTACTGCACTACGTCTCAGAAACTTCTCGTAGTAACCTGTACAAGGTGAAAAAGTCATTTACCGTAATTGAAACGATTCGTTACACATGGGGAAAACTTTTCCAGCAGATCAGATATGAAATTCTCCATTATTTTTTGGGGTAACTCATTACCCCGAGCTAAAATTCACCGAGCCCAAAATGTGCAATACGAATCACTTGCAGTGTCATAGTTCATGGAATCAATACTAGAAACAAAAAACAACAAAGATTTAAAGTCACTTACTTTGGTTCAGAAAGGTGTCCACTATTCAGCAATACACATTTTAAATGCCATGTCAGCAGCCATGAAAACAGAACTCACAATAAAGATCAGTTCGAAAAAAGTCTAAAGGAGTTTTCGACGACCTAGTCCTCCATTGATTAATTTCTTAGTAGAGGTGACTGATATGTGTATGTTATTGTATACAATATTCACATTTTAATGTCAATATTATGTTCAATCTGACCTCGGTACTAATCTTGTGCAGTAATGTGGTCATCGTAAATAAGTGCTGTAAATAATAATATTAAATTAATTTGTTTGATTGTGCCTGGCTACAATAGTCTAAAGCCGGCCGCGGTGGCCGCGGTGACTGAGGCGCTCCAGTCACAGTCAGCACGGCCACTACGGTCGGGGGCTCGAATCCCCCCTCGGGCATGGATGTTTGTGCCGTCTTTAGTCTTAGCTAGTTCATAAGTAGTTTGTAAGCTTAGGGACTGATGACCCCGTAGTTAAGTCCCATAAGTTGTACAAACATTTGAACAATAGTCTAAGACTTGTCACACGCATATTGAGTATTCAACAATTAGAATGTAATAACAAGTTTGATGTCCTTTTAAATGTAAATACTCTTAAGAATTTTTTCTGACCGTTTCCACATCCACAAACGCAATTATGTTATGTGAAATATATCAACACTTTTGATCTTATTTGGCAAGTATTTATAGTCTATCTTCTTTTCTGACATATTTTACATCCAAGAGGAGCTCCTCAGTTTGGATCAAATGGAATGAAACGTACATTTAATCTAATCTAATCTAAATATAACAGGCGCTTAGCAAGAGTTCTTTAGTGAACTGAGAATCGGTTTGATTTTATTTGTGTGAAGGTCATCCTCCCGAAATTGCACTGTACTTCCAGTTTGACATCCAACTGCTGGGTGGCTTTTGAATTATTTCATTTTGTTTCTGCCCTGCAGTGGAGTCCACCATTTCGTCCATTATTCTAATACTACAGTCAATTGAAAGTTGTTCCTAGGACAAAGAAACATAAAAATGAAAAAAAAACTATTTGTTTTATAATGACAAAGACTGTGGCAATAAATAATTATTTCTGAGCAATCGCAGTCAGTGGACTTACGTGTCGTACTGTGACGCCACAATAAAATTTTGATTTCTGCAAATTATCGTTCTAAAACTGGAGAAGTCGGTCAAGCGATTCCCTACCAGAGAACGACACTGATGCCACCTTCGTTACCAACATAAAAGTTGTGCCACTTTTCTCATAAAAGTGTAAATTTAGTTGAAATGGGTTAGTTTGGTGACACGCCAGCAGCGCGGCATCCACTTCCTGTTATTATGATTATAATGAAACTTCAGTCTGTATTTTGAATAAGGTCAAGAATCATAATGCAAACTAATGCTTTACATTTGAACATTAACAAGTACATGGTTTCATGTGTCCAAACCTCACCAGTTTAGTAAAAAAGTCGGGGTTGGTGGTCTGGGGGTAATGCACTAAACTGGGTCGTGGGGTCGAAACCCAATCGGTTCACGGATTTTTCAGTTTGCTTTTAAGCCCAGCCTTCACCTCTCAACGATGTGAGGAGTCACTAGAAACTAGAAGTGGTTCGATTCCCACATTTAACTGCAGGTCCCATTTTCCCATTTGGATAACTGGACTAGGTTAGGGACATACAAGTTGCCGAATTGGCTTACAGTCGGAAAACTTGGACCAGGCCACTGAGCCACATGGAATTATTATTACCAGGCCTAGTAAGAGGCATGAACAGTGTCAAACGTTGAATGATGCCTGAGAAGGACGTGAAGATGATGCACCGTTATCAGTACCTGCCCTTTAGCGAAACTGTTCGATACGTTTCATTGGTCCTGCAAAAAATGTTCAAATGTTTGTTAAGCTTAAGGGACTTAACTACGGGGTCATCAGCCCCTAAACTTACAAACTACTTATGAACTACCTACAACTAAGGACGGCACAAACATCCATGCCCGAGGAGGGATTCGAACCCCCGACCGTAGTGGCCGTGCAGACCGTGAATGAAGCGCCTCAGTCCCCTCGACCACCGCGGCCGGCATTGGTCCTGCCTCTTAATGTATTCATGCTGTTCATCAATGCCCCAGAATAGGACTCGCTTTAGTACATTTATTGTACATTGACAGTGTTCTGCCAATAAAACGGTCTATAGTTGTTAGATTAGATTAAATTAATACTTGTTTCATAGATCATATATACGACATTTCGTAATGATGTGGAACGTGTCATTTTAGTAAATGTTGTCTGTTCATGACAATCAATATTTTAAGGACTATTTATTTACATTTTTATTTATTTATTATTTTAAAGTTTTATCTAAAAATGGTTTAAGTAGTTCATAAGAGTAATCCTGACAAAGGAGGCTTCCCATAGCACCCCGTTGTGATTGAGTGGTAAGATGGGGGAAATAATGGATAGCCCGCCAAAAAGCCAAAAACTCAAGACAGATCAAGCATCAAAACAGGAACAACTGTGAAGAAAGAAGCACATCTACATACATACTCCGCAATCCACCATAAGGTGCGTGGCGGAGGGTACACTGTGCCACTACCTGTCATTTCTATTCCACTCCCAAATAGAACGAGGAAAAAAGGAATGCCTATATGCCTCCGTACCAGACCTAATTTCTCTAGTCTTTGTCTTTGTTTTCACAGGTAAATAGAGAATAGTTTGGAGAGTAACATAGGCTTAGTTTCATCGAAATCGAATCAGAGGAAGGAAAGATATCGTAATTTGAAGTTTTTTTTTGTTTACTATGTTTGTAAGTATGGTGTAGTACAAAAAATCTTAAAGTGTACTAACGAACTTTCAAGGGGTTTCATAGGTCAACTGAGAGTACCTTGGCGCAACATATAAGCTCCATTTAATCAAAATCGGATCAGGGGAAGAAAAGATATCAAAATTTGTAGTTTCTGGTGTATGCTATGCTTGAAATGCAGCACAGTATAGCAAAGATCCGATAGAAGGCGCTGTTACTGGCATAGTATATCAAATAACTAATAGATGACGATGCTGCGTTGTTTATTCTCATAACTAAAGTGTAATTCACTGAAACAAGGGCTAAGATTTACCTTACGGCAGCAGTGCAGTGTATTGATGTTGGTAACGATCGTGGAATCATTTTTGAAAAATCAGTCCAGTACAATGAGGGGATTAATTCTTAGTATTGATAATGAAATAGATAATTAATGTTGTTCCTATCAGTAAATTAATGATCCCCCTAAAAGCGAATATTTCGTTGCCTACGTTAACATACTAAACCGCTGCCATTGCAAGTAAAATTTAACCCAGGTACGACAAAAAATAAATAAATTAATTAATAAAAATAAAATAAAATAAAAATAAAAAATGTAAAAAACTTTTTGCTAGCTGTATCCCGCATGCCTTGCCATGAAAGGAAAATAAAGTGCTTCTTCCCGCGGGTATCATTTGAATTTAAAACATAACGACATTCCTTCGCGTCTATCAGTGCTCTAATTTACATAAGAATTCTTTGCAGGGAAAATGGAATTTATGATCGAACAAAACGAAATGCTTTTACAAGTGAACAACGCACGTCCACATGTATCCCGTACCACCCACCGTGCTCTTCAGTGTGTACGTTAACTACCCTGCCAGCGCATCTACATATCTGTTCCGCATTGAGCACGTTTGGGATCGGATGAAACGTCATGTTGCGCGGTCTGCACGCCCGGCTTGAAATCTAGTCTACCTGAGGCACCAGGTGGAAACTGCATGACAATTCCGCAAGACCACATTCGGCACCTCTGCGATCGTCACCACGGGGGAATTGCACCTTCCACACGATATTAGCGAGCGTCGACACTGCGCACGCTCTGGTGACTGTACTCACGTACATATTGCTCTGCCTGTGTGATCGGGTGTTGTATACGTCCTCAAGAAAGTGTAATAAAAAATTCCTCTTTGCTGGGTCGAGGAATTCGCGGTGTTCTTTTTTATTTTCCAGGAGTTTGTAACACGATTTTATATCTTGACGAAGTGCACTGTTGCACTTTCTTTTTAACATCCATCTTTTTTTTTATGTTTGTTCCTCCTTGTCAAATGTAAGCTTTAAGTAGTGTGATGTTAAGTTACTTCTTGCATGTCTTTTGTATTCTTAGCAGATGGCCACATTGTGAAAATATGAGACCAGAAGTTGATGGCATATCACATCGAAACCGGTCGTCAATAAATAAATCAGACTGAGGTCTTGGCTTTTTTGCTTTTGGAGTTAATTATCATTGTATATCACCTCCTTCCTGAGATGTCAGGTACAGTGAAGAAGTATGCAGTCTGCCTGTTGCCCTTCATTCAAGGCTCGTAAGATGCCATGTGAGAAAAGGAAAAGCTGAGTTTGACACGAGCAATGTACACCAAAGCCGTGCAGTAGCATGGACTGAAGCATTTCCTTGTCATATGGATTGCCAAGACCGCTTTGATGAAGCTACTTTGTTTCATTTTCGGAGAATGTATGACATTAACTGCGAATGGGTACCCACATAGATAATAAAAGCTGGATCAAAAGCGATGTCTGTTCTTTCGGACATGTCCGAAATAACAGACGCCATATAAGGTGCGCCTCGGTTGTATTCCGCCGGCGGCGGCCGTGAGCTGCGGACGTCGGAGCGGTCGTGTGGTGTTTACGTCGTCGCTGCGGGCAGCCGAGCGCGGTGTGGTGAGTGTACGCTTTCAGCGTTTCTTGTTGTATAGGAAGTAACATTTGTAGAATGACATAATGAAACAGACAACGACAGTAGAGAAATTGAGACAAGAAACTTTGAAGATAGTTTTTGACCCGAAATATGCTAGACCGAAATCTTTCGAAGTTGAGGCATTTATAGAAAATAACTTTAAGATCAAGGTGGACGAATTGATTGGAATTAACTTGTCGATCGTTAGCCCAACAGTTTACTTGAAGTTATCAACTGCTGACAAGTGCGATGAAATTGTGAGATCTTGTGGTGGGGTAGCCAGATTTAAACACTCAGATGGACATATAGGGGATGTCACGGTTTCGCGTGCAGGAATGGGGACACGGACGGTCCGTATTTTTGAGCTCCCCTTTGAAGTAACAGAAGAGGAGATTAATGCGAAACTGCGGGAATATGGCACGATTATCAGCAATGTTGCAGAGAAGTGGTCTACTTTGCACAAATATCCCGTTCTAAATGGTGTTAGACAGATTAAAATTGACATGTTGAAACATATTCCCTCTTATCTCACGATATGTGGATACAGAGCGATAATTATTTACGATGGGCAACCGAGAACTTGCTCAGGTTGTGGCTCGACTACCCACGTCCGTGCTCAGTGTATGCAGAGGCGTGTGACGCAACTACCGACTGGTGAGCGAGAGCAGCCTAGTCACATGACCACATTACCCGTGACGTACGCCGCCGCAGCCCGCGGAGACGTTGCCCCAGACACATGCATAGAAAGGGCGGCAACTGAGTTTACAGAACGTCCAGCTGAAAACGTCCCTATGGAGACTAATAGCACAGAAGCTATGGGTCCAGCTACTTCTCAAGAAGCAGGAACGAGTGCCCATGCAGAAGATGACCAAATTAAGACGGCAGAAGAAGGCACGTGTCAGTCACACGAAGAAGAGGGCCAGTGCAAAGATGACGCTGTCGAGACGTCTGAGGATGGCGACCTGCAATCCCCCATGACTTCACCCAAGTCCCGGAGGAAGCGTCGCCAAGCTCGTCAGGGAGCAGAACAACTTGCGCCGCTACTGCGTGATAAAGCGAAGCGGATAGGCCAAGAAATGGCGAACACAGCTCAAGGAGCGCTTCCGGACAACCGAAATACAACAACAAAGAAGTCACGAACTGAGGACACTGAACCAGATCGAGGAAAACACACCCCTGAAAGCAGTGCCAAGACAACTGACAAAGGCACAGCAAGTCAGAAGAACCCTCCAAGTATATCATAGACGGACGTGGGGGCAATTAAGTGCACTCGCCATTGGGCGGATGATGTTGAGGAGCACAGCCAAGATGCAGAGATGACTAAGATAACAGGACAAACAGTACCCGAACACCGACATGAAGTGACCACCGATCGACAAAATACCGTAGAAGACGCTAATATGGCAGGTGACGATGCAGATTTCCTTTAAATGGAGACATATCCACATTGTCTGGTAGGCAGTATAACTACTTCAATGGTACAGTCAACATGACGTCCTTGCAGGCGTACAGAAGAATATTAATAAAATTAGCAGCACTTTCAAACTGAAGAATCTCTATAATTTTCTGTACGCCGCCGATGTTGACATCCTTTTGCTGCAAGAAGTAACGGACATCTGTTTGGACAACATCGCTGGCTACAACGCCATTATTAATCCTGGTAATGGCAATGACCTCGGTACGGCGATTATGGCAAAGGAAGGTATCATACTCACAAAAGTGGAGAAACTGCCAAACAGTAGAGGCATAGCTGCCACAATAAATAATACTAGGCTGATTAACGTATATGCCCCCTCAGGAACAGGGAACAAGCGCCGCAGAGCCGAATTTTTCAAGGAGGACATAGTACAATCAATATTTGCTGGCGACTTCAATTGCGTACTAAGCCCCAAAGATCAGACGCCCAATTTTAATAAATCTCTGGAGCTGGAGACCATCGTGAGAGACTTACATCTGCTTGATACTTGGGAACTGAAACACGGCGATAAGCCGGGTTATACATATATCACCAGTCACTCTGCCAGTCGTATAGACAGGATCTATCCAACGTCCAATTTAAAGGAACACATTTTACAGTCCGAACTATGGCCAACTATGTTCTCTGATCATATCGCGTACATATGCACGGTAAACTTAGAGAGACAGGGAACCTACAGAGCTAGAGGCCAGTGGATGTTTAACGTAGCACACCTATCGGACCCTGGATGTCGTGCAGCATTCTATACAACTTGGGCAGAATGTGACCGGAAGTTCCCCCGTTACAGTACGGCACTGCACTGGTGGCTACAATGCGCAAAACCCGCAATAAGAAGGACACTGAAAAACTACTCTCGTGAAAAAGCTGCCTGGCGGAAGCAGACGACAGAATTTTACTTTCAGTGCCTGCGAGACTTGTACGTTCAGGACGCCACAGTCATCAATAATTACGGGCAGATCCAAAGAATAAAGGCGAAACTGTTAATTCTGAAGAGACAATATCTCGAAGGCTGTCAAATACGAACGCGCTTACAAAACACAACAAATGAAGAGACTACATCGATGTACCATGTAATCCAAGAAAATAAAAGACAGAGAAGGAAAATTCTGACAGAATTTAAAACTTCAGACGGGAGACTCTTGACAGACCAAGCTGCAATACGAGAAGAGATCCACAAACATTTTAGAGAATTTCTTGCCATTACACCAACAGACGAAACAGCACAGCAAGCCATTACTGCTAGGACGCAAAGAAGACTAACTCCAGAAGAAGCAGGCGAGCTTGCAGCAGAGATAACAGACGACGAAGTCGAAGATGCCATCTCAAGGAGCCCGAAGAATAAATCACCTGGTCCAGATGGGCTTCCCGCGGAGTTGTATCAAGTCTTTCGAGAACGAGTAACGCCTAAACTGACACTCGTATGTAACGAAATAATGCACACAAACAATGATTTTCCGAAAGAATTCTGTGAAGGTACTGTGGTTTTGGTCCCCAAAACACCAGGAGGTAAAACCATAGCGAATCTTCGACCTATAACACTTCTCAATAGTGATTATAAGATCTTCGCCCGTATTATGATGCAAAGGTTCAAGTCCGTTATTCGTACAGTGACAGGAGCTTATCAAACAAGTGTGGGGAAAGATAGGACAATCTATCAGACCTTAACCGACTACAGAGACATCATAGCAATATCGGAAGCTTGCAACATCAGATGTGCATTGATGTCGCTTGATTTTGAAAAGGCTTTCGATAAAGTAAATCATTCGTACCTCTTCCGGACTATGAAAGCCATGCACTTTCCACAGACAGTGATAGATACTGTGAAAACCATACTCACGAATAGCACATCACGAATAAGTATAAACGGCCAACTTAGCAGTCCGATAAATGTTCAGAGTTCGGTACGACAGGGGTGCCCAATGTCTATGACGCACTGGCGCTTGAACCCCTTATGACCTGCCTGACAGAAGAACTTCGTGGATTACACATCCATGGGCAGAAGATATCATGCCAAGCTTACGCGGATGATGTTGGAGTCCTTGTGACTGATGCAAGCGAGCTGGACAAAGTACTTGACATTGTGGCGACTTACGAACTTGCGTCAGGAGCTAAATTAAACCGCAATAAGTCTGGTGTCATGAATCTTGGTCGAGGTATAGAGATCAGACCCGCTGCACCAATAAAAATAGTGGAACGAATAAAATGCCTCGGAATCGAATCTACTCGTAGTATTCACCGCACGGCCGCTCTCAGTTACAGGACATTACTTGCAAAATTACGAGCAGGTATACAACAACACAGCTTACGCAATTTAAACGCCATTCAAAAAGTGCAGCTAGTCAACACGTATATTACATCCAAAATCAACTATGTTGCTCAAGTGCTGCCCTTGCCCAGAACCATAGCACGCAAAATACAAGCAACGCTTGGTTATTTTGTTAGTAGAGGTCAGATATTTAAGGTTGCATATGACACCTTGACGCTACCGACACACAAAGGCGGTTTAAAACTGACAGATATATACCTGAAAGCGCAAGCACTATATGTCAGTAAAACATATAAACAGTGGAAACGATCACCAACGACCTTAGTATCTCATCTTTTGAACGAAATCACACCGGTTAGCAGGGCTCCACCAATAGACGTGCACCACATCTCACACGAGCTGTACCACCTCAAACACTTCCTAGTGGAGTACAGCTACATACGTCATAGAACCCCGGAGAAAGGCATGTACACGGTAAAGGAGATCTACAGCGCTTTGATGGAAGGCAAACAGAGTAATCAAATAGAAATAAAGTTTAAACATAACAACTGGAACAATATATGGGCAAACATATCTGACACCCACTTATCATCCAATGTGAGGTCGACGTGGTACTTGGCCGTCAATAGAAAAATCCCCACCAACTCAAAATTGCACAAAATACATCTGGCAGCCGAACCAAACTGTGCCCACTGCAATCTAATTGACACCGAAGAACATCGTTTTGTGTGTGAAGATGCGAAAGATGTGTGGCTTCTATTCAGGAAGACACTGGCACTTATTCTCCGCACATCACCAAACACAATAACACCGGCACAAGTACTTAATCCTGATGACGTACCGTTCCCTAATACTAGACGAAGAGCAATCAACTGGGTCAAAGGCCAGACTGTTCATTACATTTTAACAAACAAGACAAAGAATAAAGAAGATTATTGGATGTACCTGCTGATAGAACATCAGAAGCTTGAACGTCACAGAAAATATAAAGAGAAGTACGCAAATTATCTAAAACGAACAATAATATAGACAAACGGGAGAGAAAAATTAAACGATACATTTTCATTTAGGTATATTTTTTTATTATCTTTTTATTTCATTTTACGCCAAGAAGATGGCTATTTATTTTTATACTTATTTAATTTTGGTTTTCATATCGATGCAAAAACACGTCGTGGAAAAAGAAAAAATTGCAGCTTGAGATGCACCGCAAACCATTTCCGAGCATCTCTGCCGCACAAGACGTAAAGAAGAGTGCATCATAACAACATACTTAATCAAAATGGGAACAGAAGCAAGAGATTAAGTACATTACTGTACTTGAGAGAAATAAATTTCTCTTTTTTTTCTGTTGAAAATAAAAGGCCGGTGAAGCCACGCCGAAGAAGGCGACTTTTGGCGAGCGCAAGGCCGGGCTAAAGGGGTGGATGGAGGCCCGTAAAAAAAAAAAAAAAAGAAGTTGCACAGTGGTAGAGTGCCAGACTACAAATACAAAGGTCGGGGGTTCGATCCCCTCCAGGTCCTAGGATTTTTATCTGTCACTTTCCACTTCTTACACCTCTGGCTCATGTGAAAAATACCGAGTAGCACCGTGGTTCGGAACCCACATAAAACTGTAGGTCCCCCTATATATATATAGGGGGTTCCGAACCACGGTGCTACTCGGTAATATATATATATATATATATATATATATATATATATATATATATCCTCTATGTATTCATAAACCATTCATCCGCTTCCAGTGAAACTTTGGCGAACTGTTCCCCGTACGCCCACGACGATTCCTGACCCCAAAAACAAAAGGCCACGATACATAGCTCAGGAGATGTCATAAATAATGAAAGGCCAGCGCGTGATAACATCCAGATTTATGCGTCAATTGTTGGAAAATGGGAATAGTCAGTGTGCTGCAACGAAGTTTGCATGTAATTTCGGACGTTTGTGAAGCGTTTTGTAAGCCCCCCCCCCCCCCTCCGGCATACAAAATAATGAAAAGAAAAGAAGTCTACCGCTCACAACAGTTTCGCTGTAGATGGCGTAAATCAGTCGCAACAGGCATGACCTTGTATCAGATAAAGTTTCATGTTACTATTTCTTTTTCTGCAAGTCTCCCTTAATTCTCTTGCATCCAAAATTAAACAATCTGTTTCCTTAATCTCCCTATGTATAAAAGCGAAAGGACAATCACTCACTCACTGACTAAAGACGAAATCTCAAAAACTACTTCACCTATGAGGCTGAAATTTGGCAGAAATGTAGTTTATACGTAGCAAACGTCAGCTTTTGTGATACGTGCATGGCGGAGCTTACTTCTAGAGACTCACGAAATCTACAATTTCATTCCGGCCTTCACGAAATTTCGCACGCTTGACCTTCAAAAGAAGAGGAAGGTCACGTGTACATTAAGTTTCATACGGTGCATGGGGGAGGGTACTTTGCGACATAAAAATCGATAAATCGATCCCTAAATACCCTGGTCGCGTCATAACTTGAGAACGACTCAACCGGTTTCCCAGATCCTTTTTTTGTTTCGTTTTCGTTATTCTCAGAACAAGGGTCGTATGAAACAAAAGTGGAATATTTTAGAACAGCAAAGTGCGTTTTCATTGTGACCCTGTGCTTCTACTGCACAGAAATCTGTAGTTTTATTCCGACATCGATGAAGTTTTGTACACTCTACCTTAAAAACAAGAGTAATGTCACTGTCTGTAAAAATTTAGTTCGTTGCATGGTGGAGGGTATTTAACATATGGAGCCGAGAGAGGGAAATGAACAGAGAGGTGGAAGAGAAAGGGATGGATGCGAGACAGGGGTGGAGGGGGAAGGGGAGGTGGACTACGAGAGTATAGGATAAATAAACACCCGGGCAACCCCGGATTTACAGCTAGTAAAAGTATTAATAATAGAGTGAATATAAATGTACGCATTTAAATAAAGAAAAAGAGCGGTTGTGCTAACTAAATCAGGAACTGAGTCAGCTGTTTTTCAGCCTCCATATTAAGCGGACTAGGAAATCCAATTCAGGTTATGCCAAGTAAACACGACAGCGAAAAACGGTTTACGAAAATCGGTTTTCATCTTCCGGAAGATGTGTTGCATGTAAACGTAGTGAATAGCTAAGAGTTTGAGTTCTAGTGGGCAGGGGTAAACTCGATAATTTGTATCTGACGGGAGGTGTACTTGAGTAATCCAGTGCAGGTGTGGTGATCGTTGTGTCACCAGTGGTGTAGAGATCAGTGCAACTGCATAGAAAGCAGGCAACCCGGGTTCGAGTCTCGGCTGGTTATACATTTTCAACTTTACCCATTCGCAGTTAATGTCGTACATTCCGTGAATATGAATAGATAATAACTGCTGGATCAAAAGTGACATGTCCGAAAGAAAAGACGCCACATATATAATTTAGTTCAAGATCAGTTTCAGCAGGCCTTGCTGCCATCATCTGATGCACTCGCTTCATAGTCGTCGAGATGGGACCGTGCTCATGTTATAAAATATTGGGTCGTCACACTGATAAAAAAGTGAAATAAAAATTTTGAATGCGTCAAAGATAAAATCACAATAGCTGTCATTCTTGTACATATACTCTCATCGTCGTGGAGGTAACAGACTCGATGGTTTACCGAGCCTTCACATACGAGATAGCTAGATGGTGGGCTCTTTTATACAAACGCTGCGATGGAGTAGCCGAGCGGTCTAAAGCGTCTCGCTGCGGAGCGCGCGGTTGCTCGCCGTGGAGGTTCGAGTCCTCCCTGGGGCATGGGTGTGTGTGTGTGTGTGTGTGTGTGTGTGTGTTTGTCCTTAGGTTAGTTTACCTAGGTTTAAGTAGTTTGTAGGCTACGGACTGATGACCACGCAGTTTGGTCCGATAGATTCACAAACATTTGAACATTTTTTTTTTTTTTTTCTTTTATACAAACCTCTATTCTTACCAGTCGCGAACTACGGCTGTCGGAGACCCGGGGCGGTGGCAGAACAAAATGAGTCACCCCCCCCCCCAATCAACTTGTAAATACATAAAGCAATGACTTTCACGGTCATAAACGAACGGCAGGGGCTTATGAAAGTAAGTATTATGATACAGTTTAAAATGTAAAAAAATACTTTCAACACAAACTTACTTTTTTTTAATGAGTAGGTCTACACCAAATGATATCTTATGGAATGGCGTTGGTTGTATCGAAAGAAATCAATTATATTCGGAGAAAACACGAAGCAAAACTGACGTTTACTGAAGTGCGGATCTATCGGACACTTCGAGACTCATGCGAGACTTTCGGTTGAGACACATCAAAACTTCGGGGTGCATATATATAATTTTTATTGTATTTTCTAATTATTATTTAACAACTTCTTCTAATTATATATTCTTATTTACCGAATACAAGATGAAATCTTTCAGTCCATGTAAAATTTTACAACGTAAAGTAGGATGTGTTTTAGTATCTAGATGACAGCAAATAAATTCAAATGTTCAGATGTTTTTAAAGCTTAAGGGACTTAACTGCGGGGGTCATCAATCCCTAAACTTACGAACAAACCACTAATGTACTACCTTATACTAAAGACGACACAAACATCCAAGCCCGATGGGGGATTCGAACCCCCGACCGTAGCGGCCGTGCAGACTGTGATTAGTGCGCCGTAGACCGCTCGGCCTCTGCGGCCGGCAGCAAATAAATAACTGAATGAATATAATTACGTTGGCTTCCGCGGCCAGAGTCAGATGACATAAAAGTTTTCTGCGTGTTTTACCGCGTCATGTTGTATGTAAGAAGGCTATTACTTAAATAACCTCAGCATCCTACCATAATAAACTTTCCATTCTTCCGCCAAAAATTCACCAATAACATCGCTTATTACAAAAAAAAAAAAAAAAAAAAAAAAAAAAAAAAAAAAAAAAAAATTATGGCGTAATGTCTAACTGATAGTAAATATAAAATGTAGTAACAACCAGCTCACATCAGTATACCCAGATGAAGGCCACTGCCATATTTATTTACCCTGATGGTTCCAAGAGCACTGCCGGTGTCGGATCTGCCTTCGTCGTCGGGGACAACCGTTTCCAATACAAGCTCCCTGACCGGTGCTCGAAATTCACGGCTGAGCTTTTTGCCCTCCACCAGGCCGTTTTGTATACCTGCCGCCACCGCCAACCTTTCTATGCCATATGTTCGGACTCCCTTAGTGCCCTGCAGAGTCTTAAGGACCCTTTCTCGAACCATCCTCTCGTGTATCGGATCCAACGCTCCCTCCAGTTGCTAGCAGATGACAGCTGTCACGTTTCTTTCCTGTGGATCTCTGGCCTCGTGGGTGTGCCCGGGAATGAGACCGCCGACATAGCAGCCAAGGCCGCAGCTCTTTTGCCTCGCATGGCTACCTTTTGCGTCCCATCGGACGATGTTCAACGGGCTCTTCGCCGGAGTATCGTGTAGTCATGGCACAGTGCGTGGCTTTCACTATACAACAATAAATTGCGAACTGTAAAACCGATCCCGACCGCTTGGAGGACCTCCTCACGCCCCTCTCGGCGGGAGGAGGTCATCCTGGCCCGGTTGCGGATCGGTCACTGCCGTTTCAGCCACCGTCATTTGCTAACCGCCGATCCTGCACCGCCGTGCTCCTGCGGTGAATTGCTGACGGTGCGACACGTTTTATTGTCTTGCGTTAATTTTAATCATCTCCGTGTAGCACTTCACTTTCCGTCTACTCTGGAGGAAATTTTAGCTGATGACACACGAGTTCTGCGTTTTATCACGTTGGCCAACTTATCGAAGGATATTTAACTCTTTTAATTGTCTTTTATTTTTCGTTTTTAGCCTCTTCTTGATGTTCTGACAGTCACCAATTTATTTATTTATTTATTTATTTATTTTATTTTATTTTTTTTTTTTTTTTTTTTTTTTTTTTGAGATCTAGCCAATCTATGTTATTGTCTGGGCGCTAATGACCGCAGAAGTTGTGCGCCCTAAAACCACAAAAAAAAAAAACAATGACGCGGTACAACACCCAGAAAACTTTTACGTCAACTGAATGAATAGTTTATAGGTCTAGAGAGCGATGAGCCCAGCAATTTGGTCCTTAGGTTTACAAACATTTGAACATGTGAGTTCTTGAGGTAAACGGTTATCTAGCGAATAATAAACGCCGTGGGTATAACGGCCGCAGCTGACCCCCAGCAGCTGTCGCGGTGGGAGGGGTGAGTGGAAAGGGGTGTGTTTGGAGGGGAGTGGTCGCCGGGGTGCCTTTGTGGAGTCGTTTAGCGCCTCTGCTGGGGACGGCAGCGACCGGTCCGTGGGGCAGAAGTGGTGGAGCGATCTGAGGCGCAGGAGACGCCAAAGGCCAGTCACGCCAGAGACCGCGCTTCCGTCACGCTCACTTCAACTTCCCCCACTTCCCATTCGTTCTCTTGTCGGTAATTAAGACACGTGGCCTTCAGTGCATAAGTACCTCGCACTGCATATTCAATAATCACTTTCTGAATATAGTAGGGGAACTAAACAACCCTAGTTTCTACAGGTAATCATCTAACATTTTTAGAAAATGCCTTTCTACATCTACATCTACATAGATACTCTGCAAATCACATTTAAGTGCCTGGCAGAGGGTCCATTAACCACTTTCATAACTTTTCTCTACCGTTCCATTCTCTAATAGCGCGCGGGAAGAAAGAACACCTAAATCGTTCCGTTTTCGATCTGATTTCTCTTATTTTAATGGGATGGTCATGTCTCCCTAAGTAGGTGGGTGCTAGCAAAATATTTTCACATTCAGAACTAAAAGTCGGTGATTGAAACTTCGCAAACAGATCACGCCGCAATGAATAACGTCTTTCTTTTCTGATTTCTCTTATTTTATTGGGATGGTCATGTCTCCCTAAGTAGGTGGGTGCTAGCAAAATATTTTCACATTCAGAACTAAAAGTCGGTGATTGAAACTTCGCAAACAGATCACGCCGCAATGAATAACGTCTTTCTTTTAATGATTTCAACCCCAATTCGTGCAACATTTCCGTGACGCTTCCCCCCCCCCCCCCCGTAACGTGATAAAACAAAACGAGCTGCCCTTCTCTGAACCTTCTCAATATCTTCCGTCAGTCCCACCTGGTGAGGGTCCCACAAGGGGCAACAGTACTCCAGGAGAGGACGCACAAGTGTGATGTAGGCAGTCTCTTTGGTGGAGCTGGTGCATCTTCTAAGCGTTCTGCCAATGAAACGTAACCTTTGGTTCGCCTTCCCCACAATATTTTCTATGTGTTCTCTCCAGTCAAAGTTGTTCGTAATTGTAACTCCTAGGTATGTGGTAGAATTTACGACCTTAAGGTTTGACTGATTTATCGCGTAATTGAAGTTCAGCGGATTTCTTTTAGTGGTCATGTGTATTACTTCACACTTTTCTTTATTTAGTGTCAATTGCCAATTTTCGCACCAAGTAGAAATTTTGTTTAAATCGCTTTGCAGTTGCTTTTGATCCTCTGTTGACTTCACTAACCGATAAACGACAGCATCATCCGCGAGCAGTCTGAGGGAGCTATTCAGATTATCTCCTAAATCGTTTATAAACACGAGGAAGAGTAGGGGACATATAACGCCTCCCTGTGGAACGCCAGCTATCACTTCTGTTTTACTCGATGACTTAGCGTCAATTACAACGAACTGTGTCCTTTCTGATAGGAAATCGTGAATTCAATCGCACAATTGGGGAGATATTCCATAAGCACGCAATTTCATTAGAAATGGCCCTGAAATGGCCCTTCATGATACTTCCATAGGGGAGATTGAGTCAATAATTAAATCACTAAAGACTAAGGACTCTTGTGGATATGATGGGGTATCTGACAGAATTTTACACTAGTGTTCTCCAAATGTTAGCCCAGTACTAAGCCATATTTGTAATTTTTCCTTTCAGAACGGTCAGTTTCCTGACAGATTAAAGTACTCAGTAGTGAAACCACTTTATAAAAAATGAGAAAGGGATAATGTAGACAACTATAGACCTATTTCTACGCCAGCGGTTTTTTCTAAATTTATTGAAAAGGCTGCATATGCAAGATTAATTGATCATGTCAGTTCATATTATTTGTTGTCAAACGTACAGTTTGGTTTCAGAAGTGGTTTAACGACTGAAAATGCTATATTTTCGTTTCTCTCTGAGCCACTTGATGGGTTAAATAAGATGCTACGGACATTAGGCGTCTTCTTTGATTTAACAAAAGCGTTTGATTGTGTTGATCACAAAATATTGTTGCAGAAGTTGGAACATTATGGAATACGGGGAGTAGCTCACAACTGGTTCACCTCTTACTTTAATAATAGACAACAGAAGGTAATTCTCCGCAGTGTAGAAAATGGCTATGACGTACAATCCCAATGGGGCACAATTTAGTGTGGGGTGCCCCAGGGGTCTGTTTTGGGACCATTGCTGTTTCTTATTTATATAAATGATATGCCTTCGAGTATAACAGTTGACTGTATAATATTTTTGTTTGCTGATGATACCAGCTTGGTAGTGAAGGATGTTGTTATTAATATTGACACAATGTCAAGTAATGCAGTTCAAGAGATAAGTTCATGGCTTGTAAATAATAAGTTGATGTTAAATCACAGTAAAACTCATTTTTTTTATAATTTCTAACACATAATTCGACGAAAGCTGACATTTTGATTACACATAATGGGCATTTGATAAGTGCGACTGAACAGTTCAAATTTCTAGGTGTTCATATAGACAGCAAGCTCTCGTGGAAAGCCCATGTTCAGGATCTTGTTCCAAAACTAAATTCTGTTATATTTACCATTAGAACAATATCTGAAATAAGTGATTTTTCAACACGAAAAGTAGTCTATTACGTTTACTTTCACTCACTTATGACGTACTGCATTGTTTTTTGGGGTATCTCACCTGATACAAAAAGGACATTTCTTTCTCTAAAACGGTCCGTTCGAGCAATATGTGGTGTAAGTTCACGAACGTCATGTCGACCCCTTTTCAGTATCCTAGGAATTTTGACACGGGCGTCACAGTATGTTTTTTCTTTAATGTCGTTTGTTTTTAATAATATCAGCTTATTCCCGCGAGTTAGTAGCTTTCACTCGGTGAATACTAGACAGAAGTCGAATCTACATTTGCATCACACCACCTTGACACTTGTGCAGAAAGGTGTACAGTATTCTGCAGCATACATTTTCAATAAGCTGCCACAAGAAATGAAGAATCTTAGCACTAATCCACACGCTTTCAAATCTAAATTGAAGAGTTACCTCATGGCTCACTCCTTTTATTCTGTCGAGGAACTCCTAGTAAAGTTAAACAATTAAGCTAATTCAGTTTTTTTTATTGATTCTTTTCACTTCGTCTTAAGATTGTCGTGTGCAAAGGACTACTACTTAAAAATTTTCTATTACCATTCTATGTAACAATTAATGTGTTGAATTGTTTCATGACCGTGGAGTCTCACTCCTCAATTGGGTCCTATGGAACAGAAAAAACCAATAAATAAATAAGTAAATAAGGTTTCCATAAGTCGCGGATTTCGCGGACAGTCCGCAAAATTAGGGTAGAAGGCGGGTGTCATGAGCGAAGAGATAAATTTATCAAAGCAAGACTTACGGGTCTCGAGGGAGTTTCTGCGATCGTCATATGAATAAATTTCTTGAATATCAGTCTCCATATCGCTTTTATTTTGTAAAACATGACTGGTTTCGGGACAGCTGCCCATCTTCAGATCAAATTTTTGAAGTTACAGTTAACCTGCCCTGTGATGAACGAATGTTCAGAGTCGTTAGGCGAAAATAAAGGGTGTCTGAAATTATTATTATTTCAGTTTGTCCGCTGCTATTCCATCAAGCAGTTCACTACTCCTTGCTATCTTGAAGTTAACCTTTGGAAACTGCTGATTTTATGGTACAATTCGGCTGTTTCGAACAGTGACAGCGGGTCTGTGCAATAACCTTTCTTTGGCTAAATATTCAGCTACCAGTACTTGGAGTGTACTTTAGCTGTCACCTTTTACATCGAATTGTGTAGTAAAAGTGTTGAAGCGAAAAGTACACTTCCGAGACACATATATGGATGAGTTCACAAGCATTAAACGGGGAAGATATGAACATGAGGCTTTTTGTAAAGAGTGTGGGTAGGTACCATGCATATTAACAGTGCGCAATGTAAATGTGCTGTTTCTCAAAATGTTACGAGTGGCAATGCTCAGATAGGAAACATTTACGCCGTGGTGGAATGGCCGAGCGGATTGAGGCGCTATGTTCCGATGCGCGAGGCCGTTCCCCGTCGTGGCTTCGAAAATGCCCCATGGATGTGCTCTGTTTAGTATAAGTTAGTTTATAAGTAGTTTGTAAGCTTAGGGACTGATGATCCCGCAATTAAGTCTTATAAGTTTAACAAAAATTTGTAACATTTGTTGAAACATTTACCGTACCTCAAGTTAGAAAGCTAATCCCTCAAAAATGTTCACATGTTTGTTAAGCTTAAGGGACTTAAACTGTGGGGTCATCAGTCCCTAAACTTACAAACTACTTATGAACTACCGAGGGGGGATTCAAACGCCTGACCGTAGCGGCCGTGCAGACTGTGACTGGCGCGCCGCAGACCGCTCGGCCACTGCGGCCGGCTCCTAATCCCTCAATTGATATTCTAAATGTCCAGAATTTTAATGTTACTGAGTTTGAGGATCCAAGTCTTCCGAACATCGTTTTTCAGGCTGTAGTTATCAGTTAGTTTTACCTTGTTATCAAAGTTTCTTTTCAGGATGGTCAGAGAATGAAAGAACTGTCAAAAGTACGTGTCTTGGGGCATAAATTATAGGTATTACACGTCGAGAAATAGCCTATTAGATATGCAGCACCTTTAACAAATACCTAATGTAATATGTTAGGGTCTAAATCGCGTGCTTGTGGTTAAATGTCAACTAATCTTGCATTATTTAATAGCAGTTGCTATATTTCAATCGCCACTGGAGGGAAACGAGCTCTGAACGACCATTTAATAAGCAAGAAACACACACGAGCTCTTAATTCTGCTTCAAGTTTCGAACAGTTGACTAGTTTTTTTTTTTTTTTTTTTTTTTAAGTCGTGATGATAGAATTGGAAAAAAAAAACAAAGTTACTACAGTAGAAGCCACATTCGCATTTCATGCCGTGAAACAACACCACTTCTATAACTCTTCGTTATGCAGATCAAAAATCATTAGCGATATTTTTAGCGATTCGAAAATAGCTGTTCATTTTTCAAGTGCAAATATTAAAATGAGGCAGTTATCAACAAAGTTGTATGACTTTTCATAAACGACACTGTTAGAAATAGTCTCTTGAAATATATGGGGATCAGTGCAAATGTCAGTGGTCACAGGTATGTAAAAATTTATCCTGTTCTGGTCCACCTGTTCGATATCAATGAAGGTGTTAAAAGTAATTTATTACATATAACTGAATGTGACAATAAAATCTCTAGTACAGTGTCTGAGTGTGTATATAAAGTGTGTATTTCAGGTTCTTAAGTATGACTTGGCAGAAATGTCCTTGATTTTGGTTCCTGGATTATGGCAACCCTAACAGTAAAGGATATTCCAAAATTCATATCCGCGCGGGGAGGTGGCCATACGCTCTAAAGCCGTCGGCACACGGAGCGTGTATCTGAACGAGTTGTGGGCAACGTGCGAGTTTCTGACGTTACAACGGCTTTCCCAAAGTGTGGGGCAGTATCAAGAATGCCAGATATTCTCAACGGGCGACTGAACGCTCACCAATAACGTGGAAGAACTCAACCGACGTCACACCACGCAGCTATCCGGGAGGGGGGAGGGGGGGGGGGGGGTAGGCAGCAGCTCTTTTCGATTGATAGATGAAGACGCCATATATTGGCCGTCGTATTTCATAAGTTTCATGTATATAAGATAGGTCTTATAAATGTATAACACTTCAAAGCAAGTAAAAGTAACTGAGTGAATTGAGAAACTGTCGACAACCTGTCATTAGAGGTTCTATTTGCTGGAATAAATGCCTGGAAACGTCTTACGCGTGGTTAAAAAATTTCTGTTTTACAGTAATCTGCTGTTTCAAGGCAAGGTGGACTGAAGAACTATCAACACGAATTTTTCTTTATATCATTTGTTGTAATTACATGTCAGCAACCGACATATCTATCGGTAGTGTATACAACACGTCTAATCCCTTCGTCGATGATACCCAGACATATCAGTCGCTGTAACGTAGTTAGCAGCGTTTTGGGCTCTGTTCCATGGCGCTGGTTCAAGGCAGCTGAGATGCAAAAAAAAATTCCTTTTGTTATTCGGTTTTTCTGATTGACTCAAAGACTTTCTGTAGATTTCATAGAAGTATACTGCGTAATATTCGATGCCATGTAACTATAAGTGCGCATTCTCTTAGGAGTTTTGCACCTTAGAGTAAAATACGCACTTCATTGTTTTACGTATTGCGTTTTACACGTTCTTTTCTTCTGGTGATTAGTAACATTGACCGTAGTCGCGCGGGAGTAGCCAAGCGGTTTTGAGCGCAATGTTACGTATCGCGCAGCCTCCCGCGTCGGAATTTCGAATCCTGGATCTGTGTCTTGTCCTTACGTTAGTTTACCTTAGTTTAAGTAGTTTGTAAGTCTAGGGACTGATGACCAACGTAGTTTGGTCCCATAGCATTACAAACATTGAACATTGATCGTGGAGGGATAACCTTCAAGTTTTACTAAAAAGCGAGACTGTTTCAATAATGTTTGCCTCATGTGAAGGCCTCTTCTAATTTTATATCACACAGTTTGTTATGAAACTTTTATAATTCGCCGCACTTATTGGTATAACATGCAACTTTTATAAGAGTCTTATGTTCATAGATATTTTGTTGTTTCTTCTGTGGGGCTACAGTCGGCCCCGGTGGGCTTGGGGTAAAGAGCTCGACTGGAAACCGAAAGGTTGCGGGTTCGAAACCAGGTCGGACCTCGAATTTTTCAGTCTGCACTTTAACCATCCTTCACCTCTCAATGATGTAATAAGTCGCCAGAAACGACGCGTGGTTCGGATTCCACGTTAAGCTGCAGGCCCCCTTTCCCCGGTTGGATAACTGGGGTAGGCTAGGGACACGCAAGTCGCCGAAGTGGCTTCAATTAAAACACTTGGCCAATGAGCCACACGAAATCATTATTATTATTATGTAAGCCTATATCACATAACGAACATATGCACAAGCGCGGAAATAGCGATTTAATAGAGGTAAAGGAGGAAATCCACGCTTTTGATTTCGTAAACAGAGTGATACCATAAATTGATGCCGCCATCAACTGTCGCTGGAGCGCGCTGCGGTCGCGTGTAGCTCGTTGAGGCACACGCCTCGTATGCACAAGTCGCGCCGTCTCCGAGCGTTCAGCCGCATGCTGGACTCAGCACGTTGACCATACACGTTCAGACACACGCTCCGTGTGCTGACGGCATTAAGGCGGGCATGGGTATTAGTTTAAGCAGTTGCCTGATGAACTGCAGTTCGGTCTCAAAGCTGTACAAACATTTGAAAATTTCTAAATTCCCAATACTTTGGCGAAAGGAAGTCTGATCAGACAAAGGAAGTATTTCTTTGGATTCAAAAAAAAAAAAAAAAAAAAAAAAAAAAAAAAAGACTGAAACGTAAGACTCGTATGGAACTTAAACGTAACAAAATAAGAGAAATAACAGGACAAGACAGAACCGACAAAAGGAAATTAAACGAGTGAAAGATTGACGCAACGCAGACAGAATAGGACACAACAGTCAGGGGAAGAAGGGTCTATTCCTTTTTTCCCCAGTATCAGAGAGCGGGTGAATTTCAAGTACATGTACCCGACACGGCTTGTTTCCTGTGCACCTCCACAGGTTTGGCCTAAAACACACGGTGGGCTCACCAGAATACATAATTCTCATCTTCTATGCCCCAGAACATGCAAGGCCGTGATTAGAGAACCTAGAGTTGGGGTAGTTAAAAAAAAAAGACAGGATAACTGCAGCTCTATAATCGCAGACAAGAGACCACATTCTAGAATAAAACTCCACAACAGAATGATGAGAAATACATAGCAAACGACTAACAAGGAAATTTCGTATGCGACGAGACATCGCCTTTTGGTAGTATAAATCAAGGTTGTCCACGCATAGAAGTTTTAAAGAGCACTATCCAGAAAATACCGAGGAAAATGGCTCTAAAGTTTTAACTGAAACACATATACATCTTATATACTAGTCAATGAAGACTGTACAGCAATATGGCGAACTAAGGCAAAAGCGACCGTGACTGTTATGCAGTTTGATTGGGACCATATTCTACTTGCTGGAAATATTTTATTTCTATTATTTGTTTTTAAAATTATAACAATTTTAATTAATGAAATATATTACCATGTTCATCATAAACAACTTTATTTATGCAATAGCGATTGCAGCTAATCAAATTTTTTTAAAGAGTTCGATAACTCCAAATGCATTTTACAATTAACGTAGGTAGGTTAAAGCGTTGGTTGAGGGTTTCAGAAGGAGCATTAGGAGCCGCGGCGGAGTAGCCGAGCGGTCTAAGGCGTCTCGCTGCGGAGCGCGCGGTTGCACGCCGTTGGAGGTTCGAGTCCTCCTTGAGGCATGGGTGTGTGTGTGTTGTCCTTAGGTTAGTTTATCTTAGTTTGAGTAGTTTGTAAGCTACGGACTGATGACATGCAGTTTGGTCCGATGGATTTACAAACATTTGAACATTTGTAGCATTACGCAAGGAGAAAAGGAATACAGTTGAAGAAGAATGGGTAGCTCTGCCAGATAGAATAGCGAAGGTCTCAGAGGATCATATAGGCAAAAGGATAACGCCTAATATAAATATTTGAAGAACACAGGCGATACTGAACTTAATTGGTGAAAGGAGAAAATATAAAAATGCATCAAGTGAAGCAGGCAAAAGGGCGTACAGACTTCTGAAAAATGAGGTTGACAGGAAGTGCAGACTGGCTAGTCAGGAGTGGCTTGAGGAGAAATGCAAGACAGTAGAAGAATGTATAACTAGGGGAAAGATAGACACCACCTGCAGGAAAATGAAAGAGAGATTTGGAGATAAGAAAAGCAGCGATATGAATATCAAGAACTCAGATGGAAAACCAGTACTAAGCAAAGAAGGGAAAGTTGAAAGATGGAAGCAATATATAGAAAGCCCTTTACAAAGGAAATAAACTTGAAGGCACTATTCTAGAAATGGAAGACTAAGTAGAGGAAGATGAGACAAGAGATAGTATACTGCGAGATGAATTTGACAGATTACTACAAAATTTGAGTAGAAACAAGGCTCCTGGAGTAGATGATGTTCTGCCTGAACTGCTATCATCGTTAGAAGAGCCAGTCTTGAAGAAATTGTTCCACCTGGTATGCAAGATGTATGAGACAGGGGAAAATACTCACAGACTCCAAAGAAAAATAAAGTGATTCCAAAACCTAATAAAGGAAATGCAGACAAATGTGAAAAATACAGAACTATCAGTTTAATAAGTAAAATTCTAGAATATCCGTCTGCAGATCGCTTTTTATTTTCTAAAACATGACCGGTTTCGGGACAGCTGCCCATCTTCAGATCAAATTTTGAAGTTGATCTGAAGATGGGCAGCTGTCCCGAAACCGGTCATGTTTTAGAAAATAAAAGCGATCTGGAGACGGATATTCTAGAATTTTATTCATATAACGATGGCAGAAACTCCCTGGAGACTAATAAGTCTTGCTTTGATAAGTTTAATAAGTAATGGCTGAAAAATACTAGCACGAATTCTTTACAGACGAATGGAAAAACTTGTGGAATCCGACCTTGGGGAAGATCAGTTTGGATTTAGGAGAAATATAGGCATACGCGAGGCAATACTCACATTACGACTTATCTTATAAGATACATTTAGGAAAGAGAAATCTACGTTTTTTTGTGGATCTGAAGAAAGATTTTGACAATGTTAACTGGGATACACTCTTTCAGATTCTGAAGGTAACAAGAGTAAAATATAGAGAGCGAAGAGCTATATTCAACTTGTACAAAAACCAGACAGCAATTATTAGAGTCGAAGGGCATGAAAGGGTCCAGTGGTTAGAAAGGGATTAAGACTGGGTTGTAGCCATTCCCAATGATGTTCAATCTGTAAATTGACCAAGCTGTGAAGAAATGCAAGGACAAATTATGAGAGGAAATTACTGTTCATGGAAAGGGAATAAAAATCTTGCGGTTTGCTGACGACGTAGTAATTCTCGCAGAGACAGCAAGGGACATGGAAGAGCAATTAAATGGAATGAACAGTGTCTTAACATTAACAGGAGTAAAACGAGGACAATGGAACATAGTGTCAGAAAATGAGGCGATGCTGAAGGAATTAGATTAGATAATCAGGTAATAAAAGTAGTAGATGAGTTTTGTTATTTGAATAGCAAGATAACTTCTCACCGAAGATATGAAATGCGGAATGGCTATGGGAAGAAAAGCGTTTCTGAAGAAGCGAAAATTGTTGACATCCAATATTAGTTTAAATGTTAGGAAGTCCTTTCTGAAAGCATTTATATGCAATGTAGCATTGTATGGGAATGAAACGCGGACTAAAGGAGTTCAAACAAAAAGATGATAGAAGCTTTCGAAATGTGATGCTACAGACGGATGATGCAGATTGGATGGGTAGATCACGTAGGAGGTGGTCAACAGAGTTGGGGAGAAAAGGAGTTTCTGGAATATCTTGACTAAGAGAAGGGATAGGTTGCTAGGACACATTCTGAGACATCAAAGAATCGTCAACTTAGGATTAGAAAGAAGTGTGTGGGGTAAAAATTGTAGAGGGACGAATACAGTAAGCAGATTCAAAAGGATGTATGTTGCCGTACGTATTCTCATACAAAGAAGCTTGCTCAGGACAGGGTTGCGTGGAGAGCTGTAGCAAACTAGTCTGCACTCTTACGACCACAACAACAACAACCACAACAGGTTTAAGCGCTAAATGTTATTGTCATTACAATTTTTTTTACAAAGTTAGGCGTTATTGTCGCTGTGGAGTAGCCGAGCTGTCTAAGGCGCCTCGCTGCGGAGCGCACGGTTGCTCGCCGTCGAAGGATCGAGTCCTCCATAGGGCATGGGTGTGTGTGTGTGTGTGTGTTGTCCTTAAGTTAGATGACCTCAGTTTAAGTAGTTTGTAAGCTACGGACTGATGACCACGCAGTTTGGTGCGATAAATTTACAAACATTTGAACATTTTAGGCGTTATTATAAGCTGTCGAAACATATAAATAATCGTTGTAATTTCGAGGAACTGGTGTCTTCGTGGAAAAGCAGAGCACAGCTGTTGCTCTATTGTATGCGTACAAACAGGCAGACGATCAGGAAGAGTCAAATAAATAATAATAAGAAAAAAAAAAAACGTTTCTTGGCTCGAACTTGGATCGTCCACATGAGATGTGAACACCTGAGGTATTCGACCGCGTTGGAGCTGTCACTGACATGTATATCAGTTACAGACAGTATCTTTAGAGCCTTATTCTCGTAATTTCCTGGATAGTGGGTTTAAAAACTTGTATCATTGTACTCACCTTACGTATATTAAGCCTGCTAAGTCCCATCCCGAACTGAAAGTCCAAGGCTAGGTAAAAGGATGTACCATGTTCTGTGTATTAAAAAAAAAGTCCGTGAGGAAGTTGTAATGACGACAGAGCCAGCTGTTGTTATCAGAGTCTTTTAAAGAGGAACGTACTTGCCTTTTTGTGCTCGGAAAGGAGCACGTTTCAGCCGGTAGAAACTAAGTACGCGTAGCATTTTTTGTGATAGTAGTTCACACGTTTACGTGTCATATAGAATTAGAGACTAAAGAAATGCACAGGATGGACGCAATAAGGCATCACGTAGTAGCAGTGTGTGCTATTATTATTATATGTTTACTAAATGAGTATATTTAACGGAGCTATTCTGGCTACATCGTATGACGAACGTCGATTTGTTACGCCTCTCTGGCGGGTGGCCAATATTGGCTGCCAATACAGTGGTATACCGACAGCGTGATCGTCTAGAAAATCAAAACGTGCTGACAACGTATACGAATAGTGGCGTCGTTGCTGTTCAGATGTCGAGCGATTCAATGATTACTCCAGCCGGCTTCTTCGATCCTAGCTGTAAGGCCTCTGTCAAATACCGACAAAAATGTTTACAGGTTTTTTTCCACCGTCTAAATATTCTACGCTTTGACTGAGGAGAAGTTACGGCACAAACAGAACTTACGTGATTCTTGAAGTTTTCCCGGCGGACATAATATTCCATCATCTTTCGGGAGTGCACCCGGGACAGTGACAATTCTTCGTCCGATATTTCGGCTGCATCTTCAAGGCGAGTCCAAGACTGAGTTCTCAGCGTCTGCGCGTGCCTATTTATACGGTAAATCACGTGATGCAACGTTACTGAGAATTAGACTGCGAATGCTCGAAGATATCACATTCGTAACTGCTGCGCTAGTCATAGATGAATATATACTTCAAAGATAAATATGTGAGCGCTGAGTGCAAACATAAACAAAGCTGTTACGTATCCACAGAGCTTACAAATGAATAATTAATCATTAAAAGTGGTAACATCAATCGGAAGTGAAGACGCAGACATTCTTTCAGAACGAAGGTGTGATATAAGTGGCTTCACGATTTAACAGGTTGTCCGCCAGTTGTATGTGACAGCTTCCTTTACAACTGAGTCCCAGAAAGTAGAAGCTGTTGTTAAAATCTTTACTTCTTTGTAATTCATGGAATGGCCAGTAGAAATACAATGTTCGGCTACTGCAGACTTGTAGGACTGAAGAAGGCGTGTATACCGCTGGTGCTCAATGCATCGTTCCTGTAGAGTGCGCGTGGTTTGACCCATGTAACGTTTTCCACACTCACAAGGGATTTCATAAACCCCCGCTTTTCGTAATAACAGATCATCTTTGACAGATCCCAGAAGAGATGAGATCTTAGCTGGTGGGCGGAAGATCACATCCACTTTATGTTTCTTCATGATTCTGGCTATTTTTGAAGAAATATTACCCACGTATGGAAGAAAGGCTGTAGATTTCACTTCCCTTTCCTCTTCATCTTTCTCCAGTGATTTTTCTGGTGTTTTTATTTGCAAGGCTTTCTTAATCTGATGTTGCAAATTGCCATTTTTCTTCTAAACTGCCTCCAGGTGCAGGAGTTCATCCTACAACTGTCAGCATCAGACACTACCTGAGCCCTGTGAACCAAGGTTTTCAGTACACTCATAGTTTGCGAAGGATGGTGGCAGCTGGACGCCTGCAAATAAAGGTCTGTATGGGTGGGCTTGCGATATACGCAATGACCTAGGAATCCATCCTCTTCGCGTCGAACCAGAACATCCAGGAACGGTAAACAGCCATTCTTCTCCCGCTCCATAGTGAACTTGATGTTTTCATGAATGGAGTTAATATGGTCTAATAATTCTGTCAATTTATCCTCTCCGTGGGGCCACACTATGAATGTGTCGTCCACATATCTCCAGAAGACCGTCGGTCTTAATGCTGCTGAATTGAGGGTTTTTTCTACAAAATCCTCCATAAACAAATTAGCCACTAGGGGAGAAAGAGGACTCCCCATATCGACACCGTCAATCTTTTCAAAGTATTGTTCATAAAATAAAAAGTAAGAACTCAGTCTTGGACTCGCCTCTAAGATGGCTGTAAGGTTTGCAGCCGAAATATCGGACGAAGAATTGTCACTGTTCCGGGTGCACTCCCGAAAGATGATGGAATAAACAGAACTTACGTTCGGAAATACATGGTTTCCATGCTTGAGACCACATATTGAACCATATTTTTTTTGTTAGAGAGACTGCGGTGTGTATCATGCAGCCACAATGTACATCAATACACGCGTGTTCGTGCCGAAGCATGTTCTGTCTCACAGGCTTACATCGGGCATTCTACAACCGTACAAAGACAGCATGAATACGCTGTCCAGTGTCTTGACATCTGGAATGGGCACTGCGTACACGATACTTCTCGGATGGCCACATAAGTAGAAACAGAACGTGTTGAAATCCAGTGAACCAGTAGGGCATGCAATTGGACCTTCTCGCCCGATCCGACACGACCTAGATGCGTCCGGACGTTAACGGCGCAGTGGACTAGAGCACCATCAAAATGTTCAAATGTTTGTAGAACTTATGGGACTTAACTACGGGTTTATCAGTCCCTAAGCTTACAAACTACTTATGAACTACCTAAGACTAAGGACAGCACAAATATCCATGCCCGAGGGGGGATTCGAACCCCCGACCGTAGTGGCCGTGCAGACCGTGACTGAAGCGCCTCAGTCCCCTCGGCCACCGCGGCCGGCTAGAGCAGCATCATACAGCAGCCACATGACCATTTTCATCATTAGTGGCACTTCTTCAAGCAGGGGAAACAAAGTCACCTGCAAGAAATGCCGATAGTTCCGGCACAGAAAAGGTAGTATACAGAAGGGAAAGCTGGCGGCGACGCCTTTGATCTGTATGTGGCCAAGAGTTGCGCTCGTCGCCGTATTTAAAGGTAGCAAACGCGGAACTATAGCTGGAAATGGACTTTTTACGAAATGCAGCTAATCTCACCGGCTTTTGCGAAAGGAAAGGAAAGGAAACGGCTTTTCATTATGCTCTCCTCTATTTTGCGCCCTGTTCTTGCACCTAATTGTAATCCAACTAGAAAAAAGTAGGCCTACATTTTAATACAACTACGAAAATGTATCTCTAGAAAAGTGATACTGCCTTTCGTGAATTCCGTATATTGAACAATGCGGGGACAGCATCAGGTTTTAATCGGTATTTCAAAAAGTTAACAACCATGACTTCTTCAAAGTGTACACCTCATATTCTACAGGTTTTTTTTATTTGCCACCCTTTTTAACTGAATCAGCTCTCCTTGAGTTCACAGTCTATTTCTTAGCATTGGAAATGAATATTGCCTTTGAAACATGCCTACATGTTATATTTTACTTATGGCAGTGATGTAGTTATCTTTTAATGCTGGAAAAGTTGTATTTGCTTTAGGAGGATAATTAATTAACTGATCGGAGAAGGGCAAATAGAAGAACCTGTCAACCATAGAGCAAGAACAGCGTAAATTAAGTATTCCCCTTATTCTACTTTTTTGAGTATCCGAAGAGCATTCGTTGTCAACATTACCACACTACGCCTCCACTTCAGTAAATAAAATTTTGCCAGTCTAAGCAGCGTCTAACAAGGGGAGGAGACAGGGTGAGTGTCATCGATTTGACTGGTACAGTTTTACTTATGACAGTTGAGGAGTAATGTTTTAATATTGGTAACATAATGTTCGTTTTACGAGGACAATTACTTTACCGACCAAATAAAGGTAGATACATGAACCTACCAACAATAGAGCAATCCCCTTATTCTATTTGTATGAATATTCTAAGGTCATTCAACAGTATTTTGTATTTGGTTCAGTGCAGTGCAGTTAAAAAATGCAAATATGTGTCAATAGTTGTAGAGTCCCATTTTTATTATGAGCAGTAATAAAAGAAAAAAGCGACCGATGGTGTTCATCACCTAATTGCCGCAATAATTGTAATACAAATAAGGATGTAAGCTTCTTCACCTTTCCAAAAGTTCGAATCAGAGCAATGCTAAGAGGAAAGCCGCTGGACCTGAAGGGATACAAGTTCGATTTTAGCTATAGGATTGAAGCTTTTAAAAATAATGAGGTGCTGCAGAAGAATGCTAAACACGAGATAGGTAGATAATGTAACCAATGAGGAGGTAGGGAACATAATTTGCGATTAAAAGAAGGGCTCAATTGAACCGGCACATTCCTGAGACATTAAAGAACATTAAATTTGCTGTTAGAGGGAGGTGTTGCTGGGACGAACCGTAGAAAATAACCGAGGGTTCATGTGGATGTAGAGTGCAGTTGTTATTCAGAGAAGAAAAGGCTTAAAAAAATAAAATAGAGCATCGCGGAGAGCTGCATCAAACTAGTTTCCGAACTGAAGTCGACAACATTAACATCAGTGGCTTGGGTGCTTTCGCTGTAACTCTTGCATCCCTAACTTGTGTTCCGTTATGACATATGTGCCTCATTCTATCTTCAGAAACGTTTTAAGCAGAGTCACTAACGTGGTAAGCTAGTATTTTCTTTACTAAGCCCACTGCGTTTAGATATTGCTTGTCTTGCGAAAAATGAAGTACGTTATGCTAAACTGAGCCATTGTGTCTACTGCTCTGCTGTAACAGTAAGCTTGTTACTTCTGAGCAATACGTGTTTATTTTTATAGACGGTTATTTCCCTTTCAGAAAGCATCATTACTAGGCCTCGGATTTTGGGTAAAAACCTATTTTGTTCCTCATTAAATAAAGGCAATAAAAGTTGTACATACACGAATTACAATTTATGATCGAAAGAGCTAGTTTTATAGCACCTAAAAATACCTAATTTCAGGTTAGTTCCTGATTGTACCTACATTTCAAATATCCGATTTATAATTCTTTTTGTTATGACTAACATTCTCTCGTGGTCTTCCAAGCTAAGAATTACGCAAGTATTTTATCGAACATTTTAATTTTGAATTGTGTAAAATACCTAATTTCACAATAAAATCTGAGTGAAAGTATTTCTTAAAAATCAAATAAAATTTGTTCTTCTGAAACTACTCTTCTGGTCTTCATGGCTTCTTAGAATACAGTAGTTGATAACTGGTTCATTTGGAAGACAAGACAGGTTCTAAAAATAAAATAAATAAATAAATAGAAATAAAAAGGCTGACATCTTACGAGGTAAAACAACAGAACATGAGTGTGCGGTCCCATTTCGCCAATTTACAATATTTAAATATGCTCCGCTAACATTTGAAACGCTCATTCTAAACGGAAAACCTGGAGAAAGTGTTATTTTCTGTAATTATGGACATGGACAAAAAAATGTGGTTTTTTTTTTATCAGTCTACTGTAAAAGCGACACAAAGTCGCGATAGAGGCAGACGACCTCACTTAGAATAATTGATAGTGCTGCGGGTATGCTGAATAGGTCGCAAAACATTTTCATAGATACCTTTACGCAGATGTTATAAGCTATTCGTGTAATGGACAAATAAACTGTTCATGTAATGGGGAAAAAAAGGAGCACATGGCATGACACAAACAACTTATAACATCTACGAAAAGGTATCTTGTGTGAGAGTGGCTCGTACATATATGATGATGGAATCTCTGAAACGCGTCATTAAACAATTAATTCTATTGAAAATGTTTTGCGATCTATTCACCGTACCCGCAGCACTACCAATTATTTTGTCATTCTTTCTAGGTAGTAAAATGCCAGATCTTGATCATATATTTTCTGATTATTATAACCTATTTTTGGAAGTGTTGTTGTTGTGGTCTTCAGTCTGAAGACTGGTTTGATGCAGCTCTCCACGCTACCCTGTCCTGTGCAAGTCTCTTCATCAGAGAATACGTTCGGCAACGTACATCCTTTTGAATCTGCTTACTATATTCATCCCTCGGTCTCCCTCTACCATTTTTACCCCACACGGTTCCTTCTAATGCTAAGTTGACAATTTCTTGATGTCTCAGAATGTGTCCAACCAATCTATCCTCTTACTCAGGATATGCCAGACACTCCTTTTCTCCCCAATTCAGTTAAGCACCTCCTCACTAGTTACGTGATCTACCCATCTAATTTTCATCATTCGTCTGTAGCACCACATTTCAAAAGTTTCTATCATCTTTTTATCTGAACTCCTTATCGTCCACGTTTCACTCCCATACAATGCTACACTCCAGACAAATGATTTCTGGAAGGACTTCCTAACATTTAAATTAATATTGGATGTTAACAAGTTTCGCTTCTTTAGAAATGCTATTCTTCCCAGAGATAGAAGTGTAGAACCTATTTTAAGATTTTTAGAACCTAAAAGTCCGAGGTCTACTCATTACACGTGAATATCGAAATGAATGGCTATGATTGCGTAGCTGTCGGATGGTTGCATGCAGCAGGTCCGAACACTTTATTTTTTAAGTTTAGAATGCAGAGAAGCCAATTACGAGGTTTGATCGGTATAGTTTTTCGCTCTGTCGGTCGAGGATAATTGCGCAAAAGCAACATTTGTGGTTGAAATTGTTGAAAACAATGGGCCGAATGGAAACTCGAGGAGACATTTCCGCGGTAACCGCATCCGGCATTGTCGGAAGTCTATAAAAGTAGGAGCGGCACGTTGCCTGGCGACCACACCCTGCTCTCTCCAGGCGGAGAGTAGCGGGGTGTGCGTGGACCCACACCTATTGGTGTGGGAGGCCACGAGTATCTTCAATGTCCAGGCAACCAGCCCCACAGTGTGGGACCACGTCGAATATTCGGTCTTCAGACTGCGAGCCAGCCGCCGCGCCCAGTCGCCTTCGCCGTGCAGGGCGCCTGCTGTGACGTCACAGGGGTGGTCCGACTGCCGGCCTCCCCCACAGAACCGCCCACTGCCAGATGAGGCGCGGGGGACTGGCAGAGACGTTCGCTGCCGACGCACTGATGTCCAACCTGACATCCTCACCAAAGCAAGGTATTGATCTTAGGCACTGGCCATTTCACAGACAGCCTTTTCATGTTAAAGGAAGAGTGTACAGTTATTTTGCTATCGGAAGCTGAATGAGAATGGTGAGAATGGTGGCCGTTTTACGTTTTAAGAAGAGAGTAGTGTGAAGTGATAATATTTACGTCTGCCTTTACACAGGAATAGTGTCAGATTCGTATTTTTTTTTTTTTTTTTTTTCGAAATCCTTGCATTTTGAGTGTAGGCTTTTTGAAATAACATTTGAAAGATTTTATCTGAAGGCCAACCATATAGTATCAGCCCTCGCTGCTTTTACTTCTCTGCACTTTAGGGAGGAAAGACGTAGGCAATACCTAGAATTTGTGTTTATATACACATATCGTAGTGTATTTATAACTACCTTCAATGTTTTCATATTGCACGACACACTGTGTATTTTCGGGCACTATAAATACACATCAATTCAACTAGTTGACCTAACGAATATTCAACAGGGCGTCCACACTATACGTACTGTAAACAGTGAGGCGCGTGATCAGGAGTGCGCAAAACAGGGACTCTCGCTCAGTTTCGCTGCATCCGTTTCGGGGAGTAAGGTTGTTGTGTGTGTGTGTGTGTGTGTGTGTGTGTGTGTGTGTGTGTGTTATATAGCAGTGATAATAGGTGTTGACTGTCAACTTCATCTTACAGGACCAGTTGCTGAATAATAACGTAAGTATTAGTGTTTACAATAGCATTCAGCATTCATACTCTGTGAGTCTTTTTTTTTTTTCTCATTGGTATCACGTAAGAGTAACCTCATTATGCCATCCTTCGAGTCCACCCAAGAAGCGTTCAAGGAAGAAGTAATAAAAGTACTCTTTAGAGAAACATGGTTACTAGTGTGTATAAAACGCAGCTGTTGTATTGAAAGAAATGAATTTTAAATGTTTGGCTTCTAATAAGCACTGCTATACAATAAATCTCACAACGACCTTACACCTGAAACGGATGCAGCGAAATTGCTTAAGCGACCCGGTTTCGTCCATCCTTAATCACGCGCCTCGGTGTCTTTACAGTACATCTTTACAGTACGTCTCTCGTTTCGGTGAACAGAGTATAGGAGAGGCTTTCAGTGGCCAAGCAACCACCAAACTCTTCATTTTATTTTCCGAACAGCAAGGAAGGCTAGCTCTCGTTTGATTTACACGCGTCTATAACGGGAGTCCAGAGGCCCACAAAGATATCTACCCTGAAATACAGTAGCGAGAACAGCGTCACCTTGTGATCGCAGATGCCTGGGCGCAGCGGTTTCCGGACACGCGACCTCCACGAGGCGACTTCAAGGCAGCGACCTGCAGCGCCAGTGCCGGCGGCGGCGAGCAGTGTAGCGAGGCGGCGGTGAGGGCGCCTCCGCCGCGGTGCCTGGCTGTAGTCCGCCGAACCGCCGCCACGCCACCCCTGGGCGAGCGCTGCGGTCGGGCGGCGTCGCAGTGGCGAGGCGGGGCTGCGCTCTTGCCGGCAGGCGAGGCAGCGGCGGCGCGAGGCGAGACTCCTGAGATCTGCTAAAGGGCGGAACCGCTAGTCTGGGTGGAGGGGGATTTCCGAGGCTGGAGAGGGAGGGGGGTCCGTGAGCTGCGGCACTTGGCAGCCGCGCAGTTTACTGCGTCGGCCCGTGCCGGAGCTAACACGCGGATCCTCCTCCTCAGCTCTGGCCGAGGTCGCCCCACGACACTACAGGCTGCGGGTCCGTCCAACGCCGCGGAACAGGGGACCGGCGTCACTGCCTACGCCTCGGGACGCGGAGGTCTCCGATCAAAACCCGCGGACGGCAGCCCTGCTGAGGCACGACCACCGGCGCGTCCTGCTAGATGCCTACGACGGCCGCAGTCCCGGGAGCGGCCGCTGCTGTGGGCTGCCAGCCAATCTCACTGTAGAAAACTTTATAGCGGATGTTGTCAGTAATAAAATAAATATAATTATAAAAAATCTGTTTTGCTCTTCATCTTTATCCCAAAGCATTTTAGACATAATAGCACAGCTCCAGCGGCAGTAATAGCTGCAGCTGTTATCTCAAAATGTTCAAAAGTTTGTAAATCTATCGGACCAAACTGCGTGGTCGACAGTCCGTAGCTTACAAACTACTTAAACCTAGGTAAACTAACCTAAGGACAACACACACACACACACACCCATCCCCAGGGAGGACTCGAACCTCGACGGCGAGCAATCGCGCGCTCCGCAGCGAGACACTTTAGACTGCTCGGCTACTCCACCACGGCAGCTGTTATCTAATTAAAAGGCAAATCCACGTTTTTACACACCCGCCATACGATTCAGTAGGATATAGACAAATTTTGTAAAGTTTATGATACTGGATGCCTGCAAAGACTTAAGCCTTAACACATTGCCGCCCGGTAAAATTTAAGATGTATCATAGCTCAGGTGTCAGTTACAAGGAGAGCACATGGGCACCGGATTTTAGAATTTTTTTTATATTTATGGTACGCGAAGTAGCAATAACTAAATCACTTGCGGAAACTCTGCGTATAGTTCAGGTGGTAGCGTTCGAGCCTCACAGTCATAGTCGGTGGTTCAAATCCCATTCTGACAGAATGTCTTTTTGTTGTTGTTATTGTTGGATTTTTGAAGGGACTAAACAACAACGGTTATCAGTCCCTTGTTCCGTTCTGAGAGAAAAAACATTGTGTTAAGCGTTCCTAAGGAAATGCATTACCAAGTCAAAGAGTAAAAATCGTTGGTAAATATGAGAAAAGGATACAAGGAAAAACGAAGAAGAAAACACACCACCATTAAATCACATGATAAAAACCAGCTGCGCGAATAAAATCTAAAACACGTTCAACTTTAGCAGCATCGTCTCCTAGCATAAAAAAAAAGCGCAGCTGGCAGATTAAAAGATTGTCGCAAGGCAACTAAAAATGGACAGTCCACCAGAATGTGGACCACTGTCAAAGGGACGCCACAGTCATACTGTGGTGCGTCCTCCCGCCGAAGAAGGTGGCCATGCATCAGCCATGTGTGGCCGATTCGTAGGCGGCAGAGAACAATCGATTCCCTATGAGACGACTGCAAGGACTTAAGCAAAAAATGTTCAAATGTTTGTAGAACTTATGGGACTTAACTATGTGGTCATCAGTCCCTAAACTTTCAAACTACTTATGAACTAGCTAATACTAAGGACAGCACAAATATCCATGCCCGAGGGGGGATTCGAACCTCCGACCGTAGTGGCCGTGCAGACTGTGACTGACGTGCCGCAGAACGATCGGCCACCGCGACCGGCGGACTTACGCCTTAAGACATTGGCGTCCGGAAAATTTAAGGTGTATCGTAGCTCAGGTGGTACTTACAAGGAGAGCACATGGGTATCGGATTTTATAATTTTTTTTTTATATTTATGGTACGCGAAGTAGCAGTAACTAAATCACTTGCGGCAACTGTCCGTATCGCTCAGGTGGTAGCGTTCGAGCCTCACAGTCATAGTCGATGGTTCGAATCCCACTCTGACAGAATGTCTTTTTAATTTCAAATTCAGTTGTTTAAAACCTTTTGGGATCTAATTTGACGTGTTGTCAGTTTTTGTTTATGTGTATTCAGTCGAGTCAGTAATAAAATAAATATACATTTAAAAAATCTGTTTTGTTTTTCATTTTCATCTCAAAGCATTTAAGACAGCTCCAGTGGCAGTAATAGCTGCAGCTTTTATCTAATTAAAAGGCAAAACCACGCAAGTTTTTACACACCCACCATACGATTCAGTATGATAACTGGATGCCTGCAAGGACTTAAGCCTTAACACATTGCTGCCCGGTAAAATTTGAGATGTAGCTCAGGTGGCACTTACAAGGAGAGCACATGCGTATCGGATTTTATATTTTTTTGATATTTATGGTACGCAAAGTAGCAATAAGTAAATCACTTCCGGCAACTGTCCATATAACTCAGGTGGTAGCGTTCGAGCCTCACAGTCATAGTCGATGGTTCGAATCCCACTGTGACAGAATTTCTTTTTATTTTCAAATTCCAAGTGTGGTCAGTTTTTGTTTATGTGTTTGCAGTCGAGTTGAACATCTTGTCGTACCCTGAAACGATGGTTGAGTAGGTTCAAATGTTTGTGCAGCTTATGGGACCTAACTGGGGGGTCATCAGTCAAAAAAAAAAAGTTCAAATGTTTGATAGCTTATGGGACTTAACTGCATCGCAGCATAGCGCCTCAATGCGCTCGGCCACTCCGCCGCGGCGGTTGAGTAGGTCAGCTGCTTCGAAAGCCATTACTATCTATAGAGATGACTTCCCAAAAAATAGCGTCGTATCTCTTCACAAACTAATAGTACTGTAAAAAATGTAACATTTTTTGATCGAAATCATAATTATAAAGACCTTTTATAAAATATAGAAAATTACTAATAAACAAAACATGCATATTTCGTAAAAATCACCATTAGGTATTCAAATTGTGTTAGTATTCCAACCAACTAAAAAAGATTTAAGAAAATCGTTCACGGCAGGATTCGAACCATACGACCCTACGGATGCAAAGCCAGAACGCTACGACCTAAGCTACACCGACAGATGCTGCGACTGTTTTAGTTCTTGATACTTACGTGTACTTGCAAAACTTCAAAGTTGATTTTCTCGAGAATTTTTGGGAGTTACGTCGAATGGCTCTGTCTGATTCTTTCAAGTTCTGAACTTCAGGTACCATAAATATAGAGAAATTCTAAAAGCCGATACCCATGTGGTTTCCTTGTAAGAGCTCTAACTGTTTCGCATAATAAAAGGATTCGCCAGAGGACAGACATTGAAATCATTTCAGACGTAAGTACAGATCTGTCCTAGACGAGTTTCACTGTATATATAAATGATGACACTACAGTCTTCTTCGATTTCATATTTTGCTCATCCTACCAGCCACTCATCTATCAGGCTACCACGAACTGTAAATGCACCTGGCATACGATTTAATACGATATGTACACACAAGGTTCTGCGTTGTCTCTAATGACTACTCTGTCTACGGTACTTTATATCATGATATAGCGTTTCTCCTTCCTTCAGATCTGCTACCATATCTTACTTTACTGTGTAATTGTGTTCGCTCCTTATTCTTATTGTTGTGCAAATCGTATATCCATGAAGGCAAGCGGGTTGCGTACAAACAGGCGTTTGAGTTCTATTGGGGTGTTGAATCTGGCAAAAAAAAAAAAAAAAAAAAAAAAAAAAAAAAAAAAAAAAAAAAAAAAAAAACCGTAATCAACACAGTTCGCCGTTGGCGAGGCTACCGACGTATATAGCGGTTGTATCTGCAATGAATGTAGAAAGTAAGTGGACTGGCAGAGAAGGGTCATAACAAGCATATTTCATACGTCAATCCATGTCCGCAAACCTTAACGTCATTACACACCAGCGCAACGTATCTCGAGCTACGTCTTCGGAAAGACGTATCCTGTCGTCGCGTGCAGTCGAGATACATAATACGCATATCTCCAGCTATGCGTGCACGTGAAGCGTCGCTGCGTATCTCGGCTCGCGCATGCGCACTACTGCTCCACAAACTACGTGCTCTTTGCTGAACAGCTCTATTACTACGTGTATGTGTGTTTATTGTGCAAAATGTCTGCATTAACTGACCAAATGCGGAAGTATCCAGTGCTATGAGACTGTTCTAAATACGTTTCTATTTTGAAATTACGGGCAAGGAATTGTTACCTTAAACAGATAGCTAGCCGTTCTTCAGGAGGTACTGATTTTCTGAAATTTGTATCCTGTTTTTTAATGTCACTGTTCATGAGGGATAAAACTTCATTGAACTGTTCTTCATTAAGCCTGTAGTAAGTTTTTAATTTTTCACCGTCTAGCTGTAAATATTGCATTAGATGGTGTTAACCGACAAACGCTGTTCTTCTAAAATTTTTCAGCTGAACTCAATTTGATATATTGGCCCAAAGTCAACACGGATTTAGAAAATATCGTTCATGCGAAACACAACTAGCTCTTTACTGACACGAAGTGATGAGTGCTATCGACAAGGGTTCGCAAATCGATTCCGTATTTCTTGATTTCCAGAAGGCTTTTGACACCGTACCTCAATAACGGCCTTTAATCAAATTGCGTGGTTATGGTACATCGCCCCAAATTTGCGATTGGATAGGGGATTTCCTGTCAGATAGGATACAGTTCGTAGTAATCGATGTTAAGGCATCGACTAAAACAGAGATGATATCGGGCGTTCCACAGGGTAGTTTTATTGGTCTTCTGCTGTTCCTTATTTATATAAACGATTTGGGAGAAAAACTAAGTAGCTCTCTTAGGTTGTTTGCAGATGACGCCGTCATTTACCGTCTACTAAAATAATCTGAAGATCAAAACCAACTGCAGAACGATCTGATTAAGATATCACTGTCGTGTAAAAATTGGCAATTGACTCTAAATAATGAGAAGTGTGAAGGCATCCACACGAGTACGAAAAGAAATCCGTTAAACTTTGTTTAGAAGATAAATCAACCAAACGTGAAGGTCGTAAACTCCACAAAATACCTAGGAATTACTATTACTGCAGAATTAAACAAATAATGTCGTGGGAAACGCGAACCAGAGACTGCGTTTTATTGGCAGAACCCTTAAAAGATGAAACAGAACTACTAAAGAAACTGCATACACTACGCTTGTCCGTCCCTTTTTGGAGTATTGCTGCCCAGTGTGGGATCCTTATCAGGTGGATTTCACGGAGGACATCGAAAGAGTCCAGAGAAGGGCAGCTCGTTTTGTATTGTCACGATACAGAGGAGACAGCGTTACGGAAATGATACAGGATCTGGGATGGGAATCATTACAACAACGGCGCTTATCGCTGCGGCGTGGGCTACTTGCGAAACTCCTATCGCCAACATTCTCCTCCGAATGCGAAAATATATTGTTGACTCCCAGTTACATAGGTAGAAATGATCATCAGAATAAAATACGAGAAATCAGAGCTCGAACAGAGAGATTCAGGTGTTCTTTCTTCCCACGCGCTATTCGAGAATGGAATGGGAGATAAATAGTATAATTGTGGTTCGATGAACCCTCTGCCATGCACTTAAATGTGATTTGCAGAGTAACCCATGTAGATGTAGATGTAGAACACTTCAACCCGATTTCTCACTTACTCTGCTGCTGGAAATACATTGTGGACGTTGCCCTGCCGCGCGGGAGTAGCCGAGCGGTCTGGAGCGCCACGTTGCGGATCGCGAGGCCTTCCGCGTCGGAGGTTCGAATTAGTTTAACTTAGTTTGCGTAGTCTGTAAGCTATGGACTAATAACCTAGCAGTTGAGTCCGATAGATTTACAAACATTTAAACATCTGACGTTGCCGTGCAGTCTCCCTACAGTGACGACTCGGATGGCATGCTGCGCGACGCTATTCAACACGCCTAGCGCCGTACGCTAAGGCATGCGGAAATGTGCTTGTTATGGTCACTCTTCCAGCTCTCTAGTTTTCTGCATTCATTTCAGATACACACTGCACACAGACGTTGTGGCTTGCGGCTCAGAGGCAGTATGGCGTCCACAACAGGCTTAACGAGTCCCAGCGAAAATCTTCGGAGGGGGGGTGATCTACGCTGCTGTGCCAGACCGGTGTAATAATTCGTAATGCACATAACTACATTTGAGCTCTCGCTAACACTATACAATAAGATTGTCTTTAGCGATATTGCTAATTTTCACTAACATTGATTTTTAGCATCGTGGTAAGTCGTCTAGTAATGCAAACTGTATAGCAGCTTCTAGTTTAGGAGATTATTAAGCAAGTAATAAAACGAGTACACGCACAAATACCTGCTGTCTGTCTTCCTTTTGAATATATATATATATATTTTTTTTAAGTCTCGGTTCTCGCTGACTATGTAGTGATCGCGGAGTTTGTGTGTCATTCCGGGTTAAACTGCAGTTTATGCGGCTCGCGCTCGCTAGGGTAAGAACGGCAGAGTAGCCGATCAGGAGTCGAGTTATGCCGGCCAATAAGATTGAGTGTTTCATAACGAGTAAATGTGACGTCAGTTTAGAAATTTATTCGAAGATTTCGGTGAGGCGTTTCTGGAATTGTAATTGATTTTTCATTTATAAGACGTTTTTTTAGATAAGTGTCGTATTACGGTCATACGTGACCTATTGCTGATTCCCCACAGCATTCAACCATAGAACAGGTGTAGCATATTTTATTTATTTCATGGTCTGCACGAAACAGTGATCATTTTAAGTGGAAGTTAGGTTAGGTGTAGGTTAAACAAGAAAGTTTTTTTTTATTTTATTTATTTATTTATTTTATTTTTTGTGGTTGCGTAGTGCTAGAATCTCCGGTTCAGAAACACTCGATTTACAGTTGTACGTGCTGCCGCTGCTGCAATCAAGGCAAACCCACCGACAGTACCAGGTAGAGAGCCGAACCTGGGGCACACTGTATCTCACACGCACGCCTTTATTATAAACCTACAATGACGATCACGATGTATACGCAACGGGATCTAGAGGGGCGAGATGCAGTATAACTGCGCGACCCTCTGCAGCGTCGTGCCGAATTTTTCGTAACTCCTCATGCACTGTCTGTGGCGGTGGCTCTCTGTAACACCTTCCCCAATGCTCGACGTTTTCCGTCTTTCAGTCTGTGGTTTCTACGTGATATCGGTTCTGCTGTGGTTGTTCCTCCGCAATTCCGCTTCTCAATGGCATCACCAACAGTCGGCTTTAAAAGGGCTGTAACGTCTCTGCCGGGGTTCTTACTCACGTGATATCCAATGACCGCTCTGTGAGTCGCTGACATCTACACATCTACATAAATACTCGGCAATCCACCGTGAGGTGCGTGGCGGAGGGTGCACTGTACCACTACTAGACATTTCTTTTCCTATTGCACTCCCAAATAGAACTAGGGAAAAAAGAATGTCTATATGCCTCTGTAAAAGCCCTAATTTCTCTTATCTTGTCTTTGTGATCACTACGCGAAATATATGTAGGCGGCAGGAAAATCGTTCAACACTCAGCTTCAAATTCCGGCCTTCCTAATTTCCTCAACAGAATTTCTCGAAAAGGACGTCGTCTTTCCTCCAGAGATCCCCAATTGAGTTGCCTGAGCATTTCCGTGACACTCGCGCATTGGTCGAACCTACCAGTAACAAACCTAGGAGTTACAATTACGAACAACTTTGACTGGAGAGAACACACAGAAAATATTGTGGGGAAGGCGAACCAAAGGTTACGTTTCATTGGCAGAACGCTTAGAAGATGCACCAGCTCCACCAAAGAGACTGGCTACATCACACTTGTGCGTCCTCTCCTGGAGTACTGTTGCCCCTTGTGGGACCCTCACCAGGTGGGACTGACGGAAGATATTGAGAAGGTTCAGAGAAGGGCAGCTCGTTTTGTTTTATCACGTTACGGGGGGTAAAGCGTCACGGAAATGTTGCACGAATTGGGGTGGAAATCATTAAAAGAAAGACGTTATTCATTGCGGCGTGATCTTTTTGCGAAGTTTCAATCACCGACTTTTAGTTCTGAATGTGAAAATATTTTGCTAGCACCCACCTACTTAGGGAGACATGGCCATCCCAATAAAATAAGAGAAATCAGATCGAAAACGGAACGATTTAGGTGTTCTTTCTTCCCGCGCGCTATTAGAGAATGGAACGGTAGAGAAAAATTATGAAAGTGGTTAATGAACCCTCTGCCAGGCACTTAAATGTGATTTGCAGAGTATCTATGTAGATGTAGAAACCTAGCTGCTCGCCTCTGAACTGCTTCTGTGTCCTCCTTTCCACTGATCTGCTGCGGGTCTTAAACACTTGAGCAATACTCAAGACGTGGTCGTACAAGCGTTTTATACGCGGTCTCCTTTACAGATGAAGTACATCTTCCCAAAATTCTTCCAATAAATCGAAGTCGGCTGTCCGCCTTACTCACAACTTTCCTTACATGTCCTTTCCATTTCATATCGCTCTGCAGTGTTACACCTAGATATTTGAACGACGCGACTGCATCAAGGAGCTCACTACTGATGCTGTATTCGAACATTATGGGATTGTTTTTCCCACTCATGTGCACCACTTTACATTTTTTCTACATTTAGAGCTAGCTGCCAATCTTCACACCAACTAGAAATGTTGTCTAAGTCATCCTGTATGCTGTTACAGTCAATTAAAGACATAACCCCTCCCATACACCATAGCATCATCAGCAAACAGCCGCAAATTACAAGTTACTCTGTCCATCAGATCATTTATATAGATAGAAAATAATAGCGGTCCTATCACACTCCCCTGGGGCACGCCTGACGATACACTCGTCTCTGATGAACACTCGCCGTCCAGAACAACGTACTGCGTTCTATTACTTAGGAAGTCATCCAGCCAGTCACAAATCTGTGAACCCATTCCGTAAGCTCGTATCTTCGTTAGCAGCCTGCAGCGCGGCACCGCGTAGAACGCCTTTTTGAAGTCGGGAAAAACAGAATCCGCCTGTTGCCCTTCATCCATGGCTCGCAAGATGTCATGTGAGAAAACGGCAAGCTGAGTTTCACATGAACGATGTTTCCTCAACGCATGTTGATTCATAGAAAGAAGTTTTTCCGTCTCCAGGAAATTTACTGTATTCGTGATGAGGGTATGCTCGAAAATTCTACAGGACACTAATGTCAATGATATTTGCCTGTAATTATGTGGGTCAGTTCTCTTTCCTTTCTTATAAACTGGACTCACCTGCGCTTTTTGGCCCACTTTAGGTTACGGTAGTAACACTAAAAGTGGGCCTTTGGTATCGTCTTTTGACAGCTCGAAATTTAAATGAAACTAATGGCTTAACTATTCATCTGACATGAAAATTGAATAACCTAACTTGTAGAGGAGAAAATTCTCTATAACTTTGATTTCTTATGTTTTTTTCATATCTCTTAGCGGTTCAAAGATATTTGCAAAAATAACGGCGATTTTGGGATGTATGTCTGTCTGTCCGTCTGTCTGTTCGTAAAGTGTTCCCTGTTTTTAAGACGAACCGTTCAACCGATCAGCACCAAATTTTACAGACATGATTGTAGGCCGCCAGAGACCAGAACTTCCTATTTTCAAATTTTTCGGACAAAAAGTATGGTAGTAATACCAAAAATAGACTTTTGTAATAGAATTGTAATTGCAAACTAACCGTTCATCTGACACGAAAATTGAATGACCTAATTGGTAGAGGAGAAAATTCTCTACAACTTAGCTCCCTTATGTTTTTTTTCATATCTCGTATCGTTTGAGACATATTTGCAAAAACAACGGAGATTTGACACCCTCCATTGAATTAACGAAAACCAGCCGTTCGGAGACCTCACGTGATATTACTCGCCCAGAACTCTCTCTGGCATACGGCATCCATCTTGCGTTGCGTATTTGATGATTTTCTTACTGTAACATACACGTTGTCATTTCAAAGCAATGGCGCACTGAAGAATTGACAAAAACAGATCGTTCTTCGTACGATAAATGATAGTCTAGTGTCTACAAGTGCCATAGTAGCATCAGTTAATAACGGCCATCAATAGTATGACATTAAAGGACTCATCTCTTGGTTGATAGCCGTAGCGTAGTGGGCAAGGCGTTGTTGGTATATGACGCTAAAGGTCGGTGGTTCGGAACCCGCCACTAAGCAAATTGTTTTTTCCTAAAAGGGTTTCAGACACTCTTATTAATTAATTTTTTATTATTTATTATTTTGGTCCAAAATTTTTGCAAAAACTTATAAAACTACAAATCTAAAGTGGGCCGTAAAACATGTCAGTGCGATTTTTTCCAATCACTAGGATCTTTGCGCTGAATGAAAGATTGGCGATAAATCTCCTAACACTTCTTGCTGTTACTGCATCTGTGCTGACTTTTCAGTACTTCCCTGCCTCGTTTCATACCAGCAGACATGCCTCTCACGATATCAAAAATGTTTGTTAAGCTTATGGGACTTAACTACGGGGTCATCAGTCCCTAAACTTACAAACTACTTATGAACTACTTACGAACTAGGACGGCACAAATATCCATGCCCGAGGGGGGATTCGAACCCCCGACCGTAGTGGCCGTGCTGACCGTGACTGGAGCGCCTCAGTCACCTCGGCCACCGCGGCCGGCTCACGATATCAGCCGCTTAACTACACATTACACACGAGAGGCGGAGGGGAGGGAGGGGACGATATTTTGCATAGGGCGTAGTAATTCAAACCTCCGCTAGCAGTTTGTATAGTTGGCTGCATTTGTACTTCCGTTTGTGTTAGCGGCAGTACTATTGCAACCTCATTTAGTTATTTGTCTGAAACATATTTGAAGCGTGTAACGATCTATGGTAAAGTACACATTGTTTCATTTATGTCGGTTGTCAAGCTATGATAAGCTATTTCTTGTACCCAGTTTCAATCTTCCCAGCATTTTGTCATTCCCGTGAGACTGTGTATATTGTCTTCTTATGCAGTACAGTGTTGAGCTTAGTAGCTCTTTGGTTTTTTTCTTTAATTTATATTTCATTTCAAACGTAATGTTTTCTAATATTGTACCCAGAAACAATTTGTAATTCTTCTTTGCGCCGTGTTTAGTTGAATTAATTCTAGGGTACTGAATTCCATTGTGTTACGTATTTATTCTTGTGACAGATTTTGTGCTACCTATCGAGACAGAGCGTGTGGAAAAACGACACCACCTTGTCCAGCCTCATAAAAACGGTATAGTGTCTTAGTTCAATAATTCTTACTATTCTGATGATGTATTCGGACTATATGCAGAACTACGGGTTTGATATGTTATAAATGGCACCCCTAATAAAATTAAGAAAACTGATTAAATTAATCGTAAATCGAACCCTATCGGGAATTTAAAATCACTCTTTGCTTGCCTAACTAGAGGACCGTTGTCTCTTGGACTGTAATATTTCTGGCCTACAGCCGTCATATTAAGACTTGAGAATTGCTTCGATACAGCAGGTTAGAACCAGTAACCGACAGTTGGTAGAGGTAGTGTCAGAAGCGTAACAGGTGCTAGCGGTAGGTCGGATTCCCATTGGGAAAGAGTGCTGGCGAGTTTCCCCGATTTCTTGGGAAGTCCCCGAGCAGCAGGCACTGAACGCCGATTGGTTGTAGTACTGGCGGCCACGCACCAAAACGTGATCATTTTTTTTTATTAATACTGAATAAACTAATTATTTATATCATGTCAAACTCAAGTTAGGAAACCTCTCAAAGCCAAGCTATGCCCTGACCAAATAACATAAATTAACTCTTGCAAAATTAATAATCAAAACAATTAATTTAAAAAAATGTTCAAATGTTTGTATAGCTTATGGGACTTAACTACGGGGTCATCAGTCCCTAAACTTACAAACTACTTATGAACTAACTAAGACTAAGGACGGCAAAAATATCCATGACCGAGAGGGGATTCGAACCCCCGACCGTAGTGGCCGTGCAGACCGTGACTGGAGCGCCTCAGTCCCCTCGGCCACCACGGCCGGCAACCATTAATTTAAGACGGACGGTGAACGGCGTCAAAGTTTGCGCGCCAAATTGCGGAGCGAAGGCAGCCTTGCATCGAGCCGCACACTTCACTCCAGAACACACACTCGTAGGAGCAACATGTAGCTCTCGCATGTGTAGGCAGTCATGAGACACAGATTAATCATTTTATTACAATGCGAAATGACTTTATATTGAACTTTCAGTTAAGACTATATGTGTCAAATATATATTATTATGCGGTTTGCTAGTTTTTTGCATTCTTTAAGTTAATTAGCTGGCATCTCAAGAACTTCAGTATTATTCCGTAATTAGATGAGTTCCTGGCAATAGTTTCATAATTTCAGCATAACTTTAAGAACTCCGACCTGTGTGCTACCATCTGCGTGAGGACGACTGCTATAGAAGACGTCAGGTTGGTGAACTTTATAGTTTCTACTCTTCACACTGTGCAGTGGGGAGTAACTGCATCCCTAGCGTACACTGTTATCGCGGTACAAACGCAAACTGTTGTGCGTCATCCATGGAAACATGGAGGACGAAACAAAATGATATATGACAGGTCAACATACCCTCCTACAGAATTTGCATGTTGTAGATTGCACTAGAGGAAACTACTATGGCGTTGCATATAGGGACCGGTCTGACGCAGGAACAACGTCAGAAGGTGTTAACCATACTACACCAATATTCAGGTGTATTCTAGGCCAAGCAGGAGAAGAGCCAGATGAAACGGTCCACGATAAAACACAGTATCAATAGTGGGGATCATCCACCAATTAGCCAGCGTTTGTACAGAATGTCGCCAGCTGAAACACGGATAATTCGGGAAGAAGTGGAGAAAATGTTGCATGATGACATTATTCAACCTTCAGAGTGTCCCTGGTCGTCTCCGGTGGTACTTATGAAGAAGAAGTATGGTACGTGGCGTTTCTGTGTCGACTATCGGCGGCTGAACAAAATCACAAAGAAAGATGTCTACCCATTGCCGCGCATTGACATTACCTTAGACTGCTTGAAAGGAGCTACATACTTCTCAACCATGGTCATGCAGACAGGTTCTGGCAAATCAAAGTTGACGAAGCTGACGGGAAAAAGAGTATTTTTATTACACCCGACGGCCTCTATGAATTCAAGGTCATGCCGTTTGTACTATGTAATGCTCCGGCCACATTCAAACGCATGATGGACAACTTGCCTCGACATCTTAAATGGACGACATGTTTTTTGTTATTTAGATGACATTGTCGTTATCTCAAGGACATTTGCGGAACATCTAAGCCACCTGTCAACAGTGTTGAAGTGTGTTCAGACAGCAGGCCTCCGCCTCAACCCAAAGTAGTGCCTCTTCGTCGCCAAAGAAATAAAAAATCCTGTGGCATCTAGTGAACGGAGATGGAGTGCGTCCTGATCCAGATGACGTAAGGGCAGTCACAGCATTTCCAACTCCTCAGAACATCCGTGATGTGAGAAGTTCCCTCGGGCTGTGCTCATACTATCGTCGTTTCATAGAAGGTTTTTGTAACAAGGCACGTTCATTGCAGAACTTCTGCAGTGAGACGCCAATTTTACTGGGATGAGACGAAAGGACGAGCTTTCCGCGAACTTGCGGAGGCTCTAACTTTCGCACCAGTTCTAGCCTTGTACGACGAGAATGCGGAAACTGAACTTCACACAGACTCCAGTGGTTATGGGAATAGTGCAGTGCTTGTACAAGTACCAGGAAGGTGCTGAAAAGGTGATAGCTTATGCATCAAGAGTTCTCTCAAAGTCCTAGATGAAATACTCTACTATTGAGGAGTGTCTCGCTGTTATCTGGGCTATCATCAAGTTCCAGCCGTATGTATTCGGTAAGTCATTCACCATCATGATAGACCACCATTCTTTATGTTGACTGATCAATTTGAAGGATCCATCAGGTCGACTTCACTCCAGATGACCCCAAGAGTACGCTGTCACAGTGGTGTTCAAAAACGGGCGCAAATACAAGGACGCAGACTGCCTTTCGAGAAATCCATTAGCCGAACACAACAGCATGAATGAAATTTCAGCCCTCACTGAGTTAGATGACACTACAGCTGAACAGAGGAAAGATCCAGCATTATTACAAACTATAGAGGCATTGGAGAAAGGAGAACCGACCAAAGGAGAGTTTCAACTTATAAATAGGACATTATATAAGAGCAACTTCGATCCACTGGGCGCCAATGACTACTGTTTGTTCCAGCTCATCTCCGGCCAACTATTCACAAGTATTTCCACGATTCTCCAAAATCTGGTCATCTAGGATTCGTGAAGACCCTAGACAGAATCAGACTCAGTTATTACTGGCAAGGTCTCTACCGATCTGTCAAGCACTATGTGAGTTACTGTAATGAGTGCCAGCAACGGAAGCATGTGCCACAATTACGTCCAGGTCACCTGGTACCAATTCCACCTGCAGCAGCTCCATTCCACTGGATTGGAATCGACCTTTTTGGTAGGTTCCCGAAGTCGACAGCCGGTAACCGATGGATAATAGTCTGCACTGACTACCACACCGTTACGCTGTCACGAAACCTATGCCGACCGCAGAAGCCCCAGTGATCGCAAAATTTCTAGTAGAAGACATAAATTTGAAGCATGCTGCACCACGTGTACAGATATCTGATCGAGGAAAAGTACTCATGTCACAAGTACTATCAGAGGTAATGGCACGTTGCAACATTGTCCACAGAATAACAACTGCCTACCAGCCTCAGACAAATAGTCTTACAGAACGTTTTAACAAGACGTTAGCAGATATGCTGTCGATGTACGTCGAACTTGAGCAGAAGGGTTGGGATACAATACTGCCAGTCGTGACATTTTCTTATAATACAGCAAGGCAAGAGACAACAGGCTTCACACAGTTTTTCCTGCTCCATGGTAGTGAGGCCGAGACGACAATGGATACGCTGTTTCCGTTCCAACCGGACGATACTCAGGATGACTATGTGAAACAGCTCATCACCAGGGTCGAAGGTGCAAGACAGTTGACTCGCATACGGACACTGGACGCCCAGGAGAAGGACCGTCAGCGATATAACGACAAGCACCAACCTGTTGCGTACAGCCCAGATCTGGTGTGGATTTTTACCCCTGTACGGAAAGTTGGGCTATCGGAAAGGTTACTGAAGCTATACTTTGGTCCGTACCGTATCATACACCGCCTGTCAGACGTCATATACGAAATCGATGATTATGAGCCGTTCTCAAAACGACAAAACAGAAGAGACATTGAGCACATCCTCCGTATGAAGCCTTACAACGATCCCAGAGAACAAATAGAAACGGACTCTTGTTCAAGGACTCTGAAGACCGTTATGGTAATGATGAAGCCACGGCAGGAGGGTCTGGGGCCGGTCGTCGTCACCACAAGGAAGGCGTACAGGCACAAGGGAAGGATTCCCTGGAACTGCCATACAGACGACCCACGACAAGATCCAGGACACTGCAGCTGGCTGCTGTTCTTTCAGGAAGGGGAACAATGCCGTGAGTCTTCCAACAGCACGCGTGGTACAGTGATTAGCATCGCAGATCGATGTGCTTGTGGTCCCCAGTTCAAATTCCGCCACAGGCGGAAGAAAATTTATTTCTTTGTATTTACCATTTCTAGAATGTTCTATACGTTTCCTATTTTGGATATACTTGTAAGTTCCGGAAAATTCTTCCTATTTCTAAATAGTGGAGCACTCCAAGCAGGAGTCAGTCTGTACTGAGTGTACGCTTGTATTCGCAATAAACGTGTTGTAAGTGTAAAGTGTTGTGCTCTTTAGCGCCGGCCGCGATGGCCGATGGGATTGAGGCACTCCAGTCACGGTCTGCACGGCCACTAAGGTCGGGGTTTCTGTGGTGTCGCACAAGTACAAAGTGAGCGCCACCTACTTTCGCCGCGCGCCGCCATGCACGCACGGCGCGGCGTTCTTACGACGACAGCAACGAGCGCCCTCTGCTGCAGCTCCGCTCGTGGCCACCACTGAATGACATCGTTCACTTGGGACTGAGTTAGGAACCAGTAAAGACTTCGGAATCGGATAGGCACCAGTGAAGACTTGGCTATCAGTTAGGCACTAGGCAGGACTCTAGCTCAACTATGTATCAACATTCTGCAGTACTATGTAAAAGTTAAGTATTGTATAAATTCTGTGCAATATATATCTCATTCTAATTTACTCTAGTGTTTCTAGTTCTGGCTGCTCCTCTCCGTACCTGCACCAGCGTGCTATCTTTATTCCTGTGTCGGTCTCATTCCACTCGGCCACCGACACCTACGACGGAACGAGACACAAAAGCGGCGACGAGGCTGGGACACAAAAGTGGCGACGAGGAGTGATAGAAGAAACTTGGACAAGCCCGCTTGCAGCAGCCAGACAGCAGCAGTTGGAGCACGCATAAATTGCTCCTGCCCACCCACCCTTATTATAAGATTTTTGGGGGAACGTTTTCAGTTACGTGTTTTGTGGACTTTTTTGTTGCAGAGCGTCCTCTTTCATATTGCATTTGTGTTTTGTTATAATTTACTTGTATGCGCGGCGCCTAATCGGTCAGCATGGCCACTACCCCGAACTCAAACTTAATGGAAATTATTCAGTTATAGACGGCGCAAATAACGCAACTCCTCCAGGCGGTGGCCCAGCTCACAGCGCAAGCAGCTAACCAACAACAACAGCCGCCGCTTCAGCAGCCCACACCTACTGCCGCAACGCTTCCTACGTTTCGCCAGTACAACGAACGTGAGGAAGAATGGAGCGACTACTTCGCACAGTTTCAAGAACTCGTCGCGGCTCATCAAATTACAGGTCAGAAAATGAAGCATCTGCTATTATCTGTGGTGGGCACCAACACCTTCGTGTTACTGAAAAAACTTTTTCCCGACGTATCTCCTCGTGATGTAGACTTTGAACAAATAGTAGAGGCACTAAATGCTCATTATGAGAGAAAAGTTCTCGTAGCTGCGGCACGGTACCGATTTTTCAGACTTAAAAAATTACAGCAGCAGTCACACCAAGAGTGGATTACGGAATTGAAGGGCTTAACCCGCAAATGTAAATTTACTTGCTCTTGTGGACTTTCGTATAGTGACGTGATGTTGAGGGATGCGATTACGCAGAATATTCAGGACTCCAGAATTAGAGCAGCAATTCTGAAACAGTCTGACCCCTCATTAGACAGTGTACTGCAGCTTATAGAAGCGCATGATACTTTTGACTTAGCAGATGTAGAAATGCAAAGCCACAGTGTAAATTCAGTGCGCCGTAACGGACGCTTTCCTAGCCGTAGTTCTCAGTGTAGCACTAGTGATTCTTACAATAGTACTGGCCGTGCTGAACGGACAGTGAACAGTAGCCAGTGTAAAAGTGCGACACAAAGGTCGCCCTGTCGTGTTAGAAACAGTGATTTGAATAACGGGCGCCAACGCTCATTTCAGAAAAAATGTACGTAAATCTTGCCCCCAGTGTGTATCTCGCCACAAACGTGCTCAGTGCCCAAGTCGGAACGCTATTTGTTATCAATGTGGCAAATCGGGACATGTGCAGTCTGTGTGTATGCAAATTAAAAACTCAAAGAACAGTAACGTTAGAAACAGTGCTTTGCAAAGTGCGAGAGCAGTGCATACAGTCAATGTCATAAACGCTGTGGAATTGAACAGTGCTTTGCTTGGTTCTCAATTGCAAGGAAATTCTTCTGCACCTATTGCAAAACTATGTATTGAGCCACGCCGCAAGCGCCGACGAGCGCGTAAAACAGTGCAACGGAAACGGGTTCGGGACAAGCAAAATGACTATGTACAGTGCAATCCTGTAGTGAACCTAGTGTCTTCTACAACTTCTCCTTGTAATAGTGCCCAGTACTGTGTAGCTAGTGACAGTAGACATCAAGTAGCTACTCAAAAGTGTAGTGCAATAGTTAGTACATCTGGAGTAGCTTCGCATGCTTGCGCGGTCGCCGATCCGGCGGTAGTGCCATCTAGTGACAGTGTTGTTAATCCGCTGCGTGCCGAGTCTGCGGCGCTTACTTCACAACGCGGCCCGCGCAAGCGCAGTAAACAAACCGTAGCAGACGTTGCCCACATTCGCGCACCTGTCGAGCGCCGCAAGCAAAAACTGTTTGTGACTCTCTTCATAGAAAATAAGACGGTGCAATTTCAGCTTGATACTGGTTCCGCTGTCACATTAATAAATAAAGATACTTATGAACTTCTGGGTTCGCCAAAATTGTCGCCGTCACAGCAAGTGTTAACAGCTTATACAGGTCAAAATATTCCCGTGCTAGGAACGTGTAGCCTGCCCGCCTCTTTTCAAGGTGTAACAAAAACAGTTGCTTTTGTAGTTCTTCAGGCCAAATCGACACAGAACATTTTTGGACTAGATGCTTTTGACTTGTTTGGTTTATCAATTCAAAGAGATGTGCTTCAAATTTCGTCAATAGTGCCTCAGAATAAAATCAATGCATTGTGTGACAAATATAGTGAATTGTTTTCGCCGGAACTAGGCTGTGCAAAAGACTTCGTGGCACATGTAACTTTAAAAGAATCTGCAGTTCCAAAATTTCGTAAAGCTAGACCAGTGCCTATCGCCTTACGTGATACAGTTGCCGAAGAACTTAAACGTTGGCAAGATAGTGGGGTGATTTCTCCTGTTTCTGCGAGTCAGTGGGCCTCGCCTATAGTAATTATACCCAAGCCGTCAGGAAAACTTCGTCTCTGTGCGGACTTCAAATCAACAGTGAACAGTCAAACAATTGTCGACACTTATCCCCTGCCCAGACCTGAGGAACTGATGGACAAATTACGACAGTCTCGCTTCTTTTCCAAGATTGATTTAGCAGAGGCATACTTACAGATTCCACTTGATGACGAGTCAAAAAAGTTTTTCGTCATTAATACTCACATGGGCCTTTTTCAATTTGAACGCCTACCCTTTGGCAGTTCTTCCGCTCCCGCTATTTTTCAGCGTTTTTTGGAACAGCTGACAGTTTCTGTACCGTGTTGCTCGAACTATTTAGATGATATTGTGGTATCCGGACGTACAGTTGAAGAACATTTAGCAAACCTGGAGTGCCTTTTCAAAGTTTTGACTGCAGCAGGTCTACGTTGTAATAAAGCAAAGTGTTCGTTTTTTCAAACTGAAATAGAGTACCTAGGCCATGTGATTAATGCCCAAGGAATTCATCCCTTACAGTCACATCTTAGAGCAATCAAAGCCTTGCCTCCTCCTAAGAATGTGCATGAATTGCACGCAGTAATGGGAAAACTGAACTATTATTTCAGATTTATTCCCAATGCCTCTCAGATTGCAGCTCCACTGCATCACTTACGCAGGAAAAATGTTCCTTTTGTATGGTCCAAAGATTGCCAAGTTGCTTTTGACAAATTAAAGTCTGCACTACTCAGTGATGCATGTTTGATTCCCTTTGACCCAAAGAAGCCTGTAGTGCTAGCAGTTGATGCCTCGTCGTAAGGTCTGGGTGCAGTTCTGTCGCATCGTATTGGATGTCACGATCGTCCTATTGCCTTTGCATCCAAGCTACTGACGCCGACGCAACAGAATTACAGTCAGATAGAAAAGGAGGCCTTAGCAATCATTTACGGCGTCACAAAGTTTCATCATTATCTCTATGGCAGAAAATTCTATTTGTTGACAGACCACAAGCCTCTCACGTCGTTGTTCTCACCCACAAAGCCGATTCCGCCACGTACGGCACAAAAGCTTCAGAGATGGTCCTTGCTATTGTCTAATTATCAGTATGAGATTTTGTACCGACCTACCACTAAACACGCCAACGCGGACACACTTTCCCGACTTCCGGTTGGCCAGGATGTGTCGTTTGATTCTTCGGAAATGGCATGTTGTCAGATAGACTCCAGAGATGCTTCCGCTGTCGCAGATTTCCCTTTGAACTCTCGTCGGGTTGCACAGGAAACAGCTGCGGATGCAGACTTAAGTGTGGTAGTACGTTTTGTTCGCTCAGGGTGGCCTGCCAGAGCCAAAGACATTGATCGGCCTCTGGTTCGACGTTATTTTGCACAACGTCATGCATTATCTTTAAGTCAGGGTGTTCTGTTGTTACATACGGACAACGACCAAACAAGAGTGATTGTTCCTCGTTCCCTGCAACGTGAAGTGTTACGCCTCCTGCATCAAGGACATTGGGGTATTTTTAGGACAAAGCAATTGGCCAGACGTCATTGTACCTGGGTTGGTATGGACGCTCAGATAGAGAACATGACGTCACAGTGTACTGTTTGTGCGGAGCATCAGGCGGCTCCTCCGCAACGTTTCTCAGACTGGCCACGCCCCAAGGGACCATGGCAACGTTTACACATTGACTTTGCCGGACCTTTCTGGAATACGCGCTGGTTAATCGTTGTAGACGCTTTCAGCAAGTTTCCTTTTGTGATTGCCATGAACTCCACGACGGCGTCTAGTACAATCAGTGCCTTAACATCAGTGTTTTGCATCGAAGGTTTGCCCGAAACAATTGTCAGTGACAATGGACCTCAGTTTGTTAGTGCGGAATTTCAACAGTTTTGTCGTGTGAATGGCATTCAGCATATCACCACCGCACCTTTTCACCCTCAGTCCAATGGTGAAGCAGAACGTTTCGTTCGAACATTCAAGTCTCACATGGACAAGATGAAAGGTCAGCACTCCAGGCAGCAAGCTCTTCAAATTTTCCTGTCTACGTATCGGTGCATGCCACGTGACGGCCCGTCTCCTGCCGAGCTGCTACACGGCCGCCGTCACCGCACTCTCCTTCACCTGCTGCAGCCTCCCACGCACCGAGTCGGTTCGTATGGCGCTACGCGTTTTCAGGTTTCTACGCCGGTGCTGTACAGGGTGTTTGCTGGAAACAAGAAGAAACTATGGATGCCGGGCATCATTCAGCGCGTGCTCGGTCGCAATATGTATGTTGTACGTTCTTCCACAGGGTCGGAGCTGCGGCGCCACGCAAACCAATTGCGCCTGCACAGGCCGCGCGATCCTTTCTCGGGTTTCTTGATTCCAGACCCAGTTCACCGCCAGGGAGCACAGCCACATCGTTCGTCCCCGGACTACGAGATCCCTATGGACGTCGACGTACCTCCGACGCAGTCGTCGCCGCCGCGGTCGCCGCCGCAGATGACAGCGTCACCGAGAGGGACTCCGGGACCGTGCGGGCCCCCCCAGCTTGGGCCACGCACCTCAGAAGAAGATGACCTGCTCCCTCTGGGCGGGGGCGGGCGCCCTTCCGCTGGTTTTCGCAGGTTTTCTGGCGGATCGCAAGGTGTATACCGGGGCGCGGACGGCGTCTCGATCCCAGCCTCAGCTACGACGCCCGTCCCACCAGTAACGCCCCCGCCCAGGCCCTCCTCCCAGTGCCGTCGCCGTGGCTCTCAGCCCTACGCCACGACGGCGTGGCGGTTTGGGGGGGGGGGGGAGGGGTGTGGTGTCGCAACAAGTACAAAGTGCGCGCCACCTACTTTCGCCGCGCGCCGCCATGCACGCACGGCGCGGCGTTCTTACGACGACAGCAACGAGCGCCCTCTGCTGCAGCTCCGCTCGTGGCCACCACTGAACGACATCGTTCACTTGGGACTGAGTTAGGAACCAGTAAAGATTTCGGAATCCGATAGGCACCAGTGAAGACTTGGCTATCAGTTAGGCACTAGGCAGGACTCTAGCTCAACTATGTATCAACATTCTGCAGTACTATGTAAAAGTTAAGTATTGTATAAATTCTGTGCAATATATATCTCATTCTAATTTACTCTAGTGTTTCTAGTTCTGGCTGCTCCTCTCCGTACCTGCACCAGCGTGCTATCTTTATTCCTGTGTCGGTCTCATTCCACTCGGCCACCGACATCTACGACGGAACGAGACACAAAAGCGGCGACGAGGCTGGGACACAAAAGTTTCGAATCCCCCCTCGGGCATGGATATTTGTGCCGTCCTTAGTCTTAGATAGTTCGTAAGTAGTTTGTAAGCTTAGGGACTGATGACACCGTAGTTAAGTCCCATAAGTTCTACTAACATTTGAACATTTGCTCTTTACCAGCCAGCCTTCGAATTCTGCAACACTTGCAATTTGCAACGTGACAGTATCGAAAACGAGAAGATTCAGATGTTCACTTTTCCTACGCGCTATTAGAGAATAAAACGGCAGGAACATGTGATAAAAGCGGTTCGATGAACTCTGCCATGCACTTAAATGTAATTAGTGGTGTATTCATAGCAGTGGCGTAACTAGGACTAGGCTTGGGGGGGATAGATCTGCTTGACGAGCAGTTTCCAGACAGACTACCATCTACCACTCCCGTTGAAGATTAATTCACTCCCATCCAATGAAAGCTTATGGTAAAACACCCCGAGTTTCCAATCTTTACCTTTACCAGATTGCTGTTATACAACTTCTTTTTCTTTTTTTTTTTTTTTTCTTCCTTTGGGTTCTGGGGGAGGGGGTTCTATCCCCCTCATCCCCCCCCCCTCCGTAGTTGTGCCACTGATTCATATGATGTAGATGTGCAGGGTTTAGAGTGACTGCTAGTATTACACGCGGTAAGGTTACATATGGCTGCCTTGTGACAGAAACAAACCAGGTTATTGTGGTTACCGTGTGACAATACTGAGAAAGGTTACAGTTTCTGTATTACTGTAAATGTACCAACAGTTTCTGGTTTGTTTTTTTTTTTTTTTTTTTTTTTTTTTTTTTTTTTTTTTTTTTTTTTTTTTTAATTATTGACTTGAGAGCTATATAATTTGTTACATAACTGTCACACATCACTATGCAATTTTGCTTGAATCTCTGCCACTATTTTACGGTGATTGTTTTGTGAGTAGTCGGCCTGTGTGCTCGGGAGGAAAGCTTCGCACTGGGACACTGCACTCACACTACCTGTGAGGTCTCAGAGTGTCATTGTTGTCAGGAGGCAGTCCGTGAATCCCACCAGGAGATGGAGAGGGAGAAGGCAGTTTCCATGGGAATGAGGCTACTGCCTGTTTGGTGCTATTGTGGGCGGAGCCGGCGTTCTGCTACCGCAGCCGACATTACGGGATAGCCGTACACTGCTGGACATCCAAAATGCAACACCAACAAAGACCGCAGATGTACAGACAACTTTACTCAGGAGAAAACACGTTGTACAAAGAACACATGGCAGAAAATAGAGCCTCACGTGACGTGAGGAAGATCGTGAAACCACTCTCATAAACTGGGGCTACTTTGGGGTTTGTGGGGTAAAATTAGGACAGTTACACACAAATTCCTTTTAAATCTCCCACCGCCGCAACTTGCGAGTACATTGTTGCTTCCGTGGTCTCTATAATTTTTGTTCATTGCTGCCATCTACTGGCCGTCTCCAAAGTTTCCAGATGTTGTGTAGTGTGTAGCATCCATTTTAATATTCGTGTCTTTGTTGACGTGTTATAAGATCGCTACCAAATTTCAAGTACGCATACGGAACGACAGTTAGAACCACGGTAGAAAGATAAATAAGAAATCGCACATCCCTCAGCCACAATTTATGTGAATATGGAATCCGACAATTAGTATCTAATTTGGCTGCTTTTGTCAGTAATGAGACTTTCATGGGACAACTTTGGGACATATTTCTGTATCTTATGCCTAATCAGGTGACAAAATGAAATGTTTGTAAATCTGTAGGTATCAGTCTTTAGGCTTACAAACTACTTAAACTAACCTGAGGACAACACGCACACGCACACACACACACACACACACACACACACACACACACATACACACATGCCCGATGGAGGACTCGAACCTCAGATGGGGAACAACCGCGCGCTCCGCAGCAAGGCGCCTTAGAACGTTCGGCAATCACATGACAGTGTAACCATGGGTGTTCTGGATGAGAAAGATGTATCTGAAGACTGAAGAGTCTGAAACAACCTGCTTCGTTACGTCCCTTGGGGACCAAATTGAGAACGAGTGAGAGAGGATGTGTATAACTGTCACATACGAAAGTAAACTGTATCCAGGACGAGTCATGAACCCATGAACCCACAGTGGCCGCCATGAAAAAGTTTGGAAACTGGTGGAAGTGGCCCAAGAAAGAAGATGTACTAGAATATGCTGCAAATCATCAGTCTGCCGGAGAAAGTTGGTCGTCGGGGTAATTTTTTTATTTTTTATTTATTTTTTTTTTATGTGAAAGAGTTATGGCTCTACGAAATGGACTAAATTTTATCAGATGCCTTTTTCATTTTTTGATTTGCACTTTTAATGATTTTGTATCTGTTGACAGTTTCTCAAACTCGTTAATATCTTGAAGGTATAATTTTTTAAATAGTTTCTATGTTACTAACTACTTTTATGTCCTTGTAACAGAGTCGATATTGGTCCAAATAAAGAGTTGCTTCTCTAAAATTTGGACAGTTATTTCTGTTAATTGATTATAGCCTGAAAAATGACTTGTCCCCAATGTTGCGCCAACTGATGTGGCAAAATTTACAATCGGAAGCCTTTTAGAGCTCACAAAAAATCCCAATGGATTATGTCCTGTTAGAACAAAGAATTGAAAGAGAAAAACATTGAAGAAATTCATTTAGGAGAAGGAAGGGGGAGATTTGAAGTGAAATATCTCGCTTTTGCTGACGATATTGTAGTAATTTCTAAGGACAAAAAAGTGGGAAAAATAATGATAGAAACTCCTACTTACTAAGTTAACAGAATTCATGCATTATTTTTCAATGTTCAAATGTTTGTAAAGTCTATGGGACTTAACTACGGGGTCATCAGTCCCTAGACTTACAAACTACTTATGAACTACTTACGAACTAGGACGGCACAAATATCCATCCCCGAGGGGGGATTCGAACCCCCCGACCGTAGTGGCCGTGCAGACCGTGACTTGAGCGCCTCAGTCTCCTCGGCCACCACGGCCGGCGCATTATTTTTAAATGTAAATTCTGCAAGATAACTCGAACATGTAATAGGTAGGAGTGACATATTTATAGCCTCAGTTGAAGTGCTTAGTTTTGAGGTTTTTTTTTTTTAGCGGATCAAACAGATGGAAGTCACAACAGTCCAGTCAATGAGTGCTCAAAAGAGGGGTGTAGAGTGCATGGAACATGCGAGAATTTTTGACTTCAGGAATTTGTTAGGGATAGTTAGGATGTGAACATACTAAAAGCCCCCGCTCCGGGGGGGGGGGGAGCTAAAGCGGGGAGGGGGATGCAAAGGTACAATTTTTTTTCTTTTCCGCTTATATCTCGAAAACGGTCGGCTTTAGAAAAAAATTATTCAAAAAAAATGGATGATAAGTGAATTTGCTTTACAATTGATTCCATACATATCCGTTGGTTTCCCAAGGGTTTTCGAGATATACGTTCTTCAAAATCGATAATTTCGGAAAAAAATCACTTTTATCTCACTAATTTTGTCAAACATTTATTTCTAGTGACTCACTCGATCGTTTCTCAGAAAATTTGTCAGAAAGAAAGTTGTAGAACATTAAATTTCTTTCAATTTGATGTACACATTTACTGCCTTATCTTCAGCCACTCAGAAGTTACATCATTTATAAGATGTGTACTCAATTTCGATGTCCTAGAAATGAGTGTTTTGAGAGGCTGTGACGTTTTTACCTTATAAATCGTGCTAGCACAGTAAATAACAATACTTAAACAATGACAAGAAGGTACTTGCAATTGAAACATAACACCTTTTTTATAATTGTAGCTTTTATGATAATATTATGATCATACAATTAAAGAATGAAAAAAAGTGCATTCATCGCAACATCTTCGTTTCTCTGGAGCGGTGCTCACTTATTGTCGCCTGCAGTGGACACGGCGTCAAGGTCGTCGGTACCTAACGCCGGGGAGAGGGTTAACGATGGGGAAGCCCCACGATGAACATCGAAGGCCTCTCACTGCCTGGGGGGTGGAATGGAGTGTTCCCACTCCCTTCTTACTTCAGTTCACTACAAAAGTTCGCCAAGCGTAGAGAAACATTGTCAGTATTGTGTGTCAGCTTTTCGAGATACTTTTTATTTATTTATGAAAATGTTGACTGTGTAGTGCCCACAATGGATACTCGGTGTTTTGTATGTGATGAAACAATAGATGAACCAGGTGTCCTCCAGTGACAAAAAATGATCACTCATCAAAGCAAGTATAAAAAGGAGGGATAGCAATGGCTCATCTTTAGAAGGTTGGACATCCTTCTGATTCATACTGAATGTTGAAAAAATTACATCAGGCTGCAATGGTTATGTTAGATTTTTGAAGACCGTCTTGGGAGAGGTACACAGCGGTTTTTAATGGGTACTTTGGCATATCAGAGAGCATAAAAGCAGCTGAACAAAGTCGACGATATAGGCTCAGGAGGTGTGTGGAAATGAATGTCAGACTAGAAACTGAAATTACAGTGAAGCAAGAGGATTTCCTATCCATATTTAACAATAAGAATCAGCTGATAAGCCTGTTGATGATGCACCGACAGAAAAATGGGATAAGTGCCCTCCAAGCTTCACGTGATGCTGCCGTTGGTACAGATCACATAATTCCTCGGTTGCTATTATTTGAGAGGATGTCGACATAATTGTTCTCTTAATAGCAAAAACTCCAACTGATCGTGACATTCTGCTTGTAGAACCAGAAAGAGAAAAGGTTAAGAGTTGTTTACATTCTTAACAATAGCTGCAGCAGTAATTGAAAGTGAAGGACAACGCCCATTTGTTATTTTTACATGCATTTACAGGCTGTGACACAACATCCGTAACGTATCGCAAGAGTGAAGTGGAGTTTGTCAAAATGCACTAGAAGTCCAAAATCATACAACATGCTGCTGAGATATTTGCCAATAGTTCTTCTTCCCCAACTCCATTGAGACAGCGGGAATCACGAGTACTCTCTCATGGTATGAGAGACCGGTCACCACAAAATCATTCAACGAGTTCCGCTACAAATCATTTATAAAAGCAGCTGGGAACATGAAGTCTAATCTCTCAACTCTCCCCCTAGCTGAAGGAGCTGTTAAGCAGCATGCATTACAAACGTACCACCAAGTAAGCCTTTGGTTAAGAGCACCAAATTGGGATTGGAATGGCCAAGTAGTTCCGAAACTCTCAGAGTTAGATATTGCCCCTGACGAAACCTTGAAGATGATTTTTTGTAGATGCACGAAAAGATGTGACAGTGGCAGATGTGGTTGCAGAAAAGCGTTGTCACACTGCTCTGTTACACGCCTGAACTGCAAGGGCAACTGCAACAACGAAGCCAGAACATTAATTCACGATGAAGATGACGACAGTGACATCGAGATTCAGCCAATCTCGTTGGACGACGTCTCCACTACTGACGAAGATGAATGAACCTCGACCATTCCTCCTCAGAAAACCGAAGACGTTGCACTTATTTTTCATTCTGAATCACTATCAATGTTTGTAAATACTTTCATTATATGGTTCATAATATTATCATAAAAGCTACAATTATTAAAAAACATGTTCTGTTTCAATTGTACCTTCTTGTCATTGTTAAAGTATTGTTATTTACCACGCTAGTCCGTTTCATAAGGAAGAAACGTCACAGCACCTCAAAACACTCATTTCTAGAAGGATATCGAAACTGACAAGGAAAGTACTTGGGCTCGGACAAACACATATACACCAAAATCGCATGAGAGATAATGTAAAGATCCCTTATTGTAAAACTCTGCAGTCGTCCGTTAGAGGCCTCTGCGTGTGCCATGCCGCATTGCACTTTGACCTGTCGGTTCGCCAGTAGGGACGGTGCAGTGTGCCTCCGAAGTTGCGTTTTGTGATGTTATAGGTGTGGTGAAGCGTCAGATGGGGCGGCATTGCTAATCAATCCTGCTAATGTATTGCGATTGATTGATTTTTCCAGGGAAGCCAAAACAGTCTTGGTCCAACCCACCACTGCCCGCACCGAAACTAAGTTTATTGTGCGGTATCGCTCCCTGTATATCTAGTAAAGCCAACCAATGCCCTTGAACAGTGCAAGGAGTCCCTTTACCAGTTCTTTATTAGACACAATTTCTTCGGGGCTGGTTGTCCCAAATATTCTGTGCCTTTTATTCTCCAATGCAATCCATTCAAAGATTAGATGTGATGCAGTTTCATCACCATCATCACAGATCCTACATTTAGGGTCCTCTTCTGTTATTCCTATTGTACATAGGTGTTTTTTGAAATACCCGTGGCCTGTCAGTAATCCAACCATGAGTCTAATCTCTCTCCTGTTCAGACCCAGGATTGCAGAGCTTCTTTTAAAACATGGCTTTGGCATAATTACCTTGCCATGATTTTGTTGATGGACTTTGGTCCAATATTCTACGTGCTGTCTTCTGAGCCAGTTACGTAGCTCCAATTTGATCATTGCCTTGGTGATTGTCAGGACAGGTTCCGGTCCAATAAATGGAGTCTCTGACCCCATCCTGGCTAATCTGTCGACATGTTCGTTGCCTCTGATCCCAGAGTGGCCAGGGACCCATAATAGGTTTACTCTATTGCTTTCCCCTAGCTCCACCAGAACCCTGTGACATTCTGCAACAATTTTAGACCTTGTTGCAGGAGCTGCCAGTGATCTCAGGGCTGCCTGAATAGATATAGATGCTACGATCTTTGTAGCACCTACGTAAATTCTCCTCCACACACGCCCTGATGGCAGTGATTTCGGCCTACAATATCCCCCATACGGTGTCGAACTATTTTCTCCCACTGCTCCCTACGTCCAATTGTTATATTGAAAGGCTTGTTGAAGCAGTATGGGGTTATAATATAGTCGGCTGGCATTTCCCCAACCTTTCCTATATTTACCTCACTCACTATTTTAGTGTGTGATTCTGGATATCCCAAAGAGTTCCAGTTGTTGCCAGATTTGAGTCTGTATGCACCAGCCACTGCCTCCATCTTGACCCAAAGGGGTAATGGGGGCATATCCAGCAGTTGGTGTGCTGCTAATTCCGCCTGTTATGGCTAAGCAGGCTAATCGCTGCACCTTACCAAGCTTCTTAGCAGCAACCTGCTGTTCTACCTTCTTCCACCACACGACCGCCCCATAGGTGATCCTGGGTCTAATCACTGTGGTGTATATCCAGTGCATACCCTTGGGGATCAGGCCCCAATTTTTGCCACAAGCTCTCCTGGTACTCACAAGAGTACCTTTTGCCTTGGAGCAAATATTCCTGATGTGAGGGGTCCATGTCAGTTTCTCAGCTAGGGTAACCCCTAGATATTTCACTGTCCCCTTCACAGGTAGCGCTTCATTGAAAAGCTTTAGATTCCAACTTGAATGTTGTATATGCTTCTTTGTGAATGGTACAACAACAGTCTTCTTAGTACTAACCCCCAGATCCTGTTTTCTGCATCAGTCTTGCACAATGGCCAACGCACTTTGTGCCATATTTTTTACTGTGTCAGTAAATTTGCCAAGTATTACTATGACAAGATCATCTGCGTATCCTTGGTGAAAGTACTGCCTAGAGTTTAATTCTCCAGTGAGATCATTCACCACTAGATTCCGCAATAAAGGGGAAAGAACTCCTCCTTGCGGGCAACCCCTAGTGGTGTTGATTACCATTTTTTCATTCATCACGGTAGCTTCTACCTTTCTTCCACGGAGCATGGCCCTAGTCCACCTACATATTGTGGTCCCTAGGTCATGCACCTCTGCTGCCCTAACCAAGGAATCGAAGGTCGTGTTGCTAAAAGCCCCCTCGATGTCGAGGAAGATACAGAGGGCTATTTCCTGAAAGTGTTGTGCTTTCTCCATCTTCCCAACGAGTTGGTGGAGATCTGTCTCACATGATTTACCTGGCTGATATGCATGTTGGTTTGAATGTAGAGGAGCCCTACTTAACCTCCTTTCTCCAACATGCACATTAACCAGCTTTTCCAATGTCTTAAGAATGAAGGAGGACAGGCTGATTGGTCTCATATCCTTGGCCTTGGTATGATAAATTCTCCCTGGTTTAGGAATGAAGACAACCTTCACTGCCCTCCAGGCATTGGGAATGATTCCTGCTGCGGGGCTAACCCTGAATAACCTGCATAGGAATCTAATAAGATTTTCTCCCGCTTGTTGCAGGAGAGCTAGAAAGATTCCATCAGGGCCAGGTGACTTGAACGGTTGAAATGTTTCCACCGCCCATCGGACCTTACTGAGATCGACACACTCCTTGGCCAAATCCCAGTCCTCTCTGCGAATACCTGAGCACCGTTGTCTCTCAGGAATCGCATTCTGGTCTGAGTTATCCCCCAGAGTATTGCGATTAGTTGAGATGAAGTTACGAAGAACCCTTCTTCGTAAAGATGGTATTAGTGTAGAATATAAATCATTTACATGCTTTCTCGTATCTGTTATGGTACAGAAATATGAGCATAAGTTAGATACTCTTGTTACAAACTCATAATAATGATAATAGGGATGATAATGACGAACAACTCATTGCAAGCGGTTGTGCTACGGTAAGTGCGGGAAGAGGCGATGGAAGCAGAGGCAGTGAATACCAACAGTCTTTTGGGGAAGAAGGTTAAAGATGCAACTATCATCACTGCTTTTGATGACAATTCGCTAGAGAACAAGTACGATGATTGTTACGTTTGGCGTCTACAATTACATCTACAGTGCTATCTAGAGCATGGTTCAGAGCTTTGTAGAAAAACGACACGCATCAGCACATTGAGGTGTACGTAGAGATCCTGTAACCAAACGTTCATACAGATTTGTTTGTTCAAGCCCATGGACTTTCCTTGTGTGTGCACATCTTATAAATGACGTAACTTGTCATTGGCTGAAGATAAGGTAGGAAATGTTTATATCAAATTGAAGGAAATTTAATGCTCTACAACTTTCTTTTTTTGCAAATTTTCTGAGAAACGATCGAGTGAGTCACTAGAAGTAAATGTTCAAACAAAATTATTGAGGTAAAAGTGATTTTTTCCAAAATTGTCGTTTTTCAATAACGTACATCTCGAAAACCGTTGGGAATTCGACATATAAGTATCGGAACAATTTTATAGCAAATTCAATCATCTTTCATTTCTATTTGTTACATTTTTTCCTAAAGCGGACCGTTTTCGAGATATAAACGGAAAACCAAAAAATGGAACCTTTCCACCCCCTTCCCCGCTTTAGCTCACCCCCAGAGGTGGGAACATTTAGTATGTTCACCTCCTAACCATTCTTAACAAAGTTCTGAAGTCAAAAATTCTCGCATATTCGATGCACTCTACAATGCATTCATTGACTGGACTAGAGGGCAATATGTCTGGAATGTAGGGCGCATGCTCAAGCTGCTCCCACTTGAAATTTGTCACTGCACTTTATGTCATCCTGGAGACAAAATTACTCCCTTGGTGAGCTGCCCAAACCGTTTGCTCTTGATGGACTACGGATGTCTCACAGTACACGTCATGGTTAACAGTTTTTCTGTGCTCGAGGAATTCGATGAGTTTATATTTTTTTGACAACGTAACAGCGTTCATTTTTAATGAAATAAATCGCAATTTGCTATCACTTATGGCTTCACTGTACTAGGTTTAGATGTAATACCAATGTGCAGCGAATGAAAATTTGTACGCGGCCGGGATTCGAACCCGGGATCTCCTGCTTACTAGACAGACGCGTTGACCACTCCGCCACCGAGAACACAGTTACCAACACGACTGCAGAGGACTCTTCCCTGCACGTCTCCCGCCACACCCAAATCTCCATTCGCCACACCGTCTCTTTCCTATGACCACAGCCTCTTAATTCTGAAATGCTCGTAGCCACAATACTGTATTCCCGCATCATGGAGACGTGCAGGCGGGCGGCACATTGGTATTACATCTAAACCTAGTACATCGGACGTCCGACGTCGAAAAAGACGGTGAGCATTACCTTGCCTGATGAGGCGATGTGACGTCTCATGCTTCGCGTCCCTAAATGTCGCATTACGTTATCCGAAAGCGGCACATTCAAATTTCAACCGGTTTGGTTGTTAAGATGTTTCGTACCTTTTCACTTGAACACTCCTCGTAAAATGTAAACTTTCACGACCGGAAATGTTAAAAATTACTAAAATATTCCGGGCTATCGTACCGGGGGTGGATGGATTTGTTACTGAAACGCAACGTTACGTCCCCATCTTCGGAGGACATTTTTTAGGTGGATAGTAGCTTCAGTGGTTTGCCGCCTTCAGTTACATCCACAGAACATAGAACGGGCTCTGTGGTTGCAGCCCGGCGCACACTTGACGCGGCACAGGTAGAGCAGAGGCAGAGGACAGGTGGCCAGTCGTTTGTAAAGCACGCTTTCAAATGGGAAGCCGCCCCCATTCAAAGGCAAGTCCGTCCGGGAAGCTCTTCCAAGAATGGATCAACCCTGGCCGGCTCGCCTATGTGTGGACCACAGGCTCTGGATAATGTCACAACTATTTTTGTGTGTGCTAATGTCCAGGGTCCGGGAGCGTCGGTTCCACCGGCGAGCGACTACCTGCTTGCCCGAGCCACTACCTCCCAGCCCACACTCCGTCAGTACAGTGTCCGATTCTGTGTTGTTCCGTTGTGCTTTCGTTGTTCTCGTTTCGCTTTTCGAAAATTTCGTTCGAAGAAAACAAAGATTTTTGAGTCTTTTTATGTACGAACATAGGCTTTCGCGGTCATTATTGTCAACGTTAAATTTCTTCTGAGCTTTTTGCCGCTGCGGTGGAGTAGCCGAGCGGTCTAAGGCTACGGCCACACTTGCGTTTTTTGAAGCTGGACGCTCAGCGTCTAAAGAAGCAGCTTCAAAAGTCGCCTGGTGGTGGCCACATTCGACCGCGTATATAGTTTTTTTCAGGCGTCCTAGCGACCACAGACGTGAATGTGGCACTAGCGTTTGAGACCTGCCTGGATGACATCGCAGCGTTGAGAAATGAGTGTATTAAGTAAACAATGTGCAACAATAATACACGCTGCATTGTTACTGATTCGACGGAGACGACGTAGACAAAAAAGACGTTTTTGGATTCATCCAATAATTGAGAACAGATCAGAGATCTGCCACACGCCAAACTTAAAGAAAATAATAAAAAAATGTTCAAATGTCTGTAAATCTATCGGACCAAACTGCGTGGTCATCAGTCCGTAGCTTACAAACTACTTAAACCTAGGTAAACTAACCTAAGGACAACACACAACGTTTCGGTGAGGAAAATTGGGTGTTAGTGTGAGGTTCGTGCTAGATTTTTCTTTTCTCTTTTATTAGCTGTATTTCTAAGTTTTAATGTCAACAATAAAAAACTTGATCTCAGTAAAGTAAAAGGGGCTTCAGCGAAAATTATCCTCTGCCCCCCCCCCCCCCCCATAAGACATGACCAAGTGTAAACAAGAAGATTCCAACAAAGAACAGCTGTCGCCCACATTCACGGGGAAATCAAGCACAATCTCCCAACCACGCCAAACTACAACACGGCTCCCCAGCTGTCAAATACGACTATACATGCTGGTAAACTTTGGAGTAGAAAATTACACTCTGCCGACACTCACTAAGAAGACCGCTACAACCTCAACACCGGGCCGAACCACAAAGGAGACACTCGGTTATCTGAAAGAATAAAATTGTCCACTGCTGATGTCGCCTTCCTCTCTCATACACACACTGATTTTGATTCGCTTGAATCTCCAGAACGCTCATACCGGCTCTGCAGACCATTTACACTTTGGCCAAGAAGGAGACACTGCCGCAGGCAAGATAACCGCATGGTCACTCAGCCGTAATCAGCAACAAGGGCGATAAGATACAGAACATCTACTGCAGAGCAGAGGTGAATCCAGGGAGGGACTATGGTGCCACAGCCTCCCCAAGTGCTTCTGCTTTCTCTTGATTAACTGGTCGTCAAAACGACGAGAATTTTGTGATCATCGACTTAAATAGAGATATTAAAAGTAATTACAAAATGGATCATTGATATAAATTCGCGACCATGTCGCACATTGGTAAACAGAACTGTTTGGTATCACCTAACCTCCAAAACAATATGTCATATGAATTGTTTTTACGAAGATTCTAGCGTCTGAAGTCGCTGCGTGTCATTGCGTCAGCGTATTCATTCGCTATTCGCCGAGCAACAACAGACGCCAGCGACTAGCGACCAAATATGCTCCGTGTAATACACCCTTCACTGCCCGTCCACTCACGCGCTTGATCGAGAGTCGAAGAGAGAACACTTCCGCCGCCACGCGGCCAGCGAAGTCGGAAGTCGTAATTCCAGAGTCCTCCAACTGAGTGTGACAGAGCGAGGAATCAAAACGCGTGAAGTTCGCGGCGGGAACTTCAAACGTAGGAGCCGCCGCGCTTCGTGCGCTAGCCTGTGTTTTGTCTGCGGTCCTCTTGACCCAGGCGGCTGCCCATTGTGGCAGGTGTGTGCCGCGCGTCCAGCGGCTGTGTGGTGGTCTATTTTTAGCACGCACGGCGGCCGTAAAGCGAGCAACGTGCGCCTGAGCAGCCCCTCTCTTATGGCCCCCTTATCAGTTACGGATGCGGCCTACTTGAAGCGCCAGGAGCGCACAACGCCAGTTCTGTACCCTCGACTGCAGCAGCCCATTTCCCAGGTCGTTTCGCTCCGCCTGACGGCAGCGCATTGTGTACAGACGCAAACAGTTGCCGGTCTCCTGCCATAAAGGGACGCGCGAGAGCAGCAGGAATATCCCTCAGAGTAGCACTTGAATATGTAAGCTGCAGGAAGTAAAAAGTAGTACACCCCCTTAGAGTTTTTCAACTGACTCGAGATTTAAAATTAAAACATTGCAAGGTATCCCGAATAAATTAAAAAAAATAATTAATTTAATAGAAATTTTGCAAGGTGTGGTGTCGCACGAGTCTAAAGTGCGCGCCACCTACTTTCGCCGCGCGCCCCCATGCACGCACGGCGCGGCGTTCTTAGGACGTCAGCCACGAGCGCCCTCTGCTGCTATCCCGCTCGTGGCCACCACTGAACGACATCGTTCACTTGGGACTGACATAGGAACCAGTTAACACTTCGGAATCAGATAGGCACCAGATAAGACTTGGCTATCGGATAGGCACTAGGCAGGCCTCTAGCTCAACTATGTATCAGCATTCTGCAGTACTGATCTATGAAACGTTAAGTATTACTAAGAAATATATATCTCGTTCTAATTTACTCTAGTGTTTCTAGTTTCTGCTGTCCCACTGGCTGGTCACCTCCTACCTGCACAAGCGTACATCCTTTATTCCTGTGTCCATCTCATTCTACTCGGTCACCGACACGTACGACGGAAACGAGACACAAAAGCGGCGACGAGGCTGAAACACAAAAGTGGCGACGAAGATGGGATCCAAAATAAGGTATCTGGAATAGCAAAGAAAGCAGGAGCAGACAGGTGTGAAAATTACAGAACCATCAGATTAATAAGTCATGCTTGCAACATATTAACACGAATTATTTACAGAAGGATGGAAAACTTGGTAGAAGCCGACCTTGGGGAAGATCAATTTCGATTCTGGAGAAATGTAGGAACTCGGGAGGCAATCCTGACTTGGCTCATCTTAGAAGATAGATTAAGGAAAGGCAAATCTACATTTCTAGCTTTTCTGGATTTGGAGAAAGCTATTGATAATGTTGATTGAAATACATTCTTTCAGATCTTGAAATTTGGAGGAGTAAAATATAGGGAACTGAAGGTTATTTACAATTTGTACAGAAACCAGACAGCAGATATCAGAGTTGAAGGGCGCTACAGAGATGCAGAGGTTGGGAAGGGTGTAAAACAGGGTTGTAGCCTTTCTCCAATGTTGTTCAATTTGTACATTGAGCAAGTTATAAAGGAAAGCAAGGAGAACTTTGGAGACGGAATTAAAGTTCAGGGTGAAGAAATAAAAACATTGCGTTTTGCCGATGACATTGTAATTCTGTCAGAGACAGCAAAAGACCTGGAGAATCAATTGAACGGAATGGACAGTGTGTTGAAAGGAGCATATAAGATGAACATTAACAAGAGCAAAACAAGGGTGATGGAGTGCAGTCTAAGAAAATCAGGTGGTGCTGAAGGAATTAGATTAGGTAACGAAACAATAAAGGAGGTAGATGAGTTTTGTTACTTGGGCAGTAAAATAACAAATGATGGTCGCAGTACAGAGGATATAAAATGCAGAATGGCAATGGGAAGAAAAGCGTTTTTAAAAAAAGAGAAATTTGTTAACTTGGAATATTAATTTAAGCCTAAGGATGTCCTTTCTGAAGGCATTTATGTGCAGTGTTACTTTGTATGGGAGTGAAACATGAACGATAAACAGTGTGGACATGTGGTGTTACAGAAGAATTCTGAAGATTAGGTGGGAGGATCGTGTAACTAATGAGGAAGTACTGAACAGAATTGGGGGGAAGGAATTTCCGGCATACCTTGACTAAAAGAAGGGATCGATTAGTAGGACACATTCTGAGACATCAAGGAATTATGAAATTAGCGTTGGAGGGAAGTGTGTGGGGTAAAAACCGCAGATGGAGACCAAGAGATGGATACAGTAAGCAAATTCAAATGGATGTAGGGTGCCGTTCTTATGAGGAGATGAAGGGGCTTGCTCAGGATAGATTAGGTTGTAGAGGTGCATCAAACCAGTCTCTGGACTGAAGACCACAAAAACAACTGGAATAGATTAATGTTTAATGGAAATTGATCAGCACTACGTACTTGCAAAACTGAACTTTTAAGCCCTGATTTGATTTCATTTGATTTTTTTTTCAGGGAAGCCATAACAGTCTTGGTCCAACCCGCCACCGAAACTAAGTTTATTGCGCGGGAGATAAGCCTTAGAAAACATTAATATGCGCAACGGACACGCCCGGGAAATGGGGAAACTCAAACACTAGAATTTATGGCCCTATCTAAAGTACTCCCAAAGGGTACAACGAAACTGATGAACTTGAATAATGAAAAAGGGGAAACAATCTAAGCCGGCCGCGGTGGCCGAGGGGACTGAGGCGCTCCAGTCACGGTCTGCACGACCACTACGGTCGGGGGTTCGAATACCCCCTCAGGCATGGATATTTGTGTCGTCCTTAGTACAAGATAGTTGTTAAGTAGTTTGTAAGTTTAGGGACTGATGGCCCCGTAGCTAAGTCCCATAAGTTTAACAAACCTTTGAACCTCTTTTTGAAACAATCTGACTGCTACACAGATAAAAATAAAAATTGCCTTACCTCCTATCTTCTTATTACAAAACTGGAAACATGAATCAGTAAGCAGCTCGCGTCAAGCAGTATTTCAGTATCATAATTTTCAGAAATGATAGGTAGGTAGTAATAAAGTTCAACAATAATCATAAATGAAGAAAATGAAAGGAAGGGGAAACTAACTACCAAATGAGGACGCAGAAGGCAAAATCAATATTAGAAATTATGCATTCTTAAAAAAAAATATGAAGTAGAAAAATATTACAGAAAATTAAATTAACATCATGCATCAACAGATACTTAACAACTGCGTTCTCCAACAGCGTCCTCGCGCTACTCACCCAACAGCTGGCTCTCCCCATACAGCTCGCAACAGACTTGCTATTGACTGCTCTCTCTCGCAGCCGGAGCGCTTACTCTACAATCGAACTTCCAAATATTACTGTGCCACTTACAATATACATTTGTGGCCAATTTACATATGTACAAAATATTACAGAAAACCGACTGATGTCGGGACCATACAAAATATTACAGAAAACCGACTTATATCGGGATCACAGGGACCTTACAACAGTGGATATGGAGTACGTGAAATGATTATAATCATGATTATTTCAGGGTACAGCTTTCATCGCATGAAATATTTATTTTTAGGCTGTCTGTCTTGGCTGTCATATTTAAATATGACAGCCAAGACGGTGACAGTATTTAAATATGACAGCCAAGACAGGCTAAAAACGGTGTGTATGTCTCTCCCCATCGCGGGAATCACGCTAAATGCGTGCGAGCACTAAGGGAAGTAGACAACTGTAACATATATAAGTTTGGGTGTGGCCGGGGAGCGTGTTCGGGTGGCCGAGTGGTGAAGGCGACCACTCGCGAAAAGAGGGAGACCTGGGTTCGAGTCCCGGTCCGGCGCAAAATTTTCACATGTTGCAAAATGATAGACCAACTGAAGAAGAGTAGCTGAAGTCTGAAATTTTAGCAAATTGCGAATAATTATATGTATGTGTAACATTTATAGCTGCGGACCATCAGCGACGTCTGTTCCTTCAGAACAGACGCATCATGGTGATTAAAAAAAAAGGTAAGATGTACTATTTTTTATTAATCTTTTTTAGAAGTGCAATTACGAAGATTGGTTTGAACACCACAGTGCTTTACTAGGCATGGTCCTGTTTGGAGGTGGTATGCCGTTGCCTTCCTCCGACCTTAGAACTGACTTACCCAGCCAGTTATAGGGGGACCTACAGTTTAACGTGGGCAATATTGCCAGAGGTGAAATAAGTGGAAAGTGACAGATAAAAATCCTTTGGATGTGTAGTCGGGCACTCTACCACTGTGCAACCGAGGCGCACTAAAGGTAAAGCAGTCAACAATCCGAAGATTGGTTTGAACACCACATTGCTTTACTAGGCATGGTCCTGTTTGGAGGTGGTATGCCGTTGCCTTCCTCCGACCTTAGAACTGACTTACCCAGCCAGTTATAGGAGGACCTACAGTTTAACGTGGGTTCCGAACCACAGTGCTACTCGATATTTTTCACATGAGCAGTACTGCCAGAGGTGAAAGAAGTGGAAAGTGACAGATAAAAATCCTAGGACCTGGTGGGGATCGAACCCTCTACCTTTGGATTTGTAGTCTTGTACTCTACCACTGTGCAACCGAGGCGCACTTATAAATCATTAAATGCAGGGCGCTGCGCTACGCTGTGGGAGCACGCCAGCCGCGTGGCCCAACGATGGCGACCGCCGCTGAGTTGGCACTACTTTCCCTACACATGTTTTATTTTTATTTTTATTTATTTATTTATTTTTTGTCACTACGCTTTCTGCTGGTCATTCATGTAGACACCATTATTAGTACATCTACTATCCCCTACTGTCTCCCAGGAAGCCGCTGTCATCGAATCAAAATCGGCTTCATCTTTCCAGATGTACTATTTTTTTATTAATCTTTTTTAGAAGTGCATTTACGCAGCTCAGGGGACAATTTTGGAATCCATGATTATACTAATATTGTGTAGGCTATGTAGATCTTCCAGATACTCCTGATCCACCACATTCACTGATAAACTACAAAACCGGAAGAAATAAACTTAAAAGACACAGTGAGTGCTTGGCCAGGAGATCGTATGATAATGTCCTGTACATCAGAAGGTTATGCCTAAATTCTTCCTTCTGCTTTAGTCCAGATTTTAACTTGTTGCATCTGGCGATTTGATTTCATCATTTCGTAACATCGCGACTACTTCGCTTGCTTTTTGGATTTTGTTCTAATGAGAGGTCATAATCTTGAATTGTTCTTCATAGATAGTAATTGTACATCTTGCATTTTAAGTGCAATATATCATAAAGATGAAGTCCCATTTTTACTGTCCTTGGCAAAGGTTCGTTTCTTATCTAAGCGTTCAAGTCTCCTCTGAGAATCGGATATCTGCATTTTACGAATATCGGATAACAGGCGATTACATTACTGCTGATACATCATCACTGAATTTTCAACCGAATTTTAAACAATTGGATATTAATGGAAAACTAGGACTAGCGAAGAGGAAAATGAAAACAAAGAAACATTATTCGAGATCATAGCTTGGGTCCATAACTGTGACTCTATGAACCCTCTCTTAGTGGCTGCTTACTATTCTTGTTCCTTAAAGACCTACAGTCAAGCATTCTGCAAACTGTATTTCATGACGTTTATCATATTCAAGTAGTGTCAGATGCAAAAAATTGTTTACATATACGGCAGTAACGCTTATTAAAGCGTGATCTGCAAACTTTTCACATTTTCATGACAAGAAAAAAAGAGGAAATATTAGAGTTTAGCGTCGCGTCGACTGCCGTGTCATTACAGACGGGTCACAAGCGTGGATTGTTTTTATTAAGGATGGGGAAGGAAATCGGCCGTACCCATTCAAAGAAATAATCCTAGCATTTGGAAATGAAGGAAAACCTAAATTTTGATGGCCGGAGGCGGATTTTTATCATCGTTTTTCCGAATGCAATTGCAGAGTGCTACCACTGCACCACCTCGTTAGCTCTCTCAGTCCCCAGAAACCTCTTCTTCGTACAATAGAATAGCCTCAAGGGCACTGACTTTCGCTTTGCCATACATGAACTGCATGACAGCGTAGTCTTCGTTGGTGTCACCTGTCCATGGTGTCTCCACGTACGTAACGCATTGTGAGGGCAGTCGCACAGTGCAGGGATGGGGAAAGCGGAGTAGTTCCACATACATGAATGAACAGCTAGTCGATCCTAAAACTTGATGTACACTATGTGACCAAATGTATCCGGACACACCTCAAAACGTACGTTTCTCAAAAAAAGTTCAAATGTTTGTAGAGCTTATGGGACTTAACTACGGTGTCATCAGTCCCTAAACTTACAAACTACTTACGAACTAGCTTATACTAAAGACGGCACAAAAATCCGTGCCCGAGAGGGGATTCGAACCCCCGACCGCAGCGGCCGTGCAGACCATGACTGGCACGCCGCAGGCCGCTCAGCCACCGCGACCGGCCTACGTTTTTCATATTAAATGCTTTGTGCTACCATCTACTATCAAGTACTCCATATCACCGATATAAGTAGTCATTAGGGATCGTGGGAGAGCAGAAGGGCGCTCCGCGAAAATCAGTGACTTACATCGTGGTCAGGTTACTGGGTGTCACTTGTGTCAAAAGTCTGTACGCGAGATTTCCATTCCTAGGTTCACTGCTTCTGATGTGAAAGTGAAGTGGGAACGTGAAGGGACATGTCTATTACGAAATCGTATAGGGTGACCTCGTCTGTTGACTGACGGAGAACTGACAGTTGAAGAGGGTCGTACAGTGTAATAGGCGGGCATCTATCTAGACCATCACACAGGAATTCCAAACTGCATCAGGATCCACCCCAAGTGCTATGACATTAGGCGGGAGGTGAGAAAACCTGGATTTCATGGCCGAGCGGCTGCCCATAAGCCACACATCACGCAGGTCAATGCCAAACGATACCTCGCCTGGTGTAATATAAGACCATTGCAAGGGCTCTCAGTAGTAGATTGACCCCTCATATCCGCAGAATAGTCGGAAAACACCAGTCCTGTTTTTTCCGGAAGGACTGTCATGTCCACAACCTCTACATACAGAGACATAATTTCAATAGCTGCAGTTACCGATATTAAAAGTGCGTTGCTCTTTTTGAACTTTTATAAAGCTTTTAACCTGGTGAGCTACGACTACCTGGAACACAAAGTTGGCCTAGAAGAGAGATTTTTGAAAGTAGTTCGAAATGTGATCACGGGTATCAACGCAAAAATAAGTATCAATGGACAAATGACACAGACTGTTAACATCGAAAGGGGTCTATCACAAGGAAGCCCAATTGCAATGCTGTTATTCGTGCTATCCTTGGAGCCCTTCCTCAGGAAAGTGATCGCAAAACTCCCTGGTATCCACATTTCAGGGGAATCCTTCGTAGTAACTGCCTATGCCGACGATGTAGGGGTTCTACTACGCCAGGAAGGTGACGTAGCTACGCTGAAAGCAGAAATCGATACTTATAGTGCAGCCTCAGGAGCCAAGATCAATGCAGGGAAATGTAAACTCTTAAATCTCAGAGGATTCGATGATGCTGTTATATCATGGGCCCAATCCGTGAAACAACATAAAACTTTAGGCATTACCTTTGACAAATGTCCATTAAAAATGACTGCTCTAAATTGGAGAGACACTTGTAATAAAATACAGGGGACCATGATTGAATCTACTTGGAGATCATTCAACCTTATTGAAGCAGTAAGATTTGCTAATATCTACCTCTTCTCTAAGGCATATTACGTGGCACAAGTATTCCCTATCCCCAAGATTCAGGGAAAGAAGATAATGCAATTAGCAGCCAGATATATTTGGAAGGGAAACATATTTAAACTTTCTTACGAAACCTTAACTAAACCCCACCAGAATGGAGGATTGTTGTTAACTGACATCAATAGGAAGGCCACTGCATTGTATCTCAAAAGAACCATCCGCCTATTAAATGATAACGAGAGCAACATTACGGCAAAGCTCTTCAAGGTGTTACAGCCAAAGAGCATATATCCCCCGATTGATATCAGTAATATTAACTTTCAGCTGAAGCATGTCAGAGTTTTTTACATCGAGCTCAGTTACTTACAGGGCATCACTGCGCGTCTGACATCACTCAGTACGCGCAGCATCATACAGACATGGCAGAAGACGGACAAGCCTAACAATATCACACTAAAATACCCAACTATTGACTGGAAAACGGTGTGGAAAAATGTTAGTTTGCGGATTCACACAGCGGAGGTATCGTCTACATGGTACAAAGTAGTAAATGAAACTGTCGCGACGAATGAAAAGCTCCATCGCATTGGGCGCGCTGATTTAGACAAATGCCAAAAATGCGGCCTGATAGACACCTTACGACACAGGTTTACCTGCTCTGGACACATGGACAATTGGAAATGGATTCGGAGGAGACTTGCCTTGTTAACGAGAAGCACCGAAAACAGCCATACGACAGACATCTTGTTATGGCCGGATAAAAACTTCTACCCGGAAACCAAAAATAACACCATTTTTTTTGGTTATTAGGCCATTTCGTGAATTACGTAATCCATGGACCAGGAGAAGATAATCTAATTAGCTTTGAGAACTACATGGAGTCAGCACGATGGAAGACACAAGTCTGTAACACGAAAAAGACATTCGGTAATATGCTCGGTATTGCTTTTGAAAGGCATGGTATAGGATAAATATAAAGAAAGACAATCAAGACGCATCCACTGCGCAGTGCTACCAAAAAAGGCACAACATGTAAATGAAAAGAGAAATATAAACAAAACTGGTAAAATGTAAACAAAAAATCTAAAAATATAAAAATTAAAAAAAAAAAGTGGCGCAATTTGGTTAGAAAAAAAAAATGGTGTGACGTTTAGCATTCTGGACTCTGAATCCAGCGAGAAAAAAAAGAAATAAAATAAAAAAAAAAATAAAAGAAAAAAAAGGTGTAAGGAACGTAAACATTGGACGATTGAACAGTGGAGAAACGTTGCGTGGAGTGACGAATTACGGTACTCAATGTGGCGATTCGATTGCAGAATGGGTGTATGGCGAATGCCCGGTGAAAGTCATCTAACATTGTCTGTAGTGCCAACAGTATGGTGTTATGGTGTGGTCGTGTTTTTCATGGAAGGTGTTTGCAACTGTGTTGCGTGGCACTATCACAGCACAGGCCTAAACTGATGTTTTAAGGACCTCCTTGCTTCCAACTGTTAAAGAGAAGTTTGGAGATGACGATTGCACCTTTAAAGACGATCTAGCACTTGTTCATAATGCACGGCCGGTGACGGCGTGGTTATACGACAGTAACGTCCCTGTAATGGACTGGCCTCCACAGAGTCCTGATCTGAATCCTACAGAGCACCTTTCGGATGTTTTGGAACGCCGACATCGTGCCAGGCGTCACCGATCTACATCGCACCACGTCTTGAAGAATGGGCTGCCATTCCCCAAGAAACCTTCCGCCATCTGATTGAACGTATGGCTGCGAGAGTGGAAGCTGTCATCACGAGTAAGAGTGGGCCAACGCCAAATTCAATTCCAGCATTACCGATGTAGGGCTCTACGCGCTGGAATTAATTCGATAACTCAGCACCTCTTTCGGTTCTCTAAACGTACTTACGCCACGGTGGAGTAGCCGAGCGGTCTAAGGCGCTTCGCTGCGGAGTGCGCGGATGCTCGCCGTCGGAGGTTCGAGTCCTGCCTGGAGCATGGGGGTGTGTGTGTTTGTCCTTAGGTTAACTTAGTTTAACTACATTAATGATAAATATGAAGCAGTGAATTGAAATTTGAGATACCACCGGGAATCGAACCCGTACCTCCATGCTTACTAGGCAGAAGTCTTGCCGCTAGACCACCGCATCACTAGCGATTAAGGCGCCTCGGAGTAGTCTAAGTACGATTTCCTTTACGTCACAAACTTTAAATTCAGCTCCTGTGTTCTATAGAACATTGCCACTACTGCAAGGAAATCTTGCTTAGACTATTCCGAGGCGCCTTAATCGCTAGTGATGCGGTGGACTAGCGGTGAGACGTCTGCCTAGTAAACATGAAGGTCTGGGTTAGATTCCCGGTCGCATCACAAATTTTAATTCACTGCTTCATATTTATCATTAATGTCTTTGACATATTCCAGACGAAAATCCGTCTCAGGGATTGTTTATTTGTATTAGTTTAAGTAGTTTGTAAGCTACGGACTGATGACCACGCGGTTTGGTCCGATAGATTTACAAACATTTGAACCTCTCTAAACGTACTTCCAGTGCGGTACATAGCTCGAGGCGACCTGACTCACAAGGGAACAGTCCAGTAAGACATGTCGAAACCTGCCCTGAAATTTTTGATGCAGGAAGAAGACAACGACAGAATGCACTGTAAAAATGTTAGCTGCCAAGAGGATCTGCAAGTATAAAAAAAAAAATAATAAATAAAATAATATAAAAAGATCTGAAAATTCATAGCGCGCCAGGCAGCGGTAGAAATGTACACCCCTACCGGCGCTATAGCAACTGCACATGCGCAACTTAGCACACATACACAACGGAGATGGGCGGTAGATTTGTAAACAGGAGACACTGCACAACCCGATCATAATCTGTAAAGGTCTTTTCAGGACTTCAGGTTATCGTTCGTTGATAGTGCCCCTTACACTACAGAACACAGTTACTACTCTGAAGAATTATCCACTCAACCAACATGTATTACGAGTTATCTGTTGCTTTATGCAGTATTGGTATTGACAATATCCAAAAGCTGAATTAATATTTATTGTGCTTTCGTAAGACATGCCTGCTAATAGTATTTTCTTCTTTCAGTTTCGCAGTAATGTTGAACCGAAATAACGTTCTCAATTTAGCAAAGATGAAATATGAAGCACGTGGTTCCCAGCCGAAATCACCACCTACTTCTCCTGAGGGTCTACATATGTGTCATTTGGTGATTGATTTCCTTGAGATTCATTCGAATGATATCGACATTTCGTTTGAAATTATGGTAACGTTTCAGCAACAAAGAAAAGTCCGTGAAATATTGGTTAAACGAAGGAGGGAAAAACTGTTGAAGTTAAACTGTATGCAAAGGCGTTTTCGTTTCGTAAAATCTGAGCGTGAATTTTATAAATGGAAGAAAGAATTACATGAAGTAAGAAATATGCGCCAAACGGAAATTTGAAAACATCTGAAAGAAAAACTGTTCGAAAGATTTAGATCTCTTCGCGAGAGGCAATGCACCGTTACCAATGGAGATCTACAAGACTAGGCCCTCCGATTTGCATTTGGCATCAACAGTGCTAATTTCCAGACTTCGTAGACTTGGATACAACGGTTCAAGAAATCGTACAGAATAGTAAGTCGCAAAATTACCAAGTATACGTCTCGTAAACGTGTAGAAGCAACTGCCAGTGATAGACAATGCTGTAGAGAAATTCATAGCTTGCTGTTACCCCCGCAACTGCAGTTAATAACGCTGATCAGTCAGATTTCGTGAAAGACTTGCGTGCGCACCGCACTTCATCATTTCGGGCTGAAAGAAAAAGACGGAGTCGCATTCATATACGATAATGCCAGTGATAAGTACGAGTGGTGTACTGCTTCCGCAGCTGTATGTCTTCAAGAAGCTCAAGGTTAATTAGAACCAAAAATGGACTGTTGAGTTACAAAAATCTTGCAATCGACGTCTCAAAATCTGGTAAAAGGGAGAGAAATAATTTTAAATATTTCGTTCAAATGTGTGTGAGGTCTTACGTGACCAAACTCCGTGGTTATCAGTCGCTAGACTTTCACACTGATTAGTTGACCAACACAAACTAAATCTAAGGACAACACAAACACCCATGCCGGAGTGAGTATTCGAATTCCCGACCGTAAAGGCCGTGCATACTGTGACTGGCGCGTCCCAGACCGCTCGGCCACTGCGGCCGGCACATTTCGTTCTAAACGTATTCCTAGCAGTTGGAGAAACTAATTCATTACTCTTGTTGGATTTATGGCCGGGACATGACGAGTACATTACTTGTATTCATTGACGGAATTAATTGTTCGCTTCCATTTCACTCCTGTTTAAACCAGGCTTTATGCGGTTCAAATTGGTGTCTGTGAACTATGGATAATTCCGCTACGCGACGCTGCGTGTTTGATTTGCCGTGTCGCGTACTCTGCGACAGTAGCGCTAGCCGGAAATACGAAATTGGATGAATGCAAATAGTATAGTTTATATTGATTTTAACATACTTTTTAGTTTAGGAAACATATGTAATGCTATAAAAAATAGTAATAACTTAAAAATAGCTCCACGTTATTCTTACTTACGTTTTCTAAGGTTCCTGACAACATACGGAACGGTTAATTACAGGACAGTTTATTTTCAGTTATCTTGTAACTTGCAGGCTTCTGCTAAATAATTTCATTTTCTATTAAAAATAAAAAATGGCTAGGAAGCACCAGAGGACGTTCACTTTGGCACAAAGACGTCGCTTTTATACTCAGCAACGAAGGTTTCTTCACTACAATTCCAGTCCAATCAGTGAGTTTTTAACGTAGCAAACGTATATAAAATCCAATAACTACAGTATTTAACGTACCAAATCAGCTACAAAAGTTGTAGCTGAAGGAAAACCGTCACAAACGTAGCAATAAAACGACAAAGCAATGAATCTGTTTTCCAACAGAGAAGAAGCTAATTCCACAATTGTTGCTACAGCTGACCCACAATTGGCAAGAATCATCAAAATATTCGATTTTTAAGCAAAAGTAATCACACCCAACAGACTATGCACGTTTAAGAAAGACGTGTGAGGTGTAATAATGTGCGTATAATTAGCCTACACACCGATTTGTTACACGTCAAAAAACTGGCATTGTAAGAACAGACCATAATAGAAATTTATTATTCTCTTATGTTTATAGTCTACTTACTTTCAACAGATTAACATTGAAAAGCACACACATCAGTAAGTGCTTGTTCATGACGAAGTTGTTCTTTATACCAGTGATTGAAATTTGTCTCTTTCTACATCAATTTCCCGATTACGTATGTCCTTTGACATTTTACTAATGCTTGTAACGCAAAAGTTATACTATTTCGTTAATTACGTAGAAAAATAATTATAAAACAAACATCACTACTCCGGTGGCTTGCCCGCCGCTAGGAGCGCTAGTGTCGTTGCGTCTGTCGTTGGTAACAACTTTTACAGCAGTGAGTGTCACGACTGTATACGAGGTATGTCCACAAAGTAAGTTCCGTTTGGTTATATAAACAAAACGTGAACAGATACAGAAAAAACATTTATTGTATAAAAATCTGCAACTGTTCAACTACTTTTCTACATAACTTCTGAAATTTTATAGGCACTTGTCATAGCGTGGGACAAGTTTTTGTATGCCTTCTTCATAGAAGGTTGCCGCCCGTGTATTCAACCATGTGGCATACATGTTCTTTCAGCTCATCATCGTTGAAGTGTTGACCACCAAGGACAGATTTTAAGTATAAGAAGAGATGAAAGGAGTCTTCTTCTTCCCTTCACGTTGCCGTCGACCTCACAAGGCGAATGTGACCAAACAATTCTTACGGGAATTTCACTGGGACGTGTTTGATCATCCTCCGTACAGTCTCGTTCCTAGCAACTTTCTTCTTACACCTAAAACCTGTCCATGGTGGTCAACACTTCAGTGATGATGACGAGCTGAAAGAACATGTTACCACATGGCTGAATACACAGTCGGCAACCTTCTACGAAGAAGGCATACTAAGACTTCTGCCACGCTATAACAAATGCCTACAAAATTTCGGAACCTATGTAGAAAAGTAGTTTAATAGTTGTATATTTTTGTACAATAAATATTTATTATGTATCTGTACATGTTTGTTTTATATAACCAAACGGAAATAACTTTGTGGACATGCCTCGTATGTTAGACTGTGGCTGTACAAACCACTGTTATTAGCTGTTCTTCGCGTGGCAAAAATGCGTATCTTAAAAAAATACTTGCAGTGCCTCTCAGCAGCTAAAATTTAGGCAGTGAATTTCTTTCGTGCGTTCTTCCTGTGTAAAAATTTTCAGGGTATGTTTCGACGTGTTTTACTGGACCGTTCCCTTGTCAGAACAGTAACTTTTATTGAAGAAATGAACGGAAAGGAACGTCGTTTGTGATGAAAACACGGAGCCGTCATGATAGTGCTTAGTGAGACGGGCAGCGCGGTAGCGGGATAGGGACGGACAGCTGTGCTGAGAGGGTTGGGGAGGGGCGTGAGAACGGGGCGTCGCCACGCTGGCGGCATTGTCTGCCGCGAAGGCAGGGCCGCACAGCTTCCGGGCTGACAGAGAGTGCGCAGACATAAGCGACACGGCGCGGGAACCGCTGGTTACCGGCGACAGCTTTCGCCGTCTCCCGACAACTTAGCAGGCCGCTCAAAGTTAGGGTTGCCAGATCTCCGGGCACCGCCCGGAGTGCCCGGGTTTGGAATAAATTCTCCAGGTCTACGGGCCAATGACTCATCTCCGGGCTTGAATGTAACCTTCATCTCTACTTTCTCCCTCTTTTATTTATTTATTTTTAAGTACTATGCTCACGTAGCGACGATCTACATCGAACTTGACGAACACAACATCCATGCTCTAGGGGGGGGGGGGGATTCGAACCTCTGGCGGGAGCAGCCTCGCGCACCGTGGCAAGACGCCTCAGTGCGCTCGGCCATTCCCGGCCGGCTCCACTCTAGTAATTACGAATAATTTTATATAAATGTCAATTTCTTATTGCAACAAAACGCTACTTTCTATTTTTCCTCTGAAAACTTTTCATTGTTGCGTCGGTAGTAATCGGCTAGCGCATTAGTAAGCAAACACTGTTGCGGCAACGTGTCAACTGGCGACGTCTATTATTTGTATTCGTTCGATCATTGTTTGTTATCAGTTTACCGACAATTTTTGGAATACTCGCATCGTGTGAGAACAGACAAGCTTACATTAACTCAGGTTAGTGAGTAATAACAGTGAAATGAAGAGACGATATCTAAGTTCGTTCCGTGAAGAATGGTTGCAGGAAGAAAATTATAAAGAGTGGCTACAAAAAGTCGATACTGATGAGTGTATGTGTAAGTGCAGAATATGCACTATCTCATTTAATCCTGGTTGGGGGGGGGGGAGTCATTGGCCAAGGGGGAGGGGGGCACGCCTGGTCTCCGGGCCTGCCTCGAGTTCAATCTGGCAACCCCACTCAAAGTACTCACCTATCTGTGCAGACAACTGCTTTACATCAGCCATCGACGCAAATAGGAGTACATTAGGTTAGAGGAGACATAGTAGTTAGTTATTACATTAAATGAAACTTCTAAAGAACTTTAGTAGCTGCAGTGACCGTGATGGCCAGCCCAGTGCCAAGGGCACGTCCACTGGGTTTCGCTCGGTCGACATCCGTGGCCACCCTTAGGTTTATACGTTAATGGCACACGTGTAATCACTACAGTATTCATGCAGCTTAAAAGTTGTGTGTGTGTAGTTTGGTGTGGAACCTATCGTTAAATCAGACAACAAATTGTTCATCAACACAGTAATTTGCTTTAATTATGCCCCTGATATTGCTGTATATATTGTTAAATGAGAAACAGTGCATTAAACTGATTATTTGCGCAACGGATCTTTTAACAAAACAACTGTGGCAAGTAACATATGTAACAGACACTGACTATACTCAAAAAATTTGACTGCGAGAAAGATATTAAAAACTACAAACCACTTTTTTAATGTTTTACTGCGAGGATTTTATGCAGATCAGTACCTGATTATAGAGATTTAGTATCATAATCAATTAACTGCAGTGTTGCATAACAATCATTTACTATGGCACAAATAACGAAATCTGTTCAACAAGATTATCAAAATAAATACTGCACTTTAAATCCACAAATAACTAATTATCAAATGAAGGAAGTAGGTTAATCTTCTAACTACGTAAATGAAACAGGAAAGAAAAGTCAACTTTGTTACTTATTATTAATAATCACCATTACATTACCTACATAATATAACTTTTTCCTAATGACATTAAATGAAATTACCTTCATTCCAGCGGTGTTTCAATACAATATATTTTCCAAATACAATCAAATCAACTTGCTGGCACAGCAGCCTCTGCTCTATATCGGAGCCATACACACAACCCAACCGCTCTCTAAGCGAGCTGAACCACAAGTCCCACCCTCTCTGCGCGAGCTACAATGCTATACAATACATGATCTTTGCCAAAGATGAAACTTCACAGAGTTAAGTACACACAGTAGAAGTGATATTATACATTTTCTTGCAAGCAAGTTACTCGACACAAAACAGGAGGCACAATATTAGACATTTTCTTACAAAAATATTTTTTATGGACACGTTTCAAGCTCAATAACATGTAGGCAACCTAGAAGTAGGAACCCCTCAGTAGATTTTGCAGTAATTTCTTAGAATTATATAGAGTCAAGTAAATCACTGTTTTAATTAGATTTGTATAAATTAGGACCCATTAATTGTATTGGTGATGGGTTGTAGTATAATTATGAAATAAAGATTAAAAAATAAAAATTGGTGTGTAAGCAGTTGTCGATGTTCAACATCTACATCTACATCCATACACCGCAAGCCACCCGACGGTGTGTGGCGGAGGGTACCCTGAGTACCACTATCGGTTCTCCCCCCTATTCCAGTCACGTATTGTTCGCGGAAAGAAAGATTGTCGGTATGCCTCTGTGTGGGCTCTAATCTGTCTGGCCGGCCGCGGTGGCCGAGGGGACTGAGGCGCTCCAGTCACGGTCTGCATGGTCACTACGGTCGGGGGTTCGAATCCCCCCTCGGGCATGGATATTTGTGCCGTCCTTAGTCTTAGGTAGTTCATAAGTAGTTTGTAAGCTTAGGGACTGATGACCCCGTAGTTAAGTCCCATAAGTTCTACGAACATTTGAACATTTCTAATCTGTCTGATTTTATCTTCAATATCTCTTTGCGAAATATACGTAGGAGCAAGCGACATACTGCTAGACTCCTCGGTAAAGGTATGTTCTCGAAACGTCGACAAAAGCCCGTATAGAGCGACAGGGCGTCTCTCCTGCAGAGTCTTCCACTGGAGTTTAGCGATCATCTCCGTAACGCTTTCACGATTACCAAATGATTCTGTAACGAAGCGCGATGCTCTCGGTTGGATCTTTTCTACATCCTCTACAACCCCACCTGGTACGGATCCCACACCGGTGAGCAGTGTACTGTGTACTGTGGGCGAACAAGTGTACTGTAACCTACTTCCTTTGTTTTCCGACTGCATTTCCTTAGCATTCTTCCACTAAATCTAAGTCTGGCATCTGCTTTACCGACGATTGATTGTATACGGTCGTTCCATTTTAAATCACTCCTAATGCCTACTTCCAGATAATTTATGGAATTATCTCTTTCCAGTTGCTGACCTGCTATAGTGTAGCTAAACGATACAAGATCTTTCTTTCTAGTATTCGCAGCACTTACACTTGTCCACATTGAGATTCAATTGCCATTCCCTGCACCTTGCGTCAATTCGATGCAGATCCCCCTGCATTTCAATACAATTTTCCATTGTTACAATCTCTCTACATACTACAGCATCATCCGCAAAAAGCCCCAGTGAACTTCCGATGTTATCCGCAAGGTCATTTATATATATCGTGAACAGCAACGGACCCACGACACTCCCCTGTGGCACCCCTGATATCACTCTTACTTCGGAAGACTTCTCTCCATTGAGAATGACATGCTGCATTCTGTTATCTAGGAACTCCTCAATCCCACAATTGGTCTGATAGATCATACTCTCTTACTTTGTTCATTAAACGTCTGTGGGGTACTGTATCAAACGCCTTGCGGAAGTCTAGAAACACAGCATCTACCTGAGACCCCGTGTCTATGCCTCTCTGAGTCTCGTGGACGAATAGCGCGAGCTGGGTTTCACACGATCGCCTTTTTCGAAACCCATTCTGATTCCTACAGAGCAGTTTACTAGTCTCCAGAAATGTCATTAAACTCGAACGCAATACGTGTTCCAAAATTCTACAACTGACCGACGTTAGAGATATAGGCCTATAGTTCTGCACATCTCTTCGACGCCCCTTCTTAAAAACGGGGATGACCTGCACCATTTTCCAATCTTTCGGAACACTACGCTCTTCTAGAGACCTGCGGTACACCACTGCAAGAAGGCAAGAAGGGGGGCAAGTTCCTTCGTGTACTCTGTATAAAAACGAACTTGTATCCCATCTGGTTCTGCGGCCTTCCCTCTTTTGAATGATTTTAATTGTTTTTATATCCCTCTGTCAATATCTGCCATTTTGTAATTTGTGCGGCAATCTAGAGAAGGAACTACCGTGCAATCTTCCTCTGTGAAACAGCTTTGGAAGAAGTCATTTAGTAATTCAGCCTTTAGAGTATCATCCTCTGTTTCAATGCCATTTTCGTCACAGAGTGTCTGGAGATTTTGTTTTGATCCCCCTACCGCTTTGACATAGACCAAAATTTCTTAGGATTTTCTGCCAAGGCCGTACATAGAACTTTACTTTCGAACTCGTTGAATGCCTCTCGCATAATCCTCCTCACGCTACATTTCGCTTCGTTTAATTTTTGTTTATATACAAGGCTTTGACTATGTTGATGTGTGCAGTGATGTTTGTTGTTGTGATCTGTTTGGGTTACGGAAGTCCAAGACATTGCAAAATATCGCAAATAAAATTTAAAAAAAAATATTGAACTGTAAATAATGCCTAAAATCAGATATGCCAAGTTTTAAAGGAAGCTATCCGTAATGGGGGAGAAGGTGGGGAGGTGAACCAGGGCCTTACCTGGCAATTTATTTCAAAAATTAACCGTAAAGAAATCTATTTGATGCTTAACTGCATCGTTTAAAAATAATTGTTAAGCCACGAGTATACGCCTACTAAAAAAATAAATACATCCCTGGCAGAGTACACTTGACTTTAGAAGAAACAATTAAGCGAAGGTCGTAAATAAGTCGGCTAGTAGCACTATCAAAATTAGGAATGGAGTTACCTCAGTGTTGTCGTAAATGCTGCTACTGCAACATTTTGCCGTTGATTATGCTGTAAATTTAAAATCACTGTTCCTAGATTGATCCGGATCAGTTATTAGTATGGTAGAAGACTGAGTAGAACGGTCGGGATCAGATCGTAAGCAAAAACATTTTATATTAATAAGTGTAGGACTTCGTATAAATAAATAAGATGCAACAGAAAAGAATGACTGCACGATCTAACGGTAATGTAAATGAGAAATAAGGAACTGCTGCATTATTCATGACAGGGGCGCCGACTCCGTGGGTGCTCCGGGGCTTGTGCATTCCCCCCCCCCCCCCCCCAAAGATTTTTTTGGGTGTACTGAACACCCACATAAAATTAAGGTGGTAAATAAAATTGTATAAATTTTAAAAAATCGGGTCAAATCAAAACCTACCTTATGACTTAAGAGGCAATGCAAAAAGTGACCATAGCGAGAGACGATATTTCACATACGTGAAAGAAATGATAAGTTTTGTACGCGGATCCCCAAGCAAGTAGTAATGAGTGTCCGCGTTTTACCTACTATGCTAGCTTTATTCATCCTGAAGCACGTCGGTCCTTTTGAACTTTCAAATGTACTTATTTATGAACATTCAATTGTGTTCTTTCAGGAATTTAGTTTGAAGAATCTGATGCTGTTGCTAAAGTTAATCATTTTTCATTTATCTTTGTCACTTCCCTAGTTATTAAAATTGTAGATTCAATTGAAATTTGTAATGTTTTCTCTCAGACTTAAAAAAAGCCTTGGACTATATTAATACTGTCAGAGATGTCATGAAGTCATCTCGAAGTGATGAAAGTTTCGATAAAGTATACAGCTCTTGCTTGGAACTGACCAAAAAAGTTTGATGTCGTACTTCAAAATCTCAAAATATTTAAAAGGTTTCTTTAAACCTTGGTGACGGTGTTCTACCAAACGCTTTTGTCAGAAAGAATAGCTTCTCTCAAAAAGTGTTAGATTAGTGTACAGTGCAAAATTATTACCTTGGTCGTGTAGAAGTTTTGGGGTGTTACTTATATCGAAATATCCACTTCGGCCAATTAGATAGCTTTATTGTAGTGTCCTAATGCAGCCATGCTTTCCTTTTCTTCCGCCTCCTTCTTCCTTCTATCTTTAAAAGGCCAGACAACTACCTATTTACTTTTATCAAGTATTGCTCATTCAAAAATGATTTTCAGGAGGGTTGGTTTCGAACATTTCTGAACCGTGATATAGAGCACCCACACTGATTTTCAAAAGTCGGCGTCTCTGATTCATGAAATTCTATAACCACTGGACATGATACATCTCACCATAATGGCGTCCGAATCACCATAAGACTAAGCACTCAAACATTAACACCAATGTTGAAAAAAATTGTGACTAAAAGAAAATTAATAATTATTTCAATGACAGTTTTAACTGTAATTTATTAATCTCGAAAACAGGCATACATTAAAAATGCAGAATTTACAGGAGCGGGAATACATCCGTCCTTCCAGAACAACGGAACGAGCAGAACAGACAACGATTGTACGTCTTTCTTTCGCAGTTAATCAACCTACGCAACTACAGAGACGCACCTAAGGCGCCGGCCGCGGTGGCCGAGGGGACTGAGGCGCTTCAGTCACGGTCTGCACGGCCACTACGGTCGGGGGTTCGAATCCCCCCCTCGGGCATGGATATTTGTGCCGTCCTTAGTATAAGGTAGTTGAAAAGTAGTTTATAAGTTTAGGGACTGATGACCCCGTAGTTAAGTCCCATAAGCTATACAAACATTTGAACATTTTGAACATTTGAACAGGTACCTAAGGCACGCCTGCATATGTCGATGATACACCATATAGGGTGTTTAAGAAGGAATGGTATTTCAGAAGCTATAATACAGACAAATTGCAGTGACAATTCCAAATGAGATGTGACCAATTTTTACCTAATACAGAGATGCAGCTCTATGTAACGCAAATGTAAAACAAATGCATCTAAGGGCGTTGATAGTTGATTTTCAAAAATACCACCTCCAATTTCAATGCACTTTCGACATCTCTTGATTACATCACGTATAGCTATTCATAATTCCAACCATTAAAATGGCTCTTGCATCTTACTTTAATTTTACATTCGTTGGCGTAAGACCAAAACATATCATAAAAGTGCGAGACTTAAGTGCTGCTCTATGACTTATTTTCACTCGCTAATGACATAACATCAGGAACATTAGTACTCATATTCACGGAATGTATGACATTAAATGCGAAATGGGCAAGCTGAAAATGTGTACCCAGCGGGGATTCTAAGCAGGGTCTCCTTTCTACGCGATTGCGCTGATCACTACACCACACACACACAAACACACACACACACACACACACACACACACACACACACATATATATATATATATATATATATATATATATATATATATATATATATATATTCAGCAATATCGATGCTTTGCGATCGTTTGTTCAAGTTCGTTCTGGGTTGTTCGTTGAGTATTTGTCCCAGGTTTTTATTACAGTGGATGTCAAGTCTCTGACTGCGCTGAGCCACTCAAACTTGTAGCTCTTGTCAACTGATTCCCGAAAGATTAAGTGCATAGGAGTGTCTCCACACAGAAGACAGGATCATTGCCCGTCGTCGGCATATTATATAACCTATAGAACAGTGGTATGCCAAATCGCAACCTAACTACAAGTTTATGCACCCGCAGTAGTGAAGTTATCTAGGCTCCACTTCAGTGTTTGTGTTCATTATACTGTTTGTATCAACTGACGATAAAAGGGTTCAAAATTGCATTATTTCTGAAATTATAGAGGTTTATAAACTGATCATACAAAAACAGTAGTGCCTAACTACTAAATAAATCTCTACGGCCGGGGGTTCGAATTCCCTCTCGGGCATGGATATTTGTGCCGTCCTAGTTCGTAAGTAGTTCATAAGTAGTTTGTAAGTTTAGGGACTGATGACACCGTACTTAAGTCCTATAAGCTTTACAAACATTTGAATACTAAATAAATCAAATATCGAATTCCGTAATTTTAGCACCGGCTCCCGTAACACCGCAATTTTTGACTATATATCGTGGCCGGCCGCGGTGGTCGAGGGGACAGAGGCGCGCCAGTCACGGTCTGCACGGCCACTACGGTCGGGGGTTCGAATCCCCCTCGGAAATGGATATTTGTGCCGTCTTTAGTATTAGACAGTTCGTAAGTAATATTCACAGATTATATGACATCAACTGCGATTGGGCAAAGGTGAAAATGTGTACCCAGCCGGGATTCGAACCCGGGTCTCCTGCTTTCTAGGCAGTTGCGCTGACCCCTACACCACTGGGGACACAGTGATCACCGCACTTGCAAGGACTACAACGATAGGATCATTGCCCCGCATTAGGGGGGGGGGCAAGTTTGAAGCCCTTAGTCTTCCGGGAATTAGTAATAACTACGAGTTTGAGTACTGTGGGCAGGGCGAAGCTGGGAATTTGTATCTGACGGGAGGCGTGCTTAGGTAGTCCTTGCAGGTGCGGTGATCACTGTGTCCCCAGTGGTGTAAAGGTCAGCGCAACTGCCTAGAAAGCAGGAGACCCGGGTTCGAATCCCGGCTGGGTACACATTTTCAGCTTTGCCCAATCGCAGTTGATGTCATATATTCTGTGAATATTAAATAATAACAACTGCAGGATCAGAAGTGCGTCTGTTCTTTCGGAATAGACGCCACATGTATATATAGTTCATAAGTAGTTTGTAAGTTTAGGGACTGATGACCCCGTAGTTAAGTCCCATAAGCTCTACAAACATTTGAACATTTTTACTGCAACATTCTGCCTTCGATTATGCTGTAAATTTAAAATCTTTGTGTTGTTAACATACTCCTAGAGTGATCCGAACCAGTTATTAGTATGGTAGAAGACTAAGTAGAATGTTCAGGATCAGATCGTAACAATGGAATTTAGAAAAAATATTTTATTTGAATACGTATCGGACTTCGAAAAAATAATTAAACAACATGCAACTGAAAAGAATTACTGCAGGTTCTAACGGTACTGTGAATGAGAAATAAAGAATTGCTGCATTATTCATGAAATGCTATAACCGATTCTACATGATGATACATCCTACCATAATGGCATCCGAATCAGCATAAGACTAAGCACTGAAACATTAATACCAATGTTGAAAACAAGGTGACCATAAAAATTAATAATTGTTTCAAAGACAGTTTTTACTGTAAATTATTAATCTCCGAAACAAGCTTACTCACAGTAAAAATGTAGAATTTACAGGAGCGGGAATACACACGTCCTTCCAGTATAACGGAACTAGCAGAATAGACCACGATTGTACGTCTTCCTTTCGCGACAAGGGAATAAACGAAAGTCAAACAGCGCGGAACGTTTTGCGGCGGGAAGAAAGACGCTGACTCGCGATAAAATTATAACTGTGACCTACCCGATGAATCGTGTAACACTCAGTCTTTAGCCGGCACATTGATTTGATGCAGCTCTCCACGCTACCCTGTTCTGTGCAAGTCTCTTCATCTGAGAATACGTTTGAATCTGTTTACTGTATTCGTCCCTCGGTCTCCCTCTACGATATTTACCCCACACACTCCCCTCTAATGCTGACGATTCCTTAATATCTCAGAATGTGTCCCAACAAACCAATTTCTTCTCTGACAAGGTGACGGTAGGGGTATCGGATTTCAGTATTTCTTTATATTTATGGTACATGAAGTTCACAACTTAAATAACGATTAGCCAAAACCATTCGATGCAACTTTGGTTCTTGTACAAGTTAAATAAAACTCTTCGCTCCTTATATATTTCACCCCTGATACCTTCTGAATTTTAAAGAGTCTTCCAGTCAACATCGTCAAAGGCTTTCTCCACAACTACTAATGCTAAAACGTAGGTTTGCCTTTCCTTACCCTATCTTCTACGACTTCGCATTTTCTCATAATTCTCCTAAATCCAAAATTTTTTATATATGTTTGTTATTCTATGGGACCAAACTACTTTCCTCATAAGTCCGTAGACTTACAAACAACCTAAAATAAGTTAAACTAACCTAAAAACAACGCATTCATCCATGCCCATGGGAGGATTCGAACCTCCGACGCGGAGGCCGCGCGATCCGTAACGGCCGGCCGCGGTGGCCGAGGGGACTGAGGCGCTTCAGTCACGGTCTGCACGGCCACTACGGTCGGGGGTTCGAATCCCTCCTCTGGCATGGATATTTGTGCCGTCCTGGTTCGTAAGTAGTTCATAAGTAGTTTGTAAGTTTAGGGACTGATGACCCCGTAGTTAAGTCCCATAAGCCTTACAAACTTTTTTTTTTTTTTTTTTTTTTTTTTTTTTTTTATCCGTAACGTGGTGTTCCAGACCACACGTCTACTCCCGCGCGGCCCAACAGTATCCTCCCCAAGGTCGGATTCCACCAAGTTTTCTATTCGCCAGTAAATAATTCGTGTTGGTATTTTGCAAGCATGACTTACTAAAGTGATCGGTAATTATCACATTTATCTGCCCTTGTTTTCTTTGGAACTGGAATTACTATATACATCTCGGAGGTATTTCCTCTGTCTCATACATATTTCATACCAGGTGGAACCATTTTCTCATGACTGGCTCTCCTAACGATATCAGTAGTTTACATGGAATCTCATCTACTCCAGGGGCCTTGTTTCGACTAAAATCTTTTAGTGCTCTATGAAAATCTACTCACAGTATCGTATCTCCTATCTCATCTTCCTCTGTTTCCTCTTCCATTTGTACAATATTGCCTTCAAGTTCATTTCCTTGTATACGCCCTCTTTTTATGCTTTCCATCTTTCGGCTCTCCCTTCTTTGCTTAGTACTGGTTTTCCATCTGAGCTCTTGATACGCAGCTATTTTTCTTGTCTCCAAATGGTTCTTTCATTTTCTTGTAGGCGGTATCTATTTTCCCTAGTTATACATTCTTCTACGGTCTGTACCAACACACGAAACAAAAATGCACTGAACATAGCTCTGTGTCTGTATTGAATAAAAATTGTTCGCATGTTGTATGACGTTTTTATTGCAATTCTTCTTTACTACCACCTCCTAAAATATTTACGAGCATTGCCCTGCATACCAATACCAGCCTGTATATTGTTTTACCGAAAGATGCATCCCAATCGAATGTTTAGTGTAGAGGAGAACGCCTCACGCTGCTCGGGTTGACTGACTCCTTCGCTATTGTGCCTGCCGCCGCGTTCGTAAACAGACGGCGTCATCAGAAGCGGTGTGTACGTGTTGACAGAGCAGCGGAATATCGCTGCGCTGTGCAGGTAGCTATGTGGGTCGCGCTTGCAGCTCCGCAGGCAGGAAGTACTGTACAGCACATCCGGAAACGCCGACGGGACGCCTCATTTGCCAACAGGCGGAAGTCCCTTCTGTGCCTACTTGCGGGTATTTCATCCTCGTAGCCGGGAATTGCGTCTGATAATAGTCAACTGACGTTCATAGGATAAATTTAAAGGCGGAATAAGTCACTTTTTTTTAAAAAATAATTTATACTGTAGCAGTCACTTTTTACTAATAATTTTATTAGCACGACGCGTTTCAGCAGCAAGCTGCCATCATTAGGTGCATTTTACAGTTACAGGTTCATTATTGTTTTGTTATGTTTTGTGTTGTGGGTGCCAGTAAGGTTATGGTTGAACGTTTTAACCTGTTCCGGAAGATACAGCTATTTTAATATTATGTTTCATGATTATAGTTTCTGGATTATTGTAGTGTTGTATTTACTTACAGTTTTGTTGGTAATCTTGTAGTCTGGCACACACAACATAAGAACATAGTTACATATACACCATTTGTAGACATTTTGTATTAGATGTTTACACTGTACAAAGATCCTTAAAAGTTAAGATAACCTACTTACATCAGTATTTACACTGAATATGCCATAAAATGCATGTGTTGAAACAGAAGTTGCTACATTTCAAAGAATTATTCAGTCAATTACATTTTTAATTTTACTTCTTTTAATTTTATATTTTAATGAAAAATACACTCAACACTGGAGAATTTTTTGAAGAAATTGGTATTGTTGCTTTTCAGTTTATCATTTAGCAGAAGTTCACCATGTTTTTTCTCGTGGATGAAGATTTCTACTTCCTCATAGAGGTCCATTATATGCCTCTTGTCCATTTTATGAAGATCATTCTTAATATTCTGAAATGGATGTCCTGTGTTCTTTATATGGGTAGCTACTGCTGGTTTATTAAAGTTATTGGTGTGGTAGGAATTTATGTGTTCATTGTATATTATTTTGAATTCTCTTCTTGTTTGGCCTACCTACAGGGCATTGCAGGTGTTGCTTACTATTTTGTAGATGCCTGAGTTTGTGTGTTTATCTGTTAGTATGTTTACTTTGTGTCTCAGTGAGTGTTGTAATTTATTGTGTGTTTCGAAGGCTATGTTGATGTTGTGTGGTCTGAAAATGATTGCTATTTTGTAGGATAGTTTGCCAATGAAGGGGATACATGCTGTGGGTTTATTTTTTGTTTTGTATGTGGGAATTAGTTTCTTTTTGGTTTTGCTTTGGTGTGTCGTCATATTCATTGTAAACACTGATGTAAGTAGGTTAACTTAGTTTTTAAGGATCTTTGTACAGTGTAAACATTTAATACAAAATGTCTACATTGGTGTATATGTAATTGTGTTCTTATGTTGTGTGTGCCATACAACAAGATTATTAACAAAACTGTACGTAAATACAACATTACAATAATCCAGAAACTATAATCATGAAACATAATATTAAATTAGCTATATCCTTCTGAACAGGTTAAAATGTCCAACCGTAACCTCACTGGCACCCACAACACAAAACAATAATGAACCTGTAACGGTAAAATGCATCCAATGATGGCAGCTTGCTGCGTCGTGCTAATAAAAATATTTGTAAAAAGTTACTGCAGCAGTGTAAATTATTTCAAAAAAGTTTATAATACAGTCGCAGACCTCAGAACAATCCACATAACATGGATAAATTTATGTATAAGTCACTTTTACTGACTTGGTGTGCAAAGAGAGACCGGCATAATACTTTTAGAAAAGTGTAATAGGATAAGTGTACCAGCCATCGGCACTATCTGGGTAATCGGCACTTTAATTGTACACTTACAATACGTATTTAATCGCTAAATAGATCCGTCACCTATACATAAAAATTTACGTCTCATTGACGATAAATAATACGAATGAGTGTCCAGAAGGCTTTTGACACCGTATCTCACAAACGGCTTTTAATTGCGTGCTTATGGTATATCGCCCCAAATTTGCGATTGGATAGGGAATTTCCTGTCAGAGAGGAGACAGTTCGTAGTAATCGATGGTAAAGTATCGACTAAAACAGAAGTGATATCGGGCGTTCCACAGGGTAGTGTTATTTGTGCACTGCTGTTCCTTATTTACATAAACGATTTAGGGGAAAATCTAAGTAGCTCTCTTACGTTGTTTGCAGATGACGCCGTCATTTACCATCTAGTAAAATCATCTGAACATCAAAACCGCAGGCCGCGGTGGCCGAGGGGACTGAGACGCTCCAGTTACGGTCTGCACGGTCACTACGGTCGGGGGTTCGAATCCCCCCTCGGGCATGGATATTTGTGTCGTCCTAGTTTGTAAGTAGTTCATAAGTAGTTTGTAACTTTAGGGACTGATGACCCCGTAGTTAAGTCCCATAAGCTGTACAAACATTTGAACATCAAAACCAACTGCACAACGATTTGAGCAAGATATCACTATGGTGTAAAATTGGCAATTGATTCTAAATAGTGAGAAGTGTGAAGTCTTCCACAGGAGTACGAAAAGAAATGCGTTAAACTTTCTTTACAAGATAAATCAATCAAAAGTGATGGCCGTAAACTCCACAAAATACCTTGGAATTACTGTTACTTCAGACTTAAACGGAAACAACACGTAGATAATGTCGTGGGAAAGGCGAACCAGAGACTGCGTTTTATTGGCAGAATCCTTGAAAGATGCAACAGAACTACAAAAGAAACTGCATACACTACGCTTGTCCGTCCATTTTTGGAGTATTGCTGCCCAGTGTGGGATCCTTATCAGGTGGGTTTGACGGAGGACATCGAAAGAGTCCAGAGAAGGGCAGCTCGTTTCGTATTGTCACGATACAGGCAAGACAGCGTTACGGAAATGATACAGGATTTGGAATGGGAATCATTACAACGGCGCTTATCGCTGCGGCGTGGGCTAGTTACTAAACTCCAATCGCCAACATTCTCCTCCGAATGCGAAAATATATTGTTGGCTCCCACTTACATAGGTAGAAATGACTATCAGAATAAAATACGAGAAATCAGAGCTCGAACGGAGATATTCAAGTGTTCTTTCTTTTCGCGCGCTATTCGAGAATGGAATGGGAGATAAATAGTATAATGGTGGTATGATGTACCCTCTGCCAGGCACTTAAATGTGATTTGCAAAGTATCCCATGTAGATGTAGATAACAGGGTCTCAGTATATTTTGCTCAGCTGATCACTGGGACGAAAGGAGCATCTTATAAATTTAATTATTTTAAATTTAACTGATTCTTATTATAAGGACTTTCGCATCACCATACGAAACCAGTTAGATTTATGTGGCATGTCACAATAAGTTACAACTAATATTATATAATTAAATAGGATTCACTAACGATATTTAATGAGAATCGCCTTAAGATGTCGATAATTGGTACATTTGCATTTCCAAAACAAGATAGCTGCAAAGAGGTGTGCATAATAGCGAAATATCAGTTTTGAAAGTCGTGGATGCAAAATACAAATTCCGATGAAAGAAATAAATTGCAATTTGCGATCAGTCATGGCTTCACCGTACTAGGTGCGGCAAATGAAAATTTGTGTCCGGCCGGGATTCGAACCCGGCAAATTTTCATTCGCCGCACTTTGGGATTGCATCTAAATCTAGTACAGTGAAGCCATGAGTGATCGTAAATTGCGATTTATTTCATTCCTTGAACGCTGTAATGTCGTCAAAAACATATAACAAATTACAATGGTGGTCATCCAAAATGAAACACAAAGAAAGAAACTTCCTGGCAGATTAAAATTGTGGACTGGAACCGGGATTCGAACCATGAACTTTTGCCTTTCGCGGGAAGCGCTCTAAGGCATGGGCTATACAGGTACGCTTGACGGTTTGTCCTCACAACTTCTGCCAATACCTCGCCTCCTACTTTCCAAACTTCACAGACGTTTTCCTGCAAACCTTGCAGAACTAACACTCCTGGAAGAATGGATGTAGTGGAGATATGGCTTAGTCACAGGCTAAGGGATGTTTCCAGAATGAAACCTTCACTCTGCATCGGAGTGCCCGCTGATATGAAACTTTCCGGCAGATAAAATTGTGTGCCGCAACCGGGATTCGAACCATGTACCTTTGGCTTTCGCGGGAAAGCGTTCTATCGTCTGAGCTGTCCCGGCACGCTGTGACGACGGATCGTGAAGCGTGCCGGGATAGCTCAGACGGTAGAACGCTTGCCCGCTAAAGGCAAAGGTACATGGTTCGAATCCCGGTTCTGGCACACAATTTTATCTGCCAGGAAGTTTCATATCAGCGCATACTCCGTTGCAGAGTGAAAGTTTCATTCTGGAAACACAAAGAAAGACCGGAGGATATCACAGCGAACTTTATTTGGGAGATAAAACGTCGTAGGAAGAACACTTGATTGGAAATGGAGCCCCATGTGGAATGAGGAAGATGATTAAACCAGTACTGATTGTTGACGCCGTTGCTTCACCCACTCGATCTAAAAGCTGTGTCTGTGTTATCTGTCGATTTCCTTAGTTGGGTTCATTAAGCCGATTCAGAAGTGACTCGTCGGTTGCCGAACGCGGCCGACTTCTCGGACACAACTCAATTTGATTGCTATAGCGGCGGGCGTCATATCCCGGAACCAGTCGTTCCGTAATCATCCACACGTTTGCGATATAGGAAATATAGAGATGGGGACAAGGAAGCAATTTAATCCCATGGACAACGAATAAGTCTTGAACGTCGCGCATTAAACTCTAGTAATGTAAGCGTAGATGAGCTGCAGTGTAACGGGAAGACAGCAGGCTCCAACACTTGAGCTGTAACGCTGGCTGGTTAGGGGAAAGGCGGGAAAGAGTTCAAATGTTCAAATGTTTGTTAAGCTTATGGGACTTAACTACGGGGTCATCAGTCCCTAAACTTACAAACTACCTATGAACTAGCTAAGACTACAGACGGCACAAATATCCATGCCCGACCGAGGTGACTGAGGCGCTCCAGTCACGGTCAGCACGGCCACTACGGTCGGGGGTTCGAATCCCCCCTCGGGCATGGATATTTGTGCCGTCCTAGTTCGTAAGTAGTTCATAAGTAGTTTGTAAGTTTAGGGACTGATGACCCCGTAGTTAAGTCCCATAAGCTTAACAAACATTTGAACATTTGAACATGCCCGAGGGGAGATTCGAACCCCCGACCGTAGTGGCCGTGCAGACCGTGACTGGAGCGCCTCAGTCACCTCGGCCACCGCGGCCGGCCGCGGGAAAGAGTATTAGTATTAATATTTAAGCCCTTATTTCTAATAGATGAGAAAGTTAAAACAAACTTTATACCGAATTATTCAAATGTTCAAATGTTTGTAGAACTTATGGGACTTAACTACGGGGTCATCAGTCCCTAAGCTTACAAACTACTTATGAACTGGCTAAGACTAAGGACAGCACAAATATCCATGCCCGAGGGGGGATTCGAACCCCCGACCGTAGTGGCCGTGCAGACCGTTACTGGAGCGCCTCAGTCCCCTCGGCCACCGCGGCCGGCACCGAATTATTGCTGGTTTATTTATTAACAATACATCAGTTATAGCTTTCAACTACACATCATAAACCTTAAATATTAAGAAATATAAAAGTCTGCTCATTCGTACTCATAGCCACAACGTCGGGAAAGAGTACGCAAAGTGAGGTCAAAGATTGCGCATAACTTAAATTATAAGAAAACTTGCGATGTCCTTCGTAACCTGTGCATTCTCCATGCCACCATTTCGAGCAGTTGTCACACTTTGTCCAGTCTCCCTAACATAGGCTTCTTGTAGACATGACCCCACCCTGGGCAGTTCAACACATGAGACTCATCCTTGGATTTGGAGCTGTTTGTTCCTAAGTTGATGCAGTGGTTAATCCATATTAGGCTTAGAGGTTCTGTTTTTCCCTTTAGTTGTAGTTTGTCTCTTTTTGGATCTGTTTGACTTGTGCTGTTTTTCTAATAACGCAATTTTGTACTGAGATGCAGACAAAATGTCGGATTTCTTTGCCATGTTTTTCTTTGTTCTGGGTCGATCATACTTTGGAAATGCATATATTTCGGATAGTCTTAAACCTAAACGTGCCTGTACATCAGAACTCTTTTCATTTATTTCACGTTTCTGGGGTTTTCGGATGACTGCACGTGCACATCTGCAACATTACCCATTGGTGTTCTGTTGAGCTGCTTTGTCTCCTTCAGTTTTCGGACATTCGGCTCTCTCAATGATTTCTTATGGGGCAAAATCTTCTGCTGTGGAGACATACGCATTGAACAGAATATTCCCATTAGGGCATGTCAGAAACACAGAGGGCGTCTCGCGTACTCTTTCCCGCTCCCATGTGCCACACTGCATCAGATAGTGCAAAAACCAACAGACGGCATTGACTATTCGATTTTGAAGTTTCTCGAACCAAGGCTTGTTCCTCACAGATTCTTATGGGAAATACTGTTATTTTCTATTCATAAATATATAGTGATAATTGCTTAACGTAAATATTACATCATTTTAAACGAACACTTATATTTTCCTGCTATAACAAATAAACTTGTCGAAGTTCTTCAATATTCCATGTGATGGGGTCGGTATAGAAACAACAATTGAATGTAGTTTTCCTTTGTCGCTCAGTGCTGCCAATGTACAGAAAAATGGCACTGCATACTCTTATCAGACACGTACTCTTACCCACCATTACCGTCCGCCTCCGTAGTCCAGTGGACAGCGTGGTTGGTTGCCACGCAGGGGGCCCGGGTTCGATTTCCGGTCGGGTAGGAGATTTTCTCCGTTCGGGGACTGGGTGTTGTGTCGTCCTCATCATCATTCCATCATCATTGACATGCAAGTCGCCGAAGTGGCGTCAGATAAAGAGACTTGCAGCAGGCAGGCTGAACACGACCCCAGTTGGGGTCTAACGGTCATAAATGCCACACGATCATCATCATCACCCAACATTACCCCGTATGGCGGCAAATCTGCCGGCCCCCCCCTTTAAAAAAAAAAAAAAATTTGATACAAACATTCATGCCCAAGTGGGTATTCGAAACCAAACCTCGGAGGGAGCGGCTTCGGGAACTGTGACATGGCGCCTCGACTACCTGCCGGCCGCCCCTTTAGAACAAGGGCAGGCAGGAGGACTGATTTCTTCCTCGCTACTGTGGCAGCGCCGTCGTGTTTACGCCGGAAGGGAAGCAGTCTGGCGCACACCACCGGCCAGTACCCTTATGAGTGGAGCGCTGCCAGTCTGTTAGGCGCCTTGCGTTTACTCACAACTAATTTTTGCAGAAGACGAAATCTAATTTGGAAATTCGAATGCAATGTTCGATACTGCGATTATGTATTAAACCTGAAGCAATTTTGCTAAGCCTTTCAATGGCAGTTTCCGAGAGTTTTATTCTTCCCGCTTTATGGAAAACAATCGTTGAACATTACTACAGTCAAACATGTCGAACATCTATATTGGCTAGAAGTATTCCGAATTGGTATATATGTTGGGGGGTAATTACAAGGAATAAAGACATTGGTAGTAAGCCTGGCATAAGTTGGGTTTTGATGTATTTTTCAAATTATTTTCTATCCGTTTCTGAGTTATAATCCGACGTTTTGATTTTGAGCCATGAAACACCTGTCTCCCCCTGCATGAACAACAATTAAACTCTGACCGGCACTTTCGTTTGACAATACTATTTCACACACTATCACTTTGCCAACATTTATTTACTGTATAATGTTTTCGTTGAATACATTTTCTGTTCACAACCATTGAAAAATGTTTATTTACGTTAAATGTAAGTCCATGTCGCGCGGGATTATCGAGCGGTCTCAGGCGCTGCAGTCATGGACTGTGCGGCTGGTCCCGGCGGAGGTTCGAGTCCTCCATCGGGCATATGTGTGTGTGTGTGTGTGTGTGTGTGTGTGTGTGTGTGTGTGTTTGTCCTTAGGATAATTTAGGTTGAGTAGTTTGTAAGCTTAGGGACTGATGACCTTAGCAGTTAAGTCCCGTAACATTTCACACACATTTGAACATTTTTGGAAATTCGCAAGGCTTATTAGAATTATCTAGATTTCTTCAATCAGTTTTGACTCCATTTTTAAGCTGGTGCCCAGCGACTGTTTTGTACAAATCTGTATTTTTTTTATTTTATTTTCCAGATCTACATAGATTTCGGGCACAGTTAACAGTGTGGCTAAAATTCCACAAACGTACTGTTAAAAAAAAAAAAAAAAAAAAAAAAAAAAAAAAAAAAATAACGGGGCGGCACTTGGCCTTGCGCCGGCCCTGGTCTAGGTACATCCTTGTGAGAGACCTGTTGAACGATTCCGGAATTTGTACTGGTGAAAACAATTAGGGGATCAGTTGAGTTGAGATATCTAAGTTCTGAAGTATTGTAATCGGCAGAATAAATTAAAATCGTTCGAAGTCTTTCTGTCGGTTCTAAGTAGTGGATAAAACAACATTGCTGCAACCGAGATAATGGTAATATCAAAAGTTGCTGCAAACTTGGTTGATGTTGACTTGTGTTTACTCTGCCAAACGAATTATACAAGCAGTTCGGTTCAGATAGGATAGTGAGAAGATACAGCAAAGCAACAATAATAACGTGGTATGGAGAGCCAAAGGAAGTTTGGACAGACACTGAGGAAGGTGGCTGCCCTGATGTGTTCCTTGTATCGGGTATCGGGATGGAAATACGGAACAAACCATTCCACTTTTGCAGAACATCTAAAAGCATATAACCACAAACCCACCACAATAGAAAAAGACATGAAGGTAATTAGAATAAACAATGAAAAACATCTCCTAACATTACAAGAAAATTATCACATATATAAAACAAAAGCTGAGAAAAAGTTGCTACTAAATGACCAAATAAACCTTACCAATCAATCATTGTTCTCACTGATTGACCATATGATAGACACAAATCCCAACACATAATCACAAGCCCCCCCCCTCCCCACCACACACACAGATACACAAACAAAGATGATAAAAAATTACAAACACTCACACACACACACACAAAGATATCTTCGACACACTTTCAATGAAACAGTTGAATTTCAAATAAGCTAAGATTGGCAACACTACAAAACAAACAGCAGTGGACACAGTATGGCAGCAGGTGACAGTGGAACCAGAAAACTGCAATGTGTTTCAGAAAACAGTGTAACCTTTCACTACTGTGTCCCATCGCACGATATTCAAGGGGCTCTTTGTTGTATGTTTGTAGAGAATATGGGACTTAACCACGGGGTCATTAGTCCCTAAACTTACAAACTACTTATGAACTACTTACAACTAAGGACGGCACAAATATCCATGCCCGAGGGGGGATTCGAACCCCCGACCGTAGTGGGCGAGCAGACCGCAAGGGGCTTTTTCGCGGCGCCTTATATCGTCATGGCATAATGTGTGGTCTTCACTTACTAATAATAAGCTCCAGACCATTAAACCGCTCCCGGTGGCTTGGATGACCTCGTCACGCCGCTCGCGACGAGAAGAGATCATCTTGGCCCGGTTGCGGATCGGACATTGTCGGTTCAGCCACCGCCACTTGCTCAGTGGTGACCCCGCACCGTTATGTTCGTGTGGCCACCCGCTGTCGGTGCGCCATGTTTTATTGTCATGTTCAAATTTTACTCCTGTTCGGCTTGCACTACATCTGCCGGACACATTGGAAGAAATTTTAGCTGATGACGTGCGGGCTGTTGCTCCAGTATTGGATTTTATCAATTTGACCAATTTGTTAAGGGACTTTAGCTCTTCGCTTTGTTGTTTTTTATTCTATGTTTTTAGCTGTTTTATATAGTCTTCAAGTTTGATTCCATTACTTGGAGGTGCTCCACGACCACACAATGATGAACTCACCAGATGTAATTAGCAGCATTGGCCGTTAATGTTTTATTTTAAAAAACCACAGATCGATTTAGATCACATAATGATCATCTACAGTGTCCTTCCAACAAGCATATGCCCTGAATAAGCCCTGAATAAGGACACTGAAGATGATCATTATGTGATCGAAATCTATCTGTGGTTTTTTAAAATAAAACATTAACGGCCAATGTTGCTAATTACATCTGGTGAGTTTATATAGTCTTATTATCCTTGGGTTTATCCCGGGTTTGATTCGGGTGGTAATGACCTTAGTAGTTGTGCGCCCTAAAAACCACAAAAAAAAGTGTAACCTTTCGAGCTGGTTGCCAGAAAGAGACTGACGTGGAGTAGCAAGTGCTGTAAGTACACCATTTTATAGCAAACAACGAACTGTTTTAAATCAGAAATGAAATGTTTTGTACATATGTAAGAAACCTAACCTATACGTGTAAACAGAAACATGTAAATATTTCAGGACACCCACTGATGATGCCTTGAGAGAAAGGCGAAACGCGTATGGGTGACTTGCAGAGACTAGCCTGCTTAGCCATAACAGGCGGAATTAGCAGCACACTAACTGCTGGGATGGAAACCATGCTGGATATGCCCCCATTACACCTTTGGGTCAAGATGGAGGCAGCGGCTGATGCATACAGACTCAAATCTGGCAACAACTGGAACTCTTTGGGATATCCAGAATCACACACTAAGTGAGTGAGGTAAATATAGGAAAGGTTGGGGAAATGCCAGCCGACTATATTATAACCGCATACTGCTTCAACAAGCATTTAAATATAACAATTGGAAGTAGGGAGCAATGGGAGAAAATAGTTCGCACCGTACGGGGGATATTGCCTGGTTCAAAATCAGACCAAGATTTTGGGGCCGAGGTATACGGGGTGCAGCCAAGGCTCGAGGGCGTCATCTCTCTAGGAAAACTGGCCTCAGTATTCCAGGTCGAAATCACTGCCATCAGGGCGTGTGTGGAGGAGAATTTGCGTAGGTGCTACAAAGATCGTAGCATCTATATCTATTCAGACAGCCAGGCAGCCCTGAGATCAGCTCCTGCAACAAGGTCTAAAATTGTTGCAGAATGTCACAGGGTTCTGGTGGAGCTAGGGGAAAGCAATAGAGTAAACCTATTGTGGGTCCCTGGCCACTCGGGGATCAGTGGCAACGAACATGCCGATAGATTAGCCAGGATGGGGGCAGATACTCCATTTATTGGACCGGAACCTGTCCTGACGGTCACCAAGGCAATGATCAAATTGGAGCTACGTAACTGGCTCAGAAGAAAGCACGTAGAATATTGGACCAAAGTCTACCAACAAAAACATGGGAAGGTAATGATGCCAAAGCCATGTTTTAAAAGAAACTCTGAAATCCTGGGCCTGAACAGGAGAGAGATTAGACTCATGGTTGGATTGCTGACAGGCCATGGGAATTTCAAAAAACACCTACATACAAAGGGAATAATAGAAGAGGACCCTAAATGTAGGATCTGTGATGTCGGTGATGAAACTGCATCACATCTAATCTTCGAATGCATTGCATTGGAGAGTAAAAGGCACAGAACATTTGGGACAACTAGACCCGAAGAAATTGTGTCTAATAAAGAACTGAAGAACTGGTAAAGGGACTCCTTGCTCTGCTCAAGGACATTGGTTGGCTTTACTAGATAAACAGGGAGCAATACAGCACAATAAACTTAGTTTCGGTGCGGGCAGTGGCGGATTAGACCAAGACCGTTTTGGCTTCCCTGGAAAAATTACATCAAATCAAATCAATGGGTGACTTGAAAATATAAAAATAAAACCCTTCATTCGCACTAGCAAAAGGCGTTTACTTTAAAAACCTTGCAGTGAAATACAATTCAGCTGCTGCTCAAAATGGCCACTGCAAGCAACGTATTTATTCCAATGACTGCTCCTCACAAGTTCCTCATTGTCCCCAGGTAGACTCATCGGCAACCAGCCCCAGCTGTCAGTGACGTGTACCCCAGTGACGTCAGCGAACAGAGAGTTCTGGGTAGCGCCCCGGCATCGGCAGTCGCTCGCTCACCTGGCTGGCGCCGCGGAGCCGGCTGCGTCTGGGCGGTGAAACAGGAACCGGCGTGCCCCGGCGGTGACTGCGTGCCAGTGACGTCACAGCCCGCCAAGCCACGCCGCGTCGGCGTCCCCTGCTGGCTGGCTCAGTGGCGGCGGCGACTCGTAGCCAGCTGCCAGCTCCGAGCCGCGCGCGAGCGCCCTGCAGTGCTAGCCTGCTGTGTTGTGTTGTGCGTCGCGTCGCGAGTGCGCCTGTGTTGTGTGCAGTGTCAGTGCAGTGCGTCGACCAGTGTCCCTCATCTCTGCCCCGACGCCAGCGCCGCCAACGGTCCAGCTGTTCTAAGGTTAGCCAACGCAACACTATCTTCAGGTGATTTTTCTTTACGCCGTCCTGTAATATTATACCGTTTCGGCGTTAGTAAAACTACCGTGCCCGTAATATAACGTGCACAACGAGTAACTAACAAGTTTATCAAAGCAAGACTTATTAGTCTCCAGGGAGTTACTGCGATCGTTATATGAATAAAATTCTTGGATATCCGTCTCCAGATCGCTTATATTTTCTAAAACATGACCGGTTTCGGGACAGCTGCCCATCTTCAGATCAAATTTTGAAGTTACAGAGTAACCTGTCCTGTGATGAACGAATGTGAACGACTGTGAACATTCGTTCATCACAGGACAGGTTACTCTGTAACTTCAAAATTTGATCTGAAGATGGGCAGCTGTCCCGAAACCTGTCATGTTTTAGAAAATATAAGCGATCTGGAGACGGATATTCAAGAATTTTAAGTAACAAGTGTCATGTCGTAATACGAGGCGCGTCCGGAAAGTAAGTTCCGTTTCGTAATAAAATGAAATTGTACACAGATACAGAAGAAATTTTCATCATCATCATTAGAGACTGATTATGCCGTTCAGCGTTCAGTCTGGAGCGAAGTACCTTTAATAAAATTCCTCCATGATCCCCTATTCAATGCTAACATTGATGCCTTTTACTTCAAAATCATTCTGCACCGAATCTAAGTACTTTCTTCTTGATCTACCTCGACTCCTCTTACCCTCCGCTGCCGAGCTCATGAGTCTCTTAGGTAACCTCGCTTCTCCCATGCGTGTAACATGACCCCCACCATCTCAGTCTGTTCGCTCTAACTGCTTCATCTATGCTGTTCATTCCCAGTTTTTCTTTGATTTCCTCATTATGGACACCCTCCTGCCATTGTTCCCATCTATTAGTACCTGCAATCTTTCTTGCTACTTTCATATCTGTAACCTCTACCTTATGAATAAGGTAAGCTATATCCACCCAACTTTCACTCCCATACAACAAAGTTGGTCGAAAGATAGAGCGCTGCACTGCTAACTTGGTACTTACTTCCTTCTTGCAGAAGAGAGGAGATCTTAGCTGAGCACTCACTGCATTAGCTTTGCTGCACCTCGATTACAGTTCTTTCGCTATGTTGCCATCCTGTGAGAAAATACACCCCAGGTACTTGAAACTGTCTACCTGTTCTAACTTTGTTCCTCCTATCTGGCACTCAATCTGTTTAAATCTCTTTCCTACAGACATTACTTTCGTTTTGGAGATGCTGATCTTCATATCATAATCCTTGCACCTCTGCTCTAGCCCTGAGATATTAGTTTGCAACCTTTCAATCGAATCTGCCATTACAACTAAGTCATCCGCATATACGAGACTGCTTATTTTGTATTGACCTATTTTAATCCCACCCTGCCAGTCTACAGTTTTCAACATATGATCCACGAATAGTATGAACAACAGTGGTGACAGGTTACAGCCTTGTCTTACCCCTGAATCTACCCTGAACCATGAGCTTAATTTGCCATCTATTCTAACTGCTGCCTGACAGTCTAAGTAAAGCCCTTTAATTGTCTGCAAAAGTTTGCCTCCTATACCATAATCTTGACGAACTGACAGTAGCTTCCTCCTAGGAACACGGTCATAAGCCTTTTCCAGATCTATGAAACATAGATACCATTCCTTGTTCCACTCATAGCACTTTTTATTGCACAAAATTCTACAACTCTTAAACTGCTTTTCCACATTACTGACGAAATTTTGCAGGCATTTGTCATAGCGTGGCACCAGGTTTTGTATACCTTCTTCATAGAAATCTGCCGCCTGTGTCTTCAACCAGTTAGAAACAGTTTCTTTCAGCTCGTCGTCATTGGTGAAGTGATGACCGCCAAGGAAAGAGTTGAGATGTAAGTACAGGTGAAAGTCGCTAGGAGCGAGGTCAGGGCTGTACGGAGGATGGTCAAACACGTCCCAGCCAAATCACTGTAGGAGGTTTTTCGTCACATTTGCAGTGTGTGGTCGTGCGTTGTCGCGAAGCAAAACAACACTTTTCAGCAGTTCCCGGCGCTTATTCTGAATTGCACGGCGCAATTCCCGAAGTGTCTCGCAATAAGCATCTGCTTTGATTGTTTGAACCACGCGGTAAGAAGTCAATGAGTAGGATGCCTTTTGCAGTCCCAGAACACTGTGCAGATCATTTTCCGAGGTGTCATGATTTGCTTCGGCTTTACCTTTGGTGGGGATGAAGTGTGCCTCCATTCCATTGATTGCCGCTTACTCTCAGGGGTGTCGTAAAAAACCCACGTTACATTTCCTGTGACTATCTGTCTCAGAAATTCTTCGCCCCTTTCAGCATAACGCGTCAAAAACCCAAGTGCACTACCCATCCGATGTGTTTTGTGTTGCTCAGTGAGAATCTTTGGTACCCAACGTGAGCAAAGTTTACGGAATTTCAGTTGTTTGGTAACAATTTCATGCATCAGTGATCGTGAAATTTGGGGGAAGTCCATAGCGAGAGCACTAATTCTAAACCGACGGTTTTCCTGGATGTTGTCATCAATCGCGTGAACCAGTTCTTCTGTAACCAAAGGTGGACGCCCACTTCGTTCTTCATCGTGCACATCACTACGCCCGCCATTGAACTGTCGGACCGATCTTCTCACCATCGAATTTTGTCCGTAAACATCGCAAATATGCCGATACATTTCACTTGGTTTCACTTTCCTCGCATGCAGAAACCGAATCACCGACCTGATTTCACAGGCGGCGAAATTTTCAATCAACGATATTTCAAACAAGCACAACAAAGCGTACGTAACTGACAACGATCTCCAAATGGCGCACGTTCTTCTCCTTGATATACATCGTCTACAGCGCATGTGCGGAACTGCAATCGCAGCGCTGCGGCGGAGATAAATTGCAACGGAACTTCCTTTCTGGACGCGCCTCGTATTACGAGTTTGGCAAGCCTCACTAACAAGGTACATTCGCAAAGTGTCTAACCGATACTGAAATAATATTAATGACAGTAGGAATAAACACTGTGCGCTGTTACGCAACAAGCAGAATTTTAACAGACACTGCGACTATTAGTGACCGGTTTACTAGTTTCTTTCAGTTTTGTGACTATATGTTTTTATGATACATCGAAAACTGCTTATCGGGGGAAAGAGGAAGCCTTGCAGGTGATTTCTTATGCAAAAGCTTTAGTGACTTCTTATCTGGGACACTGCAAATAGACTGATGTTTATTAGAAAGAGGAGGCCTGATAGGCCACTACTAAATTCGCAACCATTCGAGATGAAGCAGGAAACCGCACCTCCAAGATGAAGCAGGAAACCGCACCTCCAATTACAGTGAATGTTATATGATGTGACACATCTCACAATTATTGCTCCTTGCCACGTTACAGGCCAAAATGAATATACAGGTTTCGTATACGCAGGTACTTGACTGTGAAACGTGGAAATTGTGGGACTGTTCTTGATTTTGTAGGAAAAAGGACTTGTTTTCAGATATTTCAGATGAAACTGTCCATAATAGAATAATTTCTGCAGCCATAAGAACAACACAGTAGTGTTTACGGGGGATCACCCACCTGCATTTGGGCATACTTACAAGCAGGAAACTATATTTTGAAACAAATCAAATAAAATTGTTCTCATCGCCCTAAATGTCTAATTTAAATCACTTAATATTTTTTATTCGCGTCATTTTTGTGTGTGCTAAATAAAGGGTTAACAAGAGTAAAGCAAGGGTAATGAAATGTAAAGAAAGTCATATGGAGCTGAAGGAATTCGATTAGGTAACGGATCAGTAAAGAGGGTACATGCATTTTTTTTTTTTTTTTTTTATTTTTTTTTTTACTTGGGCAGTAAAATAACATACGATCGTCGCTGCATAGATGATACAAAATGCAGAATGGCAATTTGAAGATAAGTGTTTCTCAAAAAGAGACATTCGTTAACATCGAATATAAACTAAAGTAATAATCTTCAAAAGTGAAAATCCAAGATCGCAAAATATTTATTTAATGACGACGGGTTTCTGTGGACTATGCTACCATCATCTGGTCATATCAGATTTTACAAGCTGGTCATCGTGTTTAAAAAATGGAGATTAAAAAGTAGTGCAACATAGCATATAGTCTAAATATAAAAATACATGAGATAAAACATCAACAGCTTGTAAGATAGTGAGAGCTTACAAGATATTGATGTTTTAACTTTTGTATTTTTATATTTAGACTAAATGCTATGTTGCACTACTTTTTAATCTCCATTTTTTAAACACGATGACCAGCTTGTAAAATTTGACATGACCAGATGCTGGTAGCATAGCCCACTGAAACCCGTCATCACTAAATAATATTTTGCGATCTTGGCTTTTCACTTTTGAAGATCATTAATCTGTCAGATTGCCTCCACAACCTGCGATGTCAGGGAATGACAATAAACTGAAATGTTACGAAGTCTTTTCTGAAGACATTAGTCTGGAATGTTATCTTGTACGGTAGCAAAACGCGGGCAATAAATAGTTTTGACAGGAAGAGGATATAAACTTTTGAAATTAGATAGGTAGATCGCGTAACTATAATCAGGAGGTGCTAAACATAATCGTGGAGAAATGAATAAGGGATCGATTGGTGGGACACATTCTTATACATTAAGATATCGTTAATTTGGCATTCGATGGAAGTGTGTAAGGTGAAAATCGCAGAAGGTGACCAAGAGAAGAATACAGTAGGCAGGTAAAAACAGAAGTGAGTTGACGTTCTTATTCAGAGATGAAGAGACTTGTAAACGAAGGCTTCCGCGGCCGTTGTCATTGTTTATAAAACTCTTCTGGGTGTTGGACCGCATCGTCAATATATCAAATACTTCACCGACGTTTCGGCCGCTATTGCAAGTGGCCATCTTCTGGGTGTTACGTAACACGATGCGGTAACGTAACACGATGCGGTCCAACACCCAGAAGAGTTTTATAAACAATGAAGAGACTTGTTCAGAGTAAAGTAGAGGTATGCTTCCTCATGCAGCCGAATAATGGTGCACTGAAATGATTCAGTGCATAAAGCTTGATGATAGCGACTACGGAGTTCAATAAATGTTGTCGAGTAAAACACGCCCACTAAAACGTTTAGCGATTTTTTTGTGCTGGCCAGAGAAGTATACATCGAAGAGGCTGAACAAGGCACGTTGCTCCAGGTGGAATGGTTGCTACCTTTATGATTTTATTTGGAATTACGAACACATCTTGCTGATGGAGTGAAAATGAATCCAGAACCAGACAACAGTTTGTTCCAACTTTGGGAGAGAGACAATTATATCACCATCGTTCAAGAATACGCCTGTCCAATTTGGCTGATTTTGAAATCGTTTATATTCGGAGGACGGTTCATATTCTTTTGCACAAGGGGGCCAAAGTTCACGGAAGACAATGATTTCACTGTATCACTCACACACAAGTGCAATAGACTGGCAACGATTTCTTGATAATTGAGAAATCTATAGCTGTGTAGTTCAAATGTCGCAGCCATTGACTTCACGATCCAGTACACTATAGGGCACAGCTAAGAAATACAAATACCATGTGAGTAATATTGTTTGGAGGTATGAACAATCACATTTGATTGATGGCTGCCGCTGATTTATATCTGAAAAATTATAGACTTTCTAGTACATGGTTGCTTATAAAATACTTTTACGTACTATTCTGCAGTGCTGGTTATTGTTGTTGTAGTTGGTTTTTTTTTGTGCTGGTTACATGGCTTCAGTACCTAATAATACTATCAGAGGGCGCAGAGTATTTAAAAAGAAACATTCACTGGTAAATCTGAGAGTTTTTAAATTGCAGACGCACGAAGAAAGTTGCGTAATATCTCCTGAAAAACTACCCAGAAAATTCTGGTATGCGGTTGTCAGTAAACCCTACCAATAATCTTCGGATGACTACATGTCACATACGTAGACATCGCAATAATAAAATAAGCACATTAACTATTATTGTTCTCACGCATCTGGAAAACCAAGAAACTGTAATATGGCGCAATAATTCATACCTTTGTCACGTACTTCATTTTGATTCGCAGCGCTATTACTTATTTTCTAAGATATAGCGCTATTAGGGATCGCTGTCATATAGTTAACATTATTGGGGATAGTAATGATCTCTCTGTGCCTTAATAAGATTAACTCAGTTAAGACAGCGACCATAGCAATGAACCAACCAGAGGACAAGCTTTTTCGCCCTTTCTCTTTTGTCCGCCGCTGTCATATCGCTCTGTAACGACAACAATGTAATGGCTGATAACGTAACTGCTGTTACGTTCTCGTGTGTTTTGTTTCGTTTTTCTGATATGCAAAACGATGTCTCTGAAAGCGGGGACTTTCAGAACTGCAGGCGGCTAACACCCCTAGGAACACTGAATCGCACAGCTGTTGTTGATGCCGCCATATTGAATACGCAGGTATTACAACAGCGCACCGAAAGCGTGGTCCCTTTCTGTGTCTGTCAATCTCTCTGTTATTCTGCATAGTTTCTCACAGAACGCGTTGGACGGTATTAACCATCGCATTAATTTAGATGAATACCGTACTTTAAAGCAGCCTTTTTTTAAATTTTTATTTATTTAGTTATTTATTTTTGGCTTAAATCTATTGGCATGCTAAAGTTTCTGCTCATTCGTAACGGTGTCTCAGTGAAACTTCTCCTTATTGTTGTATCGGAAACATACACTGCTGGCCATTAAAATTGCTACACCAAGAAGAAATGCAGATGATAAACGGGTATTCATTGGATAAATATATTATACTAGGACATGTGATTACATTTTCAAACACGTTGGGTGCATAGATCCTGAGAAATCAGTACCCAGAACAACCACCTGTGGCCGTAATAACGGCCTTGATACGCCTGGACATTGAGTCAAACGTTGGTGAAACAGAGCTTGGATGGCGTGTACAGATACAGATATCCATGCAGCTTCAAGAGTAGTGACTGGCGTATTGTGACGAGTCAGTTGCTCGGCCACCATTGACCAGACGTTTTCAATTGGTGAGTTATCTAGAGAAATTGCTGGCCAGGACAGCAGTCGAACATTTTCTGTATCCAGGAGAGCCCGTACAGGACCTGCTTCATGCGGCCGTGCATTATCCTGCTGAAATTTAGGGTTTCGCAGGAATCTAATGAAGGGTAGAGCCACGAGTCGTTAAACATCTGAAACTTGTCGATGTGAACAAGAGATGACCTAGACGTGTAACGAATGCCACCCCATACCATCACGCAGGGTGATACGCCAGTATGGCGATCACGAATACACGCTTCGAATGTGCGTTCACTGCACGGATGCGACCATCATGATGCTGTAAACAGAACCTGGATTCATTGGAAAGAAGGACGTTTTGCCATTCGTGCACCCAGGTTCGTCGTTGCGTACACCATCGCAGGCTGTGATGCAGCGTCATGGGTAACCACAGCCATGGTCTCCGAGCTGATAATCCATGCTGCTGAAAATGTCGTTGAACTGTTCGTGCAGATGGTTGTTGTCTTGCAAACGTCCCCATCTGTTGACTCAGGGATCGATACGTGGCTGCACGATCCGTTAAAGCCATGCGGATAAGATACCTGTCATCTCGACTGGTAGTGATATGAGGCCGTTGGGATCCAGCACGACGTTCCGTACTGCCCTCCTGAACCCACCGATTCCATATTCAGCTAACAGTCATTGGATCTCGACCAACGCGAGCAGCAATGTCGCGATACGATAAACCGCAATCGCGATAGGCTACAAACCGACCTCTCTCCTTAACGAGACATCATAACAACCTTTCACCGGGCAACGCCGGCCAACTGCTGTTTGTGTATGAGAAATCGGTTGGAAACTTTCCTCATGTCAGCACGTTGTAGGTGTCGCCACTGGCATATCACAGCATCTTCTTCCTACCGGTTAAATTTCGCGTATGTAGCACGTCATGTTCGTGGTGTAGCATCTTCAATGGCCAGGAGTGTAATAACCAAAACAACCCGCTTTTCCTCCAGTAGATTCCTGTTTGTGGCGTTGGCCAGTGAAGTCTTGAAGGTAGAATTGCAACACTGGTGGAATGTCTTCTACCTACTTCAAACACTAGTGCCAACATTAATTATGTACATATCAGTTCCAATCATCAGCATGACATCTCTCTCCATGATTTGCAAAATGCTGCTAGTTAGTGCTAATAGTTTTTAAGATTAGCTCTAAAAGTAAATCCTGAATTTACATCAGCCAAGGGTATTTGAGAAATTGTTGAGAATAGACGATACTATTTTCACTCTTCAAGAAAAATATGCCAATTATTCTCCTTTAGGTTTATAATGTTTTGTGTGACAGGTGGCGTACGCGAAATAGCCTCATCTGTGGTGGATGTTTCAGCTGTTCTTTCGTTCATCATGTTGGTTTCGCTGTACTCGTTTTTCCTTGTTTGCAGTTTAATAAAAGGTGAAGGTCCGCCCTTTTTTGTAAACAATACGTTTTTTACTTATTCCCATATATGTTTCGGAACCTTTGTCCCATCATCAGTGGTATATTTATTAAATCTGGCGTTTTTTTTACATTTTATGTTTCAGAGTGAAACATTCCAGTACTTTCTAGCCTGCCATAGTTGTGCTTGGGGAATGTTGCCCTCTTATCACAACACATTTCGACTCTTTAGTTAGTGCACTTTTTACTTCACATATTGTGTGTGAAGTCGCTAACAGATTTTGTTCTTTTGTTCATTGTATTCCTTTCTTTTCAGTTAAAAAAACATTGATAAACAGCGAAAGCTGAAATAAGGCGGGTGGTATTGTACTTGAAGCATAGTACTTATTTTATTGCGAACAGTTCCCATCATCATGAGTATGGCTCAATTGCGGACGCTTAATTTTAATTCACTGCGCGTAAACCCAAATTTCAGGTGAAAATGTGGGTGGTTTATGTCGATGCGTTCTGGACTTAATTCCATAATTTTCTTCAGTCGAAGAATGCTTTCCAAGAAATAAACGTACTTTGCGTTCTGAAAGTAATGAGCTTACTTTCAACTCATGATTATTTTTAGTTCGGATTCCATCAAATACTAACACGAGGTCACATCACAAGGACATTCGGCATTTTTCACTGATACAAAAATTACTAGAGATGAAAGAATTGCCGCGTGGAATGGTCGCATCGTTTAAGGCATCATCCTACGGAGTTGGCGGTCGTTCCCGCCGGAGGTTCGAGTCCTCCTTCGGGCATAGGTACATGTATTGTCCTTAGTGTATGTTAGTTTATGTAGTTTCTAAGTCTACGGACTGAGGACCATAGAAGATTGGACAAATAGGTTCCTAAACATTTGAATATGTCTGAAATGTGTTCGTTCTTTCTGAACAGCCCTGGAAGTAATGAGCTTACTTCGAACTCATGATTATTTTTAAGTACGGATTTCATCAAATACTAACACGAAGTCACATCCCAAGGACATTCGGCATTTTTCACTAATACAAACATTACTAGAGATGAAAGAATTGCCGCGTGGAATTGTCGCATCGTTTAAGGCATCATCCTACGGAGTTGGCGGCTGTTCCTGCCGGAGGTTCGAGTCCTCCTACGGATTTCATCAAATACTAACACGAAGTCACATCCCAAGGACATTCGGCATTTTTCAAATCAAATGTTCAGATGTTTGTAGAGTCTATGTGACTTAACTATGGGGTCATCAGTCCCTAAACTTACAAACTACTTAAAACTAAGGACGGCACAAATATCCATGCCCGAGGGGGGATTCGAACCCCCGACCGTAGTGGCCGTGCAGAGCGTGACTGGAGCGCCTCAGTCCCCTCGGCCATCGCGGCCAGCATTCGGCATTTTTCACTGATACAAACATTACTAGAGATGAAAGAATTGCCGCGTGGAATGGTCGCATCGTTTAAGGCATCATCCTACGGAGTTGGCGGCCGTTCCCGCCGGAGGTTCGAGTCCTCCTTCACGTATGGGTACATGTATTGTCCTTAGTGTAAGTTAGTTTATGTAGTTTCTAAGTCTACCGACTGAGGACCATAGAAGATTGGACAAATAGGTTTATAAACATTTCAATCTGTCTGAAATGTGTTCGTTCTTTCTGAACAGCCCTGTACTTTATAGAAAGCCAATACTCGGCATGCAGAATGCACCTCCGGTTGGCGCCTCGTTGCTACGGACGCTCGGCCGAGTGCAGCAGGAAGAGCTAGCTAGCGTAACGGCGGCGGTGGAGGGGATGACCGACAGGGAACTTCCGCCTGCCCTACACCTTGTAGTTTCGCTTTATCGCTGCCGCCAACACGGTTTTTCATCGCGCGCTTCGAAACAGTCGCGCTGACCTCGAAAATCGAGACTGTAAACGTCTACATTCTACAGGCTCGCCGAGTCCCTTCCGAAGCTGCAGTCTCATTTCGGAATGCAAACATTTTCAGCTCATTTTTAGATTATCCATTACGGATGTTTCAGAACCCCTGACTTATTCTTAATATTATTTAAGAAAAACTGCTCCAGTCACTTTTACTTGAAATGATATTTATTCCATGAACCGGTTTTCAAACCTTTTCAGGTTCATCATCAGATGGATCATGTTACAATAACATTTTAAGCGTCATGTTGGATGCTGGCATGCGACTGTATGGCCGGATTTTTGTGGTTAATTTCCATTTCTTGCTTCTTCTTTTGTTTAAGTCACAGTTAATTCGAATTAAGAAGTTTGTAAATAACAGCAGCTGTAAAAGCAATGTTGGACGCTGGTAAAGTGTTGTTTATAGTGCAGTGTAGAACACAACAGAAAAGTGATGTGTTACTGTGACATAAACAAAAGGAGACGCAACATGATCCTTCTGATGATGAACCTGAAAAGGTTTGAAAACCGGTTCATGGAATAAATATCATTTCAAGTAAAAGTGACTGGAGCAGTTTTTCTTAAATAATTTTCAGCTGATCTTTACAGTAAAATAAAATGAATTCACCTTGAGTCCCAAATTGTGTGTTATTTCGCACAATGCATTTCGAGCCCTGAGGGTTCATCATCAGGTGCTTCTATGATTTATTATACCTGTTTGAAGATCTGGGCCTGTTAAGAACCAAACATAGGTTGTAACAATATGCAAAATTTAAAATGACTTTTATATAAGAGATTAAACAATTGACTTATTAAAAAGTGGTGCTCAAATAAGTCTGGTGCAGGATGATAGTTGGAGTACAGATCACGCACTTAAACGTGGTCCCTGAGCGGAGAATGTTGGGAGTTGAAGCTTGCATTCAGCTCGTAGCGCATTGTCTCTTAGAACAAGCCCCCCCCCCCCCCCTCTTTCTCCCAGTGCCGCCAACTTGCGGCCTATAGTTTACAGGTTTTAAGAGAAACAACATATAAGGGGTTAGAGCGTCACAGATGGAGCACGAAATTAAGTATCACTTTAACGTTTGAGTAACACCAAACTGGAAGGTATATCCACGAAATATTCATATTTTTAAGGGACTTATTAAGCGGGTGTAGCAACGCTTTCTTGCCTCTTATTATTGTCGAAACTGGATAACAATCGGTATTAACATTCCTCACACCATTTTCAAAGACAGCCTTCCTTTTTGTAAAAGAATTCGTCGGGGTATGTGGATTTAACAAAGTGGAGACAATAATCACTACCAAGTAGAAAGCAACAATACATTAACGATGTCTACGGTGTACGATGCTGTTACGAGGTAAAGTAGGTAGAGAGCATAAACATTCCGTAGACACACGAACTCAGCCGACTTTCGCCGATCGCAGAGGGCCACGAAAAAGTACATGATCTGTACATATGCATGTATAAATAATTACTAACACAAAGCCGCGATGGAGTAGCCGAACAGTCTAAGGCGCCTCGCTGCATGGTTGCTCGCCGTCAGAGGTTCAAGTCCTCCGTGGAGCATGAGGGTGTGTGTGTGTGTGTGTGTGTGTGTGTGTGTGTGTGTGTGTGTGTGTGTGTGTATTGTCCCTAAGTTAGTTTACCTTAGTTTAAGTAGTTTGTCAGCTTTGGACTGATGACCACGCAGTTTAGTCCGATAGATTTACAAACATTTGAACATTTTTTACTAACACACTTCTGTTCTTGAGACAACACTGTGGAGTAACAACAACTAAAAGACTTACAGCGATGAAGATGTTCCACTTCTCTATTTCTAAGATTCTCTATACAATCAAAACAGTAGCATCTAATAATGGGTACTCAGAAAATCAATTGACAAACTGTCAAGATAAATACAAGCTAACATTACTAACCAAAAAAAAAAAAAAATAAAAAAAAAATAAATAAAAAAAAAATTAAAAATTAAAAAAAAAAAAAATAAAAGTAAAAATAAAACGCACTGAATAAAACCTCAAACAAAACACATATCTTTACAAGTATTCCTTATTTAGGCACAGTGTCACAAAAAATAGCCAACTTATTCAAGAACACCAACATTACAATATATTTCTCCACTAACAACAAACTAGGACACCACTTGCCACACACAGTGAACAAAAACACTCCAATTACAGAACACAGTGCGATATATAAATCACAGTGCGATATATAAATGTAACAGCTGCCTTGCATTTTACATAGGCAAAACTGGAAGAACTTTAGACACACGTTACGAAGAACACACTGATGCTTTTAGACTTAATCATTTCGACAAATCCACAATAGCTAATCACAAACAAATAAATAGTAAAAAACTGGAGTTACTTGAGCAGTTATAAATATTTTTACCTAAAGAAAAATATACTAAAACATGTTAAATGAACAAATAGAATTTAGCAGGCACAGTTTTTCAGTAATTTCAAAAGTTTATTTTTTCCTAGTAACAGAAATACTTTGCATTCCAAATCACATTTTCTTGGAAATCTGGCGTCCTTCACAATTTGTTGCTTTCTTAAACATACCGGGCGAAATATCGTTGCAAACATTTACATTCTCCAAGAATTGGTGAAAATTAAATGCAGAAGAGAGCGAGTTGCCGGCTGCCATTGACCTTTGAGTAAGTAAATTCCATGTCGGCACGCTCTCAATTCAAATACTTATCCGTTGTGGACAACGCTGTACCACATTCACCACAAGGCGAGTCAACAAGAGAAGTGAATCGGACACAAAATTATCAATAACTTCGGCAGGAGAGGGAGCTACGAAGAGGAATCCTCTGTAACCGACTGCACGGTAAACCGCGTATTGGAATGCATTCGCTGTAACTAAGTACGATTGAATAAATGGTCTCTAGCATGGGAACAATGCATTTCTGGACGTAAGTTCATTAGAAGTTTCCTCTCATCAATCAGTAGAGTGGGAAAAAAAACGTTGTATATACTTAGGCGGCCAACTTTTTCGAAACGCAATGCGGGACATTTCGAGAATGTAAAGGAGGACTAAGATCACGTGACTCGTTCTGCCAGTTATGCTGAAACTAGGAAAGAAATTTAGGCGAGCAGAGTAGGCCATCACGTTTACTTTTAAAGTAAATCTTTATTTACAGTTCATAAATATTTTCTCATGCTCCTATTTTGAATTTTAGGGTCTGACAAGTTTTACATATTTTTTCTCCGATACGTTTTTCCGAACACCTTCGTTGACTGTACTACTTTTATTTGGTGCAACCCTTAGAGCAGCGTGCTCCACACATTTTGATGAGTAGCTTACTCCGCCAAATTAATTTTTGCAAAAAGCTCGAATTAAATTTCATAAAAACTACTTTTTAAGACAATTTCAAGTAATCTCGTAGTTTTTCCCGGCGATTCGTTGACATCTCGTGGATTCGGGTGTACTGCCAGTGATCCGCGTCTTTCAAACACGATATTTCGACATCGAAATATTATCAGAATGAAACTTTCACTCTGCAGCGGAGTGTGCGCTGATATGAAACTTCCTGGCAGGTTAAAATTGTGTGCCGGAACCGGGACTCGAACCTGGCACCTTTACCTTTAGCGGGCAAGAGCTCTACTGAGCTATCTCGACACGACTCACGATGCCGCCTCACAACTTTACTTCCGCCAGTACCTCGCCTCCTACTTTCCAAACTTCACAGAAGCTCTCCTGCGAACCTTGCAAGACTAGCAGTCCTGGAAGAAAGGATAAGGTCCCAGGTTCGAGTCCCGGTTCCAGCACACAGTTTTACTCTGCCAGAAAGTTTCATATCAGCGCACACCCCGCTGCAGAGTGAAAGTTTCATTCTGACAATACTTCGATGTCGAAATATCGTGTTTGAAAGACACAAAGACACAAAGACCGGCAGTACACCCGAATGCACCAGATGTCAATTTCAAGTACTCTATTACAGACGTTTTTTTCCGATGAAGTGCAGAGTTCAATTGTGCCTTACTACATGCAATGCTCAGTCACTTTCGTTGTTGCATTTTCAGTATTTCACCACTGTTTATTCCTGAAGACAGTAAAATGACTGCTAATATTGTATTTGCATGTCAGATTTTAAATACATTTATACAAAATTTGACGATATTACATCGTATTTGCTACCTTGAGCACAGAAAAATATTCCATTACGCTAATTGAAACATACTTAAGAAGGCACAGAAACTGTGCCAGAAACAGAATTTTTAATAAGTCATCCTACCACCAAATACAGTACCAGCTTAAAACAAATTTCGTTGTTACCGAATTTGTCATTTTGAAATAGTCAGATGCTGCGTTTCGTTTTTCTTCTTCTTTTGTATTTAATGTACGAAAAATTCTGGTCCTATGTAAAATCGATAAGCGGGACAAAGCCCACTGTCCAGTCACTCGTTGATCATCCAGGGGCAGTAATAGAAGAAAGCAAACGGAACGCTGAAGTTCTAAATTTAACCATTAAGAAATCTTTCACGCAGGAGGACCGCACAAATGTACCATCATTTGATCAGCGTACTAATTCCGAATTGGAGGACATAATAATAGGTATTAGAGAAGCAGTTGAGAGAGCTAAATACGAAAAAGTCTGCTGGTCCGGATGGAATACCAGTTCGATTTTACAAAGAGTATTCTGTGGCGTTGGTCCCCTACTTACCTTGCATTTATTGCGAATCTTTAATTCAGCACAAAGTTCCTAGTGATTGGAAAAAAGCAAAGGTGACTCCAGTTTATAAGAAAGGAAAGAGAACTGACCTACACAATTACAGAGGCCAATATAGTTGACACCAGTTTCCTGTAGATTTTTGGAGCATATTCTCAGTTCGAATATAGTAAATTTCCTTGAAACGGAAAAGCTTCTTTCCATGAATCAGCACGGGTTTAGGAAACATCGTTCATGTGAAACTCAGCTTGCCCTTTTCTCACATGACATCTTGCGAGCCATGAATGATGGGCAACAGGCGGATTGTGTTTTTCTCGACTTCAAAAAGGCGTTCGATGCAGTGCCACACTGCAGACTGCTAACGAAGATACGAGCTTATGGAATAGGTTCACAGTTTGTGACTGGCTGGAAGACTTCCTAAGTAATACAACGCAGTACGTTGTTCACGACGGCGAGTGTTCATCAGAGACGAGTGTATCGTCAGGCGTGCCTCAGGGGAATCTGATAGGACCGCTATTATTTTCTATCTATATAAATGATCTGATGGACAGATTAAGTGGTAACTTGCGGCTATTTGCTGAAGATGCTGTGGTGTATGGGAGGGTGTCGTCTTTAATTGACTTGTAATAACATAGAGGATGACATAGACAAAATTTCTAGTTGGTGCGAAGAATGGCAGCTAGCCCTCAATGTAAGGTGATGCGCATGAGTAGGAAAAACAATCTCATAATGTTCGAATACAGCATTAGTAGTGAGCTTCTTGATGCTGTCGCGTCGTTCAAATATCTAGGCGTAACATTGCAGAGCGATATGAAATGGATCGAACATGTAAGGACAGTTGTGAGTAAGGCGGACAGCCGACTTCGGTTTATTGAGAGAATTTTGGGAAGATGTACTTTATCTGTAAAGGAGACCGCGTATGAAACGCTTGTACGACCCCGTCTTTAGTATTGCTCAAGTGTTTGGGACCCGTAGCAGATCAGTTTAAAGGAAGACATAGAAGCATTTCAGAGGCGAGCAGCTAGGTTTATTACTGGTAGGTTCGACCAATGCGCGAGTGTCACGGAAATGCTCTGGCAACTCAATTGGGGATCGCTGGAGGAAAGACGACGTTCTTTTTGTGAATTTCTGTTGAGTAAATTTAGAGGGCCGGAATTTGAAGCTGAGTGTAGTACGATCTTGCTACCGCCTATTTATATTTCGCGTAGTGATCACAATGACAAGATAAGAGAAATTAGGGCTCGTACGGAGGCATATAGGCATTCGTTTTTCCCTCGTTCTATTTGGGGGTGGAATAGGAAAGGAAATGCCTAGTAGCAACGCACCTTACGGTGGATTGCGCAGTATGTATGTAGATGTAGATGTTGAAGACTGTCATTTATGCGTGGATGATACATGGTGAAATTGACTTGCAAGTTGTATTTATATAGCGTGCAGTACACAAATAGCTTCAGCTTGTGCTCTTATTTCAACAATTATAAAATTACTAGATGCGGGACGCTTTTGCCACTTTGCGGGACATTCTCAGAACTATCCCAATGCGGGACAACGAGTCCAAATGCGGGTCTGTCCCGCAGAATCCGGGATGCTTGGACGCCTTAGTATATACTTGTAGGGGGCTGAGCAGCCTCAACCACTGCCGTGCTTGTTCGGCATAGACTGCTGCCAGAGGCGATGAGAAGGGGCTGGCCACATGTTGCAGCGCAGACAGCAACAGGTGGATTCTGGGAGCGCCTTGCGGTGCAGTGGACGAGCGTCCTAAAGCCAGTTGTACGCGATCCACTTTGTGGTGAACACTGACTACTCCAAGTGCGTGCGCCTTTCGTGTCTGTGTCTAAAGCAGCGGCCAACGCTATCGCCAGTGACTCCAAGACGTCAATGATCTATGATTCTGCCGAATGTGGAGTTCTAAATTTCCGAGTGTTCACTTTTTTTTCTTTCAATGAAGTCCCCTCCCGGACATCCGATTGGGGGACAGTTTTACGTCCGGATTGATTTCCACTGAGAAGTTCCATCATGAGTTTCACAGCATGCCATTTAGCGTTACCCGTAGTGCACCACGTGGAGGTGGCATACGTATCCAAATTGGAGGTTCTTCAAAATCAAGCTCTACGCCTGATTATAGGAGCAGTAAAAACAACACCAATTTCGGCTCTTCAAGCAGCGACTCGCATTCCACCTCTAAAATCAGAAATTATGAGACTGACACTATTCCAATATGAAAAATTAACCAGATTACCAAATGACACATATTGGTAGAACTACCAACATCATGCTAAATGGCTGAAAACACAGAAAGGCTTTATGCAATGTATTGATGCAGTAAGACAAGACCACTGTCCACCAATCAGTAAAGAAGACTTCGCTGCCCCAGTCAGTCCACTTAAACTATGCCCAGTCGTATTCAGACTTCAACTGAATGAAAAGGTTGTTAAGACAGAAACGAATAAAGAACTTCTTAAAAATATGACTCTAGAAATGATAAATGGTAACTACACACAAACAGAATGGCTACATATATATACAGATGGATCCTTGACTGAAGCTTTGTTTTTACAAAGCTTTAGGACAGTATTACTCCCATTCTGATGGAGAGTTGGAGGCAATAAACCTGGCACTGAAACAATTTTTGTCCATATCCATGGGTCACAAAAAGGTTGTTATATTTTGTGATTCAACTTCTGCAATACAGGCAATTGCATCCTTCCAAACAACTCTAAGTGCTTGCATAAATGATATAAAACCCTCTATTGCCTCAATCACCAAAGCTGGAACTGAAATAGTTTTTCAGTGGATACCAGTACATACAGCTATACATGGCAATAAAATGGCGGACTTTCTAGCTAAAAAAGGAACCAAGATTTCTCAAACAAATTGCCCAAAATTATCATACATCTCCATTAAAATACTCATCAACAATAGTTTCAAGAGGATGTTTTATGATCACAAGACAAGGACAAGGAAAAACATGGCTTCTACTGTTAGAAGAGAAGAACGCAATTCCCAAACACCCACGAAGGGAAACTGTGGCAGAATTTTGAAGAATTACTGGCCACGACTGCCTTGCGGAACACCTGCACAGGATTGGCATCTTATCCTCACCGAAGTGTGTTATATGTGAAAGAGAAGACACCATTATGAATTGGGAGCATCTCAGAAACTGTGAAAGACTGCAGTATTGTAACGGGATGTTCAAATGTTTGTAAATCTTATGGGACTTAACTAAGGGGTCATCAGTCCCTAAACTTACAAACTACTTATGAACTACTTACGAACTAGGACGGCACAAATATCCATGCCCGAGGGGTGATTCGAACCCCCGACCGTAGCGGCCGTGCAGACCGTGACTGGAGCGCCTCAGTCCCCTTGGCCACCGCGGCCGGCTGACGGGATGTCAGATGGTCAATTGTATTGGAAAGTTAGAAGACTAATGACTATGTATCAAATGTCTGAGCATTAAATAAATAAATTTCCGAGTGTGCTGCAGAATGCGCATGCGCAAAAGCAAGAAATTGGAGTGGCGTCGGAGTTCATTTATATCACAAATACAGACGAAATATCTACAAACAGAAAAACATTTACGTTTTACAGGGTTACTGCGTACACTATGCATAAATAGTAACGTTAATATATAAAAGTGTTTTAACGAAAATTATTTCAGTAGTGAAACAGTCATAATTATTAGACGAGAAAATTATTTTCGACGATGTTCAGACAACTTACGGGTATGCTGCCGGGTGACGTCGTCGACAACCGCCGATATTTCGGCAGGAGGACACCCTGCCATTCTCAAGGCACAACTGCACTTAAGGAAGCAATGTGCAAGCGTATTTAATACCTCGGTTTGCAAAGGGTAAACAAGGAACATAACACACACAGTACAGGTCACAGCAGAGTCAACACAACCAAAGATGACCAAACATCAAAAATATCGATAGTGACTGTTAATCAACAGGCGAGGCAGCATGAATTTTGTCCCTCTGTTTTTTGACGAGAGACAGTGCCGGATTCCAAGCAGAATTTAAACAAAAGTCACCATCTCTGTTTATAAGGTCGCTTGCTAGTTTAATTACAACAGCTTCCTTAATAACACTACCCCAATAGGTGGAAGTGCATGCCAGGGATCTCCTTGTTGTTGTATTCCATAGGATGACCGGTGCCAAGACAGTGTTCTGCAACAGCGGATTTGTCTGGCTGTTGTAAGCGCGTGTAACGTTTATGTTCAATACACCGGTCTTCCATAGTCCTGATTGTCTGACCAATATATGACATACCACAGCTGCAAGGAATACGATATACACCTGCCTTACGCAAACCAAGATCATCCTTTACGCACCCCAGAAGGTGGTCGAAAAACACATTTCACTTCATATTTCCGCAAAATACGACCAATCTTGTAGGAAACGCTTCCTGCGTAAGGCAAAAAAGCCGTAGATTTAGGTGCCACTTCATTATTATCATATAGCATACCGGTAAGTTGTTTGAACATTCATTACGCCGGGAAAAGTTAAGGTTTCACATTTTCGACGATATTTTTCTGTTAACAAGAAAACAAGGCATGAAAACTGGCATAAAAATGCGCTTTTAACTGAATTGTCGATAGTTTTTGACGTGTTTGCAAGTATAAATTTTCTTCAGCAAATAGATGTAGGTTTTGAAATCTTTGGATCACACTCTTCCTGTTTTCAAGGTTCTCAAAAGTGTACAGCTTTTACCACACGACATTTTACAAGAACATTAAGTATATATTACCCTTTTGACATTAAATCAATTCTCATATCCTGCTCCTACGTAAAAAGTGCTCTCATACCGTCACTTCATCATTTTGTTGCGGAATTACACATCAGACAACTCTACAGTTTTCGTGCTGACGTGTGAACGAAAACGACCAATCGAAACACAGGGGAAACTCAGTACGGAAATAACACCCCAGGGGCGCTGCAGTAGCCCGCTCGTCTCGAGAAGTCAAAAGTCTATCGTGTAAAAGAGGCTTAAGGCGCCTTACCGCCGAGAACGCGGTTGCTAGCCGTCAGAGGTTCGAGTTCTCTCTAGGACATGTGTCTGTGTTGTCCTTAGGTTAGTTTAAGTAGTTTGCAAGACTAGGGACTGCTGTCCATAGTAATTTGGTCCATCAGGTTTACAAACATTTCGGGGCGCCTTGAGAACAACGCCAGTTTCCTCGGAGCTACCATCTGCAACTCAAAGATCAGTTTGTCAGGTTACAGGATTTATGATCTTACGAGGAGAGGACGCCTACTTACCATCTCTGACTTTGTCCAAAACTCTGATACATGTAGGGCGAGGTGAAACATTAAAGTGCCGGAAGTGGGAACTTCAGATGGCCAAGCGTTTAGGAAATAAAAGGAATTTTAGTACGGATCTATCAACAAATGCACCTTTATCAGTTGTCTCTGTGTGAGTGTGTTTAGAAAGCGGTGTTTCTACATCTACATCTACATGGGATACTCTGGAAATCACATTTAAGTGCCTGGCAGAGGGTTCATCGAACCACCATTATACTACTGTATTTATCTCCCATTCAATTCTCGAATAGCATGCGGGAAGAAAGAACACCTGAATCTCTCCGTTCGAGCTCTGATTTCTTGTATTTTATTCTGATGATCATTTCTACCTAAGGAAGCGGGAACCAACAACATATTTTCGCATTCGGAGGAGAATGTTGGCGATTGGAGTTTCGTGAGTAGACCACGCCGCAGCGATAAGCGCCGATGTTGTTCCCCATCCCAGATCCTGTATCATTTCCGTAACTCTGTCTCCCCTGTACCGTGACAATACGAAACGAGCTGCCCTTCTTTGGACTCTTTCGATGTCCTCCGTCAAACCCACCTGATAAGGATTCCACACTGGGCAGCAATACTCCAAAAACGGACGGACAAGCGTAGTGTATGCAGTTTCTTTTGTAGTTATGTTGCATCTTTTAAGGGTTTTGCCAGTCTATGGTTCGCCTTTCCCACGAATCTACGTGTCCTTTCCAGTTTTAAGACTGAAGTAAATCCTAGGTATTTTGTGGAGTTTACGGCCTTCACTTTTGATTGATTTATCTTATAAACAAAGTTTAACGGATATCTTTTCGTACTCATGTGGACGACTTCACACTTCTCATTACTTAGAGTCAATTCCCAATTTTTACACCATACTGATATCTTATTCAGATCATTCTGCAGTTGGTTTTGATCTTCAGATGATTTTACTAGACGGTAAATGACGGCGTCATCTGCAATCAACCTAAGAGAGCTACTTAGATTTTCCCCTAAATCGTTTATGTAAATAAGGAACAGCAGAGGACCAATAACACTACCCCGTGGAACGCCCGATATGACCTCTGTTTTAGTCGATGCCTTATCATCAATTACTACGAACTGTGTTTTCTCTGACAGGAAATCCCCTAAAATGTTCAAATGTTTGTATAGTTTATGGGACTTATCTACGGGGTCATCAGTCCCTAAACTTATAAACTACTTATGAACTAGCAAACACTAAGGACGGCACAAATATCCATGCCCGAGGGGGGATTCGAAGCCCCGACCGTAGTGGCGAAATCTCCTAGCCAATCGCAAATTTGGGGCGATATACCATAAGCACGCAATTTAATTAAAAGCCGTTTGTGAGGTACGGTGTCAAAAGTCTTCTGGAAATCAAGAAATACGGAATCGATTTGCGAACCCTTGTCGATAGCACCCATCACTTCGTGTGAATAAAGAGGTCGTTGTGTTTCGCATGAACGATATTTTCTAAATCCGTGTTGACTTTGGGTCAATAGATCGTTCTGTTCGAGTTAATTTATAATATTTGAATACAGGATATGTTCCAAACTGTTTGGCTCAACTGTGGGAGGTCGGATTCTTATTACAAAGGTCGCGGGATCAACTACGCTCGGCGGCGAATGTTTTTGTGCTCCGTGGCAACACCACTGAAGTTAACCCTAACATCGTATGATAACGGTCCTATCACAATCCCCTGGGACAACCCTGACGATACCCAAGTCTCTGACGAACACTCGCCATCGAGGACAACGTACTGCATTCTATTACGTAAGTATTCTATTACAGAAGTAGTCTTATACGAACAGACACATATTTGGGTACCTTCTGCTTCCTTAGCAATCTGCAGTGCTGGATCTTATTCGCAAGAGTTAGCCGCTTTCGCTCAGTTAGTACTAACTAGGCAGAGATCGAATCTGCATTTGATACACACCTCTTTGACGCTTGTGCAGAAAGCGTGTAGTGTTCTGATGGATCCCATTTTTAATTAAAAGTCACAAGAATTCAGAACTCTTTGGAGTAATCCTCGCAATGTCCTTATCACTCACTCTTTCTGGTTTATCCAGGAGCTCGTAAAAAAATTAAGACGAAAATAAAAAATTAAGTACTGATTTACGTTGCTTGCTTACACTTGCGGCTTGTCTGCAAAGGACGTTTTATCCGTTAGTACTCTTCTGTTATATTTTCACATATTAACTCATTCCATGACCGTGCAGACTTGCTCCTATTGGATCCTGCGGAAGTGGCGTACGATGTCAACGCACCGCCATTTTCTACCTTGTGTACGTGATACCACGCAATCTTTAACTTTGAATAGCCCTAACTAGTGTACTTTTATTGAAAGTCACGAAAGATTTCACGTCGACTAAAGACGGATCCGCATGTAACCCAGTAAGGCTTAAAAAATAAATAAATAAAAGTCTGAAAGCAGAAATGAATACTGGAAATCTATAATCGAATAGCAATGCAAGATTGTGCATTTATATATATATATATATATATATATATATATATATATAGGGTATCCCAGCTATCTTGTCCACCCAAAATATCTCTGGAACAATAACAGCTATTGGAAAACGACTTTCACCGGTATCAATCAATGTACGGCTGGGGCCCATGAATGTACATATTTGGAAACATTCTAAAACGAAAGCAAATGTGTTTTTTAACACAAACTTATGTTTTTTTAAATGAACACCCTATATTTTTGCTTCAGAAATCCATAGCATGACAAATCGCATAAACAATGGCATTGCATCGCAATATTCCATTTACATCCCGAGATATTGCGACGCGAAGTTGACGCTTGAAATACGCGAAACGCGCGGCTAGCGCACATCCTGAGCAGTAAGTGTATATATATATATATATTTCAAAACTCTTAGATAAACGGTAAGAAACTCCCGGTACTGATAAGTTACTAGTTTAGTCCCCTCAAACCAACAACGGGAGAGTCACTCTCCAACATTCACGACAAGCTTAAATACACGGCGCGCCTTAAGAAAAAATTTCCACGATTTTTATTGTGGGTAATTTTTGATTCTTGTGTTTGTACATTTTCATGGAATTGAAGCTTATCTTGTTCGAGGTAGGGTTCAATCTCCATTTTTCTGTAAAGAATTTGTATTAGTACTTTAGTTACTTTATTTATACTGATTCTGTATTTCATTGCTCAGTTAAGGAATGCTCTACTGCCATTACTTTTTCAGTTATTGTGACTTCGTGTGGCACTGAAATTCAACGCACTTATCACCTACTGTATATTAACAGCTTGACCAATGTCTCTTTTACCACTGACGTAGGGGAAAGGAAGCATTTATCCTCTACCCATTCCTGATTTGCTATTATGACATTTAACTTCATGAGAGTAGTGAGAACAAAATAAAAGCAAATAACCGCCACTCTTCAGTTTTTAAAAACAGTTCATGCTGTGAGACAAATTGTGTTGCAGTTCATGGGCCGTTGCCTACGAACAGGAGTCGTTAGAGACGGCACATTGTTTGGAAACAAAGGTGTACCTTCATGCGAACGCCAGGGTCGTTTGTTTGCCAAGTACTGCGTAAATCAGAACGATTGCTTTTAAGATGTCAAGCGAACGTGACATACGAATTCATGCAGGGATAAACATTGTGCTTCGAAGAACAGCATAGGCATCGCTATTGACTGGAGGTGAGAAATGTCCAGAACTTTACCGTCCATCTGCGTTATCGACTGGTAGATAAATAATTAAACTGTTTTAAGCTACGAGTTTCAAACACAAATATTCACTACAGGACTGAAAAAACTCTAGTACTGTAGCAGAGAGCACTGAAGAAAAAATCGAGAATTATTTCATGTGAATTTCAGCAGAAAAATTCCTCCAACTAGATTTTGAATGTGATCTTGATACTGCCTTCCTACCATCTCTGCTCAGTTCACCAACGTCTTTTCCTGCTGTTAGTGTGCAGATAGTACACAATTCCGGTCATAGTTGGAGTTCTGTTGTAACACGTCGTACCTTCGTGCACGTCATGGGAACAGTTAGTGTTGCTATCCAATGTATTTAAATAACCAGTAAGCTACTTCGTAGTTATAGCTAGAAGATGGCAAGAATGGACAAATCTGAAGAAATTTCCGTTTCTTTAGTGACACTAAAGAAAGTTCAAACGGTGATATTCTTGAGAACAATCACGATAAATTGAAAAGTCATGTTTTAAAGTCGCCAAGAACTGCTAGTAAATCTTTATTATTTTGATCTTCTGATCATCTTAAGTTGCTGATGTTTGGGATAGGCGATCTTCTTTGAAATCGTGATTAATATTACACCAAGATCAAATATATAATTAAATATAATCCTCTGCAGTCGGATTGGTCAATGTGTCCTTGGTGGCGGAGTGGTCAACGCGTCTGCCTAGTAAGCAGGAGATCCCGGGTTCGAATCCCTGCCGGGCACAAATTTTCATTCGCCGCACACATTGATATTACGTCTAAACCTACTACAGTAAGGCCATAAGTGATCGCAAATTGCGATTTATTTCATTAATAAAGAAATTGTTTTGATGGCGGTTTTCGGTTCGCTGAGGTATCTTCTTTTGGTCTGGGTTGCTCTAAGATACCAGACCAGAAGGCGGTACCTCAAACAGCCGAAACCGATAGTAATTGTATTTTATTTATTAATTTATTATTTTATTTTAACTCCTTTTTTTGCGATCTTAGCATGGCATTAATCTGACATCCGATCATCTTCAGGTAGGCCTATCATTAAGTGGTCGATATTATCTGAATATTTTCTAATACAGTATTAGTTATGTAAAGTATGCAAAATGCTGAATAGGTAACAGACTGCAAAATAACTTTACTTTCCACAACTTACGCGTTTCCGCGATAGCCATAATCAGAAGTCTTTCTTCTGTAAATGTAATGCTTCTTGGCCTCTTGTACAGCCCAGACGGCAGAGAATCACACAGTTGTGACAATATTAGTAGTGCGCTGCTTGACACAGTCGCCTGGATTAAATATCACTGCGTTAAGTCATGAAAATGGAACGAGCATGCAGGGACAGTTATGGGGAGGGAGGATGGCCGAATTCAGATTGTTAAGAAAATTCTGTGAAAGTATGGCTCACCTGTAAATGAGACCGCTTATATAACACCAGTGCGACAGATTCTTGGTACTGCTCAAGGGTTTCGAATCCCTACCATATCGGTTTACAGGAAGACAGAGGCAACTGAGGGACAGCTTGCAAGATTTGTCACTGCTACGTTCGAGCAGCAAGCGAGTGTTACACTTTTTCGGTAACTCAAGTGGGAATGACTGGAGAAAAAATGACATTCATGAAGGGAAAAACTGTTCAGGACATTTAGAGGGCCAGCATTTGAAATTGACTGCAGAAAGATTCTGCTGCTACCAGCTTACATTTCAAGCAAGGAATATAAAGATAAGAGAAATTAGGGCTCGTGCGGAAGGATAGATAGTCGTTTGTCCCTCGTTCTATTTGGGAGTGCACCTTGCCATGTATTGCGGCGTATATACGTAGATGTAGAAGAAAGTCTTCAAACTTCGGATTTGTACTTTTATACCTACCTACATAATAACTCCGGATGTAGCAAACTAACTGCAATCGTGTGCAGCTGTGGTTACGTAACGAATCCCCGTGCTAAGGTATTTAGTGCTTGGCATCTTTCTTCAAGTCTTGTCGCCATGCAACTTTCCAGCATTGTAATGAAGAGAGTCGTACTTTCCTATGACTAACCCAGTCGCGGTGGTACAACGAAGTGGGTTGGCCGCATGCGTCATGTGCCTGTTCTCTCCATACTAATTCTGTTGTGCTGCATATCGGTTTCAACAGGAGTGCAAGCTGTCGCTGTACTTTTTCTGAACCAGAAACAGATAATTAACCTTTGTTTCAACATTGCATGCGCGTGGCATAACAATTTACTGTACCTTAATCTGGGAAGAACATCGTTTACATATTTTCCCTTGCCGGTTTAGGTTATCCTGATTCACTAAGCCGTTAAAGGCGAATGAGAGAGGACTCAATATCCTTCTACAACACTGTCGATGTAGGTAAAGGATTACCGGGCAACGCAAAATAAATAAATAAATAAATAAATAAATAAAAACCCTCGCCAGAGATTAATATTATTTACCAGATCCGACCTCAGACGCAGACATTTCTACAGTCCTTAATCACTTTCCACTTCATATACATTTGTAATACATCTATATTTATAAATGTGAATGTCTGTTCGGTGTACGTTTATCACGTCTGAACCACAAGACGTAAAGAGCTAAAAATTTGTACAGTTACTAATGTCGACCCGGGGAAGACTTTAGGCACGGTTTTATGGCGATCGGATAGCTCTATATATATATATATAATGTGAATGTCTGTTCGGTGCCCGAATGACAAGACGCAGAGACTTAAATATTGGTACAGTTACTAATTTAAACCTTTTTTTAGGGACTGTTTTATAGCGATCTGATAGATATTTAGTAATTTCAAGAATATAACGCGAAATGCGAAACAATAATTACTCTTTGAAAATTATATCTACTCTTTGAAAATGGTTTTATTGGTTGCATTGTTGCTTGCGGTTTGATAATGATAAAATGGTGGATTATATTGGGATGGAAAGTTATCGGTGTATATAAAATTCTACGTGTGTGTGTGTTAAAATTTCGCTCTGCAACGAAAACTACAGAACTCAAACGAATGGTCTGCGTGTAATTGTTGTCCGAAGTCTCCCGTTGCATACCATAGTAGTTCCATGCCGATAGCTATAAGGAGGTGAAAGATATGGTGGTTGAAAGTCGTCAAATTATAAAAAAATTCGGACTGAAGGCCAGCGATGACGTTTGCGACTCTATAGCAAGGAGGTTATATACAGGAAACGTGATGCCACTGACCATATTTTTGATCTATGTGTGCTACAATGTCTTCAGCTCTTTCTATGAATGGATAAGCATGTGAATAGGGAAATATAATAATAAATAAAGCAGTAAAAAAGATATTTCCTTTAATACAGACATACAGCACTTTTACAAATGAATACATACCTGCAAAATTATACAATTGTACAATATATAACTCAATAAATATGAGATGGTACGCATTTCATATGTCATTTGTGTTTTGATTACTATCTTTCTTTGTTTTGATAGTTATAATTTTGTACATTACGCGAGACAGCCTTACTTCTTATTTATTCTCCGATAAATATAGCATGTTTTTAGAAAAAACGAGATGGACAGAGGGAAAAAGGATAGGAGAAGTACTAACTCAAAGCACGAATAAATAAATAAATACCCGCGCAAAGCCGGGTTTTCAGCTAGTAAACCTATATATTGTAATGCACACGACGGTTGCGAAAGAAGATTTCAGAAAAAAGGGTGTTATCTCACAATTGTACGAGACAACATTTGATACCGCGCAGAATGGGCATTACTCTAAAGTACCCTACATCTACACTGGTACACCTACTTAATATCGTGTACGGCCCCCACGAGCACACAGAAGTCCCGCAAGACGACGTTACATGGCCTCCACTAATGTCTGAAGCAGTGCCAGTGGGAACTGATCCCATGCAACCTGTAGGGCTGTTCACAAACCGTAAGAGTACGAAGGGGTGGAGATCTCTTCTGAATAACGCGTTACAAGGCATCCCAGATATCTACATTTGAAGTGCATGGCAGAGGGTTCACCGAAACGTTTCTATGACATTTTTCTACCGTCCCTTCATTTAATAGTGCATGGGACAAAGGAGCACCAAAATGGCCGCGTGGTCTAAGGCGTCAAGCTACGAACTGGGCGGTCGTTCTCGCCGCAGTTTCGAGTCCACCCTGTAGATGTATGTGGTTGTAGACGGAAATTGAAAAACAGAAAATTTGGGAAATACCGACGGTACAACAGAAAGGTGAAGTTCACTACTACTTTGTTAGTTCCTTTTTGTCCTGTTTTCCCCCATAGTTGCTGTATTATATTATTATAGTGTAGATATTTATGTTTTCCGTGCCGGCCGCGGTGGCCGAGGGGACTGAGGCGCTCCAGTCACGGTCTGCACGGCCACTACGGTCGGGGGTTCGAATCCCCCCTCGGGCATAGATTTTCTGCCGTCCTTAGTGTTAGCTAGTTCATAAGTAGTTTGTAAGTTTAGGGACTGATAACCCCGTAGTTAAATCCCATAAGCTATACAAACATTTGAACATTATGTTTTCCGTCTATGCACCTGAATTAATAAAATATTTTATAGCCATATGCATTTCGCATTTATTTGGAAGGCATCATCAGTGGCCTGTAATATACATGATTATGTTTTAAAATATTTCATATTTAAGTTTCTTAGTATTTTTAGGTTATGAACAGTTCTGATGTGTTATTTATGAATAGTGGATGTTGTTACTTACAATATTTCGTGAATATTACTTTACATTGGTGGCTTCCGGATGTTCTGCTTATGTTCATTTTGCGTTGTTTGTTATTCCAGCACTTCACAGCTAGCACCACTAGGCACATGCCATTTTGTTTGTGTTGTGTTTTTGTTTTGGTTGGTGTTGCCAACTGTTGAGTATGTGTTTGTCCTATCATTGCTTTATGTCAGAGAGAGAGATAGAGAGTTTTCGATGTGATTGCATAGAGACCTGCACCAGATACTGGTGTATTAATTTTTTTCCACACACACACACAAGCACAAAACTAAATAATAATAATAATAATAATAATAATAATGAGTGGAAAAAAAATTAATACACCAGTACAACAGAAAGGTGAAGTTCACTACTACTTTGTTAGTTCCTTTTGTCCTGTTTTCCCCCATAGTTGCTGTATTATATTATTATAGTGTAGATATTTATGTTTTCCGTGCCGGCCGCGGTGGCCGAGGGGACTGAGGCGCTCCAGTCACGGTCTGCACGGCCACTACGGTCGGGGGTTCGAATCCCCCCTCGGGCATGGATTTTCTGCCGTCCTTAGTGTTAGCTAGTTCATAAGTAGTTTGTAAGTTTAGGGACTGATAACTCCGTAGTTAAATCCCATAAGCTATACAAACATTTGAACATTATGTTTTCCGTCTATGCACCTGAATTAATAAAATATTTTATAGCCATATGCATTTCGCATTTATTTGGAAGGCATCATCAGTGGCCTGTAATATACATGATTATGTTTTAAAATATTTCATATTTACGTTTCTTAGTATTTTTAGGTTATGAACAGTTCTGGTGTGTTATTTATGAATAGTGGATGTTGTTACTTACAATATTTCGTGAATATTACTTTACATTGGTGGCTTCCGGATGTTCTGCTTATGTTCATTTTGCGTTGTTTGTTATTCCAGCACTTCACAGCTAGCACCACTAGGCACATGCCATTTTGTTTGTGTTGTGTTTTTGTTTTGGTTGGTGTTGCCAATTGTTGAGTATGTGTTTGTCCTATCATTGCTTTATGTCAGAGAGAGAGATAGAGAGTTTTCGATGTGATTGCATAGAGACCTGCACCAGATACTGGTGTATTAATTTTTTTCCACACACACACACAAGCACAAAACTAAATAATAATAATAATAATAATAATGAGTGGAAAAAAAATTAATACACCAGTATCTGGTGCAGTTCTCTATGCAATCACACCGAAATCTCTCTCTCTCTCTCTCTCTCTCTCTCTCTCTCTCTCTCTCTCTCTCTCTCTCTCTCTCTCTCTGACGTAAACCAAAGATAGGACAAACACATCTTCACAGGATACTCTGCAAATCACATTTAAGTGCCTGGCAGAGGGTTCATCGAACCACCATTATACTATTTATCTCGCATTCCATTCTCGAATAGCGCGCGGGAAGAAAGAACACCTGAATCTCTCCGTTCGAGAATTGGCAACACCAACCAAAACAAAAATACAACACAAACAAAATGGCATGTGCCTAGTGGTGCTATATGTGAAGTGCTGGAATAACAAAAAAAAATGTTCAAAAGTTTGTATAGCTTATGGGACTTAACTACGGGGTCATCAGTCCCAAAACTTACAAACTACTTACGAACTAGCTAACACTAAGGACGGCACAAATATCCATGCCCGAGGGGGGATTCGAACCCCGATCGTAGTGGCCGTGCAGACCGTGACTGGCGCACCGCAGTCCCCTCGGCCACCGCTGCTGGCTGCTGGAATAACAAACAACGCAAAATGAACATAAGCAGAACAGCCGGAAGCCACCAATGAGCACTAGATGTAAAGTAATATGACTGTTTATAACCTAAAAATACTAAGAAACGTAAATATGAAATATTATAAAACGTAATCATGTATATATTACAGGGCATTGATTTCCAAGTAAAGGCGAAATGCATATGGCAATACAATATTTTATTAATTCAGTTGCGTAGACGGAAAACTTAACTATCTACACTATAATAATATATCACTACTACTTGTGGGTCGGTGCCGCAGATCCAGTGACATCTGGGACGAGTTCCACGGCCGGGAAAATCGCTCTTTGAGGGCATCCGGTGCCATTAGCAAGTTACTAAATCAGCGCGCTGGACTTCCTGACAGTTTGTCGGTCAGGTCAGCTGCTGAAATCTAGCAGCGCGTGTTTCTCCTTAATTATCCCTACATTTCAGATCGGCGTCGAGGTCACTGGTGTCGAGTAAGAGGACGCGCATGCCCTTGCCTGGGAGCTGGTTGCGTCATCGCCGGGCTGTGCTGGCAGTGTGTGAGCAGCGAGGCCGCCGTGTAAACCAACGGCACTCCGGAATTGCGTTCTGGCTGATTTTATTTCTAAAGCGTTACATAATTAATACAGGGTGTCCAGAAAAGGACTCCCTGATTTCAAAATTAAATATCTCGAAAACAAAGATCGATAGAGGAATGCAGTAAATGGTATGTTTATTGTGAAAGCTGTAAGAATGTTTATACAGCAGTTTGAAATAATAGTTACAAAAGCTGCTAACAGATGGCGCTGTAATCGCCATTCGTAATGCCTAGTATAGTGATCCGAAGCCCAGAGCGATCAGCTCCACTATTGAAACGTGAAAGGAGGTTAGCGTACCGAAGGAAGAGATTAAAACCATGTACTCCATTGAACAACGCGTTTTTCTGGTGCTAGAGTACCACAGGTTAGAAGAGAGTCCTACGGCAACAAGGCCAAGTTTTCAAGCACGATTTAATGTTCCAAAAGGACCCGATGCGAAAACCATTCTTACGCTCTTCGCAAAATTTCAACGATCAGGCAGCGTAACTGATGATCTAGTGGGGCATGTTGGCCGCATGCAAACCGCAGTTACGCCTGAAAATATCGCCACAGTTTCTGGAATTATTCAGCAAAATCCAATGTCATCCGTCCGTAGAATTGCATCTGAGACTGGTTTGAAGCGTTCCAGCACGCAGAAAATACTGAGAAAGAGCCCCAAACGCACCAGGCCATACCCGTACGAGCTGTACAACAAAGGGTTGCCTTTGCTAATCAGATGCTCACAATGATTGTTAGCGAAGGATTCGATGTTGGCTGCATCTGGTTTACAGATGAAGCACACTTTCACCTGAATGGATACGTGAATAAGCAGAACTGGCGATTTTGGGGTTCCAAAAAGCCATATTGGTGTGAAGCGGAACCCCTGTATTCTCCTAAAGTTACAGTGTGGGCTGCAATATGCAGCAGAGGCATTATTGGCCCTTTTTTAATTCGAGAAACGGTCACTGGTGCACGTTACGTTGCACTTTTGAAACAATTTGTCGCCACAAAGCAAGCGTTAGAGGATCGATCAGGTACTGAATGGTTTATGCAAGATGGAGCCCGACCACATCGGACCGAACAAGTGTTTTGCTTTCTTGAGGAATACTTCGGGAATAGAGTCATTGCTTTGGAATATCCCAAATTTACTGATGCAGGCATGGATTGGCCTCCATATTCGCCAGATTTGACACCCTGGTATTTTTTTTATTTTTTTATTTTTATTTTTTTTTTTTTTTTATTATTGTGGGGCACAGTGAAAGACATGGTCTACCCGAAGCATCCCGCCACGCTGACGAGCTTGAATCGGCGATCTCTGTGGCATGTGAATCCATTTCGGTTGAGACACTACGAAATGTGATGGCGAATTTCATTCTTCGTTTACGCCGCCTCTGTAGTGCCAATGGTGAAAATTTTGAAAACATTGTAATGTGATTGTTTGCAAAGAGTGTTTTCATACGATTATTTCACTTATGTATGCTGATATGAGCTGTACAGCGCCATCTGTTAGCAGCTTTTGTAACTATTATTTCAAACTGCTGTATAAACTTCTTACAGCTTTCACAATAAACATACCGTTTACTGAATTCCTCTATCGATCTCTGTTTTCGAGATATTTAATTTTGGAATCAGGGAGCCCTTTTCTGGACACTCTGTAGGTTTGTTGTTTGCTGTGAGAATTCTTGAACATATTATCAGTTCTAATATAGTAAATTTCCATGAGACGGAAAAGGTTCTATCCATGCATCAAAACGACTTTAGGAAGCATAGATCGTGCGAAACCCAGCTTGCCTTTTTTTTTCTCATGACATATTGCGTGCTTTGGACGAAGGACACAAGACAGACCGTATTTCTAGATTTTCCCGTGGCGTTTAAGACACGGTACCGCACTACAGACTGCTAACGAAAGTACGAGCTTATGGAATAGGTACCCAAACATGTGAGTGGCTCGAAGACTACTTAAGTTCAAAATGTTCAAATGTTTGTAGAGTCTATGGGACTTAACAACGGGGTTATCAGTCCCTAAACTTACAAACTACTTATGAACTAGCTACAACTAAGGACGGCGCAAACATCCATGCCCGAGGGGAGAATCGAACCCCCGACCGTAGTGGCCGTGCAGACCGTGACTGGAGCGCCTCAGTCCCCTCGGACACCGCGGCCGGCACTACTTAAGTGATTAGGTAGTACTGCTGTGAAGCTGGTTAGGTCGCAAATTCTTTATCATTGGTCACACTTCATGTATAGCGTGCCCTCAAAAATGACGCGTTTCGGCTTTACCATCATCAAAAAAATGTTCAAATGTTTGTTAAGCTTAAGGGACTTAACTACGGGGTCATCAGTCCCTAAACTTACAAACTGCTTATGAACTACCTACAACTAAGGACGGCACAAATATCCATGCCCGAGGGGGGATTCGAACCCCCGACCGTAGTGGCCGTGCAGACCGTGACTGAAGCGCCTCAGTCCCCTCGGCCACCGCAGCCGGCTTTACCATCATCAGATTAGCATCTACAAACATAAAAATAACACAATTTCTTACATGACATAAAAAGCAGTAAGTTACATTTCATATTAAAAATGATGATTTACGTCGTGTTATACCTCTTCCGTGCCATGTGCAAAGTGAACAGATGTAAGAAGTTGTTTGATACACATACAAAAAAAAAAAAAAAAAAAAAAAAATGTTCAAATGTTTGTATAGTCTATGGGACTTAACTACGGGGTCATCAGTCCCTAAACTTACAAACTACTTATGAACTACTTACGAACTAGGACGGCACAAATATCCATGCCCGGGGGGGATTCGAACCCCCGACCGTAGTGGCCGTGCAGACCGTGACTGAAGCGCCTCAGTCCCCTCGGCCACCGCGGCCGGCGATACACATACATAAGCAGACTACAAACTTTAACACATTCGGTACTGTCCAGGTGGCATTATATATTATATATCACATAAGCTTACGTATATTAATTACATAGGGCGGTTGTGCACTTATTGTACAAAGTATAAAAGATACAAAGGTTTTAAAAGAACAATTGTACAAAGGCTTTTAAAAAACAAAAATTATCATTGATTTGTCAGCTGTTAAACCTTTTTGTTGTTAATCATGACAGGCTATACAAGAACGTAAATCATAATTTTAATATGAAAAAAAAAACACGCTATACATGAAGTGTGACCTATAATAATGAATTTTCGACCTAACCAGCTTCACATCAGTAGTAACTAATCATTTCATCATGGTCGCCTGCCTACTCAACGACTTTATGTCGCATTTACTACTTAAGTAGTAGAACCCAGTCAAGTTGTCCTCGATGGCGAGTGTTCATCATAGACTAGGGTATCATCAAGGCCGGCCGCGGTGGCCGAGGAGACTGAGGCGCTCCAGTCACGCTCTGCACGGCCACTACGGTCAGGGGTTGGAATACCCCCTCGGGCATGGATATTTGTGCCGTCTTTACAATTAGCCAGTTCATAAGTAGTTTGTAAGTTTAGGGACTGATGACCCCGTAGTTAAGTCCCATAAGCTATACAAACATTTGAAACATCTGTATTATCAGGGGTGCCCCAGGGAAGTGTGATAGAACCGCTATTATTTTCTATCTATATAAATGATCTGATGGACAGAGTGAGTTGCAGTCTGCGGCTGTTTGCTAATGACGTTGTGGTGCATGGGAGGGTGTTCTCATTAGATGACTTTAGTAGTATGCAGGATGAGCTGGACAATATTTCTAGGTGATGTGAGGAATGGCAACTAGCGCTAAAAGTAGAAAAATGTAAGGTGATGCAGATGAGTAGGAAAAACAATGCCGTAATGTTCGAATACAGCATAAGTAGTGTGATGCTTGACAGTCTCTTCAATTAAATACCTAGACGTAACGCTGCGCAGGGATATGAAATGCAACGAGCATATAAGAACAGTAGTGGGGAAGTCAAATGGTCGACTTCGCTTTATTGGGAGAATTTTGGGAAGGTGTGATCCGTCTGCAAAGGAGACCGCATTGAAACCGCTTGAACGACCCAGTCTTAAGTATTGCTCAAGTTCATTATTATGTCTGTTCCAAGGGAACAGACGTTGGCGGTGATCCGCAGCAGAGATAAATATATCCGTATATATGCTTCGCAAATCGCGAAATATCCCATGCGGGACTTACACTATAACGTGTGCAAACATGTGAGGGAAAGAGGCAAATGTGACAAATGGAAGTTTGGGTCTGGCTGGAGAGCATGCACGGGTGGCCGAGTGGTTAAGGCGACCGCTCGTGAAAAGCGGGAGACCCGGGTTCGAGTCCCAGTCCGGCACAAATTTTCATGTGTCGCAGATCGTTTGTCCATCTTACAGGAGCAGCAGACGTCGGGATATTTCGCGATTTGCGAATCATATATATATAGATATATTGCTCAAGTGTTTGGGATCCCCACCAGATCGGTTTAAAGGAGGACATAGAGACAGTTCAGAGGCGAAAGGCAAGATTTGTAAATGGTAGATTCGATCAATGCGCGAGTGTTACCGAAATGCTTCGGAACCTCAACTGGGAATCGCTGGAGGGGAGGCGACGTTCTTTTCGAGAAGCACTGTTGAAGAAATTTAGAGGGCCGGAATTTGAGGCGGATTGTAGAACAATTGTACTGCCGCCAACTTACATTTCGCGTAAAAACCACAACGATGAGATTAGTGGCCGGTTTCAGAAACAGTGTTTACCTATCCCATTATAGTTATCTGTGGGTTACGTGAACGTGAAGTGCAAAATGGGTTTCCGAGACAACAGTTACCGTCACAGCCGTAGTTACCTGTCCGTTAAAAATAAATGCGGTTCCCCTGGGGTTACCTACACGTTAACGGATTCAGAAAGTATCGTTCTTGTGAAATACAGCTAGCTCTTTACTCACATGTGATGAGTGCTATCGATAAGGGATGTCAAATAGATTCCGTATTTCTAGATTTCTGGAAGGCTTTTGACACTGTTCCTCGCAAGCTGCTTCTAATCAAATTGCGTGCTTATAGAATATCGCCACAGTTGGGCGATTGGATTCGTGATTTCCTCTCAGGAAGGACACAGTACGTTGTAATTGACGGAAGGTCATCGAGTAGAACAGAAGTGATATCTGGCGTTCCCCAGGGAAGTGTTGTACGGCCCCCTAGTGTCCCTTATTTTTATTAACTATTTAGGATATAATCTGAGTAGCTCTCTTAGACTCTTCGCGGATGATACTATCTTTTATCGGTTACTGAAGTCACTACAAGATCAGAAGCAATTGAAAAATGATTTAGATAAGATTGTATGGTGCAAACTTGGCAGTTGACCCGCAATGATGGTAAGTTGTGACCACTAAAAGAAACTTCAGCTACACGATAAATCAGTCAGACCTACAAGTCGTCAATTCTTCTAAATATCTAGGAGTAACAATTACGAACAACTTATTGGAAACAGCACATACAAAATATTGTAGGGAAGACGAACCAAAGACTACGTTTCATTGGCAGTTGCAACATTTCTACTAAACAAACTGACTACACTAAACTTGTGTGTAATATTTTGGAGTATTGCTGCGCATTGTGGGGTCCACACCAGGTGGGACTGACGGACGACTTAAAAGAAAATTCAGAGAAGGACAGCTGGTTTTGTATTATCGCGATATAGGGGAGAGAGTGTCACAGAAATGATGCTCGAGTTGGGGTGGAAATTATTAAAAGAAAGCCGTTATTTGTTGCGGCGAAATCTTTTGCGAAATTTCTTTCACCAACTTTCTCTTCAGAATGCGAACATATATTGTTAGCACCCACCTACGTAGGGAGACATGAGCATCATAGAAAACAGGGAGATTTATGTGTTCCTTTTTCCCGCGAGCTATTAGGGAATGGAAGTATAGAGAAATATCATAAAAGTGGTTCGATGAACCCTCTGCCACACACTTCAGTGTGACTTGCGGAGTAACCATGTAGATGTAAAGGTGGTTATAGACAGGCGAAACTTGTATGGGGGAAATAAAGAAAACGGCTGATTCATTTCCGAAATCATATATACTTCTAAACTTGCCGCTGAAGATGGCCTCACCAACAAATCTGTTATATTTCCATATCGTGATGCCATTGTTCCTATTTGTCATAAAACGCGATTTGCAACTTATACGTTTCCAGGATCCACGTTTGTAATGTATGTGATTAACATTAGATTTTTTTTCATTCACCAAGATATGTTACTAACTCGTCTAACTCGGGACGTGCTTGGAAACACGTGCAGAGTACCTGACGGAAGGAACAAAAGCGCGCGTTTGATGCTTCCACTAACGGCGGTGCGAGATAACCCTTCAATGCATAGCGTAGCTGATCAGCTACATACCTTATTTTTCCCATTATCTCTCAAACCGACATTTTACCACGACAATAAATGTATCACAGATATAAAGAGGAGAATAGCCTTGGCAAAGCAAGCTTTCCAAAATAAAAGGAATTTACTAACAAACAATCATACAAGCCTAGAAAGTAGGAAAAAGTTTGCCAAAACTTAACATACGGATGTGAAGCGTGGACTCTGGGAAAGGCAGAAAAAAAAAGAGACTGGAAGCAATGGAAATGTGTATATGGATAAGAATGACGAAAACAATCTGGGTAGATAGGAAAAGTAATGAACAGATCTTAAGAGAAGTGAATGAGAACAGAACTCTGCTAAATTATATAGGAAGAAGAAAATCAAAAATGATAGGGCACATAATAAGACACAACCAGTTCCTAAAGAATGTATTTGAAGGAAAAGTTTCAGGGAAAAAACCAAGATGCAGGCCAAGAGCAAAGTTAATAACATCAAAGAAGATATTGGGATAAAATCGTGTGAAGAATTGAAGAGGTTGTCAATGGAGAGAGGGACGGGGCTAAATCGACAAGGCATAGACTTTATAATTTATGAAAAAACTAGATGAACAGGTGAAATTCCTATCACTTACCTCTTAATATAAACCACATTAACGTAAATCATATGCATTTTAGACTCAGCAGCTTTATAAAGGCATCCTCATGTAGTCTTAGTATCGGTGAACGTCAAATGTGCAAACTTTTATCGCAGTCGTACGAATGATATTGATATCTCAAATAAAAGAGCTCTTTCAGTTTTCCACAAATTTTCATATTCTCTGGCTTACTATTTAAAACTTTTACTTCACTCAAACCTTCCTCTCTCTTTCAACGTCGAATGTGCATAATTTTATCGTAATCCGATAAATGCTTTTGATATTTCATGGAGAAATCTCTATTTTTTCTGAATTTTCCAATTTTCCGGGAATCTATTCAATAATTTTTATTTCATAAGAACGTTACTCTTGCTGTGAACGTCAAATATGCAAAATTTCATCGCAATCAGACGAATGATATCAATACCCCATGAAAAAAAGCTCTTTCAGTTTCTCGCGAATTTTCAAATTTTTCGGGGTAGCTTTCCCAAATTTTTAGTTCATAAGAACGTTCATCTTTGCCGCCCGCGGTGGCCGAGGAGACTGAGCGCTTCAGTCACGGTCTGCACGGCCACTACGGTCGGGGGTTCGAATCCCCCCTCGGGCATGGATATTTGTGCCGTCCTAGTTCGTAAGTAGTTCATAAGTAGTTTGTAAGTTTAGGGACTGATGACCCCGTAGTTAAGTCCAATAAGCTTTACAAACATTTGAACTTTTTTCGTTCATCTTTCGTTGAACGTCAAATGATCAAAATTTAATCGCAAGCGGATGAACGGTTCTCAACGTATAGTGTTTAGTATATTTAGAAACACATTAAAAAAGGAACTTGGTTCTAATTTTGCGACTTTCCTTTTTAACTACACCTATTTTTTTATTTTTATTTATTTATTTTTTTTTTTTTACTGAAAACTTTTCCAAGGCCATAACGAACCAAACAAGAAAGGGGAAAAAAAAGGAATTACCCCGCTCCTCGTGCGAATAGTCAGTTATAGTGCTGAATTCAATAAAAAAGACTTTGAAAAACGCACTTTAAGTTTTTCTTCAAATTTTCTAATTTTCCGGTAGATTTTCCAAAAATCATTTATTTCATACAAACCTTGTCCTGTCAAGCCGAACTCAAGCGATGCTCTTACAACCATATGGTAATTGATTTTTATTTATAGAAATAATCGCTTTCGGTTTTTTCTATATTTTCCTACTTTCCGGGCGACTTTTCTAAATTGGCCCACTTTAGGTTACGGTAGTAACACTAAAAGTGGACCTTTGCGATCGTCTTTTGACAGCTCGAAATTTAAATGAAAATAACGGCTTAACTATTCATCTGACACGAAAATTGAATAACCGAATTTGTAGAAGAGAAAATTCTATACAACTTAGCTCCCTTATGTTTTTTTCATATCTCGTATCGTTTGAGACATATTTGAAAAAATTACGGAGATTTGACACCCTCCATTGAATTAACGAAAACCAGCCGGGCGGAGATGTCACGTGACATTCCTCGCGTGTTTGATGATTTTCTTATTGTAACTTACACGTTGTCATTTCAAAGCAACGGTACACTGCGGAATTAACAAAAACACATCGTTCTTCGTACGATAAATGATAATCTAATGTCTACAAATGCCATATTAACATCAGTTAACAACGGTTGTTTTAAAAGAAGCTCTGCAATCCTGGGTCTGAACAGGAGAGAGATTAGACTCATGGTTGGATTGCTGACAGGCCATGGGAATTTCAAAAAACACCTACATACAATGGGAATAACAGACGAGGACCCTAAATGTAGGATCTGTGATGACGGTGATGAAACTGCATCACATCTGATCTTCGAATGCATTGCATTGGAGAGTAAAAGGCACAGAACATTTGGGACAATCAGACCCGAAGAAATTGTGTCTAATAACGAACTGGTAAAGGGACTCCTTGCACTGTTCAAGGGCATTGGTTGGCTTTACTAGACATACAGGGAGCGATACCGCACAATAAATTTAGTTTCGGTGCGAGCAGTGGCGGGTTAGACCAAGACTGTTTTGGCTTCCCTGAAAGAATCAAATCAAATCAAACAACGGTCATCAATAATATTAAAGAACTCATGTTTTGATTTATAGCCGTAGCGTAGTGGGCAAGGTGCTGGACTGTGACGCGAAAGGTTGGTGGTTCGAAACCGCCGGGCGCCGTGGCTCAGCGCGCCCGGTCAGGGGGCTAAACGCCCTCTGTAATAAAAAAGCTGAGCCAACCATTCAACCATTCAACGGACAACCACGAACAAACTAAACGAAGGACCGCGAAAAATAATAATAATAATAATAATAATAATAATTGCGCAGGGCGCCGTGATTCAGCGCGCCCGGTCAGAGAGCTGATTACTCTCTGTAATCAAAAAGCTGAGCCAAAGAACACTTGGAACTAAAACGAACAAATCACGATCAGCGTCCGCCAGGACAAGACCTACCCATAGAGCAGAAAAAAGAAAAAGAAACTCGCCAATACCTAATTTTTTCCCTAAAAGGGTTTCAGACACTCTTATTAATTAATTAATTCATATTTAGATTATTATTTTGTTCCAAAATGTTTGCAAAAACTTATAAAACTACAAATCTAAAGTGGGCCGTAACAGACGTCAGTGCGATTTTTTTTATTTGATGCGAACCTTCCTCTCGCTTTCAAAATGAAATGTACAAAATTTTATCGCAATTGGACGAACGGTATTGATAGCTCACTGGAAAAAGCTGTTTTAGTTTTTCCCGATTTTCCTCATTTCCGGACAACTTTTCCATATTTTATCACCGTTTAAACCTTCCCTGGACTTACACGATTACTTCAAGACTAAAATTAACCAAATTGTTTCAGCCGTTCTCGAGTTTTAGCGGGACTAACGAACAGCAATTCATTTATCTAAATCTATAAATGTGAATGTCTGTTCGGAGTACGTTTATCACGTCTGACCCACAAGACAAAGAGCTAAAAATTTGTACAGTTACTAATGTCTACCCGGGGAAGGCTTCAGACACGGTTTTATGGCGATCAGATATGTCTGTACGGTGTACGCTTATCACGTCCAAACGACAAGACGCAGAGACTTAAATATTTGTACAGTTACTAATTTATGCCTGAGGAAGGTTTTACGCACGGTTTTATAGCGATCTGATAATTTAGTAATTTGAAGAATACCACGCAAAATGCGGAACAATAATTACTCTTTGAAAATTACATTTACTCATTGAAAATGGTTTTATTGGTTGCATTGTTGCTTGAGGGTGGATTATATTGGGATGGAAAGTTATCGGTGTATTTAAAATTCTACATATGTGTGTGTGTGTGTGTGTTAATATTTCGCTCTGCAGCGAAAACAACAGAACGCAAACGAATGGTCTGAGTGTAATTGTTGTCCGAAGTCTCCCGTTGTACACCATAGCAATTCCATGCCGATAGCTATAAGGGGGGTGGAAGTATGGTGGTTGAAAGTCGTCATAAAAAAATTCGGACTGAAGGCTAGCGATGACGTTTGCGACTCTATATCTTTAGTCTGTGCGTGCTTCAATGTCTTCAGCTCAATCTCTGTAAGGATAAGCATACGAATAAAGAAATATAAGAATAAATAAATAAAGCAGTAAAAAAGAAATTTACTTTAATACATCTCTTTAAAAAAATATCGATATGACGTTTCGTGCATTACATCAAGTGATCGATCTGAGATATTATCAGAATCATTATTGTTGAATTTCGTGATTGGATTATTCGAAACGAGTGCATTTTTACGTGTGCTTTGTTCTACACTACTTATTTCCTGATAAACGGTAATTGCATAGACTTCTGCAATAGCTTATCTATCATAATCAACCAACACGCAAGTGGAGCCGCGGGTTTAAGCTAGTATATATATATATATATATATATGTTGTGGTCTTCAGTCCGGAGACTGGTTTGATGCAGCTCTCCACGATAACCTATCCTGAGCAAGCCTCTTCATCTCCACATAAGAACGGCAACCTACATCTGTCTGAATCTGCTTAATGTATCCATATCTTGGTCTTCCTCTGCGGTTTTTACCCCACACACTTCCCTCCAACGCTAAATTGACAATCCCTTGATGTCTAAGAATGTGTCCTACCAATCGATCCCTTCTTTTAGTCAAGGTATGCCAGAAATTTCTTTTCTCCCCAATTCTGTTCAGTACCTCCTCATTAGTTACGCGATCCACCCACCTAATCTTCAGCATTCTTCTGTAGCACCATATTTCAAAAGCCTCAATCCTCTTCCTGTCCGCACTGTTTATCGTCCATGCCTCACTCCCATACAAGGCCACACTCCATACAAATGCCTTCAGAAAGGACTTCCTTAGGCTTAAATCAATATTCGATGTTAACAAATTTCTCTTTTTCAAGAACGCTTTTCTACCCATTGCCATTCTGCATTTTACATCCTCTGTACTGCGACCATCATTTGTTATTTTACTGCCCAAGTAACAAAATTCATCTACCTCCTTTATTGCTTCGTTACCCAATCTAATTCCTTCAGCATCACCTGATTTTCTTACACTGCACTCCATTACCCTAGTTTTACTCTTGTTAATCTTCATCTTATATCCACCTTTCAACACACTGTCCATTCCGTTTAACTGCTCTTCCAGGTCCTTTGCTGTCTCTGACAGAATTACTATGTCGTCGGCAAAACGCAAAGTTTTTAATTCTTCACCCTGAACTTTAATTCCTTCTCCAAATTTCTCCTTGCTTTCCTTTATGGCTTGCTCAATGTACAAATTGAATAACATTGGAGAAAGGCTACAACCCTGTCTTACTCCCTTTCCAACCACTGCATCCCTTTCATGCCCTTTCATGCCCTACAACCGCTGTCTGGTTTTTGTACAAGTTATAAATAACCTTACGCTCCCTATATTTTACTCCTGCTTGCTTCAGAACTTGAAAGAGTTTATTCCAATCAACATTGTCAAAAGCCTTCTCCAAATCTACAAAAGCTAGAAATGTAGGTTTGCCTTTTCTTAATCTATCTTCTAGGATAAGCCGTAAAGTGAGTATTGCCTCCCGTGTTCCTACATTTCTCCTGAACCCAAACTGATCTTCTCCGAGGTCGGCTTCTACCAGCTTTTCCATCCTTATATATATATATATATATATATATATATATATATATATAAAGGATTGTTGGTACGGCTGCAGTGGGACGCTGGCAGCTGGCAGCTTGTTACCTGCGACTGCCACTTCGCCCGCGCACTTGGCCCGTCTCCAGCCAGTGGCCAGCTGGTGCCTGCTAAGTCTATGTGGGTCTCGGGGTCGCCTCACCACGCGCCGTGGACGTTGCTCCGTTACGGTTACGGCGGGGAAGGCGACCGCGTGACACCTCCCGCCTCTGCATTCGCAACACCCGAGCTGGCGGGGCCTTGCAGGGGCACTGCCTCAATAAAAGTTTCCGTTTGTACCGCTACGTTCCCAGCAACGAGAGAAAGAGCCCTAAAACTTTATGGTAGGCAAGCGACCCGCCTGGCCTCGCACGGGTGGAATTTACGGTTTACATCTAGCACAGAAAATATAATTATCTTGGTATGTATAGTGAGCGAGAAATCTACTGCAATATGCGCGGGAGTAGCCGAGCGGTCTGGAGCGCCATGTTGCGAATCGTGCGGCCTCCTGCGTCGGAGGTTCGAATCCTCCCTAGGGCATGGATGTTTGTGTTGTCTTTAGTATAAGATAGTTCATAAGTTCAAAAAAATGTTCGAATGTTTGTATAGCTTATGGAACTTAACTACGGGTCTTCAGTCCCTAAACTTACAATCTACTTAGTATCCAGCTAATACTAAGGACGGCACAAATATCCATGCCCGAGGGGGGATTTGAACCCCCGACCGTAGTGGCCGTGCGGACCGTGACTGGAGCGCCGCAGTCCCCTCGGCCACCGCGGCTGGCAGTTCATAAGTAGTTCGTGAGTTTAAAACTGGTATGTTGTTTGGTGGAATGTAGGTAACGCTGTTCTACTGATTGGAAAAACAGGATCGCTACAAGGATTTGGCGACAGTGAGCTAGCTACAGGAGGTCTGTTTCAAAGGCTACTCATTCAAAACTACTCTGGTGTTAAATGTAGCATTAATAATTGTCATCAGCTCGTAGTTAACACTCATAATAACTAACTTTCCAATCAAGCTGATTAAAGATTAGATGAACCCATTTTTTTTATTAACACAATAATTCTGTTTAGTTATAGCCCTAATATTAATATCTGCACAGTTAATTATGAAACAGTGGGTTTAAGCTGATAGCGCAACGGATATTTTGAACACAGCAAGAACAATACGTAGTCTGCATAAGGCTCACTGACGACAGTATAAATTTGACTGCGAAATCTGGAAAAAACACAAACCACTTTCTAATAATGCAACTGCAAGAATTTATTTCGCTAACTGACTGATTGCAGAAACTTAGTATCTTGTTCACCTGTGTAGTATTGCACAACAATCACTATTATTATTAAACGTCACACAAATAAAGAAATATGTTAATCAGACTCAGCTTAGTCAATATTATGCTTTGATTTTAATAGCCAATAACTTTCAATGAAAGGAAAAAGGTTAGCTTTCTAACTCCTAAAGTGAAACACGTAAAGAAGTTCAACTTTCTCAATTATTATTAACAATAATGATTACATTACCTTATGATTGAAGAACAACAAAATCTTCTCAGACAGATACATATACGAATGATACAAAATCTTATAAAGACAGAACTGTGTCTGTGAAAATTAGATTTCAAAATTATTCCATCAGCTCGTACAAAAGCAGCTAACGTCCGATCAATACCAGAGCTACACACCGACTCTCCCTTTCCGTTCCGCTACAACTCACATACATAATCTTTGACAGAGATGTAACACAACAGAGTAAACTATAGACGTAGTTACTCAAAGAAGTTCATATAACATTTTACCTCCAAATATCGATACAAGACAGACGAAACAATATTATTGAATTTGTACAGACATATTTAAAGTTTAGGGACTGATGACCCCGCAGTTAAGTCCCATAAGCTTTACAAATATTTGAACATCTACTGCCATGGGCGCCGCCAGGATTGTTTCGAGGGGGGTGCGTCTCGATCTGCAGAGGCGTAGGTGTCACTAGGTGATGATTTCTTCGGGAGGGGGAAACGACCATATAAATTTAGTGGACTTTTAGCGGACTGTGAGGAAACGTATTTTTGGTTCATAGAAAAAGTACTGTTTAGTGGTGTGAATCAGAGTCAGTTTGGCGAGAATCTAGTGTATAATATTTTGGATCTCTGGTGAAAAGCTAGCCGGCCGCGGTGGCCGAGGGGACTGAGGCGCTCCAGTCACGGTCTGCACGGCCACTACGGTCGAGGGTTCGAATCCCTCCTCGGGCATGGATATTTGTGCCGTCCTTAGTATAAGGTAGTTGATAAGTAGTTTGTAAGTTTAGGGACTGATGACCCCGTAGTTAAGTCCCATAAGCTTAACAAACAGTTGAACAGTTGGTGATAAGCTAGTTGTTGCGCCTAATAGCTGGAAATCTTAGACAAATCTGAACATGTAAAAAAAATTAAAAGAAGGTTGAATACAAATATATAGGTACGATGTGCAGTGTTATTGATAGAACAAAGCAAATGTCCTTCAGACATGCATGTCTGAAGGAACGGACACTGCGGCGACTACAGCTGTTAATTTAAATACAAGAAATGTATTCGCAATTGCGAATATTAATCGGCATCAGCTGTACGGTGTAATGGTGACATATGAATATTTGTGCCGGGTCGGGACTCGAACCCGGATTTCCCGCTTATCGCGAGCGGTCGCGTTGCCATTACGCTACCCACGCACGCTTCCCGGAACGACCCAAACCTTCATATGTCACACACATTGTCTACTGCCCATGAGTGCTCGTACATTCTATGATGTAACTTGTAAAATAGGAATGACAACCCATAACACACCACCGCATTCTCCTCGTGAAATGCGGTCGATTAGAATAACACTCGTGATATAATTTACACCAGTTCGATCTTATAATTTGCTATAGTAGACTAACTGTGTAAGGCCTCTGTATTAAGGCACGTGGGTATTTGAATATAAATCTTTGGAACACGCCTCTATTGGTGTTCTGGGTGTTGTTCGCCTTTTTGCACATAAACTAAACAATGTACACTTCTGAACAACGACCTAGCCGCCTCAGGTTTCTATTTAGACAGTAATTTGCACCAAAGCTTACGCGGGAATAATTATATTTTATATTATACTAACCTATATGCCCGTGCTTCGCAACGGTTGTTAAATGTTCAAATGTTTGTAAAGCTTATGGGAATTAACTTAGGGGTCATCAGTCCCAAAACTTACAAACTACTTATGAACTACTTACGAACTAGGACGGCACAAATATCCATGCCCGAGGGGGGATTCGAACCCCCGACCGTAGTGGCCGTGCAGCCCGTGACTGAAGCGCCTCAGTCCCCTCAGCCACCGCGGCCGGCAACGTTTGTTAAATGTTCAAATGTTTGTATAGTCTATGGGACTTAACTACGGGGTCATCAGTCCCTAAAGTTACAAACTACTTATGATCTACTTACGAACTAGGACGGCACAAATATCCATGCCCGAGGGGGGATTCGAACCCCCGACCGTAGTGGCCGTGCAGACCGTGACTGAAGCGCCTCAGTCCCCTCAGCCACCGCGGCCGGCAACGTTTGTTAAATGTTCAAATGTTTGTATAGTCTATGGGACTTAACTACGGGGTCATCAGTCCCTAAAGTTACAAACTACTTATGATCTACTTACGAACTAGGACGGCACAAATATCCATGCCCGAGGGGGGATTCGAACCCCCGACCGTAGTGGCCGTGCAGACCGTGACTGGAGTGCCTTAGTCCCCGCGGCCAACGCGGCCGGCAACGGCTGTTAAACAGGGACTTGTGGATATCATGGTTTTTTACGGTTCCGGACCTAGGTCAACAAAAACAGAATCCTTGTTGATTTTGTCTGTCAATAAACTCAGTTCTTCTATCCAAGGTGTCAAATTTAAGTAGAAGTCATTCTTGAAAACAATTTATTTACATAACGGTTTTTATACAAAAAGTGAAATTAATTTAAGTCCGCACTCCGGAACGATGTAAATCAATGTTGTGTTCATAAAGTTAAGACTGCGGTGTGTAATTGTCCGTTTGGCGTAAACTTCTGAAAACACTTCTATCGTTGAGATGATAAATAATAATAACAACAACAGCGCCATGTATTGGTTCTATGGTGTAGTACTAAACTCTATCTCTCACAGTAAGCTGAAGTTTTAGAATGTTGCAGTGTTGCACTGGGGACAATGTTATTCTGTATACCGTGCTGCATATTATAGAAATGTCGACGAATACTGAAAGATTTCACGTCTGTTTAAATAAGACGTCATGGTGGTGTCAATGTGTGATAATGTAAGTCGGGGTAATCGTTGAAGGAATGGCGTCAGCTGATCGTCTGTATAGAACTTTCCATTAATTACGGTATTTCGAGTGAATTGTCTTGACTGTGTTAGCAGAATCGATCACTCTTTCAGCTAATACATGTCCCCAGGTTCTGCAGCGATTACTTCGTAAAGCACGAAGTTGACATCGAACTTGTGTAATAGAACTATATATTCAGAAGTCGGATTATAACTCAAAGTACAACTGTCTCTGCAAAAGAAGACGTCTTAATCTATCTTAATGTAGTCTGCACCAAAAGTAAGTAATTACAAATTTTAATCACAATATTGTACGGAAGAATTATGAAAGTAGGGAGGTTTCTGATGAGTTCGTCGTTCGCGTGGGTATGTTATCTCTAGTGGCAGGCACAGAGCCGAAATATCTCTGGAGTGACCATTCAGATTTTCTGTCCCCAACATTAAGGTGGAAATATCACCTGATATTGGACGATAAACAGTGCGGACAGGAAGAGGATTGAGGCTTTTGAAATATGGTGCTACAGAAGAATGCTGAAGATTAGGTGGGTGGATCGCGTAACTAATGAGGAGATATTGAACAGAATTGGAGAGAAAAGAAATTTCTGGCATACCTTGACTAAAAGAAGGGATAGATTGGTAGGACACATTCTTAGACATCAAGGAATTGTGAATTTAGCATTGGTGGGAAGTGTGTGGGGGTAAAAACCGCAGAGGAAGACCAAGAGATGGATACAGTAAGCAGATTCAGACAGATGTAGGTTGCCGTTCTTATGTGGAGATGAAGAGGCTTGCTCAGGATAGGGTATTGTGGAGAGCTGCATCAAACCAGTCTCCGGACTGAAGACCACAACAACACAACATTGGGAAAAATCTACTAATCGATGACTTCATCTTGTTCCTTTTTTGTTCATTTAAGACGGATGACTTTGTGTAATTGGCCCGTTTAGCGAAATTTCCTCGACTTTCGTTTTGCTTCTGGAACACTTTTATTTAGATTTTATTTCATGTTACGTGGTTGCTCTGCTAAAAGGAGGCGGGGCCTTTTTGCATCCAATGCGGTACAAACCAATCGTAGCAGGAAATAAATGTGTGGAAAGAAAGGAGTTTTTTTCAATATTACTTGGTAATTCCAGCTTCATGTTGAGAAGATGCATAGAATCCAATGCTCACGCCATAGATATTTCTACTGTATGTATAATTTAATTGTTATACCCGTCGAAAGATCTACTTCTTTTCTTTCCATGACTTTGGAAAGCATAGGGATACAGCTAGGAGGAAAAAAATTGTGTCTTTGCTGTGCTAAGCTTTACTTGCAGTGGCATCAGTTTAGTTTGCTATCGTTTGCAACGAACTATTCGCTTTAGGAGGATGATTAATTTACTGACCAGAACAGCAGACATTATTTATTTCATCGTGAACATAAAGAATTACTCCCCTAATTTTTTAGAAAGCATTCAACGGGCGTTGCCAACATCAATGCATCACACCGCCGCCGTTAGTAAAATTGTACCCCTTTTTGTAGTCTATTATTCCATAGTTATGAGAATGAAAAAAAAGAATGAAAAAAAGCAGCAACGCTATAATTAGTTATTTGGTGTACTATGTAACTAACGTCACCTCACTTTGTCCTCTCCTGTACTATGCGTTTTCGAGGCATTCCTAAACAGAACGAACTCAAAATGTAATGAGTATACACCGAAATCAGAAAAGGAACTACATTAATTCCATTTTCCTTGGAAAGAATTCTTATGTAAATTAGAGCATCAATAGATGCGAAGGAATGTCGTTATGTTTTAAATTCAAATGTCCCCTTTCAAAAGAATCAAATATGTCGTTAAGCTGTGAATATACAAAGTGTAATCAGCAACTCGCTGTTCAATGTTTGTTAGTATTTGCAGAGATAAGACTGTGGCTCTTTAATTACAAGAGGAAAAGGCCCAATAAACCTTGCTCCGGAAACGCACACTTTCTGAGCTACGCACTCTTGTTCATGACTCAAGACTTTTGGTTGTGAATGTCAGCCTATGTGATAAGGTAAATATTGAGGAATCAAATACCATACGATACTGGACATTTTGGCGCCTCTGTGATTCTTCAACAGGAATCGCCACTGTCACCTACGTGTCTCCGTGCATCTAGGTAAACATCAGTTGGAGCATCGGGTTATGTACGCGCAGTTGTGTAGTGACTTAATGTGAAGTGGTTTTCAGTCTTTTTAGTGTGTGTTATTATGATGTACATTCATTGTATCACTTAATTTCTGTATTACTGTTATTGCGATTTTTGTACTGTCCTGTACTTAGAGGCCCTTTTCTTTTCTCGTCCACATTTTAGCAATGGAAGCGTACTACTCCACATGTGAGATGTGGGATATGTTGCTTTTATGGGTTAGCAAACGGACGTAGCCTGCGAGCCAGTGTCGTCTAAGCGGAAAGATTTCAAAATCGCAGAGTGCCATCCTATGGCAAGCATCTTCCGAACACAGGTTCTCTAGCACCCAAAAAGGTGAACAGTGGAAGGCCTCGGTCCATCCTCACACAGCTGATGGAGGAGCGTGTGCTAAATTTACTGGACGAAAGGCGCAGAAACAGTGTGCGGCGATTATCTGCAGCAGAAGGCGTGACTCATTCTCTTGTCTGTAGGGTACTACACAATCAGTTACTCTATCGGTATCAAGTTCAGCGCGTGCAGGCACTAGGGCCAGAACACCACCTTAGCGGATTGCGATTCAATCAATAACTCTTGCAGAAGTGTGCCGCAGATCCGCTATTGGCCCACTTTAGGTTACGATAGTAACACTAAAAGTGGGCCTTTGCGAACATCTTTTGACAGCTCGAAATTTAAATGAAAATAATGGCTTAACTATTTATCTGACACGAAAATTGAATGACCGAATTTGTAGATGAGAAAATTCTCTACAACTTTGCTCTCTTATGTTTTTTTCATATCTCGTAGCCTTTCAAAGATATTTGCAAAGATAACGGCGATTTTGGGATGTCTGTCTGTCTGTCCGTAACGTGTTCCCTGTTTTAAGACGAACCGTTCAACCGATCAACACCAAATTTTACAGACATGATTGTGGGCCGCCAGACGCCAGAACCTCCCTTTTTCAAATTTTTCGGACAAAAAATACGGTAGCAAAACCAATATAATATAATTGTAATTGCAAACGAACTGTTCATCTGACACAAAAATTGAATAACCTAATTGGTAGCGGAGAAAATTCGCTACAACTTAGCTCCCTTACTTTTTATCATATCTGGTATCGTTTGGGACATAGTTGCAAAAATAACGGAGATTTGACACCCTCCATTGAATTAACGAAAACCGGCCTTTCGGAGGTGTCACGTGACATTCCACGCGTATTTGATGATTTTCTTATTGTAACTTACACGTTGTCATTTCAAATCAACGGCACACTCAGGAATTAACAAAAACCCATCGTTCTTCGTACGATAAATGATAATCAAATGTCTACAAAGGCCATATTAACATCAGTTAACAACGGCCATCAGTAGTATGAGATTAAAGCACTCCTGTTCTGATTTATAGCCGTGGCGTAGTGGGTAAGGTGCTGGACTGTGACGCGAAAGGTCGCTGGTTCGAAACCCGCGATTACCTTAATCTTTTTCCTAAAAGGGTTTCAGACACTCTTATTAATAAATTTATTATTATTTAGATTATTATTTTGGACCGAAATGTTCGCAAAAACTTATAAAACTACAAATCTAAAGTGGGCCGTGCGATTTTTTGTTGTTGAAGAATTTATTTACTGACGAGGTGGGTTTCACAAAAAAGGCGTTGTGAACTTTCATAATCAGCATGTCTGGGCAGTTGAAATGAACATCGATTCTCCATCAAAGTATGGGGAGGCATTCTTGGTGATAGGTTAATAGGGCCATACATCTTACCATACAACGAAGACAAAGCTGTGGTCTATACATGATGGCGCATCAGCATAGTTCCTCCGCAGAGTGCTAAACATCTGACGCTGACCTTCGAGGACCGCTGAATTGGTCGTGGAGGGGCCACACCTTGGCCCTCCCAATCCCCATACCTCAGTCCCCTTGATTTTTGGTTATGGGGACACTTGAAGACAACAGTCCACGCCACTACAGTCAACTATGTCCAGACGCTTAAGAACCGCGTCTTCAATGGATGCCAGAATTTACAACAGGAACCGCCTGTATTTCAAAGGTTGCTGATTCGTAACGCCAAAGGGCAGAGGGATGTATTGTCATCGACGGGCATCACTTTCAGTACTTTCTGTGAATGGACGTAAAGTTGAACATTTCCTAAGAACAAGTGTACATAAAGCAGAAAGTATGCGTTTCGGGAGCAAGGTGTATTGCATTTTCTTTTATGAATTTATCAATTGTTTTAAAAAATAGATTGTATGACTTTATATAATAAAAGAAACTATTTTGGAAATTGAAATAGAAATGTCCTCTTATGAAACAATCAATAAATTCTGGAGCCGCTTCAGCTGTTTTTATTGAGATCCTTTTATGTACAGGTCCACAACCGGTTTCGCGTCAGTAGAGACGCATCTTCAGGTGTTAAACTTTTTATTCTCTCGTCATAATTCGCTACTGAGTCCCAACATTCTAGTTGGTTTCATCCGTCAATTGGTTAAAATTCAATAGGGCCCAATACATGGGTCCAAGTCCAAAATCAAATGGTTGTCTTTCAGGATAAAAAACATGGATGTTAAAATGTGGGACATGTAGTCGCGTGATTTTGACCACCGTATTTTCGATAAAACCCGTAGATTGGCAATGCAGTGAAGGTGGCCATTGTAAAAATAAACTGAAGGTCTGTAATTAGAAACATCAAGTTGTAGCAGACCTATGGAGGCGTAGAGGAGTGCACTGCGAAGTGGCGAAGTTGAGTTTACTTCGCCACTTCGCAGTGCACTCCTCTACGCCTCCATAGGTCTGCTACAACTTGATGTTTCTAATTACAGACCTTCAGTTTATTTTTACAATAAATTCATAAAAGAAAATGTATTTACTCAGCTGCGGATGCCCCAATTATAAAATAACTTGTAAGGTGTATTGCACTTCTATTGTTGCTTTGTTGGCTACTACTACCTCCCAAAGTATTGGAGACTTTCTTTTTGGAACATCCGGTATAAGGAACAACCCCTAATTTAGCAGGTAAAACAGGGTACCAGCTGAAAAACGCTTTTAATGTTCCACAAAGCAGGCGAATATGTTACTGTTTATGAGATTCCGACAGAATAAACTGCCTCAGTCTTCATTGCGTCCTCCTCAAAAAAGAAAAAAACATATGCAACGGCACTGGAAGAAAAAGGAAACTAGTGCCAGCGAGAGAGAAAGATCTAAAGGCCTTTTTACACTAGCATGCCGCGCCGCCAGTGCGTCGCTCGTCGTTGGGCACTGCCTGTTGCCTGTTAGCACTTTCCTGCGGCTGACGCGTCAGCCAGTACAGTATCAGTCTGCTTTTGTCACTCACTGTGATAATTATGTTTTATTTTAATGACATATTGCACCTATGCACTGTAAATTGTTATATAACAACTGTTTGACATTGCAAGATTATGGCCTTGTAAAATATTTTATTTGACCTGATGATGCTGACATAGTTCAGCGAATCCTGTCGTCGTTAATAAAAGTTGATGATAAGCGATCTTGGCTGTTTTATGTATTTTTTTACAATATTATAAGTGGATCGCCTCCTAAAATGTAAACCAACTCAGTACAGTGCCGCCACCGCGTGGTCAGTATAACGTGCAGTGTGCACTACATGCCAGGCAACGAGTATTCATATATGAGTAGCCTATTATCAAAAACGGACATGTCGTTTGCCAGAAACAAACGTCATTTTATTATTGCGAAACATAGAGCTAATACAATTATAAGCTGATTTGTGCATTATCAACTTTAATACTCGAGGATTTACATCTGGAAATGGCTAATATCAATTTGATTACTCGAGCACCTGCAATTCTACCTTACCCTCCACAACCGCCCTATCGACACACGCCAACCCTCGATCGTAACCTTTCCTGGACCCCCCACCTCCTGCCTTAACCTCCTCCCCACCGTCCGGACGTGGGGTCTCAGCCCCTCCACCGTCCTCTACACCTACCGCTCCAAAATGTTCAAATGTTTGTAGAGTCTATGGGACTTAACTACGGGGTCATCAGTCCCTAAACTTACAAACTACCTATGAACTACTTACAACTAAGGACGGCACAAATATCTATGCCCGAGGGGGGATTCGAACCCCCGACCGTAGTGGCCGTGCGGACCGTGACTGGAGCGCCTCAATCCCCTCGGCCACCGCGGCCGGCCCTACCGCTCCCTCATGCGTCCTGTCCTTTGCAGCTTCCATCCCGCCTGGATCTCCGCTCCCACATCCGATTACAAAACCCTCCAAGTCCTTGAGCGCCACGCCCTCCGCCTCGCCTACCGCATCCGGCTCCCTTCCCCCACTCGGATCCTGTATGACATCCCGTTTCCCCACCTCCTGGAATATCTCCATCATATCCGTATCCTCTATACCACCCGTAAAATACTCCCGCAACCCCCTGGTCCACCCCATCCTCACCAACCCTGGGCCTCTGCTGGCCTCTACCGCGTTATATCCCCTTCCATTCATCTCTACACCCTCCATGTCCCCTCCCAGGGTAACTTCCGCCGCCTCCCCCTCCCTGATGAAGTCCTCCGTCCCGACATATACCCGTCCTACCAGCTCTGATTCCCCCCCCCCGTAGATGTATGGCACCATCCCCCCCACCCCTTCCCCTCGCCCGCTTGGCTGCCCCCTCCCCGCCCTGGAGTCCCCGCCGCCTCCTTCCCCGCCGTTTTCCTCTCCCCCGCGCTTCCTTCCCCCCCTCCCCTTATCTGGGTCCTGGACCGACAGGCTTATCAGTGCTACGTCAAGTGTTGTGTGCAGTGCTCCAGTGAAGTGAGTGTGTGTGTGTGTGTGTGTGTGTGTGTGTGTGTGTGTGTGCGCGCGCTTTCTTTTTAACTGCGTCTGTTGCAATCAGACAAGCGACGCACCGTGCGTTTTAATTAGTGTACTCGCCGTCCTGTGTTATTGTCGTCCTACATGGCATTTTTTAGGTCACCGTGGCTCATCATTTTTAACTGACTAATTGTGGCTTTAATCATCTATCTTTTGTAATGTACTTCAACCTGCCGCCTTGTCTATGTTATTGTATCTCCGTTGTTTTATCTCCTGTTCTGTATTTTTATTCTCCCCTCATATATGTCTTTTAATTTCTCTCGGCTGAAGAGCAGCCTATGGTGCTGCTGCCAGCCTACCAGTGTAATTGGTGTGAAATACAATAAAGGAAAAAAAAAGCACCTTCAAATTGTGTTTGAAAATACAGATGTCCGACTTTGAAACCAAGACGTGTAGGTGTCGGCTTTTGATGTGAACACACTTTCAGATGTCCGTTTTTTATACACAGAGATTCGCTTACTGCCGACGAGAATCTTTTACAGGTTTATAATCTGGGAAATTATAAGAATATCGACACAAAGTGGAAAATATTGAATTCTGAACTCTATTACATATTGGATAAATAAAAAACTACGATAATCATAATAATCTTTTTCATTTTATATACAAAATGAAATGTTACGGCACTGAATCTCTAAAATTATTAGCCTAAGATCTGTTGAAATTGCCGCAGATGTTTCCTTAAACATCCTTACGTTATTTCTGACATCGAACTTCTTTCCAACAAGTGATCATTTCGTACAACACACCTTACAATACAATACTGTAGTTTAAAAGCTAGTCTTACCTTTGTTTATTTTCAATGTTTACTTGACACTTTTCAGGTTGTCTCAACCGCTTCCTAGCTTTTCCTTCGGACAATGGTGATACATTATGTTCCATTTCACCCGCTTTAAGATAGTTATTAGTAATAATACTATAAAAAATTACTGAAAAACGTAAGTACGGGCTAATACGTCTTAGTACCTGGAACGACTGTCGCCATCTCTGATTTTCGATGTCATGTGATCTTATACTATATTCCCATTGGTGCACACTGCTTCATTCAACAAGTGTCCGAATTTGATATCACGTTCTTATGTAGATGTTCGCTTTTGATGTGAACAGTCAAATTTAACGTGTGATGTATCACATTTACGTCAATTAAAAAATAATAATAAAAACGGACTTCACCAATAAAAAGAGCGGAAAAACTTCCCGTAGGATCGACTGCTAACTTAATTTCGACCATTAGGTCAGATGTCCAGGTTTGATATTAGGTTACTCATATGCTCCTCCTCGTAATTCTAATGAAAAGGCGAAGGCGAAGGAAGAGAAAGATGCTGGTATATCTCATCTAAAGGGTTGTACTACACTCTTTTTGATGAACTGTATTCAGACGACAACAAGTTTTTCAACTACTTACGAAAGTCTAAATCGTCTTTCTTAAAATATTGTCTTTTATAAAGGGAGATATTACCGGTAAAGATTCGAAAATGAAAAGAAAAAAAAAAAACTCGTAGTCACTTTGAAGTAAGAAAACCGATAAACTGTACTGTAAGATGCCGGAACTGGTAAGCCCCTCCCACTTATTCTCAACTGGGATCCCCCCCCCCCCCCCCCGGGCCACACTATCAGCCTGTCTGAAAATTGGTTGAATACGAGACGCGTCCAGAAAGTAAGTTACGTTTGGTAATAAAATGAAATTGTACACAGATACAGAGAAATTTTCATTGCATAAAATTCTACAACTCTTAAACTACTTTTCCACATAACTGCCGAAATTTTGCAGGCATTTGTCATAGCGTGGCACCAGGTTTTGTATATCTTCTTCATAGAAATCTACCGGCTGCGTCTTCAACCAGTTGGACACAGTTTCTTTCAGCTCGTCGTCATTGGTGAAGTGATGACTGCCAAGGAAAGACTTGAGATGTAAGAACAGATGAAAGTCGCTAGGAGCGAGGTCTTGGGCTGTACGGAGGATGGTCAAACACGTCCCAGCCAAATCCCTGTGGGAGATTTTTCGTCACATTTGCAGTGTGATCGTGAAATTTGGGGGAATTCCATAGCGAGAGCACTAATTGTAAACCTACGGTTTTCCTGGATCTTGTCATCAATCGCGTGAACCAGTTCTACTGTAACCAAAGGTGGACGCCCACTTCGTTCTTCATCGTACACATCACTACTGCCGGACACATCTTCTCACCATCGAATCACTCATCGCATTTGGTCGAAAACATCGCAAATTTGCCGATAAATTTCACTTGGTTTCACTTTCCTCGCATTCAGAAACCGAATTACCGACCTGATTTCATAGGCGACGGGATTTTCAATCAACGCCAACATTTCAAACAAGCACAACAAAGCGTACGTAACTGACAGCGATCTCCAAATGGCGCACGTTCTTCTCCTTGATACACGTTGTCTACAGCGCATGTGCTGAACTGCAATCGCAGCGCTGCAGCGGAGATCAATTGAAACGGAACTTACTTTCTGGACGCGCCTCGTAGAACCGCGAATCTTTATGGGCCGGATCTCAAAAAGCCCGCTCCACTCCTCGGAGTGGAGAATGAAAAGAATAAGTTATTTGTAATAACTATTTTGCTTTACAATATATGAATTACTACTGCAAACAGTTAACGTTTGAAACTTTTGAATATTTTAGTTCAATATTTATATCCTAATACGTCCAAAGAAAATTGATTCAACGTATACTTCTGGCATTCATTCAGGCTTTCTTGCGGCTTCGTGTTTTTTTCTTTCGTCAAGTCTACACTTTCCCTCCTTTTAGTAGGAATTTCACAAGACACTTCACGAGCGCAGACAAGAATGAGGGGACAACAGAAACCAGCAGACTGCTCGACTGACGAGAACCACTGTAGCCGGAACAACTACAGCGCCGCTGGGGAAGTAGTTGGCTACGCCGCCTGGCGACCTTGTGTAATAAAGGCAACAGTAATGGTAGGAGCGCGACAGTGGCAATAAAAGAGAGAGACGTAGACAGCGCCAGCGAGAGCAGGATGTAAACAATGAGTATGAAAGTTTCACTACAGGTACTGCGTGAAAGGATTTAGAATGTGGTGTCCTAAAAGCGCATATACGAGCCGCGTCGAGAAAGTAAGTTCCGTTTGGTAATAAAATGAAATTGTACACAGATACAGAAGAAATTTTTATTGCACAAAATTCTACAACTCTTAAACTACTTTTCCACATAACTGCCGTAATTTTGTAGACACTTGCCATAGCGTGCCACAAGTTTTTGCATGCATCCTTCACAGAAGGTTGCCGCCTGTGTATTCAACCATGTGGTAACAGCTCTTTATCATCGTTGTAGTGTTGACCACCAAGGACAGATTTTAGGTGTAAGAGGAGATGAAAGTCGCTAGGAGAGAGGGCCGAGCTGTATGGAGGACGATCAAAGAGGTCCCATTGAAATTTCCGTAAGAATTGTTTGGTCACATTCGGTGTGTGAGGTCAGGCATTATCGTGAAAAAAATAAAATATTTTGACAGTAATCCTCTTCTTACACCTATAATCTGTCCTTGGTGGACAACACTTCAGCGATGATGACGAGCTGAAAGAACATGCTACCATATGGTTAAATACACAGGCGGCAACATTCTAAAAAAGGCACTCAAAACCTTGTGCCATGCTACGACAATTGCTTACCAAATTTCGGAAGCTATGTAGAAAAGTAGTTTAACAGTTGTAGATTTTTGTACAATCAATATTTTTTCTGTATCTGTACCCGTTCGTTTTATATAACCAAAAGAAACTTACTTTCTGGACGCGCTTCGTAATCCTCATATGCCAAAATTTTTTTGTGAGGAGGTGAAATGAGGATTGAAGCAGCTAATTCGACACTTTTCTATCAAGTAATTTGTTAAATATCTTCAAATGTAGAAAGCAAAGATCGCAATACAATTATTTTATCACGACGGATTTGAATGGGCTGTCAACATCATCTGGTCATATAAAAATATACAATGTGGTCGTCTTACGTTCTTTAAAAATGGAGATTAAATAGTACGTCCAACATAGCACTTAGTCGAAATATAAAATACATGTTTAATCATCAACAGCAAAGCTGAGTGCTATGTTGTACGTACTATTTAACCTTCATTTTTTTAAAAATAACCTAAGATGACCACATTGTATAATTTTATATGAACAGATGATGGTAGCATTGCCCATTAAAACCAGTCGTCATAAAAATAATTATATTGCGATCTTTAATTTCTAGTTTTGAAAATAATTACTCTTTGAGATTGCCTCCACTACCTGCGATGTCAGGTAATGCCAAGTACTTTGTTACTTGATGAGCCACAGACGTGAAATAATTTCTAAATGATTTTAACGCCATTTGACTATACAAGCATTTTTATTCTTTTGATAAGCTATACGAATTTCGGCTCTAGATCTATTTGCAACTGTAATTCCATCAGACCAGTTGGTACAAACAGGTACCCAAGTGGTCATTGTCGAAAGTAGTTGGAATCCATATGTGAATTCATGTAAGTCATAACTGAATAGTAAAGCATTCTCACGTTTCAACCTACATAAAGGTTGCTTTATAATTAATCATCATTCCTTGACAACAGACAGTATCTAGGGTAAGTCTACCAGTTATCGACATCTTAAGGGGGGTTGGAACACTTGCGGGGAGTGACACTTGCGGGGAGTGACACTTGCGGGGAGTGACACTTGCGGGGAACCCGGGACCCTTGGGGCGGCTAAGGCTTTTCCTGGGTACAGGCACACCAAGAAGTCTAGCACTGCTGTTGTCAAGTTTCCACACTGTCAACATAACACGAAACTCAGTGAAATTGCACAACCCTTTGCAAGCTGAAGAGCAATATAGTAACTTGTTCTAACTACATAATAATTCGTTGAGTGTTCCTCCTGAAAACAAAAATGTATTTTAATAGTGATAATGTATGGAGAGTTATTAAGACATTCTCTGCTACTACAAGACGATGACTTTCCACAGTCATATTATTCAGAACACTAAGCATATCAAGACACCTGCGCAAGCAATAAATATATTAGGCATACTCCACAGATACGTTGATGTAATTGACCGCTATGTAGTTAACCTCACTATCAAGCAACTTCCATCTCTTTAAAAAGAGCTACTATGCTTTTTAATAGGAGACGCAACCTTAAACATTCAATTAAAAATCGTTAATAATAAGTCAATGAGTATTTTACATACTTGAAGCGTTTATTCGTAGGCCCCAAAACGATTTGGCTGTATTCGAATTACAAATACATCTAAGAAATGTATGAAATACGGAATGTGTAACTGAATGTCACACAGCGAAAAATGCTAAAGATAAATTCTGTTTCCTATCATCGTAAAAAAAAAAAAAAAAAAAAAAAAAAAAAAAAAAAAAAAGGAATAAATCATCGTCATATATAACCATTTTTACTCCAAACTTGGCATAAACCAACAGGGAGAAACAATTTGCAAGACTTCCAGGAAAAATGAAGCGAAATTGGCAGCCAATAGTTGGTTATAAATTACATTGCCTGTTAACTGTATAAATATAAATTACGAAATACGCGGAACTCCTGTTCAGTACAGTCAGAAAGGTCTAAGGTAATAGGCAGAGGTTTACAATCAGATATCCGTATCACTCTCCTCCTCAAGAAGTCTGTGTGAAGATTTATATTCAGAACATTCAAGAAAAAGGCTACTGTGGTGTTGAAACTACAAGAAGCAGCTCATTTACTCAGGAAGGGAAAAAGTTATGGTGCCCGTAAGTAACATTCGTTGCACAGGTAGCGGCTGGAGTGCGTGGAGTAGGGGTGGTGTATCCCTATTTCTAGAACAGCCTGTTCACTACCTGCAGCGTCCGGGTCTCCCCGCAAGTGTCTACACATTCCCTTTCCCCGCAAGTGTCACTCCTCGCAAGTGTCACAAACTCATCTTAAGGTGATTCATTTTAAATATCACCTGTAAATTGTATTTATTACATATTGTGACATGGCACATAAATGTATATTTTCCAATGGATATGCGCAAAAACTTACATTTGTAAGATGCACCTTTCTCACCAGTGATCGGCAGTGTAAAATTTGCCGAGATCCTGTTATCGACATTCAATCGTACTGTTTATCGGATGGGGACGAAAATTTTTATTTCTAAATGATGGAACTATTCAGTTGTTCATTTAAAATAATCAATTAATCGCTAAGGTTCCGATTTCTTGGACAGTGCCGATTAATGGTTCACGTACCCTATATGTCGGGATTATACTGTGAGATTGATTTATTATTCAATTATGGCTTTCTTAAATGCACTTATGCAGTCCAACTATTTTCGGAAATTACGACTTGGGAACCTGTATGTACGAAATGGTTTGATGAAATTTGTACTTTCAAGTGGCTCTAAAGCCGAAATCCGAATAGTGTATCAAAAGAATGGGGATATTTATACAGCCAAATGCCAGAAAATCATTAAAAAAATTCTGTCAGTTTTTTTATCAGGTATACATTATTTTCGTCAATTGTTACGAATAAGAACGACTTCTTTTTGATTTAATGATCTATAATTACATACCTTCATTATACAATCCAAATCTCCAAAGAAATTGTTCACAAAACAGCTGTTTTATTCAAGGATAATTTAGTTTGACATTGAAAACAAGAAACTATAAAAGAAAATTATAATGCCTGAGAAACTCGTGTCGGATAGCAAGGAAAATAATCCGCATAATCTGTATCTATAAATGTGAATGTCTCTTCAGTGTATGTTTATCACGTCTGAACCACAAGACATAAAGAGCTAAAAATTTGTTCAGTTACTAATGTCTACCCGGTGAAGGCTTGGTTTTATGGCGATCGGATAGCTATTTATCTATGTTGTTGTTATGGTCTTCAGCCCGGAGACTGGTTTGATGCAGCTCTCCACCCTACTCTATCCTGAGCAAGCCTTTTCATCTCCTCATAAGAACGGCAACCCACATCCACTTGAATCTGCTTACTATACGCGTCTCTTGGTCTCCCTCTGCGATTTTTCCCCCACACACTTCCCTCCAATGCTAAATTTACGATTCCCCGATGTCTAAGAATGTGTCCTACCAAGCGATCCCTTCTTTTAGCCAGGGTATGCCAAAAATTCCTTTTCTCACCAATTCTGTTCAGTACTTCTTCATTGGTTATACGATCTACCCACCTAATCTTCAGCATTCTTCTGTAACACCACATTTCAAAAGCCTCTATTCTCTTCCTGTCCGCACTGCTTATCGTCCATGTTTCACTCCCGTACAAGGCAACACTCCACACAAATGCCTTCAGAAAAGACTTCCTTACACTTAAATTAATATTCGATGTTAGCAAATTTCTCTTTTTCAAAAAATGCTTTTCTTCCCATTGCCATTTTATATCCTCTGTACTGCGACCATCACATGTTATTTTACTACCCAAGTAACAAAACTCATCTACCACCTTCATTGTTTCGTTACCTAATCTAATTCCTTCAGCATCGCCCGATTTTCTAAGACCGCATTCCATTATTTTTGTTTTGCTCTTGTTAATGTTCATTTTATATGCTTTCTTCAACACACTGTCCATTCCATTCAACTGCTCTTCCAGGTCCTCTGCTGTCTCTGACAGAATTACAATGTCATCAGCAAAACGCAATGTTTTTATTTCTTCCCCCTGTACTTTAATCCCTATTCCAGAATTTTCCTTGCTTTCCTTCACCGCCTGCTCGATGTACAAATTGAATAACATCGGAGAAAGGCTACAACCCTGTCTTACTCCCTTCCCAACTGATGCTTCCCTTCCATGCCCTTCGAGTCTAATAACTGCGGTCTGGCTTTTGTACAAGTTATAAATAACTCTCCTTTCCCTATATTTTACCCCTGCTGACTTCAGAATTTGAAAGAGTGTATTCCAGCCAACATTATCAAATGCTTTCTCCAAATCTACAAAAGCTAAAAATGTAGGTTTGTCTTTCCTTAATCTATCTTCTAAGATAAGACGTAAAGTGAGTATTGCCTCCCGGGTTCCTACGTTCCTCCTGAACCCAAACTGATCTTCCCCGAGGTCAGCTTCTACCAGCTTTTCCATTCTCCTGTAGATAATTCGTGTTAAAAGTTTGCAACCATGACTTATCAAACTGATGGTTCTGTAATTTTCACACCTGTCTGCACCTGATTTCTTTGGAATGGGGATTATTACATTTTTCTTAAAGTCTGAGGGCATTTCGCCTGTCTCATAAACCCTACACACCAGTTCAAATAGTCTTGTCATGGCTGGCTCTCCAAGAGACTTTAGTAGCTCTGAGGGTATGTTATCTACTCCTGGGGCCTTGTTCCGACCTAGATCTTTCAAGGCTCTATCAAATTCATCCCTCAGTATAGCATCTCCTATTTCATCTTGATCTACGTCCTCTTCCCTTCCTACCACATTGTCTGTAAGTTCATTTCCTTTGTAGAGCTGCTCTATGTACTCTTTCCACCTTTCAGCTTTCCCTTCTTTGCTGAGAACTGGTTTTCCATCTGTTTGATATTCGTAGAGTTGCTTTTCTTGTCCCCAAATGTCTCTTTTATTTTCCTGTAGGCGGTATCTACTTTTCCCCTTCTTATACATTCTTCTACAGATTTGCATTTGGCCTCTAGCCAATCCTGCTTAGCCATTTTGCACTTCCTGTCAATCTCATTTTTTAATCGTCTGTACTCCATTTTGCCTGTTTCATTTACTGCATTTTTATATTTTCTCCTTTCATCAATTAAATCTAGTATTTCCTGTGATATCCAAGGATTTTTTGTAGGTCTTGCCTTTCTACCTATTTTGTCCTCTGCTGCCTTCACTATTTCATCCCTCAATGCTACCCATTCCTCTTCTACTGTTTTATTTCCCCCTATTTCTGTCAATTGTTGCCTAAATCTCCCTCTGAAATTCTCCAGAACTTCACTTCAATTTATCTAAGTCCCATCTCCTTATTTTCCTACCTTTGTGCAATTTTTTTCAGTTTCAGCCTACAGTTCATGACTAACAAGTTATGGTCAGAGTCTATATCTGCCCCTGGGTACGTCTTGCAGTTTATAACCTGGTTCCGGAATCTATGTCTTACCATTATAAAATCTATCTGATACCTTCCGGTGTCTCCTAGTCTCTTCCATGTATACAACCTTCTTTGTCATTCTTAAACCAGGTGTTTGTTACGAGTAAATCATGTTCCGTGCAAAATTCTACCAGGCGACTTCCTCTTTCATTCCTCTTGCCCAGTCCATATTCACCTACTATGTTTCCTTCTGTTCCTTTTCCTACTACCGAATTCCAGTCTCCCATCACTATTAAGTTTTCCTCTCCCTTAACTGTCTGAATAATTTCCTTTAGCTCCTCATATATTTCTTCGATTTCCTCATCATCGGCAGAGCTAGTTGGCATATAAACCTGTACTACTGTTGGCTTCGTACCTATCTTGACAATGATATAGCGATCACTGTGCTGCTCATAGTAGTTTACGCGCATTCCTATTTTCTTATTCATTATCAGTCCTACTCCTGTGATACCCCCAACTGATTTTGTATTTATAATCCTGTACTCACCTGACCAGAAATCCTGTTCATCCTGCCACCGAACTTCACTAATCCCCACTATATCTAACTTCAACCTATCCATTTCCCTTTTTAAATTTTCTAATTTTCCTACCCGATTAAGGGATCTAACATTCCACGCTCCGATCCGTAGAATGCCAGTATTGTCTTTCCTGATGATAACATCCTCCTGAGTAGTCCCCGCCCGGAGATCCGAATGGGGGACTATTTTACCTCCGGAATATTTTACCCGAGAGGATGGCATCATCATATGTTCATACAGTAGAGCTGCATGTCCTCGGGAAAAGTAACGGCTGTAGTTTCCCCTTGCTTTCAGCCGTTCGCAGTAACCGTGTGGCAAAGCCACATTAGCTGATGTTACAAGGCCAGCTCAGTCAATCATCCAGACTGTTGCCCCTGCAACTACTGAAAAGGCTGGCTGCCCCTCTTCAGGAACCACACGTTTGTCTGGCCTCTCCACAGATACCCCTCCGCTGTGGTTGGACCTACGGTACGGCTATCTGCATCGTTGACGCACGCAAGCCACCCCACCTCGGCAATGTCTGTGGTTCATGGGGGTGGATTTATATATATGAATGTCTGTTCGGTGTACGCTTATCACGTCCGAACGACAAGACCCAGAGACTTAAATATTTGTACAGTTACTAATTCATACCTGAGGAAGGTTTTAAGCACGGTTTTATAGCGATCTGATAAATATTTGAAGAATATAACGCGAAATGCGGAACAATAATTACTCTTTGAAAATTATATTTATTCTTTGAAAATGGTTTTATTGGTAGCATTTTTGCTTGAGGGTTGATAATGATAAAAGAGTGGAGTATATTGGGATGGAAAGTTATCGATGTATCTAAAATTCTACTTGTGTGTGTGTTAATATTTCGCTCTGCAGCGAAAACTACAGAACGTAAACGAGTGGTCTGTGTGTAATTGTTGTTCGAACTCTGTCGTTGCGTTTGCGACTCTACAGCAAGGAGATTACATACAGCGAAACGTGATGCCACAGATCATATCTTTGGTCTATGCGTGCTACAATGTCTTCAGCTCTTTCTCTGTAAGGATAAGCATACGAATAAGGAAATATAAGAATAAATAAATAAAGCAGTAAAAAAGAAATTTCTTTTAATACATACAAATTGGAACCCAGGCTATAAGGATTAATGTATGTATTATTTATTGTAAATCATTAAGCACTTCACATAATTTTATTTTTTTATTTGAATGTTGATAAAAAAGTGTTTGTTTCTAAAGAAGGTATTGTATTTCATTTCATCCTTCGAAAACAGTCTCATAACACACTACTGATAACTAAGCTATATCCAACACGCGAGCGGAGCCGCGGGTTTAAGCTAGTATTCCATATTATTGTTCCATCAAATGTCGGGAGGACTGCCTGATGCCTGTAACTTCCTGCCACGATATTTTGGCCGCCTTCGGCGGTACTCACCTGAAGTTGGCCAGAAGACTACGCGCCCAAATATCGTGGTACGAAGTTACAGACATCCGGCAGTCCTCCCGACATTTGACGGAACAATCACTAAGCCAGGAAACATTTAAATTTCACATGCCATACAATTAATCCAGAGAATGGACTATAGCAGAGGTTTTCAAACTGGGTGTCGCGACACCCTGGTGTGTCGCGTAGTGGTATCAAGGGCGTCGCGAGACTAAGAAATTTAGACACTAAACAAAAAAACTTGTCGTACAATAACATAAAATATCCTTCTCTTCATGCTACACTGAAGACTCGCCTGCAGCTAATCATCCTTCTCTTCAGTGCATCACAGATCATTAATTGCGTGCTTAGCCGCTAGGCGGCAGCTCTGCTTTTGCAGTAGACACTCAGGATTCGTTCAACCAGCTGCCAGTTGCCAGATTTCAGCAAACTGCGCATGCGCAGATCTGCTGCTGATACTCGATAACAGCTCTTCCCATGCGCAGTTTTCTGGAACTGGCAGGTGCTTAAACGAACATTCACTGTAGTCTGCTTTCCTTCTCAAAAAACTGCACCTGAGCGTTTTTTAATGTATTTATCAAAGCCAGTCTCCCTCGGTAGCGTTTCTTAATTGTCAATAAATTACACAGATTGTGAAGCAGTCACAATTGTCCACATTCCACATTCAGTGGCGATGTTTAGAATGGAGTATGGCCGGGTGATTAACGGAGAGTAGTATTTTAAATGCAGTGATCGTTGGTTCGAATCCTGGTATGCGTTAATATTTTTTTCTCTCAGTTTCCTGTATGTAACAGATTCTGGGACCAGAAATGACATTCATATTCTTACTTGTCACAAATATTTATCAATTTTTTCCGAATATGTCAGGACTTACGAGGTCGTGGTGAAGCAAGAACCTAACAATAGAACTTAAATAGTAATTCATCTCTTGTCATAAATACATCCTCTTTATTTCCGAAAATAATGTGATAATATTGAACTGAAAGGGAACAGCCACTGTGCAGTCTAAATCAGAAATCCGAGCAGCTTATTTCCAGATGCCGTTTTTAATCGATCCAGCAAAACCGTATCTGGACCTGACATGTACACACGACAGCGAAAAGCGGTTTCCGAAATTCAGTTTTCGTGTTTCGGAAGTTGGGTCGCATGTAGAAGAAGCAAGTATTACTGTGTGAGTTAGGCATTGTTGTCTGCGGTGTTACTCTGTATTTGGCCACGATAACTTAACGATTCGCGCGCTGGCTGCCGGGAGCTTGTCTTGCACGAACGGAAGGCAGCATCGGCTGCTTGCTGCAGTGCTGGAACTGTTACCCTAACAATGTGTACATTAGTTTTTCGCGTAAAGGACCATTGTAAGGTTGGCAGCGCATGTAAATAAAAGAATAACTCTCAACTGTTGTCGATTTTCTCCGCTTGTGGCAGCACCAACAAAATCGTCAAGTTATCGTGGCAATGATTATGTACACACGACAGCGAAAAACAGTTTCCGAAACTCAGTTTTCGTGTTTCGGAAGTTGGGTCGCATGTAGAAGTTGTATTACTCTGCGAGTTAGGCACTGCTGTCTGTGGTGTTACTCTGTTGTAAATCTCCGTAGTTCCTAATGTTTCCTTTTCTTGCGATGAGTGTACGTAATTGCTGCAGTCAGGATCAACAATGTCAATGCGTACGAGGATTTCAGTTTCGTTTACAAACTACATTATTAAGCCATACTTTATTCCTCCCCCCTCCCGCTAGAACCATCTAAATTCTACCATATGTATTCATATTAGTGAAAGGGTATCGCGCAAAACTGTAAGCTAAAAAAGGGTGTCGCCATGAGGGAAAGTTTGGAAAGCACTGGACTGTAGAGAAGTACCGAACACTCCACCTTCCTTATAAACGGTGTGACAACCAAGCAGATGCGTTATATTGTGATTGCTAAAGTTACAGTATTTTCCCAGTGACTGCAGAAAGGGTCCAGTGGAATCGCAGTCAACCAGTGCCGGAAATTCGTGAGAATTTTGTAATGAATAAAGTGTCAGTACGCCCAGATTTTAAGAGGGAACAAATGCCTCCTATACTTCCCCATACCCAAACTGCGGACGCCTATGGACTTGTCGAAAGCATTCGCGGACTGTCGAAAACCCTAGACAGCACGCGGTGTGCGCAGCTGGTGACCTCATCTGCGAGGTTGTCGCAGGTCAAGTAGGCCGGGTGACAAGTGCAGTACACTGCGTGACGTAGGACGGCGACGTGGAGACGAATCAAGCGGCTGCCGAAAACGCCTGAGGTGTGTCTCTGCAGGGGGCGAGCGGGCGCTTGTCGAGGTACGAGTCTGGCGCCTAACGCTAACTTCATATGTTTGTAAATCTATCGGCCAAACTGCGTGGTTATCATTCCGCAGCTTACAAACTACTTACACTAAGGTAAACTAACCTAAGGACAACACACACACACACACACACACACACACACGTCCCAATGAGAACTCAACCTCCGAAGGTGAGCAACAGCGCGAAGACCGCTCGGCTATTCCACCGCGGCTAACGCTAACCCTAACACGCTCAAGAACAAGAAGCAGCAGACAACACTGACAGTTTACACGTGGCTCCACATAAGGCCTCTTTCAAGTGGACGTTCCACAAGGTACTGTTATTGGTCCTCTGCTGTTCCTTATTTACATGAACGATTTAGGGGAAAATCTAAGTAGCTCTCTTAGGTTGTTTGCAGATGACGCCGTCATTTACCGTATAGTAAAATCATTTGCAGATCAAAACCAACTGCACAACGATCTGAATAAGATATCAGTTTGGTGTAAAAATTGGCACATGAGTGCGAAAATAAAAACTTTGTTTGCAAGATAAATTAATCAAAAGTGAAGGCCGTAAACTCCACAAAATACCTGCGAATTACTATTACTTCAGATTTAAATTGGAAAGAACACGTAGATAATGTCATGGGAAAGGCGAACCAGAGACTGTTTCATTGGTAGAGCCCTTAAAAGACGCAGCGGAACTACTAAAGAAACTGCATACACTACGTTTGTCCGTCCTTTTTTGAAGTATTGCTGCCCAGTGTGGGATCCTTATCAGGTGGGATTGACGGAGGACATCGAAAGAGTTCAAAGAAGAACAGTTCCTTTCGTATTGTGATGATACAGGGGGCACAGCGTTACGGAAATGATACAGGATCTGGGATGGGATCGTTACAACGGCGCTTATCGCTGCGGCGTGGGCTACTTACGAAACTCAAATCGCCAACACTCTCCTCCGAATGCGAATATATATTGTTGACTCCCACTTACATAGGTAGAAATGACCATCAGAATAAAATACGAGAAACCAGAGCTCGAACGGAGAGATTCAGATGTTATTTCTTCCCGCGCGCTATTCGAGAATGGAATGGGAGATAAATAGTATAATGGTGGTTCGATGAACCCTCTGCCAGGCACTTAAATGTGATTTGCAGAGTAACTCATGTAGATGTAGAAGTATACAACATCTACTATAAGCGCAAATTGTCATTCTGTGCGCGATGGTTTATAGGAGCGAACATAAGTGTGACACGCCTTTACGATCGCTACCAGCAGCCATTGCTCCGAGTCTTAATTTGTGCCAATAGTACACACATAAAAATACCGTGTTGCATCACTTTGGTTCCTGGCCTCCTGAACACTGACGTTGAATGTGTATATTGCATTCAGAACACAGTTCCTTAGATTGTCCATAGCTGTCAAACAGCACAAGCAGTGCCAATACGGGGGAGTCTGTAACAGGGCTGATCATTTCCAGTCATAACAATCAGGAAGTACAGTGCTTTCGGTGACTGCGGTCGTGGTCACATGAGTTTGATTGTTTCCGTATTGTTACTTGATGTCACGAGAGACTCTCATGAAGGGAAGTTTCCAAACGTTTCGGAGTAAACCAGAGCAATGTTTTTCGCACGTAGAGGATGTGCACGCCGCGATGGAGTAGCCGAGCGTTCTAAGGCGCCTTGCTGCGGAGCGGGCGGTTGCTCACCGTCGGAGGTTCGAGTCCTCCCTGATAGATTTACAACCATTTGAACATTTGAATTTTGAGGAGGTGCACAGGTACATTTCGGTGAGGGATTTGTCTTAATATACGACAGTACTCGCGTTCATCGTGCTCATCTTGTGAATGCGTTTCTTCATGATAAAGGCCTCAGCATTTTCTCCAGACATGAACCCTATCGAACATCTGTGTGTTACATTCAAAAGAATTGTTTTGGACGAAAGATCTACGCTGAATCACCGTTTAGGAGTGTGGCAATCTGGACCAACCGTCCCTTGATGATCTAGTGGACATTATTCCACGACGAAAACAGGCATGCATTAGTGAAAGATGACATGTTAGCAGGTATTCTAGGTACTGGTGTATGCTGCAGTCTGGAACACAAATTCACAATTTACAGTTTATTGTCTTACAACTTGTCCAATTCTGTTTTCACGAACAATTATGAAAACTGAAATATAGTTTTTGCATATCTCCATTCCATGTTTATATAAAGAGCCATGAACCCCTAGAATCGTAGTGATGCACCATTTTTATTGATGTGTGTATTTGCCTGACTACACTGTTCACATGAAACGAAAACTCGAATGTAAACGCAGTTTGCAACTGACTAGGTGGTCTTTCAGCACGAGTCCGCCCATGTGATTCTCGATGCCAGAGCTCTCCAACAACAGTTGTCAACAACTATCACGATAACCACGCAGATTTTGGTCCTGAAAATCTATACAAGTGAACTGAGCTGACTTCATTCCCGATTGTCGACAAGATAAGAAATTTCTAACTGCAGGGGTGCTTAGGAAGTACAAAATTATTCGAACTATTCAAACCTTTATCACCCCAACGCATTAAAATACATTCTATGGCGAAGTTGAACATTTGTGCTGGACGGCATTCGAACCCAGATTTCCCGCTTAAGGCCAGCGGTCTCCTTAATCAATTAGGCTATCCAGGCACGCTTTCCGTCCCGTATCGCACATTACGGTGGTAATGCCAGGTGCCCACTATTTCCTCTTGCTCGCAGCTTTTAATGTATTACCGTAAGGAATTGCCTGTTCGAGGGCATCAATGCAATTATTAATATGGTATCTTGTTTATCGGACACCGTATCAATAACTAGGAACAAAAGAACCTTATAAGAGTACATTGAGTACTTGCCATCTACTTGATCCTTCGCCGTGATGCACTTTAAACAAATGTTCAAATGTTTGTAGAGTCTATGGGACTTCAAATGTTCAAATGTTTGTACAGCTTATGGACTTAACTACGGGGTGATCAGTCCCTAAACTTACAAACTACCTACAACTAAGGACGGCACAAATATCCATGCCCGAAGGGGGATTCGATCCCCCGACCGTAGTGGCGTGCAGACTGTGACTGGAGCGCTTCAGTCCCCTCGGCCACCGCTGCCGGCGCTGTTTCTTCTTTTCCTGGCTTTGCGGTAGCGATAATTTTTGCTCTTTTAAATTTTGTTAGTATTGTTGTGGCCGAAGAACTTCATTAAAAAGGCAAAGTAGCGAATATCGCATTGCACGTCCAGTGTCCACCAGAAACTCAGGGTAGAGCTCTCTGAACCTCCTGCTTTTCTCCATTTTGTATGGCTAATGACCGTCTCCAGTTTAGAGACTGTAAATGGAAAAGAGAATTCTGCGTTGTGTTGCAGGGATTTCTTATCCTCAGTAAGCTCATTCTTTACTTGCCGAACATTTGCTTTATCTGCTGGAACCCTGGAAACTTTCACTAAGTGATTGTGTCGCATGAGACCGTTGACTTCTCTTTCTTGTGGGAGGGGTTTTGTCCCAGGTCCCAGAATATCTGCTGGAGTGTGTGAAATCAAGGTCCCTGGTCTTTTTGTACCAATTTTCTCTTCTCCGTTCTTTCAAGGAAATCATAGGATTCGTAGCTTTTTGTTGGTCTACTCTATTCTTGAATTTATTAAATATCTGGTTCATCTCTAGATTCCATCAGGAAATGTCTGCTTTACGCCACTCTCTGAGTATGCTCTTTTGGCGGCAGATATGTCAGCCTTCAAAAATTCTGAGTTTGATTCTGGAAGGGGAAGAATCTACTCTACTGACTCATCCAGAAATTTTGAAAATTTATCCCAATTTGCTTTTTGAAAGTTCAAGCGGGATACACGTGCGAATCGCACTAGAGGAATGTGTAGGCCGTGAGAGATGAAAATGGGGCTGGGTTTGGCAATTTAGTCGACAGAATAAACAGAGTACTTGCAGACATTAACTTACTGAAAGCACAAACGTAGCTAACATTCAGGATACGTTGTAGCCCTGACGTAGAATACGTAAAAAGGGAGCACTTCATACAAAAAGTATTTAACTGATTTATCATACCAGGTGTTAAGAAAAAATAGTTAATCAGAATAGTCGTTTCACAAGTGTAAACAAGTATCGAACTATGACAACGGTGTTGGTTGATTGGTAAAAGATAAGCTTCAGTGGAAGGATATGCTCTGTGTATAATGTTTGTTAACAAAACTGACTTTTTACAAATGTGTGCAGCAGTAGAGGAAGAAACAATTTTGTTCTGTGCGGGTTTTATAGGGACGTTCCGTGTACGTGGAGGCACAACTGAGAAGTTATTACTTTCGTTCACGCCCCCTGGATACCGGACGAAGCCTATTCACTCAAAAGCAACGCCTCCTGTCAAGCTCGTGATAGGCGATGCATGAAAGGGTGGGCGACTGTACAGAATGCAGTTGTCACTTCGAAGGACCTTACAATAAGATGATCGTAGTGCAATTTTGTGCTGCATGTAAACTAGGGGACCAAATTGTCGAGGTCATCTATCCCTACGCTTACAAAATACTTACACTAGCTTACGATAAGGACAACACACACACGGTGTCCTGACAAAAGCACCCAGTGACATTAGCACCCAGTTCTGGTCGAGGGGCGGGCGGGCAGGTAGAAGAGCCAAGGGCTGGGAGGTCGCATTGACACAAAGCCGTACTTGACGGCAATAGCATTGCTGTAATTTATAATGGAAGCGAGACTAAAGAACAACCAAGACATATTAGTAAGATTTGTGACCTGCAAAAAGTCTTCGATAATGTAAGGCGCTGGATGATGTTCGGAATTCTGAGAAAAATAGGAGTAAGCTTGTAGGGAAAGGCGGAAAATACATAGTTTGTATAAGAACGAAGTCGATACAATAAGCGTCGAAAGTCAAGAACGAAATGCTCAGATTAAAAAGGGGGTAAGAAAAGGTTGTGGACTGTCGCCATCACTGTTCAACTTGCACAATGAAGAGACTTAATGTAGAAAATAAAGAAGATTTTCAAGGCTCTGATAAAAGTTCTGGGTAACAGGATATCAGTGATAAGATTTGCTGATGACATTGCTATCACCTGTGAAAGTGAAGGAAAATTACAGGGTCTGTTGAATAGAATGAAAAGACTAATGAGCACAGACCATGGACTGAAGGTAAACCAAGGAAAGATGAAAGTCATAAGAAGTAACAGAAATAAAAGTAGCGAGAAAATAACATCCGAATTGGTGATCACAATGCAGTGCTGTAGCCGGCCGCAGTGGCGGAGTGGTCTGCGGCGTGCCAGTCACGGTCTTCACGGCCGCTGCGGTCGGGGGTTCGAATGCCCCCTCGGGCATGGGTGTTTGTGTCCTCTTTAGTATAAGATAGTTCATAAGTAGTTTGTAAGTTTAGGGACTGATGACCCCTTATTTAAGTCCCATAAGCTCTACAAACATTTGAATTTGATCACAATGTACACCAAGACAAGGAATTCTGCTACCTTTGCAGTAAACTAACTCACGACGGAAAAAGCAAGAGGGACAAAAAAATGTTCAAATGTTTGTAAAGCTTATGGGACTTAACTGCGGGGTCATCAGTCCCTAAACTTACAAACTACTTATGAACTACTTACGAACTAGGACGGCACAAATATCCATGCCCGAGGGGGGATTCGAACCCCCGACCGTAGTGGCCGTGCTGACCGTGACTGGAGCGCCTCAGTCACCTCGGCCACCGCGGCCGGCCAAGAGGGACATAAAAAGCACAAGCAATGAGGGCATTCACGGGAAAGAGAAATCTACTGCTGTCAAACATCGCCCTGGACTTTAGGCAGAAATTTCCCAGAACATAAGTTTGCAGTATATCATTGTATGTAACTTGGACTGCTGGGAAATGAGAACAGAAGAGAATTGAAGCATTTGATATGTAGTTTATGGAGTTGTACAAAATATCACGTAATTTTTTTTGTAGGTACAGCTTTTAAGTTTATGTTTTAAAGCCATAAATGCCTGGGTATTTATGAATTTTGGGCATTTGCCCAAGCATTCATTCTAGGCATTAGCCCCAACTTGCAAATGTCGAGGCATTTTACATCACTAGGGTAAAAACAGAATGGAAACATCAAGCAAAGAATTGAGGATGTAGGTTGCAATGGTACTCTGAAATGAAACGGTTGGCTGAGGATTTGGTGGCAGGTCGCATCAAAGCAGTCAGAAGACTGATGACTAGGGATGCAAACGATAAATATACGTTTTGAAAACATCGACGTTTTGCCCCAAAACAGCGATGGTTTGAACATCGATATATCGCCTATGTATCGGCGATAGAAGTCGAAAACTATCAACACCGTTAAATTCTGGTTCTAAGCCTTTTTACTGTATATGAAAAGGATGTTGTACAGCATTGTATGTTACGTTTAGAAAACAAAGGAAGAAACCAATATTTGGGTTTTATTTCCGAAAAAGTGATAATTTGCGAATGTGTGGTTACGTTAAAAAAAAAAAAAAAAAAAAAAAAAAAAAAAAAAAAAAAAAAAAAAAAAAAAATTCACAGAATATATGACAACTGCGAATGGGCAAAGCTGAAAATGTGTACCCAGCTGGCACAAATACGCAAATTGCACGAACCGAACACTACGATCTTCATAATCGTACTGACAGTTAGCAGTCATCCGCTGAGGTGGACAAGGACCTCGGGACTGCAGGCAGACTGTGTCGAGAGAGCGTTTCCGGTGAGCGAGGACTGGGCGGCGTGGCATTACAGCGAAAACAGGGACGGCTTAGGGAGGGTACGGGCTGCAGGTAGGTCATGACGTAGTAAACAGGTCAGACTGGGTGCAAATGTCGCAGATTTGGGGTTGGGTGCAAATGTCACTGGGTGCTTCTGTCATATCCCCCCCCCCCACACACACACACACATTCGCAAGGGAGGACTCGAACCTCCAGCGGGAGCGACCTGCAATTCCCGCGCCGCTGTATCTTACAGTATACGAAATATTGCCAGTCGAAAATCGATGTCATTCGCCTACTGATAATCACTATTCTAAGGTACCTCTAGCAGATACGGAAACTTCAAATTTTGTATTTAGTGTTTAGGCTATATGGAACGAAAAAAAAAAAATCAAACATCCCTAAATTTTAACCCCATTTCCAAACGTTCAGAACCGTTTCCTTTTCGGTTGATACAATAGCATATTTTCAGTCTGCAATAGCTGAATATAATCTTACCTGGAAACACTTACTTGTCAAATATTCATATATCAATGCTTTTGAGAAAAACCAAAGACAGGTAGCGAGCTTTAACAAAATCCGTTACTGTTATTAATAAATGTCCCGAGAAGAAGAAAAGGACTACCTGCAAAAAAGAAATCAGATATCATCAAAATCATGAAATGTACAAAAAATGCAAGACTACCAACGCATTCTTTCCACCAGAAAAAGTAGTGAGATGTCGTCATAAAAGTTATCTAACTAGTCATCTAACAAAATTTATTGCAACCATAACAGTATTCGATATCTTTATTTCTGTAATAAATTTGATGGCAATCACATGTCATAATTTACTATTTAAAATACTTCATGCTTATGTGAGTATATTCTTATGTAAGTTAAACTACCACTTAAAATGATGGAATATCTAATCCTAGTTTAAGTTGCATAGATTTACGTGAAAGATATACAAAAAATCTAATTTCGTCTCATAAACGTATGATTTACACTAAATGAATAAGTGACTATTTCAGCCAAAAATATTCACTGGTATCGATCTTATGAGGCTACTGCCAAGAAATGTGCCAATAATAAATCAATTGCTAATTCCAAAAAACAAGATAATTGAATCAAATTACTACGAAAAACAATTAGTTACGCAAAGCTTGTATATAATACAACGAAAAAGTGTATTTTTAAGCAAGACTATGTTTTAAAAAATAAATAAAACTATTGTAGTAAAAAACACAAATATAAAAAATAATAAAAATATTAAGGAACTAAAGTAATAAAAATATTCACTGGTATCAATCGCTTAACTACAGCTGGTGGCACAAAATATGCCAATACTAAATCAATTGCTAAACCAAAATAAGTCGATAATTAAATCAAATCACTAAAAAAACATTTAAACAAAATTCGTATATCATACGAAGAAACAATGAATTTACTAGCAATAATAAATGCTTTAAAAACTAAATAAAAATATCATAGTAAAATTTGTATACATAAAAAGATAAATATGGAACTTGTGTAGCAGTAAGTGTTTTATATTGTCTTTGTTATCATTTAGTAGCTTTTTTTTTTTTTTTTTTTTTTTTGTGCGACTGGACTGCCAAGTCATATTCATTACAGAAATGAAGATGTCTGATATTGGTATGGTCACTAGAAATAGTGTTAGTTAAGTAATTAAACAAATCCTAACAAAATAATTGAATATGTGCTTCAAAATGTTCAAATATTCAAATGTTTGTAATTCTATCGGACCAAACTGCGTGGTCATCAGTCCGTAGCTTACAAACTACTTAAACCTAGGTAAACTAACCTAAGGACAAACACACACACACACACACACACACACACACACACACACACCCATGCCCCAGGGAGGACTCGAACCTCCACGGCGAGCAACCGCGCGTCCCGCAGCGAGACGCTTTAGACCGCTCGGCTACTCCACCGCGGCGAATATGTGCTTCCACAGATACCAATTACAATAACCGAATTTGTTTTAAATGATAGATCACTACTTTTATTGATATTACATCCAGCAACAAATTTAGAAATAAAAAAAACTGAACAATTTTAAGACTTCCTCAGACTTTGCATTACACTTTTCTTCAAGATATGTACGATCAAAGAATCTATTAAAATAGGAAACTGAAACAGAACTTATTCTGTGTAATGAGACTGAATACTACAAAAAATCACCAGTTTTCTTTTATTGTTCCTGAATCTAGCCTGTAAAATCATGTTATAATCTAGGATCATAGGGGCAATGCCGAGAACGTAAGACCACAAAGCCCTACATCGTCACTATCAGTTATCAATTTTGCACCCTGAAGCATTATAAAAGTTATGGCTCGGTTATTATTTCAAGCTTGATAGTACATCAATAACATAATAGCAATGTGAATCAAATTTCCCTTCTCTTCCAACGAACATTGTGGATAATTTCTCCTTAACACTTTATAGGACAAAACTTTTTTCGGAAAATTTGAAAGGCAATATTTTTATAACATCCCATTTGGCAAGTAATAGAATTTTTTATGTCCATTTAACGTGGATGTGAAAGGAAGAAATGGGTGGTTGATGTACGTACCACTATCCGTTTTTGGTAGGGCTTAGACTACTATGGATGGTGGTCATTTAAAAGGCCACCTTCTTATATTTGGAATAACTAAAAAATGGCATATGGAATTCAAAGAAGATACTATTTTACTGAATTACAAAAATTGAAAATATTCAATATTCAAGCACTTGCTATTTTGAATGAAAGAGCAACTTTGAATTCCTTGCATATAATACTTTGAACATTTTTGAAATACGGAAAAGAACCGGTTGTTGTTGTTGTGGTCTTCAGTCCAGAGACTGGTTTGATGCAGCTCTCCACAATACCCTATCCTGAGCAAGCCTCTTCATCTCCACATAAAAACGGCAACCTACATCTGTCTGAATCTGCTTACTGTATCCATCTCTTGGTCTTCCTCTGCGATTTTTTCCCCCCACACACTTCCCTCCAATGCTAAATTCACAATTCCTTGATGTCTAAGAATGTGTCCTACCAATTTATCCCTTCTTTTAGTCAAGGTATGCCAGAAATTTCTTTTCACCCCAATTCTGTTCAGTACCTCCTCATTAGTTACGCGATCCACCCACCTAATCTTCAGTACTCGTCTGTAGCAGCATATTTCAAATCCTCAATCCTCTTCCTGTCCGCACTGTTTATCGTCCATGTTTCACTCCTATACAAGGCAACACTCCATACAAATGCCTTCAGAAAGGACTTCCTTAGGCTTAAATCAATATTGGATGTTAACAAATTTCTCTTTTTCAAAAACGCTTTTCTACCCATTGCCATTCTGCATTCTGTACTGCGACCATCATTTGTTATTTTACTGCCCAAGTAACAAAACTCATCTTCCTCCTTTATTACTTCGTTTCCCAATCTAATTCCTTCAGCATCACCTGATTTTCTTACACTGCACTCCATTACCCTAATTTTACTCTTGTTAATGTTCATCTTATATGCACCTTTCAGCACACTGTCCATTCCGTTCAATTGCTCTTCCAGGTCATTTGCCGTCTCTGACGGATTTACTATGTCGTCGGCATAATGCAGTGTTTTTAATTCTTTACACAAAACTTTAATTCCTTCTCCAAATGTCTCCTTGCTTTCCTTTATAGCTTGCTCAATGTACAAATTGAATAACAATGGAGAAAGACTACAACCCTGTCTTACTCCCTTTCCAACCACTGCATCCCTTTCATGCCCTTCAACTCTGACAACCGCTGTCTGGTTTTTGTACAAGTTGTAAATAACCTTACGCTCGCTATATTTTACTCCTGCTTGCTTCAGAACTTGAAAGAGTTTATTCCATTGTCAAAAGCCTTCTCCAAATCTACAAAAGCTAGAAATGTTGGTTTGCCTTTTCTTAATCTATCTTCTAGGATAAGCCGTAAAGTGAGTATTGCCTCCCGTGTTCCTACATTTCTCCTGAACCCAAACTGATCTTCCCCGAGGTCGGCTTCAACCAGCTTTTCCATCTCTTTTCCACTCTTTATTAATTCAAATGTTCAAATGTTTGTAAATCTATCGGACCAAACTGCGTCGTCATCAGTCCGTAGCTTACAAACTACTTAAACCTAGGTAAACTAATCTAAGGACAACACATACACCTATCCCCAGAGAGGACTCGAACCTCCACGGCGAGCAACCGCGCGCTTCGCAGCGAGAAGCTTTAGACCGCTCGGCTACTCCACCGCGGCTCTTATTAATAAATTTTTTATTATTTAGATTATTAGTTTTGTCCGAAATGTTTGCAAAAACTTATAAAACTACAAATCTAAATTGGGCCGTAAGACACGTCAGTGCGACTTTTCCCCTGCAACAACGCCATCAGAAGGAAACGTTATGATTGGCCTAGTGATGGGACAACCGACTGTTTTTAACAACCGATTGGTCAATCGGTTGTTTTTTCGTTCAGTCGGTTTTTTCAGTCGAATGAAACAACCGAATGAAAATAGTCTCTGTGGCTGTATGAATGTTTTCACTCACTGGTGGGGTTTGAGTGGTTTCAGTCGATGCGAAACAATCGAATGAAACCAGTCTCTGTCGGTTGCAGCCGCTATATGAATGTTTTCACTCATTCGGTGGGTTTGAGTGGTTTCAGTCGATGCGGGATTACCGAATGAAACAAGTCTCTGTCCTTTATATGAATGTTCTCGGCATTGAGTGGTTTCACTTGATGCGATACAACCGACTGGAAAAAGTCTTTGTCGGTTTCTGCAGTTATATGGATGTTTTTATTAATTCATCGACTTTGTGTGACTATTTGCATACTCCTTCAGCCTTTTCGGGTATAAATGAACCGTGAATCAGCATGAAACATTCTTAAAGACAAATTTTAATAATATAGCAGTGTGTCCGTGTGTCTGTTTCTATTGCATGCAAATCTGCAGTTTTGTTCCAATCTTGATGAAATTTTGCACACTTGACCTTCAAAGCAAGAGAAACGTCACTCCCTGCATCAAATTTAATTCGGTGCATGGTGGAGGGTACTTTACATACTAACTTCGACAAAAACCACAATTTGGCTGCGATCTTGATGAAATTTTGCACACTAGACCTTTAAAACAAGGCGAAGGTAACTGTGTACAATAAATTTCGTAGGTGCATGGCGGAGGGTACTTTACCTACTAACCTAAACAAATTCCGTTTGTATTCGAATTTTAATGATATATTTCACTCTTCACCTTCAAAGAAAGAGAATGGTCATCGTCTACATCTACTTTAGTTCGATGCATGAGAGAAGGTATTCCAGAATTCGACGCCAATATAGAGTTTATTCCGATCCTGATGAACTTTAGCACACTTGACTTTCAAAACAAGTGGCATCTAAGATTTTGTATGGTACATGGCGCAGGGATGGAATAAACCTCCACACCGTTTAAACGATAACCACAGAAATATCTGTGACAAGAGTGAATAATTATGAAACTTGAGATGAATGTTTTCATACACCGTTGACGAATACAGACGCGCTGAAGGAAATTTACAGCACTGATAATGTTGTATGTCTTCTCGTACTCCTTCAAATTAGATGGAATTAACAAAAATATTTTTATAAGAAACATTTTTATACAAAATACTTTAATAAACTTTTTTTTACAATATCTAATGTTTTAGTGATCTTCGAATTTGGATCTAGCAAATATGCTCAAAGTTAAAATACTTAACTCTGTCCTACTACTACCTTAGATATGTATGAACAATAAGCCGCAAACCGCACGTTTCTACCTGTTCCCACTTCGGAGATACAGTATGCGAGATTAAACTTGTAGCGATCATTTTGGAACACCCTGTAGTTTCGACGCTTCTTTATTGAGACAGTAAGTAACCGACAATAATCGGCGATGGCACGCCCTGCGACGCCGCCAGACACTGTTGTGTGGAGTTTGGCGCGCGCCTGCTGGCGCTCTCAGCAGTGAAAACGCAAGCGAGGCAGCACCCCCTCTCGAGTCCCCACTCCCCGCGAAAAACGTACTGCCTCTTTTCACTTTAAAAGAAAGAATGATAATTCAGTCAATGTACAAAACTGCAAAAGTGTCGCATGTTTTCATTCGGTTGTTCCCACAGACTACTTTCATCCGAAAAAAAAAAAGTAAAACTACGACCGATTGACTCTTTCATTCGGTTGCTCCCACTGACTGGTTTCACTCAAAAGAACTAATGAAAAGGCCAACGTACTGTGTCAATTTTTTCATTCGGTTGGCCCCATCGACTGATTTAACTCAAAAGAAAAGGAATGAGTGGTCCAACCGACTGCGTCGATTTTTCCATTCGGTTGATACCACCGACTGGATTAACTCAAAAGAACGAATGAATAGTCCAACCGACTGAATCGGTTGTTTCATTCGGTTGGTCCCACCGACTGGTTTCACTCAGAAGAACGAATGAATAGTCCAATCGACTGAATCGGTTGTTTCATTCGGTTGGTCCCACCGACTGATTTCACTCAGAAGAACGAATGAATAATTCAACCGATACGAGAAACTACAACCGAATGATCGATTTTTTCCCAACAACCGAATGAATCGATTGTTTTCATTCGATTGTTCCCATCACTAGATTGGCCCATGTAGTTTCATTACAGTCTGTGGCGTCCATGTGGTAGTCTGAGTGGGCTGCTGCACGGACCCCGGTGGTGGGCGAAGAAGCTGGTGCTGGAGCAGGTAATGGTTGTCGCCTGGGGTGGCCGCAGGAAGCCGGCGACGGTATCTGGTGGCGGAGAGAGAACAGACGGCGGGCATTGTCCACCAGCGCGCTATCGGCAGCTTTTGTGGCCCTCCCTCTGTGGCCGCCACTTGCCGACACAACAGCCGCCGTTCCCGGAACTTCCTGCTCCGCCTCTCCCCCGCACGCAGCGTTTGTGAGCGCCACGGGACAACGGAGGCCCTCGACCGCTAGTTACCGGAGGCGCGCTCCACAGCCGCCAATCGGCGACGTTTCCGTAAAATGAATTTCCCACCCAAGGCTTCGTTTTAATTTTGTGGGCTTCCTGGAAAAGTGATCAAGATCCTGTGTCAACACGAAGACGTCCTTCCAGCCAGACAGGCAAAAGAAAATGTAACGAATACACTGCTGATTATTTACGACAATAACAAAATGGAAATGCTCCTCTCTTCACGGCCTACTACACTGATATACAAGGTGTTTGCATTGACGAGGGACTGAATTGGAAGAAACATATTAAAGATCTCCTGAAACGTTTGAGTTCAGCTACTTATGCTATCAGAGTCATTGCAAAATTTGGTGATATACATCTCAGTAAATTAGCTTACTACGCCTATTTTCATTCCTTGCTCTCATATGAGATCATGTTGTTATTGTTGTGGTCTTCAGTCCGGAGACTGGCTTGATGCAGCTCTCCACAATACCCTATCCTGGGCAAGCCTCTTCAACTCCACATAAAAAACGACAACCTACATCTGTCTGAATCTACTTACTGTATCCATCTCTTGGTCTTCCTCTGCGATTTTTACCCCAAACAATTCCCTCCAATGCTAAATTCACGATTCCTTGATGTCTAAGAATGTGTCCTACCAATCGATCCCTTCTTTTAGTCAAGGTATGCAAGAAATTCCTTTTCTCCCCATTTCTGTTCAGTACCTCCTCATTAGTTACGTGATACACCCACCTAATCTTCAGAATTTTTCTGTAGCACCACATTTCAGAAGCCTCTATCCTCTTCTTGTCCGCGCTGTTTATCGTCCATGTTCAAATGTTCAAATATTTGTAAAGCTTATGGGACTTAACTACGGGGTAATCAGTCCCTGAACTTACAAACTACTTACGAACTAGGACGGCACAAATATCCATGCCCGAGAGGGGATTCGAACCCCCGACCATAGTGGCCGTGCAGACCGTGACTAAAGCGCCTCAGTCCCCTCGGCCACCGCGGCCTATCGTCCATGTTTCACTCGCATACAAGGCAACACTCTACACAAATGCCTTCAGAAAGGACTTCCTTAGGCTTAAATCAATATTCGATGTTAACAAATTTCTCTTTTTCAAGAACGCTTTTCTAATGGGATCGTATTCTGGGGCAATTCAACATTGAGGAAAAAAAGCATTCATTGCACAAAAGCGTGTAATCAGAATAATTGCTGGAACCCATCTAAGAGCGTCCTGCAGACGTTTATTTAGGGATCTTCACTGTAGCTTCACAAATATATATATATATATATATATATATATATATATATATATATATATATATATATATATATATATATATATTCACTCATGAAATTCGTTATTAACAATCCGACCAAATTCAAAAGTAATAGCAGTGTGCATAGCTACAACACTAGGAGAAAGGATGACATTCACTATTCAAGGTTAAATCTAACTTTGGCTCAAAAAGGGGTGAATTATGCTGCCACAAAAGTCTTTTGGTCACTTACCAAGTAGCATCAAAAGTCTGACAGATAGCCAACTAGTATTTAAAAAAAAAAAAAAAAAAAAAAAAAAAAAATTAAAGGAATTTTTGAATGGCAACTCCTTCTACAATGAAGATGAATTTTTAGATAAAACTTAAAAAATAAAAACATAAAAATAAAAAGAACAACAAAAAATGTAATAAAAATGTTTAAAATATTGATTGTCAAGTGTAGACAACATTTACTAAACTGACACGTTCCACATCATTACGAAATGTCGTATATATGATCTATGGAACAAGTCTGAATCTAATCTAATCTAATTTTTTTCTTAGGCCGTACTCACATGACAACTGTCACAACAGAGATATTGAGTGATGCAGAATATCTATCTATACAGGGTGAATCACCTAAAGTTTGCACCGCAAATATTGCGGAAACGGAAAGTGTGATTAATGTGCGGTTTTCACGGAATGGATTGGTAGTCAGGGGCTTGTATTTTTAGCCAACAAACAGATCGTAATATTTCTTAATGTGTATTTTTTGTGCAAACATACAGTTTTTTTAATGGAACAATGGTTGTTTTTATCATGCACTGGAATTTTTGACACCAGCTGTGTACAAAGAATTTTGAATGACATTTCTATCACGTTTAGTTTGGCAGCTACAACCGTTCGAAATTTCGGGGGGCGGAGGCTGCGATAGCATAGCTCACTGGCCGAGTGGCTATCCCCTGGGGCACGGCCCACTGTCTCGTGACCACCAGCCACTCAGCTACGCTGTCGTAGCCTCCGCCCCCTAAACATTGAATGGTTGTAGCTGACAAACTAAACGTGATGAAAATGTCATTCAAAATTCTTTGTACACAGCTGGTGTCAAAAATTTCAGTGCATCATAGAATCAACCATTGTTCCATTAAAAAACTGTATGTTTACACAAATAGTACACTTTCTAAGTAATATTGCAATCTGTTTGTTGGCAAAAATACTACCAATCCATTCTGTGGAAACGGCACATCAATCACGCTTTCCGTTTTCGCAATATTTGCGGCGCAAGTGTTAGGTGATTCGCCCTGTATAAATAAAGATCAATTGCCGCATGTATGTAAGAGCATCATTTGATACAGCAACTGCAGCAGGAAGCCAAAATAAACCTCAGACAATAAATCTCGGGGAATAGTCCTGTAACATTTAGATGAACTATGAGCTACAAATACCTTACCGTCTTTCGCAGTAGTCGTTTCCTATAAGTACGGTGCACCCCGCTGAGCTGTGCGATACATGTCCTCCAAACTTAGCACGAAGTCTTCTTTTGGGATGTTGTTCAAAAGCTTCTATACGTCTCTTCCCTTCAAAACAAGTTTGAATTGAGGGAATAGGAAGACGTCTGGAGGGTTGAGGTTGGGTGAGTATGGTGGATGTTCAAGTAACACGACAATGCTCGCACACACACAGCCAATATAGGAAAACAGAGGTTTTATTTTAATCATTAACACGAAAACAGGACAAAAAGATCTTATAAATCAACACCTTCGGGCGTTAATATTATGAAACATCTTGGACCCGTGCTCAGCACATAAATTTATTGTGCTGGATTGTGTAATATAAGCAAGGTCTGCGTCATTCCTGCGACCTACCTAACGACGAGTCGTCTGCTGCTGCCTGGAGGTTTAACGCCTTGACTCACGTCGCAGAAATGTTGGATCTACGATATAGTTGACCAGTATATACTTTATTTATATAACATAATCCAAAATTATGTTTTGAGCAGGGATCAGATGATGGTAATACTGTATTACCGAAACTACTAATTAAAATATTCGTGATATAACGGCTGGAGGTGTTTATTTATAAAATTAGTAACACCGTCGTAATCCCAAATTATCGTTAATCAAGATGAACATGCACACAGTCCGCCTCCGTAGACAGGTGGGTTGCCACGTAGGGGGGCACGGGTTCGATTCCCAGTCCGACACGCAAATCTGGGAAATGGCGTCAGCTAATAAGACTTGCACCATGCAAGCCGAACACGACCCCAGTTGCAGTCTTAACATCCATAAATGCCACACGGAATCATCATCAACGTACAAACAGAAAGAAGCGAACAGGATAGACACAAGGAGATAGATGGAGGGTAAGGAGGTGATGGACAGAAAGGCCGCAGAGGGAGGGGGGGGGTTGGGGTGAGCTACAGGCCATTAAAATTGCTACCACCAAGAAGATATGCAGATGATAATCGAGTATTTATTGGACAAATATATTATACTAGAACTCACATGTGACAACCACCTCTGGCTGTAATAACGGCCTTGATACGCCTGGTCATTGAGTCAAAGAGAGCTTGGATGGCGTGTACAGGTACAAATGCCCATGTAGCTTCAACAGGATACCACAGTTCATCAAGAGTACTGACTGGCATATTGTGATAAGCCAGTTACTCGGACACCATTGACCAGACGTTTTCAGTTGGTGAGAGATCTCGAGAATGTGCTGACCAGGGCAGCAGTCGAACATTTTACGTGTCCAGAAAGGCTCGTACAGGACCTGCAACATGCGATCGTGCATTATCCTGCTGAAACGTAGGGTTACGCAGGGATAGAATGAAGGGTAGAGCCACGGGTCGTAACACATCTGAAATGAAACGGCCACTGCCGTCGATGGGAATAAGAGGTGACAGAGATGTGTAACCAATGGCACCCCATACCATCACGCCAGATGATACGCCAGTATGGCGATGACGAATACACGCTTCCAATGTGCGTTCACCGCGATGTCGCCAAATACCGATGCGACCATCATGATGCTGTAGACAAAACCTGGATTCATCCGAAAAAAAACGAAGTTTTGCCATTCGTGCACCCAGGTTCATCGTTGCGTACACCACCGCAGGCGCATCTGTCTTTGATGCAACGTCAAGAGTAACCGTAGCCATGGTCTCAGAGCTGATAGTCCATGCTGCTGCAAACGTCGTTGAACTGTTTGTGCAGGTGGTCGATGTCTTGCAAACGTCCCCATCCGTTGACTCAGGGATCCAGACGTGGCTACACGATCCGTTACAGCCATGTGGATAAGATGCCTGTCATCTCGACTGCTAGTGATACGAGGCCGTTGGGATCCAGCAAGGGGTTCCATATTGCCCTCCTTAACCCATCGATTCCATATTCTGCTAAGAGTCATTGGATCGCGATCAACGCGAGCAGCAATGCCGCGATATGTTAAACCGCAATCGTGATGGGCTACAATGCGACCTTTATCAAAATCGGAAACGTGATGGTACGCATTTCTCCTCCTTACACGAGGCATCACAACAACGTTTCACCAGGCATCGCCGGTCAACTGCTGTTTGTGTTTGAGAAATCGGTTGGAAACATTCCTCATGTAAGTGTCGCCACCGGTGCCAACCTTGTGTGAATGCTCTGAAAAGCTAATCATTCGCATATCACAGCATCTTCTGCTTGTCGGTTAAATTTCGCGCTTGTAGCATGTCATCTTTGTGGTGTAGCAATTTTAATGGTCAGGAGTGTAGAAAACGATTGCTTCTGAGATTGCGCCAGGAGCGGTAGCAAAAATGTAGTCAATCGAATAGCTTTACTAGACATTTTCTGTTCTGGTCTGTATTTCCTTCCTGTCCTCTCGTTCCACACGACCACACCACCGGAAGGCAGGGCACCGGACAATGTGTTTTCTCAGTGAGTCTACGCTCGCCAGAATGCTTTTGCTAATTTTGTCATTTCTTTTATAATTGACTGACTCACAGCGAAGAGTGACCGGATTTAGGTAGTAGCTGATGAATCATTTGTCATAACGGATCTCTATGCCTCGTTACGAGTGCGCAGTTACCACCACACTGGAGTGGTGGAGAGCGCCGCTGCTCGCCGTTGGAGGTTCGAGTCCTCCTTCGGACTTGGGTGTATTTGGGCGCCTTTAGCATCAGTTAAAGTAGTTTGTAAGCCTAGGGACTAATGACCGGATAGATTTGACAGGGTTGTAGCCTTTCCCCAATGTTGCTCAATCTGTAAATTGAGAAGGCAGTGAAAGAATGGAAGGAGAAATTTGGAGAGGGCATTAAAGTGCAGGGAGAAAAAATAAAAACATTGCGGTTTGCCGACGACATAGTAATTTTGTCAGAGACCGCAAAGGATCTGGTAGAGCAATTGAATGGGATGGACAGTGTCTTGAAAGGAAGATATATGATGAATATTAACAAGAGTAAAATGAAGGTAATGGAATGTAATATCAGAAAATCAAGCGATGCTGAAGGAATTAGATTACGTAATGAGACAATAAAAGTAGTAGATGAATTTTGTTATTTGGGTAGCAAGATATCTTCTGATGGCCGAAGTAAAGAAGATATAAAGTGCAGAATGGCTATGGTAAGAAAAGCGTTTCTAAAGAAGCTAAACTTGTTAACATCCAATATTAATTTAAGTGTTAGGAAGTCTTTTCTGAAAGCATTTGTCTGGAGTGTAGCATTGTGTGGAAGTGAAACGTGGACGGTAAGGAGTTCAGATAAGTAGATGATAATAGCTTTTGTGGTGGTGTGGTGCTACAGACGAATGATGAAAATTAGATGGGTAGATTACGTAACTAGTGAGGAGGTGCTTAACCGAATCGGGGAGAAAAGGAGTTTCTGGCATATCCTGACTAAGAGAAGGGATAGATTGGTTGGACACATTCTGAGACATCAAGGAATTGTCAACTTAGCATTAGAAGGAAGTGTGTGGGGTACAAATCATAGAAGGAGACCAAGGGATGAATAGAGTAAGCAGATTCAAAAGGATGTAGGTTGCCGAACGTATTCTCAGATGAAGAGACTTGTAAAGGACAGGGAAGCGTGGAGAGCTGCATCAAACCAGTCTGCGGACTGGAGGTCACAACAACAACAGATTTAAAATCATTTGAAAATTTGAACCTCGAAGACATTGGACAAGGTCCAAACATATCCATACCGCTGCTGCTGGAGATTTTCGACCTGCCGTTGTTTACTTAATGAAGTTTCGATACCGTGTAAGAGCGAGCTTCCCTATTCTAGTATGCTGCAGCTGTGTCTGCTGCCTCCGACTCTGGCACTTCTCTAGAGCCGTGCATTTCCTAGAGTATTTTTACCAAGTGCAGTAAACGTCGTGCGTTATTCTCTGTGGGTGGGCGGCTTTTGTTGCACAACGCTCCTCGTGCAGGTTCGCCCACCGCGCGGTGTGATGAACACTGGTAAGTGTCGCTCTCGTGAGCTTTGGCCGCGCAATGCGCCTCGCGAGTTGTGACGTAACCTCAAGGTCCGTGGCTTCTGAGAAAACGACAGCACACCTGCAACCGCGGTCTCCTGTAGTACAGGGCCTTGTTAACGGAGAAGGCAATTTTTCCTTCTTATACCGTATATATATTTCTGAAGTCAGCAGTGGTAAAATATAGGGAAAGGAGAGTTATTTATAACTTGTACAAAAGCCGGACCGCAGTTATTAAACTCGAAGGGCATGAAAGGGAAGCATCAGTTGGGAAGGGAGTAAGACAGGGTTGTAGCCTTTCTCCGATGTTATTCAATTTGTACACCGAGCAGGCGATGAAGGAAAGCAAGGAAAAATTTGGAATAGGGATTAAAGTACAGGGGGAAGAATTAAAAACATTGCGTTTTGCTGATGACATTGTAATTCTGTCAGAGACGGCAAAGGACCTGGAAGAGCAGTTGAATGGAATGGACAGTGTGTTGAAGAAAGCGTATAAAATGAACATTAACAAGAGCAAAACAAAAATAATGGAATGCGGTCTTAGAAAATCGGGCGATGCTGAAGGAATTAGATTAGGTAACGAAACAATGAAGGTGGTAGACGAGAGTTTTGTTACTTGGGCAGTAAAATAACATGTGATGGTCGCAGTACAGAGGATATAAAATGCAGAATGGCAACGGGAAGAAAAGCATTTTTGAAAAAGAGAAATTTGCTAACATCGAATATTAATTTAAGTGTAAGGAAGTCTTTTCTGAAGGCATTTGTGTGGAGTGTTGCCTTGTACGGGAGTGAAACATGGACGATAAGCAGTGCGGACAAGAAGAGAATAGAGTCTTTTGAAATGTGGTGCTACAGAAGAATGCTGAAGATTAGGTGGATAGATCGCACAACCAATGAAGAAGTACTGAACAGAATTGGTGAGAAAAGGAATTTTTGGCATACCCTTGCTAAAAGAAGGGATCGCTTGGTAGGACACATTCTTAGACATCGGGGAATCGTAAATTTAGCATTGGAGGCATGTTTGTGGGGTAAAAATCGCAGAGGGAGACCAAGAGACGCGTATAGTAAGCAGATTCAAGTGGATGTGGGTTGCTGTTTTTACGAGGAGATGAAAAGGCTTGCTCAGGATAGAGTAGGGTGGAGAGCTGCATGAAACCAGTCTCCGGACTGAAGACCATAACAACACAACATATTTCGATGCATAACCTGTGTGATACCAATGCTATAGGCGCAGTGTTTTGTTTTTCAACCTGTGGGTCGCGAAGACATATTCTGGGGGTCGTCGTCACAGGAGGAAGTACTTACACCATAAAATAATCAGGGGTTCAATAATCCCAAAAACGTATGCCAGTTGTTGTTGTTCAGATGTTTGTAATTCTATCGGACCAAACTGCGTGGTCATCAGAACTTAGCTTACAAATTACTTAAACCAAGGTAAACTAACCTAAGAACATCACCCTCACCCATGCCCCAGGGAGGATTCGAACCTCAGACGGCAAGCAACTGCACGCTCCGCAGCGAAGCGACTTAGACCACTCGGCTACTCCACCGCGGCTGTTGTTGTTGTGGTCTTCAGTCTGCAAACTGGTTTGATGCAGCTCTCCACACTACCGTGTTCTGTACAAGCCTCTTCATCTGAGAATACGAACGACAACCGATATCTTCTTGAATCACTGTATTCGTCCCTCGAGCTTTCTCTACGATTTTTACCCCACACACTTCCTTCGAATGCTAAGTTGACGATTCCTTGATGGTGTCCCACCAACCTATCCCTTCTCTTAGGATATGCCAGAAATTCCTCTTCTCCGCAATTCTGTTGAGCACCTCCTCATTAGTTATGTGATCTACCCATCTAATCTTCAACATTCGTCTGTATTAACACATTTCGAAGGTGTCTATCATCTTTTTGTCTGAACTCCTTATAGTCCACGATTCACTCCCATACAATGGAACACTCCAGACAAATGATTTCTGAAAGGACTTCCTAACATTTGAACTAATATTGGATGTCAATACATTTCGCTTCTTCAGAAACGCTTTTCTTGCCATAGCCAAACTGCATTTTTATCTTCTCTACTTCGGCCGTCAGAAGTTATGTATGGTTCAGGTTTCCAACCAAGATCGCGTTTTTTATTTTTGGATGACCGCTTTCGACGTTACTCACACATCATCTTCTGATCTCCTATATTTCACAATGTCATATCTTATATGGCGTTAGCTATATCCTCTCATTACAGTTTTCATGGTATAGTTTCATGGTATAGTTACAAGCATTTATGGTGAAGTTGAACATTTGATTAGATCTACATTGTACATGTCCACAATGGTTGCTACCCATATATAAAAAGAAACTCATCTTCTAATTTTATTGTCTCATCACTTAATCTAATTCCTTCAGCATAGCCTGAATGCCGCGGTGGAGTAGCCGAGCGGTCTAAAGCGTCTCGCTGCGGAGCGCGCGGTTGCTCGCCGTGGAGGTTCGAGTCCTCCCTGGGGCATGGGTGTGTGTGTTGTCCTTAGGTTAGTTTACCTGGGTTTAAGTAGTTTGTAAGCTACGGACTGATGACCACGCAGTTTGGTCCGATAGATTTACAAACATTTGAACATTTGATAGCCTGATTTTCTGACGTTGTAAATGGTGAAGTTTTTCTAAAGAAGATGAAGCAAGAAGGGTTGCTGCCTATTTCCTTTCCTCTCAGACAGGAAGTTACACTCACCTGCTGATCTGCTGTCCTTGGACTGTAAAGGCGTCGAACTTCCTCGCTTGGCACGTGTTTCGTCGCCTTATTGGAGATTCATTAATTGAAAAGAGGACGGTTGGAAAGTTACAGAACAAATAGGCAGAATTGTGGTGAAATCTGTATTCATAAAGATATGACGAATGTGAGGTAGCCCTGTTGCATGTTAATGTTATTTCACAAATAAGACTATTTTTCCACGCAAACACCTTGCTGTAGGTCAAGGAATTACTTAATAGTCAATAATTAAATACACTTTAAAACAGATACATTTGCAGTCCCTAGAGAGAGCGGAGAGTGGTTGAATCAGAGAGAATGTTGCTAGCCATGAAGTCGTAATACTATAACCAGAGCAGGGGCCAAACGGCCAAGCTTACCTCACTATAAAGTGAATGGTAGGTGTACCGGATGCTTCCACTCGCGCATCATTGCAACAGACGCGACGGTCCTCACAGTCACACTTTCCTATTACGGCGGTAACTTCCGCCCTAGACTGTCCGCGAGGTGGATACTTCGAAGCTCTGCAACCGAATGGCGGCGCGTGTCTGTTCTCCGAGCACGGCACCGCAGTGTGCTTTCGCTGTTCAAAAGAAGTCCCTGTAGCCAACATTACAGGTAGGGGGAGGGAAACCGTTGGGGAAGCATAGCCCTTGCGGGCGGCACTGTGTCTCGGACACTCAGGTTGGGACAACTGTTTCGACCGCGGGACAAAGCTGGTATGCGTCCGCCACGGCATGCGTCCGCTTGCTTTTAAATTTAACGGCTACAGGAAATTCTCCATTTTGAGCAATTTTACATTAACCAAACAAAAATACGTGAATTTTCCTAAAAATTACCATTAGCTATTAAAATTGTGTAAGTATTCGAACACAACGCAAAAAAACTCTCACAGCAGGATTCGAACCACCAACCCCAAGGCTGTAACACGAGAACGCTACCACGGCGACATATGTGGTATCCGTTTCAATAATAATAATAATAATAATAATTTCGTGTGGCTCATTGGCCTGGTGCAACTCTTTCAATTGGTCGCCACTTCGGCGACTTGCGTGTCCCTAGCCTACCCCAGTTATCCAACCGGGAAAAGGGGACCTACAGTTTAACGTGGAATCCGAACCACTTGTCGTTTCTGGCAACTCCTCACATCGTTGAGAGGTGAAAGATTGGTTAAAGTACGGACTAAAAAATAATCCGAGGTCCGACCGGGTTTCGAACCCGTGACCCTTCGGTTTCTAGTCGAGCGCATTACTCCAAGACCACCGGGCTAGTCTTGTGTAGTTTGCGAACTAACTAGTTCCGAAGAGCGCTCCCACAGGCGAACTAGGCGAACTAGTTCGCAGATCCCTCGCCTCTTATTTCGTCCGCTCCTTTTCCGAAGACTGACGGGTAACAGCGAGAAGACGCGAGAGCGCGCAGAATCGCGTGATACCCTTCTGCCAGTTGCCGTCATTTCGAGCTGAGATGCAGCTCAGCTGTAGTTTTAGTAGCGGTAGCAAAAGCCAAAACGAACGGACGAACTAAAAAGAGGGACCCACTTCGCGGCCGAGCTGCGAACTAAAAGGAGAGCTACCAGTCTCGAACTAAAATATGTGTTATAGGTCGCGAACTAAAATATGCGCGATACGTCACGAACAGAACTAAAAAATCACGTGTTTGCCTTCTACTGATGAGAGCCATTTCGAAGTTAGCGTCTGCCTGCTAAATTACATAGTTCAGTGCTACAAAATTTCTGCTTTGAAGTATTCTGCACTCTGCAATATCTGACTAATAAATTCCATAATGCCAAGATATAGAGACAACTCTAGACTTAAACGCGAGAAATTATCCACAAGTTGTTCCTTTTGGTTTGCGTGATATTGTTAGCGGCTCAAGCAGCAAGTGCACGAAGAAGCAAGGTGGGGGAACTTCTCCCTCCACCTGCATGCGCAGACTACTCCGCTCAGCCGTCACTGGAAGCGGACGAACTAAAAGCGCTCCCGATCGCTTTATGCGCAAGTCTACACCGGGCCCGACATCCGTGTACTTTGCAAAACTTCAATGTCGAGTTCCTCGAGAATTTTTGATAGTTGCGTCGAATGGCTTTGGCTGATTATTACTCGTGTTCTGAACATCCCCTCACAATAAATATAAAAATATTCTAAAATGCAGGACCCACGTGGTGTTGATGTGAGAGAGGCGGCTGAAGCCATCCACCTTGAAAGCGGCTGCCGTCGTTAGGGCGTGTTCTTGCGGCCGCTCGGCTTCCGGTCATAACGCATGCAGCCACCGGCCGTGACGGCCGCACGCATTGCAATGCGCCACGTGAGTCACGACTCTCCTGTATTCGTGTGTGGCCATTGGGGGCACTGCACTCTTATGTGCCGACTGTACAAGGCGTACTCCTCAATAACATCAGTTGTTTGTGTAAGAAGAAAAATAAATACCATTAAACAGCATACCATTAAATAACATCATTGAACGGAATGGAAAAGGTGCATATAAGATGAACATTAACAAGAGCAAAACTAGGGTAATGGAGTGCAGTGTAAAAAAAATCAGGTGATGCTGAAGGAATTAGATTAGGTAACGAAGCAATAAAGGAGGTAGATGAGTTTAGTTACTTGGGCAGTAAAATAACAGATGATGGTCGCAGTACAGAGGATATAAAATGCAGAATGGCAATGGGTAGAAAAGCGTTCTTGAAAAAGAGAAATCTGTTAACATCAAATATTGATTTAAGCCTAAGGAAGTCCTTTCTGAAGGCATTTGTGTGGAGTGTTGCCTTGTATGGGAGTGAAACATGGACGATAAACAGTGCGGACAGGAAGAGGATTGAGACATTTGAAATGTGGTGCTACAGAAGAATGCCGAAGATTAGGTGGGTGGATCGCGTAACTAATGAGGAGGTACTGAAGAGAATTTGGGAGAAAAATTTCTGGCATACCTTGACTAAAAGAAGGGATAGATTGGTAGCGCACATTCCTAGACATCAAGGAATTGTGAATTTAGCGTTGGAGGGAAATGTGTAGGGTAAAAACCGCAGAGGAAGTCCAAGAGATGGATACAGTAAGCAGATTCAGACAGATGTAGGCTGCCGTTTTTATGTGGAGATGAAGAGGCTTGCTCAGGATAGGGTATTGTGGAGAGATGCATCAAACCAGTCTCCGGACTGAAGACCACAACAACAACAACAACAAATAACATCAGCAACATCGAGACAGGGGTGATGGCAGTCAACAGAAGTGGACTGCTTTCCTTACCTTGGAAGTGTAATCTACAATGATAATTTAGTCAGAAATCAAATTACCGGTAGATTGAAAAAATCATCTGTTTTGACGCCATCACACAGTTTCCCAATTATTACTGTACTTCACGCACCAGTTGTCAATAATAAAATATATATGTGAACACGAAATGTTTCGGGATGACATTATCCCATTATCAAGTTCTGCAGGTGAGAACTGGATGGGGAAAGCGGGGGTATAACAAGTATAGTGTAATGATTATGAAATAAAGGATATAGGACAAACGGGAAGGAATTTTAAGGTGCGGTTTAAAGAGCACAGTAATAGAGAGAATGGCTCAAAATGTTCAAATGTTTGTAAATCTATCGGACCAAACTGCGTGGTCATCAGTCCGTAGCTTACAAACTACTTACACCTAGGTAAACTATCTTACGGACAACACATACAACCATGCCCCAGAGAGGACTCGAACCTCCACGGCGAGCAACCGCGCGCTCCGCAGCGAGACGCGTTAGACCGCTCGGCTACCCCACCGCGGCAGAATGGCTCATCTACAGTGGCAAAACACCTGAAAATTGAACGACATTCGTTGGGGTCCATAAATAATAGTTTGAAAGTCATGCACTATGAAGACAAAGGTTGGTTATTATCAAATCTCGAAGAAATTGAGATCTTTTGTGCGTTGAGAGAGGATTTCAGCATCATGCTCAACGAAAAGACAGATCTAAAAACCATTACTGGGCACATTTTAGCAACCTCGTCCTTGAGAAACACTGATGTGTGTGCATGTATTAAATATCGCCTGTTTGCTTTTATCTTCAATGAAAAATTTATAGCGTAGTTCCGTTACAAAACCTCTAATTTAGTGACTGCTTTTATGAATAAATGTTAGGTACCTTGTCTAGAATACCTCTGGCCACCAATGACAGCGGTTAAGCATCTGGACAATCTTTGAAGTTGGATCAGCTGTCCGTTAGTGCACAACTTGCTGCCTTCTGAGAAACATGTGGTACTGCGCAAAGTTTTATTTTTGACAATGTACAAACACAGCTAATGTGTTTAACGATGCTTCATCGCAGCAGATAAGTTTCATGGTAGGTAGGAGGTTAGTTTCATTGGAAGATTTGTGGTACAGTTGTTTGTGTATAGTGCCCTTATTATTCTACGTTTCCTTGTTTTACAGAACTTGATAATAGGATAATGTCGTCCCGTAACATGTCGTGTTGACATATGTTGGTCAGATCACTGTTGCAGAAACAAAGAAAAACGCATGCAAAATTTAAAAAGACACAGCATCCACAAGACTGGCAATCGTTTACTGAAACTCGCAACCTATTGCGGATTTCAATGCGAGAAGCCTATAGTAGTTACCACAACGAAATACTGTCCCGTAATCTTGCAGAAAATCCAAAGTAATTCTGGTCATATGTGAAGTACACTAGCGGCAAAACACAAACAATACCTTCACTACGCGATAGCAATGGTAATACTACCGATGACAGTACTGCTAAGGCAGAATTACTAAACACAGCTTTCCGAAATTCGTTCAGCAAAGAAGACGAAGTGAACACTCCAAGAACAGCTGCCAGCATGCGAAACTTAGAAGTAGATGTTCTTGGAGTAATAAAACAACTTAAGTCACTAAACAAAAATAAATCCTCCGGGCCTGATTGTATACCAACTAGATTCCTCTCAGAGTATGCTGATGCAATAGCTCCGTACTTAGCTATCATTTACAACCGATCACTCAGCGAAAGATCCGTACCCAAAGACTGAAAAGTTGCCCAAGTTACTCCAATATTCAAGAAAGGCAATAGGAGAGATCCCCAAAATTACAGGCCTATCTCATTGACGTCGATTTGCAGTAGGATTTTGGAACATATACTTTGTTCGAATATTATGAACCACCTCGAAGAGTACGGCCTATTAGCCAGTAGTCAACACGGATTCAGAAAGTATCACTCTTGCGAAACATAGCTTCTGGATTTCAGGAAGGCTTTTGACACTGTACCCCACAAGCGGCTTCTTATGAAATTGCGTGCTTATGGAATATCTCCCCAATTGTGCGGTTGGATTCACGATTTCCTATAGGAAAGAACACAGTTCGTTGTAATTGACGGTAAGTCATCGAGTAAAACTGAAGTGATACCTGGCGTTCCACAGGGAAACGTTATAGGTCCCCTACTCTTCCTCGTGTTTATAAACGATTTAGGAGACAATCTGAATTGTTCGCGGATGATGCTGTCGTTTATCGATTAGTGAAATCATTAGAAGATCAAAAGCAACTGTAAAGCGATTTAGACAAAATTTCTGCATGGTGCGAAAATTGTCAATTGACACTAAATAAAAAAAAAGTGTGAAGTAATACACATGACCACTAAAAAAATCCGCTGAACTTCAATTACGCGATAAATCAGTTAAACCTTAAGGTCGTAGATTCTACCAAATACTTAGGAGTTACAATTACGAACAACTTTGACTGGAGAGAACACAGAAAATATTGTGGGGAAGGTGAACCAAAGGTAACGTTTCATCGGCAGAACGCTTCGAAGATGCACCGGCTCCACCAAAGAGAGTGGCTACATCACACTTGTGCGTCCTCTACTGGAGTACTGTTGCCCCTTGTGGGACCCTCACCAGGTGGGATTGACGGAAGACATTGAGAAGGTTCAGAGAAGGGCAGCTCGTTTTGTTCTATCACGTTACGGAGGAGAAAGCGTCACGGAAATGTTGCACGAATTGGGGTGGAAATCATTAAAAGAAAGACGTTACTCATTGCGGCGTGATCTGTTTGCTAAGTTTTCTATCACCGACTTTTAGTTCTGAGTGTGAAAATATTTTGCTAGCACCCACCTACTTAGGGAGACACTTGAATGTGATTTGCAGAGTATCTATGTAGATGTAGATGTATTTTATTATTGACAACTGGTGCGTGGTATTTTATTATTGACAACTGGTGCGTGAAGTACAGTAATAATAAGATTGCAAAAAGGATCTGAATTCTACCAACAAGTAAGATCACGTTTATGGGATGACTTGATACCAAAACCAGCCAAACGATGTTTAAATAGCTATTTGATACCAATATTGACCTATGGTATAGAAACATACACCCTCTCCGTGAACAAGAGTATTTGGATAGGTCGAAGTGGAAGAGGCTCATTACCAGTATCCGGGAAATTGTAACTGTTAAATGATGATTCATGCTGAAACACGCACATTAATAAGTGGTGTACCATCCACAGGCGGCAATGCAGCGCTGAGTCTGGGGGAGGGGGGCGGGTAATGAAATGTTCACAAAGCTAAGGTACGAAACTGCTGAGTTTATCGATCGATAGACATATGAACCATATAAACTAACTTGTAACCATGTCCGGCGGTAGGTAATTGTCCAAAAATTGTCCCCCCCCCTCATCTAATCCCCCCCTTTGGCTGTGTCAGTAATCTTCAGTAATCTCCATCTGCCGGCCGCGTTGGCCGAGTGGTCTGCGGCGTACCAGTCACGGTCTGCACGGACGCTGCGGTCGGGGGTTCGAATCCCCCCTCGGGAGTGGATGTTTGTGCCGCCTTTATTATAAGCTAGTTCATAAGTAGTTTGTAAGTTTAAGGACTGATGATTCCGTAGTTAAGTCCCATAAGCTCTACAAAAATTTGAACATTTTGAATCTCTATACATAAAAGTGTTCTATTGGTTTGTGGATACCCATTAATCTCCGAAAGATTTTGACCTTTCGCTTTGAAATTTTGATCCGCGGCGGAGTGGCCGAGCGCATGGAGGCTCTATGCTCCCATGCGCGACGCCGTTCTCCGTCGAAGGTTCGAATCCTCCTTCGGGCATGGATGTTAGTGTTGTCTTTAGTATAAGTTAGTTTATAAGTAATTTGTAAGTTTAGGGACTGATGACTCCGCAGTTAAGTCCCATAAGCTAAACAAACATTTGAACATTTGAATTGAAATTTTGGCACAACGTTGCATTGCAATACAGGAAGGTTTCTAGGTACATATTTCTTGAATATATTGTATAAAACCTGTAAGTATATTACTTTATCGTATTTTCGTATCAACGTTTCCCCATTATAAAATTTATATAAATTCATATATGACATATACTGAAAAATTATGTATATAAAATATGCGCTTATTCTAGTAGAAGGTTGTATTAAAATTTCAAAACATTCGGTCAAGAATTTTTGCAGATATCAGATCTTCAACATAATGCTAAACATGGCTCTAGATTTGGTATAGTTATAAGAGACAGAGGAGGCAGAGGAAATTGATGTAGAGAGTGGGTAAAGGGGACTAACAGATAGAGAGTGATGATGAGATGGGTTTTAACACGCAATAACTCGTTATACGAGAACGGTTCATTGCGACAACCGTTTGAAAAACTTTTCTGTACTTTTAGTTCTATTTCACTCGCTGTAATGTGTGTTCTAGAATGCATCGAACAGTAAGTTACCCGCTGTCGAACTTTGACGAAATTACGTACACATAGTTGACAAACAGGTCATTGTAAAACGACTATTAAGAAAGAATTAAGAAAAGGCTAATGTTTTATTGGAAAGATAGAATGCTGTATTGCCACGTGTCAAAAATCAGATCTTTAGATAGAGTGAGAAGCGTTATGAAACTAAAATGTTCAAATGTTTGTAAATCTTATGGGACCTAACTACGGGGTCATCAGTCCCTAAGCTTACAAACTACTTATGAACTAGCTAAGACTAAGGACGGCACAAATATCCATGCCCGAGGGGGGATTCGAACCCCCGACCGTAGTGGCCGTGCAGACTGTGACTGAAGCGCCTCAGTCCCCTCGGCCACCGCGGCCGGCTATGAAACTAAAAAACTCACGCAGAAAGAAAATTAAACATTTTCGATTTTCACATGCAATGGACAACGTTGATTAAACGATGTGGGGTTGTGTATATACCGTGTTTACACCGTGAAAATCGGAAAAGGTATTTCCCCCTTTTTCCCTGCCCAGCCCGACCGAGAGTGGCCATCTCCGCGCGGCTCAATGTAAATAAAATTTAAATACAAATAAATAATCCCTGAGACGAATTTTCGTCTCGATTATGTCAAAGACAATAATGACAAATGTGAAGCATTGAATTAAAATTTGTGATGCGACCGGGTTCTATGGAACACAGAACCTGAATTAAAGTTTGTGACTTGAAGGAAATCGTGCTTAGACTATTCCGAGGTGCATTAATCGATAGTGATGCGGTAGTCTAGCGGTAAGACGTCTGCCTAGTAAGCGTGGAGGTCCGGGTGCGATTCCCGGGCGCGTCACAAATTTTAATTCAATGCTTCACATTTGTCATAAATAAAATTTGCTTCAAATTAAGAGTGCGTACCCACTTCAACAACATACACATTCATGCCCGAGAGAGAACGCGCAATCCGTGACCAGGCAAGGTTAGTCCAAGCATTAGGGAGAAGTATACAATATTAAGCTCCATGAAGCACATCGCTGTAAAATGTAAATAAAGTCCGCTAAATGCTTTTTAAAGAAAAATATTTCTCTCGGCTCCAGTAGGTGGTAGAGCAACATAATTTGTTTTAAAATCTGTGAAAAAATGTCAGCAACATACTTCTTTCACAACATAAGGGTCCAAAAACAGTGCAATTTTTTGTCATTTTTGGATACTTATAATTAACAAAATCTAAAAAAAAATATTTAATATCATGATATTACAACTCTTCACGAAGAAAATAGATGGAAAACCGTTACTCTAGGTCGATCCCCTGAGCAACTCTAACCAATTTTCTAGGAGCTTTTTTTTTCGATATATCTCAAACAATGGTGAATATTTTTTTGTCGAATGTTGTGAATGTTGTCGAGTTATAAGAAAAGTAGTTTTTAAAGGATTTTAAGTGTTTTTTGGATATAACTCGAACGTATGAAATCAATCGACACATATAAAAAAGCAATCCATAGAGAATCGTAAGGGCTACAACTTTCTAATTTAACATTTTTCCCATCCGATTTATCGTTTTTTATTTATTTAAAGAAAACCGTTTTTTGGAACTTCGCGAATTTTTTTTTTGGCAAATTTCGCCATCTAGGCTAGAGTTTCATAAAATTTAATTAATTTAATTTCCTTCCTTAATTAATTTAATTTCCTTCACGCTCATATTTTTTATTTTTTTTGTTTTCGGGTAATAATTTTTCCAAATTTAGGATTACGCCTTGACAGAATGCTTGGACTAGTTACACTGCACGGCCATTACTGCGGTGTGCGCTTATTCTGACATCCATTCGATCACACAGATGGCGATACTGTCTTGAGTTACATTGCGCGGAGTGACACTTGCACGTAACCGGCTTTTTACTGGTACAGGCACTCCAACAAGTCCAGCAATTCAGCACAGCCGGTCCTGTGAGCTGGCTGGCGCTCTCATCAGAGCAGTAACCATGTATCGCACCAAGGTGGCTCATAAAGGGGTTCGCGGCAAATTTATTTTAAAGGCTCTTGTAGTCAAGAGAACTGACAATGAAATTCAACACAGTGAGAACCGATTGTGAAATTAATAATCTCCTCTAATATTTTGATAATGCAAAAATTGCGGGACAGCTAAGGATGAAACATGGTACTTCTTACAACTGTTACAGCATTATGATAACTGCCGTTTACATTATATCACCACTGTATTTATAAATTAAACATAATTCAGAATGTCAATGAATATAACTTGTTTTCCTTTTCACTAGAGCATCATTTTTCAACCTTTTTAAATATGCGACCCGCCTGGTCTATGTTTAGAAAAAAATAAAATAAATGAAAGATAAATATTGAGAAAAATGTATCTGAAATGATTATTCAACCTCTGTTTTTAATTGAAATATTTAATTATTGCTTTTTAGTTGGGGCGGTAGGAAGCGTTATAATACGACATCTTCGCATTACAACAATGTACGCAATTGTAAAGCCCAATTTGCATTTGTGACTTTAATATGCATGAAAATGCCGTAAAAATTTTGAAAAAGCAAAGTTAACTGCAACAAAAGAATAAATCGACTAATATTGATGCATTTATGAATAAAGTTTTACCACATTTATGAATGATCAATAATGCCATCGTACTGCAATCCATAGAACCTACTAGAAAATACTACGGAGGATTAAATAATGAAGTAAGTTAAATTATTGTTAAAGAATGAATCATCTTTTTATTTTGCACTAAGTAATGAAAACATAATTATTCACACTCACAATGCATGAAGAGTAGCTGGAAAGGAGAGCCTAATTGTCCGAAAAATCAATATCAATCGTAAGACAATCACAGACAGAGACAAAGCAATGCCTTCTTCTTCCTTTTTACAACTGAAAAATATGACAATCAATCAATGATATAGAAAGGAGAAGGCCGCCAAGCTAATTATCTATGGGATAGGACCAAAGATCGCTTGTAATGCTTCACCCCGTTCCACGTAAAAATATTCCGGCAACCCATCCTCTCCATTCCAAAAACTATGTTATTTCAAAGGAAACAATTTTAATCTTCTTTATTCTGCTACAGCTTTCTTTTTAGTTGTTGGACGATATTTCTGTGTGTGTACTTTGCGGAATGGAACACATTATCCTATTTTTACATGATTTCCGACATCAAAAATGTATTTTGCATAATGAGTGTCTCTCATTTCAGGCAAGACTCATTAAGAAAGTTCCCACCGTTTAGCCAATTTGTAAAAAAAAAGTAGTTCTTTATTTTCTAACTTTTCAGATTAATTGTTGTATCATGTTTTTCTATCTATTGATTGATTTCTGAAAACGGTTTTCATGTTTCTCGTTTATTCATCATTATAAAACAGTCTGTGATCTATTCAATTCGTAATTGTTACGGAAGGAACTCCATAATTTTAATATTAAATATATCTCACTTAGGGAGACGTTTTCGTATTACTGAACGCCTAGTTATTTTATGGTTCCGAGGGGACTGAGGCGCTTCAGTCACGGTCTGCACGGCCACTACGGTCGGGGGTTCGAATCCCCCCTCGGGGCATGGATATTAGTTTGTAAGTTTAGGGACTGATGACCCCGTAGTTAAGTCCCTTAAGCTTAACAAACATTTGAACATTTATTTTATGGTTCAAGTAGTTCCTCCTAAGACGGCTATCCCCTGGAAGTCTTTGCAATCTCCATGGGCGTCGCAAACCACAGGTTAAAACATTCCCCTACCATTGTTTTTCAACCTATTTGTCCCAGTGCACGTCTGACTACAAAGGGTTCCGTAATACAAAAATACAGGCCTAATGAAAGAGAAATTTACTTTTTCTTAAAATTATATAATTCCATGTTTAACATTAATTCTGAATTGAATAGAACGTAGATTTATTTATTATTTTTTTTATTTTTATTTTTTGTATACAGTGTATTATCGATGAATAAGCGCAAAGTCTTAAAAATTGTTCATTCGTTAGATAAATGTACAAAGTGCAATAATTAATTCTAAGAAATTTTTAAAAATCTACTTCTTTAAAAATTGTCTATACAGTGGGAGCTTTCTTAATCAGCGTAATTCAATTCTGAATCTTGCCTAAGTTATGAAAAACATACATTTCTGTCGGAAACCATGTAAAATGTCTTCCATTCCGAAAAATGCACCTTTGGAAAAAAAAAAAAAAAATAAAAAAAATAAAAAAAAATACAGCGTCCAACAATTTACAGGAAAGCTGTATCAACAGAAAGAACAATACATTTGTTGCCTTTGAGATAACGAACATAGTTTTCTTAGACTTCGTGTAGAGGGGGTTCAACTTCAGGACGGTTTGCCACAATATTTTAATTGGAAAGCGGTCACCGGAATATTTTAGTCGGAAGTTAGTCGCTTCTATGTGGCAACGCGAGGTGTTAATGGGCTATTAGATCCATTTCCAGATACATTTCCTTATATTTAAGTAAAAATCTAATTACATCGTGGACTTCATAACAGACACGAGCAATAATTTTCGAAGTCGTCGTTAACCGTTATTCACACACAACCGACAACTGAAACATAACCATTAATCTGTAACCCCCCTCCCCCAATAAACAGTGAATAAGTCGCACGTGAACAACCAGTAGAGAGCACTGCGTTTGCCTTGCTTTACTGTGACTGCAATACGAGGAAAGTTATTGATTTTGTGCCCTGCTTGTTTACAGATGAAAACTGCTTAAAAGCTACCGTTATCGTGTGGCGATGTGATTTGATGACGGTTTCGCTTTAGCTGATATTTTTAAAGGATGTATTTTAAATGACTGTTTCAACAATACCCGTGTTCTGAACCTAATTTTCGTTTTCTTCTATTCCAGGTGAGAACCCAGTGTTGAATGCCTCTGCACCATGCAAGTCTTACCTGGTGAGTTCAGTTTGTCTTCTCGTTCCACGACGATTTCGAAAGCCCTACATCACGAAACAGTGCAGAAAACTCTAGAAAGGGGTTGACTATACAAGAGCTTTACAATTAAAAGTGAAATTTTAAAAGCGACTTTCTTACGAGATACGGAACTTTGTTTACATTTACATTCGGCTTTAAGGATATCCCGTTTTGTGAAAAGAAAAATGGGACACGCTGCTACGTCTATACCTGTAGTAAGTAGTCTGTAGATGGAGGTGGAGCCGGTAAGATGCCAGGACGATAGGTAAATAGTACTATGTTGTGGGCTAATCAGAAACACTATCCCCGGTTTCTAAGGGTTGTACAAGAGGCTGACATTGTGCATACATGCCAACATGCATGGTTTATCCGTAAAATTTACCGAAATTGTAGCATTTTACGGTTTTACGGATGGACTGTGTTGTTTTACGACTTTAAGGGCAAAAATTTTATACATTAACATTTGATAATCACCCCCACATACAATCGATTGTTTGCGTGGGTCGAAGGCAAGTCTGGAATAGTGGATTATAAGTTCTATGATACTATTGATGCTTTAAACAGTGTGATGTTCGTGTCGACATTGGAGTTGAATTTAAAATCAGAATAACAGTTCTTCCTTGTGAATTTTAGGTTTCGACATGCTCTTCATCGCAGACTCAGAGAAGTGATCATGAGTTAGTTGTTGCCATTCACACCTAGAACACAGTGATCGATCTCCACGATACAGAAAAATTTCTTTTCATCAATGAGAAAGTACTTTTGTACGTACTGCCTGTGACTACATCAACAAGTTTGCACTCAAGTTTTGACAAAATTCAAGATACATAGTTTTCATCCTTCCGTTTTTCCTTGGAAACGTTTCCCATCTCGTTATGCAAGGAAGAGAATGAAACGACAGATGAGGTGGTGAATGAGCTTCAGAGGCGGTTCGCAGCTCTTCACTTAGATGACGGTTAGGTGGCAAATCAAGGTGCTGTAAATGATTCCCGTTGGACATCAATACGAAGCATTGGTGGAAACGAAAGACTTTTCTAGAAATTCGGTTATACTTAACCCTTTGATTCCAAGTGTTGTTCCTCGACAATAACGTATTAAAAGCTGATTTATACCATATTTTGTGTATCAGTCCTTAAAGTCGCATTGTTGTCGCTTCTAGTACGACGTTGTGCCGCTTGGTGCTGCGTGTGCTGCGGCGGAGCGGCCGAGCGCATTGAGGCGCTATGCTACGATGCGCGAGGTCGTTCCCCGTCGGGGGTTCGAATCCTCCCTCGGGTATGAATGTTTGTGCCGTCTTTAGTATAAGGTAGTTTGTAAGTTTAGGGACTGATGACCCCGCAGTTAAGTCCTCTAAGCTATACAAACATTTGAAACATTTTTGGTACTGCGTGTAGCCACTTTTAAGGCATTAATTTCTGTCCGTCTTGGAGGTTGTGTTGCGTTGCCGTCTGTACGTGGCTATGAGTGTGAGCGTGAGTGTCGCTCATTTTATTTCAGCAGTGGATTGTGTTGTCTGTGGTGCTGTGACGAAGAATATGGTAGCGTTATTGATCGTACAGTGTCAACTATCAACAAATTAACGTTCCAAGTAATAAAATACCTCGATACAAACGTCTTTGTTGTGCATGACATAAAAAAAACAATACTTCGATCAAAAATTTTAAAACAGATATTTTGATATTGTTTTCAAAATAAAAAGCCAAGATCTCACAGTAACAATTTATTAAATGACGACAGGTTTCGGTGCACTGTGTCACCATCATCTGGTCACATATGTGTTATAAGCTGGTCATCTTGTTAAAATAACAAGTGCAACATTGCCCTTAGTCACTATATAAAAATACAGAAGTTAAAAACATGTGAGCTATCATGTTTTTAACTTCTGTATTTTATTTATATAGTGACTAAGTGCAATTTTGCACTTGTTATTTTATACCCAATTTTTTTAACAAGTTGACCACCTTATAACATATATGAGACCAAATAATGGTGACACAGTGAACCGAAACCGGTCGTCATTTAATACATTATTAATGTGAGATCTTGGCTTTTTATTTTGAAAACTATAAAACGATCAGATCGCCTCCAGAGCCGACTATGTCAGGTAATATTAGATATTTTGATGTTTAGTGCACTGTATTAATACAGAAAAAAGTGAATTTTAATTTTTCCAAAGCTGCATTCATAATTTGGGAATGAAAAGGTTAAGTAGTCCTGAAGCAGTGCTCTCCACCCTCACCATAGCCCGTAGTACTGCAAAATGTGAACGTGCTGCCAACCTCGTGAAGAAAAATAGAACAGACTTCAAATCATCCATGTCCATGTCCAATGCATCTCCCGAGTATTTCTATTTTGGAGAGCAATAGTTCTGGTACCTGGTAAGACAAAACATGTTCTCAAGACATCTTTCAGGAAGCTAAGAAGGTCACAACTATGACTTCAAAGTCGAACTAGCATGTGATTTGCAGCGTGTGTTATATCTTGCCTGTGTTAAAGTTCTCGCATATCTGCTTAATGTATAAAGAAAGTCTTGTTATATATGCTCTAAACCAATATTCACCACGCCTGCTGCAATTTAACATGGATTTATTCTCGATTGTTACGTTGCAAGGTATCCCGAATAAGTTAAACAAATAAAATTAATTTAATAGAAATTTGCAAGGTATCCCGAAGATTAATGTTTAATGGTAATTTATTAATAGTACGTAGTACATACGTGAAAGAAAAATTAAACTATTAAAAAACCCAACAATGTGGTGACTACGACCACCGAGGTAAGCCTTAGAAAACATGAATATGCGCAACGGACACGCCCGGGAAATGGGGAAACTCAAACACTAGAATTTATGGCCCTGTCTAAAGTACTCTCAAAGCGAACAACGAAATTGATGAACTTGACTAATGAAAGGGGGGAAACAATCGGACTGCGACACAGATAAAAAAAAATAAAAAATAAATAAATAAATAAAAAAAAAAAATTGACCTACCTCGTATCTTCTCATTACAAAACTGGAAACAGGAAACAGCAAGCAGCTCGCGTCATGCAGTATTTCAGAGTTAAAAATTTTCGATAATGGTATGTGGGGTAGTAATTAAGCCCAACAATAATCATATATGAAGAAAATGAAAGGAATGGGAAACTAACTACCAAATGAGGACGCAGAACGCAAATTGAATATTATTAATTATTTATTCTTAAAAAATATGAAATAGTAAAGTATCACTAAAAATAATTTAACGACATGCATTACAATACTGGCGTGCTGCTACATATACTTAACAACTGCTTTCACCAACAGCGTCCTCGCGCTACCTCACTCAACAGGCAACTCTCCGCAACAGACTCCCAACGCAGCTCGCAACTGACTAGCTATTGACTGCTCTCTCTCGCAGCCAGAGCGCTTACTCTACAATCGAACTTCCAAAGATTACTGTGCCACTCACAATATACATCTGTGGCCAGTTTACATATGTACAAAATATTACAGAAAACCGACTTGTGTCGGGATCATAGGAACCTTACAACGTTCATCTAGAAGCGTTGGCGTATGATGTAAATGGATATGATTTCACTCACGAATTCCGTTTAAAGTGTGAACTATTGTATTTTGCAACCAAAGTATTATTATTATTTTCATAAAACCGTTGAAAGATGCGTCAGCGCATCTGGAGTCATTCAGCGTGAATGACTCCAGATGCACTGATGCATCTTTCAATCTAAACCACATTCCCTAGATCTTAGGGATGTCCAATTCCTGTGATATGCAAAAGTATAGTATACATGTATTTCTGAAGAACACGGATTTATATCCGTCGAAACCATGGTCAAGTTTATTAAACAACTATTATTGTAACTGGTTGGCTGATTATTCTGATTATTTCTTATCCTATAACCGTTACTGAGACGCAGTCATGTTTAAAATATTGAGTTGTAATGCTTTAGATTTATATATATGACGTCACGAAGCTTATTATTCATCCCCCTTATCACAGGATGTCACTTTTGTTGATCCTCCTCCCTCCCCCTACCGTGTGACGTAATTTATGAATGACACCTTAGTTCTGATTATTCCACCGATTCATCAAATCCCCGCCCCCCCCCCCCCATCTCCCGAAAAAAATCCTGCATTCGACCCTATTGTGGCGCATCCTGACAAATACCCCTGATCACAACAATGGCAGCTAATTCCATTTCCGTATCAAATGCGGTAACTTACACAAGTGACTTTAGAAAATGTTTGTGAATCTGTGGGGCTCCACAGCTTGGTTATTAGTCCCTAGCTTACAAACTACTTAACCGAAGGCACACTAAACCAAGGACAACACAAACACCCATGTCCGAGGGGGGATTCGAACCCCCGCCGGCGGACGGCCGCGCGCACCGCAAGACGGCACTCCAGTACGCGCGGCTAATCCGCCGCGGCTAGTGACTTTAGAGATCCACATAGGAAATAATTAAAGCGATTCAGCTCAGGATACCTCATAGGCCACGGAAGGTGAATGTAAGAAAGTTCTTCGAAACCTTACCAGTACCGCAGCATCGTAAAGTACTGTACTTTTCTGAGTAGCACTGAGGAAAGAATGGTCTGTCAGTGATTCATAGCACGTTCTGTCGAGACATAATGTAAACACGTTAGAGCCACCTTATGGACAAATAAAGAAAACCTGTGTCATGACTTCCTTGTGATCACGGTCGTCCTTCTTGTTTCCTTGCAGGAAATAAAAAATGTACACTAAACAGCGCAGTATATGTAAAGTTGTCCGCATGTTAGTAATGCCGTTCCAAGCGGCAGACAAGTTTACTTGCGAATTTCTTTAAGCCGACTTTTCCGACCCCAGGTTGTTCCATGCCTCAAATTATTTAGCGGAGCATTCTCTACGCCCAGTTAAATATTTTCTTACGGGAACTGTAGACAGACTAGGTTACGAAATTTCGAGTGACTCTTCCGAAATTATCCAAATCTGCCTGAAAATATAAACGAATTTTCCGAAATAGTTTCGAATTTTCCTGAAGTTTCCAATGAATTTTCCAAAATTTTCCAAACTTCCATCGCCGATAGTATATGCTGCTTCATGACACATACCATATCAGTTCGATCCAGTAGCGAACCCAAGACTTTGGTGTTGAGGAAGGTTGAGTGAAATCGCATCGTACCACCCACTATATGATTTATTTATTATTATTATTCTTTAAAATGAGTATTGAAAATTGATTTCGCATTACATGTTAAGATTACTTCTCTTTATTTAAAATAAAGAAAAGGTAGCAAGTATTAATGGTTTCGTGTAACAGTAGCTTAAGAATATTTTTTACCTTTCTTTTCTTTTAGAGGAGGTTAAGAAGTAGTGAGTTTAGTGCTTTTTGGCGAAGGGGAGATGATCACCGATTGAGCGCAAGGACTGGCAAACCCAGAAAAGCGCTGTGTTGTGCTGAGACAAGCAGATGCAATATGGAGCGCCAGCTACAAATGAACCTTGCCAACATAAAACTGAGTATGGATAAAGAATAAACTGATAAGACTGTCACATTCTCACTTCTCCTGAAATAAATAAATGGTCTCTCTGACTCCCACTCTCTTTTCTCTTTTTTTTTTCCTAATATGGTACAACTTAGATTTTTCACATCTTCCGAAATTTTTAGGCTTCATCTTCCGAAAAAAGAATCGTACCTGGCAACACTGCCGAGATTTAAAAATCACTTTAACTAACTTACTGTGAGGACAACACTTCCCGCAAAATAGAATCCCAACACCCACTGGACTTCCACCTCCCATTGCATCCCGGGCCTCCGCCACGCCATTACCAAGTTATCCCTCCCTCCCTCCACCGCGCCGCGCGGGAGTAGCCGAGCGGTCTGGAGCGCCACATTACGGATTGCGCGGCCTCCCGCGTGGGAGGTACGAATCCTCCCTCGGGCATGGATGTGTGTGTTGTCCTTAGGTTAGTTTAACGTAGTTTAAGTATTTTGTAAGTCTAGGCACTGATGAGCAATCTAGTTTGGTTCCAGAGAATTACAGACAGCCGGCCGCGGTGGCCGAGGAGACTAAGGCGCTCCAGTCACGGTCTGCACGGCCATTGCGGTCGGGGGTTCGAATCCCCCTTCGGGCATGGAAATTTGTGCCGTCCTAGTTTGTAAGTAGTTCATAAGTAGTTTATAAGTTTAGGGACTGATAACCCCGCAGTTAAGTCCCTTAAGCTTCACAAACATTTGAACACTTTTGAATTACAGACATTTGAACATTTACCTTCCACCTCCACACTTTCCGCGTCCTCTCCGAGCTTCCGTCAGTTTCCCCTCCTGGATGACGCCCTCTGTCCCGACATGTATCCTTCCTATCAACCTTAATCCTTCCCTGTATATGAGCGCCCCCTCTCCCTCCCCTTCATCCCTTGCTTGGCTCTTTCTGTTGCATCCGCATGAGTCCTTACACCCCCTTCCCCCATTCTCCTCCCCTCCCCTCCGTGCCCCCTCTGTCACTTATCCAGTGCTCAAGTTTTAATCGTGCGCTGTTCAGTGTTGTGCAGAGTGTTGGTTCGTATAATTTTAAGACTTGAGCAACCGCCGAAATGGAAGAACAGATAGTTGCCGTGTGTTTTAACCAATGTTTCCGTCTTCGTCGCTATTTGCTGTTCAATTTCGGAGTGTTCTTAGCCACCGTGGCTAAAGTTCGAATATATATATATATATATATATATATAAGAAAGTCGTGTTAGTTGCACTATTTATAACTAAAGAACGTCTGAACCGATTTGGCTCAAAATTGGTGGGGAGCTAGCTTAGAAGCAGGAGACGGAGATAGGAACGTTTTTAGATACCTATTTATTTAATATTTTATGTATGACACATCTATCTATATTAATAAAAATGAATTGCCGCATGTATGAAAGCGCATCACTTGAGAATGGCTTTACTAATTTGGCTGATATTTTCTTTTTTCTGTTCGTAATTCTCAGGACAAGGTTTGTATGAAACAAATTTTTTGGAAAATCGTCCGGATAATATTAGAATTTGAAAATAACTAAATGTACGCTTCCAGTTCGGATCATTTTCTAGATTCTCCAACAATCAGCTTATTCATTCGCTCCTCGCCTAGCGACCAAATGCGCTGTGACGGAGCAAATACACCAAGGAGGTAAGAAGAAAGGGAGGGCATTGCTTGAAGCCAGGGATTAACTGGTATGTATGGTTTAATTTTAAATCCGCTACGCAGACTTAGCGGACAATGTTGGCAATAGCCGTTCATTCCGCGAAATTGGGTTACGTTGCTGTTAACTAATCGGGTGATAGTATACAATATCCAATGAGATTTGCCGATTTCTTACCAGTACTACGTTTTTCGTTCATGGAAACACTATTGATTGTTCTCGTGGTTATAAGTTGTTAGCATTTGTAAGACTGTTTCTACAAGGGAAGTCCATTTCACTCTTATACATGAAAAAAATCATTTTCCTCAGTAAGTTTAATGTGTCTGAAACTAAATTATAATGCGGATTCTCAAAATAATATAGTTTAGTGTGAAGAGAAAAGAACTATCGCCAACTAAAATTTCATTGGCTGTCTCAAGCTTTGCCACGATAGGTCGGCTTCATTCCCACGATCCAACAGCTGTTGCCTGTGTCGCGGAATGTAAAATTTTACCGGTATGTAGCAATGTTGTTAATTGTGTTTCTATTAGATTCCTAATGAGAGTTCATTCATGCAGGTAAAGTAACTAACAAGAAGGTCAACTGTATGAATTTTTATGCCTACTGTTTGATGATTCACCGAAACGAGGACAATCACATACTGAAATGCCGCAGATTGTTTTATCAATTCGCCGTTGATATGTATGTTCGAGTAATAAAACCATTACGAGTACGGACATTAAAGCTACTAACCTCACAGATAGAGCAACTCGAAAGTTCTCTCTAATAATCGAATTGTTTTACCCATCCTTTTTCATTTCTATTCCCAATCCGGGCCCCGATTGCAATAATAATAAACAAGATCAGAGAGAGAGAGAGAGAGAGAGAGAGGAGGAGATAGAGAATGGGGGAATGAAATGGATTTTAAAAGGGGGATGATAAGAGGGGGAAGGAGATGGATATGGCGTGGGGTAAGAAGGAGTGGTGTGAAGATACGGGGAGGAGGAGATGGACAAAGGAAGGTGGGAGGAGGCGATGGAGGAGGGAGGAGGGGATAGACATCGGGAGAAGAAGAGAAGGGATTAGGGTATATATCCCATACACATTAGCGACTGCGAAGCATTGCCGAGTTTGTTAGTTGTTTTTAAAATCACCACTTAAATGTACTTTTACCCTCCAGTTTTATCATCATGTATTTTTTTTTAAAAATCAGCGTTTATTATCTCCTTTTGTATAAAAATTTTCAAATTGTTGAAACCTAATGTTCGTTCTGGCTGAAGAGCAGTATGTTAAGCTGCTGCCAAACCTGCCCGCATGGGCATTAAATTACCAATAAAAAAAGAGGACAACACACTCACTCTTGTCCGAGGGACGACTCGAAACTCCGACGGAGATTGTCCGCGAAATCCGTGACAAGGTGCCTTAGACCGCGGCGTTTTATTTGAAACTCCAGAAAGCCAGCGAAGAAACTGTTAAACTTGCAAGTACGTTTCCTTGTCTGTTTCAGAGCTGACACGGCTACGAAACTCCCAACTCGTTACTCTTGCGCGGACTGCAACACTGTAAAGCTCTTATCTAATAGAGAGAGAGGAAGAAAAAAAAAAAAAAAAAAAAAAAAAACGCACGTGCACCACCATTAGCGCTTCCGCACTAGAGCGCGCGTGTTCTCCGCTGATTAAGAAGGGTGGCCAGCGAAGACGTACTGCGGAGGGGCTAAGAAATTAATATTTAAACAGGGGGCGGTGCGAGTTAAATAAGTAATCTCGCGTTTTGACTAACGCGCCCCCTCGCGCAACCACTTGCGGCGCGGTGATATATACCGGCGGCGAGGCGGCGGCGGGGGAAGTTGTCTGCGCGCAGTTGGCAGCAGCTGCACGCGCCTCGCATTACTTTGCGCCGAGTACAGCCCCGCGCGTTTTCTTGCCAACTTGCGCCGCGGGGGCGCTGACAGCCCGCGGTATGCCGACCGCGCGCACGCCAGGTCTGCCACCCCACCCCGCCATGCCCGGCTCGGCTCATATTCCGCGTACGTGCGCCGCGAATGCGGCCCGTCTGTCCCCTGTTCCTGGGGACAGATTTAGAGCGGGGGCCACGCGCTGCATTCGTACCGGAGGTAGCCTCCCAGCTCCTCCACATGCTTCCAAGCAGTTTCTACGTTCGGCTACGGTTCCTTCATTTTTAACACTGCGAGTGCAGTGGCCGTAATACTGTGTGCTTGTAGTTGCGAGGGTGTCCGGTCACTTGCCACGCCGGACATTTGCCACACTTTTACCTGCCCGAAGGGTCGGGTGCCCCTGTCTCCCCCCCCCCTTTCCACCCGACCCGTGAACTCCATGGACAGTGTCCCGACATATGCACACTGGTCAATTCCGCATTTCGTAGTACGACCGTCAGTATGGAAGTTATTACAACGGCCAAGGGCAGGCGTTTTTCCCACTATAAAGGTTACGCGATAATGTGGTGCGGATGTGCTTACGCCGAAAGCAGGATCATTGCAAGGGAAAGCTGCTATTTTTTTGTCACACAGTTGTAGCAATTAATATATGTAAAAACGCAGTGATCAAAATGAATAATAAGGCAACATTCGAATTACCTTTATATCGTTCCTTTCATGTTCCTTCCATGCCGATGGACTGTTTCTGCCGCAATCAGTAAGTGTGGTAGAAAGCAACTGTACAAACGGTGGGAGAATGGATCTATATTTGTGGTTGAAAGAACTAATTACACACTGACATAGCCGACGGTATTGCTTTCGTTTCCCAAAAGTTATGAATATTTCGATTTCGGGATATTGAAAAGAAGTTGTAAATTTCGGCAAGATGTCGAACTAAAATATCTCAATCCGTATTGGCTGTATCGTCACTCTGTGGTATCGTGTAAGATCGGAGACGGAGGTTTGGAAGTAAACAGCAGCAGTACGAGGAAGGGCGTCCCTTGCCTGAGGGGCCGCTAATCCGACTACCTGTCGAAGGGGCAGGTGTGGCAAAAGTCCGGCGTGGCAAGTGTCCGGCACCCGCTGCGAGTGCAGCGGCATGAGAAGCGTCTCGGTGCGTCCGTAGCAGCGTTAGGTTGGCAGTGTATGATCTGTACGAAACAGTACTGGAGTGAGTTTTAACTTTCCTCTTACGATGCCAATTACTTTTACTGACTGGACAGGAGTACCTCGAAAAATATTATTATTTTTACGAATATGTTATGATTTTCAAGGTTGTGGTTAGGCAGGAACCTAAGAGTATAGCTTAAATTGTTGCGAGTGAACAAACGAATGGACAACGGTACATCTAAGAATATTATTATTTTTACGAATATGTCACGATTTTCAAGGTTGTGGTTAGTACAGTTTAAATTGTTGCGAGTGAACAAGCGAATGTTATGATTTTCACGAATAGGTCATGATATTAAAGGATGTGGTTAGGCAGGAACCTAAGAGTACAGCTTCAATTGATGAGAGCGAATGTTATGATTTCTACGAACATGTCGTGATTGTAACGGATGTGGTTAGGCAGGAATCGAACAGTACAGATTAAATTGTTGCTTTCGTTCTACCAAATTATGACATTTAAAAACTCATAGTAATTCGTATCATTTTAGAGATTGTTGTTGCGTAAATCGAAATGCGTATGCCTAAGTGTTACATCTGAACAGAAAGACTTTGCATGTGGAGAAGCGTAGTATTATAGTGTGCAATGTTCTACATTCCAATGCTGTGATTCGAAAATAAAATCACAGAAAAGTGATATTAATACATTCATTTTCACATCTTTTGTAAGCATTGTGTGTCGCCATTCATCCCAGTATCCACAGCGACTGTAGCCAACACTAGCGCACTACGTCACGTAAGTACATTAGGCCATGCCGCCGGTCGAGACTTTTACCGAGTGCAGCTCCCAGTGTAAAGTATACACGCGGTTATAGTGGAGCGGCGCTACAGAGCAGACCAGAGCTGTGCGTTGGGCCAGCGTTCCTTCGCTCCCAGGTATAATGGGGCAGAGGCGGCAAATAGGAGGTTTGGAACTTAAAGGATGCCGGACACTTGCCACGCCGGACTTTTGCCACGCCGGACTTTTGCCACGCCGGACATTTGCCACACCTGACCTTTCGCCAGGTAGTAGGATTAGCGGCCCCTCAGGCAAGGGACACCCTTCCCCATACTGCTGCTGTTTGTTTCCAAACCTCCGTCTGCGATCTTACACGATAACGTTGCCCTTGCTTCGTATGATGCCATAATTGTTAAAGTAGATTCCGCGATTATATTTTGGACAAGGAATTGATGGTACTGAATTTTTTTTTAATTTGAACTAATTTAAAGTACAGCATAAAATGAACATAAAGCAAATAAACAGCGGGTTGCATATTAAAGTCGGGCACCATACAAGCAACAGCACGTTATAAGACTTCCGGAAAGCATCTAGCTGGATCCAGGGCTTCGTATTGTAGAAGCTGGAAATGATAACTTTTACTTAATGTACATGAACGTTGGAGATACTTTCCGTAGGAGATCAATGTTCAGACTGTTCACTTCGCTTTTCATTGTTGTGTGACCGTGGGTGGAACATGAAGTTACTGGTAATGATAAAATAATTTTAAAAAAATGATCGGGCTTCGTGAAATTACAAAAGAAATGACTGCAGGTTCTAAAATCAAGCAAAGTATTGTATAAGGGTGATCGATTGATTGAAATTTTGCAGACAATGCGAAGCGATTGTAATGGCGTCTGAACATTAAGCTATTACGGAGGCGAAGAAGCTGAAAACCTTAAGAAATTAAATATTTGACGTGGATGAGTTTGATTTAAAAGAAAACCAAGGAGAAGGAATGCTTTTAAATTTAAATAATATATTTTCAGCAACAGCTTGCATTCTTCTTACCTAAGTGGATACAGGTATGAAAGTCGTCTACACCGATTAGATACAGACCAGAGAGTGAGTAAAAACTACTGTCACGGTTCCGTCTTCTCGCTTGTTTGGGAGTAAAAAATGACGAACGAAATTAAATTAGTTGCATTGCGAGTCAGAGGGAACCGGAGGCGATAAGCATCGCTGATCAAAGATAAATTAAATTTAAGTGTATCGTTACAACACGATACCACAGAGTGACAATACAGCCAATACCAAAGACATATTTTTGTTCGACATCTCGCCGAAATTTACAGCTCCTTTTCAATATCCCTAAATCGAAATATTCATAACTTTTGGGAAACGAAAGCAATACCGTCAGCTATGTCAGTGTGTAATTAGTTCTTCCAACCACAAATATGGATCCATTCTTCCATCGTTTGTATGGTTGCTTTCTTCCACACTTACTGATTGCGACAGAAACAGTCCATCGGCATGGAAGGAACATGAAAGGAACGATATAAAAGGTAATTCGAATGTTCCCTTATTATTCAAGTTTGATCACTGCATTTGTACATATATTAATTGCTACAACTGTTGACAAAAAAAAAAAAGCAGCTTTCCCTCGCAATGATCCTGTTTTCGGCGTAAGCACATCCGCAACTGATAGTCGTACTACGAAATGCGGAAGCGACCAATGTGCATATGTCGGGACACTGTCCATGGAGTTCACGGGTCGGGTGGAAAGGGGGGGAGGGAGGGGAGGAGGAGACAGGGGCATCCTACCCTTCGGGGCAGGTAAAAGTGTGGAAAATGTCCGGCGTGGCAAGTGTCCGGCGTGGCAAGTGACCGGACACCGAACATAAACAGGGGCAACAAAAATAGCTTATAAAGATTATAGCGGAAACTCCGTGGCACGTACATGCGTAAAGCGTCTCGCTGCGGAGCGCGCGGTTGCTCGCCGTCGGAGGTTCGAGTCCTCCCTGGGGACATGGGTGTGTGTGTGTTTGTCATTAGGTTAGTTTATCTTTCTTTAATAGTTTATAAGCTACGGACTGATGACCACGCAGTTTGGTCCGATAGATTTAAAAACATTTGAACGTACGTGCGTTTGTCAGTAGTCTTGTGTAGTTCGCGAACGGTGCACTACGCCTTCCGCATCGCTGGCAAGGGGTTCTCCAAAACGCTGGTGACTACTTTGAAGGACTGTAACAGGTGCTAACATGTGACGCTTTCGTATCGGTTGTGAATAAATAGTTGCCACTATTTAAGTTACAGTGCTCGGAAATCTCTCCGCAATGAATAACGCCTGTCTTTCAATGATTTCCACTCCAATTTGTGCATCATTTCCGTGACACTCTCTCCCGTCTATCGCGATAATACAAAACGAGCAGCTTTCCCTGCCGGCCGCGGTGGCCGAGGGGACTGACGCGCTCCAGTCACGGTCTGCACGGCCACTATGGTCGGGGGTTCGAATCCCCCCTCGGGCATGGATATTTGTGCCGTCCTTAGGATAAGCTAGTTGATAAGTAATTTATAAGTTTAGGGACTGATGACCCCGTAGTTAAGTCCCATAAGCTATACAAACATTTGAATTTGAACTAGTTCGGAAGAGCGCTCACACAGGCGAACTACGCGAAGTAGTTCCCAGATCCCTCGCTGCTTTTCCATATAGATGGGGAACAGCGAGAGGACGTGAGAGTGCGCAGAATCACGTGGTACCCTTCTGCCAGTTACCGTCAGTTCGAGCTGAGTCCGTTATTTATATTTAAAAAAGTATTTTTATTCACCAAAATAAACACATTCAGGATATTTTATAGCAAATGATTTTTCAATGACCTAATAAATAAATAAATTTGATATCTAATTGCCCAAGAAATCGGGTAACAGCACACACTTGGGCAACACATAATTATTTAAAAGAAGCTACCATAACAAAAGAAAGAGCACTTACAGCAGCGGTAGCAGTAGCCAATAGGAGTTAACGAGCAACGATCTGTCTCGGGGATGGGAGCTGACGAACTAAAAGGAACCACCTACTGCGAACTAAATGAGACTACAGGTCGCGGACTAAAATATGCGTTACCGTCGCGAACTAAAATATGTGATACCGGTCGCGAACTACAATATACGCAACCGGTCGCGAACTATTGTGCTAAAGGTACCACGCTCCTTAATTCGTTGGTTCCTTTTCCCAAGATCGACGGGTAATAACGGACACCAGACTTATCTCGTACTTGCCTTCCGCCGATGAGAGCCATTTCGAAGTGAGCGTCTGCCAGCTAGAAGAGTTACATAGTTCAGTGCTACAATACACCTGTTTCAAAGTATTCTGCACTCTGCAGTATCTGACTAATTAATTCCATAATGCCAAGATATAAACACAAATCGAAACTTAAACGCGAGAAATTATCCACGAAGTGTTTCTTTTGGTCCGCGTGATATCGTTAGCGGCTCAGGCAGCAAGCGTATGAAGCAGCTAGGTGCGGGAACTTCTCTCTCCACCTGCATGCGCAGGCCACACCGCTCAGCCGTCTGTGGGAGCGGACGAACTAAAAGAGCGTACTAGTTCGCGACAGAGCTGTGAACTAAAGTGAGCGCTCCCGGCCGCGGACTATTATGCGCAAGACTATTTGTCAGGCGACACCGTTAGCAGTGGCATCTGTTGGTTCGAGTTGTGTAACCTACTACGCTATGCTTGCCATGACGTGTGTGACTCCGTTTTTGATTTCGTTCGGTACCAGAATTACTCCCAAGACTTACATCTGTATCGCTGTCGTTGTTAGATGTTAATTCATTTAAAGTGTAGGATTAAAAATAATAATACAGTCGTTTCTGTACAGTTTATTTCGATGGAATTCGAATTTAAAATAACAGAATACATGACGTAAGTTTTAAGCACATACCGCATTTACGACTATGCCTATACACGTACTCACTTTTCACGAGCATTTAGGCCAATTTGCGAGTTACTTTCCGAAGCTTAAAAAAAGTCTTTTTGATTTCTTATAATGAGGAATCAGTTTTTTATTTACAAATGATTTAATTAGAACTGTAAAATATTTCTTTTCCAACAAGAAACTCGATTACACACGGCTCCTAATTTGGATCATTCATTCATGAGTAAGCAAGCCATCTTGCGTCTCACAGGGTAAGTTCTTTCAATGAAGCACTTATCAAAATTATGTCTAAAAAGGCTGACATTTTTATATGACATACTCTGAGCACAACCATTGGGGAAAAGCATTTTGTTTTAGTCATATCTCTTCATCTGTAAACAGAAGTATGCAACTTCATGCTAATTGTCATTATATGATGCCAGAGTCATTTCACATTCTTCATATTCCAACCCACTATATGCCCAGCCCATAATATACTTCCTCGCATTCAATAGGTATCCCTTCGTTGAAACTGATATCAGCATTCAGAAAAAATTAACAATGACTTAAGATGACATTTGACTCACGGGTGCATTGAAAGGCACTTTTTTCACTTCACATAATTTTACTAGGAACGCTGCTGCATATATTTCACAGTTACTATCTTCACAGGGACACAATAAAGTATTGACCATACCGGTAACTGTCATTATTGTAGTGTGAAGTTATAAGGATCAGGAGTTACATTGTTACCGCGTTTCCGTCTCATACTAGAAAAGACATTTTCATTGCAATCCTGAGTCAACCTTCTGTTGAAATGGGTACCAAAACCAAATTTCTTAGTTCTTTTCACTGTAACATAAAAGATTCGATATTACGTATCAGATGTTCAGATCTTCGAAGTCTCTGCGGGTTTTCTGCCGGATGATAACTGTACATGATAGATGCGTGGAACATTGCCGCCACACGAGACTATCGCAGCCGGATAAATCGGCGGTAGCAGAACACTGCTTAACGCAAGGACACAAGATGATATATGATAAAACCCGCATAGTAACCAACACCTCCGGTTTCTGGAACAGTGTATACAGAGAAGCCATTGAAATCAGGGTGACGGACAATCTAATAAATAGAGACATGGGGTTTCCTCTTAGTGGAACATGGAATCCATTATTAAATAATATCAAATTGCAATGTTCGACCCGGATTCCAGCACCTAGGACTGATTAATGTTAGGTGCGATATATCGTTGTGCCCTGTTCCACTAGGGGCGGCGCCACCAGCCCTGTCTAGGAGGTAGTAACTGTGACGGCCGGCGCATGCGCCGTGCACGCGACCGACGCCTATATAGGACGCCGTACTTCGCTCTTGCACCAGTATTCAGCGGGACTCAGCAGCAGCAGTTTCCTGAAGATGGCGGACAGCTGTACCGTCGAACTATTGAATCAGTTTGATTTTATCATCCGGCAGAAAACCAGCAGAGACATCGAAGATTTGTCACGCCGGGAAAGCCTACGAAGTTACAGATGTTCAGATGTTTGTAAATCTCACACTGGACTCACATTCGGAAGGACGGTGGTTCAAATCCACCTCCGGCCATCCAGATTTAGGTTTTCCATGATTTCCCTAAATCACGCCAGGCAAATGCCGGGATGGTTCCTTTCAAAGGGCACGGCCGAATTTCCTCCCCCATCCTACCCCAAATATCCGAGCGTAAGCCCCGTCTCTAATGACCACGCTGTCGACGGGACGTTAAACCCTAAGCTTGCTTCCTTCCTTCCTTTGTAAATCTATCAGACTCAACTGCTTGGTCATTAGTCCGTAGCTTACAAACTACTTAAACCAAGGCAAACTAACCTAAGAACAGCACAAACAAGCATGCCCGAGGGGGGACTCGAAACACCGACAGCGAACGGCCGCGCGCACCGCAGCATGGTGCCCAGTCCGCGCGGTTGATCCGCCGCGGCTATTACGTATCCTTTAATGTTTGAGGCCCTATGGAGTAAGTAGCCGAATCAAGTCTCACAGCCGGCCGCGGTGGCCGAGGGGAATGAGGCGCTCCAGTCTGCACGGCGACTATGGTCGGGTGTTCGAATCCCCACTCGGGCATCGATATTTGTGCCGTCCTTAGGATTAGCTAGTTCATAAGTAGTTTGTAAGTTTAGGGACTGATGACCCCGTAGTTGTCCCATAAGCTATACAAACATTTGAACAAGTCTCACAATATAAATCGGCTATTCACTCCCATCTGTAGTTCACAACTCGCACATTTAAGGGAAGAGTTTTAGCTATTATCTTTATAAGCAATTTGTTGGCAACAATGCTGTGGAGACACTCTGCAATGGGATATACACGTCTTTGACATACCTCCTTACATCCGAGCAAACGGACTCGCCCGTCGCAAGTCACCGGCGTGCGCACAATCGAGGGAAACAGTCACTTGCGAGCGAGCGGTCTAACGTAACAGTGTCACTATGTTGTCGAAACAGGAAAAAAAAGGAGTTGTATCGAGATTGAATGTGCTGGAGGTCATGCATCACGACAGTGTCATCCAAGTCTTCAAGAGGCGTGCGGGGAATCGGCATACAGAACAGTGGCACGTTGGGTAAAAGCCTTCAACGAAGGTCGGCAAACTGTGGCAGACATTCACCGGGCACGTCGTCCTAGCGTCTCTGAAGAAGTGCAGACTGTTGCCGAGTTAGTGGACAGTGATCGATACCAGTCGATTCGTGAGCTCGCCCACGAAACCGAATTATCGCATACGGCTGTTGGGTCGAACTTAAGTACTTTCGAGTTCAAGTTCAAGTGTTTGTACAGCTTATGGGACTTAACTACGGGGTCATCAGTCCCTAAACCTACAAACTACTTATGAACTACTTACGAACTAGGACGGCACAAATATCCATGCCCAGTACTTTCGACTTTGAATTGATTCCGAAGATGAAGGAACCAATTTGTGCCATTCGCTTCAGAACTAGTCCAGAGATTCGACATCCAGCATACCGCTCCATTCGCACCATCAACAGAACAGGCTCTGGTAACGGTGTAATACGCCTTCCACATCGGTGGCAAGGAGTTCTCCAAAACTCTGGTGACTACGTTGAAGGACTGTAACAGGTGCTAACATGTAACGCTTTCGTATCGGTTGTGAATAAATAGTTGCCACTATTTAAGTTCCAGTGCTCCATATCCCTCCGTAACGAATAACGCCTTTCTTTCAATGATTTCCACTCCAATTTGTGCATCACTTCCGTGACACTCTCTCCAGTCTATCGCGATAATACAAAACAAGCTCCTTTCCCTAAAATTACTCTATATCCTTCGTCAGTCCCACCTGATACGAATCCCACATCGCAGAAATACTCGAGAATATTACGGACAAGAGTTGAGTTGGCAGTTCTTTAAAAAAATGTTCAAATGTTTGTAAATCTATCGGACCAAACTGCGTGGTCATCCGTCCGTAGCTTACAAACTACTTAAACTAAGGTAAACTAACCTAAGGACAAACACACACACCCATGCCCAAGGGAGGACTCGAATCTCCGACGGCGAGCAACCGCGCACTCCGCAGCGAGGCGCCTTAGACCGCTCGGCTACTTCGCCGCGGCGCAATTTTTTTTAGTAGAGCTGTTGCATGCTTGCGCTATATATACTAACGTGGAAAAATCCATCAAACTACTCTTCGTTCGTAATGTCACAAATAAAGAATACTGTAGCCATAGTTAATAGAAAAGTTTGTTATAAATTGAAATAATTGAAAAATGTAGTTATAAAAATGTTCAGATGTTTGTAAAGCTATGGGACCAAACTGCAGTGGTCATCAGTCCATAGACTCACAAACTAAGTAAACTAACTTCTGCTAATCACAACATCCACACCCGATGGAGTTCTCGAACCTTCCGTCCTTTATATCCTTGTTATCCAGAAGTACCGATTCAAATCACACCCAGTGGCGTGAGTCCGTCGTTACGAGCTGCAGGTGGTTTCTGGAATCGCTGCGTTAGCGGGACTGAGCGGTCACGCAGAGATGCACATGTACTCAGTACACGTGGCCGATGCCGTGATTAGAATGTCCCTGTTGCACCAACCGCTGGCATCGACAGTTGTTGCAAGAGGGACATTCTAATCACGGAATCAGCCACGTGAACTGAGTACGTGTCCAGGTCGGCGTAACCGAGAACGTCTATTATTCGGTAACGAGTTTTTAATTCCCTTTTAACTGTAAATATGCCTAAGATATACGTGTTGTGTCTAGCAAGTTTGGTGAATGCTATCAGACAACAAACAAAACAAAGGATACAAAACAAATGGTATTTATTGCCCAGCAAAATAGTCGCCACCCGCTAAGACACACTTCTAACAAAGTTCGTACAAACTACTAGCAAAGTAGTCTTGGATATTTCCATAAAATCTCGGGCGAACTGCCGGATGTCAGTAACTTCCTACCACGATATTTCGGCGCAGAGTCTTCTGGCCATCTTCAGGTGAGTACCGCCGAAGTACTGGCGAAGACGCACTGAGCTGTGCTATTTATGCCCAATTCAGCCGACATTGCGCATGCGCGTACTTAGCGTGCGCGTTCACTACAACTACGTACGCTGCTCAGAGCGCCCTCCGTGGTGGAGGCTTGCCGCTTCGATAGCAGTTCGATTATCATTGTCATTCAGTTGCAGGAAACTACGCCGACTACGAAGTTTTTCAATTACAGGATTCCATGCAGCATTTATTTGGAAACCGCTGTCTCGATTGATAAGAGTCTCACTGTCAGACAGTCTTATTTCCACAGCTTCATTAATAATTGAGCTCCAAAAGTTTGTTGTGTGGGCCACAATTTTAGTTTCGTTGTAGTTCGTCGAATGACCTGTGGAAATACTATGTTCGGCGATTGCGGATTTGGTGGGTTGGAGTAGGCGAGTATGACGCTGGTGTTCCACAATGCGGCCGGCCGCGGTGGCCGAGGGGACTGAGGCGCTCCAGTCTGCACGGCCACTACGGTCGGGGGTTCGAATCCCCCCTTGGGCATGGATATTTGTGCCGTCCTTAGTGTTAGCTAGTTCATAAGTAGTTTGTAAGCTTAGGGACTGATGACCCCATAGTTAAGTCCCATAAGTTCTACAAACATCTGAACATCATCCACAATGCGCTCCTGCACAGTGCGCGCCGTCTGCCCTATATATGACTTGCTGCACTCGCACGGAATCCTGTAAACACCTCCTTTACGCAGCTCCAGATCGTCTTTAACAGAACCCAACAGCGATGAAATTTTAGGAGGAGGGCGAAAGATGACTCTTGAATAGTTCACCAAAGAACTAGTTCGGAAGAGCGCTCCCACAGGTGAACTTCGCGAACTAGTTCGCAGCTCCCTCTCTTCTTTTTTGTGTGTGTGTTTGTCCGTAGGTTAGTTTACCTAGGTTTAAGTAGTTTGTAGGCTACGGACTGATGACCACGCAGTTTGGTTCGATAGAATTACAAACATTTGAACTTTTGATTTTTGTTAGTTCGTCCGCTCCTTTTGGGGAACAGCGAGAGGACGCGAGATCGCGCAGAATCGCATGATTCCCATCTGCCAGTTACCGTCATTTCGAACTGAGATGCAGCTCTGCCGTAGTTTCATAGTTCACTGCCACAAATTTTCTTTTCTAAGGTATTCAGCAGTGTCTAAATATAATCTCCATTCCATAGTGTAAAATACTGCGAGTACTCTGTATGCAAAGTAGTTGAATAACATTTTATCACCCATTCATGTAAAAACTGGTAGCTTTGCTTAAGTATTTGATGTCTAATTGCCCAAAAATACGGGTAATAGCATACGCTTGGGCAACACCGATCATTATATGAAAACGCTGTCATAACAAAAGAAAGAGCTCTTTTAGTAGCAGTAGCAAAAGCCAAAAAGAGCGGACGCACTAAAAAGAGCGACCTACTTCGCGGCCGAGCTGCGAACTAAAGGGAGAGCTACCGGTCGCGAACTAAAATATGCACGATCGGTCGCGAACTAAAAGATGCGAGATTGGTCGCGAACTATGCGCGATCGGTCACGAATTAAAATATGTGCAATCGGTCGCGAAATAAAACATGCTAACTATTATGCCAACGTATCTCGCGTCTTAGTTCGTTGGATTCTTTTCCGAAGACCGACGGGCAATAGCGAGAGGGCGCGCAGCAGAATTAAAAATCACGTGTTTGCCTTCAGCTGATGAGAGGCATTTTGAGGTGAGCGTCTGTATGCTAGGTTACATAGTTCAGTGCTACAAAATTTCTGATTTGTTCTGCACTCTGCAATATCCGACTAATAAATTCCACAGTGACAAGATACATAATATCTTCAACGCGAGAAATTATCCACAAACTGTTTCTTTTGGTTTACGTGATATCGTTAGCGGCTGAAGCAGCAAGCGCATGAAGCAGCTAGGTGGGGGAACTTCTTCCACCTGCATGCGCAGACTACGCCGCTCAGCCGTCACTGGGAGCGGACGAACTAAAAGAGAAAGTGAGCGCTCCCGATCGCGAACTACGTATTATGCGCAAGTCTATAGCAAAGGCCTCCTGTGACATCGATGGCAGAATTGCTGTCACACAATGTTCAAATGTTTGTAAAACTAGGGGACCAAATTGCATTGAACATCAGTCTCGAGACTTACAAACAACTTAAGAACAACACTCACATCCATGCCCTAGGGAGGACTCTAACGGGGATCAAGCGCGAACTCGGCGCAGAGCCATTCCCTCGCGGCTGTCACACGATCTTTGATGGCATTTACGTCCGCAATACGTTCACCTTTCATGGCCGCCTTGAAGCAGGGAAACAGAAAGAAGTCCCCAGAAGCCAGATCAGAGGTGTACGTAGGGTTTTGAAGAACAGTTACGTCTTCTGCGACAGAAATTGTCACACACTGATCGCGCATTGTGCAGGGTCATTGGGACATGAATAAGAAAGGGCACAGACAAGATTCTCATAGCGAAAGAACATTCTCTGAGTAAGTTCTCGTATGAATAAAAACTTCGAAGCATACGCTCTGAGCAGGAAGTTCATTCTCGCTAGCTCCCCTCCTCATTGAGTAAGTTCTCTATGTGTCATGTAAGGCATAGAACAGCTGTTCAGTCGTATATTTCTTTAAACTAGCCAAATCAGGAAAATATATTGTAGTCATTTACGTGTTCAGAAAGACTTTAGTTTGTTGAGCAGCAGCTTATTATTAAGACTAAATATAGACATTTTACGAAAATGTATTCTTTTGATGACGTTAAAAAATTTTCGTAATGCGATAAACTTTTTTTGTAATTGAATTTGGGTAAGTACAGTTACCGACTGAAATTTTAAGAATGCATCACATTTTCATCTGTTTCAACGTGGAACGCTATCAGAGCTTTTTTAGTAGAGATACTTTTTGTTAAATATGACACCTTCATAAGCGAAGACCATGCGATTTTGTTACAAGAAACAGACTGCTAGATATGTAATTAACCAATTATTAATCTGCCTGTCGTGCGTACTTACTCCTAACATAACAGAAGTTACGATTACAAAGTCAGAAAACGCATCTCAAATAGGCCAACCGGTTTGGGTACAATGAACAAGACTTACTTGACTCAGTCCCCGTCGTTCCCTCTAGAACATAGGACCGAAACGGAATTTCTCCACCTGTTGCGATTTCTGGCAAGTCTCTTCAGGTTTTCCCATCCTCTGCAGCTTCCCTCTGGATCGTTCTTTTCCAGGTGTGTTTCCGAGCTCCTTGAGGGTTCCAGTCCAACGTCACCTTTTCAACAGCTTCAGCAGGTTGCCTCAACGTATGCCCAATCCATTTCCATTTTCGTTCCTTTATTTGTATATTGCTTGCTTGCTGATTTCTCTCTCTGATGAACAAGAGCAGTACAAAAAGCAAAACTTCAGTACCCGGTATTCTTTTTCTTTGGCCATCTTCCCGCATATGCAGGGTCGGCCTTGTTAATCTCGGAATTGACGTGTATTAATAATTACGAATTGGCCGGATGCCCTTCCTGCGTCCACCTCATGCCGCTCCCCCGCCCCCCCCCCCCCCCTTCACGGGAGGAAATGTGTGCCCCGAATGTCTGCGTATAGTGTTATAGTTGTGAAAGTATAAAGTGTTACGCGGCTGTTCGAAAGCTTCGTCACGTTTCGTTGGATCGTCAAATCTCTTTCGAAGCGAGTTTGATTCGAAGAATAGGAAGAATTATGGAGGATTGAGATCAAGCGAGTATGGTGGGTGTTCAGTTTGCATCACCCCCTTTTTTGCCCTGTTTGACGATATTGGCTGTAAGGGAGCGAGTGTTGTCGTGTAACTTAACACCCACTATACTCGCCGGATCTCAATCCACCATTCTTCCTATTCCCTGGACTCATACTCATTTTTAAAGGAAAGTGATTTGACGATATTTCTGGCATCCAATGAAAAGTGACGAGGCTTTTGTGCACCATCCCGAAGGAAGACTTCGTGAAAAATTTCCAGGACACGTATCGCCGGCCGCGGTGACCGCGTGGACTGAGGCGCTTCAGTCACGGTCTGCACGGCCACTACGGTCGGGGGGTCGAATCCCCCCTCGGGCATGGATATTTGTGCCGACCTAGTTCGTAAGTAGTTCATAAGTAATTTGTAAGTTTAGGGACTGATGACCCCGTAGTTAAGTCCCATAAACTATACAAACATTTGAACACGTATAGCAGAGCTCAAAGGTGCATAGTTAGGATGGTGATTATTTAGAAAGACAGTAAGGTAAGCGTAGTTCACAGTTCATCTACGTTAATGTTACAGGACTATTCACCGAACTTCATTGTCTTAGATTGTATTACAGATATGGATGGCATTCTTTAACATTCAAGACAGAGTAATTTTAGGCAAATGACATTCGTTGTAGCAATTAAGTTATTTTATATGTGGTTATGTTTGTTCTTTACGAAATGGTGGATCCCTGCCTCAATGCTTATTGCTCGCGGCATTTGCAATGAGTACAATGACAGGGGCACTACATCAGTAAATGTATGGATGAATTGAAAGTTTACGTTTGATAGGAGATGTGCTAGGGTAGTCTGCGCGGACGTTTTGTTCACTGTGTTCCCAATGGTGGTCAACACAAATGCCTAGCCGGCCGCGGTGGCCGAGGGGACTGACGCGCTTCAGTCACGGTCTGCACGGCCACTACGGTCGGGGGTTCGAATCCCCCCTCGGGCATGGATATTTGTGCCGTCCTATTTCGTAAGTAGTTCATAAGTAGTTTGTAAGTCTAGGGACTGATGACCCCGTAGATAAGTCCCATAAGATTTACAAACACTTGAACATTTCAAACAAATGCCTAGTAAGCAGAAGGCCCGGATTCGAATCCTAGCTCGGCTCAAATTTGCAGATTCCAGACATATTTATTTCAACGCACACCTGCAGTCAACGCCGTAAATTCCTTTTTTTTTGGGATATTTTCATAACGTAAGTCCTCACATGAGCAGTGCATCTTTGGGAACTACAGGATGGTCGAAAAACAGCTGTGTTGTAAGGAGTACTGCCCGCTTTGAAGTTACGACGTAGCGATCTCTTTCTGCTTACTCATCGCTGGATTGTGGAAGTTCGGAAGCCGAGTGCACTTTTACTGTTGAGGGACGCTGTCTTGATTGTAACGTCAACAATATGCAAGAGCCACTGATAACGAACTCGTATTTACCTTCCAGGTGAACGGTTGCGTTTTAACGACAAGTGTTTGTTACATTTTATTAGTCAAGTTCCGTTACGTGTTTCGTCTTAGTTTAAAGAGACGCTGAATTGATAACAGCTGTCAGAGCGAGTTCTGTTTCTGAAGAGCATTTTTTTTTCTGGGAGGAAGGGGGAGGGTGAGAGACCAGCGGCATCCCTCCGTGCCGTGTAATTAACCACGTAGACCTGTGGTACCAGACACCGTGCTCATCACCACACAATAGCTGACTGTTGTAAAATACACTGTTCAAAAACATTAGGAGAACAGGTGAGATACCAGACACACTATACATGGCATAAGATATTTTATTCAGATATTGGTTACATTTGTGTGTGGTACAGTGCGATATTTTGCTGCCCCAACTCTTTACTCGAGATTTACACGGCTTTTACTCAGAGCAGGGCACCATGGGGTACCGCAAGTCATTCTCGTAGCCCTCTAATATGGTGTGTGATCACCTCGGACAGCCAGTACAGTTGCATACCTTCATAGCATAGGTTATGAATCAGCTCTTTAGGGATAATTGGCCATTCTTCCTTGTGTGTTTGCCAAGTGCATCCCAGATAGACTCAATAGCTTTTAAGTCGTGTAGACAAGCTGGCTACATCCTTACTTCAGTTCCCTCAGATTCAAGCATGTTGTGCACCAGTGCAGCTCTGTTGGGACGAGCGTTATGTCCACCAGAAGGAAACCGTGTCCCATGGCACCAACGTACGGCACAACAAAAGGTCGAAGGATCTTGTCTCTATGCCTGTGAGACGACGTAGAGGTCCGTAACTCTGCTCAAACCAGTCGTTCATCACCATGATATGGTGATGCTTCCTGCACATAAGCAGGGTTGTTCCGAGTTCCACGTTCCATCCAGATGAGGGAACGACGATTGACCGGATTAACACAAAATCTTATTCAAAGATATTTCGGGTTGCAGACGGTCATCGATGCATACGTAGCACAGTATTTCATCTGGGCCCCTGCCAGCCATACTCAGGTGAGCCATTCCAGACGAGGATGTCAGCAGTTCCGCAGTATGTTGCACAGTAAGAGTGTTTCGCGCATGCGTCCAATTCAGATGTTCCACACCGCCCAGCGAACATTGCCCTCGATGGTAAAACGGCGTAGCTCAGTTGTTCTGTGCACTGCCACTCGCTGCGGACACCAGCGCTCTCTGTCGTCTCCAATTTGAGCAAATCTTAGAGATGACAGATTACCATGCGTTGTCCAGCTGGTAGCCACTGTCACGGTTAATAAGATTCCCCACCACACGAATTTCCACCGATATCTTGGTAATGGAGTGCCAAAATGCTGAGGCCATTGAGTGACCGGTGGGTATACAATATTCAGCTATAGCAGATTTGCTTGGTTGCAAAAGGTCGGTGCAACGTTTGTGTTCCGTACAACGTTCTTCCATGATACGTGTAGTCTGGCCTATCATAAGCCATACCACAGTATTTTGTAAATACCGCCCTTTCGTAACAACAAATTGTCTTTTACTGAACCAAGCAAATCAGAAATCTTCGATGGTGGACGAAAAACCTCTTTCACTTGAATACTTCGTAGGATTCTTGCTTTTTTGAATGACAGGTTCCGAACAAACAAAAGAAACGCAAGAGATTTTGCCGGCATGCTCTCCTCTATCACTACTTCTTGATTTCACGACTGTATGGCCTTTCTAAAATTCACAAGGAAAATTTGCCTATACGACCTATAGTGAGCAATATTGTTGCCTCATTGGAGGGTAAATGCTCACACCACATAAAAAATTCTTCCGATTTTATCAACAGACTGAGGAGTATTTCCGATCTTTTAGTCAGCTTTGACGTCGTATCTCTTTTTACAAAGGTTCCTCTCACAGATTCTTTGAAACTAATTAGTAATAACTTTCGAGCTCTGTTTCAGCATGCCCTTTTTCGACCTATACTGTGAGATACAGTTTGTGATCAAAAGGATCCGGACTCCTGACTTCCAGGTTCGTAATACTGGAATTCAATATGCTGTTGGCCCACCCTTAGCCTTCCACTCTCGCAGGCATACGTTAAATTAGGTGCTGGAACGTGCTGGAGTGCACTGAAAAGAGATATCGGTGTAGGTCGGTGAGACCTGGCTGGAAGTGAGCCTTCCAAAACATCCCAAAGGTGTTCTATAGCATTTAAGCCAGGGCTCTGCAGGCCAGTCCATTACAGGGATGTTATTGTCGCGTAACCACTTCGCCACAGGTCGTAAATTATGAACAGGTGCTCGATCGTGCTGAAAGATACAATCGCCATCCCTGAATTTTTATTCAACTGTGGGAAGCAAGAAGCTACTGAAAACATCAATGTAGGCCTGTACTGTGATAGTGCTACGCAAAGCAACAAGGGCTGCAAGCGCCCCTCCTTGAGAAATAAGACCACACTATAACATCAATGCTTCCGAATTTTATTGTTGGCACTACAAACACTGGCTGATGACAGTCACCCGGCGTTCGTCATACCCACACCCTGCCACCTGATCGCTATATTGTGTGCCGTAATTCGTCATTCCACGCAACGTTTCTCCACTGTTCAATCGTGCAATGTTTACGCTCCTTACACCAAGCGAGGCGTCGTTCGGTATTGACCTGCGTGATTTGTGGCCAATTGGCAACTGCTCGACCATGAAATCTAAGGTTTCTCATCTCCCGCCATGTAGTACTTGGAGTGGATCCTGACGAAGTTTGGAATTGCTTTGTGGTGGTCTGGATAGATGCCTGCCTATTACACTGTACGGCCCTCTTCAACTGTCGGCGATCTCTCAAATGTTCAAATGTTTGTATAGTCTATGGGACTTAACTACGGGGTCATCAGTCCCTAAACTTACAAACTACTTATGAACTACTTACGAACTAGGACGGCACAAATATCCATGCCCGAGGGGGGATTCGAATCCCCGACTGTAGTGGCCGTGCGGACCGTGACTGGAGCGCCTTAGTCCCCTCGGCCACCGCGGTCGGCTCGGCGATCTCTGTCAGTCAACAGACGAGTTCGGCGTGTACGCTTTCGTGCTGTACGTGTCCCTTCAAGTTTCCACTTCATTATCACATCAGAAGCAGTGGAGCTAGGGATGTTTAGGAGTGTGAAAATCTTGCACGCAGATTTGACACAAGTGACACCCAATCACCTGACCACGTTCGAAGTCCGTGAGTTCCGCGGAGCGCTCCATTCTGCCATCTTACGATGTCAAATGACTATCGTGGTCGCTGATACCGGGCAGTATGTGGCAGCACAATGTACCTAATTCGAAAACGTATGTGTTTGGGGATGTCCAGATACTTTTGATAACATAGTGCATGTTGAAACGACGGGTGCAGTGCTGTGACTGTGGCTCCGTGAAGGAATGGGCTGTCTATGCCATCATGCAGACAACAAGTTATCAAGGCTCATGGTGGACCCTGTGACTAAAAGGCAACAGGGTACGAGACAGAATCCAAATTATTTCTTCAGAACATACTACTGAACATGTCCTGTGAATACTTTTTGTCTCCAGACGTCCGGGTGTACTGTTTCTTCTGAACATGAGTGTACTTCGTAATTAGTACTCCATAATATTAAAAATCATACTGTGAGGCTTTGTCCCCCCTCCCCCTTACCAGAAAAAAAAATTGTCATATGAACACTATTGAGCAATAAAACTGTACACGCCTACACCAGGAAGAGAATAATTTTCGCAACCAAAGTTTTGTCAGTTGGTGGTACAGAAAATATGGCTCTAATAGCATCCTGCAGCAACGCAAAGACCCGGGACATGTAATTATGGGTAAAATTAAGGAGGACGTTAATTAGTTCTGCGGTTAATGCTGAAATGAAGCGGCTCGGTGCTGCGGTGGACAGCTTATCAGAAATGCAAAGAGAGGTGGACGATCATCGCTCTTGCTGTTTCACTCAACTTTTAATTAACTTGAGTAACTGCTAGATATTCAGAGATGACTGATGGGACTTTCGTAACACTTTTAACAGCTATTAAGTTGTATTAAATTCAACAGGAGTTCATAGCGTTTTTCAGCACGCAATAGTACGAGGGTTGGAACTTAAATAGTTGCAACCATCCACAACCGATAAAATCTTTACATGTTTGCAACTGTTACTGTCCTTCAAAGTAGTCACCAGCCTTGTGCAGAACCCATTGTCGCCGATGTCGAAGACATAGTATGCCGTTAGCGGGGCCTGTCCTGTTGATGGTACGAGTGGAGCGATCTACTGCCTGTGGAATCTCTGGAAAAGTTCTACAGCGAATGCCATCAAGGAGTTCCTTCCGAATCAAATCAAAGTCACAAGGACTTAAGTCCTGGGAGTATGGTGGATGGTACAGTACCATCGACCGAACAGAGCAGCTACAGCTTGCGCTGTTTGCGTCCGCGCATTGTCGCGCAGAATGATGGGTGTGTTGCGCAAAAAGTGTTGTTCACTAATGGTCTGGCGTCGATCATGTCCACTAAGGCAACAACAGTTTGCACTTCTTCTTCAGAGATGCTAGGACGACCTGCCCGATGCATGTCTGTCACAGTTTGTCGACGTTCGTTGAAGGCTTTTGCCCAACGAGCCACTGTTCTGTACGGCAATGACGATTCCCCCTCTCTCGCCTCTTGAAGACCTTGATGACACTGTCGTGCTCTACGACATTTGGCACATTCAATCTTGATACAACTCCGTTGTTTCTGTTTCGAAAAAATAGTGACATCGTTCTCTCAGAAGTGACTGTTTTTCCCTCGAGTGTCGGCACGACGTCACACACTTGTACGACCATCACTCGCACCAAGGCAGAAGTTACTCTCATCACTGAAGACAACACGTCTCCATTCGTCCTTCTATAAACGCCTATGGCGATACCCCTGGAGGCAATGTTGGGCGTAAGCGGAAGGCGCCCTAGTTGTATGCGTCACAGTATCGTGAGTTATGCCCTAGACTGATCATTCTCCATTGGTGATCGTCCAGGGAACATTCAACAGCGCACGGTACATTCAGCCCGTCTTGATACTGTTCATGCATAAAAAATGCGATATGATTTCCGACAGGACAGTGAACATGTATACCGTACCACCCAACGTGATCTTTGAGGTGTACGTCAACTACCTTGGTCATAACGGTCCCCAGATCTCTCCCCCAATGAGTGTCTTTGAAACCAGATGAAACGTTATCTTGATAAATCTGCACGACCGGCACGAAATCTGTTCCAACTGCAGCATCAGGAGGAAACTGCATGACAGGCCGTTCCAGAAGACTACATTCGTCACCTCTACAATTGGAGTGCACACGGTACTGGCGTCGACATTGCGCACGCTGTAGTGACTGTACTCACGTGCGTATGGCTCCGTCTCCGTGATCGAGTGTTGTTTACATCCTAACTAATGTGCCAATAAAATTTCTCTCTGTTGTCCTTTTCCTCATTTTCCAGAAGTATACTTCTCACATACAGGTAATGGTTTCTGTAATTATGCCCCCGGCTCGTTTCTTTTTAGGATGCCCCTTGTATACGCGATAGGTGGATTACAGTGCAGCCTTGTGCCGCGTGAGAATTCTCGCACGAGTTGCAGCGTGCGCCTGCCACCTTGATGAGCCTGGGCGGGTGTTTTGCCGGTAGGGAAGTGTTCACCTGGTCTCACAGCCAGTGGCGCAACAGCCGCAGCGGCTCTGCGGGTAGTTAGGCTCGCTGATAACCGTCTTAACTCGTTGTTTGCTGCCGCCACGTCACACACTCAACACGACACACGCCTTGATGACACACGAAACGCCAGCGGCATTTCTCAACGTGGAGGCACGTAGGTAACACTGAAGTGGCAAACGAAACTTTACTCACATCTCTTTTTGGTAATGATCTGCACCGCTGCATTGCCGACGGCGAAAGAAAAGTTTGTTTGATAAAAGAAGTGTGACAGTGCTTCCCAAGTGTTAAAATACACTTTACTGAGTCATCGTTGTCTTGTACTTTTTGATCTTGACAAACCGGTTGTGCTAGCCACTGATGTGACAGCCTATGGTATCGGAGCTGTCCTCTCGCATCGCATTGGCTCTTCAGATAGACCTATCGCTCTTGCTTGTAAATTGTTTAACAAAGCTCAAGTCAATAATTCACAAAAAAAGAGGCATTAGAGAATTTGTCAAACTATGCTCTGTGGAGCACTTCGTGCTCTGAAACAATTCGGAGTGCTCCGCGAAAACATGGATTAATTAAATAAAATTTTAATTATTTTGTTTTTATGAAATAAATGGGGCAAAGATACAGCGATTTGTTGAGCGGCGCGTAGTAAAGTATCTACGACGGCTGTAAATTAAATACTGCCAACACTGCTGTGGAGGCACTATGCAATGAAATCTACTATTGTCGCTGATAGCACACGTTGTTGAAATACTTACCTTACCTCCGAGCAAATGGATTCGCCCGTTCCGTGACACCGGCGTGCGCACAATCGAGGGTAGAACACTTGTCAGAGAGCGGTCTAACGTAACAGTGTCACTATGTTTTCCAAACATGAATAACGGATTTGGATCAAGATTGAATTTGCCAGAGGTCGTATAGCACGAAAGTGTCATCAAGATCTTCAAAAGGCGTGCGGGCAATGGGTATTCAAATGTTCAAATGTTTGTAAATCTGTCGGACCAAACTACGTGGTCATCAGCCCGTAGCTTACAAACTACTTAAACTAAGACAAACTAACCTAAGGAAAATACACACACCAATGCCCCAGGGAGGACTCGAACCTCCGACGGCGAGCAATCGCGCGCTCCGGAGCAAGGCGCCTTAAGACCGCTCGGCTACTCCACCGCGGCCGCAATGGGTATTGCCGAACAGAAAACTAAAGAGGCTTTCTTCAGATGTTCAAATTTTTGTAAATCTAAGGAACTTAACTGCAGTGGTCATTAGTCCGTAAGCTTACATCTACTTACACTAACTTAAAGTAACTTATGCGCCTTAGTGCGCACGGCTAATCTGCGGCGGCTGAAAACTGAAACGCCGATCCGATGAACGGCGTCATTATGGGTCGTCGCGAAAGTCGAAAGTTCGTCAGAGCCCCAGTAGTGAAAGTTACAGTGATTCTCGTGTACGACTGTGATGGTGTTATCCTTGCGCATCACTTTCCTCCACGGCAGACCGTCAATGCACAACATTACTGTTCGTTTTGGAGCATCAGCTGCGACCAGCTTTACAAAATAAGCGGCAACACTTTCTGCGCAACGCACCCATCATTTTGCACGACAATGCGCGGATGCATACAGCGCAAGCTTTGGCTGCTCTGTTTGTTCGATGGGACTGGAAAATACTGTACCATCCACCATACTCCCCAGATTTTGATTGAGTCCGAAGACGAAGGAACCACTTCGTGGCATTCTCTTCAGAACTGTTCCAGAGATTCGACAGGCAGTAGACCGCTCTATTCGCATCATCAACAGAAAAGGATCTGCCAACGGTGCACTACGCTTTCCGCATTCCTGGCAGCGGATTCTACACAACGCTGGGACTACTTTGAAGGGCATTAACATGTGCAAACATGTAACGCTTTTGTATCAGTTGTGAATAAACAGTTGCAACTATTTAAGTTCCCGCCCTCGTAGAAAATAATCTATAACACCTTATATGTGTCCACAACCATGACTGATTGGTTGAGTTTTTCTCATGTGGAGCAGTTTAAAAAGAAGCTAAAGTTTTGGGCTGAATCCTAAAAAACTTAAAAGCATGGGTCGTTTTCAGTGTTCAGATATTTGTAAGCCTATCAGACCAAACTATCAGTCGCTAGACTTACAAGAAACTACTGAAACAAACTTACACTAATGAAAAAACACACTCTCTCTCTCACACACACACACATACGCAAGGGAGGACTCAAACCTTCGGCGGCAATGGCCGCAAGGTCCGTAGCACGACGCCTTAGAACATGCAGCCATTCCGCGCGGTTGGATCGTTTTCCAATGACGAAAGTACTTAAGACACGGACTCGAGTCACACTTTCCTCTCGATTTTCTAAATGAGTTTGAAGTTTACCTGTTATGTGAAATTAAAAACTAAATACTCAACGCATGTGCCGATACGGTCTTAAATAGCAGAGTTCGGTACGTCTTCGCCAGTATTCTGCTGTACTCACCTGAAGATGGTCAGAAGACTCTCTGCCGAAATATCGTAGAGGGAAGCTACAGAAATCCTACAGTTTGATGAAACCACTCATCTGTTATGTTTGCTTGATCCTTTGAACTCTTAACAGACTGTAAGAAAACATCTTCATATATAAAAATTAATCCCTATTTCCCTTGGTTACGTCTTAACTTGAGAAAGACTGGGCCGATTTGTCTTTCTAAATTTCTTTTTTTTTTTTTCTTTTTTTTGTGCTTGTAATTCTTAGCTCAAGGTTTTTATGAAATAAAATTTTTGTAAAATCTATCGAAAACTGAGAAAAATTTTAGAAAAACTGAAATAGCATTTTTCAAAAAAACTGAAATAGCATTTTTCAATATATTCGTGTGTTTCTATTGCATTCATAACCTTTGTTTCGATTTTAATGAAATTTTGCACACATGTTCTTCAAACCAAGACAAAGATTGATGTCTACATAAAATTTCGTTTGGTGCATAGCGGAGGGTACTTAACTTATGGATTTTGACAAAATGCACAATTTGCTGCGATATTTACGAAATTTTGTACACTTTACCTTCAAAACAAGATGAAATTCACTGTATACATAAAATGGTATGGTGCATACCGGAGGATACCTTGGGGAATTCGATTAAATCTCCTTTTTTATTCCGATCTCGATGAAATTATCATGAAAATTGTTTCATGTATGTATGTTTTCATCAAGAAGGTTTTTAAAAATATCCATGAGCATCTTTGTACATATATTTTTTTCTTAAAAAAAACCCTTGAAGAGTGAAATGAAATCGAAAGGTTTCGGGCATCCCACACTCGTATAACTTGTCATTCAGTTAATGGCCTTCCAAGTTTGAAAGCAGTTGCTTTCAGTTACGATGTTTTAGTTGACGGCAGTTTTTTTCAGATCTTGATGAAAGTTTCCGGACTTGACCTTCATAACAACAGGAAGGTCACTGTCTACGTAAAATTTTGTATGGAACTTGGCGAAGGGTACTTTACCTACGGACTTCGGCACCAGTCTACAGTTTTGCTAAGTTCAAAACGCTAGGATGATCCCTGTATTCATAAGATTTCTTACGATGTATGGCGGAGGGTACTTAACTTACAAACTTCTAGACGTGAATATAGTTTTATTCCGATTTTTAAGAAATTTTACACACTAGACTTTCAACACAAGAGGATAACCACTGTCAACATAATATTTCATATGGTGCATGGCAGACGGTACCTTACAATAGATGTTAACTCCGTTTTACCAGTTCAAAAATGTTCAAATGTTTGTCAAGCTTATGGGACTCAACTACGGGGTCATCAGTCCCTAAACTTACAAACTACTTATGAACTACTTACTATCTAGGACGGCACAAATATCCATGCCCGAGGGGGGATTCTAACCCCCGACCGTAGTGGCCGTGCTGACCGTGACTGGAGCGCCTCAGTCACCTCGGCCACCGCGGCCGGCTTTTACCAGTTATTGTGAAAGTTAGCTCATGATCGTAAATTTCTAGAAGAGGGTTTTTATAAAACACAAGCCACAGTATGTTACATGACAAAGCGTACCTTAGGAAAAGCTTTGATTCTTTTTTTACTGATCACCACGTCCGCGCCACGTAGCTCCGGCGGCAGCGTTGTTGACTACCACGTAGGGGGCCGGGGTTCGATTCCCGCCAGAGGATTGGGTGTTATCATCATCATCGACATGTAAGTCGCCGAAATGGCGTCAAGTAAAAAGACTTGGAAGAGGCGGCGGCGCGGGATCTCCCGTCGCAAAATGCCATACGACCAGGTCATTATTCGTTGATCACCAAGTAATGACTTACATGAGTTCTCCTAGATAGGGGAGGGAGGGGATGACGAGATTAAAGGAAGAGGCAGGAGAGGGAGTGAAAGAAGCGGGATGAGAGAGAGAGGTTGTTGTAGATAAAGGGAGAGGGGTGGCAGAAGATGAGATGGGTGCCAGAGAACGAGACATTGACTCGGCAGTCAACCTGAGAAGATTTCCTCAAAGTATTAAAAGTTGATTTATACTGTATTTTGTCCATTAAGCCTTAAAGTTGACTTTTTGTTTATGAACAACATGCTTCTAGTACCAGATTTTGCCGTTTGACATGGCATGCAGGCACTTCTGAGGCATTAATCTGTCCATCTTGGAGGTTGTGTTGCGTTGCCGTCTCTACGTAGCTGGGTGTGAGCGTGAGTGTGGTTCCTTTTATTCCAGCAGTGAATTGTCTTGTCTTTGGTGCTGTAGCGATCATTATGCTAGCATTATTGATCTGACAGTGTTCTCTATCAACAAAATAACGTATAAGTAATAAAATACCTCGATACAAACTTCTGTGTTGCGTATGAAATACATGACATAAAAAATCGGTAGTTTGACCAAAAATTTTAACACACATATTTTGATGTTCACTGCACTGTATTAATACAGAAAACACTGAATTTTAATTTTTCCAAAGCTGAATTCATAATGTGGGACTGAACGGGTTAAATTAGTATTACAAATGTAAATTAAAGTACGTACTCATAAGTAACGAATATAATTTCTTAGATAGTTTCTTAAATTTATTTTGTGTTACTGTATTCCAGTATATGGTGTAGGAGGCAAACTTCTGCAGGCAATTACAGGGCTTTACGTAGACTGTCAGGCAGAAGTTAGAGTAGGTGGCAAATTAAGCTCATGGTTCAGGATAGTTTCAGGGGTAAGACAAGGCTGTAACCCGTCACAACTGTTGTTCATACTATTCATGGATCATATGTTGAAAACAGTAGACTCGCAGGGCGGTATTAAAATAGGTCAAAACAAAATAAACAGTCTCGCATATGCGGATGACTTAGTTGTAATGGCAGATTCGACTGAAAGGTTGCAAACTAATATTTCAGAGCTCGATCAGAGGTGCAAGGATTATGATATGAAGATCATAATCTCCAAAACGAAAGTAATGGCTGTGGGAAAGAGATTTAAACAGATTAAGTTCCAAATAGGAGGAACAAAGAACAGGTAGACAGTTTCAAGTACCTGGGATGTATTTTCTCACAGGATGGCAACATAACGAAAGAACTGGAATCTAGGTACAGCAAAGCTAAATGCAGTGAGTGCTCAGCTAAGATCTACTCTCTTTTGCAAGAAGGAAGGAAGTACCAAGACTAAGCAGTGCACCGCTCTATCTGTCGACCAACTTTGTTGTATGGGAATGAAAGTTGGGTCGATACAGCTTACCTTATTCATAAGGTATAGGTTACAGATATGAAAGTAGGAAGAATGATTGCAGGTACTAATAGATGGGAACAATGGCAGGAGGGTGTCCATAATGAGGAAATCAAAGGAAAACTGGGAATGAACACCATAGATGAAGCAGTTAGAGCGAACAGACTGAGTTGGTGGGGTCATGTTACACGCATGGGAGAAGCAAGGTTATCTAAGAGACTCATGAGCTCGGCAGCGGAGGGTAAGAGGAGTCGAGGTAGACCAAGAAGATAGTATTTAAATTCGGTGAAGAATGATTTTGAAGTAAAATGCATAGCATCAGACGGCCTCGTCTCTTAGGTAACCTTGCTTCTCCCATGCGTGTAACATGACCCCACCAACTCAGTCTGTTCGCTCTAACTGCTTCATCTATGGTGTTCATTCCCAGTTTACCTTTGATTTCCTCATTATGGACACCCTCCTGCCATTGATAGCATTGAATGGAGGATCATGGAGGAATTTTATTAGAGGTACTATTCTCCAGACTGAACGCTAAAAGGTATAATCAGTCTCTAATACTGTATTCCATCATTTGTATTGTATTCTAAAATAACGGAAGAAAAATGTTATAACAAAAAAATCTTACCTATACTTTTCAACACCGTTCCCATAACCCGGCAGAGTCACAAACTCGGCCAGCCTTCGATCCACCTTAGACCGAGTTTTCGGGACTCTACTGTATCGCTAACTTAATAAAAGGTCAGAAGTAGGATATATGCTAGTATCTTTTTGATGAGAATGCAGACATTAAAGCAGTGATCTCGTCAAAGATTTTTGTTCACTATGGACGTCTGGTTGTCTGGGATAAATAACAAGAAAAGAGTTGCAAACTCTTCCACGAATTAAGCTGCACATGACTTAAGGGACGCAAGCTTCACGTGCGGCAGTAAATGTAGCTGAGTGTGGGGATAGTAAATGTCGGTCAGTGTCGCTTTCACGTCCCTGGTAGACGTTTATGAGACCGTTTGTGCCGAGCGGTTAAGTGCACAGCAACAGCGCGGAGTAACTTTCCCTGACCTCGGTCGCTACTCTCCGTGAAACGAAGGCACCAGCACCGAGTTGGCAGATGCAGATCCCAGTACCGGCTCGAGCCTTACTGTGCTTTAGCCATCTCAAATGATCACCGGTACGAGTTCGCGACCTTTATTATTGGCCAACTAATAGTCAAGTCAATGAGTGCTCAAAAGAGGAGTGTAGAGTGCATGGAATATGCGAGAATTTTTGACTTCAGGACTTTGTTAGGGATAGTTAGGAGGTGAACATACTAAAAGTCCCCGCCCCTGGGGGGTGAGCTAAAGCGGGGAGGGGGGTGGAAAGGTACCATTTTTTGGTTTTTCGCTTATATCTCGAAAGCGGTCCGCCTTAGGAAGAAAATGTTCCAAATAAAAATGAAAGATAATTGAATTTGCTATACAATTGTTTCGATACATATATGTCGAATTCCCAACGGTTTTCGAGATTTACGTTACTGAAAATCGACAATTTCGGAAAAAATCATTTTTACCTCACTAATTTTTTCAAACATTTACTTCTAGTGACTCACTCGATCGTTTCTCTGAAAATTTGTTAGAAAGAAAGTTGTAGAGCATTAAATTTCCTTCAATTTGATTTGCACATTTATTACCTTATCTTCAGCCAATCAGAAGTTACATCATTTGTAAGATGTGCGCTCAGTTTCGAGGTCCTTCTACAAATGAGTGTTTTGAGGGGCTGCAATGTTTTTATCTTATGAAACGTGCTAGCATGGTAAATAACAACACTTTAACAATAACAAGAAGGTAAATGCAATTGTAAGAGAACACCTTTTTATAATTATAGCTTTTATTATAATATTATGAATCATACAATGAAAGTATTTACAAGCACTGAAAAATATGTACACTGAATGCAACATTTTCATTTTTATGACGAGGAATGGTCGATGCTTATTTATTGTCACATGCAGTTGACACACCTTGAAGGTCGCCGGTACCTAGCGCCCGGGAGAGGGTTAACGATGGGGAAGCCTCACGACGAACATCGAAGGCGTGACACTGGCTCCTTCCAAGAGACTGGACAGAGGGGTGGAATGGAGTGGTCTCACTCACTTCTTACGTTGGTTCACTTCAAAAGTCCTCCAGGCATAGAAAAGTTTGTATGTCGGCTTTTCGTGATATTTATTTATGAAAATGTTGACTGTGTACTGCGCACAATGGCTACTCGCTGTTGTGATGAAACAATAGATGGACTAGATATCGGTGTTTTCACAGTGACAAAAAAGGAATACTATCACTCATCAAAGCAAATCAAGAAAGGAGAGATAGCAATGGCTCATCTTTAGAAGGTTTGGACATCCTTCTGATTCATAATGAATGTCGAACAAATTACACCCGGCCGGAATCCATCAACGCTCATTTAAAGAGAAAGGCACTCTCATCGTCCTCTGAAGTAGTTCAGCCTTCAACTTTGAGCTCCAAACAAGCGAAATTCGATTTCAAAACAAAATGTTTCTTTTGTGCCGAAAGTGATAACGGTGAGCAAACGAAGCTCACGAAAGATATTTTTAGTTATTTTTCTCACGAAAGGACGCAACACAACTGACATACAAGTGACGAGTATGGGTGCTTCTCGAGCTAGACATGATCAGAGGGGAGAGGAAGTTATGAGGCATCTTTTCACCTCAAATGATTTAGTTGTGGAGGAGGCTGTGTATGATGATGAATGTTGGTTGGCCTTTGTGAGGTCGTTGTACCAGAAACTCTTAACATCCACGTCTGCAGACTATGTTCCAAATGCAGTGGAAAGGTTAGTGTCTTACTGGAGGGGAATAGTGAGTCAGTTCACTGTAAACGAAATTATGGGTGTTATTACTGGGAGGAAACCTCAGTAGAGAACTATCTAAACAGAACTGTTGAAGAAGTATGGGGATCGCATAATCATGATCGCAGGCTCCAGCAGGTTTAAGGTTCCAATAATTTGTTTTAGGGACACGGGGTACAAATTACTAACCAACGCCTGGTATGATAACAAGGAAAAGGATGATAAAGAAGTGCGACTCAGAATTGCCCAGAAATGTTTGTTCAAATGTTTGTTAAGCTTATGGGACTTAACTACGGGGTCATCAGTCCCTAAACTTACAAACTACTTATAAATTAGCTTATCCTAAGGACGGCACAAATATCCATGCCCGAGGGGGGATTCGAACCACAGACCGTAGTGGCCGTGCAGACCGTGACTGGAGCGCCTCAGTCCCCTCGGCCACCGCGGCCGACTTGCCCAGATACCTGCTGAGATAATAAGGTAAGATATTCAAAATAAAATGTACAGTTATATACCCTCAAAGAGAGAACTTCCGCCGCGGTGGAGTAGCCGAGCGGTCTAAAGCGTCTCGCTACGGAGCGCGCGGGTGCTCGTCGTGGAGGTTCGAATCCTCCCTGGGGCATGGGTGTGTGTGTTTGTCCTTAGGTTAGTCTACCTAGGTTTAAGTAGTTTGTAAGCTACGGACTGATGACCACGCAGTTTGGTCCGACAGAATTACAAACATTTGATTTAGATAACTTCCTGAAGGATGCAAATTCTCTCCCACAATTCCTCCAAAACTCCGAATCTTTCCTGAGGAGGTTATGTTGAAAACAAAAGCAAGAAAACTGAGGAATCATGGAGGAAGTGCGTTGCTACTGGACATGTCTTCTAATCAGTTGTCAGGCCACGAACCTTCTTCTCACCAATATTGACATATGCCTCGAAGAACTTGACTGATGTTCTAGCAAGTCTGGGTGTCAGCTCACCCTGCTATGTAGCACAAAAATTGGAATTATTTGTGATTGCCCACGCACAGCTAACCTATAATCCAGCTACATTTAAAAAAGTGTTTTTGATAATATTGATTTCAGTGTTTGTACTTTAGACGAACAGAATACCTTCCACACTATGGGGGGGGGGGGGGGGGGGCATCAAAGTGTCACTCTGTCCACACATGTTCAAAGACGTTCAGAAACACCAAGATTAAAAACAATGCCTACATCAGCTGAAACTGGAAAACTCGAAACTATTCCACTACAAACATACATTGCAATGAAAGGAGGTATACGAAATGTGACTGTGGCACACATTGATATACCAGAGGAACCGCCACATCCTGCACCAAATGACATTCTGTGCTCTGTTGCCAAAAACAAGGTATTTTTGTCCCAGAGTGGAAGCGACACAAGCAATGTATAACAAGAGGAGCAGGAATCGAAAATGAAGGACAACGTCCATTTGTTATGCCAGCATTTACAGGCTGTGACACAACATCCGTAGCGTATCGCAAGAGTAAAATGGGGTTTGTCAAAATTCATCACAAGTCCAAAATCATACAACATGCTGCTGAGATGTTTTCCAATAATTCTTCTTTTCCCGACTCCATTGAGACAGCGGCAATCACGAGTACTCTCTCATGGTATGGAGCTCCAGCCACCAAGACATCCCTCATCGTGTTCCGCTACAAATCATTTATAAAAGCAGCTGGATACATGAAGCCTAATCTCTGAACTCTCCCTCCAACTGAAGGAACTGTTAAGCAGCATGCATTCCGAATGTACCACCAAGTACGCCTTTGGTTAAGAGAGGAACCGAAATGTGGAGTACCGAATTGGGGTTGGGAAAGAAGGAATGACCAACTAGTTCCGAAACTCTCAGAATTAGATGCTGCCCCTGACGAATTCTTGAAGATAATTATTGTCGATGCACGTAAGGATGTGAGAGTGGCAGATGTGGTTCCAGAAAAGCGTTGTTACAGTGCTCTGTTACATGCCTGAACTTCAAGGGCAAATGCAACAACCGTGTCTGAATATTAAAGATGAATATGGAGACAGTGACATCGAGACTACCAATCTTGTTGGACGATGTCTCCACTACTGACTAAGGTGAAATGACACTAGACCATTCCTCAGAAAAATGAAAATGTTGCTTTCAATGCACATATTTTTCATTTTGAATCACTATCAGTGCTTGTAAATACTTTCATTGTATCATTCATAATATTTTAATAAAAACTATAATTGTAAAAAGAGGTTCTTTTTCAACTGAAATTATCTTCGTGTCATTGTTAAGGTGGCGTTATTTAGCATGCTAGCACGTTTCATAAGATAAAAACATCGCAGCCCCTCAAAACACTCATTTGTAGAAGGATCTCGAAACTGAGCGCACATGTTATAAATGATGTAACTTCTGATTGGCTAAAGATAAGGTAATAAATGTGTATATCAATTTGAAGGAAATTTAATGCTCTACAACTTTCTTTCTGACAGATTTTCTGAGAAACGATCTATTGAGTCACCAGAAGTAAACGTTTGACGAAATTAGTGAGGTAAAAATTATTTTTTCCGAAATTGTCGATTTTCAGTAACGTATATCTCGAAAACCGTTGGGAATTCGACATATATGTATCAAAACAATTTTATAGCAAATTCAATTATCTTTCATTTTTATTTGGAACATTTTCTTCCTAAGGCGGACCGCTTTCGAGATATAAGCGAAAAACCAAAAAATGGTACCTTTCTACCCCCCTCCCCGCTTTAGCTCACCCCCCCCCCCCCAGGGGCGGGGACTTTTAGTATGTTCACCTCCTAACTATCCCTAACAAAGTCCTGAAGTCAAAAATTCTCGCATATTCCATGCACTCTACAATGCATTCATTGACTGGACTATAAGGGCCGCGTTACAAATTCTATTTCACGTTTTGCTTTTTCTTCTTTCTCCTAGGCTGTTCTCCCTCCTTCCGCCATTTTCACCATATATTCAGCTGTTAATTTCCTGTCGGTCTTACTTTATGGAGCCTCCTAAACAACCTCAAATTCACTTATTGCCTTTCTGTTGTAGCATTACTGTGGTATGTTGCCTGTACGAATTAATGTTAAACTCCGCAATTTAAAGATTAAGGATTTTTCTTAAAATTTCGTTCGTAGAAAAGTTGGGTAAAATCTGAGCAAATAATTTAGACAAGAGTGGATGAAATTAATTCACGAAATGACTGAATAGAATGAAAGGCGGAGTACAGACTGGGGTTGAGCCGACACACAAAACACACTCTGTATCGTTTGACGTTCAACGAAAGATGAACATTGTTATGAGCTAAAAATTTGGGAAAGTAACCCGAAAAATTTGAAAATTCGCGAGAAACTGGAAGAGCTTTTTTCAATGGAATATCAATATTATTCGTCTGATTGCGATAAAATACTGCATATTTGACGTTCAAAGCAAGAGTAACGTTCTTGTGAAATAAAAATTCGGAAAAATTATCCGGGAAATTGGAAAATTCAGGATAAATAGAGATTTTTCTATGAAATATCAATACCATACATCTGACTGCGATAAAATTCTGCACATTCGACGTTCAAAGCGAAAGGAAGGTTGGAATGAAGTAAAACAACCAAGTCATTATTTTACACGTTTTAAATCTAAATTTTCCTTGCAATTTTTCCATACCGTTTAAACCTTCCCTGAACTTCCACGAGTGTGACATGAACATTATCCTGGACTTGTGTGCGTTATTTGCCCATTCTCTCCGTCCGCTATAGAGCTGATACTTAGATATCTGATGATGCCTTTAGAAAGCTACTGGGTCTAAATACATATGATTTGAATTAATATGGTTTATATTACGAAGTAAGTGATACGAAGTTCACCGGGTCGTCTAGTTGATTTATATATATAGATTATAATACAGAGCAGAATTACAATAACATTAAATACATGAACAATTTAAAAAGCGCTGTTATGCTATATGTAAATTTGGGAAAAAAAAGTGTAATGTGAAATAAATTGTAGCCTCAAGGAAGCGACCTAAATATAATTTCGTGTGCCTCAAAGACCTGATGCAAGTCTTTCGATTGGACCCCTCTTCGGCGCCTAACACGTCCCAAACATAACCCAGTTATTCAACCGGGAAAAGGGGACGTGCGGTTAACGTGGAATCCGAACCCTGTGTTTTTTGTGCGACTCGTCTTATCGTTTAAAGGGTAGATTGAAACTCAAAGTAGAAACACACGTTATCGCAGCGAGTTTCGAACCCGTGACCCTTACTTCTCTCATGAAGCACTTTGCTGCTAGCCTAGACTTCACCTTGAGCAACAGCGCCAATTATTGCATACATACCGAACATCATCGCGAACGAATATCGCGACACGGTTGTATGTGTGTGTGTGTGTGTGTGTGTGTGTGTGTTTCCCTTTCTGGCATTCTGCTTTTGTGGATGCGGAAAAACCAACTTTTACTTATTTGGTATCATTTCCTCGTGTGGTTTTTCTACCTTTCTTTTAATCGACATCGCTATTCAATTTGCCGCGCAGAAATGGCCGTGTGGTCTAAGGCGCCGTATTACGGACTGCCCAGTCGCTTCCCGTTGGAGGTTCGAGTCCTACTTCGGGTGTGGGAGAACAGAAGTCCGCAGAAGTTTGGTCCCTTACTTTAACAAACATTTGAATCCAGATTCTTATAGCGAGGATGTTAAAACGACAGTTAAAAGGGATGGTTGCTATGTTTTAAACTCTTTATTGTACTCCCAGCTTTTTTTTTCTATGGGTTATTAGATACTGGATGATGCAACGCCAAATATCAGAGGCATGGCCCAAAGATCCAAGAAGCGATGTTGTTAACAAGATCAGAAGATAGCTTATCACCTTACATCTGCTGAACTATTAGTAGTACTGCGATATTATTGCAAAGGTACATTCATTTGTACATTTGCATACTGTTTGCATAGTGTCTCACCAATTCAGTGAACTAATGTAAGAGTAATAAATTGTAACGTCATGCCGAATGTCGTAGTTTTACTTCATGAATAGCGGAAAAGCAGTAAACGATGCTTTTTTTCCTTTAATCTTTTTAGGACTTATCACAGAGAAATAGTTTCTTTATGGTTTTAAATTGAGTGTAAAAGAAAAGTTGTGTCTCGTTATCAAATAGTATGTGAATGAAACTGTAGTTCAACGTCAGTTTTTTTTTCTTTTTTTTTTTTTTTTTTTTTCAGCCCCATATCCCATTCCTTTGGATGAGTGGTGGTTCTTGCCACCACATAGGTTGTTGCCTAGTAAATAATATGTTACTAAGTTTGGTTGAAATCGGCCACACACACATATACACAGACACAGACACACGCGCACGACTCTACTTATTTCTCTGCCAAAGTTTTTAATGAAAGTTTCGTGAGTAAGGCCACAGTTTCTCTGGTGGAATTACCGTTCACTGACTTTCGTTCAGGGACAGTCTTCGATTTACTCGGAATGACGGTGCACATTAACGGAGCCGCTGATTTCTAAGCGGTTCTATCGTATCTTATTAAGTCGAGAAGGACGCTATTTTAGCGTCCAAGGCCACGAGACCATGTAATTGCCAACGATGCGAACCCGTTCTGTTGCAAGCAGAAGCCGTTACCGTGCCGTTCCTGCAGAAGCATCGCCCATATTTTATTTCCATTTAGCCCTTACACTGGCCATAGTAACTTATAATGCCGGAAGATTTACAGATTTTTCAAAAGACCTTCATATAAAGGATCAGGATACCTTGGGGGAAAAAACTGGAAAAAGCATAGGTACCATCTGCAACTGCAAAACCTCAAGGTGAAAACATTCTAAAGGGAGAAGATACATTGAACAGGCCGTGAAGGAAAGCGAGGAGAAATTTATAGAAGGCATTAAAGTTCAAGGCGAAGAAATAAAATGTTCCTTTTTGCTGATGACACTGTCATTTTACCAGAGACAGCAAAGGACATGGAAGAGCATTTGAAGGGAATAGACGGAGTCTTGAAAGGACATTAACAATAGCAAAACAAGGTTAATGGAATGTAGTCTAAGAAAATCAGGTGATGCTGAATTTATCAGACTAGGTAGTGAAACAGTAAATGTAACAAAATAACATTCGATGGTCGCAGTACAGATGATGCAAATGCAGACTGGCCGTGGGAAGAAAAGCGTCTCTGGAAAGAGGAATTTGTTGTTATCGAATATTAATTTAAAGTTTTGGAAGTATTTTTCTGAAAACATTTGTGTCGAGTGTTGCGTACGGTAGTGAAACATGAATGCTAAATGGTCTAGACAGGGATGGATGCTTTTGAAACGTGGTTCTACAGAAGTATGCTGAAGATTAGGTTTGTAGATCGCGTACGAGGTACTGAACAGAATTAGGAAGACAAGCAGTTTACGGCATACCTGGACTACGACACATTGGTAGACATCAAGCAATCGTCTATTTAGTATTGGAGGGAAGTGCGTAATAAAAATCGCAGATAGAGATGCCTTGAGTTATTTATCTGTATAGATAATCCTGTCGTGTTCTCCATATGCTGTGTTTCCGCAATAAATGTTGATTGAATTGAAGATCCCCAAGACGGTGCATTTATTTTTATTTTTACTTATTTATTTATTTATTTTTATTTCTTCCAGTGTAGTTTTAACGAAAGGAGAGGCGGGCAATGTGTGACATTGGTGTCATTTCTCGATTGATACACACGTTCAGGGGTGCTTTAAGGCGGGTTTACTCTGGCCACAAACACGGCACCAAAGCATGTGGTATTACGACTTATGCGGAAGTGGTTGTTGTTGTTGTTGTTGTGTTCTTCAGTCCGCAGACTGGTTCGATGCAGCTCTCCACGCTACCCTGTCCTGTGAAAGCCTCTTCATCAGACAATAGGTTCAGCAACCTACATCCTTTTGAATCTGCTTACTTTATTCGTCCCTCGGTCTCCCTCTACGATTTTTACCCCACACGCTTCTTTCTAATGCTAAGTTGACAATTGACATTCCTTGATGTCTCAGAATGTGTCCACCCAATGTATCCCTTCTCTTAGTCAGGATATACCAGAAACTCCTTTTCTCCCCGATTCGGTTAAGCACCTCCTCATTAGCAACTTGATCTACCCATCTAATTTTCATCATTCGTCTGTAGCACCACATTTCAAAAGCTTCTATCATCTTTTTATCTGAACTCCTTATCGCCCACGTTTCACTCCCATACAATGCTACACTCCAGACAAATGTTTTCAGAAAGGACTTCCTAACATTTAAATTAAAATTGGATGTCAGCAAATTTCGCTTCTTCAGAAACACTTTTCTTCCCATAGCCAATCTGCCTTTTATATCTTCTTTACTTCGGCCATCAGAAGTTATCTTGCTACCCAAATAACAAAATTCATCTACTTTTATTGTCTCATTACCTAATCTAATTCCTTCAGCATCGCCTGATTTTCTGACATTGCATTCCATTATCTTCGTTTTACTCTTGTTAATGCTCATCTTATATATTCCTTCCAAGACACTGTCCATCCCATTCAATTACTCTTCCAGATCTTTTGCGGTCTCTGACAGAATTACTATGTCACCGGCAAACCGCAATGTTTTTATTTTTTCTCCCTGCACTTTAATGCCCTCTCCAAATTTCTCCTTCCATTCCTTCACTGCCTGTTCAATGTACAGATTGAACAGCATTGGGGAAAGGCTACAACCCTGTCTTACTCCCTTCCCAACCTTTGCGTCCCTTTCTTGCCATTCGACTGTAATAACAGCTGTCTGGTTTTTGTGGTACAAAATTCAAATGTTTGTAAATCTATGGGACTTAACTGCTGGGTAATTAGTCCGTAGCTTACAAACTGCTTAAACCAAGTTAAACTAACCTAAGGACAATACAAATTCCCATGCCCGAAGGAGGACTCGAACCCCCGACGACGAACGGCCGCGCGCACCGCAGCACGGCGTCTCACTGCGCACGGCTATTCCGCCGCGGAGGAAGTGGTACTTCACGCTGTTGTTTCTAGATGCGTGGCTGGAAATATGGCGTTAGCTGAGATTTTTCGAACAGACCTTGGTGCTGTCATATAGGTTATTGCATTACAATTGAGGTAAAACTATAATAAGATCAAAAAAGGCATAACCGTTGTATTTGCGAATGGGTTCTGCTTAGAAACAATACTGAGACATCTAAAACTGTTATAAACCAAGTAGCACATGTTATTAAATCCATTATTGAATCAGTTAACGAGTGTTGTTGTTGTTGTTGTTGTGGTCTTCAATCCGGAGACTGGTTTGATGCAGTTCTCCACAATACCCTACCCTTAGCAAGCCTCTTCAAATCCACATAAGAACGGCAACCTAAATCTGTCTTAATCTGCTTACTGTATTCATCTCTTGGTCTTCATCTGCGAGTTTTACCCCACACACTTACCTCCAACACTAAATTCACAATTCCTTGATGTCTAAGAATGTGTTCTACTAATCGATCCCTTCTTTTAATCAAGGTATGCCAAAAATTTCTTTTTCCCGCAATTCTGTTCAGTACCTCCTCATTAGTTACGCGATCCACCCACCTCATCTTCAGCATTCTTCTGTAGATTCTAAAAGCCTCTATCCTCTTCTTGTCCGCACTGTTTATCGTCCATGTTTCACTCCCATACAAGGCAACACTCCACACAAATGCCTTCAGAAAGTACCTCCTTACGCTCTGGATGCTATTTACAATGTCCTGGAAACTTATTTGAGCCGGCCGCGGTGGCCGAGGTGACTGAGGCGCTCCAGTCACGGTCAGCACGGCCACTACGGTCGGGGGTTCGAATCTCCCCTCGGGCATGGATATTTGTGCCGTCCTAGTTCGTAAGTAGTTCATAAGTAGTTTGTAAGCTTAGGGACTGATAGCCCCGTAGTTAAGTCCCATAAGTTGTACAAACATTTGAACATTTGAAACTTATTTGAAAGCTGAAGTGCCTACAATTGCCCCACAGTTTCAGTTTATGCTTCGTACAACTGCACGACGATCACTATGATATTTCATCTACATCTACATAGATATTCTGAAAGTCACATTTAAGTGCCTGGCAGAGGATTCATTAAGCACTTTCATAATTTTTCTCTGCCGTTCCATTCTCTAATAGCGCGCGGGAAGAAAGAACACATAAATCGTCCCATTTTCGATCTTATTTCTCTTATTTTATTGGGATGGTCATGTCTCCCTAAGTAGGTGGGTGCTAGCAAAATATTTTCACATTCAGAAGTAAAAGTCGGTGATTGAAACTTCGCGAACAGATCATTCCGCAGTGAATAACGTCTTTCTTTTAATGATTTCCAACCCAATTCGTGCAACATTTCCGTGATGCTTGCCCCCCGGTAACGTGATAAAACAAAACGAGCTGCCCTTCTCTGAACCTTTTCAATATCTTCCGTCAGTCCCACCTGGTGAGGGTCCCGCAATGGGCAACAGTACTCCAATAGAGGACGCACAAGTGTGATGTAGGCAGTCTCTTTGGTGGAGCTGGTGCATCTTAGAAGCGTTCTGCCGATGAAACGTAACCTTTGGTTCGCCTTCCCCACAATATTTTCTATGTGTTCTCTCCAGTCAAATTTGTTCGTAATTGTAACTCCTAGGTATTTGGAAGAATCTGCGACCTTAAGATCTGACTGATTTATCGCGTAATTGGAGTTCAGCGGATTTCTTTTAGTGGTCATGTGTATAACTTCACACTTTTCTTTATTTAGTGTCAATTGCCAATTTACGCACCATGCAGAAATTTTGTCTAAATCGCTTTGCAGTTGCTTTTGATCCTCTGTTGACTTCACTAACCGATAAACGACAGCATCACCCGCGAACAGTCTAAGGGAGCTATTCTTATTGTCTCCTAAATCGTTTATAAACACAAGGAAGAGTAGAGGACCTATAACGCTTCCCTGGGGAACGCCAGATATCACTTCTGTTTTACTCGATGACTTGCCGTCAATTACAACAAACTGTGTCCTTTCTGATGGGGCCGGCCGCGGTGGCCGAGCTGACTGCGGCGCGCCAGTCACAGTCTGCACGGCTACTACCGTCGGGGGTTCGAATCCCCCCTCGGGCATGGATATTTGTGCCGTCCTTAGTATTAGCTAGTTCATAAGTAGCTTGTAAGTTTAGGGACTGATGACCCCGTAGTTAAGTCCCATAAGCTATACTAACATTCGAACATTCATTCTGATGGGAAATCGTGAATCCAATCGCACAATTGGGGAAATATTCCATAAGCACGCAATTTTATTAGGAGCCGTTTGTGGGGTACAGCGTCAAAGGCCTTCCAGAAATATGGAATCGATTTGAGATCCCTTGTCGGTGGCACTTATCACTTCATGTGAATGAAGGGCAAGCTGTGTTTCGCAAGAGCAATAGTTTTTTCTTTAATTAACAGATACATTCAATCAGAAATTATAACAAACAGCATGTCACTTCCTTTATGAAATACATTTGGCAAGTGTTTAAGAGCAATGAAGATCCCAGTTTTAAAATCTCAGTACACTGCGAATCATCTTTCAGTAATCGCTCAAAAATACTTGTTTAATCACATACAAATCTTAAGCATACATTGAATAATGAAATCAGAAAATACACAATTAAACCATATTATGCTCATAAAAATTTTGGCCTGTTCAAAATGTTCAAACGTTTGTAGAGCTTATGAGACTTATTTATGGGGTCATCAGCCCCTAAACTAACAAACTACTTATGAACTAGCTTATAGTAAAGACGGCACAAACATCCATTCCTGAGGGAGATTCGATCCCCCGACGGGGAACGGCCTCGCGCATCGTAGCATAGCGCCTCAATGCTCTCGGCCGCTCCGGCGCGGCTTTTGGCTTGTACTCCGATGTCTCTCTGTAAGAATGCAGCCCAGCATACAACATTTAACCCTTTAAATGCGAATGACGGATATATCCGTCCGCCGCTTTCTGTGGATAATAGGTTTTGGGAGTGACGAGATTTCGTCGCGACATTGCACCCGTTGTATTAGATTATCTTCGTCCACAACATGGCAGCTCTCTTCAGGCAACACAGGGCTAATTATAACAGTTTGCTCCAGGCGACGCATCGACAGTTTGTGTCCAGTGAAGAAGCTGCGTTATTGAGTAATTTTTTACAATGGCGAAATAAGACTTTGTTTAGATTGACTTAACAGCTTCTTTTAGTAAGTGATGGTAATTGCAGTGACAGTTCTGAAAGATTTCAAGAGACGGATGTTGAGGCTAGTGGAAGTGACTTCAATTCAGGAAGAACTGTCGACGAGATACTACTGCAATAGACGGTAGCTGTTTACTCACACGAAGTGATGGGTGATATCGACAAGGGTTCGCATATTGAATCCGTATTTCTTGATTTCCAGAAGGCTTTCGACACCGTACCTCACAAACGGCATTTAATCAAACTGCGTGGTTGTGGTATATCGCCCCAAATTTACGACTGGATAGGGGATTTCCTGTCAGAGAGGACACAGGTCGTAGTAATCGATGGTAAGGCATCGACTATAACAGAGGTGATATCGGGCGTTCCACAGGGTTGTGTTATTGGTCCTCTGCTGTTCCTTATTTACATAAACGATTTAGGGGAAAATCTAATTAGCTCTCTTAGGTTGTTTGCTGATGACACCGTCATTTACCGTCTAGTAAAATCATCTGAATATCAAAACCAACTGCAGAACGATCTGAATAAGATATCACTATCGTGTAAAAATTGGCAATTGAGTCTAAATAATGAGAAGCGTGAAATTGTCCACAAGAGTACGAAAAGAAATCTGTTAAACTTTATTTACAAGATAAATCAATCGAATGTGAAGGCCGTAAATTCCACAAAATACCTAGGAATTGCTATTACGTCAGATTTAAATTGGAAAGAACACGTAGATAATGTCATGGGAAAGGCGAACCAGAGACTGCGTTTCATTGGTAGTACCCTTAAAAGATGCAACAGAACTACTAAAGAGGCTGCATACACTGTGCTTGTCCGTCCTTTTTTGGAGTATTGCTGCCAGGTGGGTTTGACGGAGGACTTCGAAAGAGTCCAGAGAAGGGCAGCTAGTTTCGTATTGTCACGATACAGGGGAGACAACGTTACGGAAATGATACAGGATCTGGGATGGGAATCATTACAACAGTGGCGCTTATCGCTGCGGCGTGGGCTACTTGCGAAACTCCAATCGCCAACATTCTCCTCCGAATGCGAAAATATATTGTTGACTCCCACTTAGATAGGTAGAAATGGCCATCAGAATAAAATACGAGAAATCAGAGCTCGAACGAAGAGATTCAGATATTCTTTCTTTCCGCACGCTATTCGAGAATGGAATGGGAGATAAATAGTACAATGGTGGTTCGATGAACACACTGCCAGGCACTTAAATGTGATTTGCAGAGTATCCCATGTAGATGTAGATGTAGATAATATATACACCGTATTAATGAAAAATAAACGAAAGGTCTGTAAACTGTTTTCAGGTAGCAGGCGATAGCTAAATTTACCAGTCAACAACAAGTAATTTTGAGAATTCGATTGTTTACAAGACGAGTACGCAGTGGTACCGTACTCAACGTTCTTAATTAGCTTCTGAGTTTTACCTGCAGTGCAAAACCTCGTCATGCATCATATTTTTTTCTGTCGGAATTCATGTAATAATGGGATGCGTTCCATTCATAAAGCTGGGCTAACATTTATCCTATTACAATACAGCATTTTTTTTTTCAAATGGAAGTTGTGTCAAAAGAATAAAATTAAACTCATTGCCTTTGAAATTAAACACGTAGTTGTGTTATGGTTCGGTGGAGGGGAGGGGTCGCCAAAATATGTTTAGATTAAATGGGGTCGCATATTCAAAAATGCTGGGAATCACTGCGGTACATCTACATCAACATACATTCTCCGCAATCCACTGTAAGGTGCGTGGTGGAAGGTACACTGTTCCATTACTAGGCATTTGCTTTCCTACTCCACCCCCAAATAGAAAGAGGAAAAAAAGAATGCCTATATGCCTCCGTACGAGCCCTAATTTCTCTTATCTTGTCATTGTGATCACTACGCGAAATGTTAGTAGGCGGCAGCAAGATCGTACTACACTCAGCTTCAAATTCCGGCCCTCTAAATTTCTCGAAGAGAAATTCATAAAAAGAACGTCGTCTTTTTTCCAACGATCCCTCAATTGAGTTGCCGGAGCATTTCCGTGACACTCGCGCATTGGTCGAACCTACCGGTAACAAATCTAGCTGCTCGCCTCTGAACCGCCTCTATGTCTTCCTTTAAACTGATCTGCGGCGGGTCCCAAACACTTGAGCAATATTCAAGACGTGGTCGTACAAGCGGTCTCCTTTACAGAGGAAGTACATCTTCCCGAAATTCTCCCAATAAACTGAAGTCGGCTGTCCGCCTTACTCACAACTGTCCTTACATGCTCGTTGCTTTTCATATCTCTCTGGCGCGACTGCATCAAGAAGCTCACTACTAATGCTGTATTCGAACATTATGGGATTGTTTTTCGTACTCATGCACATCACCTTACATTTTTCTACATTTAGAGCTAGCTGCCATTTTTCGCATCAACTAGAAATTTTGTTTAAGTCATCCTGTATGCTATTACAGTCAGTTAATAACGACACTACAGCATCATCAGCAAACAGCCACAAATTACAAGTTACTCTGTCCATCAGATCATTTATATAGATAGAAAATAATAGCGGTCCTATCACTCTCCCCTGGGGCACGCCTGACGATACACTCGTCTCTGATGAACACTCGCCGTCGAGAAAAACGTACTGCGTTCTATTACTTAGGAAGTCTTCCAGCGAGTCACAAATCTTTGAACCTATTCCATAAGCTCGTATCTTCGTTAGCAGTCTGCAGTGTGGCACCTCGTGGAAAGCCTTTTTGAAGTCGAGAAAAACACAATCCGCCTGTTGCCCTTCATCCATGGCTCGCAAGATGTCATGTGAGAAAAGGGCAAGCTGAGTTTCACATGAACGATGTTTCCTGAACCCGTGCTGGTTCATAGAAAGAAGCTTTTCCGTCTCAAGGAAATTTACTATATTCGAACTGAGAATATGCTCCAAAATTCTACAGGAAACTGATGTGAGTGATATTGGCCTGTAATTATGTGGGTCAGTTCTCTTTCATTTCTTATAAACGGGAGTCACCTGCGCTTTTTTCCAATCACTAGGAATTTTGCGCTGAATTAAAGAAAGATTCGCGATAAATGCAAGCTAGGTAAGGGGCCAATGCCGCAGAATACTCTTTGTAAACCCGAACTGGTATTCCATCCGGACCAGCAGACTTTTTCGTATTTAGCTCTCTCAGCTGCTTCTCTACACCGGAAATACTAATTACTATGCCTTCCATTTCGGAATTAGTACGTTGATCAAATGATGGTACATTTGTGTGGTTCTCCTGCGTGAAAGATTTCTTAAATGTTAAATTTAGAACTTCAGCTTTCCGTTTGTCCACTTTAGGTTACGGTAGTGACACTAAAAGTGGGTCTTTGCATCGTCTTTTGACAGATCAAAATTTAAAGAAAAATAACGGCTTAACCATGCATCTGACACGAAAATTGAATAACCGAATTTGTAGACGAGAAAATTCTCTACATCTTTGCTCTCTTATGTTTTTTTTTTTTCTTATCTCGTATCTTTTGAGAGATATTTGCAAAAATGACGGAGTTCTGACATCCTCCATTAAATTAACGAAAAGCAGCCGTTCGCAGATGTCACGTGACATTCCTCGCCCAGAACTGTCTCTGGCATACGCCATCTTGGGCTGCGTATTTGATGATTTTCTTATTGTAACTTACACGTTGTCATTTCAAATCAATGGCGCACTAAAGACTTAACAAAAAGACGTCGTTCTTCGTACAATAAATGATAAACTAGTGTCTGCATATTAACATCAGTTAAGAACGGCCATCAATAGTATGATATTAAATAACGCAATTCCTGTCAGCTGCAGCGTAGTGGGCAATCTGTTGGACTGTGACGCTGAAGGTCAGTGGTTCGGAACCCCCCCAGTACCTAAATTTTGTTTTTCCTACAAGGGTTTCAGACACACTTATTAATTAATTTTTTTATTATTTAGATTATTATTTTGGTCCAAAATGTTTGCAAAAACTTATAAAACTACAAATCTAAAGTGGGCCGTAAAACACGTCAGTGCGATTTTTTTTTCTATTACTGCCCCGGAATGATCAACGAGTGACTGGATAGTGGGCTTTGACCCGCTTATCAATTTTACATAGGTCTAGAATTTTTTTGGGTTCTCGGTACACTACGATTTCAGAAACTCGATACGTTGAGGTTGGAGCGCTCGTTCCGTGTGGCGGCGGCCGTTGTCTCTGCTCTGCCCCAGCCCCCGCGCCGTGCCTTAATAAGGTCGCCCCTTGAGAAAAGTTTGTAACGACCGCACCACACCTGTGTGTCTGTCCCCCGCACACAGTGGGACTCTGTGGTTGGCCGCGGATGGCCCCAGGGCCAGAGGGCGGCCAAAAGGGAATCGCTGCCAATTAAGGGCCAGACAGGTACCGCTCCGTAATTAGGCTGCCGACAAAGCGTAATTAGTATATCCCCACAACAACAACGGCAGCGGCTGTGGCCGTGGCAGAGGCGTCTTCTTTTGATTTGGCCTCGCCGCCTGCGGGCGCGACGAACTGTCTCCTGTGCCGCCACTTTGAGGACGGAGTAGTCACTACTGAATGCTCTTCCCTTACAATCTGGACTGTATCCTGTGTGAGGAACCTGTGATAAGGGAACAATTAGTGAGACTTTTGGACAAATGCGAAGTAGCGGAGTAGCAAATGAAGTTGTAACGTATTATACTGTCTTCTGAATAGGATTTACAACAGCTTATCATTATATAAATACCCTAATACGAAAATTGTGGTACAGATTACTAATTTATTCGTACAAGAAGGCCAATGAAAGTTACATAATTCGAAAGATTGTTTGTCGTAGATTTCACGAATATAAATACTAACTGTGCATTTAGCCATTAAAAATGGTAAAAGGCAGTAGAAATTTTCCTATCTACAGGTTGGATTAAGTTCTACATTCTCCAACAATCAGCTCACTGATTGGCTATTCGTCACGACCAAAGACGCTGTTATGCAGCGCATCTGCAGTATTAAAATAACCAAGCTCAGAACACAGGGAGACTCCCTTACGCTGAAAAAGTGAAGCCTGCCTAAGTTTTGGAGAAGTGTTCGTATTGTAGAGCTAAAGTTTTATCATTTAAAACAGGAATAAAACGTCTGACCATTTTGCCGTGATGTACAACGTGTTAAACGAGTGCAAATTTGCCGTTAAAAATTAAGTTTTCAAATATAATATGCTGAGTATTTATTACTATTTATTCAACAAAGTATATTGTTTGAAAGTACGTACTTCGCAGTGACTGTCAGTCCAGTGCATTAACAGTAAGAGGGTCGACTTAACGCAAAGTTTTAACGGAGAAATACCATTCCAGAACTAACCAATATGGCGGACATGCTTCAACTGACGTATGTGCTCGGCATAGATAATGCCATCTCCCTTTATTCTAACCTCCTTGAAAATAACGTATTAAAATAAGTGAATATCGAAACATGGAGTGCTCCCAACTCACTTTCTTGTGCCGTTCAAATGCATCATTTTCGCAGTGATTAAAGTGCTTAAAGGAAATGGAAGTTTTCATATGAATGCCGATATAAAGGATGATGCGTCGGGAGAGGCATCTAGCGGTGCTTGGGTGGAACTACGAAGTCGAGACTGCCGATATAAATGACGATGCGCCAGGAGAGGCATGTAGCGGTGTACGGGTGGAACTCCGAAGTCGACATGTTGTCAGCTCTGGAATTCTGAATATCGCAGTATCGAAATAACATTATTTCTTGGCGTTGTATAAATATACGTACACTGAAATTGTAGTTCCATTTCAAATATTAGGCTAATGAAAGGTATATAATTCGAAAATGACATGAGAAGTGTATACTTCCGTTTTTATTTGTTGTTATTGTGTCAAGCATTTTCCTTAACACGTAAAAGATACCGTTTCATACCTCCCAGTGCCGGTTAAATTTTACCAAATATCCCAGCGGCCTCCTATGATAATGTTGGCAACAGATGCGGAATAGTGAGAATCCTGTGAGTCTTCATTTTAGCCAATCGCTTGACAACGCTGATGTTTTCTCGTAGAATCTTCGCTTTACGAGTGCAATTATTTTTACTGAGCGGAGGAGGGTACATACAAGAACCTATCAACCATAAAGCAGGAACTGCATTATTTGTTTACTTCATGGTGTGTACACGATACACTTAATCGAGTCATTCTATGTGGTTCGAACAAATGGGCAAAGATTTTCTATCGTGTTGTTGATGTTGCCAATATAATCATGCGAAGCCGCCGACATGATACGTAAAATTTTACCTCCAGTGACCATTGTAAACACAATTGGTCGATTTTCGACCACAGGCAGTATTAGTTTTAATAATTTCTCTGACGTGAATATCTATTGCTGAGGACGTTCATAAAACATTCAAAAACGTTCAGCGACGTTAAGTAACTACTTGCAACACAGATACAGTGACTAGAATAATTATTCGGACAGACATGATGTATTATATTTCCCCTTGTATTAATGATTTCAGTAGTAGTAAAGCACAGATATAAATTAAATACATGTTTCTGTATGGAATGCAAAAACCAAACGTCCATTTTACTTCTAAAGAAAAGTGAACATAGAAACAAAATAATTAATAAATGAACTCAAAAACAAAAACAAAATTCCGCAAAATTATCCGGACACTCATCTTTCTACTGATAGTCCAAAAATTTCAGTGTCTGGCAGTCATTCCTGTCATCTTAATTACTTCTGTCAAATGAATTGGCATGCTCTCCAGTAATTTAAGGGAAACTCCAGTGATATCTTCTGCCAGTCTTCTTGAAGCCTATCTTTCAGTTGTTCTTTCGATGTGATTGTTGTTTTCATTATCTCATATCAAGTTTTTCCAAAAGATTCTCAATCACATTCAAGTCTGGTGATTGAGGGGGAGTATGAAGCACCTTTGGACAGTTAAGCAATAACCATATAAAACTTCCTGGCACATTAAGATTGTGTGCCGAAACCGGGACTCGACCCTGGGACCTTTGCCTTTCGCGCTTTCGCGGACAAGCGCTCTACCGACCGAGCTATCCCGACACGACTCACGATGCCGCCTCACAACCTTACTTCCGCCAGTACCTCGCCTCCTACTTTCCAAACTTCACAGAAGCTCTCCTGCGAACCTTGCAAAACTAGCACTCATGAAAGTTTGGAAAGTAGGAGGTGAGGTACTGGCGGAAGTAAAGTTGTGAGGGGGCATCGTAAGTCGTATCGGGATAGCTCAGTCGGTAGAGTGCTTGCCCGCAAAAGGCAAAGGTCCCAGCTTCAAGTCCCGGTTTCAGCACACAATTTTAATCTGCCAGGAAATTTCATATCAGCCCACACTCCGCTGCAGAGTGAATGTTTCATTCTGAATAACCATATTCTCACATTCGATGCCGTACGTTTCGGGTCGTTATCTTGATAAAACTTAAAATGTTCACCAATCCCCACGTTTTCGGCACTCTTTTTGATATTGTCCTTCAGTATTCTAAGGTACTGAAATTGGTCCATTTTACTCTCCATAAAAACCAAGTCACCAACTCCGTTTGCCGACATGCATCCCTACACCATTACATGTCCACCGCCACACTTCACGGTTGCTTTTAGATGTTGCTCCTGAAGCTCAGTATTAGAACGCCGCCAAACCAGTTGTTCTTTCGATGTGATTGTTGTTTTCATTATCTCATATCAAGTTTTTCCAAAAGATTCTCAATCATATTCAAGTCTGGTGATTGAGTCGGAGTATGAAGCACCTTTGGACAGTTAAGCAATAACCATATAAAACTTCCTGGCACATTAAGATTGTGTGCCGAAACCGGGACTCGACCCTGGGACCTTTGCCTTTCGCGCTTTCGCGGACAAGCGCTCTACCGACCGAGCTATCCCGACACGACTCACGATGCCGCCTCACAACCTTACTTCCGCCAGTACCTCGCCTCCTACTTTCCAAACTTCACAGAAGCTCTTCTGCGAACCTTGCAAGACTAGCACTCATGAAAGTTTGGAAAGTAGGAGGCGAGGTACTGGCGGAAGTAAAGTTGTGAGGGGGCATCGTAAGTCGTGTCGGGATAGATCAGTCGGTAGAGAGCTTGCCCGAAAAAGGCAAAGGTCCCAGCTTCAAGTCCCGGTTTCAGCACACAATTTTAATCTGCCAGGAAATTTCATATCAGCGCACACTCCGCTGCAGAGTGAATGTTTCATTCTGAATAACCATATTCTCACATTCGATGCCGTACGTTTCGGGTCGTTATCTTGATAAAACTTAAAATGTTCACCAATCCCCATGTTTTCGGCACTCTTTTTGATATTGTCCTTCAGTATTCTAAGGTACTGAAATTGGTCCATTTTACTCTCCATAAAAACCAAGTCACCAACTCCGTTTGCCGACATGCACCCCTACACCATTACATGTCCACCGCCACACTTCACGGTTGCTTTTAGATGTTGCTCCTGAAGCTCAGTATTAGAACGCCGCCAAACCATTATCATTTTATCTGAATGAACTATGTTAAATTTACTCTCTTCAGCAAATATACTGTCATTCCACCATAAACTGTCTTCTCTAACATGCTCTTTCGCAAACAGCATTCTCTTCTTTAATTTCACTTTACTTATGAAGGGCTTCTGTCTTGCAACACGGCCCTGAAAGTTACTTCTTCTGAGAACTCTCCGTATTGTTTCGGGATGCACTTCCTTTCCGAGGTCTTCGGCGATCTCAGTAAGTTTTGGAGCACCTAACTTCGGTTCCTTTTTTATTTTTCTGATTATGTAACTCTCTTCTCTCAGGGAAAACGTTCTTGGACGTTCGGTATGCGGTAGACTGTCAATCCTATTTTCCTCTTTGAATATATCCGAAACAGTATTTCTCTTCATTTTTAACATATCAGCAATTTTTCTACAACTTTTGCGTTCGGCATCATGAAAAATCACTAGCTGCCGCTGTTCGAACGTGCTTTCTCTTCTTCTGTGGCCCATCGTTACGTCAGGTGTACACAGCACACAGACTTGCTGAATGTTTACGTTCACAACGTCCTCAGCTCCCCTACACACGGCCTCTGCACAAGTGCTTGTGTCCGAATAATTGTGTTGACGCACGGTTACGGCGTACTGTGGTTCCAGGGTCACTGGTTCTCTCTAGCTTTCTAAAAGTAAACATTTAACAAACAAAAAAAAGTTCAAATGTTTCTATAGCTTATGGGACTTAACTACGGGGTCACGGAACGATTTACGTGTTCTTTCTTCACGCGCGCTATTAGAGAATGGAACGGTAAAGTTATGAAAGTGGTTAATGAACCCTCTGCCAGGCACTTAAATGTGATTTGCAGAGTATCTATGTAGATGTAGATTAATAAGAATCAATGCGTCCACTAAAAGGTTTGTCTTTGGCATGGTTGCTATGGACGCTTTTAACATAGATTATATTACCTTTTCTGTAATTCAGATATGACTGTTCATGTTAGTTTTTTCTGCGTTAAAATAAAGAACAAATATTCTGTTTCAATCCGTGACTACGTTTATTCGAGTTAAAATACGGTGAAGTTAGCGTCATTTTGCGAACGCGATACTTTGTCTGCTGTGCAACTCAAGAACATCATACCGGATTTCAATGATCTGCGGTTCATTTTGAAGCTGAATATCTGAAGTTGGAGATATATAACAATATTATGACAAAATTATTTCATTTGTTGTAAAACATTTTTTTTTCTTTTTTCATTTACTAAGCATAAATGAAGTTGTCAGGCTTGAACTCGTTTTTATTACATGTTAATTTCCTTTTTAAGTAGTATGGAATCCCTTATCTGCAACATGGAAAATAATACTTGGGTAATAAAAACGCAAGTTCGTGCTGCACTTACACGTTAAACTGCGTCGGCCTCCCGTCTCGCAGTCAATAGGGGAAAACGCCTAGCAACTGGAAACGGTGAACAACAATGTTCGAATGTTTTGTAAAGCTTCTGGGACTTAACTACGGGGTCATCAGTCCTTATACTTACAAACTACTTATGACCTCTTACGAACTAGGACGGCACAAATATCCATGCCCGAAGGGGGATTCGAACCCCTGACCGTAGTGGCCGTGCAGACCGTAACTGGAGCGCCTCAGTCCCCTCGGCCAGACTGTGATATTAAAAAACTAGTTCCCATGTACAACATTTCCTATGAATCGTGGTACAAGGGTGTCGCTAAGGCTAGTTATTAGTAAGTGTTCGAATAATTAGGTGAGACATCGTATATCAAAGAATCTGGTATTCGTATGCGTACGGAAGCCACAGAAATATGTAAATTCTCAGAGGACGGCGCTGCGGTCGGCAGCGCCCATGTAAGACATCAGGCATCAGACCTGTTACTGTTGCTACCATGGCAGGTTGTCGCCGGCCGCGGTGGCCGAGGGGACTAAGGCGCTCCAGTCACGGTCTGCACGGCCACTACGGTCGGGGGTTCGAAACCCCCCTCGGGCATGGATATTTGTGCCGTCCTAGTTTGTAAGTAGGTCATAAGTAGTTTGTAAGTTTAGGGACTGATAACCCCGTAGTTAAGTCCCATAGACTATACAAACATTTGAACATTTGAATTTGAGCAGGTTGTCACGATTTGAGAGAGATGGGACACAGCATTTCCCAAGTAGCGATGAAGTGCGGATTTTCCCGTTCGATTATCTCCTTAATGCACCATGAATATCAGAAATCAGGTATAACATCAAATCTCCGACATTGCTGCGACCTGAAGAAGAGCCTGCAAGAACGGGACCAACGACGACCGTAAAGATTCGTTCAAATGCGACAAAACAGTGTTGCCAACTCAGCCGATTTTCGGCAGATTCTGGCAGATTTAAGTTCTTTAAAGTCGGAAAATATTCTTGTTAGAAGACAGCCGAAAATCTGGCAGATTTAGGGTATTTCTGTCTTTTAATTTAAAACGTAAAAATAAAAAAAAAAAACAAGTGATTTCTTAAAAGCTACAATTTTTATAGACTACAAAACAGCTATACTGCACAACATTTATTTTTGATCCCCTTCTCTAAAATAGGTTGTATTAACAATAGAGATAACTGAAGTGTCTTCTTTTCGCAGTCTACGATTTCTGACAATGTGAGAGGTAAATACATCATTGGCCTTAAATTACTACTGAAATTCCTAGTTGCTGGATTTAAAAATGTTCAAATGTTTGTAGAGTCTATGGGACCTAACTACGGGGTCATCAGTCCCTAAACTTACAAACTACTTATGAACTACTTACAACTAAGGACGGCACAAATATCCATGCCCGAGGGGGGATACGAACCCCCGACCGTAGTGGCCGTGCAGACCGTGACTGGAGCGCCTCAGTCCCCTCGGCCACCGCGGCCGGCTTGCTGGATTTACCTTTAATTTATAATCAGGGACAAAACCACAGGAGATGACCTTAAGATACCTGTTTTCCACATAGAGTAAAATATTCCGATCAAAATTCATGGAAGTGTACAAGTACATACTGTGTTTAACATTTCATTTTCCATCTTTCCATAAAAAACGTTTTTTTTCTGGCCGATTCTGACAAATTTTGAAAGTAGATTTAGCCAAAAATCCATGTGATGGAGTTGGCCACATTGTACAGAAATGCACGGACAAATTTATGTCGCTTGTTCAAGTGTGGGCTCACCAAATAAATTGTTCTCATTAGATCCTGGACAAGTAACTAGAAATATTGTTTATAGTCAGGTTTTGAATTAAATTAATGTGTGAATGATACATTACATTTGTATTTTGGTTACTACCTTTCTTTGTTTGGATACTGCATTTATCATTTTGTACACAGCTTTATTTCTTAAATATTCTCCCATACATATAACTTAAAAAATGAGATGGATAGAGGGAGAAGAGATAGCAGAAGTACTAACTCAAGCCTCGAATAAATAAATACCCGGGCAACGCCGGCTTTTCAGCTAATAAATAAATAAAGCAATTGCCACGGAATGGGCCCCGAAGCAACTCTCCATGGTATCACTGCGGTAGAGTGACTACTCTGGGAATAAGTAGTCCTTGTAGCCAACCAGCAGAGGAAGGGGGAAGGAGACACCGCAGACCGTTTCTGCGGCGTTTTGCTTGTGGGAGGAATGAAATGTCCCTGCTCCCTAGGTTGGACATGGTGTGAAAGTACTAGGACTGAGACCCACCAGAAAACGTTCTGCTCTGACTTGTCTGGTTCTACAATTTGGCCCTGTTCTTTACTAATTTACACCATCTTTCGGCTGTCTTAAATTAACAGTTTAATTCACTCCTAACGCCCGATGACCCTGCACCTAAAAACTTATTAGTTGGTCCAGAAGACCGAGGAAAATTATTATTATTGTGGTTTCACTATGTCACTACATTTTTCCAGTACCTATATTAGATTACATTAAGTTACTAATTATTGTTCTCCACTCTTCTCTGTCCTCCCATAAGTCCTCAGGAATGTTGTTCTTCCTCACTGCTGACTGAACTTTCTGCATCCATGTGGTAGGTGGTCGTCCCTTTTCTCTTCTTCCGTTCGGTGTCCAGTCGAGTATGCGTTTTGGAAGCCTTTCTTGTCCCATTCTTCTGACGTGTCCATACCATTTTAGATGTTTGTGCTCGATGAATTCAATAAATGAATTTTTACATTTCATGTTTTCGCTGATTACTTCATTTCTTATTCTTTCTCTTCTTGATATTCTTGTGAACGTCTCCAGAAATGCATTTCTATGACTAATAATTTCGATTTCAGTTGCCATTTTGTTGTCCACACTGCTGAACCATACGTAATAATGCTCTGAACTATTGTTTTATACATCCTTATTTTGTTATCAGTAGTTATGTGTTTGTCCCAGAGAATTCCATTTAACAAAGAAATTGCCTGCATTTATTCATGATCTATATTTTTCACCCTGTTTCCCATCATTTGCAATTTTCACTCCTAAATATTTATATTCTTCCGTAGTTCTTATTGTTCCCACCCCTTCTTCTAATATTGAATCTTCATTTATTCCACCAATGACCATGTATTTCGTTTTATTCATGTTGACATTTAGACCTGATTTTTTTGTATTCCTGAATCAGTTTCCTGGTCGTATACTCTATGTCCTCATAGTCTTGGGCTATAATCAGATGGTCATCTGCAAATTGAAATGAGTAAATTTAGTTCTGTCATTTATTGGTATTCCCGTAGTTTAACATTTTTTCTTCCAGTTCTGTAAGGTTACCTCTGTATGTATTTTATACAATGTAAGTGATATGCTACATTCTTGACGTAATCCTTTTGTTACTTGGAATCAGGTGACAGATATTTACCAATTTTTATTTTTGAAATAGAATGTTTGTATAAATTTTGAATTGCTTTTATTATAGTTGGATTAATTCCTATTGACAGTAAACCTTTCTATAGATTGCATAAAGGCACAATATCATAGGCTTTTTCTATATACAAGAATACCAAACGTATAGGTTGTGCTGGACCTATTTTTTTAATTAATAATGATAAATAAATGTACATATTAAGTTCTTAATTTGTTAAATATTAATGCAATTACCTCATGGTTACTATCATTGGATTAGTAATTTAGCCTTCACCATGAAACTAGTACATAATTTTCTGTATACATCCTCATTAAAATTTGTCAAGAAATTTGTACTACATCAGTTGACAAATATTAATGAGACTGTATACAGAACACTACGTAATGAAGTATTTTTGTAAGAAAAGCTTTGTTTATACAATTTTTCGACGTTATGTTACATGCTGTTACTTTATTGTGGTCAGCTAGTATATGAGCTCCTGCTATGTTGATTACGATATGCCTCTGTTTAATCTTACAGCTAGACATTGCTCTCGAATTGATAAGCGATCTGAAGATGGCTGAAAATATACCATAAATCATGAATCTTTCACAACTCTGATCTGCACTATTCAAGAATTTTCTCTCTAAAATCATTTTTCTTAAACATTTTACATCGCTAATCTACTGACTGATTATGTCAGAAACTAAAATTTTTCATTCCTTATTTAAAATGTTAAAGAAGCTTCGCTTTGTTATGTTTCATACAGATGTATTAGAATATGTTGAAGTTTTTGACCTTTTTTTAATATAAATCATTAATATGAATCATTTAATAATTGATATCAAATGTTTGTAAAGCTAAGAGACCAAACTCCTGACGTCATCGGCCCATAGACTAACAAACTAACTTTAACGACAACACAGTCACCCATGCTTGAGGCAGGACTCGAACCTCCGACGAGAGCGGCCGCGTAATCTGCGACACGATGCCTCAGACCGCGAGGCCATACCCGCGCGGCTCCTTTAAATCTTCCCCATTGGTAGTAATATTACAGAGTTTTTCTGTAATTAATAAAGAAATGCTACAACATGGAGTATATCCTCCCCACGTGTAGAAGATTAGAATGCTATATCACATTTCATTTTATTTTACACAATTTCCTTGTAATTATGAAATTTGTTTCTTGTTTTCCTAGCCATCCTAGAGTCATGTCAGAATGTCCTTCTGACGCTCAGTAAAGTGTGTCGCAAGCGATACATTTTTTCCAAAGCAGATAAAGCAGCCGTAAATTTTACACGCGTGGGCAGTCAAGGACTTTACTGGCCATTTTGTTCCTACGAGTCACTGCGTTTTTATGTGGAATAAAATCCAACACGAGTCAACACACATCAAACTGCTCCTCAGCTCCGTCGCTTCTAAGACATTAAAGGTCATCAGTTGTCACTCTTGGAGGAGTAAATTCTACTTTCGTTTACTTATTTAAGGTTCTTAGGCTTAAATTTTTGGTACTACGCAAATGAAACTTCTCAATTACTGTTACCAGTGTGTAATGTAACCCGACCCCTATGGTGTCTCCATTAATCACTTTGCGTAAAGGAGGTGTACTTAATAATGACGTGGGTCTAGTCAATTGCAACGAAGCGATATAACATGGACATTGACACACTTTTTGTTATTGATATCACTTATATAAACACAAATTCCGGACATTTACATCAAACTGAATACCACTAATGAGAAGTTACAAAAAATCGGCAATACAGCTCGCAAACCCTCTGTTCGTCTTTCAACCCTATCCTCGCACTACTCTCGCGGACCAGTACTGCCAACTCTAAATGCCAAACCTATGTTTTTTATGCTCTAGCATACCGTTCACCCAATTGCGATGAAACTTTGTGAACATATTGATCGCACTTTCGCAAAGGTTATAGTCATATTTCTATCAGTAAACGACACATAGTTCTGGGAGATATGACGTCATGAACACTCATGCGTGAAAAATCATATTATGAATGATGTTTAGATTTATTACTTCTTTATACTTAATGTATTCGGAACATATTTTGCAAACAGTATCCATTTTTGCCAATGAAAGTACCTACAAAATAATTTGAATTTAGGAATTACCGTTTAGGTGATACGGCATCACAAACAATGAATTGCATGATAAACCGTCCACTCACGCAAAAGGTTTGTGTGTAATTCATAAAAATCTACAGTTATATTCCGATTTTGATAACATTTCCACATTTCATCTACAAAACAAGACGAAATCACTGTCTAAATAAACTTTCGTATGATTTCGGCCTCGATAAAATCTATATTTTTAATCCGATCGTGATGAAATTTTGCATTCATTAACTTCAAAGCAAAACGAAGGGCACTGACTACATTAAATTTCACATGGTGCATGGTGGAGGGTACGATACAACAGACTTCAACGTCGTGTGACCAATCAATGTGAAAAAAGGTACGCCGCGATGGAGTGGCCGAGCGGTCTAAAGCGCCATGTTGCGGAGCGCGCGGTTGCTCGCTGTCGAGAGTTCGAGTACTCCCTCGGGCATGGGTGTCTTGTTGTCTTTTGGTTTAAGTTAGTTTAAGTAGATTGTAAGCTTAGGGACTGATAACCATAAAAAAAGTAGGTACGTTTTCACAATTCAGCACGATAGTTGGGAAATATATATGTAATTTTTCATAGGTAGAGTGAGTAAGTGGTAGACAGAGAGAGTAGGAAATAGAAGAAGAGGCATGTTGGGCCATGGAATGGATGGGTGTTTGAACAAAAAGAGGGCAGAGAAGGATAAAAGAAAGGGATGGACTGATTAAATAAATCCGCGGGGAACGCCAGGTTCTCAGCTATTTATTAATAACTATCCGTCGAGCTACATTATTATAACAGATAAGTACAGGTTGTCTCACGAAAGACGCCTGCCAGGCGTCCGCGGCTCGCGCGGTACGGCTCCCGGCGCCCGATTCTCCGACTCTATTGTACCGCGGGCGCATACATTGAGTTAAAGTCTAAAAAACATTGTCATCTGAGTAACCTAAGCTTACCTTTATTTACAGTAGTTGTTCAAAATGATGTCCCTCTATGGAAACAGTGGCCTGACATCTCTTGAACATATTTGCGAACACTCGACGAATTTCGGCTGCCGAAATCTGGGAAATGACTAGTCGAATCCCGTTTACGAGTGTATGGGGATTGCTTGCATACAGCTTGTATTTTAGCATTCCCCACAGAAGCATTGGCAATGCGTGTTCTTGCAATGTGTAGTCTTGCATTGTCCTGGATGAAATGACCGTACATATTTTCGTCGGGTGAAAGTTCTTGAAAAAATGAATGCAGGATATTGTTCACATACGTGTCAGAATTTATTTTTTCGTGAAAAAAGATTCGACAGTGGAGTAGACACCAGCTTCAAAACTACTCAGTAATTAAAACTTCCGGGCTGAGAGGCCGTGGTCGAACAGTAGAAATTTCTTCCCCTGACGTTTCGTTGCCGACTGCGGGCAACATCTTCTGAGGTGAGTCTTCGACCATGGCCTCTCAGCCCGGAAGTTTTAATTACTGAAGACGCCGGCCGTGAAAGCCTACACGTTATGATTCAGAACTACTCGTAGTAGTCTATGAATTTGACAGCTGGGCTCTAGACTGTGGTTTTTTATTTCCATTATTTCTTGTGCAGGATTCTCATTCTTTAATTTGTTCAAATTAACCTTTTATTTGCATACCAGGGATAATGGCAGTCTTCCTTTCGTCCAGAGATCTTGAGATCTTAAGAGTGTCGATTAATATAGTTTTTATATCAATTATCGAGACTTTTTCCTCTCAGGTTTTTTTTTTATCTTGTTCAAACATAGCTTGACTGCATAAACACGATTTCGCTGATCGGGCAGCTGAAAAATTCTGAAATTATTTTAGGTGGCCTGTTTCTGTTGTCAAAAAATTGTCTTAACGGAATTAAAAGATTAAAAATTCTATCAACTGCAGAAAGCCAGCTTGGTTCTTTTTTTTTTTTTTTTTTTTTTTTTTTTTTTTTTTTTTTTTTTTTAATGATGTAGAAGAGCCTGATGATGACATGAAGCTTTAAGCTTCTTTCCTTAGCGTGAATATTGAAAATAGTTAAATAGTTTAATGACGATTATTTCAATGTCGACAGACTTCAGCAGCACTTTTTACAGTATAGTACTCACAACCCCTGTTGGTACCAGGGCTGGGAATCACAATGAAGACTGTTCCTCTCGCGGCACAAGAAGAGACGAAAGGAGAATTAGTATCTGGAAGCTCAAAAATACTGCAGTGAACAAGTTGGAGGGGGGGGGTTATCTAATATCAGCAAGTACCCATGAGTGGGAATGCATGCCGTTTATTTTGACAGGTAATAGAAGATGCGCATGCGCAGTACAAGTCTCTCTTGGCGTCTCTTGGTTTGTTGATCGGTGTACTGCGTTGTGCTGTGTTGTCAGAGCTGATTTTGTCTCCATTAAAAAAATAAAATATATATATGAAAAAAAGAGTTGGTTGTTGGAACAAGATACAATGCAACTCGTTGAATCTGTGCGATTGCATCCCATCGCTCCAAATAGCTAAAAAGTATCCCATTTTGACAATACGTGAGAAATTTATAGTGCAAGGTATACAGGTATGTGCCATCTTCCTAACAATTAATAAGAAAAAGAATTATATGGTGTATTATATTTTCTTATTACAATTTTAATAACAGCCATTCTGCCTTCACATCTTCGGATAAAACTTGCAACAAAGGCCTTGCAAACCAAAAGAATAATATTCCATTCTGAACTTTTTGATACATTAACTTGGAAAAGGAATAATATTTGAAATATATTCCATCTTCAGGAGTTTTGAACATAATGTTCAAATGTTTGTGAAGCTTAGGGGACTTGACTGAGGGAGTCATCAGTCCCTAAACTTACAAACTACTTATAAACTAACTTATACTAAAGACAACACAAATATCCATACCCGAGGGAGGTCTCGCGAATCGGAGCATAGCGCCTCAATGCGCTCGGTCATTCCGCCGCGGCATTCTTGAACAAGCACTGCGTAAGCTCCATTAGTATCACGTTTGCAAAGGAACTTCCGTTGCCACCATCTAAGCTTCATCCGACGTTGTTTGCTTTCAATATCCAAAAGAGCACAGAAACATGCAAATGTAAAATCTTCGACTTCGACGTGGAAAGCCACGGCGAACAGATAGAAATCAACAGGTGTAAAATCGCGATGATACATGAATGAGGTCGCTACTTGTTAGCTCATACCAGTCGCGATACATGTCCCGAAGTGGCATATACAAGGGTCGTCCACAAACTAAGTTCAGTTTCCATTTCTATTCGCGGCAGCGCTACGATCGCAGTACCGAACATGAACGGTAGCTACTGTGGCTCAAGGAGAAAACATGTACGCCATTTTCAGATCGCTGCTGCCAACGTGTGCTTTGTAGGGCTTCTTTATAATCTCAACCGTAACTGAAAACGCCGCCGCGTGTGAAGTCAGATCTGTGATTCGTTTTCTAAATGCAGAGAAAGCAGAACCAAAGGAAATTCATCGGCAAATATGCGTAGTTTACGGACAAAATGCTACAAGTGATTCAACGGTTAGAAGATGGGTCAAACTGTTCAGTGAAGAACGTGATCAAGTGCACGATGAAGAAGGAAATGTGGTTACTGATGAACTGGTTCACACTATTAAAGATTAAGCACAACCGTAAGTTTACACTTCGTGCCCTTGCTATGGGAGTTCCGCAAATCTCACTATCCACGATAATGCCCGACCTGACACGACGAATGTGACCAAACAACTCTTACGGGAATTTCACTGGGACGTGTTTGATCATCTTCTGTACAGCCCGGACCTCGCTCCTACTGATTTTCATCACTTATTACATCTAAAATATGTCCTTGGTGTTCAACACTTCAACGATGATGACGAGCTGAAAGAACATGTTACCACATGGTGGAATACACAGCTGGGCATACAAAAACTTGGGCGGACTGATGACCTCTGCAGTTTTGTCCCCCTAAAACATCCAAACAACAACAACTTGTACCACGTAATGACAAGGCCTACAAAATTTCGGAAGCTATGTAGAAAAGTAAGGTGTAGATTTTTTTCATAATAAATGTTTTTTTGTACACATTTGTTTTATATAACCAAAATGGAAATTACTTTGTGGACATACCACGTACATGTCGCGTATGCATATGCCAATAAAAATCCCAGTTAATATTGCAGGATACGAGAAACAACATATTGGATTACGTTATGCCTTGTTTTGTACGACACTGCATTATGAATCGTGTTACTTTACAAAGAGCGGGTTCACAAAATAATTTACACACCCTGCAGTGTACTTCACCTTGCTACAAGTTGGCAGCACTGTAGCACGTGTTACCACTGAGACGCGAGCGCTGCGCACCATTGACGTAGGAGGCCTTGGACGTTACCTTGCAGTGTTTTATTTATATTTTTTTGTTCTGCGACGGTCAACACAAATGGTCGCTGAAATGCGTGTTCTCTCGAACTTCCAAAGGGGTCAACTCGACACTGCGCAGTTTTTGAGAGCATCTGTGACGGTAACAGCAGCACTGTTCAACGTTCTACTAGCAATAGTATCCACGGTGATGTCAGCGTACACAATACAAGGTGAAACATCATTGCGAAGAGAAATAGTGGGCTAAACCGGAAGTTAACAACCGAAGAGCGTTAAGAATGATTGTCGACAGAAAACACGGAACTACCATGGCAAAAAAGACTGCAAAATTCAACACTCACTTGAGTAAGTCACGACACTTCCGCAGATTTTTGTTATACACTGAGACAGTAGCGCTCCAAGCGGCCGGAATACTACATTTCTGAATACGAAATTCTAAGTATGCGAATAGTGTTTATATTGATTTTAACATACTTTTTACATTACGAAACGTAGATAATACCTTAAAATAGGTCATAACTTAAAAACAACTCTACATTTGTCTTAATTAAGTTTCCTAAGGTCCCTGGCAAGGTACGAATCGGTACATTACAGGATACTTTATTTACCGCTATCTTGTAACCTACAGGCTTCTGCTAAATAATTTAATTTTCTATTAAAAATAAAAAATGGCTAGGAAATACGTGAAGACGTTTCCTTGGGCAGAAAGACGTCGCTTATCTACTAACGAACGTTAAGGTGTCTTCACTATATTTCCAGTCGAATCAGTGAGTTTGAACGTAGCAAACGTATATAAAATGCAATAACTTCAGTACCAAATCAGCTACAACAGTTGTAGCTGAAGGAAACACGTCACAAACGTGGCAATAAAACGACAAAAGCGATGAAACTGTTTTCCAACAGAGACGAAGGCCATTCCACAATTGTTGCTACAGCTGAACCACAAATGGCAAAAATCATCAAAACTTTCCCTTTTTTAAGCTAAAGTAATTACACTGAACATAATATGCACGTTTAAGGAAGACGTATGAGGTGTAAAATTGTGCGAATCATTAGACTCCACACCGAATTTATTCACGTCAAAAAAACTGCCTGTCATAGTAAGAAAAGACCATAATAGAAATTTATTCTCTGATGTTTATAGTCTACTTACTTTCAGCGGAATAAGACTAAAATACACACATATTCGTAAGTACTTGTTCAAGGCGAAGTTGCTGTTTATACCACTGAATCAGTAAAACTGACTGTTTTTACATTAATTTCCTTATTAATACAAGTCTTTTGATATTTTACTAATGTTTGTAACGCAAAAATTGTACTAACTATTTCGTTAAGTACGTACAAAAGAAATTATAAACAAACATAACAACTGTGGTGGCTTTCCCACCGCTAGTGTCGTTGCAGCTGTCAGTTGGTAACAACTTTTATAGCAGTGAGTGTCGCGACTAATTACTGCTTCGGTAAAAAGAGTATGGTGGAACTTAGTAGTCGTGGAAGGGTGCGTTTGCGAAACCGTTCGTAACGAAAACCAACGCAAAGCTGGGAAGGAAGGGCTGCCAACACAGTAAAACCAGGAGAATTTATGACTACAAGAATTCGGAATGGTGTGATTAATTGTCGATTACATTAGTTCCTACAAACAACCGGGTCTTTCTATCAGAAATCCCGAAAGAAGCTTATGATACGGCATGCCTGCTCCCTACATTGGAGTGTGGAAGATGTTCCGTTATGCATTGGGCATCTGTATCGTGGTATTGAACTTTTTTCTGTGATTACTCTCTCTGGTGTGGTAACTGTGGGTGAATACTTCACTATCGTAGACAGCAAACTACCGGGTGATAAAAAAGTCAGTATGAATTTGAAAACTCAATAAATCACGGAATTATGTAGATAGAGAGGTAAAAATTGACACACATGCTTGGAATGACATTGGGTTGTATTAGAAAAAAAAGGAAATTCAAAAAATGACCGATAGATGGCGCTTCATCTGATCAGAAAAGCAATAATTACTATAACAAGTTAAGACAAAGCAAAGATGTTGCTCAATATGTTCACCATCATTCCTCAACAATAGCTGTATCCGAGGAGTACTGTTGTAAACAGCACTGTAAAGCATGTCCTGAGTTATGGTGAGGCATTGGCGTCGGATGTTGTCTTTCAGCATCCCTAGATATTGATAGAGCTGAAGCATTGAATTAAAATTTGTGGTGCGGCCGGGAATCGAACCCGGACCTCCATGCTTACTAGGCAGACGTCTTAACCGTTAGACTACCACACCACTAACGATTAAGGCGCCTCGGAATAGTCTATGTACGATTTCCCTCCACAACACAAACTTTAATTCAGCTTCTTTGTTCCAAAGATAATTGCCACTAATGCCAAGGCTCTCCATGCAGCGGAATAGCACCTCAGCAATGGACATGGTGGAACAATCCTGTTATGGTGATATAAATATCAATTAAATACAATGAAAGAATCCCTGAGACGGATTTTCGTCTCAAATATGTCAGAGACATTATTGATAGAGCTGAAGCATTGAATTAAAATTTGTGGTGCGGCCGGGAATCGAACCCGGACCTCCATGCTTACTAGGCAGACGCCTTAACCGTTTTTTTTTTTTTTTTTTTTTCATTTGAAGTTTTATTTATTTATTTATTTTTTTTTTTTTTTAACCCGTAAAAGAAAATGTAATTATCAACTACGTCATGGCAGGAACACCCCAACTTCTGGGTGGATTACGAAAAACACTATAAAGAAAATTTGAAAAATATTGCCCATATTTTGGATTGCAGACAACTGTGCAATGTCGTTCGTTCAGAAAGTTCCAAAAATCAAGTTCGTGTTTCTCTCCATGTACAAACAAGTAGTGAACCGCATGTCCACATATCCATTTCACAGCGTTTGTCTTCGTTTGTGGGTAATGTCCCGAGTCTGGAAAGAGGAGCAAATGGGAAAGTATATGATGAGGTGTCGTACGGGTAATCAAAGCCAGCATCTGTCGCACTAAGATCCAGACGCCTTCCGCCGATCCGCATACGAGTCGATGTTCGTCCGTGTCCATTACATCACAGGCGACGCACAGTGGTGTGTCTGCGAGGTGAATCCTGTGAAGTCGTGACTGGCACACTTGTTTCCCGTTGACTGTCAGGTACCATGTCGACTGTACGTCAGTGCCAAGGTAAGGAGCACTCACCGAGCGCCAAACGACACTCCAGTTGACGCTGGGATACTTCCCTTCAATCACATTTGGTGATCGGTTCTTCTGAAGAAAGCCGTAGATCGCCTTCGTAGACATCAAGCGTGTCGGCAGTATCGCAGTGTGGATATAGCTCAGTTCGAGGAAAAAGCGGCGGAAGTAAAAGAATGGCGCTGGAACATCTGAAAGCATGATTGGAGCCGATAGAGAGCGCGGTGCAAAGGCCTCCAGCAACAGGCTGGTAAGGCATGTGGGATTACGGCGCCACAACATAATGTGAGAGCTGAGGAAGAGGGCTGTCGCTCTGTCAGGCACATGGTACAGGCCTAGTCCGCCTCTGTTTCTCGGGAGAGTGAGGGTCTCGTATTTTATCTTGAACAGCAAGCCATGGCAAACATAAGAACCCAGTGCAGCTAACATGCGTAATGCCATGGATGGTGGAATGGGTAGGGTTTGTGCAACGTGAGGGATACGTGACGCCACATATATATTAACATACTGTGTCCGCTGTAGAAGGTCGAGAGCCCTGAGACGATGATCGAGAAGACCAGCGCGTAACTGGTTTAGTAGGCGCCGGCAGTTGAGGGCGATCGTACGCCGCATGTCTCCTGTGAAGTCGAGTCCTAAGCATCGGATTGCAGTAGTTACTCGTAAAGGTGCAGCGCTGTCTGCAGGAAGCCCCACACCTATAGGCATGGCACATGATTTTCGGACATTAAGACAGCTGCCAGATGCTTCACCATATGTTCTCACCCACGCCAGTGACTCTCTTACCTCTGCATCGCTGCGTAGAACGAGGACGAGATCGTCAGCATAAGCAGTGCAGCAAAATAGATGGCCACCGAGTGAGATCCCTGACAGCCGCTGACGGAGTCCACAAAGCAACGGTTCCATTGCATAAGCATACAACAATGCAGAGAGCGGACAGCCTTGACGCACCGAACGCTGTATCGATATTGGTTGAGTAAGGCGACCATTGTATAGCACACGGGACGTCGCTCCTCGAAGAAGGCGCATTATGACGTTGACGGTAGTATCATGGTATTTCATATTACGGAGTACCTCTTCCAAGTACTCGTGATCAACTCTATCGAAAGCTTGGCTGAAGTCAAGAGTGGCCAAAAATCCAGGCATACGTTGAGCATGTGCTAGAGCGATTATGTCTCTATATCGAGCAAGGGCGGTGCGGATGTTGTTAACACCACCCAAGGAAGTTTGATCAGGAGAAACCACATATCTTGCCGTGCGTTTGAGCCGTGCAGCCAGAAGTCGAGTAAAGATCTTTGTATCGCTGTTGAGCAATGTCAATGGACGATAATCGCTTATCCTCGATGTTCCATGAGGTTTATGTATGGGAATAACGACACCGTCGAGGAAACCTTCAGGGATCTGCACCTGGGGTGACATAAGGTCCCGACAAATTTCTGTCCACATCGGTGCTATCAAGTGGCGGAATGTTCTATAAAACTCAAGTGGGATGCCGTCAGGACCAGGTGACTTGTTGGTAGATCCTGCTTTGATAGCATCATTGACTTCTTCCTCTGTGACGTCAGCAAGCATATCCAGTTTTTCATCCTCAGGAAGCGAGCCAAATGTAAGTCGGGATACCTCCGCAATGTTATCAGGGTGACGACGGTGTGCAGAGTACAGCGTAGTATAATGCTTGTGAAGGGCATGTCCTATTTCAGCTTGGTTATCGACGCGTCTTCCATCCTCAGTTGTCAGAACAGTTATCAAATTTCTCCGTCGGTGGCGCCTTTCAGCTATCACATGATACATACTTGGACGTTCCTGCGTTAAATCTTCTTGTGTGCGCGCCCTGACCATAGTTCCTTCAAGATGTCGGCGGGAGAGGGCATTGAGCTGTGCCTTTGCTCGATTGACTATCACCTGACGTTCTGGTGAATAAGGCATTGTCGTACATTCTCGGAGGATGGTGAAGTAGAACTCCTGAGTGTGTCTTCGCCATTGCGCGATCTCCCTTCCGTATTTAATCAACGTCTTGCGTAGTGTAGGCTTTGCACATAGGACCCACCACGATATGGCAGACTGAAATCTGTTGCGACGTTGAAGACAAGCCGTCCATGATGTCTCAATTTGTTGCCGACAGTTCAGTGAAGTAAGATGTTTTATGTTCAGTTTCCATAGTCCCTTGCTGCGCCACACCTTTTGTTGGCAGATGTTGACGGTACAAATATATGCTTCATGGTTGGAGAATGCAGTTGGCCAGATTTCAGCAGCCTGAGTGCCACCGACAATGTCTCGGGAGATGTAGACCCGATCAAGGCGACTGGATGAATGGCTAGTGAAATGTGTAAATCCCGGGCGATTGCCATGAACATGCTCCCACGAGTCCACTAGATTGAGGTTCTGAATAATTGTTGCTAGTGCTGCGCACGGAGAGTGGCGTGGCAGTTGGTCTTTGGGCGCCTGGGTGGAGTTGAAGTCGCCTCCTATGATCAAGGAATCTTGCCGACCCACGAAGAGAGGCGTTACTCCCTCAGAGAAGAAAGTAGAACGTTCACGGCGCCGACCTGAACCAGATGGTGCATAGACGTTGATGATTCTTACGCCACCATACGTGAGAGCCATACCTCTGGCATCCGGGAGGTATATAATTTCAGTAGCGTCAATGCCGTCACGTAAGAGGATCGCCACCCCACTACCTGCATGGGAGGCGTGGGAGACGTGTGCTGTAAATCCATGGGGAGCGTAGAAGGCGGCAACAAATACCTCCTGAAGCAGGACAATGTCAACATCCGCAGCGTATATCATGTCGTGAAGTAATGTCAGTTTATGGCGCGCACGAATGTTATTGATGTTGATCGTAGCTATGCGATAAGTTTGAAACGCTGCCATCGTCAGAAGAGCGTGTGACGCACTATGGGGAAGCACATCACTCCAACTGGGATGGGGCCGACGTCGTTTAATGTGTTCCTCCTCCCTCTACACCACCAGAGCAGCCATCTTCTTCAGGAACAGTGTCTTCCCAGTTGATGGGTGCCGCCTCTCCATGATTGGTCGGTAGAATAGGTTCATTGATGGGCATGGAAGTATGATCAGACCCTGGAAGGGACGAAACTCTGTCAGACAGTAGCGATGTAAAATCTTTAGTTGGCTGTTGACTCTTGTGAGATATGGGTGGCACTTCGTCAGGTGTCATGGCATTGGTGGATTGCGCATTGTCGGAAGTAGAGTCGCCATCTTGAACATTCAACTGTTTAAGGCTGTCGTCTGATGAAGTACGGCGCTGTCTCTTCCGTTTCTTTGGTGAACGTTGCTTCCGTACATGCTGCTCCGTGTCGGATGCTGTATGACTGTCGTCTGACATCTGGCTGGATTCCATAACATTAGATGGCGGTACAGTCCCAGTTTCAACTTCCATGGAGTCGGAACAAACGTCTTGTGTTGCTGCTTGGGCATCACCTGTTAGTACTGTGTCCAGTGCTGGTGTGTGGGAGACAGATGCAACTTCCATCTCATCCTCGGGTTGGTTCGACGCTGGTGCGGACTGGATTAGCTTGGGCGTAACAGGCCGCCTAGCCGCGTGCGCGTACGTCAGAGGTAGCGCAGTGGGCGCCGCTGGGCGAGCGTCGTCTCCGATCGGCGTCTGCGTCAGTCTGCGTCGGAGGCACTCTGAACGGACGTGGCCTTCTTGTCCACAACCGGAGCAAGTGCGAGGCTGGCCATCGTACATTACGACAGCCCTACAGCCGGCTATGACGAGGTACGAAGGCACATGCTTTCGAAGTTCAATTTTTATCTGTCGGACGCCGTTGAGGACACGGTACGTTTCAAAGGTCTTCCATGTTTCTGCAACGTGACTAAGTACGTTGCCGTAGGGTTGTAAGGCGGCCACCACCTCGTCCGACGGCACCTCAAACGGAAGTTCGAAAACTCGCAACGTTCTCAGGCCGAAACCTGCATGATCAATCTCGACGGACCCTATATGGCCGTCAGAGTATCGGAACTTGAGTTCATTAGCATGGCGCCGTACTACGTCGGCGCACATCTCTTCGTTCGCCAACTTCATGTACACTGTGGTACTAATGATCGAAAAATGAATTCCTATAACGTCTTGTGGTGGGAGACGCATTTCTTCACGTATAAAATGTTCTACTTCATGCGCTCTCGGTCGTACATGATCAGTAGGGAACGTTAATTTGATCGTAGATTGGCGGTATGAAAACGCCATGTCGGTCGTTGACTGCGGACTCTAAGGCACGCCGCTACGCGGAAGTAAACAAACGGGCGCTCGCTCGCAGCACAACAGGCGGGACGCAGCGGACGTCCTCGCCCCACCGCAGCCGAAAGCGGACTGAACCGTTAGACTACCACACCACTAACGATTAAGGCGCCTCGGAATAGTCTATGTACGATTTCCCTCCACAACACAAACTTTAATTCAGCTTCTTTGTTCCAAAGATAATTGCCATTGTTCCACCATGTCCATTGCTGAGGTCTTCAGTCCGCAGACTGGTTTGATGTAGCTCTCCACGCTACCCTGTCCTGTGCAAGTCTCTTCATCTGAGAATAAGTTCGGCAACCTACATCCTTTTGAATCTGCCTACTGTATTCGTCCCTCGATCTCCCTCTACGATTTTTACCCCACACGCTTCCCTCTAATGCTAATTTAACGATTCCTTGATGTCTGAGAATGTGTCCCACCAATCTATCCCTTCTATTAGTCAGGATATGCCAGAATCTCCTTCTACCCAATTCGGTTAACCACCTCCTCATTAGTTACGTGATCTACCCATCTAATTTTCAACATTCGTCGGTAGTACCACATTTCAATTCCTTCGAAACATTTGTTTGTCTAAACTCCTTATCGTCCATGTTTCACTTGCATACAATGCTACACTCCAGACAAATGCTTTCAGAAAGTACTTTCTAACATTTAAATTAATATTGGATGCCAAAAAATATCGCTTCTTCAAAAACGCTTTTCTTCCCATAGCCATTCTGAATTTTATATCTTCTTTACTTCAGCCATAAGGAGTTATCTTGCTACCCAAATAACAAAACTCAACTACTACTTTTATTGTCTCATTAGCTAATCCAATTCTTTCAGCATCACCTGTCTTTCTGACGCTACATTCCATTAATCTTGTTTTACTCCTGTTGATGTTTATCTTACGCCCTCTTTTCAAGACACTTTTCCATTCCATTCAATTGGTCTTCCAGATCCTTTGCAGTCTCTGACTGAATTCCTATGTCATCTGTAAACTGCAAAGTTTTTGTTTTTTTCTTCCCGAGCTTTAATTCTCTATCTAAATGTTTTCTTGCATTCCTTCACTGCTTGCTCAATGTATAGATTGAACAACTAACAAAGTAAATCACTTAGCCAAACAGCGAAATAAATGCATAGCTGGAAATAATATTAAACACCCATTATTGACACGCAATAAACAATGTTGAGAATACTACGGCAGAAAAATGTAGTTAGTCACTTTGGCTTCCGAAAACTGTAACGAAATGTTCAGTTGCCATGGTAATTATTAACAATTACAGCTACAAAAATTAACAAATGAAGTTAAAAATATTAAAACATTAAAATATACGTCGTTGTAACTCCCTTTAATAACACCGATGTCGCGTTGCTCTGACAGAATTCCTCCATGGAAGAGAAACGAGCAGACTTGGTGGGTACCGTCGGCCTCATTCAGCAAGGTCGCCTTGTTGTTGTTGTTGTGGTCTTCAGTCCAGAGACTGGTTTGATGCAGCTCTCCACCCTACTCTATCCTGAGCAAGCCTTTTCATCTCCCCATAAGAACGACAACCCACATCCACTTGAATCTGCTCACTATACGCGTCTCTTGGTCTCCCTCTGCGATTTTTACCCCACACACTTCCCTCCAACGCTAAATTCACAATTCCTTGATGTCTAAGAATGTGTCCTACCAATCTATCCCTTCTTTTAGTCAAGGTATGCCAGAAATTTCTTTTCTCCCCAATTCGGTTCAGTACCTCCTCATTAGTTACGCGATCCACCCACCTAATCTTCAGCATTCTTCTGTAGCACCACATTTCAAAAGCCTCTATCCTCTTTCTGTCCACACTGCTTATCGTCCATGTTTCACTCCCATACAAGGCAACACTCCATACAAATGCCTTCAGAAAGGACTTCCTTAGGCTTAAATCAATATTCGATGTTAACAAATTTCTCTTTTTCAAAAACGCCTTTCTACCCATTGCCATTCTGTATTTTATATCATCTGTACTGCGACCATCATTTGTTATTTTACTGCCCAAGTAACAAAACTCCTCTACCTCCTTTATTGTTTCGTTACCTAATCTAATTCCTTCAGCATCGCCTGATTTTCTTACACTGCACTCCATTACCCTAGTTTTGCTCTTGTTAATATTCATCTTATATGCACCTTTCAGCACACTGTCCATTCCGTTCAATTGCTCTTCCAGGTCCTTTGCTGTATCTGACAGAATTACTATGTCGTCGGCAAAACGCAATGTTTTTAATTCTTCGCCCTGAACTTTAATTCCTTCTCCAAATTTCTCCTTGCTTTCCTTTATAGCTTGCTCAATGTACAAATTGAACAACATTGGGGAAAGGCTACAACCCTGTCTTACTCCCTTTCCAACCACTGCATCCCTTTCATGCCCTTCAACTCTGACAACCGATGTCTGGTTTTTGTACAAGTTGTAAATAACCTTACGCTCCCTATATTTTACTCCTGCTTGCTTCAGAACTTTAAAGAGTTTATTCCAATCAACATTGTCAAAAGCCTTCTCCAAATCTACAAAAGCTAGAAATGTTGGTTTGCCTTTTCTTAATCTATCTTCTAGGATAAGCCGTAAAGTGAGTATTGCCTCCCGTGTTACTACATTTCTCCTGAACCCAAACTGATCTTCCCCGAGGTCGGCTTCTACCAGCTTTTCCATCCTTCTGTATATAATCCGTGTTAATATTTTGCAACCATGACTTATTAAACTGATGGTTCTGTAGTTTTCACACCTGTCTGCACCTGCTTTCTTTGGTATGGGGATTATAACATTTTTCTTAAAGTCTGAGGGTACTTCACCTGTCTCATACATCTTACACACAACGTGAAACAATTTTGTCATGGCTGGTTCTCCCAGAGACTTCAGTAGCTCTGACGGGATATCATCTACTCCAGGGGCTTTGTTTCGACTTAGATCTTTCAGTGCTCTGTCAAATTCATCTCTCAGTATAGTATCTCCTATTTCATCATCATCTACATCATCTTCCCTCCCTACAATAATGTCTCGAAGTTCATTTCCTTTGTAGAGCCTCTCTATATACTCTTTCCACCTTTCAGCTTTCCCTTCTTTGCTGAGAACTGGTTTTCCATCAGTGTCCTTGATATTCATAGAGCTGTTTTTCTTATCGCCAAATGTTTCTTTTATTTTCCTGTAGGCTGTATCTATTTTTCCCCTATTTATACATTCTTCTACATCCTTGCATTTGCCTTCTAGCCATTCCTGCTTAGCCATTTTGCACTTCCTGACAATCTCATTTCTTAGTCGTCTGTACTCCATTTTGCCTGTTTCATTTACTGCATTTTTATACTTTCTCCTTTTATCGATTAAATTTAGTATCTCCTGTGATATCCAAGGATTCTTTGTAGGTCTTGCCTTCCTACCTATTTTGTCCTCTGCTGCCTTCACTATTTCATCTCTCAATTTTACCCATTCCTCCTCAACTGTTTTATTTTCCTCTGTTTCTATCAATTGTTGCCTGAAGCTCCCTCTGAAATTCTTAAGAACTTCGGGTTCCTTCAATTTATCTAGGTCCCATCTCCTTATTTTCCTACCTTTCTGTAGTTTCTTCAGTTTCAGCCTACAGTTCATAATCAACAAGTTATGGTCAGAGTCTATGTCTGCCCCTGGGTATGTTCTACACTTCAAAACCTGGTTCCGAAATCTATGTCTTACCATTATAAAATCTATCTGGTATCTCCCCGTGTCTCCTGGTCTCTTCCACGTATACAACCTTCTTTTGTGATTCTTAAACCAGGTGTTTGTTATAACTAAATTATGTTCCGTGCAAAATTCTACCAGGCGGCTTCCTCTTTCATTCCTTTTGCCCAGACCATATTCACCCACTATCTTCCCTTCCCTTCCTTGTCCTACTACCGAATTCCAGTCTCCCATAACAATTAAGTTTTCCTCTCCCTTAATTGTCTGAATAATTTCCTTTAGCTCCTCATATATTTCTTCGATCTCCTCATCATCGGCAGAGCTAGTTGGCATATAAACCTGTACTACTGTTGTCGGAGTTGGCTTCGTATTTATCTTGACAATGATAATTCGATCGCTGTGCTGGTCATAGTAGTTTACCCGCATTCCTATTTTCTTATTCATTATCAATCCTACTCCTGTGATACCCCCAACTGATTTTGTATTTATAATCCTGTACTCACCTGACCAGAAATCCTGTTCATCCTGCCACCGAACTTCACTAATCCCCACTATATCTAACTTCAACCTATCCATTTCCCTTTTTAAATTTTCTAATTTTCCTACTCGATTAAGGGCTCTAACATTCCACGCTCCGACCCGTAGAATGCCAGTATTGTCTTTCCTGATGATCACATCCTCCTGAGTAGTCCCCGCCCGGAGATCCGAATGGGGGACTATTTTACCTCCGGAATATTTTACCCGAGAGGATGCCATCATATGTTCATATAGTAGAGCTGCATGTCCTCGGGGAAAAATAACGGCTGTAGTTTCCCCTTGCTTTCAGCCGTTCGCAGTAGCTGTGTGGCAAAGTCACTTTAGCTGATGTTACAAGGCCAGCTCAGTCAATCATCCAGACTGTTGCCCCTGTAACTACTGAAAAGGCTGCTGCCCCTCTTCAGGAACCACACGTTTGTCTGGCCTCTCCACAGATACCCCTCCGCTGTGGTTGCACCTACGGTACGGCTATCTGTATCGTTGAGGCACGCAAGCCACCCCACCTCGGCAATGTCTGTGGTTCATGGGAGTGGAGGTCGCCTTAATAATTATTATTAGTTGAGGGCCTTGTATCGTCTCGTCAGCTGCTATGGCCGCTAGCTGGTCACACCGGTTTCACGGTGATGCATTTAAACGCTACAGCCGCCTGACACTTCAAGGACTCGCAGATAGTTGCTGTGCTGGGTTAAACGGTTACTCTGCGCTATCGGTTATAACGGGTTGTCGCTATTTTTTCTACCAAATAATTTTAGCGGTTAAAAAACTTTGTCATCTATTTCTGTTAGCATACTCACCAGATAAGTGGACAGTACGTTTAAGTAAGTAGGTGGAATATATGAGTTTATCTGCTATCGTTGTTGTGATCTTCACTCAGCAGACTGGTTTGATGCAGCTCTCCACGCTACCCTGTCTTGTGTAAGCCTCTTCATCTGAGAATAAGAAAGGCAACCTACATTCTTTTGATTCTGATTACTGCATTCGTCCCTCGGTCTCCCTCTTCGATTTTAACACCACACACTTCCTTCTAACGCAAAGCTGACGAATCCTTGATTTCTCAGAATGTGTTCCATCAACCTATCCCTTCTCTTAGTCGAGATATGCCAGAAGCTCCTTTTCTCCCCAGTTCTGTTGAGGACCTCCTCATTACTTCTACTCATGTAATCTTCGTCTGTAGTTCCACATTTCAAAAGCTTCTATCACCTTTTTGTCTGAACTCCTTATTGTCCATGTTTCACTTCCTTACAATGCTACAATCCAGACAAATGCTTTCAGAAATGACATACTAACATTTAAATTAATATTGGATGTCAACAAATTTCGCTTCTTCGGAAACACATTTCTTCCCATTGCCATTCTGCATTTTGTATCTTCTTTAGTTCGGCCATCACAAGTTATTTTGCATCCCAAAATAACAAAACTCAACCACTACTTTTATTGTCTCATAACCTAATCTAATTCCTTCAACACCGCCTGATTTTCTAACACTATATTCCATTACTCTTGTTTTGCTCTTCTTAATGTTCATCTTATATCCTCCTTTTAAGAATGTGTCCATTCCTTTGTGTATCCATCTTGCTTTGATGAATGTAGGGACGACGGCGTTCTATAATTGTTAAAAATGATAAACCTTCAGCCGTTATTTTTGGATTTATTCGACTAGTTTCGAGAATACACTATTCTCTTCTTCAGACCCTTTAAGAATCTATGAGGTAGTGCATACTAGCCCTCCGTTGCGTGTATTGCGTATCAAGCTATCATTTCGACATGTAACCGGCTACATTCATGTGGTATAGAGATCCATGAAGTGTTCCTATTCTGCTTTATTGTGGTTTGAAACCACTGGAGTGATTAGTCAAATGCATCCGCCATATTGATCGGAGGGTAATTGTGGTTTTTCGAGAGATTCTTTTTCATTGCACTACAAACTAAACTCGGACAGCGTCACATAGCATCCGTAAACAGTAATATCACTTTTTCTGTTTAGTAAAACAATTAAAGAGCTTGCTGTCTCCATTTTAGTATTGAAAGCGACATCTGATGTTTCTGACCCGACTCACATGACGGAGTTTCGAAATTATAAGAAACAGCCTTAGTCGTTTATTACTGAAAGCAGCCACTGAGTGTTTTCAACAATGAAGGGCATCTGATACTCCTAAAACACTTGTAGTAGTAAAGCTAACGTGATGCCTCCAAAGTTACGAATATTAATGGGATGATTATCACCGAGCTTTGGGAAGTTTCTGTATCTGAGTAAAAATTATGTAATATTTTCAATTACGTATATCGGAAATAATGAGGTTGACTTGAAAATATTGAGCTTGAGATAATCAGTCCTGGGTCGAGGAACAGAAAATCAATCGAAAAAGCTTCTATAATTCATTCGGCCAGAGAATATACGTTGAGTGTAGTGTCTGAAAAATTTTACAAAATCAAATGTTCAAATGTCTGTAAATCTATCGGACCAAACTGCGTGGTCATCAGTTAAACTACTTAAACCTAGGTAAACTAACCTAAGGACAACACACCCATGCCCCACGGAGGACTCGAACCTCCACTGCGAGCAACCGCGCGCTCCGCAGCGAGGCACTTTAGACCGCTCGGCTACTCCACCGCGGCAAATTTTACAATGATGGAAAAATTATTTCGAGTTTTTGTAGGATAAAATGATTATTGCTTTCATTAAAGTAGATATTAAATTAAGTAAACAACCAATGTTTTCAGACGATTCGATAGATGTCGATAGAAACAGTGTTTTCGTCCTCTACTTTCACATAAAATTATACAGTAACGAGTTATTGACCGAAAGTAAAGTATGAACATCTCCTAACTACTAAAATAAAATAGTTTAACAGCTTACATACCGTTACTTTAATTTTAATAGCTGTAATGTGACTCATAGTACGCTACCTTTATCCCATCATCGTTCGAGACTAAGGAAAGCGAAAGTGAAGTCACACGTCTATGTATATCTCTACAGCAGGTGTAGATGTAATTTCACGGGATCGCTCCTTCGTGCATTGTCCGTTAACAAGTATTTCACAGTCGTGCAAGCATTATAATGACATCAGTATTTTTTTTCCAAAAATAAATGCATGCAAGAAAAATTACATTATTATCGATAAATAAAATAAATCTTGGCTAGAATATTGGACTTTTAATCGCACACATTTCAATCAGTGTCTCGAGGAATTCAGCTATTGGGATGTGGAGAACACCTAAAAACCACACCCTCTCACGTCGGCTATAGCGTTGGCCGCACTCGAACCTGGGCCTTTGCGCTTCCCCGCCCCTGAAGAGGGCGCTTTAACAAGCAATTTATTTTCTTTTGTTATAGTTTATCGGGTAGATCCGTTACATGCGTACATCGGATCACTGCGTTCTATGTTGATCGATGAGTCCTTGGCTGAGAATTTTATTACAGAAGCTCTATGACCGAGTGCGTTGAGCTACCGTGCCAGCGACAAGCTCCACTATCCACGTAGTTAAAATGGACACGAGAAATGTACGTCTATATAGTAATTCACCCCTCTTGGGCCTCCCTTCTTGCTGACGGTTATGATCAGTACTGTTTTCAGATAGTGTCATTTTGTTATTGGTACCACGAAAGACAGTAGGAACTGCAATACGATCTTTCTGTGTAAGGAATATTGGAAAAACGAATTTAGGCTTTCGGCTCTCTGTCATCCCCATCAAACTACACTACCGGAAATAAATAAGTACAACGTCATAGTTTTACAATTCAGTCAAGATTGATTACTGAAGCATTGCATATTGAGTGCATGAAATGATTACATTTTTCAGTGTGGTGTCGTACAAGTACAAAGTGCGTGCCACGTACTTTCGCCGCGCGCCGCCATGCAAGCACGGCGTGGCGTTCTTACGACGTCGGCCACGAGCGCCCTCTGCTGCAACCCCGCTCGCGGCCATCACTGAACTGTATCGGCCACTTGGCAATAGGACAGGCACTAGATAAGACTCATCAGTAGGCAGGCCTCTACCTAGTGTTCAGTGTGGAAAGCATTCCACTAGTCTCAAAGTATTGTAATATTTCTACTGAATATATATCTTGTAGTAATCTAGCTTAGTGTTTCTAGTTTCTGCTGGCTCACTGGCTGGTCACCCCAGACTTCGCATCCGCATCCACGTGCATCCTATTTCCCTGTGTCGGTCTCTCTCCACTCGGCCACCGACACCCAGGTCAACCGGCGGCGACGAGACACGAAATTCAGATCAATAGTTTTTTTATTTTTTTTTTAATTTTTTTTAATGAGACTTAACTACGGGGTCATCAGTCCCTAAACTTACAAACTACTTATGAACTAGCGTGGGATTCGAACCCCCGACCGTAGTGGCCGTGCAGACCGTGACTGGAGATCTATAGCTCAAGCGGGAATGGGGTACCAGGTGTGAATCCATGATTAAACACCCATAGTATTGGTGTAGCCTTCACTGGCGCTGATTCTGACATCCATTCGATCACTCAGATGTAGAACACACTATTGGGATACGTCACTCCACGTCTGATCGACCTGCTCACGTAGTTGTGCAAGAGTAGTTGTAGGTTAAAAAGTTAGTCGTATGGCATGAATGGCTGTGAGGCCGCCTAATTGGAAAGGGTTTTCCTATTCTCCGCACCCGGAGGCACCTTTCCCCCGCGAAGTATGAGAACTGTGTGCTGAAGTGTCTGTGTGAAGTGTAATGGGTTCGTGTGTAGTGTCGTGTTGCAGGTGATTTATTAATTATTTATTTATTTTATTATTTACTGTGCTGTCTTTTACAATGACCTGTTATCTAGATGCCAAAACAGGTCGTATTTTGCACAGGTAATTGATTTTTTACACTGAATAATTTCTTCTTATAACTAGTTTAATTTAACAATATACAGCTTAACTAACTTATGAAGTAAAACTATAAATAATAATTAGAAAAATTAATTAAATAATACATGTCATTTTAAGAAGAAGAATTAAGGACTAGAGCGAATACAGACGTTTATGTTGAAAAACACAGTGAATGAATAACATTAATTTATTTAATAGAAGAAGGTGATAGGAGAGAGAAAGATGGAGAGGATGGAGTCCGACACTTTGTGATGCTTGAGCGTCGAGGACTTGGCATTCCTATCAAGTCGTCAACCCTCATCCATCGTTAGTATTATCTATAACAGTTTAACAGGTTTATAGTGCTGTTTTAACGGCGACAATTTCGTATTTGTCTTTACTACTATAGTTACTTTAATTATTGTCTATTAAAATGATGATCGCTGTCCGCGTCCTGTGTCCGTGTTGGTTTCTGTATCAGCGTCCGTGTTGTTCTCCGTGTCGTGCTCTCGATTTCGCTTCCTTTGCTGGTACACTCTATGCACTGTGTTTGCTCGCTGCATATGTTGTTGCCTTCTGTATGGTCTATTTTGTTTGTATTCATCACATGTCGCGTGCGAGATTTTATCTATTAGTATAATGAGTGTTGTCCATTGGTCCTCTTGTCTTATGGCCTCGTATATTTGTTGTTCTGTGTGAGCACATAGTGCTGGTAATGTGTCTCTGAGGTGATTGTAGGTCCCGCATAATAAGACAACGTGTTCGGGAGATCCCCTCTCCCCACATGTGCAGTATGGTGTTTATCTAAGACTGACGCGGTGTAAGTACGTAGGATGAAGGCCGTGTCAAGTCAAGAAGTGAACCATGCCGCGGCTGGGATCGACATGTTTCATTCTTAGTCTCTCCGCTATGTCGGAGAAGAATGAATGGACCCTCTGACCCTTGTCTCCCATTCCTGCTGCCAGGAATCAGTGGGTGATGGGAGGAGACGGTGAAACACCGTGCGACACATATCCTACTCCTCTCAAAAAGCACCAAGAGGGCCGCCGAGCTGAACGCCCCCATCCGACGGACGGATCACCATTAATAGTACCCCATGCCCTCACTCCATGAGACAATGAGGAGAGGTTTGGAATTTCATCCAGGACATTGGCGCAAAGACTGGTGATCAGGGACTTTGCACCACCACCCCTCCTTTCCTCACTGCCGTAAGGCAAAGGGAAAAATTGTCAACAGCACATGACGCACCCGGTCGGCTTCCCATGAAAGTGCTGGCCACGCACGACGTTCCTTAACGTTAGTGATCTGGCGGGAACTGGTGTATCCACTTTTTTCTTCAACTCCTGTCCAAAAAACAGCTAAAAAAATACTACTCCCTTGAGACCAGAACCACGGACCAAAGCCACTTCTCTGTGTCAGGCAACTACTTTACCTTTTTTTGTTATTTGTTGTTGTTGTTGTGGTCTTCAGTCCGGAGACTGGTTTGAAGCAGCTCTCCACAATACCCTATCCTGAGCAAGCCTCTTCATCTCCACATAAGAGTGACATCCGACATCTCTCTGAATCTGTTTACTGTATCCATCTCTTGGTCTTCCCCTGCGATTTTTTCCCCATACACTTCCCTCCAACGCTAAATTCACAATTCCTTGATGTCTAAGAATGTGTCCTACCAATCTATCCCTTCTTTTAGTCAAGGTATGCCAGAAATTTCTTTTCTCCCCAATTCTGTTCAGTACCTCATTAGTTACGCGATCCACCCACCTAATCTTCAGCGTTCTTCTGTAGCACCACATTTCAAAAGCCTCAATCCTCTTCCTGTCCGCACTGTTTATCGTCCATGTCTCACTCCCATACAAGGCAACACTCCATACAAATGCCTTCAGAAAGGACTTCCTTAGGTTTAAATCAATATTCGATGTTAACAAATTTCTCTTTTTCAAGAACGCTTTTCTACCCATTGCCATTCTGCATTTTATATCCTCTGTACTGCGACCATCATTTGTTATTTTACTGCCCAAGTAACAAAACTCATCTACCTCCTTTATTGCATCGTTTCCCAATCTAATTCCTTTTCTTAAAAAAAAAAAAAAAAAAAAAAAAAAATCTTTTCATTCTCCACTCCGAGGAGTGGAGCGGGCTGTTTGAGACCCGGCCCATAAAGAGTCGCGGTTCTATTCAGCCAATTATCAGACAAGCTGATAGTGGGGCAAAGGGGATCCCAATTGGGAATAAGTGGGAGGGGCTTACCAGCTCCGGCATACGCCTTACAACCAAGGAAAACCTTGGTCAGAGCCGGGGGATTGGGAGCAATTTAATTTATCTCCGGGACTTGCCCCGGACTAAAAATGGATTATCGAGAGAACACGAATGCACTCACGACAATCAAGGATCGGACGCCCGAGTTAATCTCGTAGAGATCGGCTCGACCAACAGTGGACAAGCATCTCCCTGCAGGAACCGGTAGACGGGTGCACATGGCGTTCTCGCAGTTATGTTCAAATGTTTGTTAAGCTTATGGACTTAACTACGGGTTTATCAGTCCCTAAACTTACAAACAAAGACGGCCAAATATTCATGCCCGAGGGGGGATTCGAACCCCCCGACCGCGCAGTTATGTCACTGTGGTAGTATTAGTTGCCGTACGGGTCTGAAACCGTTATCAGTACAACTACTATCCCCCAGGCTGCACCTGGCGTCATCGGCAAAATCGTCGTCGTCTTTAACGGTGTAATATATTTTTTTTTCCCCCCCCCCGGCAGTGCAGTCAAGAACATGGTGGTGCCACATGCCAACCGCACGCAGCTGGTGACTCAGCGGGAAATCAGTGACTAGGCGAATCAGCGGTGACGTTAAGATCTTACAATTCCAGAGCCGCGTAAACGACGATAATGTGCGTGTTTCTCCTGCAACCCACGCGTCTGCAAGTGCCGGGAGCGTGTGCTGCGTTGTCGTGTGTGTGTGTGTGTGTGTGTGTGTGTCGCTTACTCAGAGCGGCGTAGGCCGGCCGACTTCCTCATCAAGCGCCTGTGCTCTGGACAGAGACAGAGAGATGCCACGCGCCAGCTGCGGCCACTGACGCCGGGCCAGATGGGAACCGGGAGGGAACGCCCCACGTGGGTGGCCACTGTAGCAGGGGGCAGATATGGACCGCCGTGCCAGTCATGCGGGGGCGAGGCCCTAGATTGGACCGGCCGAGATTTCCAGATTGAGACAGATGGTCAGGCCAGCCAAGCGATGGCCGGGGGTACACGCTGGAGGGCTGCACACGGCAGCGACCGGGAAATTTATAGCACGACAGGTTTCATTGTCTCTGTGACTCGACATCGCTACAACGATTTCAACTTATGCCGGAGGTAGCGTTAAAGCGAAATGCTACTGAAAAATTACCGACAATTCGAAAAAAAAAAAAGACAAAAATCCATAGAAAATTTAGTATCATGTATTGTGAGGCAACCAAAAATTTCTACACCAAAAATCATACCTGCCAACTCTCCCGATTTAAGCGGGAGCCTCCTGATTTTTCGCTTTTTCTCCCGCCTCCTGATTTTGCCATTATTTCTCCCGATTTTTAGCTTTTAACCTGAAACCCAAAATTCTATTTTCCGCCAATGGTCAAAAGTCCTTTGTTCATTTATCAGTTAGAAATAAATACGTATCGAAATTCATAGAAATTAGGAGTTGCTCTTATATAATGATTGTTTCTGCTCTTTGCACTTATTTGCAAATACACATGTAGTGTTTCGAAGTTGTGCTGTTTTTGAATGTAATGTTTCGTCAGTGTACGTAAGTGAAATTACTTCAGTGGTTTTTTAATCGCTGTTAACCTTTTGATTGGATAGTTAGGGGCATTAGTTTCATACGCGAATTGCAGAAAACAGGCAATTTTCGTGTAAACAGCTGGTTTACGTGATTATAGGTTTTCAATTCGGTGGTAGGTGGTCCAGTATGGTAAGAAATATAATCAATTTTTAAACAGTTTTCGGAACATTTTTTTTCTATTTTGCACTCTTTGCCTATGTGATATTTCCACATCACGTGGTGGAAAAAGCAATGTACCGAAATAGTGCAGAGTAACAATAAAAGACTGAAATTGCTGAAAAAAGTGAAAGTGATCATTCGATACAAGCAGAGAGCTTACTTACATTGTTTATTATAGAGTACGGTTTACCAATTAAATACGACTGTGGGTCATTTGTTCCATAACATGTTCCCAGGTAGCAGTATAGAACAAATAGCTGTGAACTTTGTTTTGATCTAAAAAATCAATCACTTTACCTTGACTGCCTACAAAATATAAGGATGTAATCAACAATTGGGTTAACGCAAGGTTTTTTTTTTTTTTTTTTTTTTTTTTTTTTTTTTTTTTTTTTTTTGTAGCTATTATGTAGCGTTATGAGATCATAGGAAAGGACTAAAATCAGTTATCTTAAGGCTTATAGTAAAGTGCACCGCAGTTTTTGATAGAACATATCTCCTAATTTTTTGAGGAATCTCCCGATTTTCTAAACTGGATCTCCTGATTTTTGCATTTTGAAGGTTGGTAGGTATGCCAAATCGATATGGCCACGGAAAAGCAGACACTTGGCAACACGAGTTCCTACAATCCTGCGAGAGGCTGCGCAAAACGATTCTGAATAATATTAATAGTTTCGTGTGGCTCACAAGGTCAGGCCACGACGTTTGGAACGCGGATTTACTACAAACTTCGCACACTCGGAGTACTCCATGAGGACAACAGAATGTGTAAGCAGTAGCGCGTACTTCTCAAGCGGTATTGAAAAAATCGCAAGATAATTTCGGTCGGCCGTCAAATATGTACCATATGAACCTGTGCGTGGCCGTTTTTGTCACGAAGCGGCGGCAGCCGAGTGCTTGACGGGCGCCCTGGCCTAACGCGCCCAGTCAGGGGGCGAAACGCCCTCTGTAATATAACATGCTCAGGGAAATGATCAACGAACGACCAAGGGCGAACTGAACTGGCGTATAGATCTACCTAAAAAAAGAAGAAGAAGAAGTGGTTAGCGTCCGAGCCCCGTACTCGTTGGTCGTTGGTGCTGGATCCAGTCCTGTTCGACACCTATTTTTTTCTAGTCATATTCGTTACTATTTATATTACAATTGATATAACGAGAAAAATAAGTATAATCAGATGTAATTTTATTAAATTTATAATGTTATTTGGCAGTATACAAAGTTAACAATTTTCGCTTCTTTAGAAACGCTTTTCTTCCCAAAGCCATTCTGCATTTTATATCTTTTTTACTTCGGCCGTCAGAAGTTATTTTGCTATCCAAATAACAAAACTCATCTACTACTTTTATCGTTCTATTAGCCTACATAATCTAATTCATATGATGTCGCCTGATTTTTTGGCACTACATTCCATTCGTTTTACTCTTGTTAATGTCGTTTATATTTTCTTTTCAAGACACTGTCCGTCCCATTCAATTGCTCTTCCAGATCTTTTGCGGTCTCTGACACAATTACTGTGTCATCGGCAAACCGCAATGTTTTTATTTCTTCTCCCTGAACTTTAATTCCCTCTCCAAATTTCTCCTTCAATTCCTTCACTGCTTGCTCAGTGTACAGATTCAACAACATTGGGGAAAGGCTACAACCCTGTCATACGCCCTTCCCAACCTTTGCGTCCCTTTCTTGCCCTTCGACTCTAATAACCGCTGTCTGGTTTTTGTATAGGTTGAATATAACTCTTTGCTCCCTGTATTTTACCCCTGCTACCTTCAGAATTTGGAACAGTGTATTCCAGTCGACATTGTCAAAAGCTTTCTCCAGATCGACAAACGCTAAAAATGTAGGTTTCCCTTTCCTTAGCCTATCTTCTAAGATAAGTCGTAATGTGAGTATTGCCTCCCGTGATCCTACATTTCTCCTAAATCCAAACAACAGTTACAAACAAAATACCTTTACTGGCCTTCAAAGTAGTCGCCGTTGGCTACGATACACTTCTGACATCGGTTCTACAGCTGTTGGAAACTGACATCATTCTTGTGGAATCGCCCGAAGCACTGAGGTCACGCATTGTTGGATCTCTGCAACCACTCACGCACACTGTTTACTCACTACCTCAACACCATACACTTGCACTAACATCCCACGTCTCTCCGTCGCCCTTTTGCCTAATTTGAAACAAAACTTGATGTTAACCCGTTGCTCCATTACTCCATTTTGTGCTCCATGTTGCAATGACACGACTTCTCACACTGGCCCTGTTACCTGGGTCGCAGCGTGTACCACCGCTTCTCTTCAGTGCTTTGCACGATAGGGGGCGCTTGTTGACATGTCCCTCAAGTCTTGGTATTAGGTTTTTCAATCCACGAAGTGAAAAAAATAAAAATGCTAGTACAGTAGCTTTATATAATAATGTATCTCACTGTCTCTGGAAAATTTATTAAAATGTAACATTACCAGCTTATGAAATTAAGAAGAGTGACACGGGCAATAATGGATTAATTACCACACGCTCACGATAGATACAGACTAAAACAGACAGTTTCTTTCGTTTTGTGGCGTAGTGCCATCTCATTGGGTGCCTGAATTTTAATATTCTTTGTCACCAGGTATAACCGTACTATATTGGACAAGTAATACTTTCACGGATGACAGAATATTACACATTCCTGCAGCTCGCGAGGAAACCGCTGCGAACACACAATATTAGCAACAGAGCGGAAGTTTCGCAATTAATTCTGTTGGATTGGAGATGAAACATACGTACAGTGCTACAACACTAGTAAATTTAATGTCAAAGCACGAACTGCGGGAAAGGAATCCGAGGAAAACTCGACTAATGAAACAATATTTCATATTTGTGACGGATTTCACAAAACTCAGGAGCAAGCGCATTCCGCTATAATTAGTTACGTCAAAAGGTAGTAACATTTCGGCATTTATGTGAACGAAACAACAAATATCGCTCTGGATGAAACCAAAGCTTTGTCAGATACAGTTTTAAAATGTAATTTTTCCGTCTTTTAGCTGTTTGGAGTAATTGGAATTGTACGATATATGATGTGAAATGTCGTTATTGAACTGTCTGCCGCTGATTTTCTATTAGTCGGAAAATTAACTGCATCTACCAATTTTCTGTATCGCAGACAATGGTTTAATTGAACTTCTTCACGTCTAGCAGGGATTTCAATTGCTGAATAATAACTGCTGCATACTAGCAAAGAGGTAGACGTGGAAATTAATTCTGTTATATTCATCACAAAAAGAGCGTCAAATATTTTTAAATTTGAGGCAACCTGTGACATCCTTCAACAGAGTGATTTGATTGAAACTGTACAGAAGGTAACTTCATGTTGCTAAGTAGAAATAGGATGTTTTTCTGTGTAACGTTAGCCACTTTTTGTTCTTAAAACAAAACGATATTCTTAATTAAATGTGCGTAGATTACAACAGAACATTAAATAAACAGTCCTGCAACGCACCGTTTCTTACTTAGAAGACTAAAGACAGACAAATGTTTTACTTAATGGTGATTTTTATGGCTCTAAATAATACGCCTGTGAGAAAAGTAATGTTACAAACCAACAGAAACGGTACCCTTCGCACATATCTTTTGCCACGTCAAGTAGGGTCGGCGTTGCTTGTTTAGATTCTTCCATAAATGTCTCTCCAGGTAAGGTGGCTCTCCCGTAGGCAGTTTAATGCGCCTCTTTCAACTGAGAAAGAAAGTGAGAGTCTTCTAGACTGAGAATGACTTCGCTTCGGGAGAGAAGTTGTGTGACGATCGTTGCCTAATGAAGTCGGCGTATTTAGCCGATATTTTTACAAAACTTAATTATTTATGTCTGTCCATCCAAGAAAAAGCAGTGCCTATTTTTGATGCAAATGCCACTGTCAGTGGATTTAAAAAGAACCTAAAGTTTTGGGCAAAGTCACTCAAAGATAGAAGCCTGGATAGTTTTCAAATGTTCAAATGTTTGTTAAGCTTATGGGACTTAACTACGGGGTCATCAGTCCCTAAACTTACAAACTACTTATGAACTACTTACTAACTAGGACGGCACAAATATCCATGCCCGAGGGGGGATTCGAACCCCCGACCGTAGTGACCATGCTGACCGTGACTGGAGCGCCTCAGTCACCTCGGCCACCGCGGCCGGCTGGATAGTTTTAGAATGACAAAATTCTTCAGAGATGAACTCGAATCGGAAATTTCTGAGGATTTCGTAACTGAGTTCTGTTTGCTTGATATCGTTAAACCAGTGGCGTATCCACCCTAGACCTTGCTGCACAGCCTGCCCTATGAGTAAAGCCCCCCCCCCTCCTCAGAACACGATCCTGGATACGCCACTGCATTATATTTTCCAGACATGTTGCAAGAAAACACCAAAGAAAATGTTTGGTTTGTAAATCCGTATTCTGTATCAAAAAAGCTCTTTGACGTCGTAAAAGTATGAATGCTTGCTAGATTTGGCATCAGATACCGAGATAATCGCAAAGTTTCAAACTAAGCAGTCAGTCTCGGCATTTTGGTGTACGCTAAAGGACGAGTTTAAAATCTTATCAGATAAAGCTAAACTTATTCATTTCTCAGCCACATATTTATGCGAATCGGGGTTTTCTGCATATGTTTCAACTAAAAATACAGATCCCGTCTCAATGTAGTGCAAGATATTCGGTTGCAACTGTCTAGATGTAGTCTCATTGTGCAAAGTAAAAGTCTCATTCTTCTCATTTTCCTAAACCAAGGAAAGCTTGTAACTATGTCTTAAATACCTATTTTTCTGTGTGTGTGTAAAAAGTTGTGGATCTACAATACTTGTTCTGCTGAATTTATTCGTTACGGTTTTTTGTATGTGCGTGAAGTTCTGTGTAATGTGAAATTGTGGATAAAATGATCATTTACAGTGATTAATCTTAATGTGTGTGTGTGCTTAAATCGTGAAATCACCTTGCTTTCTCAATAATACAGTCACAGAAGTTACGACATGCAGTAGATATCTGCCACGTAAAATTTAATGCTCCGCCTTTAGTTCCACTTTTTAAAGGTACTCCGCGACTCAAAAAGTTTGAGAACCACTGGCCTATGCAACCTCTTCTCAATTATCCTTTCGTTAATGTTTATTATGTAGGACATTCCTTACTGCTTTCCTTTTTTATATGGGAACCAGCATGGTATATTGCCTCTCAAAGGATGTGGCACTGTTTCTCTTTTCCGAATCTTTTTCATTAAACCCTAGAGAATATCTGTGCCCTCCTAGACGTTTCCAAGCTTCTATTGGGATTTGGTCTGCACCTATGGCCTTCCAATTCTTCATTTTCTTTATCGCTTATTCTACTTCTTCTGTATTTTGCGTCAGTCCGTACTTTACCTCTCCAGTCTCGTACTTCTCTCGCACATTCTCCTCATTCAATAAATTATTCCAGCCACCTATTCAGGATTTTCTCGTGGTCGTGTAATACTATTCATTCTTCATACTTAATCAGCTTCATCGACGTTTTTCTTTGGACGCCTTATCTCTTGCTGTAGCAATCGGTAATAGCTGCCTTTTATCCTGTTCCGATCTTCACACACCCCTGAATTCCAGACGTGACGCGAAGTATCTGACGAGGTATGCGCCTATTTTATGAGTTTCAGTTATTAAACAGTGCTATTAAGGACGCTACAGAAATATAAAGGTCACAGATGGTGATAAGGCTATTAATTTATTAACGCGTTTTGAAACAGTCATCATCTGCAAGTTTACAACCATCAGTATGGTGCTACAAAAAGCAGTATTATTAAAAGAAATAGACGTGATACACTGTAAATACAGAGATTCAAGTCCATACCTAGGTCTGGGGTAAAGTTTTATACTAATCGTATATCGTAATGTCCCTGATGATCTATACTAAAACAAAGCTGCAAACAGCATCGTCGCGTCGAGGTAAACGAAAGATGTCAGCAGGTGGCACTAGTATACAAGTTAAGAAAGTAAAAGTACAAACTTATATATATATATATATATATATATATATATATATATATATATATATATATATAAACAGTAAAAAAGTAACTAAAAGTTATCATAAGCAATTTAAAAAATTAAAGGGGATCCTGATGAAAATGTGGCTACGAAAGGTTATTGCATGCAGCTCCCGCTGTTATAGGCATATACCTGTGACGGTCAGCAATGGCGCGTCGAGAATAGGAGGGTGGGAGATAGGACGATATTCAAATGGGAAAAGATTAGTGAAATGTGTCAGGTATTATGAAATGTAATGACCGTAAGCTTGTCATGGTATAAAAAATGACTGCGTTGTTTTAGTAGGCTTACAAAAAAGTGATGTTCAGTTGAATGCATCACGTCAAAAACGAACGTAAATTAAAAATGAATGTATGAGAAATGAAATTATGTACGTAATTAAAACGCCTACGTTGCATTCGTAGGCTTACAAAAGAGTAAAGTTCTGCGGAATCCAGTCATATAATGATGAAAAATCAAAAATCAAAATTTAGTATGACAGCTGTATAGGATTTTATATGTAATATTTTTATTTTTAACTTTTGTTCTTTCTATGACTGCACGCATTCAGCAGAACTTTACTCTTTTGTAACGCTACTAATGCAACGTAGACAATTTTTATCATGACATTGCATTTTATAATAGCTGACATATTTTACTAATCTGTTCCCATTTGAATCCGTCCTAATCTCACGAACTCCCATCCTCACCGTGCCATTGGTCACCTTCGTAGGTAGATACATGGCTCTAACAGCGGAAGCTGCGTGAAATAATATTTCGTAATCACATTTTCTCCATCCTCCCCTTCAATTTTTAAAAATTGCTAATGAGAAGTTTTGTTATTTTTTAGCGCTTTTTTTTGTATGGTTCCTACTTATACATTCTTTGTCATGTATACCACAGTCACCTGGCGACAACTTTCGTTTACCTGAACGATGCCGTCTACTACTTTGTTTTACAAGGAGCCGACATGGGAATCAGATTTTAGAATTTATTTATATTTATGGTACGCGAATTCAGAACTTAAATAACAATCAGCCAAGGCCATTCGACGCAACTCTAAAAATTTTTCGAGTAAATCTATCTGAAGTTTAGCGAAGTATACGTAAGTACCAATAACTGAAATATCTGCTTTTTTCTTTTTCAAATTCAGTTGTATAAAACATTTTGGGATATCTAATTGCACGTGTTGTGACAGTTTTTGTTTATTTTTTATTATTTAAATCATAATTATTACCAACCTTCTACAAAATACAGAAAATTACGAACAAACAAAAATACGTGCACTTTTCGTAAAAATTACCATTAGATATTAAAATTGTGTACGTATTCGAACACAACGGAAATTAAAGTGCCACGACGGGATTTCTAGGGTTAGAAGGACAGAACGCTACTAGTTGCGCTACATAGACAGATGCAGCAAGTTATTTAATGATTGGTACTTTTGCTTACTTGCAAAAAGCTTCAAAGTCGATTTTCTAAAGAATTTTTCAGAGTTCCGTTGAATGGCTTTGACTAACTGTTATTTGAGTTCTGAACTTCACGTACCATAAATATCAAAAAATTCCCAATTCCGATACCCATGTGCTCTCCTCGTTAGTATTGTTCAGCAGGACCATGACGATGTACGTACCTCAGGCCTAGATTTGTAATTCAGTCCTTGTATCTGGAGTGTATTATGTCTATTTCTCTTAACAGTTTACTGTTTTGTAACACTGTGCTAACTGATGGTTGTAATATTGTGGATTCTGGTGATAATTGTTTCAAAATGTTCAAATGTTTGTAGAGCTTATGGGACTTAACTAACGCGTCATCAGTCCCTAAACTTACAAACTACTTATGGACTAGCTTATACTATGGACGGCATAAACATCCATGCCCGAGAGGGAATCAAATCCTCGACGGGGAACGGTCTCGCGCATCGTAGCATAGCGCCTCAATGCGGTCGGCTGCTCCGCCGCGGCGATGACTGTTTCGAAACGCCTTTAATTTCTACAACGTCCTTAATGGCACTGTTTAATAACTGAAGGCGCTGTCAGCCCGCCCCACCCGAAAAAAAAAAGGAAGAGGAAGAAAACCTGAAATTTATACACCTATTTAGTTCCCTCCCTCAGCCTTCTCTTTTGCCACCGCAATTTCTGCCTTCGTTTTTGCAGTTTTTCAGAAGGCAAAAAGAGCACACGCGAGAATATGTTCAGCTTTCGGTCCGCTAGGAAGCTGCTGTCAAAACTGTATAACAAATAAGGAGTAAGAGCGTCGTAACTTTATATGGCGCACTGTGTAGTAACCACGGTTCATCATCGAAGATTGGTTTTCTGCGAGATGACAGGTGAGACTTTATCGCTACCCTTCGCATGAAGCGCTGTTGCCGGACGACGCCGCTGTCGTAAAACAAAATCCAGCCTGGAATGCGACACGGCGCATGGCATCTGCGGCCAGGGCGGCTACCGTAAGTCCAGCGAGCGCCCTCGCCCTCCTACGTCACCGGCGGATGGTCAAGTGTGTCAGCGGCTGCCTTCCGGTGGGTCAGCAACATTCCTGCCCGTCGCCGCAACTCAACTCACTGCCGATACTCGTCACTGTCACCACGCGCTAAAGTTTCGATTTCTTCACCGCTCGCGCTTACGAGAGCACTGCACAAGCAGCTTCTCCAACACCTGACCACGAATGACATATAGTCCAAAACACAGTGTGGATTTCTGAAAGGTTCCGATATCGAGAAGGCTATTTACACGTACAGTGAGAATGTACTTAATTCATTAGATAATGAATTACAAGCAACAGGTATTTTCTGTGATTTGTCAAAGGCATTTGATTGTGTGAACCATAACATCCTTTTAAGTAAATAATACTTCTATGGTGTCACGGAAATTGCTGCAAAATGGTTCAAGTCGTACCTCACTAACAGGAAACAAAGGGTGTCAGTGCAAGTGAATAGTCAATTAAGGCAGCAGTCATCATCGGATTGGGAAGAAATTACATGTGGTGTCCCACAAGGATCCATTTTAGGGCCATTGCTTTTTCTTGTGTACATTAATGATCTCTCATCAGTTACACTACCAGAAGCAGAGTTCGTTTTGTTTTCAGATGATACAAGTATTGCAATAAAAAGTACGTCAAGCATAGTTATAGAAAGATCTGCTAATGATATTGTCATGAACGTTAATAAATAGTTAAAAGCCGACTTTGTCATTAAACTTTGAAAAGACTCACTACATGCAGTTCAGAACATGTAAGTCATTTCCCGCCAGCATATGCATTAAGTATGAAGAAGAGCAGATAGAAGAGGTTGACAGTATTAAATTCCTGGGATTACAGCTTGATAATAAATTCAGTTGGTAGGAGCACACCAAAGGACTGCAGAAACGACTCAACAAATCTGTATTTTCAATACGAGTGTTATCAGACATAGGAGACATAAAAATAAAAATAATCTTGCATACTTTGCTTACTTTCATTCCATAATGTCATATGGTATAATATTTTGGGGTAACTCTTCAAGTCAGTTAAAAGTATTCAGAGTTCAAAAGCGTGTAATACGTGTTATTTGTGGAGTAAATTCACGGACGTCCTGTAGAAGCCTCTTCAAAGAACTGGGTATATTAACTACTGCCACTCAGTATATTTATTCCTTATTGAAATTTGTTATAAATAATATATCCCCTTTCCCAAAATACAGCTCAGTTCATACATACAATACTAGGAACAAAAGTGATCTACCCAAGGACTTAAAAGCGCTTACTTTAGTTCAAAAAAGGGTACACTACTCAGGAAGACACATTTTCAATAATTTACCATCAAGTATAAAAAATTTAGCTAGAAATAAAGATCAGTTTAAGAGGAGTCGAACTTTCTAGTGGCCAACTCCTTCTACTCCATTAGTGAATTTCTAAACTGTACCAAATGATGCATGTATACTATATTAGTATTATCATATTATTAGCTAAAAAAATTAAAAAAAAACACTTAAAATGTTTGTATCGGTATGGATCTCCTCAACATGGATCTACGGAACGAAAAACTAATTTAATCTGCATGCGAACTCCATTTTCGTCTTTCTCCCCATTTATACGATTTCATTATGTCTATCCGGGCATACAGGGTGACAATTATTGAACTACTAGTGGACCCGTGCAAATAATTCGCACTCTATTACGAAAAGTCACAGGTAGGTAAGACAGTAATGGAGAAAAGGCAGGTGGAAGTACATATGCATAAAAGATGACAAACTTTGAATAGTAGAAGCAAATATTAGTTTCATTGTAACAAAATTCATATAATTAAACACAATGTGACACGTTCCAGTGGTGTGGACCGTCCTCTGTTTGGAGGTCTCCCTCTCAGCCTACATGTACGCTGTGGCATCTTGGTAAAATTGCAATACAGAAAAAAACTTATAAGAAATAATAAGTCCCGGTTTGTAACGTTAGACGCATTGTGTAGTAGCGGGGTATTAAAAGGTAAATAAATTATTACAAGTTATAACAGTAAGCCATACTTAACCTGTCATGTGAACGTTGAAGTAATTCAGTTCACTCGCGCAGTACACTACGCTTGCTGTTGTGCATCGACGTGTGAAATAAAAATCTCGTGATAAACTACGCTTGCGTAAATAAACTGAACAACTCCCAGAGCTGTCGTGCCTGTCAGTTAAATTATTTGTCTATTTTTCATCGTTATATAGACATGTATAACAGAAATTGTGTGATAACTATGCTTGGATCAAAGAAGGTCTTTGGCCTTCATAAAGAATCTAAACAACTGCAAGAGCTGTCGTTCATGTTTTATATCGATCGCGCAAATTAAGTTGTTACTCGGCGCGGTGGCTGATGGGAGCAACCGTAAATAAATGTTCCAGTTACGATCGTTCGCCGGGTGTCAATTTAGATTGTACGAACAGTACAATAATCTTCAAAATATTTTGAAAACAATAACTTTGAACTATGTGTGTATTTTTCGTCATTAGTTGAGTACGAAATCTTGAAAATTATACCTCAATTATTAATTTTGGATAACTAATATGGGAGATATGGCGTACCTAAAAAATCAGCGATGAGTAATAATATATATGATATGAAACAAAACGTAAACTACGTACAACCTACGTCGTGCTTAGACACTCTTCAAAATGTAAACTACAGATATTCGGATTTAGATTATGACGTATTCGATATAGCTTCCTTTGGTGACGTTAACGAGGGGCAGTATTACTGGAATTCTGCATGAACCGCTGGAGAGTTGGAAAATCGATGCTGTCGATGACCCCCTGAATGGTTGATTTCAGCTATGGTTTTCAGTAAGGACCGACCGAATATTCGGTTTCGATTTCTGCCGCAGTTTCGGTTTCGGCCAAAAATCAGACGAATCTTTGGGTTTGTCGAAACTAGCTTTCTTGAATTTACTGACGAACTCGGATCGCGTTCGGGAAGGATTCAGTAAACAATAACGCTTTACCACAGTTGACGACGTGCCGTTTAACTGCTAGGATTGTCTCCTCGCACGTGAAAATTGCGGGTACTTTGTTATTAAGCACAATGTAAAGCAATCGTACCTGATAGTGATATACTATGTTGCCGGCCGCGGTGGCCGAGCGGCCTGTGGCGCTCCAGTAACGGTCTGCACGGCCGCTACGGTCGGAAGTTCGAATCCCCCCTCGGGCATGGATGTTTGTGCCGTCTTTAGTATATGCTAATTCATAAGTAGTTTGTAAGTCTGGGGACTGATGATGCCGTAGTTTAGTCCCATAAGCTGTACAAACATTTGAACATCTACTACGTTTGTGACAATTTTACTTACTCAGTATTGTACATAATGGAACGGGTTATCATATTGTCATGCTGAATTATTAATGTGTTTCCTTGAAAGCGAGGAGTTTATTAATAACTAATATGGGTTTAGAAAACATTGATCATGTAGTACACAACTTCCCTTTTCAGTTTGGGTAAATTTATACTGACAACAATCATACTGTTAGTCGGTACTGTGACCTTATTTTTCGAAATACTTTCAGCTGCACTCATTGAAGCCGATTTACTGACTGTAACGAATATGCATTATGCAAATCATGTTTCCGTTGGACTCTAGTTTTCAGGTTATTGCTGTACACATTAATATAGCCCTAGAAAAAGGATTCGCATGTGGATTTGATACGAAAAATATGGCCGTCAACCGAGGCCCATGCCAGTGTCTGGGTACTCCAGAGCCGGAATGCGCTTCCCAAAGTGCCTCTCCAGGACGTCAGAAACCCTCCTGCACTGATGGGGCCTAGTTTCGTCTTGCATGAACCACATTTCGTCGAGATCAGGATTATTCCGTGACTGGACACTACACACCACAGATTCACGCGTTGTCGGTGAAGAGACTTTCCGGTCGCTGAATGTGGATTCGCTTCTTGTTGAATCTACATCTACATCGATATTCTGCAAGTCACAGTGAAGTGCATACCTGAGGGTTCACGAACCACTTTTATGGTGTTTCTCAACGGTTACATTCTCTAATAGCTCGCGAGAAAAAGGAACACACAAATCTTTCTGTTTTCGATCTGATTTCTCTTATTTTCTTATGATGGTCATGTCTCCCTGTGTAGGTGCATGATACCAAAATATGTTCGAATTCTGAGGAGAAAGTTGCCGAAAGAAATTTCGCAAACAGATCTCGCCGCAACAAATAACGCATTTCTTTTAATGATTTCCACCAAACTCGCGCATAATGTCTGTGACACTCTCGCCCCTATATTTTGATAATACAAAACTAGCTGCCCTTCACTGAATTTTCTATAAATCGTCCGTCAGCCCCACCTGGTGTGGATCCCATAATGCGCAGCAATGTTCCAAAGTAGAACGCACAAGTGTAGTGTAGGCAGTTTCTTTAGTAGAACTGTTGCATCTTCTAAGTGTTCTGTCAATGAGACGAGTCTTTGGTTCGCTTTCCCTACAATATTTTTGTGTGTTCTTTCCAATTTGTTCATAATTGTTATTCCTAGGTATTTAGTTGAATTAATGACGTGTAAATTTGAGTAATTTATCGTGTAAATGAAGTTTAACAGGCTGCATTTAGTGGTCATATCTATAACTTCACACTTCTCATTATTAAGGTTCAATTGCCAATTTTTGCAACAGTCAGATATCTTATCTAAATCATTTTGCAAAAAATGTTCTAATGTTTGTATAGCTTATGGGACTTAACTACGGGGTCATCAGTCCCTAACTTACAAACTACTTATGAACTAGCTAACACTAAGGACGGCACAAATATCCATGCCCGAGGGGGATTCGAACCCCCGACCCTAGTTGCCCAGCAGACCGTGACTGGAGCGCCTCAGTCCCCTCGGCCACCGCGGCCGGCAATCATTTTGCAGTTCCTTTTGATCTTCTGGTGACTTTACTAACCGATAAATGACAGCATCATCCGCGAACAGTCTAAGGAAGCTACTCAGATTGTATCCTAAATCGTTTATAAAAATAAGGAACCTTAGGGGCTCTATAACACTTCCCTGGGGAACGCCAGATATCACCTCTGTTCTACTTGATGACGTTCCGTCAATTACAACGTACTCTGTCTTTTCTGACAGGAAATCACGAATCAATCGCACAACTATGGCAATATTCCATAAGCATCGAGTTCAGCACGAATTGAGACACGTCGGACGTCCAAAGAATGGTGTACTTAAAAAACTTTATAGTTCTTTCTGTTACGCTTAAGTTGGTAATATTGTAATTTCACTAAGCTTTTAAGTATTTGCAGTAAAATAGTAGTAAATATGGCATTTATTTAATTCTTCGTCAGATTTTAAGACCTCCTGATTCGCATAATTCTTGGTATGTAGCCCCAAGAAAGTTTTGTGAGATCATGCCTTGTGTAACATTATTGCAGGTGCGCCCACACTGCAGATCATAATAATGAGGGCTCTTGATTAGTACCTTATCTTTTGCCAGATTTTGAATCAGATTTTAATATTTTGTTTTTTATTTTACAGTTGCCCAGAAGCCCAGCCACCAATCACAATGAACCGAGAAGCCGGACACATAAACGAAGCTTTCGCAGACCACGATGAGTACATCACCAAGATACCAGACGACAGGAACTACGTGGAGATCGACCTCACAGACAAGGTAAGGACAGCCTGTGTTGCTAAGCGCTGCGCGGGAGTAGCCGAGCGGTCTGGAGCGTCACGTTGCTGATCGCGCGGCATCCCGCGTCGGAGGGTCGAATCTCCCCTCGGGCATGGATGTTAGTGTCGTCTTTAACAACACATTGGACACATTCTGAGACATCAAGGAATTGTCAGCTTAGCATTAGAAGGAAGTGTGTGGGGTAAAAATCGTAGAGGGAGACCGGGGGACGAATCCAGTAAGCAGATTCAAAAGGATGTAGGTTGCCGAACGTATTGTCAGGTGAAGAGACTTGCACAGGACAGGGTAGCGTGAAGAGCTGCATGAAACGAATCTGCGGACTGAAGACCACAACAACAAAACAGTAAAAAGAGATGTCTTTGCTTAAATTCTCGGTTGAAAACTACTCCCATTCATGAAAAAAAAAAAAAAAAAAAAAAAAAAAAAAAAAAAAAAATAAAATAAAAAGAGGAGGAAAGATTTAATGTCATGCTGTCTTCATAGATCATAAGGCATTTGATAAAGTGCAGTGGGGTAAGCTGTTATACATCTAGAAAAGAAAGGGAGTAAAGTGGAGGCAACGAAGTTTAATTGCAAATCTGTACAGGAAATAGAAGGCACGTGTACAAATGGGTAATGGGAGCTCTGGAGACAACAAGATTGGGAGAGGTGTCAGACAAGGCTGTTGTCTCTCTCCAATTTTATTTAACATTTATCTGGAAGAAGTACTGGAAAGCTGATTGGATGCGACAAGAGGCGTGAGGGTAGGTGGTCAGAAAATTTATTGTATAAGATTTGCTGACGACATGGTCATCATTGCAGAAAATAAAGATACACTGACTCAAATGCTAAATGATCTGAGTGAAGCCTGTTCAGCATATGGTATGAAAATAATAATAATAATAATAAAACGAAGAGCATGGTCATAGGTTTAAAGAAAAGAAAAGTGGAAAACAAGTTGGAGTCAGAAGTCATGGAACAGGTGACAGCAATCAAGTATTTGGGAAGTTGGATTAAGGAAGATATGAATTGTCAACAAGACATCAAAGTGAGAATGGCTCTGGCAAAGGAAGCGTTCCAGAAGCAAAGAAGACTCCTAACCAGTGGTTTAAACAAAAAATGAAGGAAAAGACTGATTAAGTGTCTAATATGGAGTGTGGCCTAGTATGGAGGAGAAACGTGGACATTGAGACAGCAAGATGAGAAGAAAATGGAAGTTTGTGAAATGTGGATATGGCGTGGATGGAGATCAGTTGGATCGATAAAGTTACAAATGAAGAAGTACTGAATAGAGTTGGAGAGGAACGGAGAATGTTGCTGACGATAAAGAATAGGAAACTAAACTGGATAGGCCACAGTTTAAGACGAGATTGCCTTCTGGCAGAGGCAATTGAAGGTTGCGTTCCAAGAAAGAAAGGAGGAGGCAGAAGGTACCAGATGCTGGATGACGTCAGCAAGCCACTAGGAGGGTACCAAAAAACGAAGATGACCGCAAACGACAGAGAAGCATGGAAGGCTATGCAGTCTAAACCTGCCGTACGACAGACAACCAAATGATGATGATCAAACCTATTTACTATAGATAATTAAGATATTTATCATCTTTGTTTGTTCGTGCTATTTATTACTTGTTTGTTGTTTTGTATCTTTCCTGGTTGAGAACCTAAGTATTGCATGTCCATGCACACTGCTTCCTTTCTGCAGTTGCCTTGAAAATGGCTGGTTGTGCTCCAGTCTAAATATCGAAGGTCTCCGATCCTGTCACCAGACTGCATACCGGTATTTTGAATACCTACAATATTTTTACACATATAAAAATTTCGAGCACGATGTTTGTTCGCGATGAACTCCGAAACTACTCAGATGATTTTAATGATTCTTGACACTCTGCGTGTGATTTGGTTAAACTCAAAATGTGGGGTAGTTTTTATCTCCATCAATGAGGTCAGAACGCGCAACTTTACCTTTCTAGGTTGGGTAAGCATCTAATTGATGGCACCGTGTTACGATTTAAAATATTTCCATGATTTTAATATTTATTTCACGTTACACATGTTTTACAAATTTACGTACGACGTAACCTTGCGTTATAAATTTTTCGTATATTTTATTTTTATTTTTATTGTCTTGTTTACTCATTTGAGTAAACTTCCACAAGAAAAATTTAACCTCAATAATGCATGTAGGAAAAAGGCTCGAGCAAAACGTGCCGAAATAACCATCTGTGTGTCATAGCTTCAGTAAAGCTACAGGATGTCTCACGAACGACGCCTGCTAGGCGTCCGCAGATCGCGCGGTACGGCTCCCGGCCGCCGCCACCACATCCGCCGGCCACGGCAGCGCCCGATTCTCGGACGCTGTTGTGCCGCGGGCGCATACACTGAGTTAAAGTCTAAAAAAACATTGTCATCGGAGCTTACATTTATTTACAGTAGATGTTCAAAATGATGTCCCTGACATTTCTTGAACACATTTGCGAACACTCGACGAATTCCACCTGCCGAAATCTGGGGAATGACTAGTCGAATCCTGTCTTCCAACTCTTCGAGTGTATGGGAATTGCTTGCATACACCTTGTCTTTTAACATTCCCGAAAGATAAAAGTAGCGTAGAAGTTCTGTAGAGATCATGATACTTGTTGTGTTCACGCTCGTAAAGCGATACGTTCTGTCTTGTGAATATATATAATTACTGAACATTTAACTGAAGAATACTTACAAAAGTTACGCATTCTTTCTTCAAGTAGTTGAGATTTACCTTGTGCTCTTTGAAGAAATAGTATCTGTGATTTTTCTTTCTTATCCACGAAGTCAATAATTTCTAATTGTGATAAAAATGCAGAGGATTTCAGTGACCAAAAGTACTTACCTGTTTAGAAGTTTAAAGTTTTATTCAAGAAAGGTCATGAAAGTAATATCTCCGAAAGGAAATATTTACTGTGGTCTAGAATTGATAAACCTGCTATTCTCGTAAGTCCGCAAGTTCCTTGACGCGATCAAGGTTGCATACCAGTTCATTCATACAAACAGTGCATACAATAAATTTATTGCTATTACAACGTTTCCTGATAGTGACTGAAAGATTAGTTGCCGGCCGCGGTGGCCGAGGAGACTGAGGCGCTCCAGTCTCGGTATTCACGGCCACTACGGTCGGGGGTTCGAATCCCCCCTCGGGCATGGATATTTGTGCCGTCCTTAGTATTAGTTAGTTCATAAGTAATTTGTAAGTTTAGGGACTGATGACCCCGTAGTTAAGTCCCATAAGCTATACAAACATTTTAACATTTTTTGAAAGATTAGTTCAAGATATTAATTTACAAATCGAAGTTAAATTTCATTAGCTTGTGCAGCAAGATCATTAAATTTGAATCACTACGTAGTGTCGAGTTCAGTAGTGGAATCTGATCGACTGTTCCATTGTTATCAAAACCTTAAACATAAAATATTATGAACATTCTTTTACGGAAGTGGAAGATAGAAATTTTACTGAAGAGTGACTTTATTTTTACTAGCAGGCATCATAAACAAGCAACGTAGAGCATGTTTTGAAATATTAGTCGCCTTAAAAACCAGTTTAGAGCTAGCAAGGGACACCTTCTTTGTAATACACAACAAAAGGCTCTGGGAATTTGTAATTAAGATCATGCTCTCCATAAAAATAAAGTATAATGCATTACATTACCCTTCTAGAACGGTCAATTAGTTATGTGTGTTGCCAACATAACAGCCAGGACCTCGTGGACAGCGAAGTAAAATTTCACCTTGGTCTCTGTGCTAACTCCGTTACGCTGAGTGAATCCAACTTACTGTCACGAAGAAAAAGTCATAACGAAAAGAAAACAAGAAATGTATCACTTTTGAAAAATGACCGTTAAACTGAGCAGTGTATAAATACTGTGATTGTTTTATATTCATACTAGCTGTAATGCCGGCGTTGCTCTCGTATTCCACATCCCCTTCTCCCTTCTCTGCACCCACCTCTTTGTCTCCCATCTCTCTGTTCGTTTCCACCTTTCCCTCTCTCGGGTCCGTAAGCTAAGTACCCTCCACCATGCACCGAACGAAATTTCATACAGACAGTGACATTCCTCTTGTTTTTAAGGTCAAGTGTGCAAAATTTCATCATTATCGGAACAAAACTTTACATTTCTATGCAATAGAAACGCAGGGTCACACTGGAAACATACTTTGTTGTTCTCAAATATTCCAGTTTTATTTCATACAACCTTTGTTCTGAAAATAACGAAAACAACAAAAAAAAGGATCTCTGAAATCGGTCGAGCCGTTTTCAAGTTATGGCGCGACCAAGGTATTTAGGAAACGATTTTTATGTTGCAAAGTACCCTCCCCCATGTACCGTATGAAACTTAAGGCAGATGGTGACTTTTCTCTTGAAGGTCAAGCGTGAAGATCGGAATGAAACTGTAGATTTCGTGCGTCTGTAGAAGTAAGCTACGCCATGCACCTGTTACGAAATACCTTCTTAGCTGACGTTTTCTACCTATAAACCACATTCCTGTTAATTTTCAGTTTCGAGTTTAGTCAGTGAGTGAGTGTTCTTTCGCTTTAATACGGGAAGAGATTAAGAAAACAGATTGCTTAATTTTAGATGCAAGAGAATTAAGGGAGACTTGCAGACAAAAATAAATAGTAACATTCAAATCTGTAATGCTACCTTTATTTAATACAAGGTCATGCCTGATGCGACAGTTTTACGGCATCTACAGCGAAACTGTTGTGAGCGGTAGACTTCTTTTTGTTTCATCATTTTGTGTGTGTGTGTTGAGGAGGGGGGGAGGGGTCAGTTACAAAACGCTTCATAATCTTCCGAAATTACATGCAAACTTTGTTGCAAGTCTCTAACTACTCCCATTTTCCAATAATTGACGCGTAAATCTGGGTATTCTCAAGCTGTGGCCTCTCATTTATGACGTCATATCTCATGAGCTATATATCGTGCTCTTTTTGTTTTTGGGTCATGAACCTTCGTGGGCGTACGGTGAAAAATTCAACAAAGTTTCATTGCAAACGAATGAATGGTTTATGAACACACAGAGGAGATACAGACAAACATTCATTTTTATATACGAGGCGCGTCCAGAAAGTAAGTTCCGTTTGGTAATAAAATGAAATTGTACACAGATACAGAAGAAATTTTTATTGCACAAAATTCTACAACTCTTAAACTTCTTTTCCACATAACTGCCGAAATTTTGCAGGCATTCGTCATAGCGTGGCATCAGGTTTTGCATACCTTCTTCATAGAAATCTGCCGCCTGTGTCTTCAACCAGTTGGAAACAGTTTATTTCAGCTCGTCGTCATTGGTGAAGTGATGACCATCGAGGAAAGACTTGAGATGTAAGAACAGATGAAAGTTCTTCTGTAACCAAAGGTGGATGCTCACTTCGTTCTTCATCGCGCACATCACTATGCCCGCCATTGGACTGTCGGACCCATCTTCTCACCATCGAATCATTCATCGCATTTGGTCCGTAAACATCGCAAATTTGCCGATAAATTTCACTTGGTTTCACTTATCTCGTATTCAGAAACCGAATCACCGAGCTGATTTCACAGGCGGCGGGGTTTTCAATCAACGCCAACATTTCTAACAAGCACAACAAAGCGTACGTAACTGACAACGATTTTCAAATGGCACACGTTCTTCTCCTTGATACACAACGTCTACAGCGCATGTGCGTTACTGCAATCGCAGCGCTGCAGCGGAGATACATTGAAACGGAACTTACTTTCTGGACGCGCCTCCCTCCTGTTGAAGGTCTTCTTCTTCTTCTCTCGTTCTCAATCCGAAGATTGGTTGGCAGCAATTCTTCTCCTCCACACTTCTCTGTTCTCGGATAGTCTCTTCATTTCCTGATATGATTCCACTCCTACATCTCTTTGAATCTGTTTCACGTACTGCAATCTGGGTCTTCCTCTGCCTCTTTTTCCTTCTACCATCCCTTCCATAATATTAATTATAAACTCATTATGCCTATAGAGATGACCTATTAACTTGTCTCTTCTCTTCATTATCGTTTTCACAAAAGCTCTTTTTTCGCCGATTCTTCTAAGAACTTCTTCGTTTGTCATCTTGGCCGTCCAAGGGATTTTCTGCATCCTCCTCCAACACCACAATTCAAATGCTTCTCGTCTTCTCTTGTCGCAAATGCCGAGTGTCCAAGTTTCCGAGCCATACAATGCCACACTCCACACATAGCATTTTATAAATGCTTTTTTGGTCTCTTCCTTTATATTTCCTGATGTAAGAAGCATCCGTTTATTGTTGAAGGCTAGTTTAGCTTGCGCAATTCTACTTTTTATGTCTGTTGAACTTTTGCCATCCGGTGTAATTTTACTTCCTAAGTATGTGAATACATTAACTTGTTTCAATGGTACATCATTAATCTTAATATCAGTTGTAATTTGCTCGCGGCTGCAAACCATGATCTCTGTCTTTTTTGTGTTTATTTTCATGTTATATTTAGCTGGCAGAATCTCATTCATTCTTGATAACGCCTTTTGCAGATTTTCTTCGCTCTCCTCAATGATGGCTATGTCATCAGCAAACCTCATCATTTTAATTGATATTCCATTGATCTTAATTCCTTCCATAGACTCTTTACATTCCTTAATTTCCTCCTCAATATACAAGTTGAATAGCACTGGTGATAAATTGCATCCTTGTCGTACTTCTTTCTTTATGTGAGCCTCTTGTATTTCACCATGTATATTTATTATCCCTCTTTGATTTTTGTAGAGTTCATGTACTATCGGTCTGTCTCTGAAATCTAGACCAACATTAGTCACAATTTCCATAAGAAGATTCCAATTCACATTATCAAAGGCTTTTTCCAAGTCCACGAAAGCAATGAACAGTGGTCTCTTTAGGTCCAGCATTTTATCCATGATTTGTCTTAACATTAGGATGGTTTCTCTTGTTCCTCTATTCCGTCGAAATCCAAATTGATCTTCATCTAGATTCTGCTCAATTTTACTTATTATTCGGTTATATATTATTTTAGTTAGTATATTTGACATATGTGATATTAGGCTCAAGCTACGATGTTCTTCACATTTTATGGTGCCTGGTTTCTTTGGTATAGGAATTCTGATAGTCTTTTTAAAATCTTCTATTTCTCCAGTTTCATATATATCTTGGATTAGTTTGAAGATATAGTTATGTGTTTCGTTATCCAATCCTTGTATCATTTCTCCAGTTAATGCGTCACAACCTGGTGCTTTGTTATTCTTTAGTTCTCTCACAGTCTTTAGGTATTCTTCTTTTGTTAATGAGGGTCCTAACTGATCTTTTGTGACAGTTTCTTCGTTTTCAAGATTACTTATCTCATCTGGATCTTCGTATAATTTTTCTATATAACGTTTCCGTCTTTCTCCTACTTCCTTGTCCTCAAATAGCCGTTTTCCATTTTCATCTAACATGTTATTGCTTCGACCATTGACTTTCTTGAATTGTTTCTTAATCAGTTCATAGGCTGTTTCTATATTACCTTTCTCTAGCTTTTCTTCTACTTCCTACTTATGTAACCTCCTTTATCTTTCTTTGCTTCTCTGTTGACCATGTTTCGCAGCCTTTTATAACTTTTTATTCCTTCTTCACTCTTCGAATTCTTGAACTTTTTTCTTTCTTCCATAAGCTCAAGTGTATGATCGCTAATCCACGGTTGTGTTGCTTGTTTTTTGATGTTTCCTATTTCCGATCAGCTCATTTCTTTGAAGGTGTTACGGAGTGGTAATAATGTCATTTAAGTGAAAAGTACGATACCCACGCGGAAAATGAAGTCTGGCTTCAAGAGCTTACTGAACTGACCGATACCACATCTAGAATGTTACAGCGTCAAGGCATGCATTTCACAGTGCACGTTTACTGAACATTTTTGCCTTGCTTTGGTCCATTTCACCACATCTCAAAATAAGAATTTTTTTAGCATCCTGTACACGTAGGTGTGCCCTAAGTGGGCCGGTGAAACCCTCGTCACTTTGTATACTGCAGAGTAGCTGCCACCTCAGCCCGTAATGCCCCAGGGCGCACTTGGCACCATTAACCGCAAAAATGCTGCCGCCGGCGAAGCTGCTAAGTGTTCTCTAGCCGGCTGCATTATTCAGACCCTCCGAGAGCTCGCCATGCTTCCGGACACCCCCAACCTTCTGCTTTTACGCCCCGACGAAAATTGAGAAATAAAGAGACAGGGTATGAACAACGATGACAAGGTGATAAATAGCTTACTTCCATATTACGATGCTAAGTAGCTTCTTGCGTAGGTGGCTCGTCTACCGTTTTACCTGGGGAATGGAAGGACCCCGCTAAGACGAGCTTTTCCGGAAGCCACTCACGAAACTTTCCACCCACCTGTAACTTCGTTGCTGATAAAGCTGGAAGCTGTAATTTTCATTGCCAAGATGATATACTATTTACATTCGAAAACTATCCAACGTAAGTGAATCCTGAGCGTTCCCCGTCGTACAGAATACCGGGTGATCAAAAAGTCGGTATAAATTTGAAAACTTAATAAATCGCGTAATAATGTAGATAGAGAGGTATTGACATGGGGTTTTATTAAAACGGAAAAAAATTAAAAAAATTCCGATAGATCATCTGATCAGGAAAGCAATAATTAGCATAAAAATTGAGACAAAGCAAAAAGATGATGTTCTTTACAGGAAATGCTCAATATGTTCACCATCACTCCTCAACAACAGCTGTAGTCGAGGAACAATGTTGTGAACTGCACTGTAAAGCATGTCCGGAGTTATGGTGAGGCATTGGCGTCGGATGTTGTCTTTCAGCATCCCTTGAGATGTCGATCGTTCGCGATACACTCGCGACTTCAGGTAACCCCAAAGCCAATAATCGCACTGACTGAGGTCTGGGGACCTGGGAGGCCAAGCATGAAGAAAGTGGCGGCTGAGCACTCGATCATCACCAACGACGCGCGCAAGAGATTTTTCACGCGTCTAGCAATATGGGATGGAGCGCCATCCTGCATAAAAATCGTACATTCCAGCAGATGTTTATCAGCCAAGCTGGGGATGATGCGATTCTGTAACATATCGGCGTACCTCTCACCCCTCACGGCAGCAGTTACAAAACCAGAATCACGCAGTTCCTCGAAGAAAAAAGGCCCGATAATGTTAGATGTGGTTCTAATAAAAGCCCATGTCATTCCAAGCATGTGTGTCAATTTTTACCTCTCTATCTACATTATTCCGTGATTTATTAATTTTTCGAATTTATACTGACTTTTTGATCACCCGATATTTAAAACACAAGTATGCAACGGGTGACAGGATCGACGACTGCCGTTATTTCGACTCGAGCACACCCAGCCATTTTAACTCTACACACACAGCGATATAAGAGAAATTTAGACCATTATTGCACAATACTTTTAGTTGTATAATTTTATAAAAATGGGTGCAATGTTAGAATGTTAATAAACATTATAATATTTTTCAATAAAGATTTTCGGAAACAATGGTGGTACATTAAGTGTACCAACATCCTGGGTCGTCATCACTAAAATCAGCCTCTTCAGCTGACAAACTGTGACCTGAGGGTATTTCAGCATAGAGTATTTACCTAAATTGTTTCATTATAAACTGCAAAGCAGGTAACGCCTCGAATTATGTGGAAGACCTTTGATGTATGTTGGTACAAAATTTTAACTCTGAGTTACTGATGCATTATTCCTTTTCGATAGAATAAATCCACGAACCGTGAAGTTTTAGTGGATCGAAACGTATGGACGTCATTATCTTACCTGTACGAAAGAGATGAATCAACAATATATCCCATAAAGCCGGAAAAAATACTTACTTGACCGCAGAGGAGAAAAAGAAGAGGAAGAAGAAGAAAGAAAACCAACAACACTGTGCACGCTGTGGGAAATAACCATCGCCGCAAATGAGAAATACTACATCTGACACCTCTCGGTCATTGTGGAAACTACCATCTTCATACGATTGGTAGTTCAACAAATGAACCTTCTTGCTGGCTGAGTCAGACCTTCATAATTACGTGGTACTTTTTTGTGCCACCATGCATTTACCCTGAAACTGGATAAAGACAACTGCAGGCAGGGAACACTGCTGCGCATATCAGTTTTCATTGAAAATAGAAAAGAAAACATGTTTTTTTATCACCTTCAAAGATAAAGACGCTGTTAGGATACGCAAAAGATGATCTTGTTTTACGTAAGGCGAGTGTTTAACGTATCCCATGCAGTTGTGACATGTCATATATTAGTCAGACTATCAGGCCTTTAAGTGATAGGGGTACTGAACGTAAGCATCAGACACGTTTACAACAACCTAGCAAATTCGCTATTGCGAAACATTGTACAGACACAGCAGTTAACCTCAACTAGTAAAAAGAGATGTCTTTGCTTAAATTCTGGGTGGAATCCTACTCCCACTCATCTCAAGAAACAGTAGGAAACATTTAATGTCACTTCAATCCTAAATTATTGATTTTTACTATAGATCATCTTTGTGTGTTCGTGCTGTTTCTTACTTGTTTGTTGTGTGGTATCTTTTCTGACTGGAACAGGAGTATTGAATGTCCATGCACACTGCTTCCTTTCTGCAGTTGCCATGAAAATGGCTGGTTGTGCTCCAGTCTAAATATTGAAGGTCTCCGATCCTGTCACGAGACTGCATACCCGAATTTTGAATACCTACAATATCTTTATACATATAAAACTTTCGCGCACGATGTTGGTCAGCGATCAACTCCGGATCTACTCAGATGATCTTAATGATACGTGACATTCTGCGTGTGATTTGGTTAAACTTAAAATGTAGGGTAGTTTTTATCTCGAACAATGAGGTCAGAAAGCGCAACTTTACCTTTCTAGGTTGGGTAAGCATCTAATTGATGGCACAGTGTTACGATTTAAAATCTATCCATGATTTTACAATTTATTTCCCGTTACACGCGTTTTACAAATTTACTTACGACGTAACCTTGCGTTATAAATTTTTCGTGTATTTTATTTTTATTGTCTTGTTTACTAATTTGAGTAAACTTCCCCGGGAAAAATTTAACCTCATAATGCGTGTAGAAAAAAGCTCGAGCAAACCGTGTCGAAATAACCATCTGTATGTCATAGAACTATTCTTAAGCCTCTGGGCGATTTTGATGAAATGTTTTGTGTGCGTTTTTGGAGTGCGTCCCTGGATGATTGAGATTTACACTTGAACATGGTAGGCGGCGCTGAAAAATCGAAAGAGCTGAAATTAGTAACTTTAACATACAAAAATACAGCTGATCGATTGCAAAGCTAGAGGTTGATTACTTAACCACTGTTTCGGCTTCAACTGAAGAAGCCTTCATCAGAAGTAAAAATATTTTTAGTCGCAAAGTACAGGGTGTCTCACGAAAGACGCCTGACAGGCGTCCGCGGATCGCGAGTACAGCTCCCGACCGCCGCCACCACATCCGCCGGCCACGGCAGCGCCCGATTCTCGGACTCTGTTGTGCCGTGTGCGCATACACTGAGTTAAAGTCTAAAAAAACATTGTCATCTGAGCTTACATTTATTTACAGTAGATATTCAAAATGATGTCCCTCTATGGAAAGAGCGGGCTGAGATCTCTGAACACATTTGCGAACACTAGACGAATTTCGGCTGCCAAAATCTAGGAAATGACTAGTAGAATCCTGTCTTCCAACTCTACGAGTGTATGGGGATTGCTTGCATACACCTTGTCTTTTAACATTCCCCAAAGATAAAAATCGCAGGGATTTAGATCTGGAGAACGAGGAGACCAGTCAACTATGCTATCATCAAAACTACTTCGTATTGCTGCCATAGAAGCATTGGCAACGTGTGGTATTGCATTGTCCTTCATGAAATAACCGTACAGCTTTTCGTTGGGTGAAAGTTCTTGAAAAAATGGACGCGGGGTATTGTGCACATACCTATCAGAATTTATTGTTCCGTGAAAAAAGATTCGACTAGTCATTTCTCAGATTTCGGCAGCCAAAATTCGTCGAGTGTTCGTATATGTGTTCAAGAGATGTCAGGCTGCTCTTTCCATAGAGGGGCGTGATTCTGAACATCTACTGTAAATAAACGTAAGCTCAGGTTACTCAGATGGCAATGTTTTTTTTAGACTTTAACTCATTGTATGCGCCCGCGGCACAGTCGAGTCCAAGAATCGGGCGCTGCCGTGGTCGGCGGATGCGGTGGCAGCGGCCGCGAGCCGTACCGTGCGATCCGCGAACGCCTGGCAGGCGTCTTCCATGAGACACCCTATAGTTTTACTGAAAACTTTTCAAGGACCACAAGAAAAAAATAAATAAAAAGAATTACCTCTCTTTGTCGACCGAATCAAGAGTTATAGCGTTGAGTTAATTCAAGAATACATTGAAAAAGGAATTTTTAATTTTCCGTTAGATATTTTAAAATTTTCTTTAATAAAAAACTTCTTCTGAGATACATGAACAGATCCGATGTTCAGATGTTTGTAAATCTATCGGACCAAACTGCGTGGTCATCAGTCCGTATCTTACAAACTGCGGTAAACTAACCTAAGGACAACACACACACACACACACATATACATGCCCCAAGGAGGACTCGAACCTCCGACTGCGAGCAACCGCGCGCTCCGCAGCGAGGCGCTTTAGACTGCTCGGCTACTCCACCGCTGCATACACGAACACAAATGTCAGCCCTATTGGTCAAGCCGTTCTCAAATTATGCCCTTTCATATATGCGACAATTGATTTTGTTTACATATATAGGTATAGAACGTGACTTGTTTCAGCGTCATCTATATCGCTTGCCGGTTTTTAGATGTTAATAAGAAATACACTGTATTTGCAGTGTTAAAATGAAGACGTCGCTCGGCCGCAAATTTTCAGCTTTTCACTGTCGCAGAAGACGGCTAATTTGAAAACGCATTGTTGTCGCTGTCTCCAGCCCTATTCCCGCATAAAAGAAAAGAAAAAGCAGTCTGGTTTCCGTTCCAGGACGTCGCCCGTTTACCATCCGGAGCAGGCGTAAAAGTTTTGACGTCTCTTCCCCCTCCCCCTCCTCCCCACCACTTCCTCCACCGCCTGCTCCGCTGGAGTAGAAAAGCAAGGAGAAGTGGGTAGGGGTGGGCCTTTACAAATTTCATTTAGAATGGCCGGCTCCACGTGACGGCGGCTCATCAGAATTAACTTTGTTATTAATACAGCGATCCGGCCGGCTCATTAGCCAGCGCCTGCGGGCGCGCCATCTTTTTGTTGGCTGGCAGCGGCCGCCTTATTGGCCCGGCGGCGCAAATATCGCAGCCTAAATGAGAGCAGTTCTTGCCGACGGCCGCGGCCAGCAGCTGCCAGAGATAATACCCCGCCCAGTCAGAGACTGCAATTACGCGACCGTCTGCCGACTCAGTCGGCATTCTTCCTTCGCCCGTTGTTGGCTGCGGAGGCTGAAATCGCCCCAAGAGGCAACTATCAGAAATCGGCATATGTGATTACGCACTGATAATATTCATATCGGGTGTGCAACCGGATACCGTCGTCAACTAAACACGATATTTCGGCAGACCAACTGGCTCCCATCTTCAGGTGAGTGCGATGATACACTTACTCGCCGGAAACTGAGGCAGGACATTTTCTTTTTCTTTATTGAATTTTAATGCCCTAATACAGGCAGGCTGGCATCAGCCGATGATGCTGCTCTACAGCCCAGCGAATGGAAACAATGGACAAACAGAATATAAAATTAACAGGTGATAAAATGGCGCTTTTACAATTACAAGATGAGAAAATGGGAGAACGTTAAAAGAAACATGACAGCGGAAAGACATACATGGTTGTCAAAACAAGACATTGCCACGGTGGCTAAAAAGAAAAAAAAATACTCACTGCAGACGGCGAGACAGAACGTGACGGCGACATTGAGGTAAAAAAAACACTGAACACCGGTTTCTCACAGGCGTGTACGCAACGTTAAAAAACACTGGGCGACGAAACACTGAACACTGAACACTGTTAAAAACACTAGCACTGTACTGGCCCTGCAGGGGGCTGAGGCAGAACAGAAACAGCGGCCCCTTTATACACCGCGCGTGCGCGAAACCAAAGTAGAGGTCCTCTAGGCGCAATAAAACTAGTAGCACGCCGGTGGAGAAAATCGACAAAACGATGGGTCGAAACAAGTCTAGTCAAAAGAAACTGCAGGTCGAAATGAAGACCGTTGTTGCTTAATATCAGATAACATCGGGTTCCAAGTTTTACGTAGAGGGAAGCTCTTGACCCTATTAATAATATTATCGGCCATACGAATTTCTATGGATTCTTTAAGAACACATTCCCAGTAGCGGTAAGCAGGAGTAATCAGTTTAGTTTCATCATATAACATCTTATGTCCCTCATTCAGATAAGGTTCAGCAACAGCTGACTTTTCAGGTTGAAGCAAACGAGTATGACGGTGGTGCTCCACACACGTATCCTGAACTGTGCGGATCGTTTGGCCGATGTAAGTTTTACCACAATAACATGGAATACTGTAAACACCGGGTTTCCTCAGTCCTAAACCATCTTTGACTGACCCAAGGAGGGCCTCAGTTTCCGGCGAGTAAGTGTATCAGCGCAGACACCTCAAGATAGCAGCGAGTTGGTCTGCCGAAGTATCGTGTTTAGTTGACGACGGTATCCGGCTGCACACCCGAGATGAATATTATCAGTTATTACGCCGGGAAAGTCTACGCAACCACGTGATTACACACTGCTGGAAAAATATCAGGATACACGGAACTAAGACGACTTCTTTGATCCGTTAACGGCAGATGACACCTGGGCGATAGCAATTGTACTGATTACGGAAGTTATGCGGAGGTTCGATTCAGAAAGTTCGGAACTTCCGAGTCATTTTGCTCCTTCGATTGACGTAAATTTTAAACTGAAGTTATATCGGAGGTTGATGTATAGTGGCGGCAGCAGTCAGCGTGTACAACCATTTTCTTGTAATTCTTGAAGTTTTCCCGGCGGACATAATATTCCATCATCTTTCGGGAGTGCACCCGGGACAGCGACAATTCTTCGTCCGATATTTCGGCTGCAAACCTTACAGCAATCTTCAAGGCGAGTCCAAGACTGAGTTCTCAGCGTCTGCGCGTGCCTATTTATACGGTAAATCACGTGATGCAAAGCTACTGAGGATTAGACTGCGCATGCTCGAAGATATCACATTTGTAACTGCTGCGCTAGTCATAGATAAATATATACTTCAAAGATAACCTGTGAGCAGCGAGTGCAAACATAAACAGAGCTGTTACGTATCCACAGTGCTTACAAATGAATAAATTAATCATTAAAAGTGGTAACATCAATCGGAATAGAAGACGCAGACATTCTTTCAGAACGAAGGCGTGATATAAGTGGCTTCCATGCATTGTCAAGATGAAATCCGTCGTCACGATTTAGCAGGTGGTCCGCCAGTTGTATGTGTACAGCTTCCTTTACAACTGAGTCCCAGAAAGTAGAAGCTGTGGTTAAAATCTTTACTTCTTTGTAATTCATGGAATGGCCAGTAGAAATGCCATGTTCGGCTACTGCAGACTTGTTGGACTGGAGAAGGCGTGTATACCGCTGGTGCTCAACGCATCGTTCCTGCATAGTGCGCGTGGTTTGACCTATATAACGTTTTCCACACTCACAATGGATTTCATAAACATTGCATTTCTACTGGCCATTCCATGAATTACAAAGAAGTAAAGATTTTAACCACAGCTTCTACTTTCTGGGACTCAGTTGTAAAGGAAGCTGTACACATACAACTGGCGGACCACCTGTTAAATCGTGACGAGGGATTTCATCTTGACAATGCATGGAGGCCACTTATATCACGCTTTCGTTCTGAAAGAATGTCTGCGTCTTCACTTCCGAACAATGTTACCACTTTTAATGATTAATTATTCATTTGTAAGCACTGTGGATACGTAACAGCTCTATTTATGTTTGCACTCAGTGCTCACATGTTTATCTTTGAAGTATATATTCATCTATGACTAGCGCAGCAGTTACGAATGTGTTATCTTGGAGCATGCGCAGTCTAATTCTCAGTAGCTTTGCATCACGTGATTTACTGTATAAATAGGCACGCGCAGACGCTGAGAACTGTCTTGGACTCGCCTTGAAGATGGCTGTAAGGTTTGCAGCCGAAATATCGGACGAAGAATTGTCGCTGTCCCGGGTGCACTCCCGAAAGATGATAGAATAAAACCATTTTCTTGTCCAAGACAGTCTCCATGAAATTGTACTTAACCTTGTTTCCTCATTCTCCGACGTGACGTATAAATCACGAACCCCGCATACGACAGCAATAGTTTTCACGTTCAAAGCAGACACATCTTGTGTCTAAATATTGTGCTCACTAGGAAAAGAGTTATACATTTTTTTAAACACATATGAAATCGACTCATTTACAGCTGTTACACTGATAGCAGACATTACTATATTTCAAACTGGAAAAGTGAAGTTGATATCGATAATACAAATAAACAATCCCTGAGACGGATTTTTGTCCCGAATATGTCAAAGACATTAATGATAAATATGAAGGATTGAATTAAAATTTTTGATGCGACCGTTAATCGAACCCGAACCTCCATGCTTACAAGTCATACGTCTTACCGCTTTTTTTTTTTTTTTTCATTTTTAACTAATTTTATTTTTTCCAACAACCTTTCAAATACCCGTCAGATTTATGAGTACAAAAGTGTGATTTTCTGACGATTCAATATGTATCTAAAGCCATTTATATTACAAAGATAACATGTTATATAGACATAAAACATCAAATACACTACATTTCACATTTATACGTTTTTTCTTCTGAGCAAACTGGCGTTGTAAACATCTTCACATAACAACTTTACCGCTAGACCACCACATCGCTAGTGAATAAGGCGCCTAGCACGATTTCCTTCACATCACAAACTTTAATTCCGCTTCTGTGTTCCATAGAACACTGCCACTACTGTCAAGGCTCTCCATGCAGCGGAACAGCACCTCGGCAATGGACATATTGGAACATTTCTATTTTAAGGTGACATAAATATTACTGTAAATACAAATAAATAAACAATCCCTGAGACGGATTTTCGTATCAAATATGTCAAAGACATTAATGATAAATATGAACCACTGAATTAAAATTTGTGTTGCGACCGGGAATCGAACCCAAATTTTAATTCAATGCTTCATATTTATCATTAATGCCTTTGACATATTCGAGACGAAAATCCGTCTCATGGAGTGTTTATTTGTATTTACAGTGAAATAAAGCAGGAATATTCCAATATGTTTTCGAGGTTCTATGGAACACAGAAGCAGAATTAAAAGTTTGTGACGTGAAGGAAATCGTGCTTAGACTATTCCGAGGCGCCTTAATCGCTACTGATGCGGTGGTATAGCGGTAAGACGTCTGCCTAGTAAGCATGGAGGTCCGCGTTCGATTCCCGGTCGTATCACAATTTTTTAATTCAATGCTTCATATTTATCGTTGATATCGATAAGTATGACAAGAGTTTATACGCCACGTGGTTGTGACTTCTTCACAGTTAAATGGCTGACAAACTAATAATGATAGCTGAAAACCCTCGGGATATATTCTGAGGTGAACAGGTTAGCTGTACAGGCAACATGAAAATTACTTTTTGCCGGGCGTCGTCTGCGACTTCGTTACAAAATTATTTGCAAACGAGGATCCTACAGACAGCTATTTTTGCTGGAGTGAGGCTCGGTAATCGATCATTTCTCTGCCCTGACAGCAATGGTATTAACGTTCTGAGAGAGGGGCGACACCTTTTGATCTCGTATTCAGCCACCGCCAATAACATGCTAAGACTGTGTGCTTTAGCAGCGCTGGCTGCGCACAGAATCTCATTCACGAGTCTCAAACATTTCCACAGCACTGCCTGTATATCACACCGCCTACTTCTCCCAAAACGAACGACTGTTACACTCTTTCATCTTGCTGTCTCACGTGTGGCCCTTACTTCTGTTGCCAGTATGGGAATATACTTTCTTGGTTATTAACTTTATTACATTCGAAGGGTTGCTGCAACTCCGGCAATTCTCAGCGGGGTATAAAGCACGGAATCAAATTAAAAAAAAAAGGACAAAAAAAAACCTACAAGTATGCATAAAACTAGTGAAAATTTTACAGCCGCGTGGGAGTAGCCGAGCGCTCTACACGCCAGACGTGCTGTGGATCTAGCTACTGCACGCTCTAGAACACCCTGCTACCTCCCACGAAATACTGTAGCCTTCTATTGTCACTGGTGGAGCTGTACGTTTGCTTACACGTGGCAAGGAATACTCTTCCAGAAATTGTAATTTTTTTAAAGAAACAGAAGGACGGTACATATATCTCAAAGCAGTTGATAATAATAAAATGTACGACCAAATCAGTTTTGGCTAAAAATCATGTGTCAACGGTGAAATACTACATCATCTGCACCAGCTCTGCTTTTCTTGCTATCTCTCTTATATTCCCATTTTCCACGTTGCACATATTCTGCATATTCAAAAATTTACTTTGGCATTCCTTCGGAGATAACAGGTTCTGCCTGTTACGTTTAACTTGTTCATACGCGCGGGACAACGCCTCAGCTCCATAATGTTTGTTGCGATGAGTTTTTCTTTTATTGTTTGCAGATGACAAGCTGTGAAAACTTGTCATTCTTCAATTAAAGCAGATGAAAATCCTTCGAATGACATAAAGTAAGTATCGTAAATAAATTAGGCCTAATATATCTAACAAAGTTGTCAAATCAAACAGCTCGTCCAAATCACTGTATAACCAAGTTCTGTAACATTTTACTCTAGAAAATAAAAGGCAAAAACCCCGCGGAAGATGGTACTATAAATGCCGGAACATGTTTGGGTGTTAAAACAAAACAAGGCGTCCTGCATAAAGCGGATTTAACCACAAATTTAAAAACTACCAGAGGTGGTTAATCCCACACTGAACACATTAACCAGTTGTCTGAACGTGTGTCCAAATCCGTTAACTTGAAAAACAAATGCGAAGAAAACAATGTTAACAACTGAAAGCCGCAATGAAATTTTTTCCTACCGTGACTGCATGTCAACAATTTGCAGGTTGCTTTTATTACCGCTGCCAGTCACAATTTTTACAACTATAAATATTGTTTATTCAACTAAATGTTTCGAGGCTGCGTCTCATCTTCAGTCTATTCTGGCATTACCAAAATTTCTTTTTTTCTGCCTGTAGCACGAAACTTTGTTCACGCGATCGCCATCTTGTTTCAAGCAGCAGTAATTTCATGGTGAAATCGTGTTTTGCATTGTTGTGTTTTGTGGTTAACAAGCCCAGAAGAGAAATGGTGTCACCTTCAAATACGAGGGAAACGCGAGCTACTCAACATGAACAAAGTTAATATAAAACCATTTTAAAATATTTTTGTAATTTCTGTAATGACAGAATAAACATGTGGCGCAGGCTCGAAACATATAGCTACATAAACAATATCTACAGTTGTAAAACAATTTGAGACTGGTAGCGGTAATATAAATATACCTGGAAAGAATGTTGTTCGCCATTCTACACGTTGCAGTTGTTTCCATTCTGTGTTCGTTACATTGTTTATACTTTACTGTGACTTGTTTATTTTGTGTTTCGCGTTAATACTGGACACCAACATATTTTACATCCTTTGTAGTTACTGTGTTTACTGTTGATAGAGTGTCATCTAATTCTTCATGAATAAGTTTGATATCATCCATTCAAATCTTCTCCTTTTCTTTTAGTAGAATTTTATTACACTCTTTTGTTTATTAAGCTTCTGAAATTCGTGTGTCGTTATGTTGGCCTTCAGAACGCTAAAGCAAGTTTTCGTTGCCTATTGTGAACAGATTCAAAGAGCGTCGCAATTTGTTGCCGCATTATCGCCTTGTACTATATTCATATCCTATAACGCTTCTAAAAGGTCTCAATTTCTAAAATTACATTATAACGATTGCTATCAACAAATCGCGAAATAGGTTTATTTGTTACGAGACAATGAAAAAGACCGCAGTGATGCTAGGCAATTGATGACACGGTGACGAGGTATGCTTGCAGCTATAGTAGAAACGCAAAAGCAGTTAGATGATAGGAGATATTATACTAGGAGACAAACTTGTCAGGATATTGATAAATGTAAGGCGAAACCAAGGAGGTTAAAATAAAGGGAGATGGCGTTATCTATGCCTAGCACATACGTCAGTTGAAGCCTGGCCGCCATCTTGGTGTGTTGTAGAATGCTATTTCTCCGTTAAAACTATGCTTTAATTCGACCCTTGAAATGCATTGAAAACGTTCAAACGTTTGTAAAGTCTATGGGACTTAACTACGGGGTTATCATTCCCGAAACTTACAAACTACTTATGAACTAACTAAGCGCCTCAGTCCCCTCGACCACCGCGGCCGGCTAATGCATTGAACGGTCAATCATTGCAATGTATGTACTTACAAATAATATATTTTCTTGAATAAATATTAATAACTCATCATAATATACTTGAAAACGTAATTGTTAACGGCTAATTCGCAGTGTTTTATCACGTTTTACATCGCGACAAAACCGCCGGACGTTTCATTCCTATTTTAAGTGACCTGAAATATCAGCTCTTCAACACGATCACTTCTCCAAGATACAGCAATACGGCTGAGGCGGGCTTCACTTTTTCATCGCAAGGGCATCTCCCTCTATTCTAACCTCCTTGGGCGAAACAAGCAACTTGATGGAGACGAAATTGCTTAAAAATTATAGAGATCCTTCGGCTAGGCTACGAGCCATACTATTTCATTCGAAAAGCACGAAACCTCGCATTTTTGTGAGGTTTCATTTTTCTGTCATAGAAAGTGCGCCTTGAGTTAATATCTTTGACAAACTAGCAGCTGTAATACGCAAACGCTTCTGGTTGTTTGTTTAGGATCGAAAGTAACGTAATTTCATGAAACCACGCGATTATGACACTCACAGCTCAGAAACCATTCAAAGTAAAACTTTCGAATAAATTGCAAATTGAAGGCACTACTATATAGATTGTTTTGGTATTTCTGCGGCAATTTTAGAATTTAAATTTCATGTATTTTTATCATTTATTATGTTTTGTCTATAAAATGCATTTTAAATGGAACAAATGTATACCATATAGTTCAGCATTTGATTTAAAAATCTTTTGGGTAAACAGTTTTATGGTATCTTAAACAGAGAGCTGTAGGAAAAAAAAAAAAAAAAAAAAAAAACAGAATGTATGTAGAAACTGCGCCAAATTCGCCGGCTACGCTACGCCGTGTTGTATGCAACCAGTCAGTTCTTAACCTGCTGTTCACCGTGTCCAGTCGCTAGGCGTCTTCCCCTGTTGAGTGCGACGCAGTTTAACTTATAAGTGCAGCATGAACTTTCGTTTTTATTACTCAAGTATTTTTTCCACGTTGCAGATAAGCGATTCCATAATACTTAAAACGGAGATTAACATGCATATGTAAGTTTAATCCTTCTGACAACTTCATGTATGCTTAGTTAATGAAAAAAAAAATGTTTTACAAGAAATTAATTAATTTCTGTCATGATATTTTTATATATCTCCATCAGCTTCAGATATTGACTTCAAAATGAATCGCAGATTATTGAAATCCGGTATGAGGTTCTTGAGTTGCACAGCAGACAAAGTATCGCGTTCGCAAAATGACGCTAACTTCACCGAATTTTAACTCGAATAAACCTATACGGGGTTTGAAACAGATTATTCGTTCTTCATATTAGCGCAGAAAAAAGTAACATTTCCGAACGCCTCGTTTACGTCAAATCAAGTGATGGTGTCAAATCGCCGTTATTTTTGCAAATATCTCTGTAACGGTGTAAGATATGGAAAAAAAAAAAACATACGAGAGCAAAGTTGTAGAGAATTTACTCCTCTACAAATTCGTTTATTCTATCTCCGTATCAGATGACCCGTTTATTTGCAATTACATTTATTGCTGTCAAAAGGCCATCACAAACGGCCTTTTTTTTTAGTGTTACTGACCTATTTTTTCTACGAATATTTGAAAACCGGAGGTTCTGGTCGCTGGCAGCCAACAATTATGTCTGTAAAGTTTGGTGTCGATCGGTTGAACGGTTCGACCTAAAATGTGGGAACACGTTACAGACAGACAGACATCGTCAAATCGAAGTTATTTTTGCCATTATCTCTGAAACTATGCGAGATTTAAAAAGAGAGAGAGGGGGAGGGGGAACGCCTTAGAGAGCAAAGTTCTAGAGAATTTTCTCAGTTTTCGTGTCGGATAGACGGTTAAGCCTTCATTTTCATTTGAATTTCGAGCTGTCAAAAGCCGATCACAAAAGGCCCACTTTTAGTGTTACCACCGTAACCTAAAGTGGGCCAAAATAGTAATCATTTATGGGATAATTTCATCTACATAGGTACTCTGCAAATCACATTTAAGTGCCTGGCAGAGGGTTCATTAACCACTTTCATAACTTTTCTCAACCGTACTATTCTCTAATACCGCGCGGGAAGAAACAACACCTAAATCGTCCCGTTTTCGATCTGATTTCTCTTATTTTATTGGGATGGTCATGTCTCCCTAAGTAGGTGGGTGCTAGCAAAATATTTACACATTCAGAATTAATAGTCGGTGATTGAAACTTCGCAAACAGATCACGCCGCAATTTCGCTACAGTTGATTTTTTTTACGTTAATTAGCACACGTGAAATTATAAGATATCAATTTTCTTACATTTCGTTCAGTTTGAAATGGAAAAGCCCTTACACTCGAATTTATATGTTCTGTTCCTTTTGCATTTCTGCTACATTGCCATCAAGTCTCTCTCATTCGTGAGTTATATTAAAAATTTATATAGAATTCTCCAACACAGCACAGTTTCAACTGAGTAGCTATTTCGAGAAAAGCACAGTCAGGTGAGCATATTTGCGCTACAGTTAAAAAGATCGCCTGGTCACGCGGTCTTGCACGTTTAAAATGTTCAAATGTTTGTTAAGCTTATGGGACTTAACTACGGGGTCATCAGTCCCTAAACTTACAAACTACTTATGAACTACTTACGAACTAGGACGGCACAAATAGCCATGCCCGAGGGGGGATTCGAACCTCCGACCGTAGTGGCCGTGCTGACCGCGACTGGAGCGCCTCAGTCACCTCGGCCACCGCGGCCGGCTTGCACGTTTAAAAGCCCCTGTGTGCAAGCAAACGTTTCACTCGCGCCGTCGCCTTCGCGTCCGGCCTGTGGCTGTTTGCACGCCGCGCCGCCCAGAACCTGTTTGCGCGGACGAGACGTCACGACGCAGACTAGTTCAGGCGAGCGGGGCCTACTTTCTGAGGCCGCCGGTGCCCGACCTTCACCTGCATCGGCTCGTTGCCGTAGGCACGGTCCACTCCGACCAGTATCGCCGAATCACGGTATTACTGCTGGGCGAACAGTGGCGCAACTTAGCACACACAACTCCTGCTATACGCAAAGACAGCCGCGGTGGAGTGGCCGAGCGTTCCAAGGCGCCTAGCTGCGGAGCGTGCCAGTGCGCGCCGTCGGAGGTTGGGATCCTCCCTCGAGCATGGGTGTATTTAAGATTACCTGACATAGTCGGGTTTGGAGGCGAACTAATCGTTTTATAATTTTCAAAATGAAATACCAAAAACACACATTAATAATTTATTCACTGACGACCGGTTTCGGTGAACTGTGTCACCATCATCTGGTCACATACATATTACAAGCTGGTCATCTTGTTAAAAATACAAGCTGTCATGTGTTTAACTTGTGTATTTTTTATATAGTGACTAAGTGCAATGTTGCACTTGTTATTTTATACCAAATTTTTAACAAGATGACCAGCTTGTAATATGTATGTTACCAGATGATGGTGACACAGTTCACCGAAACCGGTCGACAGTGAATAAATTATTAATGTTCGATCTTGGCATTTCATTTTGAAAATTATGGGTGTATTTGTTGTCCTTAACATAAGTTAGAGCGCGCGCCATGTAACTTGGCGGGTGAGGTCTGGATGCGCAGTAGCACGGGTAGGCCTACGTCACGCCACGTGACCTGCTGGCCAATAGCCGTCAGTCAGCCGTTGCACGCGCTCGAGTTCGTATCTTACTGTGCGGAGCGAAAACTGGTTTTGGCAGAAACAGGATTCATACATGAAAGTAAATTAATATTTAAGTCATCAAAGACGATGCATTCAGAAGACTACCATTCTGAAACGACTTACGCAGTCTTCAGTCAGTGGTTTACAAGTCAACTGCTTTCATAACTGGCCGAGAATTCTGTTATCGTCATGGACAATGCAAGTGTGCACTCTGTGCAAGTCAACAGAGCTCCTACTTCAAATACCAGAAAGGACGAAATTATTTCGTGGCTAACATCTAATGGAATTCCTCACAGTGCGTCAGAAACCAGGGCAGAATTGCTCATGCTTGTAAATGCATACAAGCCCAAATACCGCACTTACGCGATAGATGAACTTGCAAGACAGTGTGGTCACCGGGTAGTAATAAATCACGAAGTGTGAAACACGTCGCTTTGATCAGTAAGCACTTGCTTGATGGGCATCAGTCTACGAAGACTGAACATGTGTCGCTTGTAACGTTTTTAGATAGTCTCCTTGTCTTGTACAATGCCAAACATATACAATTATTCTATCATTCCATGTGATATGTCACTTAAGTCATTGATAAAGTATTTTAATTGCTTCGAAAAATCCAGATTTCAAGATATAATTAACGGAAAAATCTAAAATTTGTCAATTTCTAATTTATCACTTTTTTATCTTCACAATTAATTTACGTTGAATTCGTAATCTGTCGTCAACGTCTAATGTGGTTTTTCAGTATTAATGGATAGATTAATGTCCCTAGAAGAACTGTGTATATAATTTACAGATATTTCGTGTTAATCGACTGAGCTACGAAATGAATTTCTGTGCCACTCAGAAAATTATGCCCTGCCGTGTAAACATGATAGGTACAAGAGAAAGAGATTCATAAATACTCGTAAAAGCGCCACAGTTTTCCAAACAATCAAACGAGCGTTATTTTTTCTGCATTACACTTTTTATAAAGCCGTATTCAAGACTCGCAGCTTGACATTTCCTTGCGCTTGTATGCGGCCGGAATTTTAAAGCTAAGCGGCAGTCAGCAGCTGACTGCGGAATGGAACGGAGCACAGTCCGGCTACGCTGCAACAGCAGCTTCCCCCACCACTACACAGCTACCTGCGCAGAAGAGCCAGTCCACCCGCCAAGTTATGTGGCGCTCGCGCTCTAGATAAAGTAGTTTGTAAGCCGACAGGTATGACCTCCAGCACCAAAGACTGGAACTACCGAATTGCGCAATGTGGCCTGCGGCTCAACAAGAAGAAAACTGAGTGTATGACATCATACCCAAGAGAAACTGGGACCATTAACGTTACTGGAGAAGATCTACCGTGAGTATCGAAATTTAAGTATCTCGGGTCTATCATCCGACGGCCAGCTCACAGACGAGGTCAATGGAGGAAGGAAGATTAACACTCCGTCGACAGCCTGTTCATTATAGGCGGAGCTTACGCTCGGATTGTTCTGGTAAGGATATCGAAGGAAATCGGCTGTGCCCTTTGAAAGGAACCATTCCGGCATTTGGCTGGTGTGATTTAGGGAAATCACGGAAAACCTAAATCTGGAAGGCTGGAGGGGTATTTGAATCGCACAATAATGGCCTGCGGCTCAACAAGAAGAAAACTGCGTACATGACATCATACTAGTCTTGTGTAGTTCGCGAACGAACTAGTTAGGAAGAGCGCTCCGACAGGCGAACTACACGAACTAGCTCGCAGATCCCTCGCCTCTTAGTTCGTCCGCTCCTTTTCCGAAGACTGACGGGTAACAGCGGGAGCACGCGAGAGCGCGCAGAATCGCGTGATTCCCTTCTGCGACTTGCCGTCATTTCGAGCGATAGGTCGCGAACTAAAATATGCGCGATAGGTCACGAACTAAAAGATGCGCGATAGGTCGCGAACAGAATTAAAAATCACGTGTTTCCCTTCTGCTGATGAGAGCCATTTCCAGGTTAGCTCAGTGCTACAAAATTTCTGCTTTGAAGTATTCTGCACTCTGCAATATCTGACTAATGAATTCCATAATGCCAAGATATAGAGATAACTCTAAACTTAAACGTGAGAAATTATCCACAAACTGTTTCTTTTGGTTTGCGTGATATCGTTAGCGGCTCAAGCAGCAAGCGCATGCAGCAGCTAGGTGGGGGAACTTCTCCCTCCACCTGCATGCGGAGACCACGCCGCTCAGCAGTCACTGGGAGCGGACGAACTAAAAGAACGAACTAGTTCGCGGCAGAGCCGCGAACTAAAGTGAGTGCTCCCGACCGCGACCTATTATGCGCAAGTCTAACGCAAAGACAGCCGCGGTGGAATGGCCGAGCGTTCTAAGGTGCCTAGCTGTGGAGTGCGGCGGTGCTCGCCGTCGGAGTTACAGGTCCTCCCTCGGGCATGGGTATATTTGTTGTCCTTAGCGTAAGTTACTTTAAGTAGTTTGTAAGCCTACAGGTCTGATACTCAGCGCTAATGTGTGGAACGACCGCCTTGCGCAATATGGCCTGCGGCTCAACAAGCAGAAGCTGGGACTATTAACGTTGGTGGAGAAATCTTCCGCGAGTACTCAAATTTAAGTAGCTCGGTTCTATAATCAGTAGCGACGGCCAGCTCACAGACGAGGTCAATTGATGAAGGAAGGAAGATTAACGCTCCGCCGACAGCGTGGTCATTATAGGCGGAGCTTACGCTCTGATTGTTCTGGTAAGGATGTGGAAGGAAATCGGCTGTACCCTTTGAAAGGAACCATTTCGGCATTTGCCTGGTGTGATTTAGGGAAATCACGGAAAACCTAAATCTGGATGGCTGGAGGTGTATTTGAATCATCGTCCTCCCGAATGCGAGTCCAGTGTGCCAGTGTGTTATCACTGCGCTACCTCGCTCGTCTGAGGTCCGTGCAAGAACAAAGGCAGCCTGGACGAAGTGGTGAATGACAACAGGAGTGACCTGCGATCGTCGGATGAAGGACCACCTGAAGTCAAAGATTTATCGGACTGTCATCAGCTCTGTCGCTCTCTATGGTACCGAATGCTAGCCAGCCAGCTATAAGAAAGACAGAACGGCGACTGGGGGTCATGGAGACGAAATGCTTAGATGGACAGGAATTGCGCCAATGCAAGAGAAAATACGGGGGACGTCGTCTGCGATGTTTTGGACATGTACCGCAGGCAGATGACAAGTCAATAGCAAAGGCAGCTTACTCAATGGAAGTCTCTCGAAAGAGACCCAACGGACGACCAATGCAGCGATGTGTCGATAGCCTGCACAATGACCTAAAAGCTGTAAAACTACACCCAGACATGGCCCATGATTGAACAAAATGGAGGCAGTGAATCCACGCAGTGGACCCTGACACCATGCACCATGTGGGGCAAACGCTAAAGAAACAGAAGTAGTACTTTGTAAGCCTCTGACGACCAGAGTAGTTAAGTTCCTTAGATTTTCAAACATTTGAACATTTTCAATACGCAAAGACACATTACATATATAGTGTCTCTTGGATGATGCCCAGTGATCCTTTCTGGAATCGGATGCACAGCAGTTTCCAACTTTTACACGAATCAGCGAAATGAAACGATAAGATTACCCGACATAGCCGGGTTTAGAGGCTATCTGATCGTTTTATAGTTTTCAAAATGAAATGCCAAGGTCGCACATTAATAATTTCGGTGAACTATGTCACATGTATATCACAAGCTTGTCATCTTGTTAAAAAGGTGGGTATAAAATAAAAGTGCAACATTGCACTTAGTCACTATATAAAAAATACACAAGTTAACATGACAGCTTACTCAATACTTCTACGTTCTAAGCCAATTGCATAGCTCCAGTTTGATTGTTGCCTTAGTCATTGCCAGGGCAGGTTCCGGTCCAATAAATGGAGTCTCTACCCCCATTCTGGCTAATCTGTCGGCTTGTTCATTGTCACTGATCCCAGAATGGCCAGGGACCCACATTAGGTTTAGCCTTTTGCTTTCCCCTAGCTCCACCAGAACCCTGTGACATTCTGCAACAATTTCAGAGCTTGTTGCAGGAGCTGCCAGTGTTTCAGGGCTGCCTGGCTGTCTGAATAGATGTAGACGCCACGGTCTTTGTAGCACCTACGCAAATTCACCTCCACACACGTTCTGACGGCAGTGATTCCGGCCTGAAACACTGAGGCCAGTTTTACTAGACAGATAATACCATCCAGTCTTGGCTAAACCCCATATACCCCAACCCCAACTCCTCGGTCTGATTACGACCCGTCAGCCGGCATTTCCCCAACCTTTCCTATATTTATCAAGGGCACCTTGTCTTTGAACCATTCTTCTGAGTGCTCTCTCTCAAAAATGAGGGCACCGTGATATAGATAGACCCTCCTGAATTATGGTATTGGACCAACGTCCCCTTCGACCTGAGGCAGTTTTTTTTTTAGATCATGGGCTCAAACCCTTTTGCTTACCTCCACCTATGCTCAGGAAGCCATTCTATCCCTTCCTTTTGTTTTTGTTCTTTGAGAAGTTTCCTCCTCTGACCCATAGACAAGGCCTTAAGCTTAATCTTATTCAACTTCTCAGTTACATTTCCCAATTCTTGCTCAGGTCTAGACCCCGATTCAGAAGTGGGAGTGTCCTCTATCGTTCTTGATCCCGATGTCTGGGCATCTGAGATCATGATTTGACTCTCAATTTCTTTTAAAATTACTTTTTTATGGTGTCCATTACGTTCCCAAGCGATTTGGGGATTTACTTGGTCCACACCACGATAGCCCCGCGCGGTGTAAGGCTACTTACTCAGGGAGGTCGCCCGGTATCCCTGAAGCTCCATTTGCGACACATCTACCCATCAGTTTTGTGCACGGCTGTGAATCAGCGACTTTTATAATACAATTAAACTTTTAAGGGGCAGCCCTCAGTCGCAAAGTACGAAAATAACCGTAACCAAGTTTCAATGCCGCTATGGACACCTTCTTCAGACGAAGTTATTTGTCGACGTTGGCAGCGGAGACATTGCAGCCCCTAGTGACTGCTCCGTCTGCCTACAATTATTTACTCTTTAGGTATGACTAGGTGATTATGTCGGATATATTTTTTGTATTATTTTAAATTTTGACAAGTAGTTTTAACATATTCATCTTCGTCTGAAGAAGGTGCCTATAGCGGCATTGAAACCTGGTTACGATTATTTTCGTACTTTGCGACTGAGGGCTGCCCCTTAAAAGTTTAACATCTACCCATGTTCCATGAACCCTTCGGCACGGATAGCATCACACCTTGTGTTGGGGAAAGGAATTGGGAAGGGAGTGGGAGTGGATAAGGACGGGACGTTGTGGGCACTCTTAGTCTGATCCATCGGCTGAGGCCTTTCCGGTAGTAGGTTCTCTACCTTCAGCATAGCCCTCTGCTTCCCACGGATACAAAAGCCTCTCCACCCACACGGACAGTGATTCGTCAAGGTGGTGCCCCCCCGGAGAGGACGACACCCTTTATCCTGCAGAAACTGGGCGGAGGAACATCGGAACTGGAGTCGTAACGATTGAAGCTCGGTGCAGTTCACAAATAAGATTTTTTGTTCAGCCCGACAGTCATCATTCCCTCGCCTGGAGAGATCGTGTTTATGTGCAGGTATCATGGAAGTGGCCGAATGGTGTGGGCAGGACTCAGTACCGGCAGACGCCCAAACCTCCACGTTGTTCAGAATGGCGCTTTGACTACTCACAGGTGTGGAGACTAGATCCTTCGACCTTTTGTTGTACTCTACTCTAGTTCCATAGAAGATAGGTTCATTATGGTGGACGATAACGCTCGTCCCCACAGAGCTGCATTGTTGGACAACATTGTTGAAGATGAGGAAACTGGACGAATGGAGTGGACAGCTTGTTCACCCAACTTAACCCGATTGAGCATGTCTGGGATGCACCTGGCTAACGAATTGCAGCCAGACCAGCACATCCTACAACAGTTGCTGAGCTGGATATTGCCCTCATGGAAGAATGGTGAAATATCCATCCAGAGCTGAGTCATAACATCCTGTTCATACCATGCAGTGCAACTGTACTCTCCGTCCGAGGCGCTCAGACGCCATATTAGAGGGCAACGAGAATGACTTTTCACTATTATATTAGCCCCATGGTGCCTCGCTGTATGTAAACGTCATGAAAACCTCAACTAATGAGTTGAGGCAGCCAAATATTGTACTGTATCACACAAAAATTGCAGTTGTGACCAATATATAAATAAAATACGTTACCATATGTATATTGTGTATGTCGTCTCACCTTATCCCCTAATTCTTTTGAGCAGTGTACTTACCTGTGTAGTTTAAGAGGCTAATAACAAGAACGGCTAAGTCCAATTTCGATGTTTTTGCTGGAGAAGCAGAAAACTGAAAAGAATATTAGCAAAATACCCACATTCGTCGGCTTTTTATCTTTGCTCTCTTTGTCGAAAAGGAAAAAATGACATCAGTGGTTAAGTCTTAAAATTGATTTAAAGTTGGATTTGGATGGCTTCGATGTTAAGTACTGGGTTGTCTGCTTTTGAAACTACACCATAGTGTATTCATTTACATCTTATAATTGTTTATACTTTTTTCGAAAAATAGATAACAATCTCACTTGTGCTTTAAGAATGGCTATATTACGAGTGAATATAATATATGTAACAGGGAAATATAATAAGGGTTTTAACAAAAATATTTACGGAATGATCAAATATAAACGTTATTTAACTTAGGGTTTTTTATTTTTTATTTTGTTTATTTTTCACGTTGTATTATGATGAATTTTTGCACTGGTTCCCCTTGAACAAAAACGAGTAATAACATGTTTCAAACATTGCAGAGTAAGAGAAAAGAACTAAAGGGGTAAATTTAGTATTAAATTCGCGTCTTCTATATTCTCGCAACGCGAATCTCTTCCTGTTTCGTTTGAAGCAACATTTCCTTTTCCACCAAAAACCGGTTGGAAATTTAACAAAAACCCATTAAACAACAGCGGTAACGTAGTACAGAAGTAAGTACAACAAGATGGAAGATACGTACCGAGCACTGTTACTGATGAAGTTGATCACTTTAGAAGATCGCCAGCTTAGACTATCATTTTTTTAAGCAAAGCCACACTTTTAAAGGGATTATTAAACGATTACCGCCAATTTTTGAAACGCAATGGAACTACCATTCGTTTCAGCGCATAAAATACTATACATATTGACATAAACTGCGAAAAAATGTACCTGGCCGTCGTTGATGCCTAGACTCCTCATTCGGTCGTTATTCTATTGGACCAATATGGGGCGTCTGCTGTCGACAAAAAGCTACAGCGCGATACTCCCTTGTTTGGCTGACAGAACGCAAATATTTAGACAAATCCAAAAAGTTGTTTCCACTCTGGTATTGTCATATGGGGAGGGAGTTACAGCCTATAGCATAGGTTTATGAAGGCCTTTATTTACACTTCCAATTCTTAAAAGAAGAAATGCAGGCGATAAACGGGTATTCATTGGACAAATATAGTATACTAGAATTCACATGTGATTACATTTTCACGCAATTTGGGTGCCTAGATCCTGAGAAGTCAGTACCCAGAACAACCACCTCTGGCGGTAGTCAAACAGATCTTGGATGGCGTGTACAGGAACACAGATACCCATGCAGCTTCAACAGAATACCACAGTTCATCAAGAGTGGTGACTGGCGCATTGTAACGAACCAGTTGCTCGGCCACCGTTGACCAAACGTTTTCAATTGGTTAGAGATCTGGAGAATGTGCTAGCCGGGGCAGCAGTGGAACGCAACCTGCAACATGCGGCCGTGCATTATCCTGCTGAAATGTAGGGTTTCGCAGGGATCGAATGAAGTGTAGAGCCACGGGTCGTAACACATCTGCAATGTAACGGTCACTGTTCAAAGTGCCGTCGATGCGGACAAGAGGTGACCGAGACGTGCACCCCATACCATCACGCCAGGTGATACGCCAGTATGGCGATGACGAATACACGCTCCCAATGTGCGTTCACCGCCAAACACGGATTCGACCATCATGATGCTGTAAACAGAACCTGGATTCATCCCAAAACAATGACCTTTTGCCGTTCGTGCATGCAGGTTCGTCGTTGCGTACACCGTCGCAGGCACTCCTGTCTGTGATGCAGCGTCAAGGGTAATCGCGGCCATGGTCTCCGAGCTGATAGGCCATGCTGCTGCAAAAAGCTGCAGCGCAAATGTTTATACCCTTGTTCATCGAACTGTTCTTGCATATGGTTGTTGTCTTGCAACCGTCCCCGTCCGTTGACTCAGGGATCGAGACGTGTCTGCACGATCCATTATAGCCATGCGGATAAGATGCCTGTCATCTCGACTGCTAGTGATACGAGGCCGTTGGGATCTAACACGCTATTCCGTATTGCCCTCCTGAACCCACCGAGTCCATATTCTGTTAACAGTCATGGGATCGAGACCAACGCGAGCAGCAATGTCGCGATACGACAAATCGCAATCGCGATAGGCTACAATCCGACCTTTATCAAAGTCGGAAACGTGATGCTACGCATTTCTCCTCCTTCACCAGGCAACGCCTGTTAACTGCTGTTTGTGTACGAGAGAAAAAAATGTTCAATTGTTTGTAAATCTTATGGGACTTAACTACGGGGTCATCAGTCCCTAAACTTACGAACTACTTATGAACTACTTACGAACTAGGACGGCACAAATATCCATGCCCGAGGGGGGATTCGAACCCCCGACCGTAGTGGCCGTGCAGACCGTGACTGAAGCGCCTCAGTCCCCCTTTTTTTCTTTTTTAGTTTTTTTTTTATTTATTTATTTTTCTTTTAAGATTTTTTTCTCAGTCCCCCTTTTTTTATTCATTCTTTTTTCCCCCGTTTTTTGTTGTTTTTTTTTACCACTTTTTTTATTCTTTTTTTTATAATTTTATGCCCTTTTTTATTTGCCCTTAGAAAAAAAAAATAACTTGTCCACTTCAGGCGTTGGCTCCTACCTTATCCTAGTCCCAGGCCAACTAACCTAATTCTAATAAAGGGCAAGAAAAGCTAATAGGCTACCGAAAGCCGAAAAATAATAATAAAGAAAATGAAATGAAACTCATGAGATTTGGAAGGAAAAAAAACTGGGAGAACTTCTTCTCTTTTGTATTTTTTTTTAATTCTTTATGTATAAATATTTATTTAATATATAATAAGAGGTGCGCCGTAGTGTTGCCGCCGGCATACTTAGAATCGTCCAAACGTGTCTTCTCGTTGATTATTATGTTCCGTTGTGGGTCCTGTTCAGTTCAGGTTCGTTGTGTTAAGATTTATCTTCTCATCGCTTGGACGTTCCAGCTGCGTGGTGGGTCGTGAAAGGCACTCCGTAAAAAGTTGGAAAAATATTGCTGGTACTTTGGGTTACGGGTTAGGACGCAGTGTCGTTCATTAAGAAAGTTCCAGTATCCAAGTACTGATTTCTCGCCAGGATCAAAGAGGTATCGGATCGTGTAGCCACGAATCCAATTTACCGAGTGTGTTTTGGTGGTGTTGTCCCCTCGGCCACCGCGGCCAGCTGTACGAGAGAAATCGGTTGGAACCTATCCTCATGTCAGCACGTTGTAGGTGTCGCCACCGGCGCCAACCTCATGTGAATGCTCTGATAAGCTAATATTTTGCATATCACAGCATCTCCTTCCTGTCGGTTGAATTTCGCGTCTGTAGCACGTCATCTTCGTGGTGTAGCAATTTTAAGGGCCAAGAGTGCATTTACCTAGTATCGCTGTCCATGTCATCTGTGTTCCAGCCGCAAACGTTGAGAAAGTACTTGAAATTTCAGTTGTTCATATTCTTGGGATCCTTTGTATTTATTGAGAACTTAACAATTCCCCCACCTCTCACCCCCTCAACAGTTGAAAAATTTGCCTAAATTATTTACGCCAATGTAATGTATGTCGTCCACATATTGTTTCACCATTACTGAAGTAAAAGAGCTTGCAGTCGTTTTTCCCCATTTGACAGTAGATATCGTAACAAGATCAATCGCCGCGGGGATCGGGCTCAAAGGATACCGTGTTCATGGGTGCGGTTCCTTTAGGGGGATGCTCGTCCATTGTTGGTCGCGCTGATCTCTACGAGTTTTCGAAAGTAGCTCGGGCTTCCGATCCTTGATTGTCGTGAGTGCACTCGTGCTCTCCCGATAATCCATTTGTAATCCGGGGCAACGTCCCGAGGATAAACTAAATTGGTCCAAATCCCCCGGTTCCGACCAAGGTTTTCGGGAGGTTTCCCTTGGTTGTAAGGCGTATGCCGGAACTGGTAAGCCCTCCTAATTGGGTTACCCCCTTTGCCCCACTATCAGCTTGTCTGATAATTGGCTGAATAGAACCGCGACTCTTTATGGGCCGGATTGCAAACAGGAATGAAAGGATTTTTTTTTTTTTTTTTTTTTTTTTTTTTTTTTTTTTTTTTTTTTTTTTTTTTTTTGTCGCCGCTGTTTAGTGACCAAGCTCTCTTAGGTGCCTTGCAGCGAATCGCGCTGTTACTCACCGTGAGGTTCAAATGTCTGTAAATCTATCGGACCAAACTGCGTGGTCATCAGTCCGTAGTTTACAAACTACTTAAACCTAGGTAAACTAACCTACGGACAAACACACACACACACATGCCCCAGGGAGGACTCGAACCTCCACGGCGAGCAACCGCGCGCTCCGCAGCGAGACGCTTTAGACCGCTCGGCTACACCACCGCGGCGTCTGAGGTTGGAGTCGAGGCCTCCCTCGCGCTTAGGTTAATTTAAGATACATGTAGTTTAAGTAGTTTGTAAGTCAATGGACTGATAACAAATTCCCATTTACAAACATTTGAACAAGAACAATTTTTACCATTCGATGTAGTAAGAAGGACTCGTCGTTTGCTGCCACGTGAGCAGCAGTGTATAATGATTTCTGATGAAGACGTAACAGAAACTTCTGACACGGAGAGAGAGGGCAGACAGGCAGAGGAGACGCCGCTAAGATGCTAGCCACGAGCTCGCGTTTTACTGTGTTCGAATAACACCTCTTCGTTGCTTTCATTGCGCAAGTCCGCTCTAAGCAATTCCAAGGACAAGTAACTGTTTCATGGCGGAAAATAAACAATCTCTTGCTGCGTATTTTTCTTCCTTATCCAGATGACAGATCACAAAGTCGACTGTGGACTTTGGCAGAATGACAGGGTGCTGGAAAATACAGGCAGTCTACAAAAGAGACTGCATCTTAGACAACACTTGGATGTCCTCATTCAGAATACAGCTCCACGGTGTACGACCCAGAGCAGATAAGGATTACAGGCGACGCTGGATGTACATGAGATGGAGAAATTATTATGAACACCTACTCTTTGAGATATTAGTAAATTGTTTCCAGCACAATGTTATACATTCTTGTACTAAGACATCCATCAGTTACCACAGCGATGTGTCACCTGAAAATATGGTCCCCACTCTCAGTTATAAAATTCCCATAACGGCTCAATTATGTCGAGATATGGCGATTTTGCTGTCCAGGGAAGATGTTTGTTGATTTTGTAATGCTCGAAATAGCTCGACTAAAAATATTGGCTGTGTGTGTGTGTGTGTGTGTGTGTGAGAGAGAGAGAGAGAGAGAGAGAGAGAGAGAGAGAGAGCATTATAATTCTGGAAGATGTCAGTTTTTCTTAGCAGTGTTAGTTATAGAAGGTGCGTCTGAAAATTTAGAATGTAGCATCGATCACAGGTCTCAGCCGAAAAATATCGCAATTCAGCGCCGAAGGCACGAATCTTTGGGTTCACACCTGTAATCGATGGTACAATCTGTTGTTGTAAGCTGTTATTTACGAGGATAACCACAGATTATTTATTATCTACTGTACATATTAAGATATTATCTCGGATACTAGTTTTCCATGTTTTTGACGTCAAAGTAGACAAGTGGAATAGCGTCCTGAAATAATGCCGTTTTTTCTGTTTTTCGTCGTTTCGAGGGGAAAGGGGTGGTTTGGTATCATGAGTTTCATTTGAGGTGGAATATTGGTCAATTGAAATGTCCGCTACCAGTTTTCTCGATTTTATTCGTTTTCGGGCTCGTTTGGTATCCCGAGTTTCATTCTAGTTGCAATATAGGTCAATTGAAGTGTCAGATACCATTTTTTTCTTTTTTCTGTATTTTGGTTGTGTTTTGTTTTATGGGACGCGTTTTTTTTCGGGTAGTATGGTTCTTTTCAATATTTTTTCCTCCTTTTCTTCGCTTAGAATGTCACCGCCCGAAACCCCAACATTCCCGCACTTGTCCCTTTAGCGTGATTATATTGTTCTTGGCTTAATTTTTGCGTGTTTATATGTGCGTGTTTTTGGTCGCCATATTGGGTACGTGTTTTCTGCCATGTTGATGACGTCATGGAACAAGCTGACGAGTGGTATTCAGGTCTTTAGTTATACCATAAAGCCATTTGGTTTCGTATGGAAATGCGCAAGTCCTTGTGATAGCAATCAGTTCAATTTAAAATAATTACCTTTAGAAGATGCTCTTCTTGCACCATTGTACCATTGACAGTGCAAAATGTATCGAGACTCTGTTATCGGCACTCGGTCGTACTAATTATCGTCAATGAAACGCAAATTTTTGTTTAAGTCTAACGGATCTATTTAGCGAATAAATGCGTATTTTAAATGTCTAGTTAACTGCCGATTATTGGTACAGTTACCCTACTTTAGTTGTGCAGTTATGTCGCTTCTCAGTCGCAGTGGAGTCATCTTGCAAGAAGATGTAGCATACTGCATGGTGTTCCTATCATTTTGTGCACTCACTGTAATCGCGGCACGAATGGTCACAGGTTTGGGTGACTCACGGGACAGCGTCAAGGAGATCTTGGAAATCCCGGATTGTCTAGAACATAACACAGAAAATTATTCCGCAAAGTTTCAAGAACCATTAATAAGTGACCAATCCCTCAAAAAACTACAGCTCCCTAAGTATCTGCCTCGTAGAGACTACGAAATGATGATTAATGTAATTACAGCGGACACAAGGCCATTGAAGTTGTCGTTCTTCGCGTCTTCGTCGAATGGAAAAGAAAGGAAAGGTAACATACCGCACAATGCAAGGTGTTCTCTGCCGCTCACTTTACAGTCATTTGTAGAACATGTGTCTGGAAGCTTATTAGAGCAATGTGTCGAAAACTACTTGTAGAATAATTTGTGAACGGTTGCGTAGTATGAATATTAGTTATTTGAATGGTTTTCAACGAATCAGATTACGAGATGTTTATACGATATTAATTTTCACGTTAATGGTTATATAATTTTAAGTTCTAATCGTTAGTCACGCTTAAAACTAGAGTATTTTTAATTTTATCTTATTTTATTGACAGCTATCAATTTTAGATGAAAAATGGTTCCGAAGAAATACTTTTACTTAGATTTCAAATTTGTTTAATTACTTGCCTGACATTTTATGCTTTCGAACAAATTAAAGGTAAGACAGTCAACTAGCCGAAAATTGGTTTGAACACCACAGTGCTTTACTAGGCATAGTCCTGTTTGGAGGTAGTATGTCGATGCCTTCCTCCGACCTTCGATCTGACTTACAGAGTCAGTTATAGGGGGACCTACAGTTTAACGTGGATTCCGAACCACCAAAACATGTTGTGATATACATTGAATTCCCTCCTGAGCCATTGACAGCTTCAGTTCTAGGTTGTCAACGTGTTTTTTCGTCTCGAGTTGTAACATAGACAATCTTCTATCAGGTATTCCATTAGTGAATATAAATATGGTATCCCAAAAGTCGAACGGGCCACTGTGCACTGTCGCAGTATACGAATAGGTCCCTGTGGCCATCCTAGGGATACGTTGTTCCTGGCCGCCTGCGAGGCTAATGACTAGTAGATGACAATTCATATGATACAAAAGCAATCATTGGCGTACAAAATCGATGACTAACACTTCATGATGACGCTGGATTTTTTTGCCGATATGACACCTTAGTGTTTACAAACAGTATTGCATGGATTGCCAGTACGACGTGTGGAGATGAGCCCTATAACGTCTCCATTTCTTCCAGATGTGCCCGAGCAGAAGTAGCACTTATGTTTGATGTCTCACTAAGGAGCCGTTCGTCTAAACTATCTGTAACCTCGTTCTTCGTAATCATTTTCTTTACAATGACACTTGTCATGGAACCATTACCTGTTCTCATATCCTTTTGGCGCAGTAGGTTTTTTTAAGCTGGAATAACAGATGCCGCGGCGGAGTGGCCGATCGCATTGAGGCACTATGCTCCGATTCGCGAGGCCGTTCTCCGTCGGGGGTTCGAATCCTCCCTCGGGCCTGGATGTTTGTGTTGTCTTTGGTATAAGGTAGTTTAGTAGTAGTTTGTAAGTTTAGGGACTGATGACCCCGCAGTTAAGTCCCATAACCTTCACAAACATTTGAACAATAGCAAGATTGGGGGTGGGTTGTTTAGTTGGGATAGGGGGACTAAACTACTGAGGTTATCAGTCCGGTAGGGAGGGGAAGGAGTAGAGCGTAGGAAAGGAGGGGAGGGGGGGGGGGAAGGAAGTGGCAGTGCGGGAAGTAAAGAAGGAAGGAAGACTGCATTAGCTAGGAACCCCGTGTTCTCCACGCACGTACTCACGAAAGAACCGTGATCCCCCTGGGGGGCCAACAGTAAGTTCCATTCTTGTTAAGCCATCGTACCAAGATTGCAGGCGTATTGACGCCCTTTCTCACTGCAACCCGTGTCATGCACGATTCTCATTCGATGTCACTGACGTGTTCCTGTTCAGCTCCAGTTGTTGGCCTGTTTGTGGAGTCGCTGTTGCCTTCAATAAAACCACATGTTAGGAGAAGTGTATGTGTACCTCTCTACCTACAATCATTCACGATTTGACAATGAAAGGGTCTCACTCATGCGTCACGGGTTTCGATTGCGCTGGACCCGCGATGCCTGCCGCTATGGAAGTGATTGCTTTTGCTGATAGTAGTTAGAATAACGTCTGCGCGATAAACGGCGGTAACTAACGCATAATGTATGGAGGAAACGTGTATGATCGGTTTGGGGATTTCAGATTCGCACTTGTCTTTGAAGCAAAGTTGACGGTATGTGCTGCAGATGGAGGAAGGCTGCCATCCACGTTTCCGAAGTGTAGCGGTTATGACGTCTGCTTCACACGCAGAAGGTCCCTGGTTCGATCCCGGGCGGGTACACTGTTTTCTGGTCTATTTTATTATATGAGCTGTACTATATATGCATCTGCTTCAGATTCTTTTGTTGCTTGCAGGTGTGAAAGGACGAGCATTAGTCATTTCTACAGAGTAACGTAACGTTACTGATCGTTCTATATTGAATATAAAGAAACACGTGTTTCAGATTTTTGCTAGACAATAGATTTTGAAAAAAGAAAGCAAGATCAAAGTTGACGATGGAAACTTTTGTTCTAAAAATGAGCACTTTTTACTAATATATAAGGGGTCAAAAGTTCTATATCTACATAAATACAAGTCACATTGAGGGTCAAAAGTTCTATATCTACATAAATACTCTACAAGTCACATTGAGGTGCATAGCAGAGGGTTCATACAACCACTTTTATGATATTTCTCTACATTCTCTAATATCTCGCGGAAAAAGGAACACCTAAATGCCGGCCGCGGTGGCCGAGGAGACTGAGGCGTTCCAGTCACGGTCTGCATGGCCACTACGGTCGGGGGTTCGAATCCCCCCTCGGGCATGGATATTTGTGCCGTCTTTAGTATAAGGTATTTGATAAGTAGTTTGTAAGTTTAGGGACTGATGACCCCGTAGTTAAGTCCCATAAGCTTAACAAACATTTGAACACCTAAATCTTTCAGTTTTCGATCTGATTTCTCTTATTTTATTTTGATGATCATGTCTTCCTATGTAGATGGGTGCTAACAAAATCCGTCCGTATTCGGAAGAGAAAGTTGGTGAAAGAAATTTTGCAAATAGATCTCGTCGCAACGAGTAACGCCTATCTTTTAATGATTTCCCCCCCAACTCGTGCGCTTTTCCGTGACACTCTTTCTCCCCTATATCGCGATAATACAAAACGAACTGCCCTTCGCTATACTTTCTCAATATCATCTGCCAATCCCACTTGCTTGGGATCCCACAGTGCGCAACAATACTCCAAAATAGGACGCACAAGTGTGGTGTAGGCGGCTTCTTTAGTAGAGCTGTTGCATCTTCTAAGTGTTCTGCCAACGAACGTTATCTTTGGTTCGTTGTCTCTACATTATTTTCTGTGTGTTCTTTCCAGTTTAAGTTGCTTGTGATTGTTACTCCTAAGTATTTAGTTGAATTTACGGCTGTAGTTTTGACTGATTTATAGTGTATATGAAGTTTAATGAGTTTCTTCTAGTGGTCATATGGAAGACTTAACACTTCTCATTATCAAGCAACAATTGCCATTTTCTGCACCATGCTGATATACTATCTAAATCATTTTGCAGTTGCTTTTGATCTTCTGGTGACTTCACTAACCGCTTAGTGACAGCATCATCCGTTCAGTCTAACGGAGGTACTCAGATTGTCTCCTAAATCGTTTATAAAAATAAGGAACAGTAGGGGCCCTATAACACTTCTCTGTGGAACTCCAGATATCACTTCAGTCTTACTCGATGACTTTCCGTCAATTGCAATTACAACGTACTGTGTCCTTTCTGACAGTTAATAACGTTTGAGTAATTAACGGTTTCGTGTTTTTAAGTACCCGGGATGTATTTTCTCACAGGATGGCAACATAGTGAAAGAACTGCAGCAAAGCCAACGCAGTGACTGCTACGCTAAGATCTACTGTCTTCTGCAAGAAGGAAGTCAGTACCAAGACTACTTTAGCGGTGCACCGCTCTATCTTTCGACCAACTTTGTTGTATGGGAGTGAAAGTTGGGTGGATACAGCTTCCCTTATTCATAAGGTAGAGGTTACAGATATGAAAATAGCAAGAATGATTGCAGGTACCAATAGATGGGAACAATGGCAGGAGAGTGTCCATAATGAGGAAATCAAACTTGGAATGAACACCATAGATGAAGCAGTTAGAGCGAACAGACTGAGATGGTGGGGTCATGTTACACGCATGGGGGTAGCAAGGTTACCTAAGAGACTCATGAGCTCGGCAGCGGAGGGTAAGAGGAGTCGAGGTAGACCAAGAAGAAAGTACTTAGATTCGGTACAGAATGATTTTGAAGGAAAAGGCGTAACATCAGACGAGGCATCAATGTTAGCATTGAATAGGGGATCATGGAGCAATTTTATTAGAGGTACTATGCTCCAGACTAAACGCTGAAAGGCAATAATGATGATGTGTTTTCATGCTGCAGCTTGGGTACTTGAACGACTTTTAGTTCGCGACCGGTAGCTCTCCTTTTAGTTCGCAGCTCGGCCGCGAAGTAGATCGCTCTTTTTCGTTCGTCCGCTCTTTTTGGATTTTGCTACAGCTTTATATAATGACCAGTGTTGCCCAAGCGTGTGCTATTACCCGTATTTTTGGGCAATTAGACATCAAATACTTAAGCAAATGAACCAGTTATTTAGTTTACACTATGGAATGAGGGTTATATTTAAATACTGCTGAATACCTTAGAAAAGAAAATGTGTGGCAGTGAACTATGAAACTACAGCTGAGCTCTATCTCAGCTCGAAATGACGGTAACTGGCAGAAGGGAATCAAGCTATTCTGCGTGCTCTCGCGTCCTCTCGCTGTTCCCCGTCAGTCTTCGGAAAAGGAGCGGACGAACTAAGAGGCAAGGGATCTGCGAACTAGTTCGCGTGGTTCACCTGTGGGAGCGCTCTTCCGAACCAGTTCGTTCGCAAACAAGACTACATCGAAGCCTGATACATCACGAGTCCGTCGCGGATGGTTGACAGGCATCTCCCAAGGTAAAGAAGCACGTGTTACTGTTACTAAAATCGAAGCACGCTGTCCTTGTGATGTCACACCACTAGAAACTGCAACGGCTTGGCGAACGGACTAGAGTGCATTCCGCGTAAGCCAATAGGTCCCTGTAGACAACCTATCAGAGAGAGGAAGGGATACTGGTGTTCCTGGCCGCCGGCAGCGGCTAACTCGTCTCCCTTCGCTACCACGTGATTCCAACGTAGGTTTGAAACAACGGCCAGGAAACCGAACTACACTACTAACCATTAAAATTGCTACATCAAGAGAAAATGTAGATGATAAACGGGTATTCATTGGACAAATATATTATACTAGAACTGACATGTAACTACATTTTCAAGCAATATGGGTGCACAGATCCTGAGAAATCAGTACCCAGAACAACCACCTCTCGCCGTATTAACGGCATTGATACGCCTGGGCATTGAGAAACAGAGCTTGCATAGCGTGTACAGGTACAGATGCCCATGCAGCTTCAACACGATACCACAGTTCATTAAGAGTAGTCACTGGCGTATTGTGACGAGCCAGTTGCTCGGCCACCATTGACCAGACGTTTCATTTCGTGAGAGATCTGGAAAATGTGCTGGCCAGGGCAGCAGTCGAACATTTTCCGTACCCAGAAAGGCCCGTACAGTACCTGAAACATGCGGTCGTGCATTATCCTGCTGAAATGTACGGTTTCGCAGGGATCGAGTGAGGGGTAGAGCGACGGGTCGTAACACATCTAAAATGTAACGGCCACTGTTCAAAGTGGCGTCTATGCGAACAAGAGGTGACCGAGACGTGTAACCAATGGCACCCCATACCATCACGCCAGGTGATACGCCAGTATGGCGATGACGAATACACGCTTCGAATGTGTGTTCACCACAATGTCGCCAAACACGGCTGCGACCATCATGATGCTGTAAACAGAACCTGGATTCATGCGAAAAAAAAAATGGAGTTTTGCCATTTGTGCACCCAGGTTCGTCGTTGCGTACACCATCAAAGGCGCTCCTGTCTGTGATGCAGCGTCAAGGATAACCGCAGCCACGGTCTTCGAGCTTATAGTCCATGCTGCTGCAAACGTCGTCGCACTTATCGTGCAGGTGGTTGTTGCCTTGCAAACGTCCCCATCTGTTGATTCAGGGATCGAGACGTGGCTGCACGATCCGTTAAAGCCATGCGGATAAAGTGCCCGTCATCTCGACTGCTAGTGATAACAGGCCGTTGGGATCCAGCACGGCGAACCGTATTGCCCTCCTGAACCCACCGATTCCATATTCTGCTAACAGTTATTGGATCGCGACCAACGCGAGCAGCAATGTCGCGATACGATAAACCGCTATCACGATAGGCTTCAATCCGACATTTATCAAAGTCGGAAATGTGTTGGTAAGCAACAATGTTTCAACAGGCAACGCCGGTTAACTGCTGTTTGTGTACGAGACTTCGGTTGGAAACTTTCCTTGCGTCAAGCACGTTGTAGGTGTTGCCACCGGCGCTAACCTTGTGTGAATGCTCTGAAAAGCTAATGATTTGCATATGACAGCATATTCTTCCTGTCGGTTAAACTTCGCATCTGTACCACGTCATCTTCGTGGTGTAGTATTTTTAATGGGCAGGAGTGTAGATTCCGCCGCGTTTGGGGAAAATGGATTTAATAGTGTCATCGACGTAATTACGTTTGAAGGATTATTAATTAATTAATTGATCAGCCTGTGTTTATTATCAGCAGACCGCGGATTTTTAGGTCGTAAAAAGTGCAAGAAATAGGCTCTTTCATTATCTCATTTAGGCTAAATAAACTCTAAAACAGACCGTAAAACTGTTCTACAGAAGAAATGTGAAATACCCAGTGTTGACCTAAAAGCAAATTTCAATTCTTTTATAATATAATAAGAATGGAAACATGGAGAGTTTCACAACACTGAAAACATTACACACTATTAATGCTCAAACCAGTAAAGCTTTTGGCAGATAAATATACAACCCACATGTTGAAATAAGTAACTCAACAGACGGTGAATAAACCACTGGTTTGAAACATTTAGTCTGTATTTGGCCTCACAAAAGACTAAATGTTTACTTGGCTCTGATATAAGCAAGCCCTTCTGGACGGAGGGATCTTACAGTGATTGTGTTACGTAAGTTACAGAAGAGGCATTCTCCGGTAGAATGTTTGTAAACCTAAGGGACTGCTGCGTTTATCGGTCCCTAGCCTTAAAAACTGCTTTAACTTATGATAAGGACAACACATACACTCACTCACACTAATGCCCGAAGGAGGACTCGAACCTCCGACGGCGAGGAACCGCACCCTCAGCAGCAAAACATCTTAGACCGCTCGGACACTCTACCGCGACAAGTTCTTTTACCTGAGGTGACCTGTGCTTTTACTTTCCAGTAGATTTCCAGTTACCTTCTCATGTTTGCGAAAAGGTATGTTTGCTACCACGACAGCATTGCACAAGTCACAGAAGAAATGATTCCTTTTAGTTGGATTTATTAGATGCCTTCTTTAATAATGTTTGATTCAATTTTAATTTTTCGTTCAACATTTTCGTTAAGTGACACTCCATATACGTGCTGCATTGAGTTTTAGTCACTCGAAATCTGACGCATTCTTCTAAGCAAATCTAATCTTTTGAAAATACGAAAAATTGGATTTTAAATCTGAAATAGGCAAAAATAGGCGTTAACGTTAGAATAGGTATTTTAGGTGCTTTAAATTAGTTATTTCGGCTTTAATTAGTCATGAAACACATAAGCAGCCAGAAGACCATGGAAGATGTCTCCCGCAGTTGGACACGAAACGTCTGAAGGAAGTTTTACTCCTGGACCACGGCTTCTCAGCAGACAAAGCCGGCCGTGAAAGTTTACATTGTATGATATAAGTACAAGTTTATTTGCAACTAGGCATTCTGGAAAAGAATAGGTTTAAATATCCGCAGGCTATTTATCAGTTTGCTCGGTATATGGAATCTGTGATCGCAAATAAGGTATTTTTTTGCGTAGCTCCTTCTCTCTCTTTCTTTGCCTCAAGATAGGGGTGGACAGATGCTGCGGCCTTGCTACGTGTCTTTCTTGCCTCACCAAGTTACAGCGTTACACACGTAATAGTGGGAATTGTTCAGCAGACCGGACAGAAACAAGCCGGCGACAGATAGCAGAATCCTGTCTTCTGTTTCAATCGTCAGCCTTGAGAATGCGTTATCAGTGGTGGCTAATGAAAGGACCACTCCACTCGCAATTAGCACTCGCGGCTGCAGCTGAGGCGACCGCTTCGTCCGAGGAGTGCCTGGAACAAAAGCAGGGGGTCGCTTTGAGCAGCCACCAAGGGCACCGGGTCACGAGCGGGGGCAGTCTTTCCTAGCACAGGATCCAGCTGCCGGCTGGTGAGTCGAGAGGCTTGCATGGTTGCGTCTGGTGAATCGAGGGAAACTGCAAGTGAATTCGCGGTACCATGTAGCAACACACCCGGTAAAACACACTGTCAGTCACAACGATGTTTTAGGTAAGAAAGCTTTTTCAAATTTCCCATATGCCGGCTGAATATCGTGGTATGTTCGGTTGCCAAACAGCCGTACTTATAATTGCACAACTGTGCGCAACGTTCAATCCCCACAGTGTTGAGGTTGTTGTTGTTGTGGTCTTCAGTCCGGAGACTGGTTTGATGCAGCTTTCCACCCTACTCTATCCTGAGCAAGCCTATTCATCTCCTCATAAGAACGGTACCCTACATCTATTTGAATCTGCTTATTCATCTCTTGATATCCCTCTGCGATTTTTACCCCACACACTTCCTTCCAATGCTAAATTCACGATTCCTTGATGTCTAAGAATGTGTCGTACCAATCGATCCCTTCTTTTAATCAAGGCATGCCAGAAATTCCTCTTCTCTCTAATTCTGTTCAGTAACGCGATCCACCCACATAATCTTCAGCATTCTTCTGTAACACCACATTTCAAAAGCCTCTATCTCCTTCTTGTCCGCACTGTTTATCGTCCAACAGTACAAAGCAACACTCTACACAAATGCCCTCAGAAAGGACTTCCTTACGCTTAAATTCATATTTGATGTCAACAAACTTCTCTTTTTCAAACACACTTTTCTTACCATTATCATTCTGCATTTTATATCCTCTGTACTGCGACCATCATAAGTTATTTTACTGCCCTGGTAACAAAACTCATCTATCTCCTTTATTGTTTCGTTACATAACCTAATTCCTTCAGCATCGCCTGATTTTCTTAGACTGCACTCCATTACCCCAGATTTGCTCTTTTTAATCTTATATGCGTCTTTCAAAACACTGTCGAACCGGTTTAAGTGCTCTTCCAGGTCCTTTGCTGTCTCTCACAGAATTACAATGTCATCGGCAAAACGCAATGTTTTTATTGTTTCGCCCTGAATTTTAATTCTTGCTGCAAATTTATCGTTGATTTCCTTTGTAGCTTGCTCAATGAACAAACTGAATAACACTGGAGAAAGACTACAACCGTGTCTTACTCCCTTCCCATCCTCTGCATCCCTTTCATGCCCTTTAACTCTGATAACTTGTGTCTCGTTTTTGTACAAGTTGTAAACAACTCTCCGTTTCCCATGTTTTACTCCTGTTGATTTCAGAATTTGGAAGTCTCTCTTCCGATCAAACGCTCTTTCCAAATCTACAAAAGCTAGAAATGTAGGTTTGCCTTTCCTTAATCTATTTTCTAAGATAAGCTGTAAAGTGAGCATTGCCCCCCATGTTCCTACATTTCTCCTGAATCCAAACTGCTGTTCCCCGAGGTCGGCTTCTACCAGTTGTTCCATCCTTCTGTGTTAAAATTTAGCAACCATGACTTATTAAACTACTGGTTCTGTAATTTTCACATCTGTCTGCTACCTGTTGTCTTTGGAATGGGGATTATTACGTTTTTCTTAAAGTCTGAGGGTATTTCCCCTATGTCAAACATGTTACGCGCTAGCTGAAATAGTTTGGCTCTCCCAGAGACCTCAGTAGTTCTGAGGGAATGTCATCTACTCCAGGGGCCATGTTTCGACTTAAGTCTTTAAGTGCTCTGTCAAATTCTTCTCTCAGTATAGTATCTCCTATTTCATCTTCATCTACTTCCTCTTCCCTTCCTACAATATTGTCTCCAAGTTCACTTTCTTTGTAGAGCTCCTCTATCTATGTTAAGGTTAAAAAGGTAAAGCAGTCAACAATCCGAAGATTGGTTTGAACACCACAGTGCTTTACTAGGCATGGTCCTGTTTGGAGGTGGTATGCCGTTGCCTTCCTCTGACCTTCGAACTGACTTACCCAGCCAGTTATAGGGGGACCTACAGTTTAACGGTGCTAATCGGTATTTTTCACATGAGCAATACTGCCAGAGGTGAAAGAAGTGGAAAGTGACAGATAAAAATCCTAGGGCCTGGTGGGGATCTAACCCGGGACCTGTGGATTTGTATTCTGGCACTCTACCACTGTGCAACCGACAGAAATTTCAGATATAAGGCTGGATTATTAAAAGATGGTAGGAAAAGTACTTCCATGATTATACTTTTATAAATTCACAAATTATGAACGATACAGGTATTCTTTTTCGAAAGAATATAAACGTAGATTAAGTGCATCTTAGCCGTGCGTTAGTCATTAAGTGCCCCCAGGGCGTTGCCGTGTGTTCTAAAAAGCCTGCTGCGGAGTGCGCGTGTACTCCCCGTTGGAGGATACAGTCCTCCCACGGGCGTATGTGTGTGTGTGTGTGTGTGTGTGTGTGTTTTGTCCTCAGCGTAAGTTAATTTCAGTTGTTTGTAAGTCTAAGGATACAATCTGGTCTCACTGCTTCACAAGCACTTGAAGATTTTTTTGAGTCATTAAGATGAATGATGAAACTGCCAAATTTCAGGAAGATAATAGTAATAGAAAAGGTACATAGAATATTTCACAATTCGAATTCCACACTTTATTAGAAGATACATCGCTAGACATATGTCATAACATGTGGTTCTTCCACGATGGCACTCTCCCTACATAGTCACAGCATCGAATGCAGGATTTTGGTCTGGAGGTGGGGCTGAGCTCATAGAAATTTCGTACCTCAAACTAACGACTAAAAAAATAAAAAAGGGACAAAAGACGCATAAAATCATTTTCCTGGTGTCCGATACAAATTCCCAACTTTGCCCTGCCCACTATAACTCAAGGGCCTAGGAATTTACAATAACTATGAGTTTGAGGTCTACTGGGCAGAGTAAAGTTGGGAATTTGTATATGACTGGAGGCGTACTTGAGTAATTCCGTGCAGGAGTGGTAATCGCTGTGTCCCCAGTGTTGTAGAGATCATCGCAACTGCCTAAAAAGCAGGAGACCCGTGTTCGAGTCCAGGCTGGGTACACATCTTCAACTTTACCCATTCGCAGTTAACGTCATACATTCCGTGAATATGAACAGATAATAACAGCAGGATCAAAAGTGACGTCTGCTCTTTCGGACATGTCCGAAAGAACAGATGCCACACATATATAACTTATAAAAGAACTTTTTTATGCTCAGCAAGTAAAGTACATAATGACCACGCTGTCGACGGGGCGTTAAGTCCTAATCTTCTTTCCTTCCTTCGCAAGTTAACATAACAAATTTAAAATTACCTTGCATAGCACAATAAGGATAACGATCTGACTGATTCGATAAAACTCCCAAGTGGAAGGCGCAGCCAAGATCGCAATTTATAAAAAAGTCAATGGATAAACAAGAAGCCCTCGGTCTCAAATTAAAAATTATTTGACCAGGTTTCGGCAATGACTAAGATTGCCTTCATCAGAAAATATAAAACAAAACAAGTCACATAATAAAATGTTTTATTCTGCTGTATAGCATACGTCACAAAGTTTAAAAAGATTTTTTTTTTTTTGAAAAAGGTAGCCACTATGGGCTGCACGCCTCCGTGCATGCGTGCAGCCCATAGTGGCTACCTTTTTCCAAAAAAAAAATCTTTTTAAACTTTGTGACGTAAGCTATACAGCAGAATAAAACATTTTATTATGTGACTTGTTTTGTTTTATATTTTCTGATGAAAGCAATCTTAGTCATTGCCGAAACCTGGTCAAATAATTTTTAATTTGAGACCGAGGGCTGCTTGTTTATCCATTAACGTTGTAACGGTCGCTGACAATAGCTGCTATGTTTAAAATTTTATTAAAAAGTCCTTTATTTGTCTGATTTCAATGACCAAGTCATAATTGTCTCATTTAGAAAGCAGTTGCATTTGTAGCCAACAACTTGTTTTTCCTGTGGTCTTGACCCAGCAGACTGATTTGGTGCTGCTCTCCACGCTACACAGTCCTGCGCAAGCCTCTTCATCTCCGAATAAGAATGACGCAGCCACATGTACCTGCTTACTGTATTCATCTCTCACTCTCATTCCCTCTAATGCTAAACTAACAATTCCTTGATGTCTCAGTATGTGTCCCACCAATCTACCCCTTCTCTTATAAGGGGAGGCCACGACGATTGGAACGCGGATTTACTGCAAACTTGTACACTCGTAGTACTCCATGAGGAGTAGCGCATACTTCTCAAGTGTACCATATATACCTGTGCGTGGCCGGTTTTGTCATGAGTGATTCTAATGTTCAAATGTTTGTATAGCTTATGGGACTTAACTATGGGGTCATCAGTCAATAAACTTACAAACTACTTCTGAACTAGCTAATCCTAAGGACGGCACAAATATCCATTCCCGAGGGGGCATCCGAACCCCCGACCGTGACTGGCGCGCCGCAGTCCCATCGGCCACCGCGGCCGGCTAATGGGGATTATTCGACGGTTAACTCGCATAGCGGCGAGACCTTGCTTGTGTAGCAGGAAGAAATAACGTCCGTGCGAATTGTTCGTGAAGTATAAAACCTTACATCCTGACTAGAAAAATGGAAAAGACACCCGGTTCGTCGAGAACTGCGGGCGAGGATGTCATGAATATTCAATCCGCAGTGCAGTTGCGAAACGTCGCTTGAAAGATGCGTTCGTATATTGTGAGAGTCTTCTTCAAGAAGCGGACGTCATTGATACAGAAACACCAGCACAACGATTTCTGCCGGTGCAATGGTGATTGGAGAAAAACTGTATCGGGCTACCATGGAAATGTTAGGAGAAAAAAATACTCATCATTGACGAGAACTTTATTAATTTTGATGAAGTAGACGAAGAATATCAATTCCGTGTAGTCGAAGAAAATTCGCCCGACAATGAAGATTATAAGTCAGCAGGAAAGGCGTCAAAAGGCGATTATGTTAAACTAGCGACTTAGAAAGTCGTACCTCCGAAATGCTCGCTAGTTTTCCAACCGTGCGATGGTTATTTCTACAGGCAAGTTAAACATTTCATTAAGCGTCTTCAAAATTGTTCTTATTTAATCCAAAGAGAAATTGCTTCTCGTGAAGACGCTGTTAAAATACACTTGATACTGCATGACCAGTTATCAGCGCCGATATTTAAGGAAATGCTGCGTTTGCATGGTTTGCTTCCAAATTATCGGATGAGAGGTTTTTAAAAATGTTAGCGAGGTTTGTTTTTCCACGTAAAACCTCAAAAGAACTTGCGTATGCAAAAACACAGTATTTATTCCATGCAGCTGCTGCCGTTTAACTTTTTTTCCATATTTTTACGAAAAATAGCATCCTACAATTTGTACTCGTAATGTCGAAAGCGACGATTAGTTGTACATCTTTCGAAAGCCGTCTGTGGCGGTCAAAACTTGCAGGTAACAAGTAGTTTCGGGCTCCTTCCAGGAAGAAGGGGTTTCTCAAATGACGGACAAGCAAACATTTTCACGTCAGTATAGCTTTATGCGTTTGGTCGTTTACTAGTCGGTAGTTATGAATATTACATTATTTGTGATAATAAAACTGCCAAACAACGTTGTAAATGTAATAAAAGTACATCTGATTTCACGTATTTTTCTCATTATATCAATTGTAATATAAATAGTAAAAACTATGTGTTGAAAAAAAAAGTGACAAACGGGACTCGATCCAGCAACCAACGAGCACGGGGCTGGGACGCTAACCACTATTTTTTCCCTCTATTTGTAGTTCTGTTTTTTGCCGTCGCTGATCCTGTTTGTCCATTGTTGTTCAACATGTTCTTGGCTTTTTTTTTTTTTTTTTTTTTTTTTTTTTTACAGAGGGTGTTCAGCCCCCCTGACTTGGTGCGCTGAGCCACGGCGCCCGGCATAACTTTGTAGACTACTCGGCTGCCGCCGCTTCAGGACAAAAACGGCCACATATGGCACATATTTGGCGACAGACCGAAATTATCTTACGATTTTCTCAATAACGCTTGAGAAGTACGCGCTACTGCTTACACATTTTGTTGTCCTCATGGAGTACTACGAGTGTACGAAATTTGCAGAAAAATCCGCGTTCCAAACGTCGTGGCCTCCCCTTGTTAGCCAAGATGTGGCAGAAATTTATTCTCGTTCCAATTCGGTTCAGTACCTCCTCATTAGTTACGTAATCTATCCATCTAATCTTCAGCATTCGTCCGTATCACCACATTTCAAAAGCATCTATAATCTTTTTGTTCAAATGTTTGTATAACTTATGGGACTTAACTACGGGGTCATCAGTCCCTAAACTTACAAACTACTTATCAACTAGCTTATCCTAAGGGCGGCAGAAATATCCATGCCCGAGGGGGGATTCGAACCCCCGACCGTAGTGGCCGTGCAGACCGTGATGGAGCGCCTCAGTCCCCTCGGCCACCGCGGCCGGCTATAATCTTTTTGTGTGAACTCTTTATCGTCTACGTTTCATTCCCACACAATGCTACACTCAAGACAAATGCTTTCAGAAAATATTTACTAACATTTAAATTAAATTAATATTGGATGTTAACAAATTTCGCTTCTTCCAGATAGCTTTCGTTCCCATGGCAAGCTGCATTTTATGTCTTCTTCACTTGCGCCGTAAAATACCATCCGTTGGCCACCGTACAGTTGATAAATAGAGAATGGCGTTGGTTAGAAAAGCGTTTCTACAAAAGAGAAATTTGTTCACGTCGAATATTATTTTAAATGTAAGGAAGTCTTTTCTGAAGGTATTTGTGTGGAGTGTTGCATTGCACGGTAGTGAAACATGGACAATAAATGGTTCACACAGGAAGATAATTGAAGGTTTTGATATGTAGTGATGCAGACGAATGCTGAGAATTATGTGAGTAGATCGCGGTACTACTGAGGAGGTACTGAACAGAACTGGGGAGAAGAGAATTTCTTGCATACCTTGACTAAAAGAAGGATCTATTGGTAGGATACATTCATAGACAACACGGAATCGTGAATTTAATTCGAATGTTCAAATGTTTGTAAACCGCTGCGGTTATCAGTCCCTAGGCTTACGAACTACTTAAACTAACTTATGCTAAGGATAATACACACACTCATGCAGAGGGAGAATTCGAAATTTCGACAGCGAACAACTGCGCGTTTCGCAGCAAGACGCCTTAGAGCGCTCAGTCATTCCACCGCTCCAGGAATTTAGTATCAAAGGATGTGTGTGGGATAGCAATCGCAGAGGGAGACCAAGAGACGAATACAGTAAGCAGATTCATCTGGATGTGGGCTGCCGTTCTTATGAGGAGACGAAGAGGCTTGCTCAGTGTAGATTACGGGGGGGAGCTGCATCAAACAAATTTCCAGACTGAACTCCAAAAGAACAATAGCATTTTGTAACTATGACTTATAGTTCTGTAATTTTCACACTGTATTTATTCAATGTACAATATTTACGAAAGAGCTACAGTTGTAGGCAACGACTTGAAAATTATTATTATTACTGTTTTTATTTTTTTCCTCGTTTGGGGGTCTCAAAATCTCGAAAGCAACATTATTTTTACCGTCACGTGCCTCCCGTCCGGGGCCCTCGAAATCTCGAAAACAGATGTATTACTAAAAACAAAACAAAAAAAGAAAGGAAAAAAGGTTGCTTGGTAACAGAAAAAAAGCTGTTATCCCGTCTTTTTTTAAAATCGTTCCGTAGATCCATGTTGAGGAGATCCTCGTAGATGTGGGACATGCCAAGAAACAAAATTTACAAGCTGAATAATAGATAATACTAATAATATAAATACAGATAAATACATTTTTTGAGCTGATAATATAATAATACTAATATAGTATGAATACCGATACATGCATCATTTGGTACAATTTAGAAATTCACTAATGGAGTAGAAGGAATCGGCCACTACAAAGTCTTTTAGACTCCTCTTAAAATGATCTTTATTTGTAGCTAATTTTTTATACTTGATGGTAAATTATTGAAAATGTGTGTTCTTGAGTAGCGGACCCCTTTTTGAACTAAAGTAAGCGCTTTTAAGTCCTTGTGTAGATCATTTTTGTTCCTAGTATTGTATGTATGAACTGAGCTGTTTGTTGGGAAAAGGGATATATCATTTATGAAATATTTCATTAAGGAATAAATATACTGAGAGGCAGTAGTTAATATACGCAGTTCTTTGAAGAGGCTTCTACAGGACGTCCGTGAATTTACTCCACAAATAATACGTATTACACGTATTCAACTCTGAAGACTCTTGACTGACTTGAAGAGTTACCCCAAAGTATTATACCATATGACTTTATGGAATGAAAGTAAGCAAAGTATGCAAGCTTTTTTATTTTTATGTCTCGTATGTCTGATAACAATCGTATCGAAAATACAGATTTGTTGAGTCGTTTCTGCAGTTCTGTGGTGACCTCCTCCCAACTGAATTTATTATGAAGCTGTAATCCAGGAATTTAATACTGTCAATCTCTTCTATCTGCTCTTCTTACTTAATGCATATGCTGCCAGGAAATCTCTTACATGTTCTGAACTGCATGTAGTGAGTCTTTTCAAAGTTTTGTGGAAATTTTTCAGCAATCAGTAGTAAAAAATATTTTTTATTTATTTGCAGATCTAGATTTCGACCACTATGTGGTCATAGTCAGTGCTAAAATAAATACAAAAGAACCAGTTAGAATAACATACATGTCACGTTATAAGACAACTGTACAAGTTTCAGTTAAAGTCAATGATAAAAAACATACCTTAAAAACAATTAAAATACTTAAAACATCTCGACCTCCATGTTGGAGGTTGCGTTCGCACTGACGCAGCTGTTACAATTCTTACACAGTTAACGTCAGCATTCGTCATTTGCGACTAAGGCGCCCTCTTTAGTTTTTTTTATAAAAACAAATTTATATGAGGTAAGTTTTTATGCCTTAGTCGCAAATGACGCATGCTGACGTCAACTGTGTAGGAATTGTAACTGCTGCGTGAGTACGAACGCAACCTTCAACATGAAGGTCGAGATGTTTTAAGTATTTTGTTTTTAAGGTATGTTTTTTGTCATTGACTTTAACTGAAACTTGTACAATTTGCTTATAACGTGACGTGTATGTTATTGTAACTGGTTCTTTTGTATTTATTTTATCACTGATAATGACCACAAAGTGGTCGAAATCTAGATCTGCAAGTAAATAAATATATTTTTACGACTGATTGCTGGAAAATGTCCACAAGTCAAATACAGCCGTGGAGCACAAATTCCACCATGGAATCAAGCCTTTTTTTAAAGTTTAATGATCTGACGGGACTTCAAAGTCCCACTTCATAAAAATGAGTGTAAAACATTATTCGTCAGTTGAATTGCCGCGGAAATATAGAGCGCCACTTATTCCTGCTTTGGTACATTCTCAATGTATAGCAGTTCTTTCATAGATGTGATATCTGTGACACCAAAACGATTTTAATTTGAACACACAGACCTTGGGCTATTTAGTTGTATGTGGATGCTTGTTCAGTTTGTATTTTGTGCATTTCCCGTGGGAAAGCGATCTTCATAATTTTTTTTTTTTTTTTTCTGTAACTCGGTAAGTCAATTTAGCATAATGTTTGTTTAGGAGCGAAATAATTATACATCCTCAGAATAAATTTGTAAGTATAATTTGGTACCTGTAAGTCTCATCAGGTCTATATAAAATCATTTGATTTGATTTTTCTTTATACTAAAAATATTTCCCAACAACTGAAGTACCACAAAAAAAGTTCGAAATATCAAAGTGAAAAGATAAAAATCAGGTCATAAAGGGTTAAACCATTAATTCAAATGTTCAAATGTTTGTGAAGCTTATGGGACTTAACTACGGGCTCATCAGTCCCTAAACTTACAAACTTCTTACGAACTACGACATAAAAGTTTTCTGGGTATTGTACCGCGTCATGATGTAGGGCTATTACTTAAATAACCGACGTTTCGGCCAACGTTACAGTGGCCTTCATCTGGGTATACTGATGTGAGCTGGTTGTTACTACACTTTATATTACTTTCATTTAGCGTCACTAGTAAGCAACTGCCGCCGCAAGGCCCACGGCCAGCAGGAGAGAAACGGAAGCCCTCACCCCATTCGCCGATGAACACCAATCATGTCTCGCTATGCAAGAAGCAACGGCTAACCCCCACCCCTTCCACCTCAGCATCCTATCAAAATAAAGTTCCATTATTCCGCCAAAAAAATTTCACCAATAACATCGCTTATTTTTTAAAATTATGACGTACAATAACCAGAAAACTTTTATGTCATCTGACTCTGGCCGCGGAAGCCTACGTAATTATACTTACGAACTAGCTAATACTAAGGACGGCGCAAATATCCATGCCCGAGGGGGGGATTCGAACCAACAACCGTAGTGGACGTGCAGACCGTGACTGGAGCGCCTCAGTCCCCTCGGCCACCGCGGCCGGCAAACGATTAATTAATGTTAATGAAAATATCAAAAAAATGTTCAAATGTTTGCAAAGCTTATGGGACTTAACTACGGGGTCATCAGTCCCTAAACTTACAAACTACTTATGAACTACTTACGAACTAGGACGGCACAAATATCCATGCCCGAGGGGGGATTCGAATCCCCGACCGTAGTGGCCGTGCAGACCGTGACTGAAGCGCCTCAGTCCCCTCGGCCGGCGAAAATATCATTAGCAGACATTTCTATAATTATGCTTGACGTACTTTTTATTGCAATACTTGTCTCATCTGCAAACAAAACGAACTCTGCTTCTGGTAGTGTAACTGATGAGAGGTCATTAAAGTACAAAAGAAAAATCAATGGCCCCAAGATGGATCCTTGTGGGACACCAAGTGTAATTTCCACCACTGCTTTAACTTTGCCTTACGGTAACAAACTCGCGCCAGGGGGAAGCTGTCTGGTACGGAGGAGGGCCGGCCAGTGTTTGGTAGCGTCGACGCATGCGCGGTGGGTGGTGGGTGTGTGGCATCGCCGGTGGGCGGAGCAGCGCGCTATAAAGGCCCGGCGAGGGGGCCGCCGCCGCAGTCGCCTCAGCGACACCCCAGCAGGCGCCACGGGCCGGTAGCTGGTAGCTGGTAGCTGGTAGCGGGCAGCGGCGGACCACCGCGCCGACACGACCGACTCCACTCGCAGCTCAGCTGTCGCGGACTAAACACTGTGCCCGTATCTGTGACTGGACTTCCGTTCATCTGTGTGGTTATCTGTCACTGCAAGAACACCTGTTCGATGCGATGACGGCACTGCTGTTAATATAATCGTCCAATTAGACGTACAGCTACTGACAGTATCTTTCGTCGTAGTGACGCCGTGTGTTTGTGATGTTTTGCTCCCACACGAAAGAGATTTGCCGCAGCTTGATTATTGTGGTGAAGAGTATTCCTTCGAACATTGAATTCTGTGCTAGCAACAAGTAAATTTGAGACTTTTCCTTTGACGATTTTGCCGATTGTCAAGTAGTTACGGTTGAATTGGTGGGAGAGTGACTGCTACTGTGGTGGTAAAATTGCCGTGGAGACATTACACTACTGTATAACGGTACTGCTGTTAATCATCTAATTGCAAGTACGGCCAGAAACAATATTTTTCGCCGTGTTGACGGCAAATGCTTGTGACCTTTTCCTACACGACAGAGACTTGTTTGCCGATGCTTGGCAGTATTTCTGAGCTCGTCATAAAGTGTTTGGATAAGCAACAAGGCGAATTTCAGTCGCAGATTAAAGAGAAAGTAATATTTCTTTAATGGTCAGGAAGTTATATGTACATCTGCGCGTGATTTAGAGTACTGTTGCCCCTGCTACATCTGTTACATATAAAAAAAAGTGCTTACATTGACAGTAACGGGAGACATCGCTGCAATTCAAAGCAGGCACCACTGCAAATAAACAGTGACCAGATTTTGAAGTTTCTTTTCGAGCTAATTTGTGAATTTTTGACAGTGACATAGCCAGGTAACGGCGTTGACACCAAGTGTTTGTGACTTTTTCCTACACGACAGAGACTTGTTTGCCGATGCTTGATTATTATAGTGAAGAGTATCTGCCATAAACATTGAATTCTGTGCTAGCAATAAGCAGACATTCCCTTTGGTCTTTTTGGCGCTTGTCTAGTAGCCACTATAGATATATTTGTGGGAGAGTGACTGCATAAACAACCACAACACGTTGCTACTGCTGTTGCCAAGGTGCCGTGAAGGTTTTTTTCGAAGACATTACACATTTGCATAACGACGCTGCTGTCGATGCAATCGTCTAATTACACGTTACAGCTACAGACAATTTCTTTCGTTGTAGTGACGTCAAGTGTTTGTGGCTTTTCCCCACACTAAGGAGACTTATTTGTCGCCCCTTCATTATTACGCTGAAGAGATTCAGACATTGAATTCAGTGCTAGCAGGAAGAAAATTAATTTCCTTTGGTCATTTTGCCACAGCTCCCATCATCATGCTGTTAATGGAGTCATCTCATTACAAGTGCAACTAGAGACAATAGCTTTCGTCGTAGTGACGCCAAGTGTTCGTGCGTTTTTTCTCTACACGAATGACTTATTTGCTGCAGGTTATTATAGTGAAGAGTGTTACGTCAAACATTGACTTCTGTGCCAGAAATAAGTAAATTTGTGACTTTTTGCTAATTGTTAAGTAGTTACGACTGAGATATTTGTGGGAATGACTGCTTAAGCATCATAACACACTGATACTGCTGTGGTAAACTTGCGTTGAAGATTTTTGAACACATTACAGAGAAAATAATAGTATGCTCACCTTCCTTCACATGTGAGATCGAACAAGTGTCGCACAGGTAATAGCACAAAGTACCATTCCTCGCTGTGACAAAGACTGAAGTTGCGTGTCGGTGAGGAGGAATGTTTGTAGCTGGCATAAAAGAAAGACAGTTGTTTGAGTAACGAGTCTACAAGCCTGGAGAAGTGGCAGAACTGAAAACGGCTGTTTTCTCTTGTCTAGAGAGTCGCACGTAATACTCTAGACGACATTTTAACGACACGCAGCCTGACGGAACGCAGAAGACGACAGTGCTACTTGCACAATAGGTGACTTCCTCTCGCATGGTCCGTGGACTCCAACAGTGAACGGCACTTCAAAGTGACAGACGAGACGAGCCTACAAGTCACTGGGCACAGCTACGCAGCGGCAAGTCTCGCCGTTTTTCCAGTTTTACTAGTGTCTCGGCTCTAGTTTACGATCTCGGCTAAGTGCAGGTGTGTGTCACACACAAGCGGCGGACGACGTAAGCGCGTGAGTCCTCTGCCACGTGGCCGCTGGAAGGGAGACTTGTTGCTCCTCCCGCGAAATCAATACGCGCGGGAGAACTTCGGCCACGTGCTGCGTAGCGTCACACGCGCGTAGCGACGGATTCTCCACGTGTCGGCGCGACGAAATCCGTGGACGCGGCGAAGGCGTTATCGGTGGCGGAGAGAAAACAAACGGCGATCTATCACCTGTTTCCTCTGGCAGAGTTCAGTGCGCTAGGCGGCTCGGAGCTGGTGCGCAGAAGTTCTGCCGATTAAGCATCCCCACGCGAGATCCGGTTGGAGGGTCCTCACTTCTCCGAAGAGGCGGCGTCGGTGAGCATCCTGTGTTCCCGGAACACCGAGAATAGACATTGTTTGCGGACTGTGCCAAAAGATTGTGTGTCCCGTCCACCTGAAGCAAAAGGAACCGGTGTGTGCATACGGATAAAGTGGTTGTGATTGATCCGTGCAGTTCGTTCGTAAGAAGAGCGGACGGACTACTGTTGGTCGTACGCAAGAAACAGAGCAGTGACGTCGGCGCAGCGTTCAAGAAAAGTATTCGCCTATAGTGTCGCTGCGTAACTGTTACATTTTCCTGTGGAACATTTGTATATCCTTGTCGTTAATTGGCAACATTACTTTGCTCCTCAAATAGTGGTTGCATTAGCAATAAGGCTTGGTTTAGACGCAGATTACAGCGAAGACTTGAGCTAGTGTGTTATCGCGAAACGGAGGTTAATACTTTGTCATTGTCAGGAAATTATAAGTACATTACCAAGTTATTTAGAGTGCTGTTTCCCATGTGAGATTTCTGTGCTTCTATTGTCACGAACGGAAGACATCGCTGAACTTTAAAGCAAGCACTAGTGCAAATGAATGGGTTTACTAACAGTGACTAGGATTTGAATTTTTTAAAGCGCAGAATGCAAGCAAGGTATTTCACTACAGTATCGCTGCGTAATTGTATAACATTTTTTCTGTAGAACATTTATGTAGTCTTCTTAATTGGTAGCATTTCTGTTCTTCTGTAAACGTGTTTGGGTAAACAACAACGCGATTTTCAGCCGCGAAAACTGCTAGGTGAAAACACTTCTGAACTGTCAGGAAGTTATAAGTACATTTCTAAGTTATTTACTGTTGCATCTGTGAGATTTCCGTGCATTTACTGGCACCAACGGAAGACATCGACGCACTTTAAAGCAAAAACTTGTACAAGTAAACGGAGTTACTACCAGTGATTAGGATTTGAATTTTTTTAAGCGCAGTATTCAAGAAAAGTATTCGATTACAGTGTGGCTATAACTGTAACTGTATTACATTTTTCTGTAGAAAATTTGTGTAGTGTTGTTGATTGTCAGCATTCCTGTGGTTGTTTGAATAAGCAACGAGGCGAGTTTCAGTCGCAGATTGAAGCGAAAGTAATAATTCTGTAACTGTCAGGAAGTTATATGTACATCTGCGCTTGTTTTAGAGTATTGTTGCCCCTGCTACTTCTGTTACGTGTAAAAAAGTGCTTGTATTGACAATAAAAGGAGACATCGCCGCACTTCAAAGCAGGCACCACTCCAAATAAACAGTGACAAGGTTTTGAAGTTTATTTTCAAGTTAATTTGTGAAATTTTGACAGTGTCATAGCCAGGTAACGACGTTGACACCAAGTGTTTGTGACTTTTTCCTATTCGACAGAGACTTGTTTGCCGGTGCTTGATTATTATAGTGAAGAGTATCTACCATAAACATTGAATTCTGTGCTAGCAATAAGCAAATTTCAGACATTCCCTTTGGTCGTTTTGGCGCTTGTCAAGTAGCCGCTATCGATATATTTGTAGGAGAGTGACTGCATAAACAACCACAACACGTCGCTACTGCTGTTGCCAAGGTGCCGTGAAGGTAACGGCGTGCAGGCCCCTTAGGTGGTTATGCAAAGGACGTTAGTGGAGTGCCCCGCTCGTTCCGGACAGATCCCGCCGTGACAGACTTGCGGCTACAGGTGTTGCGATGGAGGTGGAGTGAACTGCCGGCGAACTGTTGGGTGCCGAGAGCGAGGCGGGCCGATGCGAGCGTAGCCGCGCGGGAGCAGCGATGCCGACGTGCTTCTTGCCATTGCAGGGCAGCGGGGGCGGCGGGGGCGGCGGCAGCGAGCCCGGGGGCGGCGCGCAGCTCGGTGGCGGGGGCGGCGGCGACGGCGGCGGCTCGTCGGACGCGCGCTGCGGCTGGTGCTTCTTCCGGCCGCGGCTGCTGCAGCGCTTCCGCACCGCCAAGTGGGTCCTCTTTTGGCTGTGCTGGGCCGGCGCCATGCAAGGTAAGCCGCCCGAGCACCACCGACGGCTGCGCTGCAAATTGACTCTCTCCTCTAAATGTTTGATAGCTAAGGATGAATCACACTAGCCAAGGCTGTTTTTGGTTTTAATCACCGCGATTCCTACATTTTTCCTCCTCATAACATTACATTTTAAGAGTCCGACCGAACATGTTACAGGGTGTCCAGAAAAGGGCTCCCTGATTTCAAAATTAAATATCTCGAAAACAAAGACCGATAGAGGACTGCAATAAACGGTATGTTTATTGTGAAAGCTCTAAGAAGTTTATACAGCAATTTGAAATAATAGTTATAAAAGCTGCTAACAGATGGTGCTGTACGCTGTACAGCTCATATCAGCATACATAAGTGAAATAATCGTATGAAAACACTCTTTGCAAACAATCACATCACAATGTTTTCAAAATGTTCACCTTTGGCACTACAGAGGTGGCGCAAACGAAGAATTTAATTCGGCATCACATTTCGTAGTGTCTCAACCGAAATGGATTCACATGCCACAGAGATCGCCGATTCAAGCTCGTCCAGCGTGGCGGGATGCTTCGGGTAGACCATGTCTTTCACTGTGCCACACAAGAAAAAGTCACAGGGAGTCAAATCCGGCGAATATGGAGGCCAATCCATGCCTGCACCAGTAAATTTGGGATATTTCAGAGCAATGACTCGATTCCTGCAGTATTCCTCAAGAAAGCGAAACACTTGTTCGGTCCGATGTGGTCGGGCTCCATCTTGCATAAACCATTCAGTACCTGGTCGATCCTCTAACGCTTGCTGTGTGACGACAAATTGTTCCAAAATTGCAACGTAACGTGCACCTGTGACCGTTTCTCGAATGAAAAAAAGGCCAATAATGCCTCTGCTGCTTACTGCAGCCCACACAGTAACTTTAGGAGAATACAGGGGTTTCGCTTCACACCAATATGGCTTTTCGGAACCCCAAAATCGCCACTTCTGCTTATTCACGTATCCATTCAGGTGGAAGTGTGCTTCATCTGTAAACCAGATGCAGCCAACATCAAATTCTTCACTATCAATCATTGTGAGCATCTGATTAGCAAGGCAATCCTTTGTTGCACAGCTCGTACGGGTATGGCCTGGTGCGTTTGAATTTTGAATGGAAACATGTGTAAGCCTTATCTCAGTATTTTCTGCGTGCTGGAACGCTTCAAACCAGTCTCAGATGCAATTCTACGAACGGATGACATTGGATTTCGCTGAATAAAACTGTGGCGATATTTTCAGGCATAACTGCGGTTTGCTTGCGGCCAACATGCCCCACTAGATCATCAGTTACGCTGCCTGTTCGTTGAAATTTTGCGAAGAGCGTACGAATGGTTTTCGCATCGGGTCCTTTTGGAACATTAAATCGTGCTTGAAAACTTCGCCTTGTTGCCGTAGGACTCTCTTCTAACCTGTGGTACTCTAGCACCAGAAAAACGCGTTGTTTAATGGAGTACATGGTTTTAATCTCTTCCTTCGGTACGCTAAACTCCTTTCACATTTCAATAGTGGAACTGATCGCTCTGGGCTTCGGATCACTATTTATACTAGGCATTACGTATGGCAATTACAGCGCCATCTTTTAGCAGCTTTTGTAACTATAATTTGAAACTGCTGTATATACTTCTTACAGCTTTCACAATAAACATACCGTTTACTGCATTCCTCTATCGATATTTTTTTTTTCGAGATATTTAATTTTGAAATCAGGGAGTCCTTTTCTGGACACCCTGTATGTGGTCGAAACCGTAAACGAAACTTGCGCAATTAAGATTTCTGTATATTTACGTTACACCACAGATCATTAGTTTTTCCACATTTTCAAGATCCCCTCCCTGTACTAAGCCTTCTTGAGTTGTGTAAGCCTAATCAGGAGTCCGTAGGATGACATTGTAGGCGAAGAGGTAATAATAATAATGACATGGTTTTATGTTCCGCAGGACCTAATTGAGGAGTAAAAGACTCCATTGTCATGGAGCAAGTCAATACATGAAGTCTAACACAAGAGAGGTAATAGAAAACTTAAAGTAGTCCGATGTACATGACAGTCTTAACCTTAAGTGAAAAGAATCAATAACGAAAAAAAAGGAATTAGCTTAATTGTTTAACTTTTCCTCGACAGAATAAAAAGAGTGAGCCATGAGGTAACTCTTCAATTTAGATTTGAAAGCGCGTGGGTCAGTGCAAAGTTCTTGTGGCAGGTTATTGATAATGGATGCTGCAAAATACTGCACACCTTTCTGTACAAGTGTCAAATGTGATGCAAATGTAGATTCGACTTCTGTCTAGTATTCACCGAGTGAAAACTGCTAACTCTTGGGAATAAGCTGATACTATTAACAACAAACGACATTAAAGAAAATACGTAATGTGACGCCAGAGTCAGAATTCTCAGACACCTGAAAAGGAGTCGACATGACGATCGTGAACTTACACCACATATTGCTCGAACCGCCCGTTTCTGAGCCAAAAATATCATTTTCTTGTATGTCGAGTTATCCCAAAAAATAACGCCGTACGCCATAAGTGAATGAAGCGTGGTAGAGTACTTTTCGTGTTGAAAAATCACTTATTTCAGATATTGTTCTAATGGTAAATAAAGCAGAATTCAGTTTCGGAACAAGATTCTGAACATGGGCTTTCCACGACAACTTACTGTGTACCTGACAAAGCGACGGTACTTTTATTAAAGTACTTCCAAATTGGATTCGTTTCACCTCGTGACATTTTCTACCTATATATATTAAAGGAAGTTCGTAATTAAACTGAACTAGATACAGGAGTCTCAATATTTCGAGTCTCCAAATTACGAGTTTCTCATAAATACAAGCGTCATAAAACAAAACAACTGCGGCTACTTGCTATCTTCACAGAAAATGCACTATCATTATAACGCGAAGTAAATACTCAAAAGACTTTGCAACTTTTAGGCTGCCAATGTAAATGACTATTTAAACTAAGTTTTGAAACAGGTTATATTTTTTTACCCGTGCATTATTTTCAAAACTGCGCCCAAATCAGTATTTTGGCCGAAACTGGCTGTAACCGAAGCTGAATATTCGGTCGCTCCTTACTTTTTTTACTGTTGGAGATTTTCATTTTGATCCATGCACATCTGTGATCATTAATGTTAATGTGCCCATACTAAACTTACACATTTTCACATACACGGCAGAGTTCGTTAGTCACAGTGTGTGCAGAGCGTCCCAGTATTAAGAATAATTACAAATGCAATTATGTCCTTATATATAAAATAAGGATGGAAAGCAATTTTGTCAATGTTTCTGTGTAGACCAATTGGGTTATTTCATCCTGTTTGGTGTAAAGAAAATAGATGGATTATTGCTATAGCAGCAACAATAAATGGTAATACGAAATGAAATGTATAGAATCGGTTTAGTATTGCGTTGACAACTGCGAATCCTCCTCAACTTTGTCACCGAAAATATCTCTGAAACTAAAATAGATATTGAAATACGACTTCCACCCTCATGAACGCAGGGCCTACGGTACGGACTAATGAAAGTTAAGTCTGATGAGTTACTCTAAAACGTAAACAAATATTATTTTCAGCACAAACTTACGTTTTTTTTAATGGAAACTCCTTATTATTTCTTATGAAATAAGTACCCTGAAAGATCGCAAAAAGAATGGCGTTGGTCCTGAGACTCACGGTTGAGTCTCGGGACTTGCTAGCTGAGTGCTGCATGTATTTCAAAACGTCCGCTTCGCATTTTCTTCGGATTCAATTGACTTTTCCCGATGCAACCAATGCCATTCTTTTTTGTGATTTTTCATGCTATTGATTGCGTAAAAGAAAATATGGCGAATCTATTTTTTAAAAACTGAATAAATTATATTTACGAAATTATTTTTCAACATTCCACCGGAAACCCGGGTCGCTGACACTATACTAATCAGATAATATTCCGAACTTAGTTTGTGTGTGTGTGAAAGCCAGTACTTCCTATTCGTTTCCCTAATGTAACCCACAATCTTTCTGGCAATAATTTTCGTGACCCTACAGTAACTGCACGGCAATTTATAATATAAAAGTAATGTTTAAGATGAAACGAAAGTTATTTTTACATGAAAATGCCTTTCTGAGTAACACTTTTGAATCTGGTGAAGGAAACTTTTTTTTAATATTTTCTCCAGTAAAAATTATTTGGAATAAATGAAATTTGTAATAACAAATAATGTTTAATTTAAAACCTAAGTTACTATTATTGGCAAATGCTTTGCCGACTAAGTTATTGAAGCTGTCGAAGGAAACAGTTATGTTAAGAGTTTTCTCCAGTAAACATTATTTTGTACAAATTAAATGGTAAACTCGATGAGATTTGTGGCAGTGTTTAGTTTTCATATTAATGTTACTTTCTATATCTGGATTGAAATTGTTAATTTAGACCTAAGTCATACACCACGTTAAGTTTGGTTCTATTTTATCTTACTTATTTAGTTTTTCTTTGCAAAAAAAGCTTACTAGAAAATGTACGCTCCCATAACTGAATAGTAGTGGATTCCATTAGCTATATTTGTAAACACCTGATATGAACTATGTAGTCATAATCCAGGCGCCCATGGTGAAATAAACAGAAAATATAAATAGAGTAACTACAAACACGGATGCACATCCTAAAGAAAAGGAAAATAAGGTTCGCTCTCGCAGTTAGAGAATGAATACATCAATGGAAAGTTAGTCAAAAAAAATGTTTGTAAAGCTTATGGGGCTTAACTACGGGGTCATCAGTCCCTAAACTTACAAACTACTTATGAACTACCTATAACTAAGGACGGCACAAATATCCATGCCCGAGGGGGGATTCGAACCCCCGACCGTAGTGGCCGTGCAGACCGTGACTGGAGCGCCTCAGTCCCCTCGGCCACCGCGGTCGGCAAAGTTAGTCATATAACGCTTTTCGCAAGTGAAAGAAGCTTTGACCAGTCGGAATTATGAACGAATGATACAGCTGCGTTGTTCTCGTACTGCCCTGAGTACGTTATTAGCCACAGTTGTTTCTGGTTCAGAACCGGTTTTCTGCATAAGTTTTTGAGATTATAAAACTTTGGCCTTAAATATCTCCTGCCGCGGTGGAGTGACCGAGCGCTCTAAGGGTCCTTGCTGCGGAGCGCACGTTTACTCGCCGTAGGAGATTGGAGTCCCCCCTCGGGCATGAGTGTGTGTGTTAGTTTAAGTAGCTTGTAAGTCTAGGGACTTACGACCATAGTAGTCTGGTCCAATAGGTTTACAAACATTTAAAGGTTTGCAACAACGTAGAATATGTTGGGCCTCAATGTTCCCTCTTATTTGCTTACTAGATGATATATATATATGCCGACAAATTCATTTGCTTTTTCCATGTCAATTTACTTAAGAAATCTGAGATATTTTATTTAAAGGTGTGATATGCGCGTCTTTTGTTTTTAAGTGCATGGAGGTCATAATACTACGAGTAAGACACAGTTTAATAGGGGTACAAACGTTTCAGACAGGGCCGAGAAGAAATTGAAGACAACGACCGCTTTGGACTCCCTACCACAACAATGAGAGTGTAGAAGATATAAAAAAAGAAATGATTTTGGTAAATCGCTATCAGAGAGGTATTTTGGTGATGTCGGTGTATCCTCTCACTCATGCCAAAGAAATGTTTCCGGCTATCTTGGACTTGTAACGCATAGCGGCAAAGATTATTTGCAAATTGTTGAATTACTATTACAAAAGGTTCTTGCGTAAATATCGTTCAGCAATTGCTCACTGGAGTTAAATACGATGCAGATATTCTAAAAAATATAACAGGTGACTGAACGTGGGTATACGCGAATGACGTCAAAATCGAGAACCGGTCGTCATGCACAGAAACTACCTGAAGAGCGGAAAAAAAGGATAGATTCGATCATATGTTAAGATTCTTCTCGGTGTTTTCTTCAGTTACAATGTTATAGTGAATTATGACTTCCTGCGTTACGGTAAGTAAGGAATGTTACTTACAAGGAAAGTATTCGGGCTCGAACAAACAGAAATATACCAAAATCGTGTGAAAGATAATATAAGGTAGTAGTCAACTTGGTTTGAACACGACAGTGCTTTACTAGGCGGCTTTATCGGGCGGGGATCGAACCCGTGGCCTTTGGATTTGTAGTCCGGCACTCTCCCACTGTGCAACCGCAGAGGTCCCTTATTGCACTAGCGATCTGCAAAACTCTGCAGTCGCTCATTAGAGGCCTCTGCGTGTGTCACGCCGCATTGCACATTGCGCTACCGGTAAGCCAGTTGGGACCACTAGGGACAGTGCGGTGTATCTCTGAAGTTGAGTTTTGTGACTTTTTTGTATAGTGAATCGTCGGATAGGTCGGCGATTAGTAATAAATCCTGCTAATGTATTGCGATTGGTTGAGATGAAATTCCGAAGAGCCCTTCTTCGTGATTACGGTCTTGGTGTAGAAGGTGAATCGTTCACATGTTTTCTGGTATCTATTATAGTGCAGAAATATGAGCATAGATTAGAAACAGTATAATAGATACCAGGTAACATGCGAATGATTCATCTTCTACACCAATACCATCTTCACGAAGAAGGTTTCTTCGTAACTTCATCTCAACCAGTCACACTATATTAGAAGGATTTTTTACCAATCGCTAACCTATCCAACGCTTCACTACACAAATAACGTCACATAACGCAACTTCAAAGGCTCACTGCACCGTCTCTACTGGTGTACCGGCAGGTCAAGGTGCAGTGCGGCGTGGCACACGCAGAGGCCTCTAATGTGCGACTGCAGAGTTTTGCAGATGCGGAAGTATCGCTAGTGCAATAAGGGACCTCTACATTATTTCTCACACTATTTTAGTGTATTTATATTTGTTCGGGCCGAAGTACATTCCTTGTTAGAAGTCGAGCGTCGTTTGCGTGAAGCAACCCGAAGAAAACGACCAGAACTGTAACAAAACCAATCGTGGAAATTGCATCGCGATAATGCCTCCGTTCATATTTCGTGATATTTTTGGCAAAAAAACAACTTGTTATGTTGTCTCATCCACCGTATACCAAAGACATTGCTCCCTGTGACTTTTATTCTAATTTCACTGGTGAAAAGAATCATGAAAGGAAGTCGTTTGCACACCATTCATGAGATAAAAACAGAATATTTGATGCAGACTAACACCATAACGTAAACATAGTACCAGAAATGCTTCCAAGCTTCGAAAAAGCGAAGGCAGAAGAGTATTATATCTGAGGGGGGGGGGGAATTACTCGAAGGGGACAGAGTTGATGTTGAAAAATAAATAAATATTTTTAAAGAATATCGTGTCAACTAAATGAATTCTTAACGATTTTCGATACCTGAAAAGAAAAGAACAAAATTGAAACCCACAGGTTGCTAGACAGGCAGCCATTGACATTTAGCTTACGTAAAACGTGCCGACACTTACTTAACCGGGGTGTTTACCTCAGCTCCTCGCGCTGACGCCGATCATTAAGGGCTCGTTACAAAACAATGAGCGTGATGACGCTACGAGACATTTACTGCCACACTCAGCCTACATTTCCCCTCATCCTGTTCCTTAATAGCATTCTTATGAAATATTCACTCGTTTGAGTGTCCTGTTTCTGGAAATGTAAATGTGAAACACTTGTCTCTCCGAAACCATTTTGCAGACTCTTGACATCTGACAAAAAATACGACCAACCAAACGAGTGGTCGTGGCTGAATATTAGGGAGATAGGCTGGGGTTATTCTTCCTTCTCCAAGTAGAATCTTAGCATTCACATAAAGTAATTTACGGTAATTACAGAAAACTAGAATATCGTTGGGCTGATGTAGATCTGAAGTGGCAGTATATATTCATTAACGTCTACATCTTCAAGACGGCTCTGGAAATCAGAGTTAAGAGAATGGCAGACAGTGCATAGCATCAGCTTCAAATTATTGACTTTTCTATTTTCGAATAGCACTTGGAAAAAATGAACACTGTAATGCTGCTTTCGTATGATAATGGGTGTTGCGTACTAAAGTTGAGGTTGGGGACCGCAAATGAAATTTTAACAGGTAGTTAAATATTATTAAATGAGATTACTGAGCAAATACAACACCAGAAAGCAACATTACAGAAGAAATCGGCGGAATCTAAATTTTACCTTATTGAGAGCTGGTACTAATATTTCGGTCATATTCTGTAGTTATTCTAGCTGAGATGACTGGAATATTACTTCGATAAATTCAAATGTTCAAATGTTTGTATAGTCTTAGGGACTTAACTACGGGGTCATCAGTCCCTAAACTTACAAGTACTTACAAACTAGCTAACACTAAGGACGGCACAAATATCCATGCCCGAGGGGGGATTCGAACCCCTGACCGTAGTTGAAAATTAATCATGACAGTCGCCAAAAATTGCAAAATTATCGGACTTCATAAACATCGCGAAGATTTTTCTGCAGGCATTAAAATGTAATAAACCATTCACAGACACGAAATAAATAAAAGTTACACAGAGAATGTTCTAGTACAATCGCGAAACAAATCGCAACAATAACCGAGCATCATTTTATGAAGAACTGGATCTGCTGAAAATAAATAACTTTAAAATTAGTGAGAATGGAGAAGGGGTTGTAAGTAAGATATTTCAAATTAACTGTGGGGGTTTACTGAAATTAATAAAAAAACTAAGCTCACACTTACATTAATTAGACAAAATCCTGGGACACGTCCTAGCACATGAAGAAGAAAGTAAGTGACGAACAGTTCCGCTCTCTCTCTCTTCAGCTTGTCGCAAAAAAGTTGAACGTGACAAATGTCATATGTTTATCGATACGCTGGCAGAGAGAGGGCAGAAGTCAGCGACAAGCGTCGCACAAGTTATTAAAAAAATTAATTAATGTATTACTACAACACGTAAACCTTCCGTTAGAGTTTGATCGCTGTTCTGTTAATACAATAGCTTCTCTCCCTTGGCAAATGGGACGTATCAAAATATTTTGCCATCTAGAGTAGAAATTTGGTTTCATGCATTTTGTGAAAAGATGACGCCGCAACGAGAAACGTCTTCGTTTCATTGAATTCCTACCCAGCTCGCGTTTCATATTCATCACAATTATTCGATGATTTGCCGATAGCAAAATAATAATAAATAAAAAAAACATGTTGCGTGTGTTAAACTGCTTTGTGATAATGGGACACTTATAAGTCATATTTTAACTTACCATTATTAGTTATGGTTTTCGCAATGTCACTACTTTAAATTCAGAAAAAACAATATTTTATCCAAACATCTCGGCTGTTTTAGGGCACTGAATTAAATTCCCTGACGAAGTTTAAAATTTGTGCATCCGCATAGAAATTACCATTTGCCTGTTGTACATACATATTACGGATATGTCCGAAAGAACAGACGCCATATTTATAATGTTTTTATCCGTTCCACTATCTTGTTTTCTGTTTCGTGGCAAATATTTCAGAATATCTCTTGGCGTTACACTGACGTCATTAATACTGAATAACGTCCGGTAATTGTATACTGTATGTACAACAGCGTATCAAACACTTCCAGTAAGTCAAATCTTACAATGTCCGACTGAAACAGATACAAAATGCCGAACAAATCATACTGATGCAAACCGCTGAGTTCGCGGCAGGAGAACTTTCTTTGCAACTCAGTGGAAGGCCGCTCTTAGACATTTCCTCTGCTCTGCGACGGTCTGTGTCCTCGTCCAGAGCTTGCATCTGGAAGGTTATGCAGTCCAAACTACTTGCTGAGTGTCGTAGCCTGCACCGTCTCCTGTGACCGCGCTGAAAACGACACACTGAACACCCATAACATACGTCATTCTACTGTAATTTGCTGCTTCCACAAACTATGGATATAACTATAAGAGGATTTCTGTCTTGTGCTGACTACAACTAAGACATTTGAATCGGTCATTTCAAAAAGGTCATTAGTCATGAAAGTAAAATTTTACAGGAGAAGGAAAAAACGTTCTACAGTATAAACCATTTATTTATTTATTGTTATTTTAATATCAATATTTAGTGAGATGCCAAGCACTGTGTTGCACTATGTATTTTTGTTTTGTAATTAATAGTTTAACCACAATTTTAATTTAAAAATTGCTGACTTATGACCTTCTTGCAATGAACGACCGTGTGTTGCAACAAATGAAAGCATTACTAGCAAACAATTGACTATTTTATTGTAAAATCAGTTAATATGTAACACAGTAAAATTAAATTTGAATATTATTATCTGCAGTAACATTTTTCGCAACATTTGTGTGTTTTATAACAACATGAAAATAGAGTACAATAAACCAAGTCAATCTTCTTGATCATATCTTCATTATTTGTTCCCCTTCCGTTGCCCATTCTCGCAGTTGGTCATAAAATTCCACATATTCAGCTGGAATATACCTCTTCACTTTCAATAAATTTTGTACTTTTTGAAATTGATCGGCACTTGCTTTCCAGGATACGCCAACTCGATGGGAAGTACAGGATGCTTATTGAAGCTTTGGAGGGGCTGGAATGTCTCTTTGATGAGACCATCGATTAATCGCTCTGTTTTTACTTGGCCAGGATAATGTGCATCATACTGAAATCCATTTTGAAGGAGAAAAAGAAACCTTTTGTTCTTTGGGAATTATTCCCACGCGTGATTCGGAGAGGCGAGCCTTTTTAAAATAGGCCGCCACCAGTTTTTAAAGGCTAATACAGAAACATTATCAATAGTTTCTACTGAGTATTTACTTGATGCCTTTCTGATCATTATGGCATACTCTTCAGGTAAGTAGATCCGGTCATGTCGTCTTACAAATTTTTATGGCCCCAAAATCTCTATCGTTTGGAAGGAAACTATGCCCGTGTATAGGGAAGTAATGTTTCATCTTTCTAAATCTCCCAGTTTATACAAGTGTTAAACAAAAGCCAATCATTGGGTGATTTTTGTTTTGACCAGCACACCCGTCAGAGAAGAGATGAAACTCATTCACATCTTTTGAGATATACCTCTCGATGTAATTATACAGAAATGAGCAAACCTCATTTGCGCCTTTCTTCGCTTCGCTTTCATGGTACACATAAAAGTGTGACTGCTTGGTTTTCATATTATGTATGCCAAAAACATTCTTAATTTAGGATCCTCTTTTCGTGGTCTTCTGCTCTTGACATCTTGAACTTCGATTAGCCCTTGCAGGAAGATATCTTGTTGATTCTTATGACTGAAACTGTTCAAATGAGCAATGATATCTATCTTCGCGTCATCATCAAACAGAGAAAAACATTCCTTTTTGCACCTGAAAGAGTCGAAGTTATCAATTACGATAATGCTTAAATTGCATACTACGCAAGTATATGCATTTACTTCCATACAGAAATCAAGTAAACGTATTTTACTCACTTGCAGTCATCTCCTGTACTCCGACGCTGAATTTTCTCACCTTTCCAATTGACGTATTCTTCTCCCTTTACGTTTGAATCATGAATAATATTCCTTTTGTACTTATCAGCATTTCTTGTCCGTTTCATGCCTATAGGAGGCATTTCAGAGTCCGAAGAAGACGCAGACATAATTACACCTCGACAAATACATGGCTTCTGAATGCGACAGTAATGACCTATTATTTGAACCTATAATGCTGTAAACACAACAATGGATTGTTGCAGTGATGCTAACTTCAGACGACAAAATACGCGGGAAAGCAGCGCAACGCCGCCAATAACTTCTGCGTTCGATTAAATACACCTCCACACAGTCATTGCAAAAACGGCATGAGTCAATGACTCACGACCTTTTTGCAATCAACGAAGATTTCAAGGGTCGATAGTGACACCATTTGATAGCTGACTTCTGCCCTTCTTGTACGTATGAATCCGGCGACACTTTCCCATCCGTTTCCAATGGATAACTCATTTTCGTAAAAAAAGTTGACTTATGACCTTTTTGCAATGACCGATTCATTTATTTTACACTAAATGCGTTTAGCTTTTTATTTTAAAAATGATACATAGGTTTGTACACTTCGATTCGTGTATATAGAGCAGTGTTTATCAACCTGTGGGTCTCGACCCGCAGGAGGTTCGCATAGTCTTGCCGAGGGGGTTCAAGTCACGGGAGGAAGTACTTGCACCATAAAATACCCAGGGGTTCAGTAATACGAAAACTTATGCCTAAGTAAAAGTTATTTAATGTTTAAATACCGACGTCTCTCGTGTAACGTTAATTATGAAATGAATATATCGTAGATTGTCTTATAATACACTGATGAATGAGCCTGAAATGTCTGTCCGGAACCAATCGATAGGTAAAAGACCATGATACAATCAGGAATTTGGAAAAACTCCGTACAAAAGCTCTCTTTACAAGTTGCGTACAGGGTGGGACCTTTCGTAATTAGCATAATTCGTTTCTGAGTCTTGCCTAAAATGTGAAACGTTCGTTAACCAGAATGTACTTTTCTGCCGGAAATCATGTAAAAAACAGCATAATATGTTCCATTCCTAAAAATACACAAAAAATCTTCCTCCTCCAACAATTTAAAGGAAAGCAGTGGCAAAAGAAAGAAGGTCAAATTTGTTTCCTTTGAAATAATATACCAGTTTTGTTACAATTCAAGAAGGGGGGGGGGGGGGAGGGCGTCACCAGAATATTTTAACTTGGAAAGGGGTTTACATAATATTCGAAAAGTTTGAACAACATAGATTAAAAACAGTTAACTTTTTGTGTACGCTAGACCTATGTGTTTTTAACTGGCGTACAGTCTACTCACGGCGTTGTTCTCTCTTCCTGAAATCCCACCGCTGTTTTTCCGTCTTGTTTGTTGGAGGTGGTCGGTTTGTATGAGATTTTTCTTTCCTGTTATTGTTCTTTTGGATATGACCAAACCAATCTAGCAAACTGCACATAGTTTCAAGCAAAGTGTGTGGTTTGCTAGATCGGTTTGGTCATATCCAAAAAAACAATAACAGGAAAGAAAAATCTCAGACAAACCGACCAGCTCCAACAAACAAGACCGAAAAACAGCGGTGGGATTTCAGGAAGAGACAATAACACCGTGAGCAGACCGTACACAAATTAAAAAAAAAAAAAAAAACATAGACCTAACAATCATAGTAAGTTTAAAAATCTGTTTTAATGTATATATACGTAACAAATTGTACAAACCGATGTATCATTTACAGAACCACGGAAGATGACATTTTGTCAAAAACTGACATTTTGAGCCCGTGTTTCTGTATGAAATAAAGGATGATTCTCACATTTAAGAAAACAACAACCAACCACTTTTGATTATGCTCTTTATTTTCTATATAGCGCCGTTATCGGTTTCGAACGTTTAAGTTCATAATCAGACGGCTGCTCACGTCTACATAAATCCATTTACATTTTTGTTATACAGATAATTTTTCCTGTTGCCAAAAGTCTTTGGTTCTAGGGCACCACTCATTATCTGTATAACAAAAAAATGTAAATGGATTTATGTGGACGTGAACAGCCGTCTGATGATGTACTTAAACGTTCGAAACCGGTAACGGCGCTATTTATCAAATAAATAGCATAATCAAAAGTGGTTGGTTGCTGTCTTCTCAAATGTAAGAATCACCACAGAAGATGATTTTAAAATATAAAGCTAAACGCGTCTGTTGTAAAATAAATGTCTTAATTGCAGTCAGCACAAGACGGAAAAACCTCTTATAGTTAATTTTAACAGCTGTTGTGGAAGATGGCCACACAACCAAAGTATGGATAGTAGTGTTTTCAGGGTTTCGAGTAGATATCAACAAGCACTTCGCAATCCCTTGATGAACCCCAACAGCTTTAGGACGTTGATTCATGAGTACTAATATAGGTCTACTGGCTGTTAGGCACGTCTGTACAGTAATTCCGTAATTCTCCAGTCCTCTCGGTTCTCCGCCATCCTTTTCGTATATGTGAAATATGCAGATTAACTACTATCTTCACTTTCCTCTTTCTACGTACCAACCCTGGTCCAATCATTATATGCAGCCTGTTCTGCACCATTGACCTAAACAATGTCTTTCCATTCCCTTAATTATTTCCCTCATGACTTTTCTTATCGATCCTGCCTGACAATATTATTTCTTGTTTTATCTGTCCGTTACACATTTCATTCTTCTCCAAATCTATATCTGAAAATCATCGAAGCATGTCTCCTCTCTCTCTCTCTCTCTCTCTCTCTCTCTCTCTCGCTCTCTCTCGCTCTCTCTCTCTATCTATCTATCTCTGTCTAGAGTGTCCCTGATTCAGTACTATATAGGCAACAATGTACTGATCTCTTGCCCAATTCTTTATCTACAGTAAACTATCACGAACAATATGTACAGCTCGTTCTACAAAAACATTCTTCTCCTATAGCCATTCTTGGTTTATTTCATGATTGCGCGTTATGTTTCTAGTTAATATTAATCAACTAATTCCATAACTCTTCATAAATTTTCACTTTTATCTTCCTTGATTCTCTTGCAAAAATCATTCCCTTATTATTCCTGAAAGTTGGTGTTTGGTTCTTTTAACATAGTGGCTCCCCGTATTTACATCGTCATCACCGCGTTCTGTACATTTTTAAGTATATTTCCCCCTATTGGCACATCACTCTCTAGTTAGAATGAGTTTTAACTTAATCGTCTACGTTATTATTTCTTAATTTTCCTCGATTGTTGTAATAATTTGAGTTAATACTGTCTTAGTATCAATCCGTAACATTACAGGGTCTCAAATGATTAATGAAATGACAATTGTACATTCTGAGTTATTCTGAACAGCGCAACTACGAATATTATGTGCTTTTAATGTGCAGTTGAGGCAGAAAAATAAAGAAATGATAAGACTGAATACAGTTGGTGATCCTTAAAGCAATGCAGTGATGGAATTTAGGAAATAATCTACTACATATCAAACAAAAGTTAAAGGAAAGACGACAGTGTTGTTGACCATCTCTCAATTGTTTATTATTATTTTTTGTTTTTCATTTTATTTATTTATTTATTTACTTATTTTTAATAATTATGTGTTCATCTCTTCGAAAAGTCGTCAGGCACAGTTCCTGCAGATATTTTCGTTTTCCATTATTTTTGCCATTCATGTTTCATTAATGCCCAGACTCAACAGAGACTGTTAGTTTCCATTTTATCGATATTTACAGTTATAAAGGAGAGTTGCATCACCTTGGTTCCAAGGTCTCCTGAACACTGATGTTGAATGTTTATACTGCATCAGAACAAAGTTCCTTAGGTTGTGCATAGTTGTCTCTCAACCCGCACAAAGATGTAAACTATCACGCACACACAGTGCCAATACTACAGAGTGGGAAAGACGGCCTATCAGTTCCAGTCACTGCGGCAGAGAGGCCGAGCTCATTGAGGTCCTATGCTCTGATGCGCGAGGCCTTTCCCCATTGGGGTTCGAATCCCCCCTCAGGCATGGGTGTTCGTGCTGTCTTTAGTGTAAGTAGTTCGTACGTTTAGGGACTCATGACCCCGCAGTAAAGTCCCATAAGCTTAACAAACATTGGAATTTTCAGTTCCAGTCATAAAACCAAGAAGGAAGTTTCAAATGAAATGTTCAAATGTTTGTAAATCTACCGGACCAAACTGCGTGGTCATCAGTCCGTAGCTTACAAACTACTTAAACCTAGGTAAACTAACCTAAGGACAAACACACACACACATGTCCCAGGGAGGACTCGAACCTCCACGGCGAGCAACCGCGCGGCCCGCAGCGAGACGCTTTAGACCGCTCGGCTACTCCACCGCGGCGAAGGAAGTTTACTGCTTGTATTGACTATACAGGGTGAGTCATAAATGAGATAAAAAAATTTCGTGTAAATTGTCACACACTGAGCGATAAACATAAATTCGTTTTCCGCATGTTCCTATGTCAATAAATGACAATGCAGTTGAATGGCAAAAATAGGGAAATATGAAGTGGATTTTGGCTGTTACAGTGCACCGACATTGACCTAGGGGACAGATCGGCAAAATGGCACAACATGCGAGTGTTGTAGGTAGTTTTAACGCTCGCTAGAAGGCGAGGCATGCGGCGTCAACCAACGGTCTTCGTGACAGTGCAAGCAATGATAGCGTTTACATCTATCTCGTACTGTTTTCCCTTTCCGGTATTATTTATCGTGGCTAGTTGCTATAGAGAAAGGAAGTGTGCCGTGATGCCCTGTGGCCGATCTGTTGCCTTGGCCAGTGTTGGCGCACAGTAACTGCCAAAAACGAATAAATAATTGTATGTCAAAAATATTTGTTAATCTATTGAACTCATCTGCTTGGAAGTCGGTAGCTTATAAACTATTTAAACTAAGGTAAACTAACCTAACAGACACACCAATGCCCCAGGGGGACTCGAACCCCCGACGGCGAACGGCCGCGCACACCGCAGCACGGCGCTCCAGTACGCACGGATAATCCGCCGCGGCAATTACATCTCACTATAAATCATAATTTGTGAATTTTGTGGCGGGGTGGAGGGCGCTATACGGTTTACAACATGAAAATGTCTACAGGGGGTAATGTGAAACCGGTCCTATATCAATTTCTTTCCTCCTCCATGTTGCCAAGAATGACGCACAACAGTTTGCGTTTGTACGCGAGGGTTGTAGTAACTCCCAACTGCAATGGGTGAAGAGTAGAAACTCTAAAAGTTCACCAACCTGACGTCTTCTATAGATGTCGTCCCCACACAGATGATATCACGCAGGTCGGAGTTCTTGATGGAGGCTGAAATTGTTAAACTATTGGCAGGAAGTGATCTAATTACGGAATAAAACTGAGGGACACGGGATGCCATCTGATTTATTTAAAGACTGCAGAAAATCAGCAAACTGCATAATAACATCCACTTAACACAAATTGTCTTAAATGAAAGTAAATAGGTATAAAGTTATTTCCCTTGAATATACATTCATTACTTCGCAATTTGCGAGAATTTCCGACTTTAGCTGCTCTTCTTCGATTGGTCTATCATATTGAAACAAATGATAATTTGTGCCGCACCGGGAGACGAACCCGGGTCTCCCGCTTTTCGCGAGCGGTCGCCTTAACCCGGCCACCCGAAAACGCTCCCATACCAGACCCAAACTTCCATATGTTACAGTTGTCTACTTCCCTTAATGCTCGCACGCATTTTGCAGTGATTCCCGCGACGGGAATGACTTGTCTGTCATATTTACAATGATACGTCTGTTCATAAATGTTAAATATACATTCATTACTACGCAATTTGCGAGAATTTCCGACTTTAGCTGCTCTTATTCAGTTGGTCTATCATATTGTAAGATATGAAATTAGTGCCGGACCGGGACTCGAACCCGGGTCTCCCGCTTTTCCCTTGATCTAAGATGATTAAACAATGTCTTATGACAGCCTACGTATGCTTGTTACTCCAGCGAGTGCGCGTACTGAAGTCTCATGCTACTCCTCCGAGTGCGTGTACTGAACGAAAATGTGGTGGCTCGATGCAAGGTTGCCTTCGCTCCGCAATTTGGCCCGGCCGCGGTGGCCGGGGGGACTGAGGCGCTGCAGTCACGGTCTGCACGGCCACTACAGTCGGGGGTTTGAATCCTCCCTCGGGCATGGATATTTGTGCCGTCCTTAGTTGTAAGTAGTTCATAAGTAGTTTGTAAGTTTAGGGACTGATGACCCCGTAGTTAAGTCCCATAGACTCTACAAACATTTGAACATTTTTCTCCGCAATTTGGCGCGTTAAACATGGCCGCCGTACATCGTCCGTCTTATATTTATTATTTTGTTTATGAATTTATCGATAGTTGATATGTTTTACCTAATCAGGGCATAGCTTAGCTTTGAGGTGTTTTTCTAAATTGGGTTTTTCATTGAATAAATAATTAGTTTATTAAATATTAATAAAAATATGATTGCGTTTTGGCACGTGACCGCCAAAGCTACAGCCAATCGGCGTCCAGTGCCTGCCGCTCGAGGACTTCCCTAGAATTCGGGGAAAGTTGCCAGTGCTCTTTCCCATGAGAACCCGACCTATTGTACCAACTGTTCGTGGTTCTCACCAGCTTTTACCATCTGTCACCTTCTGGTCCTAACCGGCTGCACTGAAGCAATACTTGGATCTTAATATCATGGCTTTAAGCCAGAAATATTACAGGTTGCACAGGTGGATAAACCTTTTTGTTTACATAGTGTTGTGAGTGAAGCAAATGGCCTGCCCCAGAATCTACAGCAGTGCTTTCCCTCATGGCGACATCCTTTTATAGCTTACAGTTTTGCGCGACACTTCTCCATTAATATAAATACATATGGTAGAATTTAGATGGTTCTAGCGGGGGGGGGGGGGGCGGAAATAAAGTATCGCTTAAATGTAGTTTGATACGAAACTGAAAACCTCGTACGCATTGACAAGTTTAATGTTGATCCTGACTGCAGTAATTACATTCATCGCAAGAAAAGGAAACATTAGGAACTAGGGAGATGTACAACAGAGTAACACCGCGGACAACAATGCCTAATTCACACAGTAATACTTGCTTCTTCTACATGCGACCCAACTTCCGAAACACGAGAACTGAATTTTGAAAATTGGTTTTCGCTATCGCTGTCAAGACCAGATACGGTTTTTCTGGAAAAGGCATCTGGAAATTAGCTGCTCGGATTTCTTATTTAGACAGTACAGTGGCTGTTCCATTTCTGTTCAATATTATCATATTATTTTCAGAAATAAAGAGGATGTATTGATGAAAAGTGATGAATTATTATTTAAGTTCTTTGTTAGGTTCTTGCTTCACCACGACCTTGGAAAAAGTGGATGAATATTTTTGACAAGTAAGAATATGAATGTCATTTCTGGTCACAGAATCTGTTACATACAGGAAAGTGAGAGAAAAAAATATTAACGCATACCAGGGTTCGAATCAACGATCACTGCATTTAAAATACTACTCTCCATTAATCACCCGGCCATACTCCATACTAAACATCGCTACTAAATAGCTTTAGTCAGTGGACAATTGTGACTGCTGTTACAATCTGTGACTGCTTTTACAGCCACTGTCATTGATTGATATTCAATTGTAAGAAACGCTACCGAGAGTGGCGTGGCTCTGATAAATCCATTAAAAACGTTCACATGCAGCTTTTTGAGACTATAGTGAAGGTTCATTCAAGCAGCTGCCAGTGCCAGCAAACTGCGCATGGGAAGAGCTGTTATCGAGTATCAGCAGCAGCTCTGCACATGCGCAGTTTGCTGGAATCTGGCAACTGTCAGCTGCTTGAACGAACCCTGAGTGTCTACTGCTGCTGAATCAGAGCTGCCACCTCGCGGCTGAGGACGCAATTAATGTGCATGGGAGTTGGTGTGGGATGCGGTGTGTAGTTCCAGCGGGTAATGGTGCTCAACGACCACACAATGATGAACACACCAGATGTAATGAGCAGCATTATGAATGCCCTGAATGTAACTGCAACGGCAAAAATTTTTGCCGTTGCACTTACATTCAGGGCTTTCATAATGCTTGTTTGAAGGACACTGAAGGTGATCACTATGTGACTGAAATCGATTTGTGGTTTTTTTTTAAATAAAACATTAACGGCCAATACTGCTCATTACATCTGGGGTGTTCAATGTTGTACATGCTCGGAACGGACAACAAAGATTTACTCGTGGTTGACAATCCGGATAACCGCGAATCCCTATAACTGAGGTCCGGATAATCGATCATTCCTTTAATACGTGATCTGTGGTGCACTAAATGAAGAGAAGGATGATTAGCTGCAGGCGAGTCTTCAGGGTAGTATGAAGAGAAGGATATTTTGTGTTATTTTATGACAAGTTTTTGTTGTTTAGAGTCTGAATTTGTTAGTCTCGCGACACCCTTGATACTACTACGCGACACCCCAGTTTGGAAAGCTCTGCTCTACAGAGACGTTTGGGAGCCCCAAGCCGCCCCGCGCCTTGCAGACCGTTAATGCCCATCCGGCTGCAGGGCCTCCGCGCCGGCACCCCTGACTCGGGATTACGTGACTCTGAAAACGACGCCGTGTGTTGTGCGCTTCCAGCTGCGCCTTGTGCCCATTCTGCACTAAGCCGATGACGTCTCCTGCGGCCATTCAGACGGGGATCACTGCCTCTGCTGCCGCTTTCATTCTTGATCTCTGCTCCGCGCTCACAATGCAGGGCGGGCCAAGAAAGCGGCGTGATGCATTACACCTTCCTTCTCCCCCTGGTGGTCCCGGACCCTCCCTGCTGTAGCAAAAGAGATCCCGCTGTGTCTCTATCAGCAACCTGCCGGAAACACACTGCTCGAGGAAAAAAAAGGACGTTGCAACCTATATTCAAGAAAGGCAGTAGGAGTAACCCACTAAACTACAGGCCGATTTCGCTGACGTCAATTTGCAGCAGGGTTTTGGAACAGATCCTGTATTCAAATACGAGGCGCGTCCAGAAACTAAGTTCCGTTTCGTAATAAAATGAAATTGTACACAGATACAGAAGAAATTTTTATTGCACAAAATTCTACAACTCTACTTTTCGACATAACTGCCGAAATTTTGTAGGCACTTGCCATAGCATGCCACAAGTTTATGCATGCATCCTTCACAGAAGGTTGCCGCCTGTGTATTCAACCATGTGGTAACAGCTCTTTATCATCGTTGAAGTGTCGACCACCAAGGACAGATTTTAGGTGTTAGAAGAGATGAAAGTCGCTAGGAGAGAGGTCCGAGCTGTATGGAGGATGATCAAATATGTCCCATTGAAATTTCCGTAAGAATTGTTTGGTCACATTCGGTGTGTGAGGTCAGGCATTATCGTGAAAAAAAATTTTTTTGACAGTAATCCTCTTCTTACACCTAAAATTTGTCCTTGGTGGAGAACACTTCAACGAGCTGAAAGAACATGTTACCACATGGTTGAATACACAAGCAGCAACATCCTATGAAAAAGCCACACAAAACCTTGTGCCATGCTACGACAATTGCCTACAAAATTTCGGTAGCTATGTAGAAAAGTAGTTTAACAGTTGTCGATTTTTGTATAATCAATATGTTTTCTGTATCTGTACCCGTTAGTTTTATATAACCAAACGGAACTTACTTTCTGGACGCGCCTCGTATTACGAATTATATCGAACAGAAAGATCTGTTGACCCAAGATCAACAAGGATTTAGAAAATATCCTTCATGCGAAACACAACTAGCTCTTTATTCACACGAAGTGATCGGGTTCGCAAATCGATTCCGTATTTCTTGATTTCCAGAAGGCTGTTGACACCGTACCTCACAAACGGCTTTTAATCAAATTGCGTGGTTATGGTATATCGCCCCAAATTTGCGATTGGATGCGGGATTTCCTGTCAGAGAGGACACAGTTCGTAGTAATCGATGGTAAGGCATCGAATAAAACAGAGGTGATATCCGGCGTTCCACAGGGTAGTCTTATTGGTCCTCTGCTGTTCCTCATTTACATAAACGATTTAGGGAAAAATCTAAGTAGCTCTCTTAGATTGTTTGCAGATGACACCGTCATTTACCGTCTAGTAAAATCATCTGAAGATCAAAACCAACTACAGAACGATCTGAATAAGAAATCACTATGGTGTAAAAATTGGCAATTGACTCTAAATAATGAGAAGTGTGAAGTCGTCCACATGAATACGAAAAGAAATCCGTTAAACTTTGTTTACAAGATAAATCAATCAAAAGTGAAGGCCTAAACTCCACAAAATACCTAGTAATTACTATTACTTCAGACTTAAACTGGAAAGAACACGTAGATAATGTCGTAGGAAAGGCGAACTAGAGACTGAGTGTTATTGGCAGGACCCTTAAAACATGCAACAGAACTACAAAAGAAATTGCATACACTACGCTTGTCCGTCCTTTCTTGGAGTATTGCTGCCCAGTGTGGGATCCTTATCAGGTGGGTTTGACGGAGGACATCGAAAGAGTCTAGAGAAGGGCAGCTCGTTTCGTATTGTGACGATACAGGGGACACAGCGTTACGGAAATGATACAGGATCTGGAATGCTGAGGCGTGGGCTACTTACGAAACTCCATCGCCAACATTCTCCTCCGAATTCGAAAATATATTGTTGACTCCCACTTACATAGGTAGAAATGATCATCAGAATAAAATACGAGAAATCAGAGCTCGAACGGAGAGATTAAGATATTCTTTCTTCCCACGCGCTATTCGAGAATGGACTGGGAGATAAATAGTATAACGGTGGTTCGATGAACCCTCTGCCAGGCACTTAAATGTGATTTGCAGAGTATCCCATGTAGATCCTTCGTGGCTTTTTTTCTTACACGAAGGAAGCTATTTTGCAGAGTACAAGTTGCCTGGCAGAATTTTAATTTATATACCCACAACTACAAAGATACTCTGCAAAACACATTTAAGTGTCTGGCAGAGGGTTCATTAACCACTTGCATAACCTTTCTCTATCGTTCCATTCTCTAATAGCGCGCGGCAAGAAAGAACGCCGGCCGCGGTGGCCGAGGGGACTGAGGCGCTTCAGTCACGGTCTGCACGGCCACTACGGTCGGGGGTTCGAATCCCCCCTCGGGCATGGATATCTGTGCCGTCCTAGTTCGTAAGTAGTTCATAAGTAGTTTGTAAGTTTAGGGACTGATGACCCCGTAGTTAAGTCGCATAGACTATACAAACATTTGAACATTTTGAAGAAAGAACACCTAAATCGTCCGTTTTCGATCTGATTTATCTTATTTTATTGGGATGGTCGTGTCTCCCTAAGTACGTGGGCGCTAGCAAAATATTTTCACATTCAGAAGTGAATGTCGGTGATTGAAATTTCGCAAATAGATCTCGCCGCAACGAATAACCTCTTTCTTTTAATGATTTCCACCTCAAATCGTGCAACATTTCCGTGACGCTTTCCCCCCTGTAACGTGATAAAACAAAACTAGCTGCCCTTCTCTGGACCTTCTCAATGTCTTCCGTCAGTCACACCTGGTGAGGGTCCCACACTGGGCAACAGTACTCCAGGAGAGGACGCACAAGTGTGATGTAGACAGTCTCTTTGGTGGATCTGTTGCATCTTCGAAGCGCTTCCTTGGGGAACGCCAGAAATCACTTCTATTTTACTCGATGATTTGCCGTCAATTACTACGAACTGTGTCGTTTCTGTTAGGAAATCGCGAATCCAATCGCACAATTGGGTCAATACTCCATAAGCACGCAGGGGAGAAACAGCCACTGGCCGATAACAAGTCTTTATATACGATGTTAAAAGTGTCTAGTTGGAAAGTTCCTAACTGTCTCTCAGTAAATCTTCCACCCTCTTATAATTTTTTTCCTCCCATCTCATTGTTTATGACGTTATATCACGTACGGCGACCGTCCTCATGGACTGAAGTTTACATGTGCAAAATTTTATAAAGACTGGAACAAAACTGTAAATTTGTATGCAATACCTGCAGACAAACAAACACACGGACACTGTTTTATATATAAAGATATGCGAGGTGTTTTTCCAAAGTCTGCTTGTCATTTAAAGGTGTTGGAGACTTGCTTCACAGTGTTTGTCAATACACTAGAAACCACATTTATAATCCCGCCACAAGACGTTCAGTCCATCACGGTGGAGTTGAGTGGCTTGTATCGACGCGCCGTCACTGCGGAGTTGTTAATGGCGGGATAAGTGTCAAATGAAGTTCTCTTAGCTCCGCGTCGTGAAAGCTGGCGGCGTGTAGAATGCCCTAGCTAACAATTTCGTGCTTTCGCCCACTTGTAGGCCACGGCTACTCGACCGTTCTTTCTTATTATTATTCTTTTACGCTCACGTTGACAATGCCACCCAATGTTAACCTTATGACAACAACGTCGAACGTCGTGACATCTTACTCAGAAGTTGACCAGCTGGAATGTCCTATGCATCATCATTTACATCATTTTAGTAAAAAATGAAGCACATAATTATGTATATTATATGGTTATCAATAATTTAATAAACGACGGTTTAGCAGTGGAGATTAACGCCATGTTAATCTGTTCAGTGAATTTGCGACACGGGTCGGTGTGGCAGCTAGCCTGGACGTCGTTTCTAGTCCGTTTCCCATATCCAACAAGATGAATACCGGACTGGTACGCTAGCCCCGCCTTAGTCACACGATACGCAAACATTTAGAAAAAAAAAATGTTCAAATGTTTGTAGAGCTTAAGGGACTTAACTACGGGGTCATCAGTCCCTAAACTTACAAACTACTTATGAACTAGCTACAACTAAGGACGGCACAAATATCCATGCCCGAGGGAGGATTCGAACCCCCGACCGTAGTGGCCGTGCAGACCGTGACTGAAGCGCCTCAGTCCCCTCGGCCACTGCGGCCGGCATTTAGAAAAACTTTCGCCCACTTCCGCAAGTACACTATACGCAGATAATGAAGGTAAACACTACGTAGCCGCGTGGATTGGCCGCGTGGTCTAAGGCATCATGCTCCGGACTGGAAGGCCGTTTACGTCGGATTTTTTACTCCTCCCTCGGGCATGGATGTGTGTGTGTTGTCCTTAGTGTAAGTTAGTTTAAGTAGTTGGTAGGTTTGAAACACTAGGTCTTTCGATGAAATACCTTTAAAAATGCATTCCTAATCAAGTATTTTGATACAACTTGCCACCCCTATTCCACCACTGGTGGCAGAATCCAAAACATCCCGAAACATATTTTTTATATTCCAACCATGGTTCCAAATCCAAATTTTCGCATTTCTAGCAACAAAATAGGCTTAGTAGCACCCTTAAAAGATTTTCCCTTATTTTACACGCTTACTGGTTTACTGGTTCATTTTCCAAAAATATCTAATTACGTGTTTTTAAAATTCCAAACAAAAATCTAAATCCGAAGTTTTGTATTTCTTGCTTCAGAATTGCCTTAATAGCAACTTATTTTCAAAAAACCGTTCATCCCCTGTTTCACCTCCTTACGGATGGGACTATCGAAAAATCGCTGATGTCTACAGTGTAAGATAAAAAACGTCTACAAAATTTCAAGTGTCTATCATATGTAGATTCACTTTTCAGCACCGTTTTCTGTCTTTCAGAAACGGATCGAGAACGCGAAATTTCTTCCTTACGCTTTGGCATCTTTCTTGGAAGTTTTACTCTTCAAACTGTAATACACACTTATTTTTCTTTATTCGTACGCTTGTTGCAGAAAAACAACTGAAGAATGTGCATCACGTTTCGCTGTATATAACCTCTTTGCTATTATAGTGTCAAAAGTCATCGCTGGTCTTCAGTCCGAATTTTATATAAGCTGACGACTTCCAACCACTATATCTTCCACCCTCTTATGGCTATTGACACGAAACTCTTATGCTGTACAACGGGATACTTTGTGCTACAACACAGAGAGCTCGTTCGTAGTTTTTGCTGAAGAGCAAAATATTGATACCCACACGTATTTATATAAGACGGTAACTTTCAACTCCCATATGTGCCATCCTCCCTCCCCCCCTCTACCTCCATAGTGCACAATGGGAGACTGATACCTACTACCACATACAAACACTATTCGTTTCCGACGTTTCTGGCTGTAGAGTGAAATATAGGCGCAAACAGCTCAATTATATATATCTCAAGATATGTTCATATATCGATATAAAAATGCTACTGTGGCGTTCCGATATTTTTATTTTATATTATTATTATTGTTTTGCAATTTTCGCTAAATATTTGAAATTGTTCTTTCACTGTATGTAGTAATTTTACTATTTTTTAAGCTTTCATCACATGCAGTCTTTCATTGTGTGAGGACAGTGTTGCCCAAAAGGGGAGAGGGGGGTCATGACGCAAACTGCGTCATTCAAATTTCTGGAGGGGGGGGTACATTATAAAACAGTTTACAAAACGTGAAATAAAAGATATTTAATTTCAATATTAAATGGCAAGACTATACTTATCCAGGAATTAACATCTCGGTGTGTGTGAGGGGGGGGGGGATGGAGTCATTGGCCAACGTGAGTGGGGGTGGGCACCTCAGTCTGAGCAAGTATGGGTGACGAAAATGAAAACGTCAGCAAGAAGGGGGTGGCGCTGTCATTCCAGTGACATTTTCGATGTCAAAAAAACGCAGAACACGTGCATTTAACAACCATTTTTAACGCACCGACTTTGATATTTCTTCACATCGGCATTCTTCAAAAACAGATGCTAAAAATGACACATTTACCACATGATAAACGCATTTTTGAAACCTAGTATCCTTATGACACAACAGGAAACTCACCTAACAAATTTCAGACATGATGATATTCAATGGAGCAGTCGAAAGTTTCGCCTGTGCGCCTTTGCACCGTCTAAAATGTTTTTAATTTTCCTACATTTGTGTGAAAAAATGTTTTATTTCGATATGCAGCCAATGACAAATTATTTTCTTAATTAACAAGTTAACACGAATGAAATATGAACCACGTACATAAATGTTAAGTAACAATACTACAGTCGACCAGAAAATATTGTAATCCAAGCTTTATATCTGCAAAAGTCCCATTATTAATAAATTTTAACTTTGTGATTACGACGGTTTTCCCGCCTTTCTTTAGTACCCGGTTGCAAACCCGAGAAGATCATAATCAAATTTTAATGTTTCTTACATATCAATTCTTGCTATAAGTGGGATGTTAAGCTGTAAGCCTGTTGATGTACAGAATATTGAATAATAAATCTATACTAAGAAACACATCTCTGAAACCGTCAGTATATTTAGAATGTGCAGACCATATTTTTAAAGGCCGCTACATCGATGTTTACTTTTACCGATCGAAGGGCGAAGACTATATATATTTTTTAAAATCTTTGCATCAGATTCTCGATATTTTTAAAAATATAAACATTCCTATTACTCGTACTTCCTTTCGGTGTGGTGCTGTTGGGGGGGGGGGGCTCACCTGAAGACGGGGATACCACCCGTCAGCATTGACTCGTGACGTCATCGCAGCGCGGTAGTTTTGAGGTGCGTGCGTGTTTGTAGAAGGCGTGAGTGATTATGTGATGGCTGAGTGAAAGACGATAGTTTGTTTACAAACAGAACAAATTATGGATTAATATTTTGTGTTTAAATAGTGATCTGTAGCTTCCCTCTGATGGTGAGGTATAGGTTAGGTTAGAGGATATATATTTCGCATGTGAGCGCCGAAGTCGCGATTTTTTGGGTTGCGACCTGTGATCGATGGTATATTCTGTTATCTGTAATTTACAAGGATATCTACAATACAGAAGTATTAAGATATCCAGTGTACGGGTTTTCCGACATGTTGATGACGTCATGGGTCAAAGCTGGTGGGTGGTATCCGAGTCTTCAGTTATACCGTGGGAAGCGGGGGGGATGGTTGCTTTATCAGGTGACGACAGGAAAAAAACCGGGCCAGATTTTTTATTTATTTTTAATTTTTATGTTATTTTTATTTTTTTATTATTATTATTTTAAGACTAACGTGCCAAATCAATAACAACCACGCCGACCCTGTGTAGAGGGGTGCAAAGCCAATTGGCAATCTAGTACGCTGTCCACTGGACTACGGAGGGAGACCCCATATGTTGTAGGAAGGAGGTCGACACATGCAAGCTACCCAGTGCAGAGTCAAAGAGAGGTGCGGAAACCACAAACCGCCTGACGGTGTCCGTTCTCAAGGTCGGTCGTGTGGAAACGCAGCCACCTGTATTTTATAAGCAGCTCTCGAATGCCAGATGGTCGAAACAGAGATACGTCGAATGAAGCACGCAGCACTGAATTGCGTGCAGTGGAAGCATTGGTCAAAAGATAGAATTATTTATCACTGGAGCACAAAACTGAAAGATTCGAGAGTGTAGCCAGGAAAGACTGTACCGATGGTAAACGGTAAAAAACAAACTTTTCTCGGTGTTCGTGCAGCCAAACAAAACATGAGTGTGTAGAACTATCGAGAGACCCCAGTAGCTTTTAAAATATTCTCACTCTCCGCCTGCTGAGAGCAATGAACGCTACGCTGTTTATTATTATTATCTTATTTATTATTTTAAATTTTGTCCGTTGGTGGCACAGACATTATGACGATATAATAAATTGGTAGTAATTTATGGTCTGTATGTATTGCTTCTGTATGATAGAGGCGACGTCAGCGGGCGTGTAAGCTTTCGTCGTCTTTAATGCTACGGTTCAATAGGCTCGTAAAATTTTAGTTGAGGCATACGTTGAGTATTTAAGTTGGTACACCTAATGATTGTTCATATATTCAGTTTACTAATACCTCTGGATTAAACCTTTCAGAGCCTAACACAGTTTCTTGTTTTCCTCACTGTTTAAACATGAGCTCTTGATTTCTCAGGGGCTTATTTAAATTACCAAGTCCTTTTAGAATAATATCTTTTCTTTCCCGGCAGTTCCTTTCCAAGAAGCACGTCACACAAACCATTTTTTATCTTTGCATTTAAAAATCTTATTACTGATTTGTTTGACTTTAAATATCTTTACTGGATATTACGTCCTCTAATAACTTTCATTCACTTTATTTCAGAGACAAGTCAGAGATATTATTTTTGAAATGTTCCTCAAATTTCAATATTTAAGGACAGGTGCTAACTACGAATAGATGTGGTCGAGACAACTTTTAATCACCATTTTACCTATATTTCACCTTAGAAACACAATTGTAACATACAATGTCCAAGTCACACGTTTTCTTTATTTTAAGTCCGTAGCCTAACCCGAATTCAAGTTCACAGATAACTTTTACTCACTCACGTAACAGTTGGACCCTTTCATGATAAATAATGAAATCTTTAAATTATAAAAAAAAAATGATTCCATCACAATTAAAAGAGTTCGGAATATTTCCACACCTGACTTTAACTATTTCGCAAATACGACCACAAAGACTGAGACAAGACAGAGATTTTAATGCAACGAGAAACAAAGACAGAGAGCGAGCAGCTATTCTGCGGAACTATTTATACTACTATTTGCAACAAAAGATGACTTTGAATTTCGGTGTTTAGACGCGGTTATTCTGTGACTTTACTATTCTGAAACTTGAAAGATATTCTGATTTTACTGAAATTTTTGAAAAAATTTGAAAATTCTGCCTCTTACAAAATTATTAAGACTGAAATTGCTAGTTTATGCGATGATTGCGATGTAGTGTCACAACATACTGCACATTAAGCAGAGTGGCAATTCTGTATAGATTATAAATGGTGTCAATGAAGTCAGCATTTTGCTTTCACCGTCATATCAGTATGCTAATGTTCATATAATCAACTGCTTGCGTTTGGATAAAATAGTCATAAGGAATATGGATAAACCGATATAACTACGCCAACTTTTCACGCAATGGTCAATATATGCATTGTTTGGCTGTAATTTTTGGTACCATAGACAATTTGACGTTCGGATCGGTAAGATGGCGGCGTCAGGCTTCAGTAATATCAGCGACTCTGGTAGTCTATGTATGAGGTTGGTGACAAAGATATCTATTAACCAGTCTGACAAAGTCGCAAATATTATTTAAGCCTGGCGCCACCATCTTACCGAGACAAACTACAAGAGGTTTTGTGCATAATATCAAAAACTAGAGCTAAGCACGTGTCTGGACCATTTCAAATGTTTGTTAAGCTTATGGGACTTAACTACGGGGTCATCAGTCCCTAAACTTACAAACTACTTATGAACTACTTACGAACTAGGACGGTACAAATATCCATGCCCGAGGGGGGATTTGAACCCCCGACCGTAGTGGCCGTGCTGACCGTGACTGGAGCGCCTCAGTCACCTCGGCCACCGCGGCCGGCTGGACCATTTCATCAGTACTGTAAAAGGTGGCTTGGTTATATCAGTTTATTCCAATTTTTATGACAGTTTAACCTTAAACGTGTGGTTCATTACATGCGCTTTAGAATAGTAATATGGCGGCTAGTGCCAAAGATGACATTGTCAGTCTAGTGCAAGGAGGTTAGAATAAAGGAAGATGGCGTTATCTATGCCAAGCACATACGTCAGTTGAAGCCTGTCCGCCATCTTGGTGTGTTGTGGAATGCTATTTCACCATTATAACTATGCGTTAAGTGACCCTCTTACTGTTAATGCATTGAACTGACGGTCAGTGCAAATTATGTACTTACAAACAATATACTTAATGCGGTCTGTTTACAAATATCCTTAGAAGACGTTAACAATAAACGCCTACGCAGTGAATGAAGTTGTGTGGGAAAAAAAAAAAAAGCTTTCGAAATTTTCGTTCAGTGGCGACTTCTTCGGATTTGAGTTGATATTGGTGTCAAACAAGGGGACGTCTACCTGTCGGTGTTTGCAACCCTAAGTTGTTCACAGATGCAGGCATGGTTTCTCTGGGAGAGACGAACACCCATCATTCTCTTCCTGTCAGGGAATGTGCCCTTAGCTTAAAGGTATTGTCATTGACGATGTACTTCGCCACAGATTTGCACAAAATAAAAATCATATTAATACTTGACAGTTAAGAGTGATAAGTAAAGAAGTAAATATTGTCATAACTCTGATGTTACTTTACTGATCAAGCATCAAAATGTCCAATAATAATAGGCGAACACCGAAAATTTAATTGCTAGCAACTGCTGACTTGCGCACCGATCAGGTTCTATGACAGAGATGACACACGAAAGTAAAAACGTTTCATGGTACCACATTCTAGGGACGCTCCTCTTTAAATGATTAATTTTCAGTAACGCACGCATACCACATAGCTACAATGCCAAAACTGTTACATTGATGTTCTTCTGTCAGCAGTGGGAATAATCGTAGTAACGAAGTCTTTAAGTAACGTTGTTTTTGGCATCGTAATTTCGCTTTTCTTTAAAAATAGCTTTGTCGTCACTTGCCACTGAAGTTCCTACATTTAATAGCTACGACCAAGAGTATATGGACAAAGAGAGGAGAGGTAAGGGGACGGAAGACAGAAGGAAGGGAAGAAAGAGATGTCACAGGGAATGCATGGAGAGAGCAACAGGAAGAGGAGGAGGACGTGGACAGCAAGAAGAGATGGCGAGTAGATGGACATAATGTAGAAAAAGAGTGCATTTCTAGAGGGCACTTACACGTTACTTGCTCCAGAGTATGTACACCATCTGATTTTTAAGTCAATGGATATCGGCAATGACTAAGATTGCCTTCATCAGAAATTATAAAATAAAACAGGTCACATAATAAAATATACTACTTAACTGTAAAGCTTACGTCACAAAATTTAAAAAGACATTTTTACAAAATGCTAGCCACTATGGGCTGCACGCCTGCACGGAGGCATCAGTCTGATGCCTGTTGTAACGGTCACTGACAATAACAGCTATGTTTCAAATTTTATGATTTTTATGTTTAATCAGAAGATCAAACAAAAAATTTAGTAGATATACTAAACGATTTTCTAAGCGTACATATTTGTCTAACCTTGCGTTCATACAATATAGCCACAGCAACGTAATGTAATGAATTACTTCGTGTATATTCTTGGACAAATAAATACGTATTCCCTAGACCGATCTAGTCTCAACGTATCAAAGATAAGGAGCAGGGGCACCGACTCCGTGGGTGCTCCGGGGCTCGTGCACCCCCCCAAGAATTTTTTGTGGGTGCTGAGCACCCACAAAAAATTGAGATGGAAAATAAAATTGCATAAATTAAAAAAAAAATCGGAAAAAAATCAAAATCTACCTTATGACTCAAGAGGCAATGCAAAACGTGACCATAGCGAGAGACGATACTTCATACGTGAAAGAAATGATCAGTTTTGTACGCGGGTCCCCAAGCGAGTAGTAATGAGTGTCCGTGTCTTACCCACTATGCTAGCTTTATTCATACTGAAGTACGTCGGTCCTTTTGACCTTTCAGGTGTAAGTATTTATGAACATTCAATTGTGTTCTTTAAAGAATTTAGCTTGAAGAATCTGATACTGATGCCAAAGTTAATCGTTTTTCATTTATCTTTGTCACTTCCCTTGTTATTAAAATTATAGATTCAGTTGAAATTTGTAACGCTTTTCTCTCAGGCTTAAAAAAAACTTGCACTACATTAATACTGTCAGAAATATCATGAAGTTATCTCCAAGTATGAAAGTTTCGATGAAGTATACAGCTCTTGCTTGGAACTGACCAAAAAAATTTTATGTCGGACTTCAAAATCTCAAAATATTTCAAAGATTTCTTCAAACCTTGGTGACGGTGTTCTACCTAAGGCTTTTGTCAGAAAGAATAGCTTCGCACGAAAAGTGTACAGTGAAAAATTATTTCATTGGTATTGTAGAAGTTTAGGGGTGTTACTTATATCGAAATATCCACTTCGGCCAATTAGATCGCTTTATTGTAGTGTCCTAATGCAGCCATGCTTTTCTTTTCTTCCTCCTCATTCTTCCTTCTTTCTTTAGAAGGCCAGACAACTGCCTATTGCTCATTCAAAAATGCATGAACATGATTTTCAGTACGGTTGGTTTCGAACATTTGTGAAACGTGATATAGAGCACCCACACAGATTTTCAAAAGTCGGCGCCTCTGATAAGGAGTATAACAAGAGGCATTAAATTAAACTTATACCATGCCCGGGTGTTCTGGTTGCTAAGCAGTCGCTTTATCCATTCACTCAAAGCTGATTAAAAACTACACAGCCTCTGAACTGAGTTGTGCGATTCGTTTTGTGATTGCCAAGAATGACAAATCCATGTGACGTCCATCGACAAATCTGCTGTTTACGGAGAAAATGCAATGAGAGCTTCAATGGTGACAATTTAGGAAAGGGTGTGATCAAGTGCGTGACGAAGAACAAGGCGGACGTCCATCTATGGCTTCTGATCAACTCTTTCAGAACTTCGGCTGGGGCTTTGGCCATTCTCCATTTAGTCCCACCCTTGCGCCTAGCGATTTTCATCTCTTTCGACACCTGAAGTCGTTTCTCGATAGTAAGGATTGCAACAAAGATGAAGAGGTAAAAGAACATGTTACCACATGATTCACAAGACAAGCTGCAAGATTATCTTTTAGATGACGAAGGAATGCATACCACGCTATGAGAAGTGCCTGGAAAATACGGTGTCTCTCGTATTTTACATAAGAGCTCATTTAAAACCGCTGAAAAAAAATAATAAAACGATAATAACTGCTAGTGGGAAAAGTCATCTTTCTGGGAAAGGCATTACAGCCACCGTAGAGGATGACAGACTGTGCGACCGTTTCTACCGGAGGTTCTCTCGGACATGGGTGTGTGGGTTGACCTTATGTTTAGTTTAGGTAGTTTGGAAGTCTAAGGATTGATGGCCACAGTAGTTTGGTCCCGTAGTTTTACAAACATTTTAACATTTGAATTTGAAGACAATGAATCTTTTGTATCCCATCCTCGTCGCCACTTTTACACTGGCTACTGTTCACTGTCTGTTCAGCACGGCCGGTAGAATTTAAAGAATCACTAGTGCTACACTGAGAACTAAGGCTAGGAAAGCGTCCATTGCGGCGCACTGAATTTACACTGTGGCTTTGCATTTCTACATCCGCTAAGTCAAAAGTATCATGCGCTTCAATAAGCTGCAGTACACTAATGAAGGGTCAGACTGTTTTAGAATTGCTGCCTGAATTCTGGGATCCTGACTGTTCTGCGTAATCGCATCTCTCAACATAACGTCACTATAAGAAAGTCCACAAGAGCAAGTAAATTTACATTGGCGGGTTAAGCCTTTCAACTCAGTTATCCACTCTTGGTGTAACTGCTGCGGTAATTTTTTCAGTCTGAAAAATCGGTACCGCGCAGCAGCTACGAGAATTTTTCTCTCATAATGAGCATTTAGAGCCTCTACTATTTGTTCAAAGTCTCATCACGAGGAGATGCGTGGGGGAAAAGTGTCTGCAGTAAAACGAAAGTCTTGGTGTCAACTACGGCGAGAAAGAAATGTTTGACTGTCAGACCTGTTAGTTGATGAGCCGCGCCGAGTTCTTGAAACTGCAAGAAGTAGTCGCTCCATTCTTCCTCACGTTCGTCGTACTGGCGAAAAGTAGGGAGAGGTGCAGCGGCAGGTGTGGGCTGCTGAAGCGGCGGCTGTTGTTGTTGGTTAGCTGCTTGCGCTGTTAGCTTGGACACAGCTTGTAGGAGTTGCGTGATTTGCGCCGTCTGTAACTGAATAATTTCCATTAAGTTTGGGTTCGGGGTAGTGGCCATGCTGAGCGATTAGGCGCCGCGCATAGAAGTAAATTATAACAAAACACAAATGCAATATTAAAAAGGACGCTCTGCAACAAAAAAGTCCACAAAACACGTAACAGAATATGTTCCCCCAAAATTCTTATAATAAGGGTGGGTGGGCGGGAGTAATTTCTGCGTGCTCCGACTGCTGCTGTCTGACTGCTGCAAGCGGGCTGGTCCAAGGTTCGTCTATCCCATCCTCGTCACCACTTTTGTATCCAATCCTCGTCGCCACGTTTGTGTCCCAGCCTCGTCGCCGCTTTTGTGTCTCGTTTCCGTCGTAGGTGTCGGTGGCTGAGCAGGAAGACCGACACAGGAATAAAGGAAGCACGCTTGTGCAGGTACGAAGGTGAGCAGCCAGTGGGACAGCAGAAACTGGAAACACAAGAGTAAATTAGAACGAGATATATATTGCACAGAATTTATACAATACTTAACTTTTACATAGTTCAGTACGGCAGAATGCTGATACATAGTTGAGCTAGGGGCCTGCCTAGTGCCTATCCGATAGCCAAGTCTTCACTGGTGCCTATCTGATTCCGAAGTGTTAACTGGTTCCTATCTCAGTCCCAAGTGAACGATGTCGTTCAGTGGTGGCCACGAGCGGAGTTGTAGCAGAGGGCGCTCGTGGCTGACGTCGTAAGAACGCCGCGCCGTGCGTGCATGGTGGCGCGCGGCGAAAGTAGGTGGCGCGCACTTTGGACTTGTGCGACACCACAGAATCAATTTATCGTCTAGGAGTACACAACAAATAGTTGACATTTACGTAGATTCTGCCCAGATGTGAGAAGTAAACTGCAGCATGCAAATAGTAAACAACACTGTGTACATCAGTGCAGTTGCGTCAGTCGTATTTGCGCTGTAAAATATTTCTATAACTTTGTGAAACACCCTGTAGATGTCGCTTGTGGCGTCGTGGGGCAGATGCAGCGTGGAATCGCCTGCTCGATTTTCAATTTGCAGTCTTGTGAATTGAGTGCATGACCTCAATCCGGCGACAGAGATTTCGTCGCGCTTCAGTCCACGACCCCCGCCTTGTCGACCCTCTTCCACCCCTGCAACACAATTTATTTCTTAATATGTCTTTACTACACAGATTTGTAATACACAAATTTAACATTTGCTCTTAACTCGACGTCGAGGATAGACATTAACTTTGGACCGTTAAAATAATATTTTTAATAAAACGCGATTATTTCCGTCCCTTGCAATGCGAAAATGTTTTAGTACATCGTAAATTTTTATGTAGTAGCGGGAATCATTTTTGCTAGAAGCAGCGGTTTTCGAGTAATTCGCGAAAACCATATAATCCTGACCATTAGACGTTTTCGTGCCCACTGCTGAGGATTTTTAATATATTGCTCAGGACACTCTCTACCTAATACTGTGCGTTAATTTGCTGCTGCACGATTTTTTTCCCGTAATTTTCTTTCGATGATTTTACTACTGATAACTCGCACTGATAAATACTCTTAAATCCACTTCACTGCTAATGGAATGATGGATAGAGATATTTCCAATTCAAATGTTCAAATGTTTGTATAGCTTATGGGAGTTAACTACGGGATCATCAGTCCGTAAACTTACAAACTACAGTACTTACGAACTAGCTAATACTAAGGACGGCACAAATATCCATGCCCGAGGGGGGATTCGAACCCCCGACCGTAGTGGCCGTGCAGATTGTGACTGAAGCGTCTCAGTCCTCTCGGCCACCGCGGCCGGCAGATATTTCCAATTATGGTAAACAAATTTATACAGTCATGCACCAATTCCATTCTGTTTCTCTAGTGAATGGTTTTGTACTGCTGAATTAGTAATTAGCATATCCTAGCCTAGTACCAGCCAAACTATAACCTGTGCTTATTCCGCTTTGCACTTATCACGCAGTAACGTCGGGCTGGGATTGTTGGCTTTCACGAACGTAACTGGTTGTAACTATACTAGTTAATTTCGTAATCTTCTGTCTTCAGCAGTTTCTCTACGTCTCTTTGCTGAGGGTTCACTGAATCCTCTTCTTCAATTTGATCTTTTTCCTCATCTATTAAATTTTATACTAATCATTCTCTGTAGTTCTGAAGCTAAACCTGTTTCTCACTCGTTATCTGTTCTTTCAGTCTCCTTCAGTGAAATTCGCCAGCGGCAAGGTCCGCTATTGTTTTACTTTTCCTCGTCCTTCAGCTGCTCTAACGCATGGCTCTCTTCAACATCTGTATACCCACTTCTGGGGCGTATCGACAGGCTAATCGTAACACTCTAAAAAATCTTTCACAACAGGATTCAAATCAGAACGCAGCCATATGAGCTACACCAACAGATGCTGCAATTCATTTAATGATTGATACTTACGGTTACTTGCAAAACTTTTAAGCCGATTTTCTCGAGAATTTTTAAGAGTTGCGTAAAATGGCTTTGGCTGATTATTATTTGTGTTTTGAACTTCACGTACCATAAATATAAATTCTTAAATCCGATGCCCATGTGGTCTCCTTGTTAGATCACAACCATTAAAATTGGTGTAGGACCTCACAGACCAAAGTAATCAGGTCATCGGTCGCTAAAGTTACAAACTACATAAACTAACTTGTTGTGGTCTTCAGTCCGCGGACTTGTTTGATGCAGCTCTCCACGCTACCCTGTCCCGTACAAGTCTCTTCATCTGAGAATAAGTTCGGCAACCTACATCCTTTTGAATCTGCTTACTGTATTCGTCCCTCAGTCTCCCTCTACAATTTTTACCCCACACGTTTCCTTCTAATGCTAAATTGACGATTCCTTGATGTCCCAGAATATGTCCCACCATCTATCCCTTCTTTCACAAGGGGACACCAAGTATGGTACCAACGAATTTTGATGCGTCGCAGGTATATTGTGCGGTAACTCCTCCAGACCACCAAGTTAAAAGGATTTGTTCCAATGCGCCTTGGTTTCCACGAAAATCGCGATCAAAGTCCAGAGCGTAACAGCTATACCTGTACTGTATCATCAAGAGCATATGGTCTAGCGTGGTGTGATTAGCAAGGCGCTAGCCTGTCGCGCGTACGATCCGAATTCAAATCCTGCTTGGAACCAATTTTTTTTCACTTGTCCGACGATTGATTGTGCATAATTATATGCTTTAATAGCCACTCTTATGTTAATGCTTTAGTAATTGGTCATATAATAGCTTATGTTAATTGCTCAATATGTATTGCGCACGATTACTTTATTTTATTCCTTATTTCGAAGCATACTTTTACGGCGACTGAAAGATCAGTAAACCGTCTCAGTTATCAGCTGTAACATTTGTGCAGCATTTGTTAGCTGCGTTTACAGTCCCCGGCTCCAGTGTTGTTACACCGTCGAATGCAGTGTGTGTCCACTTGGCGCGTCCCAGCGGCTTATTATGCTGCGGCCAGGCGTGTAGTCATTCGTAGCATATCGTTCACATGTAACTGTAATTGCCTGATATAACCTTATCTTTGCAGTAAGAAATAAGGAATATAATTATACACAGTCAATTGTCGGAAAATTGTAAAAGAAAAGAAAAAAATAATCCGAGCAGGATTTGAACATGGGTCGTATGCGTGACAGTCGAACACCTTGCTAATTACACCACGCTGGTTAACGTACTACTGATTACTCAGTACTGATTACTGGACTTCGATCGTAATTTTCGTGGACACCAAGACGCATTGGAACAAATCCTGTTAGCTTGGTGGTCTGGAAGAGTTCCCGCACAATATAACTGCGACTCATCAAAATTCGTTGGTACCATACTTGGCGTTCCCCTTGTTAGTCAGAATATGCCAGAAACTCCTTTTCTCCCCAATTCGGTTAAGCACCCCCTAATTAGTTACGTGATCTACCCATCTAATTTTCATCATTCGCCTGTAACAACACATTTCAAAAGCTTCTATCATCTTTTTGTCTGAACTCCTTATCGTCCACGTTTCACTCTCACACAAAGGAAAAGACACACGCGAATACCGGAGGGAGGACAAACCTCGGATGGAAGTAGATGACAATCAGTTACTGGTTTAGTGCAGACGTACGCGAGTGCTGTACAACCATCATCATCATCATCATCATTAAAGACTGATTATGCCTTTCAGCGTTCAGTCTGGAGTTAGTACCTCTAATAAAATTCCTCCATGATCCCCTATTCAGTGCTAACATTGATGCCTCGTCTGATGTTATGCCTTTTACTTCAAAATCTTTCTGCGCCGAAGTACTTTCTTCTTGGTCTACCTCGACTCCTCTTACACTCCGCTGCCGAGCTCATGAGTCTCTTAGATAACCTTGCTTTTCCCATGCGTGTAACATGACCCCACCATCTCAGTCTGTTTGCTCTAACTGCTTCATCTATGGTGTTCATTCCCAGTTTTTCTTTGATTTCCTAATTATGGACACCCTCCTGCCATTGCTCCCCTCTACTAGTACCTGCAATCATTCTTGCTACTTGGCCAAGTAAGTGGTCCTGACAGTTGGGATACCAGTTACTTTGGAATAAGGTTGGGCATCTCGGACATATTCTGAGTCGTGGCCACCTTTGTGCTCAGACGGCAAAGACTACCAAATCCACCGGTTAGTCCATCTTCTTTATTTATTTATTTTTTGTCTCTTTCTCTCTCTCTCTCTCTCTCTCTCTCTCTTTTAAAGGTCTCGTTTTTTTTAGTATTAAAAAGGGGACACCCGACGGCAATGAAAACAATAGAACCGTAACCTGACTGTAATTATTCCATTAGTGTTAGAAATATGGGCGTATTCCACGCCATACAGACAATAGATGCTACATCAGCTGTTGGAGCGGGAAGTGAAAATAAAAGCACAGAGAGGTTTGTAAAATATATGTCCTCATAACCGAAGCGGCATCATGATGGATAAAATTGAAAATTAAAATACGGGCATTAATTCCTCAATTCTCCATCCATGGGAGGAAGTGACGCACTCAGAATGATGTGTCCCAGTGGGTGCACCTGCCACCCTAGGGAAAATGATCGTCACCCAAGAAAAGAAAGGCCATGGCAAAGGCTAGTCTACGCCTTAGCAATGCCCCACAACAAAGGGAAAGGAAAGAACATACAATGCTGCTGAATAAGCGACAATTAAAAAAAAACATATCAAAACTCACAGAAAACCCATGGAGCACATCAAAGAGAACGAGGGCACTTCACTGGCCATATTAAGAGAAAAAAGTAAAGGTTATAAGAACATCAAAGAGAAGAAAGGAAAAACAAGGGAAATAAGGAATGGGCCTCAACCGTTAGGGGTGAAACCCAGTAGGGCCCTGGGCAAGTAAGGCTAGCAACCTACTTCCCAGGTACTTCAATATCATGCTGGCAACAATCAGAGCACAATGCCTCGGACCTTTGAAGGCGATGATGGAGTCCCACCTCTAATTGACAGACCAGGGACTCCTCAGATACGACTTGGCTGTACAACCGGTTGTAAGAAATGGTGTCGGTTCTGTCGCGCTGTTCACTTGACGAACTCTGTGCAGCAGCGGTGCCGGTCAGCTGGTCCAGTTGGCAGTGGCTTCGCCTGCAAAGTTGGGTCCCGCGCTGCTGGGCACCTTCACGGAACTGAAACACTAGGCGGACAGGGAGGCTGCCTGCGGCTGCGGAGGTGATGCGGGCAGTCTGTGGCGCCCCGCTATCGATCATAGTTTGGGCTCTTAGCGGGCCAAGTGCGCGGAGCCGCGGGCCAAGTTTTGACACGTAATCTGTCCCATCAGCGCCGGCGCCTAATGCCCGCAATATATTCACAGCCGCGTCCGCCTCCCGCCGCCGGATTCTGCCGACAACCAGGAGGCCGTATGCCCCGGCACGCCGCCCGCCTGCTTTGTCAGCATCCAAAGAAGGCCTCCGTCCAGATGTTCAAAGGACCCGTCATGGCACGACACGCAAAGAAAAGAAAAATGAAGTCCATCATCATCATCATTAGCTAATCTTCAGACGTGTACATCTAATTAATAGGTTACCTGAAATTTCCGTTACCATTGACAAATATGATTTAAAAGTATTTAATAGTGACATGTTTCGATGCTGTGCATCATCATCAGGTCACAGGCATACAAAATGCATTATTAAAGGTGCCTGGCAACGGGTTCCACACAAAGCTGGTGACTACTTTGAAGGACAGTAGCAGGTGCAAATATGTAACGGTTTTGTATCGTTTTTGAATAAATAGTTGCCATTATTCAAGTTCCAACCGTATAAACCTAATTTGTGACATATGTCCACTGAGCTTTATTTATTTATCGTGTCAGAAGCACAGAGTGTAAAATACACTGACAGTATTCAAATTACAAAATACAGAATACATCAGCAATGACATGAAGAATGATTTTTCAAAGTATAAGTATAATACACAAAAATTTAAAATCAACAAAGGAAAAAATTGTGTATGTGTGTCGTCACTTTTGATCCTGCAGTTGTTACTCCTTCATATTAACAGAACATATCAACTGCGATAGAGCAGAGCCGAAAATATGTACCCATCCGGGATTCGAACCCGGCGCAGCTCTGGACGAAACGTCAGGATAAACTACAAAGTTTTGTGGACTATGCCACGACCTTATAACCAGGAAGATCTACCAGCAGCTATAACATCCGCTCGTGGAAGCCTTCATTGCGTGATTAGCAGGACTGATTACGAATCGCCGACCCACCTGACGCTTCAATACACAAAAGACCGTCACGAAATGCAACTTCATAGGCACACTACACCGTCCCTACTGGTCCCAACTGAGGTACCGGCAGGTCAGTGTGCCACGCGGCAGAAGCCTGTAACGGACGACTGCAGAGTTCTGTAGATGGGGGGAGTATCAATAGTGCAATAAGGGATCTTTACATTGTCTCTCACAACATTTTTGTGTATTTCTATTTGTTGGAGAAGACGTAATTTTCTTGTCAGTTGAAGAATGCTTATAGATCGTCTCCTAGACAATATGCCGGCCGCAGTGGCCGTGGAAACTGAGGCGCTCCAGTCACGGTCTGCACGGCCCCTACGGTCGGGGCTTCGAATCTCCCCTCGGGCATGGATGTTTGTGCCGTCCTAGTATTAGCTAGTTCATAAGTAGTTTGTAAGTTTAGGGACTGATGACCCCGTAGTTCAGTCCCATAATCTATACAAACATTTGAACATTTTTGATACTTAATTATTAAAATTGGAAAAACCAGCTTTGGTCACATTGAAACCTTTATTTTTTTATACTAGCTTAATCCCGCGGCTCCGCTCGCGTGTTGGTTGATTGTGATACTATGACAGATAATGCGCGAAACGTCAAATCGATTTTTTAAAAGGGATGTATTAAAAGAAATTTCTTTTTTACTGCTTTATTTATTTATTCTTATATTTAGTTACTCGTATGCTTATCCTTACAGAGAAAGAGCTGAAGACATTGTAGCACGCATAGACCATCACGTTTCGCTGTATATAACGTCCTTGCTATAGAGTCGCAAACGTCATCGCTGGCCTTCAGTCCGAATTTTTTTTATAATTTGACGACCTTCTACCCCCTTATAGCTATCGGCATGGAACTGCTATGGTGTACAACGGGAGGCTTCGGACAAACCCGGGTTTCCCGCTTTCTAGGCAGTTGCGCTGCCCACTACACCACTGAGGACACAGTGATCACTTAAGCACGCCTCTCGTCAGACACAAATGCCCAGCTCTACCCTGACTACAGTATGCTCAAACTCGTAGTTAGGATGTTACAAAAAGGAACGGCCGAACTTTAAGGAAACATTCCTCACACACAAAGAAAGAAAATATGTTATGTGGACATGTGTCCGGAAACGCTTAATTTCCATTTTCATTTTAGTATTTCTATTTAAATTTAAATTGAAATAATTCGTGCAGATAATTGTCAAAATACCCAATTACTTCGTTAGTATGTACTGTACTTCGTCGATTCACCACCAGTTGGCCCAATTGAAGGAAGGTAATGTTGACTTCAGTGCTTGTGTTGACATGCGACTCATTGCTCTACAGTACTAGCATCAAGCACATCAGTACGTAACATCAACTGGTTAGTGTTCATCACGAACATGGTTTTTCAGTCAGTGCAATGTTTACAAACGCGGATATGGCAGATGCCCATTTGATGTATGGATTAGCACAGGGCAATAGCCGTGGCGCGGTACGTTTGTATCGATACAGATTTCCAGAACGAAGGTGTCTCGACAGGAAGACGTTCGAAGCAATTGATCGGCGTCTTAGGGAGCACGGAACATTCCAGCCTATGACTCGCGACTGAGGAAGACCTAGAACGACGAGGACATTTGCAATGGACGAGGCAATTCTTCGTGCTTCTGAACAACAGATTCGGTGACCGATTGATTGGTGGAGGCGAACCAATTCCATGGCCTCCACGCTCTCCTGACCTCAATCCTCTTGACTTTCATTTATGGGGGCATTTGAAAGCTCTTGTCTTCGCAATCCCAGTACCAAATGTAGAGACTCTTCGTGCTCGTATTGTGGACGGCTGTGATACAATACGCCATTCTCCAGAGCTGCATCAGCGTATCAGGGATTCCATGCGACGGAGGGTGGATGCATGTATCCTCGCTAACGGAGGAACATTTCCTGTAACAAAGTGTTTGAAGTCACGCTGATACGTTCTGTTGCTGTATGTTTCCATCCCATGATTAATGTGATTTGAAGAGAAGTAATAAAATGAGAGAAAGAGAAGTAATAAAATGAGCTCTAACATGGAAATTAAGCGTTTCCGGACACATAACATATTTTCTTTCTTTGTGTGTGAGGATTGTTTCCCGAAAGTTTGGCCGTACCTTTTTGTAACACCTGTATATAGGGTGGATCACCTTGCAACTTACGGAAACGGAAAGTGCGTTTTTATGTGCGGTTTTCACAGAATGGATTGGCAGTCAAGGACTCGTATTGTTAGCCGATAAACTGATTGTAAAAACACCTGGAAAGTGTATTGTTTTTGCAAACATATAATTTTTCAAATAAGGCAATACTTGTTTCTGTCGTGCATTGGAATTTTTGACACCAGCTGTGTACAAAGAATTTTGAATGACATTGTGAGACCGCCACAAGAGGAAGTGGTTGCAACATAAAATTACTAGGGGTTCGTTAATACAAACATGTATGCCTAAGTTGAGTATATACAAATTACGGAGTTCCTGGTGTAACAATTATAATTTTTGAATGGAACATAGATTATCATAGATTATTAGTGATGAATAATCTCAAAGTCCGGAAACTGTTTTCATAAAGCAATCGATAGGTATAAGAACATGGTAAAATTAGTCATTCTGAAAATTTCTAAAAAAAATACTTGTTTTCAAATTGTCTGTACAGTGGGACTTAATTAGCATAATTGAGTAGCTTGTTATCAAAGGCGGACATCTGTCGTTTGCAAATAACTGAGATAGACGCCATTTTTATTACGGAACGTGGAGTTAATACGTATGCATGCAAGTTTGGTGATCATATACAACTAAATGATGACCAAACTAGCATGCATACGTATTAACTCCACGTTTCGTAACAAAACTGGCGTTTATCTCAGTTATTTGCAAACGACAGATGTCCGCCTTTGATAACAAGCTACTCAATTCGCTTCTGCGTCTTGCCTGAAATGTAAAACACTTGTTAAGCAAACTATATTTTTCTGTCGGAAATCATATAAAAATACAGTAATGCGTTCCATTCCGAAATACACACACACACGCACGCACGCACACATGCACACACACACACACACACACACACACACACAAGAAAAAACATCATCCAACAATTTACTCGTAAAAGAAGCTGTGGGAAAAAGAAGAAACATAATTTTGTTTCCTTTGAGATAACAAAGTTTTGTTGCGTTTGGTGAGGATGGGGGGGGGGTCGCTAAATATGTACTTGTGTGTGTACACTTTTTTTTTTTTTATCGCTATTGACTGAAAATGTTTAGTTGCAGGAGGGTCGCATATTCGAAAACGCTGAAAAACACTGTTCTAGAGTGAAAAACTAACTATGGCACTAGGTGAATCTGCGATCCTTTGACGAAATATACGATGATTGCGATGCCACTGCTCGATCCAGTAATGCTGAAGGGTTGGCAACGCCGCTCAGCGATCTGCCAGTGAGCTGCGCGGTCGCGGCCTACTGTGCGTGACGTCACACGCCATGGCCCTGGCCTCCTGTGTGGCTCGGAGCTCGGCCACGCAGTTCGGGGCGTTTAATGCGAGGCCGCGTCCGTCCCGCCGGCCATCTGATCTGGAATTTAATTTGACGCTCGGCCGGCGGCCGCATTTCAAATCAGTTTTCATTTATCAGGTGCACGCGCAGATACACGGAGCGCACGCAGACCCATCCCCCTGCCCCTGCGACCGAATGGCTACGGCGGTGTTGGACAAATGAAACGACCGGATTCCCGCCACGCGTCAGAATTTTTCTTTTTCGCTGATAGTTTCAATTACGCATTTTCATGTGCATTGCTTCTGCGCGGATGCCGACGATGAACGTTGTCCACATAACTCACCTTGGCGCGAAAATACTTAAAGCGTCGCTCCCTATCACGAAAAAAAGGGACACTACAAGCACTGTTTATGCCAAAATTCACTGAAAAAAGTATCACTGAAAAAAACAAATTCATACTGCCTTTAACAACCGTTACATGAAAATGTTGTTGTGGTCTTCAGTCTGGAGACTGGTTTGATGCAGCTCTCCACCCTACTCTATCATGAGCAAGCCTCTTCATCTCCTCATGACCTGCACCCTACATCCGTTTGAATCTGCTTACTGTATTCATCACTTGGTCTCCCTCTGCGATTTTGACCCCACACACTTCCTCCCAATGCTCAATTCACGATTCCTTGATGTCTAAGAATGTGCTCTACCAATCGATCCCTTCTTTTAGGCAAGATATGCCACAAATTCCTTTTCTCCCCAATTCTGTTTAGTACCTCTTCATTAGTTACGCGATCCACCCACCTAATATTTATCATTTTTCTGTAGCACCACATTTCAAAAGCCTCTATCTTCTTCCTGTCCACGCCGTTTATCGTCCATATTTCACTCCCATACAAGGTAACACTCCACACAAAAGCCTTCAGGAAGGTCAATCATCCAGACTGTTGTCCCTGTAATTACTGAAAAGGCTGTGCCGGCCGCGGTGGCCGAGGTGACTGAGGCGCTCCAGTCACGGTCAGCACGGCCACTACGGTCGGGGGTTCGAATCCCCCCTCGGGCATGGATATTTGTGCCGTCCTAGTTCGTAAGTAGTTCATAAGTAGTTTGTAAGTTTAGGGACTCATGACCCCGTAGTTAAGTCCCATAAGCTTAACAAACATTTGAACATTTTTTTTGAAAAGGCTGCCGCCCCTCTTCAGGAACCACACGTTTGTCTGGCCTCTCCACAGATACCCCTCCGCTGTTGTTGCACCTACGGTATCATTGAGGCATGCAAGCCACCCCACCTCAGCAATGTCAGTGGTTCATAGGAGTGGTAAATGATAATATAAATTATTAAACTTTTTCCTGACTTCATTCTCAGTCGGAAATACAATGCCGGAAAAAATAAGAACAGCTGAAAAGAAGACTTTGATTTACATCCGATGACGGCACATGGTTTCAGCGTCGTCCGCCAACAGACAGCTTAGTGACATCTGTGCGCACACTTTAAAAGCGAATGTTTACAGCCGTAATAATGTCATAATGTGAAGAAAACACGCGCCATGCCACGCACTAGTGTTTCCTACAACCAAATGATCGAGTTTTAAAGGGGTCAAACTGTGGCCTTTCGAGTAGCAGGATGGTCCTGTCGGTGAACTAACACACAAGTAGGTTCTTGACGTCCACGCAGCAGAGATATCTGCCAGGATTGTCGTATCGTAAGAAGTGCGGCAGCAGATGGTACAGATACCACATCACATATAACAGGGTTTGTGAGCCCAGAAGTGTCAACACGAACTGTTGCCAACCAGTTACTAGCAGTGGAAGTACGGGCACACCCACCTCTACCCAGTCACGTGGTAGCATGGATATGCACAGTTCGACTGGTACCGTCAGAGGATCACTTGGAACATGGAATAGCGGCCCGTTGTCTTCAGCGATGAAATCAGATTCTTAATTACAGACAGACATATGGAGCTCCTTACACAGAAGAACTATCAATGTGACGAAAGTTGCTTGGCTATTTTCCTTGATTGGAACAATCTGACTTTTAGGTAATTTTAAATTTTTGACTGTGCATTACCCGTTAAATAATAGAGAGATAGTGCACAATTTGTTTTATTTTTAGGTTGAATTGGACATCCTTCTGTACAAGTGGGTCCTAAAACAGCTTTTGGCCAAAATGATACATTTCCAAAATTGTAATGTATCTTACTATTTGTCTTTACTTTGTACTTTTATAAAACATATCTTTACTGTAGAGCACTTGAAAATGAAGTGATGTTGTGAGGTTTTCCGAAACAACGGTTTTATCCACGCTGACGAATTATTATCCCCGGCAATGCAGAGAAGCCATTGAAATATATAAACATAAGGATAATTTTACTAGGAAAGAAGAAGCTGGTTTTATCTCTGACAGACTGCAATAGATAGTGAAGTTTTTGACAAGGATTATCTCAGCTGACAACGTGACAGCTTTGCCACGCCCACTTTCCACAGAATATATGTCGCTCTCAGACGCCCGAATCGGTCACTCGGCAAGACTCAGCGTAAGTAGAAAGATCTCCGAGGATGTCCGGCGCAGCTCTGGACGAAACGTCAGGATAAACTACAAAGTTTTGTGGACTATGCCACGACCTTATAACCAGGAAGATCTACCAGCAGCTATAACATCCGCTCGTGGAAGCCTTCATTGCGTGATTAGCAGGACTGATTACGAATCGCCGACCCACCTGACGCTTCAATACACAAAAGACCGTCACGAAATGCAACTTCATAGACACACTACACCGTCCCTACTGGTCCCAACTGAGGTACCGGCAGGTCAGTGTGCCACGCGGCAGAAGCCTGTAACGGACGACTGCAGAGTTCTGTAGATGGGGGGAGTATCAATAGTGCAATAAGGGATCTTTACATTGTCTCTCACAACATTTTTGTGTATTTCTATTTGTTGGAGAAGACGTAATTTTCTTGTCAGTTGAAGAATGCTTATAGATCGTCTCCTAGACAATATGCCAGACGATACTTAATTGCCGGCCGCAGTGGCCGTGGAGACTGAGGCGCTCCAGTCACGGTCTGCACGGCCCCTACGGTCGGGGCTTCGAATCCCCCCTCGGGCATGGATGTTTGTGCCGTCCTAGTATTAGCTAGTTCATAAGTAGTTTGTAAGTTTAGGGACTGATGACCCCGTAGTTCAGTCCCATAATCTATACAAACATTTGAACATTTTTGATACTTAATTATTAAAATTGGAAAAACCAGCTTTGGTCACATTGAAACCTTTATTTTTTTATACTAGCTTAATCCCGCGGCTCCGCTCGCGTGTTGGTTGATTGTGATACTATGACAGATAATGCGCGAAACGTCAAATCGATTTTTTAAAAGGGATGTATTAAAAGAAATTTCTTTTTTACTGCTTTATTTATTTATTCTTATATTTAGTTACTCGTATGCTTATCCTTACAGAGAAAGAGCTGAAGACATTGTAGCACGCATAGACCAAAGATATGGTCTGTGGCATCACGTTTCGCTGTATATAACGTCCTTGCTATAGAGTCGCAAACGTCATCGCTGGCCTTCAGTCCGAATTTTTTTTATAATTTGACGACCTTCTACCCCCTTATAGCTATCGGCATGGAACTGCTATGGTGTACAACGGGAGGCTTCGGACAACAATTACACACAGCCCATTCGTTTGCGTTCTTTAGTTTTCGCTGTAGAGCGAAATATTATCACACACACACACACACGCGCGCGCGCGCGTGTAGAATTTTATGTACACCGATAACTTTCCACCCCAATATATTCCACCCTTTTATCATTATCAAACCTCAAGAAACAATGCAATCAGTAAAACCATTTTCAAAGAGTACATATAATTTTCAAAGTGTAATTATTGTTCCTCAATTTCAAAGAGTACATATAATTTTCAAAGTGTAATTATTGTTCCGCATTTCGCATTAAATTTCTTCAAATTACTAAATATCTACCAGATCGCCATGAAACCGTGCCTAAAACCTTCCCCGAGCAAACATTAGTAACTGTACAAATTCTTAGCTCTTTATGTCTTGTGGTTCAGACGTGATAAACATACACCGAACAGACATTCACATTTATAGATATAGATTACAGATCGAGTTTATGATTGACATCCTCGATATGTACTTCCTATCTTATGTGAACATGGAAAGTGCACGTTTTTGTGTCCCCACAGGGCTTGGACTCTAGCACTGAAGATGGTCAGACACTGACTGAAATCGATCTGTAATGTAAAAAATAAAGGTTCCAATGCGATCAAAGCTGGTTCTTCCAATTTTAATGATTTTAATGTGGTCGCTCTGCACCAGATTCCAGATGGAGTCATCTATACGATACTTAATTGCTTACTAAAATGTATTACACGTTCCTGACAACCCAATGACTTATGAAACTTCATCGTAAATATGGTTTAGAATCAGCAACTGGGAATATTTTGTAAAACAATTTATTTTGTCCTCGCAGTTGCACAACTTTGAAGTGAGTTACTAGTTTCGAACTCTACCGTCCATTATCAAACTCAGCAGCTTTGAGTACTCGTTGAAGCCCCGTAGATGTATCACCTATTTTGCCTGATATTTTAAATTTTAATGTAACTAATGACATGTATAAACAGAGGATAACGTACAAGATTTTATCAGCCATATGTAACTTGCATTGTATTATCAAGATTTGAAAAAGGCTAACGGATTGATAATGGACGGTAGAGCCGAAACCAGTCACTCACTTCAAAATTGTGCAACTGCGACGGACAAAATAAATTGTTTTACAGCCCAATGACTGTTTACATTGCTTGTTTCAGCAGCACATAACCTCCGTGCCGCAACGTTGTACACGCCCAATGTTTATATTTCGCGTCGGGAAGTGTATTCGTGCTCTCTCTCTCGCTCTCTCTCTCTCTCTCTCTCTCGCATACCCCAGGCGTCGCTGATGGGCAACACGGTTGCTGTTTCGTGTATCGTCAGTTGACAATGAGAACAAAAATAGGTCTAACTATCCATCTTTCATAATGTTTGTTAAGCTTATGGGACTTAACTATGAGGTCATCAGTCCCTAAACTTACAAACTACTTATGAACTACTTACTAACTAGGACGGCACAAATATCCATGCCCGAGGGGGGATTCGAACCCCCGACCGTGGTGGCCGTGCAGACCGTGACTGGAGCGCCTCAGTCTCCTCGGCCACCGCGGCCGGCTCCATCTTTCAAATATTGTTTGTTAGTAATACAAAAACCAAATAATATTACATAACACTATTTCATTAGACTTTTTGTCAAATATACTGAGAAGTCTTAAGAAGTAAGAGTGATGTGAAGTGTGCCACAGGGGAGTGTCGTGGGTCCTTGCTGTTCACAATATATATAAATGACCTTGCGGATAACATCGGAAGTTCGCCGAGGCTTTTTGCGGATGATGCTGTAATATAGGGAGAGGTTGTAACAATGGAAAGTTGTATTGAAATGCAGGAGGATCTGCATCGAATTGACGCATGGTACACGGAATGACAATTGAATCTCAATGTAGACAAGTTTAACGTGCTGCGAATACATAGAAAGATCCTGTATCATTTAGCTACACTATAGCATGTCAGCAACTGGAAGCAGTTAATTCCATAAATCATCTGGGAGTAGGCATTATGAGTGATTTAAAACGGAACGACCATATAAAATCAATTGTCGGCAAAGTATATACCAGACTTAGATTCACTAGAAGAATCCTAAGGAAATGCAGTCCGAAAACAAAGGAAGTAGGTTACAGTACACTTGTTCGCGCACAGCTTGAATACTGCTCACCGGTGTGGGATCTGTACCAGGTGGGGTTGATAGAGCATGTAGAAAAGATCCAAGGAGAGCAGCGCGCTTCATTACAGGATCATTTGGTAATTGAGAAAGCGTTACGGAGATGATAGATAAACTCCTGTGGAAGACTGTGTAGGAGAGACGCTCTGTCGTTCGCTACGGGCTTTTGTCGAAGTTTCGAGGACATACCTTTACCGAGGAGTAAAGAAGTATATTGCTCCCTCCTACGTATATTTCGTGAAGAGATCTTGATGATAAAATCAGAGAGATTAGAGCCCACATAGTGGCATACAGACAATATTTCTTTTCCGCGGACAATACGTGATTGGAATATGAGGAAAAACCGTTAGTGGTACTCAAGGTACCCTCCGCCACACACCATCGGGTGGCTTGCGGAGTATGAATGTAGATGTAGATGTACCATCTGTAGTGTTGGCAGTTTGTACCCTTTGCACCCTATGTAGTGCAATATATTACACAGCTTTCAATTCTACCTATCGACGGTGAATAATATTGCGCAATGTTAATGTTATAGTTTAGGGCCCGCTTTGGGGAGGTTTCCTGGCAGAGTATTTTTTGTGTGCCGGGGCCTAAAAGCCCATTAGCGTCCAGAGGGGTGGCGCTATCGCCTGCCGCTCGGTCGCTTATGTCGGCGCTCTGGGCTTCACTCTGTTTGCGCTCTTGTTTGTCTCGCTAACTGACGCGCACCTCTTCAAACACACTCCTCCACTTCTCCGACGCTAGAGCGGGCAGACGTGGGCCCTCTCTCGACCTAGCGTCGCAACTCTGAAGCACTGGTCTACATCCACCTATGTAAACCACATGCCAGTGTGTAGTAACCATTGTACTACACTTAAGTCCAAAAGAAGCGCTACAGGCAAGCGTGTGCAAACAAATGTGAACACTAAGTGGATGGCGCTGCGGTCGGCAACGCCCATATAAGACAACAGGTGTCTGGCGCAGGCGTGAGATCAAAAATGTTGAAATGTTTGTAAATCTATCGGACCAAACTGCGTGGTCATCAGTCCATAGCTTGCAAACTACTTAAACCTAGGTAAACTAACCTAAGGAAAACACATACACCCATGCCCCAGGGAGGACTCGAACCTCCATGGCGAGCAACCGAGCGGTCCGCAGCGAGACGCTTTAGACCGCTTTTTTTTTTTTTTTTCGGGCCTCCTTCCTCCCCTTCAGCCCGTCCTTCCGCTCGCCAATGATTTGCCTTCTCGGCCTGGCTTCAATGCCATTCGTTCCTGTTGACATCGAATTTCGTTCCAAAGAAAGAGAAGTGAAAAAATAATAAAATAATATTAAAAAATGAAAAGGAATAAATAAATAAGAGTCTTTCTCTTACATATCTGCTCCTGGGGAAAAACTTCACTTCAACATCCCAGCGCATTGACAGCTGCAGAGTTCGGCTTCACATAATATTTGTTTAGGAGGTGTTTCCCCCACTCCGTTCTTGATCGATCCATGCTTCTGTTTTCTAGAATTTAATTGTGTTTTCCACTTTACATTTTTGGTTTCCCACAACTTTACATTTAATTTTATTTGTTTATTTTTCCTCGTCTCTTAACTCTGCGCTTGTCTCGTGCCGTGGGCGTCGTTTCAGCAAGGTTTCGCCAAGGGACACATGAAACGTTGTAATCGCTCCTTCTGGCGTAGGAACTCCGAAAGGAAATTTTTAATGTGAAATAAGACGACAGATTCTGTCGGGGGACATTTTTCCCATACGAAACGAAAAGCACTTCTGATGCATCTCGCAGACGTCAGAAGGTTGAAAACAGCACTAAAAGGAAAGCACCACAAGGAGCAAAAAAGAAGTTTTGGTTAAAGCATAGATGAAAATCTCGGCGTGTTCTGATTCTTCAGAATGTCACAATCTGGGTTTTGTAGTGGGAACAATCATGATTCAAGTCCTTCTTCCTGTGTCAAACAATAGAATTTTCAGAAAATTGGCGAAATTTTTCTTATAGTGCCGCGATGTCATTAGGATATGGTGCTGCAGCTGAAGGTATAATAGAAAATCCTCTTTGCTTTTATTCGCTTCAGTGAGGATATAGTGGACTGTTTGACCTTTTAACCAATTGACGGCGTTCCGTTTTGTATATGGATAAGGCACACTGTCGGGAGTCAAAAAATCTGCAGGCTTGATTGTGTCTGGTGCGGTTCGGGTGATTGTGGCTATCATTTGCCTAGCGAGTAGGCAGACTGCTGCCACGTTATTGCAGACAAACCTATGTTCGTCAGTGTCTGGTATGCTACAGTTTCCACACAGCGGCGAGTCCACTAAATGGATGGCGTGAAGTTTGGTCTCGGTGGCAATTTTTCTGTTCACAGCTTTGTACCATGTAGTTCTCACATTTGTCGGTAAAAGACGGGTGCTGATATTCTGCCATATTATTCGCCAGTCATATTGAGGGTACTTTTCTTCTACCACGTTTCTACTCTTCGTTTCCATTAATTTGTCATACACTGCCTTCACTTTGGTTAAGTTCGTGGTACAGACTCTGGCCCGAATGTAGCTAAGTTCAATTAAAAACTGTTTAAAATGGTGAAAGCCAATAGGAACGTGGCGCACATCAATTGGTGGATCCAATGCTCCAGGGGCTATTTCCTCTAGTAGATGGGACGTTAAACTGTGTTGCGTCTTCCGCCACAGTTTATATGTGGTGCACACGAATAGAGCTCGGGATTTCAGAGCAACATCAATAAGGTTAAGTCCTCCCTTATCCGCGGAGAGAGTAAGAGTGTCAAACTTGACCTTAAAGATACTTCCTTGACTTATGAAATGGCCCAGAGCAGACATGATTCTAGCGGTTGTTTCTCCGGGTAAAGGTAAAACTTGCGCCACGTAGTGTAGTTTCGAAACTATATACATGTTAGCAAAGGCTGCCTTTTGAATGTCATCAAGCTTTCTTACACGTTGTTCCTTGACGCATGCTCGCACACTTGCGAGTAGTTTCTTAGAGTTGGCAGCTATGGTATGCTGTATGGTGGACCTGTAATCGATGCCCAGTATTCGTTTGTTGGTGACCACATTGAAGTCTTCTATGCCCTGCAACGACATTCCAGCCCCTATGCTCATGATGCTGGATTTCGTTTTGTTGAGTTTCGCACCCGAAGCAAGTTCGTAGTTAGTGAGCACCTGAAGTGTCTTCTCGATGTCATTTGCACTCGTGATAACAAGACCTACATCATCGGCGTATGCCTTGCAGACAATAGATTGACCATGGATGCACAATCCTTGCAGTCGTTGCTGTAGAGTGGCTAGGAGGGGCTCAATGGCAATGGCGAACAAAGCCATGGACAGTGGACACCCTTGTCTGACTGAACGTGTGAAGTCCAAAGGTTTCGTCATTTGTCCATTGATCATAATCCGGGACGTGCTATTTCTCAAAATCCTTCCAACGACATTGACAAAATTATGGGGAATCTCCATCGCGGACATAGTTTTGAGGAGGTAATTATGGTCCACCCTATCGAAAGCTTTCTCAAAGTCAAGTGTCATGATAGCGCACCGTAGTCGGAGAGCATCTGCTGTCGCAATGATGTCTCTATATTCGCAGACCGTTTGAATGATTGACCTCCCCTTACTCACACTTGTCTGATATGGGCCAGTGACCTCGTGCAGTATCAATTGTAATCTTCGAGCGAGTACGCGCGCCATAATTTTGTAGTCGCTGTTCAGGAGACTAATGGGTCGAAGATGGTTTACGGAAATGCTGCCGGGGCGTTTCGGAACTAGCACGATAATACCTTCCAGAAACTCCTTCGCGATTTCTCTGTCAGTGGTCAGTAATTCATTGCATACGAGGAGCAGTTTAGACTTCATCTGCGCTTGGAAGGCCTGGTAAAATTCTGCTGGAAGGCCGTCAGGACCCGGCGATTTATTTTTGGGGCTCTGCGCGATAGCTGTTGTCAGGTCGTCATCGTCAATCTCCGCGATAAGTCGCTGCGATGCCTCTCTGCTGAGTCGGCCCTGCAGATTCCGTAACAAGTCCTCTTGAGCTTCGTTATCTACTGGGCAGCCTAACATGATGGATGAAAGATGGCTGTAGATTGCCTCTTTAATGTCTCTCTGTGTTGTGAGGACGGTACCGTCAGTTCCTTTTAGTTCCATGATTATTTTTCTGTGTGCCCTTTTCCTTTCGCGCATAACGTGGTACATCGAGGTTTCTTCATGTGGGGCGGTAGCCTGCGTTCTCGCACGAATTTGGAATCCCTCTAATTGTTTGCGCTTCAGAGCCAGAATTTTGGATTTTATCCTCTTGATCGCGACGTAGTTTTCAATGACTGATTGGTCCAATTTGTAAAGGTCCCGCAAGCATTGGAAATAAAATTCTGTTGTTGTCTTGAACCAAAAACGTTTTTCCTTTGAGTAATCTATGAACATTTTCCTCAATTTCGGCTTCGCGCACTTGATCCACCAGGTCAAAGCAGAATCATACGAAGTAAATTTATTTTCACAGTCCTGCCATGTTTTTTGGAAACGCTCGCGGCATTCGGCATCTTTTAAGTGTGATACGTTGAGCTTCCAGTAGCTTCTTCCTCTGTAGGTACCCTGTCTCACCATATTAATGGTGCATATAAAGGCAGCATGGTCGGTGAAGCTGGTGGGCCACACTTCTGTGTGTAAGATACGAGCCGTCAAGTTGTTAGAAACATACATCCTGTCTAAGCGGCTGGCCGAATGGTTAGTGACGAACGTAAACCCGGGTGCATCCCCATGGCTGTGCTCCCACGCATCGGTTAAACTGAAACCGTTGATGATGTGTTCCAGTTCGGGAGACGGATTGAAGTTAGGGAACTGATCTTTGCGATGGAGGACACAATTGAAGTCACCCGCAAAAAGGATCTCGGCTTGATGCTCTCCAAAGAGAGGGACAATTTCGTGTTGAAAAAATTCTGCTCGGTGACGGCGGTTGCTGCTCCCAGATGGCGCATATATATTTATGATCCGGGTATTGTGAACAGTACAAGCGATCCCCCTGTTGTTGACGAGTTTTTCCACATTCGTTACTATTATTCCTTCCTTAAAAAGTATAGCAGTCGCTAGGTCACCATCGCTCCCAGCATTTATGACAGCGTGGTATCCATATATTTCGTGAAGTGCAATGTCGGTTACTTCCTGCAGTAAAATGATGTCGATATCCGCCGCGTACAGAAAGTCTTTCAAGCTATGCAATTTTAATGTACTGCGTATGCTGGTGATGTTCAGAGTCGCGATTCTATAGGCTTGATAGGTGGTCATGATGTAGTGCGTTTTACAAGGATGACTTGCGGAATTTCGCACCTGTTAGTAGGTGTCGGACACATGACCAGCCTCCGTTTCCTGGTTCTGGAGGGGTGTTCGGTCATCTGAGGTGGCTGGCACGGCGGCAGTAAAGTACGTAGGTTCCCTCATTTCCTCATCTCCGTCCATATCGTCCGCCCAGTTTTTCTGGAATGACGGAGAGAACGTGTTTGTTTCAATAACACAGGGATTTGTTGGGTTAAGGTTGTCGGGTGCTACTCTGGCGAATTGTTTTGCGCCTACAGAGGCGCCACCGGATGCCTTGGGAAACAGGTTGGGCTGAATACAGTCGGAAACTTTCCCTGGACCCTCATTTAACTTCTGCACTACTTGTTTGACCTTCTCCCGCATTAATGGGACAATTTCTTCGGCAGCTTGACGCGCGATTCTGCGTTTCTTCTTTTTCCTGGGTGACTGGCTCTTCGTAGGGCTTGCGGAGTGTTGTGGAACACTTTCCTGTTCGGGATCGGTGGCAGTTTCGTCAGCAGAAGGTACATCTGATTTCGAACAACTTTCCTGTACTCTCTCGCTGGAGTTTTCCGCATGGGGTTCTTGCGGGTGTGGTGCGACAGAAACTGCAGCCGCGTGGTCAGTGGCGTCCATCAGAGTAACGCTCTGGACTTTGTCAACGGGAGCTACCTGTGAGGGCTCGGTAGGTTCCCGGTCTCTAGAGACTGCCGCCGAGGCCTCAGATACTTCCATCGGGGTTTCACGGTCAGCATGGTTGTTATCCTGAGAAGTATGCAGAACGGGGGCGATGGGTGGGGATCCCGCGACAGCCGCCACGTACGAAATCGGCAGTGAGGACATAGCAGGAGGTCTGACAGATTCACCGGCCGGTAACTGCGCTACGCGCCTCTGCATACACTGTGCACGCACGTGGCCCGTCGCCCCACACCCTGCGCACGTTCTGGGCTGCCCATCATACATGACAATGGCTCGGTACCCACACACGTCAATATAGGACGGGATATGTTTCCGTAGATCGACCTTCAGTTGTCTGATGCCATTTAGTACCGGAAACCTATGCGCACCTGACCACCTTTCTGCAATGTTGCTGAGTACCGTGCCATAGGATGACACTACCGCATTAATTTGTTCTCCTGTGACCTCAAAAGGTAATTCAAATATTCTGACTGTTCTTATACCGAAGCCGGCGTGGGTAACAGTAACTTCACTTATGTTGCCATCCGAATGCTTGAATTTATAGCTACCGCCACTAGACTGTAGTACTGTCTCACAAAGATCTGCTGTCCTCAGTTTGACGTAAATAACTGTACTCACGATCGAGAAATGAATACCGACAAGCTCATCTGAGGTAATCTTCACAACTTCTTCAAGAAAGCGTTCAAATTCGTAAGAGGTCGGTCTAACGAACGTACGATCGAAGGTGAACTTCAAAGTGTCTTTTCTATTTGGCTGATTCATGGTGTCATCTTCTAATAGTCACACAAACACAACGACAACAGCGAAAAGCCGCAGCAACACTCCGACTTACCACGCGCGAGCGAGGCGGCCGCAGCACACCGCGGACTTCCTCACGGTACCGCTGTCGCAAGCGGACTGACCGCTCGGCTACTCCACCGCGGCAGCGTGAGATCGGTTAATGCTGCTACAATGGCAGTTTATCACGATTTAAGTGAGTTTGGACGTGGAGTTATAGTCGGCACACGAGAGATGTTACACAGCATGTACAGAGGTAGTGATGAGAGGGTGATTTTTCCCTTACGACCAGTTCATGAGTACGCCGTGAATATCAGGAATCCGGTGAAACAGCAAATCTCTGACATCGCTGCGGCCGGAAAAATATCCTGCAAGAACGGGACCAACGACGACCTTTTTTTTTTTTTCCCCTTTCCCCTTTCATTGTCCACCCTGAAGGGGTGGAGCGGGCTGCTTGAGGGCTTGCACATACCCTTCTCAGCCTTCTGTCATCAGTAGCATCAGCATTGCTACCGCCTAGTGAAGATATTGATTGAGTTTTACCGCTAGTGTACTTGAATTTTCCACCAAATTACGAGGCAGAATTCCAGTAACATGGTGTTGGCCTCCATCCTGACTTCATGTGGTTATTGGGTGCATCACGGTTATACGTTGCTCATGTTACCTGCGGATGACGGAAGCAGGGGCGAATCGAGGGTTCGATTCTGGTGGGGTCACAGGCCACAGATCGTGTTTTTGATAGCTCCCCCACCCTACCTGAAAAATATACGAGGCGTTTTTTTTTTCGTTTTTTTCTTGTTGTCGTTTTTTTTAATAAAGAAAGTACCGTTTTAAATTATAAAAAGACGTGCTAAGATATCTCAATAATTTTATGCGCACTTGTCTACGCATTGACACTATTACAGTCTAATTCTTCCTTATTTGCGTTGTGTACTGAGTGTTTAAGATGCCTCCGATAATCGTGAGTCCCGCCGACTGTGAAGTACGGCCGGTTATTTCTTAGTGGTAAGGGCCTAAAAGCGATCGATATCCACCGTGAGATCCATGCAGTTTACAGAGAAAACATTATGAGTGATGGAATGGGTGAGAGCATTTACAGACGGCCGCACAAATGTGCATGATGAACAACGGAATGGGTGTCCTTCAGTCGTTAATGAAAGTTTGGTGCAGGAAGGGGACAATAAGGTGAGAAAAAACAGACGCTTTACGATTTCCTCCTAGCGGGATGACTTTCCTAATGTTGCTCGTAGTGTTTTGTATGGCATTGTGACCAAGCAAGACGATGACGAAGTCAAAACAGTTGTGACGCAGTGGGTAACAAGTCAGGGGCAGGCTTCTATGAGGAGGGTATTCGAAAACCGGTACAACGTTATGACAAGTGCCTCAATATTGACGGAAATTATGTAGAAAAGTAGATTAAGGTACAGCCTTTCATGTAAAAATAAAATTACTGAGATATTTTAGCACGTCTATTTTTAATTTCATAACGGTACTTACTTAAAAAACACGCCTCGTACTTTGGCGGCAAGCTCACTTTCAACGTACCATGTATGTGTACGATTGTAATAACGGTAAAATTACTAATTTTAATATAACTAATTAAATAAATCGCAATTTGCGATCATTTATGGCATCACTGTAGTAGGTTTAGATGGAATACCAAAGTGCGGTGAATGACGATTTGAACCCGGGATCTCCTGCTTACTAGGCAGACGCGTTGACCACTCCACCACCGAGGACACAGTGACCAGCCCGACTGCAGAGGACTCTTCGCTGCACGTCTCCCGCCCCACACAAATCTCCATTCGCCACGCTGTTTCTTTCCTATATAATTGTGTAGAAGCCGAGGCTGGGCTCCTGACGACTACTAATTGTGTATTGATACCTCATAGTCTGTTCTCCCTGATGCGGGAATACAGTATTGTGGCTGCGAGCATTGCAGAACAATGTGGTAATAGGAAAGAGACAGCGTGGCGAATGGAGATTTGAGTGTGGCGGGAGACGTGCAGGGAAGAGTCCTCTGCAGTCGGGTTGGTCACTGTGTCCTCGGAGGCGGAGTGCTCAACGCGTTTGCACAAATTTTCATTCGTCGCAATTTGGTATTCCATCTAAACCTAGAACAATGATGTCATAAGTGATCACAAATTGCGATTTATTTCATTAAAATGAACGCTGTAACGTCGTCAAATATATAGAATTTAATATAATTACTTTAAATTGATGTTTTCCATAATATATAAAAATTAGTGTAATAATAATAATAATTATAATAATTATAATACCTAATAATTTGTTTACGTCACTAAATAACACGTAAATTGAAGGAAGGATGGTTAGGGTTTAACGTTCTGAGTAATAATAAATTGTAATTCCGTAAAATGTTGTTTTTAAAACATGGTTGACCAAAACTTGACGAACTATGTCTATCAAGCAGTTAATTTAAGAACTATAATACCATATTTTATAACTACATAATTTGCACAGTGTTAAATAGAAGCACCATGACTAGAATTTGGTATGCAAAGTGTGGCTTCACGAAAGTATTAAAGAGAAGAATGTTGATTACATGAAATCCCAAAACCAGATTTCGTAAACCGATTTACCGATTTCCCAGTTCCGCTTTTGGTTAGTCATGCAAACACTCCAAAAGCGATTCTGGACATGTGCTTCAGTGAAGCGGTTTTCAGTTCCACAGTCGATTTTTGTGCCTGCGTAAAGGCAACCGTTTTTTAAACGTTCTTAGATTGTCAGACAGCGTGTTCTTGTTCAGAATTTTTGGCTTATATGGGCAGTGATATTTTTTACAGTGAAAGAGAAGTATAGATATTAGAGTCAGCATGGATCTATGAATTTAAGTAAAGAAAAATAGCGATTTTGTTGGCTAAATCAGGAACTGATAGAGCCGTTTTCCAGCCGTCACAGTGTGAGGGATAGGAATTTCGCTTCAAGCTATAACATGTAAACACGATAGCGAAAAACGGTTTACTTAACTCTTTCGGACCCTCTGGCTACAAATGTGTACATAACTAAGATGGTTCAGAAGCATTTTTTGTCAATGGAAAGAACATGTTTACGACACCTGAGTGTTAAATCATTTCATCATGCACAATTACTGCCTCCTGCGGAAGATCAATATAAAAATATTAAGAAGCGGGTGTTGCACTGAGCAGCAGTTTACGAACTTCAAAGAACACGGATATTGTGGGTTACTTGAATTCCAGTGGATAACTGAAAGTAGAAGTTGTAACTTTGCGATGTAGTTTTGAACGATCAGTTTATTTAGTACACCAGTTGTTACTACAAAATTAATTAATTTAGTCCGTAAAAAAAGCCTTGTTTTTCAGTATACGCAGTGTTGTAGTATAAAAATGGGTGCATATAACTGCATAAATATTGCTTCAAAAATCATTGAAAATTTAACTGAAGTGTATTACATTATTAAAAATAATTTTCTTGATAGAGAAAAAAAAATCAGATCTGAAAGGGTTAATTCAGTTTTGGTCTTCCGCAAGAAGTGTTTGTTGCATGTAAACGTAGTGTATGTAGGTAGGGGGGACGTTCGAAAAGGCGTTGCTATAAACGAACAATATGTAGTTACTGAGTATATTTGAAGTGATTAATGTGATGTAGAAAAATAAATGACATTATTAAAAATATATTCCCTTAGTTTTTCGTGCACGTTTCGTACGTAAAAAGTAAAACGTTTCACCAAAAGAAAAAATTATTTTGGGGGGTGGCGGTCTTAAGCCCCCATGATCGTCCCTTTAATCCGCCACTGGACGGAAGTACTGAAGCTGTTAGCTTAATGTTGTTGTGGTCTTCAGTCCGCAGACTGGTATTTCAAAAGCTTCTATCATCTTTTTATCTGAACTCCTTATCGTCCACGTTACATTCCCATACAATGCTACACTCCAGACAAATGGTTTCAGAAAGGACTTCTCAACATTTAAATTAATATTGGATGTTAACAAGTTTCGCTTCTTTAGAAACGCTTTTCTTCCCAAAGCCATTCTGCATTTTATATCTTCTTTACTTCGGCCATCAGAAATTATCTTGCTTCGTTTTACTCTTGTTAATGTTCATCTTATATCTTCCTTTCAAGACACTGTCCATTCCATTTAATTGCTCTTCCAGATCTTTTGCGGTCTCTGTCAGAATTACTATGTCATCGGCAAACCGCAATGTTTTTATTTCTTCTCCTTGAACTTTAATACCCTCTCCAAATTTCTCGTTACTTTACTGCTTGCTCAATGTACAGATTGAACAAGATTGGGGAAAGGCTACAACGCTGTCTCACTCCCTTCCCAACCTCTGTGTCCCTTTCTTGCCCCTCGACTCTAATAACCGCCGTCTGGTTTTCGTATAGGTTGAATATAACTCTTCGCTCCCTATATTTTACCCCTACTATCTTCAGAATTTGGAAGAGTGTATTCCAGTCGACATTGTCAAAAGCTTTCTCCAAATCTACAAATGCTAAAAACGTAAGTTTCCCTTTCCTTAGCCTATCTTCGAAGAGTTTTGCCTCTCGTGTTCGTACATTTCTCCTAAATCCAAACTGATCTTCCCCGAGGTCAGATTACACAAGTTTTTCCATTCGGCTAGCTTAATAAGGACTGAAAACAGACAGATGAAGGTATTACTTAATTTTCCTTCGAAGGCTGAAGCCAGTATTGGGTATCCATACGATATACAGCAGTACCTCTTTCGGCATTGTAACGAACTAACGCGATCGGTTTCTCTTACACAGACCCTGCCGAGGGCGGGAGCACCTGCCACCGAGCAGAGGGGAGGAAATAAAAAAAAGAGGCAAGAGGAGAGAGGAGTATTGTGCCACGCGCGAGGGGTTCAGACGTCTAACTCAATTTAAATAACAAGCAACGAGGCTTAATTAATCTTTTGTGCGCGCCGGCTCGCGAAAGTGGACCAGTAAACACGGGGAGGCAAAAAGCCGGGAGCGGCGGTTCTGCGGGGGTTGCGTGGGAGGGAGGGGGCGGGGGCGGGGGCGGGGGCGGGGGCGGACAGTCAATTGGTAGGGAAATAGGATTGCCGCCGGCAGGTAGCAAAACAAAGCCGGAAAGAGCAGCGGCAATATTTGTCACTGGCCGGCCGCGGTTCACCAAGAATGGAACGGCCGGCCACTTTTTTGGCGAATTCACGGCCGCGATTTGTCCGCGGGGGATTTCGGCGGACGTCAAATATTTGCATTTAGCGCTGTAGGGAGCGCCGGCCGAACCGTGTTTTTCTGTGAAAGGCGTGCGGTCTGGGCGAACTGAACGTAGCGGCCGCTTTCCGAACAAACGACTCGCGGGTCACAGTGGAACGTCGCGGTGTGAGTGGTCGCTAAACGAAGCCGTGATACGGAAAATAAGTGTGGCCGCTGCCTCCGGCGATGTACGGCGGCCGGTCGGGAACTCAGGTTACAAAGTCTGCGGTGGAACAAGTATTTTGTACCGTACAACCAATACGGCCGACTGATACCATGGGTGGCCGTGCGTTCTAAGGCGCCTTGCTACGGAGTCGCCTTTGCTCCCCGTCGGAGGTTCGAGTCATCCCTCGGGCATGAGTGCGTGTGTGTTGTTCAAATGTTGAAACGTTTGTAAATCTGTCGGACTCAATTGCTTGGTCATTAGACCGTAGCTTACAAGCTACTTAAACTAAGGTAAAGTAACCTAAGGGCAACACACACACCCATGCCCGAGATGGGACTTGATCCCCAAAGGGCGAACGGCGCGCGCACCGCAGCACGGCGCCCCAGTGCGCACGGCTAGTCCGCCGCGGCGTGTGTGTCGTCCTTAGCATCACTTAGTTGAAGTAGTTTGGAAGTCTAAGGCATTGTTTTTCAACCTTTTCGAATATCCGACCCCCTTCCAAGTAAAAATATACTGGCAACCCAATTTCAAATTATTCTGGCAACACCCCGGGTGTCACGAACCGAAACAAAACCATGTTATATGAAAGGAAACAAACTTAATCTTTTTTTCTTTTTCTTCAGCTTTCTTTTACATTCTTGAAGGATGTTTTTGTGTATTTTCGGAATGGAAGACAGTATCCTATACAGTATTGACCATTAAAATTGTTACACGAAATAGAAATGCAGATGATAAACGCGTATTTATTGGCGAAATACATTATACTAGAACTGACATGTGATTACATTTTCACGTAATTTGGGTGCATAGATACTGAGAAATCAGTACCCAGAACAACCACCTCTGGCCATAATAACGGCCTTGATACGTCTGGGCATTGAATCAAGCAGAGCTTGCATGGAGTGTAGGGGTACAGATGCCCATGCAGCGTCAACACGATACCATAGTTCATCAAGAGGCGTATTGTGACGAGGCAGTTGCTCGGCCATCATTGACCAGACGTTTTCCATTGGTGGGAGATCTGGAGAATGTGCTTGCCAGAGCAGCAGTCGAACATTTTCCGTATCTAGAACGGCCCAAACAGGACCTGCAACATGCGGTCGTGCATTATCCAGCTGAAATGAAGGTTTCGCAGGGATCGAATGAAGGGTAGAGCCACGGGTCGTAACACATCTGAAATGTAATACCACTGTTCAAAGTGCCGTCGATGCGAACAAGAGGTGACCGAGACGTGTAACCAATGGCGCCCCATACCAACCATCACTCTGGGTGTTACGCCATTATGGCGATGACGAATACACGCATCCAATGTGCGTTCACCGAGATGTCACCAACCACGGATGCGACCATCATGATGCTGCAAGCAGAACCTGGATTCATCCGAAAAAAAAATGACGTTGTGTCATTCGTGCACCCAGGTTATTCGTTGCGTACACCATAGCAGGCGTTCCTGTCTGTGATGCAGCGTCAAGGGTAACCTCAGCCCTGTCTCCGAGCTGATAGTCCACGCTGCTGCAAACGTCGTCGAACTGTTCGTGCAGATGGTTGTTGTCTTGCAAACGTCCTCATCTGTTCACTCAGGGATCGAGACGTGGCTGCCATGCGGATAAGATGCCTGTCATCTCGACTGTTAATGATACGAGACCATTGTGATCCAACATGGCGTTCCGTATTGCCCTCCTGAACCCACATTTTGCTAACAGTCATTGGATCGCGACCAACGCGAGCAGGAATGTCGCGATACGATAAACCGCAATCGCGATAGGCTACAGTACGACCTTTATCAAAGTCGGAAACGTGATGGTACGCATTGCTCCTCCTTACACGAGGCATCACAACAACGTTGCACCAGGCAACGCCGGTCAACTGCTGTTTGTGTACGAGAAATCGGTTGGAAACTTTCCTCATGTCTTCACGTTGCAGGTGTCGCCACCGGCGCCAACCTTGTGTGAATGCTCTGAAAAGCTAATCATTTGCATATCACAGAATCGTCTTCCTGTCGGTTAAATTTCACGTCTGTAACACGTCATCTTTGTGGTGAAGCAATTTTTTTCGTTACGAGTGTTTTGCGTTTGAGGCAAGATTCAGTAGCAAATCATATTAAGAAATGTCTCACTGTACGCACAATTTCTAAACAAGTAGAGCTTTATTTCGAATATACCAGGGCGAGTCAGTAAATAACTCGCAAACTTAGGCTGACACGCCAGTCTGCGTGCTATGTAGGGGTATTTCTCTACCACTACGACACATGCGTTTTGTGGATTGCAGCAGTATAAGCAACAAAACAAAGTTACAGCTCAAGAGCGTCACTTATAGGATGCAAACGTTGCCACAAAAATTCCATCTCCAGGGTTTCTAAAACTTCTCGAACGATTGGGCGAGTGTTTCAATATACAGGTGGAGTCAGCTGAAGAGTAAAGTAATTTTCAGGCTTGAAAACGCAGATAATAACGTGTCGACCCCAGTTCGCGACTTATTTACTGGCTCGCCCTCATGTTTCTGTTACGTATACGTTTCGTTTTACTGAATCCCTAGTTATTTTATAATGCAAGTGCTTCCTCCTGTCGCAGCGACCCTCCGAGCGAGTCTCTGCGACTACCCTGGGGGTCGTGCCGCCAGGTTGAAAAACACTGCTCCAGGGACTGATGCCCACTGCAGCTGTATGTCCCATAACTTTAGAATTATTTTAATCTGATACTAGGCGAGACTGTGGACAATACGTGTTGGCCGGGTCAAAACGATACCTTGAAGATTTCCCCTCAATTGCCACTGACTGATGGCAACATTATAAACTAGTGGACAGTATAACGATGTTTCATAAATTATTAATACATCACCTGATAATGCTCGTTCACTGGTAGATCCAGTAGCTCGCCTGCCTATATATTATTAAGAAACGACGGGTTCTTCCAGGTCGTATGAATTGCTGGATTTATTTACTTAAAAAAAAAAATAAATAAATAAATAAACCCACAAGCTGACATGTTTAAACTTCACAAATTAAACGACTGTACCAAGAATTTTAAGACAATAAACGTGGCTGAAAGACATTCTCCTTAACAGTAAAAGAACAGGCTTAATAACTGTAACAAAACTTATAACTGACTGACGAAACTCTTGCACGTTGCGTGCCAATTCGCGCGTATACAGGGTGTCCCACTCAACTGTTTCACCCCAGATATCTGTGAAACTGCAAGAGATATTGAAAAATTACTTTCACGGACATGAATGTACGGCAGCAGCTTATGAAAGTAGGTACTATGAGACACTCTAAAACGTGAAGAAATATTATTTTCAACACAAACTTTTTCCTTTTTTTTATGGATATCTCATATTATTTCTTAAGCAATCGTTAGGATTAAAAATCACACAAAGAATGGCGTCGGTTGCATCGCGATGCGTCAGTTACATCCGGAGAAACTGCGAAGCGATGTTGACGTTTGAAACACATGAGGCGCGCTGCTAGCGCATGTCCGAGACTCAAGCGAGACTCACGGTTGGCTCTCGGACACTGGATAGCACCGCGCCTCATGTGTTTCAAACGTCAAATTCGCCTCGCAGTTTCTCCGGATGTAATTGCCGGATCGTGATGCAACCGATGCCATTCTTTGTGTGATTTTTCATCCTATCGATTGCTTAAGAAATAATATGGGGTATCCATTTTAAAAAAAACATAAGTTTGTGTTGAAAATAATATTTCTTTATGTTTTAGAGTGTCTCGTAGTACTTACTTTCATAAGCTCCTACCGTACGTTCATGACCATGAAAGTAGTTTTTCAATATCTCTTGTAATTTCAGAGATATCTGGGGTGAAAGAATTGAGTGGTACACCCTGTATATATATTATATGATTTTTTGGATCATTCTAGAACAAGGAAGTTGTAACATATCTGAAAAGGCTTAGTTGTTTAACATAAATGAATCTTTCATAAAGTAGATATACACAAAATTATGACAATTATAGTGAAAGTATTTTTTATAAGACAAAACTGAAATTGAGATCGTAAGTAATTTACGACTAGAGTAGTATCAGAATTTGTTTACATAATTTATAATGGCTAAATTAAAATAATTGCGCAGTTTTAAGGTAAGCAGAGCAACGCAAACAGGTCAGTACATAGTGAAAGACATCAGGAAATGTTCGTACCAAAATTTTGCACAATGTCACAACTTACTATAATGAATTAATTAATTTAGTATATCAGAAGATCGAAATTATGAAGCTAATATAATGAATTTAATCAGAGTGTGGTGTTATGAAATGTTTATATAAAATTCGTCGGTATTTTAGAATAATAGTGAACCATTAAACTTCGATAATAAACGGTGTCATAACTTCAACATAGTGTTTTCGGGCACTAAAAGCACTAAAAGAGGCAGCGATTAAGGACAATTCGCGTAGTGGCCGTCGTTTTATTTATGCGAATTTTTATCAGTTTGTTTTCCAGCTGCCCGAAGTTTGTCTATGGTTTTAGAATTTTGTGCAAATTGTGATTTGCTGTAGTTGAGTAAATACACTGCCATCACCAATATCATTAGGCACTGATTATACCTTTCGCGTTCGGTCTGGAGCAGAGTCCCCTAATAAAATTCACGATACTTCAAAATCATTCTTCACTGAAACTAAGTACTTTCTTATTATTGTACCTCGACTCATCTTACCCTCTGCTGCCGAAACCTCGAGTTTCTTAGGTAACCTTACTTCTCCCATGCGTGAAACTTGACACCACCATCTCAGCCTGTTTGCTCTAACTGTTTCATCTGTGGTGTCCATTCCCAGTTTCTCTTTGATTTCCTCGTTAAGGACACGTTCCTGCCTTTGTTCCAGCCTATTAGTACCTGTAAACATACTTGCTACTTTCAGATTTGTTCAAATGTCTGTAAATCTATCGGACCAAACTGCGTGGTCATCAGTCCGTAGCTTACAAACTTCTTAAACTAAGGTAAACTAACCTAAGGACAACACACACACTCATGTCCCAGGGAAGACTTGAACCTCCGACGGTGAGCAACCCCGCGCTTTGCAGCGAGGCGCCTTAGACCGCTCGGCTACTCCACCGCGGCTTCAGATTTGTAGCTTCAACATTATTGACAAAGTAATATGTATCCACCTACCTTTCACTCGCATACATCAAATATGTTCGAAAGATAGAGCAGTGCACTGCTAACATAGTCTTGGTACGGACTACCTTCTTGCAGAAGAGAGCAGATCTTAACTGAGCACTCATTGAATTAGCTTTACTACATCTTGATTTAAGTTAATGTAGTCATTCTGCGTAAAAATAAACGCTGAGTATTTGAAAATGTCCACCTGTTCTTTATTCGTCCTATTTGACACTCAATCTGTTCAAAATCCTTCCCCAAAGACATTACTATTGCTTTGGAAATGCTGATCTTCATATCATAACCCTTATTATCTAGCCCTGAAATATTAACACTTTACTTGTATTTAATAAAACGCACCTTTAACCATCAGCTGTTTATTAAATGTGACTACGTAGGTTTTCCCGGCGTAATAACCCGAGAAGAATATTATTTGTTTGTTAAATCCTTAAAATCGATTAGTTTCGGTCCTGGACAATCATCATATGAGGAAAAAAAAATGTACTAAACAGGTTAGTCAAATGCATAAAATAAAATAAATAATGTAATGCATTTGACTAACTTGTTTTAATACCAGTTTAGCTATTATGTTGGTCCAGGACCGAAACTAGTCGATTTTAAGGATTTAATAAACAGCTGTTGGTTAAAGATGCTTTTTATTAAATACATGACGGCTGCTAACTCTCACCAAAATAGCTTTCTTGTACTCTTGCGATTGTGTTGTCGAGTAAATAGACTGCAATGCTGTGCAGTACGGAAAAATCAAATGTAAATATTGCCTCACGGAAACGCAGTGGTCGTCTTGTAAATTACATTTTATCTTGCAACTCACTATTGCAGCATTTCAACAGTTTAGAGTGGTGTACGTATCATTGGGCTGCGAAATGTAGAGTGCAAGAAAACTAAAAGTAAAGCGCCAGTTTTAACTCTCTTTTGAGTGGTTAATTAAACATTCGATGTGAAGAGGAATGAAATTCGCTTTTCATCATGCTTTATTTGGAACGAGAAAACAACCCCTTTTGATTAGCTTCTGACTGAGTGCTCATAGGTGTCTGTTCGGGTCGGGTCCAGTCAGTTTATGGTTTCAGCACATGTCCCGCCCGACAACTGTTTGTCTTTCATTAAGTGGAAAGAGGGATGTCTCTCGTGGCAAAACAATACTCTGTGTACATTTTTTCTCCGAGAGAAGAATCCTGGAACTGTTCCTGTTGGACAGAATACTTTTTTCCCTCGTTTTGTTATAAAAACAAACATGAATATGTAGCGATAGCCGTAGCAACAGTATAACGTTGTTGTGTGCTTAACCAAAACACAAACTGCCACGCTTTTGAATGTGATGAATATCAGATATTCAGAAGACTTCACCTCAATGTTCATAAAACCATACAGCACTTAAAAGCTCGACATGATATAGAAATGTAATGTTATGCTTAAATACAGGGTGAAAGGCATTTAAACCGACAAACTCTGGGAGATTGTAGGGGACATCAAAACAAATATTTTTCTCTATTGTCATTATTTCCTATGAGTATTTAAACCGGTAGAGGAAGATTTCTCTGGCGGACAATTAATTAAACCAACAAACACTATTCCATATTTTTATTACCAGGAGACAATACATTAACACAACCCATTTTCAATTACAGTAGAATTTCAAAAAACCTCCATTGACTCGTAGACAAAGGTTACACCTTCGGATCATGTTCTGTCTATCCGGGCAACCAGATCCTTTTCTGATGCAACGGGAGTTGCGTAAATAAGATTGTGAATAATTACGTAGGCTTCCGCGGCCAGAGTCAGATGACATAAAAGTTTTCTGGGTGTTGTACCGCGTCATGATGTAAGAAGGCTATTACTTAAATAACCGACGTTTCGACCAACATTACAGTGGCCTTCATCTGGGTCGGTTATACCTCAAGGTTGTGCATCTCTATTAAATGTTCAAATGTTTGTTAAGCTTATGGGACTTAACTACGGGGTCATCAGTCCCTAAACTTACAAACTACTTATCAACTACTTACGAACTAGGACGACACAAATATCCATGCCCGAGGGGGGATTCGAACCCCCGACCGTAGTGGCCGTGCTGACCGTCACTGGAGCGCTTCAGTCACCTCGGCCACCGCGGCCGGCTGTGCATTTCTCCCCACACAAAAAAGTCCAGAGGAGACATATCTGGGGATCGATCGGGCCATGGTACGGGACCACCTCTGCCAATCCACGTTTCTGAGAACCGTCGGTCCAGGAATCGACGCACACGACGAATGAAATGTGGCGGCGCCCCGTCATGTTGGATGCACGTGCGTTGTCTTGTAGGGAGCGGGACGTCTTCCAGCAATTCTGGCAATGCTCTGGCGAGAAAATTGTAATAGTGCCTGCCATTTAATACGGCCTCCGCCGGTTTAAATACTCCTCATAGGAAAAAATGACATTAGGGGAAAATATTTGTTTTGGTGTTCCCTTCAACCTCCCAGAGTTTGTCGGTTTAAATACTTTTCACCCTGTATACAGCGCTCGAAACAATTAAGGAATCAAGCGAGATATCATATACAGTACAGATATGGAAACATATTTCATTCAGATATTGGTTACAATTGTAATTTGTATGTGATACAGTACGATATTTTGCTGTCTCAGCTCTTTACTTGAGTTTTACATGGCGTTTACTTAGAGCGATTGGGACTGACATAATATTGGAAAGTCATTCTCGTCGCCTATAATATGGTGTGTGGTCACCTCGGATGGCCAGTACAGTTGCAGTCCTTCGTGGCATCGTCAGGATGAGTTTATCAATGGGCTCCTGGAGAAATTTTGCCATTCTTCCACGAGTGCAATATCCAGTTCTGCAACCGTTGTGGGAGGTGCTGGTCTAGCTGCAATGCGTCTACCAAGTGCATCCCAGACATGCTCAGTAGTGTTTAAGTCCGGTGAACAAACTGTCCATATCATTCGTTCAATTCCCTCAGCTTCAAACATGTTGACCATCGGTGCGGCTCTGTGGGGACAAGCGTTATCGTGCTCTAGAAGGAACCCATTTTCTATGCCACCAGCGTAGGGCACAACAAAAAGTAGATAGATCTCTTCTCTACTTCTCTGAGCAGTCAAAGCGCCATTCAGAACGATATAGAGGTCCGTAGTTCCGCCAATACTGACTCCTGCCCACACCATTCGTCCTCCACTACTCTTCTGTCACTATACTATCTGAACCCAACTGATTGTCTGGTACGTTTGGCAGAGTAAACACAACACCAATCTCCTCTGCAGCAATTCTCTGTTATTACCCCTACTTCGGTTACCGCAATGTTGTTTTCGCCACTCCATTGAACCGACAGTAAGACGTTACCATTTTAGATCAGTCTGCCAATACTTCAGAACCTAGATATCGCAACAGATCCCCAATTGTTTTGGGCTATTATTGGGAATTATATCTGATCAAATTACAGTTTACTGAAGTTTTGATCCCATCTGGTAAACAAGGTGGAAACAAACAAAAACTGCTATAAGTCGTGAGCATCAGTGACTTCACACCCGGCAGATACTGTAAGTTATATAAGAACCACTTGGCAGCCATACTTATAGACAACGGCGAATATCTGCTTAGCCGAATGCTTGTAGAGCAGCGGTCCCGAATCTTTTTTGCTCTGCGGCCCAGTAACTAAGTAAAAAATAAAAATCACCAACACACAAATATAGGTGTACGCACGCACGCACACAATATATATTAGTAAAGTATACTAATATAAAGATTTTTTATTATATTCACTTAATTATAAAAATTATACGAAAACTTAAAATTGAGTAGGCGAGGTTAAAAAACAGTGGTATCAGAATGAAACTTTTCACTCTGCAGTGGAGTGTGCGCTGATATGAAACTTCCTAGCAGATTATAATTGCGTGCCGGAACCGGGACACGAACCTGGGACCTTTGCCTTTCGCGGGCATGCGCTCTACCGACTGAGCTATCTCGACACGACTCACGATGCCGCCTCACAACTTTACTTCCGCCAGTACCTCGCCTCCTACTTTCCAAACTTCATAGAAGCTCTCCTGCGAACAAGCAAGACTACAACTCATGGAAGAAAGGATATGGTGGAGACATGGCTCAGTATGGATGTTTCTAGAATGAAACTTTTCACTCTGCAGCGGAGTGTGCGCTGATATCATATTAGCACACCACACTCCCGTCACCAGTACCAGGAAGTATGACTGTCTACCATGGCGACACCTTCGCAGTTCATTCACTAAAATGATTATATACCGTACTAGCTTAAACCCACGGCTCCGCTCGCGTGATGGTTGATTATGATAGATAAGCTATCTTTCAGTAGTGTGCTATGAGACTGGTTTGAAGGATGAAATGAAATACAATACCTTCTTTAGAAACAAACATTTTTAATCAACAATTAATTTCACTCATTTTTGAGGAATTGTCGCTGATAAAGCGGAACTGAAAAATATTCCTATCAGATTGCAGAAGTCTATGCACTTACCGTTTATCAGAAAAGTAAGTAGTGTAGATTAAATCACTCGTAAAAATGGACTCGTTTCGAAGAATCCAATAACGAAATTCAACAATAATGATTCTAATAATATCACAGATCGATCACTTGATGCGCGGAACGCCATAAAACCGTGCCTAAGACTTCCCCGGGTAGACGTTAGTGACTGTACAAATTTTTAGCTCTTTATGTCTTGTGGTTAAGACGTGATAAACGTACACCGAACAGACATTCACATTTATAGATATAGATTTATTTTTTCCTTTATATTAATTATTTCGGGAGGAGCCCAGGTCCCTTCGTTATATACGCCACTGTGGCGACGTGCATAGTTTGCTCGGGTGAATATTAGCAGTATCCCGGATTTCACGCAGTGTTTAGTAGTGCAACGTCTTGTCACCGTCGAGCGTCTGGCGCTGTCAACTCCAGTTCGAGAGACCTGTAGGGGACAATCTAATTAACTGCGCCACAGGGGCACAACAATTACACTTCTTTCCCGCAGCCGGCGAGGGTGGCCAAGACGGAGCGCAGTCTATTGTCGCGTCTGGGAGGGGCGGGGACACGCCTGCAGTTTCCCCCTCCCTCCCCCTCGCGCGTTTTCGCCCGGCACGTCGCAGTTAAAGTGGCGGCGGTGTTTGTTGTTGCACGTGCCGGCCGCTAGGTGGCTCTGACAGCGCGTGATTACATTACGCCCCGGCGGGCTGCGCTGTTCTCGGCCCATAATTGAGAGCTCGCCACACGGAAAATGAGATTTCCCAGCACCGGCCGTGGCGCCAGTTTCCCTTTCTAACCCCTCCCCCTCCCCCACTCCACAAACACTGCTCAATAACACTAGTTGCAATCCCTTCTCACTCCTACAACATCGCAGATCATTTCAGTTCTTTGGATGTACCGGGTGATCAAAAAGTCAGTATAAATTTGAAAACTTAATAAATCATGAAATAATGTAGTTAAGTAAAAATCGACACTCATGCTTGGAATGACATGGGATTTTATTAGAACAAAAAAAAATGGTTCAGAAAATATCCGACAGATGGCGCTTTATCTTATCAGGAAGGAAGGAAGCTTAGGATTTAACGTCCCATTGACAACTTGGGTATTAGAGACAGAGCTAACGGTTGGATTTTTTTGGATAAGGATGAGGAAGGATATCGGCCGTGCCCTTTCAAAGGAACCATCCCGGCATTCGCCCGGAGTGATTTAGGGCAATCACAGACAACCTAAATCAGGATGGTTAGAGGTGGATTTGAACCACCGTCCTCCCGAATGCGAGTCCAGAGTGCTACATATCAAATCAAATGTTTGCGAAGCGGCAAAATGTCGAAAAAATGTTCAAATGTTTTGTAGATCTATCGGACCAAACTGCGTGGTCATCAGTCCGTAGCTTACAAACTACTTAAACCTAGGTAAACTAACCTAAGGACAACACACACACACACCCATGCCCCAGGGAGGACTCGAACCTCCACGGCGAGCAACCGCGCGCTCCGCAGCGAGGCGCTTTAGACCGCTCGGCTACTCCACCGCATCCCAGTGTGTTACCACTGCTCCCCGTCGCTCGGCCATCTTATCAGAAAAGCAACAATTAGCATAACAAATTAAGACAAAGCAAAGATGATATTTTTTACAGGAAATGCTCAAAATGCTCAATATGTTCATCATTCCTCAACAATAGCTGTAGTCGAGGAATAATGTTGTGAAGAGCCATGTAAAGCATGTCCGGAGTTATGGTGAGGCATTGGCGTCGGATGTTGTCTTTCAACATCCCTAGAGATGTCGGTCGATCACGATACACTTGCGAATTCAGGTAACCCCAAAGCCAATAGTCGCACGGATTGAGGTCTGGGGACCTGGGATGCCAAGCATGACGAAAGTGGCTGCTGAGCACACGATCATCACCAAACGACGCGCGCAAGAGATCTTTTTTTGAACTTTTTTTTTTATGAAACCCCATTTCATTCCAAGTATGTGTCAATTTTTACATCTCTATCTACATTATTTCCTGATTTATTAAGTTTTCAAATTTATACTGACTTTTTGATTAGCCGGTGCTGTAGTTGCATGTTGTAATGGACATCGGGACTTTGGCTGGTAGAGTTTTAATTCAAACTAATTATTTATCCACCGAAAGTATAAATGTATTTAATTTTATTTATGCAATCGGTTTCGGTATTACATTAATCTTCACACCATGTCATACCATCCATCCATTCAAGTAAACAGTAAAAATCGCCATATACTGGGTGTCCTATTTATCTTGACCACCCCAAATATCTCTGGAACAAAAACAGTTATTGTAAAACGACTTTCACCGGCATCACTATATGGCAGGGACTCACGTGAATATTTTGAAACATACAAAAAGCATATGTGTTTATAACACAAACTTGTGTGTTTTTAAATGGACACCCTATATTATTTCATCATCAACCTATAGCATGACAAATCACAGTGCATATGACCAGTACACAGTTTGGACATTCATTAGTGTACCATCCACTATGTGCGTATCTGTGTATATGCTTACTTGAAAATGTTTAAAAAAAATTTATGTTGTCGCAAGACAATGTCGGCTCTTAACTCTTTCAGGGGCGGTGGTTATCGATGTTAACCACGTATTTCAAGACGTTGGCGACCAAATGTGGCAGTAGTCCTTGTCAATCACACTGTTAGTCGAGGGAGTTCTCTCGATAAATCCCTCAACAACAAACAATGGCACTCACAATGAGAATTGCTGGCCCTTGTGAAATGTGTGGTTCACATCGATAACCACCGCCCCTGTAGAGTTAAATTTAAAAAAAATAAAAATAGGAACGGACCTGCTTAGGTCATGGGTCTCTGTACTTACAGATCACTGGAACTAAGGACCGGCCGCGGTGGCCGAGGGGACTGCGGCGCGGCAGTCACGGTCTGCAAGGCCACTACGGTCGGGGGTTCGAATCCCCCCTCGGGCATCGATATTTGTGCCGTCCTTAGTGTTAGCTAGTTCAAAAGCAGTTTGTAAGTTTAGGGACTGATGACCCCGTAGTTAAGTCCCATAAGCTCTACAAACATTTGAACAGAACTTGGTGCGTGATGGGGCGGATTTCCATGAACGTTAATATGAGCTCATATCTCATAAAGTACGTGTCGTACTGTGATACAATTTATACTAAATGTGTGTATACTGTGTGCAAAATTTCCTGCGCCTACAATTTGTAATGTACACATTATAAATTGTAATATCATACCGATTGTTGCAGTTTTATTCCGTAAACAGCGGAAAAGTAGTAAGCAAGAAACCTTTTTCCTTTCATCATTTTGATATGGTTGTCAGCGAGAAAAAGTTTAATAAACGTTTGAAATTATGTTTAAAGTTTGTTGCAAGTTGCTAAGTACTCTTTCTCATGTAGCGTATTCATAAAGTCTCGCCGCATTATGTGGCAGTTTTTTCGCGATTCCTATTTTTTATGACCTCATATCTTCTGAACCATATGTCGCATGTGATTCTTAACCCTTCATCAATTGTTAATCATGGTAAGGAATGTTTGTACCAAATTTGGTTGAAATCGGTCCAGTTGTTTAGGAGAAAATCAGCAGCATTGTCGCTAAATGCAGCACTTTTTCGCGCATCTCATTGTTTATGAGTCATATCTCGTGAACTATGTATCGTACGTGATTCTTACAGTTACGGCGACCGTTCTTATGGATTGAAGCTTACGTGTACAAATTTTCATAAAGACTAGAACAAAACTGTAGATTTGTATTGTAATGTTTCTTTGGATTTTTAAGGAATTACAGTTCATTCTACCACTTCCAAACAAGATACTTAGCTTTTCAACATTACGATGTATGGGGGTTCTGCTCACTGCAACATTATTCTCCTGGGGCGTCGTGGTAGAAATAAATACTCGTAGGTACAATTTTTCACTTCTTTAATTTCCAATCAAACTGCTTCTCCACCAAAACATTACAACTTCATTTCATAACATTCACAATTCATCAGAACTTAGCTGGTAGTACTTCCATTTCAAAACACAGACTGACATAGCTTCCAGAGCACATAACGAGCGCCAAAACTCGAACTCCCCCACGCAAGGCGGTGAGGCAAATATATAACTTTGAGAATAATGGTATTACATTATGCATTGCTCGTAACAATTGAATATACTAATTTACAATTACCAAACACAACAGTAAAACATTTAAAGTTCACAAAAATAATCACAATATAAAATGGAAACTATACATACAATAATTTTACATGGCGCATATCTTTTTAAGTCGAAATTGCCGTCCTTTCAGTTTGATAACAAACAGCAATGTTAAATGTCAATTAATTTGTTAATGAGTACATCTTACATGTACCTAACATATACTGAACTATCAAATATCTTCGCAAATCTGAAAATATGTTCAAAATCTCAAGTCAGTCAAAATATACAAAGAAATGCAATATCCAAATTTCGACTATTACATTAATTAACACAATTAGCTGATCAACACAACTTGTTTATGAGCCTAAAATATATACAATTCTCTCTCTCTCTTTTTTTTTTTTTTTTTTTTTTTTTTTTTTTTTTTTTTTTTTTTTTTTTTTTTTTTTTTTTTACAATTCGTCTGTTTAAGGCATGAAATAATATATAATGACGAAACTATTGTGTATAGAACTGTCTGGAAAGCAAATATACGAATCTTTTAATTAATTAATTCTATCACTTGTTTTAATCACAGTATCACCGAGACAATGTCCTACACTGATTCCTAGGCTGCCTATTTCGTTTTTAACTAACTTCACACGCAACATGTATCACTATTGAACCACACGATTCCGGGTCCGACGCAGACGGTATCGTACGGTAACATTGATATGAGAGGACCAGGCAGACGGTATCGTAAGATAACATTGAGATGAGAGGGCCAGCAGTATCGTCACAGTATGCAACAAGTACACACAAACATACGGACATTCTGCTTTGTATATTGGAAGAACAAATAAGATACGAACCGCCGTCGGTTTTTAATATTATTTATTTTGTACTGAAACCTCGTATTTACCTCTCTACCTACATTTATTCCCTGAACTACCGGATGGCTATAATTAAAAGCGCAGCTACTGCCAAAGGTCCGCTGGGGGCTGTAATTATCGTAGGGCTGTGAAATTTGGCAGCTACGCTAACGCCTTAATGAGGAACCCATTTGCGCACGGAGAAAAATTAGCTCCAGTTTTGGCCTCCTGGTTCAAATTTAGCGCTGTACAGTAATCTCATCGACCTCACCAGTGCTCATATTGAACTAACGGTGTGAACGGCGGTTAATAATAACATCAAAATTACGCCTCTATCACGTGTTTGACGTATCCTGCCCACCTTCAGTACGTATAACGTAACATATGGCAACATTTTTTCAAATAGGTATTCACCATTTGACGGTAAATAAGTATTGTTTGAATGCACAATCATGCGTTACGCCGTATTTGACCATTTTCATGTGCCTATTTAAAAATGTCTGCCATGCCTGAAATACACGTAATCGTTAAAGAACTACACATGGTAACGTGTATTACACACATCGTCAAACAATTTTAAATGCTGATTAAACGCTAGAAAATCATAATGTGATGAAATTAAGATTCTGCATTAAAGCCACGCAGGAGTGGCCGTTAGGTCTAAGGCACCTTGCTGCGGAGCGCTCGGCTGCTCCCCGTCGGAGGTTTGAGTCCTTCCACGGGCATGGGTGTGGTAGTTGACCTTCGTGTAAGTGGTTTATAAGCCTAGAGAATAATGACCAATGCAGTTCGGCGCCATAGCTTTACAAGCATTTGACATTCTGCATTAAAATATTCGGTCAATGGCGGCTACTTCTTCTACAAATTGTTTTATAACATTGGTCCACGACAAAGAAAAAGTCGTTAACATTTTAACATTTGCCATAAATTCAATACACTTATTGCACTCACGCTGCATTGACATTGATTACCTCACTTTCCGCTCTAATCTGCCATCTTCCTACACTCACCACACGCACAACCGTGGTGGCGTTTCGTCTCTCTGCTTTCTGTGACGCTGCAATATAAAATCCCACCACTTGTTAGTTGAGTTCTGGGTTTAGACTTTTGTTGCAAAAAACTACAAACCAATTCAAATTTTGAGGAACGTGCGAAAACGAAATGAGTGGAAGCTGGGAGGCCGTTTTTAAAGTCGCTTCAGAACTGTTCTAGAGATTCGACAGGCGGTAGACCGCTCCATTCGCACCATCAACAGTACAGGATCTGCTAACGATATACTACGCCTTCCACATCGCTGTGAACGGCTTCTACACAGAGCTGATGACTATATTGAAAGACAGTAACAGGTGTAAACATGTAACGCTTTTGTATCGGCAGTGAATAAATATTTGTCACCATTAACATCTACATCTACATAGATACTCTGCAAATTACATTTAAGTGCCTGGCAGAGAGTTCATTAACTACTTTCACAACTTTTCTCTACCCTTCCCCACTACGGTCGGGGGTTCGAATCCCCCCTCGGGCATGGATATTTGTGCCGTCCTTAGTTGTAAGTAGTTCATAAGAAGTTTGTAAGTTTAGGGACTGATGACCCCGTAGTTAAGTCCCATAGAGTCTACAAACATTTGAACATTTCTACCCTTCCATTCTCTAAGAGCGCGCGGGAAGAAAGGACACCTAAATATTTCCGTTTTCGATCTGATTTCTTTTATTTTATTGGAGTGGTCATGTCTCCTTATATAGGTGGGTGCCAGCAAAATATTTTCACATTCAGAAGTAAAAGTCGGTGACTGAAATTTCGTAAATAAATCACGCCGCAACGAATAACGTCTTTCTTTTAATGATTTCCACCGCAATTCGTGCAACATTTCCGTGACGCTTTCCCCCCTGTAACGTGATAAAACAAAACGATCTGCCCTTCTCTGAACCTTCTCAATGTCTTTCGTCAGTCCCACCTGGTGAGGGTCCCACACTGGGCAACAGTACTCCAGGAGAGGACGCACAAGTGTAATGTAGGCAGTCTGTTTGGTTGAGCTGTTGCATCTTCGAAGCGTTCTGCCAACTAAATGTAACCTTTGGTTCGCCTTCCGGACAATATTTTCTATGTGTTCTCTCCAGACTAAGCTGTTCGTAAATGTAACTCCTAGGTATTTGGTAGAATTTACGACCTTAAGGTTTGACTGATTTATCGCGTAATTGAAGTTCAACGGTTTTCTTTTAGTGGTCATGTGTATTACTTCCCACTTTTCATTATTTAGTGTTAATTGCCAATTTTCGCAAAATGTAGAATTTTTGTCTAAACCGCTTGGCATTTGCTTTTGATCCTCTGTCGACTTAACTAACTAATAAACGAAAGCATCATCCGCGAACAGTCTAAGGGAGCTATTTAGATTGTCGCCTAAATCGTTTATAAACACAAGGAAGAGTAGGGGACCTATAACGCTTCGCTGAGGAACACCAGATATTTCTGTTTTACTCGCTGACTTACCGTCAATTACTACGAACTGTGTCCTTTCTTGTACGAAATCGTGAATCCAATCGCACAATTGGGGAGATATTCCATAAGCACGCAAATTCAGAAACACGGAATCGATCTGAGACCCTTGTCGAGGGCGCATCCATATGAATGAAGGGCAAGCCGTGTTTCGCAAGAGCGGTAGTTTCTGAATCGTGTCGACTATTGGTTAATAGGTCGTTCAAATCAAAATGTTCAAATGTTTGTAAATCTATCGGACCAAACTGCGTGGTCATCAGTCCGTAACTTATAAACTACTTAAAGCTAGGTAAACTAACCTAAGGACAACACACACACTTATGCCGCAGGGAGGACTCGAACCTCCACGGCGAGCAACCACGCGCTCCGCAGCGAGACGCTTTAGACCGCTCGGCTACTCCACCGCGGCTCGAGGTAGTTCATTAGGTTCGAACAAAGTATATGTTCCAAAATCCTACTGCAAATCGACGTCAATGACATTGGTCTGTAATTTTGGGGATTACTCCTATTGCCTTTCTTGAATATTGGAATGACTTAAGTTTCAACCCTCGTATTTCTAGTTTCACTGCAATATACTAATTACTGAAATTCTGTGCTTAGCTTTAATTTAATTAAAACAGAAGTGTACTCACGATTGATTTTTTGGGACACCTTGTACAGTGTCGTCTTGGAAAGGCAGTGGGTGGATCGAAATGCCAGGTTTCCGGAATATTTTACGACGCGCTGGAGCCTCGAAGGTGTATGAGCCGAATACTGTACCCGTGGCAGATTCGGTTACACAAGTCTGCGGTGGCTGCGCGCGAGGTTTCAGGCGCGGCTTTCTGCTGCCTCCGCGGTCGGCTGGCGTCTGGCCATTGTCATCCGCTCGCGGTGTCACCCACCTCCTGGGTAGCTCGCCGGGAGAGAAAAAACGCGGACGCGGGAAGGAGGGGGAAAAAATAAATGAAAGGGGGGAAGAAAAGACGGAGGTGCTCTTTCAGGGCGGGCGGAGGCAGACCAGGTAGTTTTCAGCAAATTTCGGCAGCCGCCTCCCGGGAGAGTCTTGGCCCTCCTGCCGGCTGCCGCATTCAGCGCCTCCGCCGGGCCCCGTCCGCCTCGGTTTGGCGTATTTAAAAAGCGGGCCGCACTTCGTTAGCAGCCGGTGGCGTCTTTCAGAAGGCAGTTCGTTGACCTCCCAAGGCCGCTGAGAGCTGCTCCCGCGGCGACCGGTTCGCCTGCTGACGTCATCAGCTGCTCTGCGCCACCCTCTCGCTCCTTCCGGAATGGTCAGACTGAATGGTCAGGCTGAAGTACTCGACAGTGAATACACTTTATAAAAATGGAGAAAGGGTTGATGTAGACAACGTTAGACCTGAATTCTATCCATTATGGATGTTGAACTCCGTGACTGCTCCTTATAGGTTGTGGAAATAAAATCCGCTACCAGTCACAATTTTTGGCGGTTTATTAGAACACAACCGGTTTCGGGCTTGTGCCCATCCTCAGGTGTTTACATTCAGACAACTGTTTAAAGAAAACGTTAATTACTTTGTGCTTATCATACAGTTATAAATACATAGGTATCCTATAGATATACATATATATAAAACAAAGCCGGCCGCGGTGGCCGAGGGGACTGAGGCGCGCCAGTCACGGTCTGCTTGACCACTACGGTCGGGGGTTCGAATCCCCCCTCGGGCATGGATATTTGTGCCGTCCTTAGTTGTAGGTAGTTCATAAGTAGTTTGTAAGTTTAGGGACTGATGACCCCGTAGTTAAGTCCCTTAAGCTTAACAAACATTTGATCATTTTTTTTATAAAACAAATATGGTATGTGGTGGAGTGATTTGTGATAAGACTCTAAGTGTACTCACATATAAGTATCCAGTTCGTATTTGTACACTTCTCATGGATATTGGTTGAGAACATTGTAGTAACATGATGCTAATTTGCACTCCCATGTTTCAGGTTTTGCACAGTACACTTCATAACTGTCACTCCAAACATCGCCACAGTACACTTTATCACTGACATTCCAAGCATCGCAATGTTTACATTTAGGCACATGTTATGGTCAAAGAACTTAGCTCAAGATATACAGAGAGGTACACACAGAAGTACAGAGATGCCACACACATAGCTATATCACATGTTACTAATCCCACAATAGTATAACAAATCTCGCCTTTGGGATTAGTAACATGTGATATAGCTATGTGTGTGGCATCTCTGTACTTCTGTGTGTACCTCTCTGTATATCTTGAGCTAAGTGCTTTGACCATAACATGTGCCTAAATGTAAACATTGCGATGCTTGGAATGTCAGTGATGAAGTGTACTGTGGCGATGTTTGGAGTGACAGTTATGAAGTGTACTGTGCAAAACCTGAAACATGGGAGTGCAAATTAGCATCATGTTACTACAATGTTCTCAACCAATATCCGTGAGAAATGTACAAATACGAACTGGATACTTATATGTGAGTACACTTAGAGCCTTATCACAAATCACTCCACCACATACCATATTTGTTTTATATATATGTATATCTATAGGATACCTATGTATTTATAAATGTATGATAAGCACAAAGTAATCAACGTTTTCTTTAAACAGTTGTCTGAATGTAAACACCTGAGGATGGGCACAAGCCCGAAACCGGTAGTGTTCTAATAAACCGCCAAAAATTGTGACTGGTAGCGGATTTTATTTCCACAACGTTAGACCTGTTTTCTGGGTGTTGTACCGCGTCATTATGTAAGAAGCCTATCACTTTAATAACCAATGTTACAAGTTGCTGGAGTATACAAGGTGGAATGCGAGTGTGGGAGCGGAAGTATACATACAGAGGCAGACAAAAGTATTCAGACACTGGGAGTAAACAGAGAAGTAAACCATAAATACGTTTTCAACTCAAGAAAATATTTTTTTTATTCTTTACCAATGTGTAATACATTTCTGACCATATGCAGAACAACAAGTAACAAAGAAGATAAGAATGAAAAAAGAAAATCGAAATACACAATGGGCAAAAGTATTCAGACACTCAGCAGTCAGTATTTGGTTATGCGTCGCTTTCTCTGTATTACAGCCCTCAATCTTTGTGGCATGAAGTAAACAACGTTTTTGTTATATTCAAAATGTTCAAATGTTTGTAAGTTTATATATACGAGTTTGAGTACTGTGGGCAGGGCGAAGCTGGGAATTTGTATCTGACGGGAGGCGTGCTTAGGTAGACCTTGCAGGTGCGGTGATCACTGTGTCCCCATTGGTGTAGGGGTCAGCGCAACTGCCTAGAAAGCAGGAGACCCGGGTTCGAATCCCGGCTGGGTACACATTTTCAGCTTTGCCAAATCGTAGTTGATGTCATATATTCTATGAATGTTTGTAAGTTTATCCTTCCAAATTGCGTGGTCATCAGTGCGTAGGTTACAAACTAAGGTAAACTAACCTAAGGACAAACACACACACACACACACACACACACACACACCCATGCCCCATGGAGGACTCGAACCTCTGACGGCGAGCAACCGCGCTCTCCGCAGCAAGGCGCCTTAGACCGCTCGGCTACTCCACCGCGGCTTTCTTATGTCCGAACCATTATTCACCCATTCTTCTCAATGTGTCAAACTGCTCACACGTAGTTTTCAGTCCATTCCAGATGTTTTCTATGTGTTGAGGTCCGGAGACTGCGGTGGGGTAACGAGGCGATGAGGCGTGTCTTACAGTATCCACAATTTGACAATTTCCATCGTATGCTTGCGATCGCGATCTTGTTGGAAATAAAAATCATCTCCAAGATCCAACATCTCATTACTTCGGATTTTGTTTGAGTCTATCGAAATACACAAATGTGTCCATGGTGCCTTCAATAAATTCAAGCTCGCCAAAACTGCTGGAAGACATGCATCCCCGCACCACCACACTGCCGCCTCCATGTTTGATTGCATGTTTCTGGGCTCCCACCCTTTGTTTGCTTGACGCCACACTAAACTGCGGCCATCCACGTGGCTCAAAGTAAATTTTCACTCATCACTCCACAGAACCGTGTCCCGAAAGGTCACATCCTTCCCGACGAATTATTATGCAAAAACCATCCACTGTTTTGCGTTGCTCTTACTGATGGACGGTTTGCGCCTCGGCACTGTGGCATTGCACCCAGCACTGTTCAGGCATCTGCGCACTGTTCGAACAACGCCTTCTGCCAGTCCGCCGCTGTAGCAGGGGCCGTTGTCCGCGGGTCTTCCTCTTGTCTCTGTTCGTGGACGATTGACGAGAGCTTTGTTTTTCTTTCCATTTCTGGACGATACTAAATATAGTCTTTCGGCTTCGGTTGATGACCTTGCCTATTTCTGCATATGATTTTCCCTCTCTATGCATCCGCACAATATGCCTTCGCTCTTCCACTGTCGTTTCACTACCTTTACGGTGCGTGGCGCTACGTTGGTCTTTTTCGATGAGACCTGCACTTTTCTGTAGTACGAGACAGCTTGCTGCCGCCGAGTTATACCTCAGACTGCAGTTTCCTTGTCAAACGGGGCAGTGTCTGTCTACTTTTGTCCCTCGTGAAACACACGTCTGTAATGGGAAGATAAGACTAATCGTTCCAAATGTTCAAATGTTTGTACAGCTTATGGGACCTAACTACGGTGTCATCAGTCCCTAAACTTACAAACTACTTATGAACTATCTTATACTAACGACGGCACAAACGTCCATGCCCGAGGGGGGATTCGAACCCCCGAATGCAGCGGCCGTGCAGACCGACACGCCGCAGACAGCTCGGCCACCGCGGCCGGCACTAATCGTTCCACGCCGGCCGCGGTGGCCGAGGAGACTAAAGCGCTCCAGTCACGGTCTGCACGGCCACTACAATCGGGGGTTCGAATCCCCCCTCGGGCATGGATATTTGTGCCGTCCTAGTTCATAAGTAGTTCATAAGTAGTTTGTAAGTTTAGGGACTGATGACCCCGTAGTTAAGTCCCATAAGCTTAACAAACATTTGAACATTTGAACAAAATATAGTGATGCGTAACAAACAGCTCACATCATTATACCCAGAAGAAGGCCACTTAACGTTGGCCGAAACGTTGGTTATTAAACAGCCTTCTTACATTATGACGCGGTACAACACTCAGAAAACGTTTGTGTCAACTGACTATGGCCGCAGAATCCTACGCAATTATATCTTTAAACCTATTTCAATGCCACCAGTCTTTACTTAATTTATTGAAAAGGCTCTATATTCGAGGTTAATTGATCTTTTTAGTTCTCATAATTTGCTTTCAAATGTACAGTTTGGTTTCATAAGTGGTTGAACAACTGATAATGCTTTATCTTTTCTCTGTGAGGCACTTGATGGATTAACTAAAAACTGCGAACGCTAGGCGTATTATTTGATTTAACATAAGTAAGGGGAGTTGCTCAGAATTGGTTCACCTCTTTCTTCAATATCAGACAGCAGGAGGTGATCCCACGCATTGTTGAAAACAGTTCTGATATGCATTCACAATGGGCCACAGATAAGTGGGGGTTTCCCTGGGTTGTGTTCGGGGCCACTGTTTATAGGGTGTACATAGTCTGGAAACACTTTCAACTGTTTATGGCACTAGAACCAAAAATTGTACAGACATCATACATATGTCATTGTAAGAGAAACCCCTTTTCTTTCTTTTTCTTTTTTTCATGTATACCGCCACAGCATAGTTTGGTACTTTGGCTAGTCGCAAACATGGTGTCTGCACGCGTGAACCCCTTGACAGCCGCCTGAACAAACCTAAAGTGCATGGAGAAGATAAGATAGCCGTGATGTCAAAACAAAACCGGCGTTTAATGTGTGCTGTTTGCGCTAGTAGTGAGGTACGTCTCCGTAGCTCAATGTGTACTGAAGGATGAAATACAAGAAATAGGCAAGAGATGAAGATAAAGAAAACGATATCAAAGACTGAACAACATCGGCAAAAGTGGAAGATATTTTTCGTATGACAACGACTACCGTAAGGCAGAATACCTATGATGAGGATACACTTTCACCGATGAGAGCTTTGTTTATTGACTAGGATGTAGACTGCATGTAAAGATATCTTAGTTCTCTATATGTATTTTTTTAAAGTGATACACGCGTGATCGGAGCTACTACTACCACAGTCTAACATATACAGTCACGACACTCCCAAACATTTTTGTTATAAGCTGCGATAGCAGCGCTCCAAGCGGCCGGCAAGCTACGTTTCTGAATACGATAGTTGATGAGAGCGAATGTGCCGACTTTCATGGTAACCAGTACAACGATTTGGACGTTGATGTATCATACCCTCCGCCATGCACCTACGGAGACTTACGAAAGGTGACCCGTGTATTAATTCAGGGTATAAGCCATCTTCATGCCACATTTCATTCAATTCCCTCCAGCTGTTTCAGCGTGAAGAGTAACAAATGTATTAAACGATTGACAGTTTGCTTGTGTCCGACAAAGAGAAGCGGACGTCCCACAGTGACTGAAGTGAATGTGGAGCGCGTACCAGAGACATTCATGAGGAGTCCAAAAAAATCGGTGAGTCGTGCACTCGACATGACCTCGAAACGGCTTCAATGACGGTGTGGAAAGTCCTGCGACAGAAGCTGTCTATGAAACCATTCAAACTGGAGCTAGTGCAGAAGCTCAATGACGAAAAGCGTTTTGGGTCTTGGTCGTAGTTGCAACAATTGAATGGAGATAGTTCGAATATCAAATGTTCGTATAAAAATAATAATAATAATAAAATTAAATTAAAAAATCTACCTGATTTTCTCCTCAAAATGCAAATGTATGAAATCTGTACAATGTTTAGTTCTTGCGCAATATTTTATAGCTGTGGTGGAGTAGCCGAGCAGTCTAAAGCACCTCGCTGCGGAGCGCGCTGTTGCTCGCCGTGGAGGTTCGAGTCCTCCCTGGAGCATGGGTGTGTGTGTTTGTCCGTAGGTTAGTTTACCTAGGTTTAAGTAGTTTGTAAGCTACGGACTGATGATCACGCAGTTTGGTCCGATAGATTTACAGACATTTGAACATTTGAATAATTTATAGAAAACGTTCCCGTACTTCATGTACACATTGTCTTTGCAGGAACGTCTTAGAAACATCGCTTACAACAGTTTCTACGTTGAAACTTCCTGGCAGATTAAAATTGAGTCCCCGAACCGGGACTCGAGCCTGGGACCTATGCCTGTCGCGGGCAAGCGCTCTACCACTGAGCTATTCCGACACGACTCACGACCCGTCCTCACAACAATTCTTGCCAGTATCTCGCCTGCTACTTTGCAAACTTCTATGTTGTTACCCGTTCTCACAACTTCAGTTCTACCAGTACCTCGCCTCCTACTTTCCAAACTTCTACGTTGTTAGCGCTCGAGGTGATTGACCTGTACCCTTGTAGATCCTGAATACCAGCTCAGGAGGGCAATGCACAGAAACGCGAACACAGCAGCAAAGCATTTACAGTCAATATCATTTACGAGTACATAATTCGTTCAGAAGAAACGGTGACCTAATTTCCTGTGATAACAGGGCTCCTGTCTGCTTGTTTAGCCGTTACGTAAAAGAACAGAGGAACGGCCACCTTAATTTTACTGAGTAACCGAATGAGGGGCGGCTCGTTAGGCGTTACGTAAAATAATTCGATAACACGTAACGGCGGGACAGACAAGGGGCTTTTTTTTTTTTTTGCAGCATTTCGTTTTATCTTTCGTTATTGGCTAATTTGCCTGTTTGACTTGATCAAGGCTCAACACAATTATTTACGAATCAATGATCAGAGTGTTAACGCCGTTCCTTCTTGTATCAGAAAAATGAACCGTCGACAGTCCCGTATACTTCTACATCTAGAGCTCGATCTAGACTCCACAAGCCGTCTCACGGTGCATGGTGGAGGGTGCTTCGCGCACCACTGATACTTCCTCCTCTTCCTGTTGAAAAAAAATCAGAGTAGTGTGTTTCACGGCCTATTGTAGGTTGGAACTAGGAGGGTCTTCTATAAATTTCTTGGACCTTACTAATGATATCAGTACAATAAAACAAGTAGTTATCCCTGCTAGCTCACAGCACCTACACAGTCATTACCATGAAGCTTCCCTTTGAATGGTGAATCGCCTCATATCATTTCCATTATTTGATTCTGCAGTTCAAACTACAAACAAATGTTCAAATGTTTGTTAAGCTTATGGGACTTAACTACGGGGTCATCAGTCCCTAAACTTACAAACTACTTATGAACTACTTACGAAATAGGACGGCACAAATATCCATGCCCGAGGGGGGATTCGAACCCCCGACCGTAGTGGCCGTGCTGACCGTGACTGGAGCGCCTCAGTCACCTCGGCCACCGCGGCCGGCAAACTACAAACCATCAGATATACAGGGTGTTACAAAAAGGTATGGCCAAACTTTCAAGAAACATTCCTCACACACAGTGGCGGCTGGTGATAATGTGCTAATGTGCTGCAGCACACTGTAAATACATTACTAAAATTATGCCATTTCTCTTCGAAAGCAAGCGAGAAACCGCTGTAAAATTACATCCTTTTTCTTGGAATGCGATCCAGATATCACAATAAAATTATGCCCATTCCCTTCCAATACGTATTACAATGCTAGTAATAAGGATGAAAACGCATTTTGGAGCGCTCTCGCCGCGATAGTTGGAAACCAGCTCCGTGTGCTGAAGTGGGATTCAGCCGCGCTGGTACGTGCGCAGAGAGGCGGCGCAGTCGTCTTTTCGCTAGTGCACATGCGCAGATGTGACATCAGGCCTGGCGACTCGTGTGTGCTGAGACCGACTTCAGCACCAGATCAATATTTCTCTTCGCACTGCGTGTAACTGTTGCGGAAGAATATTATATGACGAATGTTGCGGCATACAGAGTCAAATAGCGCGCTGGCTCAGGCGTCTTGCGCGTTGTCTCTCAAACCTACTTGTGTGAGGCTCGTGTTCAAATACCTCTGAGCAGTTTCATTGGTCACTTGTGTAGAACGCAGATGACGTGGTGGGGATATTGCTAAGCTCCATTATTTCCATTGTCAGTCACGCTTTTTATTTTAGTATATTTTGTTTCCTGTTTATTTTTGTAATATTGTAGCACACTGGTCAAATTTTGTACGAGCCGCCACTGCTCACACACGCAAAGAAAGAAAATATGTTATGTGGACATGTGTCCGGAAACACGTAATTTCCACGTTAGAGCTCATTTTATTACTTCTCTTCAAATCACATTAATCATGGAATGGAAAAACACAGCAACAGAACGTACCAGCGTCACTTCAAACACTTTGTTACAGGAAATGTTCAAAATGTCCTCCGTTAGCGAGGATACATGCATCCACCCTCCGTCGCACGGAATCCCTGATGCGCTGATGCAGCCCTGGAGAATGGCGTATTGTTTCACAGCCGTCCACAATACGAGCACCAAGAGTCTATACATTTGGTACCGGAGTTGCGTAGACAAGAGCTTTCAAATGCCCCCATAAATGAAAGTCAAGAGGGTTGAGGTCAGGAGAGCGTGGAGGCCATGGAATTGGTCCGCCTCTACCAATCCATCGGTCATCTGTTGTTGAGAAGCGTACGATCACGTTGACTGAAATGTGCAGGAGCTCCATCGCGCATGAACCACATGTTGTGTCGTACTTGTAAAGGCACATGTTCTAGCAGCACAGGTAGAGTATCCGGTATGAAATCATGATAATGTGCTCCAGTAAGCGGAGGTGGATGAACATGTGGCCCAATCAAGACATCACCAACAATTCCTGCCCAAACGTTCACAGAAAATCTGTGTTGATGACGTGATTGCACAATTGCGTGCGGATTCTCGTCAGCCCACACATGTTGATTGTGGAATACTAAAATGAGCTCTAACATGGAAATTAAGCGTTTCCGGAGACATGGCCACGTAACATATTTTCTTTCTTTGTGTGTTAGGAATGTTTCCTCAAAGTTTGGCCGTACCTTTTAGTAACACCCTGTATACTACATAAGAAGAAAATGAGAAAAATTACACCACTTTTGTATTCTGGCCAACAAAATTAAGACAATAGAGAAAATGGTATGTCATATCTCCTATTTAGGCATAATTTCCGGTCACCTTCCTAAAAAGCTAAATTTTCTAAATTACACACTTGCATTTTATAACATAAATAGCATTTCAAAATATTTATTCAACAGCAAAGACAAAATTCAACGCTTAGCATAGAGTAGTGTTTAAAGATCACATGCAGACATCGTCGGAAAGTGTAAGCTGTCACGTTTTTAACTTGTGTATTTTTATATGTTGCACTTGTTATTTTATACCCATTTTTTTAACAAGATGACCAGCTTATAACATATATGAGACCAGATGGTGGTGACACAGTACACTGAAACCGGTCGTCATTTAATAAATTATTAATGTACGATCTTGGCTTTTTATTTTGAAAACTATAAAAGTCAGCCCTCCGCGGTGGCCGAGGAGACTAAGGCGCTCCAGTCATGGTCTGCACGGCCACTACGGTCGGGGGTTCGAATCCCCCCTCGGGCATGGATATTTGTGCCGTCCTAGTTCGTAAGTAGTTCATAAGTAGTTTGTAAGTTTAGAGACTGATGACCCCGTTGTTAAGCCCATAGGCTACACAAACATTTGAACATTTTTATAAAAGTCAACAAATGATTAAAAGTCACCAGAGGGTTTCGTCCTACTAAGAATGTGGTAGTAGGTAGGGCTCTCGAAACACCCATACGCGTTAAAAAATGACCCACGTAGTACTTCTAGTGTTGAAGAAGTAATAAAAACTCTGATGGAGGTGCCGGAATGGTTTCAGGCCGAAATGAAGCCCTGGTGATAAGCGCGAACGTCAAATTAACGCAGATAACGCACAGTGTCGAGGACGATCGAGGTGTGTCAGACGCGAGACAACATTTGGCGGAGAGAAGACAGGAGGGCATTGAGCGTCGGCACCAGATTCGCACGCGTGGTGTTAACGCACTCGGCGCGCCGGTAAACGCCGAGTGGACCATAATCCTGGGCGCCGGTGGCAATTAGATTAGCTTCCGCGCGGCCTCATATGTGAGTTTGCAAATGGGGAGGCCGCCAGCTGACCAGCGGGCCGCGTAATGCGGTTAGAATGGGGGGGGGGGGGCGGAGAGGACAGGCCTGCCAACTCCCCGGGGCCAACAGCCGCGTTGATTGCTTATTCAGCGCTCCAAATCCAGTTAGGCCCAGCACTCAGTCCGCGGCGTGCCCGCTGCTGCCATTGTCAACGGCGCAGGTGACCACAATGACCAATCACTGTTTGTTGCCGGATCGAATCTGTGTTTTTCGCAATCAGCATCGGCATTTTTCCTGTTACCTCCAGACTCCCCATCTCGTCACGCTGTTCACACGCTCTTTTGCGGGACATCTCGTGGCGCATTCGGTTTTTTACTGGACATAAATTAACGCCACATTTTTATACATCACCTGTTGCAGATGTTCAGTGGTCTCGAAGATCTTGTAGCTCGCCTGCCATTAACACATTACAAAACTATGTTATGCTGTCGGGTTCTTGGGAGTCTTGTGAAAACTACGAATATGACACGTTTCATTTTTTACGTATATTTATTTATCCATTTCAAGACTGACTGACAACAATGCTAGCTACTCCAGACTACTACAGACTCCTCCTTCATTCTGTTTCATACTGAGACTATCTCATACTTCTTTCTGACTGCAGAGACTCCCTGAGTTCGCGCCAATTCGCGCGTATAAATACACAATCACATTTCTAGAACACGGAAGTACAACATTTAAATATTTAACAATTTGCTCAATAAACATTAATGACTCCTGCTTTACGCAAAGATATATAAAAGTATGACAGATGTAATAAACATATTTCCATATCAAAATGAAATAATACAAAAGATCGTAAGTTAACAACAATTAGCGCAGTCTTAATGCATGTTTCCATTATTGTTCGACATTAAGCTTCAATAATTTAATTAAGTTTGTTAGAAGATCCTAGATGACAGAAGCGCTATAAAATGCTTATGTAATATAAACATTATAAATCTGGAATATTAGGTTACAATACTACGACCAATTATGGTATCGAATACTTCAGTTATTTAAACAAACGGAACCCTCCTAGCTACATATATTACAATCTACATCTACATGGGATACTCTGCAAATCACATTTAAGTTCCTGGCAGAGGGTTGATCGAACCACCGTTATACTATTTATCTCCCATTCCATTTCTCCAATAGCGCACGGGAAGGAAGAACGTCTGAAACTCTCCGTTCGAGCTCTTATTTCCCGTATTTTATTCTGATCGTCATTTCTACCCATGTAAGTGGGAGTCAACAATATATTTTCGCATTCGGAGGAGAATGTTGGCGAGTGGAGTTTCGTAAGTAGCCCTCGCCGCAGCGATAAGCGCCGTAGTTGTAATGATTCCCATCCCAGGTCCTGTATCATTTCCGTGACCCTGTCTCCTCTGTATCTACATCTACAACCATACTCCGCAAGACACCCGACGGTGTGTGGCGGAGGGTACCTTGATACCACTGTATCATGACAATACAAAACGAGCTGCCCTTCTTTGGACTCTTTCGATGTCATCCGTCAAACCCACCTGATAAGGATCCCACGCTGGTCAGCAATACTCCAAAAATGGACGGACGGCCGTGGTGTATGCAGTTTCTTTTTAGTTCTGTTGCATCTTTTAAGGGTTCTACCAATAAAATGCTGTCTCTGGTTCCCCTTTGCCACGTCATTATCAACGTGTTCTTTCCAGTTTAACTCTGGTGTAATAGCAATTCCTAGGTATTTAGTGGAGTTTACGGCCTTCACTTTTGATTGATTTATCTTGCAAACAAAGTTTAACGGATTTCTTTTCGTACTCACGTGGACGACTTCACACTTCTCATTATTTAGAGTCAATTGACAAATTTTACACCTTAGTGATATCTTATTCAGATCGTTCTGGCCGCGGTGGAGTAGCCGAGCGGTCTAAAGCACCTCGCTGCAGAGCGCGCGGTTGCTCGCCGTGGAGGTTCGAGTCCTCCCTGTGGCATGGGTGTGTGTGTTTGTCCTTAGGTTAGTTTACCTAGGTTTAAGTAGTTTGTAAGCTACGGACTGATGACCACGCAGTTTGGTCTGATAGATTTACATACATTTGAACATTTTTTGACATCGTTCTGCAGTTGGTTTTGATCTTCAGATGACTTTACTAGACGGTAAATAACGGCGTCAACTGCAAACAACCTAAGAGAGCTACTTAGATTTTCCCCTAAATCATTTATGTAAATAAGGAACAGCACAGGACCAATAACACTACCCTGTGGAACGCCCGATATCACCACCGTTTTTGTCGATGGTTTACCATCGATTACTACGAACTGTCTCCTCTCTGACAGGAAATCCCCTATCCAATCGCAAATTTGGGGCGATATACCATAACCACGCAATTTGATTAAAAGCCGTATGTGAGGTTCGGTACGGTAAAGGTAAAGCTGTCAACACTACGACGATTGGTTTGACCACCACAGTGCTTTTTACTGGGCACGGCCCTCTTTGGAAGTATTCTATGCCGTTGCCGTTGCTTTCTTCCGATATTTACCCAGCCAATTATAAGGGGCGGGGCGGTTCTAGGCGCCTTGATCCTCCCTCGGAAATGTATGTCTCTGTGACCTTAGGTTACTTTAATTAGATTGTAAGCATAGGGACTGACAGCCACAGACGTTTGGTCCCATAAATTTACCAACATTTGAACATTTTAAGTTATCAGGGGGATTTACAGTTCAACATTTGTGGTGGAACGGCGACAGGATAACTGCAATGTTTAATATTGTTATTCACGTTCTTCTTTAGTCTCTATACCCGGGCCGCTGAAACTTTGCACTTCACGACTACAAATAACAAGTGAAGAGCAAGAAGCGCGAGGCGCTAGTCGCTAGAAACGATCCAATCACAGCGCGATAAACACTTCCGGTGATCACGTGCCGTGACGTCAACGTTCCCGCGTTGCCGGCTTTGTTCAATGTTACCGTAAACAAAGTTGTGTATCGTGTTTATCGCGTGTTTATGTTGTGTGTGCTTTTTTCGCTGCGATTTTTTTTACTGCGAGTGGTTTAACTTGGCTTTCCGAGTTCAAGTAATTGGATACTGTCACCGAAAAGACGTTTCTCCAGTGACGTTTTTTGAGTAAGATCTCAGTTTCGTTTGAATAAAAACTTCGAAGCTTATGCTCTGAGCAGGAAGTTCATTCTCGATTCAAACGATCGGAAAGAAGTTATGGTGCAGTGGTTACAAGAAAGAAATATTGCTGCAGATATGTCAATGTCAAAATTTCTTTTATATTCGCTCGTGAAACGAAATAAGCCTATTATACCCATATATGCAGTAGACGAAATCGCAAAGGAGCAGCGTAACAATGAAATAAATCGGCCCCCATTTCACTGCCGTTTTAACCCTATAAAACTGGTGTGGAGTGACGTGAAGAATTAGTTAAAGAACAATAAATCTTTCACGATAACAGACGTCGAAAAGCTGTTGCATTAAGCTGTTGCCACCGTAGCAGCGCAAACAATGGAAGGGATCATGAATAGTAAATGATTTGTCTTGGTGATGACGATTTTGGTAGCGATGACAACAGTCAAGATGGGGAGCTGGATGTAATTGTACCATTGTCGCCGTAAATTGGTGAGTGGAAATCATTGATTATAAAACGTAGAGAGAGAAGTTACTGTCTTGATTATTGTTTATTTCGTATCTGTCGTGATCCAATGCTTATTTCCTATATTGCTTATTGAAAGCGTGTGCGTTGTTGTTCTCTGGTCTCCATTAATATGCCGTTAATTCCTGCTCAAGAACGAATTATTATATGCACTTTTATTACTCAATAGCTTACAGTTACGAGATGCAATTGAAGACCGTTTTGTCTGCTGTGTGTATAGAGTCTAGTGTTGCAACTTTGCTAAAGCAGTGTAGCCAACTTAACTCGCCGTAACGCGAAACGTCAAGTGCAATGTTTCAATTATTCTGACACTAGAAAAGTTTTATCAGTTGCTAGGACGTTGTTTATTTGTTATTTACAGTTCCCTAGCAACTGTCATAAGCTAACCGTGTAAATTCTGTAGACTTCGTCCGGTGTCCCGCACCACAACATAAATTAAAATTTGTAAGAATGATTCCTTTAAATAGTACATCAAAAATAGATAAGGTTCTTGTACGAGCGGGACAAGGAAAACAGTCTGTGGCCATTATTAAAATTTCATCAAAATCAAACACAGTCACTTCTGTTATAGTGAGAGACAGATAAAACGTGCATTGCGCTGTCAGCCTTCCTTCTGTGCAACGGGTGAGTGACGATAGTAGTGAAGTGGCACCTAAATCTATGGCCTTTTTGCGTTACGCAGGAAGCATTCCCAACAAGATTGGTCGTATTTTGCGGAAATATGATGTAAAATGTGTTTTTCGACCACCTAAGATAAAGGCCCTGTTGAGGTCCGTAAAGGATGATCTTGGTTTGCGTAAGGCAGGTGTATATCGTATTCCTTGCAGCTGTGGCAAGTCATATATTGGTCAGACAATCAGGACTGTGGAAGACCGGTGTATTGCACATAAATAGTAAAATTTTACACGCTCTTACAACAGCCAAACAAACCCGCTGTCGCAGAACACTGTCTTGGCACCGGTCATCCTATGGAATACAACAACATGGAGATTCTGGCTTGCACTTCCACCTATTGGGATGGTGTTATTAAGGAAGCTTTTGAAATTAAATAAGCAAGCTACCTTATAAACAGAGATGGTTGCTTTTGTTTAAATTCTGCTTGGAATCCGGCACTGTCTCTCGTCAAAAAGCAGAGGGACAAAATTAATGCTGCCTCATCTGTTGATTAACAGTCAATATCGATATTTTTTTTTATGTTTGGTCATCTTTGGTTGTGTTTACTCTGCAGTGACTTGTACTGTATGTATCTTCGTTGTTTACCCTTTGCAAACCGAGGTATTAAATACGCTTGTACATAGCTTCTTTAAGTGCAGTTGTGCCTTGAGAATGGCACGGTGTCCTCCTGCCGAAATATCGGCGGTTGTCGACGACGTCACCGGCAACATACCCGTAAGTTGTTTGAACAAGGAGTTTCTGGCATATCCTGATTAAGGGAAGGGATAGGTTGGTGGGACACATTCTGAAACATCAAGGAATCGTCAACTTAGCATTAGAAGGAAGTGTGTGGTGTAAAAATCGGCCGGCCACGGTGGCCGAGGAGACTGAGGCGCTTCAGTCACGGTCTGCACGGCCACTACGGTCGGGGATTCGAATCCCCCCTCGAGCCTGGATATTTGTGCTGTCCTTAGTCTTAGCTAGTTCATAAGTAGTTTGTAAGCTTAAGGACTGATGACCCCATAGTTAAGTCCCATAAGTTCTACAAAAATTTGAACATTTTTGTAAAAATCGTAGAGGTAGACCGGGGGACGAATACAGTAAGCAGATTGAAAACGATTCAAGTTGCTCTTCTTATTCTCAGATGAAGAGGCTTGCACAGGACAGGGTAGCGTGGACAGCTGCTTTTATGCTTCAAAAATATTTGTAACTTTACTTTCCGGATTAGTCTCATGGCAACTGAGGTAGCAGTGTGATATTACAGAGGCGAACAGTAAAGAAACCTTGTCCAACTGAGTGGTTCACATTGGCTATGGTAGCTGTCAGTCATTTTGTTATTGTGATTTAGATATAAAAATGTGGGGGTGAGTTAGTGAGTGAGTGAGTGAACTAGTGAGAGGCATGTTTCAGACGTCCCCTGTATACTGCGTCTGGAAGTGCTCGTTCTCGGAACCCGAATGGAAATTACCCACTGGTAGAAGTGTCCAGGTGAAAGCCGCGAGGTCGTGTCGCCACCAACTTCTCGGTCGCGCTCGGGGAAGCAGAAGATGCGCCGGGAGCGAAATGGAGAAAGAGAGAGACAGAGAAAGGGGCTAAACAGGAGAGGAAAGGGGAGAGAAAGTAGCAGACTGCGCAGGCGGCGGCGCGCGCGACCGTGAAATTCGCGCAAACGGAGCGGCGTGGCGCGCTCATTAAGCCAGCAGCCTGCCCCGGCGCGGGTCGTCAGCGCAGTGATCCGTGCGCTGCCACGCTACTGCCTGGCTGTATATTTCCCAGCCGTCCGCTCCCCCCGGCCGCTACTCCATTCACTCTGTCTGGCCCGAGCATTTACCCCCAAAACACACGCGGGCCGGCAAGTCGCGAATTTAAAGTGGCGCCAGTAATGTGGCGGCACGGCCGTGCGTCACTGCCGCCGTATCTGTCCGCTGTCAGCGTTGGGATGGGGAGGGGGGGGGGGGGAAGACGGACGCCCGGCCATCTCCGGCCTGTCACAACAGGGGGCCCCCACGTGTTCTCCATTACGCCGTTCATTTAACTGGCGCGGAGGTTATGAAGAATGTCGTCGCTGATCGTCGTCCGCTTCATCAACGGCGCGTGTTTTCATTCTGAGATTTATTGTTCCGCTCGGCGGCGTCAGGCGTACGACAGGTCGCGCAGTGTGTACCAGAAATAGTATACGCGAGGTGTACGTAACAATGGTAGCGAACAGTGGCGTCGCGTCCTTGGTGTTGACTGGTTTAGAGAACCCCCGGAGAAAAGATCGTCGAGAAAAAAACAAGTAAATAAATGAATAAAATACAATGTGTTTATAAACCATAATTCTTCGTTTCGTTCTTCTATCAGATCATTTTATATGCACGTTCCTCAGTTGCCGAAACGTATATCTTCAGACACAGAAAAATGACCTTTCCTTCTCTTTGGGGGAGTTCTTTCATTTTTATTAGAATTTCTCCTTTAGCATATGGCATTTGCTGCTCATTCCTTAGCCTAGTGCCTCAGCATGAGAAACGTTTTACGCCGGTCGCAGTGGCCGAGTGGTCTGCGGCGCGCCAGTCACAGTATGCACGGCTACTACGGTAGGGGGTTCTAATTCCCCCCTCGTGCATGGATCTTCGTGTCGTCTTTAGTATAACCTAGTTCATAAGTAGTTTATAAGTTTAGGAACTGATGACCCCGCAGTTAAGACCCTTAAGCTTACATTTGAACATTTTAGGTGTATCTTACATGATGGTGCCTACTCCTAGACCGGACGCATCTTAATCTTGTCTTGCCTGGTCATACTTCGTGCTTGGTGTAATAATCGTATTTTTCTTACATTTAAAAAGTAAAATATATAAAAGTAGTTTATAACTACAAAATTTTGAAATTAGTATTAAGGAACAGTTTGTAGTAGCGCCAGTGGCCGTTGTGTTGCAATGCGCAAGCGTGCCTGAGGTTCAACCTCTTCTGAACCCCCTGGAGGCAGCCTAGGGAGGTAGGGAGGGGAGAGGAAAACGCCACTTTTAACATTGGCTTTGGTGGCTTTAAAACAGCAATAAAATAAAATTTAAAAAAATACTGGGCAAATGGACTTAAATTTGGAGATATTGGATGATCTACGCAGTGATCCTCTAAGATATGCCACTACTGCAAAAATCATTGTAAAAGTGCACAAAAGGGTCATGGAGGATCGCCATTGTAAGTGCTTGAAATTGTTCCACTTGCCAGATGTTCAAATGTTTGTAGAGCTTATGGGACTTAACTACGGGGTCATCAGTCCTAAACTTACAAACTACTTACGAACTAGCTAATACTAAGGACTGCATAAATATCCATGCCCGAGGGGGGATTCGAAACCCCGACCGGAGTGGCCGTGCAGACCGTGACTGCGGCGCATTAGTCCTCTCGACCACCGAGGCCGGGCATGGAGCCTGACGGTACTTCTGAGTACCGGCAGTAAAAAAAGTTGAACATAATAAAATAAAAATTTAGGAGAAGTCATAGTGCCTTTTGAGGCCACATCAGCATATATTCTACAAAAAAAAATGTAAAAATGTAAATTTTTTCTTATGCCTGGAAACAAAGTGTTAAGGAGCTTTAATTTACAAGGATACTACATTTACAAAATTAAAAAAGGTTTCAGTGATGTAAGTGCTGTTTTGTTACGGTAGTAACACTAAAAGTGGGCCTTTGTGATCGTTTTTTGACAGTTCGGAATTTAAATGAAAATAACGGCTTAACCATGCATCTGACACGAAAATTGAATAACCGAATTTGTAGAGGAGAAAATTCTCTACAACTTTGCTCTCTTATGTCTTTTTCAGAGATATTTGCAAAAATAACGGCGAATTTGGGATGTCTGTCTGTCTGTCTGTCCGTCTGTCTGTCCTTAACGTGTGTTCCCTGTCTTTAAGACGAACCGTACAACCGACCAACACCAAATTTTGAACACAGAGACCAGAGACCAGAACCTCCCTTTTTCAAATTTTTCGGACAAAAAATACGGTAGTAATACCCAAAAAAGCCGTTTGTAATATAATTGTAATTGCAAACGAACCGTTCATCTGACACGAAAATTGAATATCCTAATTGGTAGAGGGGAAAATTCTCTACAACTTCGCTCTATTATGTTTTTTTTTTCATATCTTGCACCTTTGCAGAGATATTTGCAAAAATAACGGCGATTTGACGAAGTATGTCTGGCTGTAACGTGTTCCCGCTTTTTAGGTCGAACCGTTCAACCGAACGGCACCAAATTTTACAGACATAGTTGTTGGCTACCAGAGTACAGATTTTTTTAAATATTTCGGACAAGAAATAAGTTAGTAATACCAAAAAAGCCGTTTGTAGTGTAATTTTAATTGCAAATAAACCGTTCATCTATCGCGAAATTTGAATAAACGAATTTGCAGAGGAGAAAATTCTCTACAACTTTGTTCCCTTATGTTTTCTTCATACCTTGTTTCATTTGAGAGATATTTGCAAAAATAACGGAGTTTTGACACCCTCCATTAAATTAACGAAAACCAGCCGTTTGCAGATGTCACGTGACATTCTTCGCCCAGAACTGTCTCTGGCATACGCCATCTTGCGTTGCGTATTTGATGATTTTCTTATTGTGACTTACACGTTGTCATTTCAAAGCAATGGCGCACTGAAGAATTAACAAAAAGACGTCGTTCTTCGTACGATAATTGACAATCTCTTGTCTACAAATGCCATATTAGCATCAGTTAACAACGGCCATCAATAGTATGAGATCACAGAATACAGCTCCTAATTGGTAGCCGTAGCGTAGCGTGCAATGCCTTGGACTCTGACGCTGAACGTCAGTGGTTCGGAACCCGCCAGTACCTAAAACTTTTTTTTTCCTACAAGGGTTTCAGACACTGCTATTAATTAATTTTTTTATTATTTAGATTATTATTTTGGTCTAAAATGTTTGCAAGAACTTATAAAACTACAAATCTAAAGTGGGCCGTAAAACACGTCACCGCAATTTTTTCTTTTCCGTTCCAAGAACTTTTCAAACCACTCTCGTAATAGTGAGGCTCTGAAACGCGGCACTGTTCGCGCGCGATCCAGCTGTGAAGCGCGCCGGTTCGTTTCCCCGAAAGACACAGGAAGACGTGCGCGTGAGGATCCCGTGCTGATCCCGGCCGCTGAGCCGGCGACGTGGGGTGATATATATATGTGCACACGCGAGGCGCGCGGGGAGGCGGCCGTTGATTTGTGGGCGATTAAGGCAGGGCGCTTCCGTTTGTTTATCGCGACGGGGTCCAGCGCGAGAGCGCGTCTGTCCCGCGGAATGGATGCTGCCAGCATCCAGCAGCCAACGACACCGCGCCGATTCCGAGAGAAGCTGCACGCCATTAAAACTGCAACACCAAAATGTTCCTTGTTCTGCGTATACGTTGTAATACCTCGAAGAGAACCACCTATTTACCATTAATCAACACGAATTCAGAAAGTATCGCTCTTGCGAAACACAGTTTGCTCTTTATTCACATGAAGTGATAAGTGCCATCAACAAGGGGTCTCAAATCGATTCCATATTTTTGGATTTCCGGAAGGCTTTTGACGCTGTACCCCACAAACGGCTTCTAATTGCGTGCTTATGGAATATCTCCCCAATTGTGCTATTGGAATCATGATTTCCTATCAGAATGGACAGCGTTCGTTGTAATTGACGGGAAATCATCGAATAAAACAGAAGTGATATCTGGCGTTCCACAGGGAAGCGTTATAGGTCCCCTACTCTTCCTCGTGTTTATAAACGATTTAGGAGACAATCTGAATAGCTCCCTTAGACTGTTCGCAGATGATGCTGTCGTGAAATCAACAGAGGATCAAAAGCAACTGCAAAGCGATTTAGACAAAATTTCTACATGGTACGAAAATTGGCAATTAACACTAAATAAAGGAAAGTGTGAAGTAATACACATGACCACTAAAAGAAATCCGCTGAACTTCAATTACGTGATTAATCAGTCAAACCTTAAGGTCGTAAATTCTACCAAATACCTAGGAGTTATAATTAAGGACAACTTAGACTGGAGAGAACACACAGAAAATATTATGGGTAAGGCGAACCAAAGATTACGTTTCATTGGCAGAACGCTTCGAAGATGCACCAGCTCCACCAAACAGATTGCCTACATCACACTGGAGTACTGTTGCCCCTTGTTGGACCCTCACCAGGTGGAACTGACGGAAGATATTGATAAGGTTCATAGAAGGGCTGCACGTTTTCTTTTATCACATTACCGGGGGGAAAGCGTCATGGAAATGTTCCACGAATTGGGGTGGAAATCATTAAAAAAAGACGTTATTCATTGCAGCATTATCTGTTTGAGAAGTTTCAATCACCGACTTTTACTTCTGAATGTGAAAATATTTTGATAGCACCCATCTACTTAGGGAGACATGACCGTACCAATAAAATAAGAGAAATCAGATCGAAAACGGAACGATTTAGGCGTTCTTTTTTCCCCCGTGCTATTAGAGAATGGAATTGTAGAGAAACGTTATGAAAGTGGTTAATGAAGCCTCTGCCAGGCACTTAAATGTGATTTGCAGAGTATCTGTGTAGATGTAGATGGTAACTCTGTATTGCCCGGGTATATGTGCATTTCTCCAGTCTTATATTAGAAATGAAAACTAACATTTGGAAAAAGATTGCATCTTCATGTTTTCATGAAAACAGCTTAGAAATTGTGAAACAGTAAAACAAAGAAATATGCGTAATGTGCACTCCTGGCTATTAAAATAGCTACACCACGCAGATGACGTGCTACAGACGAAAAATTTAACCGACAGAAAGAGGATGCTGTGATATGCAAATGATTAGCTTTTCAGACAATTCAAACGAGGTTGGCGCCGGTGGCGACACCTACAACGTGCTGACATGAGGAAAGTTTCCAATCGATTTCTCATATTCAAACAGCAGTTGGCCGGCGTTGCCTAGTGAAACGTTTTAGTGCTGCCTCGTGTAAGGAGGAGAAATGCTTACTATCACGTTTCCCACTTTGATAAAGGTCGGAGTGTAGCCTATCGCGATTGCGGTTTATCGTATCGCGACATTGCTGCTCGCGTTGGTCGCGATCCAATGACTGTTAGCAGAATATGGAATCGGTGGGTTCAGGAGGGCGATACGGAACGTTCGCAGCAGCATGGACTATCAGCTCGGAGACCGTGGCTGCGATTACCCTTGACGCTGCATCACAGAAAGGAGCGCCTGCGATGGTGTACGCAACGATGAACCTGGGTGCACGAATGGTAGAACGTCATTTTTTCGGATGAATGCAGGTTCTGTTTACAGCATCATGATGGTTGCATCCGTGTTTGGCGACATCGCGGTGAACGCACATTTGAAGCGTGTAGACGTCATCGCCATACTGGCGTATCACCCGGCGTGATGGTATGGAGTGCCATTGGTTACACGTCTCGGTCACCTCTTGTTCGCATCGACGGCACTTTGAACAGTGGCTGTTACATTTCACTTGTGTTATGACCCGTGGCTGTACCCTTCATTCGATACCTACGAAACCCTACATTTCAGCAGGATAATGCACGACCGCATGTTGCAGGTCCTGTACTGGTCTTTCTGGCTACGGAAAATGTTCGACTGTTGCCCTGGCCAGCACACTCCAGATCTCTCACCAGTTGAAAACGTCTGGTCAATGGTGTCCGAGCAACTGGCTCGTCACAATACATCAGTCACTACTCTTGATGAACTGTGGTATTGTGTTGAAGCTGCATGGGCATGTGTACCTGTACACGCCATCCAAGCTCTATTTGACTCAATGCCCAGACGTATCAAGGCCGTTATTACGGCCAGAAGTGGTTGCTCTAGGTACTGATTTCTCGGAATTTATGCACCCAAATTGCGTGAAAATGTAATCACAAGTCAATTCTAGTATAATATATTTGTCCAATGAATACCCGTTTATCATCTGCATTTCTTCCTGTTGTAGCAATTTTAATGGCCAGTATTGTAATGTAATTTCTTATCGTAGTCCATCTCGTTCTTCTCTTTCGCCGCGGCGGAGTAGCCGAGCGGTCTAAAGCATCTCGCTGCGGAGCGCGCGGTTGCTCGCTGTGCAGGGTTCGAGTCCTCCCTGGGACATGGGTGTGTGTGTGTGTGTGTGTGTGTTTGTCCGTAGGTTAGTTTACCCAGGTTTAAGTAGTTTGTAAGCTACGGACTGATGACCACGCAGTTTGGCCCGATAGATTTACAGACATTTGAACATTTCTTCCCTTTCTGTCCGTCGGCTTCTACCTTACTATCTGTCCATTTAAGTTTCGTTTTCATGCAGCTCAATCCTTGTATCTTTATATATATCTTTGACTAGGCGTCCTGCAATAATATAATTTTCCACATTTGTTGGGTCTAACATTAGGAAACCGTCACAGATTGTGGATGAATCCTGTCTCGGGAATCACGCGGCGAGAACTTGTACAGCTGGCTAATACCGTGTAGGGCCCCCGCGATCATGCAGAAGCGCCAGAAAATGACACGGAATGCTGTCTGAAGCAGTGCTGGAGAGAAATGACGCCATGCATCCTGCAGGGCTGTCCATAAATACGTAACAGTACGAGGGGGTGGACATTATTAAAAAGAGGTACGGAGCTGGTTTTAGTGTTGATTCAAAGGAAAACACATCAAGTTTTTACCTTAAACTAAAAGTGTTCGATGTGGCTTCCGTTGGTTATCCTGCAGACATCCCATCGGTAACTGATTTCTTTCCAAACTCGCATCAGCATTGCAGGTGTAACTTGCTCAGCGGCGGCGTAGATTCTTGCTAAATACCGGTAGAGTGGCCGGCAAAGGAGGTACGTACACCATATCTTTGATGAAGCCCCAGAAGAAAAATTCTAGCGGTGTCAGGACTGAGGAACTGGCAGGCCATGCAATTGGCGCAGCACGGCCAATCCAGTTACCTGGAAAACGGTCACTGAGAAAATCTCGGACATCAGTCAGATAGTGTGGTGTTGCATGAAGTAAACATTTCGTTCTCCGTCGTCATCGATCTGTGGTATCAGAAATTGTTGCTATCCCATTGACTATTCGTTCTTGGGAAAAAAAAGGCCGTACATTTTCTTCTTGCTCAACGCACAAAAAACGTACACCTTCGGGCTACCACGACCATGTTGCAATGTTTCATGTGGATTTTCACTGCCCCAAATCCTACAGTTATGTGTGTTAATCTGTAATGAAAAGTTGACTCGAATCGAGACTGTGCCAGACTATGAATCCAAAGGTCGCAGATTCTATTCCCACCTGGGATTTTTATCAGTCACTTTCCACTTCTTTCACCTCTGGGAATGTTGCTGATGTGAGTTGTACCATGGTTCGGAATCCACGTTAAACTGTAGATCCCCCTATAACTGACTGGATAAGACAGTTCGAAGATCGGAGGAAGGCAACAGCATACCACCTCCAAACAATACCATGTCTAGTAAAGCACTGTGGTTTTCAAACCAATCTTCCGACTGTTCACTGTTTTACCTTGCCGTCGATGGCATAAGCTTATTTCAAGGAAGTTAACGGCAATGTTTGCGGATAAGAAAATATCGTCTTACAATGGTCTCCTTTGTTTCATTAATATGGCAACAAGAAAAAGTTTACATATTTTTGACGACGTTACAGCGTTCATTTAATGAAATAACTCGCAATTTGCAATCACTTATGGCTTCACTGTACTGAAAGTGGTCAACGCGTCTGCCTAGTAAGCAGGAGATCCCGGGTTCGAATCCCGGCCGGGCACAAATTTTCATTCTCCGCACTTTGGTAGTCCATCTAAACCTAGTAGAGTGAAGCCATAAGTGATTGCAAATTGCGATTTATTTCATTAAGAAAAAATTTACTGCTTGGACTCTCACTGAAATTCATTATCACTAGTCCGTGCCGTACCGCTTTAACATTATCTAACATCATTTCGCTTAATCAAGAAACAAATTAGTTTGTGCAGTTTTCAGACTAATAAATGACAGATTGACGCTGGTATTTAATCAATGCTCGAATCTATTACCGTTAATTTTCACACTAAAGTCAACTGCGTCGTAATTTTAATTAACCAGCGAAATTAACTTAGCCGCGTATTTCACTTCACTCTATTAGTCTAGAAAAACGTGATTTCTTCAGACTGTAGAAAAACATTCCTGTATGACTCTCAACTTATAGAAAGAACGTCTTGTTACCTCATCTGTCCGAGTTTAGTTCGAGTTTCACTTAAAATCATATAAATTGAATAAACTTCTACTGACTTCAACATCAGTATATATTTCAGTAAAATGTTGTTACTCAAAAATCATATCTTAGTACGTTATTCTTTTCATATACATCGCCGGAAATAAATATTGTTATTAAAGATTATTATTAGAGTTTTCCAATTTACTCAGGATTCGTTGTTGAAACAGTGCATCTGGAGTACAAGAAATGATTACATTTACAGGTCAGTAGCTCAAGCGGTACTGAGTTACCAGGCGTCGATCCATGGTGAAACACCGATACTAGTACGAGGTGTAACCTCTAAAGGTGGTAATACAAGCTCTGATTCTGGGACCCAAACGATCACACGGATGGCGAATACTATCTATGGGTGCATTTTTCCATGTCTGCTCGACCCGTTCATATAGTTTTGCAAGACTCCAAATTCAATATGAATATATTTTTTAATATTCATGGACTCTTCCGTCGGTTCTTGATGGAACATAGGTCATCTTATATATATATATATATATATATTAAGTTGTTTATGCCTATATTTCACTCTGCAGCCAAAACTACACATCGCAAACGAATAGTGTTTGTATGTGGTAGTAGGTATCAGTGTCCCATTGTGCAGTGTGGTGGTAGAGGGTTGATAACTATAAGGGGTGGAAGACATTGAAGTTGTAAGTGACCCACTAATATAAAATTCTTCGTGTGGGTGTCAATATTTTGCTCTTCAGTCAAAACTATACAATGAAGACGAACGATCTCTCTTTGACGAAACAATACAAGTCTCCCGTTGTACACCATAGCTGTTCCGTGTCGATAGCTATAATAGGGTGGATGATATAGCGGTCGAAAGTCGTCAGCTTATATAAAATTCTGACTGAAGGCCAGCGATGACTTTTGACACTATAATAGCAAAGAGGTTATATACAGCCAAACGTGAAGCAATCCTTCAGTTGTTTTTCTGCAACAAGCGTACGAATAAAAAGTTCAAATGTTTGTATAGTCTATGGGACTTAACTACGGGGTCATCAGTCCCTAAACTTACAAACTACTTACGAACTAGGACGGCACAAATATCCATGCCCGAGGGGGGATTCGAACCCCCGACCGTAGTGGCCGTGCAGACCGTGACTGGAGCGCCTCAGTCTCCTCGGCCACCGCGGCCGGCAAGCGTACGAATAAAGAAAAATAGTGCATATTGCAGTTTGAAAAGCTCAACTACCAACAAAGATGCAAAAGCCTAAGAAAGAAATTCCGCGATCTCGATCAATTTCTAAAAGACAGAAAGCGGCGCTGAAAAGTGAAGTTACAGACGATAGAAACTTGAAATTTGTAACTTAAACGTTATGTACGAACGTTGGCTTTCGCGGTCGTTATTGTTAACGTTAAAATTGTTCTGCGCTGTTTCCCGCGTCATGATAATAAAATCTTTCCAACGTTTCGGATCCGTTGCAGGACCCTTACTCCTGGAGGAACCTGAACGTTCTTCATCTTACACTGTAGGCATCAGCGATTTTTAGATATTCCCATCCCTCCGGGGGTGAAATAGGGGATGATCGGTTTTTTGAAAATACGTTGCCTTTAACCCACTTTTGAAACAAGAAATAAAAAACTGGGGATTTACATTTTTGATTGGAATTTTAAAATCACGTGTTTCGATATTTTTGGAAATTCAACCATTAAGTGGGTGAAATAAGGGAAAAATCTTTTAAGGGTGCTACTAAAACTATTTTGATGCTAGAAATGCGAAAATTTGGATGTGGAATCATGGTTAGAATTTTAAACAAATGTGTTTGGCATGTTTTGAATTCTACCATCAATGGTGCAATAGGCGGTGGCAAGTTGTATCAAAATACTTTATTAGGAAAGCATTTTTAAAGCTAAATCAATGAAAATTTATATTTACAAGTAGAAACAACCAATGCAGACCATCCAGTCTACGCGTGCGAAGCAGTGGGAATTAAGCTAGTATTACATAACTGCGATGCACTGTATATTTGTTCCACAATAATATTTATTTTGTTGTAAACTAGCTTTCGACTTCTTAGACCATCTTCAGACAACTTAACACTGCAGATTATCCACAGCACCCGCTACTGTGTTTGGAGTACAAAGATTTTACAAAGATATATGTCGTCATAGACTATGGGACCTTTAAATATTTTACAACAAACAGAGACGCTCAACTAATAAAAGCAAAACAGTAACTAATAAATATCTATAAATTACATTTCAATGAATAAGCTGAAACAAACGTATGGCACAGTGAGTGTACCAGTAAGTACATTTGTATATTAAATTAACTTATATATACGAACAAAAGTAGGAGGGGGGACAAGTTAGCGAGGAAAACATAAACAATTAAATGTGGGTAGGGGACAGTTACATATGTTTGGAATATGTGAATATTGAACAAAGGAGTATATTAAAGTATATAACGCATTTTAAAATTCACTGTTCTTCACAAGAATGGTGAGAGTTAGCACAAGGAACGAAAAACATTGGAATTAGCTTTAAAGTTTCGATAACAGATACTGTGTATCGGTTAATATTTGCGGTCGACGGGCAATAATCATGCCTATAACCGATTTTAGCTGTGTTGCCAAGCGTCTCCCGTCCTAACTCAATTGAACGTTGAACCAGCTTAGGCGGATCTTGGTTTATAATTATAAAAAATGTTCAAATGTTTGTGTAGCATATGGGACTTAACTACGGGGTCATCAGTCCCTAAACTTACAAACTACTTGACAACTAGCTTATCCTAAAGACGGCACAAATATCCATGCCCGAGGGGGGATTCGAACCCCCGACCGTAGTGGCCGTGCAGAGCGTGACTGGAGCGCCTCAGTCCCCTCGGCCACCTCGGCCGGCGGTTTATAATTATACAATAGAGCGGAGTAGTGAATGGAATTTAATTTCTGAAGTAACCTCACATTTGATCTACGGTCAGCGCTGTTTATACAATCTGCACGTAAACTTAAAATAAACTTTTTAAATATAAGCTACACTATATTAGTAGCTATGTACTCATGGATTAAAAAGGCTGAGGATTTTATAAGTGAGGTATGCATTAAGCTAGTATTGTGTTTAATCATGTTACGTAGAAGATAGCAACGAATGAAATACAAACAAACACAGTTATGTTTATGGAATATTCCGTTGGTACTTGGAATCAAATGTTGAAATGTTTGTTAAGCTTAACTGTGGGGTCATCAGTCCATGGTACTTGGAAGAACAATGACATATTAAAAACTTAAATACGTAGTATTTTTGTTCCACAATATTTTTTATGTGCTTGTCCTTAGCAACTTTCGGCTTCTTAGGCTATTGTCAGATAACTTCGTACTAAACAGATAGTCCACACATAACATTGAGGTTACATATACAAAGATGGTTTTCACAGATATGTGAATCTGCAAATTTCTTATGTCTATGAATTAATACTACAGAACAAGCGTACTAAAACACAAATGGAATTTAAACGAACACAATGGTATTTAAATATTAAAACAATGGGATTGTATAAGAAAGTATTGACACCAGGTGATGGTAGAAACAAAATGTGGATTTGTTATGGATTAGTATCAATACCACACAACGTGCATTACATAAAACACATATGGGAATGGGTACATCTTACATCACTTAAGGTTACAAACATTATAAATGTCCAGGTGAGTGATGGGTGATTGGACTGGTGTTTGTTAATGGCCAGAATTTCTAGCAATGACAGGTAGGGCTATAGCCACTTAGACTATCTGAGCTCGAAAGGAGCTGGAGATTGAAAAAGAAAAATTTCTCCTTTGCTGACCATGCTCTGAATGAATGCCATTCCTATGATACTAAATGTGATGTTCTCCATAAAGGAAAACTCACATTGTTAGAAATTCTGGCCATTAACAAACACCAGTCCAAGAATTCTGACGTAGTGCTTAATGACCAGACATAATTCCATTATTCTACCTTTACTAAAATAATGTCAACATATTAATAGGCCTATTGTTCTCACTGTATGTAAATAATTTTGTCATGTGTGTTCCATACCAATACTCCATATACCTTTCTTTCCCCTTGTCATAATTCCTCCCCACAACCTTCAATGTTTCTATGAGATTTACAGTTTTCTTGGACAATCACCCATGACTCACCTGGACATTTATAATATTTTAACCTTAAGTAATGTAAGATGTACCCATTCGGACCCCACATGTGTTTCATATAATGCACGTTCTGTGGTATTGATACTAATTCATAACAAATCCACACTTTGTTTCTACCACCACCTTGCGGTCAAAACTTTCTTATACAATCCCATAGTTTTAATATTTTAATACCATTGTAGCCTAAGATGTATTCATTTAAAATCCATTTGTTTGTAGTACGCTTGTTCTGTAGTATTAAGTCATAGACGTAAGAAATTTGCAGATTCACATATCTTTGAAAAACCATCTTTGTATATATAACCTCAATGTTGCGTGTGGACTATCTGTTTAGTACGAAGTTATCTGATGATGGCCTAAGAAGCCGAAAGCTGCTAAGAACAAGCAAATAAAAATGTTGTGGAACAAAAATACTACGTATTTAAGTTTTTAAACACAGATTTTTATAGACATGGAATACAAATTACACTCAAGCTAAGCCGGGTCGTTAGTAAGGGATAAAAATAACACAAAGTTCAAGGATGTGTAAGAGAAATACCCAACCGCAGATACATTAAAAAGAGAAAAAAAGTGTCGCTAGCCATCGGAAAGGAAATTGCGTCGGGAAACGGGCACAGCAGAGCGGTTTCGCTTCCACGGTCGGGCATGTAAAAGCCGGGCGCTGATATCGACAGCGCGCGACATACGAGCGATGTCTCGACAGGTGATTGATTGATCGACTCCTGCGCGTCTGGAGCGCGCGTCGACCACGGAATGCCTGAAAGGGCCTCTGCTGCCGCCGCGGAATTTTGTAAAAGCCCACACGTCCACTGTGCAACCGAGATAGGCGCAACTGACAAAAGGATCGTAGCCTGAATGTCCGACCTTTTAAAAAACGGCTGTTTCATTTCTTTTTTTAATTGTAAATGCGTATTATTTTTACCTAGGCGTTTCTGTTGCTAGTATCATATTGTTTACAATTCTTTTTAAATTTTTTAAAAAATATTGTGTGTGGAACGAATGGATTTTTCTTTGAATGCCATTGTTACTGTGGATTGTACAAATGTTAAAATGTTTGTAAATCTATCGGACCAAACTGCGTGGTCATCAGTCCATAGTTTACAAACTACTTAAACCTAGATAAACTAACCTAAGGACAAACACACACACCCATGCCCCAGGGAGGACTCGAACCTCCACGGCGAGCAACCGTGCGCTCTGCAGCGAGACGCTTTAGACCGCTCGGCTACTCCACAGCGGCACTGTGGATTGTACATGCAAACAGCTTTGACTCCAGTCTGTTGTAAATATTTTACTACTTCATCCGCACATCGTTTCCAGGTTGTGCTAAAACACGGATTTCATCAGGTCTTCGCGCCGTTGTCGCTTTGGCTGGAATGCGTACATGCGCGTTGTAGGTATAGTCCAAACTAATACTCAAGTTTTATGTGCTTGGGACTGATGACCATAGTAGTTTGGTCCCTTTATATCCCCAACCAACCAACCATCTTATGTGCTTGTGTTGGTACAAAACTTAAAGAGTCCTTTCAGTAGAAAATGTTGCGGCTTGGATGGGACTCTTCTGTTGACTCGTTGAACTTACTGGCACTAACTAGAACTGCCGTAGTCTTCGTACCTACTGTCGTGGCTGTGGTGCCCTAGCATAACTAGCCGAGCCCTCTTCTCCTATTGGCCGGCGCGCGAAGTAGGCATTTTGTGTCCCAGCCTCGTCGCCGCTTTTGTGTCTCGTTTCCGTTCGTAGGTGTCGGTGGCCGAGTGGAATGAGACCGACACAGGAATATAGATAGCACGCTGGTGCAGGTACGGAGGGGAGCAGCCAGAAACTAGAAACACTAGAGTAAATTAGAACGAGATATATATTGCACAGAATTCATACAATACTTAACTTTTACATAGTACTGCAGAATGTTGATACATAGTTGTTAGAGGCCTGCCTAGTGCCTGTAAGATAGCCAAGTCTTCACTGGTGCCTATCAGATTCCGAAGGTCTTGACTGGTTGCTATCTCAGTTCCAAGTGAACGAAACGATGTCTTTCCGTGGTGGCCACGAGCGGGGTTGCAGCAGAGGGCGCTCGTGGCTGTTGTCGTAAGAACGCCGCGCCGTGCGTGCATGGCGGCGCGCGGCGAAAGTAGGTGGCGCGCACTTTGTACTTGTGCGACACCACAAGGCAGAGAGGTATCGAGACATCGAGACTGCGGGCGGCCCCGGCAGCCGAAATACTGAAGAGCGACTTCTTCGTGAAGTGGCGCGGCGACTTGTGTAGACCGCCGGCGTAGTGGTAGTCCAGTCAATGAATGCATTGTAAAATGCATGGAATATGCGAGAATTTTTGACTTCAGGACCTTGTTAGGGATAGTTAGGAGGTGGACATACTAAAAGTCCCCGCCCCTAGGGGGTGAGCTAAAGCGGGGAGCGGGTGGAAAGGTACCATTTTTTGGTTTTCCGCTTATATCTCGAAAACGGTCAGCTTTAGGAAAAAATTGTTCAAAATAAAAATGGAAGATAATTTAATTTTTTATAAAATTGTTTCCATACATATACGTCGAATTCCCAACGGTTTTCGAGATATACGTTATTGAAAATCGACAATTTCGGAAGAAATCATCTTTACCTCACTAATTTTGTCAAACATTTACTTATAGTGACTCACTCAATCGTTTCACAGAAAATTTGTGATAAAGAAAGTTGTAGAGCATTAAATTTCCTACAATTTGATATGTACATTTGCTACCTTATCTTCAGCCAATCAGAAGTTACATCACTTATAAGATTTGTGCTAAGTTTCGATGTCTCTCCAGAAATGAGTGTTTTGAGGGGCTGTGACGTTTCTACCTTATGAAACGTGCTAGCATGGCAAATAACAATAGTTTAACAATGACAAGAAGGAACTTTCAATTGAAATCTTTTCATAATTGTTGCTTTTATTACAATATTATGAATCATACGATTAAAGTTTTTAGAAACACTGATAATGATTCAGAATGAAAAATAAGTGCATTCAAAGCAACATATTCGTTTTTCTGAGGAGGAATGGTCAAGATTCATTCATGTTTGTCAATAGTGGAGACGTCCAACGAGATTGGTAGAGTATTTATGTCACTGTCGTCATCTTCATCCTGAATTAATATTCCGACTCCATTGTTACAGTTGCACATGCAGTTCAGGCATGTAACACAGCACTGTATCAACGCTTTTCTGCCACCACATCTGCCACTGTCACATCCTTTTCCTGATGACCCCGCAGTTAAGTCCTTTAAACTTCACAAACAGTTGAACATTTTTTTAATAAATTTTACACCAGTGAGTATCGCGACTGTAAATGTTAGACTGTGCTACAACCCTGTCTTACTCGCATCTCAACCGATGCTTTCCCTTTATGCCCTTGGACTGTTGTCTGCTTTTTTGTATAAGTTGTAAATAACATTCTGTCCCCTATATTTTACCCCTGCTGACTTCATAATTTGAAAGAGTGTATTCCAATCAACAATGTCAAAAGCTTTCCCCAAACGAGAAATGTACGTTTGCCTTTCCTTAATCTTCTAAGATACATCGTAATGTAACACACAGCTTACAATTGAGAATTGTGGCTCCTGTTGTAAGGGGACTACTGAATGGAAATCTCGAATCCTAAGTTTACGCTATATAGGTTGGCAACAACTTATACAGCCATCTTTGTTTTGGTGAAGTAAGATTATCTTTGGTGGCCGGTAGGCAGTGGTTTTGCCTCTGAGTAAGAAGTAGTAGCAGTCTGGAGTCGGTCGGGGAAGGATCGCGTCTGGTAGCCAAGTGAGAGGTTCGGGTGGTAGATGGCGAAATTGAAGCTGGAACCTGATGAGGTTTGCAATCTATCAGTGCAAGATAAGTGTTAATACATTTATTTACTACTTTAATGAATTTTTGGGTTTGTTTTTCTTTTATTATTAATATAGATTTCCTATCAGTGAAACTCCATTTAATTAATTTATAACAATGATTTTTGAGCGCGATTAGTGTAAAGAAAAAGGGGTTGAAAGTATAATAAACTAATCATTCATATATCGACGTTGTCAATTCTAATACCACTACCTAGGATAGGGTTTCCTTAAGTTTCAGGACATCCTCATTGCACACTTCGCAATAATACGCACATTCTTCGTTTCTGTGGTTTGTGATAGTTGAGGTGAATTTACTTATTATTCTTAATATTTTACATAAGGTGAATTTAATTAGTTGATTATTTCTTTCAATTTCTTTTGGAAAGTAAAGGTGGGATCAAGTTTAGTATTACATGGATTTATAGCTTAGTGACAGTTGACTGCGTTGTAGAAATTCATTCTCATGAACTAATTGAAGTGAAGAATGTGAAGTACTTCATTTATTTCATTGTTAATTGAGAACGATGTCGGCCGGATTTAATACAGAACATTGCTTATAGGAATTTTGCCTTTATATAACTGTTGTAAGACAGATAGCGTTAAATTAAATAATTCTTTGCCAGTATATAAAGTAACTAAATCAATAAGTGGCCACCCGTTGCTATTATTGCCAAACCTCTTAACGTAGACACATTACCCAGCCGCCCGTTTGCACTATTATTTCGACCATTTGCCTATGTGTTGTGTGAACTGTATTCAAAAATGTTCAAATGTTTGTATAGCTTATGGGACTTAACTGCGCGGTCATCAGTCCCTAAACTTACAAACTACTTACGAACTAGCTTATACTACATCTACATCTACACACATACTCCGCAATTCACCGTAAGGTGCGTGGCGGAGGGTACACTGTACCACTACTAGGCATTTCCTTTCCTATTCCACTCCCAAATTGAACGAGGAAAAAAAGAATGCCTATATGCCTCCGTACGAGCCCTAATTTCTCTTATCTTGTCTTTGTGATCACCACGCGAAATGTAAGTAGGCGGCAGCAAGATCGTACTACACTCAGCTTCAAATTCCGCCCCTCTAAATTTCCTCAACAGAAATTCACGAAAAGAACGTCGTCTTTCTTCCAGCGATCCCCATTTTAGTTGCCGGAGCATTTCCGTGACACTCGCGCATTGGTCGAACCTACCGGTAACAAATCTAGCTGCTCGTCTCTGAACCGCCTCTATGTCTTCCTTTAAACTGATCTGCTGCGGGTCCCAAACACTTGAGCAATACTGAAGACGTGGTCGTACAAGCGTTTTATACGCGGTCTCCTTTACAGGTGAAGTACATCTTCACAAAATTCTCCCAATAAACCGAAGTCGGCTGTCCGCCTTACTCACAACTGTCCTTACATGTTCGTTCCATTTCATATCGCTCTGCAATGTTACGCCTAGATATTTGAACGACGCGACAGCATCAAGAAGCTCACTACTAATGCTGTATTCGAACATTATGGGATTGTTTTTTCTACTCATGCGCATTACCTTACATTATTCTACATTGAGAGCTAGCTGCCAATCTTCGCACCAACTAGAAATTTTGTCTAAGTCGTCCTGTATGCTATTACAGTCAGTTACAGACGACACCCTCCCATACACCACAGCATCATCAGCAAACAGCCGCAAATTACAACTTACTCTGTCCATCAGATCATTTATATAGATAGAAAATAATAGCGGTCCTATCACATTCCCCTGGGGCACGCCTGACGATACACTCGTCTCTGATGAACACTTGCCTTTCTGAGAAAGTCTGGCAGGGCTTGGCGAGTGACACTACTGAGGTACAGCGCAGTAGCTCTTCACCGTGTGAAGCCCTGTTTAGTTTACGACGAGGACGTCTGTCGCTTGGCGTTCCGCTTCTTGGGACATCTGTATTCGCGGGTGTGTGTGTTTGTAGACGCGTCCGTCTGGGAGGCGCGTGGAATGGAGTGACGAAGCCAGAGACAGACAGCCAGTCGATCACGTGTGCTTAGCGGGCTAATGGTGTCAATTGCGAGGTTAGCAAACTCTCTTTGACGGCGTCGCCGCGGCGCGTTAGCCGTGTAAACAGCGCCGGCCTTGCGCGTGTAAACGCCAGGTAGCGTCGTCTGCGGAGCTGCTGGCCCCTTGTGCGGCTGAGGCGGGACGTCGCCACGTGCTGTGGAGTGGCGTGGCCCAGCGCGGTAAATATACATGCCGCGCCACGCAGCAATCGATCAGGCCACGGCGCGATGGACACCGCTCTACTCTACACGCTCGCCGCTCGACGGACTCCACGCTCGTAGCCTGGGCTAGCGGTCTATGCCGCTCCCACTGGAATAATAATATGTTCACGCAGGGGCGCCCACTCCGTGGATGCTCCGGTGCTCGTGCACATCCCGCCAAAGTTTTGCACGTGTTCAGTGTGACTGGGCGGCGACATGGTTTGGTTTAGTGACTGGGGGCGACAGTTGTGTTGACTTCGTTTTATATTACGGCTTTAAACAGTAGATTACGTCTTGATTTTCACAGTTGTATTGCATGTAAAAAAAAAAAAAAAAAAAAAAAAAAAAAAAAAAAAAAAAAAAAAAAAAAAAAAAAAAGTAAAGCAGTCAACAATCCGAAGATTGGTTTGAACACCACAGTGCTTTACTAGGCATGGTCCTGTTTGGAGGTGGTATGCCGTTGCCTTCCTCCGACCTTCGGACTGACTGACCCAGCCTAACCTAACCTACAGTTTAACGTGGGTTCCGAACCACGGTGCTACTCGGTATTTTTCACATGAGCAATACTGCCAGAGGTGAAAGAAGTGGAAAGTGACAGATAAAAATCCTAGGACCTGGCGGGGATCGAACCCGCGACCTTTGGATTTGTAGTCTGGCACTCTACCACTGTGCAACCAAGGCGCACGTAATACATGTATAGGTTCAAAATTCTATTTGTCACCTCAGTATGAAAATTAAGTTGGTAGACCTGGTACTTCTTCGCAGTTGTAAATATTGGTTGAGGATTTTATTTAAACATTAAGACCTTTTTTAATGTTTGAGCATGAAAAATCCGTTTTTTAAACTTTTAAACTGTAGATTACGTCTTGATTTTCACAGTTGTATTGCATGTATATGTTCAAAATTCTATTTGTCACCTCAGTATGAAAATTAAGTTGGTAGACCTGGTACTTCTTCGCAGTTGTAAATATTGGTTCAGGATTTTATTTAAACATAAAGGCCTTTTTTATTGTTTGAGCATGAAAAATTCGTTTCTCTGGGGCTGATATTTAATAAACCAAAGAATAAAAATTTTAATCATTGAGTCCCGGTAGTTCAGATAATTTGACGCCCGTCACAAAGATACTGTTTTGCCTGATTCTTTCCCTTTATAGAATTATTCTTTAGAAAATTTCACCATAAGTTTCTCCTGATAAAAACTGTAAGATATATTCCTTCACACATTAATTAATTTCTTAGGAACGTCAGATATATTTTTCACTTTTAGAATATGCTGGGTCAATAACAGGGAACTAAATACTCGAATAACTGTTTAACACTTTTTTAAGGTTCATAGATTCTCTATTCTGAAGTCAATAGTTACATTCACAACACTTTCACCGTGCACACTTTATAAGTTCACAATTCGTGATTGAATTGTTCATCAGTTTATTACGGGAGGCAGAAGTTTCTAATTCCCGATCAAAGTCTAAAGATAATGTTCGCTTTCGCGTATGATCACGATGAAAAAGTTTATATTTTCTCGGGTTTTTTACTATCTCGGAATAAAACCGCGTATAATACTTTAAGCTAAGCACTGAGAGATAGTCCTGCTGAGAACTGAGCACGTAGTGAAATCTAGTGACATAGTGAGCTAAGCACATAGAGAAAGCTGAGCACATAGAGTAACTCAACTGCGGACACTGTTTATAATAGCAATGTGACAAATGATATACGAGATGTTTTGACCCAAGTATTCCCTGCACACTGTTACTCTGAATTACGCAGATATAATTTGAATTTACTAAAAATTATGAAAAATGAGACAATTCTGCCTCTTAACAAATTATTAAAATCACGTAAAGGTAAAGCAGTCAACAATCCGAAGATTGGTTTGAACACCACAGTGCTTTACTAGGCATGGTCCTGTTTGGAGGTGGTATGCCGTTGCCTTCCTCCGACCTTCGAACTGACTTACCCAGCCAGTTATAGGGGGACCTACAGTTTAACGTGGGTTCCGAACCACGGTGCTACTCGGTATTTTTCACATGAGCAATACTGCCAGAGGTGAAAGTGGAAAGTGACAGATAAAAATCATAGGACCTGGCGGGGATCGAACCCGCGACCTTTGGATTTGTAGTCTGGCCCTCTACCACTGTGCAACCGAGGCGCGTAACGAAGAAAAATGTTGGAATACCGTGATTCTAATACTATGGTCGCGATGTGGTGTTACATCAGCACTCACACAAAGTAAGGATGGAAAATAAAATAGGAGAAAAAAATAAAGATTGGGTGAAAATCAAACGCTGTCAACGTCCCGGTCTACCATTCACGGCCTAACCGGCTGGATGTCCTAACAGTATACTCACTGCAGCGGCTTAGAGCCCGTTAGGCGAGGGGAGCGGTGGTTCGTGAGAATACAAGTTGGGTGTTCACAAATTTTTCATCTACATCTACATAGATAATCTGCAAATCACACTTAACTGCCTGGCAGAGGGTTCATTAACCACTTTCATTACTTTTCTCTAATAGCGCGCGGGAAGAAAGAACGCCTAAATCGTTCCGTCTTCGATCTGATTTCTCTTATTTTATTGGGATGGTTATGTCTCTCTAAGTAGGTGGGTGCTAGCAAAATATTTTCATATTCAGAATTAAAAGTCAGTGATTGAAACATCGCAAACAGATCACGCCGCAATGAATAACGTCTTTCTTTCAATGATTTCCACCCCAACTCGTGCAACATTTCCGTAACGCCCCCCCCCCTCCTCCCGTACGTGATAAAACAAAACAAGCTACTCTTCTCTGAACCTTCTCAATATCTCCCGTCAGTCCCACCTGGTGAGGGTCCCACAATGGGCAACAGTACTCCAGGAGAGGACGCACAAGTGTGATGCAGGCAGTCTCTTTGGTGGAGCAATCTAGATCGTCTAAAATATTGACATCGTCGTAATTTTTAACCAAATATCTTATTCCAGCCATTTTCATCATACCGATTCTCACTTAACTAGTCGTTACCCATAAGTTTGTATTTTGATATCGCAACAATAATTTTAAGATGATGCATATATATATCTATACATGTGAATGTGTGTTCGGTGTACGTCTGAACCACAAGACATAAAGAGATAAAAATTTGTACAGTTACTAATGTCTACCTGGGGAAGGCTTTAGGCACGGTTTTATGGCGATCGGATAGCTATTTATCCATATATATTACGGTAATGTGAATGTCTGTTCGGGTGTACGCTTATCATGACAAGACGCAGAGACTTAGATATTTGTACAGTTACTAATTTATACCTGAAGAAGGTTTTAGGCACGGTTTTATAGCGATTTGATAGATATTTTCTAATTTGAAGAATATAACGCGAAATGCGGAACAATAATTACTCTTCGAAAATTATATTTACTCTTTGAAAATGGTTTTATTGGTTGCATTGTTGCTTGAGGATTGATAATGATGAAAGGGTGGAGTATATTGCAATGGAAAGTTAATGGTGTATATAAAATTCTACGTGTGTGTGTGTGTGTGTGTGTGTGTGTGTGTGTATGCGTGTGTGTGTGTTAATATTTCGCTCTGCAGCGAAAACTACAGAACGCAAACGAGTGGTCTGTAATTTTTGTCCGAAGTCTCCCGTTGAACACCATAGCAGTTCCATGCCGATTGCTAAAAGTGGGTGGAAGATATGGTGGTTGAAAGTCGTCAAATTATAAAAAAAATTCCGACTGAAGGCCAGCGATGACGTTTGCGACTCTATAGCAAGGAGGTTACATACAGCGAAACGTGATGTCACAGACCATATCTTTGGTCTATGCGTGCTACAATGTCTTCCACACTTTTGTCTGTAACGATAAGCATATGAATAAGGAAATATAAGAATAAATAATTAAAGCAGTAAAAAAGAAATTTATTTTAATACAGCTCTTTAAAAAAATCGATTTGACGTTTCGCGCATTATCAACCAACACGCGAGCGGAGCCGCGGGTTTAAGCTTGTCTGCAATATATATCAAAGTTATCTAATAGCTACTGACATGAATGAAGCGAGAGATATGACGATATAATTTTCCAATAAAGCTGCTTTCCACACTAGTTTTTCATAAATGTAGTTCTTCTGTTATTTTGTTCGATAAATCGGTCTTTATCTCGTAAATAGGCTATACTGCGGTATTTTAGCGCTTTGGAATCCTGCCATTTTCTTACAGATTCTAACTTACCTGGTCGTTTGCCGTGTAACGAGCAGAAATTTACTAGTTAACCTAACGGCCAGTTTGAGGTCTTTTAACGTCATGTTAACTAATAACGAAACATTGACAAACGCAATTCTCCGTTAACGACTACGAGACATTGACAACCTGGCCGTCAGCTGTTTGCATTTAGAAAGATACTAATGGAACACCCCGACGCTGCCACCTCTGAAAGACTTCCGATATTGCGGTGAAGACGAGTGCACTCCACTACGAGTTTATACAAAACTGGCCACATTTCAGTATCGGCAGCGAAGTTCGTATCATTCGTAAAGTCGTTAACCGCCAGCCGCATTCCGGATTATCGGTTTACTTATTCGTTATCTGGAAAGTGGAGTAGGCCTATAACTCTTCGTCTCTCGTCCTCTTTCCACTTTATTTTATTATTTCTTTTATTTGCGTGTTTGAGAATATTGCGGTCGCTCTCGTGCGCCTTCCAGACAACTGCCGGGAAGAGTCAGTTCGGCCCAAAGAGAGTTGCGGGATTTTTTTCCTCCCCCCTCCCACTTTTCATCCCCCTCGGACCCCCCCCCCCTTCGCCACCCTCCTGCTGCCTCCTCCAGCAGTCCTGCTGTTTATGTGAAGGATTCTGGAGCAGCATCTCTCAGCGAGAGACTTCTTTCCCCCCGCCTTCCTTTCGTCGGGCGCTCTCGACAACGCTGGCCACATAAAGGGTATTCGGGCTGCGCTACCCCTGCCTGCATTATGCCGCGTATTGAAACGGCCAACGACGCCAGATTCCTGAGTCGCATTTACCCCGCCCGTGGTCGCGGGACGCAGCCGCCGCGGCGTTTTATGGTGCACATCAGGATCCCACGTGCTGTTCGCGACTGTCTCCACTGAGGGCCCTCAGTGAGGTAAAGGAAATGGCTCGGATGGAGGGCTCCACCACCGGCCGGAAACCGGAAATCGGATACCACCACCACTGCAGTATTTCCGATGGGTGACGTATGGCACTGACGATGCGTCATGAGCAGGGCTGGGCAAATGATACGTTCTAACATGTTCGGGATTTCCCGATACAGCAGAGAACTCGATGCAGAATCGAACTGTTCGAACACTCATATAATAAATGACTGGCGCTGCCAATGATACGTGGGAAATTTTGAAGTTAGCGAGCTATCGCTTTACTCAGAACATTATTTCATAGGAAGTACAAGTATATGCCGGCCGCGGTGGCCGAGGGGACTGCGGCGCGCCAGTCAAGGTCTGCAAGGCCACTACGGTCGGGGGTTCGAATCCACCTTCGGGCATGGATATTTGTGCCGTCCTTAGTGTTAGCTAGTTCATGAGGAGTTTGTAAGTTTAGGGACTGATGACCCCGTAGTTAAGTCCCGTATGCTATACAAACATTTGAACATTTGAAAACAAGTATATGTAAAGTAAAAGGGCGCCGCGGTGGAGTAGCCGAGCGGTCTAAAGCGTCTCGCTGCGGAGCGCGCGGTTGCTCGCCGTGGAGGTTCGAGTCCTCCCTGGGGCATGGGAGTGTGAGTTGTCCTTAGGTTAGTTTACCTAGGTTTAAGTAGTTTGTAAGCTACGGACTGATGACCACGCAGTTTGGTCCGATAGATTTACAAACATTTGAACATTTGAACTAATTTCATAGGAAGTACAGAAGTGCAGAATCGATTATTGTTTTTGACATGGTTCGATAGTAGAGCTTCATCTTTGACAAGGATCATCTCTGCTTATCACGTGGATCTTAGCCACGCCCCCTTTTAGACGGTATTTAAGAAGTTCTCAGACACCAGACCCGTCAGTCGGCAAGACTCAACAGACGGACAACCTCCGAAGAAATCCGACGCAGCATCGGAAGAAACGTTAGGAAGCAGCAAGATTCCAAGAACACGGCGTTACAACCCAGAAGATATAATACCTACTTGACTCATCTGTGAACAAAAACCGACGCCTTTCATTACGATTCCTATCCTGATGTTCCTCTGATTAGTTTCCGCTGGCTAAACGGTGTCGTGGTTTTAATGGGACACACACGCCTTCGCCCTCCGTGTTAGAGACCACATTCCCGAAGGTCATTTTAGAATGTTTGTGGTTGATATTATGCGTCCTGTTCTTGCCAGGAGGGTGTGTTGCAGTTAAATTCCATTCAGTTTCCTGTATTGACGGGTTGTTACAACGGTTATCTCTTGGTTATGTTATCCATGGGCTACCTTGGCCTTGCCTGCTTTTAACGGTTCCTGAAGTCTGAAATCGCGTCCAGGTCCTGGAAATTACACTTTGGGACACTAATAGCTACAGCCTCTTATCTCTCTGTCCCGTTTCCAATCTTCTTATGGCTCTCCAACCCACAGCTTCTGGTAAGTCACGTTGTTGTTGCATTGCACTATCTGCTCACTACACTATCTGAATCCAACTGCTTGTGTAATTTGTTTAGTAGTGTAAATACAAGTCGATACTAACCCCTTCTCTTATTACCACTATCTAGGTTGCCGTAATATTGTTGTCTCCATTTCGTAGAACCGACCGAAAGACGTCGAACCATTTTAGTACATTCTGCCGATGACAGTACTTCAGAACCTAGATATCTCAACTGATCCAATAATTGTTTTGACCAGTGTATAAATGATATGCCTTGTAGTATAACTGGTAATTCTGAAAAAAAAAAACTGTTTGCTGATGACACCAGATTTGTAGTAAAAGTTATATAGACTTCATATAGAAGAACGCCTAGATCGCATATTTTGCTTCAATACTTTATTATGTGACTAGTTTCGAGAACAAGTTGTCATTTTCCAACGTAAAATTAAAATTATAAATCTGTATAAAAACTTTAAAAGGCACATGCATCTGGTGAACACAGTACATAAAATACTCCATCTGTGTGCTGGTTACTGCGGTGCCACTGACATGCTTGGAACATTAGCATATGTATAAGATATAACGTAGGATAGTACATTCCAGCCGGCCGCGGTGGCCGAGGGGACTGCGGCGCTCCAGTCACGGTCTGCACGGCCACTACGGTCGGGGGTTCGAATCCCCCCTCGGGCATGGATATTTGTGCCGTCCTTAGTGTAAGCTAGTTCATAAGTAGTTTGTAAGTTTAGGGACTGATGACCCCGTAGTTAAGTCCCTTCACAGTCTGCTTTCCGCTGCGACGCGGCGAGGACACGCTGTTGTGTTCGCTGCCGCGGAGCCAGCGCTCGGGTTTGTTTACGCCGTACTCGGCCGTTTCCACGCGTGCCGGCGTATTTACATAGAACAACATGGCGAACCAGTACCGCAAATCGACGCTCAAATTCACGTTCCAAAACGAATTTGCAAGACCGAAGGCACTCGGACTAGAACGATTTATACGAGATGAAGTGAAAATTCCGACGGCCGACGTTCTCGGCATACACCTGTCAATAGTGAGCAGTGTGGCTTATGTAAAGATCATCAATGAAGCAACATGTGAAAGAATTCTTCGGGAGACGAAACGAGAGCTTCGTTTCTGCCACTCTGATGGCAATGTGGGTACTGTGACAGTCGACCACGCTGGATTGGGACCTCGTACCATCAGGATCTTCGAACTCCCCTTCGAACTTCCAGCAGAAGAGGTCGTGGCGGCGCTCCGCCCCTACGGCACGGTGCAGAGTCACGTTGCTGAGAAGTGGATGCAGTTCCAAACGTACCCTGTCTTGAACGGCGTGCGGCAGGTCCGTATCGAACTTCGACGCCATGTTCCCTCATATATATCTATAGGCGGCTGTCGCGCTAAAGTCATATATGATGGACAACCGAAGACCTGCTCGGGATGTGGAAAAGAGGGACACCTCCGATCCGAATGTATGCAACGTCGGATCACGCAACTGCCTCCGACGGATATGTTGCCTCCGTCGCAGCCAACGATACTTCCCGTGACTTATGCTGCCGCCCTAACAAATGATAAAAATTTGTCGACTCATCTGCCAGCTTCGAACACTACATTGCACGACCCTCCGACGCGGAGCGATGCGGCAACGCATGCTCCACGTACTGAGGAATCACTGCCGACGGCACCTCCCTCCACGACGGAGGAACAACCCCGTAACACCAGCATGGCGATAGAGTCACTGATTGTGCCGACTTCGGCCTTTGTGCCGGAGCGTCGCGACTCGGTGCTGTCGTCGGATGCGGAAGGACACACCCGGAAACAACGATCCCCGAAGCGACACAAACGGAGGCGTAAGTCTTCAGTAGAAAAGATGGAGGACGAGACGCAGGAGGATGAGGACTCGACTCAAAATGACGACACTCCCTCGGTGGCGACCGCCGCTGACAAGGTGATACAAGATACGGATCAACTTGCTTCACAGATGCCCGCAGTAGAACGCCTGAACGACGAGACAAGGGATGGACGCGGCTCCACCGGTGCAGGAGAGAGCGCGCCCAATCTGTGCCCTGAGGACGCAATGGATGAAGACCCTCCTCCGCGCTCCACGGCGTGGGCAGACGACACTGAAGACGACCATACAACACCGACGGAGTCCGCGTCGGTGACGGCGGCACACTAGGAATCGGTCCGGTAGAAGTGATGGGGGTTGGTGGCATTGTCGATTCTGCATGACGCTCCACAGACATTTTCCTTCTCATGAATAACTTGGCAACTGCAGCACACCAGCAGGCGTATCGGATTTCAACGATTAACCTTAACACGATAAGGACAGTAGTGAAGTATCAGTTGCTGCGAGAGATGCTCCGAGCGTCCGACGTTGACTTTGCTTTGTTACAAGAAGTCTCCATAGCGACTCTCCCAGAAATTTATGGTTATAGGACGTACAAGACACCTGGTGAACCGAATGGCAGTGGAACAGCAATACTTATTCGTGACGGCATCCCTGTTGAAGAAGTGACATACCTCCCTTCGGGCAGAGGGGTGGCGGTCACTGCGTTGGGAACGCGTATAATCAACATCTATGCTCCCTCGGGAACCGATAAACGTCGCGAGAGGTCACAGTTCTACGCCGAGGAAATCACCCCCCTTTTTCTTGGTCGTTACGATCACTTTATCCTTGGGGGTGACTTCAATTGTGTTTTACACAAGAAGGATCAGGTCCCACATTTCTCGACGTGTCCTGAACTTCGGATAATTGTAAAGGACTTGCTTCTCGTCGATACTTGGGAGCAGATACACGGGGACCGCCCAGGCCACACCTATTTCACTAGTCACTCGGCCAGTCGTCTTGACCGTATCTACGTCTCACGAGATCTTGGTCCACGAGTGATAGACGCCGAACGTTGGCCGCTTGCCTTCTCCGACCACGGCGCTTTCATATGCACGGTCACCCTTTCGAGACAGAAAGTATGGCAAAGCCGTGGGCTCTGGAAGTTGAATGTGGCACACCTCCAAAACCTGGAATGTCGGGAACTGATTGCCGCGGCATGGGCGAACTGCGAGCGTCGGCTTCCAAGATACCGGTCAACTCTAGAATGGTGGATAGAGTGTGCAAAACCGACGTGCCGTCGGGTGCTAACACAGTATGGGAGAGACGCTGCAGCATGGACCCGTCACACTTTGGACTTTTACTATACGATGCTTCGGGAAATTACCTCCCAACCCCCGTCCCTGGAAAGACAGATGGAAAGTCGCCGCATTAAAGCAAAAATATTGTCGTTGACGAGGAGAAGATTAGAAGGGGTAGTTGTGAGATCACGGCATCGAGACAGAGCGAGTGGAGAACCTCCTACAATGCATCATATTGTGCTTGAAAACCGGCAACGCAAACGGCTGCGGCTGCGGCTGTCCTTGCCAGACGGCCGAAACGAAACGACCCAAGCGGCCATTGTGGAAGCCTTTGCAGCTCATTATCGACGATTTTACCAGGAAGACAACAGTGAGGAGGGAGACGAAAACGACGTCTTGCAATACGTCTCACACACCCTCGACGCCACGCCTGCGGCTTCACTTTTAGAGGAGGTTTCGCGGGATGACATCGAGGAAGCAATCGATAAAGCTGCGCTGAACAAAGCACCTGGGCCAGATGGACTGCCGATCGAATTTTATCGAACTTTCCGTACCTTGATGATGCCCCGTTGGATCGATATGTACCGAGAACTGATGTCACCTGGCTTTCATATCCCATCGGCTTTCGTCGAAGGACTTCTTATCCCCATACACAAGCCTTCAAGAGGACAGAGGATTGAAGACTGCGGTCCAATAACTTTGTTAAATTCGGACTATAAAATTTTCACCCGACTACTAGCGGCACGTATCAAGAAAGTTCTACCAGTAGTCCTTTCCATAGAACAAACTACACGAGGAGGAGAGACCACCATGCAAACAGCCACTAGTGAATGTAGAGATGTGATAGGACTCGCCGCATCCTGTCATCTCGCGGCAGCGTTGATCGCCATTGATTTCGATCACGCATTCGACAGGGTACACCACAAATTTCTCATGGCAGTGTTGGATCGAATGGGCTTTCCAAATGATTTTAAGAACATCATACTGCGCCTCCTACGCGACGCTACATCTCGTGTACTGGTGAATGGCCGTGTAACAGATCCTTTACCAATTCGGCGTTCGGTTCGACAAGGATGCCCACTCTCCATGATCCTTTACGCAATTGCTCTGGAACCACTCATAGGAGGACTGAAAAGCAAACTCACAGGAATTACCCTAAGGGGTCATACCTTTCGCTGCCGGGCATATGCGGATGATCTTCTCCTGTTGGTACAATCTGGAGATGAGATCCGCTTCGTGATTGATTGGATCCAACAATATGGTTTGGTGGCGAAAAGCGTCATGAATGTCAATAAATCGGCAGCAATGTTCATTGGAAGAGGCTTACCTGAAGATTGTGTGGCCCCGTTTCCACGGGCAGATGACCTCAGGTACCTAGGAATCACGTTTACACGGGACATGCGCCGCACAACAGCAATAAACTACAGACGATTACTGCAAGTCGTACGCACAGAGGTACGCCAAAACCTACTACGACAAATGGACCTACTACAACGTGTCGAATACCTTAACATCTATGTGGCGACTAAGATCATACACATGGCTCAGGTGCTCCCACTGCCGACAGTGATGGCATGCAACCTACAATCGGCCTTTGGATATGGATACATTTTCAAAGTCCGCTATGACACTCTTACCCTTCAACGGCGTGACGGCGGACTCGGACTTATCAATGTCAAAACGCGGGCCATGGCGCTGTTCCTGTCCACGATGGTGAAACTGAGGACACGTCGACATACCTCACTAACGGGCATTCTGATAGATGAGCTGATGCCTACGTCGATCCTGCCACCGGTTGCGATTGGACACGTCGCGCCCCCTCTTGGCCACATTGCAACTTTCATACTCGAATATAGCTACCTACATACTCAGCTCCCCACCACTCGAGCTCCAAAGGCAAGGGACATTTACCAATTGTTGCTTAGGGCAGTCCCTCGAAATGTGATTGAAAGTAAAGCACCGGCCACACAATGGTCAACGGTGTGGAAAGCAGTTCAACAGCCGTTCTTCCCTACAAGAATAAGAGCCACGTGGTACCACGTCGTCAATCGGAAATTTACGACGAGACACCGACTGCACGCAATCAGGATGGTGGATTCGCCCCTTTGCCCGGAATGCCAGCTTATGGACAATGATGAACATCGTTTAACATGTGAATCTGTTGTCGAAGTCTGGACGCTAGTACAGAAGATTATTGCCTGCTACCTTCGCGTCCCGACTAACGCGATTGACCCCAGGCTCCTCCTATGCCCGGAGGACACATATTTTCTGGCCGCGAAAACACACGCTCTCACGTGGATAAAAAGGCATGTCCATTTACTACCTTTTCCTAGAAGGTGAGAAGTCGGTACTTGATTACTGGCAATTCCTCCAAGAGCATCATCACAGACTCGAGACCACACCTCGATACCGACAGATCTTCGCCAATTACCTACGTAGTGTCTTCACCGACCCCCCTCGCAGCTGGGGAGTGCCGGATAGGGGACGCCCGCCGTAACGAACCTTAACAAACGATCAACTGCATACGACCAGAATCAACGAAAATAGTCCGCAAATGGGATGTAGTGCGGAATTTTCCCAGTTTTATTTATTTTTTTTCCGTTAAGAATGGGAGTCTTTTGTTATATGTTTAGTGTTCTGAAGAAATCAATGGCGATGCACGATTATGGTAACTGACGGCGTCAGGGTTCACAGAAGTATACTATAGACTATGCATCTCGGGCAACCGAAGCCAGACACACAAAGTAATTGAGAGAACAAGAACTTCCTGAGACAGCAGACCTACGAGAAGACAAACCCTGAATCTGTCGGTGTACTGTTATTTCGTGCAGCAACGGCCATCTGGGCAGAATGGGGCGTGAGTGTCGCTCCATTAAAAAATAAATAAATAAATAAAGCAATCCAAGAAGACGCTATACCTTTTGTTATCCCTTATCCTTTCCCTTAGTTTAATCTTTCATTTAGTATAAGGTAAAAGTGGCGGTGGCACTAGACCCTTTTTTTTTGGCAGGCGAGATGTTTTGTTTATGGGGGTTATGATAGTTAGGCGCCAACGCCTGAAGATGAAGAGCTTAGGGGGGGGGAAAAAGGGGGAAAAAACGGTAAAAAAGGGGGGGAAAAAGTAAGGAAAAAAAATAAACAAAAAAAAAAAAAGAAAAAAAAAGGGACTGAGGCACTAAAAAAAAAAAAAAAAAAGGGACTGCGGCGCTCCAGTCACGGTCTGCACGCCCACTACGGTCGGGGGTTCGAATCCCCCCTCGGGCATGGATATTTGTGCCGTCTTTAGTGTAAGCTAGTTCATAAGTAGTTTGTAAGTTTAGGGACTGATGACCCCGTAGTTAAGTCCCTTAAGCTGTACAAACATTTGAACATTTTCTTTTTAGTACATTCCATCAGTTAAAACTTGACAACGACTGCAGAGTACATGGTGCCATATAGTTGAGGTTGCCTATAGTAATAGCAGACAACCAATGTGAGCAAATCGGCCTTTCATTTGTAGTAAAAGGTTTGGTTTGCAAAATATTGACTCAGAATCAAATAATGCAGTTCAAGATGTTCAGAGCATCATGGGCATGCATGTATACTGACAAGGGATAACAGTGAACCAAGCCTTTTGGCTACATCACTTTTTTTTCCCAGCCAATGTATATTTACAGATGCCGTGAGCAGGTTTGATCGCTACTAGTCGTCATATGGTAGAATTGAGCAACAATCCTCGCGTAACAGCATTATTGTCTCACGCGCTAATTGTTTCATATCTTCCAATTATCGCCGTTTGGTGATTTATTTCCAATTCGTGGAAACTTGTGTAGCAAATCTGATAATGGATCGAGCGAGGGATTAGAGGGGAATACTAATGATGCTTTCTGTATTGTAATAACGAGATTTGTACACTATATACTAAAATGGAGTACAGCATCAAGATATTCAGTAGACTCTCAAAAATAATAAATACATCCCGATTAATATATGCGTATGACACTATGAAATTACAGAGGGAGTGGATGTTTTTCAGGAACAGCATCCTCAAACATGATCTCAAGCACATCCATCGCGGTGCACAACAGACAAAAAGTTAGAGCGAACTGTGTGAGGCAGGCGCATCTGGGATGCTGCGAGAGAAAGCTGCGAGCCGAGTCCTGCAGAGGAATTACTCTCACGCAGCGAGCCGCAATCAGCGAGTATTCTGCCGCGGCGAGAAAGCGAGCCCGCTAACAGGAAACAGGCCTCCAGGAAGGGCCTTCTGCGGATCATACGTTCTCTTAAGACTGCGAACTTTTCTAGCGGCAAGTTGCGCTGCCTGTGCGGAATACCACGGCCACTATTAATGAGCCGGATCTGCGAGTGATCCGTTACTACAGCGCTCTTCCCAGATAGTTACGGGAATTTAGGTCCGTATAGTAATGAAAAAACTGTTCATATAGACTGCCGATTATAAAAAAAAATTGTTCCTATTTTCTCAAAGTTTTCTTCTTCTTTTTTTAAATAAAAAGAACAGTCCAGGGAAAGAAGGAGATTGCAAAACGCTGCGGTCCCGGGTCATCGTTCTCAGTGTTCCAAGAGCTGTCTGTTTTTTTCAGTGTTGGAAAAGCTAGTGAAATATTGGTTTGGAGCCATAATTAGTATGCGGCAGCGAAGTGTTAACGCAGGCAGGATGGATGGCACCCTCGGAGCTGATGCAGTGTTTGCCGGTCTAGCCTGCCCTACGGCATCGCCATTCGGCAGAAATACCGTACGGCGCGGTTAATTGGATTAGCGAGATTGGAAATAACGCCGGTATCGACTGGCGGATTACGCGGAGCGGCCTAACGCCCCGCGACTACAGGCAGACTACAGGCTATATACAGGCCGCTGGCCGCCAAGTGTGTATCATTTAGCGGGAGCCGCGAGGTCATCGCCGCCCGTCATTTCCTCCCAAATCGGATTACGCGCGGTCGGCTAATAGGCCAGCATCCCTGCCTATTCCGCAGATAGGAGCTGCAAGTTAAATTTGTATCCTCTAATTGTAGAGCACGACAGTTGTGGCGGAATGCAAAACGCTGTGGGCGTCCGGAGAAATTTTCCCAATAGCGGTGGGTAGATTTTATGCTGTACAACCTCTGACAAAGTTCGGTGAATAGTGCTGTAACAGTACCGTAGATGAACTATGAACTACAGTTACCTCGCCGTCCTTCGAAATATTCACCTCCCGTAACTATGCACCGCTGAACTCTGCGATACGTCATGGAAACTTTGCACCTAGCCTTCCTTTGAGATAGTGATCAAAAGCCTCGTCAAATTTCGTTGTATGTCAGTAATATGGACAAATCTCTTACCTTTTCAAAGCGAGTTTGAGTCAAGGGAATAGGAAGAAGTCTGGAGGATTGAGATCCAGCGAATATGGTTCCAAGAAAATACAAAGCAAAGTATATGTTTCAAATAAATGAAGGACGTAGATAGCGCGTCCTGAGACTCAACAGAGAGGCTACGTTTCAGCCATATTGAGCAACTGGCACTGTACGTGTGCAATATAACCCCAAAAATTATAATTGGGTTGAATTCTTTTCCGAAGCCCGACGGGCAATAGCGAGAGGGCGCGCAGCAGAATTAAAAATCACGTGTTTGCCTTCTTCTGATGAGAGCCATTTTTAGGTGAGCGTCTGCCTGCTAAATTACATAGTTCAGTGCTACAAAATTTCTGTTTGAAGTATTCTGCACTCTGCAATATCTGACTAATAAATTCCACAATGCCAAGATACAGAGATAACTCTAAACTTAAACGCGAGGAATTATCCACAAACTGTTTCTTTAGGTTTGCGTGATATCGTTAGCGGGTCACGCAGCAAGCGCATGAAGCAGCTAGGTGGGGGAACTTCTCCCTCCACCTGCATGCGCAGACCACGCCACTCAGCCGTCGCTGGGAGCGGACGAACTAAAAGAACGAACTAGTTCGCGGCTCTACCGCGAATTAAAGTGAGCGCTCCCGATCGCGAACTATTATGCGCAAGTCTACTAGACATCCGCTCCAGCAACTTCGACGCTCTGTAGCGTCACTGTATGACGTTTCCGAGCATGGGTTTCTATGCTCACTGTGATCCTCAAAACATCTCCCACATCCCCTAAACGTTTGTTGGTGTAGTAGTGTAATTCTGAAAGACACTGACGTATGGGACACACACCCATCTCAATCTTCGGCGTCCATTTACTGCCGGAAATATGCGCAAAACGAAATTTTGAGAGACATTTTTTTTATTGCTAGCATGTGAGGAATCGCGCTGCGAAGCCCGAGTGCGCGAATTTAGATTCACACTGTATATTGGCGTAAGGAGAGGAGGAGATGGTCCGACAGAGGAAAGCAGATGTGGTGAGATAGGGAGAGGAGAAAATGTACAAAGGGAGGAAGGAAAGTGCTAACTCAAGACTAAAATAAGTAAATATGCAGGCAACGGAGGCAATCAGCTAATCTAAAATAAAAATTCGCACTGACTTGTTTTACGGCCCACTTTAGTTTTATAAGTTTCTGCAACATTTTGGACCAAAATAATAATCTAAATAGTAAAAAATTAATTAATAAGAGTGTCTGAAACCCTTTTAGGAAAAACAATTATGTAGTGGCGAGTTCCGAATCACTGACCTTCCGCGTCACAGTCCAACGCATTGCCCACTACGCTACAGCTAGCAATCAAGAGTTATATTCTTTAATCTCGTACTATTCATGGTAGTTGTTAACTGATGCTAATATGGCATTTGTAGACACTAGATTATCATTTATCTTACGAAGAACGACGTGTTGTTGTTAATTCTACAGTGCGCCATTGCTTTGAAATGACAACGTGTAAGTTACAATAAGAAAATCATCAAATACGCAACACGAGATGGCGTATGCCACCCAGAGTTCTGGGCGAGGAATGTCAAGTGACATCTGCGAACGGCTGGTTTTCGTTAATTCAATGGAGGGTGTCAAAACTCCGATATTTTTGCAAATATATCTCAAACGACACGAGATATGAAAAAAACATAAGGGAACAAAGTTGTAGAGAATTTTCTCCTCTACCAATTCGTTTATTCAATTTTCGCGTCAGATGAACGGTTTATTTGCAATTAACTTTACATTACAAACGGCTTTTTTTGGTATTAATAACATATTTCTTGTCCGAAATATTTCAAAACGAGAGGTTCTGGCCTCTGGTAGCCAACAATTATGTCTGTAAAATTTGGTGCCGATCGGTTGAACGGTTCAAAAAAATGTTCAAATGTTTGTTAAGCTTATGGGACTTAACTACGGGGTCATCAGTCCCTAAACTTACAAACTACTTATCAACTACCTTATACTAAAGACAGCACAAATATCCATGCCCGAGGGGGGATTCGAACCCCCGACCGCAGTGGCCGTGCAGACCGTGACTGGAGTGCCTCAGTCCCCTCGGCCACCGCGGCCGGCTTGAACGGTTCGACCTAAAACGTGGGAACACGTTACAGCCAGACAGACATCGTCAAATCGCTGTTATTTTTGCAAATATCTCTGCAACGATGCAAGATATGAAAAAAACATAAGAGCAAAAAGTTGTAGAGAATTTTCCCCTCTATCAATTAGGTTATTCAATTTTTGTGTCAGATGTACGGTTAATCCGTTATTTTCATTTAAATTTCGAGCTGTCAAAAGACGATCGCAAAGGCACACTTTTAGTGTTACTACCGTAACCTAAAGTGGGCCAAAATAGTGATCCCTCATTCTTTCTTCGGAATTTTTACTAACATTAGAAATTATCGGTAGCTGGCAATTGCGAGACGGCGAGACGATTTTGAAGCCGTATTTTCGTGACGGCCACTATAGTAATCATCGGCGCGTGAGCTGGTAGGTGAGGCAGCAGTAGCGGCAGCTGTGGCTGTGCTTGCAGCCCACGTGGCGACTCCTGTGAAGGGTTCAGCGACTCGCTGTCTCCATCCCCCTGTCCTCCCCCCCCCACCCCCTTGAACCCGGCCAGCCACTCTGCAGAGCGTCGATTCATCAATCAGGCCTCGCCACGAGTAGCCCCGCGTCCTGACACCGCGACGCGCCACGCCGTCCACAGGCATCGAGTTGCCGACCTCATGAGGCCACAAAAGCCATTCTTCTCTCACGGCCCGCCGTCATCTCTTCAGGGACCGGAAACTGCGCTCCATCTTTGGACTTCTGACGTTTCTGTCGGACCTGCACTGGATATCGTAGTCCGCTATTCGCGTTATTTCTTTATTTTTATTTATTTATTTTTTATTTTTTGTCATATTGATTGATTCTACTGTCGGTTCTTGGTGAAACATTTCATATTAAATAATTGAACACTTGTTATTGCCTTCTTTCAAAAAAAAATGTTTGTAGAGCTTATGGGACTTAACTACGGGGTCATCAGTCCCTAAACTTACAAACTACTTATGAACTATCTACAACTAAGGACGGCACAAATATCCATGCCCGAGGGGGGATTCGAACCCCCGACCGCAGTAGCCGTGCAGACCGTGACTGAAGCGCCGCAATCCCCTCGGCCACCTTGCCTTCTTTCACAAAACTTTATTTTACGACCTAGGTTTCGGGTTATGAGCCCATTTTTCAAAAAAGTTGTTACACCAGTGAAGACAAACCTTTTCGTTACTAAATGTCTCTGTTTATCGATTATAACATTGGAAAAAAATGATTTTTACCTTGCAATTTAGGAATTATTACAGTTGCATGACCGTATTAGAATAACCTTAATTATCTATTGTACTAACATTGTATTTATTGCTGTTATCTATTACTGAAATTACTAATCAGTGTTGTACCTCGAAAAAATTGGTTCACTGTGCAAAACTTTGCTTCTTGCCGATGGCCACCTCAGGTTAGTAATATGATATTATCTACTATGTAGAAGTTACTCATAGTCTAAAAGAGGTGAATAATTGAATTCTGTCTGTTCATTCAGTATCAAATTAGGGGCTTAGGGAACACCACTGGAGCCGGGGATTAAGAAAGCCAGATTCTGCGTTTGCCCAACACTGCTTAAAACAAGAGCACAAATACGACACAGATGTTGAAGTCTTACATGTAGAAGGTAAAGGTGCAAAACTGACACAACTAGAAATTTTGAAAATTAAGAAACAGATGCAAACAGCTCCAAATTTGATACTGAATGAACAGACAGAATTCAATTATTCACCTTTTTTAGACTATGAGTAACTTCTACATAGAAGATAATAACAACATTACTATCCCGAGGCGGCCATCGCAAAGAAGCAACGTCTTGCACAATAAACTGTTCAATTTTTTAGAGCTACAACAATTATTGGTAATTTCAGTATTAGATAACAGCATTAAATACAAAGTACAATAGATAATTAAGGTTATTCTAATAAGGTCATGCAAGTGTAATAGTTCCTAAATTGCAAGGTAAAATTATTTTCTTCCAATGTTAAAATCGATAAACAGAGACTTGTAGTAACGTAAAGGTTTGTCTTACTTGTGTAACAGCTGCGGAATCAGCAAAGTACTTGAAAAATGGGCTCATAACCCGAAACCTAGGTCGTAAAATTAAGTTTTGTGATACGAGGCAATAACTAGTGTTCAATTATTTAATTTTATTTTTTGGGTTACCACGCTCACTATGCCATAAAATTGCAACACATTTAGGCGACTTGCAATAAACTGGATGACGCTGGTAGGCGTATACACTAATCTGTAATTGCACAGATAAGATGACGATAACACCGCATACATCATTACATATAGTGTCCGCGTGTTTGTATGTTTCTACTGTATACATGTCTTCACTTTTATTCAAATCGTGATGAAAGTTTGCACATTTGAGCTTCAAACTAGAAGGAAGGTCACTGCAGGTGTAAGGACAGGGTGTATACGAGAGATCCGGGTAAAACACTTTTTAATTTTGGCTTGTATGAACTTTACTTTAGCCCGCTACTGCAGAATAGTCTAATTTAATCGTATGGTAAATTTATACAATATACAATTATACATAACAAGGTAAAATCAAACTTTAAAGTCCGTTCTTGTCAACCATTCAGTTAAACCGGGTGTGAGAGTGAACACATCGTCAGGAATGCCGCGGTACGAATGAAGAGGACAGCGTTGGACCAGATGTATGATCGTCTGCTCTTCCAGTTTGAGCTCGCACATCGGTGAACTGATCCAGCCCCACTTGTGCCTGAAGAAGTTGCAGCAACCATGTCCAGCCCTCAACCTGTTGGTGCGACACCAGAATTTCCTCGGTAGGTCAGAACCGTTTGGCTTTTTTGTGGGATCAAGATGGTGGGCACTCGTTCCATTATGTTTCTGTTGACCACTCATGCCTCCAGCTTTCATTTAAGTCAAATCCAACAGCAATGAGTTGCCCCGTAGTGACACTTACTGATCTTCTTGATTGCAGTCGCTGCTGTGATGGATAGCAGAATTCTTGGTGCAAATGTAGAATAAAACTTAATTTGGGAAATAAGGCGCGATTTACAACTAAACATTGTGCACATAGCCAAAAAACATCTGCCGATAGCAGAATTTCTTAAAGGTGTCAGGACGAAGAGTATGCAGTACTTGTGCTTTTTTGTGGGATCAAGATGGTGGGCACTCGTTCCATTATGTTTCTGTTGACCACTCATGCCTCCAGCTTTCATTTAAGTCAAATCCAACAGCAATGAGTTGCCCCGTAGTGACACTTACTGATCTTCTTGATTGCAGTCGCTGCTGTGATGGATAGCAGAATTCTTGGTGCAAATGTAGAATAAAACTTAATTTGGGAAATAAGGCGCGATTTACAACTAAACATTGTGCACATAGCCAAAAAAACATCTGCCGAAAGCAGAATTTGTTAAAGGTGTCAGGACGAAGAGTATGCAGTACTTGTGCTTTTTTGTGGGATCAAGATGGTGGGCACTCGTTCCAAATGTTTCTGTTGACTACTCATGCCTCCAGCTTTCATTTAAGTCAAATCCAACAGCAATGAGTTGCCCCGTAGTGACACTTACTGATCTTCTTGATTGCAGTCGCTGCTGTGATGGATAGCATAATTCTTGGTGCAAATGTAGAATAAAACTTAATTTGGGAAATAAGGCGCGATTTACAACTAAACATTGTGCACATAGCCAAAAAACATCTGCCGAAAGCAGAATTTGTTAAAGGTGTCAGGACGAAGAGTATGCAGTACTTGTGCTTTTTTGTGGGATCAAGATGGTGGGCACTCGTTCCATTATGTTTCTGTTGACCACTCATGCCTCCAGCTTTCATTTAAGTCAAATCCAACAGCAATGAGTTGCCCCGTAGTGACACTTACTGATCTTCTTGATTGCAGTCGCTGCTGTGATGGATAGCAGAATTCTTGGTGCAAATGTAGAATAAAACTTAATTTGGGAAATAAGGCGCGATTTACAACTAAACATTGTGCACATAGCCAAAAAAACATCTGCCGAAAGCAGAATTTGTTAAAGGTGTCAGGACGAAGAGTATGCAGTACTTGTGCTTTTTTGTGGGATCAAGATGGTGGGCACTCGTTCCAAATGTTTCTGTTGACTACTCATGCCTCCAGCTTTCATTTAAGTCAAATCCAACAGCAATGAGTTGCCCCGTAGTGACTCTTACTGATCTTCTTGATTGCAGTCGCTGCTGTGATGGATAGCATAATTCTTGGTGCAAATGTAGAATAAAACTTAATTTGGGAAATAAGGCGCGATTTACAACTAAACATTGTGCACATAGCCAAAAAACATCTGCCGAAAGCAGAATTTGTTAAAGGTGTCAGGACGAAGAGTATGCAGTACTTCAAAACAGTTGTTGATGAGCGTGTTTACGTTTCTAACAAGTTGCGGGTAAAAATTTCAAGTAGTGGAGAAGCTATACTTTCGGAGTAAATGGCCTTTTCGCAATAGGAATTGTAAAATGTAAACTTTCCCGGCCGGAATGGTAAAAATTAATAGAATTTTTCGGGCTATTAAGCCGTGGTCTTGTGGATTTACTATGGAAACCCAACGTTCCGTCCCTGACTACGGAGGACATTATCAAGACGGATCGTGGCACTTTTGAATGTCCGATGCACACCCTGGCTCGCTACTCACTGAAGCCAAACTCCGTTAAAAAAACGTTATCTAAAAAATAAAAACGATATTCGTACTTACCAGAAAATTAAAGTGTAGTTGACAGACACGACACTCGTTACTATTATTCAGCTACGAAAACATGACCCTTAACTCCGACTCTTACCGACAATTACTAGGATGTGAGTGTAAATCGTTGCACCGCCCGGGTCGCCCCACTGTAAAGCCGGTGCAGTACACGAAATTAAAACTGCATCGCACAAATTCAAGACGTGTGTCAGCTGGTACGAGTATCGCAGTACAGGTACCGGTGAGCTGCCGGTTGGATATTAGTTGTCAGCGCTGGGGGCAACGCCCTCGGGCCGTTTGAAGCCGCACTGGCCTATCGGGGCGTGCAGAGGCGCCTGTGTCGCGTTTCCCCGCCCCATCGCCCTTGGCCGATGTTGCCGATCCACTGAGCATTTCGTAACTCTTTATAGCGAACCGCCGGCCGCTTCATTAGATCGATACCTGCGACGTCGCTCGTGCTTCCTTCGCACAGTCTGAAGCTACTGTTAGACCGACACAGACGTAAGAGAGACTCCGGACGTGCATTCATAAATGCATGGAACCGCACATTGTAGAAGGAGAAAACACAGAGGACGACTTCCAGAACGCCTACAACTTCTCGCTGTTAACCGCCCGTTGCGAAGAATGTCGCTGTTAGCACCGTGTGATACAGCCCGCAAGTAAAAATCTATTAATTTGAGCCAACTATGTATGCGTTCACACAATCGTGACGTAAACCAGACAGTTAGGACACCTGGATATAGACGGGCAAGCGCTTCCAACAGTTTTGTTCCTTCGCATTCGACGCGAGACGGCAACATAGAGCAACCAGAATGCTTTCAGATGGTGGCTATGTAGCTTCGAATTGTTCTAGTTGTTCAGAAAATAGTTTCCTTTTCCGTGGACCCTGAAAGCCGTAAAGTGTTGATGATAAACTGTCATCGTGAGAAATAGTCAACAATAGAGACTCCGAAACTATGCGAAGTGGATTAAATCGTTTGTAATTACGCACGATTTCAACACATCGTAAACGGCTGGTTTCAAGAAGAATTGCATGTTGCCACTTTTCAACAGCTGTACAATCGGTGTCACAAGTGTAGTATTGTAGCCAATGGCGATTACTTTGAAGGCCAATAAAGGTATTTTGTTTGCAAGTCTTGTTTCCTATTTTCTCTTAAACCATTCACCAAACTTTTCAGAAGCACTTTGTATTTATCACGTGTTTCGCCCGTTTGGGACATCAATTCTGGGTTCGCCACCCTGGGGTGTCTACTTAAAATAACTGATGTCTACATGGCAGAGCTCTCATTGCCCCCTTCCCCCGAAATATATGCTGTATTCGGCGCTATAGTTAAGTCATTCCTAAACCCAAATTGTATTGTGTTAACTGTTAGACAGAAGAGCACACGCAACTCCTATCAATATTAGCCAATAGAATAAAGCAAAATGTATTAATTATATCTACTTTGATAAAAACCAATATATTTAGACATAGTAACGTCAATTCTCAGCTAATGGGAAAGCAGGAACGTCACTTATTCCGAAAGCAGTGCATTTGGTACAGTGTTTAAATTTTACTTATCGTCCTGCCGGCCGCGGTGGCCGAGGGGACTGAGGCGCTCCAGTCACGATCTGCACGGCCACTACGGTCGGGAGTTCGAATCCCCCCTCGGGCATGGATATTTGTGCCGTCCTTAGTATAAGGTAGTAGATAAGTAATTTGTAAGTTTAGGGACTGATGACCCCTTAGTTAAGTCCCATAAGCTTAACAAAGATTTGAACATTTTTGAACTTATCGTCCTAGCGGCCTCCCGTGATAATGTTAGCAATCATGTGACGTTGGCATTAGCGAATCGCGTTCTGTCACGAACTCTTCGTTGTACAAGGCCACTTACTTCACTGAGCGGACAAGGCTACATACAAGAACCTGTCAACCACAGAGCAGGGAAAATAAGAACATCTTGGCAAAGATTTTCTTCATGTTGCCAACATAACCACGTGAGGTCGCCGGAGTGGTAGATAAAATTTGGTCGGTGTTGTAAATATATGACTGCGAAGGCATCTGAATAAAAGTGTTTCTTTTCTTCTTTTTTTCTGCAGTTGCTTGCCTCAAACTGTATGACTCAAAAAAAAAAAAAGTTTGTTAAGCTTATGGGACTTAACTACGGGGTCATCAGTCCCTAAACTTACGAACTACTTATGAACTACTTACAAACTAGGACGGCACAAATATCCATGCCCAAGGGGGGATTCGAACCCCCGACCGTAGTGGCCGTGCTGACCGTGACTGGAGCGCCTCAGTCACCTCGGCCACCGCGGCCGGCTGTATGATTCTATAACAATACTTATACACTACACATTGACGATGTTACAATAAACAGGCACATACAATACAAAATGCACACGGTTTCATGGTTTCGAAACAGTGTTTCGATATCTCGCACTGTACGGTTTCAATTGTTCCGAAACCGCCAGATGTTTCATTTTTGTTATCTCCCGTCGGGAGGCTGTAGCCAACATTATTGACTGATACGCGCTGTGAGAGGCAACCATTGTTGACTGCTTTGTTATTATTTGCATAGCAGTGGCCTGAGTGGTCCGTATTGCCAAATACGTAACTTAAATGAGTGATTCCTGTAGCTAGCATAGTCATCAACCGTGCTTATGTGTAAGCTGCTTTGTTAAACATGTAAAGCGACGTGCGCGACTTGTGCTTTCGCGGAAGCACGCCGCGTGGTTTGTGGTGCCAGCATTGCAGGACGTGGGCATGGCTTGTCTCTCCCACTCGCGTCTGTCTACCCGTAGCTGCTGTGGTGTGAGGCGGAGGTCGAATCCTCTGCTCCCCCTCCCCCCTTAGATCTAAGGGCCGTATTACACTAGGCCGCCAGGCGCACCGCCAGTGGCGGCGCTTATCATTGGCCATTGCCTTACGGAGCCTATGTTTACGTTAGGGCAGCCGGTGGCGCCGCCACGAACTGGCTGACGTGCCCCGCGACCAAGGCGGCTGCCACTGGCGGACGGAGAGCCGTGGCGTAGTGGAGCATTGCGTCATACGGCGCAGCCAGTACCACCACCACGCGGTCAGTCTACCGTAGTGTTGCCAACCGTAGGGACATGTCCCTAAGCATAGGGACTTTTGACCATTTTTTTCCAAACTGTAGGAACAGATTTCCGGTCACTGAAAAACGTAGGGAATTTTCCCAGGGACGATGCAGAATGAAAGTGCCTTTTATTAAAATTAAAACACTAACAATTCATTCATTGAACAATAATATTAATGAAGGCTAGATAGTACCCCCCGACGCCTAAGTATTTTTTATTATTATTATTATTATTTTTATTATTATTTTTTTTACGTTTTGGGGCTGTAGAGACTGATGAACGTACGGATTTTTGACACGTCATCTAGGGACATGTTGGAAACGAGTTGGCAACACTGGTCTACCGTGCACTACTGATGAAGTAACATGTCGGGCAACGAGTTTTCAGATATGCTCCTCCTTGTACTTTTAATGAAAAGGAGAAGGCGAAGGATGAAAAAGATGCATCTTCACCCTATTCTAACCTAAAGGCTTGTATTATAGTATTTTTGATTAACTTGTTCAGAAGAAAAAAAGTTTTTCAATCACTTACGAATGTCAAAGTCGTCTGAGGAAGTGTCTCTTACCAAAAGAAAAATTCGTACCTTCTTTTTTCCTATTACTATTGATGAAAGAGGCCGGATTCCCTCCCAAGTTTAAGGTAGAAGAATAAGGCTAAGTATAGTAAAGTTAAAAGGTAAATGTATAAGCATTCTCTTTTTCCAAATCATATACTTGCGAGGACTAATACTAAATGTAACGATTAAATACTTATTGAGATTATTCTTGTCAGCCAACGACCGTTGCTCAAAAATCCGGTAGGAATGTGCATATAATTTCAGTCCAACATTTCAATTATAATTTATCATTACTGTAAGCCTCAGAACTGGCGTCCCAAATTGCAGGATGTTGCTCAACTGCACAAATGAAGTCGTCCGTATTTATTTTTGTGTCTAACAACGTCTGGCATTGATTCAGGCCTTCTTACAGCCTCATTTCTTTCTCTTCTGACATGGCTACACTTTCACTAGTTTGTTGCAGTCAGAATTTCACTAGATATGCCGAAGGACACAGCTGACGAGTGCAGACAAGAATGAGGGGAAAACAGAAAACAGCAAACTGCTCGACTAACGAGAACTACCGTTGTTGTTGTTCAGTCCGGAGACTGGTTTGATGCAGCTCTCCACAATACCCTATCCTGAGCAAGTCTCTTCAACTGCACATAAGAACGGTAACCTACATCTGTCTGAATCTGCTTACTGTACCCATCTCTTGGTCTTCCTATGCGATTTTTACCCCACACACTTCCTTCCAATGCTAAATTCACGATTCTATGATGTCTAAGAATGTGTCCTACCAATTGATCCCTTCTTTTAGTCAAGGTATGCCAGAATCTCCTTTTCTCCCCAATTCTGTTCAATAACTCCTCATTAGTTACGTGATTTCACCCACTTAATTTTCAGCATTCCTCTGTAAAACCACATTTCAAAATCCTGTATCCTCTTCCTATCCGCACTGTTTATCGTCCATAATTCACTCCCACACAAGGCAGCACTCCACACAAATGCCTTCTTTGTGTTTAAATTAATATTCTATGTTAACAAATTTCTCTTTTTCAAAATCGCTTTTCTTCCCATTGCCAATCTGCATTTTATATCCTCTGTACTGCGACCATCATATGTAATTTTACTACCCAAGTAACACAACTCATTTACCACCTTTATTGATTCGTTACATAATTTAATTCCTTCAGAATCGCCTGATTTTGTAAGACTGCATTTCATTATCCTTGTTTTGCTCTTGTTAACGTTCATCTTATATGCTCCTTTCAAGATACTGCCCATTCCGTTCAACTGCTCTTCCAGGTCCTTTGTTGTCTCTGACAGAATTACAATGCCATCAGCAAAGCGCAAGGTTTGTATTTCTTCACCCTGAACTTTAATTCCCTCTCCAAATTTCTCCTTGCTTTCCTTTATAGCTTGCTCAATGTACAAACTGTATAACATTGGGAAAATACTACAACCCCGTCTTAAACCCTTCTACATCTACATCAACATACATACTCCGCAATTCACCGTAAGGTGCGTGGCGGAGGGTACACTGTACCACTACTAGGCATTTCCTTTCCTATTCCAGACCCAAACAGAAAGAGGAAAAAAAGAATGCTTATATGCCTCCGTACGAGCCCTAATTTCTCTTATCTTGTCTTTGGGATCACCACGGGAAATGTAAGTAGGCGGCAGCAAGATTACACTACACTCAGCTTCAAATTGCGGCCCTCTAAATTTCCTCAACAGAAATTCACGAAAAGAACCTCGTCTTTCCTCCAGCGATCCCCAATTGAGTTGCTGGAGCATTTCCGTGGCACTCGCGCGTTGGTCGAACCTACCAGTAACAAATCTAGCTTCTCGTCTCTGAATTGCCTCTACATCTTCCTTTAAATTGATCTGCTGCAGGTCCCAAACACTTGAGCAAACTCAAGACGTGGTCGTACAAGCGTTTTATACGCGGTCTCCTTTACAGGTGAAGTACATCTTCCCAAAATTCTCCGCCTTACTCACAACTGTCCTTATATGTTCGTTTCATTTCATACCGCTCTGCAATGTTACGCCTAGATATTTGAACGACGCGACAGCATCAAGAAGCCCACTACTAATGCTGTATATGAACATTATGGGATTGTTTTTCCTACTCATGCGCATCACCTTACATTTTTCTACATTGAGATCGAGCTTCCATTCTTCGGACCAACTAGAAATTTTGTCCAAGTCATCCTGTATGCTATTACAGTCAGTTAAAGACGACACCCTCCCATACACCACAGCATCATCAGCAAACCTCTGCATCCGTTTCATGCCCTTCAGCTGCTGTCTGGTTTTTGTACAAGTTGTAAATAACATTTCGTTTCCTATATTTTACTCCTTCTGATTTCTGAATTGAAAAGAGGAACTACCGTAGCCATAACAATATTGTTGCACTGCTGGTGGCGGAGCTGGCTGCACCGCCTGGCGACCTAGTGTAATAAGCCTGAAGGAACTGAGATACCAACAGCCGTATGTATAATAAAATATTTATTCTATCACAAACAGTTTCGGCATGCCACTATGCCATCTTCAGGTCCCTACATCGGAACATAACATCGAAAAGTATGGTATTCGTGGACTTCTGTCTATTAGTGGGAAACTACAACTACTGTTGTTCCCCACTAAGAGACAGAAGCCCACGAATCCAGTTTTAGTATCCCTACTTTTGGATATTATGTTCCGATGTAGCTGTTGTTGTTTCCCACTAAGAGACAGAAGTCTACGAATCCAGTTTTAGTATCCCTACTTTTGGATATTATGTTCCGATGTAGCTCTTGTTGTTTCCCACTAAGAGACAGAAGTCCACGAATCCAGTTTTAGTATCCCTACTTTTGGATATTGTGTTCCGATGTAGCTGTTGTTTCCCAGTAAGAGACAGAAGTCCACGAATCCAGTTTTAGTATCCCTACTTTTGGATACTGTGTTCCGATGTAGCTGTTGTTGTTTCCCACTAAGAGACAGAAGTCCACGAATCCAGTTTTAGTATCCCTACTTTTGGATATTATGTTCCGATGTAGCTGTTGTTGTTTCCCACTAAGAGACAGAAGTCCACGAATCCAGTTTTAGTATCCCTACTTTTGGATATTATGTTCCGATGTAGCTGTTGTTGTTTCCCACTAAGAGAAGTCCACGAATCCAGTTATAGTACCCCTACTTTTGGATATTATTTTGCGATGTAGGGACCTGAAGAGGGCATAGTGGAATGCCGAAACTGATTGTGATAGAATAAATATTTCATTATACATACGGCTATTGGTACCTCAGTTCCTTCAGACTCTTGACCAGCCGCTGTCCCGTTTCCACCACCAAGGATGGATTCAATAACGCACTAGGCAGCCAGGCTGTGGCAGCCAATGAAACAATGGTGGTAGACGGCAGGCCGCTCCAGGCACTGGCCAGCCAGGAATTGGTGGCTGCGGCAGTGGCAGCCATCAAGACGTGGCCGACTGCACGGCAGTGGCAGCCAGCTGGCTGCGGGCAGCCAGTGCCAACAGCGAGCCTCGCAGTGAACGCGTGTGGCTGCCGGCAACCTCCGCGCACTTGACCAAGCAGCCACACCTTGTCTACAAGTCGTCATGACGTTCGACACAGAGAAATTTATTCATGAAATTCAAAGACGAAGAGAAATCTGGGATGTGTCTTGTGAGCAATATAGTGATCATGATGTGAAGAGAAGGAGATGGGAAGAAATCGCAAATGTAATGTGTGAGGAGAACATGTCTGAAAATGAAAAGAATGAATTCGGTAAGTTATTTATTATGTATTACGTAGAAAAATTGCTTACAGCTACAATAAGGAAGAAGAGCGTTTCATTGTACACTTAATACACACTAATTCACATGGAAACAACAATAGTTACATACATAATATGTAATTACTACCCCAATGCAATTCTGTTTTGCCATTCCGGCGGATTTTCATTCGTAAAGTAATCCGCAAATAAATCTCTATATGCTGATGAACGGCCCCCTGCTGTTGCAGGACCTGGGGAAACTTCCAGTTCTGGAGGGACATACAGTGTGTCTTCCAATTTGTAGCCATATCTTTCTCGCACATAGTTATGTATAAACACAGCATGCTTTTATTATGGCAATTGCAAATTCTTCCCGAACATCCATTGGGCGATGAAAAATGCTCCATTTATTTGCCAGAATGCCAAACGATTATCGCATCTTCCACGTCGCTCGGCCGATTGGGTACAACTGGACGTCAGCTGGCTGCCAACGCTGGCTGCCACCAACTGGCTGCTCAATATTTTGGCTGTCGCAGCCTGGCTGCCTAGTGCGTTACCGGCCTTAGTGTAATAAAGGCCTAACAGTTAACGCACTGCATGCCCGACAGTGAATTGTGTGAGCCGAAATGGTGTGGTCTCGAGGACAGGTGTACCGTGGTCGGCAGCGCGCTGTTCTGAAGGGTCCACAGTCTGAAGCCGCGGCGTCCCTTCATTGGGTTCCAATCACTTCCGTAAATGGGCAGGGGGAGCGGCGGCTTTTACAAGTGGATGGGCCCTTCGCGTGTAATAACGGCCGCCACCACTCCCCACCGGGAACCCCGCCAATATCGCCGCCCGCCGCCTCTGGGATTATCCCGACACACGCCGCAGGTACGCCGGGGGGCCGTCTGCTTTTCATTCCACTATTATTGTTATCACCTCCCGACCAGGGGCGGCCGCATAATAGAGAGGCAGTGCGCCCCGCGGCCTTCCCGAGGAACGTAATTTCATTAAAGCCCGGGCAAAAGATGATCCGCGGCAGCTTCTGCCCTCTTACCACTCCCTCCAACTGCAGTTTCTTTATTAGTACCGACGCACGGTGGAGTATTTGTACCGAAATCGTGGCCAGAATAGGAGGAAGTTTAAGTTTGCTCAGCAACTGCACTAAGTATATTCCACAGGAACTGACAAACTGGTGGATACAACAACTCAGTTTTCAGGTACCCGGGACATATTCCTTGATTAAAAAGTTGAAGACAGGAGGTAACTTGTAGTTTGCGGCTGTATGCTGATGATGCTGTGTTGTATGGGAGGATGTCGTCTTTAATTGATTGTAATACCATATAGGGTGTGGTGTCGCACAAGTCTAAAGTGCGCGCCACCTACTTTCGCCGCGCGCCGCCATGCACGCACGGCGCGGCGTTCTTACGACTTCTGCTGCAACTCCGCTCGTGGCCACCACTGAACGACATCGTTCACTTGGGACTGAGATAGGAACCAGTTAACACTTCGGAATCAGTTAGGCACCAGTGAAGACTTGGCTATCGGATAGGCACTAGGCAGGCCTCTAGCTCAACTATGTATCAGCATTCTGCAGTACTGAGCTATGTAAAAGTTAAGTATTGTATAAATTCTGTGAAATATATATCTCGTTCTAATTTACTCTAGTGTTTCTAGTTTCTGCTGTCCCACTGGCTGCTCCCCTCCGTACCTGCACAAGCGTGCTACCTTTATTCCTGTGTCGGTCTTCCTAATCGGCCACCGACACCTACGACGGAAACGAGACACAAAAGCGGCGACGAGGCTGGGGCACAAAATAGGGTAACTTACACAAAATTGCTAGTTTGTGTGAAGAAGCCGGCCGCGGTGGCCGAGGTAACTGAGGCGCTTCAGTCACGGTCTGCACGGCCACTACTGTTGGGGGTTCGAATCCCCCCTCGGGCATGGATATTTGTGCCATCCTTAGCTGTAGCTAGTTCATAAGTAGTTTGTAAGTTTAGGGACTGATGACCCCGTAGTTAAGTCCCATAAGCTCTACAAACATTTGAACATTTGAATTGTGTGAAGAATGGCAGCCACCTCTGAATGTAGAAAAATGTACGGTGGTGCACACGAGCAGGATAAACAATCCCATATTGCATTTCATTCCATTCCATGATGGTGGTGGTGTCTGGTGCAGCAACAGTGTTGAATAATTAAATAATTCTCTCTCTGTTGCAATATTTTTTCATTCTCCAATTACGCGTTTCGCGCTGTTAGCGCATCGTCAGATTGGGCGGAGATGGACCCACAGAACTATCTATAGCTGTGGTGGAGGAAGCTTAACAATTTATGTTATCATCGGGGGCCATGGCAGCAGAGGAGTCGCTACCAGTTGTAAACGTGAACCTGCCGCGACAGCGACTCCTCTGCTGCCATGGGGCTCTGTGGCTCCATCTCCGCCCAATCTGACGCTGCGCTAACAGCGCGAAACGCGTAATTGGAGAATAAAAATATTGCAACAGAGACACAATTGTTTAATCCCATATTGTTCGAATACAGCATTAGTGGTGAGCGTCGTTCAAAAATCTAGGCGTAACATTGCAGAGCGATATGAAATGGAACGAACAAGTAAGGACAGTTGTGAGTAAGTTGGACAACCGACTTCGGTTTATTGGGAGAATTGTGGTAAGATATAATTCATCTGTAAAGGAGAGCACGTATAAAACGCTCGTACGATCACGTTTTGAGTATTTCTCAACTGTTTGGGACCCAAAGCAGATCAGTGTAAAGGAAGACATAGAAGCAGTCCAGCGGCGAGCAGCTAGATTCGTTACTGGTAGGTTCGACCAGGGTGGAAGTGTCACAGAAATGCTCCGGGAACTCAAATGGGAATCGCTGGAGGAAAGAGACGTACTTTTCGAGAAATTCTGTTGAGGAAATTTAGAGGGCCGGAATTTGAAACTGAGTGTCAAGATCATAAAGACAAGAGGAATTAGGGTTCGTACAGAGGCATATAGACATTCTTTTTTCCCCTCATTCTATTTGGCAGTGGAATAGGAAAGTGGTACAGTGGTACAGTGTTCCCTCCGCCGCGCATATTACGGTGGATTGCAGAGTGTATACGTAGATGTAGGCGAGGGAACTCATTATGTTTGGCGTTTCTAGGGCATTGATGTAATTCAGTGACGACGAGTGAAAATTTTTTCGACACTGGGATTCCAACCAGGGATTCCCACTTTGGACCAGCAGTTGCCTCAGGCACTTGCATATCATGAGCACGCCTCCTGTCGGTACCAAATCCTCACAAGTTGCAAAGTACAGAAGCAATATCCGTGTCGTCCATAGAAGAAATGAGTCCTGGCGTTAAAATTATAAACTTCGTCCTGCTGCTCACTACTTTGCTTCCCTCTCTGTGAGGGAGAATGTTGGGGAGTTTGTAGCCTGTTGGCTTTTACTCCTCTTTGTGCGTTATGGTGTGTGTGTGTGTGTCTTTTACTGTGTATTAATTGTCTGTGGATGGTGTTGGAGTTTCTGTTTGAGTGTCTAGTGCTTGCCCTGGGTGGGCATGGTGTTGGGTTTGTTGGGAAGGAGTGGGAATGAGGATGGGTGTCTGGGATTTTCCTCTTTGATCTAGGGATCAAAGATGGTCATGGGACGTTTGTGTTTATCACGGGAAATGTCATACCGACCTAAGGAGCGGATAAGTTCGTTTCCAGATCTGGAGGAACTCTCATAGAAAGCCCTTGCCAGATGTTGGAAACGATCTTTCAGGAGGGGAATTCCAGCAGCAACGTGCAGGTCGATCGTGGAAAAACCATATGGTAGGTGCAAGGCTCTTCTGAGGCAACGGTTTTGGAGCGTTTGGAGTCTATCCAGGTGTTTCCTGGCTGCGTACGCCCAGGCAGGGCAGGAGTACTCCATTTGGGGACGGATTAGGGATAGGTATGTGTTGATTCCAACGGAGGGGGATAAGGATGGGGTAGAGGTCGGACATTCTGGCGCAGACTTTCCTGTAGACCTCGTCCACATGGTTTTTCCATGTGAGACGTTGGTCCAGGGTTACTCCCAAATATTTGGCAGTTCTGCGCCAGGGGAGTTGGAAACCTTAGAGGTGAAGGAGAGGGGATGGTTTTTGAGGAGGACCGCGTTTTCCGATCTTTTTAGTGATCAGCATAGCCTGAGTCTTTTCAGCGTTGATGGTGATTCGCCAGCGACGGGACTATGTGTCTGTGTCATCTAGAGCCCTTTGTAGCCTATGTATGACCAGGCCCTTGTTCGCATTTCTTGTGAAAAAGGCTGTGTCGTCAGCGTATTGAGCTGTGTGCACCAGGGGGACAGTCGGGATATCTGCAGTGTACAGGCTGTACAAAACAGGGCCCAATACCGATCCCTGTGGCACCCCAGCACGAATACGCCTTTTGGTGGAGGTGGAAGTGTCTACTTTGACAGAGAAAGTCCTATTCGTAAGATAGCTGTGGATAATCTTTACTATACTTCCGGGGAATCCCTGTGTGTATAATTTGTAAATTAACCCCTTGTGCCATACTGAATCAAAGGCTTTTGCCACGTCCAATAGCACTATCCCGTAGTAGCCATTTCGACTGAAGGCTGATGTAGCAGCTTCAACTACTCTCATGATCTGTTGGGGGGCAGAATGTTTCTCCCGGAAACCGAACTGGAAATCCGGTAGAATGTGTTCTCTAGAGATGTGATCCTGTATGGGTACTAGCAGGAGGCGCTCATAGATCTTGCTGAGAGTTGGCAGGAGGCTAATTGGCCTGTAATGCTGCGGAAATAAGGGGTCTTTCCCTGGTTTGTGTATCGCGACCACTTCCGCAAGCTTTCAGCAAGCTGAAAACACGCGGGTACGAGTAATCTCGTTGAAGACGTCCGCGAGTAGTGCAATTGCCGATGGCGGGAGGTTTTTAACTAACAGGTTGCTGATCTTATCGTGACCGGGCGCCTTTTTGTTTGGAAGGTGTTTGATTATTTTTGCCACGTCTTCAGGGGCAAAAAGTGGGGGTTCATCCTCTGGGTCGTCCTCAGCGTTGAGGAAGACACACAGCTGACGTCTTACTGTAACTTCATGCTCGTCGTCCTCGTCTTGGGGATCTGCTGCCTGAAACTGCTAACTTCGTCCTAGAGGTCCCGAAAACCCAACAGGCACCGTTCCGGCCGCCGTGTCATCCTTCGTCCGGATGCTTAATGCAGGGGATGTGGTCAATGCCACACACCCCCAGCCGTTGCGCCAGTTTCCGTGACCGGAGCTGCTACTTCTCAGTCAAGCAGCTCTTCAGTTGGCCTAACAAAGGTTCAGCCAACTAGTGATGGGAACAATCGAATGAAAACAATCGATTCATTGGTTGTTGGAAAAAAATCGATTATTCGGTTGTAGTTTCTAGTATCGGTTGAATTATTCATTCATTCTTCTGAGTGGGACCAACCGAATGAAATAACCGATTCAGTCGGTTGGACTATTCATTCGTTCTTTTGAGTGAAACCAGTCGGTGGGATCAACCGAATGAAAAAATCGACGCAGTCGGTTGGACTACTTATTCCTCCTTTTGAGTGAAATCAGTCGATCGGAGCAACCGAATAAAAAAATCGACACAGTCGGTTGGACCACTCATTCCTTTCCTTTTGATTGAAACCAGTCGGTGGGATCAACCGAATGAAAAAATTGACGTAATCGGTTGGACTACTCATTCCTTCTTTTGAGTGAAATCAGTCGATCGGAACAACCGAATAAAAAAATCGACACAGTCGGTTGGACCACTCATTCCTTTTCTTTTGAGTTAAATCAGTCGATGGGACCAACTGAATGAAACACTTGACACAGTACGTTGGCCTCTTCATTAGTTTTTTTTGAGTGAAACCAGTCAGTGGGAGCAACCGAATGAAAGAGTCAGTCGGTCGTAGTTTTACTATGTTGAATTAATATTCGTTTTTCTTCTTCTTCTTCTTCTTTTTCGAAATAAAGTAGTCTGTGGGAACAACAGAATGAAAACATGCGACACTTTTGCAGTTTTGTACATTGACTGAATTACTCATTCGTTCTTTTCAAGTGAAAAGAGGCTGTGAGTTTTTCTGTCTGTTGAACCATGTAATCATTATCCCAACTGAAACGACTCATTAGTGTTTTAGCTTACAGAGCTATCCATTTACATGCAAATCAGATAACTACAGCAGTGCTACATTATACCGCCATGTAAAAGGAGTATGCCAAAGTTAAAATGCGTATTACAATGTTCATTTAATTATGTACTGAATGAAGTAACTTTTCGTTTTATAATACATAGTAACAGTGATTCATAATATGTTGTAGATTAAATTGTTCGAGTTGTCATCAACGTGTAACTAATTAGATGTCATATCACTGGAGCAGGCCTGCGATCACTTTAATTGCCCACCCCAGACTTCAAAATCGCCGATCATCTGGACTCGATCAGATTACTTTCGCAGACACCCACAATCTGTAGAAGATAAGTGACCGCTGACCAGGAAGTACCGTAGGGAGCGGGGACACGAGAGGGGGTGCTGCTTCGCTCGCATTTTCGCTGCTGACAGCGCCAGCAGGCGCGCGCCAAACTCCACACAACAGTGTCTGGCGGGCAGGGCGTGCCATCGCCGATTGTTGTCGGTGTCTTACTGTCTCAATAAAGAAGCATAGAAACTACAGGGTGTTCCAAAATGATCGCTACAAATTTAATTTCGCATACTGTATCTCCGAAGGGGAAACAGGTAGAAACGTCCGGTTTGCGGCTTATTGTTCATCCATATCTAAGCTACTAGTAGAACAGAGATACGTATTTTAACTTTGAGCATATTTGATAGATCCAAATTCGAAGATCACTAAAACATTAGGTATTGTAAAAAAAAACTTTTATTAAAGTATTTTGTATAAAAATATTTCTTATAAAATATTTTTGTGAATTCCATCTAATTTGAAGGAGTACGAGAAGACATACAACATTTATCAGTGCTGTAAATTTTCTTCAGCGCGTCTGTATTCGTCAACAGTGTTTGAAAACATTCATCTCAAGTTTCATAATTATTCACTCTTGTTACAGATATGTCTGTGGTTATCGTTAAAACGGTTTGGAGGTTTATTCCATCCTTCCGCCATGTACCATACAAAAACTTAGATGAACAGTGAACTGCCACTTGTTTTGAAAGTCAAGTGTGCAAAATTTCATCAAGATCGGATTAAATTCTATATTGGCATCGAAAATCTGGAATACCTTCTTTCATACATCAAACTAAAGTAGATGTAGACCGTGACCAGTCTCTTTCTTTGAAACTTAAGAGTGAAATATATCATTAAAATTCGAATACAAACGGAATTTGTCGAAGTTAGTAGGTAAAGTACCCTCCGCCATGCACCTATGAAATTTATTGTACACAGTTACCTTCGCCTTGTTTTAAAGGTCAAGATAAAAAATTTCATCAAGATCGCATCCAAATTGTGGTTTTTGTCGTAGTTAGTATGTAAAGTACCCTCCGCCAAGCACCGAATGAAATTTGATGTAGACAGTGACGTTCCTCTTGCTTTGAAAGTCAAGAGTGAAAAATTTCATCAAGATTGGAACAAAACTGCAGATTTGCATGCAATAGAAACACACACACGGACACACTGCTATATTTTTAAGATTTGTCTCTAAGAAAGTTTCATGCTGAATCATGGTTCATTTATACCCGACAAGGCAGAAGGAGTATGCAAATAAAGTCACACAAAGTCGATGAATTAATAAGAACATCCATATAACTGCAAAAACCTACAAAGACTTTTTCCAGTCGGTTGTATCGCATCAAGTGAAACCACTCAATGCCGAGAACATTCATATAAAGGACAGAGACTTGTTTCATTCGGTGCTCGCGCATCGACTGAAACCACTCAAACCCACTGAATGAGTGAAAACATTCATATAGCGGCTGCAACCGACAGAGACTGGATTCATTCGATTGTTCCGCATCGACTGAAACCACTCAAAAGCCGCCAGTGAGTGAAAACATTCATGCGGCCACAGAGACTATTTTCATTCGGTTGTTTCATTCGACTGAAAAAACCGACTGAACGAAAAAACAACCAATTGACCAATCGGTTGTTAAAAACAGTCGGTTGTCTCATCACTACAGCCAACACCGCCTAGAAGACAAGGCCTTACAACAAGCCGCGTCCACGTCACACCGAGAAGCCGCGAACGCTACTGACTGACTGGTTTTTTTTTTTTTTCCGTTCCTTTTTGCAGTTCTGTTATGCATCAGTGGACTAATTTTTTTTTAATTTTTTTTTTTATTTTGCATTTTTTTTTCTTTTCTCCCCAAGGTCAGGAAAAAATTACTACAAAAAAAAGGGAAAATAAATAAAGGGGCCTATGTGCCACCGCCACTTTTGCCCTAAGAATAAACAAAAAAAAAAAAAATAAAATAAAAATAAAATAAAATAAAATTAACTATACCTCTTCAGGCGTTGGCTCCTGTCTATACCTATCCCAAAACAAACTAACCTAGATACACTAAGTGATAGGAGGAAAACATAGGAATGGGAAGGAGTCATTTGCAATCATTTATTTATTTATTTGTATTGCTTTATTGAATTGTTCTATGTCTTGTTCTCTTTGTGCAGTTCTTCACCCGTCTTCAGTGGGGAACATCCAAACTCGTCTTCTCGATAATTTTTGTATAGGTTCCGTTTTCAGTTCTTTCAGGACTCATATCAACAAGAACATCACATTAGCTTCTCATAGTTTGAACGTTCCAGCTGGGAGGCGGATCGTGAAAGACGCTCCATAAAAAATTGGAAAAGTACTGTTGGTATTTGGGGTTACGAACGATAGCGCAATGGCGATCATTGAGGTACGTCCAGTAATCCAGTTCTGATTTCTCGTCTCGGTCGAAAAGGTAGCGGACGGTGTGTCCGCGTATCCAGTTCACAGCGTTAGTTTTCGTGGCCGGGTAATAAATCGTGTCCGGGAACAGCAGCGTCTGGAATGAGAGCTGCGCAGGTGTACGTCGGGTGACGAAAGCGAGAATGCGTTGTGCGAGTCTCCAGACGTCGGAGGAAGGACCACATTCGGACCGGTGGTTGTCGGTGTCATCCACCCCACAGTGAAGACATAGGGGTGTGTCAGCGAGTCGGATACGGTGCAGGCGAAAACGGTTAACTTGTTTACCGTTGACGGTGATATACCAGGCGGACTGGACGCTGGAATCAAGAAAAACTGCATGTACTGCTTTCCATGCACGACGCCATATGATTTGCGGAAACTTTTGTTCAATAGGATTGGGGGGCTGATGTAGTTGGAGGGTCTCATAGACAGTCTTTGCCCGTAATATTCGTGAAAGAGGTAAGGATTGGTAAATGTAGCTTAATTCCAAAAAGAACTGTCGGATGTAGTAAAAAGGGCCTGGAATGTCAGATAAATTGACTGGGGATGTTTTAGAGACGGGTGCATATTCTCGTAAAAGCAGTCCGGTCATGCCGGGCAGTGTCGCCATATTTTCAGTTGGGAACTAACAAACAGTGCCGTGACTTTTTGTGGGACGTGGAAGAGACCGACCCCACCACGATCCCGTGGGAGGGAAAGTGAGGCATATTGGACCTTGAATAATAGTCCAGTACAGATAAAGGATCCCATCGCCATCATCATGCGACGGGCAATGGATATCGGGATCGGGAACACTTGTGCCACATGGGGAATGCGAGAGGCGTGATAAACGTTCACGTAACGCGCACGTTGAATCACATCCAGGGATCTAAATCGGTGTTGAAAGAGGCTTCCCCGGATCGTTTGGAGCAGACGCCTGGCATTTAAGGTCGCCGAACGACGAAGATCTTTTGTAAAGTCAATGCCTAAGTAGCGGACGGTGGTGGCCACACTTAGGGGGGCAACGCATCTAGCAGATAGACCCTCTCCAATAAGCAGAACTTTCGATTTAGCAACGTTGAGAGAACTGCCTGATGCTTCGCCATATGTTGTTATCCATGTCAGAGCTGCGCGAACGTCTTCTTCACTGCGTAGGAAGAGCATGAGATCATCAGCGTATGCCACACAGCAGAAACGGTGTCCGTGCAAAGATATGCCCGTCAGACGTTGGCGAAGTCCTTGGAGCAGGGGTTCTAAGACAAATGCATACATAATTGTAGAAAGTGGACAACCTTGTCTAACAGACCGTGCAATCCTAAGAGGCGCAGTGAGGCGTCCATTATAGAGTACTCTGGAAGTTGCGCCACTCAAAAGGCGCTTTACTACACTCACTATTTGTGCCGGAAAGCCCATGTGTTGTAGGACCGTTACCAGAAAAGTGTGATCTACCCGATCGAATGCCTGACTGAAGTCAAGCGAAGCCAGTGCACCAGGCAGTTGTCGGAACTTGGCGAGCGCAATCATGTCCCTGTAACGGCAAAGGGCCGTTCGAACATTGTTGGCTCCACCCAGGGAAGTCTGGTCGTGGAATGTTACGTACGGTGCTGCCTTCTTGAGTCGAGTTGCTAACAAGCGGGTGAATATCTTTAAGTCACTATTGAGAAGAGTGATGGGCCGGTAGTCGCTGATCCGTGATCGCCCGTGAGGTTTAGGGACGGGAACAATAACACCGTCGAGGAAGGCGGGAGGGATCGTCGTTGCTGGGGACATCAGTTCACGGCAGATAGCTGTCCAAGTGGGTACCAACAGGTAGCTAAAACTCTTGTAAAATTCTAGGGGGAGGCCGTCAGGTCCTGGGGATTTATTGGCGGCTCCCGCCCTGATAGCGTCCAGGACTTCGTCAGTGGTCACGTCTTCTTCGAGTTCAGTCGCCACGTCTTCCGGAACAGTGTTAGTGATGAGTGCCGCAACCTCCTCGATTAAAGTTGGGTTTTGTGGAGCGGCCATGTACAACCGGGTGAAGTGAGAATGAAAAGCATGACCAATATCTTTTTGAGATGTATGTCGTCGGCCTTCCACATCGACAAGATCTTGTATAAGAGCTCGACGTCGATGACTGCGTTCTGCAAGTACATGGTACATAGACGGTGGTTCCTGAGGTATACGATCATTAGTACGGGACCTCACAATGACGCCTTCTAATCGTCGACGCGTGAGAAGGGTGATATGTGCTTTAGCACGATGCACGATCGTCTGTCGAGATGGAGAGAATGGCATCGAAGTGCACTCTCGTAGGATCGCGTAGTGAAAGTCTAAGGTGCTTGCTTGCCAGGCCTTGACATCTTTACCGTATCCCATCAATGCTTTTCGTAGTGCCGGTTTCGCGCAGGATAACCACCATGATAAAGTCGACGTGTAGGCGGGGCGACGGCGGCGGCAGAGGGCCCATGCGTCCTCTACTACGCATCGACAGTCAGGAGCAGTCAGGTGGGCAACGTTCAGTTTCCATGGACCGCGACTGTGCCACACTCGTTGTCGGGCGAGGACAACGTCGCAGATGTAGGCTTCATGATTGGAGAAGGCCATAGGCCATACTTCAGCATGTCGTGTGGCATCAGCGAGGGTGCGTGTAAGGTAAACGCGGTCGAGTCGACTGGACGAGTGTGCTGTGTAGTATGTGAACCCCGCGCGTGTTCCATAGAGTTTCGTCCATGAATCGATTAGTTGTAGTCGATCGATAATGGAAGACAGGGCTGCGCACGGAGAATGTGTGGGGAGTTGATCAGTGGGTCCTTGTGTGCAGTTGAAATCCCCGCCAAGCACCAGATCATCCAGTGGACCCACAAAAAGCGGCATTACCTCGTCAGCAAAGAAGACATGTCGTTCTCTACGTCTGTTGGAGCCTGACGGTGCGTATACGTTGATAACACGCACACCGAACAGAGTAAGGGCCATTCCCCTCGCATTAGGAAGGTACACAACATCTTCAGCAGGGAGCCCTTCGCGGAGGAGGATGGCAACTCCGCTACCATTGTCAGAGGCGTGAGAGATGTGCGCTTCGTAGCCGGTAGGAGCGTAGAAGGCAGAGACGAACACTTCTTGAAGAAGGGCAATGTCGACATCGGCAGCGTATATGGTGTCACGGAACATCGCCAGTTTGTGAGGAACTCTGATGGTAGCAAGATTCATCGTTGCAATGCGGTAATGTTGCGGACGTGCTCCTGCTGATGTCGATAGGGGTTCTGTTAAGATGTCCGGTGGGTGTGGGGCGTCAGAAGCCGCCACTGTGTCTGCAATCACTAGGCGCAAGTTTTGTCGGGCGCCACCGAGGGATTCGCCCCATCCGGCGGGCCAGAGTTCTGATCTGCCTCATCTTCGACATCGGCGCTGCAGGGGGCCGACACGAAATTCGAGTGATTCTCACTCCCTTCGAGTGGTAGGGGTGGTGATGCTGCCACAGTGTTATCCTGTGGGGGTGCCTCTACAGGGTCCACTGTTGTCGGTGGAGATAGAAGGCGATAGAAGGCGATTGGGACATCGGGTACGGCGTTTTCCGTGGTTGTGACGCTCGAAGAGAGAACACTGTCAGACATCCTGTCCTCTTCCTGTGGGGGGAGGTCATCGGAGGACGTTCGAATTCTCTTCTTCCGTCTCCTGGGCGACCGCTGTTTCCGAACGTGCTGCTCCGTGTCGGAGTGCGGGTGTCCGTCGTCAGATGTAGTGCCCGTCTGTATGAAAGCTGCGGTGGGCACCACTCTTGGGTCGAGGTCCATCGCTTCGGCCGCGCCGTCTTTCATGTACTGAAAGGTTGTCGGTCTCGTCTCAGGCATGGTAGAAGAGGATGCGGAAGTCTCTTCCACGCTGCAGTCCTCGGCGGGAAGCGTTGGCGGGAGAAAGGACGCATCCTCAAGTGTTGCTTCAGGTTTTCGCACGGCTGAGGCGTAGGAGTCTGATACAGGTGGTGCTGTTGCAGCTGGAACTGCCTCATCTGTCGGAATCCGGAGTAAACGGCGATGGAGACATTCGGAACGAACGTGGCCCTCTTGTCCACAGCCTGCACAAGTCCGCGGCTGTCCATCATACATGACGATGGCTCGCACACCACCAATCATTAGGTAGGATGGTACGTGTTTTGACAGTTCGATCTTGATCTGTCGTACGCCGTTTAATACTTGGTACGTCGTGAACGTCTGCCATTTTTCAGCCATGTGTCCCACAACCTTGCCGTAGGGGCGAAAGGCTTCAATGACGGCGTCTTGCGGTACCTCGAATGGAAGCTCAAACACACGAAGTGTTCGCAGTCCGAATCCTGCATGGTCCACCGTCACCTCCCCGATATGTCCGTCCGAGTGTTTGAATTTCAGTCCTTGTGCGTGTTGACGTACGACTTCAGCACATGCGGTCTCAGATGTCATTTTGATGTAAACGACACTGCCGGTGATCGAGAAGTGGATACCTATCACTTCTTGTGGGTTCAATCGTAGCTCATCACGAATAAATTGTTCAATTTCGTAAGCGCGTGGTCGTGGATGTTCTGCTTGGAATGTAACTTTCAGGGTCGCTCGGCGGTAAGAGTGCGCCATAACGTACACAGTTACTGGACTCGAGACAAATACAAATACCGCGACGCGGAAGTAAACAACACCGGCGGCGGGGCAGTACCCTGCGCGCGGAGCAGGTCCGCACGCGCCTACGGACGAAAGCCAACTGTCTGGTCGTTGCGGCACAGCCCACCGCCTGCTAATCAGCTAGCGTTCGCGGCCTCTCGGTATGACGTGGGAACGGCCTGTTGTGAGGCCTTGTCTTCTAGACGGTGTTGGCTGAGTACATCCCAATAGTGCTCGGCACACCCGGACAATGACCCATCAAAGTACTAGCAACGCCCGACAGCGCTTAACTTCGGTAATCTAGCGGTAACCAGTGTATCTAGTACGGCATGATGCGGACGATCGCCCCCCCCCCCATCCAATATTCTTGACTCCCTTGCAGTTAATTTGAAAATTAACTTTATAGCTTGAAACGTTTCAAATATTGAAATGTTTGGAAATCTAAGGAACTAGACTGGTGACGTTATCGATTGCTAGACTTAAGAACTTCTTAAAGTAAATGCCACACACATGTCCGAGGGAGGAGTAGAACATCCGATGGGAGCCCACTAGGCCATTCCCGCGCGGCGTTAAAAGTTTAAAACTGTGTATGAAAATCAATTACTATTCGTTATTCTCGCTAAAGCTAAGAAATGATTTGACCGATTTAAATTTTATTTTTGTCCACTTTAATCCAGTGGTGATTCAGATTTTTTAAAAATAGTGAAAACCCAAAGCATTAGCTGAAAATAATTGAAAAAAATCGAAATTGGTAATTTTGTAAGAGCGTTGCCACTTCGTATTAGATACGCATTTTGTGAGCTGCAATACCGTTCATCCAATTGCAATAAAATTTGAACACTTTATTTTTCCTTCAAAACATGAGAAACGGAACAGTCTATATTAGATTTCGTGCTGTGCATCACGGAGAGTACCTCACTCTTGCCTTCAACAGCATTTGTCTGATCACCATGAAATTTGGCAGATTTGTCATTTTGGAATAAAAATAAGACATTTCAGCTTGGCAGGCGATAAGAAATATTTATTTTATAAAACCCACATTCTGATTTTGTTCCCATGATGGAACATCATCAATGCAGATTGCAAGTCATGATGACTCATGTACTCTGCATAAAACATTTGATGGCCAGACTAATAAAATAACTAAACCGGTCTTTCTAGTACACGTCTCAAGTTGAGCTCATTTTATACTTGTGACGTTTACCACAATATATTTTATGCAGAGTACACGAGACATCATGAATTGCGATCTGCACTAATGATGTTCCATCATGGCAACGCAATCGATATGTGAAATTTTGTAAAATAAATATTTCATATCACCTGCCAAGCTGAAACGTCTAATTTTTATTGCAATATAGTGATGGGCTGGTACAATCTCCATAATGGAATCAAATTACAAAGTGTAATTTTTCTTATATAGGAGAGGAAGGAACAGAGAGGAGGACAGGAGGAGATTCACAGGGAGTGGGGAAGTTAATGAGAGGGGTCGGGGACTAGATGGATGGATAGAGGACGGAAGAAGGGAAGGAGGAGGAGGAAGAAGAGGGGAAGGAAGTGGTGGCGGAGGAGGAGGACGAAGAGGTAGTGTTGCATGAGGAGGAAGCGGTAGATCAATTCAAACGTTTGTAAATCTACAGTGGTGTATACATTGCAGCGGTTCAAGCAAACCAGTGCCAATGCAAGTGTTTCGCGATCTGGAAGACCCCGTGTAACATCATACAGGGAAGATCAGTTCATATGTGTGCAGAGTAAACGTCATAGGACTCGTACGGCACCTGAAATTCGCGAGGAAATCAATGATGTGAGAACTGCTCAAATCTCTGTTTCTACAGTGGTACGCCGTCCTCGTGAACGAGGTTTGAAGCAGTGCATAGCGGCCAAAAAAAAAAAAAAAAAAAAAATAAAATAAAATAAAATAAAAAAAAAAAAATAAAAAAAAACTTTGTTACGGACACAAAACAAGGTGAAAATGATGCAATGGGCACAGCAACATAAAACCTGGAGCGTGCAGCAATGCTCTAACGTGTTATTCACGGATGAATCGAAGTTTGAAGTTTTTGGAAGCCATCGTCGAATGTTTGTTCGTCGGTTTCGTGGAGAACGTATGAACAGTCAGTGTGTGTGACACCTACGGTAAAGCATGATTTAAGGTCGGTTATAGTTCGGGGATTTTTGCGGGTGATAAAGTCGGTGATTTCGTGGCGATTAATGGGAACATTAAAGAAAGAATGTCACCGGATACTGATCAGCAGTTGCAGTTACATCTGGCTACAGGCTTATTTCTCGTGGGTTTGTTCTGCACTAGGACAGTTACCAAATATTCTTCTAAGTTGCGTAGGACGTATATCAATATAAAAGAGAAATTTGTGGAACTGAAAAATATGATTTTGCCGAGTCAGTCACCAGACTTAAATCCCATTGAACTGTTATAGGATGAACTTGACAGGTAGGTTCGAAAACTGGGGCCGACTAATGTTGAACAGCTATGGAATAATTTACAGAGCTGTTGGACTGCAATATCTGCACAAACACTACAAAATCTTCTTTCCAGAATTCCAAGAGTTTGTGCAGCTGTTCGGAGGGCAAAAGGTGGATACTTTGACGAGGCTAAAATATAAACCATATTGTACTTTTTTATATATAACATGTAGTTTTGTTGGTCTATTTAGTTTATACTATGTGTTTGTACATTAAAATTAAGTATCTAGTTTTCTGTATAGGTGACCGATGGTGCTCATCAATTTCTATTGGCCCACTATAGGTTACGGTAGTAACACTAAATGTGGGCCTTTGCGATCGTCTTTTGACAGCTCGAAATTAAAATTAAAATACCGGCTTAACCATTCATCTGACACGAAAATGGAATAACCGAATTTGTAGAGGAGAAAATTTTCTGCAACTTTGCTATGTTATGTTTTTTTTCATATCTCGTAGCGTTTCAAACATATTTGCAAAAATAACGTCGATTTTGGAATGTATCTCTATCCGTAACAAATTCCCTGTTTAAGACGAACCGTTGAACCGATCAGCACCAAATTTTACAGACATGATTGCTAGCCGCCAAAGACCAGAACCTCCCATTTTCAAATTTTTCGGACAAAAAATACGGTAGTAATACCAAAAATAAGCCCTTTCGATTTGACGATGTCTGTCTGGCTGTAACTGGTTCCCACTTTTTAGGTAGAACCGTTCAACCGATCGGCACCAAATTTTACAGACTTAACTGTTGGCTACCAGAGACCAGAACCTCGCTTTTTCAAATATTTCGGACGAGAAATACGTTAGTGATACCAAAAAAAAATCCGTTTGTAATGTAATTTTAATTGCAAATAAACCGTTCATCTGACGCGAAAATTGAATAACCGCATTTGTAGAGGAGAAAATTCTCTACACCTTTGTTCCCCTTTTTTTTCATATCTCGTATCGTTTGAGAGATATTTACAAAAATAACGAAGTTTTGACACCCTCCATTGAATCAATGAAACCCAGCCGTTCGCAGATGTCATGTGACATTGCTCGCCCAGAACTCTCTCTGGCATACGCCATCTTGCGTTGCGTCTTTGATGATTTTCTTATTGTAATTTACACATTGTCATTTCAAAGCAATGGCGCACTGAATAATCATCAAAAACACGTCGTTCTTCGTACGATATATGAGAATCTAGTATCTACAAATGCCATATTAGCATCAGTTAACAACAGCCATCAATAGTATGAGATTAAAGTACATAACTTCTGATTGTTAGCTGTAGCGTAGTGGGCAATGCGTTGGACTGTGACGCTGAAAGTCAGTGGTTCGGAACCCGCCACTAAATAAATATTTTTTTCTTAAACGGGTTCCAGACACTCGTATTAACTGATTTTTTGTTATTTAGATTATTATTTTGGTCCAAAATGCGTGCAGCAACTTATAAAAGTACAAATCTAAAGTGGGCCATAAAACACGTCAGTGCGATTTTTTTTTTATTTTTATTTTTTTTTATTTATTTTTTTTTTTTTTTTTATTTCGCGACTGCGAAACATTCCCGGGTTCGCTACTCTAATTTTGGCCGGGATTGCGGTACAAACGCTTCCACCACGAGGCGTGACTGTCGCTCCGCGCCAGAAAGCGTCGTATTTTTACGAAGTTTTGGCGGGCCCTAAAACAAAATACGATAGCCGGAGGAAATGGCGGTTCCGACGGGAGACGTGTCTGGAGGAAGCGGCGACGGGGCCGCGACGCAGAAACGGCCACCTGGGCACGGGGGGGGGGGGGGGGGGGGAGGGCGAAAATTAGTTTGGCGCGGGAAAACAAACAGCCCCGTCCGAGGAGCGCACCTCCGGGGGAGGGAAGGGGTGAGGTGATATATAAGGGCTGTGACTCCGAAGGGCGAAAGCTTTTCGGCGTCGACGTCTCCTGAAGATGCCGGAGCGCGAAGCCTTCGAGGTAACGAAGCTGAGGGGCGGGGGGATAAAAAAAAAGGGAGGAAAAAGCCGTTTAGCGACTGCCTTGTGCCTCCATCCGGTAAGTTTTCCCATCCGCCGCGGCGCGCTTATGAGCCCGGGTTCCCTCCGCCTGGAAAATTGGGTCGCCGTGCAAGAGCCGGCCTAACTTTTCCGCTCCGACGGCCACCGAAAAAGCAGGCGAGACCTGCTTGCAGTCGACCTCCTCCCTCCTCCCCTCCGTCCCTCTTCTGACGCCGTAATTTCGTTCCGGCACGGCGAGATTCGATAAGCGCGTGATGTTCGATTACCTCGCACCTCTCCTGCAGGTCGAGAATTAGTCCGCGGGGCTTCCCCGCGCCAGTTCAAAACGGAGGTGACGGCGGCACTGGCCCTGCTGATGGAGTCGCATAGTAGAGTTGGGCAACACGATTCTTTTTTAGGAATCGATTCTTGCGATTCCATCCCACGTTGTGAATCGATTCCTACGATTCGTTCACGATTCTTTCACGATGCCTTATTCTGCATTGGCGCGATTCTTACTTCTACCGTGTGTTAACTGTAAGATGGAAGAGCTCTCCGTAGCCCTGAATCGGTACAAGTCGGTAGACAGTCTTTGTTTCGAGGCTGCAGCCAACATTACTGACTGAAAGTGCTGTGAGAGGCAAAAATAGACGTCTGCTTTCTTATTGTTTGCATAACAGTGTTCTGAGTGTTCCCTTTTGTGTAACACAGAACTTAAGTGAGTGATTCCTGTAGTTGGTATCGTTATCAACCATTCTCGTGAGTATGCTGTTTTGTTTCATTTACGGCCAGCATTTAAAGCGATGTGCGCCACCTGTACTTTCGCGAAGGCATGCCGCATAGTTTGTGGTGTCATCACTGCAGGACGTAGGCGTGGCTTGTCTCCCCGCTCGCCTCTCTCCCCGCGGCTGCCAAGGAGTGAGGCAGTTCTTGCTTCCTCTGCTCCCCGCTACCCCTTCACAACTCTGCCATCTAAAGTTTACACACTGCACATCTTGCTCATAGATGACAATCATGTCTGTGTCGTGGATGTTGGAATCTTAACCTTTGCATCTGTTCCTACGATTCGTTCACGATTCTTTCTGGTCTGCGACGGCACGATTCTTACAAAATGACGAAAAGGTGACAGTATGGGTATCGGATTTTATTAAATATTTATGGTGCGTGAAGTTCAGTCTTAAAATAATAATGAGGCAAAGCCATTCGAGTCCGCTCTCAAAAATTCTCGAGAAAATAGTCTGAAGTTTTGCGAGCGGTTATAAATACATATTAGACTACCAACTATTTCTGCTGCCATCATAACTCACTTAGTAGCATTGTAGGTTTAGTGAACGTAAGTCACTTATTTCGAATCCTGCTGTAACCTTATAAATTTTTTTTCGTTCTGTTTGAATACTTCGGCCATTTAAATATAAATTTAATTAAATCTATGGTAATTAACAGATATCTAATCATTATAAAATACTTATGTAAAATCAATTAGTTTAAGGAAACACGAAATAAACATTAAAAATAAAAATCCGTCTCTAAATAATTAAATTTCTTTCGAGTTGCAAGAAATTCACGTTTATTAAAATGTTTCTTTTTCGTAAAATCGGTTTCATTCAGGAAAGCTGATAACGTAAAAACCAAAATGGTAAAAAAGATTTTTGAGATGGCTTTAAATACATTTAAAATCGTGTTTTTAAATAAAAAGAATATTTTTGTAAAATTGAGTTTTTGCAAAAACTACAACTACTTAGATGAACTCGAAAAGCTTAAACCTCTCTAAACACAAAATATAATCCAAATCGTTACAGCCATTTCCGGGATACGCGAAATATAAATGTGTAAGGATTGCTCGTTTAAATACATAATATGTAAACTGTATAAAAGACGTATATTCGTATGTATTGGCAGCTGTGTATTTCGCTGCCTTTTGTTTCTGTCATCTGTAATTCGTGAATAGGCTAATAATTAACAGATCACGATCTTCGTTCTTTGCTTCCTTTGTTCACACGCTCTCTGGCTTTCGTAATTATTCGGTACGATTCGCCACTTTCTTTCGAATCATGAATCGTTGGATTTTGGAATCGTCACGAGACAGGCGATTCTTTTGAACGACGATTCGTCCGGATCACGATTCGATTCTTACGATTCTTTATTTGTATTCGTTTAAATGAACGACTCATTGACGAATCGCCACAACTCTTTCGCATAGTGTAGATGCAGTAACCGTGAAGGGAGGGGGGGGGGAGTGGGACGTGTTTCCCCTCACACTACAGCCACAGTGTAACATATACAGTCACGACACTTCCAATGATTTCTGTTATACTCTACAACAGTGTTCCAAGCGAGTGGCGAGGTACATTTCTGAACACGATATCGGATGAGTGTGAACGGTATCGTTTAAATTGATTTTAACATACTTTTTCCAACGAGGAAGGTATGTAGTGCCTTAAAACTAGGCAATAATATTAGGCGGATAGTTTTTGAGACACAGATACACTACTGGCCATTAAAATTGATACACTAATTGGAAATGCAGATTCATTGGACAAATATATTATACCAGAACCGACATGTGATTACATTTTCACGCAATTTGGGTGCATAGATCCTGAGAAATCAGTACCCAGAACAACCACCTCTGGCCGCAATAACGCCCTTGATACACCCGGGCATTGAGTCAAACAGAGCTTGGATGGCGTGTACAGGTGCAGATGCCCATGCAGCTTCAACAGGATACCACAGTTCATCAAGAGTGGTGACTGGCGTATTGTGACGAGCCAGTTGCTTGGCCACCATTGGCCAGACGATTTCAATTGGTGAGAGATCTGGAGAATGAGCTGGCCAGGGCAGCAGTCGAACATTGCCCGTATTCAGAAAAGCCCGCACAGGACCTGCAACATGCGGTCCTGCAATATCCTGCTGAAATGTAGGGTTTCGAAGAGATCGAATGAAGGGTGGAGCCACGGGTTGTAACACATCTGAAATGTAACGGCCACTGTCCAAAGTGACCGAGACGTGTAACCAGTAGCACCCCACACCATCACAGCTAGTAATACGGCAGTATGGCGATGACGAATACACGCTTCCAATGTGCTTTCACCGCGATGTCGCCAAACACGGATGCGACCAGCATGCTGCTGTAAACAGAACCTGGATTCATCCAAAAAAAATGTCTTGCCATTCGTGCAACCAGGTTCGTCGTCGCGTACATCATCGCAGGCTCTCCTGTCTGTGTTGCAGCGTCAAGGGTAACCGCAGCTATGGTCTCCGAGCTGATAGTCCATGCTGCTACAAACTTTGTCGAGCTCTTCGTGCAGATGGTTGTTGTCTTGCAAACGTCCCCATCTGTTGACTCAGGGATCGAGACGTGGCTGCACTTTCCGTTACAGCCATGTCATCTCGACTGCTAGTGATACGAGGACGTTGGGATTCAATTCAATGTTCAATTGTTTGTTAAGCTTATGGGACTTAACTACGGGGTCATCAGTCCCTAAACTTACAAACTACTTATGAACTAGCTAATCCTAAGGACGGCACAAATATCCATGCCCGAGGGAGGATTCGAACCCCCGACCGTAGTGGCCGTGCTGACCGTGACTGGAGCGCCTCAGTCACCTCGGCCACCGCGGCCGGCGTTGGGATTCAGCACAGCGTTCCGTATTGTCCTCCTGAACCCTCCAATTCCATATTCTGCTAACAGTCATTGGATCGAGACCATCGCGAGCAGCAATGTTGCGATACGATAAACTGCTATCACGATAGGCTACAATCCGAAACGTGATGGTACGCATTTCTCCTCCTTACACGAGGCTTCAATACAATGTTTCACCAGTTAACGCCAGTCAACTGCTGTTTCAGAAATCGGTTGAAAACTTTTCTCATGTCAGCACGTTGTTAGTGTTGCCACCAGCGCCAACCTTGTGTGAATGAGTTATTTGCATAACTCAGCATCTTGTTCATGTCGGTTAAATTTCGCGTCTGTAGCGCGTCATCTTCGTGGTGTAGCAATTTTAATCGCCAGGAATGTATGTTCTCCTATCTTCTTCGGCCTTCGAAGCGGCGTTATCCAATGCGACCTTACCTGATGTCTAAAGGTATGACCGCACTGAGCGGAACTGCACTGCAGCGGAGCGGCGCGGCACGACGCGGCCAAATATTCTTTACATGGAATTGAATGGGGCAGCACGCACTACGCGGCTGCGGGACTGCGCAGCGCTGCACTGCGCGCCAAAGTTGATCAACTGGCCGACTCTGCCGCGCCGTGTCGCGTTGCGTAGTTCCGCTGCCGCTAGTGCGGTCTAGGAAGCGTCGCGGCACTGCACGTCATTCGCGTCCTAACTCTGTTGCGAGCAAAATTAAATTTGTTTACAACAATGGCATTAGACGAGGAAAAGTTAATTGTATGTGTAAGTGAATACCCAGAGTTATATGACCTTCAAAATGAACATTATATGAATAGCACAAGAAAAAGCAACATTTGGAAAGAAATTGCCAAGGAATTGGGAGTACAGGGTAAGTGAATTTCATATTTTTTTATGTTGGTGCAAGACATTTATTTTTGGTCAAACATTACGTACAATTAACGACAAGTTATTTTAATTTTGTGAAAGTGACAAATAGGTACTTATTTATGACTACACATGTGTTATAACATTTTTTTTACTATTCGTTGTCTCTTCGACGACATCCCCTGTTAACCATGTTGTTTTGACAGACCAAACTACCTTGAGGGGAATTGAAATAATCTTTGAAAGTATCCCGTATCTGAATAGCATTATTTACGAAGTTGCCTCCTATATGTGGAAGGTCTCGTAATTGTATCTCGTCAGTCTCTTCGGTATCCAACATCACCGTATCATGTCTGAGAAAATTGTGCAAGACACAAGTGGCAAGAATCACGTTGTCTACGTGTTCTGGACTCAGACAGATCTTGCGATAATAAATCCTAAATTTTTGACACAATATTCCAAAAGCATTTTCTGAAACTCTTCGAGCTCTATTATGTCTATAACAGTATACTTTTTTCAGTGGGTCGTCTAATTGTACAGCAGGGTAAGGTCTCATTAAATAGGTTTTTAATGGAAATGCTTCGTCCCCAACAATCACGTGAGGCACCCGAACTCTCATTCCTGGTAATTCTTTTGGGCCTGGTACATTCAAAGTATTTGTTTCTAGTTTTGCTGCTAAATCGGACCGTGAAAAAATCCCTGCATCGCTATTCTTTCCGATGTCACCAACGTTTACATATATAAATTTATAATCTGCATCTACTAAGGCAAGTAACACTATAGAGAAAAACTTCTTGTAATTAAAATATAGCGAGCCACTTTTTGGCGGTGAGAAAATTTGTATGTGCTTTCCATCTAGCGCACCAATACAGTTGGGATAATGCCATTTTTCAGAAAATTCTTTTTCAATCTTCTTCCATTTTTCTTCATCTGGTATGGGCATTACTGTCTTGGATAACACTTCCCACAATGCTGCGCATGTAGTGTGTACGATTTCTTGTACGGTTGTATATCCCAGACGAAAAGATTCTGCTATAGTCTTGAATTTATCTCCAGTAGCAAGAAATCTAAAACAAATAAAATAACATTTTTATTTGCAGATATTCACTGCAAGGAGAAATGGAAAACTTTGAGGGACGGCTATCATAGAAGTATAAAGAAACGTAAATGCAAGAGTGGAGATGGTGCTACCAAAAGTAAAAAATGGAAATACGAGAGTCAAATGGAGTTCTTACGGCCGTATCTTCAGGAGAGAGCTACAAAGACTAACATCGAAAACGCTGAGTCAGCTTTTAGTGACGATGAAACTACTAACGACAAGTCTGTTCCAGATGCATTGGCAGTATCTCCTGAGCCAGTAGACTCACCGTTATCTTCCTCATCGGCAACATCACAAATGTTAAAAAATATTACAGCGAGGAAAAAGAACCGAACGCATCAGCTATCAGTAGCCAGTGTTCTACAGAATTATTTGAATTCACGGCCATCTACAAGTACACCGTCAACAACGGAAAGTGGAGACCCTATATATTCCTTTTTCAGAGCTATGGCTGACTCTGTCAAAGCCTTGTCTCCAGATCTACAACTAAAAGCAAAAATAAAAATTTATACTATAGTATCAGATTTAGAATACGAGAATCTACTTAGGAACTCTACAGGACAAGCCAAACCAGTAACAAAGGAAACAGCTCCACCTACATCTTATGATTTAAATAATCAATTTGCCGAATCAGTTCCATCTACATCTGACTTAAATAAGCAGTTCCTCAAAACGCAGACTACATCAGGACCTCAGAATATTCAGATCCAGAAAGTTCCGACTGCTTCTACTACTGTTCAACAGAATACTTCTAATACAGCCAACTGTGACTATCCCAGGGGAATGAACAACGACTCGCAAAGCATTCATGAGAGAAATCCCAGCAAACAAATCACATATATCATAACTTCAGATGGCTTTCTACAGCCACAAAATGTTACATATGATTAAAAAAGCCTGTATTTATGGAAGTATGTCATAAATAAAAAAAAATACTTACCTAATAGTCACCATGAGTTTTTCTTCTACGCCTATCGCTTTTCGGAATAGTGTATCTGCTTTTGCTATATGGGGCTCCATAGTTTGTACTAACACGCTGAATTTTTCTTGAGACATTCTAAAGTACGTATGAAATCTCTTTGGAGCCTTTTTAAGCCGTGGCAAAAGTGTGTGATATTCTCCTTCTTCGCATCGCGAATCCGAAATGTTATGCAGCCATATTCTTCGCCTTTTTGTTGACTGCTTTTGCTTCAACCTTTCTTCTTCCTCACATAACAAAGAAATTATTACTACATCCATTTCACTGTCGTCCATTGTACTCGGAAGTTGCCCAACGACTGGCATACAAAATTTGCCGCGTGCTGTCGCGCCGTTGCAGTTCAGATGCGGTATACCAAACAGAGCCGCGTCGTGCCGCGCCGCTCCGCTGCAGTGCAGTTCCGCTCAGTGCGGTCATACCTTAAGACTATACAGTAAACGTCGCGAGTCCGTCCTTAAACAAACAATTGCGCTTCGAAGGACGAATACGATACGTGAACTTAACTGTGTCTTAAAAGTTATTCGCTTAAATGAATTCGTCTTTTTAAGCCCAAAATATTATGCTTAAATTTAACATAGGGTTCCAATAAAAAACTAAAGATTGCTTAATATATCTGTAATAAAAAAAAGCACAAACATGAAATGTTATGTATTCAAGTACCCCCTGTCCCTGCAATTCACTGTCCAAACAGCATCTTTGTATCTATTACGGTTGGGGTGATATGACAGCCGCATCACCCTGAATATACAGTGTGGTCCATTGATAGTGATCGGGTCAAATATCTCACGAAATAAGCATCAAACGAGAAAACTTCAAAGAACGAAACTTTTCTAGCTTGAAGGGGGAAAAAAGATGGCGCTATGGTTGGCCCGCTAGATGGCGCTGCCATAGGTCAAATGGATATCAACTGCATTTTTTAAAATAGGTACCCCATTTTTATTATATATTCGTCTAGTTCGTAAATAAATATGATTGTGTTATTTAGAACACTTATTTTGCTTTATGATAGATGGTCTGTAATAGTCATAAACGTATAAATACTTGATATCGCGTAACATTTCGCCAGTGCGGACGGTATTTTCTTCGTGATACGTTACTCGTGTTACAATTGGCCGTTTACCAACCGCAGAAAAAGTCGATATGATCTTTATATATGGCTATTGTGATCAAAATGCCCAATGGGCCAGTGCTATGTATGTTGATCGTCATCCTGGAAGACATCATCCAAGTGTCCGGACCTTTCGTCGGATAGTTTCGTTATTTAAAGAGACAGGAAGTGTTCAGCCACAAGTGAAACGTCAACCACGACCTGCAACAAATGATGATGCCCAAGTAAGTGTTTTAGCTGCAATTGCGGCTAATCCGCACATCAGACAAATTGAGAGAAAATCGTGAATCTCAAAAACGTCGGTTTTGAGAATTCTACATCAACAAAAATTTCACCCGTACCATATTTCTATGCACCAGGATTTTGCCACTGGGCACAAACTAAATTACGGGACGATAACAGATTTTTTTTCACGCATACTGTTTACTGACGAAGTGTCATTCCCAAACATAGGTAACGTAAGCCGGCATAATATGCACTATTGGGCAACGGAAAATCTACGATGACTGCGACAAGTAGAACATCAACGATCTTGGCGGGTTAATCTATGGTGCGACATTATTAGAGGAAGGATAATTGGCCCTCATTTTATCGAGGGCAATCTAAAAGGTGCAATGTATGCTGATTTCTTACGTAATGTTCTACCGATCTTACTACAAGATGTTTCACTGCATGACAGAATGGCGATGAACTTTCAACATGATGGATGTCCGGAACATGGCTCGCGTGCAGTTGAAGTGGTCCTAAATGGTATATTTAACGACAGGTGGATTGATCGTAGAAGCACCATACCATGGCCCGCACGTTCACGTGATCTTACATCCGCGGATTTCTGTCTGTAGGGAAAACTGAAGGATGTTTGTTATCGTGATTCACCAACATCGCCAGAAAACACGCGTCAGCGCATTGTCAATGCATGTGAGAACATTACTGAAGGTGAACTACTCTCTGTTTCTTCGTTACGCGTATTGCCAAATGCATTGAAGTTGAAGGACATCATTTTGAGCATTTATTGAAGTCATGAGGTAACTATAGGTAACCACGCAGTAACAGCATGCGTTCTCATAACGTATGATAATTTAACAAAAGTACATGTATCACACTTGAACAACCGAAATAAAGTCGAAACGTACCTACGTTCTGCGTTTTAATTAAGAAAACCTAACTGTTACCCACTGTTCGTCTAAAATTATGAGCAATATATTTGTGAATATTACAGCGCCAGCTATCGATGGACCACCCTGTATAATCAGTTTGATCCGTAGGGACTTTCATAGTGCACGAAGGGATTTTTGACATGTCATCTAACGATGTGGCAACACTGTTGTGGATGTGACGAGCTACACGAGTTGTACAGTCTCCTGGTTGTCAGGTAGCTTGTGACATGATTTACGAATCCACGTGTAAATGGGGCCTAGCCGGGTGCTAGCTCCGCGCTTCATTTACTACAAAGGTCAACTTCGCTTCTCAGTTTCTCGGAATGTAATTGACGTATTATGATGCAACCTTCGCCAGTCTACTTGTGATATTTAGTGCTACTGATTTCATAACCAATATTACGGCGTTTCATATTAAAAACATCTGTTTGTGTTGAAATTTTATTTATTTGTTAATTATTATTTAATTTTTACGTTTTAAAATGTCGCTTGGTATTGAGTTTCATAGCTCCCTACTGTACTTTAACATCTGTGAAAGTCGTTTATCAATATTTATTTCTCCACATATATAAGTGGAACACAGTGTATATGTAACTAGCTGAAAACCCGGCGTTGCCCGGGTAATTATTTATTTATTCCTGCCATTTTTCAGGTATATATTTATTTCTATAAAGACTGTATGTCTGTAAAATCTCTTGAGAATACAATTAGTAGTAAAGAAGTAAAACTTGGTGCGTGATGAGGCGGTTTTCCATGAACGTTACTGTTTATGTTGTCATATGTCATGAACTACGCGTTGTACTGTGATACAGTTTAGAAGGTTCACTCAACAATATGCGTGTATACTGCCTGTACAATTTCCGGCGGCTACAATTTGTAGTATAGATATTATAAATTGTAACGTCCTATGGAAAGCCATAGTTTCAGTCCATGAACAGCGGAACATTACGTTTTATATGCTCATAACGTATGAACTACAAGTCGTATTGTGATACAATTTAAAAGTTACATTCAACTATATGTGTGTATACTGTCTGTAAAATTTCCTGTCGCTACAATTTGTAGTGTTCAAATCATAAATTGTAAAGTCATACCGAGAGCCGTAGTTTTAGTCCATAAACAGCGGATAAGTATTAAGCGAGAAACTTTTTTCCTTTCATCATTTTACTGTCGTTGCCAGCGAGAAAATTTTTTAATAAAGGTTTGAAATTATGTTTAAAGTTTGTTGCGAGTCGCTAAGTACTGTCATACTCATACAGTGTATTTCGAAAGTCTCGCCGCATTATATGGCATTTTTTGCGATTTCTATTGGTTATGACGTAATATCATTTGAACCATGTGCCGTATGTTATTCTTAACCATGCAGCTATTGTTACCTCTCGGTAAGGAATGTGTGTACCAAATTTGGTTGAAATCGGTCCAGTGGATTTGGAGAAAATGAGCAGCAGGGTCGCAAAATGCAGAAGTTTCTCGCGCATCTCATTGTTTATGACGTCATATCTCGTGAACTATATATCGTATGTGATTCTTACACTTACGGCGACCGTCCTCATGGATTGAAGCTTACGTGTACAAAATTTCATAAAGATTGGAAACAAAACTGTAGATTTGTATGCAACACGTACAAACATACAGACACTGTGCTTTATATATTAGATGCCAGCTGAAGTCGGAAAAAATTGTTTAATGATATTTACGACTGTAATTTTTCAGAATGATTTAATATTATTTGTTGTCATTTCAGGTGCAATACTGCGATATAATTGCAATATTAAATTTAAAACAGTAGGTCGCAATATATTGAATAGGTAAGCGGTTTCGGCACACGAAGACCATCTTCAGAGAGACTGACCGCCACGGTGTCCGGTGGTAGCCGGCGATAGACGGAGCGGGCCGCACGCTTGTCAGCTGATCTGCCGTTGTTGACTCGGCACCGAGTGCGCCACGGATGTCGGGTGTGTGGAACGCCTGTCGCGCGGCGAATCGTTCTTTAATGCGCTTTAAAAGCCGCGGGTCACACGGCGGTCTCGTGAAACATTAGCGCGCCGCGACCCCGCGCCGGCGAGAGCGCCAGCCTGCAAAATTCAGGGAGCCAGCGCTCAATGATTGACGCCGACTACTGGGCCACACGTCGGTGTGAGAGAGCTTCCTAGCAAAGCAACACCACCTAGAGACAAGAGGTGTGTTCCAGCAGCTGCCAGAAGGCTACTTTCAAGCGCTAAGAAACAGGTGCTACTGCGCATGCGCAGCCACTATGACGTAAAAACCCTTGTTTGATACTTGCACTGCTGGAACGCTTTTAGCACTGTTACTGGCTGCAGGCGAAAGTGAGTTTAAGGGAATAATAAAAATACTTTCCTTCCTAATAACGAATCAGTGTAAACGAGAAATATCTGATCTCAAGTGGGATTGCAGTGACTTCGCAATAATCGAAAAACACGCTACAAACACATACCTAATCATGTAATTGCTACCCCTCCCCCGCTAACTCAGACCTTTCTGCGCATGCGCAAATTGGCAACTTAACCGCGCCAGAAATATTTTCCGGGTAGCGTCTGGATACTTGCGGCAACAGCTGGAACACCAAACAACCACACTCCAAGTAGCCAGAAGCGGGAGAAGCGCTGCTGGAACACAATTTCAGCGTTGCGCATGCACGTCAAGCAGTCTGGCAGCTGCTGGAATGAACCTAAGAGGTTCGTTTAAGCAGCTACCAGCTAGTTGCTCGCGCACGCGCAGAGCACAAATTAAGTTCAAGCAGCGCCTTCGCCCGCTTCTGGCTACTTTCCGAGCAGCTGTTTGCTGTTTAAGCAGTAGCCGCAAGCTACCAGATTCTACCCGGGAAAATATTTCTGGTGAGCTCAAGCTGCCAGATTTGCGCATGCGCAGAACTGTCTTGAGTTGTAGGGGAAGGGCGCTCCACGTGATCTGTGTTTACGTTTCGTGATAGTTTCATTTGTTTGTCTTCGTCTACAAGTGTCTTGATGTATGAAAACAAAACGGATATCCGTGACTGGGAACTGTTATGAGAATTTTTCACAAAATCGCTGAAGGCTAATAAAATAATATGATAACAATTCAGTTTTCTGATTTTATTTCTACGTTATTAGCAGAGATCGAGCATTGAGTTGAAAGTGTAATTCACACCTGACTGGTCATTTTATATATTTTAGCTGTTAAACAACTGTGCGGTGTACATGAGTTCTCTGGACTTAATCTATATTGAAGATGTTCATTCAGTGAACGAAATTGACATGCTATATTGAAAAATGTATATTTTATATAGTAACCAACAAGCGAAAATGTCTACTGTTGTTGTAATATTGTAGTTATTTGGACACACGACTCATTGTCGAGTGTTCATACAATATCAAGAATTATTCGATTTGAAGAGCATGTAAGTTATTGTTGTGAAAAAATTTGGCTGTTTTCAATCTACCACAATAAGCTGTTCTTTGCCACAGAGACGTCAATTTATTTTAAAGAAACAATATTCCAGACTGTTGCCTAGTTTAAACTGTTCGCTGTGTTTTAAACAGCTGGCGTTTTATTTTATAATACATATACTGTTAACAGATTTCATTTTCTGCTATAATCAAGAACTAAACAAGAGGGTATACTTAAAGGAAATGGGTATTTTAAAAACCACAAAGAAAACGTTAATATCAGGCACACATAGGTTAGTCTGGTCAGTGGTCATGTTGATGTACTCTTACAGACGAATAGTGGTTCGAGTAAGTTTACGAAATTGATACTCTTGGCTTATCCTCGGGTGTGTTGTTTGTTTCATGAAACAATGTAGGATCTCTTAATGCTGCACGAACCGGTATTAGTGAATGTTTACTTTAAGGTTAATACACAGGCGATTTAATCAGTAATTGAGAATAAAATAAATACCTATATTGACAGCTTAATAAGAACAAATGTTTTCTTTTAGGCACCCACTATCCACGAAACAATGTTTCATATATCTGTGGTACATTCTCTAGGCTTTCATTTGTGTTTTTTGCGTTTAAAATTTTTAGATTGACATTCTTTGTCAAATTACTGAAACACACTGCCAACAAACCGTTCACTGTTTTATCACTGTATACACTTTCATTACTTTGTGTGTATGATGTATTACGTGAAAAGTTTTATACTCTTGTCATGGTTTCATTACGTCACACAAATAAAACCGAATTCCAAACCATTGTTGTTCTCATAATTGCATGGCATTATATAGGAATACCAAAATAACGAGGTCGCAGTTCAGTTGTTCCACCGCTACGCATGAGAATCCTATCAGAAATGGCACGAAAAGCGTTCAAGCTGTGCAAGCTCCAAATACGTCAACGTAGCTGAGCACTTGCTCGCGCTTGAAAGTAGCTTTCTGGCAGCTGCTTTAACGAAACTAAGGCCTCAGAACAGTCCGTGCTACGCCACTCTGCCGCTAAGAGGCAGTGGGCAGTGCCCCACCTGCTAACCAGTCTAATCCGCGATCGCGTCGGCGCAGCACTACTCTTGCCACGTCACCTGGCTGAGTGCCCAGGCCTGTCTTTCTCGCCGGCCACGATAGGCCGCGGCCTCCAGCTTACTGGCTGCCCCTACGAGGCTAGGGGCGTGTCCCAGCAAACAGCTATTCAGCTGGCGGCGCAGTCTCGTCAGTGTGACGTAGCACGGACTGTTGTACAGATCACGCACTGAAACGTGGCCCCTAAGAGGAGAATGTTGGCAGCTAAGGCGTGCATTCAGCTCGTAGCGCATTGGCTGTTAGAGATGGCAAAACCGATCTTTTCAGAGATCGGATCAGAAATAGTCACTCACTGGGATGAACTAGTTCTTTTTTATGGCTCACCAATTGATAAAAAACGTAAAACGATGTCACATTGCTTTTTTGTCACTATATCTGATTTGGCCATAATGTGAAAGAAGAAAGAAGAGTAATAAATAATATTATTGTAAGTCCTTAGTAGTTTCGAGAATTAAAATTTATTAGTTACACCTACATTAAAAATTAAATTTAAATATTCTTGCAGTTGAAATAATTCGAAAAAGAAAAAATATTATTTTTATACTTCCATTCAAAAAATACAATATTTTGCAGAATAAAATGATACTAGTTCCATATTTATACAGTGAGTAGTTTGCGAGTTTGAGCGAGTTGAATGAAACGTGATAGCGTGAGAGGTCCATGCAGCACGTGGCAACTGCCACAGCCAAATAACTATGCACACTAATGCCGCGTATTACGAGAGCGACAAGAGCGAGCGACAGCCAGCTACACAACACGGCAGCTACAAACGGCCACATTCGGCCACATGGCCGGATGTCCTACATGAGCGCGACAGATTCTCGCTACAAGATGGCCGCTAGAACCGATCACCTGTTTCTAAAATCTAAAGTCTGGCACCCATAAACAGTAAAATAATGATAGCTCCAGAGTAAGCAATAAAGTTTTATTTAATTTAGGAAATGAGGCGTAAAACGAGTAATGTCCATTAAATTGACAAAGCGAGAAATGTTCGTGGACTATTTCATTCATAACATCAAATACAAAAAAAGACTGAAGGTTTCCAGCCAAATTCTTCGAAAATACGACGAGTACAGATACTTTCGACTATGTCGTCAATGACTTTTTCTTTTGTGAGTACAAAGACTCTTACCGAAACAAATAATTACGTAAATAACTGCAGTGATACTCTTACAGTCAGTGTAGTATAGGGGTAGCGTTCTGGGCTCCTTTATTCTATGTTTTGCAGTTGCTGGTACGATTTCCGTTCCATCTTATATTTTAATTCCTTTAACTACGACCCTTTCACCTGTTATTTGTGCAAAGTTTTATATATCCTCTATACAGAGCAAGTCAAAGTATTTTTTAAGTGCTTCCCAATATATTTTATCTTTAACTGCAAACACACACATCCCGCTGTACCAAACACATTAAATTCGTAATGAAACATTATAGCAAGATATTTTAATCAGAAACGTAATTTTAGACACATCTCGTTTGAAATCTTGGTGCTCTCTCCCTCTTGGGAAATAAGTTTGTTGTTACCGTCAATGATTTGACGCCAGCAGCAAAAATTTATAATGGACACATTCTTGAAACTGAATGGTTTCAGAGATAGAAAACATTATTGCATGTTGTTATTTTCTTTGTTATTCGGTTATATAGTCACCGTTTTCAACGTGCCAAAATAGTGTAGATGCATAAAAGACGCATAATTTGTTACGGGACACTTGTCTATCAAGTCAGGAAACTGCATGATATGGGCTTACAAAATCTAAGCAACAGAAAATGCAGAATGCAGAAGACTTTGTGTCTCTTGCTCCCTTCATGCAAACTACAAATCTTCGAGAAAAATGGAGTAGGATCTTTTTTGCAGAAATTTTATACAGTTTAATTTTGTACTGTAACGCGTTTTTGCTAAAACCTGCAGATTCCCTGTTATTAAGAAAAAACATATAACATTCAATAAAAACGTTTCATCTCGATTACTATTCGGAATAGAACATTTCCCTATATGACGGTTTCCGTTGCTTCAGATGATCGTTTCTGCAAGCGAGCTGGAAACTTTATCAGAACACAAGAGATGCGAGGAGTCACGTTGTTCGGCACCAAGCGGTTTGCCAGAGGACTGGGGGGAACCGTGAGCAGCGCGCCACCGGGCAGCTCCATAAGCGAGTGGAGTCAGGAGAGTGGTGGGAAGAGGTGAACCAGCTAACTCACCGACACAGTTGGCGGTCGGATCGCCTCGATCGCCGGAGTCGTGCGGCAGTCGGGAGCCGCGCGCTCACTGAATCATGCTACTTGCGCGACTTTCCGACTCTCGACTCACTGATTCTCGACTCGCAGCGCGGAAGCGCTACATGTGTTTAGGCCCTCATTTTTTTTAGTTTTATACTTGCACATGGTCTATGCCACATTTATTTTTTAGCTTTGGGAACTTCTGAAGCATGTGGCAAGGGGTTTAGAAAACTTCTGAAACATATGGCAAGGGGTGCTTATGCAGCTCATTGCTGTCACCAGAGGGACTTTTCGGATCAGATGAACTACCACTCTTTTTTTTCGGATTCATCCATCACTCACTCCTTAGAAGGATCTGGCTCTTTGAATCAGTTCAGGAGCAGATTGCCCGTCTTTATTGGCTGTTAGAACAAGCCTCACCTCTTTCTCCCAGTCTCGTCAGCTTATGGCCTATAGCTTACAGGATTTAAAAGAAACAACATGTGTACGGGGTTAAAGCGTCACAGATGAAACATAAAATTATCACTTTAATGTTTGAGTAATAGAAAACTGGAACGTATATCTACTAAACATTAATATTTTTAGAGAATTATTAAGTGGGTGTAGCAATGCTTTCTGGTTATTTTATTGTCGTAAATGAATAACAATCGGAATTAACATTCCTCAGACCACTATCAAGAACAAAGTTCCTTTTTCTATGTGGACTTAATTTAGCAAATAACAAAGTGGAAGACAGTAATCAATACCAAGTACAAATCAACAATACATTGATGATGTCTATGATGTACAATGCTGTTATGAAGTAAAGTTGGTAGAAAGCATAAACATTCCATAGACTCAGCCGAATTCCGCCGATCACAGAGGGCCCACGATAAAGTGCGTGATCTGTAAGGCCCTGTCTCTAGGTGGTGTTGGTTCAAGGCGGGCTGCCTCCCTAACTGTGGCCTACGAGAAAGACAGGCCCCAGTGCAGTCGTCATGCCACGTAAGCAAGGTAGTTCCAAGCCGGCGTTATCGCTACCTCTATAGACCAAAGATAAGATAGACTGCTCATGTCATCATTATACTGAAACCAAAGTCACGTGACTTGGCGCAGGAACCGTTTTCATCATTACGAGTAATTTGAAATGCGGCTGAAATTCGCAGTTCTTATCATTTGTTGTGAAAACTAAGTGTAGTTTATAACAATAAAAGAGTTACCATATTCTTATTACAACTTTAGAAATACATTTAGCGTTAGTTCTCAGCAGTTACAATTATTAATGTGATGGCTATAGTTTTTACATGTGCCTAGATAAAAACCAGTAACAGTTATTTTTACAAGATATAGAACTGATGATTTTAAGTGCAAGATTGTTTTCGTTATTTCGTCTCTTTTAGTTTGTAGTTTACACAGGAGTAGAAGACCAAATATTAATTTGAAAAGCTTCATCAGTTTTCTTACTATTCCTCAACAATATATTTGAAATGTTTTGTTGTGCTTTTATAAGAAATGAAATCTGGTTTCGTCCATAATGTCCGATATTAACACAAATTTTAAGAATTGCCACAAACGGTGGTGGCAAAATGTAAAACAAACAAAATATTGGCTGATTACATTAAGTAATAATGTAGGGACGTAACGTCATAGATGCACTCTGCGAGATGTGGTTTTATAGGTATAACGTTATTGAAAGCAGATTTGCACTAGCAATGACTTAAATTTCTGACATGTATACTCGGTCAAGAGCTGCTGGAATAATATTCCCATCGCTAATCACGTTAATAAGTTGTAAAAAGCAAAAGATTCATAGTGCAAGACAATCACTGACGATATGTAATCCTGTTGCTCGTAAAAATAAATGACAGTACGTTTCACCAGGGAACATGTGAAAATAATTATCAGCGAATTAATATTACTAATAAGGCGAAATTAAGTTCCTTTCACTACTACATTTGTAATAGGAACGCAAATAGTCGTTTTATTGTTAAAATAAACGCCTGACTTCATCTGGAAATGAGATAAACCGTGACTCATTACGACGAAAACTCGGTCACGTGACTCGGGGCAATTTTAGATGTTGGTTTCAAACCATAACATGGCAGAGCTAGGGACAAGCGCAGTCTATGTTATGTTTGGTCTATGGCTAGCTCAGTGGCTGCCCGCTATGACGCAGTGGGCAGTGCCCCAGCGGCCGGACAATCGGCGAGCTATTGCGCCGACTCGGAACTACCTTGCTTACGTGGCATGACGACTGCGCTGGGGCCTGTCTTTCTCGTAGGCTTCGTCCCTACCTAGTGTGTCTGTGCTTTCCGGAAATATCTTGAAAATTCAAATTCAAATGTTTGTAGAGTTTCTGGGACGTAACTACGGGGTCATCAGTTCCTAAACTTAGAAACTACTTATGAACTAGCTAATACTAAGGACGGCACAAATATCCATGTCCGAGAGGGGGATTCCAACCCCCGACCGTAGTGGCCGTGCAGACTGTGACTGGCGCGTCGCAGTCCCCTCGGCAACCGCGGCCGGCGAAGTACCTTCAGATTGACTCTTCAGAAGCAGCACGTTCTCTTTAGTCTCCTGAGGTGTTTTGACTTTCATAATGTTTAATCAACACACTAAATTCTTCTTCGTCCATTCTTTGACAATCACTCGACTTCCTTCAGTCACACGAATGCCAAATACAAAGAAATAGATCAATATGGCTAGAACGTGGTTTGCGTTCTTTTCAAAGATGCTACTACCTAAACATGACCTCAATACGCGGCGGTGGTGCCATCTCCCGGACTCTGCACGGACTTTTCAAACGCTCCCCGTAAAGCTGTGAGAACCGTCCGTGAAGTGTGCAAGGACAGCTGAGTCGATAGAGCGTTTGCCCACCAAAGGCAAAGGTCCCAGATTTGAATCCCGATTCCGGCACGCATCTGCCAGGAAGTATCACATCAGCGCACACTCTTTACGGACTGAAAATATCATTCTGGAATGGGCAATTTCGGTACTGTTAAACGTCACTTAGTACTGTCGCGACATCTTCCTCTCGACGGTTCTCCAGCAGTCCACGCAGGTACACGCAAACGTCCAATTTTGATCCGAGCTCTCGTGCGCGCGCGCGCGCGCCTGCCGATATTAAAATGTCATGCCGCTGATTGCGCTCTGAATTATTACCGGAAGCGCGCGTTTCGACCGTTCTTATTATGGAGCGCATCATATCTGCACACGTTATTCATCCTGCGACTCGTGGATTTTTCAAACAGAGCGGCTGCAATCTGGACATTTAGAGCGTTATTGGTTTGCGCAGTGCCCAAGCTAGTCGCGTAAATATGATCGCTGAGCGTTATTGCTGTGCGATTAGCCGCCGCTGTCACATATAAAAACAGGAACTAGGCACGTCGCGTTTACTGCCAAACATGTTTGGACATGTAGATCGGCAGCAGGTACACGTGTTTACAGCTGGCTCTGACTCAATATGTTAGTCAACGATTTTGATCGACTTTTGCACGGACGTTTCTATATTGAATATTACACCTGTTTCGGCTTTTTGCTAGACTCTCACAAGAAGACCACACGGGCATCGGATTTTAGAATTTTTTGATGTGGTACATGAAGTTCAGAAGTCAAATAACAATCAGTCAAAGCCTTTCGACGCAACTCGCAAAAATTGTCGAGAAAATCGACTTTTAAGTTTTGGAAGTACTCAGTAAGTACCAATAATTAAAACACTTGCAGCATCTGTCGTGTAGCTCAAGTGGTTCGTTCTGGCCTCACAACGATAGGGTTCGTGGTTCGCATCCCGCCGCGACAGGTTTTGTTTCTTTGTTTTGGAATATTATCACAATTTTAATATCTAAAAGTAATTTTTACGAAAAATTCACATTTTTGTTTTTTTCGTAATTTTTTACATTTTATGAAAGGTTTTTAATAATGGTGGTTTCAATCACAACAACATAAGATATATTCCTTACGGCATCGGCTACACTATCAGTTCAGGACGATTGTCTTTGATAGTTCAGTTTGTGTAGACGTACAACGCTCTTTTCGGAAAGTCATCTCCATAGTTTCTAATGGTGTCTCCGGAGTACTTTTTTATTCCGATCTCCCTTTTCCTTTTTCCTGTCAACTTTCTCTCTCTCTCTCTCTCTCTCTCTCTCTCTCTCTCTCTCTCTCTCTCTCTCCGCCTTCTCTTTCCTTTTCTCTGATATTCCCCAAAATCAGAGTCTACCAGTTTTTCCAGTCGTCTGTAAATAATTAGTGTCAGCATTTTGCCACCATGATTTAATAAACAAAAACTTTTGTAATTTTTACACTTCTGCTTTTGGGACTGAAATTATCGTCTACTCCAGGGGCCTCTTTCGACTCAAATCCTTCAGTGCTCTATAAAATTCTTCTCGCAGTATCGTATCTCCTATCTCATCTTCCATTTCTACAATACTGCCTTCATTTCTCTTGTGTAGGGCCTCTATATATTTATGTTTCCAGCTTTCCCGTCTTTACTTAATACTAGTTTTTCTTGTCTCCGAACGGTTCTTTTAATTTCCTGTACGCGTGTCTATGTTTTCCCTATTTATACATTCTTCCACGGACTCTAGCTTAGTCAATCTCCATCTCCTGTCAACCTCACTTTTTATCCGTCTCTACTCTTTCGCCTGCTTCACTTCTGAAATGTTTATACACTCCTGGCCATTAAAATTGATACACCACGAAGATGACGTGCTATAGATGCGAAATTTAACCGACAGGAAGAAGATGCTGTAATATGCAAATGATTAGCTTTTCAGATCATTCACACAAGGTTAGCGCCGGTGGCGACACCTACAACGAGCTGACATGAGGAAACTTTTCAACCGATCCCTCACACACACACAGCAGTTGACCGGCGTTGTCTGATGAAACGTTGTTGTGATGCCTCGTGTAAGGAGGAAAAATGCGTACCATCACGTTTCCGACTTTGATAAAGGTCGGATTGTAGCCTATCGCGATTGCAGTTTATCGCATCGCGACACTGCTGCTCGCGTTGGTCATGATCCAATGACTGTTACCAGAATACGGAATCGGTGGGTTCAGGAGAGCAATATGGAACGCTGTGCTGGATCTCAACGGCCTCGTATCACTAGCAGTCGAGATGAAAGGCATCTTATCCGCCTGGCTGTAACGAATCGTGCAGCCACATCTGGAACCTTGAGTCAATAGATGGTGATATTTCAAGACAAAAATCATCTGCACGAACAGTTGGACGACATTTGCAGCAGCATGGACTATCAACTCGGAGACCATGGCAGCGATTAGCCTTGACGCTGCATCACAGACAGGAGCGCCTGGGATGGTATACGCAACGACGAACCCGGGTACATGAATGGCAAAACGTAATTTTTTCGGGTGAATCCAGGTTCTGTTTACAGCATCATGATGGTCGCATCTCTGTTTGGCGACATTGCGGTGAACGCAAATTGGAAGCGTGTATTCGTCATCGTCATACTGGCGTATCACTCGGCGTTATGCTATGGGGTGCCATTGGTTACACTTCTCGGTCACCTCTTGTTAGCATCGATGGCACTTTGAACAGTGGCCGTTACATTTCAGATGTGTTACGACTCGTGGATCTAACCTCTATTCGTTCCCTGCGAAATCCCGCATTTCAGCAGGATAATGCACGACCGCATGTTGCAGGTTCTGTACCGGCCGTTCTGGATAAGGAACATGTTCGATTGCTACCCTGGCCAGCACATTCTCCAGATTTCTCACCAACTGAAAACGACTGCTGAATGGTGGTCGAGCAACTGTCTCGTCACAATACGCCAGTCACTAATCTTGATGAACTGTGGTACTTGTTGAAACTGCATGGGCATCTGCACCTGTACACGCCATCCAAGCTGTGTTTGACTCAATGTCCAGGCGTATCAAGGCCGTTATTAGGGCCAGAGGTGGTTGCTCTGGGCACTGATTTCTCAGAATCTGTGCACCCAAATTGCGTGAAAATGTAATCACATGTCAGTTCTAGTATATTTTTCCAATGAATACCCGTTTATCATCTACATATATTCTTGGTATAGCAAATTTAATGGCCAGTAGTGTATTTTTTTTTCATCATTTGTATTCAATATGTCCTACGATATCCAAGGATTTCTGGTAGGCCTTTTCCTTCTAGATATATAAACCTCTCCAGCATTCAATACTTTTTTAATGTTACCCATTCTTCCATTACCCATGCTTCTATTACCCATTCTTCTATCTCTGCTATCTGCCTCCCTTCTCTCTGCTACTTATCACCTTCGCTTTTGTCTGCCAACCACCTTGTCTCTCTGTCGAAATCCTCCTCCACCACCTCAGTCCACTTCCTCCTTCATGTATGAAAACTTATACAACTGTTAACTTTCATGGTGGACAGTGGGGTGGTGTCGAAATTGATTGGAATTTATCCTCCACCATGCACCGTATGAAAGGTAGTTTGTGACGTTCTTCTTGTTTAGAAAATCAAGTGTGCAAAATTTAATTAAAATTGTGACCGAAGGTCGGACAGGGTCGGGAGCGAGTAGCGACGATCGACCTATCAAGCGTCGCTGCTAACGAGAAACACTACACGAGACCAAAGAGGCGACAAACAATGACAACAACTATATGGAAAAGACAGACCAAAGCGTAAGGCAATCGGAACCGTGACGGAGCCAAGTACTATGCCTGATAACAGAATGTTGTTGACTCCCACTTACATAGGTAGAAATGATCATCAGAATAAAATACGAGAAATAAGAGCTCGAACAGAGAGATTCATGTGTTCTTTCTTCCCGCGCGCTATTCGAGAATGGAATGGGAGATAAATAGTATAATTGTGGTTCGATGAACCCTCTGCCAGGCACTTAAATGTGATTTGCAGAGTATCCCATGTATATGTAGATGTCGAACGTATACCGAGCGCAGTCAACACAAGACTGAGGAGCGAGCTGTGGCTCCGGGCCCTATATAGTGCGGCTCTCTGCGCAGCTGACCGGCGCGGTAGGCGCGCCACGGCGTGCAGCGCTCTAGTGGCGATGGCAGCGCTAGTAGGTTGTGCGCGCCGCCTAGCGGCTGCTGTCACAGTCAATGTTGTCTGGTGGGCTCTCAAACTCATCGTGCCGGGATACCAGAAAAATCGTAACAAAACTGTATATTTGTAAGCAATACGAACACAAACACTAGGGCACAGGACAAGAAGACGAAGATGGAGAACATAAGAAGAAATGTACTGATTAGACATGACATTAGAAATGACAAACTTGTACAATTTATGGTGTATGTTATTTGTTTAGAAGAATTAGTGTGCAGTTTGCTTGTGGAGACTGGGTGAGTGACGTGTAGCTCGTGTGTGTGTATGCTGGCAGGCATGGTGGTGAACGGGTTCGTGAACGTGGTGATCACGACGATCGAGCGGCGGTTCGGGCTGCGCTCGTCGCAGTCGGGGCTGGTGGCGGGCGGCTACGACATCGCGTCGTTCGCGTGCCTGGTGCCCGTCACGTACCTGGGCGGGCGCGCGGGCGCGTCCAAGCCGCGCTGGCTGGGCGCCGGCGTCGCGCTCATGGGGCTCGGCTCGCTGCTCTTCGCCGCGCCCCACTTCGCCGTCGGGCCCTACCGCGGCGCCGCGCACCACGCCGACGTCTGCGCGCCGCACAACCGCACCGACCTGCTCGTGAGTATCTTGTGGCACATCTACACAAGGGAAACCTCCGTAAAGGACCGGTCCTACGCTCAGGGGTGCTTACAAAATACTGTCATGTTTTTAACTTATGTATTTTTTTTTATATAGTGACTAAGCGCAATGTTGCACTTCTTATTTTATACCCAATTTTTTAACAAGATGACCAGATTATATGACCAGATGATGGTGACACAGTGCACCGAAAAGATGGTCACTTAATAAATTGTTAGTTTGCTATCTTGGCTTATCATTTGGAAACTATATACCTCACTGAAACTTCCTGGCAGTTTAAAATTGTGTGCCGGAACCGGGACTCGAACCTAGGACCTTTGCCTTTCGCGAGCAAGCGCACTACCGACTGTGCTATCCCAACACGACTCACGATGCCGCCTCATAACTTTACTTCCGCCAGTACCTCGCCTCCTACTTTCGTGTCGTGACGGCATAGCACAGTCGGTAGTGCGCTTGCCCACGAAAGGCAAAGATCCCAGGTTCGAGTCCCGGTTCCGGCACACAATTTTAATCTGCCAGGAAGTTTCATATCAGCGCACACTCCGCTGCAGAGTGAAGTTTCATTCTATATACCTCACTCTTTGTACGCGGATATCCGCGTCGCTCATACTTTTATCCGCAAAGTAAGAAATACTGTGGATATCCACATCCCGCGCACACCTCTATCAATAGTAAATGCGGTGTCGAGAAAGCAGGTTAATTTTAGAACATTGCCCCTAGTTACTACTGTGTCTGCAAAAACAGCGTCGGTCTATTTCGGGCCCTGGTTAAGAAAGAGACGACTGGTGTCGCAGGCACAATAGACCGGTAGCTGACGTTGCGCTGCAGCACCGCCTGAACAGAAGGCGTGAGCGCTGCCGTGTGACGTCACACTGAGTAGGCCGAGGCCATCGAAAAAGACAGGCCCCAGCGCACACCTTGTGCCATGTTAGCAAGGTAGTTCCTGTGGCCAGCGAGAAAGACAGGCCCCAGCGCACGCATCATGCCACGTATGCGAGGTAGTTCCTGTGGCCGGCGAGAAAGACAGGCCCCAGCGCACACATCATGCAACGTAAGCAAGGTAGTTCCTGTGGCCGGCGAGAAAGACAGGCCCCAGCGCACACATCATGCCACGTAAGCAAGGTAGTTCCTGTGGCCGGCGAGAAAGACAGGCCCCAGCGCACACATCATGCCCCGTAAGCAAGGTAGTTCCTGTGGCCGGCGAGAAAGACAGGCCCCAGCGCACACATCATGCCACGTAAGCAAGGTAGTTCCTGTGGCCGGCCTGAAAGACAGGCCCCAGCGCACACATCATGCCACGTAAGCAAGGTAGTTCCTGTGGCCGGCGAGAAAGACAGGCCCCAGCGCACACATCATGCCACGTAAGCAAGGTAGTTCCTGTGGCCGGCGAGAAAGACAGGCCCCAGCGCACACATCATGCCCCGTAAGCAAGGTAGTTCCTGTGGCCGGCGAGAAAGACAGGCCCCAGCGCACACATCATGCCACGTAAGCAAGGTAGTTCCTGTGGCCGGCCTGAAAGACAGGCCCCAGCGCACACATCATGCCACGTAAGCAAGGTAGTTCCTGTGGCCGGCCTGAAAGACAGGCCCCAGCGCACACATCATGCCACGTAAGCAAGGTAGTTCCTGTGGCCGGCGAGAAAGACAGGCCCCAGCGCACACATCATGCCACGTAAGCAAGGTAGTTCCTGTGGCCGGCGAGAAAGACAGGCCCCAGCGCACACATCATGCCACGTAAGCAAGGTAGTTCCTGTGGCCGGCGAGAAAGACAGGCCCCAGCGCACACATCATGCCACGTAAGCAAGGTAGTTCCTGTGGCCGGCGAGAAAGACAGGCCCCAGCGCACACATCATGCCACGTAAGCAAGGTAGTTCCTGTGGCCGGCCTGAAAGACAGGCCCCAGCGCACACATCATGCCACGTAAGCAAGGTAGTTCCTGTGGCCGGCCTGAAAGACAGGCCCCAGCGCACACATCATGCCACGTAAGCAAGGTAGTTCCTGTGGCCGGCGAGAAAGACAGGCCCCAGCGCACACATCATGCCACGTAAGCAAGGTAGTTCCTGTGGCCGGCGAGAAAGACAGGCCCCAGCGCACACATCATGTCCCGTAAGCAAGGTAGTTCCTGTGGCCGGCGAGAAAGACAGGCCCCAGCGCACACATCATGCCACGTAAGCAAGGTAGTTCCTGTGGCCGGCCTGAAAGACAGGCCCCAGCGCACACATCATGCCACGTAAGCAAGGTAGTTCCTGTGGCCGGCCTGAAAGACAGGCCCCAGCGCACACATCATGCCACGTAAGCAAGGTAGTTCCTGTGGCCGGCGAGAAAGACAGGCCCCAGCGCACACATCATGCCACGTAAGCAAGGTAGTTCCTGTGGCCGGCGAGAAAGACAGGCCCCAGCGCACACATCATGCCACGTAAGCAAGGTAGTTCCTGTGGCCGGCGAGAAAGACAGGCCCCAGCGCACACATCATGCCACGTAAGCAAGGTAGTTCCTGTGGCCGGCGAGAAAGACAGGCCCCAGCGCACACATCATGCCACGTAAGCAAGGTAGTTCCTGTGGCCGGCGAGAAAGACAGGCCCCAGCGCACACATCATGCCACGTAAGCAAGGTAGTTCCTGTGGCCGGCGAGAAAGACAGGCCCCAGCGCACACATCATGCCACGTAAGCAAGGTAGTTCCTGTGGCCGGCCTGAAAGACAGGCCCCAGCGCACACATCATGCCACGTAAGCAAGGTAGTTCCTGTGGCCGGCCTGAAAGACAGGCCCCAGCGCACACATCATGCCACGTAAGCAAGGTAGTTCCTGTGGCCGGCGAGAAAGACAGGCCCCAGCGCACACATCATGCCACGTAAGCAAGGTAGTTCCTGTGGCCGGCGAGAAAGACAGGCCCCAGCGCACACATCATGCCACGTAAGCAAGGTAGTTCCTGTGGCCGGCGAGAAAGACAGGCCCCAGCGCACACATCATGCCCCGTAAGCAAGGTAGTTCCTGTGGCCGGCGAGAAAGACAGGCCCCAGCGCACACATCATGCCACGTAAGCAAGGTAGTTCCTGTGGCCGGCGAGAAAGACAGGCCCCAGCGCACACATCATGCCACGTAAGCAAGGTAGTTCCTGTGGCCGGCGAGAAAGACAGGCCCCAGCGCACACATCATGCCCCGTAAGCAAGGTAGTTCCTGTGGCCGGCGAGAAAGACAGGCCCCAGCGCACACATCATGCCACGTAAGCAAGGTAGTTCCTGTGGCCGGCCTGAAAGAAGGGCCCCAGTGCACACATCATGCCACATAAGCAAGGTAGTTCCTGTGGCCGGCCTGAAAGACAGGCCCCAGCGCACACATCATGCCACGTAAGCAAGGTAGTTCCTGTGGCCGGCGAGAAAGACAGGCCCCAGCGCACACATCATACCACGTAAGCAAGGTAGTTCCTGTGGCCGGCGAGAAAGACAGGCCCCAGCGCACACATCATGCCACGTAAGCAAGGTAGTTCCTGTGGCCGGCGAGAAAGACAGGCCCCAGCGCACACATCATGCCACGTAAGCAAGGTAGTTCCTGTGGCCGGCGAGAAAGACAGGCCCCAGCACACACATCATGCCACGTAAGCAAGGTAGTTCCTGTGGCCGGCGAGAAAGACAGGCCCCAGCGCACACATCATGCCACGTAAGCAAGGTAGTTCCTGTGGCCGGCGAGAAAGACAGGCCCCAGCGCACACATCATGCCCCGTAAGCAAGGTAGTTCCTGTGGCCGGCGAGAAAGACAGGCCCCAGCGCACACATCATGCCACGTAAGCAAGGTAGTTCCTGTGGCCGGCGAGAAAGACAGGCCCCAGCGCACACATCATGCCACGTAAGCAAGGTAGTTCCTGTGGCCGGCGAGAAAGACAGGCCCCAGCGCACACATCATGCCCCGTAAGCAAGGTAGTTCCTGTGGCCGGCGAGAAAGACAGGCCCCAGCGCACACATCATGCCCCGTAAGCAAGGTAGTTCCTGTGGCCGGCGAGAAAGACAGGCCCCAGCGCACACATCATGCCACGTAAGCAAGGTAGTTCCTGTGGCCGGCCTGAAAGACAGGCCCCAGCGCACACATCATGCCACGTAAGCAAGGTAGTTCCTGTGGCCGGCCTGAAAGACAGGCCCCAGCGCACACATCATGCCACGTAAGCAAGGTAGTTCCTGTGGCCGGCGAGAAAGACAGGCCCCAGCGCACACATCATGCCACGTAAGCAAGGTAGTTCCTGTGGCCGGCGAGAAAGACAGGCCCCAGCGCACACATCATGCCACGTAAGCAAGGTAGTTCCTGTGGCCGGCGAGAAAGACAGGCCCCAACGCACACATCATGCCACGTAAGCAAGGTAGTTCCTGTGGCCGGCGAGAATGACAGGCCCCAGCGCACACATCATGCCACGTAAGCAAGGTAGTTCCTGTGGCCGGCGAGAAAGACAGGCCCCAACGCACACATCATGCCACGTAAGCAAGGTAGTTCCTGTGGCCGGCGAGAAAGACAGGCCCCAGCGCACACATCATGCCACGTAAGCAAGGTAGTTCCTGTGGCCGGCGAGAAAGACAGGCCCCAGCGCACACATCATGCCACGTAAGCAAGGTAGTTCCTGTGGCCGGTGAGAAAGACAGGCCCCAGCGCACACATCATGCCACGTAAGCAAGGTAGTTCCTGTGGCCGGCGAGAAAGACAGGCCCCAGCGCACACATCATGCCACGTAAGCAAGGTAGTTCCTGTGGCCGGCGAGAAAGACAGGTCCCAGCGCACACATCATGCCACGTAAGCAAGGTAGTTCCTGTGGCCGGCGAGAAAGACAGGCCCCAGCGCACACATCATGCCACGTAGGCAAGGTAGTTCCTGTGGCCGGCGAGAAAGACAGGCCCCAGCGCACACATCATGCCACGTAAGCAAGGTAGTTCCTGTGGCCGGCGAGAAAGACAGGCCCCAGCGCACACATCATGCCACGTAAGCAAGGTAGTTCCTGTGGCCGGCGAGAAAGACAGGCCCCAGCGCACACATCATGCCACGTAAGCAAGGTAGTTCCTGTGGCCGGCGAGAAAGACAGGCCCCAGCGCACACATCATGCCACGTAAGCAAGGTAGTTCCTGTGACCGGCGAGAAAGACAGGCCCCAGCGCACACATCATGCCACGTAAGCAAGGTAGTTCCTGTGGCCGGCGAGAAAGACAGGCCCCAGTGCACACACCACGCCACATAAGCAAGGTAGTTCCGAGCCGGAGCGATCGCTAGCTCAGTGGCTGCCCGCTATGAGACAGTGTGCTGTGTGCCCCAGCGGCCAGCCAATGAGCTAGCGATCGCGCCAGCTCAGAACTACCTTGCTTACGTGGCACGATGCTGGCACTGTGGCCTGTCTTTCTCGTTGGCCTCGGAGTAGGCCGCGATCGCTAGCTGACTACCTGCTAGGGTGCAGTCCACTCTCCCAGCGGCTAGAGAGCCTGTGTAGGGATCGGCCACACAGTCAGCTACCCCTGTTTGCCGCCACATGGCAGAGCTGAGGCCTTCTCTTCAGGCGGTGTCGCGCGATATCGATAGTGACTTGGAACATGCGAATGTATATGACGCTCCCAGTTAGAAGTAGTGCAGGCAGTGTACGTGGTGATGGCCACGCTGTATTGTGTTTGTGTGCAGGGCTCGTGCCGCGAGCAGTCTGCGGAGTCGGAGCACCTGTCGTCGTACGTGTGGCTCTTCCTGCTGGGGCAGCTGCTGCACGGCGCGGGCGCGTCTCCGCTCTACACGCTGGGCGTCACCTTCATCGATGAAAACGTCTCCAAGAAGATGTCCTCCGTCTATCTGGGTGAGTCACTCGTTTCCCTCATCTTACACTGCTGCGTCAACGCTACAGTGCCTTACTCCATAGCAGCTGCAGTTTCAGGGCTATGATGACTCTGATAAGTACAGCAGGGTCCGAGATATTATTTATTTATTTAGCCTGTTCAGATTAGGGCCATCAGGACCTCTCTTACATCGGACCAGGGTTTTACACATACAGTATTTCTTTACATGTGAGTTACCTATAACATAACAATGATTTTTACTGACAAACAATTAATAACATAATTTATACAGGTGATTACATGTAAAATGATGTAAATAAAAGGTATTGACTTACCTCTAATAGGATTAATACTAGCAGTACAACTGAGACACCTTCCGCTGCTGCTGGTGTAATAATAGAAGCAACAACATTGATATTAGCAGATACAAGATGTACTTTTGAATATATCGAGACTGGTTAAGGCATGGCGAATTATGACAGTAGGAAGTTCTGTACCTGGCGAGAGCAATGGCAGTCGGAGAATATCTGGGAGGAGTAATGGATGTGACGCACCTGGACCGTAGGGTAATTAAGACTGGCGTAATTATAGCTTTAGTAGATAATCCATTGACTGTCGTTTGAAGCTGGCAGTGTTATTCAGTTCTCTGATATACTGAGGTAGATTGTTCCAGAGCCTGGTTCCTGGTTGGATAGAGAGACTGATAGAGGTAATTGGACAGTTTTAGTTATCTGACTCTCTAATACTTTTCCTTGGAGGTGTTACCACCACATACCAATGTCGCAAGATTTAATAACACTACTGGCCATCAAACATCAGAATTGCTACACCAAGAAAAAATGCAGATGATAAATGGGTATTCATTGGACAAATATATTGTACTAGAACTGACATGTGATTACATTTTCACGCAATTTCGTTACTTAGATCCTGAGAAATCAGTACGCAGAACAACCTCCTCTGGCCTTAATAACGGCTTTAATACGCCTGGGCAACGAGAAAAACACAGCTTGGATGGGTTGTACAGGTAGAGATGCCCATGCAGCTTCAACATGATACCACAGTTCGTCAGCCAAAGCCATTCGACACAACTCTGAAAAATTTTCGACAAAATCGACTTTGAATATCGTGTTAGCCATAATGGATCTGGCTCGGAGACGGTGTGATTCCACAATCTACTCCCCCCCCCCCCCCCCATTCCAGGATGTAGTCTTTCATCCGTTCAATATATACATCGAAGAAGCAATGGCGGAAATTAAAAACCAATAGCAAAACATCTCGAAAATCAACGAAACGTGCTACACAAAACATCAGAACTGATGTTTAGTCATGAGAAGAAATAAGTCGGTGCAGCAATGGAACACGTTAAGAGAACTACAGGGGAACTACATTTGCATACATTTGCCTTTACCAGTGATTAAATTCAGCTGCGGAGGAAATTTCTACGGCGCACGCGGTGCCCGCTTAATGGGATACCCCACGCCTCTGGAGCGCGGACAACTTCTGGCGGTGTTTACCGCGGCAGCCGCCAGGGGCGCTGGTGTCTGCCGCGGAGCAACAGGGCGGTAAGCCGCGAAAGAGCCGCGCGCAGCCCGCGGGGTGAGAACGGGGAGGGGGGCCGACGGAATGAAATAAAATGCGGGGAGGGAGGGGGCGTCCTCCCCGGGTGCATAATTAAAAGTGACGCTTGCGGCGACGGAGAAATTTCCCACCGGAACAATAAAGGGATTATCCTGCGCGCGACCCCACGGGCTCGCTTACGCAAACGAAATTGCCCAAGGAAGTTAAAAAATGGCCGCGGATTATCGCGGGATTTGCTTCCGTCCGCCCGTCTGCGGTGTTGTCGCGCGCGATGTAATGAGCGACGCCCGTGAGCCGAGATTTTGGGGCGCGAAAAATGGCCGTTGTGAAAAAAAGGGGAAAAGAGAGGAGGAAAAAGAACACAACAAAACGTAATGCCCAACTTCTTGTTTTACCCAACAGCCGCGTGATGGAGCCTGTAAAATAAATGCTCGTCTGGCGGGAGAAATATGCTGAATTAGTTTTCCCAAAACGAGCGTCAGATAATGTAGTGACAAGGGAGGAATTCCAGAGCAAATAGTAGTATGATGTGTCAATTACCGAAGACGCAAAAGAATTTACGACATTATACCCCAGTGGGCACTGAATTAAATCAATAAGTTTGTTTATGTTCTAGGAGTCGATCCAATTATGATATTGTAGAAAGATATAAAAAAGCAAAAAATAGCAAACTCAAGTTTGCTATTGTCACTCACCGTGATAATTATGTTGTTGTTGTTGTTTATATATATATATATATATATATATATATATATATATATATATATATATATATATATATAGTGCACCTATGCACTGTAAATTATGTTATGTAGCAACTGATTGACATTACAAGATTATGGCCTTGTAAAATGATTTTATTGGACCAGATGATGCTGAAATAGTTCAGCGAAACTGGTGATGATCAGCTATCTTGGCTTTTTTTATATCTTTCTACAATAGATCAATCAGGAAAAACTGATAATTTTTGTCGGGTGGGATTCGAATCAAGGTTTTCTGCTGACTAGGACGTTGCAATTTACACTAAGTCAGCCTGCTGTAGTGGTCACTACATCTGATCTGACTACTTTAACTGCGGTGGAGTAGACGAGCGGTCTAAGGCGCCTCGCTGGGAGGTGTGTGGTTGTTCGTCGTCGGAGGTTCGAGTCATCCCTGTGGCATGTGTGTGTATGTGTATGTGTGTGTGTGTGTGTGTGTGTGTTGTCCTTAGGTTAGTTTACGTTAATTTAAGTAGTTTGTGAGCTACGGACTGATGACCACGCAGTTTGGTCCCATAGATTTACATCCATTTGATTTTGACTACTGTACCATGCTTCCCGTCAGAGGCAAATTGCAACTTACCCCGACACCACTGTCGTAGTTCAAAAATGTTTGTTAAGCTTAAGGGACTTAACTGCGGGGTCATCAGTCCCTAAACTTACAAACTACTGATGAACTACCTAGTACTAAAGACGACACAAACATCCGTGCCCGAGAGGCGATTCGAACTCCCGACCGTAGCAGCTGTGCGGACTGTGACTGACGCGCCGCAGACCGCTCGGCCACCGCGGCCGGCACTGACGTCATGAGGCGTATTTCACTCACTGCTGGAGGAATTGCGCCGATTCTGGTGACAGTACTAGCATTAAGACGCAGACGGCCAGTGATAGCTATTTCAGTTCGAATCGGCGACGCGTCGCGAGTGATAAGTAAAATGAGAAGGAGCAGTATGAGAGGAAGTTGAAAATTTCCGTCAGATGGTAGGTGTTTTAGAGTAGTCCGCCCAACTGAGGTGACCACCAAGTCTAAACAGCAAAGTGGAGATTGTAACTGCCCGGCGTAGATTTTCAGCTTCTTCCGTTACTAATACAAGTGATACCAAAATGCTGCTGTAGGAAACAGTTGTTATTTATTGCTTTAATATAACAGCTGTAGGCCTATTTCGCCTCTGTGGCATTGTCAGGCTATCTATGGATATAGATCTACAGTTAAAATTATTAAAAATATAGCTACTTACCAGTTTGACAGATTTGTACATACTGAGAACATATTACATCATGGAGTTGTCAGTTTTACTCATTTGGGAAAAGTGATGGAGAGATTAAAGGAAGGAGTCTAGGATGTACCGAGGGTTGTAATTAAAGTTGTGTTAAATAGGGAAACTAACGAGTATGAAACTTGGTATCATTAATGTCCAGAATGTGAGGTGATTTTCATGCGTCACAGTGTTACCATCAAGTTCCAAATATGGCCGCCAGTCATCGTGACTCACAGTCTGGCACCTGACCAGACGCAGTGCACTTGTTGATATGTCAACATTAGCTTGGACAAAAGGAGCAGGGCATATTGGTGAAGCTCTATTATCAAAACTACAGTGATGCTGCAGCTGCACATTGTTAATACCATTAATTGAAAAGGGTGGAAACGATTGAGTTCAGTTCAGTACAAATTATTATATACACATAGATCGATATGAGAATATTGTACAATTAACATGACAGGTAACCCACAGTGTTTGAATTTGTACCCACTTAAATGAAAATCACCATTCCCCATGATAATCTAGCGGCTCCTATTACAAATAACCAAAATTGGGTACGTAACTAAATATTCTTAACAATAGCTACTCACGGGTCGTAGCTTGAATTAGAATACAAATTTTACAGCTCAAGCGAGGTTCTACAAAGACACAGCCAAGTCGTCCAATCTTTATTATAGCCCAGCAACTTTTAGTCCAATGACAGATCCAATCAAATACACTAGTGACAATTAAAATTGCTGCTCCAAGAAGAAATGCAGATGATAAACGGGTATTCAATGGACAAATATATTATACTAGAACTGACATATGATTACATTTTAATGCAATTTGAGTGCATAGATGCTGAGAAATCAGAACCCAGAACAACCACCTCTGGCCGTAATAACGGCCTTGATACGCCTGGGCATTTAGTCAAACACAACTTGGATGGCGTGTACAGGTACAGATGCCCATACACCTTCAACACGATACCACAATCCATCAAGAGTAGTGACTGGCGTATTATGACGAGCCAATTGCTCGGCCACCATTGACCCGACGTTTTCAGTTGGTGAGAGATCTGGAGAATGTGCTGGCCAGGGCGGCAGTCGAACATTTTCCGTATCCAGAAAGGCCCGTACAGGACCTCCAACTTGCGGTCTTGTATTATCCTGCTGAAATGTAGGGTTTCCTAGGGATCAAATGTTCAAAAGTTTGTATAGCTTAAGGGACTTAACAGCGTGGTCATCAGTCCCTAAACCTACAAACTACTTATGAACTACTTACGAACTAGGACGGCACAAATATCCATGCACAAGGGGGGACTCGAACCCCCGACCGTAGTGGCCGTGCAGACCGTGACTGGAGCGCCTCAGTCCCCTCTGCCACCGCGTCCGGCTCCTAGGGATCGAATGAAGGGTAGAGCCACGGGTCGTAACACATCTGAAATGTAACGGCCACTGATCAAATTGCCGTCGATGCGAACAGGAGGTGACCGAGACGTGTAACCAATGACACCCCATACCATCACGCCGGGTGATACGCCAGTATGGCGATGTACAGAGATGACGAATACACGATTGCAATGTGCGTTCACGGCGATGTCGCCAAACACGGATGCGACCATCATGATCAACACAAACAATACCCTCATTACGTGATAGTAATGGCGATCCTGCTGATGACAGCGTACTAAAGCAGTTACTAAACATAGCTTTTAGAAACTCATTCACCAAAGAAGACGAAACCAATATTCCGCATTACGAACAGAGGCCGCAAAGCGTAATAGAAAAGTAGATATCATCGGAGTAGTGAAGCAACTAAAATCACTTAACAAGAACAAGTCTTCTGGTCCGGACTGTATATCCATTAGATTTCTATCTGATTATGCTGAAGCGAAAACAAGGATCTGTACCAAAAGATTGGAAAGTTGCACATTCAAGTTGCATATTCAAGAAAGGCAGTAAGAATAACCCATTAAACTACAGGTCTATTGCATTGTCGTCAATTTGCAGCAGGAAGTGATGGGTGCTATCGACAAGGGTTCACAAATTGATTCCGTATTTCTTGATTTCCAGAAGGCTTTTGACACCGTACCTCACAAACGGCTTTTAATCAAATTGCGTGGTTACGGCATATCGCCCCACATTTGCGACTGCATAGGGAATTTCCTGTCAGAGAAGACACAGTTTGTAGTAAACGATGGTAAGGTATCAACTAAAACAGAGGTGATATCGGACGTTACATAGGGTAGTGTTATTGTAGTGTTATTGGTCCTCTGCTGTTCCTTATTTACATAAACGATTTAGGGGATCATCTAAGTAGCTCTCTTCGGTTGCTTGCAGATGACGTCGTCATTTACCGTCTAGTAAAAGATCAAAACCAACTGCAGAACGATCTAAATAAGATATCACTATGGTGTAATAATTGGCAATTGACTCTAAATAATGCGAAGTGTGAAGTCGTCCACATGAGTAGGAAAAGAAAGCCGTTAAACTTTGTCTACAAGATAAATCAATCAGAAGTGAAGGCCGTAAATTCCACTAAATACCTAGTAATTACTATTACTTCAGACTTAACCTGGAAAGAACATGTAGATAATGCCGTGGGAAAGGCGAACCAGAGACTGAGTTTTGTTGGCAGAACCCTTAAAACATGCAACAGAAGTACTAAAGAAACTGTATACACTACGCTTGTCCGTCCCTTTTTGGAGTATTGCTACCCAGTGTGGGATCCTTATCAGGTGGGTTTGACGGAGGACATCGAAAGAGTCCAAAGAAGGGCAGCTCGTTTCATTACGATACAGGGGAGACAGCGCCACGGATCTGGGATGGGAATCATTACAACAACGGCGCTTATCGCTGCGGCGTGGGCTACTTACGAAAATCCAATCGCCAACATTCTCCTCCGAATGCGAAAATATATTGCTGACTCTCACTTACATAGGTAGAAATGATCATCAGAATAAAATACGAGAAATCAGAGCCCGAACGGAGAGATTCAGGGATTCTTTCTTCCCGTGCGCTATTCGAGAATGGAATGGGAGTTAAATAGTATAAAGGTGTTCGATGATACCTCTGCCAGGCACTTAAATGTTGTTTTCCAGAGTATCCCATGTAGATGTAGATGTAGATCTACCCCTCACGACGTGCACTAGCTCGGGCAGCTACCCCGGCCAATAGATTCCAGCAGGCGGAGCGTCAATTGGCCTCTGGCGCCGCCTATCTCTGGCAGCAAGCAGTGTCGCCTCCCGTCACCTCAGGTCGTGGGAACCGCGCGCTGCTATCAGAAAATGAGATCTGCCCGCGGGCGTTTTGTGCCGAGCAGACGCACGGGCGAGGCGCGGCGCGTAGGTAGACCACGTGGCTCTGGGAGATAGCGCACACGTGCCTTCGAGAGCGCCCCAAGAGTGATGGGCTACGTCACTGTCAACCGCCAGCTGCCTTTGTAAAGGGTAATCACTCTTCTCCATGTCACGGCAAACCACGGCAGCCACGTTTAAACTGGCTAGCATAATACATGAGACAGAGGAACTGGTACACCTGTCTAATATCATACAGGGCCCCGCGAATGTGGCATGGACTCCACTAATGTCTGACGTAGTGCTGGAGGGAATTGACACCAGGCATCCTACAGGGCTGTCCATAAATCAATAAGAGAAAGAGGGGATGGAGATACACTGCTGGCCATTAAAATTGCTGCACCACGAAGATGACGTGCTACAGAAGCGAAATATAACCGACAGCCGGCCGCGGTGGACGAGGGGATTGCGACGCTTCAGTCACGGGCTGCACGGCCACTACGGTCGGGGGTTCGAATCCCCCCTCGGGCATGGATATTATTTTCCGTCCTTAGTGTTAGCTAGCTGATAAGTAGTTTGTAAGTTTAGGGACTGATGACCCCGTAGTCAAGTCCCATAAGTTTAACAAACATTTATACATTTTTATAACCGACAGGAAGAAGATGCTGTGATACGCAAATGATCAGCTTTTCAGAGCATTCACACAAGGTTGCCGCCGGTGGCGACACCTACAACGTACTGACATGACGAGATTTACCAACCGATTTCTCATACACACACAACAGTTGACTGGCGTTAACTAGTGAAACGTTATTGTGATGCCTCGTGTAAGGAGGAGAAATGCGTTCCCATCACGTTTCTGGCTCTGATAAAGGTCAGATTGTAGCCTATCGCGATTGCGGTATATCGTATCGCGACGTTGCTGCTCGCGTTGGTCGCGATCCAATGACTGTTAGAACAATATGGAATCGCTGGGTTCAGGAGGGCAATACGGAACGCCGTGCTGGATCCCAACGGCCTCATATCACTAGCAGTCGAGATGACAGACATCCTATCCGCAAGGCTGTAACGGATCGTGCAGCCACCTCTCGATCCCTGAGTCAACAGATGGGGACGTTTGCAACACAACAATCATCTGCAGCAACAGTTGGACGACGTTTGCAGCAGCATGGACTATCAGCTCGGAGACCATGGCTACTGTTTACCCTTGACACTGCATCACCGACAGGAGCGCGTGGTGCTGTCTTTGATGAGAAATGCTACTAATTTTTTCCCCATATTCACAGAATATATGACATCAACTGCACATGGGCAAAGCTGAAAATGTCTACCCAGCTGGGATTCGAATACCGGTCACCCGCTTGCTAGGCAGGTGCGCTGACCACTACACCGCGTCTGTTATATACATATATATGCTAGTGATGGGCAATGATCCTTTCCTTAGTAGGGAGGGGTGGGCAAGTTTGGAGCCCTTACTCTCACGGGAATTAGTACATAGTGACTGTGAGTGTGAGTACTGTGGGCAGGGTAAAGCTGGGAATTTGAGAATGCTTAGGTAGTCCTTGTCGGTGCGGTACTCACTGTTTTCCCAGTGGTTTAGAAGTCAGCGCAACTACCTAGAAAGCGGGAGACCCGAGTTCGAATCTCGGCTATGTAAACATTTTTAGCTTTGCCCTTGCGCAGTTGATCTCATATCTTCTGTGAATATGAAAGAACAACAAATGCAGGATCGGAAGTGACGTCTGTTCTTTCGGAATAGACGCCACAAGTATACATATAAACACGTTTTGTTTATTCTATGAACTGTGCAGTCAAACTGTTCGGTTTACATGCAAATAAACAACTGCCTAATGATAAATAAAATTTTCTGGGCGTGAGACCACATTGTTATTCTTTAAGAATTTGCCCAACGTTTCGGCCAATGTTGCAAGTGGACGCAATTGTAGAATCAGAACACCACTGCGGAACTCTGAATACTTCGAAATAACACTAGGTCTAAAACAAGGACCCCTGCACTTTTTGATAATGTGATAGGGGGAATGAATAGTGTAGATAAAGGCATGGTAAAAGAAAAAAAATGATGGTTTTTGCAGATGATAAGTTAATATGTAGTAATAAAGAAGTAATTATTCACTAAAAACTTAATGCATGGCAGGAAATCTGGGACAGGCATCAATTAAAAGATGTAGAATGGTAAATGAAGGTCGCTATGTACTTAGAAAGAGTTCAATGTTATCAGTTTGGGATCAGAATCATTAAAACTATCTACCCATCTAATTTGAAAACTCTAGTTGGATCTTCTCTTGACGATAACTCTTGTTGTGGCTATAGCAATTCAAGCTCTTGAAATGTTGAAGTACATTTCAATTTCAAGGCTGAAAGTTTAATTATCAAGGAATAACATAAAATGAAAGAAAAGATATCGTAAGTGATGATGATTTCGTGTGGCATTTTTGGCCGTTAGACCCCAGCTGGGATCGTGTTCTGTCTGCCTGGTGCAAGTCTTTAGCTGACACCAAAGACTTGCTTGTCTATGATGAGGACAAGACAACACCGAGAGAAGAAAGTCTCCAGTCCGACCGGAAATCGAACCCGGTGCTCCTGCATGGCAATCTAGCTAAGTAGTGCGACTCAAACCCAGGCCGGAGAATTACAAGCCTACGACCTTTCCATTACACTACACCACCCTTGATAGTAGTATTGCTCAAAATACCTTAGACTGTAATTGAAAAAGTCGGAGGTTCGTGTCCTCCCTCGTGTGTGTGTGTGTGTGTGTGTGTGGTTTTGTTGTTGTTGTTAGCATAAGTTAGTTTAACCCTTTAGTGCATGACTTTTTATTTGAAGCTATAAAGAATAAATACCACGATTAACTTATAGTGCGTATATATTGAGAAAATGAAAAAAAAATCTTTAAAATTGTTATGCATTACTAGAAACGAAACGTTCGTAGTTGGTCAGTTATATAGTGCTTCCTTGATGTACCCGACGCCTCTCATCTTTCCAGAAAGTAACTCATAATTCAACATTAGTATGTGGTTGACTACTTTTACATGGCAAGGTGGGAATACTAACGTAAACAAACGCACTTGTTAGGAGTAACTTAACTAACTGTCGAACTGATTCAGTTGCATGTGTAACACTGTTTATACAAGCAGCTACAACTTGTGGTAAAATTTTGATCAGGTTGAAAGATAATGGGAAAAATAAGGTATGTAGCGGATCAGCTACACTATGCGAGCCGGCCGAGGGGACTGAGGCACTCTGTCTGCACGACCACTACGGTCGGGGGTTGGAATCTCCCCTCGGGCATGGATATTTGTGCCGTCCTTACTGTAAGCTAGATCATAAGTAGTTTGTAAGTTTAGGGACTGATAACCCCATAGTTAAGTCCCATAAGCTATACAAACATTTGAACTATGCGATAAGGTAGATTATAATCCTTGTAATTGATAACCGCAGCAATCAAGTCCCTTAGATTTACAAACATTTGAACCTTCAAGCATATTTTGCAATTGAATTACAATGTCACCGGCTTTGCTGGTACATCAGTGGGTGTTCGGCAGCCCCCCCCTCCCCTCTCCCACCACTACCTAATGTAGTGATTAGACGTTAGCGCGGAACTGTATCTTATAACGCCTGTCAAATCTCATACTCCCGAGTACGGTACGCAATCACTGCAAACACGGTCATGTGGCGACCTCTGTTGGCCTCGCGGTCAGGCGCTATTCGAACACCGCGAGCCTCCCCCCCCCTCCGCCCCCCCCCCACTTTTTTTTATGGTGACCACGTGACCGGCTGGTACAAAGGCCTTACAGGACAGCGTCGGAGCTGTCTGTATTGGCAGTCCCGCGGAAGCAGCAGTGACATGCGTTGTTTTAATAACAAGCGAGGTTTTAATTTCGGGCATAGCTCTCGCGCTTCACACGTGTGGCGTGGGCTTTATGTGGTGTGTGTATGTGGGCGTGTGTGTGTGTGGGGGGGGGGGGGACTCTGCCACAAAATCGGGGAGTAGGTGTGAGACATGGCGGGGGGGGGGGAGGGGGTTTGTAGGCAGTGGGGAACGTTGGAGGGGAGGTAGCTGAGTTTGGCACACAGTAGCTGTAGGAACGGGGAGGGGGGAACAGCAAAACAGGGATTAAAAAATGTGAGAGGGGTGGCGCAAAAAAGAAAAAAAAGTCCGAAAACGCTGCCGCGGAGATTATCACGTTATTACAAAATTTCCAGTAATTAATGTCAACCGTGCTCTCCGCCGGAGGAATTCCTCCTTTCCAGTAATGCGCTGGTTTCTGCCTTTTGCGTTACGACCAAAATGCTGGACTGGTAATGCAGGTAGGAATTAGTTCATTTATTACGCGAGAGCGTCGCTAATGTATCTGCCGGGCAGGTACTCCGCAGTGCAGCGCAATGAAAATTACTGGATATTCGTTTATCTCTTTTACGTGGGCAGCTGAAATGGGGTGAAATGCGCGTTATCTGGTTAGTGGCGATAACGCGCCGCTGTTAAACACTAATCCGAGTGATTACGATTGAATTACGTAAAGCGAGTTTGTAGAGCTTCAATACTCATTTCACGTAAATATTATGGTAAAATCTGTGTATTAGCGTTTGCGTCGGATCTTCGGCCGATGTTTGCGTAACGATTTTTCACAGCACTGGCGTATACTGTCAACGATTAACTCGTCACTATCAATGAGGGTGAATCTTCGATTATGTTAGACACTCGTGCTGCTTAAATGTCTGCCGAATCATTACGTAAACGTCGATCGAAGAACCCGACACAAATTCCAACAGAAAAAACGTTAAGCCGGCCGCAGTGGCCGAGCGGTCTGTGGCGCGCCAGTCACAGTCTGCACGGCTGCTACGGCCGGCGGTTCGAATCCCCCCTCGGGCATGGATGTTTGTGTCGTTTTTAGTATAAGGTAGTTCATAAGTAGGTTGTAAGTTTAGGGACCGATGACCCCGCAGTTACGTCCCTTAAGCTTAACAAACATTTGAACAACATCAAAACGTTAACATGACGCTTCCTAATATTTAATAATCTATACATATCATATAAATTTATGTATGTATGTATGTGTGTGTGTGTGTGTGTGTGTGTGTGTGTGTGTGTGTTTTCCACGTCTGCCGCAGTGGCGCTGCGGAGCGCTGCGTTGCTCGTCGTCAGAGGTTCGAGTCCGCCCTGGGGCGTGTGTGTGTGTGTGTGTGTTTGTGTGTGTGTGTGTGTGTGTGTGTGTGTGTGTGTGTGTCTTGTCCTTAGGTTAGTTTACCTTAATTTTGGTAGTTTGTGAGCTACGGTTTGGTCCGATAGATTTACAAACATTTGAATATTTTTTGTTGCATGTCTCCTGCTAAACTACTGAATCGCTTTCAACCAAGCTTCATACATTCACTGCTTGCTATCAGACAACAGTCTGTGAGTAGGTAAGAACCAACTACGACCAATAGTTCAAGAGATATGACATGATAAAGAATGGAATTCGCGAAAAGCTCCCATATCATGCGTCAGTGTTCCACTTCTCCTAAATAAATGCACCGATTTGAACTGAATTTGGCACAAATATTCTTTACCGTCACTAAAAATAGCTGTGGTCGTAAGAAGTACCTACTGTACATAGTTCAGGAGATAATTATGACGTCGTAAAGAATGAGAAGGCTGGAAAGAGGGTTAGTGTTGAACGAATCGTTCACATCGTGCTCATTAGAGACGGAGCTCACGCTCGGAGTTTTGGGTATGGATAGGGAAGAAAATCGGCCGTGACCTTTGAAAGGAAGCATCCCGGCATTTGCCTGGAGTGATTTAGGAAAATCAAATCAAATGTTTTTAAAGCTTATGGGACTTAAGTGCGTGGTCATCAGTCCCTAAACTTGCAAACTGCTTATGAACTACCTTATACTAAACACAGCTCAATCATGCATGCCCGAGGGTGGGGGGTGGGGGGGGGGGCATTCGAACCCCGACGCGAAACGGTCTCGCGCATCGGAGCATAGCGCCTCAATACGCTCGGACACCCCGCCGCGGCTAGGAAAACCTAAATCTGGATGGCCGCAGGTGGATTTGAACCACCATGCCCCCGAGTTCCAATCCGGTGTGTCACCACTGCGCCACCGCAAAGTTAATGGTACCGAGATATGCCCATTACTAACATTACCAAACCCTTGCATGATCTATCGGATATAGCAAGACACCGCTACTGCCCTTGCAACCTGTCCTACTGTCGCAGAGGTCTTTTTTCCCTTGGCTCTTGCCTTGGCACTTTTTTCCTCTACCCTTACATACCTACTCTTCGTTTACCTTTCGACCACTACTATCTCCATATGCACCGTATTAATGGGTGATCGTGCCCACACGTACGGATAACATCGCGGCTCCCATATCCCGTGATCCAACATAACAAAACTAACAAATACGGAGGTGGCAGTAGAACTTTTGAGTTGGTCACCACGTTGGTGTGAGTGTGAAGGGGCCCCATCATTTTTTTACCTCGCTCGGTGAATGTGATTATGATCAATTGCTAGTCGGAGCTGGTAACTGCTATTACGAGGGTTGTTCAAATGAAAAGGTACGAAACGTCTGAACAACCAAACCGGTTGAAATTTGAATATGCTGTTTTGAGATAGTGCGACATCTGCGGAAGCGAAACGTGCGTCGTTACCTCCCACTAAAAAATCAAGGCTGTGTCCTATGAGGCAAGAACATCTGACGTCCGAAGTCCGATACTCAGCGAATTCCTCGAGCACGGATAAACCATTAACGGTGACGTGAACTGTGAGACACTCCATAATCTACGCAAGTCCATCAAAACGACACGGGCTGCTCACGGAGGGAGTGATTGTGCTCCATGATAACACCCGTCCACACGTCTCTTAAATATTAATAGACTTGAAGATGCCAACATAGATTTGCCAAAACTGGTCAATGAAGGAATTTGAAACTAGCGACCTTGGCGTCTCTGCTGCATCAGATTCCCATCACAAGATATTACCCTACTGGCCATTAAAATTGCTACACCAAGAAGAAATGCAGATAATAAACGGATATTCATTGGACAAATATATTATACTAGAACTGACATGTGATTACATTTTCACGCAATTTGGGTGCATGGATCCTGAGAAATCAGTACCCAGAAGAACCACCTCTGGCCGTAATAACGGCGTTGATACGCCTGGGCATTGAGTCAAACAGAGCTTGGATGGCGTGTACAGGTACAGATGCCCATGCAGCTTCCACACGATAGCACAGTTCATTAAGAGTAGTGACTAGCGTACTGTGAGGAGCCAGTTGCTCGGCCACCACTGACCAGACATTTTCAGTTGGTGATCGGAGAATGTGCTGGCCAGGGCAGCAGTCGAACATTTTCCGTATCCAAAAAGGTCCGTACAGGACCTGCAACATGCGATCGTGCATTATCCTGCTGAAAAGTAGGGTTTCGCAGCGCTCAAATGAAAGGTAGAGCCCTGAAATGTCTCGGCCACTGTTTAAAGGGTCGTCGATGCGAACAAGAGGTGATCGAGACGTGTAACCAATGGTACCGCATACCATCACGCCGGCTGATACGCCAGTATAGCGATGACGAATACACGCTTCCAATGTGCGTTCACCGCGATGTCGCCAAACACGGATGCGCCCATCATGATGCTGGAAACAGAACCTGGATTCATCAGAAAAAAATGACTTTTGCCATTTGTGCACCCAGGTTCGTCGTTGCGTACATCATCGCAGGCGCTCCTGTCTGTGATGCAGCGTCACCACAGAAGTCTGTGAGACAGTGTGCCCGGAAACTGGAGTGAGACGCTCAAGTGTTCGGCGAATTCTGAAGACAGCAAAGCGAAAGTACTACATCCCACGATTGCTACACGCAATGAACGAGGACGACCCAGATCGTAGATTGGAGTACTGCGAGTGGTTACTAACATGGTGCCCAATGATGAAGAGTTTGCAGAGATGATTGTATGGCGTGGTCTGATGAAGCACAGCTCAAACTCAATGGTACAGTAAATCGCCACAATTGCATCTACTGGGGCGCCGAAAATCCGAACGTCCTTGTAGACAAAGCCGTGAATTTGCCAAATGTAAATGTGTGGTGTGGGTTGTCTTACCGGGGCTTGATTGGGCCAGTTGACGGCACAGTTACCTGTGAGGTATACCTTCAGAAGCTTCAGACATTCATTTTACCTGACACCCGAGACTTGTATGGAGACGGAAGATTTTACTTTCAACAAGATGATGCCCCAGCCCACTACCAAAATCGTGTTAGGGCTTATCTCGACGAAAATTTACCAGGAAGATGGATAGACCGTATAAGTGCTGTGGAGTATCCACCACGTTCCCCAGATTTAATCCTGTGGACTTTACCTGTGAGGAACACTAAAGGATGTCGTTTATCGACAAAAGCCACGCACATTTGATGAACTTCGAGAAACCTTGTGCAGATATCCAACTGAACACATTGCAGTCAGTAGTTCGTGTTACAGTTAGGCGGCATCGTTTGTGTGTGGATGTTAACGGTGATCATTTCGAACACCTACAGTGATATCTTTATGTTGGACTTTAAGCTACACTTTCACCAAAAATGATACAACTCCGTCAATTAGTTTGCAAGTTATGGATTTTTAAACAGTGGATACATTTTTGTACCCTTGTGTATACATGTAAATAATTATATTGCGATCTTGGCTTTCTACTTTTGAAGATAATTAATGTATAAGATCGCCTCCATAATCTACGACGTCACGTAATGTCAGTCGTGTAGTACTCGGGGTTACCAGTAACAAATACGAGTTCAGTAGTATAAGGTCTTCGCCTGGCTTCTGGTAATTGCTGTAGCTCTATGGTGTGGCTGTGTAGTAAGGAATTGGCGATTCACTTTTCCTGCGACTGCGCGTGTTGTCCTGACATCCGAAACGTCTGGACCAGTCACGACGCGTTCTGTGTGTTCAGTGAAGCCGGCCGCGGTGGCCGAGGAGACTGAGGCGCTTCAGTCACGGTCTGCACGGCCACTACGGTCGGGGGTTCGAATCCCCCCTCGGGCATGGATATTTATGCCGTCCTAGTTCGTAAGTAGTTCATAAGTAGTTTGTAAGTTTAGGGACTGATAACCCCGTAGTTAAGTCCCATAACCTTTACAAACATTTGAACATATTTGTTCAGTGAACCCCGAAAAAAAGCTCGCCGTAAAAATAAGTATATGAAATAAACAGTGTTTTAAAATAGCATTCTTCGTTTCGTTCTTCTATCAGATCATTTTATATACACATTCAAGCATTTTTATCGCAACAGAAACGTTGTATGACGCGAAGGCAGCACGTATACGAGTCATACAGCATCCGCCTAATATAGGCGGCAGTGGCCATATCGTTGCAATGCGCAAGTGCGGCAGAGGTTCAAATTGTCTTCTCAACCCCCTGAAGGCAGCATATGGGCGCTCTGAAGGCAAGGCTTTTAACATTGGCGTTGGAGGTGGGCGAGACATCAGCTCCTGGCTACTCGATCTGTGACGGTTACGTAGGAATGGTCCCGAAACAAAAGACAATGAAGGAACTGCGCACCTCATCTTGCGCACGTTCAAATCTTACATGAAGGCAATATTCACCGTTCATACATGTTTTTGGCCCATTGAAGGGTTATCAAAAACACGTCATATTGGGTAAAATATCTTGTAACTATAAATTAAAGACACATCAACTGTAAGAGCCTTCAGAAGATTCTATCGTGAATAGTAATGAAGTCACTACTACCCACCTAGCAAGAACCGTGTGGTTAGCAGCATTATGTTGCGCTGTCGAAAGTAGTGGGTTGGAAACCAACTGTCAGCAATTTTTTTAACCCCAAACTTCTTTTTAACAGAATAAGGGAACTATAATGTCCTTTGTACTGTTACTTGCCACATATCTTTGGACGTTTTAGCGAATGTGTCGCGATTTTGTGGATAAATGACTCTTATACGTTTCGTTGTAACAAATATTTAACAGTTTGAAAAGATGTAGGGGAGAGAAGCCCTTGCGGTTGCGTAAGGATAGGAGGGGGTGCTGCTTACAGTGTCACGTGACCGGAAACTAGCTTGTCTTTTCATCGTAATAGATTCGTTTTGTTAGAGTCACTTAACACTAATGTGTTTTACTGTTCATGTGCATACTCGTATGTTTTTGGTATTTATTATCAAAGAAAAAAAGAACAACGTTCAGTATCTTTAAGAAACAAATTACTTTAATCTTGGAAGAAAAGTCTGAAATGAAGAAACTTGGTAGGCCGACGACTTAGCTCGAGTTGAAGCAGGCGCAAACAAGCCGAGGTAAGACATTCTGCAGATCTTTTAACGAAAATATAGCTAAAGAGGGGGGGGGGGGGGCAAACTGGGACGCTTTCTCCCGGTGAAACATCGCAGCGCCAAGTGCCGGGGGGAGGGGGCACTATCAAGATCTGGCACTCAAAGGAATGAACCCCCAGTTATCTGAAGCACCGCCGCGCGCGAGTGGGCCGAGCGGTCTGGAGCGCCACGAAGCGAATCGCGAGGCCTCCCGCATCGGAGGTTCGAATCCTCCCTCGGGCATGGATGTGTGTGTGTTGTCCTTAGGTTAGTTTAACTTAGTTTAAGTAGTTTGTAAGCTACAATCCTACCTTGGGCTTAGATTAGTTTAAGTTACATGGGCTCGAACAAACGTATCTGTATGAATGTTTGGTTACAGGATCTCTGCGTACACCTCAATGTGCTTGTGGGTGTCTTTTTCAGCGAAGCTCTGCAACCATGCTCTAGATAGCGCTGTAGATGTAATTGTAGACGCTATACGTAATGCAGATATCTTAACTAATGTAATAATCTTCGTACATGTTCTCTAGCGAATTGTCATCAAAAGCCGTGATGATAGTTGCAACTTTAACCTTCTTTCCGAAAGACTGTTGGTATTCACGGCCACTGCTTCCATCGCCTCTTCCCGCACTTACCGTAGCACTACCGCTTGCAATGACTTGTTCGTCATTATCATCCCTATTATCATTATTATTATTATGAGTATGTAACGACAGTATCTAACTTATGCCCATATTTCTGTACCATAACAGATACGAGAAAGGATGCAATTGATTCATCTTCTACACTAATACCTTCATCACGAAGAAGGGTTCTTCGTAACTTCATCTCAACTAATCGCAATACATTAGCAGGATTGATTAATAATCGCCGCGCCATCTGACGCTTCACCACACAAATAACATCACAAAACGCAACTTCGGAGCCACACAGCACCGTCCTTATTGGTGAATCGACAGGTCAAAGTGCTATGCGGCATGGCACACGCAGAGGTCTCTAACTGACGACTGCAGAGTTTTGCAGATGCGGGAGTATCAGTTTTGCAATAAGGGATCTTCACATTAGCTCTCATACGATTTTGGTGTATATCTGTTTGTTCGAGCCCAGGTACTTTCCTTGTTAGTTTAAGTAGTTTGTAAGCTAGGGACTAATAACCATGCAGTTAAGTCTCGCAGAGCTACAAACGTTTGAGCATTTGAACATCTGAAGCACCAACCGCCACTGGTAGTGAAGAAGTGGCGACACACTTTGCCTGCAGTTGCGACTGCGCGTGTTGTCCTGACATCCGAAACGTGTGGGGGCAGTAGACGGCTGTCAGAAGGAGAGCGACGAGCCGAGACGAGACGAGATGAGGCGCGCTGCGCAAAGTGGAGAACAATGGCGGGTATTAGCCGCGGCACAAAGAGGCTAACGACGGCATTCAGGCTGCGCTTCAGCTAGTGTAGTGACCGGCCAGCCACTAGAGCTGAACAGCGCACAGTTTGGCGCGGCTCGCGGCTTCCGCAGGCACCGCTGGCTGTAGTGTAGTAGTGTAGGGGCCTGGGAAGAGGGGCCGCTCATTTCCCATCCCGGATATCTCCGCTCGTTTTCCCCATTGTGCTCCCCTACCATTAAACCCACCAGCTGTCGAGCTGCTTTCTCAGCGCGCCAGAAACTGTACGCCTCCGTGGTAGCATGTCCCGTCCATACAGGGAGTCTCAGGACGAAACGATATCTACAGGGTGCTACAAAAAGGATCGGCCAAACTTTCAGGAAACATTCCTCACACACAAAGAAGGAAAATATGTTATGTGGACATGTGACAAAATGTTCAAATGTTTGTAGAACTTATGGGACTTAACTACGGGGTCATCAGTCCCTAAGCTTACAAACTACTTATGAACTAGCTAAGACTAAGGACGGCACTAATATCCATGCCCAAGGGGGGGATTCGAACCCCCGACCGTAGTGCCCGTGCAGACCGTGACTGGAGCGCCTCAGTCCCCTCGGCCACCGCGGCCGGCGGACATGTGTCCGGAAACGTTTAATTTCCATGTTAGAGCTCATTTTAGTATTTCTCTTTAAATGTAAATTGAAATAATTCGTGCAGACAATTGTCAAAATACCCAATTGTTTCGTTAGTATGTACTGTACTTCATCGATTCACGTCATTAACACAGATTTTCTGTGAACGTTTGGGCTGGAATTGTTGGTCATGTCTTGATTGGGCCTCACGTTCATCCACCTACGCTCACTGGAGCACGTTATCATGAGTTCATACGGGGTACTCTACCTGTGCTGCTAGAACATGTGCCTTTACAAGTACGACACAACATGTGGTTCATGCACGATGGACCTCCTGCACATTTCAGTCGAGACATGTTCGTACGCTTCTCAACAACAGATTCGGTGACCGATGGATTGGTAGAGGCAGACCAATTCCATGGCCTCCACGCTCTCCTGACCTCAACCCTCTTGACTTTCATTTTATGGGGTCATTTGAAAGCTCTTGCCTACGCAACCCCGGTACCAAATGTAGAGACTCTTCGTCCTCGTATTGTGGACAGCTGTGATACAATAGCCATTCTCTAGGGCCGCATCAGCGCATCAGGGATTCCATGCGACGGAGGGTGGATGCATGTATCCTCGCTAACGGAGGACATTTTGAACATTTCCTGTAACAAAGAGTTTGAAATCACGCTGGTACGTTCTGTTGGTGTGTGTTTCCATTCCATGATTAACGTGATCTGAAGAGAAGTAATAAAATAAGCTCTAAGATGGAAATTAAGCGTTTCCGGACACATGTCCACATAACATATTTTCTTTCTTTGTGTGTGAGGAATGTTTCCTGAAAGTTTGGCCGTACCTTTTTGTAACACCCTGTATAAAACTCGATGTGTCTGGCAACCTACACTTCGCGGAAAGACCTCGAAGATAAGATCAGAGAGATTAGGGCTAGTGCAGATGCATACAATCATTAGTTTTTCCCTACATGGGAGTGGAACCGGAAAGCACGTAACTACTACTCGTGGTACTGAGTACCTTTCGCCATGCACCTTTGGGTAGATTACGGAGTATGTATGTAGATAATGTAGGAAACAGGTTACCATCAGCTGTATGCTTTATAGAAACATTTATTTCTTGGTTACCAGTTTCGGCATTACATTATGCTCTCTTCAGGCCCTCTGTGTATCAAACATTAACGTACTCTAGTAACTAAGAGAAAAAAAAAACACATAAAAGTATTAAACAGTAACAAACTGAAAATACAATACAGGTATGAAAGCGCTACATGTTAACGGCAGTTCTAAAGCACTATTCTGGAACGTAAGCATCATAATATTGAAACATTATGAGCATTCTAATTATACATACCTATTCAATAATACACAAAAATATGTACAAGCATAGTCAACTGTACCATGCAACTACTTCTACCCTAAGCAGAACACTTAACTTGACAGGTATCTAAGTAGTCGCCTTCAACAAGCGTAGGTAATGATTTTAACATTCGCCTATGTAACAAACTAAATATCAACATGTAGCACTAAGTGACTACTCACAATGTTGTTGCATATCTCCCTCCTTAGATTATACGATTCATTTGGTACACTTTGTGCATGCATAGCTTATTGGATTTTATGTATCTTCGTCAACAAGCATGATAGTGTCTGAATCACCAAAAGCGTCTATCTTTAGTCCTATACCATAATTCCCTTTGTCGGCTTAGGGAATCAAAATATCACTAATTTTAAATTAATATACATATATAAATAAAAAGAAAAAAGGTAATAATAAGTTGCATGGTGAAGGTGACTATCTTGTACATATTTTTGTGTGTTATTGAATAGTTATGTATATTCGAATGCTTATAATTTCCAATATTATGATCCTTACGTTCCAGAATAGTGCTTTAGAACTGCCGTTACCATGTAACTCTTTAATACCTGTATTGTATTTTCAGTTTGTTATTGTACAATATTTTTTTTTTTGTTTTTTATTATTTTTTGTCTTCTTTACTAGAGTAAGTTTATGTCTGAAACACAGAGGGGCCTGAAGATGGCATACTGTAATGTCGAAACTGGTAGCCAAGAAATAAATGTTTCCATAAAATACACAGCTGATGGTAACCTGTTTACTACTTTATATTGACCAGCCGCAATCCCAACTCCACCATCGATGATGGATTCAATATGTGTGTAGGTGTTCCCGATGGACTCCATGACGGGTAGAGAAAATTTCATGAAATTTCCAGGAAATCTTCACTTCAGCCCAGCAAGTCATGCTGTGAAGTTTGGTACCGATCTGATCAACGTATTTATTAACAAATACGTAAAAGTTTACGTCTAGCATTTGGAACGTCAGTAGCTCCCGCCCCCCCCCCCCCTTCTTCCCAGAAAAGAAAACGTCAATCGTCATTTTTCTGTAACTAACAGTGCTGCGAATTCGAGCGCTAACGTCGCTTCTACGACTCTTGTTGTTATCAATGTCTGCAGTGAACGTGTAACTCTATGAATTACGGCAGCACCCAGTAACGATCCAGCTTCTCATATATGCTGTGTCACCTAGAGTAGTAACTACACTCTTAGTATTCACATCCTACGATGACAATCGCATGCAAAGTAATGATAAACTCTTTAATGCATAGTGTAGCTGATCAGCAACATACCTAACTTTTATTATCTTTCAAACTTATCAACATTTTACCACAAATTCATTTGTAGCTGGTGATATATATAATGTTACATATGCAAGAAGCACGTCCCAGAAATTATAAGTCACACAGTGCTAATGAATCACTTCCACAGATAGCTGCATTAAGTTACTCTTAACATGTCCGTTTGTTTAGTATACCTCCTTAGCTATGTAAAAGTAATCAATCACATATTACCGTTTTATATATTTCTGCATTGGCCTTTGGATAATGTACAGTGTATACGATCTTTAATTCCAGGCGCTACAATTTTCCTAATTATTTTATGTTCTTTCATTTCTAAGTTCCCTTCTAGTGATCTTTATGGAAAATTTTGTGTCTCAGATGCGTAGAGAGCTTCGGGTTTAATTATTGTTGTGTTGTGTCGGATTTTGCATTTCTATTTTATTTAAACATAAAAACGCAGAATGTCAGTGTATGTTACTCATTTTCTATTTCTCTGGTGGAAAAATGGCTGATATGACTTTTTCGGGAAAACAGAGGCGTTTATTTCTCTGCTACGATTATGATGACTTCCTTCAGTCATACCTCTTAAGAGCGTTTTACTTAGAACACTAAGCATATCAAGACGCCTTCGCGTACAATCAATTAGGCATTCTGCACATGTATATTGATGTGTCTGACCGCTTTGGAGTTACTAACCCGACTACCATGCTAGTTTCATTTAAAAACGGCTGCTCTCCAATTAACGGGAGACTCCGTCCAAAAACCTCAATTAAAAAACAAAACCAGACTCTAAGACTATTCCACATTTTCGAGTGTTTAGTCTTAGCTCTTACACTTGGCTGTATTCGACTGACAAATACGAGGTATGTCCACAAAGTTCCGTTTGGTTATACAAAATATACGTGTGCAGATACAGAAGAAGTATTTATTGTACAAAAATCTACAACTGTTAAACTATTTTGTACACAGCTTCCGAAATTTTGTAGGCACTTGTCATATCGTAGCACAGGTATCATCATCGTTGAAGTGTTGATCACTAAGGACATATTTTATGTATAAGAAGAGATGCAAGTCGCTAGAAGCGAGGTCCGGGTTGTACGGAGGATGGTCAAACACGTCCCAGTGAAATTCCCGTGTGAGGTTGGGCATTTTCATGAAAAAAAAAAAAAAAAAAACCTTCTTGCAGTAATCCTCTTCTTACACCTAAAATCTGCCCCTGCTGGTCTACACTTCAACGATGATGACGAGCTGGAAGAACATGTTACCACATGGTTTAATACGCAGGCGGCAAACTTCTATGAAGAAGGCATACAAAAACTTGTGCCACGCTATGACAAGTGCCTACAAAACTTCTGAAACCATGTTGAAAAATATGATTCTTCAGTTTCTCCCGGCGTCTTTGATAATCAAAATATTCACGGGTGTACTGCCGGTCTATAGTGTCCAACGGGCACTATAGACCTGCAGTACACCCGTGGATATTTTGATTATGTTGTAAAGTAGTTCATCAGTTGTAGATTTTTGTATAATAAATGTTTTCTCTGTATTTGTACACGTTTGTTTTATATGACCAAACGGAACTTACTTTGTGGACGTACCTCGAAGATCTGAGAAATGTTTCCTGGGCAAACAGGAGATTGGAGATGCGTCTAAAGATAGCTGCGGCGGACAGGTCGGTGTATCCTACTTCTGGAACACCTCCACTACCTTCAGTGTTCTGCCTCCGGACAAATGTTAACACAGTAGAGGCTGGTGCTTCAGATGACAGGTTAACTTCTTGATTGTGGCGCCAACCCCGCCCCCCCCCCTCTCCTCTTCCCCCGGCTCGGCGCGTTGATGCTTCGGCGCCGGCCGCAGTGGCCGAGGGGACTGAGGCGCTCCAGTCACGGTCTGCACGGCCACGACGGTCTGGGGTTCGAATCCCCCCTCGGGCATGGATTTTTGTGCCGTCCTTAGTATTAGTTAGTTCATAAGTAGTTTGTGAGTTTAGGGACTGATGACCCCGTAGTTAAGTCCCATAAGCTCTACAGACATTTGATTTGATGCTTCGACGCCCCCTCTCTCCTCGCTCGGCGTCCAAATAGACAATTTGGCGCACTTATGCGAGTGACGCCGGGGGAAAGCACTCCAGTTTGTCTGTCTCTCCCATTAGATATATTTTCGTTAAAAGATCTGCAGAATGTCACCTCAGGTTGTTTTCCCCTCCTTCACCACGAGCTGAGGCGTCGGACTACCAAGCTTCTTTATTTCACTCTGTTGTTCCAAGCTTAAAACGGAGTAATTTGATTCTAAAGGATGCCGAAGGTTGTTCATTTTTCTTTGATAATAAACACGAAGAGTACGTGCATACGCACATGAAGACAACAAAGTAAGTAACTAATTGCACTGTTAATTGACTGTAACAAAATAAATCTGTTACTATGACGAGAAAAGCTACCTTCGACGTGAGACTGTAAGTAGATCACCTCCTAGCCTTACGCATGCGCAAAGGCTGCTCTCCTCCACATCTTTTCAAACAGTTAAATATTTGTCAAAACGAAGAGTATAAATGTTATTTACCCACAAAATCACGTCAAATATGCTAAAACGTCCAAATATATGTGACAAATGACAATACAAAAGTCGGTCTCGCACCCACTGTATTTGACAGCGCAGCGCGATGCCACAATCAACACGGCTATTCTTGTTAGTTGAAGAGTAGTGACTTCATTATTATTCATGATCGGATCTTCTGAAGGCTTTTACAGTTGATGTGTTTTTAATTTATAAGGTATTTTACCAAATACGACGTGTTTTCGATGAATCTTCAGAGCGCCAAAAACAAACATTAAGAGGGAATGTTGCCTTCACGGAGGGTTTGCACATGCGAAAGGCGAGGTGCGCAGTAACTCCATGGTATTACTTCGGGACCATTCGTGCGTAACCGCCAGACCTCGAGTAGCCAAGAACTTGCGTCTCCACTAGCTCCAAGGCCGATGTTAAAAGCGGCGATTTTCCTCGACCCTCCTTGCCGCGGAAGCACCCATATGCTGCCTTCTCAGGGGGTTCAGAAGAGAATTTAAACCTCATCCGCGCATGCGGATTGCAACGCTGCAGCTGCGCTGAGACTGCGCGACGTAAAACGTTTCTCATGCGATATTTTGTATGTGCATATAAAATGATCTGATAGAAGAACGAAACGAAAAATGATAATTTAAAAACACTTTATATTTTTATTAATAATTTCAAAGGCAGCCAAAGTTGCACACAGTTGGTTCTTTTTATTGACGAACAGTTTCGGGCTTACCTGAGCCCATTATCAAGTCAAACCAACTCAATTTCATCACCAATGTACAAACGATACATCGCGTGTGCACATATTTCAACACCAGGAAGAATGAGACGTTTCAAAAAAGGATATATAAAAAAAATGACTTGATAATGGGCTCAGGTAAGCCCAAAACTGGTCGTCAATAAAAAAAAAAACCAGCTGTGTGCAACCTTGGCTGTTTTGAAATTATTGATAAAAATAGTAAGTTGCTGTCCCGAAACCATCAAACATATTGGAATTTCATAAGCTTTTTATTTTATTTACTTACTTTTTTTTCATGACAAGCTTTTTCCGGGGGTTCACTGAACACACAGGACGCGCAGCCACTGACACATTCCCTTTCCGGGCAAATGGCAGTCTGTAAGTCACAAACTCTGAAATCCGCTGTGTGTGCTAACGGCCTCTAGAATTCCGTACGGTGTGGTGTCGCACAGGTCTGAAGTGCGCGCCACGTATTTTTGCCGTGCGCCGCCATGCTAGCACGGCGCGGCGTTCTTACGACGTCAACCACGAGCGCCCTCTGCTGCAACCATGCTCGCGGCCACTGTATCGGCCACTTGGCAATAGGACAGGCACCAGATAAGACTCTCATCAGTAGGCAGGTTTATACTTCACATAAACTGTGTATCTACATTCCACTAGTCTACAGCAAAAGTATTGTACTATTTCTACGAAATATATAATACAGGGCGTTACAAAAAGGTACAGCCAAACTTTCAGGAAAAATTCCTCACTCACAAATGTTTCAAATGTTTGTATAGCTTATGGGACTTAACCACGGGGTCATTAGACCCGAAACTTACAAACTACTTTTGAACTACCTTATACTAAGGGCGGCACAAATATCCTTGCCCGAGGGGGGATTCGAACCCCCGACCGTTGTGGCCGTGCAGACTGTGACTGGAGCGCCTCAGTCCCCTCGGCCATCCTCACACACAAAGAAAGAAAATATTTTATGTGGACATGTGTCCGGAAACGCTTAATTTTCATCTTACCGCTCATTTTAGTATTTATCTTTAAATGTAAATTGAAATAATTCGTGCAGAAAATTGTCAAAATACCCAATTGTTTCGTTAGTATGTACTGTACGTCCTCGATTCACCGCCAGTTGGGCCAATTGAAGGAAGGTGATGTTGACTTCAGTGCTTGTGTTGACATGCGACTCATTGCTCTACAGTACTAGTATCAAGCACATCAGTACGTAGCATCAACTGGGCTGACGAGAATCCGCACGCAGTTGTGCAATCGCATCATCAACACAGATTTTCTGTGAACGTTTTCGCAGGCATTGTTGGTGATGTGTTGATTGGGCCTCATGTTCTTCCACCTACGCTCACCGGAGCACGTTATGATTTTATACGGGATACTCCACCTTTGCTGCTAGAACATGTGCCTTTACAAGTACGACACAATATGTGGTTCATGCACGATGGAGCCCCTGCACATTTCAGTCGACGTGTTCGTACGCTTCTCAACAACAGATTCGGTGACCGATGGATTGCTAGAGGCGGATCAATTCCATGGCCTCCACGCTTTCCTGACCTCAACCCTCTTGTCTTTCATTTATGGGGGCATTTGAAAACTCTTATCTACGCAACCCTGGTACCAAATGTAGAGACTCTTCGTGCTCGTATTGTGGATGGCTGTGATACAATACGCCATTCTCCAGTGCTGCATCAGCGCATGCGACGGAGGGTGGATGCATGTATCCTCGCTAACGGAGGACATTTTGAACATTTCCTGTAACAAAGTGTTTGAAGTCACGCTGGTACGTTCTGTTATTGTGTGTTTCCATTCCACGATTAATGTGATTTGAAGAGAAGTAATAAAATCAGCTCTATCATGGAAATTAAGCGTTTCCGGACACATGTTCACATAACATATTTTCTTTTTTTGCATGTGAGGAATGTTTCCTGAAAGTTTCACCGTTCCTTTTTGTAACACCCTGTATATCTTGTATTAATCTAGCTTTGTGTTTCTAGTTTCTGCTGTCCCACTGGCTGGTCACCTCAGCCTCCGTACCTGCACACGCGTGGATTCTAGCACGTTTAACTGAGATTCGTGAACTTAGAATCTTTGTTTTTGAATGTTTTGCCGGCCGCGGTGGCTGAGGGGACTGAGGCGCTCCAGTCACGGTCTGCACGGCCACTACGGTCGGGGGTTCGAATCCCCCCTCGGGCATGGATATTTGTGCCGTCCTTAGTTGTAAGTAGTTCATAAGTAGTTTGTAAGTTTAGGGACTGATGACCCCGTAGTTAAGTCCCATAGACTCTACAAACATTTGAACATTGAATGTTTTCTTCGTCAAAAATCCAACAACAACCTACTTCCTTGTGTCGGTCTCTGTCCACTCGGCCACGGACACCCAGGACAACCAACGGCAACGAGACACAATAGTACTCAAATCTTCCCCCTTCCACCTTTCCACCGATTGCTTGTGGCCGAACACGTGCCCAAGCGGTGTCATCAGTGACGTCGGAAAGCAGGTCAAGGTCAGAGCGAGAGGAAAAGCTCCCGGCATGCGTGGCGCCAAGTTCACGGTTGCGCCCTCTGCCTGCAGCTTCCGCGTAGCTGTGGAGTGGCACAGACGCTATTAAGGAGACACGGCCCATTCACAGCGGCACAGCTCGCCTTATCGCCTTTTGAACGTCGCCACGCTGTGCCCGCTCTGGCGTCGCTTCTTTTTAAAGACCCGCACTCCAAATAACACTCGTGGCGGCCCTCAAGTATGACGCAGCAGGCGGCTGCAACGACATCTGAATGCTTCACTTCGGAAAACATTTTTCGTGTCGTTTCTCTAGGTGCGCTTTTAGAGAAATACTTTACTAGTAGATACTGTTATGTTACGAAACTTCCGCCACTTCTGTATATCTTTTATCGCATTCTACCGCCGTATCACCGTATCGCAACAAGTTTCGCATCATTGTTTGCTTCACAGATTCGGACATCCGAACGGCCACACCATGTACGTACCTTAATACACGGTGTTTACGAGGAATAGTTAATATTTTACGAGATGACAGTAGAGACGAATTGTAATAATAATGTCATCATGTTTCCTGGTCTGACGAGCTTCGTTTGCAGTTGTACCGCGCTGATGGACGTGTACGGCTGTGGTGACAGCGTCATGAATCAACTAGCTAACACTAATGACGGCACAAATATCCATGCCCGTGGTGGGGGGGGGGGATTCGAACGGCAGACCGTAGTGGCGGTGTAGACCATGACTGGCGTGCCTGAATATTGACGGAAATTATGTAGAAAAGTAGATTAAGGTTCAGGCTTTCAGGTAAAAGTAAAATTATTGAGATATCTTAGCACGTCTTTTTTTTAATTTAACAACGGTACTTACTTAAAAAAACTGGCTTCGTATACTACATCATCCTAAAATATTCACTATTCGTCCAGAAGCACGCTAAATGTCCCAAATATTTGTAGAGCTTATGGGACTTAACTACGGGGTCATCAGTCCCTAAACCTACAAACTACCTATGAACTAGCTACTGCTAAGGACGGCACAATTATCCATGCCCGGGGGGGGGGGGGGGAGGATTCGAATCCCCGACCGTAGTAGCCGTGCAGACTGTGACTGGCGCGCCGCAGTCCCCTCGGCCACCGCGGCCGGCGTCCCAAAAAATCATGGTAATCAGTCGGTGTCCGTGAGATCCTCTTGTTTCGAAGGTCAAGTCTGTAAAACTGCATCGTGATCGGAATAAAAATGCAGATTCGTACGAATCACGAACAACCAGACGGAGCCTTGTGACACGTCCGCTGTGTTAAAAATGTTAAGTACGTCACAGTGGTCCAGAATTTTCTGATGTTCATAGTAAGTTTTTAGACGGTTAATACAATAACTATAGTATGCAGCATTGGTCGTTTTTTATTAATGTTTTTGCAGATCGATTTCGATCACATAGTGATCATCCTCAATGCCCCAGTCATCGTAATATCAGCTATGCATAATCATATGTCAAATTAGCTGAATGTAACAGATTTTGTTTTGAACATATCAATGTAGTGTCCAACCATGGAAAAAAAATCTGTCCATTTAGGTCATTCTGTTGTAAGTATAATGCCGAAAATTTAATAACAAAATCTGTTGTGGTACGTAAAACGTTGTGCATTCTGCGTGTAACTTCGCCAGTGTACCGTTGACCTCGTAATTCCGGCAAGCATTAAATCGTCAGTGCTATCGATAAGTGCCGCATCGACTGCGACGGTAGTTGTCGATTGCCGGTGGGTGATATCGCAGCAGGTGTGTGAATTGCCGCACAGTGTTTTCGAATTCCGGCCGCGATTCTGGGGTGAGTGGGGAGGACAGGAAATTAAAATGGCGCGACCGCCTGCTGTGGTCTGTCGGAAGATTTCTGATTAAAACATTAATTTCCGGATTGGTGACAGCGCGCAAGTTAACTGGCGTCGTTACAAGTTGAATTCGCTTTGTCCGTTCGTCGACTGTCTGTTGACATTCGCAGCGATAAAGAGATGGCATCGCCGCGAATCATGCCAGATAATTACGCAATGACGAGAAATGTCAGTTACGTCGGCTACGGCACTGTCCCGTCGCACAATGCGGTGACACGGTCCAATTCTTGCAACCATTTATACCTACGCAGATCTTTGTTTATCGCTGCTATAGGAAGATCTCAGGGCTGTTTTTACAGCAGGTACGAGCATTTCGAAGCATCAGTAATGGACAGAAAGGAGGGAGTTTAATTCACCTGAGACCAAGGAGAAATGATCCGCTTTCAGTAGGAATTTTAATTAACGCACAATTCTGAGCCCTTAGTGACATGTCACTTCCTATTTTCCGAAATAAATTTATATTACTTTGCTTGCAGTGGCCATTTTGAGCAGCAGCTGAATTGTATTTCACTGTAATGTTTTTAAAGTAAACGCCTTTTGCTACTGCGAATGAAGGGTTTTATTTTTATAAGTGTGTGTGTGTGTGTGTGTGTGTGTGTGTGTGTGTGTGTGTATGAGTGTTTGTAATTTTTTTTATCTCTGTTTTTGTATGTGTGTGTGTGGTGGTGGGGGGGGGGGCTTGTGATTATGTGTTGGGATTTGTGTCTATCATATGGTGAATCAGTGAGAACAATGATTGATTGGTCAGGTTTAGTTGGTCATTTAGTAGCAACTTTTTCTCCGCTTTTGTTTTATATATGTGACAAATCGCAACACATAGTCACAAGCCCCCCCCCCCCACACACACACACACACACACACACACACACACACACACACACACACACACATACAAAAACAGAGATAAAAAAATTACAAACACTCATACACACACACACACACACACACACACACACACACACACAAAGATACCTTTAACACACTTTCAATGAAACAGTTGAATTTCAAATAAGCTAAGGTTGGCAACACTACAAAACAAACAGCAGTGGACACAGTATAGCAGCAGGTGACAGTGGAACCAGAAAACTGCAATTTGTTTCAGAAAACAGTGTAACCTTTCGACCTGGTTGCCATAAAGAGACTGACGTGGAGTAGCAAGTGCTGTAAGTACACCATTTTATAGCAAACAACGAACTGTTTTAAATCAGAAATGAAATGTTTCGTACACATGTAAGAAACCTAACCTTTATGTGTAAACAAAAACATGTAAATATTTCAGGACACCCACTGATGATGCCTTGAGACAAAGGCGAAACGCGTATGGGTGACTTATAAAAATAAAACCCTTCATTCGCAGTAGCAAAAGGCGTTTACTTTAAAAATATTACGTTCACTACACTAATGTGAGTTATCTTTCCTCCCAGCCTTCCTGTAATGCTGTTCTTCTTTTATGCTTCAGTTAGTAACAGTGGGAGAAAAGAGGGAACGGAAATGAAAAAGAGGAATGAAGGGAGACCACACATTGACTTTGGAGTTATGGATTCTCCAGACTGACGACCTTTTAAAAATCAACATTTTGTCCACTTTTCCCATCTCTTACACAAACGTGGCAAAAGTTTCCCTGCCTAAGGGGTACAAGCTAGGGATGACAAAAACTGACAGGTTAAAATTGATACCTTTATTTTAGTTCTGAATAACCGTTTTTTCGGTATTTATTTGGTGTCGGTTGTAACCGTTTTTTAAAGTTATTCCCAATAACCGAGTAAAACACCGATATTGCGTCCTTCTGTAGTACTGGTTCTAAACGTTTTGTGTTTTTAAATAATTTAAATATTAAAAAGTACTACTATTTGTTAAAGTTTCCCCTGCTGTGAAATATTAGCTTACCGCAGAAATTAGGAAATGCGATCAGTGGTAATTTAAGAACAGTTCAGAATTAGAAACTAGCTACAAACGCATGGCATAACACTGTACAGTAGAGTTGTGGCGATTCGTCAATGAGTCGTTCATTTGAACGAATACAAATAAAGAATCGTAAGAATCGAGCGTGATTCGGACGAATCGTCGTTCAAAAGAATCGTCTGTCTCGAGACGATTCTTAAGTTCCAACGATTCACGATTCGAAGGCGACTGCCGAATCTTCCCGAATCGTGCCGAATGCCGGAGAGAAGAGGGGGGACGAATCGTCGTTCAAAAGAATCGCCTGTCTAACGATTCATGATTCGAAACGCAAGTAGCGAATCGCGCCGAATGATTACGAAAGCCAGAAAGCGTGTGAACAAAGGAAGCACAGAACGAAGATCGTGAGCTGTTAATTATTAGCCTAATCACGAATTACACATGACAGAAACAAAACGCAGCGAAATACACAGCTGCCAATACATACGGATATACGTCTTTTATAAAGTTTACATATTATGTATTTAAACGATCAATCGTTACACATTTATATTTCGCATATCCCGGAAATGGCTGTAACGATTTAGATTACATTTTGTTTTTAGAGAGGTTTAAGCTTTTCGAGTTCATCTACGTAGTTATAGTTTTTGTAAAAAATCAATTTTACAAAAATATTCTTTTTATATAAAAACGCGATTTTAAATGTTTTTAAAGCCATCTCAAAAATCTTTTTTGCCATTTTGATTTTTACGTTATCAGCTTTCCTGAAAGAAATCGATTTTAGAAAAAAGAAACATTTTAATAAACGTGAATTTCTTGCATCTCGAAAGAAATTTAATATTTGGAACGGATTTTTATTTTTAATGTTTATTTCGTGTTTTCTTCAACTAATTGATTTTACATAAGTATTTTATAATGATTAGATACCTATTAATTACCATATATTTAATTATATTTATACGTTCACTAAACCTGCAACGCTACTAAATGAGCTATGATGACAGCAGAAATAATTGGTAGCGCTAAACTTCAGACTATTTTCTCGAGAATTTTTGAGAGCTGAATCGAATGGCTTTGCTTCATTATTATTTTAAGTCTGAACTTTACGCACCATAAGTATTAAAAAATCCGATACCTATATTGTCACTTTTTCGGCATTTTGTTAGAATCGTGCCATCGCAGACCAGAAACAATCGTGAACGAATCGTAGGAACAGATCCATAAGGTTAAGATTCCAACATCCATAACACAGACAGGTATTGCCATCTATGAGCAAGATGTAGAAGTAAGAATCGCGCCAATGCAGACTAAAGAATCGTGAACGAATCGTTGGAATCGATTCACAATGTGGGATTGAATCGCAAGAATCGATTCATAAAAAGGAATCGTGTTGCCCAACTCTACTGTACAGCTGTTGCTGCGGCATTCGTGCACCTGTTGCCTTGTGACGTGGCCTTTTAGACGACGCGTATCCACGTTGAGTGGGCAAGACTTGCCTCCGTCTGCTCATACGGCAGTTTCTGGTTGTCGTCGTCGGACGTCATCTGTGTTTTAAATGGCGCTATCTAGAGACGGGAAGTACTTTACAAAGCGCGGTAGCGGTGGGGTACAATGTCCCATTTGCCTTAATAGCCAGAAAATTGATAAAAGTACTACAAACTTGCGGTATAATTTAAGGAAAAAGTAACCACAATGTTCGCCGGAAGAGAAGGTAAATTTGATTAATATTCCTATGATGTTATTGATATACTATACGTTTGGAATACTAAGTTAGGAAAAGCTTATCTGTTTCATTTGTCTACGTTATATGTCTGCATTCGTTTGTAGCCTTTTAGTACTGACTATACTCAGTGACCAAATAGTGATATGATCCCTGATTACAACATGATTTTTCAGCCGAGATTCAAAATCAGTAGGAGAAAATGGTGATTTCTTGTAGTATTCAAATCTGAATTACTTTCCGATAAAAGAAACGGACGGTAGACTTATGTTCTCTTTCAGTCCCCTAACTTACCAGTTTTTTTGATTCCACATTTCTTGAAGAAAAGTATAATACAAGAGTCTGAGGTAGTCTTAAAATTTTTCAAATTTTGATTTATACATTTGTTACTGGAAATAACAGCAATGAAAACCGAAAACAGGTTATATAAGAAACCATTTATCTTGAGCGGTTTTTAGAATGAGGTTAAACTGGAGATGAAAAACTGGTATAACGGAAAACTGGTTGGTTAATCCCTAGTAGGCTAAAAGCCAGAGCAAATCATCCACGTAAAGAGGACAGAATGGTGATTGAAGAGACGGACAGCAGGCTGTGAGAAAGAAAGGGACAGGCGGAGAGGGATGAAGGCGGTGACAAGGGGAAGAAAAGGTGCCAAACGGAAAAAGGGGACATTGGGGGAGAGAATGTACAGTGGCAATGAGAGCGCGATGATGGTAAAAAAAAGAGTTAAAAGAGTGCCAATGTGTTAGCATGTCAAAATTTTTGATGAGAGTGAGGTAACTGCGTCTATATCTTTCTGACAGTCTTATGAACAGGTACATATGGCTTTTTCCGACAAGTGCATTTTTAGCTGTACTGGTATTTACTATGTTAAACATTTAGCATAATAGTGCATCTCTTAATAAGTAGAATATTTTTATATTCTATCAGTAATTACTCGAAATTTTGTAAAACATGTTGACATTACCTGACATCGTAGGTTGTGAAGGCGTTCTGATAGATTAATTATTTCAAAACTAGAAACCCAAGATCGCAAGATACTTATTTATTTTATGATGACTGGTTTCAGTGGGCTATACCACAATCATCTGGTTATATAAAATTATTTTATATGACCAAATGACGGAGGCATAGCCCACTGAAACCAGTCATCATAAAATAAATATTTTGCGATCTTGGGTTTCTAGTTTTGAAGATAATTGCATATCATGTTATTTTTGCTTATGTTCAAAATGTTTGCGAAGCTTATGGGACTTAACTGCGGGGTCATCAGTCCCTAAAATTACAAACTACATATGAACTGGCTTATACTAAAGACGACACAAACATCCATGTCCGAGGGCGGATTCGAACCCCGGACGGGGAACGGCCTCGCGCATCGGAGCGTAGCGCGTCAGTGCGCTCGGCCGCTCCGCCGCGGCTGTTTTTGTTGCCACTGAGAGCCAATGGATAGGTAACGCGGTGACAAGATTTGGTCCCATTTTATTGGATACCACTTCGCTCTCTAGTCGTATGCTAGATCCTTCGTGTTTCTGTTTGACAGGGTGCGCCAGTCATTTGTTTGTTTTTGCGTCATCATGGGTGTCTTAGAAACTGAGAGAATATTTCAGAAACTGCGTTAATATTTCTGCCCATGTCAGTCGTCATAACTTCCTAGCATTTTTACGATTTATAGCTTAGCTGAATCACAAGAGAATGTTTGTAAATATAATGTACCAAACTGCTGACGTCAGGAGTCCCTAGATTTACAAACTAAACGAACTTATGCTAAGGACAACACACACACATACACACCTTTGTTATATGACCAAGAGACGACTGTAATATGGCTCCAAATTGCAATTATATACTTTATTAAATGCGAAGTGCAAAATTAATAATAGTAAAGTATGTCGTAAAGGTAATAGTGAACGTTTCGTTGGTGGGAGACCAATATACGAATACAGTAAGCAGATTCAAACGAATGGTGGTTGCCGTTCTTATGAAAAGATTGAAAAGGCTTGCTCAGGTTAGAGTAGGTTGGAGAGCTGCATGAAACCAGTATCCGGACAGAAGACCAAAACAACAATATCGTATTTAATTTCAAACATTAATATCCCTGCGCTGTTTTGTCGAAAACTGACGTTATGAAACCATGGCTAAGGTACTGTAATGTTTAAAAAGCCATAAGTATGATTTTAAAATGTTTATTTATTCAAACCACGTCCAGTAAAGGTTTTTTTCCTACAAATCCGTCTTTAGATAGTTGACATATTTTCCAGCTAGTATTTTATCTTAAAAAAAATGATTACTGCCCAAAGATAGACAAAAATATTTTGTTCACAATTTCGTAAAATCTTGATTAGATTTATTTTTTTCGCCCCCCCCCCCCCCATCAACACGTATATGAAAGCTAATAAGGTTAATAACCAACTGTGGCGAAAACTTCCGTGTTCTGTACATCTCTTTGACGAAATCGCCTTGCGCATCTATTATGAATTTTTAACACTACATGTTTTCGTAGATGCACCTTGTGAGTGCAGTTAAGTTTAATCAAAGGCACGTCACATACCAACATTCCACATTTTGCAGATGTACATTAGTCAACGTTCAGTTATTGTAATTTTTGTATATATTAACTGAGTCACTCAGTTGAATGCCATATTACAAAATACTGTCGATAACTTTAATCCTAAAATTATATTTTTAAATTAATTTCAAAGAACAAGCAAAAACAAATTCTACGTGTGTAACCTAACATATTTGCAGCTATAACTTTTTTGTAGACGTTGTTTGTTACTTATGTGAAGCTGGGCCACTCTGTGAATGCTTATTGTCTGTGCTGCTTTTGATCACAAAACTGCGGTGTGTTAAGTGCCTCTCATTAAACTGAACATCAGTCAGATAGCGCATGTCCGAAAAAGTGTAATATTAAAGCCTCATAACAGAATTACAGGACAATTTCTTCAAAGAGATGAACACAACACGTAAGTTTTTCCCACACTTAATGCATTATTAACCTTAATACTTATTCATGAATGTGTTAATAGCGGAGAAAATAAGTAAACGTAAAATAAAATTTACCAAATAATGAACAATGTCTGTTCTGAGGCAGCGAATGTAAAACAGACATAAAGCGTGATCCCAGCTGAAAAACATGTCGACCATATGAACATGGATTTGTAGAAAAAACCGGACATGATTTGAGTAAATAAACATTTTATATCACACTTGTGGTTGGTTGCTATTTTGAACTACACGCATTGTGATAGTTCTTGAATCACACTAAAGGAAACAGTGCAACCAAACATAACATTTTTTTAAAAAATAATTTTATTGCTCTGTTATTATTTTCGATCGTCAGATGGTAACATTACTCTCTTGACAAGTTTTACATTTATGTCCTAAAATATAACAAAGTTATCATGATTATATAGTTTATAAAAGGTTTTCCATTGTAAGAAGCTCTACATTACTTCTTGACATGATGCCCATTAAAAGTTTTCTCTTTTGCCATTTGTTGATCGACGTGCTATAGAAATACAAGATGGTGTACGCATTTGTTTACATCGACTGCTGATTTGATAAGCCAAAAAACGCGATGTATGTACAAATATTAAATACTTTCGGAAGTAAAGTGTGCTAATGGAAATATAATTCTTCACAGTACAGATCATTTAAAGCTATATATTTAGTTATTTAGATTTTAAAGCTGTTGTTAATGGTTAATGAAATATTATTTACATAAATTCCAAATTATAAAAGTCGTATGTAATTCAGGAGCTACATTTACTGCACTTTCTTATTTCGAGTTAAAAATTTAAGATTCGGTCAGTTTTATTGTGAATGTGGTGTATATTTTTAACTCTTCTACAAATTGATTTGAACTTCTTTTTCCGTTAAATATAATGTTTCTAACTTTTCTTCGAAGCTGTGTCTGCACGTTGGACAAGTGAGCAGCAAATGTTAATTTATTTACTTTGTTGAGCTTTGATTAATAATTGTTCCATAGATCATGAATACGATACTTCGTAATGATGTGTTCTCATAAAAGGCCACTTGCTACAAATTCAACAAAATACTCAATCAGAGTCTTAATACTTTTAGGAAATGTTATGTGTAAACAACAACCATGTGTTATCAGGAAGTATCAAACACAAGCAGCTTTGCATTCTTGGATATAGTTAACTTGTATAAAAATAAATTAGGAAACGAAAGTATCTCAGTAATTAAAATTAACCTGCTTCCATATAAAAAGACCAGTCTACCTTAAATTTATAAATAAGTTGAAATCCTTACTTTTGTGTTATAACTGTATCAACTTGAATTGCATAATTTATTGAACATGTACGTAAACCTTTTCAAACATATTGTTTCTATATATAACATAGTCACAAGTGTTTTAGGGACTTTTAATTTGAGACCTTAAAGTATAATAAAGTTTTATTCTTATTGCATAGTTTACAAAAGGTTTTATGTTGTATAAAGATCTATGTATATATATGGTGTATGTATATATACTGTGTGGATGATACAAAATCAGTCTAATACATAGAGCTTACCAACAAAGTAAAACCTTTCCTAAACTATGTAATAATAATAATAATAATAATAATAATAATAATAATAATAAAACTTTGTTGTGTTTTAAGTCACAAATGTAAATGGACAATAACAAGTAAGTACAATACATAGAACTTACATAACATAAAATCCTTTTGTAAACTATGTTATAGTTTAGAACAAAATTGCAAAATTCGAATACTCGGATTTTCTGTAACGTTTATGTCATATCCATAACAACATCGTTACCAATGCAGCAGTAAAAATATCCTCCACCGTGACAGTGTTTCACCACTGCCGTGACCAGGATTCGAACCTGGGTTATTGCGGCCACAACGCAATGTCCTAACCACTAGACGATCACGGCTAAACGGAGGACGGAGCTGGTGTGTCTACCAAAGCACTCAAGCACCGGGCGCAGCTGCCGCCGCCTGCCGCGACATCTGTTAGGAAATTGTGGAACTCCGTGCTAGGAATCAGGCCCGCGCTGTTTTGTGCCAACGAGATATTTAAGCTGTTTGTTTTATGCGCTGAATTTTTAGTTTCCTTTCAGCTTCAATTAGGTATCTAGAAGAAACACGCAGGTAATTAAAAGTAAACGCGGGAGCACGTCGACGACATTAATTCCTATACATCCGCGCAAAACACTTGCGGGAATTATCGTCATAGCAAATTCTTTAAGCGTTGCAGTTCGCATTCTACAGGAAACGTTTCATTCTTTCACGTTCATTTAGGCTGGATATTAGCCATAAATCCAGAAAACAACAATACAGACCTGTATTTCGACAACTTTTCTCAAGTACGTCGGGAACCACTTGAAAGTAATTCCTGTGAGGCTATGAATGGGGTTACGTCACGCGCTCTTGGTTTCCCTCTGCGATTTTTTTACCCTCCACACTTCCGACCAGTACTAAATTGACGATTCCTTGATGTCTGGGAATGTGTCCTACGAACCGGCAATTTCTCTTAGTCATGTCACAAAATTCTTTATTTCTCATTAGTTTCTACCCATCTAATCATCATCAGACTTCTGTTGCACCCCGTTTCAAAAGCTCTCACTGTGTGAATGGTTATCGTCCGTGTTAAGGAGGACCTTAAAAACGTCCATGTTTTACATTTATCCTGTAAACTAGCTATTTATGTTTTAATTTTATTGCAGATTATGCTTTTGTGAGACCTTCATACAAATAGTATTTGGTCTATAAAATTAAGCAAGAAAAGCAACACGAATGCTTAGGAATTAGTTTTTATTTGGCAATACAATAAATAACTTTCCTATAATCTATTATCTCTTTCCTAAGATAACGCAGTTAAAACTTACAAGGTTCAATATCGAAGAGCAGAAGAATCTAAACTTCATGCTGAATGCCTATAAACTTAATTGGTACAAATCTTCTTTGACAATCGCTATCTTTTCCTTACTATAACCTTGTACTTAAATTTACGTTTTAGGGAAAGATGGTGTAGAGTGAAACAAATAAATATAAATCCAAATTTAGTTGTAAATCCACTTTAGTTTATTCTGATGACATTGTAATACATCAGGCAGATAGCTACTTGTTTACATATAGTAGAACAGCTTTCATAGCAGAGAGTTTTTTTCTGGAATCTGTAATTATAATTTAAAATGTACCTTACTTTTGTTTCACTGTGCCCCATGTGTTGCGTACACTGAAACAGGTGATAGGGAACAAAGCTAGAAACATTTCAGACATTTCAACTTGTATCATTTATCACTTTATTAAACATTATCATTTTCAAAACTTCATTCTTAACCCTAAAATGATACAAGCTACTTACGCTTTATATATAAAAACTTGAATATTTCACAATAGTAAAATAAAAACATCGATAGCTACCAAATAAATACACTTCAATAAGTTTGAGGATATATTCATTGTGTTTTATCCCATATTTCTAGAGAAAAATAAATTCCAAATGATAAGCAGCTCTTGGGCAGCATAATCATCTTTTAAAACGCATGTGACAGTTACCTTTAAATTTGTAGTTTTTACAATAATAATGTATTTTTAAATCGTATGGGGCAGACTGAAACCTTTCACTGTGCCCCATTGAGTCATGTTTCAATGCGCCCCACATACCTGAATAATCAAAACCACGTTCTGACATAAAAACGAACTGATGAACGTTGACATTACTTGTCTGTGTCTGCACTGCAGACTGTTTCAAATATATAACAGAATATTCTGTAAAGGCCAGTAAACTTACACAATACAAATTATTTCACCAGGAAAAACAAACTCTCTGACCTAACATGGCCGTATTCAATGGCAGCCATTTTGAAACTATATCAACAGCTGGTAGTTAACTCAGTTTCCTCACAAGGAGTACCACTGATCAGATACGAATATTTTGTGGGGGAAAATGATTTTGTATCACCATGCCCAGCGTTACACTGTACACCATGTTTCCCTAAATGAAACTAAGTCAGAATTTCTTCAGCACAACGAAGGATCCTATTCAGTCTCAAGAAGTGACCTCATCGGTGAGTTTGTATTTACTCATGATGAAATAAATTAATAATCGACGTTAACAAGTGTATCTTCTTCAATAATTCTTTTCTTCCCTGGAATTTATATCTTCTCTAAAATTTTTGAGCACAGGTTTAAGGAAGATGACCAAAATCTGACCGTGATTATAAGGCAGAATAAGGGAGATTTAGTCACAGTAAATTTCATCTGCACAACTAATTTCCTTCGACTGGATGACACTCGGGATGTAATCATTAAAAATCAGGCTACTTTGCTTACTTTTACTCATGTATGATATTTTCAGGTAGATCTACAAGTCGAAAGACCTTTTTTAAAAAGCGCAGTTGCTTTAATAAGACTCATTTCTGGAGTAATTTCAAGAACTGTGTACCAAAATCTATTCAAAGAACTGGATATACTAACTGCTGCCTCACAGTACATTTATTCCATAACTAAGTCTCCTTTCCCAGCTGAGATCTCAGTATGCACAACAATACTAGGAATAAAAACATTTTACTGAAGACTTCAAATCACCTAGTCAAAAAGGGTTCCATTATTCAGAAAAATCATTTTATTAAGTTCCCAGTAGTCAAATGTTCAAATGTTTGTAAATCTATCGGACCAAACTGCGTGGTCATCAGTCTGTAGCTTACAAACTACTTAAACTAAGGTAAACTAACCTAAGGACAACACACGCACCCATGTCCCAGGGAGGACTCGGACCTCCGACAGCGAGCAACCGCACGCATCGCAGAGGCGCCTTAGACCGCTCGGCTAGTCCACCGCGACTCCCAGTAGTCTTTAAAGCTTAAGACAAAGCACAGTTTAAAAAATTGTTTGAGATGTTTTTTATTGGTCAACTCTGTTTACTCCATAATGACTCACTTAAGACAAACTGTAGAGTTTAGGTGACAATGCCAACTGGATTTATGTTCTTACTTGGCTACAATAGTAAAGTACCGTAATTAAATACTTTTATGTATGATAAATGTAAGGTATTAAAAGTGTGCTTTAGTGTTTACTCCCGTCATTGTATTAATTCTGTAATTATGAAATGTTTCAATTTCTTTACCTTCTCGATCGAAGATCACTGAAATGTGTGTTAGACTGACGTGTGTTGTAAGAATCTATTGAGAAATAAGTAATAAACGCTTCTGTTTAAACAATGGCGTCTCTATAATCTGATTTCGCAAGTCATTACCTACGTATGTTTTGCTGTAAAAACGTTAACTACTGATTGGTACGAAACGAACGCGTCCTTGAGTTGGCAGTATTGACCAAGAAACAAAGGAACATTTCCCATGCATTCCATAAGCGGTATAGCATGAATAGTGATCGAGAATAATGTACATTATTATAAGAAAAATTTTCGAGATAGCTCGATGACAGGATTTGAAGTATACATAGTACCTCACGGTTTGGGGTTGTATCAGTAAAGGGAGACGGGAGAATTAAAATGGAAGTTGGTCGCCCTGTATTAGCAGAACACAGCATTTCTCCAGCCAATTCAGGTGTTCCTGAATTTTATGATTTTTGCAAATATCTCTGGCAAAAAATTATATAAGTTCTCTTACTTTTCGGTCTTTTTGGAAAACAGTCTCAAAGAAATGAAGTTACGGAAAAAAATTCATATATTTAGAGGGCGCGTTCGGAAGTAACGAAACGAGTTGAAATAAACATGGATAATGATGAAACTTCCTGGCAGATTAAAATTGTGTGCCGGAACCGGGACTCGAACCTGGGACCTTTGCCTTTCGCGGGCAAGCGCTCTACCACTTTTTTTTTTTTTTTTTTTTTTTTTTTTTTTTTTTTTTTTTTTTTTTGGGCCTCCAACCTCCCCTCACAGCCCCTCCTTTCGCTCTCCAAATGTCGCCTTCTTCGGCGTGCTTTTGTTTCTATTGGTCAGTCCTTTCTTGTTTTCCCTTTCATGGGGGTTTGGTAAAAAAAAAAAAAAAAAAAAAAAAAAAAAAAACACACTTCTTCAAGCAATAATGAAACTTAAAATTTTCTTATATGTTCTGCTTCTTGAATGAAGATTATTGCAGCTATTTCCCTTTGCTGCATATATATGTATATAAGGAAATGCAGCTTCTGTTAGCATAAATATTGTTCAGACTAAATTAAATGTACGTTCTTGCGCATAAGCGGAAAAGGAAATTAATTAGAGTAAAAAATAGAAATAAAATGGAAATAATGCACAAGTCTCCTTTCTCTGCAGTTCAATTTCAGTGTACTCGCCCCCTCAGAGTTCGTCTTCTCGAAGTTTGTTGTTAATTTTGTCCGTTTCTTTCTCTTGTAGTACTCCGTTTCCCGAGGGGTTTCCCCCCCCCCTTTTTTTTTTTTTTTTTTTTTTTTTTTTTTTTTGAGTATTTCTTCTCATAACTCTGGTAGCGTCATACACTGAAAGATCCGTGTTCATAAGTTAAAACATTTATGAAATGTACTTGTGTGAACTAATTTTCATTCACGCCTGGACCATGATTCTCAACATGTTACCATATCTTTCTTTGTAGTCACTGTGTCCACATATCTTTGCGTGCTCATATTCCATGTATGAGCAGTAATCTATAAGTGTCGCCTGGCGGTTGAGGATGACGTAGGCGGCAGTGTGTCCTAAGACCCAAAGAGCCGCGTTGTTCTTCTTTCGGGGATACCGCAATTTCTCTGGTCGTATGAGTTCCGTAATCTCGATTGTGTGCGGCACTGTACGGTCTATAATGGCCAATCTTTCCCGCATACGTGCCACTATAAGTCTCGCATTACCACAGGTAAACCTGTGTATTAACGTGTCCACGAGACCACATTTTGTACAAGCAGGTGTTGGGCTCAGGTGAATGTTGTTGAGCTTGTCGTTAGTGGGTACCTTGTCATTAGTGATTAAATACCACATGGATCTAATGCGTGATGGCAAAAAGGGACTGTGGATGTTTCGCCAAATGGTATTCCACTTTGCATGCGGGTATTTTTGAGTGACTCTATTGTCTCTATTGTCTGTTGTGAGGAAGTCATAAATTTTCTTATTCGTGTAAGGCGGCTGGATTTTGTCGGAATGTCTTAGGTAGCTGATTTCACTGCAATAAATCCTGATGTGACGAAATGATACTGGTATCGCGGCTTCATGGATAGGTGGCATCATACTGCGTGGCATCCAATATAATGTTAAAAATTTAATTAAACTTGATGGCTCATTGGTGACGGTTTTAGTGATCCGGTTAATTAATAATGTTAGACATTTATGCTTGGCACTGATTAGCCCAAGTCCCCCTCGGCTAGTCGGTAATGTCAATGTGTCAAAGCTCACTTTGAAAAGTTGGCCTCGTAGGACGTACCAACTGAATGCTTTCTGTATGGAGTCCGCAAGTTGATGAGAGACAGGTAAAATTTGAGCCATGTAGTACATTCTACTTGCTATAGATATCCTTACGGTGTGCACCTTTTGCAAAATGTCTAAGTCTCTATCAGAGTAGATGCATATTGTTGCTCTAATTTTATGCAATATGTCTGTCCAGTTTTTGGTTGCCATGTCGTCTGGTTTTGCACACCAGCGGACGCCGAGTGTTTTGTGGTGCACTCTAGTTGCACACCAGTCTAGATGGATCGTGTTGCCAATGCCTCTTCCTATGTGAAGTAGCGTAGTCTTCTTCGTGTTCAACTTAGCGCCAGTGGCCGTAGTGAAGTTGCTGATGAGATTCCTTACATTCGAAAGATCTTCCAGAGATGTCACCGCTAAACAAACGTCGTCAGCGTACGCAACGCAAGTGATCTTCTCAGTTCCTATGATGATTCCAGTTGATGTGCGTGTTATGGTCACGAGCAAAGGTTCAACTGCTATGGCGTATAACGCCATTGATAATGGACAACCTTGCCGAATTGATCGTCTGATCGGTATTGCGTCAGTCAGGTGGCCATTAATGAGCACGCGAGATGAGGCGTTGTAAATACAGTGTCTCAGTAGGCAGAGGAAACGTCGTCCAAACCCCATCTTTTCCATTACCTGGAACAGGTAGTCGTGGCTTATGCGGTCATACGCCTTTTCAAAATCGAGGAAGAGCAGAGCGCCGGGTTCATTGTTGTGTGCAAACGTGCATATGACGTCCCGAAGTTCGCAGGCGGCCGTTATGACGCTGCGTCCCGGTACCCCACCAAATCGGTGTTTCCCGAGTATTTTGCTCAGTAAGGGTTGCACTCGTTGCTTAATCGCTCTCGTTATGATTTTGAAATCCGCATTTAATAATGTTATAGGCCGTAGTTCACTAACTTTTCTGCTGTTGCCTTGTTTTGGTAAAGGGACAATAAGTCCTTCCTTCAGTTCGTCTGGTATAGAGGCCTGCTGCCACATTTCGTTGGCGAATTGAGTCAATGTAGAGCCCAAGATGTGCCAGTATTGTTGATAGAATTCTGCGCTTAGGCCGTCGGGTCCGGGTGACTTTCTGTTTGCGGCACTAAAGACCGCCTCTTTGATGTCGTCCTCACTAAATGGAGATTCAAGCGCTTCATTATCTTCTGGTGAAATGACAGGTGCTATGCCAGCAATAACGTCATTGCAGTGTCCGACGTTAATGTCTTGTACGTCATAGAGGTCGGTATAGTAGCTACGTATCTGTGACATAATATCCCGCTGTCTTGTGATTATGGTCCCTGCGCCGTCTTCAACCCCTTCAATGAGTTTAGATTTTTGCCGCCGAAGTGTACGTAATGAGTGGAACAACGACGCTGATTCCTCTGATGCGATATCCTTCGGCTGTGAACGTATTATGGCTCCCTCCATTCGTTTGCGATACAAGTTGGTAATCTTCGCCTTGTACTTTTTGATGCGCCTATAAGCAGCGTTGGGAGACAAATCGGTGGCGTGATATATCTGTCGAAGGCCTGAGAAATAAAATTCTATTGTCTCTTTATACCAATAGGATTTCTGGTATGCGTAACTTTTAACTGTTGATCTAAGTTTAGGTTTCGCTTTTTGTGTCCACCAGTCCATGACCGATCGATAATGAGGTTGGGATCGTTTCGCTTGTGTAAATACCCGCAGGATGTCTTCTTCCAGCTGTTTATCTTTTAATAGGCTGGTGTTCAGCTTCCAGTATCCTCTTCCACGAAATACCTGGGGGCGGTGGAGATTCATGAAGCATTGGTGGACACTGTGGTCCGAAAAGCCTACGGGAGCGATGTCACTATTAACTACTTGTTGCCCTAGGTCTTCAGAGACATAAATGCGGTCGATTCGACTGGCTGAATTGTTGGCGATATAGGTGTACGCAATGCGGTCGCCGTGTATTTTTTCCCACGTATCTATCAGTTTCATCCCTTGGATTAGGTGGTCCAGTTCTAGACAGTTATTGAAGTGTGGCGTCTGATCCTTGGCTGAGACGACGCAATTAAAATCTCCCCCTACAACACAGTTCGCGGCATTGTCATTAATTAAGAATGGCACATCATTTTTATAAAAGGAGGCGCGTTCTTGCCGGCGGTTGTTGCCTGACGGCGCATACAGGTTTATTATTTGAACGCCATTAATCTCGCACGATATGCCTCGGCCGTTCGTGAGCCGCACGATTTTGGTATAAGAAATGCCGTCACGTAGCAGGATTGCCGTTCCGGTATGATGTTCAACACTGATATTCGCTATCGTGACAAATCCCGCCACATTTGGTTCTACGTTGACCTCCTGCAGTAGCGCGATATCTACGTTACTGCTATAGAGGAAGTCTGTGAGCGCTCTGAATTTTATCTCACTCTGAATCTTATTAATGTTGACAGTTGTTATATTGTAGGTGAAGGTATCACTCATTTGTAGGGGGGGGGGGAGTAGTCACAAACGTATAACTACTATATCAGGGACACGCACACACGCAGCACGCACTATTTGAGACTTATTTGGCCCTCGTTCGATTCCATTTCCACATCCTGCCACCATGGATCGACTAGAGTATGTCGTGTACTGCCGTCAGGCTCCGTGATCGCCACGGCAGTGGCGCTGGGTATATCGGTTTCGTCAGGTGGTCTGGTTTTTAATTTTGCGGCAACCTTTTGTGCTACCGGTCGGAGGTGTTCGGCAGTTTCTGAAGCACCTTCACGAGCTACGCGTACTTTCTTTTTGTCCGGCGAGGTTTGTCCTTTATCTTGTTTGTTGGACCCAGACGGAGACTTTTTGGATTTTTTTGAGGCGGGAACTGCTCGCTCAGGGGCAATCGACTGTACTTCAGTCGCCCCCGAAGGGTCCGCCACATTCTCCGTTGTGTTTTGCTTTATTTGCGGACTACTGTCTTCGGTACTTTGAGCTTGTGTGAAGGAAGCAGGTGTAGGTACTTCAGAATTGGTGCTAGTAGCTTTCGACGGTACCCCGTGTGCACTTTCTTGTGGTCTAGTAACTTCTGTCATGTTTGGAAGTGTGTCTGGTGTACTAGGAGCAGAAATCGTTTCACAGTCGACATTCGATGTGGGGTTTGGTTCTTTAACTGAGGGAGCGTCAGACATCTCCACGTCAGAGCTGACGGGCTTGCCGCTCGCTTGCGGTACCTCAGACGCTGCCGCTGCCAGGGCGAGCACTACGTCATCCGGCGGGGCTGTGACGGTATCAGGACGTGTAAACAAGCGGCTCGCGACTGTTGCGTACTGGGCTCGCTGTCTGCCTGCCGCGTCCACCTCTACAGGTAATTGCACGGGACGCCTGCGCGGACATTGTGCTCTGTAATGGCCAGCTAAGTTACAGGAAGAACAGGTGCGAGGTTGCCCCTCATACACAACGAGGGCTCGGAAGCCACATACATTTATGAAGGACGGTATATGTTTTTCTAAGTCAATTTTGACGGACCTCACACCATTGTCTACCTTATAATGCAAATTTCCGCTCCACCGGTCGGCTGTGACAGCGTATACGGTACCGTAAGTGGAAAGAGCATCTTTTACATAGCTCAGATCTAATTCAAAAGGCAACAAGTGCACTTTCACGGTTCTAAGACCCAGTCCCGCATATGTAATTGTCACTTTGCTCACCTGGCCTTTGGTTGTCTTGTACTCAGCTGTCCCATTGGTCTTCTCCATGATCTTCCGGCAGCATTCATCGTCTTTCAGCTTCACGGTGTATACGTTACTGATGAAATCGTACGCCATGCCGAACACGTCTTCTTCCGGTACATTAAACGTTCCGAAGAACCAGTCATCAAACTCGTAGATTTTCGGACGGTCTATTTCAAAACTGAAACTAAATTTTAACGTACACTTTCTTATTTGAGATTCCATTGCTACGAAATCGGTAATCACACGCGCGCAAAAGTAAACAAAGCCGGCGGCGCCGGCTAGCTCGCTCTAGCCGCAAGTCCGACCGCTGAGGCGGTGCGGCCGCGAATGACCACTGAGCTACCCCGACACGACTCACAATGCCGCCTCACAACTTTACTTCCGCCAGTACCTCGCCTCCTACTTTTCCAAACTTCACAGAAGTTCTCCTCCGAAACTTGCAAGACTAGCACTCCTGGAAGAAAGGATATGGTGTAGACATGGCTTAGTCACAGCCTAGGGGATGTTTCCAGAATGAAACTTTCACTCTGCAGCGGAGTGTGCGCTGATATGAAACTTCCTGGCAGATTAAAATTGTGTTATGGATAATTATTATTAATGATGATTCACGATTTTATTATTCTTTTATTTATATTTTTACAACCATATCCTGAAGTGGAGATTTGTGACAGGAATTATCCCCATTTATACATCCCACTATCTTTATATATGATACGTACATTGCTCGAATCAAGTAGGGCATCAGTTGAGATATCGTGGACAATAGACTTGTGGTAACGTATTTAATTCAAATATTGGTTACCATTGTTATTTGTGTGTTACACAGTACGATATTTTGCTGTCTCAGCTCTTCACTTGAGGTTCACATGGTGTTTATCTGGAGCGAGGTACCATAATAGTGAAGAGTCATTATCGTTGACTTCTAATGTGATGTGTGATCACAGCTAGTACAGTAGCACACCTGCGTGGCATTGACAGTACGAGGTTATCAATCAGCTCTTGAGGGATATTTGGCTCTGCAAGCTTTGTGGGAGTTGCTGGTCTGGCTGCAGTGATTCGGCCAAGTGCATCCCAGACATGATCAACCGGCTTTAACCAACTGGCCACTCCAATCGTTGATTTCCCTCAGCTTCAAGCATGTTGTCCACCAGTGCAGCTCCTATGGTAGCAACATGGGTAGGTTCAAGGATCTCGTCTCTAGGCCGCGCGGGAGTAGCCGAGCGGTCTGGAGCGCCATGTTACTGATCGCCCGGCATCCCGAGACGGAGGTTCGAATCCTCCCTCGGGCATGGACGTCCTTAGATTAGTTTACCTTAGTTTAAGTAGTTTGTAAGATAGGGACTAATAACCAAGAAAGTAAGTCCCATAGAATTACAAACATTTGAACATTTTTTTTTCTCGTCTCTATACCTCTGAACAGGCACAGCGCCATTCTGAACGACATAGGGGTCCGTACGTCAAAATCATGACTCATCTGTGAACAGAATCTTACACCACACGTTATGACTTCAATCCTAATGTTCCTCCACCCAGTTTCTGCGGGCTAAATGGTCTCACGCTTTTAACAGGACCACACCATAGGCCTCCTTGCTTGACGCCACAATGCCGAAGGCATTTCGGACTGTGTTGATATTGCGCTTCCTGCTGGCTGGAGGGTGCGTTGTATTGCATTCAGCCTCCTGCCTCGACGGGCTGCTAAGTGGAGTTAACCGTCATCTCTTGCTGATTTACCCGTGGAAGAATTGGCTTTGCCTTGATTTCACGGTTCCTGTAGTCTGAAAAACCAAAATCCTGGAAATTACACTTTGGGACACATCAATAGCTGCAGCCACCTCTCTGTGTGTCTGTCCCACTTCCAGCCTTCCTACGGCTCTCCATGCCATAGCTTCGGTTAAGTTATGTTGTTGCGTTGCACTACCACTACCTGCTCACTACACTATCTCGACCAAACTGCTTGTGTAATTCGTTTGGTATAGTGAAGAAAACAGCAACTCTATTTGCAGAAACTTTCTGTTATTACTATAATCTCGACTGCCTTAATGTTGTTGCGTCCACTCCGTAGAAGCTACAAAGACGTTGAATCATTTTAGTTCATTCTGCCGATGATAATACGTCAGAATCTAGATATCTAAATGGATTCCCTAATTCTTTTGACCAGTGGAATTTACCCCACTTTCTAATTGTTAGGCGGCCCAGTATTCAGCTGTTAGGCCAATCACTGAAGCTCAAAAGTCCCATCCAGGAATTCAAACTGTCCCTTTTCAGCATAAAGTGTCCCATGGCAAACAAAAACTTGAGGGAGAAAAACACGATTTTATAATTGATGCTGTTTGTCCTCTATGAAAAACAAAGATAAGGAGTAGCATACATTTCTAACATGTGTAATTTCTTATTGTTTTCTGAAAAAAGGAAGCACCAACTAATGTCCCATATTATCTCACTTTTCGCGAAGAAATCCCTTTGCCCCTTTCTGAAAAATAATTGTCAAAATGTCTCATGATATGGGAGAAATCCGTCGGGTTGGCAACACTGTATGCGCATCCCCTCCATTACCGCACTGACAGCCAATAATGTTCATTCTGTAGGCGCGTGGCTGGCCGCGAGTTACGCAATGTTTCTCCTGCAGGCGCAACTGTTGGCGCTCGGTCGTAGCTCCTCCCCTCCACGCTTCCCGTATCCCTCCGCCTCTATGCGCTGAAGCGCCTTCTTACATGACACCAACTATGGTATCAATAGGCATAGTTCTATTTAAAAATTGTATGTAGGCACTTAAAATTTTATATGTGTCATTAAAATCCGTTTATTGGTTAACAATATGTGCCAGTAACTACAATTCTAACCTTTGAAAACAGCACATAACACATCCCGTTTCTGCAATAAGGTATTTTAGCTTATTCACCCTATATCGTACGTATTAAAAATGTTCACTTGAATATCTTGAAAAAAATTGAAATTAATCGGTGAACTAAGAGATTTTATTGTAGCAACATTAATCAACGAAATGTCATTTTCTCTCTCTCTCTCTCTCTCTCTCTCTCTCTCTCTCTCTCTCTCTATATATATATATATATATATATATATATATATATATATATATGAATTGCTGTTCGTTAGTCTCGCTAAAACTCGAGAACGACTGATCCGATTTGACTAATTTTAGTCTTGAAATATTCGTGTAAGTCCAGGGAAGGTTCAAACGGTGATAAAATATGGAAAAGTTGTCCGGAAAAGAAGGAAATCGGGAAAAACTGAAACAGCTTTTCCCATTGAGCTATCAATACCGTTCGTCTAATTGCGATAAAAGTTTGTACATTTCATGAAAGCAAAAGGAAGGTTCGCATCAAATAAAAATTCGGAAAAGTAGGATAATTTAGGAAAAACCGAAATCTTTTTTTCTATGAATAAACATCAATTTGCACATGGTTGTAAGAACATCACGTGAGAACGGCTTGAGAGGACAAGGTTTGTTTGAAATAAATTTTATGGAAAATCTTACGGAAAATTGGAAAATTTGAGAAAAACTGAAACTGTGTTTTTAATATGTTTTTGATTGAATGCGGCACTCTAACTATTCGCACGACAGAGAGTGTTAATTTTTTTCTTTTTGTAGATTATGACCTTGGAAGATTTTTCAGTAATAAAAATAGGGACAGTTAAGAAGGAAAGTCGCGAAATTCGAACCAAGTTGTTAAAAAAAAAAAGTTTGTTAAGCTTATCATCCGAGTGCGATCAAATTTTGCACATTCGACGTTCAAAGCGAGGGGACGATTTGAGTGAAGGAAAAGATTGAAATAGTTGGCCAGAAAATAGGAAAATTTTTGAGAAACTGAAGGCACTCTTTTCTTTGGGATATCAATATCATTCGTACGATTGCGACAAAATATTGCACATTTGAAGTTCAAAGCAAGAGTACATACATATTAGCAATTGCGAACTTTGTATCACTGACCTCTCAATATAAACCACATTAATTTAAATCAGCGTTCGCGACGCGTCATGCACCAAGCATAAAGGTATCATCAGATAGTCTGAACGCAGCCAACACAACATCCAAATCATTATTTTACACGTTTTAAATCTAAATTATCCTCGCAGTTTTTCCATATTTATCACGGTTTAAACCATCCCTGAACTTCCACGAATGTGACATGAAGAATATACTGGACATATGGGCGTGATTTTCCCACTCCCCACCCCCCCCCCCCCACCCAATTTCGAACCGATACTTAGACTATCTGATGATGCCTTTAAAAGCTACTGGGTTTAAAATACATACGATTAAAATTAAAATGGTTTATATTAAGAGGTGATACGAAGTTCACCGGGCCGGCCGCGGTGGCCGAGGGGACTGAGGCGCTCCAGTCACGGTCTGCACGGCCACTACGGTCGGGGGTTCGAATCCCCCCTCGGGCATGGATATTTGTGCCGTCCTTAGTCTTAGCTAGTTAATAAGTAATTTGTAAGTTTAGGGATTCATGACTCCGTAGTAGCCGGCGGCGGTGGTCGAGGAGATTGAGGCGCTCCAGTCACGGTCTGCACGGCTACTACGCTTGGGGGTTCGAATCCCCCCTCGGGAATGGATATTTGTGACGTCTTTAGTATAAGGTAGTTGATAAGTAGTTTGTAAGTTTAGGGACTGATGACCCCGTAGTTACATCCCATAAGCTTAACAAACATTTGAACATTTTTGAACTCCGTAGTTAAGTCCCATAAGCTATACAAACATTTGCACTTTTTTTTTTTTTTTAAGTTCACCCGGTCATCTAGTAGTAATATAGTTTAAGTTTGTACAGTACACTCAGTGCTCACGTATCCGGATTAGACGGCAGGGACTCCCCAAATTACACGTTTGACGGCGCGTGCGTTTTCTGAATACAGCAGACGCCTGCTGAGGGTTTACCTGGAGGCGAATTGAAATGCAAACGGGGTCCGTAACACAGGACTGTAAACACGCCGGGCGGCATGAATGGTTGGATTATTTGGAGTCGCACGCGCCGTGGGAACCGGCCCTCCGCCGACAATGACTGTGCGTTCCTTGCCCCAGGCTGCAGTCTGCAGGCTGCTATTGACAGATGGCGCGCTGTCGGCCGTTATTGATGGCACCGGCGTGAAAGGAATCCGCGACTTAACTCGCTCCTCGTGTGATCGCTGCCCCCCACCACACGGTATTATCTGCCTGCCCGCCTCACAGCCATCCACGTGTCCCGCTGCGCTACGCACGCGACCGCCTGCTAATGGAGGTTGTCTACTACGCGGATTACCGCCCTCGGCACCGAGTCTCTGAGAGGGCTTAACTGCTCGCCCAGCGATCGCGACACGTCATGCACCAAGCGTTTCTGTCAGTATCACACAGCGCCGACACCAGTATTTCGTTTTCGTTGTGGTGGGTGCTGTGTCTGTCTGAAGGAGATGGGAGATGCTTCAAAGGTTTAATGTAACGCCACGAGTAATGAGTAGATGAGTTTTGTTACTTGGGTAGTAAAATAACATGCGATGGTCGCAGTGCAGAGGATATAAAATGCAGAATGGCAATGGGAAGAAAAGCATTTTTGAAAAAGAGAAATTTGCTAACATCGAATATTAATTTAAGTGTAAGGAAGTCTTTTCTGAAGGCATTAGTGTGGACTGTTGCCTTGTGCGGGAGTGAAACATGGACGATAAGCAATGCGGACAGGAAAAGAATAGAGGCTTTTGAAATGTGGTAATACAGAAGAATGCTGAAGATTAGGTGGGTAGATCGCATAACTAATGAAGAGGTACTGAACAGAATTGGTGAGAAAAGGAATTTTTACCCTGACTAAAAGAAGGGATCGCTTGGTAGGACACATTCTTAGACATCGGGGAATCGTAAATTTAGCATTGGAGGGAAGTGTGTGGGGTAAAAATCGCAGAGGGAGACCAAGAGACGCGTATAGTAAGCAGATTCAAGTGGATGTGGGTTGCCGTTCGTATAAGGAGATGAAAAGGCTTGCTCAGGATAGAGTAGGGTGGAGAGCTGCATCAAACCAGTCTCCGGACTGAAGACCATAACAACACAATGTTTACAAGGCCATTTGTATTCAAAAATGGATTCAGTAGTGGAGAGTAGTACACAGTGAAACACGGTACACAGTGAAACATTCCATCTCAATTATTTTTAGTATCTTTTTTTTCCCAACTTGTTGGCATCCGCCGGCCGCGGTGGCCGCGGGGACTGAGGCGCTTCAGTCACGGTCTGCACGGCCACTACGGCCGGGGGTTGGAATCCCCCTCGGGCATGGATATTTGTGCCGTCCTTAGTATAAGGTAGTTCGTAAGTAGTTTGTAAGTTTAGGGACTGATGACCCCGTAGTTAAGTCCCATAAGCTTAACAAACATTTGAATTTTTGTTGGCATCCTTGTATGTTTATTAAGATAAAATACATCTTTGACTGTTATGGTGGATAGTTTGGTTGATTATTGTTGTTTCTAGACATTATTGGTTTCCGGTGGTCGGAAGTTACAGTTAAAACCTCTTTGTAAGTTTAATATTTTCGATATACCATAAAGCTAAAAGAAATATTTTGTTTGTGATAAGATACATATCTTTAGCTATATATTTTGTATCCCAGCCTCGTCGCCACTTTTGTGTCTCGTTTCCGCCGGTTGTCGTAGGTGACGGTGGCCGAGTAGAAAGAGACCGACACAGGAATAAAGGATGCACGCGTGTGCAGGTACGGAGGTGACTAGCCAGTGGGACAGCAGAAACTAGAACGCTTGGCTAAATTAGAACAATATATATATTTCGTGGAGTCTTGGTAATACTTAACTTTTACATAGTTCTTGACTGCAGAATGCTGATACATAGTTTATATAGAGGTCTGCCTACTGATAATTCCTAGTGCCTATCCGATAGCCAAGTCTTTACTGGTGCCTATCATATTCCCAAGTGAACGATGCTGTTCAGTGGTGGCCACGAGCAGAGTTGCAGCAGAGGGCGCTCGTGGCTGACGTCGTAAGAACGCCGCGCCGTGCGTGCATGGCGGCGCGCGGCGAATGTACGTGGCGCGCACTTTCGACTTGTGCGACACCACAATATATTGACCAGTTGTAGATTTGGTAGATACGCAGGTTAAGAGTTGTGACAAACCTTTTAGTTTACGCTGACTTTGGTAAACAGTAAAACACTTGTATGTGGTACACAGTGAAACAGGACCATTGGCCTCAGATGGATGTGTGACTCCTCCTAACGATTGAGAGGGTACTATGGAAGATGTTGAGGAAGCCATAGCAGTAACAACAGCAAAACATATATCTCGCTAAGAGAGTTTCGTGGTTTGCCCAAAGCACCTTCCAGATAAACAAGTGGACTTTCCAAAGGTAGAAGCATAATATTAACATGAAGACAAGAGCAAACAGATATTAAAAAAAAAAAAGACTCTGAGAAAAAGGACAGAGCTGGAGGAAAAGGAGAAATTCCAAAACAATGTATATTTTGTAGGTAACGTCTTGAAGTCAGTAGTTTGTGGTACTGCAGAAGACATAGTCTGTGTTTCGCATAAGGACATTGCAATGATTTTGCCACCTGTGTTGCCTATGGCTACCAAGAGACTCTCCAACCACCAGTATATTCGTTTTCCAATCAATTTTTGTAGACTTAATATTCAATGAACAAAATTTAGTATCTGTTAATGTTTGTACTTGTATTTAACAAACATATTTATGTTTTATAAGTCACTCAGAAGTAATAAATACAAAAAATGGCAGCTGTTTCACTGTGTGATATACACGGTACACAGTGAAACATTTGCGGAGGTTGTTTAAAATTGTGGTTTCTCTTACTAATTAGTAGCAAAATTATTATTCTTTGTTCCAAAATATTGACAAAGTATTGTTCTTTCAAGTAAATAAAGAAAATTTGTTTGGTGAGTAGTATTTTATACGAAACAATCAGAAGGGTAATTTCTGTTTCACTGTGTACTTACTGTTTACTGCTGACGTATCCTTTGCACCATGTCATGACGAATCTGAAAGGGTTCGAAACCCGGTTCATGGAATGTATAAAAAGTATTTCAAAAAGTGGCTGCCTCCATTTTTCTGTATTCCTATGAAAAATAAAATTAATCGTAAAAGGCTCATTTATTACTAAAACTTCATTTTTTGCGTTAAATTATTTCGAAAAATTTACGTCATTTATGAAGTCTGGTAGGAGACTTAGATTCAAAAGTACTGTGGGCAGGTTAGAGCCGGGAATTTGTATCTGACGGGAGGCATGGTTATGTAGTTCTTGCAGGAGGGGTGATCACTGTGTCCCCAATGGTGTGGTGGTGAGCGCAACTGCCTTGCAAGCGGGAGACCCTGGTTCGAATCCCGGCTCGGTGCCCATTTTCAGCTTTGCCCATTCTCAGTTGATGTCATATATTCTGTTAATATGGAAGAACAACAACTGCAGGATCAGAAGTGACGTCTGTTCTATCGGAACAGACGCCAGATGTATATATAAAAACAATAATGTTTTTACTGTATGTTAACCTTTCAGGTCTGTTTATTATTATTGGAAGGAAATTATTTTTAATGCTTTCATTTTCTTAAGGTATATTCGTAATGATTTTAGAAGAAAAAATTATATAATTGTATGAATCAATTTCATACTATACTATCTTATTGACTAAAATAATTAATTTTGAAGTACTAACTGTTGTACGAAATAAACTGATCATTCTATTATTACCTCGCAAAATAACAACCACTACTTTTAGTTGTACTATGATATACACCTAATCGGACTGAAACTCTCACTAATGGCTACTTTCATAGTGATCCACCATACCTTGTAGTACGTGTGCAAGATAAAGTCTGAACACTTTCAGCCTTATAAATGTTGTTTCCATAGAGAGAGAGAACAAAATGGTTTCTGAAGGAGCTTGGTTGAAGTAAAAAGTTTGTCATACTTGGGGGTTGATCTGTTCAATTACTTTGCTCTATCACTCTATCTAGATAGAGCATCGCTGGAGGATATGTCAAACTGACAGATTAGCAGTAATGAATTAATACCTGATAAACGTAATATATATACCATCTAAAGAGCATATATAATGCAATTATATGCGGTCATTGTAATAAATTATACCTCCACGATGCCATATGGAAATAGCCTGATGATGGCCACAGTGCCGAAATAGGCCTATTGCTATAATAATAAACAGTTTTTAACATCTATAAAGTGAAGCAGCATTTTGGCATTACTTAGATTAACAGTTTATTTTGCGATTAACCGGAAAGCTCCTACCTTACAAGATTTCATACTCTATATTAACGACCAGCATTACGTTCGCAAAAGCGTTCCAAATACAGAAATTTGTTCAAAAAGTTTTTAAAGGTTTCACTTACGTATTGAATATAATTTTCATTTGTTTGAATTACAAGCTTACTTTTCCTTCTTGCTACACGAAGAGTAGGTAGTTCTTATTCATTCCATAGAGCATCATTTTAGTATTGTATTATGATATGAACGGACGACGCAATTGTTTTGATTTGCAATACAACACTGGTACCTACAGCAGAGGAATGTATTGTTTTATGGCATTTGAAGCCGACGCCAAAGAAGGCGAACACTGGTGAGCGCAAGGCCGGGCTGAAGGGGTGGAGAGGAGGCCCGTTATAGGAAAAATAAATAAATAAAAATAAAAATAAAGTGGTGTAGTGGTCAGTGCAACTGCCTAGAAAGCGGGAGACCCGTCTTCGAATCCCAGCTGGGTACACATTTTCAGCTTTACCCATTCGCAGTATGAATATAAAAGAATAACAACCGGAGGATGAGAAAAGACGTCTGTTCTTTCGGAATAGACGCCACATGTATATTGTCGCGTTGAAATGGAGACAGGCTTGACTTCGAAGGCAGGGTTGTCGACTGAACACAGCACTTATACTGAAAGCAGTTTTATTGCGAGCTGAAACGTACACCCAGCACTAACTGCCTCTCGGGCAGAGTGCTCTGCTATTTATACACTGACAGAATTTACCAGAAATTAGAAGAATAGTTAACATACAAGAAATTACAAGTGAACATAAGAAACCTGTAGAACATTGTGGAAATGTTAATTTCAAAGAAATAAAGTTTTGTCGGTGGACGGGATTGACCCGGCGACCTCACCTCCAGCACCGCAATCGGTGACGCTATCCCTTGCGCCACGCCTGCAGTTTGTCCTATTCTTATTGAAGGACTGTCTAGGTAGTATCCGCTCGTAACTTTGTGAACGCCTGTCGCAGTAACAACACCCTTATTAATTTGTTAGTGTAACTCATCCATTGTGAAGTTGGAAAGAAAAATAATGTTTGTTAAATAAAGAAATGCCTCTTCAGTGGCTAACTTAACGACAAAATAAATGATAAAAGGAAACGTAGTTCCTCAAAAGTAAATGTAGGAATTTCTACTGACATCAAATTTCCAAATATTTTGGCTTTCATTCTTAACGTATTTTCCTGTCCCTGATACTTGATCGGGCATTTTGTCTGTTTATGTCAAGTTACGTTCTTCACCATCTGAATTACTGTTTCAAGGTTCTGCTGAGGCTTTCACGGCTACCGTAGCGGCCACGGGGCCCACGAAGTCCCCACCGTACTTCACCCTCAGCAGCTGTCTCCTACTTTCGCATGCATTCTTTATTTTACCTTATCCCACTCCCTGTCTCTTTTGCTTTTAATTTATTTCTAAAGCGTTGTTGAAGGCTTTTCCTCCTATGTTCTTTGTAATATTCTGTATGTAAATACCATATTCCAGAATATTATCTTGGCCTCTGTTGTGAATGACATAGTTGATGTAATGGCCAGTCAGTCATACAATAGCATTATTCTTATGTTCGGGAGAAGAGTCGGTAAACGTGGGGTCTCGCGGCTATATAGTGTATGTAAGACTATGTTTTTATCATTTCGTTTCAACAAGAGCTTAAAATCTCCAGCGCCGGAGACATCTGTACTTGAAATAAGATGCAAAGGCAACCGCTTACGCGAGGTAGACAGTTGAGAGGGTGATGAAAGAGGGAGGGGGAGGCGACAGAGAAAGCGGGAGTTACGGTGGGTCGACGTTTATCCCGGTAGCGTGCATAAAACAGGCGGCGTATTACGGGCCATTAGGGCCGCCGTGCTATAGGAGCGCTGACACCTGCTAAGTGGCTGTATTGTGCTTTATAGCCTCCGGGCCGCGTGCCAGCCGGATGTGTGTGTGTGTGTGTGTGTGTGTGTGTGTGTGAGGCCTCCCGCGAGGGACCATTCATCCAACCGCTGCCAAGACGCCCCGTCAGAGGCCGGAACAGATGGCTCGATACAGTCCATCCGTCTTCGTTATCAGCGCAGTCGCTGGACCCCACGCTGTTGCCGGGCTTTCGTTGGCGGCGGTGGTAGTGATTGGTTGCGGTACGTACGCCAAGGAATGGCGCCGTACCCGATGTACTGTCGACAACTCTATTTTCTATTCATCTAGGCCCGCTGCATCTTATATGTGATATAACGAACTTTGCTGTATCAAAGACGCTGCTATACGAAGAAATAATCTCGACTGGCCTGTTTCAGCACAATTGCCATCTTCACGTTTATTGATCCTTACCTCCTTGTAACGTCGTTGACTTATTTGTGGCATGCTGAATTATTTTATTGCTGTTAATAGTGAACACATTCAGTATCGTTCTTATACAGGGTGTGACAGAAAGGTACGGCCAAACTTTCAGGAAACATTCCTCACACACAAAGAAAGAAAATATGTTATGTGGACATGTGTCAGCCGCGGTGGAGTAGCCGAGCGGTCTAAAGCGTCTCGCTGCGGAGCGCGCGGTTGCTCGCCGTGGAGGTTCGAGTCCTCCCTGGGGCATGGGTGTGTGTGTTTGTCCTTAGGTTAGTTTACCTAGGTTTAAGTAGTTTGTAAGCTACGGACTGATGACCACGCAGTTTGGTCCGATAGATTTACAAACATTTGAACATTTGGACATGTGTCAGGAAACGCTTCATTTCCGTGTTAGAGCTAATTTTAGTATTTCTCTTTAAATGTAAATTGAATTAATTCGTGTTGGCAGATGCCCATTTGATGTATGGATTAGCACGGGGCAATAGCCGTGGCGCGGTACGTTTGTATCGAGAAAGATTTCCAGAACGAATGTTTCCCGACAGGAAGACGTTCGAAGCAATCCATACATCAAATGGGCATCTGCCAACTCCGCATTTGTAAACATTGCACTGATTGCAAAACCACGTTCGTGCTGAACACTAACCAGTTGGTGCTACGTACTGATGTGCTTGACTGATGTGCTTGATGCTAGTACTGTAGAGCAATGAGTCGCATGTCAACACAAGCACTGAAGTCAACATTACCTTCCTCCAATTGGGCCAACTGGCGGTGAATCGAGGAAGTACAGTACATACTAACGAAACAATGGGGTATTTTGACAATTGTCTGCGCGAATTATTTCAATTTACATTTAAAGAGAAATACTAAAATGAGCTCTAACATGGAAATTAAGCGTTTCCGGACACATGTCCACATAACATATTTTCTTTCTTTGTGTGTGAGGAATGTTTCCTGAAAGTTCGACCGTACCATTTTGTAACACCCTGTATAAGAACGATATTAAATGTGTTCATTATTAACAGCAATAAAATAGTCAAATCATCATGAAAGCAAATACGACAACGACGTTACAATGAAGTAAAGATTAATAAACGCGAAGATGGCAATTATGCTGAAAAAAGCCTGTCGTAATTGATAAATAATTTCTTTATGTAGCAGCGCATTTGATACTACAAATTTTCTTACAATGTCGTTATGACAATGCTATTGGCAGTGTCCTTGGATGAACGCAACTTTGAAAAGTGTACAGACCCATACAACTAAATAGTACGACGTGTGCTTCCTTTCTAGAAACTGACAAGAAAAAAATGTAATTGCGAAATGGTGAAACTGGCAGTTACTACTTTAGGCTTATTTAATATCATATTTAAATGTTTTCTTTGTTGTTGTTGTTGTCGTTGTTGTGGTATTCAGTCCGGAATCTGGTTTGATGCACCTTTCCACCCTACTCTATCCTGAGCAAGCCTTTTCATCTCCTCATAAGAACGGCAACCCACATATATTTGAATCTGATTACTATATTCGTCTCTTGTTTTCCCTCTGCGCTTTTCACCCCACACACTTCCCTCCAATACTAAATTCGCGATTCCTTGATGTCTAAGAATGTGTCCTACCATTCGATCCCTTATTTTGGTCAAGGTATGCCAGAAATTCCTTTTCTTGGCATTTCTGTTAAGTATCCCCTCATTAGTTACATGATCCACCCACCTAATCTTCAGCATTCTTCCGTATCACCATATTTTGAAAGCAGGCATCCTTTTCCTGTCATCCACGTTTCACTACCGTACAAAGCAACACTCCACACAAATGCCTTCAGCAAAATACTTCCTAACATTTCAATTAATATTCGATGTTAACAAATGTCCCTTTCTCAGAAACGTTTTTCTTCTCATTGCCATTCTGTACTTTATATCCTCTGTGTTAAGACCATTGTACGTTATTTTACTGCCTAAATAACAAAACTCGTCTCTTACCTTTATTGTTTCTTCGCATAATCTAATTCCTTCAGCATTCCCTGAGTTGCTTAGACTACATTCCATTACCCTTGTTTTGCTCATGTTAATGTTCATCACGTTTCAAGATCAGTGGCGTAGCTATATCACCAAGGGCCCCGGCGCGAAAATGACATTGGGGTCCCTCTCTAAACTAAAACTATACAGATACAAAACTACTTCATCATCAGCTCCTTAACACCCACTGGAAGACATAATGAGGCAAACCTAAATACTATTAAGTAAATTATTATATGTCACGCAGCAGATAATATTTGATCGTACTCTCAAATACAATTATAACTGTGAAAGTTTGTTTGGTTGTTATGCTTTCACGCAAAATTTGCTGGGTGGATTTGGATGTAATTTTGCAGAGGGATAAGGGTGGATTTGGGTAGGACATGCAGATAATACACCCCATGGGATAGTTTTCGAAGTTGCTCCATATTAGGCGAATGAAGTTGTAGGCAGAAGCTTCACTGAGGACGCGCCGCCGGCCGCCGGCCGCGGTGGCCGAGGAGACTAAGGCGCTCCATTCACGGTCTGCACGGCCACTACGGTCGGGGGTTCGAATCCCCCCTCGGGTATGAATATTTGTGCCGTCCTAGTTCGTAAGTAGTTCATAAGATGTTTGTAAGTTTAGGGACTGATAGCCCCGTAGTTAAGTCCCATAGACTATACAAACATTTGTGCATTTTTTTTTTTTTTTTTTTTTTTTTTTTTTTTTTTTTTTTTTTTTTTTGAGGACGCGCCGATCAGTAATAAAATCCACAGAATCATTCACTACCCATATTTTCTCTTGTTCTTGCACGAATTTTAGAGTGCAATTGATTACAGAACTGTGATTCCCTTTTATGCCCTTCGACTCCAATAACTGCTGTCTGATTTTTGTACAAGTTGTAAATTACCTTCCGTTCCCTATATTTTAGCCCTGCTGATGTTTTCTTCACCTTAAAAAATATTTTGAATCAAAGTTTTACATGAAACAACAGCCAAGATGGCTAATTTATTTTTTAAATATTATTTACTTTACCTCTTTCGCCAGGCTTTTAATATCTGGAGGAGGATAATCTATAATTATTTGAAGTCGGTCGAGTGAGTGATCTTAAATCATAAATATTTGTTGAGAAATATATATGCCAAGATCGCTCCATTCCTTGGAATAATGTCAAGCATATACGGTACATCAACGAAGTTGTTGTGCCTGTGGTGAAAGCTTTGAAAGAGTACACGTGGGTGGGTGTGGAATTTTGCTTGCTGTTTTTCTAGGTGACTATTGTAGTCTAGTAGGTGTACAGAAACCAACGCAACAGCTTGCTGGAAACGTACCTTAATGAATGAGTCAGACTTAGCAAATGTCATACTAGATAATTCTGTCGAAACTTCATCGTAGATAGTTGAAGCTTATCTCGTGTGTCCAACTGAGGCTGGTGACCTTCTTTACTCATTTAACCGTGTCAGAATGTTTCGGATTAATCCGGGTCTGTCAGTATTAACCTTGCGCGGCTTTTCGTCACAAAATTTGCCCCCGCACGCCATACACCGCAAGGATTGTGGATTGTCCGTTCACAACTGTGTTTTTATTCATACGAAACGGACAAAGTTTTTGTGAGAATCTTCTCTGGAGCAGGTGATTTCTTACTCATGCGGCCCAATCCTTCGACAGATGAGTGGCTTTGCAGTGCTCTCAAGTGAGATAGATTTTGCAACTATGCGTCCAAATGTTTGTTAAGCTTAAGATTATTAACTGCGGGGTCACCAGTCCCTAAGCTTACAAACCACTTGTGAACTACCTTATACTAAAGACGGTACCAACATCCATGCCCGAGGGGGGATTCGAACCCCCGGCCGTAGCGGCCGTGCAGACTGTGACTGGCGCGCCGCAGACCGCTCGGCCACTGCGGCCGGCAATTATGCGAGGTGATCGTTGTTGAGTAAGGTACTTATCGCTATTGTCTGGATTACAAAACGCAACTACTTTTTAAAAAGTTCAATCCACCGACTCAGTGGTTGTGGCGATTACGTTTTAACATATCTCCACAGCATCAAAGTTCTGAACAGTGTTAACTTAATATCCTGTGGATATAGAAAATTCTTATAAAACTGCATCTGCATTATCGGCTTACAGGAGACCCTAGAATTCATTCAGAACACGTGCACGTGGACTAATGTTCTCCATTTTATGTTTGCGTCAAAGTTAAACCAAGCACTCAGAGCAGACACGAGGTTTAATAACATAACTTTTACCCTACAATGCATCGGTGGCCAAACTGGCATAGTGACGGCTTCGGAAACTGTTACTTTTGTCAACAATGCCATGCAGTGTTAAATCCACTAAAGATAGGAAAAACTATTAATTTTACAATGTTATGACAAGATAATAACAGTTCTACATCCCAAAATTAAGGTACTAACTACATCAATTCATGATAATACCGATTTCGTAAGTATGATTAAAGATCTGAAATATGCTTAACTATAAAATACAACAATACATTGGTCATTTACACGAATATCTTGAAAAATAGTGAAGGGCAAATGTTCCTACCATGTACAGAATGATGAAATATGGTATTAGTTGTTTTGCTGGATACAAGAATATCGAAATATTTTTATAGGTTTAGGTTATCCACAGTGGTGCCCATGCTGGCAAATTTGTTTCTTGCATTATTAATCAGGTTTGTGTCTTCATGGCCATTTCCAACTCAGACATGCAATATATATCTAAACAGAGTACTTTTGTTTATATTCACAGAATATGACATCAACTGCAAATGGGCAAACTAAAAATGTGTACCCACCCGGGATTCGAATCCGGGTGTCCTGCTTTCTAGTCAGTTGCGCTCACCCCTACACCACTGGGGACACAGTGGTCACCGAACCTGCGAGGACTACCTAAGCACGGCTCCTGTTTGTACGCCTCCCGGGTTCGAATCCCGGCTGGGCACACATTCTCAGCTTTGCCAATTTGCAGTTGATGTCATATATTCTGAGAACATGAAACAATATCCACGGCATTATCAGAAGTGGCGCCACATGTTTATGTTTTCATATATAGTATCAGATTTTAGATTCGTGACCATGTGCTCTTGCTTATTTTCTTATTTTATAATGAAATACTATTTGTTCTGTGTTTGTAGCAACGTATGGGCCTTCTATTATTACTTACTTTATTTAAGAACAGTTTCAACTGTTTGTATAGCTTATGGGACTTAACTACGGGGTCATCAGTCCCTAAACTTACAAACTATTGATCAACTAACTAATACTAAGGACGGCACAAATATCCATGCCCGAGGGGGGGATTCGAACCCCCGACCATAGTGGCCGTGCAGACCGTGACTGAAGCGCCTCAGTCCCCTCGGCCACCGCGACCGGCTACTTTATTTAGGAATCGTGTACCTTGTTCTATCCATACTCGAAAGTCGCAAACTGGCATTTAACTGTTAAGGTTCCTTTGAAAATGTTCAAATGTCTGTAAATCTATCGGACCAAACTGCGTGATCATCAGTCCGTAGCTTACAAACTACTTAAACCTAGGTAAACTAACCTACGGACAAACACACACACGCATGCCCCAGGGAGGACTCGAACTTCCACGGCGAGCAACCGCGTGCTCCGCAGCGAGGTGCTTCAGACCGCTCGGCTACTAAAAATGTTCAAATGTTAAATGTTTGTTAAGCTTATGGGACTTAACTACGGGGTCATCAGTCCCTAAACTTACAAACTACTTATGAACTACTTACGAACTAGGACGGCACAAATATCCATGCATGAGGGGGGATTCGAACCCCCGACCGTAGTGGCCGTGCAGACCGTGACTGGAGCGCCTCAGTCCCCTCGGCCACCGCGGCTGGCTGGCTCGGCTACTCCACAGCGGCAAGGTTCCTTTGAAATAATTTGTTTAGTTTGCTATTTGGATTATGAAACGGTAAACATTTAGCGCTGTAGCTTGCCTATTGCATCTCAATTAGGTCAGGATGTGGTGTTTATTTTATTTTTATTTTTTATTTATTTATTTTTCGATGGCGAACTACATTGTACGAACAAGGCTTCACTGTCATTGACGGAGTCTCTGTATCAGTGGGAGACCCCTTTTGGCGTCGTAAACTCGCCGCAGTTTTCTCTCTTGCGGAGTGGTAACGTGGAAGCAGTGATGTTGAGTGAATGGGGCAGAGGTGGCAATTTGTGTCGTGGGATGGAATGGCCCGCGGCCAGCAGCCCGTGTGATTTCGCGCTCGGTGAGGAAACCCGCCTACCCGGAGGTTACGGCCCACCTGAGAGCACTGTTGCCTAACGTAGGCCCTCCATTACGGCGGTGGAGCAGAGATCTCGCCGCGGCATCGAGCAGGTAACTTTGCTGGCCGGAGACATATTACAACCTGCTCACAGAGTTCCAGCCCTGAGTTGGTCTGGGGTTTCACAGGCCACAGCAACCGGTGGCCGGCATACGCCTGAAGAAAGCTTAGACTACGTATCTTACGAAGTCGAGGAAGTGAGAAATGATTCCGTATCCAATTTACACGAAAATAACATGTGCTTATTTATTTATATTTTTAAAACACAGTCTCGATCACAAGAGAATATTTATTGTTGTTAGGCAACCGGTTTCACTCTGCTTGTGAGACCATCTTCAGGCCGACTGCAATACAATAAGACGGCGGCAGAATAGCCGTGCGCATTGAGGCGCCGTGCTGCGGTGCGCGAGGCCGTTCGCCGTCGGGGGTTCGAGTCCCCCCTCGAACATGTGTTTCTGTGTTGTCCTTAGGTTAAGTAGTTACCTTAGTTTAAGTAGTTTTTAAGCTACGGACTAATAACGCAGTAGTTGAGTCCGATAGATTTACAAACATTCATTCAATACAATAATATTACAACTGTTAAGACGGATTTATAGAAGATGATGTTATGTTAACAGTAAAGTAATAACAATGTGAAATGTTATGCCCATGGCAGTTGATTGTGGGTGGATCAGGAACCGTTGTCCGTGGATATCAACTGCGGAATACTGCAGTAAGCCGGCCGCGGTGACCGAGGAGACTGAGGCGCTCCAGTCACGGTCTGCACGGCCACTACGGTCGGGGGTTCGAATCCCCCCTCGGGCATGGATATTTGTGCCGTCCTAGTTCGTAAGCAGTTCATAAGTAGTTTGTAAGTTTAGGGACTGATGACCCCGTAGTTCAGTCCCATAGACTATACAAACATCTGAACATTTTACTGCAGTAACGCTCGAGCTTAAACATTGCAAGTTCCAACCCCTCCCCCCCCCCCCTACATGCAGCATTACATCATTGAGAATCAATTATGTGTTTGTGATGGGTATGCAGCTAGGTATCAAATACGACATCGGCTGATATTTCGGCAGGAGGCCACTCTGCTGTTTTCAAGGCGAAACTGCAGTTAGGAAGCAATGTGCAACGATCTTTAAAACCTCGGTTTTGAATGAGTAAGCTGTAAAGACAACACACACCGAGCAAGTAAGCACACTTTTGTTGTTTGGCCTCGTGGTATTGAGAACTTGATTAATTTTTTGGAACATCTAAATTCATTGCACGCCAACATCCGTTTCACAATGGCAGTGGAAAAGAATGGTTGCCTTCCTTACTTGATGTGTTGGTCAGGAAGAAGACAGATGGTACGTTAAGACATGGTGTTTATAGGAAGCCACCTCATACTGATTTGTATCTGCAAGCTGATAGTTGTCTAGTTGTCACCACCCAATTGAATGTGAAGGGGTTCTTCGAACCTTAGTCCATAGAACTCACATCATTTCTGACAGCCGGCCGCGGTGGCCGAGGTGACTGAGGCGCTCCAGTCACGGTCAGCACCCCCACTGCGTTCGGGGCTTCGAATCCCCCCTCGGGCATAGATATTTGTGCCGTCCTAGTTCGTAAGTAGTTCATAAGTAGTTTGTAAGTTTAGGGACTGATGACCCCGTAGTTAAGTCCCATAAGCTTAACAAACATTTTCATTTCTGACCCGGAAAGTTTGCCCGCTGGCTGTCCCATCTGGAGGTAACTTTTCGTCAGAATGGTTATAGTCAAGGCAGGGGGCCACATTACCGAAGGCGATTTCGGACTGTTTATATTGATATCGCGCGTCCTGTTGATGCCTGGAGGGTGCGTTGCAACTGTGTTGCATTCAGCCTCCTGTCTCGACAGGTTGTTAATCGGAGATAAGTCATCTCTGGCTGCTGTTACCCGTGGAGGACTTCGGCCTTGTCTTCGTTTAACGGTTGCAGTTGCTTGAAATCGCGCCCAGGTCCTTGAAATTACATCTACATGGGATACTCTGCAAATCACATTTAAGTGCCTGGCCGAAGGTTCGTCGAACCACCTTTATACTATTTATGACCCATTCCATCTCGAACAGCGCGCGGGAAGAAAGAACACCTGAAGCTCTTCGCTCGAGCTCTCATTTCTCGTATTTTATTCTGATGATCATTTCTACCAATGTAAGTTTGAGTCAACAACATATTTTCGCATTCGGAGGAGAATGTTGGCGATTGGAGTTTCGTAAGTAGCCAATAACGCAGCGATAAGCGCCATTGTTGTAATGATTCCCATCCCAGATCCTGTATCATTTCCGTAACGCTGTCTCCCCTTTATCGTGACGATACAAAACTACAAAACGAGCTGCCCTTCTTTGGACTCTTTCGATGGTTTCCGTCAAGCCCAACTGTTAAGGATCCCACACAGGGCAGCATTACTCCAAACAAGCGTAGTGTGTGCAGTCTCTTTAGTAGTTCTATTGCATCTTTTAAGGGTTCTGCTAACAAAACGCAGTCACTGGTTGGCCTTTCCCATGACAATATCTACGTGTTGTCTCCCGTTTAAGTCTGAAGTAATAGTAATTTGTAGGTATTTTATGTAGTTTACGGCCTTCATTTTGATTGATTTATCTTGTAAACAAAGTTTAACGGATTTCTTTTCTTACTCATGTGGACGACTTCACACTCACATTATTTAGAGTCAACTGCCAATTTTTACACCATAGTGATATCTTATTTCGACCTTTCTGCAGTTGGTTTTGATCTTCAGATGATTTTACTAGACGGTAAATGACGGCGTCATTTGCAAACAACCTAAGAGAGCTGCTTAGATTTTCTCCCAATTATATTTTAGGACACCCAATATCTGCAGGTTTCATCCTCTGAGTCTGTCCCGCTTTCAACCTCCATGCCACAGCTTCGGGTAAGTCACGTTGTTGTTGGATTGCACTATCTTACCACTACAGTATCATTATTGTGTTGAGGCACATTTTACATGTAGTCGTATTTTCATCCCCAGTGTTTTTACCTTTGAGAAGCCTTCTATATAGCTATTTCCTATTTCCGTTTTCATTTATATACTAGAACTGTGTCTTATAGTGCAGTGCGTTACATATGACGTCTGAACGGTCTCTTTATTTCGTTATTTTGCAATGGAGGAATTATTACATTCGCTCCAAGCTGTGGTCCAAGGCGCTGGTGTCTCTGTTATGGTCTAGGGTGCGTTTTCCTAGAATGGAATGGATCACCTAGTTGTTCTGGAAGATACTTTAAATAGTACGCAAGTAGCACGGGGACCATGTCCACCCATTTCTAAACACCATGATGGTTCCGCGTTGTTTCAATATGATATTGCGTCGCCACGTTGCTCAAACGCCCATCGCGGATGGTTCCAGAAACATGTATGGGAAATCAAGAGACTGAGATTACCACGCCATCGAGCATAGCTGCAGCATCATAGAACGCATGTTCTTGCGCCGAGAGAACGCCTCTTTCTTTTACCAATTTTTCCCATAATTATTGTTTTTTGCTGTTTTAGGGATGGGTAACACAAATTCTAAATTTAATCAGTTTTTTTTTTTTTTTTTTTTTTTTTTTTTTTTTTTTTTTTTTTTTTTTTTTTGCCAGTTGTAGTGTAGTTTTTGACATCACGTTATAGTTCATTAAATGACAAATAAAATGCCAGCGTAAGGTTGGACATGAACCTCAGCGTCGAGGGAAAATTACTGTTTCAGTAATAAAAATGTATGTTACTAATATTTCCAATCAATTTCCACGTTATTTAGATTTTTTCTTTTGTCCGGAAAAAAAAAGAAAAAATTCTCAATATTTCGTAAAAGTGCCCAATTACGCGTTATTTTACCAAAATGGGCCAATTTCGCATTATTTTTGATGAAATTTTCCTGTGCTATCAATTACCCCGGTTTTATATGTGCTGATGTGCTGATGCCACCCGTTCCGTTGGTGTAGGGTTTCCTGAGCGAGACGTTTGTGTGTTGTTGCAGGCATCTACTACACGACGGCCATCATAGGCCCTGCTCTGGGCTACGTGCTGGGAGGACAGCTGCTCAAGATCTACACCGACGTGCTCACCGTCAACCCGGCAGAGTGAGTACACCATCCTCTCCATATATATATACTGCTATTTTTAACGCACTAGTGACTGTGGTTCGAAACTCTGACTGGAATAGCAGCATGTGGCAAGACCATCTACGAATGCCGAACTGAAAACGGGGATCTTTCTGATATTTTTTAATGAGCTCTGCCGACACAATCAGACCCTGTAAAAATGCAGTGGTAAAGGTATTTCCTGGTACAGGTGGAGTAGTGACGTAGTAAGCAGTGGTACTACTGAAGCTCTAAATTTAGCGCGGACTTCACTGGGTGAAGACTGTAATAGTGGCCAAAACGAAACTGTCTCATAATTTCGTTGAAAATCCAAATAAATTCTGGTTATATGTAAAGTACACTAGCGGCAAAACTATGGTGATTCTGATGATGACAGTGCAGCTAAAGCAGAGTTGCTAAACACAACTTTCCGAAATAGCTTTACCTAAGAAGACAGTGTAAATACTCCAGAATTCGAATCAAGAACAGACGCCAGCATGCGTAATTGAGAAGTAGATATCCTAGTAGTGCTAAAGCAACTTAAATTGCTTAATTTTTCTGTGAATTTGCAGCAGTTACATCTATGCATGATTTGTGGACTTTTATTGATTATATTTGTGTATTCGCATTTTTTTCTTCCTTTATGGGCGTTAATGGCCTGTTCAGGGAAACAATTATGGTGACGATGTGTATTCGTAATCGGATAATAAAGAAGCTCAAGATAATAAAATGTTTAGAAACTTCAGAAACACAGCAACATTCGTCAGGCATGTAACCCTATTTGCTTTCCGAAATACGCTTACATAGTATTAGGCTATGAGACAGCCATCCTACAACACCCATAAATTCGAAATACTTTTAAATAATTGCATTCGTTAATCTGTTAACGCAGTTAGTCTATTTTCGACCGCAGGCAACACTAGTAAACACAATGATAAGTTTTATGTTCAAATGTTTGTAGAGCTTATGGGACATAAATACGTGGTCATCAGTCCCTAAACTTACAAACTGCTTATGAACTAGCTAATACTAAGGACGGCACAAATATCCATGCCAGAAGGGGGATTCGAACCCCCGACAGTAGTGGCCGTGCTGACCGTGACTGACGCCGCAGTCCCCTCGGCCACCGCATGCAACCATCAAGGGTTAAATTAGGCCAATTTTAAACCCAGAATTACAAAAAAAGATATTTGTATACTTGGTTGGGATTTAAAAGACTCACGTTGGGGTATTTTTCGAAATTCAATTATTAAAGGGTGCCACAGGGGGTTACAAGTAGTAAAATCAAATGTTCAAATGTTTGTAAATCTTAAGAGACTTAACTACGTGTCATCAGTCCCTAATGCTTCCAAACTAATTTAACTTAGACTAACTTATGCTAAGGACAATACAATCACCCATGTCCGAAGGGCGAATAGGACCCCCGACGGCAAACAGCAGCGCACATCTCAGCATGGCGCCTCAATACACACGGTCATTCTGCCGCGGCTGCGAGTAGTATTACAACATTTCATTATGACAATACTTAAGCTATATCTATGAAAATTTATATTAAGATGGAGAAACAACTGGTGCAGACCAACCAGCCTACGCATGCAAAGCAGCGGGCGTTAAGCTAGTCTATTCATAATCACGGAATATATGACACGAATGGGTAAAACTGAAAAGCAGGAGACCCGGGTTGGGGTTCCGGCAGGGTACATGTTTTCAGCTTTACCCATTCGCAGTTAATGACATACATTCCGTGAATATGAATCACAATAACAGGTGACTAATATATTTTTGTTTGCTGATGATACCAGCTTGGTAGTGAGGGATGTTGCTCGTAATATTGACACAGTATCAAATAATGCAGGTCAAGAGATAAGTTCATGGCTTTTAGAAAATAAGTTGATGTTAAATCACAGTAAAACTCAGTTTTTACAATTTCTAACACATAATTTGACGAAAGCTGACATTTTGATTACACATAATGAGCATATGATAAGTGAGACTGAACAGTTCAAATTTCTAGGTATTCAGATAGACAGTAAGCTGTCGTGGAAAGCCCATGTTCACGATATTGTTCCAAAACTAAATTCTGCTATATGTACCATTAGAACAATATCTGAAATAAGCTTTTTTTCCGTCACGACGGTCGGGGGCTCGAATCCCCCCTCGGACATGGATATTTGTGCCGTCCTTTGTGTTAAGTTTGCAGCATTGTTCCCAGGGTTGATCGGGGTCCTTTGGTTTGGAGCCGAGTGGAGTGTCTGAACCAGAGGCTTCGCCGACTCTGTGACAGTCATGGCTGCAGATTTCTGGATCTGCGTTATCGGGTGGGGAATTGTAGGGTGCCCCTAGATAGATCAGGGGTGCACTACACTAAGGAAGCGGCTACACGGGTAGCAGAGTACTTGTGGAGTGTACATGGGGTTTTTTTAGGCTAGGCGCTAACTCGGATGAGCACTCGCCTGTCAGCATTCAAACAGCGAATTCAGGCCACGTTCGGAACAAAAATTCGAACATAAAAATATTAGCCGCGAACTTACAGAGTATTAGAAACAAAGTTCCCGAATTTACAGCGCTGCATGGAAGTTATTGCGCTCAGATAGTTTTAGGCACCGAAAGCTGGCTAAATGATGATGTGGCAAGTTCAGAAATCTTTAGCGAAGCGTGGAATGTATATCGGAAAGATAGATCTGATACAACTGGAGGAGGAGTGTTCATCGCTGTGGACAAAGATATTGTTTCTACTAAGATCGAGGTTGAAAGTAACTGTGAAGTTATCTGGGCACGCATAACAGGTCTAAAAGAAGTAAAGTTAATAGTTGGGTGTTTTTACCGGCCCCCCAGTGCTGCTGTAGCAGTTTTAGAATCATTCAAGGAAAGTCTACACCAGGTAGTGCATAGGTATCCGGGCCATGCAATATTAGTCGGAGGTGACTTCAACCTTAAGAGTATAGATTGGGACCTCGCTAGTTACATTTCAGGCGGTACAGACAAGCAGTCTTGCGAGCTACTTTTGGACACATTCTCCGAAAACTGTCTTGAGCAGTTAAACCGGCAACCCACGCACAATGGAAATATTCTAGACCTTATAGCCACAAACAGGCTTGACCTTATTAACGATGTCTGTGTAGAGACAGCAATTAGTGATCATGATATCGTCATAGCGTCGATGGTGACCAAAGTTCATAAACCAGTCAAGAAGGCTAGGAGCGTGTTTTTGTTGGGAAAAGCCGACAAGCAAATGTTACGATCGCACTTAGAAAATGAATGGGCATCGTTTAATTCTGGGACTATGGATGTAGAGGAATTGAGGACTAAATTTAAGTGCATTGTTAATGAAGGGTTAGAGAAATATGTGCCAGTAAAGACGATTAAGGATGGAAAAGATCCACCGTGGTATAATAATAATGTTAGAAAGCTGCTGAGAAAGCAAAGGCTGTTGCACTCTCGATTCAAAAAAGAACACGCAAATGATGACAGGCAAAAGTTAGTAGAGATTCGTGCGTCTATAAAAAGATCGATGCGTGAAGCATACAATAATTATCACAGCCATACCTTAGCAAAAGATCTTTCCGAGAACCCGAAAAAATTCTGGTCCTATGTAAAATCGATAAGCGGGTCAAAGCCCACTGTCCAGTCACTAGTTGATCATTCCGGGGCAGTAATAGAAGAAAGCAAACGGAAAGCTGAAGTTCTAAATTTAACCTTTAAGAAATCTTTCACGCAGGAGGACCGCACAAATATACCATCATTTGATCAACGTACTAATTCCGAAATGGGGGACATAGCAATAGGTATTTCCGGTGTAGAGAAGCAGCTGAGAGAGCTAAATACGAAAAAGTCTGCTGGTCCGGATGGTATACCAGTTCGATTTTACAAAGACTATTCTGTGGCATTGGCCCCCTACTTAGCTTGCATTTATAGCGAATCTTTAATTCAGCGCAAAGTTCCTAGTGATTGGAAAAAAGCGCAGGTGACTCCCGTGTATAAGAAAGGAAAGAGAACTGACCCATACAATTACAGGCCAATATCGTTGACATCGGTTTCATGTAGAATTTTGGAGCATATTCTCAGTTCGAATATAGTAAATTTCCTTTCCATGAATCAGCACGGGTTTAGGAAACATCGTTCATGTGAAACTCAGCTTGCCCTTTTCTCACATGACATCTTGCGAGCCATGGACGAAGGGCAACAGGCGGATTGTGTTTTTCTTGACTTCAAAAAGGCGTTCGACACGGTGCCACACTGCAGACTGCTAACGAAGATACGAGCTTATGGAATAGGTTCACAGATTTGTGACTGGCTGGAAGACTTCCTAAGTAATAGAACGCAGTACGTTGTTCTCGACGGCGAGTGTTCATCAGAGACGAGTGTATCGTCAGGCGTGCCCCAGGGGAGTGTGATAGGACTGCTATTATTTTCTATCTATATAAATGATCTGATGGACAGAGTAAGTTGTAATTTGCGGCTGTTTGCTGATGATGCTGTGGTGTATGGGAGGGTGTCGTCTGTAATTGACTGTAATAGCATACAGGTTGACTTAGACAAAATTTCTAGTTGGTGCGAAGAATGGCAGCTAGCTCTCAATATAGAAAAATGTAAGGAGATGCACATAGAAAAAACAGTCCCATAATGTTCGAATACAGCATTAGTAGTGAGCTTCTTTATGCGGTCGCGTCGTTCAAATATCTAGGCGTAACATTGCAGAGCGATATGAAATGGAACGAGCATGTAAGGACAGTTGTGAGTAAGGCAGACAGCCGACTTCGGTTTATTGGGAGAATTTTGGGAAGATGTACTTCACCTGTAAAGGAGACCGCGTATAAAACGCTTGTACGACCACGTCTTGAGTATTGCTCAAGTATTTGGGACCTGCAGCAGATCGGTTTGAAGGAAGACATAGAGGCGGTTCAGAGGCGAGCAGCTAGATTTGTTACCGGTAGGTTCGACCAATGCGCGAGTGTCACGGAAATGCTCCGGCAACTCAATTGGGGATCGCTGGAAGAAAGACGACGTTCTTTTCGTGAATTTCTGTTAAGTAAATTTAGAGGGCCGGAATTTGAAGCTGAGTGTAGTACGATCTTGCTGCCGCCTACTTACATTTCGCGTAAAGATCACAAAGACAAGATAAGAGAAATTAGGGCTCGTACGGAGGCATATAGGCATTCTTTTTTCCCTCGTTCAATTTGGGAGTGGAATAGGAAAGGAAATGCCTAGTAGTGGTACAGTGTACCCTCCGCCACGCACCTTACGGTGAATTGCGGAGTATGTATGTAGATGTAGATGTAGAAGTAGTTCATAAGTAGTTGTAAGTTTAGAGAATGATAATCCCATAGTTAAGTCCCATAAGCTATACAAACATTTGAACATTTATTTATTTATTTTATTTATTTTTTAAGTTATTTTTCAACACGAAAAGTAGTCTATTACGCTTACTTTCACTCACTTATGACGTACGGCATTTTTTTTTTTTTTTCTGGGTAACTCGCTTGATGCAAAAATTATATTACTGGCGAAAAAAAAAAAACAAAAAAAAAAAAAAACAACGGGCGGTTTGAACAATATGTGGTGTAAGTTCACGAACGTCATGTCCACCCCTTTTCAGTAATCTGGGAATTTTGACACTGGCGTCACAATACGTTTTTTCTTTAATGTCGTTTGTTGTTATTAATATCAGCTTATTCCCACGAGTTAGTAGCTTTCATTCGGTGAATACTAGACAGACGTCGAATCTACATTTGCATCACACCACCTTGACACTTGTGCAGAAAGGTGTGCAGTGTTCTGTAGCATCCATTTTCAATAAGCTGCCACAAGAACTAAAGAATCTTAGCACTAACCCACACGCTTTCAAATCTAAATTGAAGTGTTATCTCATGGCTCAGGCCTCTTATTCTGTCGAGGAACTCCTAGAAAAGTTAAACAATTAAGTTAATTCATTTTTTTCTTTATTGATTCTTTTCAGTTTGTCTTAAGATTGTCGTGTGCATAGGACTACTTAAAAATTTTCGGTCGCATTCTTGTGTAAAAATTCATGTATAGACTTGTTCCATGACCATGGAGTCTCACTCCTCAATTGGGTCCTATGGAACAGAAAACGATATTATTATTATTATTATTATTATTATTATTACTAGCTGAAAACCCGGCGTTGCCCGGATATTTATTTATTTATTCCTGCCAGACAGAAGTCGAATATACATTTGCATCACACCACCTTGACACTTGTGCAGAAAGGTGTGCAGTGTTCTGTAGCATCCATTTTCAATAAGCTGCCACAAGAACTAAAGAATCTTAGCACTAACCCACACGCTTTCAAATCTAAATTGAAGTGTTATCTCATGGCTCACGCCTCTTATTCTGTCGAGGAACTCCTAGAAAAGTTAAACAATTAAGTTAATAAATTTTTTTCTTTATTGATTCTTTTCAGTTTGTCTTAAGATTGTCGTGTGCATAGGACTACTTAAAAATTTTCGGTCGCATTCTTGTGTAAAAATTCATGTATAGACTTGTTCCATGACCATGGAGTCTCACTCCTCAATTGGGTCCTATGGAACAGAAAACGATATTATTATTATTATTATTATTATTACTAGCTGAAAACCCGGCGTTGCCCGGATATTTATTTATTTATTCCTGCCAGACAGAAGTCGAATATACATTTGCATCACACCACCTTGACACTTGTGCAGAAAGGTGTGCAGTGTTCTGTAGCATCCATTTTCAATAAGCTGCCACAAGAACTAAAGAATCTTAGCACTAACCCACACGCTTTCAAATCTAAATTGAAGTGTTATCTCATGGCTCACGCCTCTTATTCTGTCGAGGAACTTCTAGAAAAGTTAAACAATTAAGTTAATAAATTTTTTTCTTTATTGATTCTTTTCAGTTTGTCTTAAGATTGTCGTGTGCATAGGATTACTTAAAAATTTTCGGTCGCATTCTTGTGTAAAAATTCATGTATATACTTGTTCCATGACCATGGAGTCTCACTCCTCAATTGGGTCCTATGGAACAGAAAACGATATTATTATTATTATTATTATTATTATTACTAGCTGAAAACCCGGCGTTGCCCGGATATTTATTTATTTATTCCTGCCAGACAGAAGTCGAATATACATTTGCATCACACCACCTTGACACTTGTGCAGAAAGGTGTGCAGTGTTCTGTAGCATCCATTTTCAATAAGCTGCCACAAGAACTAAAGAATCTTAGCACTAACCCACACGCTTTCAAATCTAAATTGAAGTGTTATCTCATGGCTCACGCCTCTTATTCTGTCGAGGAACTCCTAGAAAAGTTAAACAATTAAGTTAATAAATTTTTTTCTTTATTGATTCTTTTCAGTTTGTCTTAAGATTGTCGTGTGCATAGGACTACTTAAAAATTTTCGGTCGCATTCTTGTGTAAAAATTCATGTATAGACTTGTTCCATGACCATGGAGTCTCACTCCTCAATTGGGTCCTATGGAACAGAAAACGATATTATTATTATTATTATTATTACTAGCTGAAAACCCGGCGTTGCCCGGATATTTATTCATTTATTCCTGCCATTTTTCAGGTATATTTTCATATGTATAAGGGCTGTATGTCTGTAAAATCTCTTGGGAATAAAGTTAGTAGTAAAGAAGTAACAGATTAAAATTTGGTGCGGGAAGGGGCGGTTTTCCGTGAACGTTACTGCTTATGTGCTCATATCTCACCAGCTATGTGTTGTACTGCGATAGAATTTAGAGGGTACACTCAACTATATGTAAAATTACCTGCGGCTACCATTTATAGTGTTGTTGTTGTTATGGTCTTCAGTCCGGAGACTGGTTTGATGCAGCTCTCCACCCTACTCTATCCTGAGCAAGCCTTTTCATCTCCTCATAAGAACGGCAACCCACATCTATTTGAATCTGCTTACTATACGCATATCTTGGTCTCCCTCTGCGATTTTTACCCCACACACTTCCCTCCAATGCTAAATTTACGATTCCCCGATGTCTAAGAATGTGTCCTACCAAGCGATTCCTTCTTTTAGTCAGGGTATGCCAAAAATTCCTTTTCTCACCAATTCTGTTCAGTACCTCTTCATTAGTTATGCGATCTACCCACCTAATCTTCAGCATTCTTCTGTAGCACCACATTTCAAAAGCCTCTATTCTCTTCCTGTCCGCACCGCTTATCGTCCATGTTTCACTCCCATACAAGGCAACACTCCACACAAATGCCTTCAGAAGAGACTTCCTTACACTTAAATTAATATTCGATGTTAGCAAATTTCTCTTTTTCAGAAATGCTTTTCTTCCCATTGCCATTCTGCATTTTGTATCCTCTGTACTACGACCATCGCATGTTATTTTACTACCCAAGTAACAAAACTCATCTACCACCTTCATTGTTTCGTTACCTAATCTAATTCCTTCAGCATCGCCTGATTTTCTAAGACCGCATTCCATTATTTTTGTTTTGCTCTTGTTAATATTCATTTTATACGCTCTCTTCAACACACTGTCCATTCCATTCAACTGCTCTTCCAGGTCCTTTGCTGTCTCTGATAGAATTACAATGTCATCAGCAAAACGCAATGTTTTTATTTCTTCGCCCTGAATTTTAATCCCTATTCCAAATTTTTCCTTGCTTTCCTTCACCGCTTGCTCGATGTACAAATTGAATAACATCGGAGAAAGGCTACAACCCTGTCTTACTCCCTTCCCAACTGATGCTTCCCTTTCATGCCCTTCGAGTTTAATAACTGCGGTCTGGCTTTTGTACAAGTTGTAAATAATTCTCCTTTCCCTATATTTTACCCCTGCTGACTTCAGAATTTGAAAGAGTGTATTCCAGTCAACATTGTCAAAAGCTTTCTCCAAATCTACAAAAGCTAAAAATGTAGGTTTGCCTTTCCTTAATCTATCTTCTAAGATAAGACGTAAAGTGAGTATTGCCTCCCGGGTTCCTACGTTCCTCCTGAATCCAAACTGATCTTCCCCGAGATCAGTTTCTAGCAGCTTTTCCATTCTCCTGTAGATAATTCGTGTTAAAATTTTGCAACCATGACTTATCAAACTGATGGTTCTGTAATTTTCACACCTGTCTGCGCCTGATTTCTTTGGAATGGGGATTATTACATTTTTCTTAAAGTCTGAGGGTATTTCGCCTGTCTCATACATCCTACACACCAGTTCAAATAGTCTTGTCATGGCTGGCTTTCCCAGAGACTTTAATAGCTCTGCGGGTATGTCATCTACTCCTGGGGCCTTGTTCCGACCTAGGTCTTTCAAGGCTCTGTCAAATTCATCTCTCAGTATACTATCTCCTATTTCATCTTCATCTACTTCCTCTTCCCTTCCTACAACATCGTATCTAAGTTCGTTTCCTTTGTAGAGCTGCTCTATGTACTCTTTCCACCTTTCAGCTTTCCCTTCTTTGCTGAGAACTGGTTTCCCATCCGAGTTCTTGATATTCGTAGAGCTGCCCTTCCTGTCCCCAAACGTCTCCTTTATTTTTCTGTAGGCGGTATCTACTTTTCCCCTTCTTATACATTCTTCTACGGATTTGCATTTGGCTTCTAGCCACTCCTGCTTAGCCATTTTGCACTTCCTGTCAATCTCATTTTTTAGTCGTCTGTACTCCATTTTGCCTGTTTCATTTACTGCATTTTTATATTTTCTCCTTTCATCTATTAAATTTAGTATTTCCTGTGATATCCAAGGCTTTTTTGTTGGTCTTGCCTTCCTACCTATTTTGTCCTCTGCTGCCTTCACTATTTCGTCTCTCAATGCTACCCATTCCTCTTCTACTGTTTTATTTCCCCCTGTTTCTGTCAATTGTTGCCTAAATCTCCCTCTGAAATTCTCCAGAACTTCACTTTCCTTCAATTTATCTAAGTCCCATCTCCTTATTTTCCTACCTTTCTGTAGTTTTTTCAGTTTCAGCCTACAGTTCATGACTAACAAGTTATGGTCAGAGTCTATATCTGCCCCTGGGTAGGTCTTGCAGTTTAGGACCTGGTTCCGGAATCTATGTCTTACCATTATAAAATCTATCTGATACCTTCCGGTGTCTCCTGCTCTCTTCCACGTATACAACCTTCTTTTGTGATTCTTAAACCACGTGTTTGTTACGATTAAATCATGTTCCGTGCAAAATTCTACCAGGCGACTTCCTCTTTCATTCCTTTTGCCCAGACCATATTCACCTACTATCTTCCCTTCCCTTCCTTGTCCTACTACCGAATTCCAGTCCCCCATAACAATTAAGTTTTCCTCTCCCTTAATTGTCTGAATAATTTCCTCTAGCTCCTCATATATTTCTTCGATCTCCTCATCATCGGCAGAGCTAGTTGGCATATAAACCTGTACTACTGTTGTCGGTGTTGGCTTTGTATCTATCTTGACAATGATAATGCGATCACTGTGCTGTTCATAGTAGTTTACCCGCATTCCTATTTTCTTATTCATTATCAGTCCTACTCCTGTGATACCCCCAATTGATTTTGTATTTATAATCCTGTACTCACCTGACCAGAAATCCTGTTCATCCTGCCACCGAACTTCACTAATCCCCACTATATCTAACTTCAACCTATCCATTTCCCTTTTTAAATTTTCTAATTTTCCTACCCGATTAAGGGATCTAACATTCCACGCTCCGATCCGTAGAATGCCAGTATTGTCTTTCCTGATGACAACATCCTCCTGAGTAGTCCCCGCCCGGAGATCCGAATGGGGGACTATTTTACCTCCGGAATATTTTACCCGAGAGGATGCCATCATCATATGTTCATACAGTAGAGCTGCATGTCCTCGGGAAAAGTAACGGCTGTAGTTTCCCCTTGCTCTCAGCCGTTCGCAGTAGCTGTGTGGCAAAGCCACATTAGCTGATGTTACAAGGCCAGCTCAGTCAATCATCCAGACTGTTGCCCCTGTAACTACAGAAAAGGCTGCTGCCCCTCTTCAGGAACCACACGTTTGTCTGGCCTCTCCACAGATACCCCTCCGATGTGGTTGCACCTACGGTATGGCTATCTGCATCGTTGAGGCACGCAAGCCACCCCACCTCGGCAATGTCTGTGGTTCATGGGGGTGGATTTATAGTGTACAAATTATAAATTGTAACGTCATACCGAGAACAGTAGTTTTAGTCCATTACTGTTTATGTGGTCACATCTCATGAACTACGTATCGGAATGTAATACAAATTAGAAGGTACATTCAACTATATGTATGTATACTGTGTGTATAATTTCCTGCGGCTACAATTGGTAGTGTACAAATTATAAATTGTTACGTCATACCGAATGCCGTAGTTTTACTCCATAAACAGCGGAAAAGTAGTAAGCAAGAAACTTTTTTCCTTTCATATTTTGCTATGGTTGTCAGCGAGAAAAAGTTTAATAGAGGTTTGAAATTATGTTTAAAGTTTGTTGCAAGTCGATAAGTACTCTCATTCTGACAAAGCGTATTTTTAAAGTCTGCCGCATTATGTGGCAGTTTTTGCGATTCCTGTTGTTTATGTCGTCATATAATCTGAGCCATGTGCCATATGTGATTCTCAACCCTGCAGAAATTGTTACCTCACGGTAAGGAATGTGTGTACAAAATTTGGTTGAAATCGGTCCAGTGGTTTAGGAGAAAATGAGCAGCATTGTCACACGATGCAACAGTTTTTCGCGCATCTCATTGTTTATGACGCCATATCTCGTGAACTATATATCGTATGTGATTCTTAAACTTACGGCGACTGTCCTCATGGATTGAAGCTTACGTGTACGAAATTTCATTAAGATTGGAAAAAAACTGTAGATTTGTATGCAACACGTACAAACATACGGACACTCTCCTTTATATATTAGATTAAAAAAATAATATCTCGCATTCGAGAAACTTGACGGTTTCAGGTCTTTCAATATTGTTACATAAAGACTTTGGCCAATTAAAAGTTTCACTGTTACCTCGGAAATCGCCTCGTCATGCTGCGTTGCGAGGAGCCTGGGAAATGCTGGCGGTCGCTGCAGCTGATGAAGTTTGATACCGCCTCATCCAGGGTGAGTCACGACCCCGCAGTCGGTCACCCTGGCAACCGCTGTCACTCTTCCATTCGTCAGGTGGCCTCTGGCGCCGACCCGCGCACCTAGCGTCGGCGTCGATGTCAGCGAGAGGGGAGCTGGGAGTCCCGTATCCTGACGAGACACCAAGGCTTTGTCTTGCCCTTAATGTCCAACTGTAAGCGGAGAAGCCGTTAGTCGTGTGGTTCATCCGAAGACAGAGCGTGGCGCGTACTACGTTACCTCAAGTAACTTTAGACTCATTAAAGGTACTTTTAATCTGTTTCCACCTACCCGATCAGCGTTTCTTCTTTAGTGCCAGCAGCGTAATATAGTCTGACTACGCCACTGTTTCCATCTATTGGTACCTGCAATCATTCTTGCTACTTTCATATCTGTAACCTCTATCTTACGAATAAGGTAACCTGTATCCACCCAACTTTCACTCCCATACAACAAAGTTAGTCGAAAGATATAGCGGTGCACTGCTAACTTAGTCTTGGTACTTACTTCCTTCTCGCAGAAGAGAGTAGATCTTAGCTGAGCACTCACTGCATTAGCTTTGCTGCACCTCGATTCCAGTTCTTTCGCTATGTTGCCATCCTGTGAGAAAATACATCCCAGGTACTTGAAATTGTCTACCTGTCCTAACTTTGTTCCTCCTATTAGGCACTCAATCTGTTTGTATCTCTTTCCCACTGACATTCGTTTTGGAGATGCTGATCTTCATATCATAATCCTTGCATCTCTGATCGAGCTCTAAAATATTAGTCTGCAACCGTTCAATCGAATCAGCCATTACAACTAAGTTATCCGCATATGCGAGACTGCTTATTTTGTTTTCACCTACTTTAATCCCGCCCTGCCGGTCTACTGTTTTCAACATATGATCCATGAATAGTATGAACAACAGTGGTGACAGGTTACAACCTTGTCTTACCCCTGAAACTACCATGAACCATGAGCTTAATTAAAAAACCATCAAGTTGCAACGTTCTTTGACGAAGCCAGCGCCAGTGTTTGATCAACTATAATCGATATATCGTTGCACCGATGCCCCAATAGGGGCGGCGCCACTAGTACACGTCCCGTTCGTAGCAATGCGCCGCAGACACGCGTGACGTCTATATAGGACGGAGAATACGGCTCTACCCTCAGTACTCGACGGGACTCACCAGCAGCAGCGTTCCTAAGGTTGGCGGACAGCTGGATCGCCGAAATATCGGACCAGTTTGTTCTTAGTATGCGGCAGCATACCCGGAAGGACTATCAAGGTTTACTTCGCCGGGAAAGCCTTAGATGCCACAGAAGTAGCTTATACCGTGATTAATACATCGGCTATTCGGTGCGTGGCGGAGGATACCTTACCGTGGGTTAACACGTTTGTTACTCTTCACGCTGAAACAATTGGACGGAATTGAATGAAACGTGGAATGAAGATAGCTTATACCCCAAATTAATACATGGGCTACCTTTCGTAAGCCTCCGTAGGCACATGGCGGAGGGTACGTTACAACACAAATCCAAATTTATTGATTGGTGACAATGAAAGTCAGCACATAAACGTGTGTTTTCATGAAGAAGGTTTTTATAATATGCAAACCAGTGAATTTTGAATGGCGAAGGGTATCTTGTGTCCTTGACACCGTTTGATCAGTCACAGTGAAACGTGGCGCATATTTATGAGTGTTTTCATATATAGGAGGGAGAGGAGTAGGTGGAGGAGGAGACGTACAGAGAGAGGTAGAGGAGGAGAATGACAGAGGGGAGATGGTGACAGGTGAAAGGAGAAGAGGAAATGGTCAGAGAAAGGAAGAGACGGGGGAACGAGCAGGTGAATAGAGAAAAGGGAAAAGAGAAGATGGATAATTACCGTGTTTCCTCTGCGGCAACAACGCGCCGGGTACCAGCTAGTTCGGTTATATAGAAGTCTTCCCAGCATCTTGTAGCAAATGCTTAGTAGCGCAATTGGACGATAGCTCGCTGGGTCTTCTTTAGGTTTTCCTGGATTGACTATAGCAATAGTTTTTGCAATTTTAAACTGTTGAGGTATTTTTACGCTGTCCGCTGTATCATTGTAAAATTTTAGTAGCCATAGTCGTGCTTTCCTTCCTAGTTTGAAATAAAATAAAAACCTTGGAACGTTATTAAGGGATAATTTACTGTATGGTGACGATTTACAGTGTTGATATATTAATCAATATTTTTTCGCAATAGCGAATTTCACTATGCGACACTGTATAAGGTATACTTGTTCTACCAAATGGTGACATGTGAAAATTTATGCCGGGCTGGAACTCTAACCCAGTTTTTCCGCTTTTCGCGAGCGGTCGCCTTAGCCACTAGGCTACCCGAACACGACTCCAGGACCGTTCCAAACTCCCATATGCCACAATGACTGCACTTATGAGTCAACTACATTAATCCCTTAGCACTCGCAGCTTAATCTGTATTCACGCAGCCGGCCGCGGTGGCCGAGCGTTCTCCGGCGCGCCAGTCACAGTCTGCACGGCCACTACGGTCGGGGATTCGAATCCCCCCTCGGGCATGGATATTTGTGCCGTCCTTAGTATTAGCTAGTTCCAGTGGCGTAACTATGGGGGGGGGAGGGGATGAGGGGTGTAGAAACCCCCCCCCAGAAACCGAAAAAAAATCGTATAACAGCAATCTGGTAAAGGTAAAGATTGGAAACTTCGAGTGTTTTACCATAAGCTTTCATTGGATGGGAGAGAATTAGTTTCTTCAACGGGAGTGGCAGATAGCACCCTGTTTGGAAATTGTGGAAATTGACTAAAACTTTGCTCGTCCAGCTCGTGACCCTGTAGTTAAGTCCCTTAAGCCCTACAAACATTTGAACATTTTTGTATTCCCGCACCAGGGAGGATGAAAACAATGAGGCATTAACCTACGCTGTTATCGTCAGTGCTTCGCTTAGGCATCTGTTAAATTACTGTATGGTGACGATATACAGTGTTGATATATTTATCAATATTTTTTCGCAATAGCTAATTTCACTATGCGTCACTGTATAGCGTAAAGCGAGAAACCCGAGTTCGAGTCCCGGACCGGCACAAATTTTCATATGTCACTATTTGGTGGAACATCTATACCTTATAGAGTGACGCATAGTGAAATTCGCAATTGCGAAAAAATATTGATAAATATTTATTCAGGGATATTTCCAGAGGATTTTGGTGTGCTCGGGGTTCGTGTCGCGCAACTGCAGTGGCGGCGCTAGGCGTCGGCGACGTCGGCAACCGCCGACGGCCTCGCGCCTGAGGGGGCCTCGCAACACATTGTTACAATTCTAGTTTTCTAAATGTTCAAATGTTTGTTAAGCTTAAGGGACTTAACTGCGGGGTTATCACTCCCTAAACTTACAAACTACTTATGAACTACTTACGAACTAGGACGGCACAAATATCCATGCCCGAGGGGGGATTCGAACCCCCGACCGTAGTGGCCGTGCAGACCGTGACTGGAGCGCCTCAGTCTCCTCTTTAGTTTTCTTATATATATATATATATATATATATATATATATATATATATATATATATATATATATATATATATATATATATATAATATACTTGCAAAACAACTTCTTCGGTGCATTTTAGAAAACAATTTGGAAGAAGTATATCCAAATGTTTATATAACAATAAGACTCATGGTCACAGTTCCAGTCAGTACAGCTTCTCAAAGTTAAAATTGATTAAGCACAACGACCCAAGAAAGACTATCTGCGTTGTAAGTGCTGTCAATCGAAGCCGAAATAGTGGCTAGTAGTAATTATGATGTGATCTTAAAACAATTCAGTGAGGCGAAAAACCGAAAAGTTCGTCTATTTTAATTTGTGCTTGTTTATTGTAATTTTTGTCACTGCACTGATACTTGTATATTATACTAATAAAATTTTAGTATAGCCTAATGATTATTGGTGTGTAATTCAGCTCATTTTATTTAACATGTCCTTCCTGACTGAAAAAAAATGAAAGGGCCTCGCAAAGACGAGTTCGCCGACGCCCAGCTTCCGTCTAGCGTCGCCACTGCAGACGCACCTTTAGGTTAGTCAGTGGCACAAGGTCGCACCGCGGCGAAGTTAAACGGCGAGTCGGTCCGTCCTCGACGGAGACGCTGTTGGGCCGGGCGGGGCTCGTGGTCCGCTCTCGAGGCGGCCGTGAATGGGAGGCAATCTCCGGGACACAAGGCCCTCATAATTCCGCCATTCTGAGCCTGGCGACCCGCCCCCTAAATAATAATAAGGGCCGCAGCCGCAGCCGCCGAGGAGCCGAAACACGCGACCGGCTAACAGGAAGACACAGCATGGCCGACCAGACAAAGCGCGCGCCCTGAATAATTCAGGGGTCGCGCCAGGCGCCTCGTGTCCACGTGGCCGCCCCACCCCGCGGTATTAAAAGTTTTTCTTCCCCGCCGCACGGCTGCGCCCAAAACCGCCCGCGTTCCTGTTTACTGTACTCAGATCCTCCCGTCTCGCCCTAATATCGCTCTTCTTCCTGAAACAACAATATGCGCCGGCGCCACTTGTTGGAGAGCCAACTCTTGGCTGTAGAATGCCTTGTCGAGCCTCCCCGACTAGTCCGAAAGAACAAACAACTCATCGCAGAAGCAGCATGTCGGAAGACGACCAGAGCAGTAAACGTTAGGGACGAAAAAAAAAAAAAGAAAAAAAAAAAGAAAAAAATGTTCAAATGTTTGTATAGCTTATGGGACGTAACTACGGGGTCATCAGTCCCTAAATTTACAAACTACTTACAAACTAGCTAATACTAAGGACGGCACATCCATGCCCGAGAGGGGATTCGAACCCCCCCCCCCCTCCCCCGCCGGCCGCGGTGGCCGAGGAGACTGAGGCGCTCCAGTCACGGTCTGCACGGCCACTACGGTCGGGGGTTCGAATCCCCCCTCGGGCATGGATATTTGTGCCGTCCTAATTCGTAAGTAGTTTGTAAGTTTAGGGACTGATAACCCCGTAGTGGAGTCCCATAGACTATACAAACATTTGAACGGGTACCACTAGCAGTCATCCGGTTGTGAAAGCCTTCTCTCTCTCTCTCTCTCTCTCTCTCTCTCTCACACACACACACACACACACACACACACACACACACACACAGACACACACAATTCCACTGGCATTGATTTAATTTGATTTGAATTGATTTTTCCAGGGAAGCCAAAACAGTCTTGGTCCAACCCGCCACTGCCCGCACCGAAACTAAGTTTATTGTGCGGTATCGCTCCCTGTATATCTAGTAAAGCCAACCAATGCCCTTGAACAGTGCACGAAGTCCCTTTACCAGTTCTTTATTAGACACAATTTCTTCGGGTCTGGTTGTCCCAAATGTTCTGTGCCTTTTACTCTCCAATGCAAGGCATTCGAAGATTAGATGTGATGCAGTTTCAGCACCATCATCACAGATCCTTCATTTAGGGTCCTCTTCTGTTATTCCCATTGTATGTAGGTGTTTTTTGAAATTCCCATGGCCTGTCAGCAATCCAACCATGAGTCTAATCTCTCTCCTGTTCAGGCCCAGGATTGCAGAGGTTCTTTTAAAGCATGGCTTTGGCATCATTACCTTGCCATGTTTTTGCTGGTAGACTTTGGTCCAATATTCTACGTAGCTCCAATTTGATCATTGCCTTGGTGATTGTCAGGACAGGTTCCGGTCCAATAAATGGAGTCTCTGCCCCCATCCCGGCCAATCTGTCGGCATGTTCGTTGCCACTGATCCCACTGGCATTACCCAATTATTTATTTATTCCTGTCTTTATTAGTCCCCTCCTCCCTCCACTCTTGCCTACTTCATTCTCCCTCTCACCTCCTTAATCCTCTCCTCATTCTGTCTACCTCCTTTTCCGTCCTTTCTCTTACAAACTCCTCCTTCCTCCTCTCTCTGTACACGTCCTCCTTCTCCCTCTGTCCGTCTCTATCTTTTTCCAACTCTGTATCTCTGTCTATCCCTATACGAACGCAACGCTTCGATTTTAGGGACCCTTCAATGGGCCCCCCCCCCTCACTGGCGTATTGAAGTACAGAAAACCATCTCCACGAAAAATTACATACACAAGCCAACTTCATGCTGATTGGCTAAACGCTTTACAATGCACGTTTCAGTGGCCTGCGCGGTATAAAATTCTTCTTCACGAAATCATACATATATCTCCCAAATTTCACGGTCAGCCGCTGTGGAGTAGCCGAGCGGTCTAAGGCGCCTCGCTGGGGAGCGCGCGGTTTCTCGCCGTCGGAGGTTCGTGTCCTCCCTGGGGCATGGGTGTGTGTGTGTGTGTGTGTGTGTGTGTGTGTGTGTGTGTGTGTGTGTGTGTGTTTGTCATTAGGTTAGTTTACCTTAGTTTAAGAAGTTTGTAAGCTACGGACTGATGACCACGCAGTTTGGACCGATAGATTTACAAACTTTTTTTTATGATTGCTTAAACGGTGTCGAACTTTATTGCAAGCAGTATTTTCACTCCATTCTTTTTATTTTTCCCCACTATGTTTTACAGAATTTCCCTCATTTTCCCCTCCAGTACAAATAAACAAAGTAGAGTTTTAATATAGTTTCCACATCTTCAGGGTGCGATCTGCTTTGATAGTGAAAATGATGCCAAAGATCGCTTTTTTGCAATTTATTATTACTGTATAACTAGTTTCCACAGACTCTTTGTCATCTTCAAATGACACATTTACATAAAATAAATACCAACTTCTGGTCGGTTATGGACAACGCTCTAGTTTAAAAATGGCTTGTTTGATATTACATTTTACATAACCGTCAGTAATAAGTGGAAGACTCTCCGAGACATTTTCAGAACTGACCTTTATGTAAAATGCAAAATAAAAAGCAAGCCATTTAAAAAAAAAAAGAGCACTCACCATAAGCGATCACAAGATTGTACTTATTTTATGTAAATGTGACAACTGGAGGTGGCAAATAGACTGCTGAAACTAGTTACGCAGTAATAAAACATTACAGAAAACCCATCTTGGTATCATTTTTTCTACAGGCCTATTAGGTTTAATTTTATATTTCGTAGAATCTATTTTTTTCTTTTTTGCTATATTTGATCTTTTAATTCAAAATTAAGTTTCTTGTTGATTCATGACAGCCACTTATATTTATTTTTTAAAATTATGTTTTATATCAGTACCTTTTTAACAACGTCGGAGAATATCAAATGGACCAATTTAAACAATTTAGTAGATAACAGGATAACGATTTTAAAAGCACAGGAAAGTAAAATTGGTAACTAATGAGCAAATAGAAAAGAAAATGTTATGTTGCAAATGTCGTTCACAAAATACTGAAGGTGGAAAATGAATTTGAAATAATATTAATAGAAAATAGGTGAATAAAAGTGTTAAAACTAGAAAGCTAATACTGAAATACACTTTAGCACTGCAATACACTCAAAACCGTACTAAAACAAATTAAGATAAATTTTACCAAACACTACATGGAGAAGAAAACATTTTAGTACTGTTCAGTACTTTTTTTGTTCAACTTCAGATAAACAAAAATCAGGCCTGAAAAAGTACCTAACACTAAAAGCAATATCTTCACAAAAACATGAAGCAGAGTAGAATAACAAAAATTAAGAAATAAATAAAAATTGGATTACACTGTATGCTGTGGCATGGCTTTAGAAAAATTTGAAGAGAAAATTTTCTTCTATCACTGTCTCCCTTCGTTTTCGCTCTGAACTTCGCAATTTCTCTAAAAACATTTGTTTAAATATACTAAATAATTATAGTTGGGATCAGAGACAGAAACTAGCGTGATTGTGCAAGGTTTGTTTGCTGATGCAACAGTACCTATCTACATTGGTACAGCACTGTGAATGTCAAAACTTAAAAGGGGGAATTTTTCATCTTAGTGGAAAACCTGACTACAAGGTACCCCCTGCCAGTGGCGTAACTAGGACTTGGCTTTTAGGGGGGGGGGGGGATAGATCTACTTGACGAGCAAAATTTTAGTTAGTTTCCAGACAGACTACCATCTACTACTCCCGCTGAAGAAACTAATTCACTCCCATCCAATGAAAGATTATGGTAAAACACCCCAAGTTTTCAATCTTTACCTTTACTAGATTGCTGTTATACGATTTTTTTTCGGGTTCTGGGGGTGGTTCTATCCCCCTCATCCCCCCCCCCTTCCATAGTTACGCCACTGCCCCCTGCCATCTACGAACGGTGGCTAGTGGACTATGCTCAGACAAAAAAATTATGATGAGAAAATACAAAAATGTGCCACTTTCAATTGTGTTCGGTCAGTCTATCAAACGGTGTTGAAGTCTATTATTCACAATCATACTAACAGCCATAAACATCCGAATCTTCTACATAGGACGCACAAGGACATCTGCGACATTCGCCGAATCTTACAGTTTATTCAAAGAATAATCCCTTCACGCTGATAACAACACGGAGATAAAGTGTTAATAAAGACGATGCAGCAGTACAAGTTTCCCGTTCCCTCGCGGTTTCGTTAATAGCGAGGAAGGCCCGCTATCTGCTTCCGTCGCCAAATGAGTCTTCGTTTCATTGTTCTACCGCAGCGGTGGCCAGGGGAGGATGATTGCAAGGGAATTTCGAGATAGCGACTGGGTTCGGATATCCCCGGGGTGCCGTTTCCGGCTTCCCCGCAACTGAATGAAATTGGCCCCTCGGGCGAGGACGGCTCTGGACGGAGTTGGTCCAACACGCTTCCTTGGAGCTGGGCTTCCCATGTTACACAGCCAGTGCGGAACAGGGAAAGATCTTGATACAGCAGAACAGTCAGGGTGTTTCCTTGCCGAACTAAACTGATCAAAAAGAAAACATTTCTCATGCACTCATATTCGAATAAATTAGGTGCGTAGATTAGGTCCGAACCGAACGACATAGGAAGCGACTCCAACAATATAGTTTGTTTCATCGGATATTTTTATTCAAGACTTGTCGACCCGGCAATGCTTCGCAATTGCTAATATGTTTGTACTCTTGCTTTGAACGTAAGATCTGCAAATTTTTATCGCAATCGTACGAATGCTATTGATGTCCCAAAGTAACGAGCTCTTTCAGTTTTCCACAAATTTCCCTATTTTCTAGACAACTTTTCCAACCTTTCCTTTCATCAAACCTTCCTCTCGCTTTGAACGTCGAATGTGCAAAATTTTATCGCAATGAGATGAATGGTACTGATATTTCATAGAAAAATCTCTTTCTACTTTTTCTGTATTTTCTATTTTTCCAGGAAACTTTTCCAAATTTTTATTTAATAAGAACGTTACTCTTGCTTTGAACGTCAAATATGCAGAATTTTATCGCAATTAAACGAACGATATTGATATCCCATTGAAAAAAGCTCTTCAGTTTCTCGCAAATTTCAAGTTTTCCGGGTAACTTTTTCAAATTTTTAGTTCTTAACAACGTTCATCTTTCGTTGAACGTCAAATGATCAAAATTTTTTCGCAATCGGATAATCGGTTCTCAAGTTATAGTGTTGAGTACATTTAGAAACACATTGAAAAAGGAACTTGGTTCGAATTATGCTACTTTCCTTTTTAACTGTCCCTATTTTTTTTTTACTGAAAACTTTTCCAAGACCATAATGGACAGAACAAAATAAATAAATAAAAATTAAAAAAATAATAATAAAATCCCCTCCCGTAGTGCGAATAGTCAATTACAGTGCTGAATTCAATCAAAAACTTTCAGTTTTTCTCAAATTTTCCAATTTTCCGGTAAATTTTCCAAAAAATTTATTTCCTGCAAACCTTTTCCTGTCAAGCCGTACTCAAGTGATACTCTTACAACCGTGTCACAATTGATTTTTATTCATAGGAAAAAATCGCTTTCGGCTTTCCCTAAATTTTCCTACTTTTTGGGCGACTTATCCAAATTTTTATTTGATATGAACCTTCCTCTTGCTTTCAACATACGTATAAAATTTTATAGCAATTGGACGAATGGTATTGATTGCTCATTGGAAAAAGCTGTTTCAGTTTTTCCCGGTTTTCCTCTCTTCCTGACAACTTTTCCACATTTTATCGCCGTTTAAACCTTCCCTGGACTTATACGAATAGTTCAAGACTAAAATTAGCCAAATCGGGCAACCATTCTTGAGTTTTAGCGAGACTAACGAACAGATTAACGCCCGCTGCTTCGCATGCATAGGCTGGTTGGTCTGCTCCATTTGTTTCTCCCTCTTAATATAAATTTTCATAGATATAGCTTAAGTACTATCATAATGAAATGTTGTGATACTACTTGCACCCGCGGCAGAATAGCCGTGCGTATTGAGGCGCCGTGCTACGGTGCCGTCGGGGGTTCGATTCGACGCTCGGGCATGGGTGTTTGTGTTGTTCTTAGAATAAGTTAGTCTAAGTTACTTTAATTAGTTTGTAAGCTTTAGGGACCGATGACTCCGTAGTTGAGTCTCTTAAGATTTACAAACATTTGAACATTTGATTTTACTACTTGTAACCCACTATGACACCCCTTAATAGTTGAATTTCGAAAAATACCCCAACATGTGTATTTTAAATTCCAACCAAGTATGCAAATATCATTTTTTTGTAATTCTGTGTTCAAAACTGGCTTGGTAGCAACTTATTTTCAAAAAATGTTTCACCCCCGCACCCCCTAAATGATTAATTTTATGAAAAAACCGAAACGCATATCTTTTTAATTCTGACCAAGAAAACATATACCAATTTATGTGGTTGTAGCTTCAAAATTGCCTTAATAGCAAAAGATTTTCGAAAAACATGCTCTCTCCAATTTAACCCCCTTGATGGTAGAATTTCCAAAAATACCGAAACACGTACTTTTTAAATTCTAGACAACGATACAAATATTAATTTTTGTAGCTCTAGCTTCAAAATCGTCCGAATAACAACGTGTTTTCAAAAAGAATTTTTCATGCCCTATTTTACCCTCTTCTTGTTGAATTCCAAAAAATACTGAAACTCGTGTTTTTTTAATCCTGACCTAGATGCCACATCCGAAATATTGTAGTTGTAGCTTAAAATTTAAGTTAACAGCAACATATTTTTGAAAAATCATTTTTTTTATTTTACCCTCTTATTGGTTGAATTTCAAAAATTGCCGAAACACGTGTCTTTTAAATTGGAACCCTGAGTTAAAATCAGAAATTTTGTAGTTCTAGCTTCAAAATTGCCTAAATAGCAACGTATTTTCAAAAAATGTTTCATCCCCTATTTCACCTCCTTACGGACGGAATATCGAAAAAAATCACCCTCTACAAATTTCAAGTTTCTATCTTCAGTGGTTTGGGCTGGGCGATGATGAGTCAGTCAGTCGGGACATTGCCTTTTACATATAGAGATAATGAATTGCATCCGCGTCCCTTGCCTTTGATTCGCTGGATTTCAACGAAGCTCCGATGATCCACAGGAAATCCACGATCATAGTAGTGTGCGGTGAAGTTGTAAACATTTCTAAGCGACGGGGAAATCTCGCGATTGTGGTGATGAGTAGTGCGACAAGTTTGACGTAAAACAAAACGAAACGTCAACGTTGGTATTCGTGAACTGAAGGAAATACATTCAATATGATTAATTCTTTTCATGTTGGAAGTAACCCTACCTCTTCTTGTCAGATACATCCATCTCCGCGGATATTCCTCGCCAAGCATCTGCTTTCATGTGATTTCTGTTATGATCCTTCGGAAATGGACCCAATAGAATGGATTGTTTTCTATGTTGATCAATTTAGTTAAAGCCACTTCCGACAAAGCCATATTTAATCACCGCAAAGTCAATCAAAAATGACGCTGTTGAAGCCTGGCGTCAGCTACGAAGGCGGCCCAGTTTTCAACCGTTCTGCGCACCCCCCCTCCATTACCGCAACGACAGCCAATAACGTTCATTGTGTAGACGCGTGGCTGGCTGCTTGTTACGCAATGTTTCTCCCGCAGGCGCAACTGTTGGCGCTCGGCCGTAGCTCCTCCCCTCCACGCTCCCCATATCGCTCTGGCCCTATGCGCGGAAGCGCCTTCTTATATGACGCCAGCTATTGGGAGGGGGGGGGACTATGCTCCAGACTGCACACAGGCAATAATGATGAGAATGATGATGATAATTGATACTAGTAAAATGAAATTTTAGTAGAATAACAACGCCCTGCCCGCCGGCCTTGAGATGCCTTCTTCACAGAACTGCTTCTGCCCCTTCCACCTTGGCCTGCCCCCCCCCCCCCCCCCCGGGGCGGCCATTCTTGGCGAGCAGCGCCTTGGGCCTTATCTCCTGCAGCCACTCGTCGGCCGCGCTGCTCTCGCAGATATGACTAATGAACGGCCCCTGCCCCATTATATCATCTCCTCCGCTATAAAGTGGCAATATGCGCGGCCCGCTACCGCTGATTTTTATTTAAACTGTATAATTGAGAGCCAAACACGCTTTTCCCGCTACTGGAAGGAGGCTGCACCACTCTTTCCAATTACGCGGAGGCTTTCGTGCGAATAAATCCTTCAGATGCGCAGCTTTCTATTCAGTTTCCGTTGCAGACAAGTTTAGTGATAGTTCCCGTTATGAAGTGATGTTGTTGTTATGGTTGTGGTCTTCTGTCCGCGGACTGGTTTGATGCAACTCTCCACGTTACCCTGTTCTGTGCAAGTCTCTTCATCTGAAAATACGTTCGGCAACCTACATCCTTTTCAATCTGCTTAGCGTATTCGTCCCTCGGTCTCCCTCTACGATTTTTACTCCACACACTTCCTTCTAATGCTAAGTTGACAATTCCTTGATGTCTCAGAATGTGTCCCATCAATCTATCCCTTTTCTTAGTCAGGTTATGCCAGAAACTCCTTTTCTCCAAAATTCGCATAAGCACCTCCTCATTAGTTACGTGATCTACCCATCTTATTTTCATCATTCGTCTGTAACACCACATTTCAAAAGCTTCTACAATCTTTTTGTCTGAACTCCTTGTCGTACACGTTTCACTTCCATACAATGCTACACTCCAGACAAATGCTTTCAGGAAGGACTTTCTAACATTTAAATTAATATTGGATGTTAACAAGTTTCACTTCTTTAGAAACGCTTTTCTTCCTATGGCCATTCTGCATTTTATATCTTCTTTATTTCGGCCATCAGAAGTCACTTTGCTACCCAAATAATAAAACTCATCTACTACTTTTATTGTCTCATTACCTAATCTAATTCCTTCAGCGTCCCCTGATTTTCTGACATTACATTCCAGTACCCTCGTTTTACTCTTGTTAATGTTCATCTTATATCTTCCTTTCAAGACACTGTCCATTCCATTCAATTGCTCTTCCAGATCCTTTGCAGTCTCTGACAAAATTACTATGTCATAGGCAGACCGAAAACTTTTTATTTCTTCTCCCTGAACTTTAATTCCCTCTCCAAATTTCTCCTTCCATTCCTTCACTGCTTGCTCAATGTACAGATTGAACAACATTTGAGAAAGGCTACAGCCCTGCCTTACTCCCTTCCCAACCTGTGCATCCCTTTCTTGCCCTTCAACTCTAATAATTGCCGCCGGCCGTGGTGGCCAAGGGGACTGAGGCGCTCCAGTCAGGGTCTGCACGGCCACTACGGTCGGGGGTTCGAATCCCCCCTCGGGCATGGATATTTGTGCCGTCCTAGTTCGTAAGTAGTTCGTAAGTAGTTTGTAAGTTTAGGGACTGATGACCCCGTAGTTAAGTCCCATAGACTATACAAACATTTGAACATTCTAATAATTGCCGTCTGGTTTTTGCCAGGGAGCCTCGTCAGCAGGGATACTCTCTCTGCCGTGCACTGTAGTCCACTGACGTCGTGTGTTTAGATGTTTGTTTAGACGTAGCGTCCCCATACTACGACACAGTTACCTCGCATCGGATGGATTAGACAGACAAATAATAATTTTCTGAAAACGAAAAAGTTATAATTTTCGCCTGTGGGAAGGATCTTACCAATGACCTCTCGTTCCGCAGCTCCTCATGCTAGCTATGGGACCACGACGCTCCTGTGCTCATAACGTGTTCGACGTTGCTTATCTTTCGCATTTTTATATTTTGCTTATTTTTTCATAGTTCCATACAACTTCTTCCTGTTTTCTCGATTGATCTGTGTTCAGTTTTTCAAGGCCTATCCACTGCGCCAACTTATAACTAAATCTGAGGGGGGTGCGATGGGGAGGTTCCATTGTCAGTACCCTCCGCCACGCATCTTTGGATGGATTTCGGAGTATATATGTAGATGTAGAACCTCCCCAACGTGTGACTTCACATTTTGACGTCAGAAACTCGATATCGTAAACGTATACGTTCTGACACGCGCTCCACATGCTGACGGTATAAGGTAGCTCGCGCTGGCTGCATAATAACCAGTTCCTGGCGTTAACAACTACCAATCGCCGTGTCATCCTGACTTAAAAAAAGTTCAAACGTTTGTAGAACTTATGGGACTTAACTACTGAGTCATCAGTCCCTAAGCTTACAAACTACTTATGAACTAGCTAAGACTGAGGACGGCGCAAATATCCATGCCCGAGGGGGGATTCGAACTCCCGACCGTAGTGGCCGTGCAGGCCGTGACTCAGTCCCCTCGGCCACCGCGGCTGGCCATCCTGACTTCATTCGGGTTCTCTGAAGAACAGCCAATTTTTCATTAGACAAATTCATTTACACGAGTTCACAAACAAGTATAAGTCGTCATGGAATAATATGTTGGCGAGACGACGCAGGGAAACAAAAGATAAAAGATGCTTCTACTGACGTTAACAAATGTTCTCTTCTATGTCGGCACAGTAGAATCGTAGAACTGCACGCGAAAGTTTACAAAGGGTCTACTTTAGTAATAACAGAGAGATATTTGAGTTTTACCGAAAGAGATTGCGGAAATGAAGTACACCAGAGTCCAGGTCTGCCGAGCGAAAATCCAGCGTCCAAGAGAATCCAGAGGCATGGCGAGGTTTCTGCAACGCTCCCTGCTTGCTTCTACCTCCGCCTGCAATAAGTAGTGTACGTAAGATTTTTGTTGTTGTTGTTGTTGTTGTTGTTGTTGTTGTTCCTTGCTGTCTGGAAATGGCTACTGTTAGATGTCTGCTCGTATGCGGATATCCGCAGTATTTGTTACTTTGCGGATAAAATTGTGATCGACGCGGATATCCGCGTGTTATATGTGGATAAAGACATCTGACCAGTACGTCTGTCGAAATGTTAGCTGAAAACTTCAAGCCCGTGGACATTCTTGGAATCCTTGCAGGGTCCAGGTAGAGCGGAAGTCTGTTGTCCTCATCCCCTGACTACAGCCACAGACAAATTTAATCGTGTCAGAAACACACATTATACCTTACAAGATATAAAACAGAACAACAAAATACAGAAAGAAATATTCCAAATTATTAAGGTCCTCGGTCCGTTTGCTAACAAACTACGTAACTTAAACTCACTCACTCTAAGGACAACACACACACACACACACACACACACACACACACACACACACACACATACACACATGCCCGAGGGAGGACTCGAATGTCCTGCGGGAGCGGCCATTCACGCTTGCCGCTACATATCCCAAGTCAGGTTTTATGCAATATCGTTCCTTACATAGCTAATCTTGTTAGATGTTGTCCTCTATTCAGTAATGCTTTCCAGTTTGTCAGGTTTTATTTGGCTTTACATGTGTCTTTCCTTTCTGTATTCGCGAATACAATAATAAAAAAAATAATAGAAAAATTATTCGTGGTGGAGTGGCCGAGCGGTCTAAGGCGCCTTGCTGCGAAATGCACGGTTGCTCGCCGTCGGAGGTTCCAGACCTCCCTCGGGCGTGGGTGTATGTGTTGTCCTTAGCATAAATTTAAGTAGTTTCTAAGGTTAGGGACTGATAGCCGCAGCAGTTACGTCCGTTAGATTTATATACGTTTGGACAAAAAGGCTAGCCATTTTACCTTCAATATTATGTCACATTGCGACACACAATTCAGGAAATGTGACGTAATAAACAATGCCATGCATGAAACCCCGCACTCTCACTCTTGAGATCTTGATGTAACACTTCTTTACTGCAAAAAATATTCACAACGCATTCTGTAGACAGTTTTCAAATGTTCCACTGTATGTACATAGAAAATTATATCACTGTAGAACACATTGTCCAGGAGACACGTCATAATGGACAGCGTGAAAACGAAAATACAGGGCGAAATTTAAAGCAGATAATGGAAAAATGGACAGATTCTGAGGAACAAGGCGATGGAGTATAGTGACATGAGAATAAATATATACCGTGCCACACGAGGTACTAACGCTAGTAAAAGCAACAAAAGTTTTAGAAAACGTTTCTTCTATATCTTCTTTAAAGATTTTCCTGACATATTTTCTTTTAATTATTTTCTTTTAAGGAATGTTGTACCTTTTAGTGTTGAGAACAGGCATTGATTCTCAAAGTATGTTGGGACAGGATAGCGTTCCGTACTGCTATACAGTTTAATTAGTCACACAATCCATCGTCTTTTAGCGTGATCACACTCCATCCGATTAAAAAATGCGTGACCACCACAGCAACATGACGCGCACACCCTACCACTGATCTCTGAGATAAAATGCATTGTCGTGGGTGACCATGGCAACGCGCCTGCATCGATTACTGGACACAAAGTAAAGCACCCATTTCGCTTGGTTACTGTAAAGGGTGCCCACAACGGCCCTTTACATATGAAATCATGTATTGTAACTTTAATAGCAGTTATTTATGCAAAACGGTTGAATGTTTATTACCATTATTCCTGTATATCGAGTTTCCATATCTAGCTGCGATCTGGTCGGGACATTACGAGATGGAGGTGTAGAAATGAAGTAAAAATTTATTTAATATATATATATATATATATATATATATATATATATATATATATATATATATATATATATATATTTTGTTTGTTTGTTGGAACGCAGCTACACAAAGTGCTGTGCCGACTTTGGAGTCAGGATACATTACAGCATTCAGGTTTACTGAACAGTCAGGATAACTGAAGGACTGATGATTCTTGATAATTTGAGAAGCTAAAATTACTAAAATATTCCGGGTTATAGCGCCGTGGTCGGGTGGATTTATCATTGAAACCCAACGTTTTGTCCCCATCGGCGGAGGACATTTTTCAAGGGGGGCCGTAGCTAAACTCCGGGCCATTAAAATTGCTACACCACGAAGATGACGTGCTACAGACGCGAAATTTAACCGACAGGAAGAAGATTCTGTGGTGTGCATATGATTAGCTTTTCAGAGCTTTCTCACAAGGTTGACGCCGGTGGCGACACTTACAACGTGCTGATATGAGGAAAGTTACCAACCGATTTCTCGTACACCAACAGCAGTTGGCCGGCGTTGCCTGGTGAAACGTTGTGATGCCTCGTGTAAGAAGGAGAAATGCGTACCAACATGGATTGTAGCCTATCACGATTGCGGTTTATCGTATCGCGACATTGCTTCTCGTGTTGGTCGCGATCCAATGACTGTTAGCAGAATATGGAATCGCTGAGTTCAGGAGGGCAATACGGAACGCCGTGCTGGATCCCAACGGCCTCGTATCACTAGCAGTCGAGATGACAGGCATCTTATCCGCATGACTGTAACGTGCAGCCACGCTCGATCCCTGAGTCAACAGATGGGGACGTTTGCAAGACAACAACCAGCTGCACGAACAGTTCGACGACGTTTGCAGCAGCATGGACTATCAGCTCGGAGACTGACTGCGGTTACCCTTGAAGCTGCATCACAGACAGGAGCGCCTGCGATGGTGTACGTAACGACGAACCTGGGTGGACAAATGGCAAAACGTCAATTTTTTCGGATGAATCCAGGTTCTGTTTACAGCATCATGATGGTCGCATCCGTGTTTGGCAACATCGCGGTGAACGGTGTTTAACAATTTCTGTGACCTCTCTTGTGAGAATGAGACTCAAAGAGAATGCGATGGTCTCCCGGCTGCAAAGCAAGTTTCACAGCGGCAAATCTGTAACTCTCTCCCCTTCTAATCGTTTTGCAGCTGTTATTTTTGTGGTATCCGCGTACATGACCCCACAGCCCCACAGAATCGAGTAAACTCCTGCGTTTTCCAGCGGGTTGCGAGCTTCCTTTGCTAGTTTTAAGCGATTCTGTATCCTCCGGGTCGGTCTGTAATCGAATATAACGGCGATTTTCCGTTTTGTCTAGATCTTTCCTATGCGGTCGGTAACTTCTTTAAGGAAAGGAAGAGGTCGTGAAACTGAACACCTGGATTCGAGGGTGTGATTCTGACATTCAAAGAAGCCACGATCCCCCTTGAAAATGACCTAAAAAATTTTCATTTTTATTTTTGCCGTGTACAGTGCCATCTGTCCTAAACGAAAAAAAAAAAAAAAAGTTTCATCCAAAAGATACATATTTTGTCACAGAGAATACAAATCTGCAGTTACAAAAAACTGGGGTTTCTATTTATGATTTCAAAGTCAACCTTCCTCCCGCCGCCGGGAGTAGAGCAGAAGGGTCGAGCTCTATGTTAATGGCTGTCCCTCTTAAAGGTGAACAACTTTTACACAGTTATCTGCAATGCCACTCAAAGAACTGGTGGGAAACACAAAAAATAATGACATAGTAAATAAAGATATTATTCCCACAAAGATACCACACGTATGTATACACACACACACACACACACACACACACACACACACACACACACACACACACACACAATTAAAAATAAGTGCATTATAAAAGACAAATTATTACTAACAATAAACATATTCTATCTACACTCACACACACACTGTGACACACAGAATCAAAATTCGGATCTCCCACTCTCAACACAGTCAAATGTCAACTCCAACCATCATCTTCCCAAGGTTCAAACTTCCCACTGTTGCCAAGGCTTATCAAACTTCCCACTCAAAACAAAGTCAGCTGTCTACTCCATCCGCCATCTTGTTTTTAACAGTTCACAAACAGTAACAGTGAACATTAAAGTTCTCTTATTAACATTCTCTACATATTTCATTAACATAAAATAAACACACACTCACACACACACACACACACACACACACACACACACACACACACACAAGCCATTGACATAAAATTAAGTAGTAGACCTAACCAAAAGAATAACAGAAGAAAGCAGATCAAATATTTCAACAATAACCATTTTTGTTTATAAATGGCATATGGTTGCAGATGACAAACTGCAAACGAAGACCTAAAGGGATGATGTAGGAAAACTAACCAATCCAACATGTACAACAAGCTATATACACATGCATGAAATTAGGATAAACTTGTAAGAACTATAAACAACTGAAAATATTTCTGTTGTTCAATTTTAAAGCGACAGAAAAGCAGAAAAGACCCACTGAAGATGCTACAACTGTAGCGAAACATGTATGGACATTGAAAAAATCTAATATATACCGGTATTTAAAAAACACCACAGTGTTTTGCTCAAGGCAGATTCTTATGCAGAAGAAACTTGCTTAAATATTGCAGTACATTTTTTTACATCTCTAAAAATTATTTTTTCCAAGTAAAATATTGTTCTTTTCGATAGTTTTAGTATTTTAAACAATTTTACCTTGTTTTCCCTACAACCCAATTGAAAGTGATGCCATAGAGCCCACAAATGTAATATACTAAAATGAACAAAATGGCACATGGCGGACATTCCGGCAGTGAGGTAAACCCATTTCTGGATAAGGAGAGCGAGCCCCCAGTAGCGCACAGACGCCACGCAGCCCTCCTCGACTGCTGACCGCCTGGGTCCCTTGTTTACCGACGACAGTCCAACCTCGCCTCGCCGGACAGCTAAGGACGTTATCCAATTTCGAGCAATGAGTCGCCGGCAAGTCGTACGAGCGCAGCGGATGCAAATAAGACGGTGTTTACGAATCCGTCGGCGGCCGGAAGTTAAACAGGCGATATTGCCCCCTGGGGGCCCGCCTGAGCAAACGCTGGGTCCGGCGCTTTGTCAGAGCTCACCCAGAATCCCCAGCGCTAATGCGATAGTCCGGCCGATACGCCATCCCCCCTCCCTCCGTCCACTATTTCATTCTCCTTCCCCTCCGCTCCTAATGTGATGTTCTCGCCAGATAATACTCGCGGGACGTTCGCGGACGTCCGGCTGTCGGGACGAGCCACAGATTTGATAGCTGAGCAGATATTTGCTGACTCGACGAACGGGGCTTCCCTCTTCTCTGCTAAAGTACTTTGCCGAAAGTCAGACTACTTCGTACCCTGGCATCATTCCTGTAAAACCCGTTCTATACGGGAAGTGTAGCTAGGATTGTCAGATAGTCGGGATTCGTCTGGATTCTCTGTCCTTTGAAGTTGGCATTCCTTTTTCTAAAAATGTACATTTTTTCTGAGTTTTAGACAGATATGCAATAGTTCTGGAGTTCTCCGTACAAAAATTTAAATAGTTCTGCAAAATTTCGCGAAAAAAATAGGAAAAATTATAACAAACTTTAGTTTTTTTTTTTTTCAAAATAATTATTAGCCTATTCGCGCCAACATAGTTCTGAACACAGTTCTAAATAAATCCCAAAGAGTTCTACAGGAAATCCTAATGATATTTTTCTGTGCAACTTTATAAGATAATCGCAAAAACGGGGAATATATTTTCATACAAAGTATTATGAAGTTGGCAGCCCTTTTTTTTTGTTTGGAAAATGTACTTTTTTTTAGAGTTCTAGGCAGATATTCAATACTTCTGGAGTTCTCTGCACAAAATTTAAATGATTATGAAGAAATTTGCGAAAGAATTACAACAATTTTTATATTTTAAAAAATAATTCATTGCCTATAGCGCATAGTTCTGATCACAACCCTAAATACCACTCAAATTGTTCTACAGAAAATCCGAATGATGTTTTATTTTTGTCCAGATAATAGTTCATGAGATAATTGCAAAAATGTGCAAAATTGCACTAGAGTCATGTGAAGTTGGCACCCGTTTTACGTGGAATATACATCTTTTTCGGAATTCTGGGTAGTTCTTCTGTACTTCTATAGTTCTGTGTGCAAAATGTAAATACTGCTGCGGAATTTCGTGAAATAAAAAATATTAGAGCCTATCGAAATTCTGAATGGATTCTTCCTACATTTCATTTGATGCCCTAACTACAGGTGGAATACAGGATCTCCCGACAAAACAAACTTTCGTTCGCTTCATTGTAGAATGGAACAAATTCCTAAATACACGGACATGTCAAGTGACAAAGCGTGGGCAAAAATTTGTTTAATGCGAGCAAAACGAACACAAATTTAAAAAATTCAGCACTCTTCTTTGGAGCGGACTTGGTTTAATAAATGTAGAGATAACCATTAACTTGTCAGGTGCTTACATTAGGACGTAGTTTGTGAGGTGATGTCTACCAGACTGCCTCACTGTATTTTTCCCAGAATTATAGAAAACTAAAATCTGATATGTTGATTATACAGAATACCTAGTGACCAACAGCATCTAACACAGTACTATATCTTGACTTAATTGTATTTATGTATGTTTTGCCGGCCGCGATGGCCGAGCGCTCTGCGGCGCGCCAGTCACGGTCCGCACGGCCGCTACGGGCGGGGGTTCGAATCCCCCCTCGGGCATGGATGTTTGTGTCGCCTTTAGTATAAGGTAGTTCGCAAGTAGTTTTTAAGTTTAGGGACTGATGACCCCGCAGTTAAGTCCCTTAAGCTTAACAAACAACAATATGTACGTTTTATACGACTTGCATTAATTAAGCTTAAAATTTGAGAATTACTCCTGTTCATTCCAGCTTTCGTAGTACTTGCGTTAGTAAAAATATTAACTAATTAATAGCACATTTAGAGATGAGTGTGTGCAATTGAACAATTAGAACTGAATATATGATAATTTAATAATTTTTTTTAAATTTTTACACACAACACAAAGTGTTGAACTCTGAAAAATTTAGTAACAACTACAGTATTTATTTGTCCCGATAACATCTCCAAAATCAGGACTTTTGAATTTTTTCCAGATTTCTTAGTTTTCCAGTCTGGCAACAGTGCGTGCAAGTCTCAACAACAAAAACATCTACTGCAGCTCTCCAAGCGACAGGACACCGAACTACAAAAGAGCGTTTAAGTAGTACATAATTTTGTCTATGAAAAACATGTTTGTTCGCCTATACCGTGTGACTACGGCTATTTTCACATTGCCACACCTACATGAGCAACAACACCCACCTTAGGCTTTCCAGATCGGAAAATTAAACTATCAGGAGAATACTTCAAAATGTCAGGATTTTGCCGTTGTTGTCGGGAAAAGTAATATTATAAATGAAATTTTTATTTTTATTTTCAAACCAACAGTCTACAAAATACTTAACATTCTTTGCACATATTTAACTTACAGACAATTTTTCACTTTGCCACATTTATTTGATGTTGGATTTTACTGAGTTCACCAATTTGAATCCTTTGATACGTATTGAGAAATTATTTAAAATTTACACAATATACATTAAAGTTCAGCTTGTTTATTAATCAGGCTACTCTTAAAGGTCATACGATCTCTGTACATCGTATATAAATTGTTCAACAGGGTAAACACCTTTTCAAATTGAGCACTGATATAATCTTTAATTTTTTGAGTTGGTTTTGTTTCCATTTTTTTAACATTAAGCCCAAATTTTGTCATTTGAAACATCTTTCGGGAAATGTTCGAATAAGTCTCTAAGACTAAAGTAATGGTATACAAGACATCACTGTTAATATCATTTGAATATTAAGCACTTCAGTCTGGAGAGCTCTATCCAAGTAAACAAATTTGATACTTTCACAGACAACACGGCAAACTTCCTACATTAAGTTTTTCCAGAAAAATCGTAGGGAACTTGCTCGCATTAAAAAATGTTCAGCTTCGACGCATGCTTGAAAATTTTACTTGTCCACAACGTACAATTAATAATCTTCAGAAATTCCTTTCTTCCTGCAATCGTCGATTTCTTCTGTCTTATCAAAATGAGCTAGACTTTGGATACAAATTCCCATATCTCCATCAGGGAGAAAATAAAAGCAAACCACATTAATACTGGACACAACTACGACGCCATCAATTCTTTGATATTATTTACTATTTCCGGCTTTTCAATAGTAAAAGAGTTTATGATACTCTTTTTTCTATCAGAGTAATAATTACGCTAAAGTATGAAATATAACCGATCTCGGGGGTTGTAATTACAACAAACCTTTTTCATTTATTTCTAAAGATGTCAAGTATTATTAAAACACATGAGCTGCAACATGTTTTTAATTGTTGATTTTTCGTTCGTGTAATTGGGTTTTCTTTTAGATGAACATACTTGACAGCATATCACAGTACATCTTACAAAGAAAATCAAAACATTCTGTGAAGAAAAATAAATGGTTTACTTGCTTCAAATGGAGGAACGCTACTTTCGTTTGTAAAAAGCTAGAAGAGCCGTAAAAGGTGAAAACTAGTCGACCCCACCTAATGGCGGTTAACAATCGTAGAAGTCTTCTAATTACTGCGGGTGAGGCTGCTGTATACAAAGAAAAAGAATAAGTTTGCAATTAATAAACAAACTATTGAAAAAAAACCTTAATTTATTTAAAAAATAGCAACAGACCTGTATATCGCAAAAACGATTACACAATTCTTCCCTCCTCATCCAGAGATAATCACAGAGTGATCTCCATATTCATCTTTACATTCTTTTCAGTTCACAAAACAAGGAAAATATATATATTTTTTTTTTCAGATTAAATTTGCCTTACAAATAATTATTAAGCGTAACTGAGCGTCCTTTTTTTCTGAGACTTTTATTCCACTGTTTGTTGGTTTTCGCCACAGACATAGGCTACATGTATATCTGTGGTTTTCGCACTGTTTTTATATCTGAGATCACAGAAATTATTTAAAATAGCTTTTCGGAAATCCCCCTTAAGAAACAGTACCACTGTGACAGTACAACACGATGCTCAGAACGAATTTATGGAAACATCTGAAGGCTTTGGTACCTAAATTATTTGATCAAAGATAACATTATTTCCAAATATAATGACAGTCTCGTGGATTTTCTTACATTTCGGTTGTTACTATCGCCCAAGCAGAGTGGTCGTTCAAGGTTCTTGCAAGAGTTACTGTATGAGTTATTTGTTATGTTAACTGGGATCACAATAGTGTGAGTTAACTCTCACGGGGATTACAGAATACACTCTAACTTCGCTAATTTGGCACTTACGATGAATTATCGTTCGCAACATTGTCGTTAGTTACACTTTCCTTTGTTAAACAATTTTATACAAATTGTATTTCAAATTGTGACATTAGTTGCAGTTCTGCATCATCTCATTTGAAAGAAAGCACGTTTTATATATGGAAAACACATTGCAGTCTGCAAAGTTGCTTCCATTATTACAGAAAGCAACTATGTTAATAAAGAATTATAGGAAAGAAGACATACTATCGCTGGAGAGTAACTGATAAGAAACAACAGTATTATTAGTCTAAAAGTGGATTCCAACAATTTCTGGTAATTGATTCTTCTCGCAATGTTTTGTTGCCGTAACAGTAGGGTGACCAGGCGTCCCGTTTTTGACGGGACTGTCCTTTTTTTCGTTCTGTGTCCCGTTGTCCCGCAAAATATTTAACGGGACGCCAAATGTCCCGTTTTTTCGCAGTCAGCAGAACCTTATCTTTTGTGTGTGTGTGTGTGTTTTTTTAAATTTTTTCTCACGTAATTTAGATTCATAACATGGTTTATTTAACTTTCTTCTGGGTCTTGCTTTTTCTTACAAGCAAAGTTAGAATAAAGAAGTATTATTTTGGTCACGGAACGAGGTGATGTGTGAACAAGTTTTTGATTATCGTGCTCTGTGCCAGTAAATTATTCGTGAGGAAGGCGAATCATATCGATTATTTGCTACTGCAGTAATTGCAGACAGAACTAACAAGTTTTCGTTGAAGAACTTTGTAAGGCTATCAACGCTTCACTGTATTTGTAGTTACGAATGACTATCCACTGTTAGATCACATAAATGTGTAGATCCAACTGACATTGACTTTGGACTGTTAAGGACAACAATAAGTAGGCGGCTGTTTGAACAATGTGTTCGGCCAGTTTGCTTTATTGCGCTCCATTGTATGTCGTTGGTGTGTGTGAGAAAACCTGTTGCCCTTAGAATAGGGAAAAGAAAGTGTTCTTCCTCGAAAACCAAGAAAGACGAGTTCCTATTCTTGAAGGAAATCACGAGTACGAAGATAGAATGTACATTGTGTCGTTCAGTTTTTTTCCATTGAACATGGAGGACGTGCCGGTATAATGCAGCATATAAAGAAAAAGAAGCACTTGTTGCCAATTTCTGAGAGAACGTCTAGCAGCATAACTTCTTTTGTAAGTACGAATAAACTACAAACAGAAGAAGATAAACGTATCTCAGCGGAATAAGGGCTGTTTGCGTTCCATACTACAGAACAATCATTCTTTCCGTTCAGTTCACTGCACGGCTCTTCTCATCATAGACCTATTTGAGAAGAAATTCACGTGTTATAGGGACGAAGTGTGAATGTGAATGTTTTATCGCCGTACGCAATGCATGAAGTTCAGTCAGAACTTAAAGATGTGTTCTACAACTTGCTATTAACCAATTCAAAGCTTTTGAAAGATTTTAGGTCTTCTGATAAGTACAAACTTAGTGCCGGTAGTAGTGTTCATGATACAGGAGATCAACAGTCTACAGATTAGTGTTCATTTGTTAGAAATCTTTTTCAGTTACTCGATATTCTGAAATATAATCAGTTACTGGAAAAACAATTATCACATTATGCAGCTCCTTTACAAGCATGTTTTGAAGTGGTTTGCTAAAATATATGCCTTTTTATAAGTATAAACTTCAGTTTTTATTTATTTTAGTAAAGTGATGCAGTCATAAGTGCACAATTTCTTATTTTTGTTTAGAGTCCTACTTTGTCCCGTTTTCTTTATACCAAATTTTCGCAAATGTCCCTTTTTTCCACGTGGTTAATCTGGTCACCCTACATAACAGTTTTGAGACAATGTTCACCAAATCGTTTCTTTTTCATTTATACTTGTAAATATTGTTGTTATAACAAGACATTGACTGAAAATTGAATCCAACTATTTTCATTTATTTCATTTAGATTAGTAACTTGTATGGTATGTAGAAATTATAAGGTGGCTAGGTTACGTATGTGTCGTCCGATAATGTAGTTTGTTTTAGGAAGTTGCCCTAAATTCACTTGATTAACATGTTTTTAATTTTATTATTATTTTTTTAAATATTCTTAATCACATTTATTAATGTTACTTCTGCTTGTCAACGGCTTATAATGCACATTTTTCTTCTTATAATAAAACAGAGGTATTATGAAAAAGTTTCAGTAATGTATCTGTGTTACCGTAATATACGAAAATGCCTGATGCAATAACGAAACAAGCGAAATGCTTATGGCCACGGACCCGGCAATCAAACGCAAAGCTGTTCATTTATTCGCGCATTCAGACGTTACATAAACATAATAATAACAATTAAGTTGGCCTGTGGCAACTAAACTCACAGGAGTTTAAGTAGTCACGAGTCGCTAAGATGGACCTATGTATTATGAAGTAGTAATAACCAACATAGCGACTAAAGAAATTAAAACATAGATAAAATGGTGATTTCATTTAATTTTCGTGCTGACATATTTGAATGCCCTTGACACATACAATGTTCTAATTTTTTCATTTCCAGGGATGAAAAAATCGAGTAAGTTACACATTCTAAATACACTGTTCCAATAACCTTTCTTTTTCACCATTATTTAAAAATTTGGGACGTTAATTTTTAACAGTAAACTTTAAATTTATGGTAAATGGAGAAAGGAAGAATATATATGTAGGGGCGCCGAAGCCTAAGATTACAATCGCTTTCTTTATTGTTCCAAGGTACCGAAGTATATATGAAACTAGGTGGAATAATATGTTGCGGAAATAACCAAGTGCACTTTGCTTCCAACGGCCGGCTGTCGTTGAAGTACAGCGCTTTGTCAACAGATGGCGCCAACGTCTACTACAAGATATCGTGGGCAGATGGCGCTGAGTTAGTGTCGTGTCTACCGCTACGAGGCACGCTTCCTCCCGTCCTCCAGTTAGCCGTGATCGTCTAGTGGTTAGGACATTGCGTTGTGGCCGCAATAACCCAGGTTCGAATCCTGGTCACGGCAGTGGTGAAACACTGTCACGGTGGAGGCGTTTTTTTAATTTTCTATGTAACGTGAACACCCCGAAAAGCTACTTTAATCGTAACATGGCTTATTTTTGTTTTTGCTACGACGGAAAGATTGTAATATTTGCCTGTGAATGTATTCAGATCATTCCATGATTTTTGTTGTTCATTAACAGTATTGCTTATTGATTTCAGCCGAATCGAAATTCATTTTATAGATACTATTTAGACAGGACATTAGAAATGAAAAGCGATTATGTTAGACTATTCTGATTCTATATGACAAATGTGATTATGAATAATAAAACGAAATTTATATTTGTCTGATCCTACTTTTAATTGGTGAAATTAAAGTTTAAGAGTGGTCAAAGACAAGATTGAAGTGTTCTGGATTTCTCGCTGTATGTAGTTAATCAATACAGACATACGTTAACGGCATGTAAAGAGAAACATTTTAAGATTAAAGCGTATTAAGTAAATATCATTAGGTTAAGTTTCTCTTCCTTCACATCTCATGTAATATATTCGTCCTGCGAATCTTTACATTACTGAAGGAGGAAGTATGTGTAATACTGTTGTGATTTTCATTTATATGGGGTTTTATATATTGATGCTCGCAGAAATTTATCTATGAGGAGTGGGGGGGGGGGGGCATTCTAAAATTACTATTTTTTATATATAAATAATTTGGTTTTAATATCGAGGCGTGCCATGGTATGCGATTTAAATTTTCTAGTTTGTGCAATAGATTTAGTGTATTCCACTGTTATCGATTCAATATATATAATGTGTAGGGAAGAATGATTTAATCTTTAAAGTAGGGTACACTTTTTTTTATTAATAAAATGATAGGGATGTGACACATTTTTGAAGCTGATGATCTGCAATCATATTCTTACATCCACTAACTACTTTGTTTTTTCTTGATAGAATATTGTATACTGCATGAATGAAACACAAAAGACACTTGTGTTATAATCTACTGTATTTATTATTCTGATTTTCGTTGCATGCCATCATTAGGTACAAAGACAATTATATGTGGATTTTAATCAGTGACCTCTATGCAAACTGCATGTATAACTTCGATCTCCGCTTTGCACTACTTCAGTTTTAAGGGACACAACCAGGAGAGCATATGATGTCATAGCCAGATTTATTTCACGGCAAGACATCAAAATTTAACAGGAAAATGGACATTTAATTTATGAACTGCAGTTAATATATATTAGAAACAAGTGTATAGTTCATAAGTCAATACAGACAAATGTATAAATGTATGCTCTAAAATGTATGTTTATCATTATTGTAATTTTTGATGGCTAAAAAGTATTTTCCTATGCTAGAAGCCAATAATAAATAATAATAAAAAAAAACAACTTCGATCTCTGAGCATATATCAGTTTGTACCTCACAAATAATTGTTTCTTCTTGTTTTGAAATTCATGCTAATATGTGATGTAATACGGTGGCATAACATCGTAATCGAAACGTTTCTTGTCAATTTGGAGTGACATTCCGTAGTAGCTATGTTTTAATTTAGCAAGAAACGAAATATGAACGTCTATGTCTGACAAGCTCAGAGACTTAAAGTTCAACATCCGGATATAGAAATCAATGCTGTGAATGTTTGTAGCATCAAAGATTTTAAACTATTTCATTACAGAGTACGTCAATTCGCTTCCAAGGTATGACACTTGTTAATCTTAGGTTTAGAATGAAACAAGATTAATTTTTTCGTAGAAAATAGTTGTCAAATCACTTTAAACAATTAGAAACATCTATACAGACAGTAATTACGTATCGAAGCATATTCTTAACATCTATAACATGTTTCACACTCATGTCAGTAATAAAATACAACTTGAATTTATACATTTCTGACAGTGTCAGTATTTTGTCGGCGATCTGATTTTTTAAAACTGCAAAATAGCACAAGTTGCCCAAGATCGTTACAAAATACCTGCCATCATCAGAGCTTATAGCTACTTTATTAACAGTTCGTGATTCACATGTCAACCATTAGTATTCCATCATAACAGCAGGATGCTGGGAACATTAGCGTGTAAAAGTAAAGACAACAGCAAAATAAAACGTAAAATAGTTTTGCTTATGTTCCCAATAAATATTTGACTTAGTTACACAATGCAATATTATGTTATTAAGTGAAATAGTATGTGGGAACGGGTTCATCGAGCCGCTAGTATGTTATTTCTCAACCGCCAATAAAGATTTTTTGAAACGATCTTAGGCAACCTGTACTTTTTTGAGATTTTTTAAAGTTCGAATTTAATAAAAATTCTGTATGACTCATCTGCTCAATATGTCATACGTTTTAATTACGTTAGAGATGACAAAATCCTTGGAATATCGTAATAATTGCTGCACACGATAGAAACTGGTCAAAATATTATCTTACATTGTGGTTGTGAATTGCAAGTAGTCTGCCAATATTTGCACAAATCACCAGTTTAGATTATTACTGACATTTACTAAAAGATGATGTTTCAGAATGTACTTCGTTAATTGTGCTGTCCACCTGGTAAGTCGTGTATTTTAAGGCGCCGTTTTTCGCAACGGATTAAGGACAAGGGGAGGTGGGCCAGCCAGCTGGTATGTAGTTTTTAGGCGTTTTTCCACATCCCACTAGCTGAATACTGGGCTAGTGCCCGAGTTCCGCATCAGTTATACATTCGCAAGTTACCTTCGCACAAAAAAATGAAAATGTTTGTTAAGCTTATGGGACTTAACTACGGGGTCATCAGTCCCTAAACTTACAAACTACTTATGAACTACTTACGAACTAGGACGGCACAAATATCCATGCCCGAGGGGGGATTCGAACCCCCGACCGTAGTGGCCGTGCTGACCGTGACTGGAGCGCCTCTGTCACCTCGGCCACCGCGGCCGGCCTTACCTTCGCACAATTTAGCATATATAACACTATACGTAGATAGTTGGGAAAGACGTTTTTCTTCTTGGGGGAAGGGGGGGGGGGACTGAATAATGGGGCGGCGCCAAGAAGGACATTCGGCCACCCCTTAAAATTAATTAAATACCAAATACATAGTTTAACAACGCCGAGTCGGCGCGAGCGGAAAATAAAAACCGGCAAGAAACGAGACTTCATTAATGGACTGTTACTATTTTCAGGCGGATGGAAATAGAGAAATTAATCGTGATTTACATTGTAGGTTACACCAAACTGACCTATAGCTGAATAACATTAATGCTTCAAGATTTGTACAAATTAAGTCATAGTAAGTGTCCACAGCTACCATAAAAGTCGCGTCGGCAATGGGTCAGACGTTTCTAAACCAGTTTAGACAGTCAGGTTAGACAGCAATGTAATGGTGGTTTTGTTGTTGTTTGTGGGTTTGAAGGGCGCTAAACATCGAAGTTATTAGCGTCCATAATGATGGTTTTGATCTTGATGACATCGAATTTGTTACCAAAATTAAAAATGGATACACCCTATAGAATTCGAAGACAATAACTATCTTGATGAAAATGGGTATCTTAGATTTTTGTTCATGCTCAAGTGTGATTGATATACGTAAGTATCAAAGAGATGAGTCTCGGATGACGGATCAAATACAGTTTTTTTTTTTATAGACTGATTGTTGATGCTTTTGTCTTGACTAGTCTAGTGCCACATTTTAGAGCCACACTTTCAGTGTTGTCCAACTTGTTAAAAGAAACTGTAATAAAACCCTTCCTGTTCTTTGTTGACTGGAGTGGGGGATGATTTCCTTTAATACCACTCGAAAGTGCAACTATTCTGAAATTCGGAGTAAGGTTTGAGTTTAGTTCAGGGGAAAACGAAACGAATCATTTTCGAAGCTGCTCCTTTTTTGGTGACAACAACTGGAACATTTTCGAATTGTCTAGTTTTTTGAAAGGTAAAAACGAGTACATATTGTTTCGACGTTATTATAACAATGAGATTTGTTTACTCAAGCAAAAAAATCATACAAATTCATCTTTTTTTTTACTGCTAGTTTAGTATATTCCAAAAATGTTCGATGTTTTATACATGCCGGTATTCAAAAGATTATTTACGTGACTGATTAAAATCGACCAGGTAATCTGAAAAGAAACGTAACTACTTCGATACATCATTACGTCCTTTGTCACACTGCCAAGTACGCGAACCTTGGAATTCAGAGAATTCTCCGTCAATACAAACGTCATCTCTCAGGTTAAAATCCGAAATCGGGACGTCTGTACAGTCGCCGACTTAAGGGGGGGGGGGCGAGTGAAGGTACTTTCGCGTCCCCTCCCCCCCCCCCCCCCCCCGTAATGATTAAACACACATGGCACACCATTTCTTAGCGCTATGTTGAGGGCAAGTACACAAATAGTTATCTGTCAAAATAAATGTACTACATTACACAGTTATTAGGCCCCCCCCTCCCCCCCCGCCCCGGATAATAGTGTTAAGTCTGCGCCTCTGGACGTCTGGCAAACCCGTTCTCAATGCTCGTTAGTCGTTATCAGTTAACTCCGGGTTTCACCCACTATTCGTCTCCGGCAATGATGCCTTCTATCTTGTTTTGTGTACAGATTAAAATGTTCAAATGTTTGTAAATCTATCGGACCAAACTGCGTGGTCATCAGTCCGTAGCTCACAAACTACTTAAACCTAGGTAAACTAACCTAAGGACAACACACTCACAAATGCCCCAGGGAGGACTCGAACCTCCACGGCGAGCAACCGCGCGCTCCGCAGCGAGACGCTTTAGACCGCTCGGCTACTCCACCGCGGCTCTCGTGTACAGATGTTCCCACTAACTGCGCACCATCGAAATGGCCTCTTAGGGAGTCTGAGAGATCACGAATTTCATCGATCATTTGTGTCGACTGCCGCAGAACAAAACGATATAATGTACTGTACTGCAACGCTGGAATTCATATGTCAATGATGTTTCTGGGAAAGAACGTCGCCTTCTCTCCAGAGACTTCCAGTTGAGTTCCCGAAGAATTTCAGTATCACTCGCGCACTGATCAAATCTATTAGTTAGAAACCTAGCCGCCCGCCTCTGAACTATCTTTATGTTCTCCTTGAAACCGATCTGGTGGGGCTAACACTTGAGCGATACTCAAGACGTGGTCGCAGAAGCGATTTATATGTGATCTCATTTCCAGACGAATCACACCTTCCCACAGCAAGATATGTCATACCTTGCATGGCGGAGTCTACCTTACAATAAAGTTAGACACCATTTCACTGAAGGCCGTAAAAGAAATTTTTCACACATGGAGGAGGCAGTGGACTGAGGAGGTGGCGAAGGAGTTAAAAAAAAAAAAAAATGTTCAAATGTTTGTAAATCTATCGGATCAAACTGCGTGGTCATCAGTCCGTAGCTTACAAACTACTTAAACCTAAGTAAACTAACCTAAGGACAAACACACACACCCATGCCCCAGAGAGGACTCGAACCTCCACGGCGAGCAACCGCGCGCTCCGCAGCGAGACGCTTTAGACCGCTCGGCTAATCCACCGCGGCGCGAAGGAGTTCAACAGAGGGTTGGGTTGTTTGTTTGGGATGGGGGGGGGGGGGAAGGGAAGGAGTGAAGATACGAAAGGAGGAGACGGGGAAAGGAAATGCAGTCCGGGAAGTAAAGAAGGAAGGAAGACTGCATTAGCTCGGGGCCCCGAGCTCACCACGCACGTACTCACGAAAGAACCGCCAGCCCCCTGGGGGGTCAACAGAGAAGAGGAGGTGATTGGCAGAGAAAGGGGAAGGTGGGGATTAGAGAGATGTAGGAAGAGATGAACAGAGAGACAGAAAGGGGAGATGTACAGACAGAGAGAGGGAGGGAGAGGCGAGGCGAGGAGGACATGGACAAAGACAGAGAGAAAATGGAAGGAGAGAGGAACTAAAGTCTGGAATAAATAAGTACCCCAGCGACGTCGGGTTTTCAGCTAGTAAATAGTAATATCGACATTATACCGATATTTTTGTTTCCTGTTCAACACATTATTATACCACCGTCGATAAGGCTGACCAACATGTATAATTACCTCTATTGGCTGCTAAAATTTGTGGAGTTATTACTGACTAGCTGCAAGTACCCGGCTTTGCCTGGGTTTAAAATAAGGTTTTCTGTAGAAGCGTACAAATCCGTTTATTTGCATGTAATAAAAGGTTACATTTATGTTAAAGATGAATGTGTGACCGCATGTTTGTAGTTATAAGGGAACAGACAAACAGATTTTTTTTTCTTTATTGTATTTCCACACCAGCGATTTCACCAGTAGGCTGGCAGCAGCTCCAGAGGCTGCTCTTCAGCCGAGAGAATAAAATACATTGATGAGATGAAAATTAAAATACATGACAGGCGAAAAACAACGGAGGATCAATGACACATACATGGCGACAATTGGAGGTACAAACAGTTGACAGGTGAACAAAAACCGGATGTAGTCAGTTAAAAAGGAGGAGCCACGGTGACCTAAAAAGCACATGTTGGACGACAAGAACACAGGACGGCGAGTACACGGAGACACTAATTAAAATACACGGTGCGACACTTGTCTGGTTGCGGTGGACGCAGGTAAAAAACACACACTTCACTGTAGCACAACACACAACACTTGACGTAGCACTTGTAAAACTGTCGGTCCAGGACCCCGATTAAAAGGGGGCGGGGCAAAGCGTGGGGGAGAGGAAAAAAAAGAAAAAAAAAACGGTGGGGAAGAAAAGGGGGGCGGCAGGGAAGAGCCGTAGGGACTCCAGGGCAGGGAGGGGGGTAGCCAAGCGGGGGAGCGGAAGGGGAGGGAGGAGAGGGGGCACTTTACCTATGGGTGGGGGATCAGAGCTGGTAGTATTTTATACAGCAGTTTGAAATAATAGTTACAAAAGCTGCAAACAGATGGCGCTGAAATCGCCATATGTAATGCCTAGTATAAATAGTGATCCGAAGCCCAGAGCGATCAGTTCCACTACTGAAACGTGAAAGGAGGTTAGCGTACCGAAGGAAGAGATTAAAACCATGTACTCAATTGAACAACGCGTTTTTATGGTGGTAGAGTGCCACAGATTATAAGACAGTCTTACGGCAACAAGGCGAAGTTTTCAAGCACGATTTAATGTTCCAAAAGGACCCGATGTGAAAACCATTCGTACGCTATTTCGCAAAATTTCAACAAACAGGCAACGTAATGATCTAGTGGGGCATGTTGGCCTCAAGCAAACCGCAGTTACGTCGGAAAATATCGCCACAGTTTCTGGAATTATTCAGCGAAATCCAATGTCATCCGTCCGTAGAATTGCATCTGAGACTGGTTTGAAGCCTTCCAGCGCGCAGAAAATACTGAGAAAGAGCCTATACATGTTTCCATTCAAAATGCAAACGCACCAGACCATACCCGTACGAGCTGTGCAACAAAGAGTTGCCTTTGCTAATCAGATGCTCACAATGATTGATAGTGAAGGATTTGATGTTGGCTGCATCTGGTTTACAGATGAAGCATACTTCCACCTGAATGGATATGTGAATAAGCAGAACTGGCGATTTTGAGGTTCCGAAAATCCATATTGGTGTGAAGCGAAACCCCTGTATTCTCCTAAAGTTACTGTGTGGGCTACAGTATGAAGCAGAGGCATTATTGGCCCTTTTTTCATTCGAGAAACGGTCACTAGTGCACGTTACGTTTTGTCGCCACACAGCAAGCGTTAGAGGATCTACCAGGCACTGAATGGTTTATGCAAGATGGAGCCCGACCACATCGGACCAAACAAGTGTTTCGCTTTCTTGAGGAATACTTCGGGAATCGAGTCATTGCTTTGGAATATCCCAAATATACGGTTGCAGGCATGGATTGGCCTCCATATTTGCCGGATTTGACACCCTGTGACATTTTTTGTGGGGCACAGTGAAAGACATGGCTACCCGAAGCGTCCCGCCATGCTGGATGAGCTTGAATCGGGGATCTCTGTGGCATGTGAATCTATTCCGGTTGAGACACTAAGAAAGGTGATGGCCAATTTCATTCTTCTTTTGCGCCACCTCTGTAGTGCCAATGGTGAACATTTTGAAAACATTGTAATGTGATTGTATGCTGCTATTAGCTGTACAGCGTCATCTGTTAGCAGCTTTGGTAAATATTATTTCAAACTGCTGTTTATACAGCATGGCCTGGCAGATTAAAATTGTGTGCCGGAACCGCGACTCGAATCTGCTGGCAGCTATTACGTTGGGGACTGTTTCCCCGACTGTTGGTGGAGTATTAGCCCTATGGGCTGTGCCTCCAATGGTCTTCTTTCTTGTTTTCTTCTTTCTTCTGTTGTTTGCTGACATCAGGTTTGCTTTTTGTAAAGTTTTTAATTTTCTACACTTTGTGTACATGAACCTGGGACCTTTGCCTTTCGCGGGCAAGCGCACTACCGACTGTGCTATCCCGACACGACTCACGATGCCGCCTCACAACTTTCTACTGTATAAACGTTTTACAAAAATGTTCAAATGTTTGTAGAAGTTATGGGACTTAACTACAGGGTCATCAGTTCCTAAGCTTACAAACTACTTATGAACTAGCTAAGACTAAGGACGTCAGAAATATCCATGCCCGAGGGGGGATTCGAACCCCCGACCGTAGTGGCCGTGCCGGCCGCGGTGGCCGAGGGGAATGAGGCGCTCCAGTCACGGCCTGCACGGCCACTACGGTCGGGGGTTCGAATCTCCCCTCGGGCATGGATATTTGTGTCGTCCTTAGTATAAGGTAGTTGATAAGTAGTTTGTAAGTTTAGGGACTGATGACCCTGTAGTTAAGTTCCATAAGCTTAACAAACACTCGAACGTATGTAGTGGCCGTGCAGACCGTGACTGGAGCCCATCAGTCCCCTCGGCCACCGCGGCCGGCAACGTTTTACAGCTTTCACAATAAACATAACGTTTACTGCATTCGTCTATCGATCTTTGTTTTCGAGATATTTAATTTTGAAATCAGAGAGCCCTTTTCTGGACACCCTCTACATTGTCAGTACCCATTTGTGCCAGCTCGCAACAAGATGTCGTATAATTCATGGCATTCATATTATTTTGTCCATCCCCTGCAGGTATGACCCAAGCTGATTGGCCATAAGCTGGTATCGTGTTGTCCCGGTTGTATCACAGCTGGAGCGCGCTGAATGAGAACCCTGCGCCGGCAGACGGCAGAGGTTGCTGCTTGGTGGGCGTGTGACGGCTGCCCGCTGCCCGCGGCGACAGGTCCATTACAGCCCACGTGCACGCCACGCGCACTCGCCGCTTTGTCGCTGACACACGCACGTGCGCGCGCCGCGGGCAGCGGCCCACGCAGCTAGGCCGTCCGGCGCGGCGGCGGCTTTTGATCTGTGGTCGCCGGCTGCCTTCATCTCTCTCCGTGCATCGCGTCCAAAGTGGTTTCGTACGTCTCCTGTCACGGACACGTGTTCCGATTAGCGTTTCCAGATTGTAAGAGTACAGTATCTGGACAGAAAATGATATCGCGCCTCCTTAAAAACCAGGCACTAATTCTCATTTGAAGTCGTAAAGGCATAACCCGCGGCTCCGCTTGCGTGTGCTATAAGATTGGTTAAAAAAAAAACACGCACTGACGTGTTTTACGGTCCACTCTAGATTTTCTTTCACCTCTGGCAGTATTTCTGATGTGAAATATACCGAGTAGCACCGTAGTTCGGAACACACGTTAAACTGTAGGTCCCCCTATAATTGACTGGGTAAGTCAGTTCGAAGGTCGGAGGAAGGCAACGGCATACCACCTCCGAACAGGACCGTGCCTAGTAAAGCACTGTGGTGTTCAAACCAATCTTCGGATTGTTGACTGCTTTACCCTTGTTAAGTTTTTGCAAACATTTTAGACCAAGATAATGATGTAAATAATGAAGAATTAATTAATAAGAGTGTCTGAAACCATTTTACGAAAAATAAAATAGTTACTGGCAGGTTCCGAACCACTGACCTTCAGCGTTACTAGTCCAACGTCCTACCCACTACGCTACGGCTAACATTTAGGAATTGCGTTCTTTAATTTCGTACTATTGATGGCCGTTGTTAACTGATGCTAATATGGCATTTGTAGAGAATAGGTTATCATTTATCGTACGAAGAACGACGTGTTTTTGTTAATTCTTCAGTGCGCCATTGCTTTGAAATGACAACGTGTAAGTTAAAATAAGAAAATCATCAAATACGCAACGCAAGATGGTGTATGCTAGAGAGAGTTCTGGGCGAGGAATGTCACGTGGCATCTGCGAACAGCTGGTTTTCGTTAATTCAGTGGAGGGTGTCAAAACTCCGTTATCTTTGCAAATATCTCTCAAACGATACGAGATACGAAAAAAAAGAAAAAAAAAAGCGTAAGGGAACAAAGTGGTACGTATTTTCTCCTCTACAAATTCGTGTATTCAATTTTCGCAACAGATGAACGGTTTATTTGCAATTAAAATTACATTACAAACGGCGTTTTTGGGTATTACTAACGATATCTTGTCCGAAATATTTGAAAAGGCGAGGTTCTGGTCTCTGGTAGCCAACAATTATGTCTGTACAATTTGGTGCCGATCGGTTGAACGGTTCGACCTAAAAAGTGGGAAGACGTTACAGCCAGACAGACATCGTCAAATCGCAGTTATTGTTGCAAACATCTCTGCAACGATGCAAGATATGAAATGAAAGGTTCGTTTGCAATTACAATTATATTACAAACGCATTTTTTTTTTTTTTTTTTTTTTTTTTTTTTTTTTTTTTTTTTTTTTTTTTTGGTATTACTACCGTATTTTTTGTCCGAAAAATTTCAAAAAGGGAGTTTCTGGTCTCTGGCGGCCTACAATTATGTCTGTAAGCAAATTTGTAGAGAATTTTCTCCTCTACAAATTCGGTTATTCAATTTTCGTGTCAGATGAATGCTTAAGCCGTTATTTGCATTTAAATTTCGACCTGTCAAAAGACAATCGCGGATGCCCACTTTTAGTGTTACTACCGTAACCTAAAGTGGGCCAAAAAGAAATGAAATACAATACTGACTTCAGCAATAAACATTTTTAGTCAAAATTCAAATGAAAAAGTAAAGGTATGGCAAATGCTTAACGATTTACAATAAATAATAAATGCAATATACCTTGCAGCATGTGTTGCATTATCTCTACACGTATGCTGAAAGTAATGTCCAAATTGGTTTTCAGTTTAAGGCATTCCGGTTAACACTGTTATTTGTTGTTTTGTTTGGAGCGTAAATGTATAAATTTCTTGAGTTGTAATAAGATCACAAATCGATCACTCGACGTAATGAGCGAAACTTCAAATCGATTTTGTAGTATACTTATTTATATCTGTTACTTTTTTTTCTATAAAGAGATGTATTAAAATAATTTTCTATTACTTTCTTTATTTATGCTTATTTTTCCTTATTCGTACGGTTGTCCTTTCAGAGAAACAACTGAAGACTGTGTATCCACAGATATATATTACTAAACCGGCAATGCCGTATACAGTATCATTGGTGTCACAGAAGTCTCGCCGCCATATTTCTAAACTACAAATGTGTGAGCAGTCGTGTGTGTAATTACAGAAAACAGTGTTGTGACGCATAATGATGATAATAAGGATGATAATGACGAAGAACTCATTGCAAACGGTAGTGCTACGGTAAGTGCGGGAAGAGGCGATGTAAACAGTGTTAGTGAATACCAACAGTGTTCCGAGAAGAAGGTTAAAGTTGCAACTATCATCATGACTTTGATGAAATACGCCAGAGAACATGTAGGATGATTATTACATATAGTTAAAATTTCTGCATTGCGTATGGCGCCTACAATTACATCTACAGTGCCATCTAGAGCATCATTGCAGTTTTGCATAAAAACGACACCCACCAGCACATTGAGATGTACGTAGAGATCCTGTAAGCAAACGTTCATCGTTCATAAAGATATGTTTGTTCGAGCCCATGTACTTTCCTTGTGAGTCGTAGCTCGTGTCTGGTTTGTTGCGCCGCTTTTCTCTGATCAGAGATTTCACGCAGGCGCGAAAGGGGCATGCACTTCAAGTAGTCGATTTTGACCAGAAAGGCCCTTTTGTGCAACAGGACTTAGGGGAGGCTGTGTTCCTGTGTGTGTGTGTGTTTGTGTGTGTGCGATTGAGAGAGTGAGTGGGATAGGGAAAAGAGTGAGAGAGAGAGAGAGAAGGGGAGAGGGGTTGGAAGGGTGAGTGAGGGAGGCAGAGAGGAAGCAGCGTAAATCTGCCCGCCGCAGCCTGTGGAACTGTTTGCTAACTGGGGTTTATTGGCGCCAGTAGATAAGGTTTCACGCACCGCGAGGGAGCCAAACACACTTTGCTGGTCCCGGGGACTCCCTTGGATCCATTATTGCGGCGGGAATATGGAGCGCTCGCTCCTCGCTCCCCCTGGAGATCTGTTGCTCTTGATTAGGGCCGCCTTTTGTCCCGCGTGGCTGCGTCACTGCCGCTGGGGGGCGTCAAGTGTGTAAACGCCGTGAATCACCGCGGCCGCGGATATTACAAGTGTATTAAGACTCATACGCCCCGCGATACCATCGGCCGGCCGCTCTGTCTTGCGGTCGCGTTGCCTACTGTCTCTGAAAGCTATTCTATAATGGAGGACTCTGGGGATGGCCGCTGTTTATTGACTTTGGGGGCGATGCATATTGTCGAGTACCGACGGCGAGAACAGGATTTTTGTCCGATTTTGTGGAGGGGTGGGTGGGGGGGAGAAGGGGGGCTCGAGTCACTGGTCGTCACTTCAGCTGACCTACGACTGTTAGCCAACCGGTGAACAAGGACATGAAAGTGGAATCCGAATCATGTGTCGTTTGTAACTCTTCACATCGTTGAGAGGCGGAGGCTAAGTCCAGGCGCAGGCTGAAAAATCGCTAATCCGACCCGATGAAAGTTTGGGATGCATGCATCTACCTCGTAAGAAAGCGCGGAAATCACAAGGCATTTGGCTTTAAATGTCTTTTCAGCTGTCAGATAAGTCGAGAAGCTAGTTCTCTTTCACATCTGGGTTCAAGCGCAGGCTGAAAAATCGCTGATCCGACCCGATGAAAGTTTGGGGTGCATGCATCGACCTCGTAAGAAAGCGCGAATATTTCAAGGTTTTTTTGTAGTTAAATGTCTTTAAATCTGCCAGATAAGTCGAGAAGCTACTTCCATTTCACATCTGGATTCAAGCGCAGGCTGAAAAATCGCTGATCCGACCCAATGAAAGTTTGGGGTGCATGCATCTACCTCGCTCCAGTCACGGTCTGCACGGCCACTACGGTCGGGGGTTCGAATCCCCCTCGGGCATTGATATTTGTGGCGTCCTTAGTATTAATTAGTTCATAAGTAGTTTGTAAGTTTAGGGACTGATGACCCCGTAGTTAAGTCCCATAAGCTATACAAACACTTGGACTTGAAACTTCTTCCTCGTAAGAAAGCGCGAATATCTCAAGGTTTTTTGGAGTTAAATGTCTTTAAAGCTGCCAGATAAGTCGAGAAGCTAGTTCTCTTTCACATCTGGGTTCAAGCGCAGGCTGAAAAATCGCTGATCCGACCCGATGAAAGTTTGGAATGCATGCATCTACTTCGTAAGAAAGCGCGAATACCTCAAGGCTTTTTGGAGTTAAATTTCGTTTAAGCTGCCAGATCAGTCGAGAAGCTAGTTCTCTTTCACATCTGGGTTCAAGCGCAGGCTGAAAAACCGCTGATCCGACCCGATGAAAGTTTGGGATGCATGCATCTACCTCATAAGAAAGTGCGAATATCGCAAGGTTTTTTTTGTAGTTAAATGTCGTTTAAGCTGCCAGATCAGTCGAGAAGCTAGTTCTCTTTCACATCTGGGTTCAAGCGCAGGCTGAAAAATCGCTGATCCAACCCGATGAATGTTTGGGATGCTTGCATCTACCTCGTAAGAAAGCGCGAATATCTCAAGGTTTTTTGTAGTTAAATGTCGTTTAAGCTGTGAGATGAATGGAGAAGATAGTTCTCTTTCACATCTGGGTTCAAGCGCAGGTTGAAAAATCGCTGATCCGACCCGATGAAAGTTTGGCATGCATGCATCTACCTCGTAAGAAAGCGCGAATATCTCAAGGTTTTTTTGTAGTTAAATGCCTTTTAAGCCGCCAGATAAGCCGAGAAGCTAGTTCTCTTTCTCATCTTGGTTCAAGCGCAGGCTGAAAAATCGCTGATCCGACCCGATGAAAGTTTGGGATGCATGCATCTACCTCGTAAGAAAACGCGAATGTCTCAAGGTTTTTTTGTAGTTAAATGTCTCCTAAGCTGCCAGATAAGTTGAGAAGCTAGTTCTCTTCCACATCTTTGACTCCAGTCGGAATACATTAGCCTTTTGCCTGTGCTACGACAGGAGCATTTTTCATCCTTGTTATATTTTTAACGATCGTTTCTAATGTAAATACAGACCAAAATCGTAATATTGAACTGTCTCTTAACTTTTAGCCGCGAATTGGGTTTAGAGAACAACAAGCTGGGTTTAGAAAAGTGAGAGGAACCAGAGATCAAATTGCCAACATTCGGTGAATCGTGGAAAATGCAAGAGAATTCCGGAAAGATGTGTACCTCTACTTTATTGATTATGCCAAAGCCTTTGACTGCGTCGATCACAACAAATTATGGGACGTACTCAATAAAATAGGTGTACCAGTTCACCTCATTCATCTGATACGGAGTTTATACCTTGACCAAGAAGCCACGGTGACAACTTTTATGGCACACGAAATGGATAAAGATTCAGAAATGGGTCCGGCAAGACTGCATATAGTCTGCGTCTGTTTGCAGAGCACGTTATGAGAAATCCCATAATAGATGAAGGGACAGGAATTAAAGTATATGGAATAAATATAAACCGCCTCAGATATGCAGATGATACCATACCGCTGGTAAAAAGTGAAGAAGAGTTGAAGACTGTTGCTCACGAAAAACGAAGGTAGAAAACGAAAGTGAAAAAACCGGTCTCAGGCTAAATGAAACGAAAACCAAAATTACGGCAACTACACCTATTAATTTACGGGATGAAGGAGGAGAATCCATGTAGGTGATGTCCACGTTCAATTATCTCGGTTCTCAGATCTGATGGTGGCGACTGCAAACCACGAAATCAGGAGACACTTGTTGTTCGGTAGAAAGGCGATGTCAAATCCTAATAAGATTACAAGGTGCAGAGGCATACCTTTAACAACAAAGATACGTGCTGTGAAGGCTATGGCCTTCCCAGTTGTGATGTATGGATGTGAGACGTGAACCATTAGAAAGGCTGAATGGCGAAGAATTGACTTCTTTGAACTGTGGTGCTGGAGGAAAATTCTTAGCATTCCATGGACGGCAAAGAGAACCAACAGATGTATATTAGAGCAAATAAAACCAGATTGATCCCTGGAAGGTCTAACATTAAAACAAAAGCTGACGTAATTTGGACACACAAAGCGAAGACATGCCTCACTGAAAAATACGTTAATGGTGGGGAAGATCGAAGAACTAGAAGAAGAGGGCGGCAGAGGATGAGGTGGATGGATGGTATCACAGAAGCAACGTGTTCCAACCTGGGAGGTCTACGGGAGAAAGTGGACAGAGGAAAGCGGCGTGCTTTGGTTCATGGGGTCACGAAGAGTCGGAAGCGACTAAACGAATAGAGAGAGAATTATACGTATGGATATGCACAGATATTCTCAACATAGGCGAATCCAGATGGGGGGGGGGGGCTGTAGTGCTCCTCTCTCTCTCTCTCTCTCTCTCTCTCTCTCTCTCTCTCTCTCTCTCTGTGTGTGTGTGTGTGTGTGTGTGTGTGTGTGTGTGTGTGTGTAACTCTTTCTTTCTCCTTAAGAAAACGACTGCAGTTCTGGGGTTTCCGTTTAGAACGGTGGCTCCCAAACATTTTAAAAGTAACACCCACAACCTTTATAAAAACAATTCCAAGACATAATATAGAGGCCCTATTAGTGAACGAAAGGAAGTTTAATGTCCCGTCGACGCCGTGGTCTTTAAAGACGGAGCACAAGCTCGGATGTTTTTTTTGTAAGGGATGAAAGAGGAAATCGGCAGTGTCCTTAGAAAAGATCCATCCCGGAATTTACCTGTAGTGAGAGAAATCACTGAAAACCTAAATCTGCATGGCCGGACGGGGCTTTGAACCACAGTCCTCCCGAATGAGAGTCCAATGTGTTACCACTGCGTCACCTCGCTCGGTGCGAGCCAGTGTATATCACGGGTCAAATGGCCACTATATTGGTCAATAAAAATTTGCTTTATACAAATTACATTTTAAGGTTAGTGGGATTTCTTAGATTGTAAAATACACTCCTGGCCATTAAAACTGTTACACCACGAAGTTGACGTATTACAAACGCGAAATGTACCGAGGAAGATGCTGTGATAGACAAATGATTAGCTTTTCATAGCATTCACACAAGGTTGGTGCCGGTGGCGACAGCTACAACGTGCTGACATGAGGAAAGTTTCCAACCGATTTGTCATACACAAACAGCAGTTGACCTGCGTTGCTTGCTGAAACGTTGTTGTGCTACCTCGTGTTAGGAGGAGAAATGCGTACCATCACGTTTCTGACTTTGATAAAGGTCGGATTGTAGCATATCGCGATTGCGGTTTATCGTATCGCGACATTGCTGCTCACAGAATATGGAATCGGTGGGTTCAGGAGGGCAATATGGAACGCCGTGCTGGTTCCCAACGGTCTCGTATCACTAGCAGTCGAAGTGACAGGCATCTTATCCGCATGGCTGTTACGGATCGTGTAGCCACGTCTCGATCCATGACTCAACGGATGGGGACGTTTGCAAGACAACAACCACCTGCACGAACAGTTCGACGACGTTTGCAGCAGCATGGACTATCAGCTCGGAGACAATGGCTGCGGTTACCCTTGACACTGCATCGACGGCACTTTGAACAGTGGCCATTACATTTCAGCTGTGCAACGACCCTTGGCTTTACCCTTCATTCGATCCCTGTGAAACCCTATATTTCAGCAAGATAATGTACGACCGCATGTTGCATGTCATGTACGGGTCTTTCTGGATATGGAAAATGTTCGACTACTGCCCTGGTCAGCACATTCTCCAAATCTCTCACCAACTGAAAACGTCTGGTCAATGGTGTCCGATCAACTGGATCGTCACAATACGTCAGTCACTACTCTTGATAAACTGTGGTATCGTGTTGGAGCTGCATGGGCATCTGTACCTGTACATGCCATCCAAGCTCTGTTTGACTCAATGCCCAGGCGTATGAAGGCCGTTATTACGGCCAGAGGTGGTTGTTCTGGATACTGATTTCTCAGGATCTATGCACCCAAATTGCGTGAAAATGTAATCACATGTCAGTTCTAGTATATTTGTCCAAAGAATACCCGTTTATCATTTGCTTTTCTTCTTGGTGTAGCAATTTTAATGGCCAGTAGTGTATTTCTATTAATAACTTTCCATATATTTCCATATTGGTACGAATATATATATATATATATATATATATATATATATATATATATATATATATATATATATATATATTTTTTTTTTTTTTTTTTTTTTTTTTTTTTTAAGCTGGTTGTGTTTTTGATTGGTATCTCTTGGTAATATTTAAAAACTGTGTTAGCTCAGAAGCCGGATGAGTTTGGCGACCGCTGAGCTGTACGTTAACGGCGCTAGTGCTGCGGCTACAGTGTAGTGACTGTTGTTGTTGTTGTTGTTGCAGGATGGGGCTGACGCAGGACAGCAACGTGTGGGTGGGCGCCTGGTGGATCGGCTTCGTGCTCGCCGCCTTCGTCTGCTTCGCTCTCGCCGTACCGCTGCTCGCCTTCCCGCCGGCGCTACCGGGTGAGTTTAGCAGTGTTTTTGAATACTATTTGGCCACGATAACGTGACGATTTTGTTGGTGCTGCTACAAGCGGAGAAAATCGACACCAGTTGAAAGTTATTCTTTTATTTACATTAGCTGCCAACCTTACAATGGTCTTTGACGCGAAGTATTAATGTACATATTGTTAGGGTAACGGTTCCAGCACTGCAGCAAGCAGCCGATGCTGCCTTCCGTTCGAGCAAGACAAGCTCCCAACAGCCACCGCGCGAATCGTCAAGTTATCGTAGCCAAATAGTACGCGATCCCCTTCCGAGTAAAAATTATCTGGCGGCCCCTTCCCACCCAACCGTAACACAACTGGGTGTGAGATTTCGAAGAGAACGATTTTGATTTTTTTCTGTCGATACAAATTTCCAGAAAAAATGTGCAACATTTCAAATTACACCAATGATTTTTTGTATATTTTTCGTAACGGTACACAATATCTTATTGGTCCACTTTAGGTTACGGTAGTAATACTAAAAATGGGCCTTTGCGATCGTCTTTTGATAGCTCGAAATTTAAATGAAAATAACGGCTTACCCATTCAAAAAAAAAAAAACTGTTCAACAGTTGGATAGCTTATGGGACTTAACTACGGGGTCATCAGTCCCTTACCCATTCATCTGACACGAAAAGTGAATAACGGAATTTGTAGACGAGAAAATTCTCTACAACTTTGCTGTGGTATGTTTTTTACATATCTCGTATCGTTTCAGAGATATTTGCACAAATAACGGCTATTTTTGGATATCTGTCTGTCTGTTCGTCCGTAAAGTGTTCCCTGTTTTTAAGACAAACCGTTCAACGATCAGCACCAAATTTTGCACACATAATTGTAGGCTGCCAGAGACTAGAACCTCCCTTTTCCAAATTTTTCGGACAAAAAATACGGTAGTAATACCAAAAAAGCCGTTTATAATATGATTGTAATTGCAAACGAACCGTTCATCTGACACTAAAATTGAATAACCTAATTGCTAGAGGGGAAAATTCTCTACAACTTCGCTCTAATATGGTTTTTTTTCATATCTTGCATCGTTGCAGAGATATTTGCAAAAATAACGACGATGTCTCTCTGTCTGTAACGTGTTCCCACTTTTTAGGTCGAACCGTTCAGACATAATTGTTGACTACCAGAGACTAGAACCTCGCTTTTTCAAATATTTCGGACAAGAAATCAGTAAAAAAAAAAAAAAAAAAAAAAAAAAAAAAAAAAAAAAAAAAAAAAAAAAAAAAAAAAAAAAAAAAGCCGTTTGCAATATAATTTTAATTGCCAACTAACCGTTCATCTGAGATGAAAATTGAATAACCCATTAGTAGAGGAGAAAATTCTCTACAACTTTGTTCCCTTATGCTTTTTTTCATATCTCGTATCGTTTGAGAGATATTTGCAAAAATAAAGGAGATTTGACACCCTCCATTGAATTAACGAAATCCAGCCGTTCGCAGATGTCACGTGACATTCCTCACCCAGAACTCTCTCCGGCATACGCCATCTTGCGTTGCGTATTTGATGATATTCTTATTGTAACTTACACGTTCTCATTTCAAAGCAATGGCGCACTGAAGAATTAACAAAAACACGTCGTTCTTCATACGATAAATGATAATCTAGTCTCTACAAATGCCATATTAGCGTCAGTTAACAACGGTGATCAATAGTATGAGATTAAAGGATTCGTGTTTTGCTTGATAGCCGTAGCGTAGTGGGCAAGGCGTTGGACTATGACGCCGAAAGTCAGTGGTTCGGAACCCCCCACTAGTTTTTCCTAAAAGGATTTCAGACACTCTTATTAATTATTTTTTTATTATTTAGATTATTATTTTGGTCCAAAATGTTTGCAAAAACTTATAAAACTACTGATCTAAAGTGGGCCGTAAAACCCGTAAGTGCGATATTTTTTCTGTCGATGCAAATTTCCAGAAAAAAAAAGTGCAATATTTCAAATTACGCCAATGATTTTTTTTTTTGTATATTTTTAGGAATGGTACATAATATCTTATTTTTCATAAATACGTGTTGCATTGCAGGGAAGACTCACAATCCAGTTATGCTCTGTTTTGACGCCATCATACAACTATACTATGTATTTAGCCAATTCTTGCACCAGTTGTCAGTTATATAAAATTGTCAGAACGACATGTTCTGGGCCTAACATTGTACCATTCTCATGTCCTAAGAAGAAAGAACGTAAAATACTTCTTGAAAGGCCGGCCGCGGTGGCCGAGGGGACTAAGGCGCTCCAGTCACGGTCTGCACAGCCACTACGGTCGGGGGTTCGAATCCCCCCTCGGGCATGGATATTTGTGCCGTCCTAGTTCATAAGTAGCTCGTAAGTAGTTCATAAGTAGTTTGTAAGTTTAGGGACTGATGACCCCGTAGTTAAGACCCATAGACTATACAAACATTTGACCTTTTGAAAATTAAGATGCGAACACACGAAACAATTATCCTTTCTAGGATAACTTACCAAAAAATGAAAATGAATCATTCATTAGGCAACGTCCACCTTAAAATACATGCAACATCGGTGCATTGTCATGCAATAATCTGACTTGTCGGTTTGAAGAACCACTATGTACTCCCGGCTAGCTACGCTATTGTTTCAGCCATAATCTATGAGCAGCTACAAGTGAAAGATGACTGACGGCGTGACCCCCTCTGACAACCCCGTGCCCCTCCTCAAAAGAAACAAATTTTATCTTGAAACTTCCTGGCAGATTAAAATTGTGTGCCGGAACCGGGACTGGAAACTGGAACCTTTGCCTATCGCGGGCAAGCGCTCTACCGCGCCACCTACTTTCCAAACTTCACAGAAGCTCTCCTACGAATCTTGCAAGACTAGCTCTCCTGGAAGAAAGGATATGGTAGAGACATGGCTTAGCGACAGCCTAAGGGATGTTTCCAGAATGAAACTTTCACTCTGTTGCGGAGTGTGCGCTGATATGAAACTTCCTGGCAGATTAAAATTGTATACCGGAACCAGGACTCGAACCTGGGGCCTTTGCCTTTCGCGAGCAAGCGCTCTACCAACGGAGCTATCCCGACACGATTCAGGATGCCGCCTCGCAACTTTACTTAAGTCTGGGAAGTAGGAGGCGATGTACTGGCGGAAGTAAAGTTTCATTCTGTAAATTTTATCTTCTTTGTTTTGATACCGCTTTCTTTTAAATTGTTAGACAAAGTTCTTTTTGCGTATTTTTTCGGAATGGAGCTCATTATCCTATTTTTACAAGATTTCTGACAAAAAAATTATTTTGCTTAACCAGTGTTTCGCATTTCAGAAAATACTCAAAAGCGAATTATGCTCAATAAAAAATGTCGCACTGTATAGACGATTTGTATAGAAGTAGATTTTTATTCGACTATTTCAGACTTACTTATTGTTTTATGTTCTTTTACCCAATTGGTTTCCTAAAACAGTTTTCAGGCTTTGCGCTTATTTATTATTAACTCACTGTATTATAAAACAATCGGTGCTACACAAGGAACTCCATACATTTAACATTAAATAAATTTCATTTGGGCGTACGTTTTTGTGTTACTGAACCCGTAGTTATTTCATGGTACAAGTAGGCTTACTTCCTGTTGTGACAGCGAACACTCATCCCCCCCCCCTCCCGGGGGGTCGCCATCCACAGGTAGAAAACCACTGTCCTAGAGTATTGTCAATTTGTAAAGATATAATCTTTTTTCGTATTTCTCAAAATTACGTATTGCATCTTAGTTATCGATTGGATTCTGAAAACAGTTTACAGGCGTTACGTTTTTTCAACTTCAACACGGTCTATTTATTAGGCCTATAATAAACAAGGATTTACGTAATTTTTATCTAATATATAAAAATGAATGTTTGTGTGCTCGTATTCTATGGGCGGCCGTACCGTTCAACCGATTATGCAGAAACTTTGTCAACATATTACTTTCGCGATGGTCATAGGCACCATTAAATGACAGCACGACAAATAGTTCAGGAGATATGACGTGATAAACAATGAAACGCGCGGAAAAGTGATGCATCATGCGACGTCTGCTTCTAAACCACTATACCGATTTCAATCAAATTTGGTACACATATTGCTTCCGGACAAAATAGGTAGGAAGGCAAGACCTACAAAAAATCCTTGGATTTCACAGGAGATACTAAATTTAATCGATGAAAGGAGAAAATATAAAAATGCAGTAAATGATACAGGCAAAATGGAGTACAGACGACTAAGAAATGAGATTGACAGGAAGTGCAAAATGGCTAAGCAGGAGTGGCTAGAAGGCAAGTGCAAGGATGTAGAAGAATGTATAAATAGCGGAAAAATAGATACAGCCTACAGGAAAATAAAAGAAACATTTGGCGATAAGAAAAACAGCTCTATGAATATCAAGGACACTGATGGAAAACCAGTTCTCAGCAAAGAAGGGAAAGCTGAAAGGTGGAAAGAGTATATAGACGGGCTCTACAAAGGAAATGAACTTAGAGGCAATATTGTAGGAAGGGAACAGGATGTAGATGAAGATGAAATAGGAGATACTATACTGAGAGATGAATTTGACAGAGCACTGAAAGACCTAAGTCGAAACAAGGCCCCTGGAGTAGATGATATTCCCTCAGAGCTACTGAAGTCTCTGGGAGAACTTGCCATGACAAACCTGTTTCACCTGGTGTGTAAAATGTATGAGACAGGCGAAGTACCCTCAGATTTTAAGAAAAATGTTATAATCCCCATTCCAAAGAAAGCAGGTGCAGACAGGTGTGAAAACTACAGAACCATCAGTTTAATAAGTCATGGTTGCAAAATATTAACACGAATTATATACAGAAGGATGGAAAAGCTGGTAGAAGCCGACCCCGGTGAAGATCAGTTTGGGTTCAGGAGAAATGTAGGAACACGGAAGGCAATACTCACTTTACGTCTTATCCTAGAAGATAGATTAAGAAAAGGCAAACCTACATTTCTAGCTTTTGTAGATTTGGAGAAGGCTTTTGACAATGTTGATTGGAATAAACTCTTTCAAGTTCTGAAGCAAGCAGGAGTAAAATATAGGGAGCGTAAGGTTATTTACAACTTATACAAAAACCAGACAGCGGTTGTCAGAATTGAAGGGCATGAAAGGGATGCAGTGGTTGGAAAGGGAGTAAGACAGGGTTGTAGTCTTTCTCCATTGTTATTCAATTTGTACATTGAGCAAGCTATAAAGGAAAGCAAGGAGAAATTTGGAGAAGGAATTAAAGTTCAGGGCGAAGAATTAAAAACATTGTGTTTTGCCGACGACATAGTAATTCTGTCAGATACAGCAAAGGACCTGGAAGAGCAATTGAACGGAATGGACAGTGTGCTGAAAGGTGCATATAAGATGAACATTAACAAGAGCAAAACTAGGGTAATGGAGTGCAGTGTAAGAAAATCAGGTGATGCTGAAGGAATTAGATTGGGAAACGAAGCAATAAAGGAGGTACATAAGTTTTGTTACTTGGGCAGTAAAATAACAAATGATGGTCGAAGTACAGAGGATATAAAATGCAGAATGGCAATGGGTAGAAAAGCGTTATTGAAAAAGAGAAATTTGTTAACCTCGAATATTGATTTAAGCCTAAGGAAGTCCTTTCTGAAGGCTTTTGTGTGGAGTGTTGCCTTGTATGGGAGTGAGACATGGACGATAAACAGTGCGGACAGGAAGAGGATTGAGGCTTTTGAAATATGGTGCTACAGAAGAATGCTGAAGATTAGGTGGGTGGATCGCGTACTTAATGAGGAGGTACTGAACAGAATTGGGGAGAAAAGAAATTTCTGGCATACCTTGACTAAAAGAAGGGATAGATTGGTTGGACACATTCTTAGACATCAAGGAATTGTGAATTTAGCGTTGGAGGGAAGTGTGTAGGGAAAAAATCGCAGAGGAATACCAAGAGATGGATACAGTAAGCAGATTCAGACAGATGTAGGTTGCCGTTCTTATGTGGAGATGAAGAGACTTGCTCAGGATAGGGTATTGTGGAGAGCTGCATCAAACCAGTCTCCGGACTGAAGACCACAACAACAACAACAACAACATTGCTTCCATGAGGTTACAGTTGACGTAGGAGTAAGAACTGCTTACGGCATATAGTTCAGGAGTTCTTCACCATCGCGCTTCAAGTATACTGCAGTATTCACAGAATATATGACATCAACTGCGATTGGGCAAAGCTGAAAATGTGTACCCAGCTGGGATTCGCACCCGGGTCTCCTGCTTTCTAGGCAGTTGCGCCGACCCCTACACCACTGGGGACACAGTGATCACCGCACCTGCAAGGACTACCTAAGCACGCCTCCCGTCAGATACAAATTCCCAGCTCCGCCCTGCCCACAGTACTCAAACTCATAACGAGGCGTGCTTAGGTAGTCCTTGCAGGTGCGGTGATCACTGTGTCCCCACTGGTGTAGGGGTCAGCGCAACTGCCTAGAAAGCAGGACACCCGGGTTCGAATCCCGGCTGGGTACACATTTTCAGCTTTGCCCAATCGCAGTTGATGTCATATATTCTTTGAATATTAAATATCACTGCACACTGACAACGTTCCATCACCTCAGATCTGTTATGGAGTCTACTTCCTTTTACAGGGTGTTTGTTCCGATATATTTTTAAATATGTAACAGCCCTAAAGGCCTTTTCACACCGCGGTCACACTATGTCACGTGACAGACGAGCAATTCACACCGCCACCGACGTCTGTCAGCTATTAGGACATCGTTCCTGCTCTAAACAGTTCAGTTGAAACAGGTTAACATGGCAGCTGGTTCGTGGTGCGACAGCGCGTTTACTGAAAGTGTGCCTTGGTTGGGTGATGGCGAAAGTAGTTCGAGTAGTGATGAGGAAGACATGCTGTTGCACCATCCTACATAATTATCTTGGCTCAAAGGGATCATTTTCTCCAGTATGGACGCCTGAGGAAATCGTAGAAGCTTATAACCAAGCTTGGAACCTATTCCTCGTTATGGTGCTTAAGCATCTAAAGAATCTACTGAGAAAAAAAAAAAGTTCAAATGTTTGTATAGCTTATGCGACTTAACTACGGGGTCATCAGTCCCTAAACTTACAAACTACTTACGAACTAGCTAACACTAAGGACTGCACAAATATCCATGCCCGAGGGGGGATTCGAACCCCGACCGTAGTGGCCGTGCAGACCTTGACTAGAGCGCCTCAGTCCCCTCGGCCACCACGGCCGGCTACTGAGATAAGAAATCACTTTGTTAAATACTTAATGTTCGAAGAAGGAAGTGTGCAGTGGTAGTGGAATCGCGTTTAATGATAACAAAAACAACATTTGTTCCAACGATTTGTGAATATTCTACTGTTGTATATCATTAATGTTTAAATAACCTTTAATGATGTTAACAGTTTGTGACGTAAGAATTTTTATTCTACTGTCTGTATAATGACTTTTTATACGAACATTACTCGACATGTAGTTTTGTGTTGAGTCACCTTTGCATAATAATAATGCCAATTTGCATTCAACATGCCTCTTTTTTTTTTTTTTTTTTTAAGTCATGGTTTTCTTTTCCTTTGAGAGATTTGGTATTAAGCAGAATTTTAATTTTACATTAAAGAGTAGAAATAATACGAATTTATGTTGATATTAAAGTAAGCCTAATAAATATTAACACCATACATTTATGGTGTAAGTATTATCATTAATTTATACGATACTGTGAAGGGTTATTACGAAAGTTTAGCTTAAACTAGTACTATGAAGAACTACTTACTATTTTGTCCCAGTTTTTCTGCTACTTCGCCCCATGCTATGTCCTTTAAATTACTGTCTCTGTACTCTTTCAAACTCGTATCCCACAGCAGTGGACGGGTTCTGACCGCTTCAATGAACTCCTCCATAACAACAAAACAGCTTCTTGTTGTAACGAGTTAAAACACAAAACTGAGCTACAGTGTGTGTCGTGTTCATGCGCGCGGCAGTGTAGTGGGCCACTGCGCATGCGCCAGGCAGTGTAGTGGACCACTGCGCATGCGCGAGGCCACAGACGTCGACAGTCGATTTGAAAGGATCGCTCGCGGAGCAATCCCGCAGATTCGTCTGTCGACGTCTGTGGCCTCTGTGAGGCTCTGCGAGGTCGGTGTGAATTGCCCCATTTGAAACTATGGAAACAGATCTGTAGAAAAGTCACGTGACATAGTGTGACCGCGGTGTGAAACAACGGTATCCTATCTGCCAATGGCGGCTGGTGATAATGTGCTAATGTGCTGCATACTGTAAATATATTACTAAAATTATGCCATTTCTCTTCGAATGCAAGCGAGAACTAGCTGTAAAATTACTTCATTTCTCTTGGAATACGAGCCAGACATCACAATAAAATTATGCCAATTCCCTTCCAATGCGTATTAGAATGCTACTAATAAGGATGAAAACGCATTCTGGAGTGCTCTCGCAGCGATAGCTGGAAACCAGGTCCGTGTGCTGAAGTGGGATTCAGCCGCGCTGGTACGTGCGCAGAGGGTCGGCGCAGTCGTCTGTTCGCTAGTGCGCATGCGCAGACGTGACGTCAGGCCTGGCGGCTCACGTGTGCTGAGACCGACTGCAGCACCAGAGCAATATTTCTCTACGCGCTGCGTGTAACGGTTGCGGAAGACTAGTATATCACGAATATTGCTGCATACAGAGTCAAATAGCGCGCTGGCTCAGGCGTCTTGCACGTTGTCTCTGAAACCTACCTGTGCGAGGCTTGTATTCAAATATCCCTGAGTCTAAATTATTAATTTCTGTAAATAAAATGAATATTTTTCAAACGTTATATTTACTACCTGCAGTGAATACATGCAGTTGGCAGCGCTGTTATAGATTACCCTGAAGTCCTTACAGTCAATAAAGTATTAAATGATATTTAATTACAGGCAATCGTACAAAGGATGGATGGATGCTTAGGGTTTAACGTCCCATCGACAGCTTGGCCATTAGAGACGGAGCTAACGCTCGGAGTTTTTGGGTTAGGATGAGGAAGGAAATCGGCCGTGCCCTTTGAAAGGAACCATCCCGGCATATGCCTGGAGTGATTTAGGGAAATCACAGAAAACCTAAATCTGGATGGCCGGAGGTGGATTTGAATCACCATCCTCCCGAATGCGAGTCCAGTGCGTTACCACTGCGCCACCTCGCTCGTACAAAGGTTGACTTTTTATTTTAGTGCATTTTGTTTCCTGTTTATTTTTGTAATATTGTAGCACACTGGTCAAATTTTGTACGAGCCGCCACTGCTATCTGCGCAGGGTCGGCGGCGCTGCGCGCGCAGAAGGTGTCCGAGGCGCACGGCAACTGCCGCGTGGAGGCGTTCAGCAAGGTGCGGGAGCTGCCGCGCGCGCTGCGCCACCTGGTGGCCAACCCCACCTTCTTCTTCCTGAACCTGGCCGGCGCCAGCGAGGGGCTGCTCATCGCGGGCTTCGCCGCCTTCCTGCCCAAGCTCATCGAGAACCAGTTCAGCGTCAACGCCACCTGGGCCGCCATGCTCATGGGTCAGTATCCAGCGTGCCATCTGCCGACTATAGTCTGCGTCACCACAGAGTAACATATATAGAGAAGCAGCCCCCCCTAAACCACTGTCCTACGCTCCCCTCGTAGTTCCGTAAGATGTTAGCAGGTGTCAGGCGGTTCCCTGGCTTGGTACCAGTAGACCACACTAGAGGCACTTCTGAGGGTGCCTCTCGTAAAGCTCTGTACAAGGAAAGTACGGCCATCCTTTTCCGCGCCGCTTGCCGTCGCCTGCGGCTCATGATTGGCTGAAATCGAGTCACGTGGTTCTTTCTGCCATCTTGGTCCTATATGTTGCTTGGCTGCCATGAGAAGTCTTGTGAATTTCGTATCTTTGGGTTTGAATAATGCCACAGTGTTGTACTTTTGGCTGTTCATAAGAAGTGAAGAATGGAGGTAAACATTATAGTACTTCCATTATATATCAGAAATGCAGGAAGATGAACAGTCTGACTGAAAGAAGTCGTCAGAGAAACTAGGAGCCCAGAAGCGACTTTAGATTCTTTTACAAATTCATAATATAAATTAATAGATTAAAGATTCACTGACGAATAGATCATGAAGCAGATATCTATATAATTTTAACTTCAATAAATTTGTGAAGAAAATTCCTGCAAAATGTAGTGACGTTAAATTATTCACACTCGTTGGTTTTATCTGCGGGTAGTTGCCGGAAACATGCAAATTTTGAACACGTTAGGATATGAAATTAATATATAGTTCATGAAGCAAGCTTTTCTCATTCTTTTTCATGTGTATCATTACGGCAAACGTGGAATTGAAACAAGACAAATGTTAGACATTCAAATGTAATTGGCGTTGTAAAGGCACCTTTAATTTCTCTTTTTGGTAAAAGTCATGTAGTGTGTATCCCCTTTCATTTTTCGTAGTTCATGTAAGATATAAATACATAATACGCGAGAAAATAATCATCAAAGACTTATCCATAATCTAAATAGTTTTCTTCATTTAGGCTATGCTCCGATGATGACGTGTCGCGGTCTATTCGAATATTTGGCTACGGTACAGGTCAATCTGAATTTACAGGTGAACTCTTTAGATCTGGAGCCACAAACCAAGTAGTTTTCTTAAAATCGGACGGTAAGTATTTTGTAGTTCCGCCAGGTCCGCATGGACAGAACTACGCGAAGTTGCCGCATCTGTCCGTCGGATATAACACCCTGTATCTCGAGAATGAAAAGAGTTATCGTTCTGCTCTGAACCTTAAATAAAACTTCGATATCTTACCTACATTTCGTCTATGTGCTAAAATCAACCACACGCAAAATCCACGCAATGCGATTTTTACTCTGCAAACTCTTCAAAATTTTGGGCAGTAGTTTACTTAATTTCATGTAGCACGGAAACTGTACGTAATAATCAATAGAAAATCAGCTAATAATCGAGCTAATATATCACACTATAACACGTAAAAATGTTAAATTTTTTCATTGAATAGTTTTCTCAAAATCGGTTGATAAGTATTGCTAAGCGCTGGGAACTTTGTAGCGGTCGGTGCGTAAGTAGGAGCGGAATAGGCCCAGCATGGCTGCCGCTGGCAGGCTGGCCATACTTTCCCTATACAGAGCTTTAGCCTCTCGCACGTCAGAGGGCAGCGTGGAGGGGAGGCTGAGGGGAGAGCTCGTGCCACCTGCCACGAGGCCACGGCTGTGTCCGGCTTGCTGGCGTTTGAGGGGAGGTGGTGGTGGGGACAGCCGCTAACTGCCGCCTGCTCTGGCCAGTTTAAAGTGCTGCTTCTGACCGCAGCGCCATCATGGGACATCTTACGGAACTGCTTCAGCACCCCCCGTCCTGCACCCCTGAGCGTGGGACCGGGCCCTTACGGAGGTTTCCCGTCTGTATATATTTGTCTGTGGCGTCACGTAGGAAGGTGGCCTAATTTTCAGCCGTTCTGCACATTCCTCTCCAGTACCGCACTGGTAGCCAATAATATTCACTCTCTTCGCGTGTTGCCCTTAGGTTAGTTTACCGTAGTTTAAGTAGTTTGTAGGCTACGGACTGGTGACCATGCAGTTTGGTCCGATAGATTTACATTTGATTTGACATCTTCGCGTGTGGCTGGCCGCGAGTTAAGCAATGTTGCTCCTGCAGGCTCCACTCGGCTGTAGCTCCTCCCCATCCATGCTTCCCCTATCACTCCGCCTCTATATGCGGAAACGCTTGCCTACATGACGCCAACTATGGTTCTTGCATTGGATGAAGGCAAGTCAGCTGAAAACTACAATGACACTCACATACGTCATATGTGGAAACACCCTACTGCTACAGCGAGTTGCCAACTTACACGTTCCACCACGCCGTGATTTCCGCACCTCCCACCTACTACAAATCCCTTCAGATTCTCGACGCCAAGTCTTCCGCTTCGCTTGCCGCATCCGCTTCCCCTCCTCCACGCGGATGCTTTACGACTTAATCACATTCCCTCACCTCGTGCTATTCCTAGAACATATCCTTATCCTCTAAGCCTCCCGTAAAATAGTCTGGTTTATTCCCATCCTTACCAATCCTATGCCTCTGCCACGCCTGCACTACTGTATCCCGCCCCCTCCCTACACCTTCACACGCCCCACAGGATAACTTTCGCCACCTCCCCCTCCCGGATGACGCCCTTCGTCCCGATATCTACCCATCCTATCATCCCTAATCTTTCCCCCTCCCTTCCTCATACACAACGTCCTTTCCCCCCCTCCCCGCTTGGCTTTCCCCTTCCCGTCCCTCTCTCTTTCCCATCCCTCTGCGATCACCCCCCCCATCCTATCCTTCCCCAGCAGGCCCACAGTGCCATTCAACTGGGGGTGTATCAATCGTCCAGTGTTGTGTAGTGCCTGAATCAAGTGGTTTTAACGAGTTGCGACCACCTCACGCTGAACCACTGTCGCCTGTGTTTTTCATCTAGTGTCTGCGTTCTTCGTCTTAACCAGTGTTCTTGCATTCGTAGTGTGTTTTTTAAGCCACCGTGGTATCAGTTTTATTTCAACGTCTGTGACTCTGTACTCTTCAATTTCACCATACAAATGTTTTTAAAATTCACTTGTTTTAACTCCAATTCAGTGTCTTAAGCAGTGGGGGACTAAGGGTGGGAGGCGGAGGGGACGGACCACCCCGGGCCTCCGGTCTTGGGGGCCTCCAAATACCTCGAAAGGAATTTAATTAATTAATTAATTTTTTTGAGCGCGCTTGGCATCTCGTTCTGCTGGGGCGTCCAAATCTCGAAAGCTATTTCCTTCGACTGTCCTGTGCCTCTCGTCCTGCGGGGCCTCCAATTCTTTTTTATAGTAACACGTGTATTTCCAAGTGGACGGGGGGGGGGGGGGGGCTCATTTTGTTTCGCCGCCGCCCCGGGCCTCCAACAGCCTTTTAGTCCGCCACTGCATTTAAGTCTCGTGTACCATTGATTAAACCTTGCTGATGAAGAGCAGCATATCATGCTGCTGCTAGCCTGTTTGTACAGGGCATAAAAATTACAATTAAAAAAACTTACGCGTAACGTTAATTTGAAAAGCGTTTGGCTTTTACGGGCACATGACCCAAGGTCGTACGGTCAGAAAAACAGGACTCCAGGCCCACGGACCCTTAAGCCCGTTTCACACGATCGACTTCATGGAAAAAATTGATTACTCAATGTACTTGCGCCTTTCATGCCTGCGTACGTCACACATCGCGAGTGCGTCTATGAAGTCAATGACCTACAGATGGTGCAGAGTGTGGAGTTCTAAACTTCCGAGCGTGCTGCAGAATGCACATGCGCAGAAGCAAAAAAACTGTAATGTATCTGCTACCATTATTCCATTCTTATCGAGTTCATTCATATTACAGTAACGCTTTCACTGATCTTAAAACTTTATTCTGTTGTTTACTTTGTGTTGTCATTGATCCTTAACTACCCTGGCGGGGTCATATTTGAGTTTTCATTTTAATATTTCTCCGCTTGGTGACATGGTTAATGTAATTTTAGTTCCCGTTAGTGTACGGTTCGGCTGCCCATATCCGTGGGTCGTTCACTGTCCATTGGACCTTGGGGTCTCATTTGACTCTGCCAGAGTAAGAGTGTAGCCCTTTAACTGTATAGCAGTAGATTTTGAGTGATATCTGTTCTTTATGACACTTATTTTACAAGATAATCGCACACATGTTCTATATAACGATGTAACATGGCTGGAAGAACATATGGTTTATCGCCTGAAGAAATAGCAAATAATATGACTTAAAGTTTTCACGATAATGAGGACTATTCTGATGATCATGATGGTTTGGAAGAAACAGACCATGCTAGTGGGTCAGAAATGTTTGGCGACAGTTCCGATGACGATACTGATTTTGTCCCAAACGAACAAGAATAAGAACCTGATGCACATTGTAGTTCATGCACATTCGAATAAGGGAGATGATAACCAACTTGAAGACGATGTAGATTAGATAGTCCTGTGGTTACGTAGCTGAAAGATGTGTATTAGGTCTTGGGAATAAATGTATGATTACAATAAAAAAAAAAAAAAAAAAAAAAAAAAAACCTCTGCCTCTACCACCAACTAATACGGGACATGCCCAACCGAAGAAGGTATTGCTTGTGTCCTAGAAGTCGTGACCAAAAACGCTCGATTCATGCTGAAAGTGCTACAATGGAGTTAGCAAAGTCCACAACAAGCAAGAAGTCGTTTGAGAAATCTGCCAACTCTAAAAACTCAACCAAATATATATATGTTCAAACAACTTACGGGTATGCTGTCGGGTGACGTCGTCGACAACCGCCGATATTTCGGCAGGAGGACACCCTGCCATTCTCAATGCACAATTGCACTTAAGGAAGCAATGTGCAAGTGTATTTAATACCTCAGTTTGCAAAGGGTAAACGAGGAAGATAACACACACATCACAAGTCACAGCAGAGTCAACACAACCAAAGATGACCAAACATCAAAAATATCGATAGTGACGTAATCAACAGGTGAGGCAGCATTAATTTTGTCCCTCTGTTTTCTGACGAGAGACATTGCCGGATTCCAAGCAGAATTTAAACAAAAACCAGAATCTCTGTTTATCTAGTTAAGTTAAACTAGCAAGCGACCTTATAAACAGAGGTGTTGTTTTTTGTTTAAATTCTGCTTGGAATCCGGCACTGCCTGTCGTCAGAAAACAGAGGGACAAAATTAGTGCTGCCTCACCTGTTGATGCGCCAGTGTATTGTCGGTCGGTGCGGCTGGGAAATAATGTACCATCCATCACACTCCCCTGACCTAAGTCCTTGTGACTTTGATTTGATTCCAAAGATGAAGGAACCACTCCTTGGCATTCGCTTCGGAACTGTTCCACAGATTCTACATCTACATCTACATCTACATGGGGTACTCTGCAAATCACATTTAAGTGCCTGGCAGAGGGTTCATCGAACCACAATTATACTATTTATCTCCCATTCCATTCTCGAATAGCGCGCGGGAAGAAAGAACACCTTAATCTCTCTGTTCGAGCTCTGATTTCTCTTATTTTATTCTGATGATCATTTCTACCTATGTAAGTGAGAGTCAACAATATATTTTCGCATTCGGAGGAGAATGTTGGCGATTGGAGTTTCGCAAGTATCCCACGCCTCAGCGATAAGCGCCGTTGTTGTAATGATTCCCATCCCAGATCCTGTATCATTTCCGTAACGCTGTCTCCCTGTATCGTGACAATACGAAACGAGCTGCCCTTCTTTGGACTCTTTCGATGTCCTCCGTCAAACCCACCTGATAAGGATCCCACACTGGGCTGCAATACTCCAAAAATGGACGGACAAGCGCAGTGTATGCAGTTTCTTTAGTAGTTCTGTTGCATCTTTTAAGGATTCTGCCAATAAAACGCAGTCTCTGGTTCGCCTTTCCCACGATATTATCTACGTGTTCTTTCCAGTTTAAGTCTGAAGTAATAGTGATTCCTAGGTATTTTGTGGAGTTTACGGTGTTCACATTTGATTGATTTATGTTGTAAACAAAGTTTAACGGATTTCTTTTCGTACTCATGTGGACGACTTCACACTTCTCATTATTTAGAGTCAATTGCCAATTTTTACACCATACTGATATGTTATTCAGATCGTTCTGCAGTTGGTTTTGATCTTCAGATGATTTTACTAGACGGTAAATGACGGCGTCATCTGCAAACAACCTAAGAGAGCTACTTAGATTTTCCCCTAAATCGTTTATGTAAATAAGGAATAGCAGAGGACCAATAACACTACCTTGTGGAACGCCCGATATCACCTCTGTTTTAGTCGATGCCTTACCATCGATTACTACGAACTGTGTCCTCTCTGACAAGAAATCCCCTATCCAATTGCAAATTTGGGGCGATATACCATAACCACGCAATTTGATTAAAAGCCGTTTGTGAGGTACGGTGTCAAAAGCTTTCTGAAAATCAAGAAATACGGAATCGATTTGCGAACCTTTGTCGATAGCACCCATCACTTCGTGTGAATATAGAGCTAGTTGTGTTTCGCATGAACGATATTTTCTAAATCCGTGTTGACCTTGGGTCAATAGATCGTTCTGTTCGAGATAATTCATAATATTTGAATACAGGATATGTTCCAAAACCCTGCTGCAAATTGACGTCAATGAAATAGGCCTGTAGTTTAGTGGGTTACTCCTACTGCCTTTCTTGAATATAGGTGTGACCTGTGCAACTTTCCAATCTTTTGGTACAGATCCTTCTATGAGAGAGCGGTTGTATATGACTGTTAAGTAAGGAGCTATCGCTTCAGCATAATCAGATAGAAATATAATGGGTATACAATCCGGACCAGAAGACTTGTTCTTATTAAGTGATTTTAGTTGCTGCACTACTCCGATGATATCTACTTCTATGTTACTCATTACGGCATCTGTTCGTAATTCGAAATCTGGAATATTGGTTTCGTCTTCTTTAGTGAATGAGTTTCTAAAAGCTAAGTTTAGTAACTCTGCTTTAGTAGCGCTGTCATCGGCAGGATCGCCATTACTATCACGTAGTGAAGGTATTGTTTGTGACTTTCCCCGAGTATATTTAACATATGACCAAAATCTCTTTGGGTTTTCAGTCAAATTACGAGAAAGAGTTTAGTTGTGATAAATGTTGTAGGCATCCCGCATTGAAATCCTCGCTAAATTTCGAGCTTCTGAGTACAATCGCAAATCCTGGGGATTTCGTGTTCGTTTAAATTTAGTATGCCTTTTCCTTTGCTTTTGCAACAGTGTCCTAACCTGTTTTGTGTACCAAGGGGGATCGCCTCCTTCTTTTATTAATTTATTAGGTATAAAACTTTCAATTGCTGTCGATACCACTTCTTTGAATTTGAGCCACATCTGGTCTACACCTACGTTTAGTGTTAGAAACGAGTGGAAGCTGTCTTTCAAGAAGCAATGTATTTTGTTTCTATCTGCTTTCCTGAACAAATATACTTTGCGTTTATTTTTGGTAACTTTGGGACTTTCGATATTCAATTTCGCTACTACAGCTCTGTGTTCACTAATACCTGTATCCGTTTTGATGCTCATTATGAGCTCAGGATTATTTGTTGCTAAGAGATCAAGTGTGTTTTCACATCCATTTACAATTCTAGTTGGCTCATGAACTAATTGTTCGAAGTAATTCTCAGAGAATGCGTTGAGTAGAATTTCGGACGATGTTTTATGCCGACCTCCTGATTTGAAAATATAATTTCGCCAACAGATCGAGGGTAAATTAAAATCACCACCTACTATTATCGTGTGAGTCGAGTACGTTTTTGTAATTAGACTCAGGTTTTCTTTGAACCTTTCTGCTATTGTATCGTCAGAGTCGGGAGGCCGGTAAAAGGAACCGATTATTAATTTCTTACGATTTTCGGGTACAACCTCTACCCATAATAGCTCGCACGAACTATCAACTTCAACTTCGCTACATGAAATACTACTTTTGACGGCGACAAACACGCCCCCACCTATTTTGTTTAATCTATCCTTTCTGAATACCGATAGATCTTTTGAAAATACTTCTTCTGAACTTATTTCCGGCTTGAGCCAACTTTCGCTGCCTATAATGATGTGTGTTTCGGTGCTTTCTATTAACGCTTGCAGTTCTGGAACTTTCCCGACACAGCTACGACAATTTACAACTGTTATACCGATAGTTTCCGGATCTACATTTCTCCTGTGATTCACCTGAACCCTTTGAGATTGCCCATTTTCTATTTCCCCGAAGCTCTTTATCCTAAAAAACCGCCCAGTCCACGCCACACAGCCCCCGCTACCCGTGTAGCCGCTTCCTGCGTGTAGTGGACTCCTGACCTATTCAGCGGAACCCGGAAACCCACCACCCGATGGCGCAAGTCAAGGAATCTGCAGTCTCCACCGTCGCAGAACCGTCTGAGCCTCTGATTCAGACCCTCCACTCGGCTCTGTATCAGAGGTCCACAGTCGGTCCTGTCAACTATGCTGCAGATGGTGAGCTCTGCTTTCATCTTGCAAGCAAGACTGACAGTCTTTACCACTTCAGTTAGCCGCTCGAAACCTGAGAGTATCTCTTCAGATCCGAAACGACACACATCATTGGTACCGACGTGAGCCACCACCTGCAGTTGGCTGCACCCCGTACCCTTCATGGCATCCGGGAGGACCCGTTCCACATCTGGAATGACTCCACCTGGTATGCACACGGAGTGCACGTTGGCCTTCTTCCCCTCCTTGGCAGCCATCTCTCTAAGGGGCTCCATCACCCGCCTAACGTTGGAGCTCCCAACTACAAGTAAACCCACCCTCTGTGAAAGCCCGGATCTAGCAGGCTGGGTGGTGACAGGGTGAGAGACACCATCCGACTCAGGAACGTCGTCCTGAGCAGACAGAGCCTCAAACCTATTCGCAAGACGAACCGGGGAGGCCTCACGATCGGTCCCCCGGAATGTCTTGCGCCTCCTGCCACGCACTGGAGCAACCTCCCACGCAACCACGGGTGGGATGTCTGCCTCACTGCTAGCAGTTTCAGGGCATGTCGCTGCCGCAGGCCGATCGGTGGAGACGACGGGAGTCCGTTCGGTCCCCACCGCCGGCCAACAACAACGACGCCCATCGATCGCAGCTTCCATCTGTGCAACCGAGGTTAACACAGCTTGAAGCTGGGAGCGAAGTGTCACCAGCTCAGACTGCATCCGCACACAGCAGTCACAGTCCCTATTCATGATTACAGTGCCAACAAAAACAAAAACTACAGTCGCGATGCGTTCAAAGGAAAACTAAACTGTTCGTTAGAACGCGGATGTGAATCCAATACGTACGACAGCTCAGTATAACTTTACAAATTGAGACGAGAAAGTGTAGACGAAAATCAAAATACTATATGTCGCTTCTAATCAGAAAACAAAGACAGACGACTGTCGCGACGCGATTCACACGGCGGAATAATACACTAACCAGATATTTAACGCGAATACGAATCAAACGAAAACGCGAGCACACAATAAATTTAATGCACTCAAGGGAAAACGCACTGAAAAGTAAAAATATGTAGCTTCGAGAGAGAAGCCGGTTACACTTACAACTGATAAATTACTGCTACGCTACTGGAGAGGTGTGCTCTGGACGACGTCCGCTGGGCGACAGGCAGTAGACCGCTCCAATCGCACCGTCAACAGAACAGGCTCTGCTGACGGTATACTACGCCTTCCACATCACTTGCAACGGGTTCTACACAAAGCTGGTGACTACTTTGAAGGACACCAAACGGTGCAAACATGTATCGATTTTGAAGAAATAATCGTAGAATGTAGGCTTTCACGGCCGGCGTCTTCATTAATTAAGACATCGGGCTAAGTTGCCGTGGTCCACCCATAAAACTTCTAACTCCCGACGTTTCGTTGCCTACTGCGGGCAACATCTTCAAGGGTGAGTCGACGACTGCTTACTAGGCGCTGGAGGTCCTGCTTATATAGATGGCGCCACCACTTGTCACGTGCTGCCGACGTCATGTCTCTCGATTATAGGTAATCGACTGTCATATCTTTGGTTCAAAGTTGACCGCCAAATCTTATCTAATTTCAAACCTTCTTCTTTCCTGTTAAAATTATTGTGGTGTTTTTGTATTTCTATGGCTTCTCTATACATCCGTGTGTAATAATGCGACGTCCTGGCTAGCACGCTCGTTTCACTAAATTTGATTTCATGGTCACCACGTGTAAAAACATGCTCTGCCGCAACTGACTTATCTGTGTGACCCAGACGACAATTCCTTTTGTGTTCCAATATGCGAGTATTAACACTCCTTTTTGTTGTTCCTATATACACCATGCCACAGCTGCAGGGAATTTTATACACTCCAGGCGTTGCTAAGGGATGTCGTTCGTCTTTCACCGATCGTAAGCATTCGCTAATTTTCTTTGTAGGTCTAAAGACTGTCTGAACTTGAAACCTGGCCAAAACTTTCCCAATACGGTCCGTAATTTTGTGGATGAAAGGAAGAAAAACTTTTCCGGCCGACAGTTGTTGTTGTGGCTTGTTTTCGGGCCCTTTTCTTCTTGGATGGAGAGCTCGAGCTATCTCTTTATCGGTGTATCCATTTTTCTTAAACGCTGTTCACAAATGGTTTAATTCATCTCTCACATAAATAGGCTCACAGATATTATTAGCTCGATCCACCAATGTTTTAATGATACTTCTCTTCTGCCTAGGATGATGGTTCGAATCCTTATGAAGATAACGATCGGCATGGGTGTCTTTTCTGTATACCTTATACCCCAAGGTCCCATCTGCCCGTTTGATTACCGATACATCCAAAAAGTTCAACTGTCCGTTTTCCTCTTTCTCCATAGTAAATTGTATCCGTGGATTAATACTATTTTTTGTGTCCCAGCCTCGTCACCGCTTTTGTGTCTCGTTTCCGTCGTAGGTGTCGGTGGCCGAGTAGAAAAGTACCGACACAGGAATAAAGGAAGCACGCTTGTGCAGGTACGGAGGTGAGCAGCCAGTGGGACAGCAGAAACTAGAAACACTAGAGTAAATTAGAACGAGATATATATTGCACAGAATTTATACAATACTTAACTTTTACATAATTCAGTACTGCAGAATGCTGATACATAGTTGAGCTAGAGGCCTGCCTAGTGCCTGTCCGATAGCCAAGTCTTCACTGGTGCCTATCTGATTCCGAAGTGTTAACTGGTTCCTATCTCAGTCCCAAGTGAACGATGTCGTTCAGTGGTGGCCACGAGCGGAGTTGTAGCAGAGGGCGCTCGTGGCTGACGTCGTAAGAACGCCGCGCCGTGCGTGCATGGCGGCGCGCGGCGAAAGTAGGTGGCGCGTACTTTGGACTTGTGCGACACCACACTATTCAGGTGCCTCCACCCCCCCCCCCCCCCAAAAAAAAAAAAAAAAAAAAAAAAAACAGGAAAGAAGAAGGTTTGAAATTAGATAAGATTTGGCGGTCAACTTTGAACCAAAGATATGACAATCGATTACCTATAATCGAGAGACATGACGTCGGCAGCACGTGACAAGTGGCGGCGCCATCTATATAAGCAGGACCTCCAGCGCCTAGTAAGCAGATGAAGATGTTGCCCGCAGTAGGCAACGAAACGTCGGGAGTTAGAAGTTTTATGGATGGACCACGGCAATTTAGCCCGGAAGTTTTAATTAATGGTTTGAAGAAATAGTTGCTACTTTTTGAGTTCCACCTCTCGTATAAATTGGGAAAATAGGAAAGGGAAAGTGAATGTGTGTGTGTGAGAGAGAGAGAAAAAGAGAGAGAGAGAGAGACAGGGAGAGGTGACTATTTGGAGTGTCAGCGCGGCATAAACCGGCTGCTATCGGTGGTTCAGTCCAGTAGCTGGTGCGATGTGCCGAGCAGACGGAATTCCCGGCCATAAAGACAAATTTCTGCGCCTGGGCCCGCCATCTGCTCGAGCTTCGCCCTGGTGACGTACGGCGTCCGGCGGCAGCAACTGTCGCCTCCTGAGTTATATGGGGCCGAGACGCTCGCAATCTCCGGCCAGCGCCAGCGCCACATATGTAGGCGACACACGCTTTTCATCTTGCCTCTCGCCTCGCCTCTACGGCTCCCCTCTGTGTTTTTTTTGCGCTCACTGCCCGCGAGGCATAACCCCAGACGTGAATCAAAAAATTCGAGTCTCTGCGAGTAGGACTCGTACAGCGAGCGTTACGTAAGAAGTTACGTGCACCATGTGATTTATTTATTTTGCTGTCTTTTACAATGACCTGTTATCTAGATGTTAAAACAGGTCGTATTTTGTACAGGTAATTAATTTTTGCACTGAATAATTTCTTCTTATAACTAGTTAATTTCAACAATATACAGCTTAACTAACTTACGAAATAAAGCTATAAATAATAATTAGAAAATTTAATTAAATAATACATATCCATTTAAGAAGAAGAAGTAAAGACTAGAGCAAGTACAGACGTTTATGTTGAAAAACACACTGAAAGAATAACATGAATTTATTTAATAGAAGAAGATGATAGGAGAGAGAACGGTGGATTAGATGGGAGTCGTATACTTCGTGATGCTTGAGGAACGAAGACTTGCCATTCCCATCAAGTCGTCAACCCTCAACCATCGACAGTATTATCTGCAATAATTTAACAGGTTTATAGTGCTGTTTTGCCAGCGACAATTTCATATTTGTCCTTACTACTATAGTTACAATAATTATTGTCTGTTAAATGATAATCATTGTCCGCGTCCGTATTGTTGTCCCTGTCGTGTTCTCGATTTCGGTTGTTGTTGTTTGTTTGTATAGCTTATGGGACTTAACTACGGGATCATCAGTCCCTAAACTTACAAACTACTTATCAACTAGCTAATACTAAGGACGGCACAACTATCCATGCCCGAGGGGGGATTCGAACCCCCGACCGTAGTGGCCGTGCAGACCGTGACGAGCGCCTCAGTCCCCTCGGCCACCGCGGCCGGCCTCGATTTCGCTTCCTTTGCTGGTACACTCTATGCACTGTGTTTGCTCGCTGTATATGTTGTTGCCTTCTACATGGTCTATTTCGTTCGTATTCGTCAAATGTCGCGTGCGAGATTTTATCTGTTAGTATATTGAGTGTTGTCCATTGGTCCTATTGTCTTATGGCCTCGTATATTTGTTGTTTTATGTGAGCATGTAGTGCTGGTGATGTGTCTCTGAGGTGATTGTAGGTCCCGTATAATAAGACAGCGTGTTCAGGAGATCCCCTCTCCCCACATGTGTATTATGGTATTTCTGTAAGACTGACGCGGTGTAAGTGCGTAGGATTAGGGCCGTGTCCTGTCAAGAAGTGAACTATGCCGCGGCTGGGATCGACATGTTTCATTCTTAGTCTCTCCGCTATATCGGGGAAAAATGAATGGACCCTCCGACCATTACCACTTGCCTCCCATTCTTGCTGCCAGGAGTCAATTCTCCAGTGTCTCAGCTGTTTTTTTTATTTTTATTTTTATTTTTTTTTTTATTTTTTATTTTCCAGAGCCGAACCAGTTACTAAATTTATCAGGTCTAGTCTGCCCTTCTTTAACCAGTAAATCACAGCCCGATCTTTGATAGTTATATCGATCGGGAAGATTCCCAGCACCACACATAGTGCCTACCCTGAGGTGGTCCGGAAAGCTCCCAATAGTTTAACTAGTGCGCTCCTCTGTCCGCGCCTTACCGCCGTAACGTTGGTGGCTGGCATCAGACGGTGCGCCCAGCTATCACACTATGTGATCAAAAGTATCCGTACACTTGGCTGAAAACGATTTACAAGGTCTTGGCGTCCCCATTGGTTATTCTAGAATTGGCCCACCACTAACTTGCCTTGATGACAGCTTCCACTCTCTGGTCCTGAAAGGTTTCTTGGGGAACGGTAGCCCATTCTTCACGGTGTGCTGCACTGAGGAGAGGTATCGATGATGTAGGTACCCTAAAATAGTAGTTTAGAAAGATGTACAAGATAGAGTATTTAAATATTTCGAGGTGATGGAACGTTGTCAGTGTGCAGTGATATTTAATATTCAAAGAATATATGACATCAACTGCGATTGGGCAAAGCTGAAAATGTGTACCCAGCCGGGATTCGAACCCGGGTCTCCTGCTTTCTAGGCAGTTGCGCTGACCCCTACACCACTGGGGACACAGCGATCACCGCACCTGCAAGGACTACCTAAGCACGCCTCGTTATGAGTTTGAGTACTGTCGGCAGGGCGAAGCTGGGAATTTGTATCTGACGGGAGGCGTGCTTAGGTAGTCCTTGCAGGTGCGGTGATCACTGTGTCCCCACTGGTGTAGGGGTCAGCGCAACTGCCTAGAAAGCAGGACCCGGGTTCGAATCCCGGCTGGGTACACATTTTCAGCTTTGCCCAATCGCAGTTGATGTCATATATTCTATGAATATTAAATAATAACAACTGCAGGATCAGAAGTGACGTCTGTTCTTTCGGAACAGACGCCACATGTATATATGCAGTGATATTCTTGGAGACAGTGGGCTGTAGCTTGATGAGGGTGGGGAGACGGATGAGGTTGTGGTTGTGTTGCAGGGCTGATCACGGTGCCCGCTGGCGGCGGCGGCACGTTCCTGGGCGGCTACCTGGTGAAGAGGCTTAGCCTGCACTGCGCGGGCATCATCAAGCTGTGCGTCGCCGCCACGCTCGTCGCCGCAGGCTTCACCGCCTGCTTCTTCCTCACCTGCCCCAACCTGCGCTACGCCGGCATCACCGCGCCCTACGTCGCAGACAGGTCAGCGCACTGCACTTCTCCTTCACTTGCCTCAAGCTGTTGTACACAAACCATCAAAAATGTTCAAATGTTTGTAGAACTTATGGGACTTAACTACGGGGTCATCAGTCCCTAAGCTTACAAACTACTTATGAACTAGCTAAGCCCGGATCCACACATTGGACCCAACGTTGGCGCCAACAGTGTTGGTCCAATGTGTGGATCGGTGAAACAGCGTTGGAACCAACGTTGGCGCCAACGTTGGTACGGCTCCGTTGCTTGTCGGTATTTCGACCAAACATCAAAGGACGTTGGGCCAATATGGGTACGTCGTACACACATTGGCGCCAACGTTTCATTCTGTCTTTGTCGTCTGCTCATCTCGAAACTGTTTCTTTCTTCGTTCGTTCTTCGTCGCCGGTTTAAAGTTTCTCTTTGTAAATAATAGAACTGTATCAGAAAGTGATTCATTTGTAAAGGAAACCTAAAAAAACGAAATACCATATCAAAACTTAGGCGCGAACTGTGAAATTAAAAACTTTTTAGACTTTCGACACACTCCATTACTGAATTTAATTTTTAAAATTGACAGTGCATTACTTAATATTTCTTGTCAAGTTTTAAATATTCTTTTGCAAACTTCAAGCACTACCACTGATATCAATTACATGATTATTTTAAAAGGGAAGTGTAGGCTTCTAAAACTGTCTCCTTTAGCAAGAAATCGAATCGTAATACCAAAAGAATAGCATCCCTCCAAAACATCTTTCTTTTTTATTTCAAGCATTTAAAGTAGCAGGTCTAGGATTTAATAATGTGTATCTTTTAATTGTAGCATATTTTAAAAATCAATGATTTCGTACCGTAATTAATGTTCGGTAGGAAGTGTTAGAACACCCCATCATCTTTTACGTATGTTTCCCATTTTGGTTGACAATGGCAAAATGTAATTATTCACACTCAAAAGCGTTAACGAATTGGCCGCGATTTGTACGTCAGATATGTTTACGTTGGCTCTCGATGGATTCAACTGAATGTTGGCTCCAATGTGTGGGTGCAGTCTCAAAAATATTGGCCAATGTTGGTGCCAACGTTGGTACCAATGTGTGGACGCGGGGTAATACTAAGGACGGCACAAATATCCATGCCCGAGGGGGGATTCGAACCCCCGAGCGTAGTGGCCGTGCAGACCGTGACTGAAGCGCCTCAGTCCCCTCGGCCACCGCGGCCGGCCACAAACCATCACTGTGTCATATACCACAGACAGCCTGCCAACTTATGGGGGAAGAAACTGACGTGAATATTTGTTGTTGAATCTTCCGGGTTGTATGGACAGTGGCCCTTCAGAGTAGTTAGTTACGCTTTTATCCTTGAGCATCGACTATCGATTGTTATGGTTTTATCTTTGACAAAGCTTATCTCTGCTGAGCAAGTGAACACTTGACCACGCCCAAAGAGGTATATAAACATCATAGAGAGGCTACAGGCAAGCTACAGCGCTCTGGGTGGCAGCACTAAGCAACACTGGGAGCCATATTTGAGAACGTCACTTTGAAGCAACACCGTGAGCAGACGTTTCTGTTTGTAATCCAAACTAACGTGTAAGCGCTGTTATTAGTGGTAAATCATGCCCAGTGTATGTTCGGCGTACGATTGCAGCAACCGCAGTGATAAAACTGTTGGAATATCAAACGTAAAGAAAGATATATGTAATTATATAGGTCGTTGTGTATCAACATGTATTTGCCTGTAAACATTCATTATACTTGACTTTCGCATTTACCAAGTTTCAAAATTATGTTTACTTCACGACCATCAAAAAGCTACGCAGAGGAGGGAAGTATTTGGGGTGTTTTAATGTTATGACACTTGTTTATATAGTGTACAAAAGCGTATTAACCATAGGGTAAGCAGCCTAGGTATATGGCCTGTAATTAAACTATTCTTTATACAGATTTCCTTTAAAAAAACAAGGAGTTGCTAACCTAATGGGTAATCAGTATGAGGCGTGATAAGTGGCAACCTACAAAGTATAGTTACATATGCTCTTGTCATTTTGAAGAAAAGTTATGGATGCTACCACCGATCGAAAGCGGCAACTTGCAAATGCCATTCCAACACTATTTTCGTTTCCTGAGCCCCTACAGAAACCAAAAGCTGTAAGGAGAGTACCAAGGAAACGTCAAATTGTGGAGAGCTTGATGAATACGTAATGTACTTCAAAGCATGAAACATCATTTGAAACACAGGCAGAATGAAGGTAATTAAAGATTTTAAAGAAATTCGCCTGTATTTATAGGGAAGATATGTCGGCAAATAGAAACGATTATTGACATTATATGACATCAAATAATGCAGCAGTTCGACGATTGTAAACATTACACTTAGGATGCAGTAGTAACGAGATATGCTATTCGTAGTGGGAATTACTTTCCGAAATGCGTCGTCCAGAAATTAAGGAAAAAAATCGAGACTGACAATGATTAATATAAAACCTATGATTCAGTTGTTAGCAGACGCCCAGTACTTCCTGGCGTGACACTGACGTTCTCAAAGATGGCGGTAACCTTTTCAATTGGCTTCAACTATGGGGGCGCTGTGGCCAGTCTATGTTGTTTATATAGGTCTTTGACCACGTCCCATTTAGACAGCATTTATACCATATTAAGGCTATCCCGGCGGGCTATTGTCATCTTGGAGAACCGGGTTTCTGCCGGTAATCCGCGTCGTACTAGCGCGATATTTCGATCGCGCTACTCGCGATCTTCATCAGGTGCTTCCTGAAGCTGAATCCATTAGAGTTGTAGCGATTCATGAATCAGTCGTTCATTTGAACGAATACAAATAAAGAACCCTAAGAATCAGATCGTGATCCGGACGAATCGTCGTTCAAATGAATCGTGTCTCGTGACGATTCCAAGATCCAACGATTCATAAATCGAAAGCAAGTGGCGAATCGTGCCGAATAATTACGAAAGCCAGAAAGCGTGTGAACAAAGGAAGCGCAGAACGAAGATCGTGAGCCGTTAATTATTAGCCTATTCACGAATTACAGATGACAGAAACAAAACGCAACAAAATACACAGCTGCCAATACATACGAATATACGTCTTTTATACAGTTTACATATTATGTATTTAAATGAGCACTCCTTACACATTTACATTTCGCGTATCCCGAAAATGGCTGTAACGATTTGGATTATATTTTGTGTTTAGAGAGGTTTAAACTTTTCGAGTTCATCGACATAGTTGTAGTTTTTGTAAAAACTCAATTTTACAAAGATATTCTTTTTATATAAAAACGTGATTCTAAATGTTTTTAAAGCCATCTCAAAATTCTGTTCTACCATTTTGGTTTTTACGTTATAATCTTTCCCGAAAAGAAACCGATTTTACGAAAAATAAACATTTTAATAAACGCGAATTTCTTGTATCTCAAAAGAAATTTAATATTCAGAGACGGATTTTTAATGTTTATTTATATAGACGTGTTTCCTTAAACTAATTGATTTTACCTAACAAGCATTTAATAATGTTAGATATATGTTAATTACCATAGATTTAATTAAATTTATATGTAAATGGCCGAAGTATTCAAACAGAACGAAAAAAAAAATTGTAAGGTTACAGTAGGATTCGAAATAAGTGACCTACGTTCATTAGAGCTACAACGCTACTGAATGAGCTATGATGACAGCAGAAATAGTTGGTAGTGTAATATGTATTTATAACCGCTCGCAAACTTCAAAGACTATTTTCTTGAGAATGTTTGAGAGCTGAATCGAATGGCTTTGCCTCATTATTATTTTAGGTCTGAACTTTATACACCATAAATATTAAAAAAAAAGTGGCATTCTGTAAGACTCGTGCCGTCGCAGACCAGAAAGAATCATGAACGAACCGTAGGAACAGATGCAAAAGGTTAAGGTTCCAACATCAGTGACACAGACATGTATTGCCATCTATGAGCAAGATGAAGAAGTAAGAATCATGCCAATGCAGACTAAAGAATTGCGAAAGAATCGTGAACATATCATACGAATCGATTCACAATGTGGGATTGAATCGCAAGAATCGATTCCTAAAAATCAATCGTGTTGACCAACTCTAGAATCCAGTGAGTTTTTTTTTTTTTTTTTTTTTTTTTTTTTTTTTTTTTTTTTTTTTTTTTTTGGCACTTTTCACTCCTCACCCTAAAGGGGTGAGGCGGGCTGCTTGAGAGCTTGCTTTTGCTCATTCCAGCCTTCGGGAATCTTTATTGAGGTTATTTCTCGCGCTGGGTGCAATACATCTTATTTTGTCTGGAACGCGTCTAGTATTTAAGCCTGTGTGCGGTGGCTAGACGTTCTGCCATTGGTCGGCGCTGTGGGAGGCGCTCCATCCGACGTCCGCGCCGGCCACTAGCCGCAATACTAGCACTTACTATAATAGGTGTGGCTGTTCCGCTTGCTGAGTGCGTGCTTTTTGGCTCTTGTCAGTTAATAATTTCGTCATGTTACGTTCTGGTCCACCTCCAAGAGTTGTACTTGGCGTTCAATCTGCTGATTGCCGTCATTTAAGATTTCTTGTGCACTATACTGTTCTGTTACTGTAGCCAGCCTGGGCAAAGTGCTCCCTTTGAGGTCCGCGCCCTCTAAAAGCGCCTGCCGCATAGCTCTCTCGCTCTTGGTGTTGGAAATGTCGTTTATCCTCTATGTTACCGTCTTCAGCACAAATAACACAGGTTGAACAAATGGTGCTGAATCAGACAACAAATCAAGCACCAGAAGACGGTCACATAGAGAATAAACGTATTGAAGGTCACGTGTGAAAAATTTCATAGAGATTGGAACAAAACTGTAGATCTGTGTGTAATACGTAAAAACAAACACACGGTCACTGATTTATAAAGATTTGGTACACTAGGTCTGTGAGTGTCACCCAGTCACTTTGGCGGAATTTTTACAGGAATGATACTGTACAATGTCAGCTCTCTCTCTCTCTCTCTACCTATTACATCCTGCCTTCTCAAATGTTGTATACGAACTATGTAACAGAATTAAAATTACAAGATGACGTGGTAGATTAAGAGCCAGAAATGTCACAACTTATGCATACCAAACTCTCTGCTGTTCTTACCCGGTCCAACCTTCACTATGCCAGCAACACCAATCCATGTGTCATAGACCAGGATACGTTGTGTTGACATACTTTATCACCGACCTTATGGAATGTGTAGGAGATCCGTCATACGGAAAGTATATACGAGCTCGAGTTGCCAAAGGGTCATCCTCGGAGTATTCTGGTAACACATTTTGAAGAACACAAAGAAACCATGTTCCATTGAGACGGTTATCTAAAGAACTGGACGGATGAGTTGGTCATCAATAATATTGCACGACACGTAAACTGAGAAGCTTTGTTTACTTAGTAGCGTGCACTTTTTCATCTGCCCATACGTGAAAGTTGCGTGTGCAGTTAATTGTTTTGTGGGTAAATGTTGACTCATCAGTGAACAGAATACGTGGAATTAATTGATCATTGGTAATAATTAATTGACAGAATTCTTGCCGGGCGGCAGCATCTCCTTCATGCGCCCCCTCGAACCACAGCCAGTCAGCTTCAGTCTAGTGACCTATACACATGGTGATCTGTCACTTCAGTTGTATTCGCACTTCCGCCCAGCGCGAAAATGCAATTTTTGATCATCTTGATAGAGCTGATGAACCTCACTACACTGACCACAATCTGTAGGTTTAAAAAAAATTATGTTTTCTCATTCTACGCGAAGATCTGATTTACCAACAATATCCGTGGTTCTCAGTAATCATTATAATGGTTGTTTATTGTAGGGCTACCCATCACGTCGCCTTATGTCACAGGCCAAACAATTTTTACTGCACTGATTGCCGACTTTTCTATTCTTTTACCAAAAATGACAAGAACCACACGGTAGACTTCTTTTTATGTTTTTGACGAAAACAGCGAAGGTGCTTGCGGTACGACCTCACCATTAACCCCGTTATCCATTACAAATGAAAACTTTGTAAGTAACATAAAAAAAATATTTATTGCAATTACTAGCCTACTGGCTTCTATAAAATTTTTTTTGCATGTAACTTCCTCATACATAACTAGTTCGGATTTTTTGGTTTTTAATATGTAATTTTCAATCTAAATATTCATATTATTAAAACAATTATCATCCTGTACAGTAAAAAAGCGCCTGAAGTTGCAAATGTGGGTTGCGAAACTGGTTGTGCGGGTCTTCACGACTCCAATAAAATAACAGCTCAATTGGACCAAGGACTTTCATTCTGACTATTACAATTATAACACCTAATTTTTAACTGTGTGAAAGTTTATTAATAAAGTATAAATATTTTAGCTGTGGTTTCCTGTCATACAAAGTTCTTTGCGATTGTACACTCTGTCGATGAAATGTATACAGAGGCGGACTAAGTCTGTCGGAGGCCCGCGGTGGCGGCAAAACAAAATGAGTCCACCGTCCTATAAAAAAAGTAACTTTTGAGATTTGGAGGCCCCCCTAGACGAGAGACCGGGGCGGTCCACCCCCTCCGCCTCCCCCATAGTCCGCCACTGATCTTTCGTGTTTGTGGAATTCCAAGTGGGGCACCAATGCTTCTAGAGCTACTATAGTCGGGGTCACGTAGGAAGGCGGCCCTCTCTTCAGCCGTTGTGCGCATCCCCCTCCATTACCGCACTGGCAGCCAACAACACTCATTCTCTAGGTGTGCAGCTGGTGGCGAGTTACGCAATGTTTCTCCCGTTGGCTCCACTGTTGGCGCTCGGTCGCAGTTCCTCCCCTCCACGCCTCCCCTACCGCTCCGCCTCTATGCGCCGAAGTGCCTTCTTACATGACACAAATTATAGTTGGGCCGCGTTCCACTACTTGAAGAACGTTCGCACCATCATTAAGAGTCTGTTCTATGAGATGTTCAGGGACAAGATTTACGCTGGGGAGCGTTTGAAGCTCATCCAATCCATGAATCACTATGCTGTCTGACACTCTGCGATTCGGAAATCGTTGTTGGTATTCTCACACAGCATCTCTGGATAACCCATCTGACAAACCATAGACAAACATCATGTAAGCATGCTGTGCATGTGTGAAATTCCATGGCATATGGAACAACATTGTAGTAGCATGAACGTACGTCAAGCACAGTTGGACTGAGACTTGAGTTAACAACTGCACCGTGTGCAAGTGAACTGCATACTAATGCAGTTAGTAAAGACAACGCTACAATTTTCCCATTCCTAGTCGTTTCCATTGGTTTACCTAGAAACGGTTACAAAAAGGGCATATGTTTATGAGAAGTTATTTTGTTCAGAATCACCAGTAGTATCACTCCTCAAAGCAGGAAGCAGGTAGCTTTCCACTTGATTCCACTTTGGTGTATTCCCGAGAGACGTGCTTGACGAATCTGTGTTAAGATACAAGAATCAGAAATGAGATTACTGATATCAATGAAAATTGCAGAGACTAGATGTCTTCCGTAATGAATTTTTGCAGAGACAGCTGAATGTTTTCAAAACGGAAGATGAAAACAATGAAAATCAAGAAATTTCGTTCTCGCATCTGCGTGGAAAGGAATAAGGAAGAATGCCAAACTAAGCAGCTGATTGGAAAAAAGCGCAGGTGATTCCCGTTTATTAGAAAGGTAAAAGAATTGGCACACATATTTACAGGCCATTATGGTTGACATCAGTTTCCTGTAGAATTATTTATGAAGACGCAGTTCCATAAGCTTAACAAACAACCACATTACAGCTTTGAGCAAGTTTTGATCACATTTTTACCGCATCAGCGCACAGGTTTGCAGAAATGAACATTTATGATCTCATCAGATCCATTGAACATCTGTTTCTTGAATCAGAACATTTAATATTTATATGGGAAAACAGTGCGTCTCTGTGCACAGTGGTACAGTGCCAGACTACCAATCCAAAGGACGCGGGTTCGATCCCCACCAGGTCCTAGGATTTTTATGTGTCACTTTCCACTTCTTTCACCTCTGACTGTATTGCTCATGTGAAAAATACCGAGTAGCACCGTGGTTCGGAACCCACGTTAAACTGTAGGTCCCCCTATAACTGGCTGGGCAAGTCAGTTCGAAGGTCGGAGGAAGGCAACGGCATACCACCTCCAAACAGGACCATGCCTAGTAAAGCACTGTGGTGTTCAAACCAATCTTCGGATTGTTGACTGCTTTACCTTTTTTTTATGGGAAAACACACTTTCTTCAAAAACACACAAGCTTCAAATCTTTCCGCTCGATATTCCTCCACACTCTGAAGTATTTTTCATCCCTTTTCACTTAAATTCATCTCACTCTTACTAATAACGAAAACTAACATTGTAGCTTTTCTAACAGTATACTCATCATACAGTTTACTAATCTGGTTTAACCAAAGTCAATTCACAAACGATTTCCGAGAGCGCTGATCCTTCAATATTAACACATCAAACTACATTTAATAATATTCATTTCGCCTAGTAATTTGATTTAAACGAAACAAAACAAAAAATTTTCTTACAACAATCGTCTACAGAACCGCAAAGCGTGTTTCGTTTAATTTATCTACGAAATCTGCATAGCGAGAGTGGTCGGACTGTGTGTTTTCTTAGGCAGATTGCGGTGGAAATTGTCGGGAATTATCCGCGGCTTGGTCGGGAAAATATGTCTGTTTAATGCAGATTGGCCGCCTCGCCACGCCTGCTACAATACCTGGAGAAGCCCGCCTTAATTCGGTGTGCGACAGAGGCGGCTGCCTTTGTTTATGACTTTAATTTAGGCTCGTGTTATTCTTAGGCCGCATCTGTCACCGGGAACTTAACCAGCTCCGTACGGCACGTTTAATAGACTCAATTTCGTCAGAGCTCTTCTTACCCCGGCCAAGGAAACTTTTAATTACGCGAGATAAATTCTTCTAGACTGCTATGTGCGGGCTGTTGGGTGCACGAGAAAGTACGCAAACGTTTCTGCGAAAGTCTGGACTTCACTTGCTTATTCACTGCTGTCAAGTATAAGAGCTTCTCTTTGTCTGCCTTTTCGCAACCCTTTCTTATTGCATCGTTTCCCTCTACAATTAACGAAAATGTAGCGTAGACATATCAAATGAGAGAAGTATCTAGAAATATTGAGCTGCACAACTATTTTTGTATTCGTGATTTCCTGACAGAAAGGACACGATTCGTAGTAACTGATGGAAAGTCCTCGAGTAAAAAAGAAATGATAACTGGCGTACCCCAAGGAAGAGTTACAGGACACTTACTGTTCCTCATCTTTATAAACGATTTAGGAGACAATGTGAGCAGCTCTTTTAGACTGTTAGAGAATGATAGGTCGTTTATCGGTTAGTAAAATCACCGGAAGATCGAAAGCAACTGCAGAACGATTTAGGTAAGACATCTGCATGGTGCAAAAATTGGCAATTGACCCTAAATAATTATAAGTGTGAAGTTATCCGAATGAGCACTAAAAGAAATCCATTAAACTTCATTTACTCGTAAATCAGTCAAATCTACAGGCCGTAAATTCAAATAAATACGTACGAATTACGATTACGAACAACCTTAATTGGAAATAACACAGAAAATATCGTAGGGAAGGCTACGTTTCTTGTTTTTATTATTTAATTTTTTAGTGTGGTATAGTGTGGTATACTTTCCGATTTTTTACTGTATCTTCTGAAATTTTTAAGGTTTATCTTCCGAGGAAAAAAAAAAAAAAAAAAAAAAAAAGACTGACTTAGCAACACTGCCCGAATTGCTGAACTCTTAATAACGGAGGCTGTGATGGAAGTGGTGCTACGACCATAGAACATTTGAAAAAATCAAAAAGAAACCTGGGACAATTAAGGAAAAAAAAAAAAAAAAAAAAAAAAAAAAAAAAAAAAAAAAAAAAAAAAAACAGGACACAATTTGTATTGACAAAAATTAATAAACACTGACTTTTACGTTTTCATCGAACAGTCAAATGAATGTTTCGATATCTTCTGCTGCACTGTTACCATACTTTTCACATTTAAGTGTTCTATCAAGAAGTGCATTTTCTTTTGAGACTGTCTCATGAAAGTTTTGCTCATGGTACACCACTAAAGTTTGTTTTGACAAGAAGTAAGGCCCTCACTGTTTGAACTTTCATTCTGTGTGTGTGTGTGTTTTTTTAACTGACCAGAAAGAGTTCACCAGGGAAAACACACGTTCCACAGCAGCATTTGACCCAGGGATTGCCAGACAAAACTCCACCAAATGAATCTTGTTTTTCATACTAATATTTTTACTGTTGTGAAATGGTCATTCATACTTTTGTTTGCGTTTTTCGTTTGAACACTCATGCGATGTTTCTTCATCATAATGTGATTCACAATGTCAGACCTTCCGCCATTTCCTATAGCAAATTTTGATTTGCACAACGAACACTCTACAGTTTCTCCGCTACCAGTGATAAGGGAAACTCATTTTTATTGCTGTGAAAATTACATTTTCGTTTTGGCATGATGAAACAGTGACTGCACAGATTTACAATTTCCACGTATCTACTACAACGTCTTCAGACTGCTTACCACAACCATTCGAAAGTAAAACTTAACATGAATCGATACTGTTAGTAATTTTCTCGGGTTTGCAGCTGGATACTAAAGTCAACTTGACACAATATTTCAGCGGCGCAACTGCCCGCTATCCTCAGGTGAGCTTTCTGATAGACAATCTCGCCGGAACTGAGTTCCCAGTGCAATCGGCGGCTCCTTTATACATCGAGGAAGACCCATAGCGCGTGCGCAAGAAGTGACAGTGACTACCCTCTGGCGCACAAGACATACAGCGCTCCGGTGGTAGAGTCCGGCGATATCGATAATCGATGATAAAGAAAATTATTATTCAGATTACTGAAGTACCAACCGTTGTTTTTTAACATCTGATAACACAGGGTTCCAGGATTTACTAAGAAGGTAGCCTTTGTCTCTGTTAATCAGATTGTCAGATAATCGAATCTCTATGGATTCCTTTAAGACACAGTCCCAGGAACGAGATGCTGAAGATGTGAGTTTCGTTATATAACATTCTATGTCCCTCATCGATACAATGCTCAGCTACCGCCGACTTCTTGGGCTGGAGCAAACGTGTGTGGCGTTGATGTTCAATACATCTGTCCTGAATGGTACGGATAGTCTGACCAATGATGTATAAAGGAGCCGCCGATTGCACTGGGAACTCAGTTCCGGCGAGATTATCTATCAGCAAGCTCACCTGAGGATGGCGGACAGTTGCGCCGCTGAAATATTGTGTCAAGTCGACTTTAGTATCCGGCTGCAAACCCGAGAAGATTACAAACAGTTATTACGCTGGGAAAACCTTTTTGGTCATGAATCGATACTGTGCATGCGGACTAACTCGATACTCGAAGCGGTGACAAATAGGAGCGACCTTAAATAAAAAACTTCAAGCACTTTAAGAAATTCCTTTATGATTGCTTCTATCCGATACCGCGCTGAGGGTAAATTTAGTTTGTACTCAAAGTAGTACCAACAGTGCTTTTGCTTGTTGTTTTGTCCTCTCTGAATTCTTTCTAGGTAACTAGTAAATAGAGTGCTAACAGTCGTCATATCTTTAATTTATTGTGAAACGTAACAGAAAATAAACCAAGCATGATAACGATTTGTACAGGCAGCTCTTGCTAGAGTATATATTTTGAACAATTAATTGAACATTAAACATCTGATATAGCATAAGATACTTTAGCCAATCAGAATCCCCCCCCCCCCCAAATAAAAGGCCCTGTCACGGGAAAAACGGGACAAATTGACACCCTACCGTAACAGCCAATCGTTGTCAATTGATTGACAACGTGACCTTCATCGTCAAATTCACTATTCTTTCGAAGCATACTGACCGCCAGGCAAATTGACGCCGATGTGACGTTGCCCACCGTGTGAACGGTGCCGTTAGAGGGCATGGGAGAATACTTTGTCATCTGCCTTGTGTCAGACAAATGTGGAGCTATTTTTAAGTCATTACGTATGTTTATGGCACTACAGACGTTCCCTAACGTAAAACGTGTGTTGAAATCAATATAAACAATACTATTCCCACTCATCCAATATCGTTTTCAGTAATGTAGCTTGCCGACCGCCTGGAGCGCTGTTTATAACAAAAATCTGAGGGACTGTATATGTTGAAGTTGACGTCACATTGCCTACCGTGTGAATTAGGACTGATATTTTGTGGCTGCTAAAAAAGTAAAAGTAAAGAATGTAAAAAAGTTATATTTAATAATTGTGCAATTGTATCACAGTGTATGTGAAATGAAACTTGCAATTTACTGTCTTTCTTTTATATACAGGGTGTCCCAGCTATCTTGTCCACCCAAAATATCTCTAGAAAAATAACAGCTCTTGGAAAACGAATTTCACCGGTATCAATGTACGGCTGGGGCCAATGAATGTACATATCTGGGAACATTCTTATACGAAAGAAAATGTGGTTTTTTAACACAAACTTACGTTTTTTTTAAATGGACAACCTATATTTTTTCTTCAGCAATCCATAGCATGACAAATCACATAAACAATGGCGTTGATTGCATCGCAATATTCCAATTACATCCCGAGATATTGTGACGCGAAGTTGACGCTTGAAATACGCGAAACGCGCGGCTAGCGCACGTCCTGGGCAGCATGGGGTTCTCGCCTGAGTCTCAGGACGTGCGCGTTTTGCGTATTTCAAGCGTCAACTTCGCGTCACAATATCTCGGGATATAATTGGAATATCGCGATGCAATCAACGCCATTGTTTGCGATTTGTCATGCTATGGATTGCTGAAGAAAGAATATATGGTGTCCATTAAAAAAAAAAAAAAATATATATATATAAGTTTGTGTTCAAAAACACATTTGCTTTCATTTTAGAATGTTTCCAGATATGTGCATTCATGGGCCCCAGCCGTACATTGATACCTATGAAAGTCGTTTTCCAATAGCTGTTATCGTTCCAGAGATATTTTGGGTGGCCAAGATAGCTGGAACACCCTGTATATATATGAAGAAAAACCTTCAGATTTGTCGGTAAAACGCTTTTAAAATCACCAGGAATGAGACATGTCTCAAAATCAAATATCTTCTCGCTAGACTGAATTAAAAATAGTTATACCTAGCGACAAAAATCACTAAGTTGGTCACCCTGCTCAAAACCACAACTAGAATGAGGCGCTGGCTGTCGGTGCGCCCTTCTGCGCATGCGTACCATCGTTATTACGTTCAGAGCGGTCATGCCACTCTATGGGTCCCGCCGAGCACACGAGCCCAGAGGTGATAAAACGGACGCAGTCTCGGCCACGCGGACTGCGCGCTCCCCGCTGGTAAGACGAGGCGGGCGGCCGCTATCAGCTCCCCTCCTATCTTTACGGTTCGTGTCGCGGCGCCCGGCGTTTATTAAATTCCTCGGACACCGTCCGGCCGGCGCTCATTTCGCGCGGTATCTGCCGAGGCGCGAGGCGAACGACCTGGAGCGCCGCCAAGCGGCCACACTGCGAACCCTGCTCTGCGCAGTCCCGACTGCGGACCTTACAAAAACAAATACACTTCACTAGGGTGCTGCAAACACTTAGAAATATTAAATTCTTATTTCTGACGTCCATTTGCTCATTTACTATATATTTTGGTTGTTCTTTAAAGTACTGTAAATCTCTATTTCGTCGAGTGGTCACTGTCCATTAATATGGCTTTTCTAGTACTAGTATCCTTGAAGAATTAAGGTTTTAGTTTCGTCGATGTGCACAAATTAGGATTTAGAATGCTTGCCTTGGTAGCTTGACTGTTAGCAAATGTAATGTTCTGCGAATACATAGGAAGTTAGATTCTTTATTATACGAACTTATACTTAGAACTTAAGTAGTGGCAACGATTTATTCACAACCGATACAAAAGTGTTACATGTGTACACCTGTTACTGTGTTAGGCCTGGTGGTCTTGCGGTAAAGTGCTCGACCGGGAACCGAAGGTCGCGGGTTCAAAACCTGGTCGGATCTCGGATTTTTTTCAGTGTGTGTTTTAACCCATCCTTCACCTCTGATAGATGTGAGGAGTCGCCAGAAACGACACATACGGATTCAACGTTGATCTGTAGATTCCCTTTCCCCGGTTGGTTAACTGGGGTAGGCTAGGGACACGCAAGTTGCCGAAGTGGCTTCCAATTGAAAAACTTGCACCAGGCCAATGAGACACACAAAATTATCATCATTATACCTGTTACTGTTCTTCAGAGTAGTCACCAGTGTTGTGTACAAACCCTTAGCAGTTATGTGGAAGGTTTAGTATACCGATAGCAGAGCCTGTTCTGTTGATGGTGTGAAAGGAGCAGTCTACTGACTGTTTAATCTCTGGTACAGTTCTGAAGCGAATGTCACAAAGTGGTACCTTCATCTTCAGAATCAAATCAAAGTCACAAGGACTTAAGTCCAGGGAGTATAGTGGATTACCATCCAGTATTTCCCAGTCTCATCGACCGAACAGAGAAGCCTCAGTTTGATGGGTGGGTTGTGCAGAAAGTGTTGTCACTTAATTTGCAAAGCTGGTCGCAGGTGATACTCCAAAAATGAACAGTAATACTGTGCACTGATGAGTTGCTGTGGAGGAATGCAATGTGTTAGGATAACACCATCACAGTCATACATGAGAATCACCATAACTTTCATCATACTGGGGTTCGGACACATTTTCAACTTTCGCAGTGACCCATAATGACAATGTGGCCCATGTCTCAGCCAGTCTTATGAAACGGCATAAGGAAGCCTCTCCTTCAGGCTCCAAATGTATTTGAGCAGCATTCTAACGCATCCATTTCTGCATTTGCATCAATTCGTGTGGAAACTATTGTGATGCAATTTTTCACATGCCCATTTGTTCCTTTGGGATGCGATGCACAGTCGTAAGCACTAATCTGGTTTCATGGGCGAGCTCAAGAATTGTCTGACGTCAATCACTGTCCACTAATGTGGCAACACTATGCATTTCTTCTTCAGAGACTCTAAGGTCAGGCATGGCCAACATTTCCGCCCGTCAGAGTACACTGTAGTTCACCGCTCCAGCCGTGACTATGTGTGTCTAGTGTTGGCAACAGAGTGAGAGAGATAGCTGTGGAAAGAGTGAGACCGTACAGCACTATTCTGCATTGGACTGTCCTGCAGTCAGATTCAATGTAAACAAAGTAACATTGGAAGTGCAGCTCTGTAATGTGGTTGAAGAATGGTAACAAGCAAGCTATTTACTGTTGAGATATCAATTAGTGTTTATATGGCAGAATCACTATGCGAAGCTTTAGAAAATATCCAAAATACGAATTGAAGAAAAACTTAGTAATTTTGTGACCCAAATTTGATTCTGTTAGTATTGTACATGCACACTCGTCATATATACAGTAGGATTCTTCCAAAAATTTTTTTTCTTAAATGAACTATTATCATAAATATTCTATTTTAAATACAATTTTATGTAAGGGATATAGAGTTTCATTCTTACAAGTAAATATTTTTTGTTAAACAAAATAAAAAGAGATTGTTTTTAGGTGCATTTTCCCCCAGTTCCTCTGCAAAGGTGCTACTGAACTTCCTCCACCACTGCAATGCCAGCAGCATGTATGGGTGTGAGTTGGCTATATGCCAAATGCTGCAAGGGGGACATGAAGGAAGGCATTTTTTGCAACACAGTGAGGCTACTGAGTGGAGATGGAAATGTCGTAGAGGGCTTTTATAATTGGGATTTTAGCACTAATATGTATTTGCTACCTTTGTCATTCACCAAAGCAATAACTTTCATCTTTAATGAAATGAGCACATTTCACAGTATTCATGTGATTAGCAGAAATCATATCTATCTTGAAAAATAAAACCATTTGCATTAAGCTGTTTAACATATTTAGGAACCATTAGTGAATTCCTTAAAAAGAAAGGATAATTTTCAGCACCTCAAGTTCAAAACAATAGAGATATTGCATAGTGTAAATTATATCACTATGAAAAAAAAAAAATTGAAGTGTAGAATTATATGATCATTTTGTACAGAGCTAACACATACAAATAAGAAATGCAAATTCTTTTTAAACATATATATCAATGGTGTGAACTGTGCTGTCAAAATGTAATAAGTGCAAATAATAAAGTGCACAAAACAGAACATTTGAAAGAATTAAAAAGCGAGAAACTGTGGAAAAACGTCTGACACATAACATTCGACACTCTGCCCCACACACTGCTGCACACAGTGCACGGGGCAGGGTTGCGGCAAAGGCGCCCGAGCCCACGGACGGGGGCAAGGGCATGGCGAGGGTGCCCGCGGGGCGATGTTTGGCAATGCTGATTTCCCACACACGTCTTGAAGTTCTTGATGACACTGTCATGATGTACGACCTCTGGCACATTCAATCTTGATCCAACTCCATTGTCCCTGTTTGGAAAACATAGTGGCACCATTACGTTAGACTGCTCACTCACAAGTGACTGTGTTTCCCTTGATTGTGCATATGCCAGTGACATGGTACAGGTGAGTCCATTTGCTCAGAGGTAAGGTAGGTATGTCAACAATGTGTGCTACCAGCAACAATAGTAGAGTACAGTGCATAGTGTTTCCATAACTGTGTTGCCACTATGTAAGTTCCAACCCTTGTATAATTATACCACAGCAGAGCTAACACTGGAAGCAGTTGTGGTACTTTGATAAAATATCTGACAGTTAGCAAAAGCAACAATATGTCATCGAATGACCACAGAAAATTAATCGTGGGTATGGGAGATGCCAGACTGAGATTCACTAGATGCATCTTAGGAAGTGTACCCCATCAACAAAAGAAATAGGTTACCAAACTGTTTGAAGTATTCAGGTGATGTGGTAATGTAGTTGATAAATCAAACAAAGCTTATGTTCCTTTTCAAAATTGCCTCAAGCAGTTTGTAAGATCTGTATGGATATCAAGTGCCCAGTCTTTTTCTTCAGTGACCTGCATGAAGCTACTTTCACCATTAATATTAATAATATTTGAGATGTTGGGTGCAAAATGAACTTTCAGTATAACATTTTGCTCATCGGAAATGTGTCTCCCGAGGGGTGATGGGTTTTCATCATCATGTTCTATTGTAAACAGGTAGCCTACATTGCTATCTCTCCACGCATATTGTGGAGTGACTCAAAGTATGCTCCAATGCATCAGTATCTTGGAAACTGATGACGTTTTGACTTGTCTCTGCAAGTGGCAGTTGTTCCTGTGGATTGGAAGCATTTAATTCATTTAGTTTCTCAGCTAATACTAATATTCAGTTCTGCTTCACTTACACCAAAATACTGCACAAATTCCTCAGCTAGGAATCACAGCTTTTCTGCCATGTTTCTCAAGCAGTCTCTTTCATTTACTAAGGCTTTATAATAAACAGTTGGATTTCAACTTATTGATCACTTTTTCATTTTCAGATTTCATCTCTACAGTTTCATCTGCATGCTTTACTTTAATTTCTAGCACCTCTTTTTCACATCACATATTCAATTTTCCATGCAGCAGAACTAGTTCAATTGGCTTTGTAGTATGCAGTGTGTCACCAAATTACCATGCTGAGGAGTACTGCCACTTTCGGTTTCTCCTAGATTGGTGCACTACATAAATCAAAATATGACTTCCATCACTTGTTTTATCAGAATGAAACCTGTTTCTTCATTTTCCAGGGTTCACTAGTTTGTGTTCTCTATTAAAATAATATTATACAAGCCTCTACACAGGGCTCAAACTCTGTCCTTGCAGTCGAGGAGTCAAATTGAGAGAGAAAGACAATTACATTGGAAATGAAACTTCGAACACCATTTAATCTTCCATAAATACAATATATTGTGGCCCTCAGGCTAACTGATACAACAAAACGTCTGATCACTTGGAAATCTTTATACATATGCTGTTCATTTGAATATCTCATTGCATTCTGAACTTACAATTACTAATTTCTCGTTTGTCACAACTTAGTAATAACTTCCGTCGCATGGAACATCACAGTAGACTCATATCACTCTTTGACAGACAGATTGATGGCCACTGTTGCAGCAAGTAGTTCAGAATTTGGGCTGCACCACCCACCTGATCCCACGTAGCTGGGCACATGAGTGCAGGGCACACAGTTCATGTCCTTTTCTCCACTTAACCTACATTTTTAATGAATCCATACATCTCCTGATGAATTGGAATTGCAGTGTAATGCCAATTTAGTTGTTATAAAACAGGTATCATATGATGTGAGAAGCATCATGGATTTCCTACAGCAGAGCTATACAAGACCGGTACCTAATAAGCTGTTAACTGAACTACATGGTTACCATCCCATGATTAATTTTTGAGAACACACGAACATACATGTTTTAAAGAAAAACATCAAAGCTGTAAACAGATTAAAAATCTCATTAACATTACGGTGAGCAAGAGAGAATAATGAGAGAAATATTGTGCCTTTGTAATATGGTACATCAATGCCATGTGATAATAAGTGGCTAACTAAACTATTTGTTTACACTAGAGTAAATCACTTCTAGTGAACTCTGTGCTCATCCTTACAAACGTTTATGGTTTTGAAATTGTAATGAAGTTAAAAATCTCACTAACATAATTTCAGCAAGACATTTGAATGAAACAGGCTTCTCACTACTCTACCATTAATAATGATCTCTGGTAATACTACAAGGCTATGAGTATTGCTCATCAATGTGCTATCTGTACCAGATATGGTTGATAGAAGAGATAGAGAAGATCCAATGGATAGCAGTTTAAATAATTACTGGTTCATTTAATAAGCATGAAAGTATCATGCAGAGTATTGGCATACTGTAGTGGCAGATGCTCTAGGAGAGATGTTCTGTATTGTGGAAGTCTTCTGTCAAAGCATTCATTTCTTGAGAGACAACAAATATATTTCTTCCTACTGTAAATGGTTTTGTTTTGATTATCCCTACTGTTTTCATATGTATCTAATTATGACAGTATAATCAAATTTACACTGTTTTTCTGTTATATAAAATACAGTTGTTACTTTCTGTATCCACTGCTTGAGCTATGATACTTCTTATTGGAAAATGTGTTCTTATTGTAAAAATCCACAAATTTTGATGTCAGGTATGAGGCCATACTATAATGTGTGACTATTGCTCCTTCTATTCTATGCTTACTGCAGCTCATCAGCTTCATCGATAGTTATGTTTAAAATTGATTTTCATTTCAATGATGTAAGCTAGCTCTTTTGCTTGTAAGTTACAAGGAGCAGAAAAGGATGACACTACTTAAATGTCACCTTTATGTTAATTTAGGAAAGCCATATAATGTAGGAAGATTTTATAATACCAATAGCACATGAAAATTCTTATTTAGTAGACTGGTGTGTATTAGAATCACATTTAAACACTGTATATACTCTGCATTGAGGCAGAGACGTCAAAAGTATCTGATAATAAGAAAATCTGGTGATTAAGTTAAGAGATTCAACCATTGTGAATCATCTTTTAACAGAAAACCACTAATGTAAAATTGAAAAGTTTTACATTCTGTTAAGATAAGCAAAAAATTGTGTATTCTGGAAATCAACAGATATGCTTCACAGAACAGCAGCATACCTTTTTAGCATTAAATGGTCAAATTCATTTTCCTTTTTCTCCTCTGTTAAAAAAGTTTTAGTTACAAATGATACATTAAAATTGCGAAGTCAACTTATTTAAAACAGCTGTTAAATGTTTTCATATGAAAAATTCCTTGTTTGAGTAGTTAATGTAACTATTTCTGCATAGAAAGGTCATATTTTTATATGTAAACACTCCACAGATTTCTTTTATCTTCTTATGAATATGTAACATGGACAGACAACTATTAGTTGTGATTTAATCACATCATGGTTTTGCTGCTTAGGTGCTAAATTGTGTCAGATTAATGCATAGAGACACTGTAATGATCTTACTGTCCTGTACTTCAAATTGTATTATCAAGGTAACTAACTGTTCAAGACATCCCATATTTATGGGATTTGGATTCTCAAACTAAGAACATTGCGGGAATCTCTGTGAGTTAATTTGGCACAATTTTTCACTAGATGATGATGATGATGACACTATATGCAGTGAAACTGGTTGTGTTACTTTTATTAATTTTACTATTCTTATGAACAGTATTTTGTCAGTACTTGTGACAGTCAGTTGTCATCCGAATATGGTCAAAATGGTTCATTAATTCAAATTGGTACAACAATAGAGAATTTTTTCCTGATTCATATTAAAAAGGCTCTTTAGAAACAGCCTCACATGATCTTTCTGGCAGCTTCTACAGGCTCAAACTCACCAAAAACTTATTTTCTATAGTAGACAGTAATAAGATTAAAATACAGAGGCTTCTGGATTTGGAATATGACTTGTCATTGTTTACATCTAACAATAAAAAGTAAATTTAAGAAATCGAAATTTTCGAACATACCAACCTTTTACGGGTATGGAAATGAATTCAACAACAAATTTGAAAATTTTTGCTGGAATGGGATTCAAACCTAGATTGTGCATCCACACAGAAATAGTCAGTTGCCTGTTGTCGATAATTACAATTTGCACAACTATTCTTGAGCCCTTGCAGAAATACAGGACAGGCTGCGAGTAAGAGGAACTAATGGGCCGGGGAGGGGGGGGGGGGGTGCTACGATTGTAGTGTGCTATAAATTAAAAATTTGAGTTGGAAGGGAACTGTGCCTGGATAGCATAACTGGTTAAGGAGACCACTGGCCTGAAGTGGGAAATCCAGTTTTGAATCCTACTCCAGCTCAAATTTTCAGCTCTGTCATTGAATTTATTTCAGTGCCCATAAACAGATGATATGTTTGAAAAAATTATTAAAATTATGGCCGTTAGAGTCAACAATGGTGTCTGTTCTTTCAGACATGTCGGAAAGAACAGAAACAATATCAATAATTGCAAATTACCTTATTTATACACAAGTGGAAATCTATAAAATGTTCTGTTGAAGTAATTTAAAGATATACTCAATATATGAATTATTAAAAAGAATATACTATTTAAGGAATAGAATGTAAAGATTTTTGGAACACTTACATATAACATTGGCATTTATGTATACTATGATTATTTTCTTTAAGTTCTTTATGCTTTATAAACAAATATAATATTTGTTTTTAGACACTGAAAAATCCATACAACTATTTTTTATTGGTTATAAGGAATTAACTCAATAAGCATTACACCTAATGCTGTCTAACTGAAATGTTGTGTGCTCCCCAAACAGCATCAGTCCTGTGGCAGCGATGGGGCTAGAAAGTTCTTGCAATGCCCAGTGTGGGTGTAGTGCAGGCCAGTTTGACCCAGTGTGTGGTGCAGATGGTGTCATGTACTACTCTCCTTGCTATGCTGGCTGCCGCAGTGAGGTGCTCCTTTCCAATGTTAAGGTATGTGCAGACAGTTTATCTATTAGTTATTTTTGTAAGTAGTATTTTGTTCATTCAAGGTATATGATTTCTAAGCTGGATACGGGTGTATGGAATACCCGACAAATGGTGTGATTATACTGAAGAGTTTATAGCACATGAAACACAGCATATCATTCTCATTGGAGAGAAACCTTTAGAAGTAACTTCTTGCACACCTCAAGGAAGTGTTATAGGACCATTACTTTTCACAGTATTTCTTTTCACAACTCATATAAATGACCTAGAAGTAAAGTTCCATGAGGATTTTCCCAGATGATGCATTAGTACAGACTTTTTCAACCTTTTTTGTATATGCGACCCATTCAAAGTAAAAGTTTTCTGGCAATCCCCTTCGAAATAAAAATATCCCGGGTATTATAGATCCTCCCACCCACAACCAGCTTTTCTGCACTACTCTGATGGGAGTCATCCTTACAATACTTTCTTCAGTCCTGAAATTATCCAGGCCTCAGCCTATGATAACCCTCTTTTCTCCACTCCCAACAGTTCCTGCCCTTTCTATCCTACACCTCTCCTATTCTGTGTGTATGGATTATGCCAAACCATTCTGTATTTCAAAGTTTATTGGTTAGAAAATTCCTAAATGTAAAACAATTGTTTGAATTAGTCATATCAATATCGGGAGTAAAGGCAACAACTCCTCATTTAGCTGAAATGATGAGTGGTTTTAAAATTTCATATTAGTTTTAACAGATTTTTCACTTAACTTATTGCTCTTTATTTCACATAACAGCAATGATGATCTAGACATTTACCAGCCTAAGACTCTAATCATCATCATCATCCTTTATTGCATGTGATTAAATTGTATCAGTGGAGCTACAAAATTATAGAAATTTTGTTTTGTTTTAACCCTTAACTACTATCGACCATCTCTCTGACCATTACAAATTTTTGTGTCGAAATATTTCAAACACCCCTGCAAAGAGAAATTGTGTCTTCTGTGTACCTTCCTATTGCCTGACAAGCTACACATTCCAGCATTCTTACATTCTTGTTGCTCTTTGTTTCATATTTATTAGCCCTGAGTGATCTCACAGACTTACCATAGTGTTAACATCTCCTGCTTTTACTATACATTACTGTTTCTTTATGGTGGTGAAAGCTGAACCATCTAAGTAACATGTTTTATGTGAGACAGATGTGGATCTCCAAGAATGCTTTGGTGAATCCTCAGATAAAGAATTTGATGACAGCAATAATGTCCCTGATTTTGAGATATTTAGTGATCATAATTCCAATTCAGAGCATGAAGTGTATGCAGGTTCAAACAGACTAAAATATTATTCTGTGGTCATAGAGGACATAATTACTTTTTACTTGATATTGCAGAAGTAAAATTTGACAATGTTTATTCCTTCACTGACTTACAGAATGTAGTAGTTGCTCTATATTGAAAAAATTAATCTTATAGTGAAATCTGACTTTGTGCACAATTTATCAGAAGTGAAATGGGATTTTTCCATCTAATTATGTTTTGAATTTGTAATATAATCTCTCTGATGATAATCTGTGGGTGAGTATAGAGCTAAATAGTTGATGTTATTTTTTGTAACACATGAAATAAAAATATACGGCACCTTTCGCAGTGTTTTATTTGTCGCCATTTTATAAATACTGTGTTGTTAAAAAAAGTCAAGTTTCAATATAGTCTACTTCCAAGAAGTGTAATGAACAACAAGAAGTAATGAAAGTATACATTCTGCAAACCATTGGTTTGATATATAAGAAATAAAATGAGGTCTCCATAGTAATTGTGTTCCTGGAAATGCCCATAGTAGTTAAGGGTTAATATTAGTTTCTTTTGTTCTGATTCCAAATAGACTGATGTCACAATGTATACTAAAAGTTTTGCATTTGTAAAACCATTTAATGGCTTCTCACTTGTACTTTAGTTTATCATCATTATTGAGCATGAGAAGTATGTACAGGTTTTTGTTTTGTTTCAGGTGTACACAGACTGCGCTTGTATAGCAGGTGCAGGACGCAACCTCACAGACCTGTGGCCAGATGCAGGGGATGGTTTCTTTCAAGCAGAAAACCGCATGTGTGCTTCGGAGTGCCCTTACCTTTGGCCATTTGTTGTTCTTGCATTTTGCACCATGTTCTTCACGTTCCTCAGCACAATGCCTGCTCTTTCTGCTACACTAAGGTACCATTAACTCATTAATGTAAATAAGTGTGACAGTAACAATGCTGATAAGCAACTGCATTATGCTAAGATGTCAGGTTGAAGTCATTCTATATGCGACTATAGCAAGTGCAGTCTGTGAAAATCATGATAATGTGCCACAGTAAAATTTAATATTCCAAGATGTGCGAGACCTCTTCTCCAATAGTTCTAACCTAGTTGCTTGTCAGTTTATAAAATTTTATGAAAGTTACTAAACAAAATAATTACATTATTATTCCTGCCTTATATTATAGATGATACTTATGGTACCATTATCTTTTCTTTCCTTTTATGTTGCATAAATGAAGAATGTTTGTTGGTAAATATATGTATGTGTTTTAGTTTCTCTGATTTTCTTATATACCTAGTTCAGAAAACTTGGAGAAGCATAAATATGTCCAAAACAAATACTATGTACAATAAGCGTCTAGCTGAAAGACAAATAATGTTCAACAACTATTATCAAAAAAAATCAAATGAATATATTTATATCAGACATTAACTGATATTCAATTGATATTGCAAGAATCTTAAAATTTTAAAATTTTCACCAAAGCAATTTAGATTGAATGGCTTATGGAACAAATACAATATTGTCCCCTAACTTTTAAAACCTAATATACCAACAAACTCCAAGAAAGTTTGTTTTTGATCAGTGTATTCTTCCCATCCTAATATATGGGTGTGAAACTTGGATTTTAAATGAATTTTTCAAGAGGAAAACATGAACAGCTCAGAGAGCTATGGGAAGTTCACTGCTGGGTACACTATAATAGATAGGAAACTAAGTGAAGATATATGGACAATATCAGGCATTTGGGATGTTGTGGAAGTAGTAAAGGCTCCAAAATGGAAATGGGTAAGACATGTCACACCAGGAAATGGTGGACAATGGATAAAAGCAGAACTAGAGTGGGGTCCCAGAAGAAGATGAAGACCAAGTGGCAGACCACCCAACTTACCGAATAAAAAGCTGAAGGCTTCTACTGACAATAAAGAGTAAGAGATGTGGAACATGGAGACAACAACTGAAATTGTAATTTCTATTTTAAAATTCAAGTTGCTACTTGTACATGTTGAATTAGCTGAATGATAATCTTCTTCTTCTTCTTTTGTCTTTATACCAATTGTTACCATCCTGAGTATCAGATGTGATACTGTAGAAAAGACATTTTTATATATGCACCAAAGCTACTTTTATTTAAAATGCTGACTAGTTTTGGGCTTTGCTCATTTTCTTAAGCCACCTATTACAGAGAAAAAAGTGTGTTTTATATGAATGGCAATATTATATTGAATGCATAAGTTGTAATTACTTACATACATATATACATATATATTTAATATTGTAGAAGGAGACTTTCCTGGTAGGAAAAATATGTATAAAATAAAGATTTTTGACTTACCTAAAGTACAGGCTCGTCGACAGAAACATAAAACACACAGAAAAACACACAAACATTCGAGCTTTCGCCACCACTGGCAGCTTCTTTGGGAAAAAGAGGAAGGAAGGAGAGGAGAAAGGGAAGGATATGGGTTTTAAGGAAGTGGAAAAGGAGCCATTCCAAACCCAGGAGTGGAAGGACTTACCTTAGGGGAAATCAAATATAAAATTTATTGTATGATATTTGTCATGGTACCATTTATGTCACACTGCATATAACCAACGATATTGTCACAAACAAAATTAAACAAAGAATATGTAATAAAAACATCTTTGGATCAACAGCTCAGTAGATTACACCAAAGTAATTACAACAAACAGCGTGACCTAAGCAGTATCCAAATAAATAAATAAATAAATATATTTTTGTGTGTGTGTGTGTGTCTGTGTGTTTATTTGTTGCTATTACTGCCTGTGCCCTTTCGCCTGGTAAGTGTACTTCATCTATTTTTACATATATATATATATATATAAATATATATATCAATCAAATGCTAGCTTTCGCAGCCTAGCTGCTTCATCAGGCAGAAGGGAAGGAGAGGGAAAAGGAAATGATGAGGGTTTTAAGGAAGGGGGTAAGGAGCCATTCCAATCCCGGGACAGGAAAGACTTACCTTGGGGGAAAAATTGGAAGGTAAATAAATGCACATACACCCACACATTTACACAGACACAAGTACACTTAGGCAGACATACTGTAGAACTGTAGAACTGCCTAAGTGTACTTGTGTCTGTGTAAATGTGTGGGTGTATGTGCATTTATTTACCTTCCAATTTTTCCCCCAAGGTAAGTCTTTCCTGTCCCGGGATTGGAATGGCTCCTTACCCCCTTCCTTAAAACCCTCATCATTTCCTTTTCCCTCTCCTTCCCTTCTGCCTGATGAAGCAGCTAGGCTGCGAAAGCTAGCATTTGTGTGTGTGTGTGTGTCTGTGTGTTTATTTGTTGCTATTACTGCCTGTGCCCCTTCGCCTGGTAAGTGTACCTTATCTATTTTTTACGTATATTTTTCCTGTTAGGAATTTTTCCTCTATAATATATATATATATATATATATATATATATATATATATATATATATATATATATATATATATATATATATATGATACGAATATTATAGAGGAAAAATTCCTAACAGGAAAAATATACGTAAAAAATAGATAAGGTACACTTACCAGGCGAAGGGGCACAGGCAGTAATAGCAACAAATAAACACACAGACACACACACACACACACAAATGCTGGTTTCGCAGCCTAGCTGCTTCATCAGGCAGAAGGGAAGGAGAGGGAAAAGGAAATGATGAGGGTTTTAAGGAAGGGGGCAAGGAGCCATTCCAATCCCGGGACAGGAAAGACTTACCTTGGGGGAAAAATTGGAAGGTAAATAAATGCACATACACCCACACATTTACACAGACACAAGTACACTTAGGCAGACATACTGTAGAACTGTAGAACTGTGTGTGTGTGTGTGTGTGTGTGTCTGTGTGTTTATTTGTTGCTATTACTGCCTGTGCCCCTTCGCCTGGTAAGTGTACCTTATCTATTTTTTACGTATATATATATATATATATATATATATATATATATATATATATATATATATATATATATATATATATATATGTGTGTGTGTGTGTGTGTGTGTGTGTGTGTGTGTGTGTGTGTGTAAGTAATTACAACTTGTACATTCAATATAACATTGCCATATTAATATATTTTCATGTAAAACGCACTTTGTTCTCTGTAATAGGTGGCTTATGAAAATGGGCAAAACCCGAAACTAGTCAGCATTTCAAATAAAAGCAGCTTTGGTGCATATATAAAAATGTCTTTTTTCTACAACATTTAAGAGATGCAAAATGTGACATACCAAAAATATTAGATGTGATACTGTTAGTATTTGAGGGTGTCCATTCAAATGGCATTCCTGTCATCAGCTCCCTTCCTCAAAGAGAGAATTTGTGTGCCCAATTTGTCCGCGTGTAATCTTATCCATGTAAAAGTATGTGGTCCTTTTATTTTTAAATGTCTGTAAAGCACGTAACAGAGGTGGGATGTGGGTACCAGCCCAGTCTTCACCTACCAGTAATTGCATGTTGGAAACTGACTAAGAACCACATTCAGGTTGGCTGGCATCAGCCCTTGATGATTAATCAGCCAGATGATTTGAAGGAGTGTTTAAACCATTTGGCTGCCTTGATGGGTCTAGGCAAACAACAACATGACATACTAAATAGTATTTAAAGTTCTATGAGGTCTTTCACAGATGATGCTATAGTATATCAAGAAGTAACAATTGTGGAAAATTGAATTAAAATGCAGGAGGTTAAGCAGTGTATTGATGCTTAATGCTTAATGTAGAACAAACACTCGAAACATTTACTTCCATTAAATATCTGCAAGTTTGCTTACAGAGTGATATGGAGTGAATCAACCATGTAAAATGAATCTTGAGTAAGGCCTATGCCAGACTGAGGAGAATACTCAGAGAATGTAATCCATAAACAAAGGAAACAGTGTAGCTTACAAAACATTAGTTTAACCAATACTTGAATATTGCTCATCAGTGGGAGACCTGTACCAAGTGAGAATAATAGAGGAATTAGAGAAGCTCCAGAGAGCAGCATACTTCATTACAGGTTTATTTAATGTAAAATTGTCATGCCGACTTCAGTCGCAGATGGTATTACAAAAGAGGTGTTCGGCATTATGTGAAAGCTACTGTCAAAGTTCTGAAAGCATAAACTACTCAAAGAGTCATCCAATATATTGCTTCCTCCTTTATATTTCTCACAAAAAATTACCTTGAGGAAAAAATTAGATGGATTAGAGTCCACACGGAGGCTCACTGTCAGTTGTTTTTTTCTGAAAACCATATGCCACTGGAACAGAATAACGAGAGAGTGACACTTGTGCACAAAGTACCCTCTGATACACATCGTGGATGCTTGTAGAGTGTTGATAAAATGATAAACTTAATTTTTACATTTGCCAACAATAGTCACACATACTATTAAAATGTTAAATAGTACTAGAATATGAAGATCCTGTTTAGTTTAAGTACAAGAGAAACCATCAAACATTCAGAATAATTCATTCAATTATCCATAATTTAGTCAGAATATTTTGGTGGCATTACAGTACTAACAATGAAGTAGCAGCAATTAGTAGGTAAAAGATGAAAACTTCTTTTGGTAGGTATTAAAAGATACAAACGGAAATAAACATGTGATTAAATGTAAGAAGAGATTTAGTTCAAAATGTTCAAATATTTGTAGAGCTTATGGGACTTAACTACCGGGTCATCAGTCCCTAAACTTACAAACTATGTATGAACTAGCTAATACTAAGGACGGCACAAATATCCATGCCCGATGGGGGATTTCAACCCCCGACTGTAGTAGCCGTGCAGATCGTGTCTGGAGCGCCTCAGTCTCCTCGGCCACCACGGCCGGCAGAAGAGATTTAGAATGGAGAAGGAAAGCTGTAGAAGGAAAAGTTGAAAAGGGAAGAAATAAATACATAGTGAAGTGTATAAAAAATTGATTGAAAAATATAAATTTTGGCTCCTGAAGATACTGGTTAGCAATTATGTCACCTAGATTATTAGACCAGGTGAAAGACTAGCAAGCTAATGAACAATCTGCAGTCATTGGAAATTTGAAGTGGCTGTTTTTGGAGGGATGATTCACATGACAAGTATGTTGGAATAAGTGGCTGGAAGAATGTTACTGTATTGAGAATCTCACTTACCAGTAGGATACTGACTATCTCTGGTGTAGGCAGCCTATCAGTCTTTGTTTGTCCTACCAAAGTCATATAGTGGGATTTAAATACACAACACCATTAAAAATGGAAGGAAAGAAATTATGGTTTTCAGTTCCATTCAGAGCATCCTCTTTGAAGCTGAGTACTAGTTTAGACTGTTTTTGATAAGGATGGTGAAGGAAACTGATGTGCCCTTTCAAAGGAACCATCCCACATTTTCCTGAAGTCATTTAGAAAAATAGGGAAAATCTAAATCTGGATGGCCAGAGATGAATCTGAACTACTATCCTGCTGAATTTGAGTCCACTGTGCATACTACTCTGCCACCTTGCTTGGTACCAAACAATGAGTATAAGAAATACAAAATATGAAAATAGGAGAAAGGCAATCCATCCCTTATAGAGGAACACAAAAACATAGAACTGAATTGAGCATGCACCCTAGCTTTCTAACATTATTTCTTTTTACAGCATGAGTATACATGTTCACCTACAGAACCACACAGTCACCATAACATACACTCCTGTGACTGCAGCAATACTTGAAAGGACTTGTACAGGAGAAAGAGTTGATAATTTTAAAAACAGTGTGAATGTTGCATCCTTACATGTATCAGTCTGCTGTAGGTAAATGGTTAGCTTTCTCTTATTTTATCTACTCTTCCAACCAGGAATTTTGTTTGTTAGAAAAACAAAATATTTACAAGGGCTACAGTTATGCAGTTAGAAGACAGAATTTATATTATTTTATTTTTGTGTGAATTTAGAACAGACTTATCTGTTTTTTTGACATGTATTCTTTTTCTGTAGATGTGTACAAGATGATCAACGTTCTTTTGCACTCGGAATCCAGTGGATTAAAGTGCGACTCATTGGTACCATTCCTGCACCAATGGTATTTGGTGCCTTAATTGATGAAACTTGCCTCCATTGGTTTGAGAGCTGTCATGAAAGAGGTGCTTGCCAGGTTTACGACAATACCTACATGGGGCGGTAAGTGAGAGTTCCACTTCAGTAAACATTCCTTAAATTAAAACAGATGTACTGGTAAATGTTAAAAGCAAAATAAAAGGTATGATAATGGCACGTTGTTGTAAAAGTAATCACATTACAATTACTGTGTATGTGTATCTTCTTCTGATGAAGGCTGTAGTTGAAAGTTTGTGTGGATGTGATTGTCAATTCTACATGTGTGTTTGAAGTTCAGCAATTGTCTTTACAGTGAGTTGCTACCTATTCTCTACTACTGAAGAAAAATTAGTTAACTTTTATATGTTAGGAAGTCTTTTCCGAAGGCATTTGTTTGGAGTGTAGCTTGTATGGGAGTGAAGCATAGATTAGAAACAGTTTAGACAAGAAGAGGATAAAAGCTTCTGAAATTTAGTGCTACAGAAGAATGATGAAGATAAGATGGGTAGATCACGTAACTAATGAGGAGGTACTGGACAGAATTGGTAATAAACACATTTCTGGCATTTCTTGACTAAAAGAAGGGACCAATAGGGTATTCTGAGGCATCAAGGGATCATCAATTTAATATTGCTGGGAAATGTGTGTGTGTGTGTGTGTTTGTTTGTGTGTGTGCGTGTGTGTGTGTGTGCAAACTTGTCACCCTCTGACCCCCTCTTAAATTTTGAAATGTTTGTTAAGCTTAAGGGACTTATCTCCCCCTGACCTCTTAAAGAAAAGAAAGAAAGAAAAACCTTGTGTAATGTTAAAATCTACATATACATAGATACTCAGCAAGTCACACTGAAGTGCATGGCAGAGGCTTCATCGGTACACTTTAATGATATTTCTCTACAGTCCCTTTTTTACAACAGTTATAGTGCCACATGTTTTCCTAACATAAGTACAGTATATGTTACATTTATATAAAAGTATATGTAGGTGTAATATATAAAGGGAAAACAATTTTACCTGAAATCTTGTAAAGCTTGTGAATTATGTTCTTTTTACATATTTTTATACCATATGGTGATGAACAGGCACTTTATATTTTTGAAATATAAAGGATTTTTGGGTATTTCCATTATAAATTTTGAAAAGTTGAATTGTTGTAGATGAAAGATCGAACATTGTAAACTTTCTGATGCAAATCAAAGGCCTTTTTCTTTTGTTTGTTATAAAACATTTCGTCTATAGCTTACACACACAAATTAATAAATAAAATAAATAAATACATAAATTTACTTTAACCAAATCCAAATGTGGAGATTCACAAGAAGCTGAAGGCTGTTTCTCTGGAAGAGTGGTGCTCTGAATCTTTTTAATTGAATGTGCTCTTGTGTATTCTTTCCTGTAGGACTTATGAACAATACCGTGTTTCTTGTTCAGGAAAACATGAGCTTTCCCATCTTTTCCTAAATTACTTTTTCCTCAGTGTCACAAATGTCACTGACAACCACACATTTAGAAGCGAAACCTTTCTCAGTCATTGTTCACAGACGCCTTAAACAAGAAAAGTCACGCACTATCTGGAAACAAGTACTTAATAAACTCAAAATAAATTATGTATATATACACAATCAGAGTAAAGATCTTCTGCACACTCACTGGAGAGAACTGAAGCTGACACAGAAATGCTTCCAGACTGTTGGGTCTGCATATCAGGTGGGCATTTGCACAGCAGAGGGAGGCGCTCGGCCACATTTGAGTCGCCTACCTGCCACCTCACGGTACAGCCATCCAGCCCCCACCTCTTCCCTAGTACCACATCACAAGTGCACATTGTATCACCTAACACTGTATGGGGCTCTTAGATGTCGTATATACATTTTTATCAATAACAAACTACTTCAATAGACCTTAAATTTTAACTTTATTGCATGAAAATTGAGTTTTTAAGAATTTTATCGTTTTGCTTCTCCTGTATCTCACAAAATATTAAACCTACAGAAATTGTGGAGAGGAGCTTTTTTGTAGTAACTTTTATGAAGTTTAATTTTGTACTGTTGTACTTTTTCACTACAGATAATAGTTTCCGATATATTAAGAAAAACTTAAAAATTGTACCTTTAAATGCTCCCCACACTCCAGAGGTCAGGACTTTTAGTATGTCATTTATGAAGGTCATCCCTACCACTGTACAACAATTTGCGACTACGCTATTTTTTCCCCCCTATTTTTCCTTCGGTGACTGGACTACATTCTTCGGCAATACATACACTATGGTATATATTAGATTACTTAATAAGTTTAGCAGTCACACAAATATATACTAGTAAATATGAGTTGTCTAGTTTCAAATCAGATTAGTCACTTTTTCCTAATTTTTCAGGAACAACAAAACACTAAATATTCAAACAAGTAATGTACTTACAAAACCAGTATTTTTTAAAAAATTTAAGATGATAGGAGATGGCTACATTACCAATGTAAGTATCGGGTTTTGAGGGAAAAACTATTTAATTTTTGGATCTAACTGGTTTTGAAACCAAAGTAAGTGATCTATCTTGTTTTACAACCAAAATTTTTGATTCAATTGGTTTTGAAACCAGCATTTATGACTTAATGGTTTCTGAAACTAAGTTAAGTTGGAATGAAAAAGAAGTTTTTGCTGTATGCTAATAACTAAGCTGGCAGCAGCTTGTGACACTTGCATTGTGGCAGAAGATGGAACCTCCCCACAGTGATCTATCTGCTTTTGATACAAACTATTGTGACCTACCTGATTTTGAAACAAATCCCAACTTTCTTCATGTGATATAATTGGATCTATATTTTTTGAAGTTTAGAAGTTGGCTATTTGCTAGGTCTCTATTTTCATAATCAGAATATAATATAAACAGAAAATAATAATAATAAAAAAAAGATCTCTGGTTTTGAAACTAGACGACTCATATAGTTTATAGTTAGTTGTATGCAGGTGGTAGTTGCTCCCAATACCAGTACGGCAGCATCAAGAAATGAGAAAACTCACTTATGAAATGTGACTAAAGCACATAATTTTGAGGGAAGATATTTAAAATATTTTATGTACTATACTGCAATCTTTTCCCAGTAAATCCTTTCCTTAATTTTTTTCACTAAATAAAAAGTTATGTAAGAAAACTAATCTGTTGTCTTTCTGTTACAGATACATGCTTGCACTGGCTTTCATAGGAAAGGCAGCATCCCTACTGTTTTTCTTCCTGGCATGGTGGTTTTATGTTCCTCCGTCTGGCCTAAATCAGGCTTTGCAAGCAGCAACTCCGACATCTCCTGATACAATGCAAGATGGACCAGGAGTTATACACACCATCAGTATGAATGGGCACACAAATCATGCTCGAGACATTGACTGATAATAAAGAGAACCCTTGATTCAAGGACTGAATAACAGAAGGCCAGCATTGGTCAGTATTTGGCAGCTGGATCTTTGAGTAATTCTCATAGTCCATGCTAAGGTGCAATGTTCTCTTTAAAAGTCATATGTCAATGACTAAACATGCAGCTTCCTACTTATTTTCTGAATGAACCCGTCCACATTGTTGTCAACAGTGAAGACTAAAAGCAGTATTTTATTTATTATTATCAAAACCCTTGTAAAATATATTTGATAGAATTTATGTGAATAATGTGGTAGACTGGTCTCAGGTACATTCCATAAAAAATAGATTTTTTACATAGATGGTTGCTGATTATTTGCACTGAGTGTAAATGATGTGTAAAGGCTATTTGTATTTGTCAGTATTTTGGTGTTCTTTGTTAAAGCATAAGTGTCATAACAAAGAAATGTGTTCACTATACCAAATGATGAAGGGAAGGAGAAAGATTTAGTTGTGGAAATATAAGGCTAGAGTGACCTACTCAAAAAGTTACCAGTCATAAACATGTGAAAAATAAAGGCAGATAAACAAAATTACACCAAAGTGGTTATTGCAACTGTTATTGTCTATGTACAACAGAACATACTGTAAAGTGAGAACAAGAACTGTTTTTCTAAACTGGCACATATCTTGTATGTGAATGTCAGCTTGATTGATTAGATATAATAATTTATTATTTCTTAAAATTGTATCTTGAAATTTTAAATAGAATCATTAAAAATTAGAGTGTACCAAAATGAGAAAATTACTGTTACTGTGCAATAACTTGCCATACTTTGCTGTTTTCTAAGCAAAGAATATTAGTGTATTGTTGAGAAAAGAACAATCAAGAAATACTTCCCAGTGTGATGTTCTAATATTACCTCAGAAAATGATTAATGATATGTATTACAAATGAAATTTGTTAATTTTCTGTATTGCAGCAATTGATTTTCATGTACAAATAGTATTGAGATACAGAGAGCAGATTAATAAATGTGTTTTGTAATGAAAATGAAGAATGAAACAAGTGTGTTATCTCTACCCTAGCGTGCTGCGCCTGAATGAAATGTGAGAATCAATATTTTGAAGTTATGAGTTTTATAGTTCCAATATTATTTATTAATAGAATCTGCAGAGAAATTCTTTTTGTGCCATGGATGCAGTTTCTATAGTGCCTCTTAAGTCTAATCTTAAAGTAACACCAACAACCCAAGATTAGTACCCATTTGGAAATAAAAATAAAAACCAGTAAATATTAGCAAATATTTAAGTTTTAATGAAATGATTATAAATTAAACTACTTCTCTACATAGTCACAATGCAAATTTAAACATTTGTTAAAACCCATGTTGGATTTTTATGCAACAAATATAGCACAACACTTTTTGGAATTTTTCCCTTTTATTAATGAAGCAAAAACATACTAGACTAAGACATTATATTTCCATGGAGTATAAATAAAAGCAAAGACATTTCACAAACAGAAAATTATGTGTCATTGTAGTGGAGAAAGAGCACAAAGCTACAATTTATTTTCTTTAACACTTCCCCCTAAATTGAACTGCAGTGCACAAAACACTTTAGAATTAAAAAAAATTGTACAAAGTCCAGTTTTACAACACATCAATCTAAATTTGTTCGCACTTGAAGGCTTTGTAAACATGTCACCAAGTTGATTTTCAGAAAAAACATATTCTACACTGATGTCCCCATTCTGATATAGTTCCCACATAAAATAATATTTTACTTTGATATGTTTTGAACATCTGTGAAACTTTGGATTTTTCACTAATTTCATGGCTTCCGCATTGTCAACATACAATACAGGCTTGTCCTTTCCTCTCCAGCAACAGTCTGTTAAGCCAGACAAATTCCTTGGCTCCTTTACTTGCAGCAACAAACTCCACTTCAGTAGTGGATAGTGCAACTGATTTCTGTAGTTGAGATGTTCATGATATAGCAATTTTGCTGATTGTTGAAATGAATCCACGAGTTGAACATCTTGTTTTAATGTTACCAGCAAAGTCAGTATCAGCATAGGCACACAGTTTTCCACTAGATGAGGTGTAGTGGAGACCTACATCTGAAGTACCATGAAGATATCTGAAAATGAATTTTACAGCATTCCAATCAGATGAAGTAGGTAAAACCATTACTCAAGCAACTTTTGAAACAGCATAAGCAAGATCTGGGTGAGTACAACATGTCAGTTACATTAACAATCCCACAACCAAACAATAAAGAATATTGCTGTCAAGAATATTGCTAGATTCACTATGCAATTGTTCATTATAACAGGGGGGTCTTCAGTGGTTTTGAATTATGTTAAAACAATGTAAAATCTTCTCTGTGTAAGCTCGCTGTGAAATAAACAAGCCAGACTCATTGTTCTATGTGCATGCCTAAAAATGAGTCCTAAGATCCCACTGTTATTTGGAATTTTGACTTTAACATATCTAGAAATGAATTCACCACATTTTGTGTTGATCCATCATCAACATAAATAGCATCAGCAATTTCCCTGTTGCATTTTGTTGGAAGTAAATACAAAGATCTGCTGCAGAACGAGTAAATCCATTTTTATTCATGAATGAGTGAAAATTATTATTCCAGCTATGAGGTGACTGCTTAAATCCATATAATGATTTCTTGAGGTGACAAACATGACCTGAGCCATTATTGAAACCTTCTGATTGAACCATGTATATTTCTGTATCCAAGTCATACAAAATAACATTGTTGACCAAGATGCATATTTTTTCTGCCTCAATAACTAATATGGCACGAATAGCATCATAATGAACTACTGGACTAAAAGTTTCATATTAATCAAGTCCTGAACGTTGAAACATACCACGCACAACCGAACGAGCGTGATGTTGATCCATCAGGCTTATATTTAATGTGCAGTACCCCATCGATTATCTATAGCATGTTTATCTTTAGGCAATTCTACCAAGTCCCAGTATCATATCATTTTCTTCAAATGCTTTCATGGCATTAAACCATTTATTGGAGTCACTGCTTTCCATAGCTTTATTGATGTTTGTTGGTGTAAGCTCTTCATCAATTGCTTTTGACAGGCAAAGTAATGCACTTTCTTCTTGAGATTGGTTAGGTTGGTATCCCAATTCATAGTCACAAAACTTCACTGGAGGGCATATTTCACGAATTGGACGACTATTTGGTAGATTATTTGAACATACTTGGTTACTAGTCTCAATTTGATCAGTAGCTTTCATTTCCTCATGCTTTTATTACTGTTAAAGTTATTTTCCTCTTCTAATCCTTCAGCTATGGAATTAAATCCCAAATCAATCACATTTTCAGTTGTACATAGCTTCTCTGGTCGAAAATTCATTTAGAATTTTGGAGCATATTCTCAGTTCGAATATAGTAAATTCATTTAGAATTTTGGAGCATATTCTCAGTTCGAATATAGTAAATTTCCTTGAAACAGAAAAGCTTCTTTCTATGAATCAGCATGGATTTAGGAAACATTGTTCATGTGAAACTCAGCTTGCCCTTTTCTCACATGACATCTTGCAAGCCATGGATGAAGGGCAACAGGCAGATTGTGTTTTTCTCGACTTCAAAAAGGTGTTCGACGCGGTGCCACACTGCAGACTGCTAACGAAGATACGAGTTTATGGAGTAAGTTCACAGATTTGTGACTGGCTAGAAGACTTCCCAAGTAATAGATTGCAGTACGTTGTTCTTGACGGCGAGTGTTCATCTGAGACGAGTGTATCGTCAGGCGTGCCCCATGGGAGTGTGATAGAACCGCTAGTATTTTCTATTTACATAAATGATCTGATGGACAGAGTAAGTTGTAATTTGTGGCTGTTTGCTGATGATGCTGTGGTGTATGGGAGGGTGTCGTCTTTAACTGACTGTAATAGCATACAGGATGATTTAGAAAAATTTCTAGTTGGTGCGAAGAATGGCAGCTAGCTCTCAATGTAGAAAAATGTAAGGTGATGTGCATGAGTAGGAAAAACAATCTCATAATGTTCGAATAAAGCATTAGTAGTGAGCTTCTTGATGCTGTCGCATCATCCAAATATCTAGGCGTAACATTGCAGAGTGATATGAAATGGAACATACATGTAAGGACAGTTGTGAGTAAGGCGGACAGCCGACTTTGGTTTATTGGGAGAATTTTGGGCAGATGTACTTCATCTGTAAAGGAGACCACATATAAAACACTTGTACTACCACGTCTTGAGTGTTGCTCAAGTGTTTGGGACCCGCAGCAGATCAGTTTAAAGGAAGACATAGAAGCAGTTCAAAGGCGAGCAGCTAGGTTTGTTACTGGTAGGTTCGACCAATGCGCGAGTGTCATGCAAATGCTCCGACAACTCAATTGGGGATCACTGGAGGAAAGACAATGTTCCTTTCGTGAATTTCTGTTGAGGAAATTTAGAGGGCCGGAATTTGAAGCTGAGTGTAGTACGATCTTGCTGCCGCCTACTTACGCTTCGCGTAGTGATCAGAAAGACAAGATAAGAGAATTTAGGGCTCGTACGGAGGCATATAGGCATTCTTTTTTTCCTTGTTCTATTTGGGAGTGGAATAGGAAAGGAAATGCCTAGTAGTGGTACAGTGTACCTTCCGCCATGCACCTTATGGTGGATTGCGGAGTATGTATGTAGATGTAGAAAATCTACATTTTAATATATTTATTTACACCAATGATAACAAAATTTCTCTTTGTTTGAACGACTGGTTTCAGTCAGTGATGACCATTTTCAAGTCTGTTGTTACATTCCTTAATGTAAAAGAGCCATAATGACATCAAAACATCATAAGCGTAATTTCATTACTGCATAGAGATGCATAGAAAACATGTAGTCACCAACTTTGTGGCCCATTTCGATGTTTAAAATGAACTTACATCACAACACATTAATGAAATTACACTTATGATGTTTTGATGTCATAATGCATATATTACATTAAGGAATGTAACAACAGACTTGAAAATCATCATCACTGATCAAAACTGGTCATCAAAATGAAGAGAAATTTTGTGAACATTGGCGTAAATAAAGATATTAAAAGTAATTACAAAAAAGGTCAATAATATAAATTCGTGACCAAGTTGCACCTTGTGAAAATCTACATTGCATGATTTTATCACACAATGTTTCAATGGGATCCACACTTTGTAACCTTCTTTGTCATTCACATATCCAATGAAATGATCACATACAGCTTTGTCATCGAAATTAGAATGAAATTTCTTTGGCAAATACATATAGCATTTTGATCCAAAAATGTGTAAACAGCTAAAGCTGTCACACTTTTCCAGTCCACAGTTTGAAAGGTGTTTTATCTTGAACACTTGATTTCCCAGTACAATTGAGTAGGAAAAAAGCTGTGTCACAAGCATGAGCCCAAAAAGTTTAGGTAAATCGCTAGATGATAACATTGGGCAAGCTAATTCAATTGTGTCAATTCGCTTGTTCAGCAACACCATTCTTTGTAGGAATATCAGGACAAGTTAACCATAACTCGGTACCATGGTCTCATAGCAGCTCAGCTACAACTTTGCAATTAAATGCTCCTCCACCATTAGATCAAACCACTTTTACCTTATCACCAACAGCATCGCATTCCTTCAAAAATGCTTTTAAATTGTCAGTTCCTTCAGATTTATTTTGCACAAAATATATCCAAATGAAATGAGGAAATCATCTTTGAAAATCACATAGTAACGAAAACCATTTATAGAGTCAACAGACACGGGGTCATTGTTGTTGTTGTTGTAGTCTTCAGTCCGGAGACTGGTTTGATGCAGCTCTCCACAATACCCTATTCTGGGCAAGCCTCTTCATCTCCACATAAGAACGGCAACCTACATCTGTCTGAATCTGCTTACTGTATCCATCTCTTGGTCTTCCTCTGCAGTTCTTACCCCACACACTTCCCTCCAACGCTAAATTCACAATTCCTTGATGTCTAAGAATGTGCCCTACCAATCTATCCCTTCTTTTAGTCAAGGTATGCCAGAAATTTCTTTTCTCCCCAATTCTGTTCAGTACCTCTTCAGTAGTTATGCGATCCACCCACCTAATCTTCAGCATTCTTCTGTAGCACCATATTTCAAAAGCCTCAATCCTCTTCCTGTCCGCACTGTTTATCGTCCATGTTTCACTCCCATACAAGGCAACAGTCCATACAAATGCCTTCAGAAAGGACTTTCTTAGGCTTAAATCAATATTCGATGTTAACAAAGTTCTTTTTTCCAAGAACACTTTTCTACCCATTGCCATTCTTCATTTTATATCCTCTGTACTGCGACCATCATTTGTTATTTTACTGCCCAAGTAATAAAACTCATTTACCTCCTTTATTGTTTCGTTACCTAATCTAATTCCTTCAGCATCACCTGATTTTCTTAGACTGCACTCCATTACCCTAGTTTTGCTCTTGTTAATGTTCATCTTATATGCACCTTTCAGCACACTGTCCATTCCGTTCAACTGCTCTTCCAGATCCTTTGCTGTCTCTGCCAGAATTACTATGTCGTCGGCAAAACGTAATGTTTTTAATTCTTCCCCCTGAACTTTAATTCCTTCACCAAATTTCTCCTTGCTTTCCTTTATAGCTTGCTCAATGTACAAATTGAATAACATTGGGGAAAGGCTACAACCCTGTCTTACTCCCTTTCCAACAACTGCATCCCTTTCATACCGTTCAACTCTGACAACCGCTGTCTGGTTTTTGTACAAGTTGTAAATAATCTTACGCTCCCTATATTTTACTCCTGCTTGCTTCAGAACTTGAAAGAGTTTATTCCAATCAACATTGCCAAAGCCTTCTCCAAATCTACAAAAGCTAGAAATGTAGGTTTGCTTTTTCTTAATCTATCTTCTAGAATAAGCCGTAAAGTGAGTATTGCCTCCCGTGTTCCTACATTTCTCCTGAACCCAAACTTATCTTCCCTGAGGTCGGCTTCTACCAGCTTTTCCATCCTTCTGTAAATAATTCGTGTTAATATTTTGCAACCATGACTTATTAAACTAATGGTTCTGTAGTTTTCACACCTGTCTGCACCTGCTTTCTTTGGTATGGGGATTATAACATTTTTCTTAAAGTCTGATGATACTTCACCTGTCTCATACATCTTACGCACCAGGTGAAACAATTTTGTCATGGCTGGCTCTCCCAGAGACTTTAGTAGCTCTGAGGGTATGTCATCTACTCCTGGGGCCTTGTTCCGACCTAGGTCCTTCAGGGCTCTGTCAAATTCATCTCTCAGTATAGAATCTCCTATTTCATCTTTATCTACTTACTCTTCCCTTCCTACAACATTGTCTCTAAGTTCATTTCCTTTGTAAAGCTGCTCTATGTACTCTTTCCACCTTCCAGCTTTCCCTTCTTTGCTGAGAACTGGTTTCCCATCTGAGTTCTTGATATTCATAGAGTTGCTTTTCTTGTCTCCAAATGTCTCTTTCATTTTCATGTAGGCTGTATCTATTTTTCCCCTATTTATACATTCTTCTACATCCTTGCATTTGCCTTCTAGCCACTCCTGCTTAGCCATTTTGCACTTCCTGACAATCTCATTTCTTAGTCTTCTGTACTTCATTTTGCCTGTTTCATTTAGTGCTTCTTTATATTTTCTCCTTTCATCGATTAAATTTAGTATCTCCTGTGATATCCAAGGATTTTTTGTAGGTCTTGCCTTCCTACCTATTTCGTCCTCTGATGCCTTCACTATTTCATCTCTCAATGCTACCCATTCCTCCTCTACTGTTTTATCTTCCCCCGTTTCTGTCAATTGTTGCCTAAAGCTCCCTCTGAAATTCTTAAGAACTTCAGGTTCCCTCAATTTATCCAGGTCCCATCTCCTTATTTTCCTACCTTTTTCTAGTTTCTTCAGTTTCAGCCTACAGTTCATAACCAACAAGTTATGGTCAGAGTCTACATCTGCCCCTAGGTATGTCTTGCAGTTTAATACCTGGTTCCGAAATCTATGTCTTACCATTATAAAATCTATCTGGTATCTCCCAGTGTCTCCTGGTCTCTTCCACGTATACAACCTTCTTTTGTGATTCTTAAACCAGGTGTTTGTTATAACCAAATTATGTTCCGCGCAAAATTCTACCAGGCGGCTTAGCACTAGCATTTATCAGTTCACCGACAGTTTGTGAACGATTTTTGTGGTGTCTAAAAGGTTTGTGTTGGGATTTCCCAAGAACACACCCATTACAAAATGATGTGGTATGAGAACACTTAACTGATATACCAAAACGAGAGAACACATCTCTTACATTATGTTTATATTGATGACCTAGTCTCTCATGCCAACACTAGTTGTTCTTCTGAAGTTGCTAAGTGACTCATTACTTCTGAATCTGGAGAACAAACTTGCATGTTCATAACATACACTGAATCAACTAGTCTTCCTGTAGCAACTGTTTCACTACATTGCCAAATGTTAACACCTTTATTATCATGTCACATTATATCCACTTTGTGCAACTTGACATACAGAGAAAAGATGGTGCCTGGTATCAGGTATGTACCAAACGTTTTTAAGCAAAGCAGGTGTCCACTTTTTATTTAGTAATAGTTCAATATGAATAGTACCAGACCCATGTGCAAAAATAACTTCCTTGTCAGCTGTTTGTACACATTGTGGAATCAGAAACTTTTCAAACATAGAGAAATGCCGTTTATTTGGTGAAATGTGGTGTGTTGTGCCAGAGTCTGAAATCCAAGAATCTGCGCTACCAAAATTAGAGTGAAATAACAAGCCAGTAGCGAAAGATGTATTTGGTTTGCTGTTCACCTTTGAACTCAAAGTGTAATTATTATTGTTACTTGCTGTCACCTTTACTTCTTCTGCTGCCATGTGCTTTCAGTAGTTTGTAATAATGTGTGCAACTTTCTTGTACTACAGACATGTATGACTTTCTTTCTTCTGTGGCTTATTCCATTCTAATGTGAATTTCTTCTTTTTCTGCTGTTGCTCATCTGATTTTGATTTTGTGTAAAAAGCACCAGTTGTATGTGTAGCTAGCAAATTCTGAATCGAACACAAATTCTCAATAGGAAGCTTTGTCGACTGCTCAGATTCAGGAACACGGTACCATGTCGATCTATAAAACTAGTATTCAGGTTCTAATGTTTTGGAAATACGATGATGAAGCAGCGAAAGAGGCAAAGTTGCATTTGGATTACTTTTCTTCAGCACATTGCATAAGTCATGCAAAATGTTCACAAGTTGCATATATAGTCATTCAGTGAAGATTGTTGAAATACTGAGGTAAGCATATCCCAAATTTCTTTTTCATCAGTTTTCTTTCGGATACGAATAACAGGTTCCTCATCAAGTGCAGTTCCAATGATACAAGCTGCCAATTGTATTTATCCTAAGTTTGTCATTAATGATTTATGATTATGTAGGGGTACTCCATAAAAATGAGAAATTCTGACTACTTTCCTTTATTGCCAAGAAACACAGTTTTATGCAGTCTTATACTGACAATCTCATCACATATTTGACCCACAGTAGATACTGCCAAACTTTGGGGGTGAAGATGATTCTTATATAGCTTTTCAACAAGTGAGCTCATTATTGTGATTAAATATGAGATCATTTAACAATTAAATCTTCTAGAATGCAAACAACTTTGGGTGACTACTATTACAGATTAATTAACCATGGTTTCAAACATCACAGTAATTTACAATTATGTTATTAATTACTTTTAGAACAGTAAAAACTGGTGAAATGAATAATAATGTATGAGTTGCATAATTAACATAAAAATGATATATTTGAACTGAATTACAATGGAGAAGCGATTTGACAATATACAGTAGAACAGTAAAAACTGGTGAAATGAATAATAATGTATGAGTTGCATAATTAACATAAAAATGATATATTCAAACTGGATTACAATGGAGAAGTGATTTGACAAATATACACAATTCTTATTTTGGTTTCATATATCTATATTTGATTAATGTTTGCAGAAATTGGTTTGCAATTAAGAAAAATGTAGATTATGGGACAATACTAAACAATTCCTAACAATGGTTATTCCAGACCGATCTATAGTATGAAATCTATTAAATTATCTACTGTGGTAACCCTATCACTCAGATACTACCAGTTACATTGATTACAATCTATTTATAATTAAATACATACATAAAGTCAAGCCATGGCTATATACTATGTAATGACAGAAATGGAACAAAAAGATGGGAATGGAATCGGGTTGTGTCATAGGAATGTGGTATTGGAATCTACACAAATAGGACTGCTCATGCCGTTACATTACACCGTGTGCATTGTCCTGTTGCCAGCACTGATATTCATCCAATGGTTTTGCTCCTTCCGCTAATGATGGACACTGACCTGTACCATCTACAATCGAATAAAGACAATGCTCCTTCAAACAGAGTTGAATTTGCCATTTCCATGTATCCCACTGATCTTCACTTGATAACTTGTGAATATTTGCATGACTAGTGTGCACATTACCACAAATTTTGCAGTCTCACGAATATCCTAGTATACTGAAAAATAGTCTAGCAATAAATCTCACAACCTGAAGCGATCAAATCTAGGCCCATAACCTGTTGTGGTTAAACTAGGATATATTTTATGCAACAAATAGAGCACAACACTTTTTGGAACATTACCCTTTTATTAACAAAGCAAAAGCATACTAGACTAAGACAATGTATTTCCATGGAATATAAATAAAAGCAAAGAGATTTCAGAAACAGAAAACTGTGTGTCACTGTAGTGGAGAAATAGCACAAAGTTATGATTTATTTTCTGTAACAGGATCTAGGTCTGGGCTATAGGGTGGATGTTTGAATCTTTCTCACTTGAATTATTGCAGAAGTATATATACATGTGGCGTCTGTTGCGAGAGAACAGACGTCACTTCTTATCCTGCAGTTGTTATTATTTAATATCCATAGAATATATGACATCAACTGCGATTGGGCCAAGCAGAAGTAGTTGTGTTACTTGGCATTGTCATGGAGGGAAATGACACCACTAGACAACAGACCTTGCTGGTGGTTTATATTCGCCCGCTGTAACTTCTTCAGTATTGAACAACATTTGTCAGCATTAATAATGTCTCCATGAGTCATGAGTACACCTAATCAATCCCAGTAAACTGTAGCCATGAGTTTCCATGCAGACAGTACAGTCTTAAAAGTTTTGTGTTTGTTTGGTGAACAGGCATGATGCTCTCCATTAACTGTAGTTTAGTCACAGATATTACATACGAAAACCATGTTTCACCAACAGTGGCCATGTGATTCAATATAGAGTCTCTTTTAACAAATTAAGGTTCCATGCACTTGGTTTTGTCTTCAACAGTAGCATGTGAGAGACCCACCTTATACAATTTTTTGAATAATGCAATTGGTCTTTAATATAATAATGGAAAGTCCAGGTTGGAATTAATAATATAGTAAAGACAGTTTACAACTCACTGCAAAGATGTGACAACTAGCTGCAACAGGCACATACAAAAGACACATACATACAACACTTTCAGCTATCGGCAATGGCCTTCTTCAGAAAATAGAACACTCACGCAATCACAGAGGCCTGTGTGGTTGTGTGAATGTTCTATTTTCTGAAGAAGGCCATGGCCAATAGCTGAAAGTGTTATGTGTGTGTGTCTTTTGTATGTGCCTGTTGCTGCTCATCGCAACGTCTTTGCAGTGAGTTGTAAACTGTCTTTACTATATTATTAATTCCAAATGGTCTTTAACAATTTAATGAATAAGTCTTTATGAAAAATTACTGTAATATTCACAAATTGTAAGAGTTTTAATGTGCCAGTCTTCCTTCCCAAATTCATCAGTTGAACGAAGCAGTTCATTAGTAATCACAGCTGGCACAAACACTTATCATCCTGAGTTGTTCTCTCAGTCCAAGTTGAAGTTACAACACCAGCACCAAACAGATGACTCGTCCATAACATTATCTCCATACACCTTTTTCAATGGAGTACATATTTCTTGCATTAAGTAACTTGATCACAGCACTTTTTTAAATATCATAATTACTAATAGAGTCAATGCAAACAGCATATTATGTTACACAAAGAAAACAAACAAACATCTGAGAGCATATACACGTACTATCTGGTAGTTACTCCACTCACTAGACGTTCATACGGTGCAATTGGGTACTAATTTCTGGATGACCATCAGATATGTTTAATAATGGAAAGTCCAGGTTGGAATTAACAATATAGTAATACGGACAGTTTACAACTCACCACACAGATATGATGATGAGCTGTGACAGGCACATAAAAAAGACACACACAATACAGCACTTCAGCTGTCAACCATGGCCTTCTTCAGAAAATAGAATGTTCACACAGGCACACAACAAGTCACACAACCGTCATCTCTGGCTGCTGCACTCCGAATCATGCTCTGTAGTGTGGAAATAGGGGAAAGGCGGGGGGGGGGGGGGGGGAAGGGAAGGTTGCGTCACTATGGTGGGGATGGATACAGCATGGCCTTGCAGAGCATGTAGATGGGAGGAATGATATGCAGCTTAGGAATGGAGTGGTGAGGCAGGTGAGGGAGGGGGGGGGAGAGAGAGAGAGAGAGAGAGAGAGAGAGAGAGAGAGAGAGAGAGGAACACGTATGTCGCCCACACTTGTGCATGCACACGCGCACTCACTCACACATACACACACACACACACACACCACTCAAAATAGGAGAAGTTTAGGATAGAGAGGTAGGAATTGTTTGGTGTGGAAAAAAGAAAAGTTATCGTAGGTTGAGGCCTGGATAGTTCTGGGACCAGAGAATGTACGGTACTCCCATCTGTGTAGTTCAGAAGAGCTGGTTGTGGGTGGGAGGATCCAGATGGCCCAGGTTGTGAAGCAGCCATTGAAATCAATCATATGATCTGCTGCATGCTGTGCTACAGAGTGGTCCATCTTGTTTATGGCCACAATTTGGCGGTGGCCATTTATCATAGTGGACAGCTGGTTAGTGGTCATGCCTATATAGAAACCTGTGCAGTGATTGCAGCACAATTGGTAAATTACATGGCAGCTTTCACGGGTGGCCCAGTCTCTGATAGGGTAGGATAAGTTTGTGACAGGACTGGAGTAGAAAGTGTTGGGTGGGTGGATTTGATGGGTCTTGCGGCAGGGTCTTCCACAGCAATAGATCCCTGTGGCAGTGGGCTGGGTTTTGGGGGTGGCATAGAGATATTTTTGGAGGTTGGGAGGGTGACGGAACACCACTTTAGGAGGGATGGGAAGGATCTTGGGCAGGATTTCTCTTATTTCAGAACAGAAAATGAAAACCGTGTCAAAGGATGCAATTAAGTTGTTCGAGACCAGTACTGGGTGACAAGGGGACCCTCTTTTGTGGATTGTTACTGGTGGTAGAAGGAGGATTTGGAATGTATGGAAATATGACATGGGAAATCTGTTTGTGGACTAGGTCTATGGGATAGTTTCTGCCTGTGAAGGCCTTTGTGACGCCCTCAGCATATTGAGTAAGGCAATTCTTGTCGCTGCAGATACACCATCCACGGGTGGCCAGGCTGTAAGGGAGGGATTTTTTGATGTGAAGGGATGGCAACTGTTGAAGTATAGGTACTGTTGGTGGTTGGTAGGTATTATACGGATGGAAGTGTGGATGGAGCCATCAGTGAGGTAGAGGTTGACATCCAGGAATGTGGCACGGTGGATTTAGGAAGACAACGTGAAGTGGATGGTGGAGAAGGAGTTGAAGTTTTGAATGGAGGAGGATAGGGTGTCCTGGTCCTGAGTCCAGATCATGAAAATATCATCATAACACTGAACCAGGACAGAGGTTTGGGTTTTTGGGATGCTAGGAAGGATTTCTCCAGACAGCCCATAAAAAGGTTGGCATAAGAGGGTGTGGTAATTTCCTAGATCCCGTGTACATCGATGGAAACAGCATTGCGATCGATATATGCATATCAAATGTTCGACTCTTGCTTCGCTACCATTGACTATATAGTTTTAGTGTTTCTGGACAGAGATTCAGGCACTATGCGCCAAAAAAAAAAAAAATAATTAAAAAAAAAATAAAAAAAAAAAAAATAAAAAAAAAAAACTTCTTGTTTAACCTACACCTAAGTCAAGTTATATTAGATATAGGTTAAACAAGAAGGTTTTTTTTTTTAGTACGTGAGGGCACGTAGCTCCCGAATCTCCATTTCAGGAACACTATATCAAACGTTCGATATATAGCAATTACAATGCCATTTCCTTCGATCTACACGGGATCTAGGAAATTACCAAGGGTGCCATTACTTAGGAAAAAGTTGGTGAGAGTTATGAGGTTTGAGGTATCGGGCTTCAATTAAGAGGGACGTTGGGAGAGATAGTGTTCGAGAGTGGCAAGGCCATGGTCATGTGGGATATTGGTGTACAGGGAGGTGGCATCTACTATGACAAAGAGGGATCTAGGAGGTAAAGGGGTGGGGATGGTGGAGAGTCGGTCTAAGAAGTGGTTGGTATCCTTGGTTTTGGAGGATAGATTTTGGACAATTGGTTGAAGGTGCTGGTCAAGGAGGGCTGAAATTCTTTCATTAGGAGTACAGTAACCAGCCACAAATGGGCATCCAGGATTATTAGGTTTGTGGATTTTGGGGAGCATGTAGAACAGGGCCGCACAAACACGGAAAACCACACATGTGCAAAGCGAGGTGCAGAGAGTGTTTGCACAGTGCATCAGTTCAACTCGGCATACTTCGCCTCAACTCGGCTTGCTGGGTGAGGCCGTACGCTGCCGAATGCGCTGCCAGATGGCTTAGTCAACATTGTATTAAGTAAGCACAGGACAATTAATACAATAATGGAACCACCTGTTTAAAAGAAAGCAAAAATTCCCGAAAGTCAGTTTAAACTGGAATGGGAACTGGATACTTCCCATCGACACCAACCTTTCAGAACTCCGGAGATGGGAACTTGCCTTCAGCTTATTCTCTCCTCCCATTACCCATCTGGTCTCAACCTCCACTAAATTCAAATTCCCGCCCACCATCTTTAGCATCTTTGCCTCTGTTCTGTGGACAGAGCCTCTGCCTCAAGTGGTATTTCTGTCCAACTTCTTTGCTTTTTACAAATGTCTGTCTATGTGTGTTTGTGTTTGGATATGTGTGAGTGGGTGTGTATTTGTTTACCTTCTTTTTTTTTCCCCTAAGGTAAGTTCTTCCACTCCAGGGATTGGAATGACTCCTTTTCCACTTCCTTAAAACCCATATCCTTCCCTTTCTCCTCTCCTTTCTTCTTCTTTTCCTGAAGAAGCGACCAACAGTTGTGAAAGCTTGTATTTGTGTTTGTGTGTAATTTTATTTGTGTCTGTCGACGAGCCTGACTTTCAGGTAATTCATCCGTTTTCTATTATTTATTTTTGTTTATCCCACCAGGAAAGTTTCCTTCTATAATTTTCATTTTTTAATTTATTACTAAAAATTCATTTAAATCATAAAATGCTTTTCCTTTGAGCCATGTCTCCATAACCTTTTTTAATTTATTTTCCTGCAATGCCCTTATGTCATATGGTATAGTGTTTAGAAAACTTTTGCCAGCATGTACAAAATTATTCTGCACTTTACACAAATGGGTCCAGGGAATGTCCAATAAGTTCCTGTTTCTGGTTTGATATTGGTGTATATATGATCTACTTTCATACATGTGTACATTCTGTTTGGCATGCATAAGTACCTGTAATATGTATAGTCTTGATACTGTCAGTATTCCATGGTCAATGACGTACTTTCTGCAGGAAGCTCTAAGCTCTATTGCTCAAACCAAAAATACATCTAACGGCTTTTTTCTGCCAGAGGAAAACTTCTTTTGCCCCAGTAGGGTTTCCCCACAGTAGTACTCCATAGTGCAAGAGTGTGTGAAAAAAAGCAAAGTATGCCATGAGCATGACCTCTTTATTCACACAATACATCAGTTTCCTGAGGAGATACACAACTTTTGCCAACTTACTGCATAGCTTTTCTGTGTGGGTGTGCCATGATAATTTGGTGTCAAGGAATATGCCTAAAAGTTAGAGGAGTTAGTCAAACAGAAAGAAGGGAGTGACCAATTTCTGTGCTATTTCAGGCATGCTAACACATATAAGTCAGAACAAGTATCTACCTGATATTTCTGCCCAGGCTTACAGTCACTTACAAATAAGTGATAATATAATGGCCACCAATCAGCCACTGAACCTACATCATTGCGTGTGAGCAGAACATTGTACACTTGCCTGTGCGGACTACAAATCTCCTGTGATATTACCTAAATGAGGGTCTGTCAGTATGTGACTTTGAGGAAGCAATATAAGAGCAGCTCCGCAATTGCTTACAGAAATGTCCTCTGCTGTCATAATGAGACATAAATTCTTCCACCTCCTTGGCTAGTAAATCCACTTTAGCAATCAGCTTGTTGTAATCAGCTCATGTTGTCTTGTATGTCAACCAAGTACTGAATGACACCCTCTCTGAACTCACCAGTGTAGGTAGTAACATCAAATATTTTGTCTAACTGCTAACTCTGTTAATGTGATTTAGAGCATGTTGGTTTATGACGCTATAATGAGTTGGCAACCAGCTGCTCCACATAACGGACAACGGACTATTGGGCATGATGCCTGTGTCAATCTTACTCTGCAAGTGTTGCAAATATTTCAGTAGTGTTCTCTTGCCAATGTCTTTTTGGTTAAGGGCTTCTCTGATGCATTCTACCAGTGAAGTGGACACATATTGAATCAGTTCTGTTTTCAGCTTTTCATAAGGATCCATCATAGACAAAATGGTGATTATATACAATTGCTTCATTTAATATTTGGTTGTATCTGCTGTAATTTCCAAGAAAGAAAACTGGCTTCTACTTGTTCAAACCTTAACACTACATCATGTGGGCAGAAGGGTGGCTGATACAGGGGACTTGAGTGACAGATGGAAAAGACTGCTGTTGATTCCATCATATCTTACATTGATATAATGCATAGAATTTGATCACCATTTTCAGAGTGGCCTAGTGTATATGGCCATCTGAAAAAATACTATTCAATATTGCTTCCAATCAATTTTGGTCTTATGATTTAGCTACAAGTTATAAATATTTTTTAATAAAAGTAATCTCTATTGCAAAGTTGTAATTTATCATTGACCATTAAATATTTTGTCCTTGTGAGACATTATCTGATTATTTAGACAAAAACACAAAAATTTTAATTATTAGTGAGAAATAGAATGAGAGATGGTTCCAAGCCGCATAGCCATGCATGTAAATGGGTGTTAATACATGCTTGAACTCAAGTGAAAAAGTTGTGAAAGAAAATGCCTCATATGTCAGTTACCACTAATAGGCATTAAAATAAGAACATAAGGATGGCTCACCTGGTCGTAAAATTTTAAATTTGTAAGAGATGTAAGTAGAGAAAAAGAAAAAGAAGAAGAACGGGGGGGGGGGGGGGGGGGGGGGGACACATCAGTTGTTAGTGGGTGGTGGGATAAGCATTTTGGTAGATAAAATACAAAACTAGTTTGGTACCCACATTTTTCGGGAGCAAGCTCAAACCATCAATGCACAAATAACAATAAAACTCATTTGCTTCTTTTATTGTCTTGTTTCCTTATTTAATGTCCTCAGTACTGTCTGATTTACATCAACTATATTCCATTACCCCTATATTGACCTTGTTAATGTTGATTTTGTACACCCTTCTTCTGTTAGGACTTAAATTCTCTTCCAAAATTTAATTTGATTCACGTTACAGCTTGGTTAATGCAGAAATTGGAAAACAACAGAACAATTGGGATCAGTTGTGAAATCTGGAAAGGGGAGGAGGGGTTATGGGGCTGCAGCCCACACCCCTCCCCCAGAGAATGAGGCATTTTCTTTTCTTTTTAAGACATCAGGTTGAGATACAATGTTACAAAATTTGTATAAACTGAGACCCCCCCCCATCCAACCAAAATCCTGGATTAGCCAATGATGGGGATAGACCACAACTCTTGCTCCCTTCCTAACCACTGTATCCCTTTCATGCCCTACAACTCTTATATCTAGTCTCTCGTTTCTGTACAAGTTGTATATCACTTTTTGTTCCATATATTTTATTCCTGCTACCCTTGTCAAAAGCTTTGTCCAGTTCTAGAAAATCTATGAATATAGGCATGCCTTTCCCAGACATACTTTTAGAGACAAGACAAGAGGGTCAGTACCACCTTGCATATTCCTACATTTCTCCTAAATAGGAAAACTAGAACTCCATCAGTTTTTACATCCTTCTGTAAATAATTTGTTATTATTGTGCAACCATGACTTATTAAACTGATAGTTCTGATAATTGAAAGTCCAGGTTGGTATTAACAATATAGTAATAAGCACAGTTTTCAACTCACCACAAAGACGTGATGATGAGCAGCAACAGATACATAAAAGGGCACCCACACCCACCCACCCACCCACACACACACACACACACACACACACAAAACTTTCAGCAATTGGCCATGGCCTCCTTCAGAAACTAGAACATTCATGCAATCACACAAGCACACAAGACAGTCACACAACTGTCAGCTCCAGCTGCCACACTTTGAATCACACCAACACCGCCTGTAGAGAAGGCCTCTGCACTGGCATGCCAAGTCACGCAGAGTAAGCTGCAGTCACATAGCTCACTAGCTGGCCGATGGGGCGCAGCCCACCGCCTCACACTGGCCAGCCAGTGAGCTACGTGACCGCGGCCTACTCTGTGTGACGTGGCATGCCAGTGTGGAGGCCTTCTCTACATACTGTGTTGATCACACCCCTCCAATTCATAATGGTGTTGTGTCATTTTATTCAAACTGGAAGATGAGCAAACAGCCGTAAATCGGATACACAACAAGAACAGTTTCTGTCACAAAAATGAGGAACAAAACCAGGAACTTTAGACACTGGCATTAGTTGCTAATTTTTACACAAGATGTGTCCAAAATGGTTGCTACTTACTTAATCCAAATTCTCAAAGAAGTTTGCAAAAGACATAACATACTGAAAGTAACATAAGGGTAGGAGCAACTCACTGAGCCACAGACAGCCATGTAAAAATAATAACAACAGAATTTTGAAGTTGTAGCCACAGCCTTCATCACAAATATCTAACACAGCAATTATGAAATCACTCAGGCACAAATGATGCACAGATGATTGCATCTCTGTACACTATGGCCCAGTCAATGGCAGTGCCACAGTGGATACATCGATTCTCGCAAGATCACCGAAGTTAAGCACCATCGGGTGTGGACAGTTCGGGTACGCCATGCACTGTTGACGATTTCCCCTTTGCCTTATGACAGAGGGGACAGGAGGGGTGGTGGTGCAAAATCCCTAATCACCAGTCTTTGCACCGATGTCCTGGATTAAATTCCAAACCTCTCTACAGTGTCTTATGGAGTGAGGACATAGGATACTGTAAATGGTGATTCATCTTTCAGATGGGGATATTAAGCTCACTGGCCCCCTTAGTGCTTTTCAAGAGGACTAGGCTGTGTGCTGGCACCGTGTTTTATCCTCTTCCTTCTCCCATTATCTACAACATGAACATGACACACAACACTACACTATACATACACCCATTACAGTCACCAACACTTAACACAGACACTTCAGCACACAGTTCTCACACAATGCGATAGAAAGGAAAGGTGCCATTGGTTGCAGAGGATATAGATTCAGATTTATTGATCACTGACCACCTGAGGTGGAATGGTCATATTACATACATATTATTGGTACATAACATTTACTTACAATAGTAGGTCTTAAGAATTGTATCATCATATTTCAAATATAACACAGAAATGATATCATAAGGAAAAAAATAGTACCTAAATTCAGTTATTGTTGTCATAGGATAGAAACCTTGGAAATTAATGTCAACCGTTTTTATATTAAAAAATTCATTTATATCATAAAATGAGTTAATAAGTAACCAGTTTAGTAACTTACTTCTGAAGCAAGCTGTGTTGGCTGATAGAGAACAAAATGGGAGTGTATTAATTATTTTTATGCAGTTGATTAGATGGGAATTCCATGTTGTTGCCAGCCTATGCTTAGCTACATCAAATTTATTTTTGTATCCAGTATTTCGGAGTTGTATGTTTTCCCTCATTTCAAAATCTGTGATATGGTTTTTCACATACAATGCTGAGACATACATGTAGAGACTGATTACTGTTAATATTTTGAGGTGCACGAATAATGGTCAACAGCGCTCTAATCTACCCACATTGCTCACTACATGTGCCATCTTCTTTTGGAATTTCAGTATTTCACTGATGTGAGAAGAATGTCCCCATATCAGCAGTCCATACTCTATGAGTGACTGAAAGAGTCAAAAGTAACCTACTCTTAAATACAGCCTGATGAGCTTCATAGTTTTGTCCCCTTAAAACTTTCAATTCATTCAATCTTAAATATTCTTTATATTTTCTTAAAATTTGTTAGACACACCGGAAGTAAAAAAATCTACGGTAGCTAAAAATACTCATCTGGTTCTAAATGACCAACTACAGCTGTCAACATTCCAATTATCAAGCTTCACATGATGCAATTCAACCTGGCACCTACTACATAACATATTTACGATCATGCTTTCATTTCATTTATGTTTGTATATTACCACAGACAATAAAAAATTTAGCAAATACTGTTACACCAATATACACAGTTACTTTGCCTACCTTGTTCATCCCACCTAATGTAAAAACTATCTGAAGATTGTAAATCTATAATATAATTTAATTAAGTATATCATATTCATGTGTGGTTCGGTAGCACAGTGACAGAATCCCACCTACAAATTCAAAGGTTGCGGATTTGATTCCTGCCAGGTACTAGGATTTTTATCTGCCATTTTCAAAATATGGTGGTACAGACAAATGCTGAAATTTAGATGGGTAGGTCATAAAACTAATGAGGAGGTACTGAACAGAATTGCAGAGAAAATAAGTTTCTGATATCTTGACTAAAAGAAGGGATTGATTGGTGGGATACATTCAGAGACATCAAGGAATCATGACTCTAGCATTGGAGGGAAGGGTGTGGGTCAAAAACTGCAGAGGTAGACTGAGAGATAAATACAATAAGAAGGTTCAAAAGAATATAGGTTTGTGTTCTTAAATGAAGAGGTTTCCACAGGATAGGTTAGTGTTGAGAACTGCATACAACTAGTGTTTGGGCTGAAGACCACAACATCATTTTAAAGTAATATCCCACAAAATAAAGTGAAGGATATTTTAGCTCTCTCCAGCATTCTGTTCCTGCAGTAAGAACTTCAGTGACAGAGTCTGAGGATCCAATGGAAGAGGATCCACACTCATTGACAGAGGCACAGCGTAGATGGTCCTCTACATCCTATAGTAGGCTGGTATACCACACACTCGGTATAATCAGCTAAAGGGCAGTGAACTGCTACCACCACAGTCATAATTAAGCCAGTGACCTGAGATGGATAAGTGAAACAAAAAGCCACAAATTTTAGAAAATAAGTAAAGAAAAATCATAAGAGAGACAAAAGATACAGGCAACTTGTATGTAATTAATGGTGAAAGAAATAATGGAGCAAGCAAAGAAACAGAAATTAGGTCAACAATAATAGACAAGAAATGGTGCAGTTTTAAGCAGTAAAGGATGTTATGAAGGCCAGATCTCATTTCGGGGCAGGATTTAAGGAAGTCGTATCCTTGCTGGAGAGCCATATTCAGAGTCCGCTCCAGTCCCGGAAAGTATCCTTCCTACTCCACCGAGAGTGTCTTTCCACCACCCACCTAACCACCGTAACCTCCTAGTCCACCCCTATGAAATCCCCAAACCACCTTCCCTACCTTCTGGCTCCTACCCTTGTAACCGACCCCGTTGTAAAACCTGCCCTATGCACCCTTCCACCACCACTTACTCCAGTCCCGTAACCTGGAAGGTGTACACGATCAAAGGCAGAGCCACTTGCGATAGTACCCACATGATGTACCAACTGACATGCCTGCACTGTGAAGCATTCTATGTGGGAATGACCAGCAACAAACTGTCCATTTGCATGAATGGACACAGGCAGACAGTGTTTGTTGGTAACGAGGATCACCCTGTGGCTAATCACGCCTTGGTGCACAGCCAGCACATCTTGGCACAGTGCTACACCGTCCAGGTTATCTGGATACTTCCCACTGACACCAATCCTTCAGAACTCCGGAGATGGGAACTAGCCCTTCAGCATATTCTCTCTTCCCGTTGCCCACCTGGTCTCAACCTCCGCTAAATTCGAATTCCCACCCTCCATCTTAACATCTTTGCATCGGTTCTCTGGACAGAGCCTCTGCCTCAAGTGGTATCTCTGTAATTTCTTAACTTCTTTGCTTTCTACAGTATGTCTGCCTAGGTGTACTTGTGTCTGTGTGAATGTGTGGGTGTGTGTACATTTGTTTACCCTCCTTTTTTTCCCCCAAGGTAAGTCTTTCCTCTCCCGGGATTGGAATGGCTCCTTACCCCCTTCCTTAAAGCCCTCATCATTTCCTTTTCCCTCTCCTTCCCTTCTGCCTGAAGAAGCAAATGAGTTGCGAAAGCTTGCGTTTGTGTGTGTGTGTGTGTGTATTCATTTATTTATTTGTGATGCTGTCACACCTGTGCTCCTTTGCCTGGTGAGTAATCTTCGTCTATTTTTTATATATAATTTTTCCTGCTAGGAATTTTTCGTCTTAATATTTGTATCATATATTTGAATTCAACAAATTTAGGAATTGTTTAAAATAGGAGACAGGTAGGGAGAACTTAATCTAGTTCTCACAGGTAGTAAATATTTATTGCAGAACACTAATGGGAGAGCAAATGCTTTACTCTTTGGTCCACTCATTTCCTAGTCAGGGGGGTAAAGGTGAGGAGTAAGAATATGAGTGTACAGAAATGAGTGTACATTCTTAAACCATTTCAAGCTCGTAGAGATGCATTTTTTTTCTCTTTTGAGAAAAATACAAAGAGGTCTTGGGACAGGAGATAGTCAAAGGAGATTGGTAGTAGAGGATGAGGTTGACTGGAAAGGACTGTCCCTGACAGGTTGCAGATAGGTAGTGTATGGTGTTGGATGTAGGGGGCGAGTAGACCTAGGGAAAGGTTACTACCCTTAAATCAGGTGCCTAGGAAAAGAGGACCTGATCAGGTTGAGGTACCCAGGAAGTGGACCTAACCATGGTATGAGAAGGGATGGGCAGTCAAGTAGGAGCTTGCTGTCACCTACAGAGATATAATTATATATATATATATATATATATATATATATATATATATTTTTTTTTTTTTTTTTTTTTTTTTTTTTACCACTGTATGAGAATGAAAAGAATTTGGCTTACTTTGTATCCTTGCTCTTGAGATGTTCCTTCCTGCTTTCCAGTTGACCATGTCACACAGGTGACGAGTGAAGATTGTACACATAATGTGCATAAAATGTGTAATTCTAATTTTTATCACATAATTTAATAACAAAAGTCGTGCACACTTGGAGTGGACCCAGTGGTAATGAAAGTATTACTGGGTGAAGATTTTTTTTTCATCCATACTGAGGAGAGTGATGATAGATATAGTGTTCCTAACATTTTTCCTACCTGAGCTTCCAAGTAATTAAACAAAATAGCCTGAAAATTTGTGAGAAAAACATAAGTGTGAAATGTATTAGAGCAAAATAAGCCTAAAAGTTGTTTTCTAAGAAAGTAATAAGTTTCATTAATGTAAATCACAAAGGTGATTGTGTACCATAAAAAAATTGAAAAACAATATAAGGTTAATGTAATACTTGGCACCTCTCCGGGGGACACCACCTTGACGAAGCACTGTCCGTGTGGGTGGAGAGGCTTGCGTATCCATGTGAAGCTGAGGGCTATACCGAAGGCTTCAGCTGATGGATCAGACCAAGCGTGTCCCACAACGTCTTCTCAAGGAACAGAAGCAAAAAGAAGGAAAGAATGGCTTCCTAAGCATAAGTGTAGGGAATCAAAAGGACTTGAGCCCAAGACCCCCAAAAAGAAACTGCCTCAGGTCGAAGGGGATACACAGACCCCCTCGACGTCAAAGACAGGTGGCAAGAGGGTTAGGGAGGAATCTAAGACTCCATCCTCTCTGAACAAGCGTGATCCTGAAAGGCTGAGGCAGGAAATAGGGAAACAGACCTATATTCCTGCAGTCTCGGTCTTTAGAATGGCGGTTGTCCAAGAAGAATACCCACTGGTGTGCATCACCTCGCAGCAGGAGAAGCTCGTGCAAAATGGCCCTCTTTGAAGAGATTGGCGGGACACTGGTCCAGGACCCAAATTCAGGAGGGTCTATGTAGATTGCAGTGACCTCATTTTTGTCTGTGAGGGGAAGCACTCAGCAGAATGGCTTAAGGACAAGATGCCCATGATATCCCCGTGGGAGAATGCGAAGCTACTGGTCAAGACAGCAACCGAACTCCTGAAGACTGCAAAGGTATCAATATGGGTACCAAAGATCCTTAAGGATGTCCATCCAAAGACTCTGTTAGAGAAAATAAGGGTCCAGAACCCAAAAGTCTTGACGGAGGATTGGAGGGTAATTAACCAAAAGGTCGTTCCAGAAGGACAAACCCTGGTGGTGGAAGTCGGAGAGAAGTCCCTGAAGGCAATGCGAGAGCAAGACCTGAAACTGTTTTTAGGGTTCTCGCAGGTTGCCGTCAGGGTAATCAAAGACCTTAAAGGCAATAATGGCAGCAAGATGGGGACTGGAAGTGCTGCAGATAAACCTGCAGCACAGTAAAGGGGCCACTGCTGCCCTGATCCGTTGCCTGGGGAGACAGGAGGTGGACGTGGCCCTGATACAAGAACCCTATTTATACAAAGGGGGTGTATTGGGCCGCGGTGGTACTGGAGGTAAGCTGATTTATGCTAGAAATCTAAAAAACTCCAGAACATGCATTTATGTTAGAAATGGAATACCTTTCACACCAATGATGGATTTTTGTTGCAGGGACCTGGTGACCATCAGGATGCAGCAACGTGAGGAAGGTATCACGAGGGAAATTGTTTTGGCCTCAGCATACCTTCCTTAAGAAGACAGTTCTCCTCCTTCTTTGGAAGTGAGGAGACTGACGGAAGCCTGCCATCGGCAAGGTGACGAACTGTTAGTGGAATGTGATGCCAATGCCCACAATCAGCAAGGACACCAGCAGTAGAAGTGGGCACCTTCTTGAATTTCTCCTATTTAACAACTTGGAGATCCTGAATAGGGGTGATGAACCTACATTCAGGAATAGTAGAAGGGAAGAAGTAATTGACATAACTTTTGGTTCCATGATGATGGGAAGTTACGTCAAACAGTGGCATGTGGACCTGGAGCCATCCTCATCAGATCACATGTATATTAAATTCAAGGTTGAAATGGGAACCAGACAGACCCTGGCCTATAGGAATCCCAGGAAAACGGACTGGGAGACATATAGGAGATACCTTGACTTCAGCCTATCGGAAATTAAAACTTCGATAAGGTATCCAGCAGAGTTTGAGGAAGTAGCAGAGGTCGTAACATCTGCTATAGTGACCTCCTACCAGGACAACTGCTGAATCGCCAAGAAGTGCACAAATAGGAGTGTGCCTTGGTGGAATAATAACCTGGAAATGCAAAGGAAACCGGTATGAAGACTGTTTAACCTTGCGAAGCACAAAGGACAATGGGCAAAGTATCATGAGGCCCTTGTCAATTACAACCTTGCCATCAGACGGGCAAAGGAGGCATCCTGGAAGGTATTCTGTGTGGAAGTGGAGGGCACAGCTGCTCAAGCGAGACTTCATAAAATCCTCACTAGGGTACCAACTAATCCAGGAGGAACATTGAGGAAGGAGGATGGGGAGTATTCAAAGACAGCACATGAAACGCTGGAACTGCTCCTCAAGACTCACTTTCCTCAATATACTCTGGGGGATAACTCAGACCAGAATGTGATTCCTGAAAAACAATGGTTCTCAGGTATTCTCAAAGAGGACTGGGATTTGGCCAAGGAGTGTGTCGATTTCAGTAAGGTCCGATGGGCGGTGGGAACATTTGAACCGTTCAAGTCACCTGGCCCTGATGGAATCTTTCCAGCTCTCCTGCAACAAGTGGGAGAAAATCTTATTAGATTCCTATGCAGGTTATTCAGGGTTAGCCTAGCAGCAGGAATCATTCCCAATGCCTGGAGGGCAGTGAAGGTTGTCTTCATTCCAAAACCAGGGAGAATTGATCATACCAAGGCCTAGGATACGAGACCAATCAGCCTGTCCTCCTTCGTTCTTAAGACATTGGAAAAGCTGCTTAATGTGCATGTTGGAGAAAGGAGGTTAAGTAGGGCTCCTCTACATCCAAACCAACATGCATATCAACCAGGTAAATCATGTGAGACAGCTCTCCACCAACTCGTTGGGAAGGTGGAGAAAGCACTACACTTTCAGGAAATAGCCCTCTGTATCTTCCTGGACATCGAGCGGGCTTTTAGCAACACGATTTTCAATTCCACGGTTAGGGCAGCAGAGGTGCATGACCTAGGGACCACTATATGTAGGTGGACTAGGGCCATGCTCAGTGGAAGAAAGGTAGAGGCTACCATGATGAATGAAAAAATGGTAATCAACACCACAAGGGGTTGCCCGCAAGGAGGAGTTCTTTCCCCTTTATTGTGGAATTTAGTGGTGAATGATCTCATTGGAGAATTAAACTCTAGGCAGTACTTTTGCCAAGGATATGCAGATGATATTGTCATAGTAATACTTGGCAAATTTGCTGACACAGTGAAGAATATGGCACAAGGTGCATTGGACATTGTGCAAGACTGGTGCAGAAAACAGGATCTGGGGGTTAGTCCTAAGAAGACTGTTGTTGTATCATTCACAAAGAAGCATATCCAACACTCAAGTTGGAATCTAAAGCTTTTCAATGAAGTTCTACCTGTGAAGGGGACAGTTAAATATCTAGGGGTTACCCTAGATGAGAAACTAACATGGACCCCTCACATTAGGAATATTTGCTCCAAGGCAAAAGGTACTCTTGTAAGTACGAGGAGAGCTTGTGGCAAAAATTGGGGCTCAGGCTATGCAGGGTATAGATATATACTGGATATACACCATGGTGATTAAACCCAGGATCATCTATGGGGCGGTCATATGGTGGAAGAAGGTAGAACCGCAGGTTGCTGCTAAGGAGCTTGGTAAGGCGCAGAGATTAGCCTGCTTAGCCATAACAGGCGGAATTAGCAGCACAACAACTGCTGGGATGGAAACTATGCAGGATATGCCCCCATTAAACCTTTGGGTCAAGATGGAGGCAGCAGCTGGTGCATACAGTCTCAAAACTGGCAACAACTGGAACTCTTTGGGATATCCAGAATCACACACTAAAATAGTGAGTGAGGTAAATATAGGAAAGGTTGGGGAAATGCCAGCCAACTATATTATAACCCCATACTGCTTCAACAAGCCTTTCAATATAACAATTGGAAGTAGGGAGCAGTGGGAGAAAATAGTACAACACTGTACGGGGGATATTGTCTGGTTCACTGACGGGTCAAAATCAGACCAAGGCGTTGGGGCCAGGGTATACAGGGTGTAGCCAAGACTGGAGGGCGTCATCTCTCTAGGAAAACTGGCCTCAGTATTCCAGGCCGTAATCACTGCCATCAGGGCGTGTGTGGAGGAGAATTTGCGTAGGTGCTACAAAGATTGTAGCATCTATATCTATTCAGACAGCCAGGCAGCCCTGAGATCACTGGCAGATCCTGCAACAAGGTCTAAAATTGTTGCAGAATGTCACAGGGTTCTGGTGGAGCTAGGGGAAAACAACAGAGTAAACCTATTGTGGGCCCCTGGCCACTCGGGGATCAGTGGCAATGAACATGCTGACAGATTAGCCAGGATGGGGGCAGAGACTCCAATTATTGGACTGGAACCTGTCCTGACAATCACCAAGGCAATGATCAAATTGGAGCTACATAACTGGCTCAGAAGATAGCACGTAGGATACTGGACCAAAGTCTACCACCAAATTGGCAAGGTAATGATGACAAAGCCATGTTTTAAAAGAAGTTCTGCAATCCTGGGCCTGAACAGGAGGGAGATTAGACTCATGGTTGGATTTCTGACAGGCCATGGGAATTTCAAAAAACACTTACATACAATGGGAATAATAGAAGAGGACCCTAAATGTAGGATATGTGATGACGGTGATGAAACTGCATCACATCTAGTCTTCGAATGCATTGCATTGGAGAGTAAAAGGTACAGAACATTTGGGACAACCAGATCCGAAGAAATTGTGTCTAATAAAGAACTGGTAAAGGGACTCCTTGCACTGTTCATTGGTTGGCTTTACTAGATATACAGGGAGCAATACCACACAATAAACTTAGTTTCGGTGCGTGCAGTGGTGGGTTGGACCAATACTGTTTTGGCTTCCCTGAAAAAATCAAATCAAATCATATCAATACTTGGCATCTTGTACTTGAGAAAGGGGGTATGTAGTGTAACGAGTTACACTACGTGCTCCAGTACCAATACAAGATGACCAAGGTATTTATTTAAGGTTAATTAGATGTGTAATTGGACTGGTACTGCCCTGGATTTTCCCTTTTGTACAGGTGTAATGGCCAGGCAGTATACAGCAAGTGGCACAGATAACTGAACGTGTGAAGTTCTGTGCAAGTCAAAGAAGATCTAAGGACTTCTGTCAATACATTTATTTCATTGTTAAAAACCTACATTCATTTGTTCAATTATGATTCTGGTATTCCTTCTGTACAGTTTGTTAGTCAGAGACATCAGAGACATGAATGGAATGTTGCACTCTCTCTTTTGTATAAATATGGTGCAATAAGTGAAGGTTATTGTACAGCATAAAAGCATGTCAAGACTTCTCCTTTCATAGAAATTAAGAAGTAGTATTGAAGGATATTTCAGCTCTCTACAGCATTCTGTTCCTGCAGTAAGAACTTCAGTGACAGAGTCTGAGGATCCAATGGAAGAGGACCCACACTCATTGACAAAGGCACAGCGTAGCTGGTCCTCTACATCCTAAAGTAGGCTGGTATACCACACACTCAGTATAATCAGCTAAAGGGCAGTGAACTGCTACCACCACAGTCATAATTAAGCAGTAATGCTGCAATATTTGATTGCCAGTGACCTGAGATGGATAAGTGATATGAACACTGCCCACATGTTGCTTCACATAACCCCACAGAAAAAGTTTATGGGTGTCATGTCAATAGATCATGGTGGCCATGTCAGTCTCATCTGATGGGACTTTAAACCCTAGTCTTCCTTTTAAACCTCAGCTGAGAAGCAAAAACAAATTGTTTCCACTAGCCAGATGGGTGGATAGTGTACAACAACTGCAGTCTGCAACCCATAAAACAGAGTGCACTCAACACCCATCACACCATCTCATGGCTTAGGTTTAGAGTAAACCAATTCATCATCTCTTGTATTGCCTTTTTCCTCCTCCCTATCTCTTGCCGAAGAAGAACCGATTCCAAAAGCTATCTACCTTTATTTTGAATTACATACTGGCCACCCATTCTATATATGTTTTATAATTTATTTTTCTTTTTTAAATTTTATTCTAAGGTGTGAATGTTGAATGGAAGTTTCTGACATTTAATAATAATTAATGAAATTTGCCTTGTTCATGCTATACAACCCCACTTAATTCCAAACTGGTGACCGCGAAGTTGCATACACCACCATTTTCTCCAAGTTGTACTATGGGATTCATTTTTTGTGCATTTTTGCACTTAAATACTGAGTTCAGTGTCTCAACAGTTACGACTACAATGATCACGACTGTGCCACCTCTGCCCGGATTTCAAGGTGCAGCAACATTGTCGCCACGAATCCTGTGTGCACTCACTTCAAGTGCTTTGAATCTGTGTTCACAAAACATTTTTCTGCAGGGCATGTTTGTTACACCGAGTACTAACAGTGCTGTGAGAAGTTTCACAGACTTGGGCCTTGGCTTGTCTCTCATGTTTTCTACTATTACGTCAATGGACAGTACAAATCAGGGTCCACATCACATTTTGTGTGCATGGACCTCTCAAATTATGCAGAACTTTATCATTTCAACCAGGCAAAAATAGAACTTTCAGGCTGGAACCACCCTTATGAGCTTGTGTGTGTATCCTTCCACTGACCAATTTTCGCGTGGTACAGATACACCTTTATCTATGCGTGCAGCCGACTTGGACTTTGTTAACAGTGGGTCAGCCAGCTTCATGCAAACCTCACCTCCGCACTCTCTAAGCATATCTGCCTGATCTATCTGTGGTGATGGGAACTTTAGTGTACTGCAAAGTGCCAGAGTGCCCTTTGTGCTTCCCGCGTCACATTATGCATCTGCTGCGCTGCATGCACGACAATCGTTCCCACCGCTGCCGCCCTCGATACTTTAAAACATTCCTGGATGCACCAGTTCACACATCCGGACGTTTTCACAACACACACTGGTGCCTCAGCCACATTGGTCACCTGAGCCATCTCACCTCTAATGCTGCAACACACTCGCTTGTCCTCAAGGCCTCACAAGATTCAACGACATCAAGCTCCCTCGCAACACCACAGCAAGTTGGCGTGTCCCACACTATGGATGTTCTGGAGGCACCCCCATCGCCACCCCATGGACATCTGTCAAAACTGACACCTTTCTCCTTTGAGGCGCTCTCGATGTGGTTTGCGTTGGTCGAGCAACACTCGATGACACAGCCTCATCATGCGCCTCCGTGAACACATTGATCTTTTCTGCGGTCTCATGGCCTCTCTACCTGCTTCGGATTGGTACACCTTCACCAAACAAACTACCCTGAAGAGGGTCACTCACACACATGAAGACACCATTTGCCACATCATCCATGAGGAACACTTGAAGGACAAGAAGCCATCGCAGCTCTAGCATGGCCGTCATCTGCTGGTTAAGCAACATGACATGCCTGACTCCACCCTGATGGCTCTGTGGTCAAGTAAGCTACCGTTCGCTGCACAGATGCCCCTAACTTACAACATCCTGCAATCACCAAGTGAGCGGATAAGTATCGCCGACCAACTTTATGATGCTTACCTATGGGAAAGATGTGAGCAGCAGGCCTCATATAAGATGTAGTCTTGCCTACAAGCTCCTGCTGCTGGACGGGGCTACTCATGCATGAAACATTTACCAATGAAGAAACTGGGTGCACTCACATGCTGACCCGGTGTCTGCTTCACTGTCTCTGCCACCCCCCCCCCCCCCTCTGCACTACTGACTAGCAGCTCTTCCATACCAAGTACCGTCCACCACCATTAATTTGCTCCATACTATCCATACTGCTATTTCCACAGCCAGTTTGGTGATGCCACAACCTGCCATGTCACCACCCACACGCAGAGCGCAGGAAGGTTTAGGCGCTGCCTCCTGCTTGGACAATCATGGGTGCCTGCACGTGTTCCACTCTGTTAGTGACTTTCCACCATCAAGTGCTCATCTGTATATCCGTGACTGTTTTTCTAATGTTCATTTCCTGATTGACACTGGTGCAGATGTTTCATTATTGCTTCCTTCAATGGCTACTGGTCCACTCTGCCCTCACAGTGCTATACTTCATGCTGTCAATGCCACACAGCTGTCATGTGCAGGTGTAATGACCTTTCTGTCCACCTGGCACTGAAGTGTAAAGTTTCATGGAATTTGTTGGTTGTTGAGGTGACAGAGCCCATCCGAGGTATGGACTTCTTAACTCATTATAAGCTTTTTCAAGGTGTTGTGCGACAGAGAAAGAGTTGTGCACGAGTGCTTCGATTATATTAAACAGTCTGAGTTGCTCCTGTCAAAGTGGTCAAGTGAATGTGAATGTGTGCTCAGTCTGCACCACGATAATGAAGACGTTATTTTCTGCCTTTCTATCATGGAGTCTCAGTTGGCATCCGCCAACACAACTCACACTCTAAGGTTAGTGTGAATGTTCCTTCAAAAAGTGTTACTAGTGCCATTGGGACCACACACAAGGTTTCCAGAGTTTGTGACAGTGCTACCCCCCACCGCTCATATATGCTTGTTTGTAAACAGACATTTGTCTTCATGCCAACACCTACCACGAACACTCAACCTGTGCGGTATCCCACTCTGGCGGCAGATAAGAACATTAACTTCTCCGTGCTGGCCACCACAACAACTCTCATGTGACACCATCTTGTCCCAGTGTGCTGGTGACATGACCAGGCAAACATACATCTGGAACTGTAACTTCCCTAGTGCCTCGACCCGCTCTGCCAGCCACGAGCACAGCCAAGCACCCTCCCATTCTCCTCCTCCTCCCACATTCTATGTGGCATGCACCATGCCATGACCCCTTCACTGGGTTGTCATAACAAACATTAGTTGTGAGTGTAAACATAACCTTCCTGCCATTTCTCATGGCATCTCAGCAATTATGAATGGCACGGTACACAAACTGTGTCTTGTTGATGGTCCTCCCATCACTAGGAAGCGACGCCATCCCAGCCCGGAGAGATTGGCAGCTATCGATGAACAAATTTCTGAACTTTTAAAGTCAGGTGTCATTGAACCGTCATCTAGCATCTGGCATCTCTCATTCATTGTGCCCAAGCAGGACGGTTCTCAGCAAATGTGTGGAGATTACCGCTGGCTTAACTCTTGCACCGTAATGGACAATTATCCAGTCCCTAACATTGCGGACTTAACACATACTCTAGCAGGTGCAAATGTATTTTTGGTAGTGGATTCCAAATGTGCTTACCACCAAATCCCTATGGCTCCTGCAGACATTGAAAAGACTGCTATCACTACTCCCATAGGCTTATTTCACTACCAATTCATGCCTTTCAGCCTCAAAAATGCCACCTTGATTTGGCACAGATTTATCAGTGAGATTTTATTTCCTTTGAAGTTTTGTTGTGCATAGCTCGATTACAGTATAAAATTCAGTAAATCAGTCGAGGAGAATAAATAACATTTACAAATCTTTCTTGACACCCTTACTACAGCTGGCATAGACAACGAGACTCGCAGGATGAGTTTGTCCTTAAGTCTTTTGTACTTTTGTGTCCCAGCCTCGTCGCCACTTTTGTGTCTCGTTTCTGCCGGTCGTCGTAGGTGTCGGTGGCCGAGTAGAAAGAGACCGAGACAGGAATAAAGGATGCACGCGTGTGCATGTACGGAGATGACTAGCCAGTGGGACAGCAGAAACTAGAAACACTAGAGTAAATTAGAACGAGATATATATTTCATAGAGACTTAGTAATACTTAACTTTTACATAATTCTTGACTGCAGAATGCTGATACATAGATTAGATAGAGGCCTGCCTACTGATGATTCCTAGTGACTATCCTATAGCCAAGTCTTAACTGGTGCCTATCTGATTCCCAAGTGTTAACTGGTTCCTATCTCAGTCCCAAGTGAACGATGCAGCAGTCATGGCCACGAGCGGAGTTGCAGCAGAGGGAGCTCGTGGCTGATGTTGTAAGAATGCCGCACCATGCGTGCATAGCGGCGCGTTGCAAAAGTACGTGGCATGCACTTCATACTTGTGCGACACCACATGTACGAATCTTGGGTGGCGAGGGCGGTTATCACGTCTCCTACTTCCGCAGTGTAATTTTGGTCCAGCTGGCTCACCACATGGCTGAATTTCATTAGGTCGCACATGATATTATTGCTCAGAAAGATGGCCTCCACCTGGCTGAACCACATTACTGGGTCACGGGGCCAAAAGGGGGATAGCCTGACCAGTACATGTCCTGTTGCCGCTGTGGAGATGGACTCGCGAATTGGTGTGGCGGTGCTTTGTACACCGACATGTTCATCTCCTGAGGCCGTGCGTGCAGAGCACACCTGTAGCACACCTAGTTCTCTAGCACCTGGTTGCACGCTGCCAGCTCCTCCACCATCTTCCTTAATTCCTCTAAGGTTGCCATTGTAAGTGAAACAGGGAATAGGCACATGAAATAATTGTCACGTTACACAAATTAACATGAGGGGAAAAAAAAAAAAAAAAAAAAAAAAGAAGGTTGAAAATTTTTCATGCCTGCTCGCAAGGGTGGAAATGTTTTTGTACATTTCGCAGCTTTGAATCATATGTAATTATAGTTTGTCACCGCGTGCCCTTGCCTACTAATCACTTCAGGCTCACCACTTGAAGCGGGCGCATTTAATTAACCGCACTTCTAGGTAAAGCAACGTAGGCAGTGATGACAGAAAAGGTGCGGAGGAGCTGGGATACATCCGCTTGACTCCGTCCTATAGCATGCACTCCGGTCTTGCTCGTCCATTGCGTGAGCGCACGTTTTTTAGCGCTGTTGTCAAAATCCTGCGTAACGGGAGTTTGGCGAGATGCACCGGAGAATGCATGTAGGTGCTTTCTGGTGGCTGCGCCTCTGTCCACCACTTCTCAGCATGGCTGGCACACCCTCAGCCTTTAAGAAAAATGTAATAATCTCTATTCCAAAGAAATCAGGTGCAGACAGATGTGAAAATTACAGAACCATCAGTTTAATAAGTCATGGTTGCAAAATTTTAACACAATTTATTTATAGATGAATGAAAATTCCAGTAGAAGCTGATCTTGGGGAAGATCATTTAGGTTTAAAATAAATGTAGGAACATGAGAGGCAACACTTACCTTATGAGTTATCTTACAAGATAGACTTAAGGAAAGGCAAACCAACATTTCTAACTTTGTAGACTTGGAGAAAGTATTTGACAATGTTGAGTGGAATATAATCTTTCAAATTCTGAAGTCAGCAGGAGTAAAATATATGGAACAGAAGCTTATTTACAAGTAGTACAAAATCCAGACAGCAGTTATTAGAGTTGAAGGGTATGAAAAGAAAGCATTGTTTGGGAAGGGAGTAAGTCAGGGTTGTAGCCTTTCTCCAGTTTGTACATTAAGCAAGCTATGAAGGAAAGCAAAGAACAATGTGCTTAGCACATTGTAATTCTGTCAGAGACAACAAAGGACCTGGAATAGTAACTGAATGGAATAGTCAGTGTTTTGAAAGAAGTGTATAAGAAGAGAATTAACAAGAGCAAAACAAGGGTAATGGAGTGCAGTGTAAGAAACTCTCAGGTGATGCTGAAGGAATTAGATTACATAATGAGACAATAAAGGTGGTAGAGGAATTTTGTTACTTGTGCAATAAAATATGATTTTCACAGAACAGATGATATAAAATGCAGAATGGCACTGGGAAGAAATGCATTTTTAAAAAAGAGCAATTAGTTAACTTTTAATATTAATTTAATCAAATCTTTTCTGAAGGCATTTTGTGTAGTGTTGCCTTGTACAGGAGTGAAACATGGATGCTAAATAGTGGAGACAGGAAGAGGATAGAGATTTTTGAAATGTGGTATTATAGAAGAATGCTGAAGATTAGGTGGGTAGATTACATAACGAATTAGGTACTGAACAGAATTGGGGAGAAAACTAATGGCTGGCATACTTTAACAAACAAAAAAGGGAGAGATCAATTGGTAGGGTCATTCTTAGACATTAACTGGATTGTGAATTTAGCATTGGAGGGAAGTGTGTGGTATAAATATTGCAGAGGAAGAACAAAGTATGGATACATTAAGGAGATTAAATTGGATGTGTGTTGCTGTTCGTATGAGGATATGTAGAGGCTTGCTCAGGATAGGGTATAGTGGAAAGCTGATGCAAACCAGTCACTGAACTGAAGACCACGACAATGAATACAAGTCTCCACATTTTCTTCTGTCAGTACAACACCAATTTACAGTTTTACCTATCATACTCTCATTTTAACCGCCTTCACCATTTGAAATTCAACAAACAATCCATGCAAGAAAATATCAAAATGGGAAAGTCACTTGTTAATACATAACATAAAACACTGTAAATATTAATGAAACACAAAAATTTTGCAAGAAAATCAGGAGTAGTACAGTAATCAAATAATGTAGCTACAGAAATATCATTTCAATTTGGAACAGAAATTTAATGTCAGCTAATTTTTCCATGCTGTGGCAAATTATAAAAGACATAACTCACATTCGTCTACATCCATACTCTGCAAGCCACCTCTGGTGCGGTGGAGAGTATTTTCTGTACCATTGTAACTTTCTTCTCCTATTCCAGTCTCATATGGTTGTTGGAAAAAAAAATGATTGCTCTGAGCGGTCTCTAATAGCCCTCATTTTATCCTCATGGTCTTTTCGCAAGAAACATATGCTCTCAGCTCAGAACCTTATCAGAAGCCTGTACAGTGGTACTGGATATTTCTCTTGCAGCATCTGGCACTAAAAATTCCCCATAATCTGTGTTATGCTTTTGAACTTACTAAAGGAACCGGTAATGAAGGTTACTTCTCTCTGATGGATCTTCTTTGTGTCTTGTATCATTCCTATCTGGCATAGATCCCATACCAATAAATGATGCTCAAGTGTCAGCCAAATGAGAGTTTCATAACCTACTTTCTTTGTTGATGGATCACACTTCCTGAGGATTTTTCCGATCAATCAGTCTGGTATCTGCCTTACCCAAGATTGCTTTAATATGGTCATTCCATTTTAAATCACCCTTTATGTCTGATTTGATTTGATTTTTCCAGGGAAGCCAAAACAGTCTTGGTCCAACCCGCCACTGCCCACACCGAAACTAAGTTTATTGTGTGGTATCGCTCCCTGTATATCTAGTAAAGCCAACCAGTGCCCTTGAACAGTGCAAGGAGTACCTTTACCAGTTATTTATTAGACACAATTTCTTCGGGTCTGGTTGTCCCAAAAGTTCTGTGCCTTTTACTCTCCAATGCAATGCATTCGAAGATTAGATGTGGTGCAGTTTCATCACCGTCATCACAGATGCTACATTTAGGGTCCTCTTCTGTTATTCCCATTGTATGTAGGTGTTTTTTGAAATTCCCATGGCCTGTCAGCAATCCAACCATGAGTCTAATCTCTCTCCTGTTCAGGCCCAGGATTTCAGAGCTTCTTTTAAAACATGGCTTTGGCATCATTACATTGCCATGTTTTTGTTGATGGACTTTGGTCCAATATTCCCTTTATGTCTAATCCCAAATATTTTATGAAAGTAACTTCATCCAGTGTCTGTCTTGCAACTGACTAATTTTATAATAAATGATCTTGATTTCTATGCAAATGCAGAACTTTAAGTTTGTTTATGTTAACCAACTGTTAATGCACTTCAGATCCTCCTGCATTTCACTACACTTTTTCAGTGTTGCAACTTCTTGATACACCACCCACATGTGAAAAGTCTCAATGAATTTCCAATGTTGTATATGAGGTTATTTGTTGATATATTTGTGAAAAGCAATGGTCACATAACATTCCTCTGGGGCATGCCAGAAATCACTTTCAAGTCTGAGGTCTTCTCTCAGCTGAGAATGACATGTTGTATTCTGTTACCTAGAAACTCTTCAGTCCAATCACAAATTTAGTCTGATATTCCATATGCTTGCACATTGTTCACCAGGTGACAGTGTGGAACCATATTGTGGAAGTCAAGAAACACAGCATCTACTGATCACTGGGTTTTGTGGATGAACAGTGTAAAATGGGTTTCACGTAATCTTTGCTTTAGGAACCATGTTGTTTCCTACAGAGATTTTTGGTCACGAGAAATTTAATAATACTTGAACATATAATGAGTTAAAAAATTCTGCAACTGAATAACATCAAAGGTATAGGCCCATAGTTCTGCCCATCTGATTGATAACTTGGACTGAAAATACTTATAGAGTCCTATGGTACACAGCTGCTTGGAGGGCAATGTCTTATGCATACTCCATGTAAAACTGAATTGATATCTCATCAATCTAACATCCTTTCCTCTGTTAAGTAATTTCAATTGATTTTTAGCCCTTTGAAAGTTATTTCAATATCTGCTATTTGGTTGCTTGGGCAGTGATTTAGGGAAAGAACTATGTGCAACCCTCTATGAAATAGCATTGAAAAAAGACATTTACTATTTCGGTCTTTTGTGTGTCATCCTCTGTTTCAACATTATTACAGTTACAGAGTGTCTGGACATATGGTCTTGACCTGTTTAAATGATTTCATAGAATATGATTTCCATAGAATATTCTGCCAGTGCAGAGAACTTTGCTTTTTTAAGTCACTGAACACCTCTCACATGGCCCACCTTACAGTAATTTTGACGTATGATTCTTGCTTGTCCTAAAGACTTTGGTTACATTTGATTACTGACGGAAATTCTCCACTGAGATGTTACAATATTCTTGAAATGGGAGAGATTGGCTGGCCAGTACTTACCTTATGGATTCATGGCCTAGTCCTGAATAACCTTTCCCTTCTTTTCTATTCCTCTTCCCTCCTTTTGTACCTGACAAAGGAAAATATTTCTGCAACCTTGTGTCATATTTTTTTGTTTCCATTCTCATGTATTTGTGTGACTGTTGGTGGTATAGATCTAAGTAAAGTACTGGTCAGCCAATCTATCTCTTTTCAAGAAGACTTTGGCTGCATTTATGTTTGAAGTAAAGTTTCCTAACTCATTTAATTAACCACAGTGGGTCTTTTCCATCTCCATAATTTTACTTGGTGCATACTTTTCTAAAGTGTACTGAACTTCATTATCTGAAGCAACACTGCTAGACATGAAATTATTATGTTGAACAGTCAAGTACTCTGAAATCAGACCCCTTTCAATTTTTCTAAGCAGAAAGATCTTCCTACCTTCCTTAATATTTCAATTTATAATGGTATTAATTGGTGTTGCATTGGCCTGATGATCACTGATTACTTGTTTGACAATAACTGATTCAAAAAGTTCAGGTCTGTTTGTCTAAGACAATATCTGAATGTGTTGTTTCTCTAACTGTACTAAGTAATTTTCAGATAAAGCACTTAGAACAATATGGTGTGATTATCTGTCCCTGGCACACATCTTAAACATTCTATAACAACTCAAAAAAAGATAACAAAAACTACTGCTACTGCTCTAGAACCAACATTTGTGAACACAAGTTTACTCCAAAATCTTGAAAACAAGCCTCAATGATAATGAAGCCCAACATGTTACCCTCTCAGTTCATTTACTACCCACACAGAACAATAAAAGAACTTTAGCAGCAAGAAAATTCACTACATAACATAGAAAAATTCAACTCCTTACTAAAGAGAGAACATGTTTTAACACTGTAACAAAATAAGTATTTCATTCCAAGGGAGGAACACACATCTCCCAGTTTGACTCCTGTTTGGCACAAAGACGGACGACACATTATCTCCCAGTACTCTCACCACACTTCATTAGAGCACTTACATTTCAATTAGCTTCACAATGGGTTCATGCTTTCATCAGGTTGAAGAAGGCCATGGCCAATAACTAAAAGTGTTGTATGTGTGTGTCTTTTGTTTGTGCCTGTCGCAGCTCGTCGTCACGTCTTTGCGGTGAGTTGTAAACTGTCCTTACTGTATTATTCATCCTAATATCACATTACCTAATTACTCATAATATCTCATTACTCCATCAATATTCATATCAATATCCTATCAAAGAAGACTTGAAAATATTGCCTATGCCGCAACAAATCTCCAAAATGTGGTGTGGCACAAGTCTGAAGAGCGCGCCTCGTACTTTCGCCCATGCACGCACGGCACGGCGTTCTTACGACATCAGCCACAAGCACCTTCTACTGCAACTCCGCTCATGGCCACCACTGAACTGCATCGGTTACTTGGGATTAGGATAGGCACATAACGGACTCATCAGTAGGCAGGCCTCTACGTAGTTAACCTATGTCTCAGCAGTACACTTAGTTGGCAGTCATGAACTTTGTAAAAGTTAAGTATATCCTATTTCTACAAAATAAACAACTTGTTCTAATCTAGCTTAGTGTTTCTAATTTCTGCTGTCCCACTGGCTGACTCTGTACCCGCACACGCGTGCATTCTATTTCCCTGTGTCGGTCTCTCGCTACTCGGCCACCGACACCCAGGACAACCGGTGGAAATGAGACACAAAAGTGGCGACGAGTTTGGGATACAAAAGTGGCGACAAGGAGTGATAGACAAACCTTGGACCAGCCCACTTGCAGCAGCCAGACAGCAGCAGCTGGAGCACGCAGAAATTGCTCCCGCCCACCCACCCTTATTATAAGAATTTTGGGGGAACATACTCAGTTACATGTTTTGTGGACTTTTAGCAGACAGTTTTCTTTCATATTGCATTTGTGTTTTGTTATAAGTTACTTATATGTGCGGCGCCTAATCGGTCAGCATGGCCACTACCCCGAATCCAAAGTTAATGGAAATTATTCAGTTACAGACGGCGCAAATCACGCAACGACTCCAAGCGGTGTTGCAGTTGACGGCACAGGCACTTCACCAAAAACAACAGCCGTCGCATCAGCCGCACACATCTCCTGCCGCACCGCTTCCTACGTTTCGCCAGTACAACGAACATGAGGAAGAATGGAGCGATTATTTGACACAATTTCAAGAACTCGTCGCGGCTCATCAAATTACAGGTCAAACTATCAAGCATATGTTCCTCTCAGTTGTGGGCCCCAACACCTTCGTGTTACTGCAGAAACTTTTCCCCCACGCATCTCCTCGTGATCTTGAATTTGATGCTCTAGTAGATGCCATGAATGCTCATTATGAGAGAAAAGTTCTTGTAGCTGCAGCACGGTACCGCTTTTTCAGACTGAAAAAATTACCAGAACAGTCACACCAGCAGTGGATTACTGAGTTGAAGGGCTTAACCTGCAAATGTAATTTTACTTCCTCTTGTGGTTGTTCTTATAGTGACGTGATGTTGAGAGATGCAATTATGCAAAACATTCAGGGCCCCAGAATTAGGGCAGCAATTCTAAAACAGTCTGACCCTTCGTTAGACAGTGTACTGCAGCTTATTGAAGCACATGATACCTTTGACTTAGCAGATGTAGAAATGCAAAGCCACAGTGTTAATTCAGTGCACCGTAACAGACGCTTTCCTAGTCACAGTGCTCAGTCTAGCCCTAGTGATTCTATTTTTCTACCAGCCGTGCTGAACAGACAGTGAACAGTAGCCAGTGTAAAAGTGCGACACAAAAGTTGCCCCGTCGTGTTAGACAAAGTAACTTAACAAACGAGCGCCGACATTCTTTGCAGAAAAATGTTTGTAAGTCTTGCCCCCAGTGTGTATCTCACCACAAACGTACGCATTGCACTATTCACAATGCAACCTGTTATCAATGTGGCAAATCAGGACATGTATAGACAGTGTGTATGCAATACAAACATTCAAAGAATGGTGCCGTTAGAAACGGTGCTTCGCAGAGTGCAAGAACAGTTTATGCAGCAAATGTCATACATGCTTGAACAGTGCTTCTCTTGATTCTCAAATGCAAGAACATTCTTCTGCGCCTACGGCAACACTATGTAGTGAGCTACGTCACAAGCGCCGCCGAGTGCATAATACGATGCAACAGAAAAGGGTTTGGGACAAGCAAAATGACTATGTACAGTGCAATCCTGTAGTGAACCTAGTGCCTTCTGCAACTTCTCATTGTACTAGTGCCCAGTACTGTGTATAGCTAGTGACAGTAGACTTGGTGTAGCTACTCAAAGTAATCCGCTGTCACATTGATGAATAATAACACTTATGAACTTCTGTGTTCACCAAAATTGTAGCCGTCTCACCAAGTGCTTACGGCATATACAGGACAGAATATTTCCATGCTTGGAACATGCAGCCTGCCCACCTCTTTTCAAGATGTAACAAAAACAGTTGCTTTTGTAGTTCTTCAGGCCAAATCTACACAGAGTATTTTTGGACTACATGCATTCGACTTGTTTGGCTTATCAATTCAAAGAGATGTGCTTCAAATTTTGTCAGTAGTGCCTCAGGACAAAATAAATGCATTGTGTGCAAAATATAGTGACTTATTTTTACCGGAACTAGGTTGTGCAAAAGACTTCATGGCACATGTAACTTTAAAAGAATCTGCAGTACCAAAATTTTGTAAAGCTATACCAGTGCCTATAGCAATTCGTGATAAAGTTGCTGAAGAACATAAACGTTGGCAGGATAGTGGAGTAATTTCTCCTGTTTCTGCAAGTCAGTGGGCCTCGCCTTTAGTCATTATAACCAAGCCGTCAGGAAAACTTCATCTCTGTGCGGACTTCAAATCAACAGTGAACAGTCAAACAATTGTAGACACTTATCCCCTGCCCCGACCTGATGAACTTATGGACAAATTAGGACAGTCTCGCTTCTTTTCTAAGATTGATTTAGCAGAGGCATTCTTACAGATTCCGCTCGATGATGAGTCAAAAGAGTTTTTCGTCATTAATACTCATATGGGTCTTTTTCAATTTCAACGCCTACCCTTTGCCAGTTCTTCCGCCCCCGCTATTTTTCAGCATTTTTTGGAACAGCTGACAGTTTCTGTACTGTGCTGTTCGAACTATTTAGATGATATTGTGGTATCAGGATGCATAGTTGAAAAACATTTATCAAACCTGGAGTGCCTTTTCAAAGTGTTGACTGCAGCAGGTGTACGTTGCAATAAAGCAAAGTGTTCATTTTTTTCAAACTGAAATAGAGTACCTAGGCTATGTGATTAATGCCCAAGGAATCCATTCCTTACAGTCACATCTTCGAGCAATCAAAGACTTGCCTCCTCCTAAGAATGTGCATGAATTGCAAGCAGTAATGGGGATGCTTAACTATTATTTCAGGTTTATTCCCAATGCCACGCAGATTGCAGCTCCACTGCATCGTTTACGTAGGAAGAATGTTCCTTTTGTATGGTCTAAAGATTGTCAGGTTGCCTTTGATAAATTAAAGTCTGCGCTACGCAGTGATGCATGTTTGATTCCCTTTGACCCACAGAAGCCTGTAGTGCTAGCAGTGGATGCCTCGTTGTATGGTCTGGGTGCAGTATTGTCAAATTGTATTGGATCTCAAAATCGTCCTATTGCCTTTGCATCCAAGCTACTGACGCCAACCCAACAGAATTAAAGTCAGATAGAAAAGGAGGCCTTTGCAATCATTTGCGGCGTCACAAAGTTTCATCATTATCTCTATGGCAGAAAATTCTATTTGTTGACAGACCACAAGCCTCTCACATCCTTGTTCTCACCCATAAAGCCAATTCCGCCACGAACGGCACAAAAGCTTCAGAGATGGTCTTTGATGTTGTCTAATTATCAGTATGAGATTTTGTACCGACCTACCACTTAACATGCCAAAGCGGACACACTTTCCTGACTTCCGGTTGGCCAGGATGTGTCGTTTGATTCTTCAGAAATGGCATGTTGTCAGGTAGACTCCAGAGATGCTTCTGCTGTCACAGCCTTTCCTTTGAACTCTCTACGGGTTGCACAGGAAACAGCTGCGGATGCAGACCTAAGCGTTAGCTCATTTTGTTCGCTCTGGGTGGCCTGCCAGAGCCAAAGACATTGAACGGCCTCTGGTTCAACCTTATTTTGCACAACGTCATGCATTGTTCTTAAGTCAGGGTGTTCTCTTGTTACATACTGACAACGACCAAATGAGAGTGATTGTTCCTCATTCCCTGCAACGAGAAGTCTTACGCCTCCTGCATCAAGGACATTGGGGTATTGTTAGGACAGCAAGTGGCCAGACGTCATTGTACGTGGGTTGGTATGGATGCCCAGATAGAGAGCATGATGTCACAGTGTACGGTTTGTGTGGAGCATCAGGCAGCTCCTCTGCATAGTTTATCGAACTGGCCATGCCCCAAGGGAACATGGCAATGGTTACACATTGACTTTGCTGGACCTTTCTGGTTAATCGTTGTAGACACTTTGAACAAGTTTCCTTTTGTGATTGCAATGAACTCAACGACGGTGTCTAGTACAATCAGTGCCTTTAGCTCAGTGTTTTCTATCGAAACTTTGCCTGAAACTATCTTCAGTGACAATGGACCTCAAATTGGTAGTGCGGAATTTCAACAGTTTTTTTGTGTGAATGGCAATCAGCATATCACCACCACACATTTCCACCCTCAGTCAAATGGTGAAGCAGAACGTTTCGTTCGAACATTCAAGTCACACATGGAAAAGATGAAAGGTCAGCACTCCAGACAGCAAGCTCTTCAAATTTTCCTGTTTACGTATCGGTGCATGCCACGTGACGGCCCGTCTCCTGCCGAGCTGCTACACGGCAGCCGTCACCGCACTCTCCTTCACCTGCTGCAGCCTCCCACACACCGAGTCAGTTCATATGGCGCTTTGCGTTTTCAGGTTTCTACGCCGGTGCTGTACAGGGTGTTTGCTGGAAAGAAGAGATGGTTACCAGGCACCATTCAGCACATACTTGGTCACAATACTTTTTGTTGTACTTTCTTCCACAGGGTCGGAGCTGTGGCGCCATGCAAACCAGTGTGCCACAGGCCGCGCAATCCTGTGAAGTGCACAAATAGGAGTGTGCCTTGGTGGAATAATAACCTGGAAATGCAAAGGAAACAGGTACGAAGACTGTTTAACCTTGCGAGGTGCAAAGGACAATATACTCTGGGGGATAACTCAGACCAGAATGTGATTCCTGAGAGACAATGGTTCTCAGGTATTCGCAAAGAGGATTGGAATTTGGCCAAGGAGTGTGTCGATTTCAGTAAGGTCCGATGGGCGGTGGGAACATTTGAACCGTTCAAGTCACCTGGCCCTGATGGAATCTTTCCAGCTCTCCCGCAACAAGCGGGAGAAAATCTTATTAGATTCCTATGCAGGTTATTCAGGGTTAGCATAGCAGCACGAATCATTCCAAATGCCTGGAGGGCAGTGAAGGTTGTCTTCATTCCAAAACCAGGGAGAATTGATCATACCACCATATGAGACCAATCAGCCTGTCTTCCTTCATTCTTGAGACATTGGAAAAGCTGGTTAATGTGCATGTTGGAGAAAGGAGGTTAAGTAGAGCTCCTCTACATTCAAACCAACATGCATATTGTGACGATACTGCTGGCCCTCTCATCTCAATGTTATTGTATGATACCATCTGCGTAGGACCCGGAATCGTGTGGTGTAATAGTGATATATTTCGTGTGTGAAGTTACAAACGAAATAGCCAGTCTAGGAGTCAGTGTAGCACAGTGTCTCGGTGATACTGTGATCAAAACAAGTGATAGATCATTAATTAAGAGATTTATATAAGATGTTTCCAGACAGTTCTATAAACAATACTTTTGCCATTGTCCATTATTTTAATAAATAGACAGATGAAGGGCACAAACTTATGTAAAACATAAAGTCATGAAAATAAATAGCATTGTATATAGGTTAGGCTCATAAACAAGTTGTATTGACCAGCTAATTCTGTTAATTAATGTAATAGTCGAAATTCAATATTGTAATTCTTTGTATATATTGACTGACGTGAGATTTTGAACCTATTTTCAGATTTGCGACGATATTTGATAGTTCAATATATGTTAGGAACATGTATGATGTACTCATTAACTAATTAATTGACATTTAACACTGCTGTTTGTTATCATACAGAAAGAACCGAAATTATGACTTAAAAATATATGGGCCATGTAAAATTATTGTATGTATAGTTTTCATTTTATATTGTGATTATTTTTGTGTACATGAAATGTTTTCTTTGTGTGTTTGGTAATTGTAAATTAGTATATTCAATTGTTATGAACAATGCATGATGTAATGTCATTATTGTCGATGTTATATATTTGCCTCACCGCCTTGCGTGGGGGGGGGGGGGGGGGGGTTCGAGTTTTGCCGCTTTTTAAGTACTTTGGAATCTATGTCAGTCTGTGTTGTTGTGGTAATTTGTGTACACAAGTTTAAACTTGTAATGTTTGGTGGAGAAGCACTTTGAGTGCAAATTAAAGAAGAAGTGAAAAATTGTAGCTATGAGTATTAATTTCTATCATGACGCCCCAGGAGAATAATGTTGCAGCGAGCAGAACCCCCATACATCATAATGTTGAAAAGCTGAGTATTCTGTTTGAAAGTGGTAGAATGAAATATAATTACTTAAGAATACATAAAAACATTACAATATCAACCAGGGAAATCATGTGAGACAGCTCTCCACCAACTCGTTGGGAAGGTGGAAAAAAGCACTACACTTTCAGGAAATAGCCCTCTGTATCTTCCTGGACATTGAGGGGCTTTTAGCAACATGACCTTCAATTCCATGGTTAGGGCAGCAGAGGTGCATGACCTAGGGAGCACTATATGTAGGTGGACTAGGGCCATGCTCAGTGGAAGAAAGGTATTGGCTACCATGATGAATGAAAAAATGGTAATCAACACCACTAGGGATTGCCTGCAAGGAGGAGTTCTTTCCTCTTTATTGTGGAATCTAGTGGTGAATGATCTCATTGGAGAATTAAACTCTAGGCAGTACTTTTGCCAAGGATACGCAGATGATCTTGTCATAGTAATACTTGGCAAATTTGCTGACACAGTAAACAGGATCTGGGGCTTAGTCCTAAGAAGACTGTTGTACCATTCACAAAGAAGCATATCCAACACTCAAGTTGGAATCTAAAGCTTTTCAATTAAGCGCTACATGTGAAGGGGACAGTGAAATATCTAGGGGTTACCCTAGATGAGAAATTGACATGGACCCCTCACATTAGGAATATTTGCTCCAAGGCAAAAGGTACTCTTTCGAGTACCAGGAGAGCTTGCGGCAAAAATTGGGGCCTGAGCCCTAAGGGTATGCACTGGTTACACACCACGGTGATTAGACCCAGGATCACCTATGGGGCGGTCGTGTGGTGGAAGAAGGTAGAACCGCAGGTTGCTGCTAAGGAGCTTGGTAAGGTGCAGAGATTAGCCTTCTTAGCCATAACAGGCGAAATTAGCAGCACACCAACTGCTGGGATGGAAACCATGCTGGATATGCCCCCATTACACCTTTGGGTCAAGATGGAGGCAGCGGCTGGTGCATACAGACTCAAAGTGGCAACAACTGGAACTCTTTGGGATATCCAGAATCACACACTAAAATAGTGAGTGAGGTAAATATAGGAAAGGTTGGAGAAATGCCAGCCGACTATATTATAACCCCATACTGCTTCAACAAGCCTTTCAATATAACAATTGGGAGTAGGGAGCAGTGGGAGAAAATAGTTCGACATCGTACAGGGGATATTGTCTGGTTCACTGACAGATCAAAATCAGACCAAGGCATTGGGGCCGAGGTATACGGGGTGCAGCCAAGACTGGAGGGGGTCATTTCCCTGGGGCAACTGGCCTCAGTATTCCAGGCCAAAATCACTGCCACCAGGGCATGTGTGGAGGAGAATTTTCGTGGGTGCTACAAAGATCATAGCTTCTATATCTATTCAGTCAGCCAGGCAGCCCTGAGATCACTTGCAGCTCCTGCAACAAGGTCTAAAATTGTTGCAGAATGTCACAGGGTTCTGGTGGAGCTAGGGGAAAGCAATAAAGTAAACCTATTGTGGGTCCCTGGCCACTTGGGCATCAGTGGCACCGAACATGCCGACAGATTAGGCAGGATGGGGGCAGAGACTCCATTTATTGGACTGGAACCTGTCCTGACAATCAACAAGGCAATGATCAAATTGGAGCTACATAACTGGCTCAGAAGACAGCACGTAGAATATTGGACCAAAGTCCACCAACAAAAACATGCCAAGCCAATGATGCCAAAGCCATGTTTTAAAAGAAACTCTGCAATCCTAGGCCTGAACAGGAGAGAGATTAGACTCATGGTTGGATTAGTGACAGGCCATGTAATTTCAAAAAACACCTACATACAGTGGGAATAATAGAAGAGGACCCTAAATGTAGGATCTGTGATGACAGTGATGAAACTGTATCACATCTAATCTTCGAATGCATTGCATTGGAGAGTAAAAGGCGCAGAAATTTTGGGACAACCAGACCCGAAGAAATTGTGTCTAATAAAGAACTGGAAAAGGGACTCCTTGCACTGTTCAAGGGCATTGGTTGGCTTTACTAGATATACAGGTAGCGATACCGCACAATAAACTTAGTTTTGGTGCAGGCAGTGGCGGGTTGTACCAAGATTGTTTTGGCTTCCCCGAAAAAATCAAATCAAATCAAATCAATATCCTATTTCTACAAAATATACAACTTGTTCTAATCTAGCTTAGTGTTTCTAGTTTCTGCTGTCCCACTGGCTGGTCACCTCAGACTCTGTACCTGCACACTTGTGCATCCTCTTTTCCTGTGTCGGTCTCTCTACTCGGCCACCGACACCCAGGACAACCGGCGGAAATGAGACACAAAAGTGGGGACGAGTTTGGGATACAAAGCAGAAATTTAGTCCACAGTAACTTACCAGCTTTTACCTTCATTACTTCAACACACACACAGAACCATATAAATTTCAGAACTTCACTTTCCATTATCATACTGATTTAAGTTCGTGGCCACAGATACAAATTCCTCACACAGCTACAGATCATTTTGCTAGCAACTCACTTGCTAGATCACTACTGCACTAATAAAGTGCAACACACAGTCTACATCATGGTAAGTACCAAATTTAGTGTTCATTGCACTAAATTTGGGTGTTATCTTTTGCTGCTGCTACAAATATGCTGTTTAGAAGATACATAATTCAGGTAGATGGTACTGGTTTCACTCAAACATTACACAAGATACACTGCACTATGGTAACTTACAATTACACTATGGTAACTTACAATTACACTATTACATCTAACTATATCCAACAAAATATGGCAGGAAAAAATTTACTAACTTACAAACTACTCATAGAATAGTGGAAGAAGAATGGAGTGACCTAAGAAATGAAGAATAGGATCACCCAGCTGAGGGATGGCATTACTCGCTAAGTAAGGTATTTGTCAAAGAATGACAAACTCCCTACCTTCTCTAGTTTAAACTATTGGCATTTGGAACATTCCTATGCCAATTCTGACCATTCTCATTCCATCTGTTCCTATCATTACCATTGTTTCTACCATAATCTGATCTGCTCATCTCGTTTACCTGAAAGTCTCTCCCCTGGTGATTATTATTGCCAATGTTCCCTCTATGATCCTCTACATTCTTTTTAACACTTTCTACTCTGTCTTCATAATCTAAAAAGTCACTCACATTACTTCTTGGGACAAGTATAAGCAGCTCTCTAACTCTATGAGGCAATTTTGCTTCCAGACCAATAATAATATTTTCACTGTTCAGTATTTTGTCTAAATATTTAACTTTGTTGACCCAATACTGGCAAAACTCTTTAACAGTATCTCTCCTAGTCATACCTTTCTCCATTCCAAAACTCACTTGAAATTCTCTGTTGTTTCCCCTTAGACCAATATTCATTCAAAACTGACTTCTTAAATTCTTCCCATGCAGTACAAGAAACAGATACGCCACCTGCCCAATGGTAAACATCACCCTTTAAGAATCCCTTTACAAAAGACCTTTTCTCCTTACCACTCCAAATTTCAGGCAACTCATCAAATTCCCTAATGAAATCAAGAGGAGGCACATCAACATGAGTTTCAGAGTTATTAAACTGTTTACAATTAATAAAAGAAACATTCTACTCCCAGCACAAGAAGTATACTTCACATTTTCCACCTTCTTCACTTTCTGCACAATTTCTACAAGTTTGAAATCCACACCCTCCGATTTGTTTATCACAGATACAGAGATTCTTTTCACTTTATTCTCTTCTGTACCCAACCTAGTTTCCAATACAGATTTTACCTGACTAATTTAATTTTCAAGTTGTTCTTTATTCTCTATACAAGTTTTCCTGACAGACTAAAACCTGTTAACACAAGAACTAGCAGTGTTCACTCTTTTTTCACATAAGGTAATTCTGTTACAACTTATTAATTTCAGTTAATCTCACATTGATCTTTTCTTCTACAGTTTTTATTTTATTCTCTCAACTAGCTTCCTCTTCTCAAATTTTCTTATTTAAATCTACTAAAGAACTATTTAATGCAGCTCATTCCTAGCATAAACTACCAATTTCACTACTCATTTTACTTTCAAGACTATGATTGTTTTCAGCCATTTTCACAAATAATAACTTTGCCCAATCAGGAGGTTCATCTGATATTGACTTTATTAGTTATTAAACTGTTTATAATCAATAAAAGAAACATTCTACCCCCAGCACAAGAAGTATACTTCACATTTTCCACCTTCTTCACTTTCTGCACAATTTCTTCAAGTTTGAAATCCACATCATCCAATTTGTTTATCACAGATACAGAGATTCTTTTCACTTTATTCTCTTCTGTACCCAACCTAGTTTCCAATACAGATTTTACCTGACTAATTTAATTTTCAAGTTGTTCTTTATTTTCTATACAAGTTTTCCTGACAGACTAAAACCTGTTAATACAAGAACTAGCAGTGTTCACTCTTTTTTCACATAAGGTAATTCTGTTACAACTTATTAATTTCAGTTAATCTCACATTGATCTTTTCTTCTACAGTTTTTATTTTATTCTCTCAACTAGCTTCCATTTCTCAAATTTTCTTATTTAAATCTACTAGAGAACTATTTAATGCAGCCCATTCCTGGCACAAACTACCAATTTCACTACTCATTTTACTTTCAAGACTATGATTGTTTTCAGCCATTTTCACAAATAATAACGTTGCCCAATCAGAAGGTTCATCTGATATTGACTTTACAAAACCATCACCACCTGGTCCAGCTACATTACCTATCATTGTGGATAAAGCTTTCACTTCCCCATTCATCATTCCACTTACATAAGAGTGACTGTATGAAGATTGATATAATTAAGATTTATAGCCACTGTCTCTTACATTATCTGATTCTTCTCTAATTTTGCACACATTATCAAAGCAAACTTCTTTCTTTTCATAATTAACGTTTGCTTCTTGATGTCCATCATCCACCAACAAACTAACTTTTCCACATTTATTACCCAAGGTTGATGTTTAAGAATTTTACCTTAGAAATACGATGTTTTCTGGTGGCAATTGTCTGCACAATGATCAGGAATTCGAACAGCTGCTATGTCTGCAACCTTTGCAACAGAATGGAATGTCTCCCATCTGTTTACAAGCTGTCTCGGACTGCTGTTTTTTTTTTTTTTTTTTTTTTTTTTTTTTTTTTTTTTTTTTTCATGATGACATTGGTGCTGATCCTTCCTCATTGGCTGCCCCTCAACATAAATTTGAAAAGCCATTGTTTTGAAAATTATTTTGAATGAACCCTCTGAAATGAAGCAGTAGCTCCACTGGCAGGGAAGTGTAGGAGTACTGGCCTGGGGTTACACCAAATGTAATTCAGCATTTGAACAGTCTTTATTATTACAGAACATCAAAGAAATTGTTCCAAAGACAATAACTGAGTTCAGCTCAAATTCGAAAACAGGAATGTACACTTCAAATATTATAGCAATTAGAAAACAATTCCATGAGTTGAATGTGTTATACGATACATTCAAAAGGATTAACCCAAACGGGAATTCACACCCCAAAGTTATAGCAATTAGAAAACAATTCCATCAATCGTTGTTGTTGTTATGGTCTTCAGTCCGGAGACTGGTTTGATGCAGCTCTCCACCCTACTCTATCCTGAGCAAGCCTTTTCATCTCCTCATAAGAACAGCAACCCACATCCACTTGAATCTGCTTACTATACATGTCTCTTGGTCTCCCTCTGCGATTTTTACCCCACACACTTCCCTCCAATGCTAAATTTACGAGTCCCCGATTTCTAAGAATGTGTCCTACCAAGCAATCCCTTCTTTTAGTCAGGGTATGCCAAAAATTTCTTTTCTCACCAATTCTGTTCAGTACCTCTTCATTAGTTATGTGATCAACCCATCTAATCTTCAGCATGCTTCTGTAACACCACATTTCAAAAGCCTCTATTCTCTTCCTGTCTGCACTGCTTTTCGTCCATGTTTCACTCCCGTACAAGGCAATACTCCACACAAATGCCTTCAGAAAAGACTTCCTTACCCTTAAATTAATATTCGATGTTAGCAAATTTCTCTTTTTCAAAAATGCTTTTCTTCCCATTGCCATTCTGCATTTTATATCCTCTGTACTGCGACCATCACATGTTATTTTACTACCCAAGTAACAAAACGCATCTACCACCTTCATTGTTTCGTTACCTAATCTAATTCCTTCAGCATCGCCTGACTTTCTAAGACCACATTCCATTATTTTTGTTTTGCTTATTTTATACGCTCTCTTCAACATACTCTCCATTCCGTTCAACTGCTCTTCCAGGTCCTTTTCTGTCTCTACAGAATTACAATGTCATCAGCAAAACGCAATATTTTTATTTCTTCCCCCTGAACTTTAATCCCTATTCCAAATTTTTCCTTGCTTTCCTTCACCGCCTGCTCGATGTACAAATTGAACAACATCGGAGAAAGGCTACAACCCTGTCTTACTCCCTTCCCAACTGATGCTTCCCTTTCATGCCCTTCGAGTCTAATAACTGCGGTCTGGCTTTTGTACAAGTTGTAAATAAGTCTCCTTTCCCTATATTTTACCCCTTTTGACTTCAATAGAACTGTGTTAAATAGTACATCCAACAAGGATTAATGTAAACAGGAATTCACACTTCAAAATTATAGCAATTACAAAACAACTCCATGAACAGAACCTCGCTCAGAATCAAATCAAGTCATAGAGCTAATCGGAACTGCTGGCTCACGCAAAATTTGAGTTGCACCAACAGAATCAAAGTAGTTAGACCTTTTAAATTTCACCATTAAACCTGAATGCACAACACACTTACGCTACCCTGAAGGGGTGCCAAACATTCTGCTCTAATACAACTTGAACAGTTTGACACCAAATTAAAAGGAACACTTTGCAAATGATAGCCGAAGGTGAAATTATAAACACTGTCCATCTGACTCTTTCACCCTTTTAAAAACACATATTTACAAATAATTACAGGAGAAGTTTACGTAGCTTAATGTATTCTACTGGTGTACTCCAGGATCTGCTGAAAATTCCAGGACTGCTTGGCCTCTGCTCCTCGTGCCTGTGTGCACATATGCGATGTTTCTGTGCCCTCACAGTTGACAGCATGCACGTGTGCACCAACACCCAACAGCCTCGTGCTGCAACAGACTAAAGGTGCATCTAAGCATGCAGTATATCACACGGACGCACCCCCTTTTCTGGCACCAAATCCAGTATGTTTTGACATGGAGCCCACACCAGTGTTAAAGTCCAACTCCAGTACTGACTAGTTCTCGAAACAACTCTGAAGATAACTAGACCCAAAGTAGCCCACAGACCACATGAATCCATCAGAGTTGTTGTAATTAGTCTGTCGAAGTCACGTCCCCACAGTACGGTCACAGTCTTCGGAACCTTCCTCTGGGGCTACCAAAAGCAAAAACTTCCTCCCAAACCAAAACCTCAGGCCCAGCTGCATGGCACTCACGTGGCGCCCCCTACACATATGCCCACCACCACCGAAATGAGTGCGCGAAACGAATGAACGCTCCGCCAAACAGAGGTGTGGTGGAAGATTCAAAAGCCAGCATGGCTCACACTCATTCTTCTATTGACTGTGCCACACGAAGTATTTTCATTGTCACAGTTATGACTCTGTACACCTCATTCATGATGCACTGTTGGAGAAACATTACTTGTGAGTTCCAATTCATAGAGGTCATTACTGATTAATCCACACCCAAAAGGGCATCAAATGTAACATACTGGGTCGTAGCTCATTGCCTCTTGCAGTTCTCATAGATCAGCGCTCTCTGTAATGGCTGGCTAAAATTTTATGAGACAAAACTAATCTGCTACAAATTATGTAAGTGACATGTAGAATTCCAGTTCATTGACAGTTCAATGATTCCTTAGTGCCCAGTTGTCCCCATTTATAACCAGCATACGCGTCTCATTAATGTACATTCCAGACGTCAATAACAGAAATTTACACAGTTCTTGCATGAGATACTGAAGTGGCACAAATATGAAGGATTAATCACTGCAGATATACTTTCTTCACACTTAATATTGAAGAACTTTTACATAGTTGATCAAAATTAAAGTTCAGAGTCTTGTGGGTTCTGTCTCAGGTACATTATGAAACAAAACTTCCAATTGGCATGGATTATGCCTCAGATCAAGGATGAAACAATATTCATTTACATGGTGTGAAAGCATCCTATTTGTATCATCCAACCAATGTCACTGAAAATTATGTATTGTTAATTGAGTTCATTACATTAATTATAATAGAAAAGTAAACAATTACATACAACTGGCTATAGCAAAAGTTATTGTAAATAATACTTAGTAAATTAAAATAAAAATAGAAAAGAGATGACTTACCAAAAGGACCGGCTCGTCGAGAGAAACAAATAAAATCACACACAAACACACATACAAGCTTTCGCCACCACTGGCAGCTTCTTCAGGAAAAAGAGGAAAATGGGGAGGAAAAGGGAAGGATATGGGTTTTAAGGAAGTGGAAAAGGAGTCATTCCAATCCCAGGAGTGGAAGGACTTACCTTAGGGGAAAAAAAAGGAAGGTAAACAAACACACACACACTCAGACATATTGAAACGCAAACACACCTATACAGACATTTGTGAAAAGCAAAGAAGTTGGACAGAGATACCAATTGAGGCAGAGGCTCTGTCCACAGAACCAAGGCAAAGATGCTAAAGATAGTGGGCGGGAATTTGAGTTAGCGGAGAGATTGAGACCAGGTGGGCAACGGGAGGAGAGAATAAGCTGAAGGGCAAGTTCCCATCTCCGGAGTTCTGAAAGGTTGGTGTCGGTGGGAAGTATCCAGATAACCCGGACGGTCTAACACTGCGCCAAGATGTGCTGGCCGTGCATCAAGGCATGTTTAGCCACAGGGTGATCCTCATTACCAACAAACACTGTCTGCCTGTGACCGTTCATGCGAATGGACAGTTTGTTGCTGGTCATTCCCACACAGAACGCTTCACAGTGCAGGCATGTTAGTTGGTAAATCACGTGGGTGCTATCACAAGTGGCTCTGCCCTTGATCTTGTACACCTTCCGGGTTACTGGACTGGAGTAAGTGGTGGTGGAAGGGTGCATAGGGCAGGTTTTACAACGGGGGCGGTTGCATGGGTAGGACCTGTATGCCATTTTCAGAATCACAAAAATCACCATCTGCTGAGCACACGTAATACGTTAACGCGCAAGTGAAAGTTAAGTGAATACTTGTCTAAAAGTAAGCAGCAGGTTTTCTGACAACAATGAAGTCCTGTTGCAACACTATGCCCACCAGAAATATTTTCATGATAATGGGTAACATTGCTTTAAGCAACAAGAATAGCCCACTCTATTATTGTTAACTGCTTGCTGCGGAAAGATAGCTGAGACGCCAAAAAGTAACATTTTATTGCATTTGTCCACTTTTTAGTAACTGTGACAATACTTCTATTGTGTTTTACTAAAACCTTCTGATCTGAAGTGCATACATACACAATAGTAGTTGACTTTTGCTAAAACTTGGTTCAGTGGTTGATGTTGGGTTAGCAGATATCTGTATTTATGTGGATATGTCCACATTTTCAACATTTAATCTGGCATCTGCAAATATGTTTATGATTTCTGCTAATGTCTTGTAATTGATCAGCCAGTGTGGACCCCCTCAGCAGGTTAAACTGAAGCACAGGAGACCGAGACTCGCGACTACTGCCGGCGGTATCAGACATTCCCATTAACTCAAAATGTCAGACAAACGTGAATGGAGAAGGAGTAAATCGCATGTGCATTGAATATAAAGTGTACTTACAGATATTACTTGTGATTTTGATGATAAAGAACATTAATTGTGGTGTCCTTAATGTAAGATACAAATTGTTCGATCCTGTGTTTGTATGATAAACTTCAAAACTATTATCATAAAAACTTACCGGTGCTTGTGCAGAAACTGTGTAATTGTTAGTAAAATTATTCATTTAGTATTTAATTGGATAACCATGTCTTAAAGCATTTGATTGTTTGTAAATAGAATAGTATGAAATTACCAAACAAAGTAACAAAGAAAAGCTATAAGATTGTATAATGTACTTTTTATTTGTTGTTAAATTACATTGTATGTTTTAAATAACACTAACTTTTGTAATTATAAATCAACATCTGTAATTGTTGTTCCGTTTTCAGTTGTGCGTAAATGAAAAGTCTCTGCTGTATGTCGAAGTGCTGTGAACATTCGAGAAAGTTCAATTATGTAAATCGATTGCTGGAAATGTTTTGTCAAAGCAGGAAGTTGTAAATATGTTGTGAGTTATACCCATGAGAATAAATTCAGAAACGTTGTTTTTCTAACTTTCATTTAAAGTTATGCACCAATTCTCCCACGGCAACACTAGACCCAGGCAGACTTATAAAAGCTAAGTATGTTAAAATGTCATTCACTCTACCTGGCATTGTCACAATTTTATCATTAGGTGCTTTGTGTGATTGTACTTCTTAATCTCAAGTTAGAATTAGGTACAAGTGGTAACTTTGTAAGTGGTGGAGGAGCTGGGATTAGTGTGTGGGAGAACATGTGTTAATGTCAGGTAAAAAACATAAAAAGAAATCATAATAGTAATATCCTGATGTGCATGGAATAAAAAGCCACAGAAGACCAGCAAAAACAGTAAATCATAACCAATCACAGCCAGCCAAAGTAGAGAAAAACCACACTTTGGGAAAAAGAGAGAGAGAGAGAGAGAGAGAGGTTAAAGGATGCCCAACCCAATTCAGCTAAGTACATTATATTTTGTATTCTCATAGTTGAAAGATGGATCCTGATAGTGTGAATCAAGAGGCAAGTGGAGAGGAAGTTGCATCACCGGCTCCTGCAAGCTTACTGAATATTCTGACTCAGCAAATAAGCCAGCAGATAGGTCAGCAGCTAGTGACAGTGAGTGAGAAATTAGGGGAACAAGTAACTGCTTCAAATGAAAAGTTAGGAACCAAGATTGTAAGTCAACTAGATAACACAAACAAATTAGTATCAGATTTGAAGAAAGATTTAGGTGATTTGAGAGAGATAGTTTTCACAGGGAAGAGCCAACTCAGTGCTCGTGTTGACACTGTAGAAATTAAAATTGGGGAAGTAGAGTCAAATTTGAGTTCTAAAATTGCAAAAAATTCTGAGAATATCAGTATTTTAGGTAAGTATGCACAACAGGAAGGTACTGTGAAACTAGAAAAGGTTGATCAGGAATTTTCTGTGGTAGAAAATAATGTAGATACTTGTCATCAGGATGTGCAAGCTTTGTGCAAAAATATAAAGTTAATGCAAGAACATTTTGTAACTAAGAGAATATATGGCAGTTGTGGGGCTATGTTTGGGAATATTGAAGTTAAAATGTATCCTGGTGATGGCAAATTATGCCCAAAAGACTGCCTCCATTATTGCAATGATTATTTCACCCATGAAATGTCTGATTCACTTAAAATTAAGTTTGTTAAAAGGTATCTAGAGGGAGAGGCTTTGTCATGGAGTAATCAAATGAAGAGAAGACTGCCGGATAAGTTGCAGAAAGAATCGTCTTGCGGTCCTGATGACTCTATAGACAATTCTTGAAATATGTAGGGAAGTTAGATGAGCTGAAGAGTATGATGACAGAAGACAAACTGGTCTGGAGATCATCCAGCTGGACGGGTGGAATCATAACAACAGGGACAGAAGAGATGACAGGAGGCAGAATAGGAACCATTACGAGAATGAGAGGAACCACGACAACCATAATAACCATAATAGATTTTGGAGGGACAATGATAGTAGGGAAGATGTCAGGAACAGATCATGGAGGCAGAACAACAGAAGTCAGGAAGATAGAAGACGCACAGGTAGAGGAAACAGATGGGAAAACTAACAGTCGTCCCATTGAGGGTCTCGTGACTGGAGGGGAGTGTATAGTAAAGCCACTGAAACAGCAACAAGAAGCGAACTATGGGAGATAGTAGAAATATGGACTAGCTGCATATTACCAGTTCAAGGAATTGTTGAAAAAGACAGCAGAAGACAGGTGGCCACACATAGATGACAACCAACAAACATAACAAGTAAGAAGGATTTCCTGTCAATAGGACAGTGGCAATTCAGCAGCTTCACCAAAGAGGCTCTCAACAGGACTGGTATAAAATGCCTCTGTAGCTAGATGAATCCCATGAAGATTGATCATGTTGAGATGACATAAAATGGACGAATGTGCAGCTGAATTGACAATACACCCATAGTCCAGTTTTGAATGGACAAAGAAACTGTACAAGTGGAGAAGGATGTTCTGGTCCATTTCCCAAGAAGTAGCATACAGTGCATGTAGAAGACAGAGCACATGTACAGCAAGCTGACAGATAAGAGACATGGGGGGACCAGCAGAGTTTCCTGACAAACTCCAGCCCCAGGAATGTAGTTGTCAATGAATGGAAAGGTGAATGGGTCAAAATGAAGGGATGCTGGAAGAAATGCAATACTCCACCAGAAATTCACACATAATGTATTCTCAGCAGAAAAACGGAAGCCATTACTGGTGCTCTATGAAAAAAGATGAAGATGCCACTCAAGTAATAAGTTCATTGAGAGCTGCACTAAATTGCAATGTCATCAACAAAGAGAGAAGCTGAAATGCCTGGCACAAGAGAGACCATGATAGGGCTAAATGTGATAGCAAAGAGAACGATGCCAACACTGAGAAAGTGTTTGACAGGAACAAACCCACATGTACTTTACAAACACAATCTTGTAAAACCACTAAATAAAAATGGACAGCAACCCTGTTATCTCCAAGTATGTAATGTTTGACAGGTACCCACTCTCCAACAGGTATTGTATACCTTCTCCAAATCAGAAAACACAGCCACTGTTTGGTGCTACCACAAATAATTGTTCATAATATGGGTTGAAAAGGTTTCAAGGTGGTGAAAACCACATTGGGCGATAGTAAGGAGATTCCAGCCACCATACCAAACGACTTTTAATCATTTGTTCCATCACCTTGCAGATGGTGATACAGGTAAGGAAAACTGGATGGTAGCTTGAAGGTAGATATTTGTGATTCTCAGGCTTACATATGGGAGTGACTGGCTTCACGCCATTTGCTAGGGAATATGCCATCTGTCCAGATGTGGTTATAGGTTTGAAGAAGAAACACAGACCCTTGACAGAAAGAAGTCTTAACATTTGGTCCTGGAGAGGAGGGCCGAGATGAAGAGAGTGCGTGATGAAGCTCCATCACAGTAAACTTGGTGTTACAGCATTCCCCAATTCTGAGAGGAGAAAGATATCACCCTTGCTTCCACTGTCAGCTTATGAGGTGGGAAAGTGGAAGGGAAGTGTGTGGAACTGGAAATCTCAGAAAAATGGTTGCCCAGGATGTTAGAGGTGTCTACGGGGTCTACTTCATATGCCTCTGTTAGACCAGGAATCGGGGAATGAGCCTATGCCTTGGAAAGTCATCAGAGGAGTAGAATAGTTGAAAGACCTACTAGTACTCATAAATGCAAGCCAACTAGCCCATTTATACTCTCTACAAAGGCGGCAGCACTGTGCATGCAGACTTCTGTACTGGATATAGTACTGCAATGTGGGATGGCGTTTAAAGATGTGGAAAGCTGCCAGTTCCACAGATGCACTGATGGCTTGGGCATTATCAGACTAATGACAAATGGAAAGTGGACACACAATTTCAGAACAGACCACACAAAACATTAGGCAAACTAAGAAGTACAGATGCAAGATACAAGTGGGACAGGGTATTTGTGTCATCCGAAAGAAATGTTGTTTAGGCAGTACTGAGACAAATGGGATTAAGGTGGTTAAATATATCCACCAGGAGGGCACCTCTTTGACATAGGGGTGGAAAGCCCCAAAGGGGATGGTGGGCACTGAAATTTCCAACCAGCAGAAATGGAGGGGGAAGCTGATCAATGGTGTGCAAAAGGTCTGCCCTCATGACAATGGATGATGAGGGTGTGTAGATGTCACACAAGGAAACGTTAAAACCTGGGAGAGAGAGACTGACAGTAACAGCTTGGAGCTGTGTATGTAGAGGAATAGTGCAACTATGGATATTGTCTCATATAAGCAGCATGATGCCTACAACAGCCAGAATCACTGCTGTAGGGGGAAGGTCAAAATGGTCAGAGATGGAGTGTGGAAGGTTAAAACGATCATGAGAGTTTAATTTCGTTTCTTTGGGGCAAAAATCATTGGCAAATTAGTTTATGTGAGAAGCTGCAGTTTAGTTCTATCGGACTGGATGCTGCAAATTTTCCATTAGAGAATTGCCATCACTGAGTTGACAAAAAGAGGAGCAGGAGTCCAGCTGACTGCTGACTACCACTATGTGGATGCTCATAGATGCAAGGGTCAATGTTTGCAGGATTTTGGTCCATTAGGTCCACTGCGATGTCAGGAACTGAATGCCCCACTGACACGGAGGATGTCTGGGGTGGGATGTCGCTAGATGACATTGTCAAGTATGAGTTGACATCAAGTTCTTATCAACCTTTTTCATGACTGTGATGCCCTGATCAGACAAACCCTCTTTAATTTCCTCCTCACTTAGTCCATATTGCAATTTTCTGGAAAAAACTTCATGCCAAAAATTTGGGGTAAGGTGAGCCTTCAACTGTATAGGCAGTGTTTCTCATTCTTTTTGAAGATGTGTTCTCCTTCCCACTAAAAATATTTTGGCAACCCCCAACCCCTCCCAGAATCAAAACACAAATATATGTGTACTTTCAAAGGCAACAAATTTAATTTTTCTTTTATTGATACAACTTTCTTGTAAAAACAATAAAAAAAAACAATATTCTGCACTATAGGATAAATTTCAGTCCATTTTTGTGCATTGAACAAATCCTGTTTTACATGAGTTCAGGCAGAAAAATGTTTGTTGTACAACAGGAAAAGCTCAGAACTGAATTATACCTGTTGAGCAAGGTCTGACTGTATAATCAATCTTTAAAAAATTGAATTTCTCAAAATTAATTATTGTATCTTGTAAGTTTAGCTATCACCTGGCACATGAAAACAGTTTACAGGCCTTTCATTAATTCATTGTTAATACGGTGTATTTATTATAATACAATCTTTGTTCTATTCAATTGAGAATTGATAATCAACAAGAAATCACTTATTTGTTATCTTCTTGGGTTTGCAGCTGGATACTAAAGTCAACTTGACACAATATTCCAGCGGCGCAACTGCCTGCCATTCTCAGGTGATCGTGCTGGTACACGGCGAGATTGTGCTGCAAACCCGAAAAGATTACAAACAGTTATTATGCCGGGAAAACCTTTGTGGTCACATAAGAAATCACTTAATTTTTATATAAAATGCATTCCACTTTTCTTAGGTATGTATTTTTGCATTATAGAATCCCTAGTATTCAGACATGCACTGGTCTGGTTGCTTTAAGGGGCAACTATTTCCTCCTGTGTGGCGACCCCCACACAAACAAGACTTTGAGACCCCCATGGGGGCTAGCAGATTGAAAAACACAGATATAGAGTAGCTCTGTAACAGAGTGGCTTAAAGCAGATGTTGTTTGATTCACAGAGGAAAAACTTTTCCTTCCCTTCTGCAGTTTGGCACACAACAACATAATGAGATGCTGCAGATAGAGTAGTCAATTCAGTGTTTTCCTTTGGGTCCTTGATTTCCTTATTTGTGTTTAGAAGACACACTCATTCCAATGAAATCCCTCATGATTGACAGTGTCTTTGATGGTGCACTCCTTCCTACTGGGGGCCCCATCAAATGGGAGGGGGGTAGCCCACCTACCTTAGGTGATTGTTCACACTTCATGTCACACTTCCCAACCTTAAGCAAGTTGGGATACCAGGAAGGTTATAGCTCAGAAAATCACCCCTTCCTGGGCCTGGCCTTTACCAAGGAGTAAGTGCAATCCCAACATGTCAACCTGGGGCTGGGACTTACTCGTTACCAGTCATCTTTTACACAGTGAATGCATGGGCGGTCTTCAGGAATACACAGAGAGGATAGAAAAAGTAAAGAGAGACCTCAAATGCCAAGGCAGAGGTAGAAAAGTAACATAAGGAAAAGACAAGGAAAAGAAAGATAAAGGCAGAACCCTTATTCTTTGCAAACTTCAGTTTCCTGAAGGAGGCACACGAGTCTGTCTCCAAGTAAGGGGAAGAGGATAGTGGAAGGGTGGTCATATAGTGTTGAAAGGAAGTAGCACTGCCAAGGCTCGGGTCTTGTGTTAGCGATGCACATATTCCCCAGAGGTGAGCCCCCTGGGGAGTGGGAGGGGGGGCTGTAAACTTTGAAAGCTAGTTTGACATGTAAAATATCATCAAAATCTCCACAGGTGTTCTGCCGATCTATAGTGTCAAACGGGCAGAATATTTCGGCGATCATACATGTCGCTATCATCAGGTGAACTGACGGACTGAGCTCCTGGAAACGCGCCAGCCCGGAGATCCGCACACTACGGCGGCTCGAAGGGAACTGGGTTCTAGCCCGGTGGCGGGCGATTTAAATACCCTCGGCCCGCGGAGCGACCCCTCCGTGGTCCGCACTCCGCGCCCCGGCCGCGCAATGGGCGCATGGAGTACTCCGTGGGCCGAGAGTATTTAAATCGCCCGCTACCGAGTTAGAACCCATTTCCCTTTGAGCCGCCGTAGCGTGCGTATCTCCGTGCCGGCGCGGTTTCCAGGAGCTCAGTCCGTCAGTTCACCTAATGATGGGCACATGTATGATCGCCGAAATATTGTGCCCGTTGGACACTATAGACCGGCAGAACACCCGTGGATATTTTGATTATCAAGTACTCTGGGAGAAACTCAAGATCACATGTAAAATATTAATTTATATTGCACACAGTCAATGTTTCGGTCTGAGTATCGGGATATGTGGACATAACAAATAGAAGGTAAACATTCTTGTTTTAAGAGTTCTAAACATATGACGCTTCATGTTGGAAAAAAATGAGGGTGGGGGGGTGTCAGGCGGCAGCAAAATAATTGCTATACTGAAAGAATGTATTGCTCAAAATAGACCTTGCATTAATTCCCAGCAGACTGAAAATTTGCATAAACATTTGGGTACTATTACAATGAAATTTTGAAAAGTCCCCATCAATCATTTAACACAAGGCAAGGTTCGCAAAGATTTATTTTTTGACAAAAGGGTTAGTTCGAATGTTTGTAAATCTATGGGTCTTAACTACTGAGGTTATCACACAATAGTCATATGGAAAGTGAGACTGAACAGTTCAAATTTCTAGGTGTTCAGATAGACAATTTTTGTAAAAATAGCTAATCTGGCCTTTCTTGTGGCGTTCAATACGCAGACGAAGGGGGACACTATAGTATGAAATGAGATCAATTGTATTTAGAATTTGCCGCTATGTGGCTCACCAAAATCACCATCTTCGTTCCTCTAAAAGGACTTCATTGCTTAGCTAGAAAAAGGACAGCATCAATAATAGAGTGGGATTCCTCCTGTTTTATCTGGCCTTGCTTCCCAGTGTGCGATAGTTATCAGGTGGGTTTGTCGGACGACATCGAAAGATGTCCTCATTGTCGTGATACAGGGGAGACAGCGTCACAGAAATGATACAGAATCTGGGATGGGAATCATTAGAACAAAGACGTTTATCGCTGCGACGTGGGCTACTTACGAAACTACAATCGTCAACATTTTCCTCCGAATGCGAAAATATATTGTTGCCCCACTTACGTAAGTAGAAAAGATCATCTGAATAAATACGTGAAATCAGAGGTCGAACAGAGAGATTCAGATGTTCTTTCTTCCCGCGTGCTATTCGAGAATGGAATGGGAGATAAATATTATAAAAGTGGTCCGATGAACCCCCTGTCAGGCAGTTAAATGTGATTTACAGAGTAACCTGTGTAGATGTCTATCAATTCCACCGCTACCGAGAGAGAACTCTAGATCCTTAATGCTTTTGACTTTCAATAAGAAGTGTGCGCACCTGAAATACTTTTTTTTTTAAATTTTTATTTTATAAGGACTGGAACGTTATTATAATTCACCTGTTCTACAAATATTCCTGGATATGAAATATGAAAATTCATTTAGCTGAAAAAGGAAATCTATGCAAATTAATGAACATTGTGCATTTACTTATGCAATAACGCAAACATCTCCCTCATTCTGGCTAATATCTAGTATATTTTTAAAGTTTGATTAGCTGAAGTACCTGTGACAGAGCAACACTGAAGTCAGCAATGTTAGTTTTATTAAATGCAGGCCGGCCGCGGTGGCCGAGGGGACTGAGACGCGCCAGTCACGGTCTGCACGGCCACTACGGTCGGGGGCTCGAATCCCCCCTCGGGCATGGATATTTGTGCCGTCATTAGTGTCAGCTAGTTCATAAGTAATTTGTAGTTAAGTCCCATAAGCTATACAAACATTTGAATTTGATTTCTTGCATTCATTTTACTTTTAATAATTCTGTGGCAGTTAATTTTATTAAATTATACCAGAAAGATACTTACTGTTAAAAAAAAAAAAAAAAAAAAAAAAAAAAGAAAAAAGAAAAAAAAAAAGAAAAAAGAAAAAAGAGGTCGGTGAAAATTTGCCGCCCTCTAAATTCTGCCGCCCGGGGCAACTGCCCCCTTTTGCCCCCCCCCCCCCGCCCCCCTAGATCCGGCCCTGCCTCATTAGTTACGCTATCGCCCCAACTATTTTCCAAAATTCGTCTGTAGCATCACATTTCAAAAACTTCTCCCCTCTTCCTGTCTCGTCCACGTTTCACTCCTGTACAAAGCAACACTGCACACAAAAGGCTCCAGAAAAGACTTCCTAACACTTACATTAATATTCGATGTTTGAAAATTTCACTTTTTCAGCAACGCTTTTAATCCTATTGACATTCTGCATTTTATATCCTCTGTACTACGACCTTCATATGTTATTTTACTGTCCAATTAACAAAACTCATCAACTACCGTTATTGTTTCCTTATCTAATCTAATTCTTTCAGCATTGCCTCATTTTCTTAGACTACATTCCATTGCTCTTGATTTGCTCTTGTTAATGTTCATCTTATACGCTCCTTTCAAGACACTGGCCATTCCGTTCAATTACTCCTTTGCTGTCTATGACAGAATTACTATGTCATCGGCAAACCTTCGCCAAATATATTGTTACTTTTTTCACAGTTTCCTCGATGTACAGATTGAATAACATTGAGGAAAGGCTACAACCCTGTCTTACATCCCCAACAATGATTCCATTTGATGCCCTTCGACTCAAATAACTGCTGTCTGTTTTCTGCTGACGATTTTTTGGGGGGCGTTCAACGGCGGGCTTTTAAGCGCCTGTCTGGTTTCTGTACAAGTTGTAAATAACCTTCCGTTCCCTTCATTTTATCCCTGCTGACTTTAGAATTTGAAAGAGTGCATTCTAGTCAAAATTGTCATAAGCGTTCTCCAAATATACAACAGCTAGAAATTTAGGGATGTTTATTAGTAGCGTATCTTGTAAGATAAGTCTTGATGTGAGTAGTGCTTCTATATCCAGACTGATCGTCCCCGAGGTCTGCTTTTACTAACATTTCCATTCTTCCGTAAATAATTCGCGTCAGGATTTCGTAATCATCACTTATTAAACTGATGGTTCTATAACTTTCACACCTATCTGCCCCGGTTTTCATTGGAATTTGGATAATTACATTTTTCTTAAAGTATGAGACTATTTCGCCTCTCATAAATTTTGCTCACCGGTTGGAATACGAGACTTCAGTAGCTCTGAGGGAATGTCGTCCATTCCAGAGGCCTTGTTTCAACTTAGATCTTTGAGTGCTCTTTCAATTTCTTCTTTCAGTATAGTATCTCCTATTTCATCTTCAGCTACTTCCTCTTCCTTCTTACAATGTTTTCTTGTAGTTAATTTCCTTTGTAGAGCCCCTAATTATATTTTTTCCAACTTTCAGCTTTCCCTTCTTTGCTCAGAATTGGTTTTCCACTTGAGTTCTTGACATTCATACAGCTACTCTTCTTGATTCCAAATGTCTTTTATTTTCCTGTTGGCGGTATTTATCTTTACCCTAGTTATTTATTCTACTACAAAACTTCATTTGCTCACTAGCCACTCCTGCTTAGCCATTTTGCATTTCCTGTGAATCTTATTTTAGTCTCCTCTACTCATTTTACCTGCTTCATTTACTGCAGTTTTATAATTTCTCCTTTCAAATTTAAATTATTTTCTGTAATATCCAAGGATTTTTTTGTAGGTCTTGTCTTTCTACCTATTTGGTCTTTTGTTGCGTTCACTATTTCATCTCTCATAGCTACCCATTCACCTTCTCCTGTGTTACTTCGCTTCGTTTCTGTCAATTGTTGCCTAAAGCTCCATCTGAATCTCTCAAGAACTACAGTTTGCTTCATTTTATCTAGATCCAATCTCTTTATTTTCCTACTTTTCTGAAGTTTCTTCAGTTTGTCTACTGTTCATGCATGACCAGTAAGATATGGCCAGAGTGTGTATCTGCCCCTGGATAATTCTCACAGTTTAAAACCTGTTTCCAAAATCTATGTCTTATCATTATAAAATCTATCTGGGGCCCTCCGGTGTCTCCTGGTTTCTTCTACGGGTACAACCTTCTTTCATGCTTCTTAAACCAAATTCAGCGTTTAATTGCACGAATAAATTCTGGAAAGCAACGATTAATGTGTTTCATAGATTTGTGTATATATATTCAGCTGTTTAATATTAGGGGATTTCCGTCATATCACTTTGGTTTTCAGAAGAGATAGTTCACTGAATTCTCAATTTATATTTTATGACTACCTAGACCCTATATTAGGCAGTCATAGTGCACTGGAGGCTCGAAACTTGCTGCTGGTAAATTTCACCACAAAAGTTTAGGCACTAAATACCTGTATACTGCAGTTCGTGCCCTTGTTAACGTAATAATCTGCAGTTAGTTGTGAGAAAGCAATTATGGCAAATGTCTTTCGGTGCGTAAATAAATCATTAAAGACTGTCCGACTGCTGTTTGTTCATAAATCTTCTAGTTGCACAGTTAAACATTATGTTTGTGACGTAACTCAATGGAAGATTTTTTACATCCAATTGTGTGTAGTTTACTACCATATTGCCCGCTTTTCAAATTGTCTGCTGTTCAAAGTTGACAATTTATTGCATTATGGGGCTTTAGAGGGGGTAGAAGAGAACAGGATTCGCTAAATTCTGAATTGATTTCTCTAATAAAAAACTAATATTTATATGATTTGTAAAAATGCAGTCTAATAATGTAAACATTAGAAATAATAAATAGACACATTCGGAAACAGCATCTGCTACTACTTTAGATTTCTTTTAGAAAACTACTCTCCCACTTTTGCATGTGAAGCAGTTGCTAATCATGTAGTGGTACGCCACTTTCCCCATGAATAATACACGCAGCCATCAAATTTCAGTACATGTACACATTGGTGACTTAATGTTGCTTTGTACAAGATAAAAGTTCATCATCTCGAATGAGAAATTATTTTTTGGAGACAGGACGCTTTTTAAGAATTTCACGTCTCTGTACAGAGAATATGATAATAGAAACCTAAGAAAGCGTTAGGAAAATTTGGACACGAACGGTATCTTCGAATTACACTCTAACACTCTAACAGATACGGCTTTAGTAGCAAAACCTGTTTCTCGGAGCACAACAAGATACCAACGTCTAAGTAAGAATGATTTTTACCTGAGCTGTTGATTTCATTTATCGTCGACTCTGTCTATAGCCAGAAAGTCCTTTGCATTACGCCGTAACGTATAAATCAAGTTTTTCACATTTCTTTTCCATTTTACCAAGCAGTGGTTCCTGTTCCAGTGAACGAAAGAAAAAGACAAGACTGATGGTAGCACTGAGTTCGCAAATGGAGACAGCCTGTGTGATAAAATCTCGCTGCAGACAACGTTTTCAGTGGCGGGCAATATGCCAGAGAGCCCGTTTCTTATACTGCTTTTCCGGCGAAAGTGAGAAACATTGGCGAATTTATTTAGGAGCGAGCACTGCAGACCAGAAAGAACTGGAGATAACTCCCGCAACCTAACAACTCCAAACAACTGTAGCTCATTTTTCATTGGCACAAGTAAACTCTAAGCCACGGTGGAGTGGCCGAGCGCTCTAAGGCGCATTGCTGCGGAGCACGCAGTTGCTCGCCGTCGGAGGTTCGAGTCCTCCTTAGGCATGGGCGTGTGTTTTGTTCTTGGGTTTGTTTAAGTTCGTTTAACTACTTTGTAACCCTAGGAACCGATGACCAAAGAAGATTTACAAACATTTGAAGATTTTTGTGGAGAGAATACCTGTGGAGCCTCTACATGAAATTTTAGCCGAAATTAATGAGACCGTGTCAGAGAGAGACATTTTCCTTGAAAAAACACCGTACAAAAGAACACCGGCTCCTCATCACAACCTTTGATTATAATTGCTCATAGACCGACTGAGCACTACCCGTCTGTCAGCTTCCATTGATCAATTCACTACCAAGCATCGTACCACTCCAACAGGAGGCGAAGGAAGGAATCATACTTTCCGAATGAGACAGATCCTTTGAGGAGTAGTTCCTTAGTCACCAGCCAACAAGTTTTGTAGCACTGGTCAGTACTCATTGTGAACAATACGGACGTGATTCCGTAGTGACCTTCCTTTTACCTTATGAGACAACTAATTCATCAGTCCAAACGCGATTGGACAGGGGTGGTACACAAATTAAAGGAAAATGATGAAATGACACCAGACACTATGAAGCGGCTTCTGGTGTATGGATGTAGATGTGTTATGCAGGCCTTCAGAGTATGCTGGTTCACATCTGCATCTGCATCAAATAGCAACAAACGACAGTCTATTACGATCTATCGTTTTTGACATTACCCACCACTGGAGGCGCTACAACTTGGTTTGTGCATCTACACTGTCAACTTGGCCTTCCTCAGAGATCTTCACATTTATATTAACATTTACAGTAGGTCCAGTGTCATTTATTGTCTCTACTGGACCACATTTATTTACATTTAATTTAGAAAAACATTCACTCTCATTCATACATTCCACAACATCTATGCTGGCTCCAGTACCATCAATATTTACATTCATACTTTCACATTCAGTCAACACTTATGCCTCTGACCTATCCAAGACTAAGGCTAACCCAACACTGTTTTTATCCTCTTTAATGTTATTATCAAATAAATTTCGCACATCATATTCCCCTTTACTGTCCTCATTCCTATCCTTTCTCTCCTGTTTGCCTTTCTTTTGTCATGTTGCATGAACCAATCCCCAAAAATTTCCTCACTACCTATAACAGCATCCATCTGACACATACTTTCCTCTCTTTTCTCCCTTTCCTTGTTTATTTATGTTTTCTTCCCTCTTTTCTTTATCCTTGCCCTTGTGAACTCCTACTTCCTCTTTCCTACCATCATCTCTGTCCATGTGACATAGTTTTTCCTCCCTTCTCTCCCCATCTCCATTCCTACTGTAATTATGGTCATTTGATCCCCTGTTATCCCATCTTCTGGTCCTGTTATGAGAATAGTTCCTTGTCCCAAAACGGACCTCATTTGGAACAAATCTTAGTTTCCCTGATTCTGTCTCTGATTTTCTCTCCTACTGTTATCCCCATTCCTATTTCCACCTTCCTGCCTTTGATTTTTCCTATCATTTTCCCATGTTTCCCTCTGGCTTCTATTATCCCAGTTGTCTCTTCTGTTATTGTTACCTCTCCAATTTTCATTTAAATTCCTCTCTCTATTGTGGTTTCCCTGGTTGTGACCCACATTTCTATTGCCTCTGTTTTCATTGTGGTTCACATGCGGTGTTCCCCTGAGCTGTCGTTCCATAACTAAACCCTGGTCTATCTTTTCTACAAATTCAATGAAATTCTCAGCTGAATCTGTGGGATGATAAATTAACTGCCAATGCAAATCTGCAGGCAACCTCCTACACAAAGTGGAAATTACTGCTAAAAGGCTCAAAGGTGTATCTAAATGCACTAGTTTCTCAAGTTCCTCCTAACAATATTCCTTCATGCTCTGTTTCCCTTTCACATAGTTTGGCCTGTTCAAGAATTCATTTTGTATCTTGCTTGGCCTCCCCCCAATACTTATTTAAAAACAATTTTTCAAACGCCTCAAAAGTAACAAATTTATCAGCACACTGATTTGCCCAAGTTTGAGCAGAACAGTCAATCATTCTCTTTGCTAACTTCATTTTACACTGGTCTGACATACCAGGCACAAATTGGTCCTTGCATGCAGCCAAAAAATCTACTGGATGTTAATTACCCAATCCTGAAAACTTTCTGCCATTAGGTGTCTGCACCATGGACCAATTAGTGTTTCCTGATGCAGTACACAATTCTTGATTATTTATTCTAGTGTTCACCTTCTCAATCTCAGTATTGTTTATTGTCACTACTTGTTCTATCTTTTTCCTAAAGTTACATTCTGTATTCTCTAATTTTCCTGACAACAAAGTTTTTGTTTCCTCAATACCTGCCATCATCCTATTGTCAACCTCAGCCAACGCCTGCATAGTGACCTCATTCCTGTGATCACATATTTGTTTCACATCATCTAACTTGCCTCCTACCTCAGTCTCAATAGCACCAATTCTGGCATGTATCTCCTTTTCCCTATTTTCAAACCGTTCTGTTAGACTTCCTATCTTTTTGTCAATGTCTGTGATTATTTCTGCCTTTAATGCAAACATTGAATTTTGTAGTGCCCCAATGTCTGCCTTAAAGTCTGCTTTCAATTCTGATTTTACAGTTTCTATTTCTGATTTTACAGTTCCTATTTCTGATCTTATTTTTGATTCTAAATTTGAGTTTGAATTTTCTTTTTTTGATTCTAAATTTGAGATTGAATTTTCTATTTTTGATTCTAAATTTGAATTTGAATTTTCTATTTTTGATTCTAACTTTAAGCTAAAACTCGCTAACATGGCTGCGATCATCTCTGGTGTCAACAACATTTCCCCAGTATTTACCCTCTCTGGACTTTCTGGTATGCTACTGTCTTAATCTACGCCGCTTGGCGACTTTTTAAAAACCTGCTCCATTTTCTGTGCCACAAGAAAGCTTGATTAACACACAAGAATGCTTTACTTATCTTTTAATCCAGAAATTGCTGCAACGAGCTGCGACGTCCCCAACGCTCGCTGCCGTCTGTTGTAGAAGCTGTGCCTGGAATATGTCCTCACTGCATCCCTTATCCTTTGTAGAATCGAAGCTGCTGGGCCCCGACGCTCCGTTGACGACTTGCGAAGTCCCCCAGATCACTGCCGTCCGTTGCAGAAGATGAAATTTGAGTGCGTGGATCCCGCGCGCCGCCGCTCACTGCTGCCGGGCCGATGCGCCGTCGATCGCCGGTTACGACTTACGGATGCCCACGCCCGAATTCTGCCAGTCACCAACCGTCTTTAAACGCGCGACGCGTTCGCGTATCGTCCACGATTATGCTGTTTTGTCCACTATCACTGTCCGAAGCCCACCCTACCTCTCTGTCCGAGCAAGACCAGTGTGAATTTATCCCGCTCTCTGCTGCCAACCGCCACACACACTTGAAATTGTCCGTCGCGTCCGCGCACTTGTTTGCAACTGTTCGTAACTGTTCACTGTCCTATGCACACCCTAATCTCTCCGTCCGAGCAAGTCCAACGTGAACTTATCCCGTAACGAGCCTCCAAATGCGAGGGTGAAGGACGGTGTGAGAGTTTAAAATAGTGAAAGATTAATTTTTAAAACTCACAACCACCAACTGCGAACCAAATTCCTAAACATGCAAAAACACTGGATCTGTGATTGCTACTGTTTGACTCGTTTTCTAGGGAATGATATCACACGTTCACAGCTTTCCTTCCCTGCATATGGCAAAAAAAAAAAAAAAAAAAAAAAAAAAAAAAAAAAAAAAAAAAAAAAAATCATAATCAAGTCAAGTTCATGAGAAAAAAGGATGTACTAACTACTATTTTTGAAAACACGTAAAAGTTCACTTTATGTTGCTTATTTCACAATACTAGAACCCTGTGGCTGATACGTCTGTACGTCGACACATTTATCAAATAAAGTTATAGCTCGTGAGCCCCCAGACAAAATGAATATTTGTCGCAAACTGTTTTCGCACCATGTGGCTGTCTCAAACACCGTTTATGTTCATGCCTATGCGACGACACGTGTTACATTAACAAATCACAGTCACTTTAATTCAATGCGATGCACACCTTGTTCTACCGGCTAAATATTCACCAACACACAGTAGCACTCGATTCAACTTGGTGCAGTCGTAGACGAGCAACCACACGTGGCGTTTGTCACACACAAATCTATAACCTCCACCTGGAGAGCCACATGCCGACTGCTGCCCGGCCAGCTACACCACTCGCGCCCGACTCATCACTTCCTGCCCACGCGCGCGCCAAAAGCTCAACTGCCGGGTTTTTTCCCTACGTCATCAACTTCCCCATGTGAGCTGTTCTAACCGATTTGCCAACGTACAGCGCTCAGCCAATACATTTCTAAAACTTTACTTAAAATCAAAATAATTACACTACACATTAAATAAATGTCTTCTTAGGTTTTTATATTGGTATAAACATCCTTTGTAATATTTATTATAATCATGCAATTTCTTATATCACAGATAAGTGATTTAACTGAATACTTCAAGATAAAATACACAAGATTAATTGAAAATAAAATGAGAAATAGTTAATATATTATTTTTATAAACAAACATTGCCATGCTAGTTGTGTAACTGTCTTGTATTCATTGGTAATTTATTACTTTTCATTGTCAATTAAACATATTACGCCAGATGTGACTATATCAGCTAATGTATTGTTTATTTATCAACAGGCTGTTTTGTAATGAGGGCCTTAAAGGTTCCTAATTGCATCGTATTACTTCAAATGCCAGTAGTATTAGAATATTTTATTTCACGCTGTGCACTGCACTGTGCCTGGCACTCGCCATTGTCCCTCTCCCCCCTCACCGGAAACGAAACTGGAAAATCCTAAGCTGGAACAAGCCACCAACGTCGACCTGCTCGCTGGCCTCCCGTCAGCTACAAGCACACAGCAAATCTCAACGTGGAGAATTTCTACCTATGGCCTAACTATAAATGTTGTCACTCAACTGTGTACATACATTGCTACCATAATTAATAAAATTGTGTAACATTTAGTGGATTGGCATGGTCAATGTTTGCAGTGAACTTCATACAGTTTAATTATCAAATGCTATTAATTACCAATATTTTTATTGGGCGGTAATCTCACACACTCCGCTTGCCAACAGCGTTCGGAGCGATCCAGGTGCTAGCCAAACCAGTGCTTCACTTCAGTGATCTAACGGGAAATGGTGTATCCACTCGGGCACGACCGTTGGCAGGGGATATATATATTAAACCCGATGTTGCCCGGGTGTTTATTTGTTCTACATTCTCATAGTGTAAATACCCTTGAAAAACGCACTTTGTTGTTCTCAAATATTCCAGTTTTATTTCATACAACCTTTGTTCTGAGCATATCGAAAAAGAATAATAAATAAATAAATAAATAAAATGGATCTGTGGAATCGGTCGAGCCGCTCTCTAGTTATGGTGCGACCAAGGTATTTAGGGATCCATTTTTATGTTGCGAAGTACTCATCCCCATGCACCATAAAAAATTAATGTAGACGTTAACCTTCCTCTTGTTTTGAAGGTCAAGCGAGCGAAGTTTCGTGAAGATCGGAATGAAACTATAGATTTCGTGAGTCCGTAGAAGTATGTTCCGTCATGCACCAGTCACAAAATACTCTCTTAGCTGACGTTTTCTACCTGTATACTACATTCCTGCCAAATTTCAGCTTCATAGGTGCAGTAGTTTTCAAGATTACGTGTGTAGTCAGTGAGTGAGTGAGTGTCGTTTCGCTTTTATATAGGGAATAAATAAATTTGTTAAATTTGGATGCAAGAGAATTAAGGGTGACTTGAAGACATAATTAGTAACAGCGAATCTGTAATACTAACTTTATTTGATACAAGGTCATGCCTAATGCGACAGTTTTACGGCAACTTCAGTAAAACTTTTGTGAACGGTAGACTTCTTTTCATCATTTTGTGTGTGTGAGGGGGGGGGGGGGGGGGGGTAGAATCAGTTACAAAACGCATCATAAACGTCCGAAATTACATGCAAAATTTGTTGCAGATCCCTAACTACTCCCACTTTCCAATAATTGACGCATCAGTCTGGATATTCTCACGCGGTGGCCTCTCATTATTTATGACGTCATATCTCCTGAGCTGTGAGTCGTGCTCTTTTGTTTTTTGGTCAGTAACCTTCGTGGGCTTACGGTGAACAGTTCACCAAAGTTTCATTGCAATCGAATGAATGGTTCATAAATACATAGAGGACATACAGACAAACATTCATTTATATATATAACTAGCTAAATTCCCGCTGCTTTCCACGCGTAGACTCGATGGTCTGCATTGGTTGTTTCTACTTATAAACATACATTTTGATAGATTTAGCTTTAGAAATGCTTTCCTAATCAAGTATTTTGACACAACTTGCCTCTCCCTATTGCACCATTGTTGGTAGAATTCAAAACATCCCGAAACGCATTTTTTTTAAGTTTCACATTTCTAGCATCAAAATAATCTTAGTAGCAACCTTAAAAGTTTTTTTCTTATTTCACCCGCTTTATGGTTGAATTTCCAAAGATGTGTCTTTAAAATTCCAATCAAAAATCGAAACCCGAAATTTTGTGTTTCTTCTTCAAAATTGCCTTAGTAGCAACATATTTTCAAAAAATCGTTCATCCCCTGAAGTGTAAGATAAACAACGTCTACAAATTTCAAGTTTCTATCGTCTGTAGATTCACTTCTCAGCGCCGTTTTCTGTCTTTTAGAAACGGATCGAGAACGCGAAATTTCTTTCTAACGCTTTGGTATCTTTCTTGGTAAATTTACTTTTCAAACTGCTATATGCATTTATTTTCCTTTATTCGTACGCTTGCTGCAGAAAAACAACTGAAGAATGTGCATAATGTTTCGCTGTATATAAGCTCTTTGCTATTATTGTGTCAAAGGTCATCGCTGGTCTTTAGTGCGAATTTTATATTAGCCGACGACTTTAAGCTACTATATCAACCACCCTCTTATAGCTATCGACACGGAACTGCTAATACAGTTGTCAGTATCTTGATCCTAAGCACTGCAGTTGTCTTTCCAGTGTTTAATGGAGGTCATTGGTGTATTGCCAGTGTAGTTAATGCTCAGTTAATGTATGTCTGTATTTACCAGTGTTTTGTCTTTGATTATCTTTATCTTTGAGCATTTGTTGGTCGTCATATTGCTCCACATTTTAGGGACTTTTGTTCGCCACACTCACCCACCGCCACACCCCGCGACCAAAACACCATAGTTCACACTGCGAACCTAAAGGCTACTCTCATGCATAACCGCCATTGGTCTGCAGTGAATAATTTTGGCTACCAAGTGAAATATACGGACACACGTCCCACGTTCCATTTTTATATATGTATTTTGATTGATTAATGACTAATCTGAATATTGTTGAATAGACCTCTTAGGGCCGGTTCGTCCATCTCTCGTTAATCTTGTCGTTAGTAAACGAGAAGATGCCTCGTTAAATGTGCTCGTTAAGTGCACTGCGTTTGCCATTGCCACATATACCTCTCGTTTGCTAACCTGGAGAAAACGAGAAGGTACGATATATTTCGACTGTTTTGGCAATAGAAACAAATGAAAGTGCAGTCTGAATAAACAACTGTTCCCTATATTTGACTATCAGGGAAGAGGTTAGCAGACAGTTGTTATTTGGTGCTGTGGCAAACAAACGTGAAGTGTGCGCGAGTCTTGTGTCCTTAATAGAAAAATATGACACATTGGAATGTAAAAATAAATAAATAAATAAAAGTAAAATAAAAACCGACGCTACGACATGGAACGAAAAGGAAGCGACCTTGCGGCAAATGGGCAAATGAATTGAATGCTGTCCATGGAACATGTAGGACAGCAAAAGTGCTTAGGGCCTAGTACGATAATATACTGCCTAGTGCATAGTACGTTAGAGCAGGTTAAATTCTATGACGCTTCTCGCCGGGCTGCAGTTGTTATGTTGGCCCCAATGGTAATGATGGCAACTCAGATGACCAATAAATGTTTTTTCGTGACAACTGAAATTAAAACGAAAATTATTTTTTTCTGAACGGACAAGGGTACATACAAGAACCTGTCGACCATACAATAGGTACAGTATTAAATAACATTTACTCTGTAGCTCGTGAAAAATATTAACGCAGTTCATTGTTCATCTGTTGCCAACATAAGCACTGGAGCCCGACGAGAAGCGTCGTAAAATTTTACCTTAGTGCAAGCAATAAATTGCACTTAGTCGAAAGTGCACTGTTCCTGTAGATCGGAGAAAGAAATCACATTTTAGGCCTTACACTAGGTGCAACAAGCATAAGTAAATACTCAATAAGTTTGCACACATAGATAATGTATTCTGTTTTTTATTACAACAGATAACTTACAAAATTCATAACTATTTGTTGGTCTCTTCAGATGGTCGTGTAGTTTTTCATGCAGCATTTCCAAAGTGGCTTTTCGAAGACGAAATTGCGTAACAAATTCTGCATCATCCCAGCATTCAAAATGATTTGGACGAACATAAATACGTCTAGGGCGCCTTATAGGGGCAATGTCCTCTAGATCATCCAAAATATTGACATCGTAGTAATTGTAAACGAAATCTTACTCCAGCCATTTTCATCATATCGATTCTCACTTAACTAGTCGTTACCCGTAAGTTTGTATTTTGATATCGCAACAATATTTTTGAGGTTATGTTGCGTATCTGCAATGTATCAAACTCATCTAATCGCTACTGACATGGATAGGGCGAGAAATATGACGATACAATTTACCAATAAAGCTGCTTTCCACACTAGTTTTTCATACATGTAGTGCTTCTGTTATTTTGTTCGATAAAACGATCTTTTTCACGTGAATATATTTTAGCGCTTTGGAATCCTGCCATTTTGATACAGATTCTCGCTTAACTGGTCGTTAGCCGTGTAACGAGCAGAATTTTACTCGTTAACGGCCAGTTTGAGGTCCTAAAACCTCAGGTTAACTCATAACGATACATTGACAAACGCAATTCTCCACTAACGATAAGTTAAAATCTTAACTGGAACTTAACGAGACATTGACAAACCTGCGATTAATAAATCAAGGGTAGAGTTCGGACCTCAGTGTGTGTGTGTGTGCAGCAAGCAGTTGGAGGGCGACCAATGTGTAGCAGAGTGACTCCCAGGAGGAGCGTGCGTTAATGGTAGAGCCGTGTTCGCTGGTAACGGCAGAGAGAAAAACCGGGCTCGCGCCTACCGTTGTCTTTTGCAAGCGCTGGGAACTGCGGAGCGCTAACGGAGTAGCTCGCAGAATGCTCGCGTCCTTGCCGTTTGAGAACGGTCTTCCCAAGTGCTACCAATTGTTGTGCAGTGCGTAAGGATATGTAGGCAGAGTACAGATTAACAACGTTCAAACTAACTTTTATGAAAATGTAGGCAGAGTTCCTCTTGGTTTAAATATATATATATATATATATATATATATATATATATGACCCTCAAACACAATGCATCCACAAGTGCCTTATATCCAACTGGACCGATCACAGACTCGAGAAGATTATGTTAGCCTATTTGGAGACCATTTGATGACATTTCATACACTACTGGCCATTACAATTGCTACACCAAGAAGAAGTTGATAAACGGATATTCATAGGTCATGTGATTACACGTTCACGCAATTTCTGTGCATAGATCCTGAGAAATCAGTACCCAGAACAACCACCTCTGGCCGTAAAACGGCCTTGATACGCCTGGGAATTGAGTCAAACAGAGCTTGGATGGCGTGTAGAGGTACAGATGCACATGCAGCTGCAACACGATACCACAGTTCATCAAGAGTAGTGACTGGCGTATTGTGACGAGCCAATTGCTCGGCCACCATTGACCAGACGTTTTCAATTGGTGAGAAATCTGGAGAATGTGCTGGCCAGGGCAGCAGTCGAACTTTTGCCGTATCCATCTGAAATGTAAAGGCCACTGTTCAAAGTGCCGTCGATGGGATCGAGACGTGTAACCAATGGCACCCCATACCATCACGCCGGGTGACACGCCAGTATGGCGATGAGGGATACACCCTTCCAATGTGCGTTCACCCTGATGTTGCCAAACACGGATGCGACCATCATGATGCTGTAAATAGATCCTGGATTCATCCGAAAAAATGACGTTTTGCAATTCGTGCACCCAGGTTCGTCGTTGCGTACACCATCGCAGGCGCTCCTGTTTGTGATGCAGTTAATAGTCCATGCTGCTGCAAACATCGTCAAACTATTCGTGCAGATGGTTGTTGTCTTGCAAACATCCCCATCTGTTTACTCAGGGATCGAGACGTGGCTGCGCGATTCGTTACAACCTGCGGATAAGATGCCTGTCATCTTAACTGCTAGTGATACGAGGCCGCTGGGATCCAGCACGGCATTCCGTATTGCACTCCTGAACCCACCGCTTCCATATTATGCCAACAGTCATTGGATCGCAACCAACGCAAGCAGCTATATCGCGATACGATAAACCGCAAACGCGATAGGCTACAATCCGACCTTTATCAAAGTCGGAAACGTGATGGTACGTATTTCCCCTCCTTACACGAGGCATCACAACAGCGTTTCACCAGGCAACACCGGTCAACTGCTGCTTGTGTACGAGAAATCGGTTGGACACTTTCCTCATGTCAGCACGTTGTAGGCGTCACCACCGGCGTCCACCTTGTGTGAACGCTCTGAAAAGCTAATCAGTTGCATATCACAGTACCTTTTTCCTGTCGGTTAAATTTCGCGTCTGTAGCACGTCATCTTCGTGGTGTAACAATTTTAATGGCCTGGTGTGTAGATATCATTTTCCCAATAAACGATGGAATTTAATGGATGAAGAATTCTCCGTGTCACTGGCCACAATTGTTCACGATTGGTTAGTAGAACATTCTGGACAATAAAAAGAAGTGAGTTGACCGTCCAGATTTTCCGACATTATCCCGTATAACATGTATGGAGCAGAATCAAGAGAACAGTTCGAACACAAAATCCTGTCCAGACTATGAAGCTGCATCCAAAGCACCATACTCACTCAACAAACTACTGTCATCAAAATTTTTTTCAAGAGGAACCAAAATAAGAATATATTTTTGTTGTGGTCTTCAGTCAGCAGATTGGTTTCATGTAGCTCTCCACGTTACCCTGTCCTGTGCAAGTCTTTTCATCTGAGAATAAGAACGGCAACCTACGTACGCCCTTTCGAATCTGCTTACAGTATTCGTCCTTCGGTCTCCCTTTACGATTTTTACATCATACACTTCCTTCTAATGCTAAGTTGACGATTCCTAGATGTCGCAGAATTTGTTCCTTCCCTATTCCTTCTCTTAGTTAGGATATTCCAGGAATGTACAGATTGAACGGCATTGGGGAAAAGCTACAACCCTGTCTTACTCCCTTCCCAACCATTGCGTCCCTTTCATGCCCTTCAACTCTAATAACTGCGGTCTGGTTTTTGTAAAAGTTGAATGTAACTCTTCGCTCCGTATATTTTACCAATGCTACCTTCAGAATTTGAAAGAGTGTTTTCCAGTCAACATTGTCAAAAGCTTTCTCCAGATCTAAGCTAAATACGTATGTTTACCTTTACTTAACCTAAGATCAGTCGTAATGAGAGTATTGTTTCGTATGTTCCTACATTTCCCCTAAATCCAAACTGATCTTCACCAAAGGTCGGATTTCATCAGGTTTTCCATTCGTCTGTAAATAATTCGTCTCAGCATATGACTTATTAAACTGATAATTCTGTAATTTTCACATTTTTCTGCACTTACTTTCTTTGAAATTGGAATTACTCTATTCTTCTTGAAGTATGAGGGAATTTTGCCTGTCTCATACATCTTACACACAAAGTGTAACCGTTGCTTCATGACTGGTTCTCCTAACGATATCAGCAGTTCAGACGGAATATCATGTACTTCAGGGGCCTGGTTCCGATTCATATCTTTCAGGTCTGTCAGATTCTTCTTGAAGTATCGTATATCCTATCTCAGTTTCCTCTTATTCTTCCGTTTCTATAATACTGTCTTCAAGTTCATTCCGTTGTAAATGTTCAAATGTTTGTATAGTCTATGGGACTTAACTACGGGGTCATCAGTCCCTAAACTTACAAACTACTTATGAACGAGCTAAGACTAAGGACAGCACAAATATCCATGCCCGAGGGGGGATTCGAACCCCCGACCGTAGTGGCCGTGCAGACTGTGACTGAAGCGCCTCAGTCCCCTCGGCCACCGCGCCCGGCATTCCGTTTGTATAGGCCCTCTATATATTCCTTCCACGTTGCAGTTTTTCCTTCTTTGCTTACTACTGGTTTTACAACTGAGTTCTTGATATTTAAGTAGCTGCTTTTCTTGTCTCAAAAGTCTCTTATTTTCCTGTAGGTGGTGTCTATCTTTCCCCTAGTTATACATTCTTCTGCGATCTTGCACTTGTCCTCTAGCCACTCCTTCTTAGCCAGTCTGCACTTCCTGTCAACATTTTTATATTTTCTCCTTTCATCAATTCAGTTCAGTATTTCCTGTGTTATACAGGGATTTGTATTAAGCCTTGTCCTTCTGTCTATGTGATCCTCTGCAGCCTTTACTAGTCTATCTCTATCTATCTATCCATTCATCTTCTACTGTATTACTTTGATACGAGTTGTGGTTAAAGAGATGAAATGAGTTTTAACTAGCCGCAAGTATTCCTAAACGTACCTTCAGTTAACTGTTTAAGCTACTTACGGACAATATTAATTAATTATTAATCATATCAGATTATTCAAAGGCAATCAAAACGTTCACAATTGCAATTCAAACAAGCAAATAGTGACTGTGCAAATGATAAGAAGTTAAGGGATTATCTATTTGGGGCCCCCACAATATTTATCTAAAATATGAAAAAAAAGTGGTTGCTAAATCTGCTTAGCCCACTGGATTTGTGGTGAACTGGTTTGATGCAACCATTGACAAAATTTCACTCGAATGCAAGCTGCTCTGTAAAGGCATAGTTAATTGTCCCAAATCTCGTTCCGCCATCCTGAACTTTTTACTGACTTATTACTCAAAGTATTTGGATGTCAACGTACCAACAATTAAATATTTTCAGTGAGAAGCAACTGAATTTTCATAATAACGTCCTCTAAATATCCTTGCTACACTACTCATAAATTACTTTCATCCCTTCCAAAATAGGGGCAAGGCGAATTAACGGATGTTCACGACACAATATGCTTTATCCTGTTTATTACAAAAGAACTAAATGCTTCCTAACTTTGACAATATTCAAAAATATGATCGATGTACATCTAATAAAAACACACAAATAACACTTAATTATTAAAAGGGCCCACAGAAACAGAAGCAGAGATGATAGGACAGCCTTAACATAATTTTAGGGTTCCCTAACCAGTACGTATCGTTCCAGAATAATTCCCACAAAATACAAAGTCCTGCTGGGAGCAACTCTTTACGTCCTGTCACAGAAACACGTTCCCACAACACAAGATAAAGCCTGCCACGCTCTAATCAGTGACCCAAGCGCAACGCAGGCATTAATTTACCACTCCTTAGCAGCTGGTGAATCACGTGAAGTGACGGTAGCGTGCTGCAGACTGCAGAGGAAAGCTGAAACACGCAACCCGAAAATGCATAGTTTCGTGCTGTTAAGCAACGACAATTTCATTTATTGACGTCTGCTTCTGCTCTCACGTCAGAGGAACAGCGTCTCGCAATCCGATCAAATCGGCTAGGACACACAATTGACCTTTAAATTCTGTGTTACGTATTACTAATCTTACATCTTATAAAATAGGCTGAATGTGTGTATGTATGTATGTTCCACATCTCCTCCTAAACTACTGGACCGATTTCAACCAAACTTGGTACACATGTTCCTTAATATCAGGCAACAATCGCTGTCGGAGTAAGAATCACCTACGTCACATACGTAAGGAGATATGACGTCATAAACAATGAGATGCGCGAAAAACTGTTGCGTCAAACGACAATGCTGCACATTTTCTCCTAAACCACTGGACAGATTTCAACCAAATTTGGTAGACATATTTCGTACGTGAGGTAACAAATGCTGTAGGAGTACGAGCCACGCACGACACATGGTTCAGGAGATATAACGTCATGAACAATAGGAATCGCAAAAAATTGCTACATAACGCGACGAGACTTTATAAATACACTGTATGAGAATGACAGTACTTGGCGACTTGCAACAAACTTAAAATATAATTTCAAACCTTCATTAGACTTTTTCTCGCAGACAACCACATCAAAATAACGAAAGAAAAAAAGTTTCTCGCTTACTACTTTTTCGTTGTTTTTGAAGCAAAACTATGACATTCGGTATAACGTTACAATTTATAATTTCTACACTACCAATTGCACTCGCAGGAAGTTTTGCAGACAGAATACACACTTAAAGCTGAATGTACGTTCGAAATTGTATCAGAGTACGACACATTGTTCATGAGACATGAGGACGTAAAGAGTACCGTTCATGGAATACCGCCCCATCAAGCATCACGTTTTAATCTATTACTTCTTTACTACTAACAATATTCGCAACAGATTTTACCCACATACAGCACTTATACAAATCAAAATATTCCTGCAAATTTTTGCAATTGTACAACATATCTATACTAATAATAAATCTGTAAATGTAGGCCTGTCGCTGTTCACTTCAATCTTCAAAACTACTGGACGATTTTCATGCAGTTTTCACAGGAAACGTGAGCGAAGATTGGTTCAGGATCTAGGCATGATTCCATCAAAATAGAATTACGAAGTGTTTTCATAGACCGTCGTGTCTGTCTTCATCTATTAGAAACCACTTCTCCAAAACTACTTCACGAATTCGCATGGGGTTTTCACAGCTAACTTCAGCGTATCTTTGGACAAGATACAGACTTAGTTTCATAAAAATCGGATCACGCAAAGAAGAACATCACAATTTAACGTTTTTCATTGACAACCGCCATATCTATCTTTCTCTTTCATCTCCAAAACTAATAGAAGAATTTTCAGGGGTTTTTCACAGGAAACGTGAGGGTATCTTGCGGTTACAGAAACGCTTCATTTCAAAAACTCGGATCAGAAAAAGTAAGATATCACAATTTAAACATTTCTCTGAAAGCAATCGTATGTGTCTATTTGTAGAGAGTAATCTCCAAAAGTACTAAATGAACATTCATGGGGGCATCACAGATAAATAGAGAATATCCTGGGGCAACGTGTAGACTTCATTTCATCAAAATCAGATCAGGAGAATAAAAGATATCGTAATTTGAAGTTTTAGGTGTATTTCATGCTTGGAAAGAACGGCGTAATGCAGCAAAGAACTAATAGATAGCGCTGCGGGTGTTCGTGTGAAGTTCGGGGCAGCGATCGGATTATTACCCTTTGAAAAAACTACTTACTCTTTGACTTTTCAAATTTACCATATTACTGAAAATCGTTTCCTTCGTTGCTGTGTTCTACGAAATATGATTCAACGCAATGAATATAAAACTGATACAATTCTCACCGTGTTTAATCCATATATTTACATACTGATATCACGGTCTAACGTATATGTACAACTGCTATGGAAGTTTAAGTCTCACGCTCTGAGCGACAATAGCGCATCTAACGGAAAGAGAACCAATCGTAATAATAATATTTGTTTTCAGTGATATTTCTACTTTATTATGGAAACACTTATTATATTTCAGCTTTCCATACCTCAGCCCATTGTCCAGATATATGAATGATCATGAAATAAATGTTTTAAATGGCGAATATCACTGATGTATGATGTAAGCTACATCAAATTTATGAAGATATGCCTGTGTCTAACACGTTTCGCAAACGTATTAAAAAAAAAAAAAAAAAAAAAAAAAAAAAAAAAAAAAAAAAAAAACTGACACATTTTCACGCGATTTTCATAGCAAATTTGAGCTAAGATTGGGGCAACAAATACGCATGATTTCATCAAAATCAGATCACGGAAAAAAGATACATCGTAACCTTAAATTTTTCAATAACTGTCTCTTCATGTATGACGGGTTTGCATGGAGCAGCTTCGTTTCATGCTTATGCTTGAAGTATGGATCGCGTAGTACAGCAAACAAGAGATAGAGGCGCTGTAGTGACCAAAGAACTAATAAACACCGCTGCTGCATAATGAGTATTGGTTAGTACAACAAGGAAGCGAACGTGTCTGACAGAAATAAACAATCTTATGTCTAGAATACCAACAAACATTGAACTCAGTGTTACTGACTTCGCTTTGTGTAGTAAATACTTAACGACATTTCTTTGATTATTTTGGCACGTTTCACCTTTTGTATCAAAAGCTTTATGAAGATACAGCGTTTCGGACAATGACTTTTACTTACATTTGACATCTTGGCTAGGACAACTGAGTTTATTGACAGAGCGATCCAACAAGGATTCTATTTTTACTGACTGAGGTCCGGAACCCAAAAAAGCCACGATACACATAGGCCCTCCTTCAATAACCGTTGCGAAGCACGGGCATATATATATATATATATATATATATATATATATATATATATATATATATTATTCCAGTGCGAAAGACTCGATTATGGTACCCAGGTGTCCCCAGACTGCTTGAATAACTGTCACTAGTGCTAAGATGCACTTGGCAGGCGACAACTTATATCGCACACTTTCCAACTTTCCATCGAACTAGGAGACAAATGCCGGTTATGAAACAAGTGTTCAAACGGCTCTAATATTCCACGCTCGAACAATTCGGAAGATCCAAATAATGTGTGTACTGTCACATAAGTACCACACACGACCAAAAGGGATGCTTTCAAGCGAGCACTCTAACTATACGTCTGCACTCGGCGGAAGAAGAAAATGCTAATGTATTGCGATTGGTTGAGATGAAGTTACGAAGAACCCTTCTTCGTGAAGATGGGATTAGTGTAGAAGATGAATCATTTGCATGCTTTCTCGTATCTGTTATGGTAGAGGAATATGAGCATAAGTTAGATACTGTTGTAACACTAACTCATAATAATGATAACAGGGATGACAATGACGAACAACTCATCGCAAGCGGTAGTGCTACGGTAAGTGCGGGAAGAGGCGATGGAAGCAGTGGCAGTGAATATCAACAGTCTTTCGGAAAGAAGGTTAAAGTTGCAACTATCATCACGGCTTTTGATGACAATTCCCTAGAGAACATGTACGATGATTATTACATAAGTTATAGTTGAGATATCTGCATTACGTATGGCGTCTACAATAACATATACAGTGCTATCTAGAGCATGGTTGCAGAGCTTTGCAGAAAAACGACACCCACCAGCACACTGATGTGTACGTAGAGATCCTGTAACCAAACTGTCATACAGATATATTTCTTCGAGCCCATGTACTTTCCTTGTAAGAAATACAATGAAAAGTCCGTGCAAAGTCCGAGAGATGGCCCCCACCGGCGCGTATCGAGATCATGTTTAACTGGTAGCATCTTTGGAAAGAACGCACACCAAGTTTCAGCCATATTGGTCTATTTTTGTGTGAATTTGGTCTATTTTCGCGTGAATCAAGGAAGTCGAGTGATTGTCATTGATTAAACGAAAAAGAATTTCGTGTGGTGATTAAAAATTACTATGAAAGGCAAAACGCCTCAGGAGACTAAAGAGAAGCTTGATAAATTTTAATAATTAAGATAAGACAGTCTAGATCGCAATTTGTTGCGTTTGTTGCTGGCAACCGGTTTCGGTTCTATAGTAACATCTTCAGGCTTTTGGTACCTCGCTGGTGGACGGTGGTGGTGGCCAGAGCAGGCATCTGGCCACCGCCAACGTCCACCAGCGAGGTGCCAAATCCTGAAGATGGTTCTGTAGAACCGAAACCGGTTGCCAGCAACAAACGCAACAAATCGCGATATAGACTGTCTTATTTTAATTATTAAAATTTTTAAGATCGCTGTTCCAAAAAAAAAAAAAAAAAAAAAAAAAATGCTTTCAAAAAAAGCTTGATAAATATTATGGTGACTCTGCACCTTCGATTAGAACAGTTTATAAGAGGTTTTTAAATTTTCGGGTTGCCCATATGGGCACAAGTTGTGGTCGCCACGTGAAGGTTACGACTCCAGAAATCATTGATAAAATCCATGATATGGTGGTTGATGAGAGAAGAGTTTAGGTGCGTGAGATTGATAGTGCTGTGGGCTTCTCCAATGAACGGGTACATAATATTTTGCATAAACATTTGGATATGAGAAAGCTATCCGCAAGATGGGTGCCGCAATTGCTCACGCTTGACCAAAAACGGAATCGGGTGAAGTGTTGCAAGGAAGGTTTGCAGATGTCCAGGAAGAATCCGCAGGACCATAATCGTCGTTTCGTCACTATGGATGAAACATGGATACGTTACTATACTCATGAGACCAAAGAACAATCTAAAAAATTGAGTACCAACGGATAATCTGCACAAAAAAGGCGAAGTCCTTGGGCCGGAAAGCTTTTGACGACGGTATTTTGGGATAATCCTTATCGAATATCTGAAACAGGGTAAAACTATTACAGGTGCATATTATTCATCGTTATTGGACCGTTTGAAAACCAAGCTGCAAGAAAAACGCCGACGATTGGCCCACAAAAAATAGTCCTTTTTCATCACGACAATGCACCAGCACACACCGCAGCAGTTTTAGTCTCAAAAGTATTGGAAATAGGATTCCAAATCGTTCCACATCCCCCGATTCTCCAGGCTTGGCTCCCTCGGACTAATGTTTGTTCCCCAGTTTGAAGAAATGGCTGGCGGGACGAAGATTTCATTAAAATGAGATGTTTTCAGAAACTAATAGCTGTTTTGCAGACTTTGACAAATCCTATTATTCGGAAGGGATCAACAAATTAGAACAGCGTTGGACGAAGTGAATAAGTATAAAAGGAGACTATATCGAAATATAAAAATGGTTTTCCCCAAACACGTTAGTAGTTTTTATTTTTGCACGAACTTTTCAAACGGCCCTCGTAGTTTCAATACGACCCACATTCTTCTTCTTATTATTGTAGCGCGGCAGCGCCGTAATAAATACAGGGTAACAATTCTGTTCGTGTGGCCATCTTCCGCAGCAAAGACCGAATTATTTGTTTTGGCCCACTTTAGGTTACGGTAGTAACAATAAAACTGGGCCTTTGCTATCGCCTTTCGAGAGCTCGAAACGTAAATGAAAACAACGGCTTAAATCGTTTATCTGAGACGAAAATTGATTAAACGAATTTGTAGAGGAGAAAATTCTCTACAACTTTGCTCCATTACGTTTCTTCCATAAATCGTACCGTTTCAGAGATATTTACAAAAACAACGGTGATTTAACACTGACACTTGATTTTGCGTAAGCCAGGAGAGGAAAAGATAATATACAAGAGTTGGAACTTAAATAGTGGCAAGTATTTATTCACAACCTATATAAAAGCGTTACATGTTTCCACCTGTCAGTAATAGGTCAAAGTAGTCATCATCCTTGTGTAGAACCTGTCACAAGCGATGTGGAAGGCATAGTATACCGTTAGCAGAGACTGTTCTGTTGATGGTGCGAATGGAGCGGTCTTCTGCCTGTAGAATTTCTGGAACAGTTCTGAAGCCAATGCCACGATGTGGTTCCTTCATCTTCGGAATCAAATCAAAGTCACAAGGACTTACGTGCAGGAAATATGGAGGATGATACAGTACTTCCCAGTCCCGTCAACTGAACAGAGCAGCCACGGCTTGCGCTGTAGGCGCCCGCGCATTGTCGTGCAAAATCATGGGTGGGTTGTGCAAAAAGTGTTGCCGCTTCTTTCGCAGACCTGGTCGCTGGTGATGCTGCAAAAACGAACAGTAATGCTGTGCCTTGTCGGTCTGCCGTGGACGAACGTAATGCATTAGGATAACACCATCACAGTCATACAAGAGAATCACCGTAATTCTCACCATACTGAGACTCTGACACACTTGAAGACCTCTGGCACATTCAGTGTTGATCCAACTCCGTTGATCCTGTTTCGAAAACATAGTGACATCGTTACGTTAGAGTGGTCGCTCACAAGTGACTGTATTTCCCTCGATGGCGCGCACGCCGTTGGCTTGGGATGGGCGAGTGCATTTGCTAGGAAGTAAGGTAGGTGTGTTAATAATGTGTGCTATCAGCGACAATAGTAGATTACATTGCATAGTGTTTACACACCAGTGTTGCCACTATTTAAGTTCCAACCAAACGTTCAAATCTATTGGACCAAACTACGTGGTCATCAGTCCGTAGCTTACAAACTACTTAAACTAAGGTAAACTAACCTAAAGACAACACACACACCCATGCCCCAGGGAGGACTCGAACCTCCGATAGCGAGCAACCGCGCGCTCCGCAGCGAGGCGCCTTAGACCGCTCGGCTACTCCAACGCGGCTAAGTTCCAATCCTTATAGTCGTAAAAGAGGACATTCTACTACAGGAATATAAGTGATAATATTTTAAGGAAAGAGAGATAATTAAAATATAGAAAAGGTATTAAAGTAATATTTGAAAGAGGTAAAAGATAAACAAGAGTACTTTTGTGAAAGTTAAACTCTGAAATATAAAACAGTTTTGGCTGTCTTAAAATACGGTCAGAGTATTACGTGTTGTGTGCACATATAGTATAACAGTAGTAGAGCTGTACCCATGTCGTACATAAACGTTTTAACACCAGAAATGATTCACAATCTGATTTGTTCAAAAGGAATTCATCATGATGAAATTGGCGTGCTCGGCGCAGAATTTCACGAATGATCCTTTAATTTTTAGCGGATTTCGGAAACGTTATTATATTCAAATTAGGCGTTGCAAATATGAAGGGTGAACTCAACATGCGTCCACTTTATTTTTATTCCGCCTTCCGAATCTAGACATCTCAGAGAATCTAAAGGTATATTTTTAATGTTTTTGTTTCCCTCTAAAAATACACAGAGAACCGGGTTGGGAAAGTTACTTTTTCAAAGTAACTAACTTACAGTTTAAGTTGCTTCCCTGAAAGGTAACTTAGTTACAGTTATAGTTACTATACAACGAAAGTAACTGTATCAGTTACAAGTAACTTTACAGTTATTTTTACCGTTACTTTTACAGTTAATTTTAAAAAATTGTAATTATAACACATTTGTAAATCCGTAATAAACCTTTACTCGTGTAGAAAGCAAACAAGCTTTAATGTCAATCAATAATTAAATACATTAATACATACATAATTATGCGTGATCAAATAAATTGTCGTTTTTCAAACGTTCCATCTCCTGGAAGTTACGTTTTATCTTGTTCGTTGTTCGCGTCTGCGTGAAAACGGCCGAATTTGTTTACTATATATTCGTAGCTTCTGTTACGCTAAAATGGCAGCAATGAGCAATCATTTCAAACTGTGTATTCGCATCGAGAGCTACGGTATGACAGGTCAAGAGGAAGAATTAGTGACATGAGGCACTCCATTAATAGTAGGCTACTCGACGAAATAAGCAGAGGAAGAAGACGTAGTTGTCCGAGGAGGGCAAAACACATACCTTAGAAGATGTGACGGAAATGACACGCTGCCGCGTGGGAGTGGCCGGGTGGTTTGAGGCATCTTGCTATAGACTGGGCGGTCGCTCCCGCCTGGGGTCAAGTCTTCCCTCAGCGTGTGTGTCTCTGTTGACCTTAGTGTAAGTCAGTTTATGTAGTTTGTAAGTCCATAGCAGTTTGGTCCCTCAGGTTGACAAACATTTGAATTGGACTGACAGGCTGTGCGAGCTAAACTTGGAAGACATATCTCGTTTTTGTGACTTACCAAGATGTCGTCGTCAGATTTTGAAATTGTAATGAATATTAAAGGGCCAGTTGTTAAAAAAAAAAGCCACAAATTTCAGAAAAACAAATCCAATGAAGAGGAATCTTGCTTTTTCTCTTCGTTTCTTGGCAAAAGGAAATTGCTTATGAAACCCTTGCATAGTTATGCCACATTTGAAAGCCAGCCTAGTGTCATTACTGTCTCCGCAATTTGTAGAGTTTTGGTTGGAGGCTTATGTAAACGTAATTCAGTTATATTAATAGCACTGAAATATATTTAATTGATTGTAAATTTGTTTATGTTTTCACATTATTACAAATCATAATTTTGAATGAAGGAAGCCTCTTTAGCCTTAAAGTCACTCACACTACAAATGCATGTGACAAGGACTCTGCTGTTGACGATCCCCTTTTCACGTCTACGTGAGGTACACACTGCTGCCTCCTACAAACATTAATTTTGTTTCGTAAAAAGCGTTATAAAAACAAAATGTCGTCATTACTCTTTCATAGCCCATCAACTATAAAACTTGATGACGACTCATTTTCCTAATCCTGTTGTTATTGCTGCGGTGTTGAGAAATGAGAGAATTGTTTTATCTACTTCACATACGGCTGGTGCCATACAATGTAGCAGTATTCTGCAGGGAGTCGTGCTTCTTTTTAATTAGTTTTAAGTCATCGAACATTTCAGAGGCGTCCTCTGCCTCTTATTAAGTGACTAATTCGTAAATTTTGCTTTTTGTCTACTTAATTTCGTGACTGAACACACGGAGAGTCAACATGTAACTTTATAGATACACAGAGAAAAACCGAACACTACCGCTGCAAAGGAGTATTTAGTGCTAGCAAGCCACGGGCATAGTTTCTTTACTTACAGTGCCAGAAAGACGACCGTCTGTCGTCGTCCATAAACTTTTTTTTTTTTATAAAATTGCAATTTATTTGATATTGCTAGATTAGCATTTTGTTAAAACTAGAACCCTACTCTTTTCGAGGCATGAGGAATAACATTTTTATTTCATATATTAAAATATTAGTTTCTGAAATATTAGGTAATATTGCTAGGATTTTGTTATTTTAATAATTTATTATTGTCCCTGTGAGAATATGTACTTGTTTTAGCTCGCTTCGCATGGATCTCTGTGGCTCAGAGTCGATAGTTAGTCGTTATCAACCCCTGTTGCTGATACTACCAAAGAGCTTTCTACACCCTCTGGTTACAAGCCAGTTGGCGAGCTTTCGCCAGGGTGAGTCTCACGTCCCCACCACAATTGTTTCGTGGGTTTTGCTTCGCGCCCCCCTGGCCGCTCGGTCTTCACTTTGTGCTCGGACCGTGGTGAAGTAAGGTTGGTTCTGCTCTTGTGTCCGCAGAGATGATAGCGATTCGTTGTCTAGCATGTTTAACGTAGACTCTTGAACTTAGATTCATTTTTCAGAATATTTTTTCTGATCGTGTGCGGAAATGTTTTCTAGTTTTTCAAATCAGTGATTTCCAACAGATAAACGCGATGTATGTGTTTATGTGTTACTAGTTGCATTTTGATAACGGCTCGGTATATTCAAAACCTTTTGTGATTATGTGGCGGTGTACGAACTCTGTAAATTCTTTCTAGCATCGTGGGGCCCGATTTCCAACATACGATATGTTCATTTTTGTACAGCGCATGTAATATCTTTATTATCGTTTCCTTCCGTGAGTGATGTGTTCCACGTGGTTGGTTCTTAGAACAAAGCCTTCGGCTTCCACTATTGTTGGTTCCATGTCCATCAGGCAAGTAACTATGCGGGTATACTTCTGATTTCCAATAATATTTCGCGATCTTCTCTCCCCGCCTATTTTAATTTTGCTGTTTCTTCTCCGAACTCGAAGTATGCACTCAGTCTTTGTCAGTAATTCTCTCCGAGCCTTATACAACCTTCTTCAATAGCTGGACTTCTCCTGTCTCAGAAAAACCACAAAAATGAAATAATTACAAAGTCAAAGAAAAAGAATAAGAACTACGGCATGCAACCCCTAGAAATGCTTAGAATTACATGAAGAAGCGAAAGAAATGGAGCTACACGCGAGAGGGAGCGCTTACAGAGATGGATGAAATCCAATCTGAAAACTCGTGAAAGTGAAATAATTACAATGTCGAAAAAAAAAAAAAAGACTTATAGCATGCAACCCATAGAAATGTTTAGAATTACATAAGGAAGCTATTGAAGGAGGTTTCACAAGGAGCAGAGAGAATCACTGACAAAGACAGTGCGTACTACAAGTAGGAGAAGAAAGAGGAAAATAGGCGGGGAGAGAAGATCGCGAAATATTATTGGAAATCAGAAGGATACCCGCATATTTACTTGCCTGATGAGCATGCAACAAACAAGAGTGGAAGCCGAAGGCTTTGTTCTAAGAACCAACCACGTGGAACACATATCACTCACGGAAGGAAACGACGAAAAGATTTTTACATTCACTGTACAAAAATGAACATGTCACCTGTTAGAAATTGGGCCCCACAAAGCTAGAAAGTATTTACACAGAGTTCATACATCGTCTCATGATCACAAAAGGTTTTAACATAATAGGCCGTTATCAAACTGCAACTAGAATCACACACACCACGTTTATCTATTGGAAATCACTGAATTGAAAAACGAGAACACATGTCCGCACACGATCGGAGAAAATATTCCAAAAAATGATTCTAAGTTCACAAAACTAAGTTAAACGTGCTAGACAATGAAACGATACCATCTCCAAACAAGAGCAGAACCAACCCTACCTCACCAGAAGACCAGGACAGAATGACCAGCTGAGCGGCCACTGGGGCGCAAAAAGCTACCGGAACCTGGAAAGCCCAAGAAACAGTGGTGGTGGGGACGGAGTGCGCGACTCGCGCTGGAGAGGGGGGTTCAAGTTTTAACCAAATGATAATCTAGCGACATTAAATAAATTATAACTTTACAGAAATATACGAAAAATATATGGAAGACGACAGTCGTCTTTCAACCGGTGTGTTGAACATAAACGTTATACGCGCCTACAATAGCCAAACAAATCCGCTGTTGCAGAACACTGTCTTGGCACCGGTCATCCTATGGAATACAACAACACGGAGATTCTGACATGCACATCCACCTATTGGGATAGTGTTATTAAGGAAGCTGTTGAAATTAAACTAGCAAGCGACCTTATAAACAGAGATTGTAGTTTTTGTTTAAATTCTGCTTGGAATCCGGCACTGTCTCTCGTCAAAAAACAGAGGGACAAAATTAATGCTGTCTCACCTGTTGATTAAGTCACTATCAATATTTTTGATGTTTGGTCACCTTTGGTTGTGTTGACTCTGCAGTGACTTGTACTATGTGTGTTATCTTCCTTGTTTACCCTTAGCAAACCGAGGTATTAAATACGCTTGCACATTGCTTCCTTAAGTGAAGTTGTACCTTGAGAATGGCAGGGTGTCCTCCTGCCGAAATATCGGCGGTTGTCGACGACGTGACGACGTCACCCGGCAGCATACCCGTAAGTTGTTTGAACATTCATTACGCCGGGAAAAGTTAAGGCTGCACATCTTGTTATGTGTGCAGGTTTTAGTTTCCTCGCAGTATCTTCTAGAAGATTGTCTCCCTCCCCCTTCGAAGGCCCTAGTCTACGGTTCAAACCGATGAGAACAGTGTTTGTGACTTAAATACCAGTGTTAAGTGGACGACAATGTGAAGGACAGCATCAGGTGGGAAAGTGGTGTGAGCAGTCAAGACAGTGGACGCTCTGAGAGTGCGACTTATAATTCACTTGGTAAGAGGCCCTTTCCCTATAGCGACCCTGGTCGCCCACAACAATTTTAAAATATGACTGTAATGACATCCTGCTAACGGCAAGGGCTGATGCTTTTATTGCACTTTTTCTTAATTTTAATGACTTATGGAGACATTTCATCCATTTGTTTTTGCTTGTTTATGTACTATTTTGTGTTTTCACAGGACTTCTTACTAATGTGATACAACACAGCAGGGTACGTTCAACCATGTGATTTTTTTGTTAGTGCTTCAATGGCATGTGTGTTCTATATTTATTATTTGTCTATCTATGGTTCTTTGTAAATTTTGGTTTGTTATACATGTTGTCCCAATTCCGTGGTCTCACCAGCCACATTTGCATCTTCATTGATTTATTTTTTATAGGAATTAGTATTTTACAATGTGTTTTGTTGTTGTTGTTTGTATTTGCTGTGTTTAAGTGACGTGCCCCAGCTGTCTATGTTGCCCATCAGGCAGCCACATGTTAGCTTAGAAAAGTTTGCTGTCTCTGATATAATATAATTACCTCAGCCTACATCAAAATTTTCAATTAACGAAAAGGTGATGAAAGACTATCGTAAGTGGTCTTCCATATATTTTTTTTTATAAAATTGCAATTTATTTGATGTCACTAGATTAGCATTTTGTTAAAACTAGAACCCCACTCTTTCCGAGGCATGAGGAATCGCATTTTTATTTCATGTTTTAAAATTTTAGTTTCTGAAATGTTTGTTAATATTGCTACGATTTTGTTATTTTAATAATTTTTATAATAATTTTATTATTGTCCCTGTTATAATGTGTACTTGTTTTACTTTTAAGTGGGTGTGCGAGAATCTAATGGCTGTCTGAATGTGGGTAGTAATAGCTCGCTTTGCATGTTTCTCTCTGGCTCAGAATCGATAGTTAGTCGTTACCAAGCCCTGCTGCTGATGCTACCAAAGAGGTTTCTACACCCTTTGGTTACAAGCCAGTCGACTCGCCCTCACCAGGGCGATTCTCACGTCTCCACCACCTCTGTTTCTTGGGTTTTTCCAGTTTCCGGTAGCTTCGATTCGCGCCCCCTGGCCGCTCGGTCTTCACATTGTGCTCGAATCGTGGTGAGGTAAGGTTGGTTCCGCTCTTGTGTCCGTGGATATGATAGAGATTCGTTGTCTAGCTTGTTTAACTTAGACTCTTGAACTTAGATTCATATTTCGGAATATTTTTTCCGATTGTGCGCGGAAGTGTTTTCTAGTTTTTCAAACCAATGATTTCCAACAGATAAACGCGGTGTATGTGTTACTAGTTGCAGTTTGATAACGGCCTGGTATATTCAAACCTTTTGTGATTATGTGGCGGTGTACGAACTCTGTGTAAATTCGTTCTACCTTTGTGGGGCCCGATTTCTAACAGACAATATTTTCATTTTTGTACAGTGCAAGTAAAAATCTTTCTTATTGTTTCCTTCCGTGAGTGACATGTGTTCCACGTGGTTGGTTCTTAGAACAAAGCCTTCAGCTTCCACTATTGTTTGTTCCATGCCCATCAGGAAAGTAACTATGCGTGTATCCTTCAGATTTCCACTAACATTTCGAGATCTTCTCTCCCCGCCTGTTTTAATTTTGCTATTTCTTCTCCGAACTCGTAGTATGCACGCAGTCTTTGTCAGTAATTCTCTCCAAGCCTTATACAACCTTCTTCAATAGCTGGACTTCTTCCGTCTCTGTGAACGCTTCCAATCGCATGTTGCTGCATTTCAGTAGCTTCCTTATGAAATTCTACTCAGTTCTAGGGGTTGCATGCTGTAATTAATTTTCTTTATTTTCGGAAATTGAATTTATACATTTTTATCGGTTTTCGATATCACGTGGGTCCAAACTCCGACTTCAGGGGTTTGCAGCTAGTTACCTTAATGCACGCCACTTCTCGTAAAACCAGCGCCTGGATACTTTACTCTCAGCTTGCAACTTAAGAGTCCGCCATGATATTGTGTAATGATTCCGATTTTTAACCACTTCACCTTCATGGAACGTACCCGTGTATCGCCGTTAGCGTGTTTGCTCGCGGTCTAATCTAAATGCAACTTAACTTTGCTATACTCGCGCACCATCTCAAATCAGGCACGACAGACCAGAGCCATCTACGCAGTTTTATTGTATATTGTGTTGTGTGGTACCTCCGGGTTTGCTGAATTTCGTCTTTGCTATACTCGCGCACCATCTCAAATCAGGCACGACAGACCAGAGCCATCTACGCAGTTTTATTGTATATTGTGTTGTGTGGTACCTCCGGGTTTGCTGAATTTCGTCTACGATAGCGGCGCCTGCTTCTGCCTCGTTTCAGCACGCTGATTTTGGTGAGTTTCGCTGTTGCATTGCGTGTGTGTGATCGAGTAAATGTTAAATTCTGTGTAATTTATGTTAAATTCAATGTTGGGCATTGTCAGTATTAAAACATGTAAATTGGATGCATTTTTATTGTATTAACAAAATTGGTTCCCCATTTTGCTTCCGTTTGACCTAAATAAATGAGTTAAGTTCAGTATATTTTGACTTGCCTATAAATTGTAGTTTTCGAGCACCTTCCCCATTTTATTTAATATTGTTTTTCGCCAGTGCGGAGAACAAGCTCAGATGCAATTTTTTATGTTTAAGCTCCGTTGCGCCATAAATGTTTTTCTTTAGCCACCTTTATGAAAGAAGTTTGATTGTGGTGGCTTGTTTATTAATGCCTCAGTGTAATTTAGTGTGAGCTGCTACGTATATTGGCCACTGTATCGTTAACTTGCTGTTATTAGAGTAATTTGAACCAAGTCAGTTCTCAATTTAGACCAGGGAACAAGGTTTGTGCAGTAGGGAGTAGCCGGTAGTTCACACGGATCTGTTGCTTATTTTACTGCCAAAATTAAGCTTTTTTATAACAGTAAACTTATCTGGGTACCTCCTACCAGAATTAAGCTTTTATTTTCTACAGTGGCCCACTTTTACCACGGAACTTTGCTTTTGTGTTGCCAGCATTTTGTGAAAATCGGTAACGTAGTCCAGCGAACAATGTTGCAGAACTTGTTTCAAACTCATTGGAAACTCGTCTTAACGCCAACGAGCAAGCAAAAACTAATTGTACATGCATTATTAAGTTCGCTTTGGAGTTTCGTCTGCTTTGAATTGTTTTCCCACCGTGACCCAATTTGCAGGAAAAGGAATCATTTTTCCATGCAACGTCAAAATTCGATCACTTCATCATAAGCTGGCCAAGGATTGCATGTGTCTTCTTCCTTCTCGATGTGGATAATAATAGGAGACTGTTTATGTGTGACACGCGAGGTGATTGTTATATACTCATTGTTGTGTACATAATTATAAAATAAAAACGTCATGAATGAATGGGTACTATTAAATGTTATAACAGTACTGAAATATATAATTCATATATTTCCAACGTTGTTGAAAATACGCAATTTAGAAATAAATATTGTTTCTTTTTTCTCTTCACTAAAATCAAATCTGCAGTCTTGAGATTCTTACAAAAAATATGTTACCCTACTAGCGACAAAAAAAAAAAAAAAAAAAAAAAAAAAAAAAAAATTAATGATATTTCCGTTAAATTGTTAACCAATGAAAGTAACTTAGTTACCAAAAGTTACTTTAGGTAAATAATAACGCCTTTATCATCCGTTACTTTTGAAAAGTAACTTTTAGTAGTAATGGCGTTACAAGTAGCGCATTACTCCCCAACTCTGACAAAGAACAAGAACCCGCTTCCTGCAAACTGCGACTGGGGGGGGGGGGGGACGGATACGAAAGGCAAACACTTCTCACCTCCATTGACCGATACACTGGGGATCATTATGAGTACTTCATTAGAAAAAGACGCCAGAAAAAGCCAGTCACCGTAGTGCAACTAGACTTTGTTTTGGACTATGCCGTTCTTCAGAAATATACTACAAAAACGTATCTGCGTGGCGCCAAAATTCGAGGATGGTGCTATATTTGAATACACCAAAGATTGCAAACAGATTTCTACGGCCACGAAAGTTACGACTGTGGCGTTAAATCTGCTGTGAAACTTCAGAAAGGAATGGCCAGCCGTTATGACCCATAATCTGGCGAAGGTTGCGATAACGCGGTTTTATGCTTCAGCTGTGCCTGTGCTCTCTGCAAAACTAGAGATCTCCTGCCGTACGTTCCAGTATCATGGTCAACATACTTTACAACGAGTCTTGCAAAGCCGGCCGCGGTGGCCGAGCGGTCTGCAGCGCGCAAGTCACACTCTGCACGGCCACTACGGTCGGGGGGTTCGAATCCCCCCTCGGGCATGGATAATTTGTGCCGTCCTTAGTATTAGATAGTTCATAAGTAGTTTGTAAGTTTAGGGACTGATGACCCCGTAGTTAAGTCCCATAAGCTGTACAAACATTTGAACTTTTTTTGAGATTTGCAATTCACCAATCAGCCGATCCCCGAGGAAACAGAGGATGACCAACCTGATTATGGTGACTGAATCTAGCTCATTAAAACATCTCGTGTTCAAGCTCGTTTGACAATATATTATATTTTTGTTGGCAGAATACAGATATTCTTAATTAATTATATTACAGATTTTAAATAAATTGCGCTTTTCTTTGAAAGTGAAGCAACATTCATACAAATTCCTGGTCAATTATTATGTAATATATTGTTATAAATTAATCAACAAACAATGATAAATTATACAACGAAAATATTTTGAGTGTTCCCTTATGGAGTTCGCCCTTATGGAAGATTTATTCAAACGAATTTTCCTGCAAACGATATGTTGTTGCGTTCGTCCTTCGTATCCGCCACACCTCAAATCTATACGCGACTTTTACATTGTTGGAGACTACGTATTGCATCCCCTTATAAATGTCCTTTTCGCCTTGTTTCGCTTGCTTGCGTGTTAACTATCAACTTTTTCTTATCTACCCTCTTTAAAAATGTTTATCTTCAAGAATCTCATCAGTTAATATGAACAGTTTCCTCTCATTTTATACACGGTGACATTACTTTTTATTTAATATTACATTATTTATGTCTGTTATTTTTGTCCGAAATATTTGCAAAGAAATCTAAAACTATAGGAAAATTTAAGGTGAATCGTAAAACAGTGAGATTTTTGAAAATGGAACTGCCATTTTGTTGTTGCAATCCTTTTTTTCTCCCGTACGCGTTTCACCCTATATTTTAGGGCATCATCAATGGATTCCATATCTGGAAATTACATTTTCGCTTACTGACGTAGCCTAAACAGATTACAAACAATTCACTTTGTTTTATACTCTCATGATTTTCATGCAATTCTTCCCACCTGATCACTGCTTGAATTCACGCAGCTTCGCCACAATCTGTGTACTTCCTTATTCATTTTATCACATTGTAATGTTTAGTGTTGCAAAGACTAGAAGGTGTAAATCATTTACGAATTCGTTTGTTTAGACGTGCTGCCAACTTAACTGAGTGTGTGTGGGGCGTCTGTTTTGTTGTGTTTTGATGATTTGAGCATAGATTTCGATGTTTTGTGGAAGGGGCGGGGGGGGGGGGGGGTTGGGAAAGTGAAGGGAATGGGCCTTTTTCCTATTTCTTCTATTGATGTGAGCAGTGAGTAGTTTGATACGTGTGCTTGGTCATGCATCAGGATTTTCCTTTCTGCTTTTGTTTTTTGGATGTGGTAATTTTCTTGCAGTGTGGCGAAGCTGTTTGAATTCAGCCAGAGACCATGTGTGAAGAACACCATGAATATCGCGAGAGGATAAAACTTGAGTAGCCTATACTTATTTAGATTAAAACAAAGTGAACTGTTTTTGATGTGTTGAGGCTACATCAGTAAGCAAAAATGTAATGTCCAGATATGGAATCCACTGATGAAGCTCTATAAAATAAATAACGAAACGCGAGTGGAGGAAATGAAGGGATTGAAACAAGAAAACGGCGAAAACTGAAACAAGAAAACGGCAGTTTTATTTCCAAAAATCAAAAATAAAGGGTTCTTCAGGAGGAATAGTAAATACTTTATGATGGCGTGGTACAGACGAATCAGTAGATATATTTATATGCGAACACGAAAACTGAAGTAGCTGCTGATTTTTAATATTAATTATACAAGGCCACTGAAACATATATAATTCAAAGCGGTTTTGCCACAGATATCAACAAAACAAGAAAAGGAATGTATATACGGAGTCGTTATAGCACGACTGCCATCTAGCAGTAGAATGGCTGGACCTACGAGGTCGATCGTATTCCCAAAATTGCGTGGTTACCGAATAACCTTATTTCTCGTCGTCGCTCATCCACGTATTATCCTGAAAGAATAAATTTGTGGTCATCTACAACTGCTATCACAGAATCCAAGTAAGTTCCTCATTTTTATATTCCATAGGGCCCGCAGCGTAGTAAAGGTCTGCAAGTGACATAATAACGATAATTAACCAAATCGCTGATATTAAATATTATTTATTTGAACACGAAGTTCCCGTTTCGTCTTAAACTGCCATTATCAAGTGACCTGCGGTACAAAATTGGGTCGCATTTAGGTTGAAAACGTTTGTTATAGTATAATATTACAATATAGAGATTAACATTAACATACATATGTGTCTAGATGGTCTGACACACATAGGACATCTAAAGCGTCGGTATTATTAAAAAAATATTTGAATTTTTCGACGATGAAAAAGGTTATTCTCCGTTGTTGTATTGTTGTTGTAGTCTTCATTCCCCAGTCTCCACGCTATCCTGTCCTGTGCAAGCCTCTTCATCTGAGAAAACGTACAGACATCTATATCCTTTTGAATCTGCTTACTGTATTCGTCCTTCGGTCTCCCTCTACGAATTTACCCCGCACACTTCCTTCTAATAATTGTAGTATGGTTTTTGTACAAGTTCAATATAACTCTGCGCCCCCTATATTTTACCCCTGCTAGCTTCAGAATTTGGAAGAGTGCATTCCAGTCAACATTGTCAAATACTTTCACCAGATCCACAATTGCTAAAAACGTAGGTTTGCTTTACCTTCAAGTATAAGTGAGTATTGCCTCGCGTCTTCTAAATGTAAACTGATATTCCCCAGGGCCCGATTCCACCAGTTTTTCCATTCTTCTGTAAATAATTCGAGTTAGTATTTTGCAACCATGACTTCTTAAACTGATAGTTCTGTAATTTTCATATTTGTCTGCACTTGCTTTCGTAGGAATTGGAATCACTGTATTCTTCTTGAAGTCTGAGGGTACTTCTCTTGTCTCATAAATCTTGCATACCAGGTGGAACAATTTCTTCATGACTGCCTCTCGTAACTATGACAGCAGTTCAGACGGAACATCATCTACTCCAGGGGCCTAGTTTCCACTAAAATCTTTTAGTCTCTGTCAAATTCTTCTCGCAGTATTGTATCTCTTATCTCACTTCCTCTATTTCGTCTTCCATTTCTAGACTGCTGCCTACAAGTTTATTTCCTTTGTACAGGTCTTCTATATATTCCTTCCACCTTTTATTTTTCCTTCTTTGTTTAGTACTGGTTTTCCACCTGAGTTCTTAATATTCATACCACTACTTTTCTTGCCTCCAAATACGTTTTATTTTCCTGTAGGCGGTATCTATCTTTCCCCTAGTTGTACATTCTTCTACGGTCTTACATTTCTCCTCAAGCCACACCTGCTTAGCCAGTCTGCACTACCAGTCAGCCGTCTGTACAGGTAAAAACCTGCTTCACGTGATGCATTTTTATATTTTCTCTTTTCATCAATTAAATTCAGAATCTCCTGTGTTAGCCAAGCATTTCTATTAGGCCTTGACCATCTGCCTAAATACTCTTCTACGGCATTCACTACTCTCTCGGAGCTATCCATTCTTCTTCTACTGTATTACTTTCCTCCGTTTCAGCCAGTCCTTGCCTAATGCTCCTTCTGAAACTCTCAACCACTGAAGTAACCAAATTGAAGTAATCATATTGTTTATGTTAGCAAAGTTGTCTCAAAGATGATAATGCATTTGACGTCTACTTGACTCAGCGCAGCGCTTTTCCTAGCATTGCCTGTCTTTGCACCCAAACAGTAGTCATAGTACACTGGTCAGTGGTAGTCACTGTTAATGCAGTATTTCGTTGTGATCGAATCAGTGTCGTATGCACGGGGTGGGAGAGGAAAATGGCCTTGCAGCCCCCTCCAGAAAAAGTCTTCTTAATCTAGTGTTGTACGGAATCACTATTCAATACTTCCACCTTTTCTTTCTTTCTTTCTTTTAAAGGTAGATGTCTTCTTAATCTGTTACACGAAATCAGTTTAGAATACTTGCCCCCTTTTCTTTTTCTTTTTAAGAAATCAAATGTTGTTTGGGGCGCGAACACACTCATCCCCACCCCTCCCACACACTCACACCAACCGGATCAAAATCATGGCTTTACTGTCGGATAGAACTGGTATGGTATGGTATCTACTGCTAAAGGAAATTTGGTAAATTTCGGAAGATTCACTCAAAATTTTTTTTCCTGGAAAAATTCAAAACCTCGAAAGATTTTCGATTTTTTGGAGGGCCTGGCAACACTGGCGCTTGATATCTAGTGGCAGCACTAGGTACTGACTGCGACCCTTGCGCACATTTTTTTTTTTTTTTTTTTTTTTTTTTTTTACCTTTATTGATATTTTAAAGCCTCTGATGGAGCAGGCTGGCAGCGGCCTCAACACCACACTTCATCCAAGTGACAAACAGTGGAAAATTAGTAATTTCTTATTAAATTCGAAGAAGAAAAAGAAGAATTTAATATACAAAGGTGAATGATGATGAGTTAACGTAGAAAGCAGATTGAAACACTCATTGTCTGAATAGAAACTGCCACGGTGGCTAAAACACACTGAAGTCAACACTGATAACGATAATGTCGACAAGACGGGAGCGCAGAATAAAAACACTTGGCGACACTTGTTCTGCCTGGTTGGTGGTCACTGGAGTTTTAAAAGTCGGCGATATATCACAAACACTAGAACACAAAGCACTGGCATACTGAGTGAAAATATTGCATGGTGAGCCCTCAAGGAAAAGGGAGAGGAAGTGCGGAGGGGTGGGATTAGGAGGGGAGGGGGAGGAGGGGGAAGGATGAAGAGTAGACTCTGGGAACAGAGGAGAGGAAAGATGTGAGGAAGAGAGAGGGAGAGGTGGGGGACAGAAGAGGCGTATTGTATACGGGGATGGATTAAGGCTGGTAGGAGATATAGATGTCGGGACAGAGGACATCATCCGGGAGGGGAAGCTGATGGTAGTTACCCTCAGAAAGGATATGGAGAGTGTGGACGTGGAGGGAAGTAGGATATGTTGTTAACGGCGCAGCTGAGGGCCAGGATTCAAGAGGAAAAATGTTCAAATGTTTGTACAGCTTATGGGACTTAACTACGGGGTCATCAGTCCCTAAACTTACAAACTACTTATGGACTAGTTAACACTAAGGACGGCACAAATATCCATGCCCGAGGGGGGGATTCGAACCCCCGACCGTAGTGGCCGTGCAGACCGTGACTGTAGCGCCTCAGTCCTCTCGGCCACCGCGGCCGGCGATTCAAGAGGATTGGGGAAACCAGAGGGTGACTGAATTCTATTTTGTGGAAAATGTAGAGGAGTTAGAGGTGTGGAAAAGGAATAAGGTTGTATGGGATCCACGTGGGGGAAGGGAGATGGATACAGTAAGTGAGGTGGAGGGTGTGGCGCTAAGGGATCTGGAGGGACTTATAATAAGCAGAGCAGGAGGAAACCCAGGTGGGGTGGAAACTGCACAGGACAGGATGCACAAGGGAACAGTACGTATATAGGTTGGTGGACGAGTTCAGCCCCCATGTCTGGCCAGAAAGGAGCTTAAGCAAGGTTGGGGCGGAAGAGGGTTTTCTGATGGACAGTCTGAAGGTGGGGTTTCAAAGAGAGGGAGTGGTCAAGGGTGAGGCCAAGGTATTTGAGGTTAGAGGTTTGAGGGATGGGACAGTCATGGAGAGTAAGGTTAAGTTCTTGGTGGTGGAAGGAGCGGGTGGTGTAACATATAATGACTGACTGACATTTGGTGGGGTTGACTGTAAGGATCCATTAGTTGCACCAAGTGGAGAATAGAGGAGAGTCTAGAGTAGGCGTGAGCGACTGGGGGGGGGGGGGGGGCAAGGGCTAGGCGGTGTCGTCAGCGTACTGAAGGAGATGGACAAGAGGCCGGGTTTGTGGCACATCTGCCGAGAAAATCAGGTAGAGGACAGGGGAGCGGACCCTCGCGCGAGTTTGTGAGCATTGCACGGAGTGACACTTGACCGGAGAGGGAATTTGTAGACACTTGCCCAGAGCCCTGGACACTGCAGGTAGTGGACAGGGTGTTCCACAAGTAGTGTACACTGGCCTGTCCACCGCAGGTAGCTTTAGGCTCGCTCGCTGTCTGCGCTGTGAGAGCTCACGGTAAAATGGAACGGTCCGACGTCGTTACATAGCACAGCACGGCCGAGTGCAAGCGCAGGAGAAGTGCAAACAACGTGCCGTCCACAAGCGATTGATCATAATTACTTAGACTTATATTCGGTATATACAGTGGAGAGTTTAAGTGGAGACTTCATCCAAAAATTTTCTTCTACTTTGCTAATAGCAACGAAATTTTGAAATGCTGTCTATTATGTAAATATGTAGCAATAAGCAAGGTTTTAAGAACATAACTTCACTGATTTTCGAGCTATGAATTTTTAATATGCTCTTAATGCTATTCCAGTAACTAACTTTTGCTTCTCACGCCACAGTTTGCACACGGAAGATTTTGTAGGTATATTCACAAAACAGTTCAACGGTTCTGTGCTTTCATCTTATGAGAAATATTAATTATTGCTTTTCGCGTTTATTTTAAATTTCAGCCTTAAATTTTCTTTAATTATTGGTACTTAAATGTGATGATAAAATGAACAAATTATATGTTGGATAGTTTTAATGCATAGAGGTATGCAAACACATCAAGACTACTTCCTGCAAAAATTTCATTCAGATTCGTTAATTATGATGGTAACTAGAGTAGGCAAGGGAAAGGCAAGTCACCGAAGTGTTATCCAATTCAAAGACTTGCACCAGGCCAATGAGCCACACGTAATTATTATTATAAGCAAAGAAAGGTAGTAATCAAAATACAATGATATGTAACATTCATACATTCATGTAATTCAAAATTTGACTACAAAAATATTTCTTGTTACTGATCCAGGATCTAGTAGGAAGCTCACCCCTGAACAAGCGACATAAAATTGTCCGTGTGAGGAGATATCAAATTTACTCTTCACTATTTAATAGATCGCCCTGTCATTTAGTAATCATAATAGAAAGTGCAAGTGTCACTGGAAACTGCAGTCTCTTAAAGTTAAAAGGTAGATTTGCTGGAAATAATGGCTACTCGTTGGATGTAGACTATTTCATTCTCTCCCTTTCCTTCTAGCTCTATAGAAGTCCATTGCTTTCGCCTATAGCCACGTGCGCTTGTCAACAACACAGCTTTCAGGAATTTTCTTAGATTGACAGTAATACAGTCTTAGTAGTAAATAAAAAATGGATTAAAACGTGGATCATGATGAGAAACGTTTTTGCCCATCGCAGTATATATGATCTCATATTTATTGAATTATATGTTGTACAACTGTATAATTGACCAGGTGTATATTCATTTGTATAAATGTTGTACGTTCGTAAAATCTGTTCCGATTATGTTTAGTAGTAAAGAAGTAATAGTTTGATACCTGATGCGTGATAGGGCGATTTTCCATGAACGTTAGTGTTTATGTCTTCACATCTCATAAACTACGTGTCGCAGTGTGATACAATTTAGAAGGTACAATGAGCTGCATGTGTGTATAGTGTCTGTAAAATTTCCTCCAAGTACGATATGTGTTGTATAAATTACAAAATGTAACGTCATACCGAATGCTGTAGTTTCACTCTATGAACAGCGGAAACGTTGTAAGCGAGAAAAAGTTTAATAAAGCTTTAAAATTATGTGTAAAGTTTGTTGAAAGTCGCTAATACTCACATTCTCATATAGTGTATTTTGAAGGTATCGTGGCATTATGTCGCAGTTTCTTGGAACTATGTTTACGACGATATATCTTCTGAATCATGAGTCGTATGTGGTTCTTACCCATACAGCAACTGTTACCCCATGGTAAAGAATACGAGTACCAAATTTGGTTGTAATAGGTCCAGTGGTTTAGGAGGAAATGTGCAACATTTTCGTGTGATGCAGCAGTTTTTCACGGATGTCTTTGTTTATGACGTCATATCTGCTGAACTATGAGTTATACACGATTCTCACAAATACGGCGACCGTCTTCTTGGTCTCAAGGTCATGTATGAAAAATTTCATTAAGATTGGAACAAAACTGTAGATTTGTATGCAAGACATACACACAAACAAGCAAACAAACACACGAACGCACGGACACTACTTTATATATAAGGAAGATTCGAATACAGAGAAATCGTTTTGGGATCTAAGAGTAAACACTCCAAGTAGGTGAAACAGTCTATTTCTTTAATTAAAGCTTTAGGGTGGAGTCTCCCTTTAAAATGAAAAATAGCTGTTTGTACAACTACAGCGTGAAGTTTGCTTAATTAGTTTCATTGCAAAATTAATTTAGTAGACTTGAGTTTTTGTATGTAAATTTGCTGCTACGATTATGTCGATGCACATGCTCCTTTTTTTACGCAAAGTACTAAATTCACATATAGAAGCTCACAGACAGATTTCAACTTCTCGTCGAATTAGCATTTCTGGATCAGTGGTATCAGACATTGATCCTTGAGTGAAAAGGAGAACAATATGAATTGATATTCTGTGTGTTTTTAAGTTTAATATTTAAACAAAATTACAATTAAATATAAATTTGTCAATTTAAATTTCGTCCTAAAAGGGCAATTATCATAAGGCTGACACAGTCGTAAGAAATACCATCTTGGCTGCCCCCTGATCTTTGCACCATCATAATATTAGAACTAATTATGAATTTCATTTCTAGTTGTCATTATGCTGAATTTCATTGCCAGTTCTGATTATCACAACAGTCGTAACAAATAAATTTGCCGCAGAATGCGTTTGTGAGCCACGTTGAAACGATGCACGGTTGCTCGGTGCTGTGCTGTGAGCGCCAGCCAGCTCGCAGGAGCGCCTGTGCTTAACTGTTGCTCTTGTTAGTGTGACTGTACCGGTAAAAGCCGGTTAGTTCGGCAAGGGCGCCGGTCTCCGTGAAAATGTCACTCCGTGCAAATGTCATCTGTGCAAGTCTTCCAGTACCCCCTCGCCCCCTAAGGAAGCTCAGGAAAATAAAAAGCGATTGTTTGCAGTTTTACAGTAAACCTGTATTGATCACAGTAGGAGGTTCCAAATCTATAATGAAACGAGTTTTAAGTTTATTTAATTTATTTTTTTTTTTTTACTATTTTTTTAATTTTTTTTTATGACAGTTGTGGCGCATGTTACACTACACTAGAGCCACATTTTGTGTACATCACCTTGTTGTCTCGGTCGTTCAGTGGCAGATCTCGTAGTTTTAATTGCTCGCCTTAAATATTCATAACGAAAGCAACAGGACGCCTAAGCTGTATAACTGTAAAATGTGACCATTTTTATGAATCAAGACATTTATTAAAGTATTAAAGCGCAAAATAAGTGACTGGCACTGTATAAAGATTGAACAATGACTGACTTATTACTCACTGCATTTGCGCCAATTTGCGCGTATTTATACATTCTGTTGGTTCTAGAACATTCTAGAACCAGGAACTAGTTAAATACAGTTTTATGAAATGTGTAGTTTTGTGTCCCAGTCTCGTCGCCGCTTTTGTGTCTCGTTTCCATCGTAGGTGTCGGTGGCCGAGTAGAAAGACCGACACAGGAATAAAGGATGCACGCTTGTGCAGGTAGGAGGTGACCAGCCAGTGGGACAGCAGAAACTAGAAACACTAGAGTAAATTAGAACGAGATATATATTTCTTAGATACTTAGTAATACTTAACTTTTACATAGCTCAGTACTGCAGAATGCTGATACATAGTTGAGCTAAAGGCCTGCCTAGTGCCTATCCGATAGCCTTCACTGGTGCCTATCTGATTCCGAAGTGTTATCTGGTTCCTATCTCAGTCCCAAGTGAACGATGTCGTTCAGTGGTGGCCACGAGCGGAGTTGTAGCAGAGGGCGCTCGTGGCTGACGTCGTAAGAACGCCGCGCTGTGCGTGCATGGCGGCGCGCGGCGAAAGTAGGTGGCGCGCACTTTAGACTTTTGCGACACCACATGTAGATCTAGTACGAAACAATATTATATGAAATTGTTAAATATAAAATTATTACAATTATATTACAAGCATTTTCATGACAATACGAAATCAATAATGCGAACATAAGTATTTTATGACGACAGTGGATCAAAGGTTTGTTTGTGTTGTTTAAAATGGTTAAATTAAAGTAATTACGCAGTTTTACAGTCAGCAAAGTGTTCCATTAAGGTCAATGCATTACGGAAGACATCAGATAACGTTAGTGACGAAATTTGTATTAAAATTACAATGTTTTGTAATACCGCTATCAGGTTTTGAAGATAATCCGGTTCAACGGCAACTCGGGTGCATAGTGGTAGAGTGCTAGATTACAAATACAAAGGTTGCGGGTTCGATCCCCGCCAGGTCCTACGATTTTTATCTGTCACTTTCCACTTCTTTCACCTCTGGCAGTATTGATCATGTGAAAAGTACCGAGTAGCACCGTGGTTCGTAGGCTGGGTCAGTCAGCTCGAAGGTCGGAGGAAGGCAACGGCATACCACCTTCTAGGACCAAGCCTAGTAAAGCACTGTGGTGTTCAAACCAATGTTGGGATTGTTGACTGCTTACCGTACCTTACAGTTTTAACAAAATAACTCAAAGAAAATTGTTATTGTTGTAATAAAATGATTTGACAACATTATCACATTTCATTAACAATACATCAATATACGTAGGTAAGGGCTTGGTTACATAAGGTATTGTGTACTTCATTATTATAAACAAACGAGGTTTTCTGGGTCATATACATTACACAGTGAATCATGTAAACGTTGGTGCAAAAGGAATGTGTTTACGGCATACACAGCTGATGCAAAACTTTATTCGAAGTCTGTAAGTAAGTGTTTAAATGCGAGTAACATCGCCGGTCGGAGCTAGTGCAGACACAAAACCTGGCCGCAGTGTGCAGAACTTTGGCTTTAAAGTTGAAGATATTCCGCAACCTGGGCGCCGGTGTTCCAGATTGCGCTAACGGCGCCGCTCTGGTAGGAGCTTCCCAGCTGGAAGTTCTCAGGCCGCGGCAGACAATGGCACCTTGTTTCTGCTCCCCCCCCCCCCCTCCCCAACGCTGCTTCCGGATTCCGGTCACGATCGCGCGCCTCCGCCGTGGACCGCTAGCAGTAGCACTGCCAGACAAAGCCTCCACTGCGTGGCTACAGATCGCGTCTCGAGGTCAGCTCCCGATCTACGCTCCCCTCGCCTAATAACGACTTCAGTGAACTGAGCTGGCGAAATCTCGTAGCTCAGCCTTCGAAAACTTTTTTCATTTTGTAGCACTTCGTCTCACACCGCTGTGAGCTATTACTTTTTCAAATGTTTGACCGTGATTGCTTTAATAATGGTTTATTTAGACAGTCGGACTCAAAGTTCCGTAACTTTCCTCAACTATATGCCACATTTTACATATTTTAATGCGTAACTTATATATTGTACTAGCTTAAACCAGCGGCTCCGCTCGCGTGTTGGTTGATTATGATAGATAATGCGCGAAACGTCAAATCGATTTTTTTTAAAGAGATGTATTAAAAGAAATTTCTTTTTATTGCTTTATTTATTTATTCTTATATTTCCTTTTTCGTATGCTTATCCTTACAGAGAAAGAGCTGAAGACATTGTAGCACACATAGACCAAAGATATGGTCTGTGGCATCACGTTTCGCTGTATGTAACGTCCTTGCTATAGAGTCGCAAACGTCATCTCTGGCCTTCAGTCCGAATTTTTTTATACTTTGACGACTTTCAACCACCACATCTTCCAACCCCCCTTATAGCTATCGGCATGGAACAACGGGAGACTTCGGACAACAATTACAAACAGACCATTCGTTTTCGTTCTGTAGTTTTCGCTGCAGAGCGAAATATTAATACACACACACACAAACACGTAGAATTTTATGTACACCCGTAACTTTCCATCAAAATATACTCCACCCTTTTTATCATTATCAACCCTCAAGCAACAATGCAACCAACAAAACTATTTTCAAATAGTAAATATAATTTTCAAACAGTAATTATTGTTCCGCAATTCGCGTTATATTCTTCAAATTACTAAATATCTATCAGATCGCTATAAAACCGTGCCTAAAGCCTTCCTCAGCTATAAATTAGTAACTGTACAAATATTTAAGTTCAAATGTTCAACTGTTTGTTAAGCTTATGGGACTTAACTAAACTTACAAACTACTTATGAACTACTTACGAAGTAGGGCGGCACAAATATCCATGCCCCGACCGTAGTGGCCGTGCAGACCGTGACTGAAGCGCCTCAGTCCCCTCGGCCACCGCGGCCGGCAATATTTAAGTCTCTGCGTATTGTCGTTCGGACGTGATAAGCGTACACCGAACAGACATTCACATTAATATATATATATAGATAAATAGGTAACCGAGCGCCATAAAACCGTGCCTATAGCCTTCCCCGAGTAGACATTAGTAACTGTACAAATTTTTACCTTTTTATGTCTTGCGGTTCAGACGTGATAAACGTACACCGAACAGACATTCACATTTATAGATATAGATAATAATTTCCGAAAGCCACAATTATTTATTTATTTTTTACAGATAGTAGTTTATGTAAGAAATTAAATTACTGTGAGAGTTGGACTCACACCTGTCAATGTGTTGGTGAAACTTCATGCCAAAAAGTGGTGCATTGTTGTATGGCAAGTGCCCAACAGATTTGCTCAAGTTCACACGTTTTAATTTTATTGCACATTTCTCATGTATAACGTCAGCAGATAAGTTCCGAGCTAAAGATAATATCTAACATATAAAGCAGAGTGTCTGTGTGTTGTACGTGTTGCATACAAATCTACAGTTTTGTTCAAATCTTTATGAAATTTTGTACACGTACGCTTCAATCCATGAGGACGGTCACGGTAAGTGTAAGAATAAAATACGATATATAGTTCACGAGATATGACGTCATAAAAAATGAGATGCGCGAAAAACTGCTGCATTTTGTGACAATGCTGCCCATTTTCTCCTAAACCATTGGACCGATTTAAACCAAATTTGATACACACATTCCTTACCGTGAGGTAACAATTGCTGCATGGTTAAGAATCACATACGGTACTTGGTTCAAAAGATATTACGTCATAACCAATAGAAATCGCAAAAAATGCCATATAATGCGTAGAGACTTTCGAAAGACACTGTATGAGAATGACAGTATTTAGCGACTTGCAACAAATTTTAAACATAATTTAAATCTTTATTAAACTTTTTCTCGCTGGCAACCATAGTAAAATGATGAAAGAAAAAAAGTTTCTCGCTTACTACTTTTCCGCTGTTTATGGAGTAAAACTACGACTCTCGGTATGACGTTACAATTTATAATTTGAACACTACAAATTGTAGCGACAGGAAATTTTACAGACAGTAAACACATATATAGTTGACTGTAGCTTCTAAATTGTATCACATTCCGACACGTAGTTAATGAGATATGAGCACATAAACAGTAACGTTATGCTGTTCATGGACGAAAACTACGGCATTCGGATGACGTTATAATTTATAATTTATACGCTACAAACTGTAGCCGCAGGAAATTTTACAAACAGTATACACGCATATACTTGAATGTACCTTCCAAATTGTATCACAGAAGGCCTACGACACCTTCACTCACCAAGTTTTAAGCTATTACTATTCCCAAGAGATTTTACAGACGTACAGCCCTTATACAATTGAATATATACCTGAAAAATGGCAGGAATAAGTAAATAAATACCCGGGCAACGCCGGGTTTTCACCTAGTACTCTATATTAAAAGACATATAAAGAAAATTCAAAAGAGCTATATCCTTCGTTGCCCTCAATACGAAAGAAAGTGTGACGTTAAACTGAAAATGAGCCTCTTCACGTTATCGCTGTGGCTACTGTGGTGCTTTACCGTGCGCCACCTGGCAGTGGGCAGTGGGCGGCAGACTCCCTCGGTGTTTCGAGAGCGATGGAAGCGCTCGGCTTTCACTAAACGGTACTGTGTAGAGTTTTCAAAACCAATTTGGATCATAGTTGTGCTTAAGGACCGTAGTTATGGACATTTACGGTTTCTTATTCTTTTTCAAAACATACAATAATCAGAACAACTGAGCACAGATGTCATATAGTCTCACTTCGGTCAAACAAATCTGTAACACGGATCTATTAACTGCAGAAGTTGAAAAAAAAAATATGTCTCTTATTCATTGAGAACCAGTTTTGACTGGCCAGGACTCATTTCAAGCCATCCATTGTGTGTAACATTATCAGAAAACTAAAAGACTTTTTATTATGGTCTAATTCCATCCACTATAAGCATCAACTGCCTAGAGTGGATTACAGTAGACAATAATAAGTCCTTTTATTTTGTGGGAATATGTTCTGCGTTATGGACTTGAGAATAGGCTCTGGCCAGCCAGAAACCAGTTGTCAATCAATAAAACTAGTTTTTTTTTTTTTTTTTTTTTTTTTTCCTAACATCGGGTGTTAAGACATCTTATCACAATTAAGACGTTGCTGTATCTTAAAATACCCTGCACACAAGAAATTCCATAAATCTGCAGTTAATCAAATTACTTTCTATACGGAAAGTATAAATGCGCCACATGGCGTAATAATGCAGTAAGACAGGACTGTAGTTTTTCTGCAATGTTATTCAATTTGCACTTTGAGCAAGTTGTCAAGGAAAGCAAGGAGAAAAGTGGAGAACGAATGAAAGTCCAGGGTGAAGAAATAAAAACTTTGCTCATTGTCGATGACATTCTGTCAGAGACATCAAAAGGACCTCGAAGAGGAACTGAACGGAATGGGCAGTACATTGAAAGGAGCCTGTAAGATGAACATTAACGAGGGCAAAACAAGGAATGCAGTATTCGTTCTTTTTGTTCGTTTCTTAAAACGATTTGCGCACTTAAATGATGAGCACCTCTTCACTATCGTGCTCCATGTACAATGCAATAGTCAAACAGTACAGACGTGACTATGAATTGGAAAGATATACCGCAGTAGCTAACATAATACACGATTTACCAGCTAACAACACTCGCATTTATGTGACGCTTGTCACCACCATGGCGGCCAGCCGAAGGTTCAAATTATCCCGCGACAGCAGCGCCATTAGGGAGTCTAGTTATTTTTTACAAGGTCTTTGAATATTCCATACGCTCGCACTTTGATCATCAGGCGACAGTGCGGAACGCCTTGCGGAAGTCCAGAAACACGGCGTCTAACCTGCGATCCTAAATATATTGCCCTCTGGATCTCGTTGATGAATAACGGGTGTTGTGTTTCACATGATCGTTTATTTTTATAAAGGAGATTTCTGGAAATTATAATATTTTATCATAAAATGTGTTCACAATTTTTGGAACCGACCGACATCAGAGATTTAGGCTTCTTGTATACGGCAATAACATGTGCTTTTTTCCAATTCTTGGAAAATGGTTTAGAGCTCAATTTACAGTCTCCGCTTTTACCTATATGTTTTCTCTGCTTGTCTCTCTGTCTGTACTTGCCGAGGTGGAGTAGCCGAGCGGTCTAAGGTGCCTTGCTGCGGAGCGCGCGGTTGCTAGCCGTCGGAGGTTCGAGTCCTTCCTAGGGGATGTGTGTGTGTGTGTGTGTTGTCCTTAGGTTAGTTTACCTTAGTTTAAATAGTTTGCAAGCTACGGAATGATGACCACGCAGTTTGGTCCGATAGATTTGAATATTTAATTGTACCAATCTAAGTCATATTGTTCTTACCGTGTATCCACACCCGTGTCTCTATAACTGCGTGTGACTGCCGTCTACGATTTTTATCTCCCGACATGTGGTTTTACACCAATCGCTGTATTCGTTTGTTTCCTGTGTATTTCTCCTTTTATATTCTTGTTTTATTGTTTTATGTATATACTTGTCACTATTTTGCGTTAAACTCCTGGCTGAAGAGCAGCCCGTACTATTCTACCAACCCCCCAGAAGGGGAAAATTCAAATTACCAATAAAGGAAGAAAAACAAATGCATGACGAAGAACGAAGTGGACGTCCACTGCGAATGTGACAAAACTGCTCCTTCAGAACTTCGGCTGGGGTTTTTTGGCCGTACTACGTTGTGTCCCGACCTCGCTCCTAACGATTTTCCTGAAGCCGCTTCTTGGATGTAAATGTTTCAACAACGATGAAGATGTAAAAGAGCACAAGGAACACAAGCGGCAACATTCACTGACAAAGTAATACATATACTTATTCAACGCTATGATAATTTGCTGAAAAATTACAGGGGCTATGATGAAGTGAATGTGATATGGATTTTCGTGAAAAAAAATGGCTTTCTTTATCTGTACTCGGTTCCCTTTTTAATAGAAAACAAACTCCCCGTGTACGTAATTGACTCGCGGCATTTATGATCTGCTGGTACTGTCATTTGAACTGATCGCTGGAAGGGTTAAAAAATTTAATTGTAAACTCTTCGCTACGTCCCCTCGATTACAGTTGATTCCTAGATATAATTAAAATATTGTCCTCGATTATCAATGGAAGTTTTCAATTAATAATAATGAGAACGACACAGAACTGCAGCGAATTAAATTAACATCGACTAGCAGAACCATTACCAATATTCATCCAGTAGAAATTAATCACAACACAGATAAGCTGACGGGATAACTAATGTTTTGCTCTGGTAGAGATGGGCGCTGTTCGGACAGATCTACTGGGAAGGCATAACAAGGTTAAACAGACGTTGTGTATGGCTTATAGGAAGCATTTGTAAGAGTGAGTATCATTTTATGCCGTGCGCCTTAAAATGTACATTTATCTTTTCGAGTTTTAAAGAAACAGCAACGAGTTGCAATTGAATTACTTTCGTTATTACGGTTTCGGGCGTTTTGTACGCTTGTTCATGTTTTCATTGGTGCTTTTATATGTTCAGTCCGAAGTTGGTGAAGGAAACCAGTATACTGAATATCTCAAGAAGGCAAACTGTGTCCGAAAACTGCAATACACAGATTAAAAAAAAAGTGTTGTACTCAGACCCAAACGTTGCCCCCCCCCTTATAATAATGAGTACACTAATGACTTCACAATTAACCGCAAAATCATATATGTTATTTTGTATTTATATATGTACAACATAAGCATGGGACGTCATTATTTAAAAGCATATTATCTTGCAAACAGGAATAATCGTGAGTTTAATTTGACCTTGGTGGTGCTGTCGGCACAAACAACACCTGCCCCATCGACACCGGCGTGAACGACGGGCAGCTATTATAAAGGCCGCTACCAGACAACAGATCATTAGTCACCGTACTTTCAAGTTCCGTGTACGTACTGTGCTGCCGATTGTCTACTGTGCTACGAGTACTGGACTCTCTCTCGTGGATACTCACACTTATTACGACCGTGCTTTGAACCGGTAGTGCTGGTCGTATTGTGAATTTTGCCACTGACGTCAGACAACATGTTGTACCTACTGATTTATAAAAGTTAAAGGACAACGCTAGCCAGTTAACTCATTCATCTGCTCGCCCTTGACCGGGTAACGTGAATATTACGAGATTAGTGTGCGAATATTCTGGGGAATAGCGCAATCACTGCAGAAAAAACAACTGCGACGATGAGTTAATTCGGCTCGAAGACGTCGATGAAAAAGGTGAATATGCAGAAGTAAAATAAATAAATAAATAAATAAAACAGTGTGACGATACTGCCGGCCCTCACATCTCAATGTTATTGTACGATACCGTCTGCGTCGGACTCGGAATCGTGTGGTTAAGTAGTGATACATGTTGCGTGTGAAGTTAAAAACGAAATAGCCAGACTAGGAATAAGTGTAGGACAGTGTCTCAGTGATACTGTGATTAAAACAAGTGAACAGATTTAATTAATTAAGAGATTTGTATAAGACGTTTCCAGACAGTTCTATAAACAATACTTTTGTCATTGTATATTATTTAAATAAATAGACGAAGGGTAAAAACTTTTGTAAAACATAAAGAAATGAAAATAAATAGCAGTGTGTAGATGTCAGGCTCATAAACAATTTGTGTTGATCAGCTAATTGTTTTAATTAATGTAAAGTCGAAATTTGTATATTGTATTTTTTGTATATATTGGCTGACGTGAGATTTTGAACCTATTTTCAGATTTGCGAAGACAATTGATAGTTCAATATATGTTAGGAACATGTATGATGTACTCATTAACTAATTAATTGACATGTAACATCGCACTTTGTTGTCAACAGAAAGATCAGAGATTTCGACTTAAAAAAAACAAAAAAAAAAAAACAAAAAAAAAACGTGCCTTGTAAAATTATTGTATGTATAGTTTTCATTTTTTATTGTGTTTAATTTTGTGAACATGAAATGTTTCTTTGTGTGTTTGTTAATTGTAAATTAGTATATTCAATTGTTATGAACAATGAATAATGTAACGTCATTATTGTCGATGTTATATATTTGCCTCACCGCCTTGCGTGGGGGAGTTCGAGTTTTAGTCGTTTGTCAAGTGCTATGGAAGCTATGTCACTCCGTGTTTTGAAAATGGAAGTACTACCAGCTAAGTTCTGATGCTTTGTATATGTTTTGACGTTGTAATGTTTTGGTGGAGAGGAAGTTTGATTCAAATTAAAGAAGAAGTGAAAAAATGTACCTACGTGTATTTATTTCTACCACGACGCCCCAGGAGAATAATGTTGCAGCGAGCAGAACCCCCATACATCGCAATGTTGAAAAGATGAGTATTATGTTGGAAAGTGGTAGAATGAACTGTAATTACTTATATAGCATGTAAATGTTATAACAGTAAAAAAAGATCCAGATTCCGTTCCACTGGATTACAAAATAATGGTGGTTAATCTTGCCAAAACATATTCAAAGCGGAAGTTGAAGAGTCTTCAAACGAAAGGTTCATCTCGCTTGAAGCATATGTGAGATTTGAAAATTTGGGAAGATCATATTAAAAAGGGTGGAACTCGGAACGACAAATATCACACAATTCATTCCTGGGCGTATGATCGCTTCGTAGAAGCACGGATCTGTAACCGGCAAGTCACCACTAGAAACTTGCAACAATGGGTACTTGCTGCTGCGAGTCAGTTTCCAGAGTTGGAATTCAAAGCTTCAGCAACGTGGGTGAAGGAGTTTAAACAAAGCCGACAGAGAAAGATTACAAAATTCGTATCGGAAAGAGAGACGGCTAGTATTGAAGAAACCCTTGGTGTGACAGAGAATTTTAGACGCCAGACTCTTATCCTAAAATTCAAAGACTTATCAACACCGCTCAGACTGGTAAGCAATACAGCAATACGTTTCATTTGTCTACGTCAAGCGCAAGACGCTTTGGAATGCCACGTATAATAGGTTCACATTTGTATCTTCTGGTGTGTGTGTGTGTGTGTGTGTGTGTGAAACGAAAATGTATGAACAAAGTAGCACACTCCTATACAGCCCAATATACTATGAGCCTTTCAGGAAAACTATTGACACATGTTTACATATGCCTACAGGAGAGTACTGGCTATTTGGACCAAGGGTTTAAAAAATCAGTAGATGAGTACGAGGCAAAATATGCAAATGTATCATCACTTCTTCAAAATCCGGTAAACCATCAGATTTGAACAAAAAATATTTAACTAATGTGATGAAGCCCTACGTGCAAGAGAATAAATGTCTTCTGTTGATTGACTCGTGGGGAGGACAAACAAATCCACAAATATATGACGAACTGTTCCAAGATAATGACGGATTGCCAACATACAGTATCAAAGTAATTCCCCCCAAATGTACGCCACTCGTGCAACCATGCGATGTATATCTTTACCGACTGGTAAAAAATTTAATTAAAAAAATTTCAAAATTGCACTTACGTAATCGAGAAAGAAGAAGTCACTTCTCGACAAGCTTGCATCACATTACATTCCATTATACATCACCAGCTGTCATCGCAAGTATTCAGCGACATGCTGCGTTACGCGTGGTTCGCTGCTGGACTGTGCGATGAAAGAAACTGTTTTTAGAATATTAATCAAGTTTGTTTTTCCATGGAGACCGTAAAAAAAAACCATGTAACTGCAAAAGGCCGGCGTTCATAAAGCGCGCAATGTAACGATACACTGAAATTTTTATTTATTTTTTGTTTATCTTTGATCAGCGATACTTATCGCCTCCGGTTCCCTCTGACTCGCAATGCAACTAATTTAATTTCGTTCATTTCTTTACTCCCAAACAAGCGAGAAGACGGAACCGAGATAGTAGTTTTTACTCACTCTCTTGTCTATGTTCGTTCTGTACGGACGTCTTCCATTCATGTATCTATTCAATGTCAGGTATTGTCATGCAAGTTGTTGTAAAAATATATTACTTAAATTTAAAATCATCCCCTCTCTTTGGCTTTTATTTAAATGAATCCCTCCACGTCAAATACTTATTTTCTATTGTTTTCAGCTCCTTCGCCTCCGTAATAGTTTCATGTTCAGACGCCATTACAATCGCTTCGCATTGTCTGCAAAATTTCAATCAATCAATCATCCTTATACTATACTTTGCTTGATTTTAGAACCTGCAGTCATTTCTTTTGTAATTTCACGAAGTCCGATCACTTTTTAAATTTTTTTTATCATTACCAGTAACTTCATGTTCCACCCACGGTCACACAACAATGAAAAGCGAAGTGAACAGTCTGAACATTGATCTACTACGGAAAGTATCTTCAACGTTCATATATTAAATAAAAAAAGTTATTATTTCCAGCTTCTACAATACGAAGCGCAGGATCCAGCTAGATGCTTTCCGTAAGTCTTATAACGTGCTGTTGCTTGTATGGTGCCCGACTTTAACATGCAACCCGCGGTTTATTTGCTTTAATGTTCATTTTGTGCTGCACTTTAACTACTTTATTTAAAAATTAAAAAAAAAAAAAAAAATTCGGTACCATCAATTCCTTGTCCAAAAAATATAATCGCTGAATGTACTTTAACAATTATGCGGTCAAAATGATTATTTCCCCTGTTTCTTTTACGAATATCACCCCAGTACATGTAATTTATCAATAGCAAAAGACTGGAAGTTTCGATTTATATACACGACGTCCCCAAGTACGCATTAACTATAGTCCCTTTTTAAATGTTTGTAGTCCCCGAATTTCATCCAATGCCCTTTCTTGTTTTGCTCATATAAGTTACTAAAATAACCTATATGATGTTGCGGTTAATTGTGACGTCATGCTACATCTACATCAATACTCTGCAAAACACCGTGAAGTGCATGGCAGAGGAGACGTCCTTCTGTACCAAATATTAGGGGTTTTCCCCATTCCATTCACGTATTGAGCGTGGGAAGAATGATTGTTTATATGCCTCCGTGAGTGCTGTAATTAATCTAATCTTGTACTCAAGATCCCTACGGGAACAATACGTAGATGTATACATCGCCAAGGAGAAGAAAAAAATTTGCCGCCGTATGGAGTTGAACCCGCTACTTTCTCAATACGAATCCAATCTTCTATCGCTTTTTTTTTCGAGTCTCCTTGCTCCCCTTCAACCCGTCCTTGCTCTCGCAAATTGTTGCCTTCTCGGCCCGGCTTCATTGCCTTTAAACTCAATATTTCCTGAGAGATAAAATTAAACTGCCTCTTCTGCGGTAGCTACCCACATCAGTGTGATGTTACCACTTTTTTTTTCCTCACCAATTATGTCATCATCGGTTAGCTTCTATAACTATAATTGTTGAGTGTTCAGCTGCACGGGAAAGGATCTTGGCGTACTAGTTGCTTCAAAGTTCGTCTTCTCGAAAAGATTTGCTATCGAAAAGTTACCGTGATTTATCGTTTTTATATCTTCGTTGTTGTTATCGTGATGCTGAGTCGTCTTCTCATTTAACATCGAAGTGCTTGTCACCGTGAGCTCCGTTCTTCCGCACCCCAGGGATTTGTGTAAAACGTTGTTATAATTTGGCTTTTGAAACAATAAAAGAAGCAAACAAAACATTATGCAAAAGTTGTTTTTTCGTCTAAATTAATGTTCTGAGTATCGCTGAGCCAAACACCGCTTCCTTAACGCGCCGTCACAGGGACGGTTGATAATATGCATATGGTAATAGATCCGTGTTAAACTTCCTTTTATTTCCTAAACTCTTAGGCATCTGGAGTTCCCACTTGGGGCACTTTCTTGTCTTACCATATAACATAAATGTGGACGAATTCGGCGTTGACGAGTGGGAGTCCTCTTCTTGTAAGCTTAACTCTACACTATGTGGCAGTTGAAGTAATTAGAAATACATGCATCCATTTTCAATATTTTAAGATGGTTATCATTTGTCTCGTTGTTTAAAGATTAGGCTGTTACAAAATGGAATATGTTTAAGAATGTGGAGTCTAGAAAAGCCTAAAATTGCACAATTTGTAGCGAATTAATGTTAAAAAGTTGACTCCAGTGGTCCTCGAACTCGCACCCTTGTGTTCGTAAAGCGTCAGCCTATCCAGTCAGCCAACGAAACATATGGAAGAAGCTCTTCGTTGTAGTAAACCTACCCACGTGGAGTTATTGTAACTTAACTGCTTAACGTGAGTTAAGCTACCATGAATCTCGACATATAGTATATCCTAACTATTATGTTGCTTCTGTTTGACGATGTGAACTCCAAGCTGAATCTCTGATAACCGCTAGAGTTGGCAAGACTCGCACTTCTGCACTAGGGCATGCGCAATGCGCGGTTCTAGGATTTTAAATTATTCTGGTCGGGAATCTTTTTATCCCCCATTGCACATAATAGGATGCATGTCATGGATACTCGCAATGTCCATGGCGAGGTATATGTATGATAAGACCCCATGCAGCGCGGTAGAAATGGGCCCAACAGCGTGTTGAATGCACTCGTCAGAATTGGCATCAACTGCTACTCGCAGACTGAGACTCGTGTATGTGCCTACAGTCAGACAATCGTCGTTTTTAGGGGCTAGCTGGTCAGCCTGAACGTATTAGACACACCGTGCAACGAGTGCAGCGAATTGGATGGTTCCTTGGTGTTTTGGGATGGCATTATGTGGGGCCGCCGCACGCCATCCTGCGACGTATAGTGCAACAATATCGGCAGCATTTCGGGGAGGCATTCATTTTAAAGGATACATTGAAAAGGGTGGTTTTTCGACGAGGCGACCCACCGACCCATCTGAGAGAGGGAGAGTAGGACAATCTGGGCCAATAGTTGTTAATTTCTGTTTTCATGAGCAATAAAGAAAACTGAAATGATGTTTTTCTATATATCAATTTCATTTTTATATAGCGGGTCATGAGCCTCTAGAATCGTGATGATACAAAAACTTTTTCGACGTGCGTTATTGTTGCTGTGGTCTTCAATCCGGAGACTGGTTTGATGCAGCTCTCCACAATACCCTATCCTGAGCAAGCCTCTTCATCTCCACATAAGAACGGCAACCTATATCTGTCTGAATCTGCTTACTGTATCCATCTCTTGGTCTTCCTCTCTGCGATTTTTACCCTACACACTTCCCTCCAACGCTAAATTCACAATTCCTTGATGTCTAAGAATGTGTCCTACCAATCGATCCCTTTTTTTTAGTCAAGGTATGCCAGAAATTCCTTTTCTCCCCAATTCAGTACCTCCTCATTAGTTATGAGATCCACCCACCTAATCTTCAGCATTCGTCTGTAGCACCACATTTCAAAAGCCTCAATCCTCTTCCTGTCCACACCGTCGATCGTCCATGTTTCACTGCCATACGAGGCAACACTCCACACAAATGCCTTCAGAATGGACTTCCTTAGGCTTAAATCAATATTCGATGTTAACAAACTTCTCTTTTTCAAGAACGCTTTTCTACCTATTGGCATTTTGCATTTTATATCTTTTGTTCTGCGATCATTTGTTATTTTACTGCCAAGTGACAAATCTCATCTACCTCCTTTATTGTTTCGTTATGTAATCTAATTCCTTCAGCATCACATTTTTTAGACTACACGCCATTACACTAGTTTTGCTCTTGTTAATGTTCATCTTATATGCACCTTTCAGCACACTCTCTGACAGAATTACTATGTCGTCGGAAAAACGCAATGTTTTTAATTCTTCACACTGAACTTCTCCAAATTTCTCCTTTCTTTCCTTTATAGGTTGCTAAATGTACAAATTGAATGACATTGAAGAAAGGCTACAACCCTGTCTTACTCCTTCCCAACCTTTGCAGCCCTGTCATGACCTTCGACTCTGACAACCACTGTCTTGTTTTTGTACAAGTTGTAAATAACCTTACGCTCCCTATATTTTACTCATGCTTGCTTCGGAATTTTAAAGAGTTTATTCCAATCAACATTGTCAAAAGCCAAATCTACAAAAGCTAGATATGTAGGTTTGCTTTTTCTTAATCTATCTTCTAGGATAAGCCGTAAAGTGAGTATTGCCTCCCGTGTTCCTACATTTCTCATGAACGCAAACTGATCTTCCCCGAGGTCGGCTTCTACCAGATTTTGTATCCTGTAAATAATTCGTGTTAATATTTTGCAAGCATGACTTATTGAACTGATGATTCTGTAGTTTTCACACCTGTCTGCGCCTGCTTTCTTTGGAATGGAGATTATAACATTTTTCTTAAAATCTGAGAGTACTTCGCCTATCTCATACATCTTACACCCCACCTCTGCAAATGTCTGTGGTTCATGGGAGTGGTCGATGTGTGCAATAAAACCAATTAATTGCAACTGGTTGCTGCTTCTTTAGAAACCGTTTTTAAAGCAATTGCTGAGATAGACAAATTAGTTAATTTATGATTTCTGTAACAGACACCACTGCGCGTCCCATGTATTCTGTTTTGCTCATGCAGTACAGTCGTTGCTTCATTAAATAATGCTTAAGCTCGTTTGTTGCATTTCTCTATTCCTATCACTTACCGGTTTCTTGTAACGACTACATCCTAAGTAACAGTCGATCTATGCCGCTGTGAATCGGTCGAGCGTTCCAAAGCGAATTGCTGCAGAGCGCGCTGCTGCTCGCCGTCGGCGGTTCGAGTCCTCCATCGGGCATGGGTGTATTTGTTGTCCTTAGTATAAGTTAGTTTAAGTAGTTTCTTAGTCTAGGGACTGACGACCAAAGTAGTTAAGTCCCATGATTGACAAACATTTGAACATTTTTTTGGTCGATTTACATTATATCTTACATTTTCACACTTGGAGTTGCCGTTCTGCCATAATTTTTTCGACGGTCTCTTTAACTTCAAGTCTCACAAGGAAGATAGTGTAAGTTAAATTTGAATTGTTGTTGGGTAGAGGTTTATACGAACATGATTGAGGTGATCATTACAGAAATGTATAAACTACGCACCATTGCCAATTACAATCAATATATATAAAAGGAAGTCGTGTTAGTTACACTTTTTATAACTAAAGAACGTCTGAACCGATTTGGCTCAATATTGGTGGGGAGGTAGCTTAAAAGCAGGACACGGACATAGGATACATTTGTTCCGTTTGACCGCGTATTATTATCAGAATTTGAGAAAAAACTGAAAGTACACCTGCAGCAGGGATCATTTTCTCGATTCGCCAACAATCAGATTATTCATTCGCTACTCGCCTAGCGACCAAATACGCTGTAACAGAACGAACGAATACGCCAAGGAGGTTAGAATAAAGGAAGCTGGCGTTATGCACACAAGGTTAAAACAGTCAGACAAATTTAACATGATACGTTGTTTCTTTACAAGCCCCTCCGTATGGTGATCATATCTTTGGAGCATTGCAAAAATAGAATTTATGTTATTTCGTGGTATTTTTGAGTGTTACAAACAAATTAAATACAGATCGTGATTTTTTTTTTTAGAACAATTGCGTCGGCAAACGGTGGTCGGCGTACGTGCAACGCAATCTTACTACGTGATCGTAGTCAGTGAGGCCGACGAAGATCGTACACAGAGCTTGGAGGTAACTCGAAAAGAAATTCTCAAGCGCGATCCGTTATGATTCTGAAACAAAGGGTACTGTCGAATTCGACTCCCTCAGTTGCAGTTTACGCACGAACGAATTTGGGACGTCGACAAAACAGACGGGCACGCGTGGCAATTATAATTGAATTTTTCGGGTACAGATACAATCCAGCAGTTGATTACGCAGCGGATGCATCAGTTGGCTTCGGAACAGACTGTCGACATCAAAAATTTCATTGTCTATCTCAAGCCTTGCCACGATTGGTCGGCTTCATTCCCACGATCCAACAGCTGTTGCCAACATAGCTATACCACGCATGTGTCGCGGATTGTAAAATTTTACCGGTATGTAGCAATGTTGTTAATCGTGTTTCAATTAGATTCCTAATAAGACAAGAAATTAACGCAACTCAAAGACTTTCGAAACGTTGTATTGCCATTCAACTTACTTTATTTCAATTAATTATTCTGTTTCATATGGCATTTCTATCATTAAGGTAATGATTATGCTACATTTAGTTTGTATCTAATTCAAAAACTCTTTAAAAAAACTCTTAAAAAGATATACATGTGTTATAAGAAACATTTCTATACTGCTCGCTGCGAAAAAACTTTGCTAAGGTGTGCTGTAAACATGTGCGGTTTTGTTTTTTTCTTTCCAGTCATTTTTAACATAAAACAGGAAAGTTGTGTTTCAAAAAATGTTCAAATGTTTGTTAAGTTTATGGGACTTAACTAGGGGGTCATCAGTTCCTAAACTTACAAACTACTTATCAGCTACCTAATGCTAAGGACGGCAAAAATATCCATGCCCGAGGGGGGATTCGAACCCCCGACCGTAGTGTCCGTGCAGACAGTGACTGGAGCGCCTCAGTCCCCTCGGCCACCGCGGCCGGCAAAGTTGCTTTATGCCTACATTTATAATGATACCTGTTCGTACAATGTAACCATTAAACGTGTGGCCATTGAAGCTACTAAACTCACAGATAGAGTAGCTCGAAACGTCTCTTTAATAACCCGTTTCCAATTGATTTACTTGTCCATTTTGACTTCTATCCCCAATCAATTTCCCGATTGCAATAACAATAAGATCAGAGAGAATGGGGGAATGAAATTGATTTAATAAGGGGAGATGATATAGACGCAGAGAGGGAGGTCTGGAGATGGATTTGGTGTGGGGTAAGAGGGAGTGGTGTGAAGGTAGGGGGAGGAGGAGATTGAGAAAGGAAGAAGGGGAAGGAAGGGATAGGCATAGGGAGAAGCTACTGCGAAGCGTTGCCGGTGCGCTAGTGTACGCTAAGAAGATGTGATGTTCTACTCACTGTGGACCATAACTGACGTGGTATCGTGACTTCACGACCATTAGGTTCCGCAAACTGTCCCTAGTTAATGTCGCTAGCTCAAGTGTCTGCTATGGCCTACGAACGCCGCGCCGTATCTAGGGGAACCATACATTCCACATAAAAGCGGTGGCGCCAGTGTAATAGTGATCCCCGTGTTAGATGAACCTCGGTAGTTAATGTATCCTTATGTAGTGTTACCCATTTCGTAGCGTACCGTGTTACTCTATCACTTAAATTGATATTGAACCACACAATTGTAGTGAGCATGGTTGTTTGCCATTACAAAAGCAAAAGTAGATCCACAGAAATACGTAAAAATACGTATGAAAGATGAAACAGTACGAACGAAAGAAACTAACATAAATCATAAAAATACAATAGACTATTAATTATAGTAGGTTTCCCGTCCTACACTGACTGCAATTGGGGAAATGTTTCCGCACCATGCGCGTTTCGCTTTCACGAGTATTTATAAACCATTTTCTGTGCCTCATGTTATGTTTTTTCTTCTTTTTTATGTTGGAAATTGGTATATACTTTACTTACGGTGTTTTAAGTCTTTTCTTTACAGCTCACAAGGCCGGCCGCGGTGGCCGAGGGCACTGAGGCGCTTCAGTCACGGTCTGCACGGCCACTACGGTCGGGGGTTCGAATCCCCCTCGGGCATGGATATTTGTGCCGTCCTTAGTTGTAGGTAGTTCATAAGTAGTTTGTAAGTTTAGGGACTGATGACCCTGTAGTTACGTCCCTTAAGCTTAACAAACATTTGAACATTTTGAACAGCTCACAAGACTTCCGTCTTGTTGGCTGAGGTTCGTCGACTTGTGTCATAGGTTTTTCTTCACTCGGCAAATGCTGTCTATTTATGTTCCATTTTTTTAAGTTTCATTTGTGTTTTCACTTCACGTCACTATTTCTGATTGGAATAAAGTTTGCACATCACTTTACATTTTTCTGTTGAGATCACCTTTCGATGTGTTTTCCTATTCATCAACTCTCACAACCTACACGAAAAACAGCTGAGCAGGCATAAACAACACTGTGGTGAAGAGGAAAATACATGGAAATTTGATCCCACAAGTAAAACATAAGATGGTATGTAAACTTTATTCCACTAAGAAAATAAAGTGAGGAGGAAAAAAAGGGACCAAAATAGGCAAAATTGCTAGTGTAAACAAAAACCTACATTGTTAATATAGTAACCCTAGCCAACAAGACGGAAAAACCAACGGTGGGATGTAAAGAAGAGACATAAAACCATAAGTGTTAAAAAAACACGCAAGGTAAAACTGATTCTTATCTATATGTGCAAAAATAAATAAATAAATAAAAAGTACAAACTTGTGTATCCAGACTGTGGAACCACAGAAGATACAGAAACGAGTCTGATGTGAAAAGTTGTCCTAATTGCTGTGACCATAAGACGGGAAACATCGTAATTAATTTTTAACATCTGCTTCCGAAGGTATGCACACAATCAAAAACAGTACAATCGACTATATTGAGAAATATGAGTACGCATATTTTCGTCTCGTGAAAGAGAAATGGGAGAAAGACCAGTGCTTAAAATTTCACGAGCTTGACATTTATGTAGCTGACAAGTTCTAATTGAGAACTGCTAATATTCCCGACATGGATATTCTGCTTGGGATTTGGAATTGGCCAGAGGAATTGTACTACTCGATTAGCAGAATGTATCCATGGATGAAGTGCGTCGTTTAAAAGACGATACCTCGATTCTCGGGCAATAACAAAATGTGTAACCACTGGAGCTTGGATATCTGGTGACGTGAATGAAAGATGTAACAAGTTTCAGTGTTTCTTTACGAACACCATAGAACTATACATATGTATAATACTGAACAAAGTGGTATATCGAAATATCTTCACTCATCCCGATCTGTGCATTTCGAGCAACGGAAGCCGGTGCAGACTAATCATCGAACAACTCATTCTAATATCATCGAACCCGCAATGCCGTGTTTCCAAAGAGACTGGCAATTTACAAGGAACCTAGAGGTAAGTAGTGCAACACAAGCTGACAACTGAAACTGAAAGGTTGATGTTTATTATACACAATGAGACCCGTCCATAATTAATTCCAGACTTCCGTCGGTAATCGTGTACTGTATGATTTGATGACTTCAGATCAGAGAGGTTTTCAACGCTACCCGTACGCATGTTTGATGCTGAAACTACTGATGATAGCTTTGATAAAGCAGAATCGCTTAACACAGCTTTCCTAAATTTCTCCACAAGCAAACACTCCATATTTAAAATCAAGAACAACTACCAGTATGAGGAATTTATAAGTAGATTTCCCTGGAGTACTAAAGCAACTAAAGTCACAGAAGTAAGACTCCCGGTCCAGATTGTAACCCAATTAGGTTTATTTCTGAGTATGCTGATTCAGTTGCTCCAAACCTAGCTATCATATACAGCACTCTCAGCAAAAGATCCGTACCCAAAGACTGGGAAGTTGCAGATGTCACTCCAATATTCAAGAAAGGCAATAGGAGTGATCCGCAAAATTATAGGCCTATATCATTGACGTCAGATTGCAGCAGGATTTTAGAACATATACTTTCCTCGAACATTATGAACTACCTCGAAGAGAATAACCTATTAACCCTTAGTCAACAGGTATTCAGAAAGTATCGTTCTTGTGAAACGCAACTACCTCTTTACTCACATGAAGAGATGAGTGCTATCGACAAGGGAACTCAAATCGAATCCATATTTCTAGATTTCCAGAAAACTGTTCACACTGTACCTGACAAGTGACGTCTAATCAAACTGCTTGCTTATGGAATATCGCTGCAGTTGTGCCACTGGATTAGCAATATTCCGTCAGGAAGGACACAGTAGGTTGTAATTGTCAGGAAGTCATCGAGTAAAACAGAAGTGATATGTGGCGTTTCCCAAGGAAGTGTCATATGATCCCTACTGCTTCGTATATTTATAAATGATTTATAAGACAATGCGAGCAGCCCCCTTAGATTGTTCGAGGTTGATGCTGTCATTTATCGTACAGTAAAGCGACTCCAAAAGTTTAGATATTTGCGTGGTGCAAACATTAGCGTTTGACCCATATGAGCAATAAAAGAAATCCGTTAAACCTCATTTACGCTATAAATCAGTCAAATCTACAGGCCATAAATTTAACTAAATACTTAAGAACAACAATTAAACAACGTTAATTGATGAGAACACAAAGACAATGTCGCAGGGAAGGCGAAACAAAAGCTACGTTTTATTGTCAGAACACATAGAAGATGAAGCAGTTCTACCAAAGAAACAACCTTTGCTACAATTGTGCTTCCTAATTTGAAGTATTGATGCGCATTATTCGATCCCGACCAAGTGGAACTGACGGTGGATTTAGAGAAATTTCAGAGAAGGGCAGCTCATTTTGTATTATCGTGATGTAACGGAGAGAGTGCACTGAAAGGATGCACGAGTTGATGTGGAAATCATCAAAAGAAAGGCGTTATTCATTGTGGCGAGATTTATTTGTGAAATTTCTTTCGCCAAATTTCTCTTTCGAATGCGAACATATTTTTTTTTAGCACGCACCTACATACTGAGACAAGATCATCATAAATAAATTAAGAGAAATCAGATCGAAATCGAAATGATTAAGGAATTCCTTTTTCCCCTCGTGCTATTAGAGAATGGAACGGCAGAGAAACACCATAAAAGCGATTCGATAAACTCTCTGCCACGCATTTCGGCGTGATTTTACAGAATATTTATGTAGATAGAGATAGAAGCATGTGACGTTTGGCAAGAATCGGAAGACTGCGAAATGGAAGGATTCATGAAATACTGGGTGATCAAAAAATCAGTGTAAATTTGAAAACTTAATAAATCACGGAATAATGTAGATAGAGAGGTAAAAATTGACACACATGCTTGAAATGACATGGGGTTTTATTAGAACCACATCTACTGTTATCGGGCCTTTTTTCTCCGAGGAACTGCGTGATTCTGGTTTTGTAACTGCTACCGCGACGGGTGAGAGGTACGCCGATATGTTACAGAATAGCATCATCCCCAGCCTGGCTGATAAACACCTGCTGGAACGTACGATTCTTATGCAGGATGGCGCTCAACTCCATATTGCTAGACGCGTGAAAGATCTCTTGAGCGCGTCGTTTGGTATGATCGTGTGCTCAGCTGCCACTTTCAGGTCCACTCCCAGGTCCCCAGACCTCAGTCCGTGCTTTTATTGGCTTTGGGGTTACCTAAAGTCGCAAGTGTTTCGTGATCGATCGACATCTCTAGGGATGCTGAAAGACAACATCCGACGCCAATACCTCACCATAACTCCGGACATGCTTTACAGTCCTGTTCGCAACATTATTCCTCGACTACAGCTATTGTTGAGGAATGATGGTGAACATATTGAGCATTTCCTGTAAAGAACATTATCTTTGCTTTGTCTTAATTTGTTATGCTAATTACTGCTTTTCTGATCAAATAAAGCGCCATCTGTCGGACATTTTTTGAACTTAGGGTTTTTTATGTTCTAATATAACTCCATGTTATTCCAAGCATGTGTGTCAATTTTTGCCTCTCTATCTACATTATTCCGTGATTTATTAACTTTTCAAATTTATACTGGCTTTTAGATCACCCGGTACTTCCACTGTGATAAGCAAACTTCGTTTCAGGCACTTTATACTGTTTGGTCCTGTTCACCCTTGTAATCTTTTGCCGAGAAATACTAAAAATCTATTTTTTGAACTCTGTGACGAAACTTGCGCATGATTGTGCAGCGTAATGTCGGTGACAAATATTTGCGCATATGTGTGAGCTGCGTGTAAGACAAAACTTTTTTTGCAACTAAGATCGAAACTTGCGCTAACTTCCTCGTCAGCAACGACTTATATTGAAGGCTATGATTTGGGTGCATGGAAGTTGTTCTGAAAACCTGAACTGTAATTGTGTAATGAATGAAGTTCTCAAAGAGCTGAAATGGACTGATGTTGTTGATTACTGAGGCGTCATGATTAATCCACTCCTAACGTATCCTGATATTCCGCCTGTGAGTTCGGCAACCCATCTGACGGTTGAGCAGGGCGGGTTGCCTGACGTTTAAGGCGGCGTCCTGTGTGAGGGAACGCGACTTGACAACAGTGTGAAAAAAATATCAGAAAACGGTCAACAACGCGCGATACAGTGCAGACGGATGGGATCATATGGTTTGCTATTTTCGCACTTATTGGATGAGTTTTGTGATTTGTGTATCAGGATAGTTGAAATTTTGGTCAGCACTGTGTAAGTTCGTTGGTATTGACATCACTCCACTTCATGCTTTTGTGCCTCTGGTACAGAAACCGTAATGAATCTATATCAACAGCTACAAGATATAATGCAAGTCGCTTTGAAGTGCATGTCAGAGGATTCATCAAACAGCTTTTATGATTTTGGCCCACTTTACGTTACGGTAGTAACACTAAAAGTGGGCCTTTGCGATCGTCTTTTGACAGCTCGAAATTTAACTGAAAATAACTACGTAGATATGCATCTGACACGAAAATTGAATAACCGAATTTGTAGAGGAGAAAATTCTCTACAACTTTGCTCTCTTATATTTTTTTCAAATCTCGTAGAGTTTCAGAGATATTTGCAAAAATAACGGCGATTTTGGGATGTATGACTGTCTGTCCGTCTGTCTGTCCGTAACGTGTTCCCTGTTTTTAAGACGAACCGTTCAATCGATCAGCACCAAATTTCACAGGCATAATTGTGTAATTGTATGCTGCCAGAGACCGGAACCTCCGTTTCTCAAATTTTTCGGACAAAAAACACGGTAGTAATATAAAAAAAAAGTCGTTTGTAATATAATTGTAATTGCAAACGAACCGTTCATCTGACACGAAAATTGAATAACCTAATTGGCAGAGGGGAAAATTTTCTACAACTTCGCTCTATAATTATATTTTTTTTAAATATCTTGCATCATCTCAGAGATATTTGCAAAAATAACGGCGATTTGATGATGTCTGTCTGTCTGTAACGTGTTCCCACTCTTTAGGTCGAACCGTTCAACGGATCGGCACCAAATTTTACAGACATAATTGTTGGTCACCAGAGACCAGAACCGCGCTTTTTCAAATATTTCGGACAAGAAATACGTTAATAATAAAAAAAAGGGCGTTTGTAATGTAATTTTATTTGCAAATAAACCGTTCATCTGGCGCGAAAATTGAATAACCGATTTTTTAGAGGAGAAAATTCTCTACAACATTTGTTTGATAGTCGTAGCGTAGTGGCCAAGGCGTTGGAGTGTGACACTGAAGGTCAGTGGTTCGGAACCCGCCACTATCAATTTTTCTCTCCTAAAAGGGTTTCAGACACTCTTATTAATTAATTTTTTATTATTTTGGTCCAAAATGTTTGCAAAAACTTATAAAACTTCAAATCTAAAGTGGGCCGTAAAACACGTCAGTGAGATTTTTTCTCTAGCCCTCCACACTCTAATAGCTCGCGGGAAAAAGAACACCTAATTCTTTTTGTTTTCCATCTGATTTCTCTTATTTTATGATGATGATCATGTCTACCTCTGTATATGGGCGCTAACAAAACATGTTCGCACTCGGAAGACAAAGTTGGTGGAAGAAATTTCGCAAATAGAAATCGCCGCAACGAATAACGCCTTTATTTCTTTAACTCGTGCCACATTTCCGTAACACTCTTTCCCCTACATCGCAATAATACAGAACGAGTTACCTTTTCCTGGAATTTCACTGCATCGTCCGTCAGTCCCATTTGGTGTGGATCCCACAATGCGCAGCAATACTCCAAAATAGGACGGACAAGTGTAGTGTAGGCTGTTTCTTTAGTAGAACTGTTGCATCATCTAAGTGTTCTGCCAATGAAACATTGCCATTGGTTCGCTTTCCCTACAAGATTTTCTGTGTGTTCTTTCCAATTTAAGTTGTTCATCATTTGTTATTCCTTGGTATTTAGTTGAATTGACGGCCTGTAGATTTGACTGATTTATCGTGTAAATGAAGTTTAACGGATTTTTGTTAGTGGTTATATGGACGACTTCAAAGTTATCATTATTAACGTTCAATTGCCATCTATTTGCAAACAACAGTCTTTGTTGACAGACCGTTGGTATTGTGAGAAAAGAGAATTAAAAATGCAGTAGCCGTTTACCGCGGTATTTGTTTTTTGTATAAAAGATATTTTGAACGATTTGTAGTGTCTAGAGATTAGGAGATATTTCCCATATTTGGGGAAAAGACTTTTTGTTCGAAACTTTTGGGGAAACGGAATTCATAGGAATATTTTTGGAGGAAAAATGTTGCTACTAGAAAAGTTGGGGAATCATTTTATCTGGATAGAGTTACTACAAATGCGTCTGGTATTTCAGCTCCAACAGCCCGTACTTCTTGTTCTGTTTATTCTCTCTCTGTCTGTCCCTCTCTAATCAGTCGATACACCTCTTTTGTTGTTTTCACATCAATAACTGGAAGATATAAATACAAATGTGATACTGACAAGTTGGAGCTTTGCTATACTGCTACGCAATAGCATCTTACACTAGCCAGTTATATGTATTTTTTTAAATAGTCATCAAAACTGTCATTGCGTATTTCAGGATGGTAATGAATGTTTCAAGCTATTATGACTACAACGTAGTGTTCTGCTGAACTGTCAGTTTTAGTTCCACCCAGAGCGATAAAACAGAGAGAGAGAGAGAGAGAGAGAGAGAGAGAGAGAGAGAGAGAGAGAGAGAGAGAGAGAGAGAAGATTTGCCATGGTTCAGTTTCAGAGATTACGCGATGAATATTGAATTTATTAACTTGGAATTTATTTTGAAAGAAGATATTGATGGTATTTAGCAAATTTACAATTTACAAATTTACAATTTGTATTTGTATTTGTAATTTACAATTTGTATTTGTATATATTTGTACTTAATATAGTGTAAACATATTCATATACTGCTGCCGTAATTCTGCATACTCTCATCAATATCTGAAGTTTCTATACCTTTTAGTGGTAAATATTTAAACGAACAATTCTTATATATATTATTTCGATGAAATCTTGTATTTAGACTTTTTTTCTTTTGATATATATATTCTTCGAAATATACAGGTAATTTTGGACAAAAATATTTACTGTGAGACTGAACTACGGACATGTATGCTTATTTTCAAAATTTTCAAATGTTTGTAATTCTATGGCATCAAACCACGATGGTCATCAGCTCCTAGCCTTACAAACTACTTAATATAAGTTAAACTAACCTAAGGTCAAACACACATCCATGCCCGAAGGAGGATTCGAACCTACGACGCGGGAGACCGCGCGAGGTTATTTTCGTAAAACGGTTGCAATTCCCGCGTGTTACACAATATTTATATAAGATGACACTATGTAACAAAAAAGAAATTCGCGAGCAACGAGAGTAATAGGAGAAACAGGAAGAAAGCTAAATTTGTGCCTCTAGAGTATGTTTGTTTCTTCTTTTTTTCTGGTCAGGATGTAAGTTTGTATTTACAAAATAAAACTTAAGTTTATGTACTAATTTTTTGTTGTTGTATTTTTGGTGATTTTACTGCCCTGAACACGCAGTTCCATGTCTTCAAAGTGCCAACACTGATAATAAATAACAGTTCGAAGGAATTGTTGGGTTTCATATATTTGAGAAAAAGTTGCAGAATTAGTGTCGATTTGGGTAATTTTTGGGCTGAAAATGTGGAAACACTGACTCTTTGTAAGGTCTGCATGCACAATAGCTTTAACTTTTAATCCTCTTCAAGGAACGATCTTGCCAAAGACACTTTTCGTGCAAATTTCAATGTTGTAATGGTGGCCTGTGTTTACCGATTACTACTTCCTTTTCTGCATTTGTCTTCCAGACAGGAAACCACCATTCAGAGACCTATTCCATTCCCAGATAGAACGAGGAGGAAAATGTTTATACGCCTCTCTTCGAGCCCTAATTACTCTTATATTGTCTTTGTTATCATTATGCGAAATGTAAATAGGCGGCAGGATGATCGTTCTACACTCAGCTTCAAATCCCGGCCTTCTAAATTTCCTCAGCAGAAATTCTCGAAAAGAACGTCTTTCCTCCAGCGATTCCCATTTGAGTGCCCGTAGCATTTCTGTGATACAAGCGCATTTGTCGAACCTACCAGTAACGAACTGCTTCCATGTCTGCCTTTAAACGCATCTACTGCGGGTCCCAAACACTTGAGCAGTGCTCAAGACGTGGTCGTACAAGCGTTTTATACGCGGTCTCCTTTACAGATGGAGTACATCTTTCCAAAATTCTACCAATAAACCGAAGTCGGCTTAATCGCAACTGTCCTTACATGTTCGTTCCATTTCATATCACTCTGCAGTGCTACGCCTAGATATTTGAACGACGCGATTGCTGTATTCGAACATTATGGGATTGTTTTTCCTATTCATGTGCATTACCTTAAATTTTTCTATATTTAGAGCTAGCTGTCATTCTTGACACCAACTAGAAATTTTGTCTAAGTCGTCCTGTATGCTATTACAGTCTATTAATGGCGTCACCTTTCCATAAATCAAAGGATCATCAACAAACAGCCGCAAATTACAACTTACTCTGCCCATCAGATCATTTATATACATAGAAAATAACAGCAGTCCTATCACACTCCCCTGGGACACGCCTGACGATATACTCGTCTCTGATGAACAGTCGCCGTCGAGAACAAAGTACTGTGTTCTATTACTTAGGAAGTCTTCCAGCCAGTCACAAATCTGTGAACCTAATGGTGTATGGACACTGTAGTAAAAAATGTCTCTAATTACTGCGTCATCGTCGAATCGCAAAGTTTTTACATCTTCTTAAAATTAATTTTGGGTATCAACAAATTTCACTTCTTCTGAAATGCTTTTCTTCCCATAGTCGTTATACATTTTACATCTTCTTTCCTTCGGCCATCAAAAGTATCTACCCAAGTAACAAAATTCAGCTGCCACTTTTTTGAAGACATTGTCCATTCCGTTCAGTTGCTTTTCCTGGTCCTTTGCTGTCGCTGACAGAATCAAAATGTCATCTGTAAACCATAAAAATTTTCTTCCTGAACTTTAATTACTTCAGCAAATTTGTCCTTGCATTCCATCACGGTTTTCTCAGTGTACAGATTGAATAATATTGGCGAAAGGCTACAATTCTTTCTTAATTCCAATCACTGCGTCACTTTCATGCCCCTCGATTCTGATAATTACTGTCTGGATTTTGTACACGTTTTATACAACTTTTCGTTACGTAAATTTTACCCTTACTTCCTTCAGAATTAGAAGGAGTGTATTCCACTCAACATCATCAAAACCTTTATATCTACAAAAGCTAAAGAAGTAGGTTTGCCTTTCCTTAAACTATCTTCTAGGATAGGTCGTAATGTGTCAAATGCATAATACTGTCCATTGTGTGCCCTGTTCACTAGTCGAAATATAGCATTCACATTCAAAAGGGAAGTGGGCTACTTTTAACAGCGTGGCCCTGTATGAAGAGTTGTGGACTATATGATGGGAGAGCGGCCCTTTTTTCGACTTCTGATGTGTATTAATGCTCACGACATTCGGATTCCGTTTTAGCACCACGTGAACAGACTATCCTCTTCTGATATCAAAATTGTATGGCGGTATACTCTGCTGCAGTAGAAAATAATTTTCTCGAAGCCTTCAATCAGCCCGTCATAATTATCCGAGATTGTAATTTTACTTTGCCTTTGTTTTTATAATATTGAAATTGTCGCTTAAATTAAATTTTAGATTTTAATTAAAGAAAATTGGAAAAGGGGAAAAAAATGAGGAAAAAAGATCAGCAAAATCAACTGTACAGTTAGATTGAGCTGTGACCTTTGGCAGAGCGAATGCTTCATACGCTGCGACCCAATTGCCCTTATCAGAAGTGACAAATTTGTTATTTATGTTTCATTAAATACTGTATGTAATGGTGGGTAAATAATTAATTTTATTCTCATCGTTACTTGTTATACAATGTGTTTTCAGTGACGACCAGGCAACAAATTTAACGAAAAATCTGAATTTAAAACAAAGAGTATCTGCAGTCGACAATAAATTACACAAAATTACCAGTACATCTGAGGAGCAGCAGCGAAAACAGTTTTATCTTTCTTTTTGTTACGCTGCAGCTGAATATGTTAGCCTTGTTTGGTATGCAATTATTTATATGGTGTCTGTTCTTTTCGGACATGTTTGAAAAACAGACACCATTTGTTGACATTAACGGCCGTTATTTTAAGAATTCGAGATATTTAAACATTTCGACCGTTTCAGGACATCGAAATAAATGCAATGGCAAAAATGAAAATTTGGGCTGGACCGGGATTCGAACCCGGATTTCGGCTTTGGACCACCGGTCACCTTAACCAATTATTTATTTATTTTTTGTGTATGGGCCTCCTTTTGCACCTTCAGACCGACCTTATGCTCACCAGTATGTGCTTTCGTTGGCCAGTTTCGTCAGCTTTTATCAGTGTATCTCCGTAAATTATTGCTTTTAGGAATCAAATTAATATTTATCCTGGAGAGAACTGGAATTATTATACTTGTCGTTTTTCTCCGGTATTGGATTACAGTTCACGATAAGTAAAATACAAATAAACTAATTTATCTTCTGTTCCTGTTGTAAACTCTAAATACTTTGATGTTGCTTTAACAAAAAATAAGTAATGTGGTCTTCTTCTGTATCATATCATGTTGGCTTCTACCATCTTTTTTTTAATGTAAAATGTCTTCTGAATATGTAACAGAATATAACCAACAAACAGACGCAATAACATCAAAGTCTGTATAATAAAAACATTCAAAATTAACATCTGCAAGGCCACATAATACAGATAAAGGACTGATTGATGTATTCTGTTAATTAGGTTCTGGATATCTGAATATTTTCCATTTTTATACATGTATTGTTGTATACTTTTACTAATGCTAAAAGATATTTTCACGTTTTGAACCCTTCTTATGTATCATTACCCGAGTAAAGACTTTCTTGTGAATAAAAGTAAACAACAGTTAACGAAATGTTTTCTTTTGTAAAAGCAGAGAAAAAAATGTGGCAGGTATAACGTACCCCCGTACCACCCTCCTGTCAGTACAAGTTATTGTTATGGAAAAAGCATTGGTATTGCGAGGGTTTATGGGTCTGTGAGCCTAATGTTTTCATTGAAAGGCGGAAAGTTGTTCGAACACCGTTATGATGGTGTTTACAAAAAGAATCATTCCAAACAGAAAACATACTTGAACAATATTGCCATTGACGTAACGTGGCAGAAATTAGGGGCACTCTATAAAACGGTATGTACTTGACAAATCGTAATCGTTTTAACTAATATTGTCAAATATTGAAACAGTTGTCAACAGAAATACCACCCGTATCAGGTGTTTTTTCGATTTCGTTACGACTGTTATAGCACTATCAGCTAAACAAAACGAAACTGTTTTTCCACTAATGCAGTAATTGTAGCAAACGCCAGGTAAACAACATCATTTTGGCCCAGATAGCCATTTCTATGTAACTAATTTACGTAAATAACACGCCAGAATTCATGAAATGCTGATGTCAACTGCATGTTAATACAAACAAACGGTATTATTTTGGGAGGCAGAGAAATAGTCTCACCTGCTCCAGTTTCTCAGCACAAGACTGAAAAGACGAACTACTGCTTTCTTTCAAAACTCGAAATCTGGATATAAATTTTGAATCACCGAATTCATCGAAATAATTGGAAGGACGTCTCACTTTTTCTCCTTCATTCTGACGAGTAAATCAGCCAAAATATTATCATCGCTGTCTGAATCAATAACTATTCGTGCTATCTTGCAAACTTATTCCACGCTTAAGCTCGCCAAACGGTCAAAAATCGCCGGTTACGTTTTTCCGAGTTTATTCTCTGGTTGGGCGTTATTCCGGTTTTGTACAACGCGTTTCTCACGCTGTTCCGGGAATAGAGCGTAACCGGCTTCTAACCGAAGATCATACAACCGGCCCTTAACAGTAGTTCCTAGTTATTCAGAAGTTGGAATTCTTAATACCGACAATCTGGACCGCACACTACACGGATGAAAGAGATGCGTCTGAAATCAGTATCTGGAATATCGCATGGAAGGTAGACTTTACATCAGTCATTGTCTTCCGTGAAGCAAGTGATACATTTGTCCCTTGTGCAAAGGTACGTAAACCATCCTCGAACGTGTAACGGCGTCAAAAGGAGTCAAAGGCGTATTTTTCAACAATGGCGACATAACTGTATTTCTCCCAATGTTGGAACAAAACGTTGTTTGATTCTGGATTCATTTTTCACTCCATCAACAATTTCTGTCCGTACTTCCAGACAAACATACGAAAGTAACAACTATTCCATCTGTTCAATCTTTGAAGGTATACTTATTTATTTCGTCAGTGAAGAAAATTTCGCTAAACATTGTTGTAAGCTTGTTTTACTCGATAACACTGATATAGAACCCCACAGTCGCAACTCTGACATCAAATCTCATGCACTCATCCATAATGAGTTCAGTGTACCAATATTCGACAACAGGATCAAGCATGCCTGGAAGAAAGCTACATTTCCAGTTGTATGTGATGCTTTTGATGCTCCTGACAGTGTTAATTGGAATTCGGGAGATTCAAGTTGCTCAACACTGCTCCCTTGCTCACCGCTTGGAGCGCTGGTGTCGTCCAGCTGTCAGTGGGTAAAAGATTTTACACTAGTGAGCGTCGCGACTACTATGTTAGACTGTGGTTGAAGTGTTAGGCGCCAGCGCCTGCCGCTAGGCAACCCCTTTCGGCAACAAACGTTAGTTAAGAAACAAGGGCTGAACATAGGATGTTCAAATGGTTGTAAATCTACTTAAACTAAGTTAACCCTTTCCTGCCCGACGGGACTTAAAAGTCCCTGCCTGTTTACAGTGTAATAAAACAAAGTGGAAAATGGTATCGCCGCGGTGGAGTAGCCGAGAGGTCTAAAGCGCCTCGCTGCGGAGCGCGCGGTTGCTCGCCGTGGAGGTTCGAGTCCTCCCTGGGGCATGGGTGTGTGTGTTTGTCCTTAGGTTAGTTTACCTAGGTTTAAGTAGTTTGTAAGCTACGGACTGATGACCACGCAGTTTGGTCCGATAGAATTACAAACATTTTTAAAATAGATAATAATAATCATAATTACATACTGATACCTGTGTGTCTTGTCCTATTCATTATTACACCACTACCTATATGGCTGACCTACATGTATTATTGCCGCTATGGGTAGCTAAAATTTGTTTAGAAATTATTGAATACATCTTAAGTATCGAGTGTAATTAATATTATCTCAGTAACGGTGAGACACTTCGCCCATGTACCTTAGAAGACGTGTTTTAACGCCTGTACTTCCAACTTTGACTAGTGAACTGGAGTTAAAATTCGCTTACAAGAGATTATGTACAGGAAATAAATTCAGTCTTGAACTCAGCGGCGGCACAAGGCGTCGGCAACCGCTAACTAGAAAGTAATTACCTACATATCCAAAACTGACCAGGTAACGGATATAACGGCGGAAATATGGTTGGCATTAATAATGGTCTCGGAACAAGAATATTCGATATTAATCTTGGAAATTGTTTTGATAGAGGCAGCTAACTCTGCTACAAGCCGGCCGCAGTGGCCGAGCGGTCTGCGGCGCGCCAGTCACAGTCTGCACGGACGCTATGGTCGGGGGTTGGAATCCTCCTTCGGGCATGGGTGTTTGTGTTGTCCTTAGAATAAGTTAGTTTAAGTTAGTCAAATAATTAGTGTGTAAGTCTAGCGACTGATAACTACGCAGTTTGGTCGCATAAGACCTCACACACATTTGAACATCTGAACTCTGCTACAACAGCTAAAACATTTTTAGGCTGAAAATTTTTGAAAACATATTTTTTGGAAACAGCGATCTATTGGAAAGTATTTATAAATAAAAACAGTCACAAATCGCAAATAAATGATATTTATTGCGATTTGTGACTTTTTATTTATCAACAAAAATTATTCTCCAGCAATAAAATTTATGTGCTCTTTACAACGTGAAGTAAGCTTTGAAAACTTGTAAGAATTAAATTGAAATTGACATTTGAACGTCAAAGTCGAAACATTTTTCCAGTTTGATGATGTCATCGAAAACGTCAACGACTTGAGAAATAAAACTGATGATTCCGAACCTCTTAGCGAATCTGATGCAATCTATAACTAAATGTTAACTTTTTAGTTTATTATTGCAATACATGCGTGGTACGAGATTTCAGTATGTGTGAACAATACAAGTAAACTAAGGCGGTCGTCTCAAGTGAACTTGAAAGTCACTGTTGATGCTGTACGTACATTTCGTCACTGGATCCAAGAATTCCTTAATACAGGATTTGAAAGATATGATGCAGTTGTTCGATTACTTGGAGAAAAATTTAGTTAGGAAATTGAATATCAGTTAAAAGAAAAGTGAAGAAACAACTAATGCTCGATTATGAACAAATTTATGAAACTATACAATCCTGTTGAACGAAGCTGAAACTTTTTCGTTACAATGGTAGATTCTGTAATAGTCAACACTGAATGTCGATTCAAAGCGTTCTGCGAATATTTTGAACGATTTGGTTTTATTTACGATATCAATTATTTGAAATATGTATCCAAGGAGGACGTTCTCAAGCATTGTAATGATTTAGGTACAATAGTTCGAGAAGGCGAAAATAGTGGCATAGACCCTTACAAACCTTATGAGGAAATCCATCTTGTAAAGCCCAGTCCACTACACTCAATCAGTGACGTAAAACAACTTATTCAGTACATCTTAGAAAAAAATTCGAAGGAGTACATCCAGATGTTTACACACAATCAGAATCATGCTCAGTACAGCTCTGGCCTAGAAAAGATTCTCAAAGTGGAAAATGAATGAAGGTTTACTTGAGAAGCACTATAAACCAAAAAAGACTATCTGCGTTGTCTGTACTATCAACTGAAGTGGAAAAGCGACTGATATTAATTATGACGCAATCTTAAAAAAATTCTGTGAGGCGAAAAGCCGAAAAGTTTGTCTATTTTATGCAATTTTTGTCATTGCAATAATATTTGTATAGAATACTAATAAAATCTTAGTGCAATAATTGTTGGTGTAAAATTCAGCTCGTTAAATTAACCTTTTTTTTCCTGACTGTAAAATTAAAGAGGCCTCGTAAAGATTTTTGTCTCCGACGTCAAGTTTTCGTCTATCGCCGCCATTTGAGCTTCAATTAAGCTTCTACAGAGAGTAAACCTGTATGTCAAGAAATGCTCTCTGAACGTCTTTACGACGATATGATATATCACGTGCACTGCAACGGTCGATAACGTACGGTTGTGCGCTTATACTTGACCCTTAGTAGAAGGTACTTGGAAACATTTTACCAAGAGCATCTGAGGGCCTGAAAATACGACTTTAATCACAGTACATTTTGTAGTCACAACTACATACCTACCAACTCAGAAAGTGTGCGACCATCCACACAGTAACAAACACGCGAACTTCTTAATTAATTATCCATAAAATGCTCGCACAGACTACGTCATAAACAAATAGAAACGTCTACGCCTTGTAATTGTGAGTGTGATCCTATCTTGATTTTACAGTTCAGTATGTTTTGATAACAAATTGAGGCGGAACGACTCTGACGTATAACTTGCAACTGAGTATTGAAGCTTTAAATGTGGCCGTGTCAGACTCCGTCATCCTCGAGTCGTCCGCTCGTCACCATAAAAATTATTAAGATAAAAAAAATCTTTCCAAGTTTTGAAACTTCTATATCAGGTCGTTGCGCATTCGAAGAAGCATAGTCAGAAGAATTTCTTTTATTTAGACTCTCGCTGCTAATCGGATATACTTTTTAAATTATTGTCAAGTTTTAACTGTCAAACTGAAGTTTATACTAGTAAACGTCGTGTTGACCACAGAGATTCTATATATCTTGTTGATAGTAAATCGATCGATGTAGGCGATCGATAAAGAAAGCACTGAAAAATTATCAAAGTTTTCCTTTGACTTAACTGTCAAACATCAATTAAATTCAAATAAAATATCTTCTCAAACAATCGTAGAAACTTTAACAGGAAATAATTCTCAATTCCTGTTAATGTAATATTTCTGGTAGATCTCTTCAAAACAAATAAATGATGTTGGCGAACACGTAGTTAAAGTTTAAATACGACTTTTATTACACTAGACATTTACAAGTCGGAAGTCAAGAATGAACGGACATAATGTATTTGCTCAAATTTTAGGAAGATTTCGTTGACAATGTAAAGAAGGGCGACGATAACCGCAGAGACCATCATCTTCTTGCCTTGTGGCCGTCGACCCGCGACTTGAAGTGCCCAGATGTTTTATTCCTCGAGGTTGGAGTCGAAGATGTTGCTCCCATAGGCTGGATTGCCGTTATAGTACATGAAACATAAAAAACATACAAACTCTTTTAAGAATCATATAACAAAAACATTTACATAGAAAAATCATTTAAACATATATACAAACACAGTCTGCTGCCAAACTGAGCTGATAATAAGCTAGTAGCGGGAACAATAATTCGTCCCACTACAAAGTGCGCTGAGTGACAGTAAAGTATAACGGAACGAATCACTCATTTGTAGAGAGTTCTCCATCCTGAAACTTGCCGATGGTATAAAACTTGATGCCGGCGTAAGACACGAACGCAGAGCCTTGTCTTTCGCGGCGATGCCACTACAAGCTCTAGGAAACATGACTCACGATCTGCCAGTGACTCTCCCATTCTGAATACTTCACAGTAACGTTTCCGGTTACTAATTTGGAACAGCTCGAATATTTTAAAATTATGCATCTGATGATAACGATACGTTGAAGCGTTACAAAGGAACGAGCATAGCTCCTTAAAGTCCGATACAGCTGTTTTGACGGGTGAAACTGAAGAAAGAATGCTTTCTTAGAACATAGCTGTGGTTTTTAGCCTTTGAATTTTGTTCTTTTCCGGATTTTTGTACATCTGAAACTATAAATGGACTTAAAAGTCATGCATTTTTCTGTTTTCAGCTCGGAGAACTGAATTGTTTCTTCTCCCACAAGGGGGTAGCGAGTGTTTTTCCCCCTCCTTCAGCAAATATGATTCATTTTTATCCTGTTGCGAATGGGGACGAATAAAACGCAGGTGCGATGTTTCAAAGCCAAATCCGATTAAGCTGAAAAGGAAGAGACTCGTGGGAGATAACGGCAGTGCAATATGATATGTAACTTGGGGCAAATATACTTTGCTTCAAATGTTTATTTCTCTGCAGCAAATGTGCAGTTAAGGTTACAAAAGAGATTTGAGGTAATTTCTAATACACACCCATGGAATTAGAAAGTCTGAAACTTGCATAAAATCAGTAACAGAATTAAAATTATATCCCAGATAGTTGCTCAGTGACGCTACTCGCAACCAAACTGTTTATGTCGGATGGAAGCTGAACATTGGACTCGGACTTTCTTAACTGATTGAATGTGGACGACAGTAATAGAGTTCCTCCTATCAGACATTGTGGAAAGTGATCTTGGGATATAAAATCTTCTAAAATTAGCCAGCAAAGGGCTGGAATATATAACTAATGGCTTAAGTCTGCTATCAATAATATATTGTATAAAACAACACTCTGGTTGCAGGTAACAGCAGACCTCTAGAACAACTAAGTGTTTTGGATTAGTGCTTTGGGTTAGTAGGCACACTTACAGTTTTACATCGCTGGCGTCATTCTCTTGTAAAATTACGAAAAACGTAATATCTCTTCCGGAACACACAACGGATTCCACAAGTAGCAGGAATGTGAAAATCTGCACCTTCTGTTCGCCCTCGACATGCAAAGGCCCTGGAAGATATCCGATGCATACTAGTAGATTGAATGAGGTAGAACTGCTTCAAACGTCTGATTTTCTTAAACTAAGTTCGTGTGCTAAAAGTGTGACTTTAAGCCCGTAATCGAGAAAACGTTTGGAAAAGATTTTAAACTGTATTTTAAAACTTTCACTGACAGACACTATTTGCGCTCCATTATAGTCAAAAGCTGGTTATTCACGCATCTCAGTGTTAATAACATCATGAACTAGATGTCGAACTATGAGATAATTTTGCAGGTATTTTTAGCAATGTCTGTGGATAACGCCCGTAAAATGTAAGGAAGAGATAAATATAAGAGTAAAGCCTGATGCTGAAGCTTTACTAGATTCCAAATTAAGCAAAATATAGTTTTGACGTGTCTGTCAGTGACGTCATATCTCTGGAGCCATGTGCCGCACACTAATATAATGTTGCGGGTGTATTCAGTGATATACGTAGACAGGTCTCCAGAGTGTGTTGCTAATAGATTTAGTAGTTAAAAAGTAATAAATCAATACGATATGGCAGATGCTGAAGGTTGACCACATGAACAGTGAAAATGTGGTACATGATAAACTTTCTCCTATATTGTGAGGAGATCCAGCGAGGAAACATTTCATAAAGGTTTAAAATTTTATGTGAAGTTTGTGGAAGTAGTTTTTACGTGATACGTTATCATTTTATCGTAATGGATAAAAATTAGTATTTTTGGGCTTAATTAGTTCAGTCGGTCCCTTATTTTAGCCAAGTGACGACAAATTTCTTTTATCTCCAATTCTATTCTATTTACACAATCTATCCGTCTAATCTCCAGCCTTCTTCTGCAGCACCACATTTAAAAAGCAGTTATTTTCGTCTTTTAGCCCACGTTTCTTCCATGTTTGATATTCTGTTTCAAGTTTACTAGAAGCGACTAAAGTGCTCTCCAACTAAAATACTGGATGGAAGTAGGCTGGGTAATTTCCATGTCATAATTTATGCTGCCTAAAGATGTACAGGGTGTTTCTGGAGGAATAGTACATATTTCAGAATGTTGTAATATAGACGACTTTCAACAGAAATACTATATGTGATCAGTTTTATTGAGTCCGGAGATATAGCTCAATGTAATGCATTTTTGTTTCGTATGTTGGTACAACGGTTGTTATTGGTTGCTATGGGCGTATTTATTGAATGTCAGTAGTAGAGTGTTCAAGATGTGAAGTCATCTTTAGTATACATTCAAGTTTTCATTGTGATTTGTTGACCAAGTTTACTGTGCTGTAATGTGTAGCCGCGGTGGAGTGGCCGAACGCCCTAAGGCGCCTTGCTGCGGAGCGCGCGGTTGCTCGCCATCGGAGATTCGAATCCTCCCTTGTGCATTTGCTTGTGTGTTGTCCTTAGGTTATTGTAAATACGTAGACCTTTAACGAACACAGAATTTCTGCACGTATCGGTGTTCCACACATCACGGTATGACGAACATACTTGAGCACGGATTCCATCCGTATCATTTATGGCTCGTTCAGCACCTTAGGAGATAAAGACAGAGAATTGGAATTTGTCTTGGAATAGACAAGTAATCCAATTTGTATAGGATGATTCTTGTAATAAAGAAAACAGCAAGCAACCACATTTGATTATGCTATTTATTTACTAAACAGCGCCGTTACCGGTTTTGAACTTTTCAGTTCATCAACAGACGGCTGTTCACGTGGACATACATGCCATTTACTGTACTGTACTGTACTGCAAAAGGTAAATGTAAATGACATGTGTGTGTACGTGAATAGCCGTCTGATGATGAACTAGAGAGACATGAATCGACTTTCATTCGTGACGACATCAATAAAGTCGTAATTCACATCCGTTGTTAAAAAATAAAAATAAAAAAAGACCTTCATGGCGTTATGGAACCACGTTTTCCAGAACGCTTCTCTGTAAATGTTTACTCTGGTTTGATAGACAATTAAATGGGCAGGTATTGTCATCGCACAATCTTACAGGACAATATTACCTACACTTTCTTGAAAACGAGCTTCCACCTTTTTTTCAAGAGGTTCCTTTGGTTACAAGCATGTGTATGTTGTTTCAGCATGAAGGAGCTCCTGCGATTTCTAGTTGTCAGTGAAACATTCCCCGGCAGGTGGATCGGTAGTAATGCGCACGTTTCTTGGCGTCCTATAACCGGATCTCATCCTTTGGATTTTTACCTATGTGGATAGTAGAAAGACGGGGACTACAAAGAAAAAGTAAACACAAGAACCGAATATCAAGAGTGCAGCCCTCATAAAAGAACGGAAAGTCGACCTCAGAAGAGCTATCCGTTGTGTTCTCAAGAGAAGTCGAAAGTCCTTTGTAGTCGCTGGCGCAACTTTTTAAAATAAACTTTGAACGTCCTCGTTTGCCTTTGCTTTAAATTTGTTATGAACAGCCATATCTCTGTACTCAATTAAAGTTGTACACATGTTAAGTGCCCCCCCCCTTTTTTTTTAATTCGTGTAGGCCTATGTTACCAGCTCCTAAAATAATTATTATTCCTCCTGAAACAAGTTGTATACAGACTGAAATTTTCACTCTGTAGCGAATAGTGCGCTGATATGAAACTTCCTGGCAGATTAAAATTATGTGCCGCAACCGATATTCGAACCTGGGACGTCTTTCATGGACAAGCGCTCTACTATTGAGCTATCCCGGCAAACTTCACGGGCTATCCTCACAACTTTACTTCTGGCAGTACCTCACCTCCTAATTCCCAAACTTAACAGAAGTTCTCCTGCGAAAAGTTTCATATCAGCCGCACACTTCGTTGCAGACTGAAACTTTCATTCTGGAAACAGCCCTTAGGTCATGGCTACGCCATGTCTTCACCATATCCTTTCTTCCAGGAGTTCTATTTCTCCAAGTTTCGTACGAGAACTTCTTCTGCCAGTACCTCGCCTCCTACTTTCCAAACTTCACAGAAGTTGTGAGAACCATCCGTGAGGCGTGTTGGGATAGCTCAGACGGTAGAGCGCCTGTCGTGAAAGGCAAAGGTCACAGGTTCGAATCACAATTTTAATCTGCCAGGAAGATCCAAGTTGTATACAGTTCCACATTTTAAAACTTGACTGATTCTGTTAAAGGTTTATGAGTAAATTCTATCAGCATTTTAAATTTCGTCAATAGTTGTGTTAAATCATACCACGGCAGTGCGCGGTATTAATTTGTTCGTAAACGGCGCGTTCGAATTTGAGATTCTTTAGGGGCCCATATCTCAGGATCTATTCATCTCAGAGTGAAGGGGTAAAGTGTTCTGGATAGATCTTGGCCTAGTGATCATTTGTGTACATATTAGAAGAATGGGTATACTACAGCTATCATACACTACAGCGTCAAAATTTTCAAAGTTATACACTTCCTGGAGCCCATGCAAATTGAGCAAATCAGTTAGCATTTGTACATAACGCGTAGTCTATGGTGGGCTTTAAACGGCTTAGAAAAGCACCATACATTCATGGGCGGTTCCTGGGGGAAAAAAAAAGACCATGATTTTTGGGTACCAGAAAACGAATTGTGAGGATGGTCACTTCGATTCTATTCATTGCAAATCTTCGAAATTTTTACCATATGTTCTTATGATGATATTCTCGAGGCCATTTTTAAATTTTTTCGATATCGTTATCCGTTAACGAGATCCAGAGGTTAAAACTTATAGTTTTGCACAAAATCACAAAACCCGGTTTTTAGCCGTTTTAACATCGTGAGTCGCAAATATCTAAATAACTAACCACAGAAAATTGTTCATGTATTTACAATACATCCTGTAGACTTTTATCTATAAACGGCATTTTTCAGTTTTCGTAAATCTTAGTCCGTTAGCAAGATACGGCCGAAGAACCGCGACATTTTGCTAGAAAAAGTGCGTATTGTGCTGAAAGACTGTGTTCGGACAGCTATGAAACTTACCATGCGATTTGAAAAAGGTACTCGGCGAAAAAATTTGATTTTTGTACTTCTTAAAGATTGAAATCTTCGGTCGATGAAGGTGTGATTTTTGTTTTCGTTTACTTTACAGTTAATATGCAGCATCCAGTTTAATGAACTATTGCAACATATTTTAAAGAGTTTGCAGAGGAAAAAACACATTGCGTAGACTTCTCGTATGGTTGATTAAAATTTTATTTAAAGTTTAGAGCAGAATGATATCTTTTGGGGTTCTTGAGATATCGGTCCGTGAATGATAGCATGGGACAGTAATAGGTTCGAAAACGCTATTTCTGATTCTGAGGTAACATATCTTGAGGAATAGGAAATGACTAAAATGTTATGTGTATATTGTTTAGGTGTTTATCTGATGAAATACTATCCAGATTTTACTCACCTTTGATTTCATGTTATATAAGCAGTACACTGTGATGTAACAGGAAAAACACGAAAACCAGCTGAAAAATGCTTTTGCCGGAGCACAGAAAAAGCGAATATGTTCTCTGACATAGAAGTGTGGAAACAACTGCCTCAATCCTCATTCCTACTTCCTCACCAAAAATTTTGGCATGCGAACATATTAGCGCTTTTTTCGGCTGAATGTGAGTAGGACAGAGACAGTGCAACAGGCAGAGAGAGCCGTATATAATAGAACAGAGAAAGTGTCAGTTCAGGAGAAAGACATATGCATGAAAACAGCAGCAGGGAGCGAAACGAGATGTCGGAAGTCAGGAACAGTGGCAACAACAAACTAAGACAGATGCAGATAGTAGCAATTGGAGCAAAAGAGAATACAGTGGGAAACTGAGACGAATGGAGACCATACATGGAGACCTATAGCACGAAACAATTTGTCCAATTTTTCCAGTCCCCAGTACTCGCGTGCTACAGTTTCCCAGTATACAGGTCAAACCCCAAGCAAACCATCCCCATGGACATATGTGTAAAGGAGACAATCGAGATTGAAGACAATGGAAGCCGACTCTAAGTGAGAAAGAAAGGATACTGGCAACAGGACAGGAAGTGAATGGGACGACGTCAGTGGGGCAGAGAGACGATGAAAGTGACAGAAACAAACAGCGGTGAGGAATCGCGAGGGAAAGGGATGAAGACTTTAAAAGTTTGACACAGAAAGCGGCAGTGGGATAGACACACCAAACAAACGGACAGAGATATATATAGAAACTGACAGTGAGACGACATTGCTGACTGTGACGCCTTAACTGGGCAAACGTATTTACAAAGTAATGCCCTAAAAGTGCGCGAATATGTTCGCATGCTAAAATTTTTGGTGAGGAATTCGGAATGAGGATTGAGGCAGCTGGTTCCACATTTTTGTGTCAGAGAACATATTCGCCTTTTTTGTGCTCCGGCAGGAGCATTTTTCAGCTAGTATCAAATAAAATATTCGTTGCCCTTAGAAACAATTAGATAGCAAACTTGCGATTGATGCTGGAGCTTAGTAGTTAGACTAACCACACCGTATGTCTTTCACGTAAAGAAACTGAAAGTTCTGCACATTTGCCTTAGAGGTACGTCTTCTTTCGCTGAGGAAATTATAAATAAAGGACGGCAGAAGGAGTGTGGGTTTTTCTCTGCCGGTGCGTATCGACTAGCGGTGAGCCAGCGCGACCGTGACTCAGACATTAGGCCAGGCTGGCGGCTCGATACAGGCCAGGGCCGGACAGAGGCTCGCTTGCGGACACCTCAAGGCACAGTGGAGAACGACGAGGAACGCGAAAGACGCGACACACGCCGAAACACAGGTAGGGTGAGCCAGAAATGTTGCTACCCACTCGCAGTGGCACAAACCGACGATGAGTAATCATGTCCGAAATGTCCTCTAACGACACTAAAGTGTTGAAGTGTTAGGCACCAGGGCCTGCCGCTAGGCAACCCCTTCGGCAACAAAAGTTAAGGGTATATTACACGAACAGAATTTTATACATACAGTGACATTCCTCTTGTTTTTGAGGTAGAATGTGCAAAATTTCATCATTTTCTACGCAACAGAAATGCAGGGTCACAATTAAAAACGCAGTTTTTTGTTCTCAAATATTTCATACAACCCTTATTCTGAGAATAACGAAAAAAAAAGTATATGTGAAATCAGTCCTGCCGCTCTCACGTTATGGCCCGACCAAGGTATTTAGGGATCCGTTTTTATGTTGCAAAGCACCCTCCCCCATGCACCGTATAAAACGTAAGGTAGACGGTGACCTATGCGAAATTTCGTGAAGATCGGAATGAAATTGTAGATTTCGTGATTCTTTGGAGAAGTATGCTCCGGCATACACCTATCACAAAATACATTTTTAGATAACTTTTCTACCTACAAACTACATTCCTGCCAAATTTCAGCGTCATAGGTGAAGTAGTTTTCGAGATTTCGTATTTAGTCAGTGAGTGAGTGAGTGAGTGATTAAGAAAACAGATTGCTTAATTTTGGATTCAAGAGAATTAAGGGAGACGTGCAGACAAAAATAAATACTAACATGCAAATCTGTAACGCTAACTTTATTTGATACAAGGTCACGCCTGATGCGCCAGTTTTACGTCATCTACAGCGAACCAGTTGTGAGCAGTAGACTTCATTTCGTTTCATCATTTCGGGGGGGGGGGGGGGGGGAGGGCAGTTACAAAATGTTTCATAAACGCCCGAAATTACATGCAAACTTTGTTGTAGGTCCCTAACTGCTCCCATTTCAAAATTATTGACGCTTAAATCCGGGTATTCTCACACTGTGACTTCTCATTATTGATGACGTCATATCTCCTGAGCTATGAGTCGTGCTGTTTTGTTTTTGGGTCAGGAACCTTCGTGGGCGTACAGTGAACAGTTCACCAAAGTTTCATATCAATCGAATGAATGGTTTATAAACACACAGAGAATATATATATATATATATATATATATATATATATATATATATATATATATATATATATATATATAAATGAGATGCTGTTCGTTAGTCTAGCTAAAACTCGAGAACGTCTGAACCGATTTGGCTAATCGTAGTCTTGAAATATTCGTGTAAGTCCAGGGAAGGTTAAACTGTGATAAAATATGGATAAGGTATCCGGAAAGGAGGAAAATCTGAAAAAAACCGAAACAGATTTTTCCAGTGAGCTATCAATACCGTTCGTTCAATTGTGATAAAATTTTGTGCATTTCATGTTGAAAGCAGCAGGAAGATTCGTATCAAATAAAAATTTGAAAAATCCGCCCGTAAAGTAGGAAAAACCGTAAGCGATTTTTTTTTCTTTAAATAAAAATCAATTGCCACGTGGTTGGAAGCGCATTACTTGAGTACGGCTTGACAGGACAAGATAAATTTTTTGGAAAATCTACCGGAAAATTTGAGAATTACTAAGTGCGTTTTTCAGTGTGTTTTACCACTATAACTGACTATTCGCACGACGGAGAGGGGTATTTCTTTTTTTGTTTTGTTCATTATGGTCTTAAAAAGTTTCAGTAAAAAAAAAAAAATATGGAAAGTTAAAAAGGAAAGTCACAAAATTCGAACCAAGTTCCTGTTTCAATACTATAAGTTCAGAACTGTTCATCCGATTGCGATAAAATTTTGATAATTTGACGTTCAACGAAAGATGAACATTCTTATGAACTAAAAATTTGGGAAAGTTACCTGGAAAATTTGAAAAGTCGCGAGAAACTGAAAGAGCATTTTTCAATGAGATATCAAAGTCATATCATATTTGATGTTCAAAGCAAGAGTAACGTTCTTATGAAATTAAAATTTGTAAAAGTTTCCCGGAAAATTTAGAAAGAATAGAGATTTGATGCAAAAATTGATGGTATCAGCGTTTATTGTTAGAAATTCGTCGCATCTTAACAATTTATTTTTCAGCGCTCAAGCCATCTCCGCACCAGACTTCATCACAATAGATTCACTTGTTTATGTAATGAAATATAGCCAAATAGGTTCTGCCGTTCTCGAGAGTTTTAGCTTGACTAACGAACAGCAATTCATTTTTATCTTTGACAATTCATATACTGGTTCAGATCGTGTAACGCGAACTTTACTCTTTCAAAGTATATTTCTGAACGCACCCAACACAACAACCAAGCCACTATTTTACATGTTTTAGATCTAAATTTTCCTCGGAATTTTTCCATATTTCATCACCGTTTAAAGCTTCCCTGAATTTCGACGAATGTGACATAAACATTATCCTGGACATGTGTGAGCGAATTATTCATTCTTTCCGGACACTATCGAGCCGGCACTTAGACTATCTGATGATGCCTTTATAAAGCTACTTCGTTTCAAATACAAATGATTTAAATTAATATGGTTTATATTAAGACGTAAGTGATACGAAGTTCACCCGGTCATCTAGTTCATATATATATATATATATATATATATATATATATATATATATATATATATAAAAGACCCGCCCATTGCCTGCAGAGTCAGCACATCGGATTCTAACGAGGCATGTCATACAGTAGTTACCAGGTCACAATCTTTCAGCCCAGTATAGCGCCACGTCAAAAGTTTGTTTCTAGTTCAGCCATAAATCGTCAGGCTTGCACCTGTACGGGCAGTAGTGGCAGGCGAGCAGGAGCTCCATGTCCTGCACAGCATCACAGTGACACTTATCATCCGTGGTTCCAACACTCCGCCTAATCACGTTTGTCTTCACTGGAGCCACCCCCGTCCTTATTCGGTTCAGTGTCCTCCATATCCTCCATTTCGTGGAGAATCCGCTGGTCACCTCCTGTACGGGAGGGTAATCATCTGGTGGTTCTTCTATTCTCAGGCTAAGAACCTTTTACGGGATATCAGTTGCCCGGGTTTACACTCACTGTCTGGAAGGGGATGCCGATCCTCGATGGTTTGTCTGAGCCTCTCTGTGAATTCATGTGATGTTCTCCGAGAGTTGTGTTTCGCGAACCCGATAGATCTATATAGTTTTGGTAGGGGAGTAGGTTTCATGCAATGCGCTGTTAATTGGCATGTTTCATTGAGACTTATGTCTACCTTCTTTGCATGGGTTGACCTGGACAGGACTGGGAAGGGATATTCAGCTGTAGAGAAGCTTAAGGCTATTGCGGTGCTTCTTAATATGGAAGGTTTAGCACCCCATTTACTGTTAGCCAGTTTCCGCAGAATATTATTTCTGACAGTTACCTTTTGGCGCGTCTTTTTGTGTTGGTGCCTATACGTCAGAGATCTATCAAGCACCACGCCCAGGTAAGTTGGTTTGTTCGTATGCTCCAGTGCGGTGTTATTCCAAGAGACGTGAAGTTTACAATTAGCTTGCAGGGATCGAAGATGGAAGGCGCTGACTTGCGTTTTGGATGGATTTGGCTTGAGAAAGTTGTTTTTATAGTTCTCCGACATTTCTCTAAGGCAGTGCTTTCCGAACTTTCCCTCATGGCGACACCCTTTAATAGCTTACAGTTTTGCGCGACACCGTTTGACTAATATAAATACATATGGTAGAATTTAGATGGTTCTAGCGGTGGGTAGGGGGAGGGGGGTTCGTTTCGTTGTTTCGCCAGTGTGATGATTCCTTGTATGGAACCTGTCATTGAAGGGGCACCGTCTGTGCATATGCCGACACAATTCTTCCACGACAAATTCATTTTCTCCATGTATCCATTTATTACCTAAAACATGTAGATGCCTTTTGTAGTTAAGGGAACTTCCTTGCAACAAAGGTACTGTTCAACTATTTTTCCTTCATCAACGAAACGGATAAAAGCAAAGAGCTCAGATAGGCCCCTTACATCAGTTGATACATCTAGTTTAATTGTGAACATTAAATCTGGTTCACCAACACGAGTTTTGACAACTTGTCCAATGTTTTCAGACATATCCTGAATACGTCTTCCAACTGTATTATCAGCCAAGGGAATTTTTTTCACTTCACATTCATACGTGGGGCCACACATTGTTTTCACTATAGCGCAGCAACTCTGCAACTACATGAGGTAACGTATTTTTAGCAATAATCTCAGCAACAAGATAACTAGCCTTCTTGAGCTATATCAGAAGTCTTAAATTTCTTAGTAAACAAAGAACTTTGACGATTCTTTTGTCGTAAAATATCTTTGAAAAAGTCAACATTTTTTGCTTGTAAATGTCTGTGTTTTGTTGAAATATGGAGCAGCAATTTATTCGGTACGATGTTAGTATTGGAAAGCTTTTCACCACATATCACGCACTCCGGCGTAGGACAGTCTTCATCGCCACACCACGTAAACCCCAATTTTAAATAGTGTTAATTATACAGCCTCACTTTTGTGTTGGTACTACTGCACGATGGAACGGAAGAAACAGAGGTTGGAGACCCACCTTCTGATTGTTGTTCTACATCGTGCGATGTCCCAGCTAAATTTCTTGACTGGTGCTCTGCATGTGACGTTTCATAAACTGCCGAAGGGCTGTTTCTCATAATAAATTTATGAATTTCTATTGACGTGTTTAAACTGTATCACACTGAACGAAGTAAACTAATGGCATATCACGATCGAAACATGGAACATTAATCCATTATTGCCAGTCGAAAGGCCCGTTAAGACATTGGCCGCTTGAGCGCGAAATTATACCACAGCACAAGAGATACATCTAGTGCCATTACTGGACGTTCAATGAAACAAATACAATGAGACTTTATTACGTGGACTTAGAAAGCATGCAAATAATCGCAGATCCGGATAATTGAATCTATGCATGGAACCGTGATTTGTATTATTAACTCTAGATGCTTTCTCATATTATTACCTTTCTAGGATTAACACGTAATGTTATGCGTTTATTCAAAACAACGGAACAGAAACAATATTGTGCTTTGGAATTTTTAATCACACGTGGCACACGGCCTAGCGGCTTAGCGATTGGCAACGGCCTAATTCAATTGACGATGAAACATTCGCTGTCTAACTCGAACAGTAATGAAACGCGTGGAACACAGATAGTGTGGAATGCGGTGGGTAGTTCCAGTGGGTAATGTTGTACATTCTCGGACCAGACAACAAAGATTTACTCGCGGTTGACAATCCGGATAATTGCGAATCCCTGTAACTGAGGTCCGGATAATCAAGTGACCGACCATTCCTTTAATACGTGATCTGTGGTGCACTGAATGAAGGATGATTAGCTGCAGGCGAGTCTTAGTATGAAGAGAAGGATATTTTGTGTTATTTTATGACAAGTTTTTTGTTTAGAGGCTAAATTTGTTAGTCTCTCGACACCCTTGATACTACTACGCGACACCCCAGGGAGTCGCGACACCCATTTTGGAAAGCTCTGCTCTAAGGGACGTCTCCAGCTTCTACATCCTCAAAGGTCCTCCCCTGTGATGTAATTGCCAGGTCAACCGAATATAGAAAATGTTTTGTATCCTAAGGCATCGGATGGTCATTGGTATACAGATTAAGAAGGCAGGGCGCCAAAACACTTCCTTGGGACAGACCATTTCTCTAGTTCCTCCATCTGCTCTTTTTCCATCAAGGACAACATGAAATTGTCTGTTTTGTAAGAGGGATTCAACAATCTTAACGAACTGATAGTCTCTTAGTTCATTATACAGCTTCTGGAGCAGCAGCCTGTTGTTAATTGCATCATATGCAGAGCTAAGGTCGAACTGTTAGCCGCAGCGGAGCGGCCAAGCGCATTGAGGCGCCATGCTACGATGCGCGAGGCCGTTCCTCGTCGGGGGTTCGAATCCCCCCTCGGGCATGTTTGTGGCGTCTTTAGTATATGGTAGTTCATAGATAGATTGTAAGTTTAGGGACTGATGAGCCTGCAGTTAAGTCCCTTAAGCTTCACAAACATTTGAACATTTGCTAGCCCTGTTATCTATTTTCGAATCCTTCCTCTATGTGTTCTGTCAAGCACAGAATTTGGTTTTCCAGGTCTAAAACCAGCTTATTGAGGAATTAGTTTCATCTCAATAGAGTGTCATACGGTTTAAAATATGTCTCTCATATATTTTGTGAAGATGACATACAAGAGATATCGGGCGATTGTTCTTTGGTGAATCTGGTGCCTTACCGGGTTTCAAGAGCGCCACTATCCTTGCCTTCCTTCCCATCTTAGGGATCTTATATGTTTCACCGCATTGATTGAAAAGTTGCAGGATCCAGTTTTCTTTTGCCCGGTCCAAAGCGTTTGAGCTGCTTTGCTGTTGAGACCCTTATTGAGCTCCTTCACTGTAAAGATTGTTAAAAACATATTACTTTCTGATTGTAAGGACCTGTTAATTTTTACTTTCTTTTGTTTTGCGTTAAACTTTCCATTCAAAGATAAAAATATAAATAACCCATTATGGATATAAAATGACATTTTGTAAATTATAAAATTTAATTGCCATGCCATTAGTAAGGAGAAAGAAGCAATATTTAAGAGTAAAAAGTAATTGATTGTCTAAGAAGTACTATCTATTGGGAGTTGATAACGGTAAAATATGGATCTAAGACACAGCCTGAATCAAAGAAAAAAATGTTGTGGTGCCAATGGTTTCCCGCCAAAGCACATTGTCTTTTATTTTGCAGACAAATCGGTCTGAGGATGTACTTAGTATAAGATCGAAACCTTTATTTAAAATAAAACGTATAATTGTCACAGAACTAGATTGACATTTTGATATTAAAAACACTACATCAGATCGCTGCCTTCGAAAAGGAAAGAATACTTTCCAAACTCATTAATCTTCGGACTGTAGGCGCTTTACATTTTTTATGTATATTTGTACCTAAAGGTAAAAAGTAAAGATCGAAACTAGCTCTCAGAGTTCCTAGGTGCGAACTTAAACTTCGTCTTACGGAAATAATGGATCATGGCCAGTGGCGCCAATTTAGCTAATTATACTACGAAATAAAATGAGTAGGCTCGCATTAATTTGAAAGTGGAAAAGGAGCAACATGGTGGAAATGGAATGTATATAATCAGCTCGTAAAGTAATTACGTAGATTCTATGTAACTAGCCAAAGAGAAAGGTATTTACAGTTTAATTAACATGAGACTAAGTGTAAAAATTGAACTAAAATACCACTATTGTTGTTCATAAGATTCCACTCGGTGGCGCCGCCGACCTGCTAAGCAGCGGGTCGCGAACAATGGGCTCGTAACTTCAGTATAGCGGCAATAGCAGCTGCATCAAAGCTGGGCGCGGCGGCATTGAAACCGCTGACAGTAACAGCAGCACACGTTCTCAGTGCGGCGTCACGTTGGCGACTCACTGTCACGTTCACTTGTGCTTGGCAAATTGTAGTTACGTTGTGATTTATTACATGCGTACTAGTTCAAATTTCCTGTGTCGACCTGTTTACAAAGTTGTTGTCGTTGTAGTCTTCAGTCCTGAGACTGGTTCGATGCAGCTCTCCACCCTACTCTATCCTGAGCAAGCCTCTTCATCTCCTCATAAGACCTGCAACCTACATCCATTTGAATCTGCTTACTGTATTCATCTCTTGGTCTCCCTAAGCGATTTTTACCCCATACACTTCCCTCCATTGTCTACGATTCCTTGATGTCTAAGAATGTCCTACCAATCGATCCCTTCTTTTAGTCAAGGTATGCCAGAAATTCCTTTTCTCTCCAATTCTTTTCAGTACCTCCTCATTAGTTACGCGATCCACCCACCTAATCTTCAGCATTGTTCTATAACACCACATTTCAAAAGCCTCTATCCTCTTCTTGTCCACACTGTTTATCGTCCATGTTTCACTCCAATACAAGGCAACACTCCACACAAATGCCTTCAGGAAGGACTTCTTTAGGCTTAAATCAATATTCAATGTTAACAAATTTCTGTTTTTCAAGAACGCTTTTCTACCCATTGCCACCTGCATTTTATATCCTCTGTGTTGCGACAACCATTTATTTTACGGCCCAAGTAACAAAACTCATCTACCTCGTTTATTGTTTCGTTACATAATCTAATTCCTTCAGCATCGCCTGATTTTCTTAGACTGCACTCGATTACCCTAGTTTTGCTCTTTGCTGACCTTTCAACACACTGTCCATTCCGTTTAACTGCTCTTCCAGGTTCTTTGCTGTCTCTGACAGAATTACTATGTCGTCGGCAAAACGCAATGTTTTTGTTTCTTCGCCCTGCTCAATGTACAAATAGCATTGGATAAAGGCTACAACCCTGTCTTACTCGATTCCCAACCTCTGCATCCCTTTCATGCCCTTCAACTCTGGTAACCGATAGCTGGTATTTGTACAAGTTGTAGATAACCTTCCATTCCCTATATTTTACGCCTGCTGATTTCATAGTTTGAAAGAGTGTGTTCCAATCAACATTGTTAAAAGCTTGCTCCAAATCTACAAAAGCTAGAAATGTAGGTTTCCCTTTCCTTAATCTAAGCCGTAAGGTAAGTATTGCCTCCCGCGTTCCTACATTTACTTTAAAAAGTAAAAAATGAAAGCCATAAAAAATAACATTAAAAAATCTTTGGGAGGTGATGAGGGCGGCTTCAGTCCCGTTAGTCCCCCCCCCCCCTCCCCCACCACACCCGGCCACCCCTCCCCGTGGCTGCGCCACTGTTCACGGCTCTACATCAACAATTTCTAATAACTACCACATTCTTCCAAGTTGTTAATAAATCATCTTCCAAGGCAGTGTCGAATATCCAAGAGTGGCCATTCAGAATTGACGGTTTGTTTGGATGGGTGGGCGTTAGCGAGAACAATAGAAACCTCGCGAGTCGATCGTTATTCACACTACGCGCGGTAGATACCGCAAAGATCGTGGCGGCAGAGCCCGTTGTCTCGAAGTGTCTCCTGCGCGCAATACAATGGCGGACATGCGTCCTCCGGTAGTAAAATATTGCCGGCAGGATGCGGTGTTCACACGTACAAAGGGGGGAAAGTGGAGTGGGGGGAGGTGTGACACGAGGCAGCGGCGGCAGCTGCAACGCACGTCCACCGTTGCCGGCCAGACAATGGCTTCGCGCCAGTCACACAACCAGCGCCGCGTGCCGCCTTTTTTATGGGCGCACGAGGCACGCCGTCTGCGCATGCGCACTGTCCGGCCGGGCCGCGCGACAAAGGCTGCCGCCTGGCGGCGGACAAAGGAACCGCGGCACGGCTGCCGGCTGCCGGCTCGTCGCAGCACGGCTGCAGTCACACGCAACGAGCGAGCACTGCACGTGACGTGACGGAGCAGCAAAAAGCCGACCGGCGCGGCGGACTGGACAGCGCTGGAAATGTGCAACGCATCTGGGGAGCGGTTCTGGAAACCTGGTGCAAGCTGCGACATCAAAGTCACATTCTGCCGCGCTCTAATGAAGCTTCTTACTGCCGCAAAAACTAGAGCTGCGCCTTTGATGGTTAGGCTATAGTTCAGTGCTTTCCAAAGTTTCCCTCATGGCGACACCCTTATATAGCTTACAGTTTTGCGCGACACCCTTTCAGTAATATAAATACATATGGCAGAATTAGATGGTTCTAGCGGGGGGGTGGGGGGGATAAAGTAACGCTTACATGTAGTTTGTAAACGAAACTGAAATCCTCGTACGGATTGACATGTTTAATGTTGATCCTGACTACAGCAATAACGTACACTCATCGCAGGAAAAGGAAACATTAGGAACTACGGAGAGGTACAAAAGAGTAACACCGCACTCAGCAATGCCTAACTCACACAGTAATACTTGCTTCTTCTACAAGCGATCCAACTTCCGAAACACGAAAACTGAATTTCGGAAACAGTTTTTCGCTGTCGTGTGTACAGGTCAATGCCAGATACGGTTTTGCTGAATCGACTGAAAACGGCATCTGGAAAGTAACTGTTCGGATTTCTGATTTAGACAGCACAGTGGCTGTTCCCTTTCAGTTCAATATTATCACATTCTTTTCAGTAATAAAGAGGATGCATTTATGACAAGTGATGAATTATTATTTAAGTTCTATTGTTAGGTTCTTGCTTCACCAAGACCTGGGAAGTCCCGACATATTCGAAAGAAATGCGTAAATATTTGTAATAAGTAAGAATATGAATGTCATTTCTGGTCCCAGAATCTGTTACATACAGGAAACTGAGAGAAAAAAAATATTAACGCATAGCAGGGTTGGAACCAACGATCACTGCATTTAAAATATTACTCTCCGTTAATCACCCGGCCATACTCCATACTAAACATCGCTACTGAATAGTTTTAGTCAGTGGACAATTGTGACTGCTTTTACAATCTGTGACAGCTTTTACAGCCACTACGTCATTGATTGATATTTAATTGTAAGAAACGCTACAGAGGGTGGCGTGGCTTTGATAAATCCATTAAAAACGCTCAGATGCAGCTTTTTGAGAAGGAAAGCAGACTACAGTGAAGGTTCGTTCAAGCAGCTGCCAGTTCCAGCAAACTGCGCATGGGGAGAGCTGTTATCGAGTGTCAGCAGCAGCTCTGCGCATGTGCAGTTTGCTGGAATCTGGCAACTGGCAGCTGCTTGAACGAACCCTCAGATTCTACTGCTGCTGAATCAGAGCTGCCGCCTAGCGGCTGAGCACGCAACTAATGTGCACCGATCATTCGTTTAATACGTGTTCTGTGGTGCACTGAATGAAGAGAAGGATGATTATCTGCAGGCGAGTCTTCAGGGTAGTATGAAGAGATGGATATTTTGTGTTATTTTAAGACAAGTTTTTTGTTTAGAGTCTAAATTTGTTTTCTCGCGACACCCTTGATACTACTACGCGACACCCCAGGGTGTCACGACACCCAGTTTGGAAAGGTCTGCTATAGTTCTAAGCAGTGAATGATGTGGCTCGGACCCATGTTTCAGACGACATAGATAATCATCAGTCCAGTCTTTTTCCATTTTCTTTTGTTTCAGGAAAGAAAGAGTCTGTCTCGTATCTCTCTCTCCCAGATTTACTCAAAGAAAATTGTACGCACCTGTTTGGCCCAGGTTTAAGGGGGTACGGAATCGCCTAACCCCGCAATGGTAAAATATTCGTACTATAGGGAACATTTTCTCATAAACTACTGGATATAGAGGAACAAAATTGTTACTGTATGCGCATTGATATTTTGTAACAGTACTAAAACGATCTTTTATTGTCAAAGTTTTTTCTTACAGAGATATTCCACATTTAATGCAAAGTAAATTTTTCCAATAACGTTTTAATAGATTGTCACCCTACGCATTCTGTAAAAAAAGAAAAAAAATCATTGTTTCAGTATGTAAAAGAAACCAATTGTAATGTCACAGCTGCGTCCACCTAATCCTCGATGGGCGAAGTTGCCGTTACATTCTATTTTATGCTCAATCATTTAATAATTGTTCCAATGATTTGACGGTATGGGATGCGGACAATTACTAGGTCGATCCATAACAGTAAACTTTGTTAACTTCCTTTATTATGGAACGACAAATGTTAAAAACTCTTCCCTTTAAATACACTGGTTAAATAACCGCGTGCCACTACGATGATGTCTACAAGTCCACACTGAAACAATACGCAATTACAACCGAAACTCATATGCGAGACGATTGATGGGCAAAACCTTAGCCACCGCTAAACGCAGGTTACGAACTCACTGCCAACATGCTACCGCCTCGCTCTGCGGTAGTGATGGGCAAACCGAGTACTGAGAATACAAAGTTCTCGATTCCAAAGAGTTCTTGTTGTTCTCGATAACCTGTCGGTTCTCGGTTTACATTATTCGCTCTTTAGTGTTAGGAAATTGTCGATACTAACATTGATTGTCCTACCGTTGACATATTTAGAAGTAATGTAACATTTCGTAATGTTTTGTAGCATAAGCCACACAGGTTGTTCTCTGTACCCGTGATCGTGTGGTGTAGTGGGTTAAATCATTATGATGCTATGCTGTAGGGTAAGGGTTCGAATCCTGACCATGCAAATAAGATTTTTATTTTTAAATTATTATCAGAACTACTTTAAAATCTTTTTTGAAACGTGATCAATCATTAGTTTTATTGAAATGATTGGTTTAACGTAACTTTTAATTCTAATTCTTCGCTACATTTATGCTTCTTATCGTTCTTTATTTATCTGGAATATTCGTCTATGAGATTTTAATTATTGGTTTCCAGTAACTTCAAAATAATTTATATCGTTTTATCATTTTATATTTGTGTTTGTTGCAATCATTATTTATATTCCTCATTTCACTCGCTTCTAAGGTCTCGGTTTTCGGGTCTCGCTTCAGCTCTCGCTTCTCAGTTCTCGCTTCTAAGGTCTCGGTTTTCGGGTCTCGCTTTTGAGTTCTCGCTTCATGGTTCTCGTTTATGGGTTCTCGGTTATGGTATTCGTTTCTGTTTGAGAAAAGTAAAACGAACATTTCGGTTTTGTTTGTATGTCTCAGTCTTGCGGCTGCTATCTTTTATTATATCCAGGCATTGTCACTAATATCTCATTTTTCGAACAAATCTAAAGGTTTAATTTGAGTATCTATTAAATCACGCAAATGTTTCTTATCTCTGTATGTGTAAAAGCGAATGATTACACACTCACTCACTCATTGAACACGGAATCACGAAAACTACTTCACCTGTGAAGCTGAAATTAAGCAGGTATATTTTTTATAGGTAGACTACATCAGCCGAAAAAGGATTTTACGTTAAAGTCGAATTAAGGCACATGGCGGGGGATACTTTAGTTACAGACATCGACAAAATCTACAGGTTTTTTTATTTTCATAAAATTTTGTATGGTTGACTATCAGAACAACTGGAAGGCCCCTTCTACGTAAAATTTTGAATGGTGCATGGCGGAGCGTACTTTACCAACGGACTTTCACAAAATCTATAGTTTCTTTCCGATCTTTTTTTGTTCTCGGTTTCGTATTGGTATTCGATTCCTTTTGGTACTCGTGGACAGAGTTCTCGATTCCTGAAAGTTCTCAGTTTTGCCCATCTCTACTCTGCGGTCGGCGGGAGACTGCCGCACACCGCCCAACAAACAAAGAACATTCCAACCTAAGCATTGTTGCCAACAGCTCTCGCTGCAAACCAACGATAACTATCGTTCGACCAAAACGTACCAAAGAGGTTACTAACCTAAAACCCTGTATCCTTACACAATGTGACTAAGTCATAAAAATATCAGACTTCTTGGTTTACCAGTACCTGTGATAATCATCCAGTAACTTTCGGGTGTGCGGCCGGATCCCGTTATTTCGGCCTGGAAACGTCCGGCCATCTTCAGGTGAGTAGCTAGTATTGAAGAGGCCAGGTGCAGTCATCTTATTTATAGTGGTTTTGCGCAATGCAAAATTTCTGGCATCATTTTGCGCATGTGTTAGATGGTGTAATATGCGATACAGCTGATTTGTATGTGCTGCCCTCGGTGGTGGAAGAGTAATAGTCTTCTAATCACTGATAATCGATTGATGGCGTCGATTACGCTGTGACTGGATGATATTAATCACAGGATTCCAATTTTTGTCGAGCTGAAAGTCGTTGTCAGGATTTATAAGATTGTCAGCAAGACGAATTTCCCAGAAACTGGAGACTGGAGTTAAAATTTTAGCTTTACTATATTCCATTGTGTGTCCCATGGAAATGCAGTGTTCTGCTACTGCCGATTTTGATGGATGGAGTAGGTGGGTGTGTCTTTCGTGTGCTACACATCGTTACTGTACAGATTGTATTGTCTGAACTATATATGCAGCGCCACACACACACAGGGGATCTCAGTTGCAGATCATCTTTGTCATCAAATACGCAATTCTGAAGATCTTGACCATCGCTTGAAGTCTATTAAGCTCAGTAGCTCAGACGTACTTGCAAGTTTCGATGTGATCTCACTCTTTACCAAAGTACCTTTATTCGTCACATCTTATTGGTAACTTATTTAGTGCAGAACTTAGTTGAACACATACTCTCCTCGACGTAGGAATTTTTGAGCAAACGGACGGCGTCACCATTGGAAGTCCTTTGTCCCCTTTTTTGGCTAACCTTTTTATGGGTGATTTCGAGGAGAAGGCACTTGAGTCTGCTGTTTTAAAGCCCAAAGTATTCTGGCGCTATGTAGATCTACATAGCGCCAGAATACTGTGGGCTTTAAAACAGCAGACTCAAGTGCCTTCTCCTCTAAATCATCCATCCATGTCATCTATGACACCTTTGTTATATGGCCTCATGGTAGAAAAGAGCTTGAGAAATTTCACTCTCATTTAAATTCACTGCATGACAACATCAAGTTTACGATGGAGACTGAAAAAGACGGGACTTTACCCTTTTTAGATGTATTAGTACAAAGAAAGTATGATGGATCACTGGGGCACTCTGTGTATAGAAAACCGACGCACAATGATCTATACTTACAGGCGTCGAGCTGCCATCACCCCTCGCAAACTACTGGTGTTCTCAGTACTTTAATTCATCGAGCGCATATAATATCTGACGAAGATAACCACGCAGAATCAGAACACCTGGAGAAGGTTTTCAAAGATAACGGATATAGTCTACTTCACGCCAAATAAAGAAGGCCATGTACAACTACAATAACGAGAAGCAACGCACAGAGGACACTGATGACGATTGCAAATCAATTGCTTTCCTTCTTTTTGTCGGAAATGCGTCCTCCAAAATAGGCAGGTTGTTTAGGAGAAATAAAATCAAGGTTATCTTCCGTCCGCCTGCGAAGAGTTTGGCCTTAGTAGGATCCGTCAAAGATGATCGGCAACTGAGAAAATCGGGTGTTTACAAGATCCCATGTGAATGTGGCGCTGCATATATAGGCCAGACAATACGATCTGTACAGGTACGATGTGTAGAACACGAAAGACACACCCGTCTACTCCAACCATCAAAATCGGCAGTAGCAGAACACTGCATTTCCATGTGACACACAATGGAATATAGTAAAACTAAAATTTTAACTCCAGTCTCCAGTTTCTGGGAAATTCGTCTTGCTGACAATCTTATAAATCGTGACAACGACTTTCAGCTCAACAAAAATTGGAATCAAATGTTCAAATGTTTGTATAGTCTATGGGACTTAACTACTGGGTCATCAGTCCCTAAACTTACAAACTACGTATGAACTACTTACGAACTAGGACGGCACAAATATCCATGCCCGAGGGGGGATTCGAACCCCCGACCGTAGAGGCCGTGCAGACCGTGACTGGAGCGCCTCTGTCTCCTCGGCCACCGCGGCCGGCAAATTGGAATCCTGTGATTAATATCATCCAGTCACAGCGTAATCGACGCCATCAATCGATTATCAGTGATTAGAAGACTATTGCTCTACCACCACCGAGGGCAGCACATACAACTCGGCTGTATCGCGCGAGACACCATCTAACGCACGCGCAAAATGATGCCTGCACTTTTGGCGTGCGCAAGAACCAATATACATACAGCGACTGCATCTGGACTCTTCAGTACTCGCTACTCACCTGAAGATGGCCGAAAGTTTCCAGGCCGAAATATCGTGTCAAAATGACGACGGGATCCAATCGCACACCCGAAAGTTACTGGATGAAGAAATGCGCCGGGAAAGCTTCAGAAGTCACACCTGTGATAATGTTCCTAGAATAAGGAAAAAGTAAACGTATGGGAAACGAAGAAATAAGATTAAAACATTCCTGATCCATAGGTCATACCCCTTCACAGTCTTTATAATCATATTCAAGTCTTCTTTGGCAGCCCTCTGCACAACTCTTCCTTTTTTTCACTTATGTCTGGATTACATTGTCAGCATGCCTTAGTCTGTGCTGATCTAAAGTCAACATATCACATACCGTCTAGGAACCAACACACAAACCCAGCTTTTAAGGATATGCACTTAGTTATATTCCCAAGATTGAAGATAGCCACAGAATCATCCACACCAAAAAATAGTGTATTAATTCTGACAAGCACTGTTTTCGGGAGACGATGCCACTTCACACTATTCGAGCTCTCGTTGCGTTTTTCCGTGAAGACATTTCATGAGAAGACTTCACAGCTATATCTCTGAAAGTAGGCTTTATTTCTTCCATGATGGCTAATGGTAGACTGTGGTGGTGGATGTATTTCTCTGTAGCCGTTAATCCCCTATTGTATTTCCACCAGCTCTTTTCACATTCGCGGCACAAACCAAGTTCTGGAAGCTCATCTGGGGATGCAGTGTAGAACTACAAAGCCCGTATAGCTCTTCCCGTTTCTTCAAGTTTGCCTGATTGCAAGGCCATAGCTATTCTGAACGTGGTTTATAATGGAATCAATCTCCCTTTGCCATGCAAGGTTTTCCCATCATCTAGTTTTTCCTTTTCATATAGCACACTATTTACAAACAATCCCATGTCACAAAGAGTAACATTATGAAACTAGAGAGAAACGTTTTCGGACAAATACTATATAAAGAGTCGCTGGAAAACGGGATATTTGAATTCATGTCACATAAATGTACTGCCGAAAAGCTTACGGTAGACGTAGAGACGTGTAAAACTAAAGTGCAATACCCGATATCACAAATCTATAAACATAAAATAGTTATAAATGCAGTAGAGCTATGCATGATACGCCATTTTCGACTTTCACTGGTATCAATGTAAAGCTGGGGATCATGAATGTACATATTTTGAAACACTGTAAAACGAAAGCATATTGTTTTAAGACAAACTTTCGTGTTTTTAAATAGACGCCCTATATTATTTCATCAGTAGTCTATAGCGTGACAAATCACATAAACAATGGCGTTGATTGCATCGCAATATGTCAATTACATCCCGAGATATTGCGATGCGAAAATGATACTTGAAATACTCGGAACGCGCGGCTAGCGTACGTCCAGAGATTCAGGCGAGAACCCTATGCTGGTCAGGACGTGAGCTAGCCGCGCATTTCGCACATCTCGGGATGTAATTGACGTTTTGCGATGCATTCAACGCCATTGTTTGTATGATTTGTCATGCTATAGATGGCTGAAGAAACAATTTAATAAAATTTTCAAATTACTTCGTTTCCTTTACCTTGATATAATAATTTGAAAGTCTTACTGCATGCCAACTTACACATCAACCGACAATACATATTTCGTCAATGCATTGCAGCGTAATACTGCCTTTTTCCACGCACGAAGTAATGCTAGATAACCTAGTCACAATGAATTTTGGAAAGTCCTGCAGTTTCTTTTTCTTTCTTTCTTTCTTTGTTTTTACTATTTTTGGACAAATGGTTGTGGCCAGAGGAACGGATAAATGAAGAGTGGAATTGCTAAAGGTGCTAAGTGCCGAAAATGAAATTGTTGAGGAAACGAAAAAAACTGCACATCTCTGTAAGAAATGGATATTTATTTCTAACAGAACACAAATTAACTCTTTACATGGTTATACAAATGTTGACAAAGGTTTTTCTACTTATGTTGAAAAATCAAAAGTTACGTAGGGTTTTATGCAGAAAGGTGTAAATGCAATATGTTTTGTCATAGCTAATAGATCTAAGTGCCACGAGACAACATTGATTTTATTGAGTTAACAGCTGTCGGAAAAAATCCTTGTTGTTTTCGTCTACGTAATCAATAATAGTGAAATGATCGTTTTCTTATTTGGTGCCAGTGGAACAGTAACTGGAAGTTTTATCAATTCCACAGCTGCAGTGTCTTTCATTGCATTGTCTTGCTTTTCTTCAGAAAATGAAAATTCTTCCAAGCACACGGATCGGTAAAGCTTCTTTTCCACGACACAATACCAGGCAGTTGTTTGCTTATTTTGATCAAAGAAAGCTGTGTCTTTGAAAACTTCAGAACATGGTTTTTTCTTCGTAACAATTGTTTGATTTTTTTAGCAGAAATATTTAAGGTATTTAAAAATGTAGCTTCGCATACTCTTTGAGGTCTCCTGTCCCATCTGGAAGTGTGTAGCAGAGAGTTGACTGCCTTTTACCTCTCTGCGTCTTCATTATAGGTACCATAGCCCCATCAGGTAATTGCCTTGTTGGTTCAGGTCAAGTTGGTGGTATTCTTCAAAGAGCTGAGTTTACATATCAACTGTACTTCCACTTGCAGAATACCTAAACACAAAACAAACGAAAAATATGTACATCAACCTGCTACAACTGGATAATGTAGGCTTGATCCATATTATAAGTTTATATAGAAACAGAATTAACATGTAAAGATGACGGTTGTTTTTCAGCGATTTCCCTCCTTGTTCTGTTTCTTCTGCGTAAGCTACGACGATCCGCTTAGTCTTGCCTTATCCTGTTTCTTCCTGAACGTAACGTTCTCAACACTTCCATCACCACTAAAATCACTGGCGTTCATAAAAAAATGTTCAAATGTTTGTATAGCTTATGGGACTTAACAAAGGGGTCATCAGTTCCTAAACTTACAAACTACTTATGAACTAGCTAATACTAAGGACGGTACAAATATCCATGCCCAAGGGGGATTCGAACCCCCGACCTTAGTGGCCGTGCGGACCGTGACTGGAGCGCCTCAGTCCCCTCGGCCACCGCGGCCGGCGCGTTCATAGTATTGTTATTAACATGGTACATCATTATAGATAGCAAGCAACAGCTTCAGTAAGGAAAACAATAGCGTTGTGGCATAACCTTTACTACAGACTTCTGTTCGGCTAGCGCCAGATGCCTGTGGCACATAGATCAATTAGCAGAGCAGGCCCATCTGGACATTGGAGTAGTGCAATCTCTTGGGGTCAGTAGCAACTGCAAGGAATGACTCGAGTACATAAATCTGTTAGCAGAGTATTGACGCGAAGACATAAATCAGCAGTGAAAAACCCCGACAGTCAAAAAATGGTACTTACATCCTTTAGCATTTCCACTCTTCAAATATGTTGTTGTCATATGGCAACGCCGGGAGGGAAAGGATTGACAACCTGCAGTGTTTCTGCAGTAAGGTCTCCATGTCTGGAGGTTTCGCCGAGAGTCCTTCGTTCTGTGGCGCTCACCGCCTGTCTGTTGCCGAGTGCAAGCGCACTGGGCTGACCCGGAGCTGGCTGGCAGGGCGGTCGATATCAGCTGTGGCAGTGTTTACAGCGCACGCACGGTAAACACCCAACTCTGCACGCCGCGTCCATACCCCTCTGCCACAACCACTCCCCCATATAACTCCCTCCCCCCTCCCACCTCAAACAATCCCTGATGGAGCGCTCGGTGGATGTTCAACAGAAGACGCTTTGGAAGCACTCACCGAGAACATGGCTCCAGTAACAGACTCGGTGCTGTTCCAGTGCCCACTGCCTCGCACGCAATCTCTCACTCCTGCTCCCTCCCTCCCTCCCTCTCAAAAAAAAAAAAAAAAAAAAAAAAAAAAAGTTCAAATGTTTGTTAAGCTTATGGGACTTAACTACGGGGTCATCAGTCCCTAAACTTACAAACTACTTATGAACTACTTACAAACTAGGACGGCACAAATATCCATGCCCGAGGGGGGATTCGAACCCCCGACCGTAGTGGCCGTGCTGACCGTGACTGGAGCGCCTCAGTCTCCTCGGCCACCGCGGCCGGCCCCTCCCTCTCACACACAAACACACACACACACACACACACACACACTGAAGTGTCTGTGAGTATGTGAGTAGGTGTGAGAGAGGGAGAAGTGAGTGACTATCACAGACGACTTTAACCCTAGGCGACCCCAAGCACCTTCTCTGTGGATAAAACAATATTTACGTTTCTTGTAAAAATCTAGAGTTTTATGACTTTTACCGACAGGATTGCAGTACATTCACAAGAAATTGTAGAGCTCTTGATGCAATATTTACATCAATAATTAAGAAAAACTACTTTTGGGGTCGATTATGACCCCAGATAGAATATACAGTAGCAAAAGTATTCGGACATTGGGAAGTTTCACAATCAGTACTCGAGAAACAGTGACATATTTATTAGCAATATACATGCGTAACAACATTAATTACAAAAGAATTATTGTATTATATCGTTTCCAAAACATAAATAACAGAAAAATTAACAACAAAAATGAAATAACCTGCACCTCCTGTTGCTACAAAAGTATTCGGTCACTGTCCAATAAATATTCATAAGTTGTACGACGGAAATGTCAATACCTTGTGGGTCCACCGTTCATTTTCAATACTTCCTACAATCTACTGGGCATACTTTCCACGTGTTTTTTCGTGGAATCTGGGCCTATATTTCCCCATTCTTGACGCAGTTTCTCTTTCAAGGTCTCCTTCTTATAGATGTTGTGCGCGCGGAGGGTCCGTTTCAATTTATTCCACAAATGTTCGATTGGGTTAAGGTCTGGTGATTGGGGAGGGGGATGCAATACTTTCGCGCAATTGAAGGGCAACCACATTTGTACAATATGCGCGGTATGATTGGGATCATTAGCCTGATAAAAATGAAAGTTTTTCGCAATACCTAGATGTCATGCACTCTGCTTCAAATGTCCTCGCAGTATATTCAAATATGCTTCCTTGTTCATTGTATCATCAATGAACACTAAAACACCCACACCATTGCCGGACATGCATCCCCACACCATGATGCTCCCACCTCCAAACTTTACTGTTCGTTTGAGGTTCCTGGGATTCAGCTCTTCATTGGTCTTTCGCCACACGTTTGCCTTTCCGTCGCTTTGCCATAATGTAAATTTACATTCGTTGCAAAATATCACCCGATTCCACCAAGCCTGATCGTATTTGCCGTATTCCCTCGCAAACTGCATACGTTTCTTCTGGTTCATTGCATTTATGAATGGCTTTCGCCGTGCCACTCGACCATGGTACTGCGATCGTCGTAGTACTCTCCGCACGGTTTTGGGATGAACTTTTATACCGAGGTCTCCCTCCACCTCACTTGTAATTCGTGTGGCAGATATTTTCGGATTCTGTTGTACCTTTCGCACAATCGCACGTTCATCTCTCTGCGAAAATGTCCATGGCCGTCCTGTACTGCAACGGAATTCCAATCGGTCTTCTTTCTCGAACCGTTTAATAATTCGTGAACTGTACTTTTCTTCATGGTCACTATTGCGGCAATTTTTCTGCAGGTTTTCCCCTTCGTGTGATGATAAACGACAAGTTGCCTTTGCTCGAACGTAGAACACTTCCCTCTGCGTCCCATCGTCGACCTGCACAGGCTCGCGATACGTGTTTGCTAATCATCGCTATCGTCTCGCGGAAATGTCGGACACACTGCAGTCGCTTCACCCTCTGTGTGTCTCGGAAGGAAATATTCTCTCAAGTTGTCCGCCTTTGTCTGAATACTTTTGTTGCACCTTCCCATGCCGTTTTCAGGAAATATTACGTAACAGACACATGTCCAACAGCAATTCTTCGTATTTGACACGCGTTTCACGTTGCGACATCGTATCCGGAGTCCCAAGTACATTACAAAGAGCAATTTCTGTATTTGTTCAAGCGGCAAACTGCAAAATTATGGGCATTTACGTGCTGTCCGAATACTTTTACAGAATTTATAAATTATCAACTATCAGTCTCTTTCTTAAGTATCTTGATTTGGCAACACTGAATTCAGGTGTTATTCAGAACTAACTTCAAACTGGAAGCTCATTGTTAGCTAACCTCGTACGTTTATTGTTTCAGCGTAAATTAGAAGTAATGTTGTATTAAAACTCAACAAAATCAGGTGTTGATACTCTGGATCAAATGAGCTCTTACTATTCTGTGAAAAAGGGTACAAAACGTTGGCCATTGGCAGTATTTTATGATCTTGTCGATCTATCTGCGCTCAGTGACTACAGACTCTTCTTTGTGTTGCTGTTGAGAAAACAGAGAGACGTCTTTTTCTAATGAAGTTCGATAAGGAAATGGCAAATCCCCAAGTGGAAAGTCGTCTGAGTTCACCACAAGCAAGGAACAAGGAAATTATTACTATTATCAAACGGTGTGGAGTTGACAATGGACATCCAAACGAAATACCTGACAATCAGAAGAGAAAGCGAGGCAGATGCTCCATTTGCCCCTGATCATAGGACACAAATTGCAATTCAACATTTAACAATTGTAACAAATTTGTTTGCAAGTAGCATTCTGAAATATTTGAAATCGCTGAAGACTCACGTAGAATTCTTATCTGACTATCGGAAACGGACCCTTAGTGGGGGAACGCCTGCCAATACATATAGTTCCACAGTTGGGAATCTCGTTGGAAGATGGAGTGCCCTCTTCAGTGCACAGTTTTGGACTCGCTGAAGTCTTTGAAGGTTAGTGGCAGCGGCGTTTCCCCAAACGACTGCAGCATATTCAAGGATTGGCCGTACTAGGGTGACATATAGGTCGTGATGGTAGTGTGGATGTAGGGTTAATTAGACAGTCTACTAGTTGCCTTCGCACGGATTCGTCTATGTGAGAGTGCCACGTGAGTCTCCTGTCCAGCACTACCCCTAGGTATTTGGCAGTTCTTCCCCAGGGTACCGGAATTCCATTGATCTGGATGTGCCTCCAGTTGTTCGGAAGATGTCGTCTGCTGATAGGTAGTGCTTGGGTCTTGTTAGCGTTGAATGGTAGTCTCCACGTCTCGGCCCAGGTGCATAACTCGTTGCATGCCCTTTTCAGTTTTGTTTGCAGATGGTTAGCATTCATGCTATGGGAGTAAAGGGCCGTATCATCATCGTAGTGAGCAAGTTGGATTCCTTGAGTTCTCGGAGGGTCCGCAGTATAGAGAGCATAAAGGAGTGGGCCAAAGGGACTGCTCTTATGTTCCTGATGGAGGATACACCATCTTGAGCCTGGACATGGAAAGTTCTGTCTTGAAGATAACTTCTGAGAAGAAGTACATGTGACACTGGGATTCCTTGTTCTAGAAGGTTAAACAGAAGTCCCTCGTGCCATACGCAGTCGAAAGCGCGGGACACATCGAGGAATACCGCACTGCAGAACTCCCTCCTCTCGATGGCACTGAACGCTTCTTCGACAAGTCGAAGTAGCTGATAAGTTGTTGCATGGTTCCGACGGAATTCAAATTGCTCATCTGGTAGGAGGTGTTCATCTTCAACATGTCGTAGAAGTCGTTTGATGTAGAGCTTCTCAAATAGTTTGGATGTTGCTGACAGAAGACTTATTGGTCGGTAACTTGAAGGATTGCCTGTTTTCGGAACGGTGACTATCTCTGCATGTTTCCATGCAAGTGGATAGTCGCCGGTGTCCAGTAGTATTGTGTTGGAGGTGGCAGTCAATATTGGGATGACAGTCGGTGGGAGTTGGGTGAGTAGATGTTTATTTGAGGTGGTCTGGTCCACCAGTCTCCTTGATTCCCCTTCAACTCTTTCTCTCTTATGGGGACAATGTGGTCATGCTCTGTTCTGAAGATACCATGGCGATATGATCTTCGTCTACATGGTCGGTGACAGGGGTGAAATTGGCAGCTAACACGTCTGCCAGGGCATTGTCCTTGGCGTCTGGCTCACTGACAATGCTGTTGTTGACCTGTAGTGGTGGAATCCTTTGACTTTTCCTCAGTAGGCTCTTTGTCAGCTTCCACGCCGGTTGGTCTTCCAGTTGAAGAGAGGCAGTCTTGTCAGTCCAGACTTGGTTTCTGTATTCTTGGACAGCCTCCTTGATTTCCCGTTGCATTCTGTTGTCTAGTCGTTTAGTTGCAGGGTTGTAGTTGTGGCCTGCCAGTCGCGGAAGACCCTATTTTTTCCCGAATGGCGTCCATGATTACGGGATGTAACTGTCGTTGCTGCGACCTCGCTCTCTGTGGGGCGGCTGCTTCGGCTGCATGTAGGGCACAGGTTCTCATGTGGAGTAATGCTGCATCCGCTTCTGCTGTGGTCGGGTCCGGGATGTTGATGAGTTCTTGTCTACTCGTCGGCGGTAAACCTACCAGTTGATGCCTCCGGTGTTGATCCTGGGTGAGGGAGTGCGGAGTATTCCTTCCAGGTCGAGGTCGAAGATGACTGGTTCGTGGAACGATGTCAGGGCTCGTTTGACCGAGGCGGTTATTGCGTGAGGTTCTCTTTTTATTAGAGCAATTTCTAATACGTCCAGGTTGCCTCTTGAGGTGTAGTGGGTAGGGTCGTGCGGTCCTATGGCGATGGCGTGGTTCATCTCTGCCGCTCTCTGAAGTCGGCGACCGTTCGGATTCGTAAGGCGGCTATTCCAGTTGGCGTGCTTGGCGTTAAAGTTGCCTGCGAGGAACAGGTTACCTTGTAGTGAGAGCAACTCATCAAAGTCCACCTCCTGGTGGTCTATAAGCAGATATAAATTTGTGAAACCTTAACTTTTCCAGTCGTAATGAATGTTCAAAAAACTTACGGGTATGTTGCCGGGTGACGTTGTCGACAACCGCCGATATTTCGGCAGGAGGACACCTTGCCAAAGGATGACCGGTAACAAGACAGTGTTCTGCAATAGCGGATTTCTTTGGATGTTATAAGCGCGTGTAACGTTTATGTTCGATACACCGGTCTTCCACAGTCCTGATCGTCTGATCAATATATGACATGACATACCATCAAGGAATGCGATATACACCTGCCTTACGCAAACCAAGATCATCCTTTACGGATCCCAACAAGGCCTTTATCTTAGAAGGTGGTCGAAAAACACATTTCACATCATATTTCCGCAAAATACGACCAGTCTTGTTGGAAATACTTCCTGCGTAAGACAAAAAGGCAATAGATTTAGGTGCCACTTCATTACTATCGTCACTCACCCGTTGCACAGAAGGCTGATAGCGCAATGCACCTTTTATCTGTCTCTCAATAACCATTCTGACGAAAGGTCTCCTTGAGATGGGACAACTCAGCTGATAAACTTTCATGGTCTGAAATCACATGTGCCCTATGAACCGACGCACGAAGTACTCCTTCACGCTGAGCTGGATGGTGACAACTATCAGCTCGCAGATATAAATCAGTGTGAGTAGGCTTCCTATAAACAGAATGTTCCAATGTACCATCAACCTTCTTTCTGACCAACAGCCATGCTTTTCCACCTCCATAGTGAACTGAATATTTGGGTGGATTGAATTTAGGAACACCTCATCATGGACGTTGTCACGGCCATCTTGGAATACTCGTACCCACTTAGGCCCTTCGCTTTCAGCGATAACAGTATCATCGTACATTTCGAAAATCTGTCTATGAATTTCTGCAGCAGACAGGTTCCATGCTGACAGAAACCGTATCACTGAGAGAAACTCACACGTGGAGGGCGAGTTGATAGTCTTAAACATTTTGAAAGCACAGAACAGAACCGTACAGGTTGGCTACAGAGCTGAAACTGAGCACAGTTGTTCCCGAGGCATGCCGGTACACGACACACGCGCTCGTTGCGGTATGTGCGCGAACTACTAGTGACCGCAACAAAACGGAACTTACTTAAAAAAACACGCCTCGTAATACTCTCTGTAATTTCTGGAAACCTACTCTAGGTACACATCTGAGACATGTTTTATTAGATTCACCAGATCAATAACAAAATAAATGGAAATCGTGGTTTAAGCTCTTACATTTTTGCGATCGCTTCATATTAGCGAAGTTGCTAGACTTCAGACAATCTTTTATTAGCTGAACGTCTCAACTAAACATTTGCGGACCAATTTTCATATGAACTTTCTTCTTTAGTTTTATTTGTAGAATAACATATTCGAATATTTGCGTATCTTCATGAATCATTCTGTATGTAGCTGCTGCGAAAGTGCCACCATGCATTTAGCCAGGTTTTGAAAAATATCATAAAATATAAATGTAGAAACAATATCTTAAAACTTACTGGCTGATTAAAATTGTGTGCTGGAACCGGGATTCGAACCTGGGACCTTTGCCTTTCGCGGGCAAGTGCTCTACCGACGCAGCTACTCCGAGACGACTCACGATGCCGCCTCACAACTGGCGGAAGTAAAGTTGTGTGGCGGCATCGTGAGTCTTGTCGGAGTAGCTGAGTCGGTAGAGCGCGTGCCCGCGAAAGGCAAAGGTCCCAGTTTGGAGTCCCGTTTCCGACACACAATTTTAATCTGCCAGGAAGTTTCATGTCAGTGCACACTTCCCTGCAGAGTGAAAGTTTCATTCTGAATAATATATTAGTTTGACAAAAAATGGCATACAAAAAGCAGAAATCCAATTTTTGCAGTAATACGCGAAGTTTCAATTAATTTAGCAACGTCAGAGTTAATGTCGTTACCGGCGGCGCGACCACCTCGCGACCCCTGACACTTGCCTGACGCATTTCATTATGGCGCCTGCTATCGACGGCTGCCTTGATGGCGCCGCGCGCTCATCCTGTTAGACACGGGTAGTTTAGGGCCGCCGATATTGCGCGCTGTGCATTATCAGGGCGCGCGGGCCCTCCATCAGGGGGCCGTGTAGCTTCAGAGGAGGGTGCGATCATTCGCTGCCTACAGCCACGTCTACATCTGGATGGAGTTCTCTGCAAACCACATCTACGTCCGCTGCAGAGGGTTCATCGAAACAGCTACAAACCAAATGAAACTTTCACTCTGCAGCAGAGTGTACGCTGATATGAAACTTCCTGGCAGATTAAAATTGTGTGCCGAAACCGGGACTCGAACCTGAGACCTTTGCCTTTCGCGGGCAAGCGCTCTATCACTGACCGGACAAAAAATTCAAATGTTTGTAGAACTTATGGGACTTAACTACGGGGTCATCAGTCCCTAAGCTTACAAACTACTTATGAACTAGCTAAGACTAAAGACGGCACAAATATCCATGCCCGAGGGGGGATTCGAACCCCAGACCGTAGTGGCCGTGCTGACCGTGACTGGAGCGCCTCAGACACCTCGGCCACCGCGGCCGGCCCTGACCGCACACTTCGCTGCAGAGAGAAAGTTTCATTCTGGAAACATCCCTTAGGCTGTGGCTAAGCCATGTCTCCACCATATCCTTTCTTCCAGAAGTGCTAGTCTTCCATGGTTCGCAGGAGAGCTTCTGTGAAGTTTGGAAAGTAGGAGGCGAGGTACTGGCGGAAGTAATATTGTGAGGCGGCATCGTGAGTCGTGTCGGGACAGCTCAGTCGATAGAGCGCTTGCCCGCGAAAGGCAAAGGTCCCAGGTTCGAGTCCCGGTTCCGGTACACAATTTTAATCTGCCAGGAAGTTTCAGCTACAAACCATTTATTCCCATTCTATAGTCTAACAGCGAGCAGGAAGAAAGAACCCTAAAATCTCACCGTTCGTGCTCTCGACTCTGTTATTTTGTTATGACGATTATTTTTACGTAGGTGGGGATCCACAATATATGTTCGCAGTCGGAGCAGAAAGTCTGTGATCGAAATTTCGTAAGCAGATCTCTCTACAATGAAACCGACGTTCTGGTAATAGCCGGCCGCGGTGGCCGAGGGGACTGAGGCTCTTCAGTCACGGTCTACACGGCCACTACGGTCGGGGGTTCGAATCCCCCCTCGGGCATGGATATTTGTGCCGTTCTTAGTTGTAGGTAGTTCATAAGTAGTTAGTAAGTTTAGGGACTGATGACCCTGTAGTTAAGTCTCTTAAGCTTAACAAACATTTGAACATTTTTTATTGTCAAAATATCCACGGGTGTACTGTCGGTGTACTGCCCGTTGGACACTATAGACCGGCAGTACACCCGTGGATATTTTGATTGTCAAATACGCCGGGAGAAACTGAAGAATCACATCATATACCTTTACGGGGAGGAGATGTATCGCAGCATGAAGAAATTTGAAAAGTTGCGCGACCGTAGATGTCGTTTGCTAAGTACTCTTGCTTTTCTAAAGAGATGTCGTTCCGAGAATGTTGTTCCAAATTTTGCTAAGGTTACGCATCACATCGATTCTGCAGCAGCCAAGAGAATAAAGAAACGGGCCAGCCTTGCATTGCTTCTTGAGAGAGTGCATTTCACCCGCCGTAGCCTTGAGCTCATCTCACTGGAACTATTTGCATTTGCAACTGGCTAGTCACTTCACGTCTTTTTCCTGGGATTGGATTGATGGTGTTACTTCGGTTGCAGCCGATTCCGCCCACAAGAAGGCAACGGGGCGTCAAACAGCTAAGTTCTCACGCCTCCTTGACAAACCATCTCTGCAGGTTCCGTGCAAGACTGTCATCAATCTGAGTGGCATGGAGTTGAGTGATGATGCGGTCTCAGTTTTGGAGAAAGGGCTCAACTTTGTTCCTACCCCCAAGTTCACACCGGTCGCAGAAATTATTAGTGCTGTTGAACAGGTTGCAGCTCGACTTCCACCTGAATCAGCTGAGGAAATACGTCGTGAAACTTGCCGTGCGTTGACGAAATCCAAGCCCATGAAGTCGAACATCACTAGTAAAGAGAGGGCGGCTATTCGTGACCTGATGGAGAGTCCTGAAATTGTTGTCTTACCGGCTGAGAAATGCAATACTACGGTGGTTGTTTCCCATAAGGACTACACTGAAAAGATGCAGGGCCTGCTAAATGACGATTCCTACCGGAAGATCAGCGTTGACCCCACAAAGAAGGTGGAAAACAAGACGAGGGCGCTTCTCAAGGATGCGGATTTACCGGAGGGTGTCGCCAAGAAACTGCTACCTCAAGGCCCGGTACCGCCAAGACTTTATGGACTCCCTAAGGTTCACAAAGATGGAGTGCCGTTACGTCCCATTGTCAGTAACATCAGAGCACCTACATATTTGTTGGCCAAATACTTGACGGGAATGTTAAGTCCTTATGTGGGTAAATACCCTCATCACATCCGTAATTCCGTGGATTTTGTTAAACGTCTTATCAGCTTCAGGCTGGATGAGTCAGATATCATGGTGAGTCTTGACGTCGTTTCCTTGTTTACGAGGGTGCCCCTTCGAGAGTCACTAGATTTGATTGGCCAGAAGTTTGACGAGAAGACCACCGAACTTTTTAGGCATGTCTTGACCTCGACGTATTTTCTTTTCAATGGCGAATACTACGAACAAACGGAGGGAGTCGCCATGGGTAGCCCACTCTCCCCTGTGGTCGCAAATTTGTACATGGAGAATTTCGAGGAGGAAGCCTTGGCATCATCTGAATGGAAACCTACTTGCTTTTTCCGTTACGTGGACGACACTTTCGTCATCTGGCCACATGGTATGGATAAACTCCTTGACTTCCTTACACATCTGAACTCCATACACCCCAACATCAAATTCACTATGGAGATTGAAACGGAGGGTAAATTGCCGTTCCTTGACGTCTTGGTCAAGAGAAGAGCTGATGGCACCCTGGGTCATAGTGTATATCGGAAGACAACGCATACTGATCTGTATTTACACGCAGACAGCTGTCACCACCCTTCACAGTGGAATGGGGTACTTAAAACTCTAGTACATAGGGCGCGCACTATCTGCGACGCAGAGAGTCTACCCCAGGAATTGGAACACCTGAGAACTGTATTTCGAAAAAATGAGTACTCAGAGTGGCAGATTCAGCGGGCTCTCCGTCCAACCACTACATCACAACCTATGGAAACGGATGGAAACACGAGGGAGGATGTGGGCACTGCGTTCGTTACATATACCGGCGCACTCTCGGGGAAGATCGCCCGCATTTTGAAAAAACACCAGGTTGGAACTGTTTTTTGTCCGCCGAATAAAATTCGTGCACTGGTTGGGAGCGCCAAAGATGATCTCGGTTTGAGGAAGGCCGGCGTGTACCAGATTCCGTGTCAGTGTGGAAAGTCATATATTGGACAGACGATGCGTACCGTCGAGGATCGTTGCGTTGAACACCAGAGGCACACACGATTGATGTATCCGAGCAAGTCGGCGGTCGCTGAACATTGTCGGAGAATCATGCGATGGACTATGAAGGAACTAGGATTTTGGTACAGACGTCGAGATACTGGGACTGCATCGTTAGAGAGGCCATTGAAATTCGCACAAGTGACGACCTCATAAACCGTGACTGTGGCTATAATCTTAGCAAAGCTTGGGAACCCGCGATTGGGTTAATTAAGAGAAAATCTAGCAAACGTAACGAAGTGACGACCACGGCGGACAGAGCCCTCACACCGACGTCATCTCAGACGCCGGCGCAATCGGTTCCACTGCGCGGCCGCGGCGCGGGGCGCGGACCGCGGAGGGGTCGCTCCGCGGGCCGGGGTATTTAAATGGCCCGCTACTTAGCCTGCAACCCATCGGACCAAGGTCGAGTTCCGCCAAGAGAAGCGTGAGAGTGAGGCTAGAACCCAGTTCCCTTCGAGCAGCCGTAGCGTGCGGATCTCCGTGCCGGCGCGTTTCCAGGAGCTCAGTCCGTCAGTTCACCTGATGGCGACATGTATGATCGCCGAAATATAAAGTGCCCGTTGGACACTATAGACCGGCAGTACACGCGTGGATATTTTGATTGTCAAATACGCCGGGAGAAACTGAAGAATCGCATTTTTTGTTGTTGTTGTAATAATTCCCTTTTTTTTCACGCCCTCATGGGGCAGGCCTGCAGCAGCATCGTACACCCCTCTTCGGCCGACAGACTGTGCAATTAAAATGGTGATATTTATGAAAAATTTGTTCGAGTTGAAAAGAGAAGAGTTTGATAGGGGATTTCCCGTCAGAGTGGCCACAGGTCGTAGTAATCGATGGTAAGGCATCGACGAAAAAAGAGGTGATATCGGGCGTTCCAAAGGCTAGTGTTATTGGTCTTCTGCTGTTCCTTATTTACATAAGAGATTTAGGGGAAAATCTAAGTAGCTCTCTTAGGTTGTTTGCAGATACGCCGGCATTTACCGTCTAGTAAAATCATCTGAAGATAAAAACCAACTGCAGAACGATCTGAATAAGATATCACTGTGGTGTAAAAATGGCAGTTGACTCTAAATAATGAGAAATGTGAAGTCGTCCACATGAGTACGAAAAGAAATCCGTTAAACTTTGTTTACAAGATAAATCAATCAAATGTGAAGGCTGTAAACTCCACAACATACTTAGGAATTACTATTACTTCAGACGTAAATTGGAAAGAACACGTAGATAATGTCGTGGGAAAAGCATATCAGAGACTGCGTTGGCAGAACCCTTAAAAGATGCAACAGTTTGTTCCAAAACTAAATTCTGCCATATTTACCATTAGAACAATATCTGAGATAAGTGATTTTTCTGTGGTGTCGCACAAGTACAAAGTGCGCGCCACCTACTTTCGCCGCGCGCCGCCATGCATGCACGGCGCGGCGTTCTTCCGACGACAGCCACGAGCGCCCTCTGCTGGAACCCCGCTCGTGGCCACCACTGAAGGACATCGTTCACTTCGCACTTCGGACTGAGATAGCAACGAGTTAGGACCTTCGTAATCCGATAGGCACGAGTGAAGACTTTGCTATTGTACAGGCACTAGGCAGGCCTCTAACAACTATGTATCAACATTCTGCAGTACTATGTAAAAGTTAAGTATTGTTACATTCTGTGCAATATATCTCTTTCTAATTTACTCGAGTGTTTATAGTTTCTGGCTGCTCCCCTCCGTACCTGCACCAGCGTGTCGGTCTCATTCCACTCGGCCACCGACACCTACGACAAGGCTGGGACACAAAAGTGGCGACGAGGAGTGATAGAACCTTGGACCAGCCCGCTTGCAGCAGCCAGACAGCAGCAGTGGGAGCACGCAAAAATTGCTCCCGCCCACCCACCCTTATTATAAGAATTTTGGGGGAACATTTTCAGTTACGTGTGTTGTGGACTTTTTTGTTGCAGAGCGTCCTCTTTCATATTGCATTTGTGTTTTGTTATAATTTACTTGTATGCGCGGCGCCTAATTGGTCAGCATGGCCACTACCCCGAACCCAAACTTAATGGAAATTATTCAGTTACAGACGGCGCAAATTACCCAGCTTCTCCAGGCCGTGTCGCAGTTGACGACACAGGCTGCTCACCAACAACAACAGTCGTCACATCAGCAGCCCACACCTGCCGCCGCACCGCTTCCGACGTTCCGCCAGTACAACGAACGTGAGGAAGAATGGAGCGACTATTTCGCACAGTTTCAAGAACTCGTCGCGGCTCATCAAATTACAGGTCAGAGAGTGAAGAACCTTTTCTTATCGATTGTGGGCCCCCAGACTTTCGTACTATTGCAAAAACTTTTCCCTCTCGCATCTCCTCGTGATGTAGACTTTGAACAAATTGTAGATGCACTGAATGCTCATTATGAGAGAAAAGTTCTTGTAGCCGCTGCACGATACCGATTTTTCAGACTTAAAAAATTACCGCAGCAGTCACACCAAGAGTGGATTACGGAATTGAAGGGCTTAACCCGCCAATGTAAATTTACTTGCTCTTGTGGACTTTCGTATAGTGACGTGATGTTGAGGGATGCGATTACGCAGAATATTCAGGACCCCAGAATTAGAGCAGCAATTCTGAAACAGTCTGACCCCTCATTAGACAGTGTACTGCAGCTTATTGAAGCTCATGATACTTTTGACTTAGCAGATGTAGAAATGCAAAGCCACAGTGTAAATTCAGTGCGCCGCAACGGACGCTTTCCTAGCCGTAGTTCTCAGTATAGCACTAGTGATTCTTATTTTTCTACCGGCCGTGCTGAACAGACAGTGAACAGTAGCCAGTGTAAAAGTGCGACGCAAAGGTCGCCCCGTAGTGTTAGACACAGTAATTTGAATAACGGGCGCCAACGCTCATTTCAGAAAAATGTACGTAAATCGTGCCCCCAGTGTGTGTCTCGCCACAAGCGTGCTCATTGCCCTAGTCGCAACGCGACCTGTTATCAATGTGGCAAATCGGGACATGTACAGTCTGTGTGTATGCAAATTAAAAACTCAAAGAACGGTACCGTTAGAAACAGTGCTTCGCAGAGTGCGAGAACAGTTCATTCTGTAAATGTTATACGGGCTGTGGAATTGAACACTGCTTTCCTTGGATCTCAATTGCAAGAAAGTAGTTCTGCGCCTATGGCAAATCTATATAGTGCACCACGTAGCAAGCGCCGACGAGCGCGTAAAACAGTGCAACGGAAAAGGGTTCGGGACAAGCAACATGACTATGAACAGTGCATTCCTGTAGTGAAAATAGTGCCTTCTGCAACTGCTCCTTGTAATAGTGCCCAGTACTGTGTAGCTAGTGACAGTAGACACCAAGTAGCTACTCAAAAGTGTAGTGCAGTAGTTAGTGACTCTGTAGTAGCCTCGCATTGCGCGGACGCCGATCCGGCGGTAGTGTCATCTAGTGACAGTGTGGTTAATCCGCTGTGTGCCGAGTATGCGCCGCTTCCTACCGCATGCAACCCGCGCAAGCGCAGAAAACAATATGTATTAGACGTTGCCCACATTCGCGCACCGGTCGTGCGCCAGAAGCACAAGCTGTTTGTTACTCTCTCTATAGAAAATGAGACGGTGCAATTTCAGCTTGATACTGGTTCCGCTGTCACTTTAATGAATAAAGATACTTATGAACTTCTGGGTTCGCCAAAATTGTCGCCGTCACAGCAAGTGTTAACAGCTTATACAGGTGAAAATATTCCCGTGCTAGGAACATGTAGCCTGCCCGCCTCTTTTCAAGGTGTAACAAAAACAGTTGCTTTTGTTGTTCTTCAGGCCAAATCTACACAGAACATTTTTGGACTAGATGCTTTTGACTTGTTTGGTTTATCAATTCAAAGAGATGTGCTTCAAATTTCGTCAATAGTGCCTCAGGATAAAATCAATGCATTGTGTGACAAATACAGTGACTTGTTTTCGCCAGAACTAGGTTGTGCAAAAGACTTCGTGGCACATGTGACTTTAAAAGAATCTGCAGTTCCAAAATTTCGTAAAGCTAGACCAGTGCCTATCGCATTGCGTGATACAGTTGCCGAAGAACTTAAACGTTGGCAAGATAGTGGGGTGATTTCTCCTGTTTCTGCGAGTCAGTGGGCCTCGCCTATAGTAATTATACCCAAGCCGTCAGGAAAACTTCGTCTCTGTGCGGACTTCAAATCAACAGTGAACAGTCAAACAATTGTCGACACTTATCCCCTGCCCAGACCTGAGGAACTGATGGACAAATTAGGACAGTCTCGCTTCTTTTCCAAGATTGAATTAGCAGAGGCATACTTACAGATTCCACTTGATGACGAGTCAAAAAATTTTTCGTCATTAATACTCACATGGGCCTTTTTCAATTTCAACGCCTACCCTTTGGCAGTTCTTCCGCCCCCGCTATTTTTCAGCGTTTTTTGGAACAGCTGACAGTTTCTGTACCGTGTTGTTCGAACTATTTAGATGATATTGTGGTATCCGGACGCACAGTTGAAGAACATTTAGCAAACCTGGAGTGCCTTTTCAAAGTGTTGACTGCAGCAGGTCTACGTTGCAATAAAGCAAAGTGTTCGTTTTTTCAAACTGAAATGGAGTACCTAGGCCATGTGATTAATGCCCAAGGAATTCATCCCTTACAGTCACATCTTAGAGCAATCAAAGACTTGCCTCCTCCTAAGAATGTGCAGGAATTGCAGGCAGTGATGGGAAAGCTTAACTATTATTTCAGATTTATTCCCAATGCCTCTCAGATTGCAGCTCCACTGCATCACTTACGTAGGAAGAATGTTCCTTTTGTATGGTCTAAAGATTGTCAGGTTGCTTTTGACAAATTAAAGTCTGCACTACTCAGTGATGCATGTTTGATTCCCTTCGACCCACAGAAGCCTGTAGTGTTAGCAGTTGACGCCTCGTCGTACGGTCTGGGTGTTGTTCTGTCACATCGTATTGGATGTCATGATCGTCCTATTGCCTTTGCATCCAAGCTACTGACGCCGACGCAACAGAATTACAGTCAGATAGAAAAGGAGGCCTTAGCAATCATTTATGGCGTCACAAAGTTTAATCATTATCTCTATGGCAGAAAATTCTATTTGTTGACAGACCACAAGCCTCTCACGTCGTTGTTCTCACCCACAAAGCCGATTCCGCCACGTACGGCACAAAAGCTTCAGAGATGGTCCTTGATATTGTCTAATTATCAGTATGAGATTTTGTACCGACCTACCACTAAACATGCCAACGCGGACACACTTTCCCGACTTCCGGTTGGCCAGGATGTATCATTTGATTCTTCAGAAATGGCATGTTGTCAGATAGACTCCAGAGATGCTTCCGCTGTCGCAGACTTTCCTTTGAACTCTCGTCGGGTTGCACAGGAAACAGCTGCGGATGCAGACCTAAGTGTGGTAGCACGTTTTGTTCGCTCAGGGTGGCCTGCCAGAGCCAAAGACATTGATCGGCCTCTGGTTCGACGTTATTTTGCACAACGTCATGCATTATCTTTAAGTCAGGGTGTACTGTTGTTGCATACCGACAACGACCAAGCAAGAGTGATTGTTCCTCGTTCCCTGCAACGAGAAGTGTTAAGCCTCCTGCATCAAGGACATTGGGGTATTGTTAGGACAAAGCAACTGGCCAGACGTCATTGTACCTGGGTTGGTATGGACGCTCAGATAGAGAGCATGACATCACAGTGTACTGTTTGTGCAGAGCATCAGGCGGCTCCTCTGCAACGTTTCTCAGACTGGCCATGCCCAAAGGGACCATGGCAACGTTTACATATTGACTTTGCCGGACCTTTCTGGAATACTCGCTGGTTAATTGTTGTAGACGCTTTCAGCAAGTTTCCTTTTGTGATTGCCATGAACTCAACGACAGCTTCTAGTACAATCAGTGCCTTAACATCAGTGTTTTGCATCGAAGGTTTGCCTGAAACTATCGTCAGTGACAATGGACCTCAGTTTGTTAGTGCGGAATTTCAACAGTTTTGTCGTGTGAATGGTATTCAGCATATTACCACTGCACCTTTTCACCCTCAGTCCAATGGTGAAGCAGAACGTTTCGTTCGAACATTCAAGTCTCACATGGAGAAGATGAAAGGTCAGCACTCCAGGCAGCAAGCTCTTCGAATTTTCCTGTCTACGTATCGGTGCATGCCACGTGACGGCCCGTCTCCTGCCGAGCTGCTACACGGCCGCCGTCACCGCACTCTCCTTCACCTGCTGCAGCCTCCCACGCACCGAGTCGGTTCGTATGGCGCTACGCGTTTTCAGGTTTCCACGCCGGTGCTGTACAGGATGTTTGCTGGAAACAAGAAGACATGGTTGCCGGGCACCATTCAGCGCGTGCTCGGGCGCAATATGTTTGTTGTACGTTCTTCCACAGGGTCGGAGTTGCGGCGCCACGCAAACCAATTGCGCCTGCACAGGCCGCGCGATCCTGTCTCCGGTTTCTTGATTCCAGACCCAGTTCACCGCCAGGGAGCACAAACACATCGTTCGTCAACGGGTCCAGCGTCCCCGGACTACGAGATCGTCCCGATGGAGATCGACGCGACGCCGCCGCTGTCGCCGCCGCAGATGACAGCGTCACCGAGTGGGACTCCGGGACCGTGCGTGCTGCCCCAGCTTGGGCCACGCACCTCAGAAGAAGATGACCTGCTCCCTTTGGGCGGGGGCGGGCGCCCTTCCCCAGGTTTCGGCGGGTTCCCTGGAGGATCTCAAGGCGGATGCCGGGGCGCGGACGGCGTCTCGATCCCGGCCTCAGCTACGACGCCCGTCCCACCAGTAACGCCCCCGCCCAGGCCCTCCTCCCAGTGCCGTCGCCGTGGTCCTCAGCCCTACGCCAAGACGGCGCGGCGGTTTGGGGGGGAGGGGTGTGGTGTCGCACAAGTACAAAGTGCGCGCCACCTACTTTCGCCGCGCGCCGCCATGCATGCACGGCGCGGCGTTCTTCCGACGACAGCCACGAGCGCCCTCTGCTGGAACCCCGCTCGTGGCCACCACTGAAGGACATCGTTCACTTCGCACTTCGGACTGAGATAGCAACGAGTTAGGACCTTCGTAATCCGATAGGCACGAGTGAAGACTTTGCTATTGTACAGGCACTAGGCAGGCCTCTAACAACTATGTATCAACATTCTGCAGTACTATGTAAAAGTTAAGTATTGTTACATTCTGTGCAATATATCTCTTTCTAATTTACTCGAGTGTTTATAGTTTCTGGCTGCTCCCCTCCGTACCTGCACCAGCGTGTCGGTCTCATTCCACTCGGCCACCGACACCTACGACAAGGCTGGGACACAAAATTTTCAACACGAAAAGTAGTCCATTACGCTTACTTTCACTCACTTATACGTAAGGCATTGTTTCTTGGGGTATCTCGCCTGATACAAAAAGCATATTCCTGGCTCAAAAGCGGGCGGTTCGAGCAATATCTGGTGTAAGTTCGCGAACGTCATGTAGAGCCCTTTTCAGTAGTCTGGGAATTTTGACTTTGGCGTCACAATAAGTTTTTTCTTTAATGTCGTTTGTTGTTAATAATATCAGCTTATTCCCAAGAGTTAGTAGCTTTCACTCGGTGAATACTAGACAGAAGTCGAATCTACATTTGCATCACACCACGTTAACACTTGTGCAGAATGGGGTACAATATTCTGCGGCATCCATTTTCAATAAGCTGCCACAAGAACTAAAGAATCTTAGCACTAATCCACACGCTTTCAAATCTAAATTGAAGAGTTACCTCATGGCTCACTCCTTTTATTCTGTTGAGGAACTCCTAGAAAAGTTAAACAATCAAGACAATTCATTTTTTCTTTATTGATTCTTTTCACTTTGTCTTAAGATTGACGTGTGCAAAGGACTACTTAAAAATTTTCTATTACCATTCTTGTGTAAGAATTAATGTATTGACTTGTTCCATGACCATGGAGTTTCACTCCTCAATTGGGTCCTATGGAACAGGAAAAACCAATAACTAAAAAAAAAAAAAAAAAAATAACCACAAAGCAAACTGCATACACTACGCATGTCCGTCCATTTTTGGAGTATTGCTGCCCAGTGTGGGATCCTTATCAGGTAGGTCTGACGGAGGACATCGAAAGAATCCAAAGAAGGGCAGCTCGTTTCGTATTGTACGATACAGGGCAGACAGCGTTACGGAAATGATACAGGATCTTGAATGGGAATCATTACAACAACGGCGCTTATCGCTGCGGCATGGGCTACTTACGAAACTCCAATCACCAACATTTTCCTCCGAATGCGAAAATATATTGCTGACTCCCACTTACATAGGTAGAAATGATCATCAACATAAAACAAGAGAAATCAGAGCCTGAACGGAGAGATTCAGGTGTCCTTTCTTCCCGCGCGCTATTCGAGAATGGAATGGGAGATAATGATGGTTCGATGACCCCTATGCCACGCAGTTAAATGTGATTTGCAGAGTATCCCATGTAGATGTAGAATTTGACAAGGAGATATTGGAAATGAAAACAGTATGCGCTGGCTACAAGCATGTCCAAAAACAATAATTTTCATTACGCTACAACTTCAAAATCAGTTCATTTATGGTCGAAGCAAAGACATTTTTGAAAATGGACGAAATGTACTGAAACTAGTAGTCACAAACAAATGGAAATGCTACTGCAACTGCGTCGGCAAAAAATATAGAAAAAAAAAATAAACAGTAGATTTAAAAACAATACTGTAGTTTCTTTAAAAAGGCCACTGTGGCTATAAAACACATGCAGAGTAACACAAGTAATGGGCAGGATGAAATTGACGGAGGCACTATTAAAATGCCATGGCCAACAATATGTTCTGTGGGTATCAGTCGTTGCGTTGAGTTAAAAGACAAAGTTGTTCGACGCACTGATACAGATACACACGCACAGGGAGCACTGCGTTACAACACTGACGGGATACCACAGGGATGTGGAACGTGGGAGAAATGTTTCAAATGTTTGTGTAGTCTATGGGACTTAACTACGGGGTCATCAGTCCCTAAGCTTACAAACTACTTATGAACTACTTACGAACTAGGACGGCACAAATATCCATGCCCGAGGGGGGATTCGAACCCCCGACCGTAGTGGCCGTGCAGACCGTGACTGGAGCGCCTTAGTCTCCTCGGCCACCGCGGCCGGCGAACGTGGGAGAGGCGTTTTCCTGGAAGGGCTTCCTGAAGCATTTGGTGTGTCTCCGTTGCAGTTTTTTTAAAGCAGGAAACAAAATTTCACACACACTCTTTGTTCTTTTAAAGTTGCCATAACGACTTCGCGGGGTAACCCGCCAACAGTCAGAGAAACACAATACCACACTTGCACGATCAGCTGTACACTGACGCCGTCTGCACAGCTGTTTCATGAAGGTCTCTACTGCCGGCCGTGGTGGTCGAGGGGACTGAGGCGCTCCAGTCACGGTCTGCACGGCCACTACGGTCTGGGGTTCGAATCCCCCCTCGAAATTGTTCAAATGTTTGTTAAGCTCAAGGGACTTAACTACGGGGTCATCAGTCCCTAAACTTACAAACTACTTAGGAACTACCTATAACTAAGGACGGCACAAATAGCCATGCCCGAGGGGGGGATTCGAACCCCCGATCGTAGTGGCCGTGTAGACCGTGACTAAAGCGCCTCAGTCCCCTCGGCCACCGCGGCCGGCAATCCCCCCGCGGGCATGGATGTTTGTGCCGTCCTAGTTCGTAAGTAGTTCATAAGTAGTTTGTAAGTTTAGGGACTGATGACCCCGTAGTTAAGTCCCATAAGCTTACCAAACATTTGAACATTTTGGTCTCTACTAACACCATCTAGCTTGAGAACCCTGTACTACATCTACGAGTGGGTTTCTTTTGGGTCCCCCATCGTAAAAAGGCTTTATAAAATCAATAATAGTTTGGTAGCGGCGCAGAGGGAGTTTCGACGTTTTTGTAATTTAGGATTTCATGATGCCGTTCTGTCGAAACATGACATAGAATGTTGGATTAATAATAGGACGGAGCGACATCACACACTGCACGGCAGTTAGTGGCTTATATGCGAGAATTGTTCGGTAACCGTGTGATCTCTCGGATCGGTAACCTTCTCTGCCCCCCTCCCAAGATCGACAGACTTCTCAGTTTTTTATTGTGTTCTTGTGGAGCTGTCTCAAGAGCAAAGTCTACACGACTCGACCGAGAGCCCTGGATGAATTAAAATGGAGAATTCAGGATGAAATTCACAGTATCCTAGCTGAGATGTTTCAGCAGTCAAAGAGAAATCTCCACAGCATATTTCACGAATGTATTCGTACAGGAGGACGCCATGTTAAGGACGTAATTTAAAAAAAAAAAAATGGCGTCAATGTTTTCTAAATGGCAAGTTGTAAGATTTCAATTACTACGAATTAAATTCTTTCCTTCATCACTTCCAGTTTTATTGGATTGTGGAAATGTTCCTATTTTTCTATATTTTATCTTATATCTTTAAACGAGCAATTCTTATATATACATCTCATGCTTTTACGAAAAATACAACTATGTAAGTGAGCTTTAAAAAAAGTATGAATATAAAATTTCATCTAGGAAATTTTGGACAGAAGTATTTACTGTGACACTGAAATGGGTACATTTATGGTTAGTTTCCTTTAACGTTTGCAATTTCCGCGAAGGTAGAGGTGCAAAATATTTATGTAACAGTACCACTTCCTTTCTTACTCTTGAGCCATGTTCCCGCACATACAGGTTCGGCTTTGTTAATCGGATTTAGCATGTTAATAGTTTAAGCGTGGCCGGATGGCCTTCCTGTCACCACCCCATACCCCCCGGGAGGAAATGTGTGCCAAAAATATCTGCGTTTAGTATTATATAAGTGAAAGTGTAAAGCGTTACGAAATGTTTGCGAATTGTGTAACTGAGGCGGGACTTGGGGACCAGCCCGGTATTCACCTAGGGGGTTGTGGAAAACCGCCTAAAACCCACATCCGGGCTGGCTGGCACTACGACCCCCTTTGTTAATCCGCCGGGCCTAGCCTTCACGTAGGCTTCGGCCGGGTGGATTCGAACCGGGCCCGGAACGCCTCCCCGACTCAGAAAGCGGTGCATTAGACCACACGGCTAACCGAGCGGGTTTTTATATAAAAATACGGTAAAAGGTAATGCAGTCAACAATCCGAAGATTGGTTTGAACACCACAGTGCTTTACTAGGCATGGTCCCGTTTGGAAGTGGTATGCCGTTGCCTTCCTCCGACCTTCGAACTGACTTACCCAACCATTTATAGGGGGACCTACAGCTTAACGTGGGTTCCGAACCACGGTGCTACTCGCTATTTTTCACATTAGCAACACTGCCAGAGGGGAAAGAAGTGGAAGGTGACAGATAAAAATCCTAGGACCTGGCGGAGATCGAACCCGCGACCTTTGGATTTGTAATCTGGCACTCTACCACTGTGCTATCGAGCTTCACTCAATACGTAATGGAAAAAAAATCCGAGCAACGCTCGGTCACCCGATATTTTTATTAACTGGAGTAGATAAATACTAGAGCAACACTGGTTTTTGAGCTAGCTAATACAGAGAGAAGCCTAATAGGACAAACAGGTAGGCAAGAAATAATCCCAGAGTTGAGGGAAGTGATGGACAATTAAAGACAGAGTGTATGCATATTTAGCAGTTGCGCAGCACTGATGAGATCGGTAGGTTGCAGTAAGAGCAACGCAATAATTACGCTCCTCCATGCAACTGCAGCTGTAACACCAGACGATCGTTTTGCACGCCAAGCATAATTACTCCCGATTACTAACAGCCCCGTAACACTCGACTTCAAATCCCATTGTGACAAGCAGCTATTGGCGCGAAGCTAATCTGCGTCGCCTCTCGCTGATCTTGTTATTTCGCTTCTCTAGGGCGCGAGGCGTAAAACGGAGAGTAGGTCACATTACGGAGCCGGCAGGGGGTCGATAAGCTTAGAGTCAAGCGAGCGTTCCCGCTGAGCCTCTTAGCTGCGACAACAGCTCCATCGCGCCTCGTGCGGGCTTCCCCACTTTAGCGGCAGCCTGTGCCAACTCACCTGACGGCTGGCTGGTCACGTGAGGCGAAAATTACACCGACAAAAGTTGGACCAGCTTCGATCGGAAAACACCAGAACAGCTTTCCGGCACCACCCAAAGAAATTTCTTTTCTCATTTTGCTTTAAACTCACTGAAGCAACTTGCTACCGGATACTTAAAATGTTGATGTTGTAGTCTTACTGCTATCTCGCCCCCCCCCCCCCTTCCATGGGGAGGGAGTGGGGGTCGGGGTATCTATTTTATCAACGAAGGAAAAAAATATTGGTTTTCAGTCCGTAGACTGGTTTGATTTAGCTCTCCACGCTACCCTGTCCTGTGCAAGTCTCTTTTTCTGCGTATAAGAACAGCAAGCCACATCCTTTTGAACCTGCGTACTGTATTCGTCTCTCCCTCTTCGATTTTTACCTCAAACACATCCTTCTAATGCTGACGATTTCTTGGCGTATCGAAATGCGCCTACATCTACATCCACATGGGATACTCTGCAAATCACATTTTAGTACCTGGCAGAGGGTTCATCGAACCACCATTATACTATTTATCTCCCATTCCATTCTCGAATAGCGCGCGGGAAGAAAGAACGCCTGAATCTCTCCGTTCGAGCTCTGATTTCGCGTATTTTATTCAAACGGTAATTTCTACCTAAGTGGGAGCCAACAATATATTTTTGCATTCGGAGGACAATGTTGGTGATTGGAGTTTAGTAAGTAGCCCACGCCGCAGTGATAAGCGCCGTTGTTGTAATGATTCCCATCCCAGGTCCTGTAACATTTTCGTAACGCTGTCTCCCCTGTATCGTGACAATACGAAACGAGCTGCCCTTCTCTGGACTCTTTCGATGTCCTCCGTCCTCCAAAAATGGATGGACAAGCGTAGTGAATGCAGTTTCTCTTGTAGTTCTGTTGCATGTTTTAAGGGTTCTGCCAATAAAACGCTGTCTCTGGTTCGCCTTTCCCACGACGTTATCTATGTGTACTTTCCAGTTCAAGTCTGAAGTAATAGTCATTCCTAGGTATTTTGTGGAGTTTACGGCCTTCACTTTTGATTCATTTATCTTTTAAACAAAGTTTATCGGATTTCTTTTCGTACTCATGTGGACGACTTCACACTTCTCATTATTTAGAGCCAATTGCCAATTCCTACACCATACTGATCTTATTCAGATCGTTCTGCAGTTGGTATTGATCTTCAGATGATTTTACTAGACGGTAAATGACGGCGTCATCTGCAAACAACCTAAGGGAGCTACTTAGATTTTCCCCTAAATCATTTATGTAAATAAGGAACAGCAGAGGACCAATAACACTACCCTGTGGAACGCCCGATATCACCTCTTAGTCGATGCCTTACCATCGATTACTACCAACTGTGTCCTCTCTGACAGGAAATCCCCTATCCAGTCGCAAATTTGGGGCGATATACCATAACCACGCAATTTGATTAAAAGCCGTTTGTGAGGTACGGTGTCAAAAGCCTTCTGGAAATCAAGAAATACGGAATCGATTTCCGAACTCTTGTCGATTGCACCCATCACTTCGTGTGAATAAAGAGCTTTTCTCTTATCCAGAACATGCCGGAAACTCCTTTTGTCCCCAATTCTGTTGATCACCTCCTCATTAATTACGTTATCTACTTATCTAATCTTCACTATTCGTCTGTAGCACCACATTTCAAAAGCTTCTATCACATTTTCGTTTGAACTCCATAACGTCAACGTTTCACTCCCATACAATTCTGCACTCCATGCAAATGCTTACGGAAAGGACTAACTAACATTTAAATTAATAATGGATGCCAACAAATTTCGCTTCTTCTGAAACGCTATTCTTCCCATGCCCATTCTAAATTTTTTACTTTTTTTACTTCGGCCATTGGAAGTGATGTTGCTACCCAAATAACAAAACTCATCGACTACTTTTATTGTCCCATTATCTAATCTAATTCCTTCCGCATCGCCTGATTTTCTGACACTACATTGCAGTACCCTTGTTAAAGTTCAACTTACATCATCAAGACACTGTCCATTCCTTTCAATTGCTCTTCCAGGTTCTTTGCTGTCTCTGACAGAATTGCCATGTTATCGGCAAACGAGGAATAATTTATTCTCCTTGGACTTTAGTTCCCTCTGCAAATTTATCTTTCAGTTCCTTCACTACTTGCTCAGCGTACACATTGAACAACATTAGGGAAAAGCTACAACGCTGTATTATTCCCTTATCCACTACTGCGTCCCGTTAACGCTTTCAGTCCCATATTATGATCTTTGAAAAAATTAGTACAGTGCACTAAACATCAAAATATGTGTTACAACATTTTTGATCCAACTATTGTTTTTTATGTCATGTATTTCATGCACAATACAGGCTTTTGTATAGATGTATTTTATTACTTGGGACGTTATTTTGTTGATAGTTAACACTGACATGTCAATAATGATAGCATAGTCTTCACCATAGCAACAATGACAAAACAATTCCCTGCTAAAATAAAATAACATGAACCACACTCAAAGCCACGTACAGACGGCAACGTAATGCAACCTCTAAGACGAACATATTAATGCCTCAGAAGTGGCTACGCGCCGTACCAAGCGGCAAACTGTTGTACTAGAAGCATGTTATTCATCAGCAACAATGTGTCCAAGGATTGATACACAAAGTATGGTATAAATCTGTTTTTAATACATTGTTGTCTAGGAACTGAAAGCGTACCGCCTCAATACTTCTTGGGGGTTTCTATGGTGGGCGACACCCTTTCAGTAACAAAAACTGTCACGCATTCAAATAAAGAAGATCACTCCCAGGCTCTTCGTGGCTGAACAGGAACTTTTGCATATAAATTCATGCCAAGCTTCCAAAAGAAACACACGGTTTATTGCCCATTTAAACTTGACAACTTAAATGCATAGATACTACCAGAAAATAGACAGATAAATATATCACAATTACAATGGAAAAAATATAACAGTTGAAAAGCATAAGCCAACATCAACTTCCCATAAGACAACATCAACTTCCTATTACCTCTGCTAGAACAGATCTCTTGGTTATATAGCAGAAGGTTTACAACTGTTTGCTCAAAGATATGAAACATCGACCTCATCAAAGAGGTTAATTACACATTATGCACATATAATTTATCTTTGGCATGTCAGATAATTGCTCTTTGACATGTCAACAGCAAAACATTGTAAACAAAACGAAAGATCTGAATATACAAATGTTAAGAATATTAGAGATTTACAGGACAAAAAGAAAATGTTGTACCGTGCATTTAAACATATTTGAAGTGATTCTAATACAAAATATTGGAATGAAGTTACAAACAACCTGCAAATATGTGTACATGATTATTACTAAAATGTTTTACTTATTACTACAAAGAAAAACAATAGGAAGAACCAAAAGAAATGGAATAATCTCGTAAGTAAATAATAATTGTTTTTAGTGCTTTCACTTTAAGGAATTGCATATAAGTATAGATCAAAGTCGAAATTTATTCATACAGTGATAGGTATAGTCACAAATGGGGTGGGCTATGCACCATAACAGAACAACACTGGGAATAAAAGGGTTAATGTCCTTCGTCTCTAAAAACTGCTGTCTTCTACAAGTTGAAAGTAATTCTTCGCCCCCTATACCGTGCTACCTGAACTGAATAGAATAGTAAATGATTGTAAAAACATACTTAATCTCCTAGCAACAAGTAATCCGCAGATAATAAAGAGCATCAAAACAGATACAGGGATTAGTGAACAAAGAGTTGTCGTAGAGTGACTGAATATCGGAATTCCCAAATCCACAAAAATTAAAGGAAAAATATATCTATCCAAAAAAGGAGATAAAAATTCGATTTTGGCTTTTCTGCGTGAGAATCTCAAGTCTTTCGAAACTAACAATGTGAGTGTAGATTAGGCGTGGTTTACATTCAAAGAAATGATATCGACAACTGTTTAACGATTTATAGCAATTACATTAACAATACAGTGGGATGACCCTTCGTGGTACACAGAACAGGAAATACCACTCTTGCAAGAGCAAAGAGGAAAGCATGCCAAATTTAAACACACCCTAACTCCCCAAGACACGCAATATTTTATTAAAACTCGAAATTTACCTCAAATTTTATTGGGAGAAGCTTAGAATAGTAGCTTGGTAGAAAATCCTGATAAATTCTGGTCGTACGTAAAGTACACTCGCGCCAAAACACAATATCATCATAAGCTTAAAAGTAGACCACTGTATGTAATATAAGCTTAATTCTGGTAGGAGGTACCCAGATAAGAGTTTACTATTACATAAAAAACTTAATTTTAGCAGTGAAATTAGTAAAAGGTTCGTGTGAACTACCGGCTACTCCCTGCTGTAAAACCTTTTTCCCTGGCCCAAATTGAGAACTGATTTCGTTCAAATTAATAACAGGAAGTTAACGATGCAGTGGCCAATATACGTAGAAGCTCACACGAAATTGCACACAGGCATTAATAAACATGCCACCACAATTAAAGTTATTTCATAAAGGTGGCTAAAGAAAAACATTTATGGCGCAACGGAACTTAATCATAAAAACTTGCATCTGAGCTTGTTCTCAGCACTAGTGAAAAACAATATTAAATAAGAAAAGGGGGCAGGTGCTCGAAAACTACTATTTATAGGCAAGTCAAAATTATACTGAACTTAACTTGTTTATTCAGGTCGAACGCAAGCAAAAAGTGGAACCAATTTTGTTAATACAATAAAAATACATCTTACTTACATGAGCTAATACTGACGATGCCCACAATTGAACATAAATTACCAGAACGTTACTGAGGGGAGGAGTTATAAACAACACTCACTCGCTCACACACACAAAGTGCAACAGCGATACTCACCAAAACCAGCGTGCTGAAACGAGGCAGAAGCAGGCGCCGCTATCGTAGGCAAAATTCAGCAAATCCGGAGGATCACACAACTGATTTGAGATGGTGCGTGAGTATAGCAAAGTTAAGTTGCATTTATATTAGACCGCGAGCAAACACGCTAACGGCGACACACGGCTAACGTTACATGATCGCACTCCACTGAAGATGAAATGGTTAAAAATCGGATTCATTAGCTAAAATCACGGCGGACTCTTAAGTTGCAATCTGAGAGTAAACTATCTAGGCACTGGTTTTATGATAAGTGGCATGAATTCAGGTGACTAGCTGCAAACCCCTGAAGTCGGAGTTCGGACCCACGTGGTTCCGAAAAACGATAAAATGTATAAATTCAATTTCCGAAAAATAAAGAAACTAATATTTTAAAACATGAAACAAAAATGCTATTTCTCATGGCTCGAAAAGAGTGGGGTTCTAGTTTTAACAAAATGCTACTCTAGCGATATCAAATAAATTACAATTTGATAAAAAAAAAGTATGTGGAAGACGACAGACGGTCGTCTTTCAAGCTATTGCAAATGGTAATGCTAAGGATGACAGCTCTGATAAAGCAGAATTGATAAACACAGCTTTCCGAAATTCTTTCACCGAAGAAGACGAAGCAAATACTCCAGTATTCGAAATTTATAAGTGGATCTCCCAGGAGTATTGAAGCTACTGAAATCACTTAACAACTGCCAGTTTCCCAGACGAAATTGTACACCAATTAGGTTCAGAGTATGCTGATGGAACAGCTCCATACCTACAGATGGTGGACGAGCTGGGCGCGGACGTCCGTCGGAACAGCAGGGAAGTTTCAACACCTCAGAGGAAGTGCCATGCGGGCGCGGACCGCGAATGGTGCGCCCAATGCAGGAGGGGCCTCAAACAGCTGTTATAGCAGCAGATGTCGGCCGAGGCGGGCGCGGACGTCCGTTGGAGCATCTGCGCAGCCACAACATCTCAGGAGAGGCGCGAGGCGGGCACGGACCAAGATCAGAGCGCCTGACGCCAGAAGGGCCTCAGACAGCTGCACCGACCACAGATGGTGGACAAGATGGGCGCGGACGTCCGTCGGAGCACAAGGGAAGCCACAACACCTCAGGAGCAGCGCCAGACGGGCGCGGACCGCGGAGGGAGCACCCAACGCGGGAGGGGCCTCAGAGGGTTGCTGCTGTCACAGATGGCGGCCGATTGGGGCGCGGACGTCCGACGGAACGCCAGGGAAGAGACAACTCCCTACAAGTAGCGCCAGCTGGGCGCGGACCGCAGACAGAGCGCCTAGCGTCTGCTGGGCATAAATACCGGACAAGGTCCTCCAAAAACGGGTCTCAGGTAGCACCTGAAGAAGGCAGCGAGTCACGCGGCCGAAATATTGTGCCAGAATGACGCATACATCCGGCAGTAATCCCGTTTATCCAAAATGTCAGCTTCATACCTAGTTATCAGATACAACCGCGCACTCAGCGAAAGTTCCCAAATACTAGAAAATGCATGGGTCACTCCAGTATTCAAGAAAGGGAATACGAGTGATCCGTAAGCCCTGTATTATTGACGATGGTGTGCAGCAGGACTTTAGAACACATACTTTCCTCAAATATTAATAAGTACCTCACGTCGAACGACATGTTGACCCACATTCAACACAGATTCAGAAAGTCTGAGCAGCTTTCTTAGGCCGCAGAAGATTCTGCCGTTAATTGATTAGTAAAGTCACCAGAAGATGTAAAGTGATTTAGATATCTGCATGGCGCAAAAAATAGGCATTCATAGAATTCCAACTCGTTTTCTATTTTCGCGATATAGGGGGGGATAGTAACAGAGAAATGATGCACGTGTTGAGGTGAAAATCATTTAATGAAAGGCGTCATTCTTTGCGGAGAGGTTTATTTTCGAAATTTCTGCCACCGATTTTATCTTCCGTTGTTGTTGTGGTCTTCAGTCCGCAGACTGGTTTGATGCAGCTCTCCGCGCTACCCTGACCTGTGCAAGTCTCTCCATCTGAGAATACGTCCGGCAACCTACATCCTTTTGAATCTGCTTACTATATTCATCCCTCGGTCTCCCTCTACGATTTTTACGCCACATGCTTCCTTCTAATGCTAAGTTGACAATTCCTTGATGTCTCAGAATGTGTCCAACCAATCTATCCCTTCCCTTGCCAGAAACTCCTTTTCTCCCCGATTCGGCTAAGCACATCCACATTAGTTATGTGATATTCCGTATGGGAATATATTTCGTTAGCACTCACCTCCATAGGGCTACATGATCATCATACTAAAATAAGAGAAATCAGATCGAAAACGGAAAGATTCAGATGTTCCTTTTTCCCGCGCGCTATTACAGCATGGAACGGTACAGAAATATCATAAAAAAGCGGTTCGACGAACACTCTGCCATGCACTTAAATGTGATTTTAAATCCAAATAATAAATGTAATTACCAAAGGCCGTAAAGTTTGATGATTTATGTAAATACCGGTTTCGGTATTATAATAATACCATCTTCAGGCTCTATGTCATAATATATATCCAAGAAAACTCTTGAAATAGCCTTATGCACCAGTTTGTTTAATATCTCACAGTTTCCGAATATACGTGTGTTAATACACACTTGTGACAGCAGCTGTCAAAACAAGTAGCATCAGCAAAGTCAAAGATGTTGTTAATAATATCTTTGACTTTGTTGATGCAACTTTTTTGACGGCTGCTGTCACAAGTGTGTATTAACACACGTATATTCGGAAACTGTGAGATATTAAATAAACGGGCACATAAGGCTATTTCAAGAGTTTTCTTATATATCTATTATGACATAGAACCTGAACATGGTATTATTATAATACCGAAATCGGTGGTTAAATAAATCATCAAACTTTTCGGCTGTTGGTAATTACATTTATTATTTGGATTTAAAATAAACCAGCCGGAGACTCAGGCCGTAATAAACAGACACGTATTTTCACCACTGATACTGTATGATGTGCCACACTGTTGCGCCAGAGCCGAGGAGGACGGAGATTCGTCTTGCAGTGCCATTTGGATGAGGATGTTCTCGGGGGTAGTCTGGTTGGTGTGATCTGATTCGTCATATTCTACGGCCTACCGTCAGCCATTCTAGAGACATACTTTACCGAAATAATGGGGAGCACTTGAGCTCCATTTTCCCGCATCGATGCATTACATTCTCTCATGTCAAAAATGCGCCCTCTTTCAAATTCACTGAAATGGCGTTACGGTTCGCGCATACGTACGCGAAGTTTCCTGTACACTGATCTGTTACCTTCGGTTTATAGCGATAACGGGAGCCGCAGATAGGTAGTACAGTAGTCTCGACAGTTCGACGTTGACGGGTCGGAACCACATCGAACTATCGAAAACTCGATCGAAATTTAAAAAGGAGTAAGAAATATTATGGTATTGTAATACAGGTCAAAACATGAACTTTATTAAAAGAAAAGCATTTACATATGCATCTGCAGTGGAAGGATAACGATAATTATTTATTTAAAGAAGTAATCGTGAAGTGTCTTTTGTTTGGCGAAGCTGCAACGTTTCCTCGCGGCAATGTCACGCCACAGTCCCAGGAGCTGTCTGTCAATTGGTGTCGCCTCTACTCAGGCTGTTGTTCCACGTAGCATATGGCGGCCTCGAGAGCAGCGTAGCCGTCCGTGCAACTCATCATCGGTGCAGCCTCGCCTCGTCATCGTCATTCTCACACTGCGATGGAATGTTAACCATGTCAATTATAGAACACTAGGTCGCTTCCAGCTTCCACACCCTGGCAATCTTCTGATTTAAGATCCGTGAGAACATTTCTGTGAAGAAAACTGTTTCCATTAAAGTCGGTTTCTTCGCCGGTCACCAGCAGTAACTTCGCCGAGAGCATATTTGTGAGCAAGGCTTTTTATCATTATCGTTTCTCCTTTGTCAAACCCTCTTAGTGCTTCCAAGTTTAGCTACAAAGGTACAAATTTCCTCTTTCTGTTACAGCACTCATCTTTTTTGGAGCGCGCTTGGCATCTCGTTCTGCTGGGGCTTCCAAATATCGAAAGCTGATTCTTCAGCCTGTTCTGTGCCTCTCGTCCTGGAAGGGGCCTCCAATTCTTGTTTATAATAATACATGTATTTCGTTTCGCCGCCGCCCCGGGCCTCCAACAGTCTTAGTCCGCCACTGTGTGTAATGACACACAGTGGTCAACAAACTAAAGAAACACAACACTGGACTGTACAGGTATTACTTGCGTGGGAACTACAGCAGCGTGTGAGCAACGAAATTTTGATCGGTAGCAGCTGGCAGCAAAATGTTCAAACGTCTGTAATTCTATGGGACCAAACTACGTTGGTCATCAGTCCCTAGTTTTAGAAACTACTTAAGCTACAACTAACTTCAGAACAACACACACATCCATGCCAGAGGGAGGATTAAAACCACCGTCGCAGGAGGCCGCGCGATCGGTAACCTGGCGCTCCAGACCGCTCGGCTACTCTCGCGCGGCAGCCGGGGGATTTTGTGCCACACTGACAACAGATGTTCCTGCAACAAGGCAGCGAGCTAATCGTCGGTGTTGATTGCATTGTTGTCTACTTTGTCACTCAGCTGTTCTAGCTCTATCTTTTGAAATGATATTTTCAGTATTTATCATGTCAGAAGATTATTGGATTATTGGAAACTCGAACTATCGAGACTTATTACCAAACGATATTAGGTGTTGACCTTGAACTCTCTGGTTGACATGGTTCAAGTGCTCATAATGTCTGCGGTGCATAGAAATGTACGTGTCCTGTGACTGAGAACTTCCTAACTGGAAGTCTTCAATGTGATGTGATTATTCTGTGAACATGAATGTATATACATTTTTTTCATTGCTGCTCAGTTCGATTGTTACCAATGTTAGGACACTCCGAAACGTCAGTGCAGTGTTACCATGTCTACTTCTTTAGAAGGAGATCTCCTTTCTTTAGGCGTCTACATTCGGCTGGTTACAAAAATGCAAAATCTCCTTTTTTTTTAATATCTGAGAAAATCTACTTATTTTTTTATCTGGCTCTCTTTTTTTTTTTTTTTTAGCTTATTCACAGTTGATAAGGAATGCAGTCACTCATCTTCATTATTATGGTGAAGTGAGTTTCATGTGGTCTACATTGAGAAATACACTGCGTAGTACCTATAGGCGATGAGGAATGAAACGGTGATTCCCGTACCGTAAGAGTCACTGGCAAGTCGCTCTTGCTATGCAGACAGTGTGACGTAGATGTTTTAGGTGGGGGTGGTTTCATAAGTGATTGTGTAAAACACTGATAGAGCTCAGTCCGGAACTACCTCGTTTTCGTTTTATGACAATGGCTACCTCCGCAAACAATTGCACTGCAGCCGTTGCCTAATGCTTTCTGCATTCCGCTTTCTTTGTTTGGTGCTCCGCTCATTGTTTCGTTTTCCTCGTTAGCACCACCAGTAGGCGCCTTAAGGAATGGAGATGGTCCATTCAATCGTTCTTTATACGTGAAGGGCCTGAATATAATATGAAATACCAAATGAATGCACCGCCTCAATTGTTTTAGGGCCTGCTCATGGTGGTAATGAGGCACCGAAACAGGTTGTTATATAAAGTTAGTTAGCAAAATCAATTCTTAAAATTCATCGACCATCTTTTGTCCTACTATTCCACGTGGACATGGTGTACTTACAGAGAAAAAAATTATTTCTTCAGCATGATAGATAAGCTGTAAATAAATAATATTCAGGTAAATGTCAGGGATTTTACAATTTGTCAGGGAAATTGGAAAAAATACTGGAATATTATTTATTTATTTATTTTGTAGTCGTCATCCTTGAGATCTCTTCAGCTTTGCCATTCGAAATTCTACAGTAGAGTCTTGATTATCCGATTTTCGGTTATCCAACCTTCCGTGTTATCCGACCCTTTCACCGCGCCGGGATTGTACGCGAAACAATGCTTCAATGAGCTCAGACATTTTTAAAGAATGGTTGTTTAACGACTTTGTGCTACAAACTGAAAATTTTTTGAAAGCCAACAACTTTCCTCGTAAATCACTGTTGCTTCTAGACAATGCCACTTGTCATCCTAATGAGGATAAACATCAACTCGAGATATAAAGGACATGTTTTCCCTCCAAAGTCACATCCTTGTCACAACTTGTTTTCCTCTTTTAATTAATGCTACAGACGAGAGAGAATACATGGTAGAGAAGGGGGCGTATTAATTTGAAAGACGTGGCCCAGTCTTGGGAGAGTGTTAGGGCAAATACAAATGCAAAATCCTGGAAAATTTTGCTACATGAAAATCAAGAAAATTATCCAGAAGATGATAATCTACAGCAGCAGACCGAACTCGAAAATACTACCCTGCTTTCATTGTTACGAAAAGTTCCGGGATGTGCTGACGCCGCAGAAGATGAATGGATTGTCCATGGTGAAGAATTTGAAGTGTTAGATGAAGATGTAGTCGACATGGTAAACGAAAAGGAAGAAGAAGACGACGAAGCGGATGTACAGCAGCTGCAGGAAACATCGTCTACCGAGATACTACTTCTTAAGAGACTACGTGATTTAGCGTCAAAAACGGCAAACAGCAGGCAAACAAAAGATATTAACTTCTTTTCACAGATTTAAATATGTTTATGTAGTTCAATGAAGTCTTCACAACACAACAATGAACTGCTGGTCCTAAGTAAATATCTATTTAGCCTAATTTGATTTGTACTGTATTAAATTGTTAACTCATTTGGCCTACTTTAGTTTGATTTTTTGTGTAACGTACTATCTCATCACTTTTCTTTAAATACCGTCTAATGTATTTGAACATTATAATCAGTTCTTGTTCACGTATGTAATAAGTTTACTATGTTCAAATAAATTTTTCAAACATTTATTATTATTATTATTACTAGCTTAACCCGCGGCTCCACTCGCGTGTTGGTTGATTATGATAGATAATGCGCGAAACGTCAAATCGATTTTTTATAGTGAGATGTATTAAATGAAATTTCTTTTTTACTGCTTTGTTAATTTTTTCTTATATTTCCTTATTCGTGTGTTTATCCTTACAGAGAAAGAGCTGAAGACATTGTAGCATCATAGACCAAAGATATGGCCCGTGGCATCACGTTTCGCTGTATGTAACCTCCTTGCTATAGAGTCGCAGACGTCATCGCTGGCCTTCAGTCAGAATTTTTTTATAATTTGACGACTTTCAACCACCATATCTTCCACACCCTTATAGGTATCGGCATAGAACTGCTATGGTGTACAACGGCAGACTTCGGACAACAATTACACACAGACCATTCGTTTGCGTTCTGTAGGTTTCGCTGTAGAGCGAGATATTAACACACACACACACGTAGAATTTTATACAGTGATAACTTTCCATCCCAATATACTCCACCCTTTTATCATTATCAATCCTCAAGCAGCAATGCAACCAATAAAACCATTTTCAAAGAGTAAATATAATTTTCAAAGAGTAATTATTGTTCCGTATTTCGCGTTCTATTATTCAAATTATTAAATATCTATCAGATCGCTATAAAACCGTGCCTAAAACCTTCGTCAGGTATACATTAGTAACTGTACAAATATTTAAGTCTCTGCGTCTTGTTCGGACGTGATAAGCATACACCGAATAGACATTCACATAAAACCGTGCCTAAAGCCTTCCCCGGGTAGACATTAGTAACTGTACAAATTTTTAGCTCTTTATGTCTTGTGGTTCAGACGTGATAAACGTACACCGAACAGACATTCACATTTATAGATATAGATTATTATTTTCCGTGTTATCCGAACTTTCCACTTATCCGACCTTGCCGCGGCGGGTTTAGGTCGGATAATCTACTGTACTTGTTTCTCCTTCTCTTTACGACTCGCGAGTACTTCATTCCGTGGAACCAGATTGGCAACACTGCGTCAGTGCATCATTGTAATGTGCTGGGGATATGTTGTGCCTCACAGCGGCTAGCGTCCAGGTCAGCGACCGGCCGTCGAGTGTGTCCTCAAAGCGACCGCGCGCAAACTCCTACTGTCAACAAAGTGACGGGCAGCGCACTGCATGCGTGGTGTGGGCAGCGCCACGCGCCGGCCGGCTCTCAGCCACGCAGGCTGCCGTCTCTTCAAAGGAGTGGAATTACATAGAACCACCTTACCAAACAGCGGTGCGTCTCACAAAGCAGTAGTAAGTGCAAGTTGCAATCGCAACTGCGTAAACGTTCCTGTTCGTATGTCAGAATTTTACATCTGGTGGTTGTGGTCGTCAGTCCGGAAGCGGCTCTGATCCTGCTCTCAACGCTACTCTACCCTGTGCAAAGGTCTTCATCTCCGAGTAAGCACAGCAACGCACATCCGTATGAACACGCTTACTTTTGCCGTTCCTCGGCATCTTCAGCGATTTTTAACCCAGATACTCCCCTCTAATGCTAACTTCACTATTCCATGATCTTTCCGAACGATTTCTACGAACTGATCCCTTCTATAGATCGACATCTACATGGGATACTCTGCAAATCACATTGAAGTGCCTGGCAGAGGGTTCATCGAGCCACATTTATACTATCTATCTCCCATTCCATTCTCGTATAGCGCGCAGGAAGGAAGGACACCTGAATCTCTCCGTTCGAGCTCTGATTTCTCGTATTTTATTCTAATGATTGTTTCTACCTGTGTAAGTGGGAGTCAACAATATATTTTCGCATTCGAAGGAGAATGTTGGCGATTGGAGTTTCGTAAGTAGCCCACGGCGCAGCGATAAGCGCCGTTGTTGTAATGATTCCCATCGCAGATCCTGTATCATTTCCGTAACGCTGTCTCCCCTGTTTCGTGACAATACAAAACGAGCTGCCCTTCTATGGACTCTTTCGATGTCCTCCGTCAAACCCTTCTGATAAGGATCCCATTCTGGGCAGCAATACTCCAAAAAAGCACGTAGTGTATGCAGTAGTGTATGCAGTTTCTTTAGTAGTTCTGTTGCATCTTTTAAGGGCTCTACCAATAAAACGCAGTCTCTGGTTCGCCTTTCCCACGACATTGTCTACGTGTTCTTTACAGTTTAAGTCTGAAGTAATAGTAATTCCCAAGTATTTTGTGGAGTTTACGGCCTTCACTTTTCATTGATTTATCTTGTAAATGAAGTTTAACGGATTTCTTTTCGTACTCACACTTCTCATTATTTAGAGTCAGTTGCCAATTTTTACACCATAATGATATCTTATTCAGATCGTTCTGCAGTTGGTTTTGATCTTCAGATGATTTTACTAGACGGTAAATGGCGGCGTCATCTGCAAACAACCTAAGAGAGCTACTTAGATTTTCTCCCAAATCGTTTATGTAAATAAGGAACAGCAGAGGACCAATAACACTACCCTGTGGAACGCCCGATATCACCTCTGTTTTAGTCAAGATATGCCAGAAATTACATTTATCTCCAATTCTGTGCAGTAGTTCTTGTCGTATCCGAACACAGGAGAGAGGAAAAGGGGTTATCGGTCAGTCTGCCAGTCCCGAGTGGAAAGGAGTGACTACAGAAAGACAGGTAATAGGCATCTACGAGAGATGCGGATTTTGGGATTCGAGAGGATACTTGCTCCGGATATTTAGGGAACTCATAGGTAAGTGGAACTATATTTACTGCATTCCAACTATTATAACTACTACACTGCTGGACTAATCATTTAGAAAAGCGAAATGATACTTCAGTCAGTTGTCACGACAGAAGTCAGTGTTTACGTTCCCTGGGGAAGAGCCTGATACAGCTACCCTTACTAGCACTCCCTGAGAGAAACAGACCGTTGTGGAGTTTACCCGAGGCTGGTGCCGAAAGATACGGACCCGGCGCCCAACTCGTCAGACTGAGTACGCCTCGCTCGATCGGAAGACAGAGAATTTTTAATGGCCAGTGTGGGCGCATTGTCTTATTTCACTTTCTGGTACCTAACAAATTCCTATTGGCCACCGCTATGTTCAACCAATCTAATTTGTGGCTTTCCACCTCCCCGAGTCCTCTAGCGCACCACGTTTCAGCTCTGTCCACGCTGCCATCCCCTGGGTGGGGATGTGACTTGTTTTTGCATTAACAAACTACCTACTTGGTAGGAATATTCTGCTGATAGGCAAACGTCGTGCGTCTCCGTACCAAGGTACTTCTGCTGAGAAACGAATCGAAAGCGGAGATCGAGATGACGACATATACGCCTTCGGGTATTCAGAGTGCTCTGGCTCCGGTGAAGAGGAAGGCAGAAGGCCAGCATCATAAACGATCTCGCCCACGAACGTTTCCTTCCGGGTCGACATCGACAGCAGAAGCCACTACTGCTGCACCGGGCCATTTATCAGGTGACGCGTACATGGAAGTTGAGGGGGAGTCATCGCGGCCTCCTGACGAGGAACGTTTAGACTGGGCGGAGGAAGAGGATCTCCGGTGACGGGACTGCAACCCGCCTTTTAAGTAAGTCTTGTGGATTGGGATATGATACCGCAAACGTTATTCGTGCAACTCTCGTGTGTGTAATCGGACACGTTTACCTACATACAGTTCACCGCCTGGTACTCGCTATTGGTAGTTAGAGAAATTGAAAAGGTCATGTTTCCATTTCTAACTGTGTTTATTTTATTTGTACATGTTTCAATGGTGAGGGTTACATTGCAAATGACTGGCATCTCAAAAATTTATATTTTGATGATCCTTCAGCATGCTGACACACGATTTGTGTATACAATAGTTGTTTTTACTATACAATTTTACGTGTGGCATTGTCTCGCCGATTTTATGCAAGATTAACATAATTTTCTTTTTATATATCATATTGTGCAATGTTTTTATGAGCCGCTCAGGGACGGGACTTAAACCCATGTATAACACGAGCGGTCTAATATTTATCAACATTTCGAATGTTGCACGGAATATGTTGCGACTGATCGACGAATGCAATCATACGTCAAGTGACAGTAATGAACGATGTGGTATCACAGTGAAATTATATATCCCACCTCGAAACGATACTTTACGAAAAGAAAACGAAAACAAAAGCTCGAAAAAAAATTAATTAATGAAGAAAGAAATGTAAAGAGGATAATGTTTATTGTGTCCTGCAAGTTGGTTTCGTGTGTTTTTAGTTTCATTGTGTACCCCTAACAGGAATGAAGTTATCAAGGCACAGATTTCTGCACAATGGAGTGCTTTTTGTTATAGAGTATGTTTTATTCATTTGATCTCATTTTTGACTTTCTCATTAACATTCGTAACCGAGGACAAATAATTTGGATCACATTATTTATAAGTACGCTAAGATATCGTACCATACTTTCTGTACTAATGACTGTAATTGAGAAAAATTAACAGTGCAATAACAAAATGAAGGTTCTCACTGCTTACGTCGGGGGAAGCGTTCCGAAATATGACTTCGTTCAGAATTATTATCTTTCATTTCAATTTTCTGTTAGTTATTGTTGACTTTCGCACAGCCTTGTGAGACTGACGACTGTGTGAAATGTACTTCTTATTTTTCTGATGTCGCTTCCGCATGTCTATTGAAGAGAATGCTTTCTATATTATGTAGCAAGAAGCACTTTGGCACCATCGTGCCATATTTTGGTTCTCCGTTTCTCAGAAGAAGAAGAAAAAAAAAGGACCACAGTTGTAGAGTGCCAGACTACAACTCCAAAGGTCGCGGGTTCGATCCCCACCAGGTCCTAGGATTTTTATCTCTCACTTCCCACTTCTTTCATCTCTCGCAGTGTTGCTGATGTGGAAAATACCGATTAGCACATGGTTCGGAACCCACGTTAAACTGTAGGTCCCCCTATAACTGTCGAGAGTGAAGGTCGGGGTGAGAGTTTAAAATAGGGAAAGTTTAATTTTTAAAACTCACAACCACCAACTGCGAACCAAATTCCTAAACATGCAAAAACACTGGAACTGTGATTGCTACTATTTTCCTTCCCTGCATATGATTAACAAAAAAATTTATAATAAAGTCAAGTTCATGAGAGAAAAGGGTGTACTAACTACTATTTTTGAAAACACGTGAAAGCTCACTTTATGTTGTTTATTTCACAATATTAGAACCCTGTGGCTGATACGTCTGTACGTCAACACAATTATCAAATAAAGTTATAGCTCGTGAACCCCCAGACAAAATGAATATTTGTCGCAAATTGTTTTCACACCATGTGGCTGTCTCAAACACCGTTTATGTTCATGCCTATGCGACGATACGTGTTACATTAACAAATCACAGTCACTTTAATTCAATGTGAAGCACACTTTGTTCCACCGGCTAAAGATTCACAGACACACAGTACCACTCGATTCAACTTGGTGCAGTCTACGACGAGCAACCACACGTGGCGATTTCCACACACAAATCTATAACCACCACCTGGAGATCCACATGCCGACTGCTGCAGAGCGACGCCGCCCGGCCAGGTACCCCACGTGCTCCCGACTCGTCACTTCCTGCCCTCGCGCGTGCGCACGCCAAAAGCTCAACTGCCGGGGTTTTTTCCCCTACGTCATCAACTTCCCCATGTGAGCTGTTCTAACCGATTTACCAATGTACAGCGCTCAGCCAATACATTTCTAAAACTTTACTTAACATCAAAATAATTACACTACATACTAAATAAATGTCTTCTAAGGTTTTTATATTGGTATAAACATTCTTTGTACTATTTATCATAATCGTGCAATTTATTATGTCACAGATAAGTGATTTAACTGAATACTTCAAGATAAATTACACAAGATTAATTGAAAATAAAATGAGAAATATTTAATATATTATTTTTATAAACAAACATTGCCATGCTAGTTGTGTAACTGTCTTGTATTCATCGGTAATTTATTACTTTTCATTGTCAATTAAACATATTACGCAAGATGTGACTATATCAGCTAATGCATTGTTTATTTATCAACAGTCTATTTTGTAATGACGGCCTTAAATGTTCTTAACTGCATCGTTTTACTTCAAATGCAAGTAGTATTAGAATATTTTATTTCACGCTGTGCACTGCACTCCACCTGGCACTCGCCATTGTCCCTCTCCCCTCACCGGAAACGAAAACTGGAAAATCCTAAGCTGGAACAAGCCACCAACGTCGGCCTGCTCGCTGGCCTCCCGTCAGCTACAAGCACACAGCAAATCTCAACGTGGAGAATTTCTACCTATGGCCTAACTATAAATGTCGTCACCCAACTGCATACATACATTGCTACCATAATTAATAAGATTAAAATTGTGTAACATTTAGTGCATTGGCATGGTCAATGTTTGCAGTGAACTTCATACTGTTTAATTATCAAATGCTATTAATTTACCAGTATTTCTATTGGGCGGTAATCTTACAACTGGCTGGGTAAGTCAGGTCGGAGGATGGCAACGGCATACCATGCCTACTAAAGCACGGTGGTGTTCAAACCAATCTTAGGATTGTTGACTGCTTTACCTTTTTTAGGCAAACGTCGCGGTGCTACTCAGTATGGTCAACAACAACAATGTTTTACGTCGGGTGGCCACGCCTTACGCCCTCACCAGAGTGGGGAGCTGCTAACTGGCAGTTTTCCTTCTTTACCCTCTCACTCTAGCCTCGTGAAACCACTGACGTTGCTGTTCCCAGGGACTTTTATTAACCTTACTACGTAATTAAGAAGTGCCAAGTACTAATGCAACAACAGCGACTATACGCTGTATGAAGTTACCTTGCTATTCTCAGACAGGAAACCCTCTGCCCTGGGACGGTGGCTGAGGACATCTGCAATTCACAAGAAGATTTCTTTACCGCATACATCCCGTAAACTATATGGGTCCATTTTAGCCTGTTATCTACGATGGCGACAGTAATAATCAATATATGATACTCTTAATTACTTATGTGATCTATCCACCAAATCTTCAGCATTCGTTTGAGTACCACATTTCAAAAGCTTATATCCTCTCCTTCTCTGAACTATTTATCGTCGATCGTTCACACCCGTTCAGTGCAACACTGCACACGAAAGTACTCAGAAAAGATTGAGCACTGAAATTAATATTCGATGTTAACAAAAATTCTTTTATGCAGAAATGCTTTTCTCCCCATTGCCATTCTGCATGTTATTTCATCTGTACTGCAACCATCGTAAGTGTTTTTAGTGACCGAATAGGAAACATCATCTTCCATCTTCATTGTCTTGTTATCTAATCTGATTCCCTCAACTTCGCCTGATTTTCTTCATTCTATTATCCTTGTTCATCTTAACACGCTACTTTCAAGACACTGTCCATTCCGTTAACTTACTCTTCCAGATCTGCAGCTATCTCTGATAGAATTACAATTTCATGGCAAACTGCAAAGTTTTTATTTCTCCACCATGAGTTTTAATTCCTTCCCCAAATCTCCCTTTGCTTTCCTCCACAACTTTCTCAGTGTACAGATTGAATAACATTTGGGAAAAGCTACATTCCTGTCTTACTCCCTTCCCAATCAGTGCGACTTTATAATTGCTGCCTGGTTTATGTACAAGTTGTAAATAACTTTCCGTTCTCTGTGTTTTACGGCTGCTGTCTTCTGAATTTGAAACAGTGTACTCGAATCAATATTGTCAAAAACTCTCTCCAAATTTACATAATTAAAAACGTACGTTTTCCTTTCCTTAACCTAAGTCGTAATGTGAATACTGCTTCTCGTGTACCTACATTCTCTTAAATCTAAACTGATCTTCCCCGGGGTCGACTTCTACCAGTTTTTTTAATTCTTCTGTACATAATTCGTATTAAAATTTTGCAACCATTAGTTATTTAACTGCTAATTCCGTAATTTTCACACCTTTCTGCGCCTCGTATGTTTCGAATTGGGATTATGACATCCTTCAGTTCCTTTGAAGGTACAACATTTCTCACGAACACCAGAACCATTAGCCCAAATGTATAGACTCATGTTCATCTACCTCACTACGAATCCTAACAATAAAAGGCATATTACAAGAATAAGACTTTGGAATATCTTTATTATAAACTTCAGCAACTTTAAATGTTCTATATGTACGTAATAACATTACGACCGTTGAAACTTTCAAGGCTACCAATTCCATTCAAACTACCACAACGAACACTCGCTACAGTCAGCCATCCACATCCTGCTTGAGCTGTGTCATTCTTCTCAACAGTAAAGTACAAATTAGCGGCAACAAAAACAGAAGGGCCATCAAGTATTTCTTAGGTGTGACTGTAAGTCGTAGTAGAGGTGTGCAACCATTATTAATTCAATTATACCAATGACTCTAAAAAGGCTGAAACATCTCGAACAAGTACTCACGGGATGTTTTCGAATACATTTATTTTTCAAATAAATGTTCAAATGTTTGTATAGTCTATGGGACTTAACTACGGGGTCATCAGTCCCTAAACTTACAGACTACTTATGAACTACTTACAAACTAGGACGGCACAAATATCCATGCCCGAGGGGGGATTCGAACCCCCGACCGTAGTGGCCGTGCAGACCGTGACTGGAGCGCCTCAGTCTCTTTGGCCACCGCGGCCGGCTTTATTTTTCATGACGCGTCTCGCGCTCTACCCATCTTCGGTTGACCTGGTGAAAAATATACAAAAAGGCATCTTACAATATTTGCACAATATGCTAAAAGTGACGTTAAAAAGTAATGAAGGTATAATGCAATTAACACAACATACAAACCATAGAGTAGATCTGTAGGCAATATGTCACAAACAAAGAAAAAGTAAAATGACAAGCACCATCAAAATTGAAATTGGGTACAAACTAAAGATCTTCTTATGGATCGTGACTGAAACTAGATGCGGCGAGGCGCTGCGAACGCTGTACACGTAAGTGATTGGCCCACTAGAGGGCGTACCTATTCGGTTTTGCAACATCGGAAGTGCCAAATACTATCATAGAACAAATTCATGATTACAAGGTAAAAATAAAACACTGAAAAGTTCTTAAGTGGGGGATAATAAACATTAAAATATAATTAAATATCTAAAATTAAAATTTACACGCCAGCTTTACAGAGGTGCATTAAAACTTAAAGAGAACACAAAACATAATCCAATATTTCTGTCAAACAAATGTACAAGTTAGTACGAATCTAAAAGTTGAATTTTCAAGAATTATACACAGCTAGTCAAGAAGCATTATAACAAGATTAGGCAAAAAATAAAATGCCAGCATCGAAAGAAAAGGAACATACAGTCTCTGTGTAGACACTGGGCAACTCTTCATGTAGTTTGTCTTAACGATATCTGATCAACAATTTACATGCCACATTTACAAAGGTACATAAAAGGAAACTAAACATACTTCATAATTTTTGTCTAACAAAAATGCGGGTTTGTACAAAAATAGAGGTACATTTCCAAAAAATACACAAAGCTAGTCAAGAAGTAATATAAAATATTAGGCAAAAAAGGCTAGCGCCGAGAAAAAAAAATGCATTCTCTGTGTAGAGCACCTCTTTATGATGTTTGTCTAAACAAAACTTGATCAAAAATATTAAAAAACCAAAGCCTGCCACTAGTGGTTTGTTCATTAATTATCTGCTCTCCACCTCTACGGCAATTACTGCAAATTTCTATCCCTTCCAAAATATTTAATGTTTTATCTTTTTATTCACGATGTACTATACTAACGCTGTTTTGAACTGAGTCTCATATGTGTTTTTGGTTTTTCAGATGATTTCCGAGAGCACTACTATTACCAGCATATGCGTGTTCACGATATCTAGTACTGAAATCGCTAACCGTTTGGCCAGTGTAGAAGTGGTTACAATATCCAAACTTAATTTTGTAGGCACCCGCTATCTTAAATTTATCGTCAATATCTAGGTTGTATCGCAAAGTATTGCCTGAGATCCTATACCTTCAACCTTCGTCTTATTGCTCTTTGTAACCAGATGTAAAGGTAATATTGTCAATAGACCTAATATCAGTGGCACGACTGCGCCTATGCCTCCTAAATTTTCGCATCCTGTGAGCCGTCCAATGCTGTTGTCTGTGCAGAAGTCCAATCCAGACTGGCCGCACGTCATGAATTGGCCACCGCTTATATAGCCGCGTATTCCTTGCCTAATTTTATGCGCTTATCACTCCTTGCTTCAGAATTTTAGCGCAGCTCGTACTTAGCAATGGAGATTAACCCTGCCAGGTAAGTGTTCAGCAATGCTTGGTGCTGAGGTGCTGAAATGGAATCCATTGCCACTCCAAACAACAATAATGGGTACAAGACCAGTACGACGATGCATAAGGGAACAGTTTAATAGTCTCACTACCGTATCCCCACACTCTAATCCGACTATCGCATCGTGGTGGTGAAGGCGGAATCAGCATTCGTCGGTAAAGACAATGTTGCTCTAATCCAGATTTTGCCTGCACCTTCACGATGGTGGGATTAGTGTGTTGAAACATCGCAGTGAGAGAGACTGTTGAACTCTGTCACATGCATCGCCATACTTGTCGTGCACTCGATATCTGGTTTGGTGGGCGGGGGGGGGGGGGTATTGGAATACACTCCTGCATCCTTGTAGTACGACATAGTCTGTACACTGACCAGCCAGCGGTTCATCCCCAAGTATTGGAGCCTGTTGATGTCGTATACCTCCAGGGCGTGCCTACAGCCACATTGCTACAGTATAATGGGCGACCACACTTGGTACGCTGGAGCAGTGCAACTGGTGTGAACTTGTCTGCTTCGACGGTTCGTCACCGTCTGCTGCAGGTTGGACTAGTTGCACGCATGCCATTACGTCGGCCTCCAATGTCCAGAAACCACAAGCTCCTCCTTCTGTAATGGGTACGCGAAGACTCTCACTGGGGTGCGGAGTAATGTACTCTTTTCGCACGAGTCCCGCTTCAGTGTGTCCTACAGTGACGACCGCATACGTGTCCGGTGTTCCCGCGCTGAGCGCAACTTGGAGGGTGCATACCGAAAGACACCAGCTGTTATTGTTTCGGGCACCTTTGGTTAGAGCACTCGATCTCGCCTCCTACGTATTAAAGACACTTTGAACTGCAACCGGTACCTAATGGGGTTATGGAGTAGCAGGTACTCCCCCTGCTTCAGGCATCTTCTCAGGCCACGTTTCAACAGGACAATGCCCGACTACATATTGCGAGGGATGTACAGGCATTCTTCTTACAACGGAACCTCCCCATCGCACCTCCCTCAGGTTTAGTTATAAGTTGGTGTATTGGCTAGGCCGTGAAAAACTGAACACGGATCAATCGAGAAAACTGGAACAACTTTTGTGGAACTATGAAAGAAATAAGCAAAATATAAGAATGGAACTGTCCATGGCAAAGATAGGCAACGAGGACGTTATGAGCATAGCAGCGCCGTAGTTCTGTGGCTAGCATGAGGAGCTGCAGAGCAAGAGGTCATTGGGTAGTCTTCCCTCGAACGAAATTTTTATTTTTTTATTTTCGCGTAATTATGATTTGTCCGTCATTTCATTGACGTCTCTGTTCGCTGTAATCAGTTTAGTGTGTGGTTTGGGGCCGCATCGCAGAACTGTGCGAAAGGAATGCCTCTCCAATGGGAACCTAAAACATTTTATCGCAAGGCGACAGGTCAACCGATTTCTCCATAGCAAAACACATCTGACGTATACTATATGACACTGGTGATGGTATGATCGTCATATGACAGGAATCTCTTGTCCACCCACCTAATTTGTACACGGTGAATGGGTAAAGAGATTCTACTTTGCACGATTTAGGTTTTCTTTTGGATGCGATAATCGCTCCCAAAAAGATGATGAAAACATAAGAGTTTGTCACATAAACTGCAACAAATGAAGACAACAATTTCACAGTGTATTTAATGTTTGTTTAGGCCTAGCGTCCCCATACTACGGCGCAGTTACCTCGCATCGGACAGACAGATAATTGTCTGAAAATGAAGAAAAATTAAAATTTGCACCTGTGAGAAGGCTCGAACCCAGGAGCTGCTTTCTTTTTCATCCACACAAAGTCTTCCTGTTTTCTCGACTGATCTGTGTTCAGTTTTTCAATGTCTAAGCACTGTGCCAACTTATAACTAAATCTGAGTGGGCGATGGGGAGGTTTCCTTGTTAAAGGGACGGGTGCCATTGCTTCCCTGTCCTGCACATTCGCTAGACATGTCGCCCATCGAAGTGGTCTGGGATATGGTTGGTCGGCATCTGCGTCACGATCCTCCACTGACGGGTTTGTGGGCTCGGACACAAACTGCGGGGAGGGAAATCCCTCAGAAACGTATTAGGGACCGCATTGATTCAGTGCCACGACGTACAATCGCTCTAATTGCATTGCTAGGTGTATAATCTCCTACCGTTTTAATTAGTGTTTGTGACGATAAAATGTAGTGATATTACGTAAAATGTGCAAGAAAAGACTATTTACTATGTGTCACTTGTGTAAACCCAACGTGTCTCCAAAGATTTTCATATTTTATCTGTTGTTCTTGTTGTTGTTGTGGTCTTCAGTCCGCAGACTGGTTTGATGCAGCTCTCCACGCTACCCTGTCATGTGCAATTCATTTGAGAATACGTTCGGCAACCTACATCCTTTTGAATCTGCTTACTGTATTCGTAACTCGGTCTCTCTCTACGGTTTTTAACCCTCACACTTCTTTCTAATGCTAAGTCGACAATTCCCCGATGTCTCAGAATGTGTCCTACCAATCTATCCCTTCTCTTGGTCAGGATATCCCAGAAACTCCTTTTCTCCCCAATTCGGTTAAGCACCTCATTAGTCACGTGATCTACCCATCTAATGTTCATCATTCGTCTGTAGCGTCATATTTCAAAAGCTTCTATAATCTTTTTGTCTGAACTCCTTATCGTCCATGTTTTACTGCCATACAGCCGGCCGCGGTGGCCGAGGTGACTGAGGCGCTCCAGTCACGGTCAGCACGGCCACTGCGGTCGGGGGTTCGAATCCCCCCTCGGGCATGGATATTTGTGCCGTCCTAGTTCGTAAGTAGTTCATAAGTAGTTTGTAAGTTCTGGGACTGATGACACCGTAGTTAAGTCCCTTAAGCTTAACAAACATTTGAACATTTTTTTACTGCCATACAATGCTATACTCCAAGCAAATGCTTTCACAAAGGACTTCCTAACATTTAAATTAATATTGGATGTTAACAAGTTTCGCTTCTTTAGAAACGCTATTCTCCCCATAGCTATTTTGTATTTTATATATTCTTTACTACGGCCATGAGAAGTTATCTTGCTACCCAAATAACAAAATTCATCTACTACTTTTATTGTCTCATTACCTAATCTAATTCCTTCAGCATCGACTGATTTTCTGGCATTACATTCCATTACCTTCATTTTACTCTTTTTAATGTTCATCTTATATCTTCCTTTCAAGACACTGTCCATTCCAATCAATTGCTCTTCCAGATTCTTTGCCGTATCTGATAAAATTTCAATGTTATCGGCAAACCGCAAACTTTTTATTTCTTCTCCCTGAACTTTAATTCCCTCTCCAAATTTCTCCTTCCATTCCTTCACTGACATGTACAAATTTAACAACTTTGAGGAAAGGCTAAAACTCTGTCTTACTCCCTTCCCCATCCTCTGCGCCCCTTCCTTGCCCTTCGACTCTAACAACCGCTGTCTGTTTTTTTTTTTTTTTTACAGGTTGAATATAACCCTTCGCTCCCTATATTTTACTTCTGCTACCTCCAGAATTTGGAAGAGTGTATTCCAGTCGACGTTGTCAAAAGCGTCCTCCAAATCTATAAATGCCAGAAACGTAGGTTTGCCCTTCCCTAGCCTATCTTCTAAGTCTTAATGTATTGCCTCCCCTGTTCCTACATTTCTCCTAAATCCAAACTGATCTACCCCGAGGTCATATTCCACAAGTTTTTCCATTCGTCTGTAAATAATTCGTGTTAGTATTTTGCCACCATGACTTATTAAACTGATAGTTCTGTAATTTTCACACTTGTCTGCACTTGCTTTCTTTGGGATATTCTTCTTCAAGTCGGAGGATATTTCCCCTGACTCATACATCTTGCATACCATCTTGATTTTTTTTTTCATGACTGGCTCTCCTAACGAAATCAGCAGTTTAGACGGGCCGCGGTGGAGTAGACGAGCGGTCTAAAGCACCTCGCTGCGGAGCGCGCGGTTGCTTGCCGTGGAGGTTCGATTCCTCCCTGGGGCATGGATGTGTGTGTGTCTCCGTAGGTTAGTTTACCTAGGTTTAAGTAGTTTGTAAGCTACGGACTGATGACCACGCAGTTTGGTCCGATAGATTTACAGACAGTTCAGACGGAATATCATCTACTCCAGAGGCCTTGTTTCGACTCGGGTCCTTCAGCGCTCTGTCAAATTCTTCTCGCAGGATCATATCTCCTATCTCAAATTCCTCCACTTCGTCTTCCTTTTCTAGAATACTGCCTTCAAGTTTATTTACTTTGTATAGACCCTCAGTATATTCCTTCCACAGTTCAGCTTTCCTCACTTTGCTTAGTACTGGTTTTCCGTCTGTTTTCTCTATGTCATTAGTAATGTATAAATATTTGTAACACAAAAAGATTGATATTCTTGTTCGTTAGTATTTCGTTGTGGTAGGACTTATGAGAGGAAGTTATAATTTTAGTTCAGGCGTCGCTAGATTGTCTTTTGATATTAATGGATTCTGTTAGTAAAAAGAGCTATGTAAATACAAAATTGTTCCCTACTTATGTTAAAATATATGTGTTAAAAGCGTGTGTCGATTTCAGTTTATTTTGGAAATATTTACACCCAATTTGAGTGATTTTCAGCACAGCTTTAGTAGCTGTTGCAGCGAGCAGTCGCCGAACTGGATTGCAGCATCCTGCCGCCATTGTGTGGCAAACATAAATAATTCAGGATCGGGTGGTAATCAGATTAGTAGTGATGTAAATAATTTTATTTCAGCTCTTATGGCACATTGCAGTGAACCCAGCGAACCTGAATGTAATTTTACGAAATTGTGGTACTATATCAAGGCATTGTATATAGACACAGAGATTATAGCAGTGACTTTTATTTCTTGCCCGTTAGGACGGATGGTAGTATTTGAATTAATAATTTTCAAACAGTGAGATATAAAAATAAATCACAGTGAATCATTTTTTCTGTCAGGGGACCATCATTTATTTGCAATGTGGTTTGTAGATTTCAATTGTGCACAGGATCTTTAAAGCGAATAGTTGGCTATAGTATCAATCGAACTGTGATTAAAAAATCTTAACGTCATTATGAAATATACGTATGGTGAGAGGTTCCACATATCATTTCATACAACTGCAATTAATTCAAATCCAGTCAGAGAAATTTATTTTTGCAGGAAATAATGTGGAACTGTACAGTCAAAATCTAATAGTCAAATTTAGGTCTAACAGAGCTAGCCGGTTAACATAGAATTAATAAATCGCTAATGCAATAAATAATATTAATAAAAACTAAATAAAAAACCATATACGAGTGTTTTAACAGGTGCCACACGACATACTTATTCGTGGGGCTCAAAGGACATATACAGACTTGAAAAGGTAATCGATTGTTACTTGTCACGTGCCTAATCTATGGTATTAAATTCATTGAATTACGGCGTTTCCGTTTTGGTGTTGCAATTTTCAAACACATTAGTGTACGAGGAACGTTTGAAAAGTCCGAGCAAAATTCAAAACTACTAACGTCTTTGGGGAAAACAATTTTTATTTTTTGACATAGTCTCCTTCTAGACTTATACAATTCGTCCAACGCTGTTATGTTTTGTCGATCTCTTCCGAATAATAGGAATTGTCCAAGACTGCGAAACAGCTATTAGTGTCTACACTCACCTCCTCGTTTGAATGAAATCTTCGTCCCGCCAGCCATTTCTTCAAATTGGGGGACAAATAGTAGTCCGAGTGAGCCATGTCTGGAGACTAGGGGGAATGTGAAACGAGTTGGAATCCTATTTCCAATAATTTTGCTACCACAACTTCTGAGATGTGTGTTGGTGCATTGTCCTGATGTAAAAGGACTTTTTGTGGGGCAATCACCGGCGTTTCTCTTGTAGCTCGGTTTTCAAACGGTCCAATAACGCTGAATAATATGCACCTGTCATAGTGTTACCCTGTTTCAGATAGACGATGAGTATTATCCCTTGCGAATCCCAAAAGACCGTCTCCATAACTTTTCCGGGTAAAGGACTGGTTCTCGCCTTTTTTTCGGGGGGGGGGGGGAATTCTCCCTAGGTAACCCATTGTTTAGATTGTTCTTTGGTCTCAGGAGTCTAGTAATGTATCCATGTTTCATCCACAGTGACGAAATGGCGCTTAAAGTCCTGTTGATTCTCCCTGAACAGCTGTAAACCTTCCTTGGAGTACTTGAGACGATTCCGTTTGCTGTCAAGCGTGAGCAATCGCGTCACCCATCTTGCAGATAGCTTTCTCATGTCCAAATATTGATGCAAAATATTATGTACCCGTTCATTCGAGATGCCCAGAGCACTAGCAACCTCACGCACCTTAACTCTAGTGTCATACATCACCATATCATGGATTTTATCTATGATTTCTCAAGTCGTAACCTCCACAGGGCTTCCAGAACGTTCAACGTCACTTATAGCCATACGGCCACTACGAAAATTTTGAAACCACTTATAAACTGTTCTAATTGAAGATGCAGAGTCACCATAATGTTTATCAAGCTCCTCTTTATTCTCATGAGGCGTTCTGCCTTTCATAATCACCACACGAAATTCTTCGCCTATTCTTTGACAATCACTCGACTTCCTTGATTCACACTAATGCCAAACACAAAGAAATAGACCAATAGAGCTGAAACTTTGTGTGCATTCTTTCCAAAGATGCTACTAACTAGACACAACGAGCTTAAATTTCATAGAGCGGCTTATACACGATTTACAGCGCTCTTTGCGGCAACCTGTGTAAACTTGGCAGCCATATTTACGGTGGTTAGTACACTTGAGAGGAGTCTGTTTATCGTATGTTGCTGTTGAAAGTGAAGTGCTGTATTTAGTGCATATTGTGTTTAGTGTATATTTTCTGTACAAGTTTTGCTTCTGCAATATGCCTAAAGCGTGTTCAGCATTTAAATACACAAATCGACGTGTTAAAACGGCAAATATTTCGAGCAAGAACACCAGTTGTTTTGCTGTGTGATCTCTGTCCTGGCCAGTGGCATATAGCTTCCCCAAGAATAAAGCTTGAGATGACTTATCTTGCAATTCTCTTGAAGTACACACCATAAAGGTGCAGTTTTCTGCTTAGCGTCTGTGTGTTTCTTCTTTTGTCGCTGCTGTGATTGATGAAAGAGTATCTCATCCGTTGAATAATAATAATAATAATAATAATAATAATAATAATAATAATAGTAAAGATTCTTTTGAGTGTCTGCACCTTCTTTAAAAAATATTTTCATTTGTTGTTGACAGTACTTGATCAAACATGGTTAACATATAATCACTGCAAATCTTGAAAGAAAAATAGTAACAGCCGGAAATTTTTCACTTGTTAAACGTCTGTGTTCTTTGCAACAAATATTTACGTATATCAGTGTGGCAACGACGTGAGTTATTAACAATACAGCATTTCGGTGTCGAATGCTTTTGCGCCAGCTCACCTATGGGCATTTTTTATTGCAGTATTATGTTGTTACTTTCGTCTTTGTATTCAAATTTGCCCCACAAAACTTTACTTGTTCTAGCAAGACAATTACGAAAGTTATTGATGATGCCTTATTTCGGCGTAGAATGCTTTTGTGGCAGATGACCCAGGCGCATTTGGTCAGTTTCGTCTTTGTACTCAAATTTCGTCAACCAAAATCCTAAGCAAACACTTTACAGCGGAGTATGTGGACTTAATAAATTTAATAAGTACCAGATAAATGTGTACTATACTTTATGAAAGCAGTTGTTACAACACACAAACAACACATGCAAAGCCATGACAATGATTGTTCATCATAACAATAGGGTATTTTCCTGTGTTAAAAATATGGTTCGAATTGTTGTTATTCTGAATGATTATAACATTCAGACAGCATTTTCGCTCATAATTCTTACAAAATATCTGTTATTTTTACGTAATTAAAGCTTAAAAATAATCAAATTTCACGATTAGATCACGTGATCGAAAACGCTCCGTTATTGCCTGAAGTACTGGTGACGTCATAGAACACCTACAGCGCGGCAACTAGAAGTTGGAGCTGTATTATTGTACGCGTTTCCTCCATTTTGCAACTTTAAGTTCAGTTTTTCGTGATCTTTACGGGTTTACAGTTTTTATACCACAGTGGAATATGGTTATGTGAAGGCTGACAGCGGAAACGTCCCTAAAGTTGATGTAATTATAGAGTCTTCATTCTTTAAAAACAATCCAAATTTTTATGTGCCAGAAATAAGAAACGTGAAAACTCCATTGTAAGTAACGCATACCTACATTTTAAAGCTAATTATTTCGAGAGATAGGTTTTACGCCATTGGAAAAAAGTACCCTATTTGTTGATGTCAGAAGACTTAATCTGAAGTCACCATATTATGCAATAAAGGGTGAAATTTTATCTTCTATCCAAGCGGACTTGAGTGATTAAGTTGGCAACATAAACAACACGATAGAAAATCTTTGTCCAGATGTTCAGACCACATAAAATAACTAGATTAGTGTATCGTACAGACCATGAAGTAAATAAATAATGCTGTTCCTGCTCAATGATTCTTGTATGTACCCTTGTCCGGTCAGTAAAAGTAACTGCCCTCGTAAATCAAAGGTTTCACGACAAAATATTTGCACTGTCACGCGATTGGCTAATGGCGACGTCTCATGATTCTCGCTATTCAGCATCTGTTGCCAACATAGTCACAGGAAGCCGCCGGGATAGTTAGTGAAATTTAACCCAGTAAAGCACGCAGTTAAGGGAGTATTTTTTTAACTACTTCAGTACTGGTTCAAAGTGAAACATCAAAACCTGTAAAATAACTAAAAAACATTTCTTGTATTGTGGATATTTAATTATTTTTTGCGAAATAAACTTCACAACATGACATTACAACGATTTTTGCTTCAATAAACACATATTTGGGTAACTAACACTTTTAATCGTATTTACACTTGCATATTACGAAAGTTTGAAAGCTAAATAAAGCGGCGCATTAAAGACATCTCCCATATACGTATATTACGATAGGGTAAGTTGTAAAGTAACCAGAAGGGCGTTGTCGATGTATAAAGCGGTTGTTTGACTAAGATCTATTGGTGATAAAATGGCACTTACTGAAGATAAGTAATCAGTGCTATACTTTTATAGTGGGCTGCAACAATATTCATGTTGTTCTTTCATCAAATATATTAGGAAACGGCTTTAATTACACATAAATCGTAGGCGTGTAACATTATGAAGTTTTACTTTGCAAATGTAAACATCAGGTCATTAACCTACACATAATACTACTTTACATCTTTGCAGTAGAAGAGAATGATACTAAACAGTTTATTTTACCAGTGGAATAATATTGTTTAACATCAAAATGTTCCTCACAGAAATACACACATGAAGTAGCTGCAATTTCATTTGGATCTCTTCGCGTCAGTGTCAACCACTTTTTGCGTATCTTCTCATTTTTTGGTACTTGCAAGAACAATTTTTCTGGAGTCTTGACAGATGTATTAGTACACTGCGGAAATAAGTTATATTTATAGGTCATTATGTCAAACAGGAGGCCTCGGCCCAAACAATATACAGGTATTTGTTTATCTTACGAGAGCAGCAGCAGCGTGTTGTATGACGTCACAGGCATCACGTGACTCAAATGTAGCGTTTTATCGGGCTTTCAAATTATTTGAATTTCATTTCTTTTTTTTTTTAAAGTACTGAAATCCACGAGGTAAAAAAGCATGTTCGGACCATAATATGACATAATTAACAATTTAAAACGATTTCCAGAAAACAGTCAAATACCCTATTACTGTTCACTGTACAAGTTTCGCAGCACGTTTAGAATATGAACTTGCATTATAATTAACACAAATATTTTCAAAGCGACACTTTCGTTGTTGCGTCAAACTTTAGATCTAACTGGAGGAGTATTACTGACAGGTTCGTGAGATTTCATTACCGCATTTTTAGGAAATACACTATCTGGCTGATCAATTCGCAGCTTTGATAAAGTCTGGAGACACCGACGGAATTGCATTATCTGTACTCAATAGTCAATCTTTATCTAAAACGTGGAACCGTGTAAATAGGTAAAATTCTCTAGTGGGTGTGGCATATCAGCTGTCAGCCGATACCCCAAATAATATGGCAGCGCCATTTCAGTTTGCGCGTCACGTAGGTACGTGGTTGGCCGTGAGCAACGACGATGTTTCTCTCGCAGGCTCCACTGTTGGCGCTCGGCCGTAGCTCCTCCTCTCCAGGCTTCCCCTATCGCTCCGCCTCTACGCGCGGAAGCGCCTTCCTACATGACGCCAACTATAGTCTTGCGCATACTAGTTCGCGACCGGGAGCGCTCACTTTAGTTCGCAGCTCTGTTCGCTCTTTTAGTTCGTTCGCTCCCACTAACGGCTGAGCTGTGTCTGCGCATGCAGCTGGATGGAGAAGTTCCCCATCTAGCTGCTTCATGCGCTTGCTGAGTGAGCCGCTAACGATACCAGCAGACCAAAAGAAACCGTTTGTGGATAATTTCTCGCGTTGAAGTTTTGAGTCTCTTGGCATTATGGAACTTCCTATTCAGATACTGCCGAGTGCAGGATACGTTAAAACAGAAGTATTGTAGCACTTAACTAATAAACTGTAGCTGGCAGACGCTCACGTAGAAATGGCTCTCGGCCGCGGTGGCCGCGGGGACAAAGGCGGTTAAAAAAAAAAAAAAAAAATAAATAAATAAATAAATAAATAAATAAATAAATAAATAAAATAAAATGTTCAAATGTTTGTTAAGCTTACGGGACTTAACTACGGGGTCATCAGTCCCTAAACTTACAAAGTACTTACGAACTAGCTAATACTAACGACGGCACAAATATCCATGCCCTAGGGGGGGGGGATTCGAACCCCCGAACGTAGTGGCCGTGCAGACCGTGACTGGCGCGCCTCAATCCGTTCGGCCACCGCGGCCGGCGTTCTTTTGTTATGATAGCTTTTTCTATAATGATCAGTGTTGCCCAAGCGTGTGCTATAACCCGTATTTTTGGGCAATTAAACGTCAAATAGACAAGTAAAGCAATTATTCACACAAATGGGTGATATAATGGCATTCAACTACTTTGTATACAGAGTAGGTGTACTCGCAGTATTTTACTTTTAACACCTGTTTATTTATTAGGTCATTGAAGAATCGTTATCTACAAAATATGCTAAATGCGTTTATTTTGGTGAATAAAAATATTTTTTTATATAAATAGCTGGAAATGGTTGTAACTGGCAGAAGGGAATCACCCGATTCTGCGCGCTCTCGTGTCCTCCCGCTGTTCCCCGTCAGTCTTCGGAAAAGGAGCGTAGGAACTAACGAGGAAACCTACCCAAGTGTCACTCTCCGATTTTTATGAAATTTGGATATGTTATAACACATGAAAAACTATGGAACAAGTATTTTTTTAGCAGCGGAAAACACCTTATTAGGGGTTAAACGGTCCCTCCATGATTGGGACTAACTTAGAGATTAGTGAAGCGATTTTAATGATTTTTGGTATGAACGTATCTTTTGATAAGAGACAAACATCAGCCTAGGTACATTCGAGGGGCAGTGAAAATTAGGGGGGTGCAACTACCCCTAAAATGATCAGTTTTTGGTTTTGATTTAATCAAAGTAGACTCTTTGGAAACTTCAAAAGGAAGGCGAACTAAGGAATGAGTGTTTCGTTGGGAGGGGAGGGGTAAATAACCTTTATATTACCGCGTTCGTTTGATACTGCCCATGAAACACCTTGTGAATCTATATTTTTGAACTGTTTTATGTCTTCAATATATTGCTATTTTAAAGTGTGCAAACAATGCATCGTGTTCTGACACTCGAAAAGACTATTGTGAGTGGTAAGGGGACTCACCCTAATGAGGCAGCGGGAAGAGATGGAAATCCTGCCATGCGACCTCCACGCGCTACATCACGTGTAACGCTAACGCCGGCGCTTAAAACCAATAAACATTTTTAACATGTTTTACTCACTTGTATTTGTTACAGACCAAACCCGATTATAGGATGAACTAGTTTCGCCTAGGCCAAACCAGTTATCCCTACATGCGATAGGACAAACTAGGCTAGGCCAAACCAGTTATCCCTACATGCGATAGGAAAAACTAGCCTAGGCCAAACTAGTTCATCCTGTTAACGATAGGAGAAACCAGTTTAGCCTAGGTCGAATCGGTTTGTCCTAGTTAGAATTTACATGCTTTAGGACAAACTGGTACGTCCTAGTCTAGGGTGACCAGATGTCCCATATTTTACGGGATTATTTAGCTTAAGTGTCCTCTTGTCCCGACAAGGGTGTAGATTGTCCCGTATTTTATTAACCGTCCCATATATTTTGAAATAACGCGTGTCAACAAGATATTTCAGTATTTCCACATACCTTTCATGCATGTTGAAGAACCAAGAGACTTTTCAGACTTTTCTGAAGTGGAATAGTAACAAGGTGCTTGGTAGTATAAAAACCAAATTACCATTCCTTCGAACCGGTTGTTGATAGAAATATCTGGTCACCCTATTCTAGTCTCAACTAATTTTGCCTAGTCGGAACGAAGTAAATAAGCAAATTTCAGATAATGTGATATCTGTGGATGAATATACTGTAAGTTGAAACAGATGTGAAATTACTGATTCGTTAGTAAAGATCTTTCATGAATCACATTGACTATTCTATTTTTATTCCTTTATTCAGACTGCTTTCAAAAGTTTATTGAAGATACAAAGTAGGAGAAATTAGTTCAGACTAGGACGTACCTGTTTGTCCCAAAGCATGTAAATTCTAAGATAAACCGATTCGAGCTAGGCTAAACTGATTTCTCCTATCGTTAACAGGATGAACTAGTTTGGCCTAGGCTACACTGGTTTGTCATATCGGTAACAGGATGAACTAGTTTGGCCTAGGCTAAACTGATTTTCCTATCGGATGTAGGGAGAACTGGTTTGGCCTAAGCGAAACTAGTTCATCCTAAAATCGGTTTTGGCCTGTAACATATTCACTAATATTTCAAAAGTTGATTGTACAGTATTTTGAAAGTCACATGTCGAGTTACTGTCTATTCAAGCATTTTTTCACGTTTTCGTCCGCTAAGCTGGATCAACCATATTGAATTTTGAGAATCTGATTTCAGATTAGGATTCAGCGACTTTAAATACCGGTATATTGAAGATATCAAACAGTAAAAAAACACAAGGTGTTTCATGGGCAGTACCAAACGTGCGCGGCAATATAAGGGTTCTTTCCCCCCAATATTGATGGGTATGTACAAACAAACAATTATTCAAAAAATGTTCAAAATTTTGTAAATCTATCGGACCAAACTGCGTGGTCATCAGTCCGTAGCTTACAAACTACTTAAACTAAGGTAAACTAACCTAAAGACAACACACACATCCGTGCCTAGGGAGGACTCGAACCTCCGACGGCGAGCAATCGCGCGCTCCGCAGCGAGGCGCCTTAGACCGCTCGGCTACTCTACCACGGCAAAAACACTTCTTCTTTAGTTCGCCTTCCTTCTGAAGTTTTCCAAGATTCTACTTCGATTAAATCAAAACAATTTTTTTTGAGCACATAAAATTGGTCACTTTAGGGGTAGTTGCCCCCATAATTGTCACTCCCCTTGCAATATATCTTGGCCGCTGTTCGTCTTTCATAGAAAAAATCATTAAAAGAGTTTCACTAATGTCTAACTTACCGCGATTTTTCCATTTTGGCTCCAATTTTGGAGGGACCGTTTCACCCCTTAAATATGTTTTTCTACCGTTAATAAAAAAATCATCATCATCAGGTGGGATTATGCCTTTCAGCGTTCAGTCTGGAGCATAGTACCTCTAATAAAATTCCTCTATGACTTCAGTGCTAACATTGATGCCTCGTCTGATGTTATGCCTTTTAATTCAAAATCATTCTGTACCGAATCTAAGTACTTTCTTCTTGGTCTACCTCGACTCCTCTTACCCTCCGCCGTCGAGCTCATGAGTCTCTTAGGTAACCCCACCATCTCAGTCTGTTCGCTCTGACTTCCTCATCTATGGTGTTCATTCCCAATTTTTTGGTCCTATTCAGCCAATATCAGACAAGCTGATAGTGGGGCAAAGGGGGATCCCAATTGGGAATAAGTGGGAGGGGCTTACCAGCTCCGGCATACGCCTTACAACCAAGGAAAACCTCCCGAAAACCTTGGTCGGAGCCGGGGGATTGGGACCAATTTATCTCCAGGACTTGCCCCGGACAAAAATAGATCATCGAGAAAACACGAATGCACTCACGACAATCAAGGATCAGACGCACAAGTTACTATCGTAATCTCTTGAAGATCAGCTCGATCAACAGAGGACATGCATCTCCCTACAAGGAACCGTATACGTGGGCACGGTATCCTGTGCGTCCTGATAGTGAGATCTGGGTAGATTTACTTTAAGAGGACTGATATCGCATATTTCGCCTGCGAGAGCGCTCTTCCGAAATAGTTCGTTTGCGAACAACACGAGACTACAATTGGCCTCAAACATGGCGGACCTATCCAACACCACCTAGAGACATAGCCGCGGGGCTCTCGTGTGACGTCAGGCAGAGCAGGTTGCGCGCGCATAGCTGACTGGGTAGCCGCTGGGGCACGGCCCACTATGCCGAAGCAGCGAGCCAGTCAGCTATGCGCGCGCAACCTACTCTGCCTGACGTCACACGAGAGCGCCGCGGCCTTCTCTCTAGATGTTGGTGACCTATCGCCACTCTATGAAATTCACGCTCGAGTACTAAACATGTTCTACATACGCGCCGGTGGTGCCATCTCCCTGACTTTGCACGAACTTTTCAAACGCCCCTCGTAGGCTACTTTTTTCTCCTTTTTTGGCACACTTTAGGTTACGGTAGTAACACTAAAAGTGGGCCTTTGCGATCGTCTTTTGACAGCTCGAAATTTAAATGAAAATAACGGCTTAACTATTCATCTGACTCGAAAATTGAATAACCCAATTTGTAGTGGAGAAAATACTCTACAACTTTGCTCTCTTATGGTTTTTTTTTTTTTTTTTTTTTTTTTTTTTTTTTTTTTTTCCCTTTCATATCTCATAGCGTTTCAAAGATATTTGCAAAAATAACGGCGATTTTGGGATGTATGTCTGTCTGTCTGTTCGTAACGTGTTCCCTGTTTTTAAAACGAATCGTTTAGTCGATCAACACCAAATTTTACAGACATGATTGTAGGCCACCAAAGACCAGATCCTCCGTTTTTCAAATTTTTCGAACAAAAAATTCGGTGGTAAAACCAAAAACTGCCGTTTGTAATATAATTGTAATTCCAAACGAACCGTTCATCTGACATGAAAATTGAATAATCTAATTGGTAGAGGAGGAAATTCTCTACAACTTAGCTCCCTTATGTTTTTTTCATATCTCGTATCGTTTGAGACATATTTGCAAAAATAACGGCTATTTGAATTAACGAAAACCAGCCGTTCGGAGATGTCACGTGACATTGCTCGCGTATTTGATGATTTTCTTATTGTAACTTACACGTTGTCACTTCAAAGCAATGGCATACTGAGGAACTAACAAAAACACTTAGTTCTTCGTATGATAAATGATAATCTAATGTCTGTAAATGCCATATAACATCAGTTAACAACGGTCATGAATAGTATGAGATTAAAGAACTAATAATTTGATTTGTACCCGGAGCGACGGGCGCCGTGGCTCAGCGCGTCCGGCCAGAGAGCTGCACGCCCTCTGTAATTGAAAAGTTGAGCCAAAAACACATGGAATTAGAACGAACAAACAAAAACCCCTAAAAGGGTTTCAGACACTCTTATAAATTAATTTATTATTATTTAGATTATTATTTTTGTTCAAAATGTTTGCAAAAACTTATAAAACTACACATCTAAAGTGGGCCGTAAAACACGTCAGTGCGATTTTTTTTTTCTTTTGTGTTCTGGATGGCCAGGATTGAAAAGGTCCGTTAAAACGTCAGTGGGCTAGCAGCGTGAAACGACTGACCGCAGGCTAGTTTACATTTACGACAGTAGTGGTGACGTCAGAGACCACGTACCGCAGTGCGGCCGGCCGCCAGCAGCAGCGGACGTCAATAGGGAGCGGGCGTCAGGCGGCGACGTCTCTTATAGGACGGCCACGCTCAGGCCACGCTCGGGCAGTAAAAATACACCCACTGCTAAAGCTGAGGCGACTCTTTTGTGCGGGCCGCGCTGCGCGCTGAAAGGCCACTGCCGATGCCGACACACGCAGCCGCTGTCCGCCACAGGTGCGCGGCCCGAGGCGTGGCGTTGACCCTGTGACCGCAGAAATAGACCGGCCTGACGCAGGGGTCATTGTTTCCTACACGGGATACTCTGCAAATCACATTTAAGTGCCTGGCAGAGGGTTCATCGAACCACCTATTTACCACCCATTCCATTCTCTAATAGCGGGAAGAAAGAACATCTGAATCTCTTGGTTCGAGCTCTGATTTCTCATATTTTATTATGTAAGTGGGAGTCAACAATATATTTTCACATTCGGAGCAGAATGTTGGCGATTGGAGTTTCGGAAGTTGCCCACGCTGCAGCGATAAGCGCCGTTGTTCTAATGATTCCCAATGATCCTGTATCATTTCCGTAACGCTGTCTCCCCTGTATCGTGACAATACGAAACGAGCCGCCCTTCTTTGGACTTTTTCGATATCCTCCGTCAAACCCACCTGATAAGGATCCCACAGTGGGCAGCAATACTCCATAAAAGGACGGAGAAGCGTAGTGTATGCAGTTTCTTTAGTAGTTCTGTTGCATTTTTTAAGGGTTCTGCCAATAAAACACAGTCTCTGGTTCGCCTTTCCCACGATATTATCTACGTGTTCTTTACAATTTAAGTCTGAAGTAATAGTAATTCCTAGGTATTTTGTGAAGTTTACGGCCTTCACTTTTGATTGATTTATCATGTAAACAAAATTTACTTTTCTTACTCATGTGAACAACTTCACACTTCTCGTTATTTAGAGTCAACTGTCAATTTTTACACCATACTGATACCTTATTCAAATCGTTCTGCAGTTGCTTTTGATCTTCAGATGATTTTACTAGGTAAATGACGACATCATCTGCAAACAATCTAAGAGAGCTACTTAGATTTTCCCCTAAATCGTTTATGTAAATAAGGAATATCAAACGACCAACAACACTACCCTGTGGAACGCCTGATATCACTTCTGTTTTAGTCGATGCCTTACCATAGATTACTACGAACTGGGTCCTCTCTGACAGGAAATCCCCTATCCAGTCGCAAATTTGGGACGATATGCCGTAACCACGCAATTTGATTAAAAGCCGTTTCTGAGGTACGGTGTCAAAAGCCTTCTGGAAATCAAGGAATACGGAATCAATTTGCGAACCCTTGTCGATAGCACACATCACTTCGTGTGAGTAAGGAGCTAGTTGTGTTTCGCATGAACGATATTTTCTAGATCCATGTTGACCTTGGGCCAATAGATCACTCTGTTCGAGATAATTCATAACATTTGAATACAAGATATGTTCCAAAACCTTGCTGCAAATTGACGTCAATGAAATAGGCCTGTAGTTTAACGGGTTACTGCTACTGCCTTTCTTGAATATAGATGTGACCTGTGCAACTTTCCAATCTTTTGGTACAGATCCTTCTTTGAGAGAGCGGTTGTATATGGCTGTAAGGAGCTATCGCTTCAGCATAATCAGATAGAAATCTAATGGGTATACAATTGGATGCCTCCTTACCCACGAGCAGTGGCGGCGCAACCTATTCATACACTGATTCAGTGAACCCCCGGAAAAAAGCTCGTCGTGAAAAAAAGTAAATACCGTATATTTCCGCAGATAAAACGTTGGCTGAATCATAAAAAAGGCCCCAAAATCCGAGGTCGTCTTATACGAAGGTAAAAAAAAAAAAAAAAAAAAAAAAAAATTGAAATTTAGTCTGAAATTGATAATTTCGCAGATGTCCTGCATAGGGCGGCTTCGACCTCCGAACGATATATATCGAAACGGTTAAGTAGCGTAACCATATGTATCTAACTGGCGAATGTTACGATTTTTATGAATATTTCGTGATTTTAAAAGATGTAGTTAGGCAAGAACCTAAGAGTAATTTACAAGAAAGCTTACACTATAAAACATTTCATTCAGCCAAGATGGCTAAAAATTTATTTTCGTCCCTTAACCAGTTTCGGTGAGCTCAGTCACCATCTTCAGAAAGTCCAGTACAATCACTGTTCTTTGCAATGTTCTTATATTGTTTTGAAAGAGAGTTATATTCTCCAATTGCCTGGCTACGCACAATGTTAGAGTTAAAAGGTAATTGGAGAATATAAAGCTCTTTTAAAAGACCACATAAGAACATTGCAAAGAACAGTGATTGTATTGGACTTTCTGAAGATGGTGCTGAGCTCACCGAAACCGGTTAAGGGACGAAAGTAAATTTTTAGCGATCTTGCCTGAATGAAGTGTTTCATATAAACTGTTGATCGCTCTCCCGTGACGTAAAATGCCTTTTAACTATAAAGCTTACACTCTAAAAGTAGCTCGGCGTGAAATATATCGAACGTACAACTGTAAATCGATTTAGTGTCTTTGAACCGTAGATTCGGACGCTAGGCGCCGTCACGCACAAAAAAAAAAAAAAAAAAACCATGCTTCTTCACGATTGGATACAACGTAGGACTACACGCACGAAATTTCAAAAGCAGAGCGCAAACAAAGGGTGAAATGCAGGTGTACCAATCACTAAAACTAGTTATGGCGGCTTCTAACGGCATTTTGTCGGAACTTCCTGCAGCTTCCGAATCAAAGTCGCAGGCGTATTTTTATATCTCGAAAACTGGAAAAAAAGTGCGGCATGCATTCGGGTAAATACGGTAACTTCCGGATCGTCTTATAGGCCAGATATATGCTTAAACTATAATTGATGAAAATTTGTACCTCGTCTTATCTGAAGGTCGTCTTATCTGCGGAAATATACGGTAGATAAATTAAATAAAAAGTGTTTTTAAACTATAATTTTACGTTTCGTTTTTCTATCGGATCATCTTATAGCCACATTCAAATTATTTTTATCGCATGAGAAACGTTTTACGTCGCGGTGACAGCATGTATACTAGTCGTAGCGCAGCCGCTTAATACATGTCAGTGGCCGCAGAGTTGCAATGCGCATTTTTTTTTAATTTACAGTTACAATAACAATTTAGGTCTGTTACCTGGATAACTAAAACAGACCTTTACAATCAATTATTATACATTACAAATTGTTTGGTTGTTAGTAATAAGTTAATGACAACTCTAAGTATAATTCCCGCCTCTTAGCAAGCCTCCTGAAGGGAGGCCAGCACCCATCCCTACGACGTGGACGTGGGCGGGGCCTACTTACTAACGTAACCACTGCAACTCATATTAATTTGTTAGATTGTTACATTTACAAAACAAAGTAAATTACACTACTTCTACTAGTGGTGCACTGACTTACACTATCCATCTCCTTTGCACCACTGGGTTTCTAGTCTAAATTGGATTTGGAAGGTAGCGAGGCAGCCAACACCAGAGAACTTATTCCAGTGACTTCTCCCTTATACCTTGCTTGCGGGGAAGTCGTCCAGCTCTTCTCTTCTTGCCTAAACTAACCTTCCGGTCATATTCGGTTCCATCCGTGGTGCCAAACCGACGTTAGCCGGCCAGACGCCAGGGATGGTGATGTCAATCCGGTTTTACGTACGCAGTATATTGCTGCCAATGTATGCCTCATAGAAGCATGCACGGCTTTTCTCTCCTGTTGTTTCGCAGGACTTGCATCGCTTCACATTCTTCATGAAGCCCACTGTCTTTAGAAACTCTTAGGGCCTGTTTATTAACCAAGGCCCTCTGCTTATCACGTTTAATTTTTGCAGGAGACTTACGTTTACTTTTTATGTGAGCGGAACTATCCATAATCAGTTCTTTGTTTTAACTTACTGAGAAACATTCAGGACCTGGTTTATCACATTTCTTCTTCCGATATTTACACGGAATACAGATGGCCTTCTTGTTGGGACAGTCTGTTCTCATATGACCCGTCTCTCCACAATGTGCACACACTGAGTGCTTTTTATCACAGAATCTGCCCAAATGGTTCAAGTCACAACATTTATTGCATCTGGGTATCACGGTGTAATCTCTTACTGTTACGGAGTTATATCCGACATAGATTCTCCCAATTTTCATTATCTCTTTTCTGAGTTCGGGAGAACTTTCAAAAACATGATGAATTGTCTCTTTGTCTTTTTCTCCTCTGTTGAATCTTAATTTAAATTCTTGCAGAAATTTCTCTTTTGTGTATCGATCACCAAAATTTTGTTCATACACTGCTTCGAGTACATCTTCATTATTCATGTAAGATGGAATACCCAACATAATTAACAAGGGCCTTCTCTTCCTTTGGGTCTCACAGTTGTACTTCGAAGACAGTGTCTCATTATTCAAAATCTTGCCCGGGTCTTCTGTGGCTGGGAGTTCTATCACTAATGCATTTTTAGCTACAATATTTTCATTTTCTCCTTTCTGGGATCCATCGTTTTCATAAACGTTTGCTTTACTTCTTCAATGTTATTACCTTCTTTTGGTTTTATAAAAATAGTAGAGACCGGTCTCACGACCGACGTCTCCACTATAGCTCGATTAGTTGGACTTGCGGCTACAGTTGCATAATTCTTTGCTGGAGCTGATCTTAGTATCTCGTTTTCTCTTCTGAGCTCCTCGACTTGACCTTCCAGCTTGGCAGTGATAACTGCCCAGTTAACCAATTTATCTTTGATTGTACGAATCTGTTTAACAGAGATATTACCCTTGCCTGAAGCAGCCAGCTGGTCCAGGAAATCCACGACCTCTGTGTACTTTTCAGAGGCCAGGAAGCCCGATCCCTCTGGCGCACCGGACGTCGACTCCTTTGAGCGTAGTGCCGTTTGTGAGTCAATATCTAAAAGAGAATCAGAATTTGCCATGGTGTTCCCACGAGCAGCTAGGGATACCGGTCCACCTGGGCGTTGCCCCGCCCACCCAGGTAAGCCAATTATACAACTGGAGTTCGGCTGGTACTCCAGAGGTGATCCGTTAAAGACTGACTATACCCTGCAGCCGTACATCCCCTCGGCACAGACTTCACCTTAGGATTGAGGGGTGATTATAGTGATTTTCCTATCACGCTACCCGGGAAGTTAAGCCGAGGTACCCAGTCCACACAGCATGCAGTAGGCTACCTGTGGCAGGCCGTGCATGCGCCTTCATCACTCGTAAGCCTATATAGGACGGCGTTCCATGCCCTCGGCATCAGTTGTCGGCGAGTCCAGCAGCAGCAGTTCCCCGAGGATGGCGGACAGATGTACCGCCGAAATATTGGGTCAGTTTGACTTCAAAATCCGGCAGCAAACCCGAAGAAACTATGAAAAAAAATACAGATATCTGTCTGCTTTTGATCTGTAGATGACTTTACTAGAAAATAAACCACGTTACAATTTAAAACAAGCTAACTATACTCTTAAACTTTTTTCAGATCTCTTATGTAGATAGGGAACTGCAAATAATCAATTACTTCGGTGTCCATTCTGACAGGTAATACCCAATCTAATCATATATCTGAACCGAGTATTCTATAACGAGGCAATGAAATACGGTTCAAAAGCCTTCGGAAATTCTATAAATATGGAATCAATTCGAGACGCTCTGTTGCTAGCAGTCGTTACTGTGAGTAAGTAGCTAGTTTAATATATAAATAAATGGTCTAGAGTGCAACACTGGTTATTTATTACCAACCGGTTTGGACCCAAGGTTGGGTCATCTTCAAGGTTTTTTCTCCTCCGGGCGCCTCACGGCGGTCTTTGAAGCACACTGTGGGTTTCCGGAACAGAGACGGCAGCGCCTTACCGCCTCTGCGCACCCTCACCCTTTCGTCCCCTGACGAGTTAACAAGTTAACATGTCAGGGTTAGCGTCCGGCACCACGAGGAGGCGGATATGGGCACTTGGGAAGGAGAGGCTATATTAGACGCATCCATTCCCCGAGGACTTGAGATACCACTTGGTGACCGACTGCGCGATCGCCGGGCCGAAAACCGGCAAGGCGCCGGTCCAGTCGGCCACCTTGTGGTACCTCGCATCCCCTGACGTCTGTTACCAACCGTTCGCAAGGGGGTCGGAGACTACCCCGCGCATCTGGTCGCGGCATGAGACGTCGCCGACAGTTGCAATGCGCATGCGCGGTTGAGGTTCAAATTCACTTCCGAAAGCCCTGGAGGCCGCGGCTGGGAGGGGTGAGGGGATACGCCGCTTTTAACACTGGCGATGGAGCTGGTAGAGACACCAGCTCCTGGCTACTCGAGCTCTGGGGGTTACGCGGGAATGATCCAGAAGCAAGATAATGGAGGTACTGCGTACCTCGCTTTGCGCATGCGCAAATCCTCCATGAAGGCAAAATCCGCCCTTCATACTTGTTTTTGGCGTAGTGAAGATTCATTAAAAACGTCATATTTAGGAAAATATATTGAAAGTGTAAATTAAATAGGCATCAACTGAAAAAGTGTTTAGATGATCCTTAATATCAATGAAGGCACATTTTCCACCTACCAAGAATAGCCGTCGAAATTATATTATTTATTTATTTTTTATTTATTTATTTATTTCTTATATATTTAAATTTACTGTTTTTGTTTTGTTTATGACTGGTCTTGTAAAATAGTTAATACACTGCCAAAGTATTTATGTAAATCTGTTAACTATATACAGTTATGGTATTCATACAGACATATGGCAGTGGCTGCTACATATTGGTAAGGAAAGATCTATTGCGTCCCTCCTGGATCGAATTCTTGTTTATTGTTACAAAACAATTCTCAAATAATTGTAGCAGCCACTGACATATGTCTGTATGAATACCATAACTATAAATAGGAATACAGACATATGTCAGTGGCTGCTACATATTGGAAAGGAAAGAAGATCTATTGCGTCCCTCCTGGGTCGAATTTTTGTTCATTTTTACACAGACAATTATTTGAGACTGAAAGAGATGCGTCAAATTGTCTCTTTTGACGCCGAGGGGGAGGGGGTGGGAGAAACTCCAACATCAGCTCGCCGAGCGGTGTGGGGGGAGGGGAGACGCCACTGAAAGAAGTGAACCCTCAGGCATCTGAAGCACCAGCCGCTACTGCCTACGAGGCAATTTTGGAAGGATGGCCTACGGCTTTGTGGCTGAGGTGTGACTGTTGAGGTTTTACTTATTATTACTCTAATATTATGGCTCTAATATTAATATTGTGAAAATTATAGAACCATCAGTATAATAAGTCATGGTTGCAAAATTTTAACACGGATTATTTACAGAAGGATGGAAAAGCTGGTAGAAGCCGAGCTTGGGGAAGATTCACGAGAAATGTAGGAACTCGGGAGGCAATCCTCACTTAACGACTGATCTTGGAAGATAGATTAAAGAAAGGCAAACCTACAATTCTAGCTTTTGTAGATTTAGAGAAAGCTTTTGATAATACTGATTGGAATACACTCTTTCAGATTTTGAAATCAGCAGGAGTAATATATAGGGAACGGAAGGTTATTTACAACTTGTACAAAAACCAGACAGCAGTGACCAGAGATGAAGGGCATGAAAGGGATGCAGAGGTTGGGAAGGGTGTAAGACAGGGTTAGAGCCTTTCTCCAATGTTGTTCAATTTGTACATTGCGCAAGATATAAAGGTAATCAAGGAGAAATTGGAATTAAAGTTCAGAGTGAAGAAATAAAAAGGACCTGGAGGAGCAATTGAACGGAATGAACAGTGTTTTCAAAGGAACATACAGGATGAACATTAACAAGAGCAAAGCTAGGGTAATGGAGTGCAGTCTAAGAAAATCAGGCGATGCTGAAGGAATTAGATTAGGTAACGAATCAATAAAGGTGGTAAATGAGTTTTGGACAGTAAAATAACATATGATGCTCGCAGTACAGTGGATATAAAATGCAGAATGGCAATGGGAAGAAAAACGTTTTTGAAAAAGAGAAATTTGTTAACATCGAATATTGATTTAAGCCTAAGGAAGTCCTTTCTGAAGACATTTGTGTGGTGTGTTGCCTAGTATGGGAGTGAAACATGGACGATAAACAGTGAGGACAGGAAGAGGATAGAGTCTTTTGCAATATGGTGCTACAGAAGAACGCTGAATATTAGGTGGGCGGATCACGTAACTAATGAGAAGATACTGAACAGAATTGGGGCATACCTTGACTAAAAGAAGGGATCGATTGGTAGGACACATTCTTAGACATCAAGGAATCGTGAATTTAGCATTGGAGGGAAGTGTTAGGGGTAAAAACCGCAGAGGAAGGTCGATAGATGGATACAGTAAGCAGATTCAGACAGATGTAGGTTGCCATTCTTATGTGGAGTTGAACAGGCTTGCTCAGGGTAGGGTATTGTGCAGAGCTGCATCAAGCCAGTCTCCGTACTGAAGACCACAACAACAACATTGCTGATGATGCTGTGGTGTATGGGTGTCGTCGTTAATCGATTGTAATAGCATACAGTGATCACTTAGTCAAAATTTCTATTTGATGTGAAAAATGGCAGCTAGCTCTAAATGTAGAAAAATGTAGGGTGTTGCACACGGGTAGGAAAAACAAACCCATAATGTTCGAATACAGCATTAGTAGTGTGCTTCTCGATACAGTAGCGTTGTTCAAATATCTAGGTGTAACGTTGCAGATCGATATGAAATGGAACGAACATGTAAGGACAGTTGTGAGTGAGGCGGACAGCCGACTTCGGATTATTGGAAGAATTTTGGGAAGATGTACTTCATCTGTAAAGGAGATCACGTATGAAACGCTTGTACGACCACGTCTTTAGTATTGCTCAAGTGTTTGGAACCCGCAGCAGATCAGTTTAAAGGAAGACATAGAAGCAGTTCAGAGGCGAACAGCTAGGTTCGTTACCGGTAGGTTCTACCAATGCGTAAGAGTCACAGAAATACTCCGGGAAACTCAAATGGAGATCGCTGGAGGAAAGACGACGTTCGTTTTCGAGAATCTCTGTCGAGGAAATTTAGAGGGCCGGAATTTGAAGCTGATTGCACAACGATATTGTTGCCGCTTTCTTACATTTCGCGTAGTGATCGCAAAGGCAAGATAAGGGAAATTGGCCGGCCGCGGTGGCCGAGGGGACTGAGGCGCTCCAGTCACGGTCTGCATGGCCACTACGGTCGGGGGTTCGAATCCCCCCTCGGGCATGGATATTTGTGCCGTCTTTAGTATTAACTAGTTCATAAGTAGTTTGTAAGTTTAGGGACTGATGACCCCGTAGTTAAGTCCCATAAGCTGTACAAACGTTTGAACATTTGAATTTAAGAGAAATTGGAGCTCGTACAGAGACATATACACTTTCTTTTTTCCCTCTTTCTATTTGGGAGTGGAATAGGAAAGGAAATGACTAGTAGTTGTACAGTGTACCCTCCGCCACGCACCTTATGGTGGATTGCGGAGTATGTATGTAGATGTTGATGGAGACGTATTTCAGTCACGTCATGTTTAATCTCTCTGCAGTAGAGACTTCCTTGACGGCAGTCAGATCACAGGTTTCCCCGCTTTCGGGTCACCTGTCGACGTCAGAGACCCTTTTATAGCCCGCCGTTAAGCTCTCGGTCACGACGGTTTTATTGTCTCGCGGGTCGGTTTATCAGATAAGATTTACTGCCGAAACCAATCAAAGCTAAAACGAGATTTCTGCTGCGGCTACGGCCTTTACGGCGTGTGGGGAGAAATAAAGATAAGTTTTTTACGACGTTGTCCGCTGCTGGATCTGAATAGAAGTGAAGACGCTCGTAACTGATGAACGGGCAGGCTCCACGGGAGTCATTAATCTCTAGTGTGTGTGTGTGTCTGCGAGTCTGAGTGGAAGTGATCGATCACGGATTGAAACGTTGAGTATTTTCTGTGTTTTACCCTTGGCGTTATACGTACAGTCAATGAGATTTTCTGGTTGTTAGGATATGCTGTAATATATATATACTGCATTTTCACACTTTGCTTTCGGTGCACATTACTCTTCATCTACAATGCGGAGGAAGGTGTGGTTTTGTACCGACACTGAATGACATTAACCCAAGCTGTAATAAGAAATTTATTGAAATATCTGCTATTGTTTAAGAATTACAGTATTTTACCTAATAGATGTATTTATACTACACGTTCGCATTCTGGAATCATTTTCTGGTGCACCGTCACTCTACAGTATCAATGAATGAAGCGCGCTACATCTACATCTACATACATACTCCACAACTCACCGTAAGGTGCGTGGCGGAGGGTACACTGTACCACTACTAGGCATTTCCTTTCCTATTCCACTCCCAAATGGAACAAGGAAAAAAAAAGAATGCCTATATGTCTCCGTACGAGCCCTAATTTCTCTTATCTTGTCTTTGTGATCTTTACGCGAAATGTAAGTAGGCGGCAGCAAGATCGTACTACACTGAGCTTCAAATTCCGGCCCTCTAAATTTACTTAATAGAAATTCACGAAAAGAACGTCGTCTTTCTTCCAGCGATCCCCAATTGAGTTGCCGGAGCATTTACGTGGCACTCGCGCATTGGTCGAACCTACCGGTAACAAATCTAGCTGCTCGCCTTTTCCTTTAAACTGATCTGCTACGGGTCCCAAACACTTGAGCAATTCTCAAGACGTGGTCGTACAAGCGTTTTATACGCGGTCTCCTTTACAGATGAAGTACATCTTCCCAAAATTCTCACAATAAACCGAAGTCTGCTGTCCGCCTTAGTCACAAATGTCCTTACATGTTCGTTCCATTTCATATCTCTCTGCAATTTACGCCTAGATATTTGAACGACGCGACAGCATCAAGAAGCTCACTACTAATGCTGTATTCGAACATTATAAGATTGTTTTTTCTACTCATGCGCATCACCTTACATTTTCCTACATTGAGAGCTAGCTGCCATAGTTCACAAAAACTAGAAATTTTGTCTAAGTCATCCTGTATGCTATTACAGTTAGTTACAGACGACACCCTCCCATAAACTACAGCATCGTCAGCAAACAGCTGCAAATTACAACTTATTCTGCCCATCAGATAATTTGTATAGATAGAAAATAATAGCGGTCCTATCACACTCCCCTGCGGCACGCTTGACGATACACTCCTCTCTGATGAACACTCGCCGTCGAGAACAACGTACTGCGTTCTATTACTTAGGAAGTCTTCCAGCCAGTCACAAATCTGTGAACCTATTCCATAGCATTTAGACTGTGGCAGGCTACTGTCAACATTCGTAGGAGCACACTAAGCCTCTTGTTTTGTAGTTTGGAGTATATCCGAGGAAATAGAAAAACCCTTATTACACTTCATTACTATTTTGTTTAAAATTATCGTTAAAATTATATACAAATGGCAAACATAGATCATTTCTGCAATGTATTAGGCATAATACAAAGATACCGTCAAATTCTTGAATTGGAAGAAATGATAAAAGAAAGGTCACAGTGTTTTTATTCTCGCCGTATTTTTTATCTCGCTTTCAGAATATTCCAGTGGCATAATCTTGCTGGCCAGCTGCTCCTTTATCTTCTGCAAACGTTTTCACAAGTCTTTTCCTTACTCTGTACTCTTTAGTGGTGGCTACCGCAGCCCTTTCAGCTTCAACTAGTCGCTGAAGATCCATGGCAGTCAGAGCAGTATCATATTATTTTCTGGTTGGATGCCTGATTTGTCCACTACTTTTCTCCTGCTAATTACACCAACAGCATCCATAACACCTATTTTGAGTACTGTTCATGCAACAAAGACTGTTTCTGATACTCGTTGCCACACGCAGCTGTTGAAATTCTCATTAGGATTTCGTGTACAGCCATGTAGACATTTACTAAGTAATTTTTTATCTGCAAGGTACCTGTATATTGGCTTTATTGTTTCCATGACTGTGGCAGGCATGGAATGTTTATGGTGATATTTCTTTCCTGAACCATCAGCGTGGCCAGTGTGCAGACATTTGTTCAAAGAGCGTTTAAGACTATAATAATTATTTAAAAGTAAATAAACCACACATTTTTCGAAACGGGAGAAATCTTTCACGTGGAGAATTTTTTTTTTTCATACTTTAAGTCATTTTCACGTCCAGGTCCCCTTAAATCTATATCTATAAATGTGAATGTCTGTCCGGTGTACGTTTATCACGTCTGAACCACAAGACATAAAGCGCTAAAAATTTGTATAGTTACTAATGTCTACCCGGGGAAGGCTTTAGGCACGGTTTTATGGCGATCGGATAGCTGTTATATATATATTAATGTGAATGTCAGTTCAGTGTACTCTTATCACGTCCGAACGACTAGACGCAGAGACTTAAATATTTGTACAGGGACTAATTTATATCTGAGGAAGGTTTTAGAAACGGTTTTATAGCGATCTGATAGATATTTAGTAATTTGAAAAATGTAACGCGAAATGCGAAACAATAATTACTGTTTGAAAATGATATTTACTCTTTGAAAATGGTTTTATTGGTTGCAGTGTTGCTTGAGGGTTGATAATGATAATAGGGAGGAGTATATTGGGATGGAAAGTTATCGTCGTATATAAAATTCTACGTGTGTGTGTGCTAATATTTCGCTCTGCAGCGAAAGCTATATAACGCAAACGAATGGTCTGTGTGTAATTGTTGTCCGAAGTCTCCCGTTGTTCACCATAGCAGTTCCATGCCGATAGCTATAAGGGAGTGGAAGATATGGTGGTTGAAAGTCTTCAAATGATAAAAAAATTTCGGACTGAAGGCCAGCGATGACGTTTGCGACTCTATAGTAAGGAGGTTACATACAGCGAAACTTGATACCACAGACCATAGACCTGTGGTCTATGCGTGTTACAATGTCTTCAGCTCTTTTTCTGTAAGGATAAGCATACGACTAAGGAAATACAAGATAAATAAATAGCACACTACTGAAAGATAGCTTATCTATTATAATCAACCAAGACGCGAGCGGAGCCGCGGGTTTAAGCTAGTAGCTTAATAAAATTAAGTCTTCCGTTTCAATAAGGATATCGATTAGGTTCCTATCAGAGAATGCTACTGAGATAGCTCCATATACTACCACTCGCTCAACGAGGGATCTGTATCTAAAGACTGGAAAGTTGCACAGATCACTCCGATATTCAAGGAAGGAAGTTGGACCAAACCACTGAATTACAACCCTATATCACTGACGTCGATTTGCAACAGCGTGTTCAAACGTTATGAATTACTTCGAACAGACGATCTATTGATCTAAGGTCACAGCGTTCTTGTGAAACACTACTAGCTATTTCATATTTTTGGAAACATTCTGTTTCTTTGGGATGACAGCGCTCTTATGACAAATAATAAATGAATTAGAGTGAAATATTGGTTATTTATTTGCAAACCGGTTTCAACCCAGTGTTGGGCCAACTTCAGGATTTTTTTCTCCAAGATGGTGCTGTCATTGCTGAGGACTCACAGCTACTGCGCCGCTCCACATCATCTTGGAGAAAAAACCTTGAAGATGACCCAACCTTGGGTCCAAACCGGTTGGTAATAAATAACCAGTGTTGCACTCTAGACCATTTATTTATATATTAAACTAGCTACTTACTCACAGTAACGACTGCTAGCAACAGAGCGTCTCGAATTGATTCCATATTTATAGAATTTCCGAAAGCTTTTGAACCGTATTTCATTGCCTCGTTATAGAATACTCGGTTCAGATATATGATTAGATTGGGTATTTCCTGTCAGAATGGACACCGAAGTAATTGATTATTTGCAGTTCCCTATCTACATAAGAGATCTGAAAAAAATTTAAGAGTACAGTTAGCTTGTTTTAAATTATAACGTGGTTTATTTTCTAGTAAAGTCATCTACAGATCAAAAGCAGACAGATATCTGTATTTATTTTTCATAGTTTCTTCGGGTTTGCTGCCGGATTTTGAAGTCAAACTGACCCAATATTTCGGCGGTACACCTGTCCGCCATCCTCGGGGAACTGCTGCTGCTGGACTCGCCGACAACTGATGCCGAGGGCATGGAACGCCGTCCTATATAGGCCTGCGAGTGGTGAAGGCGCATGCGCGGCCCGCCACAGGTTCTGCACATAGACAGGTCTTGCGGCGCCGCCGGTGACGGAATGGCGGTGCTCGCGAAAAATCTCAGTCATGGGTTGTCTTCCAGCAATCTGGTGGGTTGCATAAAAGATCGATGTTTTTTTTTTCATATTTAATAAAACCGGGTTCCACGCCTTGCTAAGCGGAAAACCCTTGTCTCTATTAATTAAATTTTCTGACAGCCTGATTTCAATGGACTCTTTATAAACATCGTCCCAAAAACCGGACGTGCTGGCCACAATACGAATTTCATCGAACAACATCCTATGTTCCTCGTTTAGACAATGTTCCGCAACTGATGATTTTTCGGGCTGTAGAAGCCTGATGTGACGGCGATGTTATACACATCTTTCATGAACTGTGTGGTTCGACCTGCCAATGTACGCCTTTCCACACTCGCATGGAATCCTGTACACACCCTGTTTTTTAAGGCCCAAGTCGTCTTTAACAGATTCTAAAAGTGTCCTGATCTTGGGTGGTGGACGGAACACATTCTGGATGTTAAATTTCTTTAGGATTCTGCTAATTTTGTGAGATAGACCCCCTGCATACGGAAAGTGTGAAAGTTCCTGTGGTAAGCTGTCTGCATCGGAAAATGCATAAGCTCTGCGTACCAGAGTCGTAAGGACGCCACTGCGTTGTGTGGTGGGTGGCAGCTTCTTGCATTGAGGTACAGATCTGTATGCGTGAACACTGTGTCCCAGGGTACCATCATGCTTCTTGTACACCATGACATCCAGGAACGGAAGCTTCCCATCGCTTTCAACCTCCATGGTGAATTTGATACTGGGATGGAGACAGTTGAAATCGATTCAGAGAATCCCGTCCATGGGGCCACACAAAGAATGTGTCATCAACATATCTCCAGAAACACTTTGGTTGCAAATCCGAAGTCCTCAGTGCCATATCCTCAAAATCCTCCATAAACAAATTGGCAACTACGGGTGATAAAGGACTCCCCATAGCCACCCCGTCAGTCTGTTCAAAAAAGTGGCCATTAAATAAAAAATACGTGGCTATCAGCACATGACGACAAAGCTTGACCAAGTCATCATCCAGTTTTTCGCTAATCAGACACAGGGAATCTTCCAGTGGGACACGAGTGAACAGAGAAACCACATCGAAACTGACCAATAAGTCCGAAGACTCAAGCCTCAAAGATTGACTGCGACTGCGATATATCGCGAACACCGCCTTTCCGCCATCGGCGGCGCCGCCAGACCTGCCTGTGTGCAGTAGGCTACCTGTGGCAGGCCGCGCATGCGCCTTCACCACTCGCAGGCCTATATAGGACGGCGTTCCATGCCGTCGGCATCAGTTGTCGGCGAGTCCAGCAGCAGCAGTTCCCCTGAGGATGGCGGACAGGTGTACCCCCGAAATACTGGGTCAGTTTGACTTCAAAATCCGGCAGCAAACCCGAAGAAACTATGAAGAACTATTACGCCGGGAAAGCCTACGAAACTACATATATCTGTATTACGTAGGAAACAGGTTACCAACAACCGTATGTTTTACAGAAACATTTATTCCTTAGCTACCCGTTTCGGCATTCCATTATGCCATCTTCAGGCACCTATAGCGGAGTATTGATGTTGTGGTCTTCAGTCCTTGATGCAGCTCTCCACCGTAGCCGCGGTGGAGTAGACGAGCGGTCTAAAGCACCTCGCTGCGGAGTGCGCGGTTGCTCGTCGTGGAGGTTCGAGAACTCCCTGGGGCATGGGTGTGTGTGTTTGTCCGTAGGTCAGTTTACCTAGGTTTAAGTAGTTTGTAAGCTACGGACTGATAACAACGCAGTTTGGTCCGATAGATTTACAGACATTTGACATTTGTCTCCACGCTACCCTGTCCTGTGCAACCTACATCCTTTTGAATCTGCTTACTGTATTCGTCCCTCGGTCTCTCTCTAAGTTTTTTACCCCACACACTTCCTTCTAATGTCAAGTCGACAATTCTTTGATATTTCAGAATGTGTCCTACCAATCTATCCCTTCTCTCAAGTTATGCCAGAAACTGCTTTTCTCCCCAATTCGGTTAAGCACCTCCTCATTAGTCACGTGATCTACCCATCTAATCTTCATCATTCGTCTGTAGAACCACATTTCAAAAGCTTCTATCATCTTTTTCTCTGAACTCCTTATCGTCCATGTTTCACTGCCATACACTGCTACACTCTAGACAAATGCTTTCAGGACGTACTTCCTAAAATTTAAATTAATATTGGATGTCAACAAGTTTCGCTATTTTAGAAACGCTTTTCTACCCATAGACGTTCTGAATTTTATATCTTCTTTACTTCGGCCATCAGATGTTATCTTGCTACCGAATTTAAAAAAAAAAAAAAAAAAAAATCATCTACTACTTCTATTGTCTCATTACCTAATCTAATTCTTTCAGCATCGCCTGATTTTCTGACATTACATTCCATTACCTTCGGTTTACTCTTGTTAATGTTCATCTTATATCTTCCTTTCAAAACACTGTCCATTCCATTCAATTGCTCTTCCGTATCTTTGCAGTCTCTGACAAAATTACTACGTCATTGGCAAACCGCAAACTTTTTATTTCTTCTCCCTGAACTTTAATTCCCTCTCCAAATTTCTCCTTCCATTCCTTCACTGTTTGCTCAATGTTCAGATTGAAGCTACAACCCTGTCTTACTCCTTTCCCAACCTCTGCCTCCCTTTCTTGCCCTTCGACTCTAATAACCGCTTTCCGGTTTTTGGATAGGTTGAATATAACTCTTCGCTCCCTATATTTTACGCCTGCTACCTTCAGAATTTAGAAGAGTATATTCCAGTCGACACTGCCAAAAGATTTCTCCAAATCTACAAACGCCAAAAACGTAGGTTTGCCTTTCCTTAGCCTATCTTCTAAGATAAGTCGGAATGTGAGTACTGCCTCCCGTGTTCCTACATTTCTCCTAAATCCAAACTGATCTTCCCCGAGGTTGGGTTCCACAAGTTTTTCCATTGGTCTATAAATAATTCTTGTTAGTGTTTTGCAGCCATGACTTATTAAACTGATAGTTCTGTAATTTTCACACTTGTCTGCACTTGCTTTCTTTGGAATTAGAATTACGATATTCTTCTTGAAATCGGAGGGTATTTCCCCTGTCTCAGACATCTTGCATACCAGGATGAACGTAAGTGAACAAAACTGTTTCATTTTGAACTCAAGTAAATACAAACATCTAAATATGTATTTTTATCTGTGAAACACATTATGTATGGCCTTAAACCTCTGATTCTTGTCTAGTAAAGAAGCAAACGACATTCTGCTGACAAATAGAAATATGTAAAAAAATTTAGCAGTTGGAGAAAAATTGGGCAAGGTAGCACGAAATTAATTACGGATTTGAAATAAAAGCATATGTGGCTGGTTGTGTTATTCACCAACAAATTCTTACTCCTGGTAGACTACTTTCACTTCCCTTCATTCATCACGCCGCTGCCAACATCAGGAAGAATTTGACGGACGACATATATAACCGCATTTTAATCGTCTTTTTGAGTGCAGACTGGTATTGATAAGACGTATATTACTGGTTAGTTTGTTCCAGAATTAATTAGCTGAAAACGAGCAGGAGATGGGGAAAATTACTTGTGAGGTATATGTGCAGCCAATGTTCTATACAATTAGTCTCCTAAAGCTGTCATACTACAGTGATAGGCGTTTGATGTGAGAGGAGACGTATACACCGATAAAACGACGAATTAACCGAGATAGTGCTGACGTGCTTCCAGAAGGACGAAATGGTGCCTTAATTTTTCATACTTGTAGTTACAATTTGGTGCACAGTGTCGTATTTCATTTCTTTTAATCTTCTCCTTCCATTTTAGATGAATTATAGTTTCTATTGTTGATTACAAAGTGGTAGAAAACGGCTACAAAGTTAAGGTTCATACAGATAATATTGAAGATTTCCTCGTACTTAGGTTCATATTTTTTGAACATTCTTTAATTTTTGCGGCATTTATATGCATAGATTTCAATTTAAATAGTGTTTTAATAATAATGACACATCAGATGAAAATTCTAAAACATTCATTTTGACGTCCTTCAGAACAATGGGCAATATTCGAAAACTAATGGTGTGTTTGTGAAAAAAATCACTTATAACGTTTTTGTGATGTCATATGAAGGTAATATATACCTTTTGAAATAAAAAAAAAATCGCACTGACGTGTTTTACGGCCCACTTTAAATATATAGTCTTATAATTTTTTGCAAACATTTCGGACAAGAATAAAATGTAGATAAAAAAAATTATAGTGATATGATTACGACTCTACTATTGTGATAATATCTATGCACCCAATAAGTAACCCTTTTAGGAAAAAAGGAGGGTGCCTACTACACTACGGCGACATCACGAAATTCGCCCTTTATTTTCGTACTATTGATGGCAGTTGTTAACTGATGCTAATGTGGTATTTTTAGACACTAGATTATCATTTTTCGTACGAAGAACGACGTGTTTTTCTTAATTCTTCAGTGCGCCGTTGCTTTGAAATAACAACGTGTAAGTTATTATAAGAAAATCACCAAATACGCAGCGCAAGATGGCATATTCCAGAGAGAGTTCTGGGCGTGCAATGTCACGTGACATCTGCGAACGGCTGGTTTTCGTAAAATCAATGGAGCAAAATCATTAAGTTTCAATGGAGGGTTTCAAATCTCAGTTATTTTTGCAAATATCTCTGCAACGATGCAAGATATGAAAAATATATAATAGAGCGAGGTTATAGTGAATTTTCCCCTCTACCAATTTAGGTTATTCAATTTTCGTGTCAGATGAAAGGTTCGTTTGAAATTACAGTTATATTAACAAACGGATTATTTGGTATTACCGCCGTATTTTTTGTCCGAAAAAATTGAAAAAAGGAGGTTCTGGTCTCTGGCGGCCTACAATTATGTTTGTAAAATTTGGTGCTGATCGGTTGAACGGTTCGTCTTAAAAGTGGGAACATGTTACGGACAGACAGACGGACAAACAGACATACATCCCAAAATCGCCGTTATTTTTGCAAATATCTCTCAAACGATGCGAGCTATGAAAACTACATAAAAGAGCAAAGTTGTAGCGAACTTTCTCTTCTACAAATTCGGTTATTCAATTTTTGTGTCAGATGTATGGTTAAGCCGTTATTTTCATTTAAATTTCGAGCTGTCAAAAAACGATCGCAAAGGCCCACTTTTAGTGTTACTACCGTAACCTAAAGTGGGCCAATAATTGCGCACTATGTCAGTTACAGAACAAGTGAAGATCACGCAACCCAGCTCCTCGAACTGAGAACAGAAACGATAGACTTTATCACTTATCACACAACCTAATTTTGCACATGTATCTTGAATTCGCATAGATGTACATTATGAGCTACCTGTAAACCAAACCCTTCTTGACTGTTGAGATATTACTGGAGAACTACTCTGACGAATAACTATTGTTAGGGCAAATCGTTCCCGAACTAGCGTGAGTAACGTTTCCTTGAGCGTCATAAAACATGCTGGGCTGATTAAGAGGATAGTATACTGAAGGTCATTGCGTGTATCTGCCGTGCTCCTCCGGCAAAGGACCATAAAGACGGAACATTTATGGCGCTATTAAGCTGAGCTTTTAGTGCGAGCGTCTATATTTTAGTGGCGCAGCAGGGTTAAAAGCAGACGCTCAATTACGGTAGCAAAACAAGGATGATTATAACACTTGTTCTCTGTTCGTTCGGTAATAACTGGAGTCATTTCAAACTTAGCCTTGCAGTATCTTTCAAGACTAAAAATGTGTGGGACAGGTTATCGCCTTGATTATCGATGCATCGAAATATAAGCTTATAAAACAGTAAGGTCTCTACTATATTTGGTTGTGTGGCCATCTTCTGCAGCAGCTCTTAAAATTGACTATAAGAGGTAATCCGTCTTATGCTGACTGCCATTAAGGACATTTGTTGTACACCAGTCGCGTTTCGCTTGTTTTTTTTTTTTTTTTAATAGCATCTTCTGTGCTCTGTAAATGATACACAGGTTTGTACAGTTTGTTTTGTATACATAGATTAAAAACAGTTAAAAAAAACTTTGTGCTCGTTTGGCCTATGTGTTTTTAAATTGATATTCGGTGTACACACGGTGTTGTAGTCTCTTCTTGACATCTCACTGCTGTTTCTCCGTCTTGTTGGCTGGAGTTGGTTTGTTCATGGTGTTGTTTCTCATGGATTAGGTCTCACATAGATATCGGATTTTTGTAATCTTACAGGGTGTTACAAAAAGGTACGGCCAAACTTTCTGGAAACATTCCTCACACACGAAGAAAGAAAATAAGTTATGTGGACATGTGTCCGGAAACGCTTAATTTTCATGTTAGAGTTCATTTTAGTACGGATGAGGCTTCATTCCAACATGATCAAATTGTAAATTTTCACAATCAACATGTGTGGGCTGACGAGAATCCGCACGCAATTGTGCAATCACGTCATCAACACAGATTTTCTGTGAACATTTTGGCAAGAAATGTTCAAATGTTTGTATAGCTTATGGGACTTAACTACGGGGTCATCAGTCCCTAAACTTACAAACTACTTATGAACTTGCTAACACTAAGGACGGCACAAATATCCATGCCCGAGGGGGGATTCGAACCCCCGACCGTAGTGGCCGTGCAGACCGTGACTGGCGCGCCGCAGTCCCCTCGGCCACCGCGGCCGGCATTTTGGCAGTAATTGTTGGTGATGTCTTGATTGGGCCTCATGTTCTTCCACCTACGCTCACTGGAGCACGTTATCATGATTTCATACGGGATACTCTACCTGTGCTGCTAGAACATGTGCCTTGGCAAGTACGACACAACATGTGATTCATGCACGATGGAGCTCCTGCACATTTCAGTCGACGTGTTCGTACGCTTCTCAACAACAGATTCGGTGACCGATGGATTGGTATAAGCGCACCAATTCCATGGCCTCCACGCACTCCTGACCTCAACCCTCTTCACTTTCATTTATAGGGGCATTTGAAAGCTCTTGTCTACGCAACCCCGGTACCAAATGTAGAGACTCCTCGTGCTCGTATTGTGGACGACTGTGATACAATACGCCATTCTCCAGGGCTGCATCAGCGCATCAGGGATTCCATGCGACGGAGGGTGGATGCATGTATCCTCGCTGATGGACATTTTGAACATTTCCTGTAACAAAGTGTTTGAAGTCACGCTGGTACGTTCTGCTGCTGTGTGTTTCCATTCCATGATTAATGTGATTTGAAGAGAAGTAATAAAATGAGATCTAACATGGAAATTAAGCATTTCCGGACACACGACCACATAACATGTTTTCTTTCTTTGTGTGTGAGGAATGTTTCCTGAAAGTTTGGCCGTACCTTTTTATAACACCCTGTATATACGAGGGTCGTCCACAAAGAAAGTACCGATTCTATTTCTATCTGCGGCAGCGATACTATTGCAGTTACGGGCATGCGCGGCAGTTACTCTGACTCAAGGAAAAGACATGTACCCCATTTTCAGATCGCTTCAGCCGTGCTGTAGTGCTTCTTTATAATGTCAGCCGTAATTGAAAATGCCGCCGCGTATAAAAACAATCTGTGATTTGTTTTCTAAATGCAAAGAAAGTTAAAGAAAAGGAACTTCATCGGCAAATCTACGAGGTTTACGGACAAAATACTTTGAGTGATTCAATGGTTAGAAGATAGGTCAGACTTTTCAATGAAGGGCGTGATGAAGTGCACAATGAGGAAGGAAGACCGCGGCTAGCGGCCGAGCGCATTAAGGCGCTTTGCTACGATGCGCGAGGCCGTTCCCCGTCGGGGGTTCGTATCCTCCCTCGGGCATGGATGTTTGTATTGTCTTTAGTTTACGTTAGTTCATAATTAGTTTGTAAGTTTAGGGACTGATGACCCCGCAGTTCAGTCCCATAAGCTTAACAAAAATGTGAAGATGTGAAGAACGAAGTGGGCGCCCATCTGCTGTTACTAATGAATTGGTCCACAAAACTGAAGAGCAGATTAAGCACAACCGTAAGTTTACACTCAGTGCTCTTGGTATGGAAGTTCCGCAAATTTCACGATCACTAATTTATGAAATTGTTACTGAAACACTGAAATTTTGAAAACTTTGCCCACCTAATGTACCCATAAGTAAAAAAAAAAAAAAAAAAAAAAAAAAAAAAAAAAAAAAAAAAAAAAAAAAAAAACGGATGGGCAGTACACTTCATTTATTGACACGCTACAATGAAGAAGGTTTCTTTCTCGGATAGTCAAGGGGGATGAAACTTGGGAATCGTACGACTGCCCTGAAACAAAACGGCAATCAGTGGAATGGAGGCACACTTCATCCCCAACCGCCGTTTTTTGGGACAGAAAAGGCATTTTTCTGATTGATTTCTTACCACGAGGCCAAACAATCAATGCACATGATTACTGCGAGACCATTAAGAAATTGCGCAGCGCTGTACAGAACAAGAGCCCAGGATCCCTGTCAAAAGGTATTTTTTTTTCTCAGTTTAATGCCTGACCTCACATGGCGAATGTGATCAAACAGATCTTACGGAAATTTCAATGGGATGTGCAGCCCGTCCTTGCTCCTAGCGAATTTCATCTCTTCTTACACCTACACTCTGTCCTTGATGGTCAACACTTCAACTATGATAACGAGCTGAAAGAACATTTTACTACGTGGTAGAAGAAGGCATACGTAAAATTGTGCCACGCTATGACAAATGCCTAAAAAATTTCGGAAGCTATGTAGAAAAGTAAGTTGTAGATATTTGTACAATAAAAATTTGATTTTGTATCTGTTCACGTTTGTTTTATATAACGAAACAGAACTTACTTTGTGGACATACCTCGTATACAACTCTTGTGACTCCATAACTACTGAAGTGATGTTGATGAAATGTTGCACACTTGACCTTCAAAATACAAGAATCACAACAATCTTCCTAAGCTTTTGTACGATGCATGGTAGAGGGTAGCTTACTCCAGGCATTGACACCTTTTCACAGATCACCACGAATTTGACAGGTACTTCATTTTTCATATACAAGGGGATGAACGGAGAGAGTGGACAGGAGGAGATTGTCAAAATGTTTCATTGTGTCTAAAGCTATGGGACCAGACTGCTGTGGTCATCAATCCCTAGACTTATCAACTACCGGGTGATCAAAAAGACTGTATAAATTTGAAAACTTAATAAATCACGGAATAATGTAGATAGAGAGGTAAAAATTGACACATATGCTCAGAATGACATGAGGTTTTATTAGAACAAAAGAAAGAAAAAAAAGTTCAAAAAATGTCATCTGATCAGAAAAGCAATACTTAGCATAACAAATTAAGACAAAGCAAGATGATGTTCTTTACTGGAAACGTTTAATATGTTCACCATAGCTGTAGTCGAGGAATAATGTTGTGGACAGCACTGTAAAGAATGTCCGGAGTTTTGGTGAGGCATTGGCGTCGGATGTTGTCTTTCAGCATCCCTAGCGATGTCGGTCGATCACGATAAACTTGCGACTTCAGGTAACCCCAAAACCAATAATCGAACGCACTGAGGTTGTATCGGTACCTGATGTCTGACGTGTTGAACGTTTGACGAGATGTTACTTCCAGATTACGAATTATTAAAAGTTTGACCGTGTCCATCAGACTAATTCTTTATCAACACACGTAAACACCAGCCAATACATCTGTACTCTTCATAACTGTCAATTTTTTTGGTCGACATTTCTTTTTATTGCTCTTGAAGTATAGATTAAACTTTCATTTTCGTAATACATTGAACAAAATTCAATTCAATTCCATACGCTCATTTGTCAAGCTTGTGTGGTTTTTTTTTTTTTTTTTTTTTTGTTTTTTTTGTTTTTTTTTTTTTTTTTAAACTTCCCTCATGTACAATATAATAACATTTCTCTTACTTCAACGAGTAACAGACTACTTATTGACATTGTTACAGAGACCCTAATATTATATCTTTGGTTCACGTCGCTGGCTGCTCGAATAAACAGCCTCCACGGCAGCGACGCACGCCGTCGGTTATTTCTTAATACAGACCAGCGATTAATTTGTGTGCCGAAAGCGGTGTCGTACCGGGGCGACTCGCTACGTCAGCAAAGCGAAATGAAACCTAATATATTCATCACATAATACATCAATCATTTATAAATCTGAATTTAAGTGACTAAAAGTCTTTTATCATCATCAATAAAAAAACAATTATTAAATCGTATTCCTGCAAAACTGAGCAGGATGAGGCTGTAGGTAACGTTCAAATTCCGTCCCAGTACAAGGTCTGGGGACCTGGGAGGCCAAGCATAACGAAAGTGGCGGCTGAGCACACGATCATACCAAACGACGCGCGCAAGAGATCTTTCACGCATCTAGCAATACTTTTTTTTCTTTAATTTTTTGGTTCTAATAAAACCCCATGTCATTCCAAGCACGTGTGTTAATTTTTACCTCTCTGTCTAAATTATTTACTGATTTATTAAGTTTTCAAATTTATACTGACTTTTTGATCACCCGCTACTTCTGCTAAGAACACACACACACACACACACACACACACACACACACACACACACCCATGCCAGAGAGAGAGAGAGAGAACCTCCGACAGGGAGCAGCCGCGCGCTCAACAGGCAAGGCGCATTTAGAGTGCACGGCCATTCCCGCGCGGCCAGTCAAATTCCTTTGACGTGACTCTTTAACGTACAATATTCACAAAGAAATATGATCGTGTAATACTGGCCGAAGTACATCGCCAGTGGCACAGTATGAGCTTCCCACTACAGCCGAGCCGGCCGCGGTGGCCGAGAGGACTGAGGCGCTCCAGTCACGGTCTGCACGGCCACTACGGACGGGGGTTCGAATCCCCCCTCGGGCATGGATATTTGTGCCGTCTTTAGTATAAGGTAGTTGATAAGTAGTTTGTAAGTTTAGGGACTGATGACCCCGTAGTTAAGTCCCATAAGCTTAACAAACACTTGAACATTTGAACACTACAGCCGACCCCACACTACGCACTTCCGATGCTACGCCAGCCCGTAGTATTTCCGTGTTGTAGCCAACGAGCGATATAAACTACATAGAGTGGCTATCTCTTATAGCCCTCCTTATACGGGGCTTTACTATCTCTGGGTTAACAGCGCTCCTTGTGGCAGCAACCAGGAACTGTGGCAGCCATTTTTTCCAACATCTAATACGCCGAATACGAAAGTTAGGCCGACGCTATTTACGTGTTTTGTTCAAAATGTTCAAATGTTAGTTAAGCTTATGGGACTTAACTACGGGGTCATCAGTCCCTAAACTTACAAACTACTTATGAACTACTTACGAACTAGGACGGCACAAATATCCATGCCCGAGGGGGATTCGAACCCCCGACCGTAGTGGCCGTGCAGACCGTGACTGGAGCGCCTCAGTCCCCTCGGCCGCCGCGGCCGGCTACGTGTTTTGGTTCAAATGTTCAGATGTTTGTATAGCTTATGGGACTTAACTACGGGGTCATCAGTCCTTAAACTTACATACTTCTTATGAACTAGCTAATCCTAAGGACGCCACAAATATCCATGCCCGAGGGGGGATCCGAACCCCCGGCCGTAGGGGCCGTGCAGACCGTGACTGGGGCGCCTCAGTCTCCTCGGCCACCGCGGCCGGCACGTGTTTTGGTTTCACATTTTATGTATCGTAGTAAGCTTGAAAGGTTATTTATTAAGCTGAAATCGTGCCCAATGTATGCATATGCATATAAATGTACGAATCGCGGTAATATGACTGTTCGAATATCGTATTTTCAGTTAGTATTTGTATTTTTTCGTTTATAATATTTCGTGTACTCGTCTTTTGTCCTACTACATTTGTGCATACAATAGTCCTACTGTAACTAAAGTAAGCTGTAATTATATTTTTAAGTTTTCCTTTGAAAAATGAAGAACTTACAAAACGATGGTTAGCAAGTTGAGGCGAGATAAGTGGAAACCTACTGCATACAGTTGCATTTGTTCATCGCATTTTGAGAAGAAATCATGTATGCAACAAATGATACAAAGCGGCTTCTGGCTAATGCGATTCCGACGATATTTTCGTTCCCTGAACATCTTCAAATAGCAAAAACGGCAGAAAGAAGATCTCCAAAAAAAAGTCAGATGTCTGAATCAGCTTCCTTTGAAGATATGTCAAGTAGCCAAGCAGGAAAGATGGAACATTTTTTATTACCTATTGCAAATCATGATTTAAGTCATTCAGAGAGCAGTAGGCGTATTCATTGTGACCATGACTATGTGGCAGAATACGAAATGCTGACATTATATTTCAAAAAAAGGTAGTTGAATATATATCTGGAAGCGTCATTAGGCAAATGAGTAGAAAACTTCTTAAGTGTTTAGATTGCTCGGAATTTCTCCTTGCTCCTAAATATGAGAATGAAGCAGGATTAATTGAATTATAAGGAATAAAAAACAGCCCTATCAATCCCTTTAAAGATCTTGTAGAAAAAGTTTTCTTTTGCAAATGTATGTAGATGTATTTAGAATTTTGGAGAACAGAACAACGTTATTTACCAACTACGAGCACTTAATTTTGGGAGGAATCTCATTACTCCAGCCTAGTAAAGCTGTTATTAAAACATTACTTCAGTTCTAGAATACATCATTTATGTAAAGCTAAATCTGCGCAGGAAAGAGGTAAGCAGATTAAGGCAAATGTACACGAAATTAATACTGTTTAAAGGACAGTGAAAAGGCGTGGGTTTTTTTTTTTTTTTTTTTTTTTTTTTTTTTTTTTTTTTTTTTTTGTATGAATGAGATGATGTTTAGCCGATGTAGTGAATGTGCCATTTATAATTAAACTTTCCGATTTGCCTGCCACACACTTGTTTCCTATCATTTATCCTTTATCCATATTGGCTTGGCTATAAAAATAACAATAAGCAGGTAGAGAATGGTGTGTTACGTCATTGCACAATAACAATAAGCAGGTAGAGAATGGTTTGTTACGTCATTGCACAATAAAAATAAGCAGGTAGAGAATGGTTTGTTACGTCATTGCACAATAACAATAAGCAGGTAGAGAATGGTTTGTTACGTCATTGCACAATAACAGTAAGCAGGTAGAGAATGGTGAGTTACGTCATTGCACAATAACAATAAGCAGGTAGAGAATGGTTTGTTACATCATTGCACAATAACAATAAGCAGGTAGAGAATGGTTTGTTACGTCATTGCATAATAACAATAAGCAGGTAGAGAATGGTTTGTTACACGTGTTTTCTATCATTTATCGTTTATCCATATTAGCTTGGCTATAAAAATAACAATAAGCAGGTAGAGAATGGTGTGTTACGTCATTGCACAATAACAATAAGCAGGTAGAGAATGGTTTGTTACGTCATTGCACAATACCAATAAGCAGGTAGAGAATGGTTTGTTACGTCATTGCACAATACCAATAAGCAGGTAGAGAATGGTTTGTTACGTCATTGCACAATAACAATAAGCAGGTAGAGAATGGTTTGTTACGTCATTGCACAATAACAGTAAGCAGGTAGAGAATGGTGAGTTACGTCATTGCACAATAACAATAAGCAGGTAGAGAATGGTTTGTTACATCATTGCACAATAACAATAAGCAGGTAGAGAATGGTTTGTTACATCATTGCACAATAACAATAAGCAGGTAGAGAATGGTTTGTTACGTCATTGCATAATAACAATAAGCAGGTAGAGAATGGTTTGTTACACGTGTTTTCTATCATTTATCGTTTATCCATATTAGCTTGGCTATAAAAATAACAATAAGCAGGTAGAGAATGGTTTGGTACGCCATTGCACAATAATAATAAGCAGGTAGAGAATGGTTTGTTACGTCATTGCACAATAACAATAAGCAGGTAGAGAATGGTTTGTTACACGTGTTTTCTATCATTTATCGTTTATCCATATTAGCTTGGCTATAAAAATAACAATAAGCAGGTAGAGAATGGTTTGGTACGCCATTGCACAATAACAATAAGCAGGTAGAGAATGGTTTGTTACATCATTGCACAATAACAATAAGCAGATAAAGAATGGTTTGTTACGTCATTGCACAATAACAATAAGCAGGTAGAGAATGGTTTGTTACACGTGTTTTCTATCATTTATCGTTTATCCATATTAGCTTGGCTATAAAAATAACAATAAGCAGGTAGAAAATGGTTTGGTACGCCATTGCACAATAATAATAAGCAGGTAGAGAATGGTTTGTTACGTCATTGCACAATAACAATAAGCAGGTAGAGAATGGTTTGTTACACGTGTTTTCTATCATTTATCGTTTATCCATATTAGCTTGGCTATAAAAATAACAATAAGCAGGTAGAGAATGGTTTGGTACGCCATTGCACAATAATAATAAGCAGGTAGAGAATGGTTTGTTACGTCATTGCACAATAACAATAAGCAGGTAGAGAATGGTTTGTTACACGTGTTTTCTATCATTTATCGTTTATCCATATTAGCTTGGCTATAAAAATAACAATAAGCAGGTAGAGAATGGTTTGGTACGCCATTGCACAATAACAATAAGCAGGTAGAGAATGGTTTGTTACGTCATTGCACAATAACAATAAGCAGGTAAAGAATGGTTTGTTACGTCATTGCACAATAACAATAAGCAGGTAGAGAATGGTTTGTGAAGTCATGGCACAAAGTGAAAGTGATATGATTCAGTGCTATAGCAGACGACTGGTTACGCCTACGTGACGTTGTAAAACATGGCGGCCGAGCTTTCAATTTGCTTCAGTATGGCAGCACCTTAGCCAGTCTTCGTTGTTTGTATAGGTGGTTGGTTGCAGCCGTGCTTCCCCGGACGGAAGCAGTGTTTGACGGCCAGTCCGTGTTCTCTGGCCGGTTAGTCGCTAAAAGCGGGACTGGTTTAATGCGGCGCGGAAGTGTGCGAGGGCACGTTCCCGGAAAACTGGACGCTAATATACGTGATGTGTGGCCCCTTCCGCGAGCACGTACCGCTGCACGTAATCACTACGTAACCTAAAAACCGCAAGGGCAAACACAGACGTGTCTGCTGCAACAGTATAAACACTCACGACGAGCTGCACCAGAAATATCGCATTGGCGTCCTCACTTTAACCCTTTAATGCATAGTGTAGCTGATCAGCTACATACCTTTTTTCCCCATTGTCTCTCAAACTGATCAACATTTTACCACAAATTCATTTGTACCTTCTTGTACACATAGTATTTCATATGCTAGTAGCTCGTCCTGCAAATTATAAATTGCACAGTTCTACTGAATCATTTCGACAGTTAGCTCCGTTGAGTGACATGTGCTTTTGTTTACATTGGTATTCTTCCTTTGCCATGTAAAAGTAGTCAGTCACATACTACTCTTGCATTGTGAGCTACTTTCTGAAAAGATGAGAGGCATAATAGTAACACTTACTACATCGGGTACATCACTGACGCACTATATAACTGACCAACTATGAATTTTTTTTTTGTTATTAATGCATAATAATTTTAAGGATTTTTTCCAATAGTTTTCTCAGTACATACGCACTGTACATTAATCGCGGTAGCTTTTATAGCTTCAAATAGTCATGCATTAAAGGGTTAAATTTTTCTGTAGTTTTATAATTTTTGGAAACATAGCCGCGGTGGTGTAGTCGAGCAGTCTAAGCCGCTTCGCTGCGGAGCGCGCGGTTACTCGCCGTCGGAGGTTCGAGTCCTCCCTGGGGTATGTGTATGTGCGTGTCGTCCTTAGGTCAATTTACCTCCGTTTAAGTAGTTTGTAAGCTACTGACTGATGACCACGCAGTTTGGTCTGATAGATTTACAAACATTTGATTTGAAATAGTCTTGTGTAGTTCGCGAACGAACTAGTTCGTACGAGCGCTCCCACAGGCTAACTACGCCAACTAGTTCGCAGAGCCCTAGCCTCTTAGTTCGTCCGCTCTTTTTCCCAAGACTGACGGGTAACAGCGAGAGGACGCGAGAGCGCGCAGAATCGCGTGATTCCCTTCTGCCAGTTGCCATCATTTCGAGCTGAGATGCGGCTCAGATGTAGTTTTAGTAGCGGTAGCAAACGTCAAAACGAGCGGACGAACTAAAAAGAGCGACCTAGTTTGCGTCCGAGCTGCGAACTAAAAGGAGAGCTGCCGGTCGCGAACTAAACTATGCGCGAAAGGTCGCGAACAGAATTAAAAATCACGTGTTTGCCTTCTGCTGATGAGAGCCATTTCGAGGTTAGCGTCTAAATGTTTGTATAGCTTATGGGACTTAACTACGGAGTCACCAGTCCCTAAACTTACAAACTACTTATGAACTAACTAATACTAAGGACGGCACAAATATCCATGCCCGAGGGGTGATTCGAACCCCCGACCGTAGTGGCCGTGCAGACCGTGACTAGAGCACCTCAGTCCCCTCGGCCATCGCGGCCGGCTGTTAGCGTATGCCTGCTAGATAACATAGTTCAGTGCTACAAAATTTCTGCTTTGAAGTATTCTTCACTCTGCAATATCTGAATAATATTTTCCATAATGCCAAGATATAGAGATTACTCTAAATTTAAACGCGAGAAATTATACAGAAACTGTTTCTTTTGGTTTGCGTGATATCGTTTGTGGCTCAAGCAGCAAGCGCATGAAGCAGCTATGTGGGGGAACTTCTCCCTCCACTTGCATTCGCAGACCACGCCGCTCAGCCGTCACTGGGAGCGGACGAACTAAAAGAGCGAACTAGTTCGCGGCAGAGCCGCGAAGTGAGCGCTTCCGATTGCGAACTATTATACGCAAGTCTAATTTGAAACACCTCGGATTAAAAAGAAAAGAAAAAAATAATATATATAAAATAAAAAATAAAATATTTAAAAAATAATTGAATATGAAAGATATAAAAATAATAATACAATACGTGATGTTTTATATTTTTAATTTTATATTATTTATTATTTATATTTGTACTACTTTTTGTCCGAAATTTTGGAAAACGTGAGCCTGAAAACTGGATATTGCTATCCTGAATTTTATGTTCTCTCTGCTGCGGAGTAAGCACTAATAAACTTCCTGGCAGATTAAAACTGTTTACCGTGCTGGGAATCGAACCTGGCACATTTGCCTTTCGCGGGCAAGCTGTCTACTGACTGCGCTATCGTGGCGCGCTTCACTACTCATCCTCACAGCCTCTCATTCGTCGGTACCTCGCCTCCTACTTTCTTCCAGGAGTGCTAGTCCTGCAAGATTAACAGAAAAACTTCTCTGGCGATAGGAAATACGCTGGTCAAAACAATTAGGGGAAATATCTAGATTCCTTAGTATTGTCATCGGGAGGATGAACTATAATGGTTCGACGTCTTTCTGTTGGTCCTATGGAGTGGAGACAATATCGTTGACATCAGTTTCATGTAGAATTTTGGAGCATATTCTCAGTTAGAATATAGTAAATTTCCTTGAAACGAAAGAAACTTCTTTCTACGAATCAGCACGGGCTTACGAAACATCGTTCATGTGAAACTCAGCTTGCCCTTTTTTCACATGACATCTTGCGAGCCATGGATAAAAGGCAACAGGCAGATTGTGTTTTTCTCGACTTCAAAAAAGGCGTTCGACACGGTGCCACACTGCAGACTGCTAACGAAGATACGACCTTATGGAATAGGTCCACAGATTTGTGACTGGCTGGAAGACTTCCTAAGTAATAGAACGCGGTACGTTGTTCTCGACGGCGAGTGTTCATCAGAGACGAGTGTATCGTCAGGCGTGCCCCAGGGGCATGTGATAGGACCGCTATTATTTTCTATCTATATAAATGATCTGATGGACAGAGTAAGTTGTAATTTTTGGCTATTTGCTGATGATGCTGTGGTGTATGGGAGGGTGTCGTCTGTAACTGGCTGTAATAGCATACAGGATGACTTAGACAAAATTTCTAGTTGGTGCGAAGATTGGTAGCTAGCTCTCAAAGTAGAAAATTGTAAGGTGATGCGCATTAGTAGAAAAAGCAATCCCATAATGTTCGAATACAGCATTATTAGTGAGGTTCTTGGTGCTGTCGCGTCGTTCAAATATCTAGGCGTAACATTGCAGAGCAATATGAAATGGAAGGACAATTGTAAGGCGGACAGCCGACATCGGTTTATTGGGAGAATTTTGGGAAGATGTACTTCATCTGTAAAGGGGAACGCGTATAAAACGCTTGTACGACCACGTCTTGAGTATTGCTCAAGTATTTGGGACCCGCAGCAGATCAGTTTAAAGGAAGACATAGAAGCAGTTGAAGGGCGAGCAGCTAGGTTTGTTACTGGTAGGTTCGACCAATGCGCGAGTGTCACGGAAATATTCCGGCAACTCAATTGGGGATCGCTGGAGGAAAGACGACGTTCTTTTCGTGTATTTCTGTTGAGGAAATTTAGAGGGCCGGAATTTTAAGTTGAGTGTAGTACGATCTTGCTGCCGCCCACTTACATTTCGTGTAATGATCACAAAGACAAGATAAGAGAAATCAGGGCTCGTACGGAGGCATATAGGCATTCTCTTTTTCCTCGTTCTATTTGGGAGTGAAATAGGAAAGGAAATACCTAGTAATGGTACAGTGTACCCTCCGCCACGCACCTTACGGTGGATTGCGGAGTATGTATTTAGATGTAGATGTAGAACTACATTACGGCAAGAGAAATAATGGTAATAACACAAAGTCGCTGCAGAGATGGTTCGTGTTAACTTGTGTTTACTCTACCAAACGAATTGCATAAACAGTTCGGTTCAGATAGTGTAGTGAGCCGGTAGTGAAATGCAACGCAAACGCAACTTACCCAAAGTTAAACATGAAGAGCCATAGGAAGGTTGGAACATGGAGGTGGCTGAAGCCATTGGAATGTCTCAAACTGTAATGTCAAGGACCTGGTGCTGGACGCGATTTCAGACAACAGAAACCGTTAAAAGAAGGCAAAGCCAAGTTTGCCTACGGGCGACATCAGCAAGAGATGACCGTTATCTCCGTTAACAGCCTGTCCTAGCAGGAGGCCGAATGCTACTCAGCTGCAACGTACCCTCCATGCAACAGGACGTGCAGTATCAACACAGACAGTCCGAAATCGTCGTTGGGAATGTGGCCTCTTTACTTACGGTCGCCGTGGTGTGTGTCCCATTAAAACCACGACACCGTTTATGCCGCAGAAACTCGACGCAGGCACATGAGGATTGGAGACGTAACCTATGGCATCGGATTCTTTTCAGCCGGACAATCGTCTATCCCTCATCTGCAGAGAAAGTGAATGAACAATCCTGCTTATGTGCGGGTGATGGATCATGGACTAACGGTGTGGGCAGGAGACAGTATTGGCGGACGTACGGACCTGTATGTCGATCAGAATGGCGCTTTGACTGCTCAGAAGTATAGAGACGAAGCCTTGCGACCTTTTGTTGTGCCCTATTACATCCAAATCTACACGGGATACTCTGCAGATCACATTTAAGTGCCCGACAGATGGTTCATCGAACCATCATTATACCATTTATCTCCCATTGCATTCTCGAATAGCGCGCGGGAAGAAAGAACACCTGAATCTCTCCGTTCGAGCTCTGATTTCTCGGATTTTATTCTGATGATCATTTCTACCTATGTAAGTGGGAGTCAACGATATATTGTCACATTCGGAGGAGAATATTGGCGATTGAAGTTTCGTAAGTAGCCCACGCCGCAGCGATAAGCGCCGTTGTTGTAATGATTCCCATCCCAGATCCTGTATCATTTCCGTAACGCTGTCTCCCCTGTATCTTGACAATACGAAACGAGCTGCCCTTCTTTGGACTCTTTCGATGTTATGTGGACATGTGTCCGGAAACGCTTAATTTCCATGTTAGAGCCTTAGTATTTCTCTTTAAATATAATTGAAATAATTCGTGCAGACAATTGTCAAAATACCCAATTGTTTCGTTAGTATGTACTGTACTTCCTCGATTCACCACCAGTTCACCCAACTAAAGGAAGGTATTGTTGACTTCCGTACTTGTGTTGACATGCGACGGATGAGGCTTCATTCCAACGAGATAAGATAGAATTTTCACAATGAACATGTGTGGGCTGACGAGAATCCGCACGCAGTTGTGCAATCACGTCATCAACACAGATTTTCTGTGAACGTTTGAGCAGTAATTGTGGGTGATGACTTGATTGGGTCTCAGATTCTTCCACCTACGCTCACTGGAGCACGTTATCATGATTTCGTACGGGATACTCTACCTGTGCTGCTAGAAAAAAAAATCAAATGTTTGTTAAGCTTATGGGACTTAACTACGGGGTCATCAGTCCCTAAACTTACAAACTACTTATGAACTACTTACGAACTAGGACGGCACAAATATCCATGCCCGAGGGGGGATTCGAACCCCCGACCGTAGTGGCCGTGCTGACCGTGACTGGAGCGCCTCAGTCACCTCGGCCACCGCGGCCGGCTGTGCTGCTAGAACATGTGCCTTTACAAGTACGACACAACATATGCTTCATGCACGATGGAGCTCCTGCACATTTCAGTCGACGTGTTCGTACGCTTCTCAACAACATATTCGGTGACAGATGGACTGGTAGAGGCGGACCAATTCCATGGACTCCATGCTTTCCTGACCTCAACCCTCTTGACTTTCATTTATGTGGGCATTTGAAATCTATTGTCTACGCAACCCCGGTACCAAATGTAGAGACTCTTCGTGCTCGCATTGTGGACGAATGTGATACAATACGCCATTCTCCAGTGCTGCATCAGCGCATCATGGATTCCATGCGACGCAGGGTGGATGCATGTATCCTCGCCAACGGAGGACATTTTGTACATTTTCTGTAACAAAGTGTTTGAAGTCACGCTGATGCGTTCTGTTGCTGCGTGTTTCCATTCCATGATTAATGTGATTTGAAGAGAAGTACTAAAATGAGCTCTAACATGGAAATTTAGCGTTTGCAGACACATGTCCACATAACATTTTATTTCTTTGTGTGTGTCGGGCCCGGTGGTCTTGGTCTAAAATGCTCGACTGGAAACCGAGGGGTCGCGGGTTCAAAACCGGTCGGACCTTGGATTTTTTCAGTCTGCTGTTTAACCCATCCATCACCTCTGAACGATGTGAGGAGTCGGCAGAAACGACACGTCGTTCGGATTCCACGTTAAGCTGTAGATCCCCTTTCCCCGGTTGGATAACTGGGGTAGGCTAGGGACACGCAAGTCGCCGAAGTGGCGTCCAATTGAAAGACTTGCACGAGGCCAATGAGCCACACGAAATTAAATTATTATTGTTTGTGTGTGAGGAATGTTTCCTGAAAGTTTGGCTGTACCTTTTTGTAACACCCTGTATGAGGCGAGGTACTGTCAACTCGACAGTCTGAGGAAGGCAACGGTATACCAGCTCCAAGCAGAAACATATCTGTAAAAGCTCTGCCGTGTTCAAACCTATCTGCTGATTGTTGACTGCTTTACTTCTTGAAAGAAAATTGTTTACATGGAAGAGATCAGGACACAACTGAAGGCTTCAGATGGATTTTTTTTATTGTTATGAGATAGGTTATAAAATGTACGACATATCTAGCGGTAGATATAGACTAAAACCTTAACTTATTGGTTATGTACAGTAGGTACAGAATGAAGAAATTAAAAAAAAGGAAACGAATTTGTAGATTACTCTTGATAAATTGAAAGAATAAGGGGGTGTTAGGATACAGTAAGCAGGTTCAGATGGATGTGGGCTGCAGTTGCAGTGGGTTGCAGCTTGTGGCGCTTTCTATGCACAACACTGAAGTCACGTCACCTTTTTTAGATGTTCAGTGGTCTCGTAGCTCGCCTGCCATTAATACATCAGAAAATTATATTAGGACGTCGGATTCTTAAGGCGTCTTATGGAAACCATAAATGTGACACGTATAATTTTAAATAAATTTATTTTTCATTCTTGAAGCACACAAAACAAAAGTAATACATTCAAAACTGATCCAAGACTGACTTCCATACTGACTGACAACTGACTCCCAACTGAACTACTAACTTGTAACTAACTGTATTCGCGCCAATTCGCGCGAATTATTACGTAAAGTTGTGTTCTAGAACATTCTAGAACACGGAAGTTACAATATTTATATTTGATGAATTTGTTCATGAAACCTACATAAATTGTCATCAAGAAAAATTATGACAAATGTAATAACAGATTTTTTGTATCAAAACAAATAATACAAAAGATCGTAAGTAAATAACAATTAGTGCAGTGTTAATATATGTTTACATTATTTAAAATGGTTAAATTATTGTTATTATTTACTTTTACAGATATAAAAGCATCACATTATGGTCAATACATTACAGACAACCTCGGATATTGTTACTCAAGGATTTCATTAACAAACACTATTGTCCAACATTAAACTTACGACTTTCAATAATTAATTAATTTATTTAGTTCATTAAAAGATCCAAGTAATGAAAGTAATAATCAATGTGACTTGCCAAAAGCGCCATAAAATGCTTATATAATATAAATACAGAATATTAGGGCACAATATAACGACCAAATGTGGTATCGGATACTTCATTAATCCAAACACGAGAGACTTTCCAGGCTAAATACATTACAAGCTGAAGACCACAATCTATTTATTGCCGTTATGAATATGAGTATCAGGCAAATATCATTTAGGTATAAGGAATAGATGAACTGTACACACAATTAGGTTTATACGATACCCTCGGTGAGCGACCCTGATGGCAATTTCTACTTTAAAGTTTAGGACACTGCTCTGTAAAATTCACTGATCGGATGTTTAACGACTTTTTGAAGTTTAATGGCGCCTCTTAAATGAATTTGTTCTCGGGCAGAGAGAAGATTAAAGGCGTTGTCGTAGGGCTGGAACAGAGAGATAATTTGTTAATTAAAATCTCTCGAGGCTCTTCGCTCACCGGAAAAGAGGTCGTTCACCTCTCTGCGGTGCCTTTTCGATTCGGCAACCCGGAAACTGGCGCCTCTCAGTGGAGCGAACACTGCCTAACAAGGCAGCCCGTACTGCCGACTGTGCCGTGAATCGAGCTCGCTAATTAACAAGCTCGTTACCGCGTGACTCTCGCCAGGTGTGTGTGTGTGTGTGTGTGTGTTTCCGGAAGTAGTTTCTCTAACGGCGCCAGCAGTGCGGCAACGCCAGCTTCGATAAAGGAAACAGCAGGTGTATGAGTCTCTGAACAAGCAACGTAAGGTGACAAACGCGGTGCTTGCTTTGATATTCTGTACTCACTCTGCTTTCATCACAGTTGTTCAATTAACTATCTCAACACAGCAATACTTTACAAGACACGATTCTTATCTTTCTGATGACTCAGCTACACAGCTACAGCAACAGTTAAGAAATCATTGACGCAGGAGGACATGCAAACATAGCTTCATCTGATGGTCGCATTAACTACCAAATGGAGGACAAAGTAAGTGGCATAACTGGTGTAGACAAGCAGCTGAGAGAGTTGAAAGTCGCCAGGTCTAGGTGAAGTACCAGTCTGGTTTTTACAAAGAGTACTTGGCGACAGTGGCCCCTTACTTATCTTGTATTTATCACGAATCTTTGATCCAGCGCAAAGTACCGAGAGACTCGAAACAGACACAGGTAACTCCTTTCTGTAACAAAGGCAAATAGGCCAGTCGTCGTAGACAAAAAAATGGCCTTAGGTCCAAAAAAGTTGCAGGAAGCTGAATTTTTGGTATGTTGTTAGGACATATTAGAGTAGTATTAAACCAAGTTTGCAGCTTCGAAGTTCTTTAGCTTAACTTTTAACAGCCACAAAACCTCGAAATTTTCGGACTTTTTTTCTGATTTTGGCTTATAACTCGTGAAGAGTGGTTTTTTGACTAAAAGTGACTCGCACCGTTATTAATATAGATAAAATATTCCAAAATTTAAGCCCAACCGCAGCTCTGTAAGTCCAATAGTTCACGAGATATTGGACCTCAAAAATTGACTTATTTCTCCAAAAAGTTCAGATTTCCAATTTTAGTCATCTTTCGGCTAGAATATTGGCTGTAGTGATCATCCCACGGGGAAAGTCATACAAAACAAAATTATAGAGCAGTTATTTAGCTTTAATCTAAGTACAGTACCAAGTCCATAAGCCCAATAGATTTCTAGTTATCGTTAAAAAACGAAAAGTTGGAAAAATCGGATTATTCAGTAAACTGACCCAGATGAATTGCAGCCCTCTTATCCAATATATGTTAAAGAAGGAATTACTCGTTAACGATGATTATTAATTCATTGTATATAAATAGGATTTTCTCAACACTGTTTTCAGCAAATAGAGAAGTTCCTTGAGTCCACTTCCTGCCATTATGGCACCGATGGCCCCCATGAATGACATGAGGTGAAAACCTCCAAGCTATGTTGACGAGCTGAGGATGCTGATGGCTCTCCACAATGTCTCGGGCTTTCAAGTACAGTTGTTGGTCGTAGGTCACAAAACGTGTTTCCTGACCGTAAATGCTTGTTCTTTAACTGGCTTCCAATAATTTCTCAATTATTATTAACAATAATGATTACATTACCTTATGATTGAAGGACAACAAAATCTTCTCAGACTGATATATGTATGAATGATACAAAATCGTATAAAGACAGAACTGTGTCTGTGAAAATCAGATTTCAAAATTATTCTATCAGCTCGTACAAAAGCAGCTAAGCAAAACACGTCCGATCAATACCAGAGCTACACACTGACTCTCTCTTTCTGTTCAGCTACTACTCACATACATAGTCTTTGACAGAGATGTTACATAAGAGAGTAAACCATAGACGTAGTTACTCAAAGAAGGTCATATAACATTTTACATCCAAATAGCGATATAAGACAGGCCAATCAATATTATTGAATTTGTATAGACATGTTTCAACCTATATCACTAATATTAGTTTACTGTAGAATTCTAGAACATATTCTCGGCTTTCGGAAGCATTGATAGTGCTATTTTCTCTCATGAATCTTGCGTGCTTTGGATGAAGGGCAACAGGCAAACTGCATATTTCTCGATTTTCGAAAGGCATTTAACCCGGTACCGCACTACGAAGAACCGAGGTTATGTAATAGGGACACAAATTGAAAAGTTTTAATTAAAAAATATTATTATTATTGTTGTCGGCTGAAAGCTATACTTCTGCTTAGTGAAAGTTGCTAACAGATAATAAAAATTGAACTTGAGACCTAAGTGGGAGTTATTACTAAAATAATTGAAACTTGTTTGTGTCACTCAGGTTACCAGTCTATAAGTACTTTACCTGAATCACAATTATCTGTGTAAAGAAAATAAAGTTACCCTGTGCGATATTTAGCCTCACAATAAAACTTTAGAATGACTGTTGAATCAAAGTTACTAGGCCTCAAGATAAGTCATTGTAATAATTAAGTAACAATGGTTCATAAAAGATCTAAAAAGTTTGCTGTAATTATACGAGCTCATTTAGCACTAGTAAAAAAACCTGTTTACGCATCTGACTCGTCTTTTTAACAACATTTCTAAACAAATTCCAACGCACCATATAACGTGATTGTTTCTTGTGCGTATAAAGACTGAAACTAAATATTTTGCTCCTCTTTCCACAGCACAACTCTGTCTGCCTTATGTAAGCACAGTATGGAAAGCTATCTGGAAAGCAAACCTACGTAATAAACCACTTCTGATTTGTACCTAAGTTCATAAAGAAAATGTATCCTCACCCTTTGTGATATGATTACCAAACAAATTCACACACGACCGTTGAACCAAAATATGTAAATGCTTTGATGACTCCTGAAGTCATTTCCTTGACAATTAACACAATCCTTTGTTATACCACAGCTGCACATCTGCTCTCAAAATCACTGCACAAGAATACTAGCTACATGATTCACTATGTACACTGCGAATCTTCAACTAACTACTGATAGTACAATCCATATTCATACTGATTTAAAAAAAAGTGAATAAATTCCTGGGGCTGTTTTCTGGGAAAATGATCAAGTCGACAATCTAGGGAAGTTTCAAGTATTTATCAAATTGAGATGTTGTGTCACAAGACATGAAGTTAAGTACAATGAAATTTACAATCCACTCTTCATCATATTACAAAACTGTCCATTAACATGTTGCAATTAAAAAAAATTACAAGAAAGCCAATCCGCATTTCGCTTCTCCTTTCAAAATAACAAAATTACAAGAGACAAACATTATTTCTTTGACAGTGTTTCGTAGTTCGTTAACAGTATTTTTTAATTTAATTGTTTGATGGTCAAACATGGATTATACTGACTGGATTACAACAGAATGAAATTGTAGTTAGCTTACCTCTATTCTTCGCTAGATATATATACATATAGCAGCTCAATCTCTTCCATCATAAAACTAGCAATAATTATTCCCACTCCATAATGCTCGTTTAACTACCACGACAGCTTCTTAGAGCCTTTCCTCTGTCCGAAGCACTTCAACTCTGCCGCAACACACCACTGCTCAAGCGCGAACCCCTCCGAGCCAAAGATAGCTCTCGCGGAGTCAGAGATATTGCGTCAGAGATACACGAAACGATACAGTCAACTTCCAAATATGTGAGTGGCTCGAAGATTACTTAAGCAACAGAACCCAGTACGTTGTAGTCGATGGCGAGTGTTCATCGGAGACTAGGGTACCCAAAGGGTTGCACCCGGGAAGTATGATAGCACCGCTATTATTTTCTGTCTATATAAATGATCTGAGGATGTTTGCTGATGATACTGTGATGTACAAGTGGGTGCAGTCATTGAATGTCTGTAGTAGGATGCAGGATGACTTGAACCAAATTTCTATGTGGTGTGCGAAGTGCCAACTAGCGGTAAGTGTAGAAAAATGTAAGGTGATGCAGATGACTAAGAGAAACAATGTTCGAATACAGCATTATTAGTGTGCTGCGTGATAGAATCGCGTCACTTACATACCTAGTAGTCTTGTGTAGTTCGCGAACGAACTAGTTCAGAAGAGCAATCCCACAGGCGAAGTACGCGAACTAGTTTGCAAATCCCTCGCTTCTTAGTTCGTCCGCTCCTTTTCCGAAGACTGACGGGGAACAGCGAGAGGACGCGAGAGCGCGCAGGATCGCGTGATTCCCTTCTGCCAGTTATCTTCATTTCGAGCTGAGATGCAGCTCAGCTGCAGTTTCATAGTTCACTGCCACAAGAAATCTATTTTAAAAATAAAGTACTACGAGTACTCTGTATGCAAAGTAGTTGAATACCATTGTATCACCCATTCGTGTAAATAACTGTTTTATTTGATGTCAAATTGCCCAAAAATACGGATAATAGCACACGCTTTGGCAACACTGATTCATTATACAAAAAAAGGAGGTCTTTTAGTAGCGGCAGCAAAAGCCAAAAATTGCGGACGAACTAGGAGCAGCGGACGAACTAGGAGCAGCGGACGATTATGCCAAACGTATTTCGCTTCATAGTTCGTTGGATTCTTTCCCGAAGACCGACAGGAAATAGCGAGAGGGCGCGTAGCAGAATTAAAAATCACGTGTTTGCCTTCTGCTGATGAGTCATTTCGAGGTGAGCGTCTGCCTGCTAGATTACATAGTTCAGTGCTACAATATTTCTGTTTTTATTTGTTCTGCACTCTGCAATATCTGACTAATAAATTCCATTATACCAAGATATAGAGATAATCTAAACTTAGACGCGAGAAATTATCCACAAATTTCTTTTGGCTTGCGTGATATCGTTAGCGGCTCAAGCAGAAGACGCATCAAGCAGCTAGAACTTCCCCCTCTACCTGCACGCGCAGACCACGCCGCTCAGCCGTAACTGGGAGCGGACGAACTAGAAAAGCAAACTAGTTCGCGGCAGAGCCGGGAACTAAAGTGAGCGCTTCCGATCGCGAACTATTATGCGTAAGTAATAGCTAGGCATAACGCTGCACAGCGATATGAAATGGAACGAGCATATAAGGACAGCCGTGGGGAAGGCAAATGGTCGACTTCGCTTTATTGGGACAATTTTGGGAAGGTTTGATTCGTCTGGAAAGGAGGCCGCATGTAAAACACTTGTACGAGCTAGTTTTGATCATTGCTCAAGTGTTTGGGATCCCCAGCAGATTGGCGTAAAGGACATAGAGGCAGCTCAGAAGCGGACGGCCAGGTTTGTAACTGGTAGATTCGATCAATGCGCGAGTGTTACCGAAACGCTTCGGGACCTCAACTGGGAGTCGCTGGAGGGGAGACGATGTTCTTTTCGAGAAACACTGTTGAAGAAATTTAGAGGGACGGAATTTGAGGCGGACTGCAGAGCTATTCTACTGCCTCCAAGGATAACACAGCTTAGGGATCGTACGGCGGAGCGCCACGTTGCGGATCGCGCGGCCCCCCGTGTCGGAGTTTCGAATCCTCCCTCGGTCATGGATGTTTGTGTTGTCATTAATATAAGTTAGTTCATAAGTAGTTTGTAAGTTTAGGGACTGATGGCCCCGCAGTTAAGTCCCATAAGCTTTACCAACATTTGAACATTTGGCTCGTACGGATGCAAACAAGTATTCTTTTCCAGAATGAAACTTTCACTCTGTAGCGGAGTGTGCGCTGATACGAAATTTCCTGGCAGATTAAATTGTATGCCGGAAACGGGACCCGAACCTGGGACCTTTGCTTTTCGCTGGCAGGCGCTCTACTGACTGAGCTATCCCGACACGACTTACGATACCGCCTCACAACTTTACTTCGGCCAGTACCTCGCCTCCTACTTTCCAAACTTTACAGCAGCTCTCCTGCGAACCTTGCAACACTAGCCCTCCTGGCTGTGGTTAAGCCATGTCTCCACCATATCCTTTCTTCCAGGACTGCTAGTCTTGCGAGGTTTGCAGGAGACCTTCTGTGAAGTTTGGAAAGTAGGCGGTGAGGTACTGGCGAAAGTAAAGTTGTGAGGCGGCATCGTGAGTCGTGTCGGGATAGCTCAGTCAGTAGAGTGCTTGCCCGTGAAAGGCAAAGGTCCGGCACACCATTTTAATCTGCCAGGAAGTTTCAAGTATTCGTTTTCCCCTCGTTGTATATGGGAGTGAAACAGGAAAGCTAGTAACTAGTAGCGGTACTGAGTACCCTCCGCCACACACCCTTGGGTGGTTTGCGGAGTATGTATATATATATATTTAGATCAAGACTTGCTATTTAAGACTGACACCAAACGACAGAGAAACGACATATTTCGTTTTATACACTCATGTTTACAGAAAAAAAATTACCTTGAAGAACTGTAGATAAGATGTTGATATTCGCAGGACTTCTACATTGGCATGATGCAGAAATAATGATGAGCATTTGAACAATGTCGGCCCTGAACACCTACATGCAGGGTGTTCAAAAAGATACGGCCAAACATTCAGGAAACATCCCTCATACACAAAGAAAGAAAGTATTTTATGTGGACCTGTGTCCGGACACGCTTAATTTCCATGTTAGAGCTCATTTTATTACTTCTCTTCAAATCACATTAATCGTGGAATGGAAACACACAGCAACAGAACGTACCAGCGTGACTTAAAACACTGTTACAGGAAATGTTCAAAATGTTCTCCGTTAGCGAGGATACATGCATCCACCCTGCGTCGCATGGAATCCCTGATGCCCTGATGCAGCCCTGGAGAATGGCGCATTGTATCACAGCCGTCCACAATACGAGCACGAAGAGTCTCTACATTTGGTACCGGGCTTGCGTAGACAAGAGCTTTCAAATGCTTCCACAAATGAAAGTCAAGAGGGTTGAGGTCACGAGAGCGTGGAGGCCATGGAATTAGTCCGCCTCTACCAATCCATCGGTCACCGAATCTGGAAATCTGTCTCGATACAAACGTACCGCGCCACGGCCATTGCTCCGTGCTAATCCATACATCTAATGGGCATCTACCAACTCCGCAACTGTAAACACTGCACTGACTGCCAAACCACGTTGAACACTAACCAGTTGATGCTACGTACTAATGTGCTTGATGCTAGTACTGTAGGGCAATGAGTCGCATGTTAACACAAGCACTGAAGTCAACATTACCTTCCTTCAATTGGGCCAACTGGCGGTGAATCGAGGAAGTACAGTACATACTAAGGAAACAATTGGGTATTTTGACAATTGTCTGCACGAATTATTTCAATTTACATTTAAAGAGAAATACTAAAATGAGCATTAACATGGAATTAAGCGTTTCTGGACACATGTCCACATAACATATTTTCTTTCTTTGTGTGTGAGGAATGTTTCCTGAAAGTTTGGCCGTACCTTTTTGTAACACCCTGTATAGAACGGCTGGATACTCAGGTCCTGAATCCCATAGACCTGTGCCTGAGCGAGCAGAAAATTTTAAGCAGGCCTTCGACGAGTGCCACCCGCTACAAAGTATTTTATGCAGGTCTAGGAAACTTAAATCCGGCGACAGATTCCTTATAAGGCAACCTGCCCATCGCACCCCACTGTGGCGAGTTGACGCAATGGGTAGCCAGTTAAAAACTGAAGAAAGATCGAGCACGAAAACAGGAAAAAGTTGCGAGGAACTGTCAAAAAAGAAGAACAATAAAAACATTGTTCAAGTGCGTGATGGCAGTAGGGGATGGGATGAGAGGGTAATCTGGGGAGATGTGTAAGGTGTGAAGACGTGGAGCTGGCGGGGTATAGCGGTGGAGGCGCGGCAGAGACCCAGGGTCGGTTAGGATAGGACAAATCAGGGGTTTGCACGGACCAAGCTTGCCGATGGTGTAGCGGGTACGGTGTAATATTTCTGACTTACAGCCATCATATTAAGAACTGAGAACTGCTTAGGTACGGCAGGTTAGAACCAGTAACCGAAGCATAACAATTGCTACCAGTAGATCGGGTTCCAACGGGAAAGAGTGCTGGCGAGTTTCCCTGAATTCTGGGGAAGTCCTCGATCGGCAGGCACTGAACGCTGATTGGCTGTAGCACTGGCGGTCACGCGCCAAAACGCGATCATATTTTTATTAATTTAATATATAAAGCAGAGTGTCCGTATGTTTGTACGTGTTGCAGACAAATCTACAGTTTTGTTCCAATCTTTATGAAATTTTGTACTAGTAAACTTCAATCCATGGGGACGGTCTCCGTAAGTGTAAGAATCACGTATGATATATAGTTCACGAGATATGTCGTCATAAACAATGAGATGCGCGAAAAACTGCTGTATTTTTCGACAATGCTGCTCAGTTTCTCAAAAGCCATTGGACCGATTTCAACCAAATTTGGTACACACATTCCTTACCGTGAGTTAACAATTGCTGCATGGTTAAGAATCATATACGGCACATGGTTCAAAAGATATTACGTCATAACCAATAGAAATCTCAAAAAATGCCATGTAATGCGGCGAGACTTTCGAAATACACTGCATGAGAATGACAGTACTTATCGACTTGCAACAAACTTTAAACATATTTTCAAACCTTTATTAAACTTTTTCTCGCTGGCAACCATAGTAAAATGATGAAAGGAAAAAAAGTTTCTCGCTTACTACTTTTCCGCTGTTTATGGAGTAAAACTACGGCTCTCGGAATGACGTTACAATTTATAATTTGAACACTACAAATTGTAGCGACAAGAAATTTTACAGACAGTATATCCACATATAGTTGAATGTATCTTCTAAATTGTATCACAGTATGATACGTAGTTCATGAGATATGAGCACGTAAACGGTAACGTTCCGCTGTTCATGGACTAAAACTACGGCATTCGCTATTACATTACAATTTATGATTTCTGCACTACATATTGTAGCCGCGGGAAATTTTACAGACCGTATACACGCATATATTTGAGCTTACCTTCTATTTTTATCACAGTACGACACGTAGTTCATGAGATATGAGCACAGAAACAGTAACGTTCATGGTAAACTGCCCCCATCACGCATCAAGTTTTAATCTATTACTTCTTTAATTCCAATTTTATTCCCAACAGATTTTACAGACATACAGCCCTTATAAAAATGAATATATACCTGAAAAATGGCAGGAATAAAATAAATACACGGGCAACGCTGGGTTTTCAGCTAGTACTTCATAAACAAATTATTTATTCCATGTCAAATTCAAGTTAGGAAACCTCTCAAAGCCAAGCTGTGCCCAGACTAGGTAACAAGTATTAACTATTGCAAAATTAATAAACAATTAATATAAGACGGACAATGCACGGCGGCCATGTTTGCGCGCCAAATTGCAGAGCGAAGGCACCCTTGCATCGAACCGCCACACTTCAGTCCAGAACACTCGTAAGAGTAACTTGTAGCTCTCGCATGTGTAGGCGGTCATGAGACTTAAATTGGTCATTTTAGAACTATACTAACCAAAATAATATTGAATTTCAAGTTTATACAATGTGTGTCAAGTGTATTTTTATATGTGGTTTGCTAGTTTTCTGCATTCTTTGAAAAAATTATTTGGCATCCCAAGAACTTTAGTGTTATTCAGTAATTAGTCGCGTTCCTGCCAATAGTTTAATAATTTCAGCCTCACTTCAAGAACTCTGACCTGCGCGCTACCATCTGCGTGGGGACGTCAGCTAAAGAAGAGGCCAGATTGGTGAACTTTAGAATTTCTACTCTTCACACAGTGCAGTGAAGAGTAAAAGGTGGGTCATTCTAAATAAGTACGAGATTTTAGTTGAAGTAACTATATTTTCATCATATTTAAAGAGAAAAGCGAACGCATACACTTACATTTGGTAGTAAGGAAGACCCTGATGTATGTCTGATCTTGGCGAATGGTAAGACGAAGTGCATAACTGCGTCCTGGGCAGCTAGTAAAAGGTAGATGAACATCAAAAATATATGAAGAGCGTAATTAGCTGCCAGAGCTACATAAAATTTTCAGTGTATCATTACATAATTTATACTTCAAAGAAAACTCGATGCAGTTATGAGTAGCCAACTAGTCTCGTAGTATTCTATCACTTCTTCCGTTAGTCAGTCTTTTACTATGGTAACCTTTCCTTTGCCAATTTCCTTCAGGATATCGGAATAGAATCCCGGGATCTTATGCCAACTGAGAGATCGTCATAACACTTTATTCAGTTATTTCAGGACACGTGTCCTGTTGATACAGATTATGTCTCTTTAATGCAGTGGTTTCTGTTGCCGTCTCCACTCCCATGCCGTTGGTCATTACTGATTCTACAGCCTTTTCGGGTCATTCCCCCCCCCCCCCCCCCCACGGCGCCTCTCCCTCCCCGAAGGGCAAGGGAGTGGCCTGGACTTCTATTTGGTGCTCTGCCCTCTTTCACGAAGCCATTGACAGAGAACAAATGTTTCTAAACCCATTGGACTAAATTGCTATGGTCATCAGTCCCTAGACTTACAAATTACTTTAACTAACTAAGGAGGACAACGCACGACTCATGTCAGAGAGAGGACTTGAGAGAGGCGAGCAACCGCGCGCTTCGCAGCATGGCGCCTTAGACCGCTCGGCCACTCAACCGCGGCGCTATTGGCAGAACGAGGTTCACTCCATAGTCTAAAAATCTTCGAATTCCATTACTGATGTTCTTTATTCAGACTTCAAGGTTCGCTGGGGCTCGAATCCGGGACCGGAGACGGTTAGATTATGAATGAAGACGCTATCCCTAGACCATAGTGTGCCGGCCGCGGTGGCCGAGGGGACTGAGGCGCTCCAGTCACGGTCTGCACGGCCACTACGGTCGGGGGCTAGAATCCCTCCTCGGGCATGGATATTTGTGCCGGCCTTAGTGTAAGGTAGTTGATAAGTAGTTTGTAAGTTTACAGACTGATGACCCCGTAGTTAAGTCCCATAAGTTTAACAAACATTTGAACATTCTTTTTAGACCTTAGTGTAAACAAAAATGAGTTATAGAACCGAAAAATACGTAAATTTCTCTTACGGTATCTGAGGATTTTCGTTGCGTGTTGCCGTTGGTAATTCGTTACAATGGGTGCCAATCACTCAGGTTTTTACGATAGTTAGAGGTCAGCGTGTATAAGAAAAGTGTTATCCGCATCTGAACCACATCCGCAAGGCCCATATCCGCAACCACATCCGCATACGCGGCACTTTATACGCATCCGCAAGTTTGTTATTCGCATCCGCAGATATTAAATTTTTGTATGGGTAATAGTAATAGATAGCAGTGTTTAGAACCACACTATGTAATGATATAATTATTGTTAGAGTGTCATTTCTGTGACAACTTAACTGCTTTTGACTTCTCGAATCACGGTAACTGTTCTACACCTACTCCAAAACAGGCTATTCCAAACAAGAAAACATTGCCGCTCTGGACACACAGTAGTGCTTCGGAGCCCGTGTGGTCGGAACACTACGTCAGCTGTTTAATACAGGCATCTTCTTACATTTCAGTGCTTAAAGCAGATCGGCATAGAGGAGATTTTACTGTATTTGCAATAAAAAATTTTCTTCCGGTGTTTTACGAATAGAACACTTTGTTTTCTCCATATTAAGGCACAAGAGGTTTTTGACACAAAGAAAAAAAAATAATGTTCAAATGTTTGTATAGCTTATGGGATTTAACTACTGGGTCATCAGTCCCTAAACTTGCAAACTACTTACGAACTAGCTTATACTAAAGACGGCACAAATATCCATCCCCGAGAGGGGATTCGAACCCCCAACCGTAGTAGCCGTGCAGACCGTGACACACGAGCCGCAGTGCCCTCGGCCACCGCGGCCGGCCAGAAAGCAAACCATGCAATTTCAAGTGTTAACACTGCCGTCTACTTCTAATAGGCAACTGTCAGCAAAAAGAGAGAATGGTGGCTGCAGCTACTGCCAGCCTATACAATCTAACATTGTGTACCTTCCTAAATACGTTACTTTTACTGTACACCGTATCTGATTATGAAAGTTGCTATAAAATGCTATTGTCAATCTCTATTACTTCCATCACACATGAGTGTTTGTTGGTATTATAATTATAAATTTACAAACTCTGAGACTGTTTTGCGTCTGGAAAATGTCAAAGACATTAAAGTTAAATGTTTGTATGTTTCTTCGTATTTTATGCGTAGCTGTACCGTTCATCCGGTTGTGATGAAGCTTTGCCAACATATTGCTTGCACTTTCGCGAAGGTTATTGACATAATTAAATGACTAAGACACACAGTTCAGGAGATATGCCCCTCATCAATAAGAAACCGTGCCGTCTGGAGAAAACCAGATCCACACGCAACTTCGAATGGTAAAATGTCTTAGCTGACAAGATTGATAAGTTTTTCCGTCGCGGTTGTCTTCAAATTTGGCGGAATTTCTGGAACTTTTGCATCTTTCTTGATATTTAAATAAGTAATTAAGCTACCTTGTCCTGTCTCACACGAATGTTTCAGCAAATCTGAAGTTCCACTTTTGTGTCCAGTGTAAGAATATATTTTACACTCGAACAGGCCACTATATCGTTGATCTTTTCCTTGCCACAATATACGTATCCAATATTTTTTTCCAAATTAACGATGTTTTCCTTCACTAATGTCAAATCACCTCTTTTCACTTTACACGATATAATATCCATTGATGTCGTGTTCATTTTAAGAAAGAACTGTTACTGAATTCACTGCGATATACGTTGGCACTCGGTCACCACAAAGCGCTAACTGAAGCACAGACAAATATGTTACTCTGTGACTGAAGGCAGCGGAAATTTTGCATGGTACCTCTGGTGGGCAGTGGGCCGGTTTGCCACCCAGAAAGCACTTGACAGACCGCAGATAAGACACGGTCGCGTGAACGGATTAAGGGCAGGTCCCTGGGGTCACAGAGTAACATATATTTGTCTGTGCTCGGGTACAGCTACGTTCGCTGTCGCTAGGGGATGAGGACAACAGACTTGCTCTACTTGGGACCTGCAAGGATTGCAAAAATGTCCAGAGGCTTGAGGTTTAGAACTAATATTTCGACAGATGTGCTGGTCAGATAGATCGCTCTTTATTCGCATATAACACGCGGATATCCGTGTCGCTCACAATTTTATACGCAAAGTATAAAATTTTGCGGATATCCGCGGATATCCGCATCCGCGCAGACCTCTAACGATAGCCAATGAGAAAAGTTTAACGTTTATTTTATAAGAAATATTTGTCTTTCAATGTTTCGGTAAGATGAGAGTTAACAGTCGTTATATATTTCATAAATGCATCTTGAACAATTATATCCTTAAAAATCGACTAGTTTCGGTCATGGACTATCATCATAGATACCTTTTGATCTATGTTGATGGTCCACGACCGAAACTAGTCGATTTTTAAGGATTTAATAAACAGCTAAAGGTTCAAGATGCATTTTATGAAATATTTGTCTTTCTTTCAAGTACGATAGGATTCCCAAGGTTGTGGTAAGGTTGGGACCTAGTACCATAGCTAAACGTTCTGAAATTCGGGCGTGAAATTTATAGCCTTGTACCTGTTTATGCCGAATACATTGCGATTTCCGAGGATACAGTGAGGCCGGAAGCTAAGAGCACAACTCATGTTGCTGCGAATCATAGCCTTCCTCATCATAAGACCTGTGGAGGAGACACAGACTTAACACCGCCCTTTCTTTGCGGGAGAGTTCAAATTTTGAAATGTTTGTAAAGCTATGGGACCAAAGTGCAGTGCTCATCAGTACCTAGACTTACATACTACTTAACTCATGCTAAAGCCGTCGGCACACGGAGCGTGTATCTAAACCAGTGTAGCCAATGTGGCGAGTTTCCGACGTCACAACGTGCGTCTGAACGATCACCAATAAGGTGGGAGAACGCCGCCGTCGTCACACCACGTGGCTATCCGGGGAGGGGGGGGGGGGGCAGCTCTTTTCGGTAGAGAGACGAAGACGCCACGTTGGCCGTCGTATTTCGTGGTTTTTATGTATATAATTTAGGTCTTATGAATTTATGACGTTTCAAAACAAGTAAAAGTAACTGAGTAAATTGAGACTCTCTCGGAAACCGGTCATTAATGTATTATTTATTGGAATAAATGACTGGAAACGTCTTATACGTGGTAAAAAATTTTCCGTATTACAGTAATCTGCCGTTTCAAGGCAAGGCGGACTGCTGATCTATCAACACGAATTGTTCTTTGTATCATTTGTTGTAATTACATGTCAGCAACCGACATATTGCCAAGGGCCTAAACGACACGTCGAATAATGTATATGAGGATGATTTCGTCACGTAATTGACCGTAGTGTAGGGGGTGCCGGACGCCGTGGTTCAGCGCGCCCGGTCAGAGGGCTCAACACTCTCTGTAATAAAAAAAACTGAGCCAAAAAACACGTAGACCCATACGAACTAACACGATCAGCGTCCGCAAGGACAAGAGCTACCCATAGAAAGAGGGAAAAAAAAGGGGGGGTAAGTCTAGGACTACGGAGTTACAAGAGGTTGCAGTGTGGGTTCAAGGTTTACCATAACCAAATTTTTTTTCTTATTTTATTCGGGTTTTCTTATAAGTATACTGCATAATATTCGATGCTATATAAAAATAAGTGGGTACCCTCTGAGGAGTGAGTTTGTTGGATTTGTTTTATGGCCAAGACAGCTTGCACCTCACTTAGAGTAAAATACGAACTTATTGTTTCACGTATTGCATTTTACACGGTCTTAACATTCTTATACTGAATAGTTACAATAACCGTGGAAGCAGATTGACTAAAAAGCGAGACTCTTGCAATAATCTTTGTGTTGTGAAGACCTATTCTAATTTTTTTCGCACAGTTTGTCATGATACTTTTATTATTTGCTGCACTTATTGACATAACATGCAACTTTTATAAGAGTTTTATGTTCTTAGGTATTTTGTTGTTATTTATTTAGGACTATCACAGAACATAACGAACATAAGCAAAAGCGCTGAAATAAGCGGTACAATAGAGGTAAAGCAGGAATTCCACTCTTTTGATTTGGTAAAGTGTGATTCCAGCAACTGATACCGCCGACAACTGTCGCTGGAGCGCGCTGCGGTCGCGTGTAGCTCGTTGAGGCACACGTGTCGTATGCTCGCCGGCCGCGGTGGCCGAGGGGACTGAGGCGCTTCAGTCACGGTCTGCACGGCCACTACGGTCGGGGGTTCGAATCCCCCCTCGGGCATGGATATTTGGGCCGTCCTTAGTTGTACGTAGTTCATAAGTAGTTTGTAAGTTTAGGGACTGATGACCCCGTAGTTAAGTCCCATAAGCTTAACAAACATTTGAAGCATCGTATGCTCAAGTTGCGCCGTCTCCGAGCGTTCAGCCGCACGGTGGACTCGGCACGTTGACCACACGCGTTCAGACACAAGCTCCGTGTGCCGACGGCTTAACGACAACACACAGACCCATGTCCGAGGGAGGACGCGAACCCCCGACGGGGATCAGACCGGCACTCCGCAGCAGGGCCATTCCCGCGCGGCTGCGGGCGAGTGGATTTGCGTGTTTCAGAAGAACAAAAGGCTTCACAGCTGCTGGTAGCCTCTCCCGTGGCGCGCAGGTTTCGTGATCTTCCTTTTCTTTACGTGGCAACATTGGGTAGGAAGAGGGGGAGCGGGGGGACTCTTGAAGGCAGCCTTCGCAGGCTCTGAAAATAAATAAATAAATCCTGGACTAGTAGTAAGAAAATATCTAGCGAACAGTAAACTCATCGTCTCAACATCAACGTGAGACAAATCGTCTGAGGATGATCTTAGCATAAGATCGAAACCAGTCACCTTATCAATATACATATATAAAAATGGAACATGGGACGTGTGTCCGTATATTTAACTTGGTAGCCAAAATTATTCACTGCAGACCAATGGCGGTTATGCATTAGAGTAGCCTTTAGGTTCGCGGTGTGCACTATGGTGTTCTGGTCGCGGTGTGTGGCGGTGGGCGAACAAAAATCCGTAAAATGCGGAGCAATACGACGATCAACAGATGCTCAAAGATAAAAATACTCAAAGATAAAACACTGGGAAACACATACATACACTAACTGAGCATTAACTACAAGGCCAATACACCAATGATCTCAATATAAACACTGGAAAGACAACTTTAGTGCTTAGGATCAAAATACTGACAACTGGATTAGAGAGACAAATATACGCCGAGCGTCACGGTTTCATAATACATAGTAACATCTCCATATTATCTTTGAGCTCACTGCAATACACAGACTGTAGCCATACGTTAATGTATGTCTGGCCGGAAATTTCGTAAGTCATAGGTTACTTTGGTTTAGTGGACAGTATCGTGTTACTAACAGATTAATACCATTCAGATAGGTGAGTAATTAAATAATAAGAGGGTGGAAGACATAGTGGTTGAAAGTCGTCACCTTATATAAAATACGACCTGGACCAGCGATGACCTTTGACTTTATAATAGCAAAGAGGTTGTATACAGAGAAACATGATGCACATTGTTCAGTTGTTTTTCTGCAACAAGCATACGAATAAAGAAATATCGCAGTTTGAAAAAGTAAAACTACTCAGGAAGATGCCAAAGTGTATAAAAGAAATTTCGCGTTCTCGATCCGTTTCCAAAAGACAGAAAACGGCGCTGAAAAGTAAATCTACAGACGATAGAAATTTGAAATCTGTAGAAGCTGTTTATCTTACACTGTAAGCATCAGCGATATTTCCATCCCCAAGGTAGTGAAATAGGGCTTGAACGGTTTTTTGAAAATACATTGCTATTCAGGCAATTCTGAAGCAAGAAATATAAAACTTCGAATTTTGATTTTTGACTGGAATTTTAAAAACACGTTTTTCGATATTTTTCGAAATTCATCCATTAAGCGGGTGAAGTAAGGGAAAATCTTTTAAGGGTGCTACTAACACTATTTTGATGCAAGAAATGCGAAAATTTGGATTTGGAAACATGGTTAGAATTTAAAACAATGTGTTTCGGGATGTTTTGAATTCTGCCATCAGTGGTGCAATAAAGGGTGGCCTGTTGTATCAAAATACTTGATCAGTAAAGCATTTTTAAAGCTAAATCTATGAAAATTTATATTTTGTAGAAAAACAACCAGTGCACACCATCCAGTCTACGCGTGCGAAGTAGCGGGAATTGGCTAGTTATAAAATAAAGTGTAAAAACTTTTTTTGCGAACTAGACAGTTTCATGTTAAAACATTATTCCAGATCGCTCCCTTCCGAAAGGAAACAATGGTTTCCAAACTCATTAACTGGTCTTTTAAGGTGGGGAATGGGTAGCGGGTAGACGTACTTATCAGTTAAAAGAAAGGTTGTGATAGCATAATGAAATATTTCACTTTTTTTTAATTTTTTTTTATTTTTTTATTTTTTATTTTTATTTATTTTTTTTTTTTTTGTTTGACTGATTGTTCCGTCGCTTCTTGGTAGAACATAACCAAATAAATTAAAAACACAATTTTGTGTGTGTTCTACAAGTTTATTTTTGCTTACTTAACCGGTTTTCGGCTTATTAGGCCATCTTCAGAGTATTTACTGCTGTGGCAAAGAGGTTACATAGCTTAGAAGCAGTATGGGAAGAGATGACAAATGACTACACTTAGATCGACATACATAATATAACACTTCTTTGACTTTGTGTTATTACAGTTATGAACTTAAAAACTAAACTGTAGTACAAGAATATACAATGTGTGGAGGATAAAACAAGGAATAGATTTGAATATAACTAGGGAATTGAAACTACCTGCTATTACAAGCAAACTGATAATGCTGATAAATATATATAAGTGCCTTGTTAATAATTATGCACTATAATTATAGATGGTATTGCATATGACAGTTGTAAGGCCAGGTTTGGAGTGGAATCCAGAAATTAAAATGAATAGTTACTTAGATACAGCCTACCGGAAAATAAAAGAAACATTTGGCGATAAGAAAAACAGCTCTATGAATATCAAGGACACTTATGGAAAACCAGTTCTCAGCAAAGAAGGGAAAGCTGAAAGGTGGATAGAGTATATAGAGAGGCTCTTCAAAGGAAATGAACTTCGAGACATTATTGTAGGGAGGGAAGATGATGTAGATGATGATGAAATAGGAGATACTATACTGAGAGATGAATTTGACAGAGCACTGAAAGATCTAAGTCGAAACAAGGCCCCTGGAGTAGATGATATCCCGTCAGAGCTACTGAAGTCTCTGGGAGAACCAGCCATGACAAAATTGTTTCACGTTGTGTGTAAGATGTATGAGACAGGTGAAGTACCCTCAGACTTTAAGAAAAATGTTATAATCCCCATACCAAAGAAAGCAGGTACAGACAGGTGTGAAAACTACAGAACCATCAGTTTAATAAGTCATGGTTGCAAAATATTAACACGGATTATATACAGAAGGATGGAAAAGCTGGTAGAAGCCGACCTCGGGGAAGATCAGTTTGGGTTCAGGAGAAATGTAGGAACACGGGAGGCAATACTCACTTTACGGCTTATCCTAGAAGATAGATTAAGAAAAGGCAAACCAACATTTCTAGCTTTTGTAGATTTGGAGAAGGCTTTTGACAATGTTGATTGGAACAAACTCTTTAAAGTTCTGAAGCAAGCAGGAGTAAAATATAGGGAGCGTAAGGTTATTTACAACTTGTACAAAAACCAGACAGCGGTTGTCAGAGTTGAAGGGCATGAAAGGGATGCAGTGGTTGGAAAGGGAGTAAGACAGGGTTGTAGCCTTTCCCCAATGTTGTTCAATTTGTACATTGAGCAAGCTATAAAGGAAAGCAAGGAGAAATTTGGAGAAGGAATTAAAGTTCAGGGTGAAGAATTAAAAACATTGCGTTTTGCCGACGACATAGTAATTCTGTCAGATACAGCAAAGGACCTGGAAGAGCAATTGAACGGAATGGACAGTGTGCTGAAAGGTGCATATAAGATGAATATTAACAAGAGCAAAACTAGGGTAATGGAGTGCAGTGTAAGAAAATCAGGTGATGCTGAAGGAATTAGATTAGGTAACGAAACAATAAAGGAGGTAGAGGAGTTTTGTTACTTGGGCAGTAAAATAACAAATGATGGTCGCAGTACAGATGATATAAATTACAGAATGGCAATGGGTAGAAAGGCGTTTTTGAAAAAGAGAAATTTGTTAACATCGAATATTGATTTAAGCCTAAGGAAGTCCTTTCTGAAGGCATTTGTATGGAGTGTTGCCTTGTATGGGAGTGAAACATGGACGATAAGCAGTGTGGACAGAAAGAGGATAGAGGCTTTTGAAATGTGGTGCTACAGAAGAATGCTTAAGATTAGGTGGGTGGATCGCGTAACTAATGAGGAGGTACTAAACCGAATTGGGGAGAAAAGAAATTTCTGGTATACCTTGACTAAAAGAAGGGATAGATTGGTAGGACACATTCTTAGACATCGAGGAATCGTAAATTTAGCATTGGAGGGAAGTGTGTGGGTTAAAAATCGCAGAGGGAGGCCAAGAGACGCGTATAGTAAGCAGATTCAAGTGGATGTGGGTTGTCGTTCTTATGAGGAGATGAAAAGGCTTGCTCAGGATAGAGAAGGGTGGAGAGCTGCATCAAACCAGTCTCTGGACTGAAGACCACAACAACAACAGTTACTTCATTAGATTAAACTAAACAAATCTGTCTAATGAAAAAATATTCTAAAAATTCAGGTAGATGAAAATGACTGTTATGTTGTAAACAGAACTGGGACCAAATTTTCAAAACTTAAAAATAAAACATAATAAATAAATACACAGTAGTTTGAAACTGTGGGGGTAAACAAGGAATCCAGATTTGTTTAATAAAATAAATAAAATGCTAGGTATACATTTCCTAAGTTTTCCCATCAACTCCCACACTGGCTTAAATGTAGCTAGGTATACATTTCCTAAGTTTTCCCATCAACTCCCACACTGGCTTAAATGTAGACCTAGCATTATTTATTTTATTAAACAAATCTGGATTCCTTGTTTACCCCCACAGTTTCAAACTACTGTGTATTTATTTATTATGTTTTATTTTTAAGTTTTGAAAATTTGGTCCCAGTTCAGTTTACAACATAACAGTCATTTTCATCTACCTGAATTTTTAGAATATTTTTTCATTAGACAGATTTGTTTAGTTTAATCTAATGAAGTAACTATTCATTTTAATTTCTGGATTCCACTCCAAACCTGGCCTTACAACTGTCATATGCAATACCATCTATAATTATAGTGCATAATTATTAACAAGGCACTTATATATATTTATTTATCAGCATTATCAGTTTGCTTGTAATAGCAGGTAGTTTCAATTCCCTAGTTATATTCAAATCTATTCCTTGTTTTATCCTCCACACATTGTATATTCTTGTACTACAGTTTAGTTTTTAAGTTAATAACTGTAATAACACAAAGTCAAAGAAGTGTTATATTATGTATGTCGATCTAAGTGTAGTCATTTGTCATCTCTTCCCATACTGCTTCTAAACTATGTAACCTCTTTGCCACAGCAGTAAATACTCTGAAGATGGCCTAATAAGCCGAAAACCGGTTAAGTAAGCAAAAATAAACTTGTAGAACACACACAAAATATTTCACTCTTTAACGGAGTGTGCGCTGATGTGAAACCTCCTCGCAGGTTAAAACTGTGTACCAGACCTGGATTCGAACCCGGGACCTTTGCGTTCTTTTTATTACAGAGGGCACCCAGACCTCTGACCCAACGCGTTAAACTATCGTGCCGACAATTGAGGTATCATGGCACGCCTGACCGCCAGCCCTTACAGCTCTGCCTCTGCAAGTACCTTGCTTCCTACGTTCCAAATTTGCTAGCAGGGTTTGTACTCCTAGAAGAAAGGAAGTTGTGAAGACATAGCTTAACCCTCCGTCGCCCACTTGAGGTCCTGGATGACCTCAGGCGAACTTTTTCTTCCCCAAATGGTCACGTTGCTCCCCCTCCTGAAATAGCCTCCTCCTCTGTAGTGCTCGAGACATTGACAAGACTGCAACTACGTTTTTCCATTGTTACTATATATATATATATATATATATATATATATATATATATATATATATATATATATATATATATATATATATAAAGTTGACACCTTTGGACACTTGTTTCCTTCAGTTTCCAAGAATTTAAAATGTATGATAGTTATTTTCGTTGGCTACGTAATTGATAAAACTGGGAATAAGAGACTGTTGTTTTTCCTGGAGTTTAAATTTATCTGCAGTGTATGTACAATACTAGCAGCGTATATATTACTGTACTTCTGTTTTCTGAGGTCAGTTGGTAATTATTGTTTGTCGTGTTACTGATCAAGAAAGTTCGAATAAGGTACCTCATATCTGAATATTTAACGAAAATTTGACGTTTTTGTAAATATCTCTACCTATGAGTGAAATAAGGCTGTTCTTAAATTGAATGTATCTGTTGCGTCAATAATTCACTTACCAGTTTTGGTTTCTTCGTTTTGCTGTACAAGACCAATTCCGCACCATTTTTTGCACTGTTAGTTTCTGAAATGACTGAAATCCTCTTATAGATTTTTCGTTTTACATGCCACAATTTTGGCTCTTGGGGACACGAAGGACTCCCCGAGTTTGTTAATATAAACAGAAATGATAAGATCGCAATTTTTATTTTTTGTCTTTTATGCAAGACAATTGTTTTCAACACTCAAGAGTGTCATCTTCTGGTCTGCTACAATTGGCATTTAACTGCTTATTAAAAGGGGCCGGCCGCAGTGGCCGAGCGGTATGCGGCGCTCCAGTCACAGTCTGCACGGCCGCCACGGTCGGGGGTTCGAATCCCCCCTCGGGCATGGATGTTTCTATTGTCTTTAGTATAAGTTGGTTCATAAGTAGTTTGTAAGTTTAGGGACTGATGACCCCGCAGTTAAGCCCCTTAAGCTTAACAAACAGTTGAACATTTGAACTTTATTAAAGGGCTCCACTTATTATTTTGAAGATGTTCTGGTGGAAAGTCAAATAAAATATAATGTGCTGATGAATAGTCACAATTTTAAAACAGTATTGAAAACTTATTATTTTGAAGATGTTCTGGTGGAAAGTCAAATGAAATATAATGTGCTGGTGAATAGTCACAAGTTTAAAACAGTAAAATAGAAATACAAGAAGAACCATCATGGTGCACTTTTCTGGCTGAGCGTCTCTATAAAGGTTGTTTTTAACTGTTATTATCCACCAGTACCATATATGACTATCCACCAGAACATCATCAAAATAATATGTGGAGCGTTTTAATAATCACTTAAATGCCAATTGTAGAAGACCAGAAGACGACACCCTTATACATCGCAACTGATCGTCTTATACAAAAAAAAAAAAAAAAAAAAAAAAAAAAAAAAAAAAAAAAAAAAAAAAAAAAAAAAAAAAAAATCTAACAAAAATTGCGATCTTGGGGTTGTTTATATTAATATGATGAAATCGCTCCCTATGATAAATAAATTATGCCTGAATGTGTTGTTTGATGGCTTGACGCCGTTCCAGTGAGAACACACGCCGCCAGCACAAGAAGTGTGAGTGGGGTCCGCACAGAACTCACGTGGGAGACGCTGTTTTCCAATCCCACGTGGGCAACGGAGGTTTAACCACAGCCTAGGGAAAGTTCCAGAATGAAATTTTTCTTCTACGAGTGCTAGTAGAGCAAGATTTGCAGGACAGCTTCTATGAAGTTCCAACGTAGGATGCCAGGTACTGGCCGCGGCGGAGTGGCCGAGCGCATTGAGGCGCTATGCTGCGATGCGCGAGGCCGTCCCCCGTCAGGGGTTCGAATCCTCCCTTGGGCATGGATGTTTCTGTTGTCTTTAGTATAGGTTAGTTCATAAGTAGTTTGTAAGTTTAGGGTCTGATGACCCCGCAGTTAAGTCTCATAAGTTTAACAAACATTTGAACATTTGTTTATTTATTTACTGTTTTGCAAAGTACTGGCACAAGTGAAGCCGTGAAGGATGGGCCTTGTGCTTAGATAGCTCAGGCGAAGGAGCGCTTGTCCGCGTAAGTTAGAGATCCTGGGTTCGAACTACGTCCTTACACACAGTTTTTATCTCCCAGGAATGTCGGGATCCACACACCGATGAATCAAAGGTATCGACTCTGGTTAATAACAGTGGCTCTGCTTTGTGGAACATGACATGTAAAGGTCCTGGTAATGGCAGTAACGAAGAAGAAAGGCTATTATGTTTTAGAGTCAAATATCATTGTAGTCCAATGCAGAGCTTTACTAGTTGAACTAAAATCGTAATTATGAACACGCACACAATACAGTCAGAACATCACACAAAAATTGCTAGCAGACGCCTATTTTGACATAAACAAATCAATAATACATCACACAGTGGAAACTAACGAACATATCAGCAAATAATACACTTACAAACGATAAACAAAAACAAAAGACAAACACAACCCGCCAGGCTTCATTAATGGTGAGTTTTCTACAACATAAATGGAATTGTAAATAGTGGAATTGTAAGTAGTGACATCAAGTGGTAATGTGCTACAAGCAACACATGAATAGGGCAACAGAAGAAAACGTGAGTAATCTTAATAGTTCATTTTATACATAATAAATTAAACCGATAGCTTGAGAACAGTTCAGATCAAATTTAGTGAAAACCATACAAAGATGTTCAAATGTTTGTAGACCTTATGGAAGTTAACTACGGGGTCATCAGTCCCTAAACTTACAAACTACTTATGAACTACCTTATACCAAAGACGGCACAAACATCCATGCCCGAGGGGGGGGATTCGAATCCCCGACCGCAGCGACCGTGCAGACCGTGACTGCCACGCTGCAGACCACTCGGCCACGGTGGCCGGCTACAAAAATGAAAAACAAAAAATATTTTATGTACAGCTGACCACTTTAGATGCTTTCAAATAAAGTGAAAGACGTCTGGTCTAAAGTAGAATAATTTACAGTTGCAAAAGTCGGTAACCTAACCTACACAAACCGTTTATGTATGTTTCCTCTCTAAAGAAGGTATGTTTTCCTGTTAACTCTGTCTCAAGCATTAAAACATTGAGTGGCGGTTGTCATTAAGTGTACATATTTTTCTTATATGAAAGCATGCCAGCTGTGTGACTAACAATAAGTTCAGATGGCGTAATATCGCTGATTGTTGCGCGCGACTTTTACGCATACATAAACGTAATGCGCCGGCCGCGGTGGCCGAGGGGACTGAGGCGCTTCAGTCACGGTCTGCACGGCCACTACTATCGGGGGTTCGAATCCCCCTCGGGCATGGATATTTGTGCCGTCCTTAGTTGTAGGTAGTTCATAAGTAGTTTGTAAGTTTAGGGACTGATGACCCCGTAGTTAAGTCCCTTAAACTTAACAAACATTTGAAACGTAATACACCCTAACATGAATTTTATTAAATCTATTCAGAATGATAAGAGTTTGTGTGTGCAACTAATAATTCTTCTTCTATTCACAAATGAAGATAATGAAACTTAATATTTAATGAACAAAGGCCAGATCTGTGCAAAATCTTGTTACTATCAAAGACAAACATTGACGTTACAAAAATCCTTTAAACTGACTGCTCATGAAACATGACGTACATAGAATATTTACTTTAATACTGGCCGTAAAATAACCTATGAACTTTTATATTTTTAAAAACACAGTCTCTTCAGGCCAAGGATATAACATTTCACATTGTTTATTGCCATAATATAATCTTCTGTATTGCCTAAGAACAACAAAAATTCTATTGCGATCGAGACTGTTTCTCTAAAAATTTAATTTCATTAACGATCGTTGTTTCTCCAGAAATATTTTCTTTTTTATGAAAAATAGATGTGCGCCATAGTGGCAGCGATTCCGTAACGGACGTCGGCGTTCCTTTGTCTGAGCTGAAAATCTTTAAACTTCATATTAAATATTAATGACGGGGTACCAAACTATGAATAACAATAATCCATGTACCTTTTGGTTATAAACCGTTCGCAAACTAATTATACAGATAATACAATCCATGACATAGCTCATCACACTAAGAAGCTAAAATATTTTTACGACTGACCAAAGAGAAAACCAGAGAGAGAGAGAGAGAGAGAGAGAGAGAGAGAGAGAGAGAGAGAGAACAATATGATCATACAGTCTTTGATATAACAATACTGAGATTATACATCTATCGTAGGATACTGTTTTTGTTCTTTTCAGAACTTCAGAGTATTCTGTGTTTTCCTTTTTTAGAAAATCATTTTAAAAACAAATGTCTTGTTTGCACCCTTAGACACTACAACACGTTGTGAGTGGCCTGAGGCCTTTCATTATTGTATATTCAGTATGTCTTTAAACTATCGATCCTGTTAATCAAGTTTCTGCTTGTTGATGAGAGTATTGTAATGCAAGGAATTTTAATCGGCGGAAATTGTCCTTTTAGAATTAAAATAGAATTGTGTAAACTTCGAAATGACAAAGATGTTTGGTATCTCATCCCGTTTTAAGAGTTATATTTCTTTATCCTGCCTAATAGCTTTCAGAGGGAAACTCGGCTTTATTCAACCCATACCGTGATGTCGGTTTCAGTAAAGACAGCTTTGCATGTTGTCTATAATCTCTGGTGGGAGCACTGCAGCCGTGACTTTCAAAGAGGTTATGCCGTCCTGTCACGGGACGTGGAAACGCACGTGGAGGAGGAAGTGGTGACGCCGCAGCGTGAAATACCACGTTCCACTGCCCTGCGAAGCGTGGAATGAAAGTCTTGCATGTTAGATTTTTGCTTCGTGGAGTGGTATGTGGCCAATAAGAAGCGACCTGGCTTTCACGTGACAAGCAGAACTATTGAGCCGCCTTGTTGTAAACGGTACTCCGTATTTCGTTCCTTCTTTCGTTGTAGCGTAAGATGTGTTGTGACCTCGTCGCCTTTTGTTGATTCCCGTGCCGGTCTGGTTATCAGTAAAGGTATTGTTGCAGGATTTGAAGTCAACTGTAACAACTATTCAGATTAATAATACAAGTTTTATTGACTGAAATTTATGATAACTTTAGAACATAAGTCTGTTTCTTCTCTCTTCTTGCTTCTCGTGGCTTCGTCCGTATGATACTATAGACCATGTTACTGCTAAGTTCGCCGCCGCGTTCTGACTTAGTATTGTCCTGACTTTGTAGATTACTGAGTTCTGAATAGTAACTGCTGAGTTATCACTTGTAACTGTCCTAGTTCTGTCGTCGTAGCTGCCTAGTAACTGTCCGAGTTCTTACTAGTAACTGACGAGTTCTGACCTAGTAACTGCCTGAGTTCTCACTAGTAACTGTCGGGCTGTCCAGACGAAAGTCGGCCTAGATATAGCCGCTTGTAGAGGGCGCGCATCTTCGGTTACTCCATCCAAGATGCGTGGCGCCTTCTTGCGATTGGCTTTCGGTCGATCGCTGCCTTCTACACGATCGTTCTCTTAGGGCTGGCGTGTGGCGCTGATTTTACTCCGGAACACGATGTATCTTTATAATCTGTATGGAGTGTTAGAATCCTTTTGAAAACGCGTCAATTTAGATATGATGAAACAAAATTTTCATGGCTTTAAGGTTCTCGTATTTAACGTTTATCTGTGTTATAATTTGTATAATTTGAAAGAATATCGTCCCTTTGCTACGGTATAACGCATCTATCAAAGAAGCGTCTTTGTGATACTATATCATAGATAAATAACATATTACAACAGGTTTTGGAAGCATAGTATACCTGAAAACCGACAGTCGTTTAAATGTAAGAAAGTTAATAGCGCAAGTACCACACGGTGCTTTAATCTGAATCATATTTCGTCGACTCCACAAGACGGCGGACTGGCTTAAGCAATCGACAGACAAGCCTTACATAGTAGCGCCGTGTACCCTTACTTTAACCTCCTTGGTCACTTCGCACGTTACTGTTAGCTGCGGAAGTGACGCAGTTGGGTGGTCGTGACGTAGTGAAGCCGTGCGTGCCTTTCCTTAGGGCAGAGGGCCGTCGCCCTTGGTAGGGCCGTCCGGCCACCTGCCGCGTTGTATAACGCGCTGTCTACAGGGGCCTCCATATTCATAGCCGACTGATTAATGGCGAGCGGCGAGGCGCGGTGCCACCCACTGTGCAGACCAGAATTAACTTCCTCAGAAGTCTGCTTCCGGTGCATTTGAGGCGTGTTCAGATGTAACGGCAAATTTGTGCTTTCGCGCATTGTCCGATTTGTGTTTTTGTTTCGTTGTTGTATCAGTAAATCTTACTATATTAAAAGAATCTACGAAAACTAAAGTCAGTCGGTCAGACCAAACTACCCGGCCGATTTCCTTAATTTTTGTTTTAAACTAAAGACATTCATTTGCAGATTTGTCATCAGGTATCAGAATTAACGTAAGTCACCCCAGCCTTTATTTTTATTCAAACGCGGTATCTTTCTGTCCTTGCACTGCATACCGAGTGATCAAAAAGTCAGTATAAATTTGAAAACTTAATAAATCACGGAATAATGCAGATAGAGAGGTAAAAATTGACACACATGCCTGGAATGACATGGGGTTTTATTAGAACCAAGAAAAAAGTATTGCTAGACGCGTAAAAAATCGCTTGCGCGCGTCGTTTGGGTTTGGTGACGATCGTGTGCTTAGCCGCCACTTTCGTCATGCTTGGCCTCACAGGTCCCCAGACCTCAGTCCGTGCGATTATTGGCTTTGTGGTTACCTGAAGTCGCAAGTATATCGTGATCGTCCGACATAGCTAAAGATGCTGTAAGACAACTTCCGACGCCAATGCCTCACCGGGCATGCTTTGCAGTGCTGTTCACAACATTATTCCTCGACTACAGATATTGTTGAGGAATGATAATGAACATATTCAGCATTTCCTGTAAAGAAAAATATCTTTGCCTTATCTTAATTTGTTACGCCAATTATTCCTTTTCTGATCATATGAAGCGCCATCTTTCGGACATTTATTAAACTTTTCTTTTTTGGTTCTAATAAAATGCCCTTATCATTCCGAGCGTGTGTTTCAATTTTTACCTCTCTATCTACATTATTCCGTGATTAATAAGTTTTCAAATTTATATTGACTTTTTGATCACCCGGTATTTTAATCGGTTTGTTTTACGATATCATCAGATCTAATTAAGGTACGCAGTTATTTTGACCTAACAACACTCAGTGGATCAAGTCCTTTCATTTGGGCTTCTGAAGAAAACAATGCATGAACATTCAACTTTCCTTCCATTTTCACCCAAGTCTTTTGACATCCCACTAAACGGTGCGAAGTATTCACACGGGTCCTCTAGTATGTCTGAAAATAATCTGCATAATACTGTCACAGACAAATATATAAAGACGGGAAACCTCCGTAAATAAGGGCCCGGTCCCACGTTCAGGGGTGTGGGGAGGGAGGGCCAGAGCAGTTCCGTAAGATGTCCCATGATGGCGCTGCGGTCAGAAGCAGCCCTTTAAACTGGCCAGAGCAGGCGGTAGGTAGCGTCTGTCCCCACCACCACCTCCCCTCAAACGCCAGCAAGCCGGACACAGCTGTGGCCTTGTAACAGGCGGCACGAGCTCTCCCCTCAGCATCCCCTCCACGCTACCCTCTGACGTGCGAGAGGCACCCTCAGAAGTGCCTCTAGTGTGGTCTACCGGTACTAAGCAAGGGAACCGCCTGCCACCTGCTAGCATCTTACGGAACTACGAGTGGAGCGAGGGGAGCGTAGGACTGCTTCTCTGTATATGTTACTCTGTGATACTGTACAACTCCCGCTTAAACGAATTAAACTATGAACAGCTACTGAAGAACCAATGAAAATTGTATAGACATGTGTGTGCAAAAACAGATATATGTAGCCGGCCACAGTGGCTAAGTGGTCTGCGGCGCGCCAGTCACGTTCTGCACGGCCACTACGGTCGTTGGTTAGAATCCCCCTTCAGGCATCGATATTTGTGCCGTCCGTAGTATTAGCAAGTTAATAAGTAGTTTGTAAGTTTATGGACTGCTGACCCTGTAGTTAAATATTATAAGCTCTACAAACATTTGAACATTTGAACAGATATATGTAAACCCTCAGAGGACGGCGAAGCAGCGGTAAGTTTTTCACGATTTAAGTGAGTTTGAAACTGGTGTTAGAGTTGACGCACGACAGGTGGGTCACACATTCTTCGACGTTTAGAGGAGGTGAGAATTTTCCATACCACCATTTCTCGAGTGATTATCGGAATCCGGTAATGCACCAAATCTCCGACATCGCTGGGACCGGAAAAAAAGAGGGGAGCAACGGAGACTGGAGAAAATCGTTCTCTCTCACAAAACTGCAACCATTCCGAAAATTGTTGCTGATTTCAGTGCTGTCAGCATGCGAACAATTCAATGAATCCCCTTCGACATAGCGTTTCGGAGCCGAAGGGCCACTCGTGTATCTTTGACGACTTCAAGACACAACGATTTACACCTCGTCTGGGCTCGTCAACACAGACAATGGACTGCTGATGACTGGAAACATGTTGCCTGCTCTATTGAGTCTCGTTTCCAATTGTGTCCAGCGCGTGGACATGTTCGGGTATGGAGCAGCGAGTATCTGTACTCGCTGCTCCATACCCGAACATGTCCACGCGCTGGACACAATTGGAAACGAGACTCAATAGAGCAGGCAACATGTTTCCAGTCATCAGCAGTCCATTGTCTGTGTTGACGAGCCCAGACGAGGTGTAAATCGTTGTGTCTTGAAGTCGTCAAAGATACACGAGTGGCCCTTCGGCACCGAAACGCTATGTCGAAGGGGATTCATTGAATTGTTCGCATGCTGACAGCACTGAAATCAGCAACAATTTTCGGAATGGTTGCAGTTTTGTGAGAGAGAACGATTTTCTCCAGTCTTCGTTGCTCCCCTCTGTATAGAGGGGTTGTACCGCCTATGTCAGCATACAGGCACTGAAGCCCAGCAGCCATCTTGGTTGGGTATAGAAACGGAGTTGGACCGATAAATGCGTATTTCTTCCAAGTGGCGCTCGCTTTAATTACATTGTCATTTGAAGCCCTTAGGATAGGAAAAAATTGCCAAATTTTTCATGTAGGCAGGGGAATACTGAAGGAATACAACCGTGTTCTTTGCAAGTACAATATGTATTGTGTTTGTATATAAATAATAATTGAAACTATTACTTTTATATGAATTAAAAATTGTGATTTGAAAAAATTAGTCACCCGCCACTTTTGTGTTTTGTGATTAGGAAATTTTCGTCAGCGAGAACGTTGTAGATAATGAAATGAAGTTTTCTTTTTATTTAAACAACTTTTTATAGCTCCCCTGGTTTTCCCACAAATTTGGATAGAATAGAGCGGTAGAACTTTTTCGATTCTACTCGTTACTTTCAGCAAGCTTGCCCACCAGCGAGCACAGATTCTGTTGCCCACTCACCTTGTACTTTGTGACCAATATTTTCGGTATCCAATAATTATGACTTAACACTTTTTATTTTTTTTAATTACTAACTAGCTGAGCCACTCCGGCTTTGATGTGTAATCTTTGAACTACTTTAAGTCGAGAACTGCAGAACGTATCGTGATACGATTTCTTTCATTTTCTTCGGTATAATCCTGTGTTCGGCGTACACTATATTAAATGCTAATACGAAAATGAGAAATAATTGAAATAAGAATAATAACGCAGATTGGTTTACCACTTACGCACTTTCGTGACCTTTGTAGCGTAAACTGTGAGACGTGCGCCCAAGTACATAGTATAGAATAATTATAGAACTCGCGAGGATTAAAATAATAATAATAAATAAATCTTGGGGCCAGTTAAAGATCAGACACAATACAGAATGCGTCATAATAGTGAAATCACTAATGGAATTAGGAAAAGAAGAATAGCTTTCAACGCTCACATGCAAAGGATGGATCCCAACAGACTGACAAAAAAACTGTTCTGTTACATCAGTAAATTAAAAATGCATAATACATGGTGCAAAGTATTTGGAAGGGACATGGACGAGCACCAAATTACCTCACAGGATATTGAGAAAAACTATCACTCAGAAAGAAATTAAAGGATGCCAAATGTTTCCATAAAAACCGAAGAAAAAGAGTTGAGCCAAGTGGATCGAAGGAAGAAGAAAGAAACATCGGAAAATGATGAGAGAAATATGGAGGAAGAGAAAGGAGAAACAGTTGAAATAATCGTAGTCTATAATGGCTCATACATAAAAGAAGAAGAATAAATAAATAAATAAAAATACCGCGATATCATATGTCTAAACTTTTACAGATCCACATCGTCTATATCTGTAGTCTGAAGCCATCTGGCGCCAGCGCTTTAGAAAAGAAAAATAATAAATGTGTTTTTTTTTCTTTAGATGTTTGTGAGTTCTGCAAGTTTATACTATATACACTGGCCTAGCTCTCATAGTTTAGGCCCCAGAGCTGACTAGAGTGCAGGAGGATTCTACGTTATGATTCTTATTTAGTTTTTTCTCATATATTCGTATTGATATTAAATATAGCTGAAGATTATCCCAGGATTCTAAAGAAGAAATTAAAAGAAACCGCATGACGATACGTTCCTACTCAAATGTTCAAATGTTTGTATAGTCTTTGGGACTTAACTACGGGGTCATCAGTCCCTAAACTTACAAACTACTTATGAACTAAATAAGACTAAGGACGGCACAAATATCCATGCCCGAGGGGGGATTCGAACCCCCGACCGTAGTGGCCGTGCAGACCGTGACTGGAGCGCCTCAGTCCCCTCGGCCACCGCGGCCGGCTACGTTCCTACTCCTCGAGTTATAAAAGTTTAAAGCGACAGACAGAGGAAAAATGTGTTTCTATTTTATATAATAGTATGATTTGCTATCCCTAGCAGAAATTTGTAATTATTTATAGCAAAAATAGATTGTATAAAAAGGAACGCCTTAAAATATACGAGAAAGGAATGAACAGACAGCGAACTCAATGAAATACCCTGTGCTCGCAGCTGTGGTCGGCTGGTGCTCGTCCGCCAAGTTGGTTGGGTGTCGCGCTCTCAGTCGATTGCATTTCACTGTCATTGTAAGGCCTCTCTATGTTATTCTGTGCTCGCTGGTATGGAGACATCATGAATCCATGGTCCCTAAATGTTGTAAATGTAAAAAAAAAGAAATAAAATAAAATAAAAAAAAAATAAAAACTAAAAACTAAAAATAAAAATAAAAAAAATTAAAAAAAATTAAAAAATGGAAAGAAATATATTTTGAAAGTAGCCAGGTTTATAAGAATATATTTAGTTTGCCAGCTAGCTCAGTAAATGGGTGAAACATGAATCTTCTCAGGGACGTGATTATTCAGGTTAAATTTTAGTTGAAGGTGTTCAACTGGTGCGATTATTTTTACAAAGTAGCCCCACATTAAATGCTATAAAATAATGTTGAAAGGCAAATGTTATTAACATTTCCTACTGAAGTCAATGTGGACCCTATCCTTCATATTAAAATTCTGAATATTATTCTCAGTTACGTATATTATTGAAACTTTAATTGAATGTCCAACTTGAATTAAAATCGCGAAGTCTGAATTCACTGAAGCTAAATGAAAACTGTCTTTTAAATTTTTAAGATATGGCGATTAGGAAATTATTCAATGAAATATTATACACTTCTCACTCAGAATAATAATAATAGTCACTTTGAATAATTATGCACTTCGTAATTTATATATCTACCACAGAAGTTGGCGTAAATTTTATACAATTACAGTTTGGTTTTTCAGAGCTGAAATAGAATATTATTATTTTTTATTATTAAGCCTTATTTTCCACCCATCTTCGCTTTATCAGTTAGGAATTTTATATTTGCCACGTAATGGCGGCGGTTGATGCAATCTGTGTCGTTAGCTTCTTGCTGAAACAAATGCTAATGGCGTCTTTTAGCATTTCATACAAATGATCAGGATATTTCTAACAAATTAAAGTTCGTACACTTATTTCATTTCATACAAATATTTTAAGTATTTAAGAAATATTCAAACACATTTACAGGCCTCATTACAATGTTTCCTTCATTTTCATCAAAAACAATCTCGTCACGATACATGAATCGACCAGAGCAGACAAAAGACAAGATACAACTAGATACAACAAACAACAAGATACAGCCAGATTACTTTTTTAACATTACATACATACATATAATTTAATTGTACAGAGATAATAACACACATTAAAATAATTATTCTTTGTTACTAGTGTATACACAGGCACCTTTTGTTACATGATGTGTCTACATTGGTGGTACCACTAAACTTTTCAATCGTTGATTTCAGTAAAAATTGGAAGGACATTACAATATCAGGACTGTTCAAGCTGGTGGAAGCTCTGTAGTTGTGTGCGGCATGTGCATTTGGAGTGATATGGACCCCTGATGCATCTACATTCCATTCCGCACCGTAGCCTGATGAACAAGGTGCGAGAATATGGAGTATCAGGCCAACTGTGCCACTGGCTTGAGGCGTTTCTAGTTAACAGATCGCAGCGTATCATTGTCAACGGAGAGAAGTCTTCCCACATTAACGTGATTTCTGGCGTGGCCCAGTGTTGTAGGACCGCTGCTTTTCAGAATATACGTAAATGACCTCATACATAACATCGGATGTTCTGTACGGCTTTTCGCGGATGATGATGTGTATATTGAGAAATCTCAACAATGGGAAAGGGTAAGGAAATGCAGCTGATTCACGCATGGTGTAGGGCATCGGTCGGCAACTGGCGGACCGCGGCCCAGATCCGAAGATTTCTGAAGATAAAAATTCGTATGAGAGCCACCCTTACAATTTTCCCAGAATTTTACAAGTGAATGATTAGAACCCTTAATGATTACTATAGGTAGATTAAATAAATGTCATGATGTGCAACGCTGACAAGGGTCGGCAGAACGGAGCAAGCTGGTCGGTGATCGGCATAAAAGCTCTGCACACACGAATGCAGCACGAGAACTTTATCTAACGAGCATGGAAATTATGTTAATAGACTTCATACTCTAACAGTCTCTGAAACCTCTATTGAAGCGGCCAGGGCATATCCACTTAAACACAATTCTTGTTTTCTTAAAAATCACCTTTTGAGGTTTCTGCATCAACAGAACGGACGGATGTGGCTGCGAAGTTGTTCCACCTTTCAAAGCCTTTACTCCAAATGGAAATAACAGACTTGCAGAACGACATTTCCTTGCAAACATATAAAAATGTATCCACTGACGAATTGTCGAGTGAACATGTCCCGGAGAAATATGAAAATTACAAAACATCAGCCATCTATCTGGCTACTATGTTTGGCTCCACATATATTTGTCAAATTTCATTTAAACAAGTATCGCTCAAGATTAACGGGCGCCCACCTCGAAGACACTATTCGCATGAGCTGCCCCACATGTGAACCTAACTTTAAGAAACTGGCTGAAGGCCACAAATGTAATTTCTGGCATTGCTTTTTTTTAAACACAAATACGCATAGTTAAAAGTTTTTCATACTTTTTTTTAGTGAAAATTAAACGAAAAATAATTTTTTAAAGTATGACTTGGTACTGGATTTTCCAATAGAAGTTTAACTACACATTTTATTTCATACATTTTCTGAGTGAAAATAAAAATAAATAAATAGCAAATAAAGTTTTACTGGATTATTATACATTTTTATTTCACATCTTTTGTATTTCGTATTAGTCTGAGACTTAAAATTAAAATAAGAAATTGATAAGGAATATGTGGCTTTACTTCTGGACCTCGATAAAAATTTCCAAAAGTATCCGGACCCCATGCAAGATTACTTGCTGACCTCTGGTGTAGGGAATGACAACTGAGCCCCAACATAAACAGAAATAAAGTGCTGCCCCTACACAGGAAAATTATTATTCTTCAGAATATAACTATGCAATAGCAGGACACACACTGGGAGCAGTTACTTCCATAAGATATCAAGGAGTAGACATCAGTGGCGCTCTGAAAAGCAACGACCATATAAAATGAATAGTGCTTAAAGCAGATGTCAGGCTGAAATTAATTGCAAGAAACCTCGGGAAGTGTAGTCAGTCAACAAAGGAATTGGCTTACAAAACTCTCGTTCGGGCGTCGCTTGACTGTTTCTCAGAAGTGTGGAGTCCGTACCAGGTAGGGTAAGGTTAATAGAAGACCTAGACAAGTTACACTGGAGAGCATCACGCTTCGTTGCGGGGTCATTTAGTAAGCGCGAAAGCTCCACAGAGGTGATTAAGAAAGTCCGGTGGAAGAGGCTAGAACAGAGACGTTCTCTATCGCAGTACGGGCTTCTGTCAATGTTCCAAGACCAAACGTTTCATGAAGAGTCAACCAATAGATTACTTGAAACTTCCTGACAGAAATTTTGTGCCGGAACCGGGACTCGAACCTGAGACCTTCGCCTTTCGCTGGCAAGCGCTCTACCACTGAGCTATCCCAACAAAATTAAGTTTTTAGATCGTGAAATATACTGAGAAAGAGCCAAAAAATCGTGTCAGACGATAAATGCCATTCATATTATGCACTTAGAAAGATAAAAAATGTTATTATTCTGTTTCGTTAGGAAGAAAAACGTTGTTGGCCGATTTCTACACCGTATGTGTAATAAACTTACACACAACCGATAGTTACTGCACACTCAAAGAGTCTAAAGCTGTAATTCTTCATGCTTTCCCGGCGAGATCTTGACATTTTGGATAAACGCGATTACTGCCGGATGTATGCGTCGTTCTGGCACAATATTTCGGCCGCGTAACTCGCTGCCTTCTTCAGGTGCTACCTGAGACTCGGCAGTCTCAAAATGTCGAGTCTAAAGCTGTTTTGTGGTTATATATTTAAATAATTTCGCGACTTAATGGAATGAATGCACACGCTAATCAAAAGTGTCTTACGCACATTCCTTATTTGCCTAAAAGAATTACGCGAAAAATATTCCAAAAATATTACTCTACAATCGATATGCAAGAACTTACATGAAAAGTAGACGTCCTTGACAAGGTATGACGTCACCTAAAGTTATCCGCGAAATCGTCCTAGCTCTAATACTAGACTAGGACTAACACAACAATAACCAAAGATAATCTACATCTACAGGGGAAACTCTGCAAATCACATTTAAGTGCCTGGCAGAGGTTTCATCGAACCACCATTATACTACTTATCTCTTATTCCATTCTCGAATAGCGCGCGGGAAGGAAGAACACTTGAATCTCTCCGTTCGAGCTCTGATTGTCGTATTTTATTCCGATGATCATTTCTACCTATGTAAGTGGGAGTCAACAATATATTTTCGCATTCGGAGGAGAATGTTGGCGATTGGAGTTTCGTAAGTAGCCCGCGCCGCAGCGATAAACGCCGTTGTTGTAATGATTCCCATCCCAGATCCTGTATCATTCACGTAACGCTGTCTCCTCTGTATCGTGATAATACGAAACGAGCTGCCCTTCTTTGGACTCTTTCGATGTCCTCCGTCAAACCCACCTGATAAGCATCCCACACTGGGCAGCAATACTCCAAAAATGGACGGACAAGCGCAGTGTATACAGTTTCTTTTGTAGTTATGTTGCATCTTTTAAGGGTTCTGCCAACAAAACGCAGTCTCTGGTTCGCCCTACCCACGACATTGTCTAAGTGTTCTTTCCAATTTAAGCCTGAAGTAATAGTAATTCCTAGGTATTTTGTGGAGTTTACGGCATTCACTTTTGATTGATTTATCTTGTAAACAAAATTTAACGGATTTCTTTTCGTACTCATGTGGACGACTTCACACTTCTCATTATTTAGAGCCAATTGTAAATTTTTACACGATAGTGATATCTTATTCAGATCGTTCTGCAGTTGGTTATTATCTTCAGATGATTTTACTAGACGGTAAATGACGGCGTCGTCTGCAAACAACCTAAGAGAGCTACTTAGATTTTCCCGTAAATAGTTTATGAACAGCAGAGAACCAATAACATTACCCTGTGGAACGCCCGATATCACCTCTGTTTTAGTCGATGCCTTACCATCGATTACTACGTTCTGTGTCCTCCCTGACAGGAAATCCCCTATCCTATAATAATGTACACGACAAAATTTGCGAACATAATGGCCGCCGAGGTGCTCTTAAATTTGCCTGTTGTTCGCGACCGCTTACGAGATTGTGGGGCCTTGATGAAGACCTACTTCAACTGGCAACGCTGTAATGTAGCGGGATGATTTGTTATTTACGTGACAGCCACTATAGAATGCTCACTTTAACAGTGGAAAATTTTATCACTCACTGTGCAGACAGATACCGGAGAAGCAGTAATTTGCGAAAGACACCTTCCCTGTGTCTCAAGGTTCGTTTCAGCAGCTGCCAGAAAGCTACTTTCAAGCGCGAGTGCCGCGGTGGAGTAGCCGAGCGGTCTAAAGCGCCTCCTGTGGAGCGCGCGGTTGCTCCCTGTGGAGGTTCGAGTCCTCCCTGGGGCATGTGTGTGTTGTCCTTAGGTTAGTTTTCCTACGTTTAAGTAGTTTGTAAGCTACGGACTGATGACCACGCAGTTCGGTCCGATAGATCTACAAACATTTGAACATATCTTTCAAGCGCGCGCAAGTAGGCGTTACTGCGCATGCGCGGCCACGATGACGTATTTGGAGCTCGCACTGCTTGAACGCTTTTCGTCCCAATTCTGGTAGGATTCTCATGCGTAGCGGTGGAACAACTGAAATGCGACCTCGTTATTTTGGTATTCCTTTATATATACTGCCGAGTAATTATGCAGAACAACAATGGTTTATTTTTCGCCGGCCACAGTGGCCGAGAGGACTGAGGCGCTCCAGTCACGGCCTGCACGGCCACTACGGTCGGGGGTTCGAATCCCCCCTCGGGCATGGATATTTGTGCCGTTCTTAGGTTTAGCTAATACATAAGTAGTTTGTAAGTTTAGGGACTGATGACCCCGTAGTGAAGTCCCATAAGTTCTACAAACATTTGAACATTTGTTTATTTTTCGGTTTTATTAGTGTGACTTAATGAAACCATGACAAGGGTATTAAAACGTTTCACGTAATAGATCATGCGCACAAAGTAACGAAAATGTATACAGTGATGAAACAGTGAACGATTTGTTGGCAGTGTATTTCAGTAATTTGCCAAGGAATGTCAGTCTATAAATTTAAAACGTAAGAAATACAAATTAAGACACAAATTGATGCCTAGAGAATGTACCACAGATATATGAAACATTGTTTCGTGGATAGTGGGTGCCTCAATGTAGGTATTTATTTTATTTTCATTTACTGATCGCCTGTGTATTAACCTTCAAGTAAACATTTACCAATACCCGTACGTGCAGCATTAAGAGATGTTACATTGTTTCATGAAACAAACAACACATGCGAGGATAAGCGAAGAGTATCAATTTCGTAACCTTACTCGAACCACTATTCGTCTGTAAGAGTATATCAACATGATCATTGATCAGACTAACGTATGTGTGCCTGATATTAAGGTTTTCTTTGTGGTTTTCAAAATACCAATTTCCTTTAAGTATACCCTCTTGTTTAGTTCTTTATTATAGCAGAATATGAAATCTGTTAACAGTATATGCATTATAAAATAAAACGCGAGCTCGTGTGTCCAAATAACTACAATATTACAACAATAAGAGACATATTTTACAATGTAGCATGTCAATTTCGTTCACTGAATGAACATCTTCAGTATAAATTAACTCCAGGAAACTATGAAGACCGCACAATTTTTTAACAGCTAAAATATATAAAATGACCCGTCAGATATGAAATACACGTTCAACCCAATGCTTGATCTCTGCTAATAACGTGGAAATAAAATCAGAAACCTTAAATGTTATATTATTTTATTAGCCTCCAGCGATTTTGTGAATAAATTCACCTAACAGTTCCCAGTCATAGAAATCCGTTTTGTAATATATAAAGCAGAGTGTCCGTATATTTGTACGTGTTGCATACAAATCAACAGTTTTCTTCCAATCTTTATGAAATTTTGTACACGTAAGCTTCAATCCACGAGGACAGTCGCCGTAAGTGTAAGAATCACATATATCACAGGATATATAGTTCACGAGATATGACGTTATAAACAATGAAATGTGTCTAAAACTGCTGCATTTAGCGACAATGCTGCTCAGTTTCTCCTAAACGATTGGACCGATTTCAACCAAATTTGGTACACATATTCCTTACGTGAGATAACATTTGCTGTACGAGTACGAACTACTTACTACACATGGTTCAGGAGATATAACGTCGTAAACAATAGGAATCGAAGAAAACTGCCACATAATGCGGCGAGACTTTATAAATACGCTATATGACATTAAGAGTACTTAATGACTTGCAACAAACTTTAAACATAATTTCAAACCTTTATTAAACTTTTTCTCGCTGACACCCGTAGCAAAATGATGAAAGGAAAAAAGTTTCTCGCTTACTACTTTTCCGCTGTTTATGGAGCAAACTACGGCATTCGGATGACGTTACAATTTATAATTCATACACGACAAACTGTAGCCGCAGGAAATTTTATAGACAGTATACACGCATATACTCGAGTGTACCTTCTAAATTGTATGACTGCACGAGACGTAGTTCACGATATATGAGCGCATAAACAATAACGTTCATGGAAAACCGCCCCATCACGCACCAAGTTTTAATGTATTACTTCTTTACTACTAATTGTATTCCCAAGAGATTTTACAGACATACAGCCCTTACACAAATGAATATACACCCGAAAAATGGCAGGAATAAATAAATAAATACCCGGGCTAGTGTTTTCATATGACAAGACACTTGTAGACGAAGACAAACAAATCAAACTATCACGAAACGTAAAAACAGATCCCGTGGAGCGCCCTCCCACTACAAGTCAGACAGTTCTGCGCATGCGCGACTCTGGCAGCTTGAGCGCAGCAGAAATATGTTCCCGGGTAGAATCTGGTAGCTTGCGGCTGCTGCTTAAACAGCAAGCAGCTGCTCGGCAAGCAGCCAGAAGCGGGCGAAGGCGCTGCTTGAACTTAATTTGTGTTATAATTACGTAGGCTTCCGCGGCCAGAGTCAGATGACATAAAAGTTTTCTGGGTATGGTACCGCGTTATGATGTAAGGCTATTACTTAAATAACCAACGTTTCGGCCAACGTTACAGTGGCCTTCATCTGGGTAACTGGTGTGAGCTGGTTGTTACTACACTTTATATTACTTTCATTTAGACATTACGTCATAATTTTTTAAAATAAGCGATGTTATTGGTGAATGTATTGCGGAAGAGTGGAACTTTATTTTTATAGGATGCTGAGGTGGAAGGGGTGGGGGTTAGCCGTTGCTTCTTGCATAGCGAGACATGGTTGGTGTTCATCGGCGAATGGGGTGAGGGCTTCCGTTTCTCTCCTGCTGGCCGTGGGCCGCGCGGCGGCAGTAGCTTACGGGTGACGCTCGCGTGTTGTGATGTCAGTGCGGCCTATTTCGCTGTGATGGCCGGTATCCAAGAGGGGGCAAGCCTGAGTCCATCTTCTCTATTCATGTTATTGGGGTGTTTAACAATTTCGATGGCTTCCCTTATCTTGCGTTTGACCATCCCTGGTTGCTTGGCGAGTATTCTGGCATCGTTAAATTTTATCTTCCTGCTGCAATCTTGCTGGTGTTCGGCTACTGCAGATTTATTGTGTTGGCCTAATCGAATATAGCGTTCATGTTCGCGTATGCGTGTTGCCACTGCCCTCCCTGTCTCACCTATGTACACTTCCCCACACTCGCATTCCACCTTGTATACTCCTGATGCATGTAGTGCGTCTATGTTGTCCTTTGTGGAACCAAGAGCATCCTTGACCTTGCGACTGCTGTAGAAGAAAGGCTGGATTCCTACCCGGCGAAGATGTTTGGCAATGCGATCTGTGACGTTTTTTACATAAGGTAAGCGTGCTGCTGGCTGCTTTTTGTTGACTACCTGCCTACTGATGTTTCTTTTATTTGTGTCCATGGCGGTGTGGATCACTGTATGGTTGTAGCCATTTGCCAGAAATGTTGTTTCTAGTTTGTTGAGCTCAGCTGTTTTGTTGTCTTCATCACTTAGTCGTTGCGCGCGAATCGTCAGTGAACGGATAACAGAGTTCTTCTGTGCTGGATGGTGGTTTGATTGAGCGTGCAAATACCTGTCGGTATGTGTAGGCTTCCGATATACCCTGTGCCCAAGTGTGCCTTGCCTAGTTCTATAAATTTCCACATCTAGGAATGGAATAGCGTCATCCTTTTCGATCTCTAATGTAAATTGGATCTTCTTGTGCAATTTGTTTAGATGTTCATGAAACTTGTGTAGTTCCATCTCACCGTGGGGCCATATTAATTTGTGTTCTGCGCATGCGCAAGTAGCTCGCTGGCAGCTGCTTAAACGAACCTTCAGTTACGTAGCACAGTCGGGCTCCAAGTGTGGATGAGGCCGTAACGAAGTGCGCTGTAGCTACACTGGGCAGTAGCTGTTAGCATAATCCGGCCGCCACGCCAGCGCCACGTGTGACCTTGTTGGCTGGCAGCTGTGACTCTGAGGACACGTGACGCGCTGCTCCCAGCTGCTGCATTGGCACTACCCGCGTGGCTGGCGGTGTCAGGCAGAAAAAGCGCCGTTCTGCCCGTCCACCAGGCAGGCACGCCTGCAATGCGGCAAGTCGCCATTCAGGCGCTGTGCGCCTCGCCTCTTAGCACTGCGACATAATGTGTGCTACCTACTTACCTGCAAAGAGCACGTGTTGGCCAGCGAGCACAGAATAACATAGTGAGGCTATACCGCCTACAAAAGCGTACAGGCAGTGAAGTCACGGCAGTCATCTTGGATGGGTGTAGAAGCGCAGTTGGACCGATTCCACAGGGAAGCGTTATTGGTCCCCTACTCTTCCTCGTGTTTATAAACGACTTAGGAGATAATCTGAATAGCTCCCTTAGACTGTTCGCGGATGATGCTGTCGTTTATCGGTTAGTGAAGTCAACAGAGGATCAAAAGCAACTGCAAAGCGATTTAGAAAAAATTTCTACTTGGTGCGAAAATTGGCAATTGACACTAAATAAAGAAAAGTGTGAAGTAATACACATGACCACTAAAAGAAATCCGCTGAACTTCAATTACGCGATAAATCAGTCAAACCTTAAGGTCGTAAATTCTACCAAATACCTAGGAGTTACAATTACGAACAACTTTGACTGGAGAGAACACATAGAAAATATTGTGGGGAAGGCGAACCAAAGGTTACGTTTCATTGGCAGAACGCTTAGACGATGCACCAGCTCCACCAAAGAGACTGCCTACATCACACTTGTGCGTCCTCTCTTGGAGTACTGTTGCCCCTTGTGGGACCCTCACCAGGTGGGACTGACGGAAGATATTGAGAAGGTTCAGAGAAGGGCCGCTCGTTTTGTGTTATCACGTTACGGGGGGGAAAGCGTCACGGAAATGTTGCAAGGATTGGGGTGGAAATCATTAAAAGAAAGACGTTATTCATTGCGGCGTGATCTGTTTGCGAAGCTTCAATCACCGACTTTTAGTTCTGAATGTGAAAATATTTTGCTAGCACCCACCTACTTAGGGAGACATGACCATCCCAATAAAATAAGAGAAATCAGATCGAAAACGGAACGATTTAGGTGTTCTTTCTTCCCGCGCGCTATTAGAGAATGGAACGGTAGAGAAAAGTTATGAAGGTGGTTAATGAACCCTCTGCCAGGCACTTAAATGTGATTTGCAGAGTATCTATGTAGACGTAGATGTAGATGTAGAGTTTCAATGAAATAAATCGCAATTTGCAATGTTATGGCTTCACAGTACTAGGTTTAGATGGAATACCAAAGTGCGGATGAGTGGTCAACGCGTCTGCCTAGCAAGTAGGAGATCCTGAGTTCGAATCCCGGCCGGGCAGAAATTTTCATTCGCCGCACTTTCGTATTCCATCTAAACCTAGTACAGTGAAGCCATAACATCGCAAATTGCGATTTATTTCATTAAAATGAACGCTTTAACGTCGTCAAAAATATATAATTGTATACAAGCCGAGGCTGGGCTCCTGACGACCATTAATTGTGTCACGATACGTCATAGTCTGTTCCTGATGCGGAAATAGAGTATTGTGGCTGTGTGTCCATCTAAACCTAATACAGTGAAGCCATGACATCGCAAATTGCGATTTATTTCATTAAAATGATCGCTGTAACGTCGTCAAAAATGTATAATTAAATGCGTAGTTCTTCAAGTGGCACTCCCCTCAATTACATCGTTATTTGAACCCCTTTAGGATAAGAAAAAAGTTACCTAATTTTTCACGGAGGCAAGTGAATACTGAAGAATGCAACAGTGTTCTTAGGAAGTACAATACGTATTGTGTATAAAATGATAATTGAAATTATTACTTTTATATGAAATTGAAATTACGAAATGAAAAGCTTTGCGCTTGCAACTTTTTTGTTTTGAGACAAGGAAATTTTCGTCAGCGAGAACGTTGTAGGTAATGAAATGAACTATTCTTATTACTTAAACGACTTTTTTATAGTTCCTCCAGTTTTCTCACAAGTTTTGATAGAATAGCGAACCTTTGAAATTCTACTCGTTACTTTCAGCGAGCTTGCCGGCCGCGGTGGCCGCGGGGACTGTGGCGCTTCAGTCACGGTCTGCACGGTCACTACGGTCGGGGGTTCGAATCCCCCCTCGGGCATGGATATTAGTGCCGTCCTAGTTCGTAAGTAGTTCATAAGTAGTTGTAAGTTTAGGGACTGATGACCCCGTAGTTAAGTCCCATAGACTATACAAACATTTGATCAGCGAGCTTGCCGACCAGCGAGCACAGATGCTGTTGCCCACTCACCTTGTTACTTTCTGACCAATTTCGGTAACATTGTTTTAAATTTCGGATAAAAATTTTGGTATTAAATAATTATGACTTAATACTTTATTACTAACTACATGACCCGCCCCGAATTTGCACTTAATCTAACCTAACCTAACCTTTGTACGTGTAAAAAAAAAAGTTCAAATGTTTGTATAGTCTATGGGACTTAACTACGCGTCATCAGTCCCTAAACTTACAAACTACTTATGAACTACTTACGAACTAGGACGGCACAAATATCCATGCCCGAGGGGGGATTCGAACCCCCGACCGTAATGGCCGTGCATTGCACGGGTAATCTTTAAACTTCTTCAATACGAGAACTGCATAACGTATCGTGATGCGCTTTGTTTCATTTCTTCGTTATAATTCTGGGATCAACAAAGGATATATTAAATGTCAATACGAAAATGTGAAATAAATGAAATAAAAATAATAACGCAGAATGGTTTACCAATTCCTCACTTCCGTGATCTCGGTTGCGTAAACTATGAGACGTGCGTAAAAGTACATAGTATAAACATATATAACTCAGGACGATTTGGGGGAAAAAAGCCGTGAGATCATACGTCTAAGTTTTACAGATCTCCCGCAATCACTATATTTGTAGGCGAAACCAACTGGCGCCAGAGCTTTAGAAAAGGAAAATGATAAATGTTGTTCACTCGTAAACGTTAGACACATACTCTCACGTACTTTATTTATTTAGATCTGTATGAGCTCTGCAATTTTATAAATTGCACACTGGCCTAGCTATTATAGTTTAGGCTCCAGAGCTGAGTAAAGTGCGGAAGCGGTAAATGATTCTACGTTATTATTCTTATTTCACAAGTTCCTATTGATATTCAATATAGTCTCAGTTTATCCCAGGATTCTAATGAATAAATTAAAAGAAACCGCATGACGATACGTTTGGTACTCTACGTGTTATAAATGGTTAAGGCACACACAGGGGGAAAATGTTTTTCTATATTATATAATACTATGATTTTCTATCAGTAGCTAAAATTTGTATTTATTTATGGCAAAAAGATTGTTACAAAAGGAACGCCTTAAAATATATGAAAACAGGAATTAACATTTCTGTTTATTGCATTTGGGGAGATATTTATTTATTCCTTTCAACGCTATACGCCATTTTTAATTCTTCCTGTGTACGGTACATGTAATTTTTTTTTTTTTTTTTTTTTTTTTTTTACAAAGGACAAGAAATCAATGGTACAATCAAGGAGAGCAGTGATAATGTTATTGAAAAACGACATGGCGAATTTCATGAATAATACAATAATATTCACACTAATAATGCTGCACAATAAAAGGACACAAAAATCAATAGAAATTATTGGCTAAATTAAAAGAAAAACGGAAATAAATACGTTATGAGTGATAACTACACCGCAGGTTAAGTAGATACAAATTACTTTGACACACTACTGTAGCAAGATTTATAGACACCACTCTAAACTCTCAAGCACCCTGTTCTCGTAGCTGTGGCCTGGTGGCGCTCGGCACTATAGCCGGCCGCGGTGGCCGAGGAGACTGATGCGCTCCAGTCACGGTCTGCACGGCCACTACGGTCGGGGGTTCGAATCCCCCTCGGGCATGGATATTTGTGCCGTCTTTAGTATAAGGTAGTTGATAAGTAGTTTGTAAGTTTAGGGACTAATAACCCCGTAGTTAAGTCCCATAAGCTTAACAAACATTTGAACTTTTTTTTTTTCGGCACTATACAGGACAATTCATGCTCCTCGGCCGTCATGTTGGTTGGGTGCCACGGGCTCTGCCCACCGTCATTTCACTGTCATTATAAGGCCTCTCCATGTTAGTCTGAGCTCGGTGGCGGAGGCATAGCAACAACACCTTGTCAAAGCCTATAACAAAGCCATTGTCGTAGTTAAATAGGTCCTACTATTGCTGAATTCGGAACATATGCAAAACTACGTGTAACCTGCTTCTCGCAATGCAAGAATCATGCAAGGCTGTGGTCACAGTGGCTCCGATATCGGTTGGATTTGCCAACGGTCGGCATAGTTTCAAATCAGTACTTCACTATGGGCACGGTCATAGTGTAGCCGTCCTCATCGCCCGAACGTAAAGACTTCGGACGACGCTCGGTGAAGTTCAAATCAATTTCTTTCCTTCGGTCAAATCGACCGGACAGATATGTACAGGGAGAAACTGATACGTTTAGTGAAAGAAAGAAAGACTGTCCCACCCAGAAGACGATAAAAATCACATTGGGATACAGTTCGTAATCTGTGGGCTGATATTAGAATTTATTGGAAACCCCTCGTTGGTTAAATCCTCTATCAGAAATTTTAGGCGTAAATTATAACCACAAAAATGTGGTCAGCTCGAAATTGTGGCGTATCTTGATGTTAAAATTTTCTCGGGTTTCCAGCCGTGTCATGTGGTTTACTAGACGATTCGGCCGAGATCTCCCCGGTCATTGTCAAGTGGTTGACTGTCGAATGATTACTGCTGTCGTCCTTACATAGCAGCACTGCTGGCTGTGACGTCACTGGTGCTCCGCGCCATGACCATAAAAGGCAATGTTTTGGTCGCGTGCCTGCCGCGCCCGCTTCAGCCGTCCGATTGCCGGGTTCCAAGCCGTGCTCAGCTGCAAGCCACCGGTCTCTATTAAGAGTAATTTCAGCTTTTTCGATCTCAATCGCATCTTTTATTACACTATCCCAGAAACTGTTCGTTCTTGTAAATCTGGATGTCTTCTCAAATGCAATACGATGTCTGTTTTCTAGTGCTTACTCCACAATTGCTGACTTTTCAGGATAACGTAAACGATAGCATCTTTCGTGATCCACACAGCGGTGTTCAATAGTGCGCACGGTTTGTCCTATGTAAAATTGTCCACAACCACAAGGTATTTTGTATACTCCTGGTAGACCTATATCATCCTTAACAGGTCTCGTCAAATGACGTATTTTTGAAGGTCTGAAGAGCGAGTCGATCGTTCTTAAGGAGTCGGGTAAGGTTTCCAGTGACTGAGCCACAAAACGACAACGTCCTCTTCGGGGGTCTTCTGCTTGTGTGTCTGCGGGAAAATAGCTTTCGTAATCTGGGGGTTGCTGTAGCAGTTGTCCCTAAAAACGTCCATACTTGGCTCAGTTCCTTTTGCAGATTTACAGTGTCTGACACTGCTTCCGCTCAGTGCACCAAGATCCTTAAAACAGTTTCTGCGTTGGATGATGTTGACTTGTAACGTGTAGATACCGGTCCCGTCCTTAGTATTAGCTAGTTCATAAGTAGTTTGTAAGTTTAGGGACTGATGACCCCCTAGTTAAATCCCATGAGCTCTACAAACATTTGATTGATTGATGGGTTTTATGTAAACACCATGATTAAGATATCCATTTGCTTTACGGCTGACAAGGACGTCAAGAAACAGAAAGGCACCCTCCAACTCCTTCAAAACAATTTGCCAATGTAAAAAACTTTGTAAATAATTGATCTATTGTTATGTTAAAATGAAGTTTAGAAAGTGCGTGTGAAACTTGATGGCTAAATTGAAATCACAGTGAATACTACTGTGATAAATGAATGACAGAAAATTTTTAGTGAAAGAACTTTCTGGGGAAACAGTGTTTGTATTTAAGAAACATGACGCACCCACACACAAAGTGCGCTATAGAAGTTGATGATTTTGTAAACGTCAAAACATAAACATATATAAAGTGGCCTATACCTTCAGCAGATGAAGTGGCTAGTGGAGTGAGTTTGTCACTGACAATAATGAGTTCGGACTACAAAATGTAGCATTCTAATAACAAACTCAAACAATAAATGGACATTTTAAATGTGTTTATTTCCGTCAACAGTTGCTATAAAATTGTTTCATAACATGTTTCGATCACTTGGATCATCTTCAGATCTTATGGTTGCGTCCGCAACTCGTCTGGCTGAGTACCAATTAGTACTCAGCCAGACGAGTTGCGGACGCAACCATAAGATCTGAAGATGATCCAAGTGATCAAAACATGTTATGAAACAATTTTATAGCAACTGTTGACGGAAATAAACACATTTAAAATAACGTAGTGCAGTTGCGGACTCTCTATAATCGACCATGTCGACTATAATGAATAAATGGACAGTTACAGTCCAAAGTATTCGACGTATATAAGGAAAAGACCCACTCCCATGATCCACAGACATTGCCGAAGTGGGGTGGCTTGTGTGCCACAACGATACAGATAGCCGTACCGTAGGTGCAACCACAGCGGAGGGGTATCTGTGGAGAGGCCAGACAAACGTGTGGTTTCTGAAGAGGGGCAGCAGCCTTTTCAGTAGTTACAGGGGCAACAGTCTGGATGATTGACTGAGCTGGCCTTTTAACATCAGCTAATGTGGAAAAACTACAGACGTTACTTTTCCCAAGGACATGCAGCTCTACTTATGAAAATATGATGATGGCATCCACTCGGGTAAAATATTCCGGAGGTGAAATAGTCCCCCATTCGGGTCTCAGGAGGATGTGATCATCAGTAAAAATAACTCTGGCATTCTACGGATCGGAGCGTGGAATGTTAGATCCCTTAATCGGGTACCACCACGTTTCCGACAAGTGCGAATCAGCTGACCGATCGTTCCAGCCCAGAACTTACAGCCCCGTTTATCTAGGCAACACTGCAGCACACAGCTCTCGCCTAACGTTACACCAGGGCTGGGCAAATGCCGTTTCGCGAGCGCGAGCGCTCTCAGCGGCTCACACGGCCTGCTCGCGGCTCCCCCCACTCCGCCAGCCAGCAGTGCCCCCCACTCATACTCGACTAGCCGCGCACCTCACTACAACACGCGGAACCACTCGTTCTGTTGTGGAAATCGCGTCCGGCGGTTTTTGTTGTTTTCTCCATAATGAAACTGACAGAATCGAAGCTTAGAAGTAGTCTGACTGACGTTCATCTGACTGACGTTGATCTGACTGGTGCAGTGCGCCTAATGACCAGCAATTCCACGCCAAATATCGAGATGTTGGTTCAAAATCATTTAAATAAATCCAGCATGCTGTAAATTAATGCTTATTTCTTTTTTGTTCGTAGTACCTCTCCTCTGAAATGACAGTTCTTTTATGTGTATGTCACCTTGTTGTTTAACTTGACAGGAAACTGATAGGCTTTGCGATCATAGAGTTTCTTCCCCTTTATGTTTTCTATATATCATAGCAGTTAAGTTTAGTTATCCTTTCTACTTCCTCCAGGGAGAAGGTTTTTGTTTTACACTTGATAAATTATACTTATCTTAATAGTTCCTAAGTTTTTGCTTCCCACTGCAGGGATATTTTATTTTCCTATAGCTTACAAATTTTCCCATGTACTTATTTGGTTATTTTTTTAGAAGTTCTTTATCGTACCACGACAACTTCGTTGTGATACCACTGACGTAGGCAGGGAACTTTTTCCATTGCTCTCAGGTCTTGAGTTCTGGAATTTTCCCCCCTTCACAATGGTGTCAGTTTTCATCCTTTCCTAAGGATGTAATGAACCTTAATAATTGTTACCTTCTGACCGACCACCCAGTTTCTCGTCATTGTAATGAAGCAATCTTTTAGTTGCAGAAAGTTCAGTTTTGTTACATTTTGTTAAAAGAAATCTACACAATTCTGTGAAAATATAACGTAAAATTTAGAATAAAAGAGTCCTTTCTTAATTATTTTCGCCTATGTCCTATTTGTGGCCACGAAAGTAGGTTTTACAGTGGTTCGAAACTGTGCTTCATCCTTACATGAGCAACCGTTGCATGGTACAGGATACACAATTTTCGAGTAAGCACTATTAACACCTACTTCCCACTGAAACATGCTGTGGCAGATATGATTATACCGGTGCCCTTTTCACGGAAGCCGCATCAGCTTGAAACGACCTCATGTGTTTTGTACGTGCAGTAAGTATTTCAGCTTGTCCTTACTCAACAAAGCGCCCTCACAGCTGCACAGTTGCCCCCGTGCACTATGCGGCCAGCCACAGCGCACAGCCCTGCTGCCCGCACTGCTGGCTCTCAAGGCCGCTCAGCGCTGCCCTCGCGGCTCTCGCTGCTCGCGGGCAGCCGCGCGAGCAGCTCTCGTGCCCACCCCTGCGTTACACGATCTCACAGGCTCGCTCTTCGCACCGACGCGCCACCTGAAGTTCTCTGGATTAGGCATTCTAGCCTGCAGAAAGATGATTCAGAGCCGCTATCACGAACAATCTATCTTCATATAGTAATTAAAACTAGTAACCAATTGTGACGCACTATATTTTTGCGCTCAAAACAAGTAAAATACTAGGTTATCGTTTTGTAAAGAAGGAAACCCATCACCCCTCCATGCCCCCTAAGAAAAAGGAACGAAATGTTGAAATCGGCACACATCTGGATTTGAATCCAAGTTTACAGTTGTTGTTGTTGTGGTCTTCATTCGGCCGACTGGTTTGATGCAGCCCTCCACGCTACCCTGTCCTGTGCAAGTCTCTTAATCTGAGAATACGTTCGGCAACCTACAACCTTTGGAATCTGCTTACTATATTCTTCCCTCGGACTCCCTCTACGATTTTTTGCCCCACACGCTTCCTTCTAATGCTAAGTTTACAATTCCTTGATGTTTCAGAATGTGTCCAATCTATCCCTTCTCTTAGTCAGGATATGTCAGAAAGTCTTTTTCTCCCAGATTAGGTTGAGCACCTTCTCATTAGTTACGTGATCTACCCATCTAATTTTCATCATTCGTCTGTAGCACCACATTTCAAAAGCTTCTATCATCTTTTTATCAGAACTCCTTATCGTCCACGTTTCACTCCCATACAATGCTACACTCCAGACAAATGCTATCAGAAAGGACTTCCTAACATTTAAATTAATATTGGATGTTAACAAGTTTCGCTTCTTTAGAAACGCTTATCTTCCCATAGCCATTCTTCATTTTATATCTTCATTACTTCAGACATCAGAAGTTATCTTGCTACCCAAATAACAAAATTCATCTACTACTTTTATTGTCTCATTACCTAATCTAATTCCTTCAGCATCACATGATTTTCTGAGATTGAATTCCATTACCTTTGTTTTACTCTTGTTAATGTTCATTTTATATCTTCCTTTCAAGACACTGTCCATCCCATTAAATTGCTCTTCCAGATCTTTTGCGGTCTCTGACAGAATTACTATGTCATCTGCAAACCGCAAACTTTTTATTTCTTCTCCCTGCACTTTAATGCCCTCTCCAAATTTCTCCTTGCATTCCTTCACTGTCTACTCAATGCACAGATTGAACAACATTTGGGAAGGCTACAACGCTGTCTTACTCCTTTCCCAACCTCTGCGTCCCTTTCTTGCTCTTCGACTCTAATAATCGCTGTCTGGTTTTTGTATAGGTTGAATATAACTCTTCGCTCGCTATATTTTACCCCTGATACCTTCAGAATTTGGAAGAGTGTATTCCAGTCTACATTGTCAAAAGATTTCTCCAAATCGACAAACGCTAAAAACGTAGGTTTGGCTTTCCTTAGCATATCTTCTAAGATAAGTTTACAGTTACTTACAGATTTCAGTTGGTGCAGTATTTGGTGACGAAAGTATAATACGGACGACAATTAGGAGGATTGAAAACAGTGGCTATGGAGACACTATGCAATGGAATATACTATTGTCGCTGATAGCAAACGTTGTTGACATACCTACCTTTCCTCCGAACAAGTGGACTCGCCCGGCCCACGTCACCGGCGTGCGCACAATCGAGGGAAACATAGTCACTTGTGAGCGAGCGGTGTAAAGCACAGGTGTCACTAAGTTTTCAAATCAGGAACAACGGAGTTGGATTAAGTCTGAATGTGGCAGAGGTCGTACAGCACGACAGTGTCATCAAGGACTTTAAGAGGCGTGCTTGGAATCGACATTGCCGTACAGAACAGTGGCACGTTGGGTCAAAGCCTTCAACGTAGGTCGGCAAGCTGTGGCAGTCATGCATCGGGCAGGTAGTCCTAGCGTCTCTGAAGTAGAAATGCGTACTGTTGCCGCGGTAGTGGGCAGTAATCAACGCTAGACGATTCGTGAGCCCGCCCACGAAGCCTGATAAGCGCAGACGATGAAAGCCTACTGGTCTGGGCTGTGAGATACTAAATAGCTGAGCTGTTCTGCAGGTTCCAAAATGGAACAACGAAATTAAATATACAGATTTTCATAATACACACAGGACAGATTTTAATCAAATTGCGTGGTTATGATATATCGCCCCGAATTTGCGATTGGATAGGGGATTTCCTGTCAGAGAGGAAACAGTTCGTAGTAATCGATGGTAAGGCATCGACTGAAACAGAAGTGTTATTGGTCCCCTGCTGTTACTTTTTTACATAAATGATTTAGGGGCTCTCTTAGGTTGTTTGCAGATGACGTCATTTACCGTTTAGTAAAATAATCTGGAGATCATAACCAGCTGCAGAACGATCTGAATAAGATATCACTATGGTGTAAAAATTGGAAATTGGCTCTAAATAATGAGAAGTGTGAAGTCGTCCACATGAGTACGAAACGAAATCCGTTAAACTTTGTTTACAACATAAATCAATCAAAAGTAAAGGCCGTAAACTCCACTAAATACCTAGGAATAACTATTACTTCAGACTTGAACTGGAAAGAACACGTAGATAATGTGGGAAAGGCGAACCAGGCACTGCGTTTTATTGGCAGAACCCTTAAAACATGCAACAGAACTACAAAAGAAACTGCATACACTACGCTTGTCCGTCCATGTTTGGAGTATTGCTGCCCAGTGTAGGATCCTTATCAGGTCGGTTTGACGGAGGACGTAGAAAGAGTCCAGAGTAGGGCAGCTCGTTCTATTGTCACGATAGAGGGGAGACAGCGTTACGGAAATGATACAGGATCTGGGATGGGAATCATTACAATAACGGCGCTTATCGCTGCGGCGTGGGCTACTTACGAAACTCCAATCGCCAACATTCTCCTCAGAATGCAGAAATATATTGTTGTCTCGCACTTACATAGGTAGAAATGACCACCAGAATAAAATACGAGAAATCAGAGCTCGAACGGAGAGATTCAGGTGTTCTTTCTTCCCACGCCCTATTCGAGAACGGAATGGGAGATAAATAGTATAATGGTGGTTCGATGAACCCCTCTGCCAGGCACTTAAATGTGATTCGCAGAGTACCCCATGTACATGTAGATGCATGGAGCGTATCTGCAGAGACTTGAAATGATATTTGCAATGGAACACACGCCAGTCCCAGACAGGGACAGCCATATCTGATTAGGATCTAATTAAAATTGAAGAGGTGCTACAGGAAACAGAATTTTATTAACAATGTATGTATACTGAAAACGCTTAAGAAATGGGGAGATCAGTTTAAAACAATAACAGTACACACCTTACACATTTAAAAGTGGAAAGATTAACAGTAAAATTAATAAACGACCCATTTCAATGTCCTCATTTTACGAAATTTACTTATTAAGAAAATAGGAGTAGATTCGGGATGAGGACAGACACATTCATTCAAACGCACTCTCCAAAGGTCACGCAACTTGTACTCAAGTAGCGGCCAGCATCTGCAGCTAGCATGAACAAGCGCACATATTAAAATAAGAAAACTTGACTGATGTGCCGAAATCTGCACACGCGGTTGATCACTGGTTCCTAGACTGGTTCACAACTCTGAAAATCTTAAAAACCGAAATAAATAGAAACAAAATCACCACACGCAGAAGAATAGAATAAATATAACCAAATTGCTAACATCAATCGCCTAAGGAACACTAAAGCAACTTTATTACCGGTATCGGATTCACAACAGCCAGTCCCCGTAGCATAAGTAACAGACAAAGAAAGTTCGTTAGGATTTAAATAAATCACAACGAAAATCATCGCGGAAACGAGGTAGTGGAATTGCAGTGTTTAATGATAGTTAAAAACAAGGCTAAAAATTATTAAAGAATGAAATCCTAACGAGAACAAAAGTACACGCGGTTCGACAATCATTACCACACGTTAGATAATAAATTTTTACTACACATGGTAGCTCTGACACATTCATCGCGTACCCCGAACGAAATACTGGATCAGTTTAAGACTGCTGCGAGCATTTCGACCGGAATGTGACACCACCGTAAGAAAATCTTAACCGCGGTCCACAGAAAACCAGTCCAGCTAACCACCTTACCTCAAAGTGACATCCTCGGCAGAATGCCTAAGCCGTGAAGTGCTCTGGGAGAGCATCTTTGCGGGACGCTACTCAAGAGTTACTTCGGGTCAAGGATAGCACAGCTGCAGAAGCGAGGGCCGTAGCTGACGATACTTCGAATACAGACTTAAACAGAGATGTAACTAGCGTGTCTGCAGAGTGAGGGGGCAGCACTCCGCATGGATACGGCCATGTGCAAGGCTAGAGACACATTCCACACGCACACAATCATTCAGGGGGCGATGTCAGTTAGGGAGAACACAATTTAACACATAAAATATTACGAAACTGATAAAAGAATCAGACGGGATACTGGGGCGTCATGTAATGGTTGCATAAGTAAGTTACAGAGTTGTATAGCAACATGATAAAGAGAATTGACTCACTGAATAATATGAAACAGGATCACAACATTATGTGGACGTGTTTCAACGACTGTGCTTCGCATCCCGAAAGAACTACTGGGCATGCGAAAAATTGCATTAAGATGGGTTCCTCATGAATGACTTAAGATTATATTCATTATTCATTAAGGTATGACACCGTCGTGATGTAGGGTTGGACTTGTTACGTGGTTTCGTCCTTGCAGCGGACCGTGAGACATATTTATCTTCAGTGTCCGAACGGAGTTGCGGGAAAAATATTACGCGAAAAATTGTCGGACATCTAAATTTAAGATTAACAAAAAGAAACGCGATTGCAGGTTCTAAAAGCCGTTTAATTTTTAAGTGGAATGATAAGGATTGAAAAATTAGTAAAATTTACAACAATCACTGCACGATAACTTGTCTGCCGTAATGGCGTCCAAACCCACTACAGAATTTCAATGGGCAGAATTATTTAGGTCACGGACGTAGCCAAAGAAGGGGGGGGGGGGGTCTTGGGGGTCCGGTCCCCCCCCCCCCCCCAAATTCACCTAAACGATAAATTCCTACTCAAACTTATGCTAAGGGCAACACACACATCCGTGCTCGATAGTGAACTCGAACCTCCTAAGGGACTAAATCAAATAAGACACGACCGTGTAGTGAAACTGAATGATATTGTTATCAGTCATGCGACGAAAAAGGGATACGCACTATCGACAGTCAACAAAGCCATCTATAGATTTTAATTATTGATACATCGATAACAGCATCGGCTATTGCCCAGTCCTCCTTTAGCTGTTGTCCATTGTTGGCCTTACCCCATTATTGCTATGTTGAGCACTACAGTGGAATGCTGCCGCTGCCGTGTATTTCTTTTGTGCTGTTAAGATAAGTTTCCAATTATGAAGAAGTTCATAACAAGAAAAAAGAGAAGAACCTACTTTCATTTGTCCACTAGCGTTATGGTAAGATAAAATACGTACTACTATAATAGCTTATTTATCTACTTACAGCAGTGAAGTCGTTATTTGGAGTGGCAATATTTCAGTATATCATTAGGTACCTCACTCCTTTTTAAAGTTAGGTATGAGAGTAATATTTTATCTAGAGTATGGATACGTTGCAATGACAACAAGAGTAAAAGAACCAATAATCTTGGAAATGAAATTAAAGACTTAAGCTTCCTGAATAACTATGCAAGGAATTTATACCGATGCAAAAATTAATGCAGATTTTGCGAAACACCAAGCTACAGACGTGGTTGACAGGTAGCGAGCTTGGTGACATGCAACCGTGTCGTTGCCAGTGTTCAAAATCAGAAAAACTCTTCTCATTCTGATAATTTGACTTCGTTTGGAATAATAACTGAAAGTTCTACTGGCGTATATTGAAACAATTTTTAAGAAATGTTTTCCAAAATTTTGTATATAAAATATTCCAGTATTTGTAAGAAGGTCTTACAAACGCAAACTACGTGCATAATATATATAAAAAATATATATGTTAAGTTCGTTTTTAGAATAAATGAAAAAGACGAGCCTTTGCATATTTCTCTTTAACAAGTCGGACCACCCCTTTGACAATATCCTGGCTACGTCACTGTTTAGGCCAGGTCAAATACGGGATGTTAAATAAATGGAAGCTCTCATATTAAATTTTTAAAATTATTCAAGATATATTTAAGAAATATGAGCATTACATTCTGAATAAATGAATCAAAGGAGCGTTGACAGATACGTCTGATCTAATCGGAGGCCGATCACAGACAGATGAATCGAAACGTTGTTCCTTTTCTCATTAGAAGAAAACTTGGGAATGTAGCTTAAGGTTCAGAAAGAGGAAAACGATCCGTAATTAAAATATACCTTAGGCCCCTTAGTTTTTGTTTTATCGTTTCACTATACAGAAATTTTAACTTAATTACGGAAGTTCCGATTACGGTTTCGATTTCGACGAAGCTAGTAGTCAAATATTCAGTTACGATTAATTTTAATTTTACCTTAATTATGAAAGTTTCGGTTACGGTTTCGATTTCGACGGAGTTAGGCGTCGAATATTCGGTTTCGATTAATTTTAATTTTAACTTAATTTCGGAAGTTTCGGTTACGGTTTCGATTTCGGCGAAGCTAGGAGTCGAATATTCGGTTACGATTAATTATAATTTTAACTTGATTATGGAAGTTTCGGTTACGGTTTCGATTTCGATGAAGCTAGGAGTCGAATATTCGGTTACGATTATTTTTAATTTTAACTTAATTTCGGAAGTTTCGGTTACGGTTTCGATTTCGGCGAAGCTAGGAGTCGAATATTCGGTTACAATTAATTATAATTTTAACTTGATTATGGAAGTTTTGGTTACGGTTTCGATTTCGATGAAGCTAGGAGTCGAATATTCGGTTACGATTATTTTTAATTTTAACTTAATTACGGAAGTTTCGGTTACAGTTTCAATTTCGACGAAGCTAGGAGTCGAATATTCCGTTATGATTAATTTTAATTTAATTATGGAAGTTTCGTTTCCGCTGAAGCTAGAAGAGGAGCCGAATTTTAGGTTTCGGCCACACATCATGTTTGGGTCGGACTCCAGTTGGCACTATTTAAGTCCCAACCTTCGAATATAGGCGCTGTGTCCGGTGTGTTCGACTGCGTGCGTCCGTCCCGCGTCGGCAGCTGCCGCTGTCTTTCAGCGCCTCCAGAAATACACACGATGGCCGAGCTAACTAATGACCTGTTGTGCGCCGCGGCTGAACGGCCGGAAGCCAACAGCAGCACTCTAAAAGCAACCACTCAATTCTGTAGAGACCGATATTCGGTAGAAAGTGTTCGTTACTCGTAACATTTGTTTCTAACCGTCACTGCCGAGGCAGCCGTTATTACTCGGACCGCAGTCTAACACAGCGGTTGGCAACTGGCGGACCGCGGTCCAGATGCGAACCGCGAAAGGCCAAAATCTGGACCGCCAAATATATTTTGAAAGTATAAGTTACATACTTTATTATAAAAACTTTTCTGTGTTGATATCAATTAGTATCAGAGCCACCCTTATAATTTTTCTAGAATTTTACAGTTATCTGCTGAATAATTAGAATCCTTTGTGATAATTGTAGGTTGATTTAGTAAATGGTTGTCATGATGTGTGCGACACTGGAGAATACGCTGACAAACTGCAGCAAAAGGGAGCGAGCTGGACGGTGATCCGCATGAAAGCCCTGTACACGCGAATGCAGCACCACAAATTTATCTGACGAACAAGGAAAAACCAGAAATAGACTTCATACTCTCAAATGTTCAAATGTTTGTTAAGCTTAAGGGACTTAACTACGGGGTCATCAGTCCCTAAACTTACAAACTACTTATGAACTACCTACAACTAAGGACGGCACAAATAGGCATGCCCGAGGGGGCATTCGAACCCCCGACCGTAGTGGCCGTGCAGACCGTGACTGGAGCGCCTCAGTCCCCTCGGCCACCGCGGCCAGCACTTCATACTCTGTCAGTGTCTGAAACCTCTATCTAAGCGGTCAGGGCATATCCATTTAAGTACTACTTTTGTGCTCTTAAAGTCATCTGTTGAGCTTTCTCCAGCAGCAGAACGGAAGAATGTGGCTGCGAAGTTGTTCCACATTTCAAATCGTTTACTCCAAATGGATATAATAGACTGGCAGGACGACATTTCCTTGCAAACATATAAAACTGGATCCACTGACGAATTGTGGAGTGAACATGTCCCAGAAAAATATGAAAACTGCCAAACATTAGCCATCTTCCAGGCTACTATGTTTCGCTCCACATATGTATGTCAAATTTCATTTAAAATTGTTGAAGAATAAGTATTGCTCAAGATTAACGCCAGCCCACTTTGGAGACACTATTCGCATAAACTGCTCCGCATGTGAACCTAACTTTAAGAAACTAGCTGAAGATCGCAAATGTAAATTCTTGCATTGATTTTTTTCAACACAAATACACACAGTTCATTGTATTTCATACTTTTTAAATGAAAATTAAACAAAAAATTGTATGTTTAATGTATAACCCGTTACTGGATTTTTCAATAAAATTTGACTACATATTTTATTTCATACTCTTTCACAGAGAAAATTAAAAAAAAATAGCAAATAATACAAGTTTTACTGGATTATTACACTTTTTATTTCACAACTTTTGTATTTCATGTTAGTTTCAGACTGAAAATTAAAACAAAAAATTGATAAGAAATATGTGGTTTACTTCTGGACCGCAATTAAAATTTTTAAAGTATCCGGACCCCAAGCAAGATTACTTGCCGACCTCTGGTCTAACATATTACTGTCATGAAACTTCCACTGAACTTTCTTAAACGCCACGACAGCAGCGCTCCAAGCGGCTGAGTACGATATCGGATGAGTGTGAATAGTGTTGTTTAAATTCATTTTAACATATCTTTTACAACGGGGAAGATATGTAGTGCGATAAAATAGGTGATGACCAGAAAATAACTCTACATTTGTCTTTTAATAGATTTCCTAACAACCACTGGAAAGTATGAAATGGTCCTTTGCAAGACAGTTTATTTAAGATCATCTTCTACGACTTTTTAATCAAGAATTTCACGCCGCGCGGGAGTAGCGGTCTGGAGCACCACGTTTCAGATCGCACGGCCTCCCGTCTCGGAGGTTCGAATCCTCCCTCATGTATGGATGTTTGTGTTGTCTTTAGTATAAGTTAGTTTAGAAGTAGTTGTAAGTTTAAGGACTGATAACCCCTCAATTAAGTTAGTTTAGAAGTAGTTGTAAGTTTAAGGACTGATAACCCCTCAATTAAGACCCATAAGCTTTACAAACATTTGAACATTCTTTTGAAGAATTTTAGTTTCTATTAAGAGCAAAAGTTGCTAACAAACAACAGAAGACCCAATCATCTACAGAAAGACGCCGATTTTCTACTCAGAAACATCAGAATTTCGTCACTACAATTCTAGTCAAATCAGTGAACATAAGAAACTTATAAGGAATGCAATACCTACATTACTAGATCGGCCACTGCATCTGTAGCTGAAGGAAAATCCTCACAAACGTGGAAATAAAACATCGAAAGCCAAAAGACAGTTTGCAAACAGAGCAGAAACCAAATCCAAAAATGTTGCTACATATGAACCACAAACGACAAGGATCTTCAAGACATTCGTTTTATAATCAAAAGTAATTATACTCAGAAGTATATCAATTTATAAAAAAAGACGAATGAAGTGTAAAAATGTTCTAATCATTAAACTACACATCGAATTTTTAGACGTAAAAGAAAGTTCCTGTCATATAGGAACATTCCACAACGGGAATTAATGTTTCTCGTCTGTTTATCTTCTCTCATTTTCAGCGGAGTAGGCTACAAAATATAAACATGGTCGTAAGTGAAATAAATCGCAATTTGCGATGTTATGGCTTCACTGTATTAGGTTTAGATGGAATACCAAACTGTGGCGAATGAAACTTTGTGACGGGCCGAGATCTCCTGCTGGATGCCGGACTCTTGCTACGCCGGACACTTGCCACACCTGGCCCTTCGCCAGGTAGTCGGATTAGCGGCCCCTCAGGCAAGGAACGCCCTTTCCCGAACTCCTGCTGTTTGCTTCCAAGCGTCCGTCTCCGATCTTACTCGATACAGCCAATACGGAAGAAATCTTTTTGTTCGACATCTCGCCGAAATGTACAACTTCTTCTCAATATCCAGAAATCGAAATATTTATAAGTTTTGGGAACGAAAGCAATACCGTCGGCTTTGTCAGTGTGTAATTAGTTCTTCCAACCACAAATATGGATCCATTATCCCTCCATTTGTACGGTAGCTTTCTTCCACAATTACTGATTGCGACAGAAACAGTCCATCGCCATGGATGGACAAGGAAAGGAAGGATATAAAGATAATTCGAATGTTCGCTTATCATTAAAGTTTGATGACTGCATTTGTACATATATTAATTGCTACAACTGCGTGAAAAAGAAGGAGGAAAGAAGAACGATACACTTCATAAATTTACTCTTTTACGGCGAAATATTAGTTAATAAAGTGAATTGGGACAATGTTGAAATCAATGGCAGAAAATACGTTTACAAAATATAGATACGAGAGCCTATGTTTGACAGATCACCTAAAGTCGACATACAAATTTGAAATAAAGACATGAAGGAATATAGAATGCTATGCTTGTAAAGTACATTGTTGTTCTACATTGTTTATGTGAGTCGCAGAGGAAACACACTAGTTTTTTAATGGAAATGCCATAATTCCTATGATCTGCTCTACAAAAGAAACAAAAAGCACAATGCAATATGATGTAGTGGCTTACAAGCGAAACTGAAGTCGATAGCTCCTGTCAGTTAGTATGAGCAGATGTTATACTTGACTACTGGAATAAATTAATAACTGCCACGGCGGAGCAGCCAAGCGCATTGAGGCGCTATGCTGCGAACCGCGAGGCCATTCCATCGGGCATGGATGTTTGTGTCGTCTTTAGTATAAGGTAGCTCATAAGTAGTTTGTAAGTTTAAGGACTGATGACCCCGCAGTTAAGTCCCTTAAGCTTAACAAACATTTGAACATTTTAATTTATCGACCTCGGCACTCTCATGATACAGCCACTGAACAGTTCATAGAAAACTTGAGTCTCAACACAAATAGGTACACTACTCATACAGTTATAGTTGGCGGTGACTTAAATCTACCATCCGTATGTTGACAAAAATACACCTTCTGTCAGGGTGGCAGATACATCTTCCGATAGGGTAAGGTGGTATAATTTCGATATAGGAACAATTCTGATCAACGTAAATTTTCGCGCCATTTTTCTCTCTCTTAGTGTCTCGTTGAGTCGCGATGTAGAGTAGCAGGTTTCTACAGCTCCTCCAAGAATACACCGCTTTGCGGTAAGGAGATATAATTTTTTCCCTTTAAAGAGGTAAGTGAAGCTACTTAGTCTAACGCGCTCTTATAAATCATCTAGTTAAGGGTGACTGGATTCGCTGCCAAAAATGCAATTTTTGGTACCACGAAGTATGCGTTGGTGCGTGACAGAAAAAGTGCTTTTTATGTGGAAGATGCCCGTAATCAAAATTGTACGAGGAAGTGATCACAAAGTGATCACAATTGTACCTAGTGTGGTACATTTTCGATCGATTTTTCTCAGTTCCGTAAACTTTTTTTGTGTTTATACCAACATTTGTAACTTTATAATATTTGTGTTACATATTCATTAAACATCCAAGAACAAGTGCCATAGTTAAAATTATTCCTTTTCTTAATTTATTTCCAGTTATAACAACATTTGTCCGAAATGATCGAAATTGTACCACCTTACCCTATTGTTCTAAATGCTTTTCTTTATCTAATTATTTTGAACAATTAGTTCACGAGCCCAGTAAAATTGTAAATTGTTTCTAAAACACTCTTCAACTCTTTGTTACGGATTTGAGCTCACTACAACTTTGTGTTCACTTATCCCTGTATCCGCCGTGATGCTCAGGAGTATTTGTGACTAAGAGTTGAAGTGTGTTTTCGAAACCATTTACAATTTATTTACCAAAACTAAAAGCTAAATACGTCTATTAAACAAGGAAAAAAAGATAAAAATTCGGTTGACATCTTCCTAGGAGACATTCTCCATTTTTTTTAATTAACTATGTAAGTGAAGACCATATGTGGCTTACATTCAAAGAAATAGTATCAACAGCATTGGATGGATTCCTGCCAAATAAATTAATAATAAACTGAACTGGTCCCTCACGGTACATAAAACAGAACATAAAGCCTTTGCAGAAAATTTACACGAATTCAAAATCCCCAGGATTGCCGATGTTTAACTGAAACTCGAAATTTAGCGCGGCCTTCAGTGCGACAATTCGTTGAATATTTTTCACAACAAAACTCTTTGTAGAAATGTGGCGGCAAATCCAAAGAGTTTCTGGTCCTATGTTATCTACAGCAGCGGAAAGACTAAGTGAATGCCTTTATTGCGCGATAGCGACGTTAATGTTACTGAACACAGTGCCACTAAAGCGGAGTTATTAAATGCAGTTTTCAGAAATTCTTTCGTCAAGTGAGACGAAGTAAATATTCCACAATTCGAATTGAGAACTGCTGCAAACATAACATAAAAGTAAATACCCTTGGTGATGCAAAGCAAATCACCGTATCTAATAAGTGATGTTGCAGACGAAATGATAAACTATTTTCAAAAGTTTCTAATGCATAAGAAAAATACGTACAATACATTTGTTTATCATATTCTTTTATAACAATTATTTTTGAATAGTAAACTCCTTGCCTTGTTTCCTTAGTTTTTATTGGCCTGATTAAAGATAATCAACAACATGGTAAGAAACTTTAATTTTTAAGGACTACAGCTAGATGTACTTCATGAGATCTACGTCTACTGTAAAGTTATTTCTATCCTTGTCTAATTTTTGAGATATGGGAATTACTTCAATTCTATAGCTGCCGAACTTGTCAATCTTAAGAGCAGATCTGTTTTAGGGTGTGTATTTTAGGTGCAATTCTAAAGTTCAGATTCTTTTTAAAACCTAAAGTGTACCTTATCAGTTTAACAAAAATTATATTTTTAGGAGCTAGCCGGCCGCGGTGGCCGAGGAGACTAAGGCGCTCCAGTCACGGTCTGCACGGCCACTACGGTCGGGGGTTCGAATCTCCCCTCGGGCATGGATATTTGTGCCGTCCTAGTTCGTAAGTAGTTCATAAGTAGTTTGTAAGTTTAGGGACTGATGACCCCGTAGTTAAGTCCCATAGACTATACAAACGTTCATTTAGGAGCTAATTGCGGCTCTGGAGTTACAGGAATAAGTTTAGAACTCACAATCTTTGACTGTATGGCCATAATATTAGAAGGTAGAAAAAAGTTCTCTTAACGTGTCAAGTGTAGGAGTTTTCACCTAAAGAGGAAACTGCAAACTGAAAAGCGGTAGATGTAACCATACATTCTGGTTGCAGGAGGATCATTAGAGTGATGTTTAATGTATTTGATTCGTTGAGTCAAATTTCGCCGCATATTGATTAAACGCTAGTGAACCGAACTGTGACCAGCTAAATTCATCATTAAGTTTTTTAAGGATACTGAGGTCTGATACACTCTTTTTATTTTTATAATTAATAAAGGTAGCATCGTTAGGTGGTCCTCACAGGTGTGCCTACGTTCAATACGTATTCGTTCTTCGAAAGTAGCTTTCCCTTGCAATGTTCCTGTTTTCGGAGTAAGCCATCCGCACCTTATTATCGCGTAACCATTGTAGTGGGTAAAAGGCGTGCCCTTGGCCGTTGTAATAACTTCCATACTGACGGTCATACTACGAAATGCGGAAGCGACCAGTGTGCATATGTCGGGACACCGTCACCACAGAGTTCTCGAGCCGGGTGGTGGTGGCGGCGGGGAGGGGGAAGGGGAGGAGGAGGAGGAGGAGGAGGAGAAGACAGGGGCACCCGACCCTTCGGAGCAGGAAAAAGTGTGGCGAAAGTCCGGCGTGGCAAGTGTCCGGCGTGGCAAGTGTCCGGAGACCCTCCTGCTTACTAGGCAGACGCGTTGACCACTCCACCACCGAGGACACAGTGACCAGCACGACTGCAGAGGACTCTTCCCTGCACGTCTCCCGCCACACACAAATCTCCATTCCCCACGATATAGGAAAGAGACAGCGTGGCGAATGGAGATTTGTGTGTGGCGGGAGACGTGCAGGAAAGTGTTCTCTGCAGTCGTGCTGGTCACTGTGTCCTCGGTGGCGGAGTGGTCAACGCGTCTGCCTAGTAAGCAGGAGATCTCGGGTTCGGATCCCGGCCGGGCACAAACTTTCATTCGCCACAGTTTGGCATTCCATCTAAACCAAATACAGTGAAGCTATAACATCGCAAACTGCGATTTATTTCATTCATTTGAACGCTGTAATTCGGCAAATATAAATATATGTAATAGTCGTAAGTATTTCCTCATGAATAATTTGTTGTTTATATCAGTGAATCAGGGAAATTCGACTGTTTTTACATTTATTTCACGATTATTTGTTTATCTCGATATTTTATTAATGTTTGGAACCAAAAAATTAGAGAAACTATTCGGTTAAACATAGTTATAAACAAAATTTCTCTTACGGCATCTTGCCCACCATTAGGAGTGCTAGTGGCTAGTGTCGTTGCAACTGTCAGTTGGTAACAATCTAACCGTGAAAACCCTTTTTTTTAGCAACTCTGCATAAACTTCCGACTAATTTTTATTACGCAGTGGCTACGTAACGATGTATCCTTGGCTCCTGCATGGAAGAACCTAACAGCAAGTCACGTAGAATTCAGCAAGATGCTCCACGTCAGTTTAAGATAAGCCTGGGTGACATTTGTTGTTGTTGTTGTTGTTGTGGTCTTCAGTCCGGCGACTGGTTTGATGCAGCTCTCCAAAATACCGTATCCTGAGCAAGCCTCTACAACTCCACATAAGAACGGCAACCTACATCTGTCTAAATCTGCTTACTGTATCCATCTCTCTGTCTTCCTCTGCAATTTGTACCCCACACACATCCCTCCAGCGCTAAAGTCACAATTCCTTGATGTCTAAGAATGTGTCCTACGAATCGATCCCTTCTTTTAGTCAAAGTATGCCACAAATTCCTTTTCTCTCCAATTCTGTACATTACTTAAACAAATTTAGATTGCATCTGTTGCCTCATGTCCCTTTGGTGAACTCCGGCGGTGGCATCAGTTTGTCGCCTCACTTCGGGGTGACATCATTCCCCTCCCTCGCCCTACATGCCCCGAAAGCAACACGACCCCCGCCATCGTCCTTGCCTCTCCCAGCCTCCTCGGGCGCCTTAAGCCCGTTTTAAACGATCAACGAACTTGTAATAGATTGCTAACAAGTTGCGTTAATGGCGGCCGTCAGTCGTTTGAACGGCTGCACTAGTATGATCGCGCTAGTATCGAAGCGCGATAATTATAGCGATAAAGGAATAGGGCCAGTTCTAAATTCGGTACCAGTGGGTTCACTGCGCATGCGCGAGCTAGTAGCTGTCAGCTGCAGTCACCGCTCCAGATAGTCCGCCATTTTCCTTCGTATTTACGTATATTTTGCGTTATGTCGAAGTTTATGATCAGAATGTATTACAAAATGTATTTCTAATGACGGCATTCACACTGCCCGTCACTTAACGTGAACGTCACGTTAAGCTTTCTCGAGAAGATTGTTTTGATTGAAAGGTCGTCTTCTGACATCGGAAGTTAACCTATTTTCGTCACGCGATTTTCATATTGTAGTCGACAATTACACGGTTTGCACCCAAATTTGTCTTATTAATCTCTAGTTTATTATTATACTTTGCTTTAGCGGTGAATTGTAAATGTTTCATGACGACTAAAATATTTATCTCAGTTATTGTCCACCGAAAAGCGAGGTCGTACATCTGAAACCGAAAAATGGTTTATGTTTTGCAACATTGTAACGGAAAAGACTGAAACCAATTGTTTATTTGAATAAGATTGTAATTTAATGATGAAATTTTCATTAAATAGCATTATAAATGGAAATATAGTCAGTCGAAATGTAAGACAAAAATTCAGTTGTGCATGACGTCATTAACAATATCAGTGAGCAAATCATAGTAGATAAAGTAAAGAAGGTCTGTTTACGCTCTTATAAATATTGCTTGATGTGTTCATAAGTTTATTTTTATCGCTTGAAAATAGATGTGAATGTTTTGAAATGTTGTTTCACTTCCCAGAACTTTAACACACTAAGTTGACGAAAAACAGATTGCAAGGTTTTCTTTGGCCGTCAATAACATTTAGCGTTTTTTCCTCAATTCCAGTATTAAAATATGACTTCCTACATAACAAATCGCCAGTTATAACCCCACTTTCAACATCTGGTATTATGTTCGATTACATTTATCGTCTAAACACGCTGCCACAAGATCTTGCTTGAGTTTGTAGTTCAGGGCTAGTACGCTAGGAGCGCTTCAGTAGACTATTATCTATCTTGTTCACCTTCGTTCATCGTTTAAAAAGGGCTTTAGGCCCAATTCACACAGAACTGGCGCGGCGCGGACGCCTGGATAGGACGTGGCACTGCCTCGCGCCACCTCCATGTTAACAAATGCAGCAGTTCACACAGAGGTGGCGTGGCGGGACGCGCTTCGTAGTGCACGCCGCTACAGTTTCTCTCATTCGAGTTTCAAAATGCGAGACGATTTCGAGTTTAACGTCAAGTTCTGTCATATAATAGCAAGGTATCCGCAACTGTACGATCATAATCGTTCAGACTACTGCAATCGTAGTGTGCAGGGCAAAGCCTGGCAGAACACCGCTAGAGAACTAAATGAAACAGGTTAGTCACTGCATCCGAATATTAATATTATTGTACTGATGATACATAACTGACTCGTTCGTCCGAACAACGCTGTAATTAATGAGAGCAAATTTTTCAGGCGAAAAAAAAAATGTTTTCTATTTACCTATTTAGGGTTTCTTGATGGAAACACTATATAAGAGTTAAAACGTCATTCTGCCTATTTTGTAACAGTCCCTACAACGTTGATTTTGTTGTCTTTGTGAGAAAAAACTCTTTTTTCCTAGATGAACAATTTGCATTATTGAAATACATATAGGCTGCACCATGTGAATTATATCTCTACCAAATGTGTGTACCGCATATTTGTTATAAACTTAAGACTTTAGGCAAAATGCTGGTATGTTTGCATACAATATTCGCTTTGGCCTCTTAGCTCGTATAAACGATGAAATTTTCGCAGCCGGCCGCGGTGGCCGAGGGGAATGAGGCGCTTCAGTCACGGTCTGCAGGGCCACTACGGTCGGGGGTTCGAATCCCCCCTCGGGCATGGATATTTGTGCCGTCCTTAGGATAAGCTAGTTGATAAGTAGTTTGTAAGTTTAGGGACTGATGATCCCATAAGCTTAACAAACATTTCATTTCAAATTTTCGCATGCGTACGAGAATTATCGCATGCGTACGAGAATTCTTGTGCATATCAGAGCCCTGTTGTATAATAATGCATTTCCGCTTCGCTCATTGTTCGCCTCCCCGAAGAATGTTTTTGGAGCGACAATGGCAAAATTCTCGTATGTTTGCATGCAATATTAGCTTTGGCCTCTTAACTCGTACAAACGATGAAATTTTCGCATGCGTACGAGAATTATCGCATGCGTACGAGAATTCTTGAGCATATCAGAGCCCTGTTGTATAATAAAGCATTTCCGCTTCTCTCATTGTTCGCCTCCACGAAGAATGTGTTTGTAGCGACAATGGTGCTAAAATAACGTGAGTGTGAAACATTTTAACCAGTAGATTCAGGACGTCAGATACAACGCCATTCCAACTCTTAAACATACCTTAAAAAAAAAAAAAAATGTTGATTACGGTTGCTTTCGGGCGACTGGTTCAATTATTCAGAACATTCTTCTTACATTTTAAAACAGACCAATCACAAGATAGTAATTTTTTTTCTAGTGAACGAGTGTAAAGAGAGATGGAAAAATATAAGAGGGCGGTACATCACATCGAATATGCCGTATTTCCTTCCTTTTTCCAACCATAATGGATGTATCCAGTATCTCCTGCGCTGCTGAAAATTCAGTAACTGCAAAAGTTGTCTGACGACGACATATTCTGAGACACTGTTAGGACGGCCGTGGCCCGCCTCCAGACAGCGCCCCTGCACCTGCAGTGTGCACTGCTCACGTCCCGCCCGTGCGGCGTCGCTGCCTCTCACCGCCGTGCGGAAGTCCTTGACCCCATTGGCAGTCCCCATACTCCTTACCATTGATCCCCGCGGCCGTCCAGACTGCGCTCCCCTCCCTCACCCACCTCCTAAACTTGTCCACGGTTACTCCCGCACCAAATGGGATGCGTACCGTCGCTCCATTGACACCTGGGTTGCTAGTTACCCTCTGTCTCTCCACACCCCTGCAGATATAGACCACGGCTCATCCTTCACCAGACCATTGCTGACAGCGTTCATGCCCATATTCCTACTAAAGCCATCCATCCCCACCGCCCCACCCTCCCTCCACAGGCAGTCCTCCTCCTCCGTGTATTCGCCGCCTCTATCGCTCATTCCTGCGGACCCGTGACTGAGATAAACTCCAACGCCACCGGCAAATACAACGATATATTAGAAAATTCTTGGCCGCGAAAAAAGTCGGTCCTGGCCAGATACATGCACCCGTCTTAATGTTTCACTCCCCATCAATTCCTCCAAGTACTGGCAAGCCTTCCACTACCTTACTGGCAGTCGCTCTGCTCCAACATACCCTCACCTCCACAATGACCATCCCTTTTCTCACAATGCCAGTGTGGCTGAACACTTCGCCACCCACCTTTCTCATGTTTTCTCCGTTCTTGATGATCCGATGTCCACGAGCGCACCAATACGTCATATGCCCCCACTCGCCTCTGCTTCCAGTACTTCGACCGCAACCCTCCTTCAGAACTTAACATTCCTATTACTGCCCTTCACTTCCAACTTACACTATGCACAAAACGCAACACCGCCCCCGGCCACGACCTCCTAACCCACAGGCACCTCCGTGCCTGCCCCAACTCCTTCCATACTGCTATACAATGTCATCCTCTACACCGGCTTCTTCCCTGACTTGTGTAAAACCTCCTATATTCTTATGTTCTCCTAACCTGGCAAGTCTCCTTCAGATGCCTGTTCCTATCGCCCTATCAGCCTCATCTTTACCTCCCTCGACATGAGAAGGCCTACGATCGAGTATGACATTTCGGTCTCCTTTTCAAACTCCAAACTTACGCCCTTCCTGTTAATTACGTCCGTTTCATCGCTTCCTTTCTCTCCCACCGCCCATCCTATGTCACTGTCAACAACTCCATCTCCCACTTGTTCTATCCCTCCGCCAGTGTAACCCAGGGCTCCATCCTCTCCTCCCTCCTCTACCTCATTAACTCAGCTGACATGTCACAACCCCAGCCCCCCATTCATCTATTTCAGTATGCTGACGACACCACCTTCCTAGCCCACACACCCTCCCTTGCATGTTCTCAGCACCTTCTCTGGTGTCACGTCTCCCACTTCTCTACTTGGTGTAAACAGTGGCTCCTCTCCATCAACCCCACCAATTCCCAGGCAAGCATCATAGGTTGTACCACCCAGTCCTTCCATCAGCGTGACCTGAACCTCACACTCCATGACTGCCCCATCCCGAAAACCAAATACCTTGGCCTCAACCTGGATCGCTCCCTTTCCTGAAACCCTCGCCTTCAAACATCCCATCAAAAACCCCTCTCCCATCTCAACCTACTCTTCTTTCCGGCCCTCCACAATCCTATATACCTATCATTCCTTGATGCATACTGTCCTTTGCAGTTTCCATCCCACTTGGGTATCCGCCTCGCCCACCTAATATAAATGCCTCCAAATACTAGAATGCCACGTCCTCCGCCTCCCTTCCTCCATGCGAATCCTGTACAATCTCATTCCTTTCCCTCACCTTCTAAAGTTCGTCTACAGCACCCGCACAATTGAATCCAGTCACCCTGTTTTCTCTCCCGGCCATTAAGCCGTCGGCACACGGAGCATGTATCTGAACCAATGCGGTCAACGGGCCGAGTTTTTGATGTCACGATGTGCAAGTTGCACATTGGGGAGGCTCTGCCAGGTGTACGGCAATACCAAGTACGTCATAAATTCTCAACACGTGTCTGAATGTTCACCAATAAGACGGGAGAACTCCACCGGCGCCACACTACATGGGTACCCGGGGGAGGGGCAGCATATTTTGGCCACATTGGCCGTTAGTAGAAATAGATGGTGCGTTTTGAATATACTGTAAAACTATGTCTTATGAATATCTTTCATTTCAAAACAATTCAAAGTAACTAAGTAAACTGGGGATCTCTCGAAAACCATTCCTTGTAAGTACCAAATGTTCAAATTTTTGTAGGGCTTATGGGCCTTAACTACGGGGTCATCAGCCGCTAAACTTATAAACTACTTATGAACTAGCTTATACCACAGAGTAACATATACAGAGAAGCAGCCCCCCTAAACCACTGTCCTACACTCCCCTCGTAGTTCCGTAAGATGCTAGTAGGTGTCAGGCGGTTCCCCGGCTTAGTACCGGCAGACCACTCTAGAGGCACTACTGAGGGTGCCTCTCGCACGTCAGAGGGTAGCGTGGAGGGGAGGCTGAGGGGAGAGCTCGTGCCGCCTGCCACGAGGCCACGGCTGTGTCCGGCTTGCTGGCGTTTGAGGGGAGGTGGTGGTGGGGACAGCCGCTACCTGCCGCCTGCTCTGGCCAGTTTCAAGGGCTGCCTCTGACCGCAGCGCCATCATGGGACATCTTGCGGAACTGCTACAGCAACCCCCGCCCTGCACCTTACGGAGGTTTCCCGTCTATATATATATATATATATATATATATATATATATATATATATATATATATATATTTGTCTGTGCTTATACTAAAGACAGCACAAACATCCATGCCCTGATGTTTTTCGGACCCCCGATGGGGAACGGCCTCGCGCATCGTAGCACAGCACCTCAATGCGCTCGGCTGTTCCGCCGCGGCTTGTAAGTACCATTTGTTGTAAGGTGGCTACGGAATGGAAATTTCCTACCTGAAGTTTTGGGATTATATATGTTGGCAACTACACACACACACACACACATACACACTTGTTGGGTCCGCAAGGATTATCTTTGGCAGCCGGTAGGCGGGGTTTGCTCGGTGTAGCCGCGCGAAGAGTCGGAGGGTAGTAGCTGAGCGTGACGGATGCACTGGAGCTCGCGGTGGACACAGCCCGGAGTTCTTCATGATGCTGCTAATTTTTTGGTAATCTACTTTAAATGTTTTTCGCATTGGCGCAAGGTCGCTCATTTCATTTTATTTTATTTCATATCACTTTCCATTCAGTAGGGAAGCCAAAACAGTCTTGGTCCAACCCGCCACTGCCCGCACCGAAACTAAGTTTATTGTGCGGTATCGCTCCCTGGTAGAAACCTATACACAACGTTGATTAATACGTGACTCGTCACTGTAATTGTCGTAATAACATAGATAGGGCATTAACCAAACGTAATAATAAAAAAAGCAGTTCCATTCACTTTTTGACATTTTGATTTCTTATAATTAATCCTTTTCCTGAGGGTAGGGCTGCATTCTTGTTTTAGAAACTGCCTCATTGCACGACTTCGCAATAATATGCATATTCTTCATTTTTACAGTTTATGTTACTCGTGTCGAATTTGCTGATTGCTAATTTTCTAATTTTCTTTAATACAGATTTATTCAGTTTGATTGGTTTAGTTTTGTTTGTGACTATTCTTGACGCTGTAAGTGATTGTAAGTTAATGGTAATTAAGTACACTGTAGCAAGTGGGTGACGTGAAAGCTATGAAGAATGTGTGTTGGTGTGAAGCGAGATATCACTTCCCTTTTTACAACAATATAATATTTCTTGCACGCATTCATTTATTGCGTCTCGTAAAGTGACTATCAGCCAACCAAGATTTTGCATCTTTTTAATCCTTCTAATATTGCAGTGAGATAGCGTAAGTTTCGACGAGCCCAAACTTGCCTTACGTAGGTCAGCATTACGTTGCGCACTAATTGTCAAGTTACTCTCCTAGTAGTATTGCAGCCAGATCCATAATTTTAGTAGCCCGATACGATCTTTCATTTTTGTAGTCCCCTGTTAGTACTGAAGGCAACACAAGCACACACACATATTAAGTAGCCCCGTTACACTCATCCCAACCAGTCACGTCGCAGGGTTCAGCTAGAGTACTGAGCAGGTAGTGCAATGCAACAACAACGTGCACCCAAAGCTATGGCATGGAAAGCCACAGGAAAGTTGGAAGCGGGACAGACTCTGAGGGCGGTGGCTGCAGCTATTGCACTGTCACAAAGAGTAATTCAGACAATAGGAACCGTTAAAAGGGGGCACGTCCAACGTCGTCTACAAGTAACATCAGCAAGAGATGACTGTTACCTCTGGTTAACAGCCTGTCGAGACAGGAGGCTGAATGCAAATCAGCTGCAACACGACTTCAAGGTTGAAACAGGACGTGCAGTATCATCACAAACAGTCGGAAATGTGGCTTCCGTGCACCAAGGCCTAAACGACCCTGTTTACATCGCAGTAACTGGGCGGAGGAAGGTCTGGTTTGGAGTCGTAACGAATGGCGCCAGGCAGTGTCCAGCCGGACAATCGAATTTCTGTCAAATGGAGAGCACTTGGAACGCGGACCAATCCTGCTTATGTGGAAGAAACATCACCATGTCACGGTGGTGGAAGAATGGTGTCAGTATTGGACGTACGGAGCTCTATGTGGTTCAGAATGGCGCTTTGACTGCTCAGAGGTATAGAGAAGAGATCCTTCCACCATGTTGTACCATACGCTGGTGCCACAGGAGATGGGTTCCTTCTGGTGGACGATAATGCTCGTTCCCACAGAGCTGCACTGGTGGACAACATGCTTGAAGCTGAGGGAACTGAACGAATGGAGTGACCATCTTGTTCCTCGAGTATCATACGACTGAGCGTGTCTGGGATGCACTTCGCAGACGCATTGTAGCCAGACCAGCTAGATATTGCACTCTTGGAAGAATGGTCAAATATCCCTTAAAAGCTCATTGACAACCACATACTGTCTATGCCATACAGGTGTGCCACTGAACTGGCCGTCCAAGCTGATCATACACCATATTAAAGGTCAACGAGAATGACTTCACTATTATGGTAACCCTACAGTGCCTCGCTGTACGTAAACGCCTTTGATACTATACCGTAATATGCGTATTTGACTGATAGCTTGCCACTATGATGTTAGTTCATCTGAAACATATGTCTTATCACGCCTGGACAGTTTTGATAATGACTCTTTAACGAGTCGAAACTAGTCATCAATGTAAATCAATCTATATAAGCGATCTATAGGAAATATAGATAAGAGATTCATAACCATTACATTCACGTTGGCATCCTACATAAACAACCTGAAAAAGATGTCCGGTAATTATAATTTTTCTTATTGTGTGAATTATGGTCATATTTGGCTGGAAGAAAAATTACAGCATTTGTACTTTATTTCTGATCACACTTCAGCATCTAAAAAGCCATTAATGACATATATGTTCTTTATACTACACATACAAGTAATATTTTGAATTTATTAATTAGCATTCCTTTTTTTAGATTGGTATCAAACGTTATTGTAACGTGTCCCAAATTTTGACGGGAGGAAGGAAGCTTGGGGTTTAACGTCCCATCGACAGCTTCGTCATTAGAGACGGAGCTAACGCTCGGAGTTTTGGTTAAGGATATAGAAGGAAATCGGCCCTGCCCTTTTGAAAGGAGCCATCCCGATATTTACCTGGAGTAATTTAGGTAAATCACGGAAAACCTAAATCAGGATGGCTGGAGGTGGCTTTGAACCACCGTCCCAAATTTGGAACTACGAAATACAGTCGTATTTATGTTAAGACGTCACGGAATAATCTCCACGGTACTACAGGAACGTGTACAGACTACAAACTGTACTGCAAGAAGCGGAGGTACACCAAATAAATAACTGAGGACGTGGCTTGTAAGCAAGATTGAGAAATGAAGAAGTTGGCGGAGTAGAAAACCCAGAGGAATTCTGGTCATGTGAAATACTATAGTGGCAATACCTTCACTACGCTATAGTAATGGTGATACTACCCATGACAATACTACTAAAGCAGAATTGCTAAACACAGCTTTCCGAAATTCGTTCACCAAAAAAGACGAAGTGAACACTCCAGAGTTCAAATCAAGAACAGCTACCAGCATGCGAAAGTTAGAAGTAGATGTTCCTGAACTAGTAAAACAACTTAAGTCACTAAACAAAAACAAATCTTCCGGGCCAGATTGTGTACCAAATAGATTCCTCTCAGAGTATGTTGATGCAATAGCTCCATACTTAGCTATCATATAACTCCGCTCACTCAGCGAAAGATCCGTACCCAAAGACTGGAAAGTTGCCCAAGTCACTCCAATACTCAAGAAAGGCAATAGGAGTGATCCCCAAAATTACAGGCCAATCTCAATGACGTCGATTTGCAGTAGGATTTTGGAACATATACTTTGTTCGAACATTATTTACCACTTCGAAGAGAACGACCTATTTACCAATAGTCAACACAGATTCAGAAACTCCCGCTCTTGCGAAACACAGCTTGCCCTTTATTCACATGAAACGGTAAGTGCCATCGACAGGGGATCTCAAATCCATTCCATATTACTGGATTTCCGGAAGGCTTTTGACACTGTACCCCACAAGCGGCTTCTAATGAAATTGCGTGCCCCAATCGTGCGTTTGGATCCACGATTTCCTATCAGAAAGAACACAGTTCTTAGTAATTGACGGTAAGTCATCGAGTAAAAAATATGTGATATCTGGCGTTCCACAGGGAAGCGTTATACGTCCCCTACTCTTCCTTGTGTTTATAAACGAATGAGGAGACAATCCGAATAGCTCCCTTAGACTGTTCGCAGATGATGCTGTCGTTTATCGCTTGGTGAATTCAACAATCAAAAGCAACTGCAAAGCGATTTAGACAAAATTTACAATTGACACTAAATAAAGAAAAGTGTGAAGTAATACACATGACCACTAAAATAAACCAGCTGAACTTCAATCACGCAATAAATCAGTCAAACCTTAAGGTCGTAAATTCTACCAAATACCTACGAGTTACAATTCCGAACAACTTAGACTGGAGAGAACACAGAAAATATTGTGGTAAAGGCGAACCAAAGGTTACGTTTCATTGGAAGAACGCTTCGAAGATGCAACAGCTCCACCAAAGAGACTGCCTAGATTACACTTGTTCGTCCTCTCCTGGAGTAGTTTCCCAGTGTGGGACTCTCAACAGGTGGGTCTGAAGGAAGACTTTGAGAAGGTTCAGAGCAGGGCAACTCGTTTTGTCTTATCATGTAACAGGAGGGAAAGCGTCCCACAAATGTTGCATGATTTGAGGTGGAAATCATTAAAAGAAAGACGTTATTTGTTGCGGTGAGATCTATTTACGAAATTTCAATCACCGACCTCTGAATGTGAAAATATTTTGCTAGCACACACCTACATAGGGAGACATGACCATCCCCATGAAATAAGAGAAATGAGATCGAAAAAGGAACGATTTAGGTTTTCTTTCTTCCCGTGCGCTGTTAGAGAACGGAACGATAGAGAAACGTTTTGAAAGCGGTTAATGAACTCTCTGACAGGTACTTAAATGTGATTTGCAGGGTATCTATGTAGATGTAGTGGAGGTTGTTGTGGTGGGTCACTTCAAATGATTCAGGTGATGGCCTAAGAAAACGTGAAAAGACCCCATATCAGGATGACGAGAATAGGTGCTGAAAGCTGCTTTTCCTATGTACAAGCCACGTGTTACAAAATTAGGGCACTGACTACATTAGCTGCGAGAAGCTTCGTGTTAGATTAATTGGTATGTGTCGCCTATGGTGCTTATACTGTAGGCTGGTTTTCCTCAGCCACCAGCTCTAATCGAGCCAAATTCGTCCGACCTGAATACAAAATGGGAGCGCATTCTGTTATTGCCGCTAAAGCCGGAAGGCTGCGATGCGTGTGCGTGAACACGCCCAAAAGAAGTGACTGACGTCCATCGCGGTAGACCCGATACCTACTGCATCTGAATACTCGCGTCTACTGACGCGACGAGATAGACAAAATGCAAATCTGATACCCAACTAAACGGAATAAACAAGCACTTAACTGAGTTACGGCGATGCGGCAGTTGCAGATGCATTATTCATACTGCCAACACCAGGACGGCAGAGAATATTCTAGCGGTATGCAACCGTAGCAATTCTATACAAGCGGGATGAGACGCAGCGATAGGAATCCATTTTCGACTCGCCGACAGTAGCGGCTTTTCGTTGAACCTTATTTTGCAGTGGCATAGTGGGCAGAATATCAACGAGTGTTTAGCAAAAGTTCGAGTACTTTATAATTTCCTTCACTACATAAAGACATCGAGGTAAGCATGACTCGCATACTGAGGCTCCTACAGAGAGTTAATTACTTTTTTTTTTTTTTTTGATTTCATATAATTGAAGCCAGAGCCACTTTAAGAGTTAATTCACATTCATAATTTCAACAGGCTATACTGTCATTTTCAAATGTCAAACTGTATCCTATAGTGAAAAGGGAATAATTCATTGATGTACTGTACATGAGAAAGGTAAACATGCTTGCTGGTACTTTTACTGGGGCAAGTGAATTGTTATTAATACTTAACCATGCCCTGTACTGAGCTGTAGCATTCTATTACTGAAAGGTTACAAGTAATCATTTGCAGATCAAGAGGGTTAAATATTCTTGTGGCATTGCTAAATGAATAAATTTTCTTGAAGCATTTACGCTTTCCTCTCTCATAGTCAACTGTCCAATTGTACTTTCTCACAAGATGGTCAATTGACTATGAGACAGTAAAGCGTAAATGCTTAAAAAAATTATATACTTAGCAATACTATCTGCAACTCATTACTTGGATGCCTTTGATTATAGAACGTGGAAGTGGAGTACATGTTAATTATTGACAACAATTCCCTGCTATAGTAAAAGTCTCTAGACGAAATTATGGTAATAATTACTGCCGGGAAGCATGTTTACCTTTGAAACACACCCACTGAATGTGTGGTCGTCTTCCATTTTCAATTATTCATGACTCTAAAGTGTTTCTGCACCATTAATATTACCTATTTCTAAGTCAATTATTTTATTCTTTTTATTAATGATCAATGCCCCATGTTTATGTATGTTTCCACCTGTGTGATTGAACTTGGGTGTTCGTATGAATGTGGAAGGTTGCTTTTAATATCGACTGACTGCCGCGCAATGGCTTACAGTCGCCACCTCGCGCTTTAGGCCTCGTTTAGTTGAGAACGCATGGCTTCGATTGTCGTCTGCTGGGGGCCAGAGACAAGCTTACTTGGCAAGATGGGGAGGTGGCCGTGTTCTTAGTGTGATGCCAACCTAATCTTGGACGAAGCAGGTGACAGGAGACCTTTCTGGGAGCCGTTGAAGAGGTTATTATCTTCCTCAGGTAGCGAGGGTTGGTAGACACTATGCTCTGAATGCGCTCGGGTCGCTTTTAGTGGGCTGTACATCCGGTGTGGTGGGGAAGGCTTTTGGTGTGGCCTTAGGTGCCACTCTTGTTCCGACGGACAAAGTGAGTACATCATGGAATCATGCTGAGGGGATGGCAGGCTGTTAGAACTTTCCTTTCTTTTTGATCAGGCAGTCTTGGTTTATAAGTGATAGTTTTCTTCAGTAATTCTTTCGGTATGCGAGGCAAAGTGTTTCATCATTTACAGAACTCCAGTAATTCAGTGTACATTTATTATTTGCATTTTCATTCTGGTGAGGATTTTGTGTCCAGTTTATCTCAAGTTAGAATTCATGTGTGTGGCCTTCAGCCTTGGTGTACACTTAGTATGTTTCAATTTCCTTGCTGTTTTTAACTAACGTTTTCGCGTATTTTCTGTATCGAGTATGCTAAATATTTTCTCAGATGTTGTGGATTGATTCCGTCTTTCCTATATTGGTATGACCGATTGCATAACGTTCGTTACTTTGGCCTTCAGCAATGCTCTTATTGATACTAGCTTTCTTCTATATGAATTCTCGCATGTGCTTTACTTGATTACTCTAAATTAATTTCCTTTCGTAAATTCTATGTAATTCACCATGGACGCACACCACGTGGTACTTAAGAATAGTATGCTACTGCATCCCTCTTACATGAGTTCTTTTCGTGCATAGTGTGTTTGTAATAGTGCTTGAAGACACCCGCCATCTCGTTAAAACGCCGCCAATGATTTGTTTGTCGCTGCTATGAAGTGTTCCCACATGAGTAATGTGCTGCAAGCATTATGTGCGTGTCTGTGAATGAATCAATGTTCTTTCCTCTACCCATTGTATATTTGCAAATTTTCTCCCACGTTACCTCCATTTCATAAGGGGCAGAAACAATTTCACTATGGGCAGTAACTTTATGATTTAATTCACTTTTGTACAAGATGTGTACTTAATTTGGTTTCCCCACATTTATTTGATTGTTCATTTTACTAAGTAGATAACGATTTAAAGTATCAAACCTCTGTTTCATGCACCCCGTCTCATGTTTAATTATCTATTCCCTTGTACACGTGTTATTTGTGTTTGTTAAAACGTTGACTACTCCCTTAAGGAGTGAGCAGTTAGATAAATATCCGTTGTGCAAGTACTGTGGCCACTCGCAAAGTAATTTAGACCAGCAGTGAGCGTTTTAACTTGCATTTGCAGATCGCAACTGCCCGAGATCTTACTTAGAAAACTTAACAGGCTACTTTCACCTTCTCATTTTAAATTAATAAATTATTTATTCTCTTTTCATTATAGGATAAGTTTTGACGTTTGGAAATTACAATTCAAACGAGTAATGTGAATTAACATGAAAAAAGTCACAGTACCCTTGGCTTCAATTATATGAAGTTATTATTAAAAAATTAAATATGTAAACTGAAAATAAAGACTGCCTGATGCAATTCTTTTTAAGTGAATTGACGTCGGGGAATTGCGTGTAAACTGTGATGAGAATGGCTTAACACCCAGTACCCCAGCGAAGAAAATCCCTGCACGCGACAGGGAATGGAACCCGGGTCCCCTGAAAGTCAACCCACCTCATTGTCCACTGGAGACGTACATGAAACAAACCTTCCGTTATAAATGATGTACGCCTAAAAACAACAAATTTCGATCCAGATCCAGAAAATATGATTAACACCAAGACTGAACAGCACCACATATCTCACTGACTTTACCACTTAACTTGCAGAGAATAATTATTTTTATTAGAAAAAAATTTTTTTTCCTATGTATTTTCCCTTCACTGGTTTGCCTACTCAGCAAAGTATTTTCGCATAATAATAATTACAGTTCCATATATTTATACATTTTATAAAATAGCCTGTATGTGTGTATGTCAGTATGTGGACAGATTTCAACCAAACTTGGTCCACATGTTCCTTACTATCAGACAACAATCGCTGTCGGGGTAAGAACAACCTAAGACACATACGTAATGAGATATGACGTCATAAACAATGACAGTCGAGAAAAACGACCGCATCATGCGATAATATTCTACATCTGCTCCTAAACTATTGGACGGATTTGTACCAAATTTGGTACAAATATCCTTAAGGTCAGGAATCTTTTGCTATGGTTACAAAAACCACCTACGATACATAGTCGCCGCGGTGGAATAGCCGAGCGGTCTAAGGCACCTCGCAGCGGAGCGCGCAGTTGCTCGCCGTCGGAAGTTCGAGTCATCCCTACGTCGTAGGTGTGTGTGTTGTCCATAGGTTAGTTTACCTTAGTTTAAGTAAAATTAATAGATTTTTCCGTAGGTACTTGACAGAACATGATAATAATATAAAAAAGGAACAACTTCCTGATGTTCTGCAAAACTTATTTATTGGTCACAAACCGGCTTTCGGCTTCTTAGGCCATCATCAGGCGACAACTGACAGTAGTACACATGTTTTCAAAGCTGTTAAGATTTACAAAGATCTTATCACAGACAATTGATACTTCACAGGAAAGTTCATCGCAAGTACTTATTTATGAAAGTTATTAACATTTATATAAAAATATAATAAGTATGTGTAAAGAATCAAAACTAATATGATTATTATTGTTGAAAAGGAAGATTGAAAATAAAACTTATGTCAGTAGAGGTGCAGAGGGAAACTGGATATTTCTGCAGAAAGATGACACTACTGGAAATATTGGAAATCAATAAACATTTGGCCCAGGATGCTAGTTTAATATTAAATGATCAGCTCCAGTTCCCCTCTACACCTCTACTGAAATAAGTTTTATTTTCAACCTTCCTTTTCAACAAAAATAATCATAATAGTTTTGATTGTTTACACATACTTATTATATTTTTATATAAATGTTAATAACTTTCATAAATAAGTACTTGCGATGAACTTTCCTGTGAAACATCGATTGTCTGTAATAACAGCTTTGTAAATTTTAACATCTTTGAAAACATGTGTACTACATTCAGTTGTCACCTGATGATGGCCTAAGAAGCCGAAAGCCGGTTTGTGACCAATAAATAAGTTTTGCAGAGTATCAGGAAGTTGTTCCTTTTTTATATTAGTTTAAGTAGTTTGTAAGTTACGGGCTGATGACCACGCAGTTTGTTCCGATAGACTTACAAACATTTGAACATTTGATACATACTCCACACGATATGATGAAACAATGAAAACTACCCCATCTTCCGGTGGGTGATAGCGTGATTTTATTGAACTATCTGATAATGAGAGCATTTAGTGACTTGCAATAATCTTTGAGAAACTATTTGTCGCCAACAACCACAGCTAATAATGAAAGGAAATAAAAGGTTATCGCTTTCTACTTTTCTGATGTTCATGATGTATATCTACGGCAGTTGGCGTGACGTTACAAGTTATTACTTATAGCCTGTAAATTGTATTCGTGAGACATTTGACAGACAGTACACATACATATCATTGAATGTTCCTTCGATGCTATATCGTAGTTAGACGTATAGTTCATGAGATATGAAGTCATAAATAATATGGTTCATGAAAAACCGCATCATCTCGCATGAGGTTTTGATTTATTACGTCTTTAGTACTAACAGCATTCACAAAATATTTTGCAGACATTAGACACATATACCACAGAATGTACGTTCAAATTTAGATGATAGTACAACACATATTTCAGGTGATATGACGTCTTAAACAATGAAATTTCCAAACAACTGCTACATAATGCGCTATTTTTTTCACATCTCCTCCTAAAATAATGGACCGATTTCAACTAAACTTGGTACACATATTGCTTACTATCAGACAACAATCGCTGTGGGGTTGAACACTACCTACGACACATAGTTCAAGATATTATGTTATGACGTATACGACAAGTCACAACAACTTTCCCATGACGCGGCGCGTGATTTTTACGAGACTTCATTCCTGCACTATTTATTCATCGAAGACAGTTTCCTAAAATTACATTATACAAATCTGTAAAATTATATTATTGTAGGAAACATAGTGAAGGATATATGATGTCGTAATTACTGATCAGCATGAAAAAAAAAACTTAAATGGACAGTTAATAATATTGTACTAGCCCATGGGCAGAAAGAGAAAAACTAGAGAGACTAAGTAACATAGTAAAGTTTTAATTAAATTAATGTTATACATCAATTGTATTTTATTACTATTTTTCTTTCTTTGGAGACTACACTTTTAATTTTGTGCATTATGCATATTTCGTTGTTTTACTGTTTCATAATTTCTAAGCTGTTTTCATGAATACATGAAGATGAAATCTTTTTCGAATTTTTATTTTCGTTTCTAATATAAGAATGGAAAAGTGCTATGATTGGAACAGGGAATTGTATCTATGTTTCATAGATCTGGAAAAGGCTTATGACCGTGTTCCTAGGAGGAAGCTACTGTCAGTTCTTCAAGATTATGGTATAGGAGGCAAACTTCTGCAGGCAATTAAAGGGCTTTACGTAGACTGTCAGGCAGCAGTTAGAGTAGATGGCAAATTAAGCTCATGGTTCAGGGTAGTTTCAGGGGGGGTAAGACAAGGCTGTAACCTGTCACCACTGTTGTTCATACTATTCATGGATCATATGTTGAAAACAGTAGTCTGGCAGGGAGGGATTAAAGTAGATGAAAACAAAATAAGCAGTCTCGATGACTTAGTTGTAATGGCCGATTCGATTGAAAGGTTGCAAACTAATATTTCAGAGCTCGATCAGAGGTACAAAGATTATGATATGATCAGCATCTCCAAAACGAAAGTAATGTCTGTGGGAAAGAGATTCAAACAGATAGAGTGCCAAATAGGAGGAACAAAGAACAGGTAGACAGTTTCAAGTACCTGGGATGTATTTTCTCACAGGATGGTAACATAGCGAAAGAACTGGAATCGAGGTGCAGCAAAGCTAATGCAGTGAGTGTTCAGCTAAGATCTACTCTCTGCTGCAAGAAGGAAGGAAGTACCAAGACTAAGTTAGCAGTGCACCGCTCTATCTTTCGACCAACTTTGTTGTAAGGGAGTGAAAGTTGGGTGGATACAGGTTACCTTATTCATAAGATACAGGTTACAGATATGAAAGTAGCAAAAATGGTTGCAGGTACCAGTAGATGGGAACAATGGCAGGAGGGTGTCCATGATGAGGAAATCAAAGAAAAGCTGGGAATAAACACCATAGATGAAGCAGTTAGAGCGAACAGACTGAGATGGTGGTGTCATGATACACGCATGGGAGAAGCAAGGTTACCTATGAGATTCATGAGCTCGTCAGTGCAGGGTAAGAGGAGTCGAGGTAGACCAAGAAGAAAGTACTTAGATTCGGTGCAGAATGATTTTGAAGTGAAAGGCATAACACCAGACGAGGCATCAATGTTAGCATTGAATAGGGGATCATGGAGGAATTTTATTAGACGTACTATGCTCCAGAATGAACGCTGAAAGACATAATCAGTCTCTAATGATGATGATGATGATGATGATGATAGAAGACTGGAAAAATGCATATATACCCGACAAATATCGGATTTAGCAGCTAGTAATTTTTATATTACAATCCCGTATGATTTCGTGCAGTCCATATATACGCATAACGGTAGTTCTCAAGTGACGGTGTAACGACTGCGGGGAACACCTTGGACATTACGTGGCAGACTGAAACCGGAACAGAATAGACATTCGAAGCCGGATCTAGGGCTTTCACTGCCTATAGCCTGCACTGCCAACGCTGGGCGAAAGCATTCATACAACGACCAACCTTGTCCTTTAGCGATTCGCTGGGCGCCGTACGAAAGACTTTGGCTTGCGAACCAAGTTCATCTGTCGTCGGTCTTTACCGTTGTAAGGTCTCAGTGATTCCTCCCTTGTAATCACTATTAAATAATAGTAAGAGGACGGACTAGAGCGCACCGAAAATGTTCAAATGTTTGTAGAACTTATTGGACTTAACTACGGGGTCATCAGTCCCTAAGGTTACAAACTACTTACGAACTAGCTAAGACTAAAGACGGCACAAATATCCATGCCCGAGGGGGGATTCGAACCCCCGACCGTAGTGGCCGTGCAGACCGTGACTGGAGCGCCTCAGTCCCCTCGGCCACCGCGGCCGGCTAGAGCGCACCATTTAAATTTATTGATGAATCGGTTTCAATCATTGTGTGGATCATCTTCAGGTCTGCTCCAATGTGAATTGTGGTGAGGAGCAGGCGCTATGGAAACCTCGAGCAGTAACAGCACCTGGATGTTTCCACAGCGTCTTCTCCTCTCCACATGTCTCCCCTGAAGATGATCCACACTATGATCGAAACTGTCCATAGATTTCAAAACGATGTGAAGGGGCCGTGATTATTGGTTGAACCAATACAAACGTCCATTACAGGTGCATGCATTTCTGAAGCAAATTTCCATACTACATCTTTCATTAGAAGGAATTAGAATAAATCTATATTTATAAATGTGAATGTCTGCTCGGTGTACGTTTATCACGTCTGAACAAGACATAAAGAGCTAAAAATTTGTACAGTTACTGATGTCTACCCGGGGAAGGCTTTAGGCACGGTTTTATGACGATCGGATAGCTATTTATCTATATTTATTACTGTGAATGTCTGTTCGTTGTATGCTTATCACGTCCGAGCGACAAGACGCAGAGGCTTAAATATTTGTACAGTTACTGATCTATACCGGAGGAAGGTTTTAGGTATGGTTTTATAGCGATGTGATAGATATTTAGTAATTTGAAAAATATAACGTGAAATGCGCAGCAATAATTACTCTTTGAAAATTATATTTAGTCTTTGAAAATGGTTTTATTGGTTGCATTGTTGCTTGAGGGTTGATAATGATAAAAGGGTGGAGTATATTGGGATGGAAAGTTATAGCTGTATATAAAATTCTACGCGCGTGTGCGTGTGTGTGTGTGTGTGTGTGTGTGTGTGTGTGGTAATATTTCGCTTTGCAGCGAGAACTACAGAACGCAAACGAATGGTCTTGGTGTAATTGTTGTCTGAAGTCTCCCTTTGTACAGCATAGCAGTTCCATGCCGATACCTATAAGGGGGTGGAAAATATGTTGGTTAAAAGTCGTCAAACTATAAAAAAAAATTCGGACTGAAGGCCAGCGATGACGTTCGCGACTCTACAGCAAAGAGGTTACATACAGCCAAACGTGATGCCACAGACCATATCTTTGGTCTATGCGAGTTGCAATGTCTTCAGCTCTTTCTCTGTAAGGATAAACATACGAATAAGGAAATATAAGAATAAATAAATAAATCAGTAAAAAAGAAATTTCTTTTAATACATATCTTTAAAAAAATCAATTTGACGTTTCGCGCATTACATCAAGTGATCCATCTGTGATATTATTACAATCACTATTGTTGAATTTCGTGATTGGATTATTCGAAACGAGTGTAATTTTACTTGTGATTTGATCTACACTACTTACTTTCCTGATTTCTGTAATCTGACAGCAATAGTTTTCAGTTTGTTTCTAAAGAAGGTATTGTATTTCATTTCATCCTTCAAAACCAGTCTCATAGCACACCACTGAAAGATAGCTTATCTATCATAATCAACCAACACGCTAGCGGAGCCGCGTGTTTAAGCTAGTTATTTATAAAACAGAAAAATCGTCATAAAACACCGTCAAGTCTTAGGGAGGTATTACACTGCACATCGCATTTAAACAGGGGACAGCAAAGCTTGCGACACTTGTACAAGGTGTACAACTTTGCTCCCGCCTTTTCCCCCAATATTTGCGGGTTTAATAAAACAAATTGGTCTTGTAATGCTCTGCTCAAACGCATTAACTGCGTTCTATAACGAGCACCTGTAATTGTTTCACTTGGTTTTAACACCTCATTGTACATGCCGCCGAGCTAGCCCCAACAAACGCAGAGCATGATTTTGGAGCCGTCAATATTCGGTTTGGCAGTCGACGTGGAAGCATGGTTCACGTTTTTTCACTAACAGGGTTCTTGCCGTACGTACTTGAGAGCATTAGATGAGACTCAGCCGCCGTTTTCTTCATATTGACACCTCCTGCAAATGACCAGAATTTGGGTCGTAAACCAACATTTTCAATCAGGAACAACGTTATGATGCAGACACAAATCGACCCATGTTTGAATGAAGTTATGTTGAACGAGATCAAGCTAACAGCTTGACGTCTGCGATTCTTTCGACCGCTACTTATCGTTGTCGCCAACTATCGGCAAAAAGAAAGGAAGGAAGATAAGTGTTTAACGCCCCGTCGACAGCATGATCATTGGAAGCGGTACTTACGCTCGGATTGTTTGGGTAAGGCCGGATCCACACACACTGCAACCAACGTTGGCGCCGTGTTCATCCAATGTGTGGATCGGTGGAATAGCGTTGGAACCAATGTTGGCGCCAAAGTTGGTTCGGCTGCGTCGCTTGTCGGTATTTTGACCAAACATCAAAGGACGTTGGGCCTATATGGGTACGTCGTACACACGTTGGCACCAACGTTTCATTCTGTCTTTGTCGTCTGCTCATCTCAAAACTGTTTCTTTCTTCCTTCGTTCTTTGTCGCCGTTTCGATATCTCTTTGTAAATATTACAACTGTATCAGAAAGTGACTCATTTGTTAAAGAAACCTCAAAAAACGAAATGCCACAGCAAAACTTATGTGCGAACTGTGGAATTAAAAACATTTTAGACTTCCGACACACACCATTACTGAATTTAATTTTTAAAAGTAACAGTACAGTACTTAATATTTTCTGTCAAATTTTAAATATTGTTTTGCAAACGTCAAGCACTACCAGTGATATCAATTACATAGTTATTTTAGAAAGGAAGTGTAGACTTCTAAAACTGTCTCCTTTAGCAAGAAATCGAAGCGTAATACCAAAAGAATATGCAATGAAGGCTTTCACAACCGGATGTGCCGACTCAACGCAAGTAAGAAGACCTCTGAGGATGTCCGGCGCAGCTCTGGACGAAACGTTAGGTGAAACTGAAAAGTTTTATGGACCACGGCCTTATAACCCGGAAGTTCTACCAGCAACTACCAAAAGAATAGCTTCAATCCAAAAAAATCTTTCTTTTTTATTTTTATTTCAATCATTTAAAGTAGCAGGTCTAAGTTTTAATAATGTGTATCGTTTACTTGTAGCATATTTTAAAAATTAATGATTTCGGATCGTAATTAAAGTTCGGTAGGAAGTGATGCTACAACGCCCCATTATCTTTTACGTACGTTTCCCATTTTGGTTTACATTCGCAAAATGTAATTATTCACACTCAAAAGCCTTAACGCTTTGGCCGCGATTTATGCGTCAGATATGTTTACGTTGGCTCTCGACGAATTCAACTGAATATTGGCTCCAATGTGTGGACGCTGTCTCAAAAATGTTGGCCAATGTTGGCGCCAGCGTTGGTACCAATGTGTGGACGCGGGGTAAGGATGGGGAAGGAAGTCGGACGTGCCCTTTGAAAGCAACCATCCTGGAGTGGACAACTGGCAAACGGCGGGAGCAAAGTTGTACACCTAGTAAGTAGTAAGCCGGCCGCGGTGGCCGAGGGGACTGAGCCGCTCCAGTCACGGTCTGCACGGCCACTACGGTCGGGGGTTCGAATCCCCCCTTCTACATCTACATCTACATCGATACTCTGCAAATCACATTTAAGTGCCTGGCAGAGGGTTCATTAACCACCTTCATAACTTTTCTCTACCGTTCCATTCTCTAATAGCGCGCGGGAAGAAAGAACACCTAAATCGTTCCGTTTTCGATCTGATTTCTCTTATTTTATTGGGATGGTCATGTCTCCCTAAGTAGGTGGGTGCTAGCAAAATATTTTCACATTCAGAACTAAAAGTCGGTGATTGAAACTTCGCAAACAGATCACGCCGCAATGAATAACGTCTTTCTTTTAATGATTTCCACCCCAATTCGTGCAACATTTCCGTGACGCTTTCCCCCCCGTAACGTGATAAAACAAAACGAGCTGCCCTTCTCTGAACCTTCTCAATATCTTCCGTCAGTCCCGCCTGGTGAGGGTCCCACAAGGGGCAACAGTACTCCAAGAGAGGACGCACAAGTGTGATGTAGGCAGTCTCTTTGGTGGAGCTGGTGCATCGTCTAAGCGTTCTGCCAATGAAACGTAACCTTTGGTTCGCCTTCCCCACAATATTTTCTATGTGTTCTCTCCAGTCAAAATTGTTCGTAATTGTAACTCCTAGGTATTTGGTAGAATTTACGACCTTAAGGTGTCCCTTGGGCATGGATATTTGTGCCGTCCTTAGTCCTAGTTAGTTCATTAGTAGGTAGTAAGTTTAGGGACTGATGACACCCGTAGCTAAGTCCCCTAAGCTATACAAACATTTGAACCTAGTAGTAAACTTCTCCCTGTGGGGGAATTACATGGTGGAATGTTCGAGCACTTATGGGTAGCAGGCAATGTGTGGGATGTGGAAGCTTTGCTTGTGTACTGGTTAACGCTCCTGCAATGTGAAACAGAGCGCTGTTAATCCCACACGTTTCCAAAAATGAGCACTGTTTAAATCTCGCGTGAAACTGGAATGTGGCCCTGCGGAAATTTAAAAACTGATTTTGGCCCACTTTAGGTTACGGTAGTAACACTAAAAGTGGGCCTTTGCGATCGTCTGTTGACAGCTCGAAATTTAAATGAAAATAACGGCTTAACTATTCATCGGACACAAAAATTGAGTAACCGAATTTGTAGAGGAGAACAGTCTCTACAACTTACGTTTTTTTCATATCTCGTATCGTTTGAGACGTATTTGCAAAAATAAGAGAAAATTGACACCCTCCATTGAATTAACGAAAACCAGCGGTTCGGAGATGTCACGTGACATACCTCGCCCAGAACTCTCTCTGGCATCTTGCGCTGCGTATTTGATGATTTTCTTATTGCAACTTACACGTTGTCATTTCAAAGCAATGGCGCACAGGAGAATTTACAAAAACACAGTTCTTCGTACGATAATCTAGTGTCTACAAATGCCATATTAGCATCAGTTAACAACGGCCATCAATAGTATGAGATTAAAGGACTCATATTCTGTTTGATAGCTGTAGCGTAGTGGGTAAAGCTCTGGACTATGACGCTGGTTCGAAACCCACCACTAACTATTTTTTTCCTAAAATGGTTTCAGACACTCTTATTTATTAATTTTTTATTATGTAGATTATTATTTTGGTCCAAAATGTTTGCACAAACTTATAAAACTACAAATCTGAAGTGGGCCGTAAAACACGCCAGTGCGACTTTTTTCTTCAATGCAACTGCTTTCACGGTTTTCCTTCGGCAGAACATCCGGAAAGATGAAGATTTTTAAGAAAATAAGAAAAAGTCCTTCAAATGGATGAACTTTAAAATCCAGGATAAAAGTTTTTAATGACATTAGGAACAGTCGAAACTGTACCAGAAATATGCCTGGCGTTTGTTCGGAAAAAGGCACTATGATGGCATTTAAAATACAATGAATTACATCATTATTCCCTTTTAACGAATTCCAGCGTCAGTGGCGGATTCATGACGGTCTGGTGGTGGCGGGGAGGGGGAGGGGGGAAGAAGTCTGCAGTGAATAAGCTGTCATCAATGGCTTCACTGATACGGTTCGTAGGAGAAGGGAGGAGCGACCTGTAAGTCGTGAGTAATTTTCGTTAGTCTGTTTATATATATTGTCTTTCATAACGCTCTCACTTTGTAGTAAAGTGTTATTAAAATTAATTAAACAATAATTATTATTATTTTATTTAGGTATCATATTTTAGAGAGTCACAATGTAAGAAATTTAAATGCAGGTGGTAATTACAGTACGATAAGGTTTTGAATGGTTCACCGCACCCTAGTTCTACTCGTATAGTTTTGGTAAAAGTCAACTGTTATCGTGACTTTTCTTGTTAATGCCAACACTTCATATACAATAGTCCTATCATTCGAAATAATTTTATTTGGTGTTTATTGCTACAATTAGAACAACGTTGGAGTGTACAATAGCGAAATTTTTACGTCATCTGTTTGGCGTTCTACTTTAGTAGAGGTTGGCACGACTTTATTTTCTAAACACTGCAGTAAATGCTGTTAACCTATGCCGCGGTGAAGTAGACGAGCGGTCTAAGGCGCCTCGCTGCGGAGCTCGCGGTTACTCGCCGTCGGAGGTTCGAGTCCTCCCTGGAGCATGGGTATGTGTGTGTTGTCCTTAGGTTAGTTTACCTTAGCTTAAGTAGTTTGTAAGCTACGGACTGATGACCACGCAGTTTGGTCCGATAGATTTACAAACATTTCAACATTTTTTTTTTTTTTTTTTTTTTTTTTTTTTTTTTTTTTTTTTTTTTAGTTCTAACCCGTACAGTCCCATGCAACACCCACCGGGGTGAGCTCAGTGATGTCAAATGCAGAGTACAGAGGAAAGAATAAAAATTCTGTTTCATTTCTCTGATTTTGTGGTGAACCAATTCTTATATATATTCTCTATAAATACACAAGTATACTTGATAACAACCTATGTGCATACATATGTCCACATATTATTTGTGTGGCGCTATAGGGACTTCACTGGTGCCTAAAGAAACAACATTCTTTCGTGTGCCAAATTCGAGACAAAATTACATTCTTCCGATCTACCAAGTCGTGGCATCACATATTGTTGAAAGAGTCGTATCGAAATCGTTCCAGAAACCCCGTCTGCCTTCATCAAACAACTTACTTTTACTTTTATTAAAACCCAGTAAATATGATATGTCATCGAATCCCCCTGTTTCTACTTTAATCTTCTGTTTATAGAGGACTAGCTGAAAACCCGGCGTTGCCCGGGTATTTATTTATTTATTCCTGCCATTTTTCAGGTATATATTTATTTGTATAAAGGCTGTATGTCTGTAAAATCTCTTGGGAATACAATTAGTACTAAAGAAGTAATAGATTAAAACTTGGTGCGTGATGGGGCGGTTTTCCACGAACGTTACTGTTTATGTGCTCATATCTCATAAACTACCTGTCGTACTGTGATACAACTTAGAAGGTACACTCAACAATATGCGTGTATACTGTGTAAACTTTTCTGCGGCTACAATTTGTAGTGTACAAATTATAAATTGTAACGTCATACCTAATCCCGTAGTTTTACTCAATAAACAGCGGAAAAGTAGTAAGCGAGAAACTTTATTCCTTTCATCATTTTGCTATGGTTGTCCGCAAGAGAAAGTTTAATAGAAGTTTGAAATTATGTATAAAGTTTGTTGCAAGTCTCTAAGTACTTTGATTCTCGTATAGCGTATTTATAAAGTCTCGCCGCATTATGTGGCTGTTTCTTGCAAATCCTATTGTTTATGACGTCATATCTTCTGAATCATGTGCCGTATATGATTCTTTACCTTGCAGCAATTGTACCTCACGGTAAGGAATGTGTGTACCAAATTTGGTTGAAATCGGTCCAGTGGTTTAGGAAAAAATGAGCAGTATTGTCGCTAAATGCAGCAGTTTTCTGCGCATCTCATTTTTTATGACGTCATATCTCGTGAACTATGTATCGTACGTGATTCTTACACTTACGGCGACCGTTCTCATGGATTGAAGCTTACGTGTACAAAATTTCATAAAGATTGGAACAAAACTGTAGATTTGTATGCTACACGTACAAATATACGGACTGCTTTATATATATATTAGATCTGCAAAAATAATAAGTCACAGCCTTAGAATCGCGATTTTTGTAATGCAAATGAGGAAAGTCTATCTTAAGATAAACACTGCCTCAGTAGAGGCCTCTTTTTTAAATCCTAGGCCCAATCTGAAGCAAGCAGGAGTAAAATATAGGGAGCGCAAGGTTATTTCCAACTTGTACAAAAACCAGACAGCGGTTGTCAGAGTTGAAGGGCATGGAAGGGAAGCAGTGGTTGGGAAGGGAGTGAGACAAGGTTGTAGCCTTTCTCCAATGTTATTCAATTTGTACATTGAACAAGCTATAAAGGAAAGCAAGGAGAAATTTGGTGAAGGAATAAAAGTTCAGGGGGAACAATTAAAAACATTGCGTTTTGCTGACGACATAGTAGTCCTGTCAGATACAGCAAAGAACCTGGAAGAGCAATTGAACGGAATGGACAGTGTGCTGAAAGGTGCATATAAGATGAAGATTAACAAGAGCAAAACTAGGGTAATGGAGTGCAGTGTAAGAAAATCAGGTGATGCTGAAGGAATTAGATTAGGTAACGAAGCAATAAAGGAGGTAGATGAGTTTTGTTACTTGGGCAGTAAAATAACAAATGATGGTCGCAGTACAGAGGATATAAAATACAGAATGGCAATGGGTAGAAAAGCGTTCTTGAAAAAGAGAAATTTGTTAACATCGAATATCGATTTAAGCCTAAGGAAGTCCTTTCTGAGGGCATTTGTATGGAGTGTTGCCTTGTATGGGAGTGAGACATGGACGATAAACAGTGCGGACAGGAAGAGGATTGAGGCTTTTGAAATATGGTGCTACAGAAGAATGCTGAAGATTAGGTGGGTGGATCGCGTAACTAATGAGGAGGTACTGAACAGAATTGGGGAGAAAAGAAATTTCTGGCATACCTTGACTAAAAGAAGGGATAGATTGGTGGGACACATTCTTAGACATCAAGGAATTGTGAATTTAGCATTAGAGGGAAGTGTGTGGGGTAAAAATCGCAGAGGAAGACCAAGAGATGGATACAGTAAACAGATTCAGACAGATGTAGGTTGCCGTTCTTATGTGGAGATGAAGAGGCTTGCTCAGGATAGGGTATTGTGGAGAGCTGCATCAAACCAGTCTCCGGACTGAAGACCACAACAACAACAGGACCAATCAAACAGAAGTCTCACTGTTTTAAAGACTCCGTCTTCTTACTGTTTTTAATTTTTTTTAATTATCGCTAGCAGAGAAAAAAGTATAACGGAGCGGGGTTAGCGTAGTGGTAGCATGTTAGCTAGCTTCGCATTCTGGGGGTCCCGATATCTATTACCGGCCGTCAGGATCTGGGTTTGCTGTGGCTGATAAACAAATGGACAAGAAAATCTCTGGTCGGGGGAGACCCTACGCCCTCCCCCCTTGCATCCGCTCATGTCCAGCGTATTGTTTATTTATGCCACGTTCATTTCCTTTATAGAGCTGCTCTATGTACTCTTTCCACCTTTCAGCTTTCCCTTCTTTGCTGAGAACTGGTTTCCCACCTGAGTTCTTGATATTCGTAGTGTTGCTTTTCTTGTCCCCAAATGTCTCTTTTATTTTTCTGGAGGCGGTATCTACTTTTCCCCTTCTTATACATTCTTCTACAGATTTGCATTTGGCTTCTAGCGACTCCTGCTTAGCCATTTTGCTCTTCCTGTCAATTTGATTTCTTAGTCGTCTGTAATCCATTTTGCCTGTTTCATTTACTGCATTTTTATATTTTCTCCTTTCATCAATTAACTTTAGTATTTCCTGTGATATCTAAGGATTTTTTGCAGGCCTTGCCATCCTACCTATTTTGTCCTCCGCTGCCTTCACTATTTCATCTCTCAATTCTACCCATTCCTCCTCTACTGTTTTATTTCCCCCCGTTTCTGTCAATTGTTGCCTAAAGCTCCCTCTGAAATTCTTAAGAATTTCAGGTTCCCTCAATTTCTCCAAGTCCCATCTCCTTATTTTCCTACCTTTCTGCAGTTTTTTTCAGTTTCAGCCTACAGTTCATGACCAATAAGTTATGTTCAGAGTCTATATCGGCTCCTGGGTATGTCTTACAGTTTAAAACTTGGTTCCTGAATCTATGTTTTACCATTATAAAATCTATCTGATACCTTCCGGTTTCTCCTGGTCTCTTCCACGTATACAACCTTCTTTTGTGATTCTTAAACCACGTGTTTGTTACGATTAAATCATGTTCCGTGCAAAATTCTACCAGGCGACTTCCTCTTTCTTTCCTTTTGCCCAGACCATATTCACCTACTATCTACCCTTCCCTTCCTTGTCCTACTACCGAATTCCATACTCCCACAACAATTAAGTTACAAACGGCCGTATTTAGCTCGCAGCGAACCCTGGAGTACTTGATTTTGTTGCCTGTGGCAGGTGCGTTTTATTGCACGCGCTGTACGTTCTGCAGGGTGGGACAGGCACCGGCTAGCTCGTGCGTACCCAGTGAGCCAGCAACAGACGTAGAAGTCGACCTACGACCGCATTCCGCGCACCTGCCGACGCGTCGTAAACGCAGAAACGCGAGTACTTACCCGGCACCCAGATTTGCTTTCCGCACTGTAGCATTTCGAACCAAGCCAGAGAGCGGAGAATGTTTGGCGAAGCAGCTCTGAAGAAACGAGGGTGTCAGAATCTCAAATGCGGATTAAATTATGGGTAAGTACGAGGTGCATTCAAGTTCTAAGGCCTTCGATTTTTTTTTCTGCGGACTGGAAAGAGATAGAAACATGCGCATTGTTTTAAAATGAGGCCGCGTTCATTGTCAATACGTCCCAGAGATGGCAGCACCGTACGACAGATGGAATTTTACCGCCAGCGGCGAGAATGAGAACTGTTTTAGATACTTAAAATGGCGACGTTTTCTTTACTTGAACAGCGTGTTAACTATTCGTTTTCTGAATTTGCGTGGTGTGACACCAATTGAAATTCATCGACAGTTGAAGGAGACATGTGGTGATGGAGTTATGGATGTGTCGAAAGTGCGTTCGTGGGTGCGACAGTTTAATGAAGGCAGAACATCCTGTGACAACAAACCGAAACAACCTCGGGTTCGCACAAGCCGATCTGACGACATGATCGAGAAAGTGGAGAGAATTGTTTTGGGGGATCGCCGAATGACTGTTGAACAGATCACCTCCAGAGTTGCCATTTCTGTGGGTTCTGTGCACACAATCCTGCATGACGACCTGAAAATGCGAGAAGTGTCACCAAGGTGGGTGCCACGAATGCTGACGGACGACCACAAGGCTGCCCGTGTGGCATGTTGCCAAGCAATGTTGACGAGCAACGACAGCATGAAAGGGACTTTCTTTTCGTTAGTTGTGACAATGAATGAGACATGGTTGCCATTTTTCAATCCAGAAACAAATCCCACAAATTCATCACACCAAAAAAATTTCATGTAACCACTAGTGCTGAAAAAATGATGGTGTCCATGTTCTGGAACAGCAGGGGCGTAATACTTACCCATTGCGTTCCAAAGGGCACTACGGTAACAGGTACATCCTACGAAAATGTTTGGAACTACAAATTCCTTCCTGCACTGCAACAAAAACGTCCGGGAAGAGCTGCGCGTGTGCTGTTTTACCAAGACAACGCATCCGCACATCGAGCTAACGTTACGCAACAGTTTCTTCGTGATAACAACTTTTAAGTGATTCCTCATACTCCCTACTCACATGACCTGTCTCCTAGTGACTTCTGGCTTTTTACATCAATGAAAGACACTCTCCGTGGCCGCACATTCACCAGCCGTGCTGCTATTGCCTCAGCGATTTTCCAGTGGTCAAACAAAACAGACTCCTAAAGAAGCCTTCGCCGCTGTCATGGAATTATGGCGTCAGCGTTGTGAAAAATGTGTACTTCTGGAGGGCGATTACGTCGAGAAATAACGCCAGTTTCATCGATTTCGGGTGAGTAGTTAATTAAAAAAAAAAAAAAAAAAAAAAAAAAATCCGGAGGCCTTAGAACTTGAATGCACCTCGTAATGTGAAGGAAAATAACCGAACATATCAGAACGTGAAAGATCCGTGCCTAACGTCCTGTACTCAAACCAAAAGTAAACAATAAATTTAACACTCCCTGATAAATAAGATAACCAAGTACCACTGGCACGAACAACGATTCTCTCTCAACGTACGGGTGGGTATTGTATCAGCCAATAGGAGCTTATTTGCTGCCACCACGTTTGACTGCTATAACAGTTGTTGGAGGGGGTACCTCTTTCAGTGGCGGACTAAGGCTGTTGGAGGCCCGCGGCGGTGGCGAAACAAAATGAGCCCACCCCCCCCCCCCCCCTTGCACTTGGAAATACATGTATTACTATAAACTCGTTTATTTTTTGGTTAACAGCACATATTCAGTCGAGTGTGAGCACTAGGAAAGCGACATTGGACAGCGATATATCGAAATATCGGTACATCGGACTCAGATGCGCGAAATTTTTAATCGGCATTCACCTAGCCGATATATTGGTAATATCGATATTTTAAAGAAGGATGGAAAAGCTGGTGGAAGCTGACCTCGGGGAAGATCAGTTTGGGTTCAGGAGACATGTAGGAACACGGGAGGCAATACTCACTTCACGGCTTATCCTAGAAGATATTAAGAAAAGGGAAACCTACATTTCTAGCTTTTGTAGATTTGGAGAAGGCTTTTGACAATGTTGATTGGAATAACCTCTTTCAAGTTCTGAGGCAAGCAGGATTAAAATATAGGGAGCGTAAGGTTATTTACAACTTGTACAAAAACCAGACAGCGGTTGTCAGAGTTGAAGGGCATGAAAGGAATGCAGTGGTTGAAAAGGGAGTAAGACAGGGTTGTAGCCTTTCTCCAATGTTATTCAATTTGTACATTGAGCAAGCTATAAAGGAAAGCAAGGAGAAATTTGGAGAAGGAATTAAAGTTCAGGAGGCAGAATTAAAAACATTGCGTTTTTCCGACAACATAGTAATTCTGCAAAGGACCTGGAAGAGCAATTGAACGGAATGGACAGTGTGCTGAAAGGTGCATATAAGATGAACATTAACAAGGGCAAAACTAGGGTAATGGAGTGCAGCCTAAGAAAATCAGTTGATGCTGAAGGAATTAGATTAGGTAACGAAACAATAAAGGAGGTAGATTACTTTTGTTACTTGGGCAGTAAAATAAGAAATGATGGTCGCAGTACAGAGGATATAAAATGCAGAATGGCAGTGGGTAGAAAAGCGTTCTTGAAAAAGAGAAATTTGTTGACATCGAATATTGATTTAAGCCTAAGGAAGTCCTTTATGAAGGCATTTGTATGGAGTGTTGCCTTGTATGGGAGTGAAACATGGACGATAAACAGTGCGGACAGGAAGAGGATAGAGGCTTTTGAAATGTGGTGCTACAGAAGAATGCTGAAGATTAGGTGGGTGGATCGCGTAACTAATGAGGAGGTACTGAACAGAATTGTGGAGAAAAGAAATTTCTGGCATAGCTTGACTAAAAGAAGGGTAGATTGATAGGACACATTCTTAGACATCAAGGATTGTGAATTTCGCGTTGGCGGGAAGTGTGTGGGGTAAAAACCGCAGAGGAAGACCAAAAGATGGATACAGTAAGCAGATTCAGACAGATGTATGTTGCCGTTCTTATGTGGAGATGAAAAGGCTTGCTCAGGATAGAGTATTGTGGAGAGCTGCATCAAACCAGTCTCCGGGCTGAAGACCACAACAACAACAACGATATTTTGTAGAGATTTAATGAGAAATTTTATTACTTGAAAATTCAAAATCTTCGTTTTAATATTTAAGTATTTGCAACTTAACAACACAACCTACATTTTTTGAAATTTAGAGTCTTAGCATTATTTCACTGTTGTCAGCTGTGTTTTCATTTTTTACTCTCACTCCGAAGTACAGATGGTAGAACCACAGTGTTAACATATACAGTCGCGACACTTACTGCTGTAAAAGTTGTCACCAACTGACAGTTGCAACGATACTAGCGCTCCTAGCGGAGGGCAAGCCGCTGGGGGAGTGACGTTTGTTTATATATTTTTTACGTAATTAACGAAACAGTTACTATACTTTTTTCGTCACAAGCATTAGTAAAACATCAAGAGACACGCATAATACGGAAATTAATGTAAAAGCTGCCGAATTTAACATTCAGAGCTATAAAGAACATCTTCGTCATGAACAAATACTTACGAATATGTTTATATTTGCAGTTTATTCCGCTAAAAGTAAATAGAATATAAAAATAGGAGAAATATATTTCTATTATGGTCTGTTCTTACTATTACAAAGAGGTTTTTACACGTATCAATGCGGTATGGGATCTAATGATTCGCACATTTTTAGGCTTCACTCGTCTTTGTTATAAGCGAATATTCTTTTAAGTGTGATTACTTTAGCTTAATTAGACAATGTCTTGAAGATTCTTGCCGTTTGTGGTTCAGCTGTAGCAACAATTGTGGAACTGGGTTCTGCTTTGTTGAATACAGTTTGATAGCTTTATCAGTTTTCTTGCCACGTCTGTGTTGTTTTTCCTTCATCTACCGTTGTGGTGGCTGATTTGGTACGTTAAATACTGTAATTGCATTTTATGTTCATTTCCTACGTTCCACCCTCATCGATTTCACTGGAATTGGAATGAAGAAACGTGAACGTTCTTGAGAAGAAAAAAGACGTCTTTCTACCAAAGGGCAGGCATTCTGGTGTTTCCTAGTCATTTTCTATTTTTAATAGTAAATTAAATTATTCAGTAAAAGCCTGTAGATTACAAGATAACAGTAAATAAACTGTTCTGCAATGTATCGTTTTCTACCTTGTCAGGATCTTAGGAAACTTAAGAAAGACAAAGGTGGAGCTATTTTTAAGTTATTACCTATTTTGTGGCAGTACATACGTTCCCTAATGTAAAAAGTGTGTTAAAATCAATATAAACGATACTATCCGCTCTCATCCACTATCTTATTCATAAAAGTATTTTGTCGACCGCTTGGAGCGCTGCTGTCGCTATGTATAACAAAAATATGAGTGAGTGTCGTGACTGTATATATGTTAGACTGTGGTAGATCTATTTCAAATATACTCAGTGATCACTGTAACTAAATAGATCACTCTTAATTCTTGAAACCTCTTTTATTGCTGATGTTCTTTGGTCGTTATGTCTTTATTTCAGTGAGTTTTATTGTAAAGATAAAAAAGAAACACCTCGCACAAGTGATGAGTGGAAGCATTTTAAATCAAATGATAGCAAAACTGCTAAGTGAAATTTTTGTGGGAAGATACTGTACTCTTCAAGTAACACCACAAAGAGCATAATTAAAATCCCAACATTCAAAAGCCTTTGATCATGGACGAATGGCTTCCTAATCACCGCGGAAAACAGTGTCAGAATCAAATCCTGACAGTGCTGATGCAGTACAACTATTTTTTCTCATAATATTTCTCTATTTGTAAAATAACGTTTAATTAATGCTGGTTTCTTTCAATCTTTCTATTAATTCGCTAGCTTAATTCTCGCTGCTTCGCACGTGTAGACTGGATGGACTGCATTGGTTGTTTCTACTTCCAAATATAAATTTTCATTGATTTAGCTTTAAAATGCTTTCCTAATCAAGTATTTTGATCAACTTGCCACCCCCTATCGCATCATTCATGGCAGAATTCAGAACATCCCAATATATATATATATATAATTTCTAGCTATGGATCCAAATCCAAATTTTCGCATTTCTAGCATCAAAATAGTCTCAGTAGCACCTGTAAAAGATTTTTCCCTTTTTCCCCGCTTAACGGTTGAATTTCCGAAAATATCGAATTAATATTCCAATCAAAAATCTAAATTCGAACTTTTGTATTTCTTGCTTCAAAATTATCGTAGTAGCAACGTATTTTTAAAAAACAGTTCATGCACTATTTCACCCCCTTAGTGATGGGAATGTCGAAAAATCGCTAATGCCTACAGTGAAAGATATACAACATTTACAAATTTCAAATTTCTATTGCCTGTAGATTTACTTTTCAACGCCGTTTAGTTTTAGTTTAGACACGGATCGAGAACGCGAAATTTCTTTCTTAAGCTTTGACATCTTTCTAGATAGTTTTACTTTTCAAACTGCAATATGCATTATTTTTCTTTATTCGTACGCTTGTAGTAGAAAAGCAACTGAAGAATGTGCATCACGTTTCGTTGTATTTAACGTCTTTGCTAAAACAAATGTCAAGAGCCATCGCTGGTCTTCAGTCCGAATTTTATAGAAGATGAACTTCAACCATTATATCTTGCACCCTGTTATAGCTGTCGACACGGAACTGCTATGGTGTACAACGGGAGACTTTGAACTACAACAACACAGAGAGATCGTTCGTCTCCATACTGTAGATTTTATATAAGTCGGAAATTTTTAACTCCCCATCTTCCACCCCCTTATAGTTATCAACCCTCTACCAGCATAGTGCACAATGGGAGACTGATACCTACTACAACATACAAACACTATTCGTTTGCGATGTGTTATTTTGGCCGCAGAATGAAATATGAGCACAAACACGTCAGTTTTTATATATCTACATCTATAAATGTGAATGTCTGTTCTGTGTACGTTTATCACGTCTGAACCAAAAGACATAAAGAGCTAAAAATTTGTACAGTTACTAATGTCTACCCGTGGAAGGCTTTAGGCTTGGTTTTATGGCGATCAGATAGCCATTTTTCTATTTTTCATTCCATTAATCATCAGTTTTGATGAAACTTCCTGGCAGATTAAAATTGTGTGCCGGAACCGGGACTCGAACATGGGACCTTTGCCTTTCACGGGCAAGCGCACTACCGACTGTGCTATCCCGACACGACTCACGATGCCGCCTCACAACTTTACTTCCGCCAGTACCTCGCCTCCTACTTTCCCAACTTCACAAAAGCTCTCCTGCTAACCATGCAAGACTAACACTCTTGCCGGCCGCGGTGGCCAAGGGGACTGAGGCGCTCCAGTCACGGTCTGCACGGCCACTATGGTTGGGGGTTCGAATCCCCCCTCGGGCATGGATATTTGTGCCGTCCTTAATATAAGCTAGTTCATAAGTAGTTTGTAAGATTAGGGACTGATGACCCCGTAGTTAAGTCCCATAGACTCTACAAACATTTGAACATTTTTGAACTAGCACTCTTGGAAGAAAGGATATGGTGGAGACATGGCTTAGCCACAGCCTAAGGGATGTTTCCAGAATGAAACTTTCACTCTGCAGCGGAGTGTGCGCTGATATGAAACTTCCTGGCAGATTCAAAATTGTGTGCCGGAACCGGGACTCGAACCTGGGATCTTTGCCTTTCGCGGGCAAGCGCACTACCGACTGTGCTATCCCGACACGACTCACGATGCGAAGGCAAAGGTCCCAGGTTCGAGTCCCGGTTCCGGCACACAATTTTAATCTGCCAGGAAGTTTCATATCAGCGCACACTCCGCTGCAGAGTGAAAGTTTCATTGTGGATCAGTATTGATGTTTGTTAAGGCGATATATTTCTTTTGATGTCCGATCCGTAGTGAGCACTGCGTGGAGCTAGAAGAGTTGAGTGTTACGTAGGAGGGTGGCCAGCTGTTGGCAGACGTGTGCCAGGTTGTGCCAGGCACGGAACATCTGGGCGGTGTGCTGTGCTTGTCTTCCCCTCCCGCTGTTCCGCAGTATTCTTAGACTGCGGGCGCTGTGCTCATGTGTCATACTGGCGGCCCTGACATTCACAATACAGACAGCCGGACGCCATCTGGCCAGAACGGACGGGCCGTCTGCAGCTGACAGACAATTTCCCTGGCAGACGTAGGGAACCCTGTCTGCTGGGCGTCCTTGCAAGCCAGGGACGCGATCTAATATAATAATCTTTATACAGGGTGTTTCACTAAGTGTGTTTGCCTCTGTTACTTATAAAATAATAGGTGACGGGAAATTTTAATGCGGTAGCTCAACACCAGAAATGTTACACTTTCTGCGGAGCTATGAACGTAGTTTATTGTATCATTTTCCAAAGAGTTACACCACAAAGATATAATTTTTTAATTGAAACAATAGTTTTTTCTATCGTGCATTGGATTCTTTGAAACCAGCTGCGTCCAAATCAATTGAAACTACATTCCTATCACTGTTAGTTTGGGAGCTACAACCGTTCAAAGTTTAGGGGGCGGAGGCTACGACTGCGTATCTGACTGGCTGGTGCTCATGAGACAGTGGGCCGTGCCCCAGGGGATAGCCACTCGGCCAGTCAGCTACGCTATCGCAGCCTCCGCCCCCGGAACTTTGAAGGGTTGTAGCTCCCAAACTAACAGTGATAGGAATGTAGTTTAAATTGATTTGGACGCAGCTGGTTTGAACGAATCCAATACACGATAGAAAAAACTATTGTTCCATTTAAAAAAATTATATCTTTGTGCTGTAACTCTTTGGAAAATTATACAATAAACTATGTTCATAGCTCCGCAGAAAGTGTAACATTTCTTGTGTTGACCTACCGCATTAAAATTTCCCGTCACCTATTATTTTATAAGTTACAGAGGCAAACACACTTAGTGAAACACCCTGTATATAAAACGCAATGTTCCGACTGACTGACTGACTCATCATCGCCCAGCCCAAACCACTGAAGATAGAAACTGGAACTTTGTAGAGGGTGTTGATCTTACTCCGTAGGCGTCATTTAAGAAGCGATTTTTCGGTATTCCGTCCGTAAGGGCGTGACATAGGGGATAAAACGTTTTTTGAGAATACGTTGCTATTAAGACAATTTTGAAGGTAGAACTACAAAATTTCGGATTTTAATTCAGGATTCGAATTTAAAAGACACGTGTTTCGGCATTTTTTGAAATTCAGCCAATAACGGGGTAAAATAGGGGACTCAAAAAATTGATTTTCAAAAATATATTGCTGTTGACTCAAATTATAATATACAACTACGAAACTCCAGATATGGAATTAAAAAAAAAAACAAAAAAAAACACGAGTTTCAGTTTTTTTGGAAATTCAACAAAAGGGTAAAATAGGGGATGAAAAATTCTTGAGGAAAACACGTTGCTATTAAGACAATTTTGAAGCTAGAGCTTCAAAAATTGATGTTTGATTGTTCGTTAGAATTTAAAAAATACGTGTTTCGGTATTTTTTTGGAAATTCAACCATAAAGGGGTCTACATTGGAGAGGAGATTTTTGCGAAAATCTGTTGCTATCTAGGCAATTTTGAAGTTAGAACTACAAATTTTTGGATTTGGATTCGGGGTTCGAATTAAAAAGACACTTGTTTCGGTATTTTTGGAAATTCGACCAATAAGGGAGTAAAATACGGGATGCAAAAATTGATTGCCAAAAATATGATGCTGTTAACTCAAATTTCAAGCTATAACTACGAAAGTTGGGATATGGACTCTTAATCAGGATTGAAAAGATAAGAGTTTCGGTATTTTTGGAAATTCAACAACTAAGGGGGTAAAATAGGGGATCAAAAATTCTTTTCGAAAACACATTGTTGTCAAGACAATTTTGAAGCTACAGCTGCAATAATTGATATTTGTACTGTTCGTTAGAATTTAAAAAATACGTGTTTCCGTAATTTTGCAAATTGAATTATCGAAGGGGTTAAATTGGAGAAGGGATGTTTTTCGAAAATCTTTTTCTATTAAGGCAATTTTGAAGCTACAACCACATAAACTGGTATATGTTTTCTTGGTCAGAATTAAAAGGACAAGTGTTTCGGTATTTTCAAAAGATTAATCATTTAGGGGTGAAATAGTGTATGAAACATTTTTTGAAAATACGCTGCTACTAAGCCAATTTTGAACCCAGAATGACCAAAAGAATGATACTTGCATACTTGGTTGGAATTTAAAAGACACATGTTGGGGTATTTTTCGAAATTCAACTATTAAGGGTCTTACAAGTAGTAAAATCAAATGTTCATCAACGGGGTCATCAATCCCTAAGGCTTACAAACTAATTTGTCAGTGTAGCAAGTCATATATTGGACAGACGATGAGTACCGTCGAGGATCGATGTCTTGAACACCAGAGGTACACACGATTGATTTATCCGAGCAAGTCGGCGGTCGCTGAACATTGTTTGTCGGAGAATCACGCGATGGAGTATGAACGCACAAGGATTCTGGTACAGACATCGAGATACTGGTACTGCGTCGTTAGAGAGGCCATTGAAATTCGCACTAGTGACGACCTCATAAACCGTGACTGTGGCTATAATCTTAGCAAAAATTAGGAACCAGTGATTGGGTTAATTAAATCTAGCAAATGGAACGTAGTGACGACCACGGCGGACAGAGCCCTCACACCGTCATCTCAGACGCCGTCGCAATCGGTTCCACTGCGCGGCCGCGGCGCGGGGCGCGGACCGCGGAGGGGTCGCTCTGCGGACCGAGGGTATTTAAATCTCCCGCTACCGGGCTGGAACCCAGTTCCCTTCGAGCCGCCGTCGCGTGCGGATCTCCGTGCCGGCGCGTTTCCAGGAGCTCAGTCCGTTAGTTCACCTGATGATGATGGCGATATGTATGATCGCCGAAATATTGTGCCCGTTGGACACTGTAGACCGGCAGTACACCCGTGGATATTTTGATTATCAAATACGCCGGGAGAAACTCAAGAATCACTACTAGAAAGCTGTTTACAACGACGTCAGTGGTGGCTTGGAATCATACATTCGTAAACATGTCGTGAACGGTTTGTTTGCGAACCCATATTTGCTGGTTCATTTTTGCTTCTATTATCTTGTTTTTTTCAACCGTGTAAGTTTGCGCCATCCTTTTTGATACACCCGATATTACAGGACTCCATCCCCACACCACCAAAATACTTACTGTAGGTCCTATAGCCAGCCATCGTTACATCTTTGAAGTGATCCAATCATTCGTTGGGAGATTGCCGACGGCCAGAATGCACTGTTCCTATTCGTCACCCATTCGATTGTATTTTTGTTTCGGCCTCCTTTTCTCTCCTCTCATCAAACACGTCTGGTTGATAACTGCGGAATGCGTAGCCTGGGATACAACACGCGCACCAGCTGTTCCTACAGCAGATAAACTGTAGCAATATGTGGACTGCTATACCTCAACAACACATCCAGAATACCTTTGATTCGATACCAAATGTGGCAGCTCTCAACACAGCGTTTATCATCTTCCTCAATTCACATCGAGCTGTATTTTCAGTATGAGATTTTTTTTCCGAAAGTGGTATACCCGAAAGAAATTTGCCTGCGATATCTCCATCCTTTTCGTGTTACATTTTTGATGGCCAGCAGTCTATTTGAAGGCTGTAACTTATATAGGTCACTGACTTTCGCTACGCTCTGTTTGCGGAGCGATCTGAATTTCAAATGCACGGCGAAGCCCGGCGTCGTTTCTTGTTGGAGACAAAAGAGTGCGGGTGCGTTGTGGGCGTTACGTATTCAGCGGGCAGCCCCGGGCGCGCCGGCGATCAAAGTTTGAGCGCCCCCTCTCCCTCCCCCTCCCCCTCCCCCTCACCACGCCTGCGTGGCCCAGTTGCTCACGCGGCCCCTCCAGGGCCTGCCGGCGACGGGGGACGGCGCCGACTTGTACTGTACCACAGACAAATATATACAGACGGGAAACCTCTGTAAGGGCCCGGTCCCACGCTCAGGGGTGCGGGGCGGGGGGTGCTGAAGCAGTTCCGTAAGGTGTCTCATGATGGCGCTGCGGTCAGAAGCAGCCCTTTAAACTGGCCAGAGCAGGCGGCAGGTAGCGGCTGGCCCCACCACCACCTCCCCTCGAACGACAGCAAGCCGTACCACTGAGTAACATATACAGAGAAGCAACCCCCCCCCCTAACTGTCCTACGCTCCCCTCGTAGTTCCGTAAGATTGTAGCAGGTATCAGGCGGTTTCCTGGCTTAGTACCAGTAGACCACACTAGAGGCACTTCTGAGGGTGTCTCTCGCACGTCAGAGGGTAGTGTGGAGGGGAGGCTGAGGGGAGAGCTCGTGCCGCCTGCCACAAGGCCACGGCTTGCCTGCGTTTGAGGGGAGGTGGTGGTGGGGACAGCCGCTACCTGCCGCCTGCTCTGGCCAGTTTAAAGGGCTGCTTCTGACCCCAGCGCCATCATGGGACATCTTACGGAACTGCTGGTAACCCACATTCCCCGCACCCCTGAGCGTAGGACCGGGCCCTTGCGGAGGTATATATTTGTATCTGTATATATTTGTCTGTGGCCGTACACAGCCGTGGCCTCGTGGCAGGCGGCACGAGCTCTCCCCTCAGCCTCCCCTCCACGCTACCCTCTGACGTGCGAGAGACACCCTCAGAAGTAGTGTGGTCTACTGGTACTAACCTGCTAGCATCTTACGGAACTACAAGGGAAGCGTAGTACAGCAGTTTAGGGGGGGCTGCTTCTCTGTATATGTTACTCTGTGACTATACATTGTGTTGTGGTTGCAATATACGGAAAGAAAGGGAAGTAGGAAAATGCTGGGGAATAGGCGAGGAATTTAAAATACCATGTATCAATTCAATACATTAAATATTTTTATAATATGAATATACCAGAAATCTTGGACACTCTAAACACCAATAAATTTAACAATGGCAGGGGAGCTTTACTAAGGACACTATAAAATACACTAGCTTAACATTTGAAATTTAACAAGGCTTGGGAACTTTTATCAGACACGATCAAATACAGTAGCCTGTGTGCCCACCAATTGTAACAGTTTTTAAAAAGGTAACCTTTCGGACAATCAAAACATAACTTGAAAACAGGTAATACCAAAAAAAATTCTTTACTTAATTTACCAAATTTCAGAATAACTGGAGGCTTAAGGAAATTATAAATACGCTAGCTTGAAAATTTAACAAGTCCTGAAAACATTTATCAAACTGTCATTTATGCTAGCCTTTGTGCCCATCAAATGTTCAAATGTTCAAGTGTTTGTAGAGATTATGGGACTTAACTACGAGGTCATCAGTCCCTAAACCTACAAACTACACATGAACTAGCTTATACTAAAGACGGCACAAACATCCATGCCCAAGGGGCGATTCGAACCCCCGACAGCAGCGGCCGTGCAGATCGTGACTGGCACGCCGCAGACCACTCGGCCACAGCAGCCGCCTGTGCCCATCAATTTTAACAATTTTAGAAAGGTAACTACTAAGGACACTATAAAATTCACCAGCTTTAAAATTTAACAAGATCTGGGAACATTTATCGGACACAAATACGCTAGCCTCCGTGCCCATCAATTTCAACAGGCTTAGAAAGGTAACCTTTGGAACAATCAAAACTGAACCTTAAAACTGTTAACAACGAAAATATTCTTTACCTAATTTACCAAATTTCACATCAACTGGAGCATTAAGGACAATATAAATACTCTAGCTTTAAAATTTAATAAGGCCTGAAAACATTTATCAAACTGTCCAATATGCTAGCCTGCGTGCCCATCAGTTTTAACAATTTTAGAAAGGTAACTACTAAGGACACTATAAAAGACACCAACTTTAAAATTTAACAAGGTCTGGCAACACTTATCAGACACAATCAAATACGCTAGCCTCTGTGCCCATCAATTTTAACAGTCTTAGAAAGGTAACCTTTGGAGCAATCAAAATTGAACTTTAAAACAGTAACCACAAACATAGTTCACCTCCATGCACGCACAGAACGCAACCACTTGGGAGACTTGAAGGAACTGCGTGAGTCCCCTATTAAACAACCGGTACAATCAACCACCGTTAAAGAAAGAGACAAAACACACAGTCTAATCCCTGGCCGATATAATAACAGAGACCCCTTGAACGTACGACCTTGGGGAGTGGGGGTAGAAGAAAGAGACACACGAAAATAACAGGGCCGTGCGAATGCGTAAAACCGTACGCTGGTCGGCTACAAAAAACAGGATGGCACGAGACGGAAAAATCACAGGCTACTCTGCAGGAAACCTTTTAAGGTTACGCACGGGGAACCGTACTGAAGGCATAATAAGAACTAGGAGAACTGCAAACATGCAGCTCCAGAAGCACTCGATCTCAATTAACACGGCTGTGTCGACTTGCCTTCTCATCCGCACAGTGGAGCACGGCGGGTTCCATCCGACAGCTACCTCTGCGCTAACCCGAGACACTCCAAGCAGCGCTGGCGTGCCCCAGAGTCCACGCGGCGACCACCACATACACAGCCCGAGCCTAGAGAAATCTCCTTCCTTGCGACTGGTGCGCCGCCGTCCCTGCTCTCAGACCAACTGTCTCCCTCTCACACATCATACCCGATCGGAAAGCAAAGATAGGGCATCGCAGTCACTCACAGCGCCATCAACGGATGGAGGAGACAACAAGGTCGACAAGGGGTAAAGCAGAACTTACGCGCTAGGAAGCAAGGAGGTGACCACGCGAAAAAATGAGTCCGACACGGCTCAGTTACGATTTCTGGAGGGGTTTTCAGTTAATGGTCATTATAATAACTTATACTCTAAAATGTTCAAATGTTTGTTAAGCTTAAGGGACTTAACTACGGGGTCATCAGTCCCTAAACTTACAAACTACTTATGAACTACCTACAACTAAGGACGGCACAAATATCCATGCCCGAGGGGGGATTCGAACCCCCGACCGTAGTGACCGTGCAGACCGTGACTGAAGCGCCTCAGTCCCCTCGGCCACCACGGCCGGCAACTTATACTCTTAAAATAACTGTATATACGAGGGCCATTAAAAGAAATGCACACTTTTTTTAAAAATACAGTTTTTATTTTACATGTTTGAATGTTTTACAGTTTGTAAATACATCCTTTACGAACAATATTTTCATATCTCCACATACTCCCCATCCCTCTCAACTGCCATACGCCATCTTGGAACCAGCGCCTGTATACCCGCACGGTAAAATTCTGACCAACACATTGAAGCCACTGTTTGGCTGCATGCACGAGGGAGTCATCATCTTCAAACCTTGTTCCACGAAGAGAGTCTTTCAGTCTCCCAAAGAGATGATAGTCACATGGAGCAAGGTCAGGACTGTAAGGCGAGAGTTTCAGTATTGTTCATCCGAGTTTTGTGGTCGCGTCTATGGTTTTTTGTCTGACATGTGCCCCTGCATTGTCGTGCAACAGCAAAACATTCTGTTTTTGCCAATGTGGTCGAACACGACTCAGTCGAGCTTGAAGTTCCTTCAGTTCATCATATATGCATCATAATTTATGGTGGGTTCACATGACATTATGTCCACAAGCAGGAGTCCTTCAAAAAGTACCGTAAACTCTTCCAGCAGAATGTGTGGTTTTGAATTTTATTTCCTTGGGTGAATTTGCATGATTCCACTCCATTGATTGCCTCTTCGTCTCTGGTGAACAATGATGGAGCCATGTTTCATCACATGTCACAATTCTTCCACCATTCCCGTACTGTTCGAAAAGTTCGCTGCGTACCGTTTTTCGTGTCTGTGAGCCACTGTCAACATCCTAGGAAACCACCTGGCACAAACCTTTTTTAACGCCAACGCTTTCAGTATTTTGCAAACAGTTCCTTTTTCTATCCCAGCGTAGCGTTCACTGTGATGCGTCTGTCAGCAGCCACCAATTCGTTAACTCTCTGCAAATCGTCTGGAGTGTGTGCAGTACGAGGCCTGCTTCTGCGAGGACAATCCTCAATATTGCCGTGCCCGCTTTCATCACGTAACCTGCTTGCCCGCCGACTAACTATACTGCGATAGACAGCACCATCTCCATAAACCTTTACCAACCTCTTGTGGATGTTTCCCACTGTCTCGTTTCCACAGAACTAGAATTCAATGACAGTACACTGCTTCTGCCGAACGTCAAGTGTAGCAGCCATCTTGAAGACTGAAACCAAACGCGAAGGATGTATCTACACACTATAAAAGTTTCAAACGGTTTTTTATTTTTTTTTATAGTGTGTGTTTCTTTTGGAGTGACCCTCTTATTATACAATGTGATGAATTCTCAGCACAACCGCCTTTACGGCGTGCGACTTGCCGACTATGGCAATTGCGGTGTCCGCTTAGCGGGCGTACCTGACGTGAGTTCTAAATTTAATACGGGTTGGCGCGCAACTTATTTCTGACGTACATAACACAAACAGAAAGAAAAGTTTATTACTTACGTGTGCTACGCAAGGAGGTGTTGGAACTGGCTCCCTTCGTTGTTCAAGCATTTCTGACACCTGCTGAGGAAGTTTCTCATTCACTCTGAAGTTCCCTCTCAGAAACTGCTGTGATTTAATGACGAATGTTTGTTTGGAGTTCATCTAATGTGTGGGGATTTGAATTGTACACTTTCTCTTTTAATGCTCCCCAAAGATAAAAATCGCTCGATGTTAAATCGGGAGAACGAGGGGGCCAAATGTTCTCAGTGATAAGAACACATTACCAATTTCCCGTAATGATAAGTTGACTCTAAGTGCCGTCGCAGAGTCTTGCTGAAATGTCGCTAAAGCACGTTCTCTCTCGGTTAATTGGGCAAATAAAGGCCGCACTATGTTTTCAACATACCTGTCGATATTAATTGTTTCCTGGAAAATATTATTCTCTCGCCGCTAACAGCGCAGCACACTCCTATTTTTTAATCGTGCAGCGACTGCTGGTGAATTAAGTTAGTCATCTCCGATCTCCAGTAACGATTATTTTGCGAATTAACATACCCACTTAGGTGAAACCATGATTCATCCGAAAAAAACTTAATTTCGGGTCAATTTCTCCGTCATGCACTTTTTTCAGAATCCATTCACAAAATCACAACCTTTTAGTAGGGTCACCCGATTTAAGTTCTTGTACTGCAATTATTTTATACGGATGTAACTTCAGTAGCTTCGTAGCCGTCTGAGGAGAGCCGTAGGAAATTCCAATCTGCTGAGAAAGGCGTCGAATTGATTTTCTAGGAGACCTTTCCAGAGCTTGTCCGACGTTACCCAACGTTTCACCTGCGAGGACTTGACGTGGTTGTTTAAGTTTCCAATCTAGAACAGTTGCCGTTTCGCGAAATTTAGCCAACAATCGATGAATCGTACTCCGATTTGGAACACGAACATTAGGAAATTCGCCACCAAATAATCTCTGTACCTCACGCGCTAATTCTCTGTGCACATATGAATCGTAGATGAATACTCTTTGGCGAATAAAATAAGTGATTTTCACCATTTATCAATAAACACTGTCGCGCAACTCACAATACTGCGTTGGCTGAGAAACACGGTCTACTTTCACAGGAATGCGACACAAACAAAGGCTTCGGAGTGGAACGGGAAAAAAAAGAAAAGAAAAGAAAAGAAAAAAAAACTCCCCATTACCTCCACCTGCCGCCGTCGGCGGGCTGACATGCCGGCCAACGGCTGGCCGCTGGCGGGCACAAAAGATGTGCCAGGCGGTTGCGCTGAGGATTGACCATTTTGTACTACATTCCAAAGAACTGCATACTAGAGCTGGCCTGCTCAGTAATCTGCTCGGGCAAGCTGGCTCGTGCTCGCGCCACAGCAGTGAGCTGTCAGCCGGCTCATGGTGGCTGATGGTAGTGGACGAGTTGTGAGGGACAGTGAGGAGAGGCAGGACTCCCAACAAAGTAACTTCGCAACGGATAATTGCCGAGCAGTCTCATTCTACAGCTACTGATATGTTCTATGGAGATGTTACATTTCTCAGTGGTTAAATAATCTATTCTGTCGCATATTAATTGTATGAAACTGATGTAAAGGTAAAGCAGTCAACAATCCGAAGATTGGTTTGAACACCGCAGTGCTTTACTAGGCATGGTCCTGTTTGGAGGTGGTATGCCGTTGCCTTCCTCCTCCGACCTTCAAACTGACTTACCCAGCCAGTTATGGGGGGACCTACAGTTTAACATGGGTTCTGAACCACGGTGCTACTCGGTATTTTTCACATGAGCGATACTGCCAGAGGTGAAAGAAGTGGAAAGTGACAGATAAAAATCCTAGGACCTGACGGGGATCGATCCCGCGTCCTCTGGATTTGTAGTCTGGTACTCTACCACTGTGTAACCGAGGCGCGAAACTGATGTATGAAATAGAAAATACAATTTATTTCTTCTTTTTATTATTTTTGGTGTATCGCAAATGAAACAGCTGTAAACAGATAATAAAGCTAATTCAATGTTAATCACACTTCCTGATCCTCTAGTTTAAAATAAGGCAAGAAAAAGTATTACAGCATGACAATATTATCAAATATATTTAAAAAAGCTAAAAAAAATTGCCATGATGGAGGTTCGAACCTGGAACCAAGGATTGTCTGTCGAAGCTCTAGACCACTCAACGGTGGACGACACTCGGAAAATCGGTCAGTTTTACGAGTCCCCAAGCTACAGCATGAAAATACAAAAACGTTAATTACTCGAACGTCATTAACTTTTGGCCCCACATATATTAGTAAAACATGCTCATTTTTAGACGATCTTCGATGTATAGCATTGAAAACGTGTTTTCCATCATCAAATTCGTCCTTGGTTTTTCAAAAACTACTCAATGTCTACCAAAAAGCTGAAACACGTGTCCTTTTTTATTCAACATAGAACGCCTGTCCAAAATATAAACCGGTGATCCATATGTCAGATCCTTTCCTTGTTAGCAGTATGTTATTTAATATTTGAACCTCCGCTTTCCGTTCTTCATCTTGCAAGTGCCCATAATCTTTCACATGGAAGGTCTTGTAATGGAAGACAGCACCGGTTTCCTTACGCAAAGGCTGGAAAGTTGCCCAGGTCACTCCAACAATCAAGAAATACAGCAGGAGTGATCCGCAAAATTACAGGCCTATCTCATTGACGTCGGTTTGCAGCAGGATTTTAGAACAAAATTATGAACTACCTCGAAGAGAACGACCTATTGTCCAACAGTCAACACGGATTCAGAAAGTATCGTTCTTTTGAAACACAGCTAGCTCTTTACTCAGATGATGTGATGAATGCTATTGGTAATGGATGTCAGATTCTGTATTTCTAGATTTCCGGAAGGCTTTTGACACTGTACCGCACAAGCATCGTCTAATCAAATTACATGCTTATGGAATATTGTCACAGTTGTGCGACTGGATTTCTGATTTTCTGTTAGAAAGGACACAGTAAGTCATCCAGTACAACCGATATTGTAGCACCACATTTCAAAAGCTTCTATCATCTTTTTATCTGAACTCCTTACCGTGCACGTTTCACTCCCATACAATGCTATACTCCAGACAAATGCTTTCAAAAAGGACTTCCTAACATTTAAATTAATATTGGATGTTAACAAGTTTCGCTTCTTTAGAAAAGCTTTTCTTCCCAAAGCCATTCTGCATTTATATCTTCTTTACTTCGCTCATCAGAAGTTATCTTGCTACCCAAATAACAAAATTCATCTACTACTTTTATTGTCTCATTACCTAACCTAATTCCTTCAGCATCTCCTGATTTTCTGAGATTGAATTCCATTACCTTTGTTTTACTCTTGTTAATGTTCATTTTATATCTTCCTTTCAAGACACTGTCCATCCCATTAAATTGCTCTTCCAGATCTTTTGCGGTCTCTGACAGAATTACTATGTCATCTGCAAACCGCAAACTTTTTATTTCTTCTCCCTGCACTTTAATGCCCTCTCCAAATTTCTCCTTGCATTCCTTCACTGTCTACTCAATGCACAGATTGAACAACATTTGGGAAGGCTACGACGCTGTCTTACTCCTTTCCCAACCTCTGCGTCCCTTTCTTGCTCTTCGACTCTAATAATCGCTGTCTGGTTTTTGTATAGGTTGAATATAACTCTTCGCTCGCTATATTTTACCCCTGATACCTTCAGAATTTGGAAGAGTGTATTCCAGTCTACATTGTCAAAAGATTTCTCCAAATCGACAAACGCTAAAAACGTAGGTTTTCCTTAGCCCATCTTCTAAGATAAGTCGTTATGTGAGTATTGTCTCCCGTGTTTTTACGTTTCTCCTAAATCCAAACTGATCTTCCCCGAGGTCGGATTCTACAAGTTTTTCCTTCGTCTTTAAATAATTTGTGTTAGTATTTTGCAACCATGACTTATTAAACTGATAGTTCTGTTATTTTCACAGTTGTCTGCACTTGCTTTCTTTTGAATTAGAATTGCGATATTCTTCTTGAAGTCGGAGGGTATTTCCCCTGTCTCACACATCTTGCATACCAGGTGATACAATTTTTTCACGGCTGGCTCTCCTAACGATATCAGCAGTTCAGACGGAATATCATCTACCCCAGGGGCCTTGTTTCGACTCAAGTCCTTCAGTGCCTGTCAGATTCTTCTCGCAATATCATATCTCCTATCTCATCTTCGTCCACTTCGTCTTCCATTTCTAGAATAATGCCTCCCAGTTTATTTCCTTTGTATAGGCCCTCTATATATTCCTTACACAGTTCAGCTTTCCCCTCTTTGCTTAGTACTGGTTTTCCGTCTGAGTTCTCGATATTCATACAGCTGCTTTTGTTGTCTCCAAATATCTCTTTTATTTTCCTGTAGGCGGTATCTATCTTTCCCCTAGTTATGTATTCTTCTACGGTTCTACATTTGTCCTATAGCCACTCCTGCTTAGCCTGTCTGCACTTCCAGTCAATCTCATTTTTCAGACGTTTGTACTCCCTTTTTCCCGTTTCACTTGCTGAATTTTTATATGATCACTAAAAGAAATCCGTTAAACTTAGTTACACAATAAATCAGTCAAACATACAGGCCGTAACTTCAACTAAATAGCTAGGAGTAACAATTATGAACAACTTAAATTGGAAAGAACACATAGAAAATATTGTAGGGAAGGCGAGACGAATCAAAGACTATGTTTCATTGGCAGAATACTTAGAAGACGCAACAGTTCTACTAAAGGAACTAGCTACACTACACTCGTGCGTGCTATTTTGGAATATTGCTGCGCATTGTGGGATCCACACCAGGTGGAACTGATGGACGATTTAGAGAAAATTCAGAGATGGGCAGCTCGTTTTGTATTATCGCGATATGGGGGTGAGAGTGTCACGGAAATGAAGCACAAGTTAACGTGGAAATCATTAAAATAAAGGCGTTATATGTCACGGCGTGATATGTTTGCGAAATTTCTTTCACCAACTTTGTCTTCAGGATGCGAACATATATTGTTAGCACCCACCTGCATAGGGAGACATGACCATCATAATAAAATAAGAGAAATCAGATCGAGAACAGAAAGATTTAGGTGTTCCTTTTTCCCGAGAGTTATTAGAGAGTGGAACTATAGAGAAATATCATAAAATTGGTTCGACGAACCCTCCGCCATCCACTTCAATGTGATTTGGAGGGTTGCTATGTAGCTGTAGATATAGATGTAGATGAAAGAAAAGAAAATACACTGGTGAGTCTACATCGGCTTGTAGGTACGCTTCACAATAAAATATCTGATTCCTGAATCACTATCTTATCATGATGTAATCCAGCTGGAATCTTCGCGTGTCTTCAAGTCGTTGCCAAGTACACAGGTCAAAACAATTAGGGGATCAGTTGACATATCCAGGTTCTGAAGTATTGTCATTGGAAAAATAAACTAAAATGGTTCGACGTCTTTCTGTCGATTCTACGGAATGTAGACAACAACATTACGGCAACAGAGATAATGCTAACAGCAGTAAGAGTTTCGTGTTCACTTGTGTTTACTCTACCAGATATTGTAGCTAGCAGGTAGTGGAATGCAACAACAACGTGACTTACCCGAAGCTATGGCACGGAAACCTATAGGAAGGTAGGAAGCGGGACAGACACAGAGTTGGCTACTAGTACTGGAGTGTCCAAAAGTGTATTTTGTAGGATCTGAACGTGATTACACACACAGGAACCGTTTAAAGAAGGTTATTAGTCCGTAGCTTACAAACTACTTAAGGTAAACCAACCTAAGGACCACACACACACCCATGTCGAAGGGGAGTCGAACCTCCGACGGCGGACGGCAGCGCGCACCGCAGCACGGCGCTCCAGTACGCATAGCCAAGGTCGTCTACGGTTAACATCAGCAACAGATTGCCGTTATCTTAGATTAACAGTCCGTCTAGACAGGAGACTGCATGCAACTCCGCTGCAACACACCCTCCATGCAGCAACAGGATGTGCAATATCAACTCACTCAGTCCGGAATCATCTTCGGGAATGTAATCATTATTATTTATTTATTATTGGTTTATTCTGTTCCATAGGACCCCATTGAGGAGTGAGACACCAAGGTCATGGAACAAGTTAATACATTAATTGCTACACAAGAATGGCAACAGAAAATTTTTAAGTAGTCAATCTTAAGACAAAGTGAAAAGATTCAATAAAGAAAAGTATGAATTAGCTTCATTGTTTAAGTTTTCTAGGAGTTCCTCGACAGAATAAAAGGAGTGAGCCATGAGGTAACTCATCAATTTAGATTTGAAAGCGTGTGGATTAGTGCTAAGATTCTTTAGTTCTTGTGGCAAGGTATTGAAAATGGATGCCGCAGAATACTGTACACCTTTCTGCACTAGTGTCAAGATGGTGTGATGCAACTGTAGATTCGACTTTTGTCTAGTATTCACCGAGTGAAAGCTACTAACTCGTGGGAATAAGCTGATTTTGTTAACAACAAATGACATTAAGGAAAAAACGTATTGTAAGTTCGTGAACTTACACCAGATATTGCTCGAACCGCCCGTTTATGAGCCAGAAAAATCCTTTTAGCATCAGGCGAGTTACCCCAAAAAATAATGCCGTGCGTCATAAGTGAGTGAAAGTAAGTGTAATAGACTACTTTTCGTGTTGAAAAATCACTTATTTCAGATATTGTTCTAATGGTAAATATAGCAGAATTTAGTTTTGGAACAAGATCCTGAACAAGGGCTTTCATGACAGCTTACTGTCTATTTTGAACACCTAGAAATTTGAACTGTTTAGTCTCAATAATCATATGCCCATTATGTGTAATCAAAATGTCAGCTTTCGTCAAATAATGTGTTACAAATTGTAAAAACTGAGTTTTACTTTGATTTAACATCAACTAGTTTTGTACAAGCCGTGAAGTTATCCCTTGAACTGCATTATTTGATATTGTGTCAATATTATGAGCAACATCATTCAAGCTGGTATCATCAGCAAACAAAAATATTTTACACCCACCTGTTATATTCGAAAGCATATCATTTATATAAATAAGAAACAGCAATGGTCCCAAAACAGACCCCTGGGGCACCCCACACTTAATTGTGCCCCATTGGGATTGTACGCCATAATCATTTTCTACACTGCGGAGAATTACCTTCTGTTGTCTATAATTGGAGTAAGAGGTGAACCAGTTGTGAGCTACTCCCTGTATTCCATAATGTTCCAACTTCTGCAACAATATTTTGTGATCAACACAAGTCCCATTAAAACCACGACACAGTTTTCCTGCAGAAACTGGGATGAGGAACATCAGGATTGGAGTCGTAAGCAACAGCGCAAGGTCCTGTTCACAGATGAATCACGATTTTGTGTTCAGCCGGACAATCGTCGATCCCTCAAATGGAGAGAACATGGAATAATCCGGCTTATATGCAGGAAACAAGATTCAGTACTGGTGGACGTACGGACCTCTATTTCGTTCAGAATGGCGCTTTGACTGCTCAGAGTTATAGATACGCCATCCTTTGGCGTTTTGTTGTGCCCTACGCTGATGCCATTTTGGATGTGTTCGTTTTGGAAGACGATAACGCTCATCCCCACAGAGCTGCACTAGTGGACAACATGCTTGACGCTGAGAGAATTGATAGAATGGAGGATCCAGCTTGTTCCCTGGAGTTGAACCTGATTGAGCATGTCTGGGGTGCATCTGGCAGCTGCACTGCAGCCAGACCAGAACCTCTCACAACGATCGCAGAGCTGGATATTTTACTTATGGAAGAATGGCCAAATATCCCTCAAGAGCTGACTGATAACGCCATACAAACCGTACTGAGCGTTCGAAGTGATCACACGCCATATTAGAGGGAAACGAGAGTTCCTTTTTCAATATTATGGTAGCCTCATAAATCCTCACTCTAAGTAAACGCCATGCAGGGTGTCACTGCAAGTGACTAGTGAATTAAGCCAACAGTCATAATCAGATTGGGAAGAAATTACATGTTGTGTCCCACAAGGCTCCATCTTAAGGCCATTGCTTTTTCTTGTGTACTTTAAAGACCTCTCATCAGTTACACTACCAGTAGCACAGTTCGTTTTGTTTGCAGATGATACAAGTATTGCAATAAAAAGTACTTCAATTATAGTTATAGAAAGGTCTGGTAATTATATTTTCATGAACATTAATAAATGGTTTACAGCCAACTCATTGTCATTAAACTTTGAAAAGACTCACTACATGCAGTTCAGAACATGTAAGAGATTTCCCGTCAGCATATGCATTGTGAATGAAGAAGAGCAGATACAAGAGGTTGACAGTATTAAATTCCTGGGATTACAGCTTGATAATAAATTTAGTTGGGTGGAGCACACCACAGAACTGCAGAAACGACTCAACAAAGCTGTATTTTAAATGCGAGTGTTATCAGACATAGGAGACATAAAAATAAAAAAAGCTTGCATACTTTGCTTACTTTCATTCATAATGTCATGTGGTATAATATTTTGGGGTAACTCTTCAAGTCAGTCAAAAGTCTTCAGAGTCCAAAAGCGTGTAATACGTATTATTTGTGGAGTAAATTCACGGTCGTCCTGTAGAAACCTCCTCAAAGAACTGGGTATATTAACTACTGCCTCTCAGTATATTTATTCCTTAATGAAATTTGTCATAAATAATATATCCCTTTTCCCAACAAACAGCTCAGTTCATACATACAATACTAGGAATAAAATTGATCTACACAAGGACTTAAAAACACTTACTTTAGTTCAAAAAGGTGTCCATTACTCAGGAACACACATTTTCAATAATTTACCATCAAGTATAAAAAATTTAGCTACAAATAAAGATCAGTTTAAGAGGAACCTTAAAGACTTTCTAGTGGCCAACTCCTTCTACTCCATATAACCAACTTTAAAATGTATGTATCTGTATTTATATTATTAGTATTATCTATTGTTCAACTTGTAAATTTTGTTTCTTGACATGTTCCACATCCATAAGGATCTCCTCAACATGGATCTACGGAACGAAAAACTAATCTAATCTAATCTCTGCACCCCTCAAGTAAAGAGTTTAGACAGCAAAATATGTTACTGTATTACAGTTGTAATCAATACCTGAATAAAATACGTCACCCTCAATTGTTTCGTGCAGCGTAGAAAGAAGACATTGATGCAAGACATCAAAAGCGAATTATCAGTGAAAAAGATGGCGTTAAAAGTTTTCGCACCTCACTCTCCACGTGTAATTTTTCTTTTCCTTTTTCTTCTAACGTTTTTCGCAAACTAAGATAAAACGGCGAAAAACACGAAAAAGTTATGCCTACAAATTTCTAGGAAAATGGCATCAGAGAACAGCTTCTTTTATTGAGGTGATATGTAGTACGTTTTTTTTAAATTGTAAATTGTATAATTTCGATATATCGATTATAGAAATGTCTTTGGTATTGCAGTATTATTATCTCTGTGACTTTGGCAAAACAACTGGTCATCATGAAAACATTATATACCATGTGTGACTTTTCTTAATCAATAAATAACACCCTTCCTAGTAATGAGTGCCTCCGTTTTACCAACCTAAAGTCATATATACCGTTATTTTAGTGGATTATCTGTAGTTATGAGGCCGAAAAGGTTAGTTTCGCAGTCTTGTAATATTTTGTTTATATACTGCTATTTATAATATTTTGTTTTTGTACTGCTATTTACAATATCTTCAGCGTTTAATAGTTACATTAGGGCTGTAAAGATATTGAAGTTAGAGATGTGGGCAATGATTTTACGATATTCACAGTATAAACATCAGGTTATTTTTTTTTTTACGGAAACATTTCATATTTTGATATAATCATGTCATCAAACTTGGAAATTAAGTCAATAGGCATCATCTATTACATAGGGAATACTTCCTTTTACGTGTGATATAATATATTTCTCGTCTGGATAGCAGTTAAAAGGCCACGTAGCAACACCAAATGTAGGCTACTGGCTTTGAATATTAATTGTATGACGGCTGTTTCGTCTATTTCAACTATTGTTGGGATTCTGGTGAATGTAAATAGCTGGAGGAAGTTTGCTTCATGTATTTTAAGCGATGCTTCTATGAGAAAATTGCAGGATTAATGTTTTTTATTCCTATTTCTGAACCAAGTTCTACTTTCTTCCTTTTTATCATAAAGACGTTTTTTCCGCATGCATTCTGTACTAGGAGAGAGGTCTACTTAATTTTTACGATGTCATGCCATATATCTGCGGCAAAAATGCAGAAATAGTGTAAAATATTCCGATTTTAGGGTACGTTCAGTCTTACTTTGTTTTACCATGACTGTTGATTTATCTGTGTACATGCTATACTAGTATCTCATTTATAATCCTACCAAACTGCGGTAGGAGCATCAGTTAACAAGAATCGCCCAATGTGATTCATGTACATCATAATTGTGTGAAGTCCATTTTGGACGGCAGAATCTAAACAGTCCAGCTGTAACGCAGAAATGGCGTAATGAAAACTTAGTGACTTTAGTGGCTACGTTTACTGCACTGGCAGACCTACGCTGGCGCTGTGAGACGCCTGTGGCGACAGAAACCATCCATGTTCCGCAGTGGCCACCGGCGTGTCTGCAGCCATAGTAACTACAGCGCTCCGCTATTTGCTGTTTGAAAGACAGAGCCAATACTGTCAGAAAACAAACATTTCTCTGGCAGATGAAATGTAGGGTAAGGTCAAGTAACTCTGTGCTACTAAGCTTTCTGTGTTAGCAATTCAGGAACTTTAGACAATTGTTGTTTTGACTTACATAATTTGAAAAAGGATATCCTACAAAGCATGCCTAACATATATATATATAACAAATATCGACTTGTTGTTTCTTGCGATTAAGTTGGTGGTAGAACTACGTAATTCTGTGATATTCAAGTAATGTCCTGATAGTATTCAAGTTACTCCATGATAGTATGTTATTTATCATTAAGTGTATTTTTTAAGCTTCGGAAGCTAGTATTTAATGTAATGTAAATGTTCAAAACATATGTATAAAGTACATGTTGAAAGTAGCCTGTTATTAAAATAAGCGAGATCTCGGGCATTTGAGATCTGCAAATGTAGGTTAAAACGCTCAAATGTTGCTCTAAATTACTTCATGAGTGGCCACAGTACAAGCGCAACGGAAATTTATCTAACTGTTCACTCCTTAAGGGATCAGCCAACGTTTTAACAAACACAAAATCAATGTTAAAAAATAAATAAATAGATAATGAAACATGGCATGGGGAGCATGAAATCACAAAGCAGAAGTTTGATACTTTAAAATCATGATCTGCTCAGTAAAATAACAAGCAAATAAATGCAGGGAAACCAAATTAAGCACACACCTTGTACAAAAGTGAATTAAATCATATGTTACTGCCAGTATTAAAATTCTTTCTGCCCTTTTTGAATTTGGCTGTAATGTGGGAGGAAATTTTCAAATACACAACGGGTAGCTGAAAGCACTTGCATTCATTCACAGACATGTGCATAATGCTGGCAGTACATTAAAATGCTGAAACACATGAAAGCAGTAGCGAAACGAAGCGTTGTCAGCATCTTGAAGTGATGGCGGGTGCCTTGATCACAAATTTAATTATACTGTGCACTAAACGAATTCATGTTCGGGAAGACAGCAGATCACTATTCTTAAGTACCACATGGTGTGTGACCACGATGTATTTCATACCATTTACAAACAGAAATTAATTTAGAATATTTGAGTAAAGCACACCCGAGAATTCTTATAGAAGAAAGCTAGTATTAATAAAACCATGGCTGAAGGCCAAAGTAACGACTGTTACAAAAACAGGTGGTGAAATTGGTCAAAGACGGGAAAGATGAAATCAAGAAAATCTAAGAAATATTTAGCATACTCACAGATACATACGTGACATGAAAACATTAGATAAAAACAGCATGGAAATTCAAACTGGTCACAAAACCATCACCAGAATGAAAATGCAGATAATAAATTTACACTGAATTATACGAGTTCTGTAAATTAGGAAACACTTCACCTCTCATAGCGAAAAAATTACTCAAGAAAACTATCTCTGAAAAACCAAGACTGCCTTATCACAAAGAAAGCAAGTTTCTAACAGCATGCCTTCCCCTCAGCATGATTCGGCAGAGTACTTACTTCCATGGTCGCCGGAGTCAGAATGAAGAGTCAAGATTGAAGTTCTAAGGCCACGGAAAAATCTTCCCCCGCCACACACCAGAAATGAAGCGCGCTGAAAGCGACTCAGAGCGCGTTCAGAACCTACTGTTTACCAACCCTTGCTACCTGGCGAGACAATTCCCTCTTCAACCGCTCCCAGAGAGTTCTCCTGTCACCTCTTTCATCCAAGATTAAGTTGGTACGACACTATGGACACGCCCACCTCGCCATCTTGCCAAGTAAGCTTGTCTCTGGCCAGCCAGCAGACGGTAGCGAGGTGGCGACTGTAACCCAGAGCACGGCAGTCAGTCAATATTAAAAGCAACCTTCCACATTCATATGAAAGTACAAGTTCAATCACTCGGGTGGAAACATACATAAATATGGGGCAAACATACATAAACACGGGGCGTTGATCATTGTTAAAAAGAGTATAATAATGTACACAGATAACATTAATGGTGCAGAAACACTTTAGGTTAAAAATAGAACACGACCATACAATCAATGGACGTGTTTGAATATCTTTTATCGTCAATTTTGAAACATTCCACTGTAGGAAATAATAATAATAAAAAAAAAAAGAAAACAAAAAAAAAAAAAAAAAAAAAAAACAACAAAATCCAGAAAATATGCACCATCAAAATTTTAGCTTTTGTTTTAAGTCTGCTGATCCGTTGTTAGTCACTACCCATCAGACATAAAATAGACACTATTTAAAACTTTCTGGCACTTCACCTGATACCAGACATTACAAAACTAGCACTCGATCCATTCTGCTCCATTTTTCTTCTTGGCATCATCTGATATGAACCATCACATGCACCACATCCACTATCATCATTTTTCTGTGGTCTGGATATAGACCTAGGAGTAGCCTTAGTTTCGGTTTTCTTCGGTACTCCTGATCCTGATGTCGATGGATTGTTGTGGTTAGGTGAAATTATTTTTGCAGAAGGATTACGTCTTACTCTTTTTCGCACACTGGGAGTATTAAAAGGTCTCCCATGGTAACTTTTTGTCAGATAACTCTTGTTACTGATCTTGTGTAACGAAAGAAGGGGCAAGAACATGATCAGAAACAGCATCTATGCTGTAGTCTTTGCAAAGCTGTTGCAGATAGTGGTGGTCTGCAAGACTTCTTGGTAAGCTGCAGTGAGAAGTTCAGGTGGCATAACGAATGGCTTTCCAATTTTATTCAGATATTGGTTACAATTGTAATTTGTTATACAGCACGATATTTTACTGTCTAAACTCTTTACATTAGGTGTACATGTAAGCGAGCCACCAAATGAGTATGTATCGACTCTAGCAGGTACGAATGCCATGAGCAACACTCAAGCATCGACCGAACGACAGTTTTGTAACCTACTTCCTTTATTGATGGATGGCCACAGAATTCATCCAATGTATTTCAGTCGGGCAGTCTGACATATGCCTTTCTCATCATTAATTTTGTTTGGATATTACATTTCAATTCGATGCTGATACGTACTCCCAGATATTTTATGCAAGTAGCTGCTTCCAGTGTTTTTACTGTTATTGCATAGTCTTTATATATAAAGCAGAATGTCTGTGTGTCCGTGTGTCCGTGTCCGTGTGTGTGTGTGTGTGTGTGTACGTATTCCATGCAAATATACAATTATGTTCCAATCTTTATGAAATTTCGTAAAGGGTAAGCTTCAATCCATGAGGACCGTCGCCGTAAGTGTAAGAATCATGTACAACACATAGTTCACGAGATATAACGTCATAAACTATAAGATGCGCGAAAAACTGCTGCATTAAGCGACAATGCTGCTCATTTTCTCCTAAGCCATGGACCGATTTCAACCAAATTTGGTACACATATTCCTTACGTGAGATAATAATTGCTGTAGGAGTACGAACCACATACGACAAATGGCACAGGAGATGTAACGTCATAAACAATAACAGCTGCAAGAAACTGCCACATAATGCAACGAGACTATATTCATAACCTGTGTGAGAATGACAGTACCTAGCGACTTGCAACGAACTTTAAACATAATTTCAAACCTTTATTAAACTTTTCTCGCGGACAACCACATCAAAATAATGAAAAGAAAAAAGTTGATCGCTTACTAGTTTTCCGCTGTTCAAGGAGCAAAACTACGACTTTCAGTATGATGTTGCAGTTTATAATTTCTAAACTACAAATTGCAGCCGCTCGAAATTTTACATATCGTATACACACATACAGATGAATGTATTTTAGAAGTTGTTTCACAGTAAGACACGTAGTTCGTGAGATATAAGGACAATCACAGTAACGTTCATGGAAAACTGTGACATCACGCATCAGTTTTCAGTCTATTACATCTTCACAACTAACTCTGTTCGCAACGGATTATACGGACATACAGCACGTATACATAAGAATATATAACTGCAATATTATACAATTATTGTACAACATATAAATCAATAAATATGATATCATATAAACTGTGATGGGTAAAACAGGTCGCATCATGCAACACATATTCCAGTCAGCTTAAGGAAATTCCTGGAAAGCTGCCAGTAGTGTTGACAACTTTGAGCTCTGAAGCGCACACGGATGCAGGCGACAGCAATAGACTTATGAAGAAAAGGAAGAGCCATCCAACGAATACCTGTTATTTACAAGAGATATGGCTTTTACCTTCAAGAGACTGCAGTTTTCAACGAGACTTCCATTTCCTATTACGATTAATAAACTCCAGGGAGTGCAGTGGATTTGACATGCCCATGTTTCTTACGCGGACAAGTTTACGTCATTTGCTCAGGGATGGCCTCACCAAAGAAATTATTCTGTAAGAAAATTGCCTGTTGGAGGTCGTCAAATAATCTCAAAATTTAGAATGCGTAATGATATGCTCTAGTAATAATAATTTTATTATTGAATGTTGTAGCAAATCACAACTAATGGGTCGCAACAACACTTTCGCAGTGTAAGTTAGAATTTTGAATAAATAAAAAAATTGATATTAATTAACTTAAAACAGTCACTGTAGTAATTAATTAAGCTTGGCCCTATCTGACTTAGCATTGACTACAGCCTCCAACTAGCACCTCTTACGATTCACGAACAGCACAACTTCACTAATAAATGTGTCAGAATTCATGTAGCGGTGATGGCGTGTTCGTGTTATAATCAAAATCGTAAGAGCTGATAGACTCTGATTGCAATGATAATAGCTGAGTACTGTGAAACTGCGTAGTGCAATGAGCTTCACAAATACTACAGTTAAAGTTCCCAATTATTTTAATAATATTGTTTAAAGCATTCAACTTCCTTATAAAACTTTGCATGAACTATTTTTTGGTAAATTGGTTCCAGGCCCTGGATAGCGTACGCGTGTAACTGGCTGAGCAGAGTTTGGCATTTAACGTATTTCATAAAAAAATTACTTCAGTCAAGTCTGGTAAAACTACTATAATACTTTGACTACTGTTAGCCTGGTTACTTTCTACATAAATGAAACCAACTTTACTTTACTTGCAAACTCTGTTGCACTTTAATTACTAGTCTCTGTGGTTGCAACACGTTTAGCAATTCTTTAACTCGTCTAGCAATTTCTTTGAAACTGATCGTAATTACTTTGAAAATGATTGAACTTGTTAGTCAATGTACAGGCTTCCATAATCAACATAATCTAATAATGGTGATAATGGGGTGACTACAACTACTTACAAAATTAAGACTGGTTTCAAAATAAGTCATGTATAATTGAACCAAAGTTATGATTGGGTTGACACTACATTTACATGCATACAAAATAAAATGTTACAAAAGTACTCATCTGCTTTCGTCGTCTTCGTCGTGAAGCCCAAACAAGACAGATATGATTACAATAGGTACTCTTACTACAACAACGATCACACTCGGTGACAATAGACTTGATACCAAACAATTACTTTTCTTGCACAGATGAAGAAACATTACTCTGATCACTTTCGAAGATAAATAAACTTGTTTCGCACTTCCTTCAATACATTAAACAGTACGCCTCTCAGGCTTATTGCAATTGCATTAAACTCGCGCCACACTGCGCCTACCGTGCCTCTGCACTATCAACAAAACATTTATGTGTTTACTATAGCGAGTCCGCTCCGCGACTGCTTCAGCTGCGCGACACTCACAGCTACTACTTCTGTACCAAAGATAGTCTTTACAACAGGTTCAACATTTTCTCTGGCGCATTGCTAACTTACAGCATAAGAATGTCCGTGCATTCATGCGGGTTTACACATATAGTACATGTTTACACTAGATGATTCAATATAGAAAATGACGTTACATAAGAAATATATCTAGCATACATGAAATGAAAAATACATGAAATAAACAAATTTAAGACAATATATACATTACGTTAAATCAAACTAAGATACAGCGACAGGTGTACTCTTACAATTCATATTAGATCCTGGACAAGTAACAATAAATATTGTTTGTAGTGAAGTTGTGAATTACACGAATGTATGGATTTTGTATATTATTTGTATTTTGATTACTATCTTTCTTTGTTTGGATACTGTACTTAAATTTTTGTATATTATGCAAGACAGCCTTAGTTGTTATATACTCTCTGATAAATATAAAATGTAATCAGACATAAGGAGATGGATAGGGAGAGAAGGGGTAGGGGAAGTAGTGACTCAAGGATTCAATAAATGATAAATACCCTTTATATAATAAAGGATCTTTCTTTGTATGTACACACAAAACTTCAAAAAAAAAAAAAAAAAAAAAAAAAAAAAAAAAAAAAAAAAAAAAAAAGTTCAAATATTCGTAAATCTATCGGACCCAACTGCGTGGTCATCAGTCCGTAGCTTACAAACTACGTAAACCTAGGTAAACTAACCTAAGGACAACACACACACACACCCATGCCCCAGGGAGGACTCGAACCTCCACGGCGAGCAACCGCGCACTCCGCAGCGAGACGCTTTAGACCGCTCGGCCACTCCACCGCGTTATGTTGACGTTCAGTTGCCACTTTCTGCACCATGTGTCGATATACACGCAACTGTCTTATAGTATTTCTTTAGGGAACGCCAGAAATCCCCGTAATTCTCAAGTCGGTGGATACTTTCGGAAACCATTTTGATTCCTACAGAGGAGATTTCCGGGCCCCATATATGTCGCAATACTCGAACATAATACATGTCTCCAAATCCTGCAACAGGCTGAGATCAACGACGCGCCGATGATTAGGGGCTGCGGTGCGCCAGTAAACCACGTGGGAGCTGCAGTTGTACCTAGCGACTTCTATAGATGCATTTTTAGCCTTCTTGTTGACTGGTGACAGTAGAATTAAGCAATATTGATTGCAGAGTAATAGACTTATGGTAGTATAATAATGAATGGAGCCATATACATGGATAAAAAGACATTGCTGGTTAAAATTATTGAAAAGAGCCGAAGTTTTAGTAGTACATAATCATTTTATTAGCTATTTTACTATTTAATGTAGAATGCAATTATTGGTATCACTTAAGTCTCTCTATGTTATAATAAAGAGCCAAAGGCCTAAATATGGTCCTATAGGACTGAAACCGGTTACAGATTAAAAACGCACCAACTTGCGATCTAGACTGTCGTATTTTAATTATTAAAAAAAAATTAAGGTCGCTGTTTCCAAAAAAAATGCTTTCAAAAATTATGTGAAATTTATTCCCTGTATGCCGTAATTATTGTTAAGGTCTGTCGTCAAACCTTAGCAATAATTACAGCATTGCGACATCACACTTCAAAACGTGATATGACTGGCATAATTGGACCATAGCCAGATAAGTATTACTGAAAAACGCGATACCCACACCATATTTCACTGAACGACGCGATCCCAGCACAACCTAACAGCGTCTGTAAATATGAGTAGTTATATTGCTATCGATATACATTCATGAGACATAGTGCAAATTAGACATTTATTCCAATCTGTTGCTTTCTTGCATATCTTACCAAATATTTATGTTCACAAACTTCATTTATAGACCAACAGAAGTACAACGAAACTTTCCTCCATTCACAGAAGTTTTATCAATAACTTTGATTATTAAGATTTTAGTACGTTCACTATGGTTTATATTTTATAAATTGAATGCACCTTTCAGTAGCTAATTCTACATTTCAATCCCATTTTTAGATCTACAGAGGTGCCATCAAATACGTAAATGGTCAGCAATTCGCATGAGTAATTAATTTATTTATTAAGATTCTAGTAAATTCCATGTAACTAAAAATACACATTTATTAGCTTCGAGCCAGGAATCACATATACACATACTGGATACAACACGGAAAAACGCAGAATGTAATTACGAAACACTGTAAATGATAAATGCATTAAGATCTCATTATTTTTCATTTAATTAGTTAAATAAGTGTACATATTATTTGTAATATATTTCACAGGTTTTTCCAACTTTTACGATAATACTGTATAAAAATAGCATCACAATCCTTTGTTGTGAGTATCCACGACTGTTCAGTAATCTCCGTTCAATTTAAATTAGCGAAATGTGATTGTAAGTTGGAGTTTTGGATTGTTTATAACAATATAACAACTGTGAAAATGATATAAAGCGAGTGCGCAAAGCACTCGAGAATTCAATCCGAAGCAGAGATAAATCAATCCAACGAGCGCTCCAATCGGCCAGAAAGCTACATTACTGAATACGATACTGGATTATTGCCAATAGTATCATTTATATTGAGTTTAACATACCTTTTGCATTACGGAACGTATGTAATGGTATAAAAATAGGTAATAACTTTAAAAAAGCTCCTCATTTGTCTTTCTTAAGTTTCCTAAGACCCATACCAAGGTATAAAACAGTACATGACAGAAGAGTTTATTTACAATTATCTTGTAACTTACTTATTCTAACTGAAGAATTTCATTTTTAATTACAAATAATTTTTTTTTAGGAAAGGGCAGAAAACATCTCTTTTGGCAGAAATACGTCGCTTTTCAGCTCAGGGACGATAAAGCTTCTTGACTACTATTCCAGAAAAACGGGAGAGAGTCGAAAATAGGAAAGTATATGGAATACAATAACTGCAGTATTTAAAGTATCAAATCAGTCACCACAACAGGAGCCGAAGGAGAAACGTCACAGGCATGGCAATAAAACGGCAAAAGCAGTCAACAAAGAAGAACTCAATTCCACAACTGTTGCTACAGCTGAACCACAAATGGCAAGAATCTTCAAAACACTGGCTTTATAAGCTAAATTAATTACACCCAAAAATTTTGTTTCCTTGAAGGTTATATTCCACTTACTTTCAACGGTATAAGCTGCAAATATAAAATATTCATAAGCATTTTTTTCATGACGAAATAGTTCTTAATACCACTGATTCAGTGAAATTCGGCCGTTTCTTCATTATTTTCCTAATTATGTATGTCTCTTGATATGTCACGAATGTTTGTAACGCAAAAATTGTAGTAACTATTTCGTTAATAACGTGCAAAAATAATTATAAAGAACATTACACCTTCGGCGGCTTGCCCACCACTAGGAGCGCTAGTGTCGCAGCAACTGTCAGTTGGTAACAACTTTCACAGTAGTAAGTGTCGCGACTATTTATGTTAGACTGTGGGTCAAGTCAGTCAAAAGATTAATAGTTGCAGGTCGATCCTGTCTATGTAAAGAGTTTTGTACCATTTTGATGCGCAAAATTGCTGCGGTGAAAAAATAAATTGAAACGACACAATATAAATCGTAGATAAATAAATAAATAAATTCCTGAATCAGAGAAATTTCGAATAGGGCAAAGATTGTTTATCTTTAAGACGTATTCGATGCAACTCTCCCCTGGTCCTACTACATTTTGTGTAAGTATAGTGCCGTTTATGATTTTTAACTTATAAAATATAAATGGCATCATCTTTCATTTAAATGCCCTTTTTCACTCGAGTGGCGTGAACTTGAAGTGTGAAGCAATTGGACGCCATTACGGCTAATAATTATCAGTGCAGTGATGATTACAGGACTTGCAGTCGAATTTGTATAGCTATTTATTATTATTATTTATTCCGTTTATGTTGCATTCTTGCCAACCGCATACGCTAAGCCCACAACTAAAATTTAGTACACGGCCCACTGCACAATAACAGATTTTAATACGTCCAATTCCCGATCACGACGGTGTGTACCTTTAATTATATGGTATTTGATTACAGATCCCTGATGTTCCATTATTGCACATCGAGATGGTACTTACTGAAGGTAACATCGTCTTCTTTTTATAATGTAGAAGCCGCCAATCTTTACCCTTACAGTCGTTCTAATTCTTTTTGTTTTAATTTAATTTTTATTCCCTTTTTATCATAATCTGTCATTTCCATTTATTCCCAGTTCAGTACATAATATTTCAGCTAACGACTCCCACCAAACACCATACAGGCGCTAAATTATACAATGACGTACTTTGAAGAAGAAACAACGCGTATTTTCTTATGATGAAGGACGCTGAGTACACCTTAGTGCTTCTGCTCCGAAATATGTTGAAACTCCACGACAAGCTAAGTATTGCAACCGAGAAAATAGGAGCATTTATACTGAGAAGACTAAATCTATTTCTAGCTACCGAAATAAAATCACACTTCTTTGATTTTTGCTCCCTACTCTTTGCGCGTTATTGTTGTGCTTTTCCGTAAATAAATGTAGCGTGTTAACGCTATGCCCTTCGCGTGTGGCGATCTGATGAATTACAGACTAGCGCCGGCGAACGATGCCGTGTGATAAGATGGGGTAACTAGTAAAGAAAAATAACTTTACAAAATATAGCGCCCTTATGGAGCTCACGACTTAGGAGCAGAAATTCCGAGTTTTCTACATATTTGACGATAGTTATAATAGTCACTAAACAATTACCTATACTGTTTCTCAGATGCGGTTCCATGAAAATTCCGTGTTTTCTTTTCGGATGGTTTACTGTCTTTTGATCGCAATAACAGAACGCTTTCCAATTTCCAGGATAACTAAACAACAGCATTCCTTTTCATTTCAACTGCTCTTTGTAGTCTTCAGTCAGGATGTTGTTTTTAGTGGCAGTCCATGTTGTTCAGTCTAGTCATGGCGTGCACGGTTTTAATATGTTGGAGAACGCCGTGTGCGTAATTCTTTATCTCGGTTTATATTGATCACGGAGATAACGGATAAGGTGTTTTGGATAGTCGTCGGCCTAGTCAGCGTTTGTATACATATGAGAAGAACTAGCACCCTGTAGCTATGTTGCAGTACAGGGTTAAAATTTACTGCAGCCCTGTCAAATTGAGAAAATCGGCTGGTTTTTTTTATTTTATTTTTTTTCCTTACGTGAGAATACCACGAAAAACGACGAATTTTGTTTACAAAACTCCAAATTGTGGGATAGCCAGAGTACATTTCTATTCATTGAAAACCGACGAAATTTTTACCAAATGTATTTAAGATTAGACTTTCAATCTCATTTTTAATTTTTTGTATTATCTTTTACAGAGGTACAAAACAACCCCACATTACGCACAAATACACAGCAAATATCGAAATTACTGACATAGAAAATAGCTGAAATTTTTACAATATGTTCTGTAGACATTTAACAAGAAACAACACTTTCCCGTTTGTGAAAATCGTTACTCCAAAAACCGTGATGTTTTGAGAACCAAACGTTGCGACTGCGCTAAGAGGACTTACAATCCGATTTTAATAAATCTACAATGCGCAAAAATTTGATTTTTGCATGTCTTACAGTCTGACATTCTCACTCTATGAAGGGTTGATTTTTTTTTTTTTTTTTTTTTTTTTTTCATTACTCGTTACTGTTAACTGTACAGCATCGAATTATGTGAAGTATGCAATAGATTTTAAAGAATTTTCAGAGGTGAAAACAGACTGCGTCGACATTGCATATGACTGATTTTAGCTCTTACATTTCAACGTTTGAAATGCAAAGGAGATCTCTAAATTTTATATAAAATAGAGAGCACAGCAATATCTCATTTCATTCTGGAGATACTGATTTCATGTCGCGGGATTTGCCCACTTCTGTCCAAATGGATTTGGCAGCCGTTAGGAAATACCACCTAATTTGTCAATATACTTGTCCATTCTTGTTGTTGTTAGTATCGAGGTAGCAAGGGCTGAGGCCATATTTCTAGTCTATAGCTCATTGAGTAATAGGTTTGCAACCTGTTGTGATGCCAGTAGTATTTTATAATTACAGAGATCTCCGGAAGATTCTGTTATTGTTTTCATCTGTAATCATTGTTTTTAGTATTTATTACAAATCCTTAATTTCTTTTTCCTTTATCTTACTTAGGGTGATTCGGGTTCTAAGCACTGAGCCTATATAAATATGCGATTCATACAAGATGGTTTGAATAAATTGTAATTAAGGGCTGGTCTGTCTATTAACGTAATATTTGCCACTTTATTCTAAAGAAACTGTTTATCTTACTGATACTGATACCTGTTTGAATAAAAGAGTTCTTAATGACAGTGAATCATGTGCAGTCCGAGTATATGTCCCAGTACTTCCTTAGAATCTAGTAGCTGCATCTTACTTTCGGCTGAATCCGAAACAGACAGTGAGAGTGGCAAAGACAGTGGTAAGATAGATACAGGCTTATGGACGGAGACATTGGGAGAAACGCAAGGACACAAAGGCAATAGGAGAAATATGAGATACTGGGAGAGAGACAGTTTTAGACTGTGGCAGAGATTGATGCCAAGTATGAAATATTTATTACAAGGACATAGTGGAGAAAAGATGTTCAAATGTTTGTTAAGCTTATGGGACGTAACTACGGGGTCATCAGTCCCTAAACTTACGAACTACTTATGAACTACTTACGAACTAGGACGGCACAAATATCCATGCCCGAGGGGGGATTCGAACCCCCGACCGTAGTGGCCGTGCTGACCGTGACTGGAGCGCCTCAGTCACCTCGGCCACCGCGGCCGGCTGTGGAGAAAAGGATGTAGCGTGTATTTCCTATTTTTTCTACGGTTCTTGACGAAATATTTTATTCTTCTTCAATGAAACAGATAACTGTATAATGTTATGCAAATTTATTGCTTGTACCAACCGATTTTCGGCTGTTACGCCATTTACAGGTAAGCACTACAGAGATATAGCAATGCATCTTGGAAGTTTAACGTTCAAAGATCTTAATTTGCTGTACAGATAATATATGTACATCAATTTACAAAGAAGACTGTGACAATTATTGAACATTGATAAACTATGTGACAAAACAATTCCACCTGGTGTGATCGATGTACGAGATAAGCGGAATACTGTCGTACTTCAAGACAATGTAATAATATTTCGAATTCCTAAAAAAGCAGATGCAGACAGGTGTGAATATTACAAAAGTATCAGTTTAATAGATACTAGGTAATAGTTGCATTATAGTAACAAGAATTATACGTAGAACATCTTACATTTAAAGGAATAGTATAAGGGATGATTTCCAAAGGGTGTGGCATTTTCACAATGGAAAATGCAGAATGCTTGCAAGTAGATCATTAAAAATTATCATTTACAACATAATTACTGAAATAACATACCAATATTTAGTTCGGTCGTTTTTCGGGTTGTAGTATCACATAGAAACGACAACCACACTGAAAAATCAGAAAACACTTGAAGAATAAGTAAATGAACATCTAACCAAATTAATCTGAAGCTGAGAATAAATTCACGAAAAGGTTTTTGCTGAACAGGTGTTTGTAAAGCTATTGGTCCAAACTGCTAGTTATGGTGATCAAGGCCTAGACTTACAGACTACTTAAACTAACCTAAGGACAAAACACACACACACACACACACACACACACACACACACACACACATGCCCCAGAGAGGACTCGAACCTCCGACGACGAGCAACCGCGCGCTCCGCACTAAGGCACCTTAGAACGCTCGGCCACTCCACTGCGGCTCTGCCAAACATGAAAAATAACTGACTGCTGCTATTTTATTTGATTGTTTATGGCACAGTTGCTGACTTTTAAACAACATGGTTTATCATAAACGAAAAGTTATAGGAGAAATTTCTTAACTTGAAGTATTAATATGGGTGCTGAGAAATCTTTTCTGTAAGCATATATTTGAAGTCTGGGGTTGAAACATAGACTAGAAGCAGTTCAAACAAGAAGAGGATTAGCTATGAAAGCTACTGTTACGGAAGAATGCTGAAACTTAGATGGATAAATGTCGTAACCAATAACAAGGTACTGAACAGAATTGGGGAGAAAACTCATGAATTCTTGAATAAAAGAAATGTCTTGATTACAAAGTTTTTATTTAATGGCGCGTTTCGCCCGGTTAGGACATCTTCAGATGTCTGACAAAGCAGAAAAATGAAACAGAACTTACAATATTTACATGACAATATTTTAAAAATAGTTTGCTTCAAAACAACGCTGAAATTGGTAATAAGGAATTGGAATAATGTATGGTGCTAATGTTTTACCTACTCTTTGATAGAGGTTGTTTGGATTAAAATGCGGCCATAGGGTATGTTACAGAGAACATAATATGTAATACCTTGATCTGCGGTAACACTGACCGTTAAAAACAAGTTGATACATTATTTAACTGAATTGCTATTGAAATAATTTACATTCCGAGATTTAACTTTACCATTAATACGACATGCGTCGGTGTAGGTACTGGTACTGCCTGGGGCAGCGTTCAAATGTGTACTGCGAGTAACCGCCAATAAAGCGTAGTGCTCCACAACTCTGTAGGTGTTAGGTCGGTCAGATAACAGTTGTTAATTTCAAATGTCGACACCATTTACATAATATACACAATATCACGTGAATCAAATTTAAAAGGACGCCAAAGTACATAACAAAGATATTACTTAAAAATTTCCATAAAAGTATAGAAACATGATGGTCTTCTATTCCAAAATTCGACTTAACACGGTTTCAGCACAACACCACGCAAAACTGGAATGTGACGAATTTTAAAAGTAGTACGCGATTTTTATCAAAGATATGTATATGTTTCTTACGCTTTGTATCTTTATGCGGAGTGCAAAGAAAATCAGCAATATGTAAAGAAAACGCGAGATTTTTGTGTCTAATCCACATATCGATGTAAACAAGAGCGGAATGCAAGGTCAAAGTAGCACGATCCAAGGCTCTATTCCGGACGCTTCAAAATATTTTAACACAGGACTGCGCCCGCACACCATACCGTGCGTTGCCGTATGGCGTATGGGCGAGACCATTCCTTCCGTCTTACGCGCGTTTAGCGTGGCTCTCAAGCAGTTTGTTCACGTAATGTGGACGTAGTTAATTGTTCGTTAATAGACGCTAGCGCTTTTTCGCTATCTCATACTAGACACGATTCATTGCTCGTTCACCAGATGGCAGCGCTTATCAGGTGTCGCAACACTGTGGCGATTGCGAAAAGTGCGAGGCTGAAGTCACTTGTCGTTCTTTCGCGGATGTTTATGAAAGCAAAATTGGCGCGCAACAAGAGTCTGAAATCCTAGAAATTTTATATGAGGGGCCTGGATCAGAAATTGAGGATAATGACAGAGAGGATTCGTATGCTACAGACGAAAAGTACAAGCGACGATGCAGCTATGTGTATGTTTCAGTTACTTGTAAAGTGGTTATTTTACTCCCGCGGTTTTTATTATAAGTGGAGTTGGCTATTACATTTACATCTGTGACTTTCTAGTACAGATATTAGCATTTCTTTCTATGCAGACAGTGGTATAGACATTCAGTCACAACCTGTGCTGTCTGGCCATGTGCGTGATTCTAAGGAAAGGGGGCAGACCTGGTCAGAACTAGACCATCAGCCACAGCTGACGGAGTTCCAAGAATTAGTCGGTGTTGCATGGCATTCTACAGATATCACTGAAGAGTGTGAATATTTCAGTTACATTTTTCCATAATTCGACATATCAAGAGTCAAACAAATCGGTATGCTGGCAATACTATAGCAGCAATGAAACGAAAACGCAGTGTAAAAATAAGCTCTATATGGCACAAATGCTCTGCAGTAAAGTTACACGAAAAAAAGAAAGAATAAATAAATAAATAAAAATAACTGCATGCATTTGATTTTAGACTTCCCTATACAATTTTCGTGAAAACAGTAGACTGGCAGGGCGAGATTAAAATAGGTGAAAACAAAATGAGCAGTCTCGCATATGCGGATGACTTAGTTGTAATGGCCGATTCAGTTGAAAAGTTGCAAACTAATTTTTCAGAGCTCAATCAGAGGTGCAAGGATTATGATATGAAGATCAGCATCTCCAAAACGAAAATAATGTCAGTGGGAAAAAGATTTAAACAGATTGAGAGCCAAATAGAAGGAAAAAAGTTAGAACAGGTAGACAGTTTCAAGTACCTGGGATGTATTTTCTCACAGGATGACAACACAGTGAAAGAACTGGAGTCGAGATGCAGCAAAGCTAATGCAGTGAGTGCTCAGCTAAGGTCTACTCTCTTCTGCAAGAAGGAAGTAAGTACCAAGACTAAGTTAGCAGTGCACCGCTCTATCTTTCGACCAACTTTGTTGTATGGGAGTGAAAGTTGGGTGGATACAGGTTACCTTATTCATAAGGTGGAGGTTAAAGATGTGAAAGTAGCAAGAATGATTGCAGGCATGGGAGAAGCAAGGTTACGTAAGAGACTCATGAGCTCGGCAGCGGAGGGTAAGAGGTGTCGAGGTAGACCAAGAAGAAGGTACTTAGATTCAGTGAAGAATGATTTTGAAGTAAAAAGCATAACATCAGACGAGGCATTGAATAAGGGATCATGGAGGAATTTTATTAGAGCTACTATGCTCCAGACTGAACGCTGAAAGGCATAATCAGTCTTTAATGATGATGATGATGATGATAGATACAGAAATAATTGTTCCACGTAACAGACAGAGCTCGTAAGACATTTCTTTTCCACGCCTTTCATGAGTTTGTGTTACAAATTAGATCACTAGTATATATTGTACATTCTAAAATAAATTCATATTTCTCAAATGCACATGCTTTTACCTTTTAAATGACGCAAAACCATATTCCTCTCACATTTCTGTACTTTCCAATCTGTTTTATAAACATCCTAAAATATGCCAATTCGCTGCCAAGTGGTGGGTGTGAATCGGGCAGTGTTGAAAGTGTTATTAAACTTAAACAACACTGAAACTTCCTGGCAGATTAAAATTGTGTGGCGGAGCCGGGACTCGAACCAGGAACCTTTGCCTTTCTCGTGCAAGCGCTCTACCGACTGTGCTATCCCGACACGACTCACAATGCCGCCTCACAACTTTACTTTCGCCAGTACCTCGCCTGCTACTTTCCAAACTTCACAGAAGTTCTCCTGCGAATCTTGCAAGACTAGCACTCCTGGAAGAAAGGATATGGTGGAGACATGGCTTAGCCACAGCCTAAGGGATGTTTCCAGAATGAAACTTTAACTCTGCAGCAGAGTGAAGTTTGGAAAGTAGGAGGCGAGGTACTGGCGGAAGTAAAGTAGTGGGGCGGCATCGTGAGTCGTGTCGGGATAGCACAGTCGGTAGCGCGCTTGCCCGCGAAAGGTAAAGGTCCCAGGTTCGAGTCCCGGTTCCGGCACACATTTTTAATCCTGCCAGCAAGTTTCATATCAGCGCACACTCCGCTGCAGAGTGAAAGTTTCATTCTGTTAACCCTACACTGCATGGTGTTGCCGTTTGGAAACGCAATTTTTTTGTTACTTTTTCAAACACACTTGTTGACAGATGGCAACACCATGCATATCGTATACATTGGAGTCTGTTCTAAGCGCTTTGTTGATCGTTTCCTGCATAGAAGGCTGTACAGTCATGAGTTAAGGAGAAATGCAACAAACAGCGCTCCAGCGGATTTTACTCACTGTTGAGCAGTAATGTAATTAAAAACTGATACGAATTCTGTCAAGTAAAAAAATAAATAAATAAAATAAAATAAAAATTATTTCCGGAGTAGAAAACTTGTTAGATACCGATATTTTCCTGCAGAGTGACTTATGTCTCAATGCATTATGTTGATAATGGCAAGCCGGCCGCGGTGGCCGAGGGGACGCAGTCTGCCGGCGGACGGCTAGGAGGAAGATTGCGCCGTGCTGTACGCTGCGCTGACGCTGTTTACGAGTGGTGAGTCGCTGCGATTGCTGTAGCGGTATTCGTTGTGCTGCACAGGAAATGAGAACGATTTCGTAATGACGCAACCGGTTGTAAAGGATAGGAAAGATACCCTGAGGTTTACGTTTGATAAGAACTTGCCGCGACCAAAATCGTTCGAAATTGAGTTATGGTTAGAGACTGAATTTAAACTAGGACTAGATGACATAATTGGGATCCATCTGTCGATTGTAAGCACCATAGTTTTCGTGAAATTAGCTCGATCTGATTTATGCTCGAAAATTGTCGAATCTTGTGGAGGCGAGACAAAGTTTAAATTCAGTGACAGAAAGGTGGTACTGTTTACGTTTCTCATGCTGGCTTTGGAATACGGACAGTTCGCATATTTGAACTTCCCTTTGAAATAACCAGTGAAGAGATCGACGACGTGATTTCTGCGTATGGCAGAGTTATTACTAACGTTGGCGAGAGATGGTCCAATGCCCATAAATTTCCAGTTCTAAACGGGGTCCGCTAATTGAAAGTTGATCTACGGAGACACATTCCATCGTACATTGAGGTTTGTGGTTACCGTGCGATAGTTATGTACGATGACCAGCCTAAGACGTGTGCAGCTTGTGGCAAAACAGGCCACGTGCGAGCCGAGTGCCTGCAGCGGCGCGTGGCGCAGCTGCCCGCCGGCGAGGCAGAAAGGCCCCCCGTGTTGACATCCATGCCCGTGACGTACGCCGCCGCGGCGCGCAGACCAGCTGCTACAACTGCGGCCCCCGAAGCAAGCACGTCTTATGAACTACCTGAGGCAGATAACGTTTTTGTAACAACCTCACACCAGAACCCCTCTACGCATATTGAAACTCCAACATCTGCTGTAGTCGTGGAGGAACAGGTTTCAGATTTAATCATGGACACTAGCCCAACGACAGTGGCGACACAAGAAAATCGTCAGGAAGAAGAAGCTACTCTGACGGAATTGACCGGCGAGAAAGACACAAAGCTAGAGGTTTCAACCAAAAAAGCCAAAGACCATGTTCAAGAAACAACTGTCGCTATAAAAGAAAGTGGAGCTTCTCCACAACAAAGTCCTACAAGAAAAAATAAGAAGAGGAGACTTGCTGCTAAGAATGCTGAAGAACTAGCACGTCCCTTGCGAGAAAAAGCTAAGGAGATCAGCAAGAAGCATCGTGAGGAATCACTGAAGACTTCAGTTGCGAGCACGCAGCAATCCGAACTAGTGCAAGTTGAAAAACGTTCATTGAGTCTTAGCCGACCGGACCATCTGCAACAAGGAAAAATGAAGCAGAAACCCCCTTGCGGTGTAAAAGTGTCTTCCGAAACACGAGGTTCGAACGCAGACACCCTGAAGAGTAACCAGCACAAAAGCTGGGCAGAGGAATTCAATGAAAGGAATGCAGATGAAGAAATGGCGGATCTTGTTACAACCGCGAAGCCCCTTGATCAACAGGAAGATGAACTGAACATGATGGATACTTCTTCCTTGGAACAGATGAGTGGAACAGGAGATGCCTCTGACAGTACTTCATGTGACGAATTTTAATATAAACGAATAACAATCTGAACGCAACACAAGCTTTCAAAGTCGCCACGCTGAATATTAATAAGATACGCTCCTCCATCCGTCTCCAACACGTGAAAGATTTTGCGTACGCAGCCGAAATTGACATACTACTTTTGCAGGAAGTATCAGATATCAATCTAGATACGATACAGGGCTATAATGTAATCACCAACCCGGGCAACGGTGCAGAACTAGGAACCGCAATTCTAACGAAAGAAGGCATTCGTGTCGCAGAAATAGAAAAACTTGTTAGCAGTCGAGGACTTGCGGCAACTATCAACAACACGCGTATTATCAACGTGTACGCACCATCTGGAAATAATAACAGGCGTGCGAGAGCGGAATTTTATAGAAGTGACATCGTTCCTCTCTTCCGTAACCATAAAGACCATATTATCCTAGCCGGTGATTTCAATTGTGTTCTTAGTCCTAAAGATCAGATACCAAACTGCAATAAATCCGTCGAACTTGAGCGTATAGTACATCAACTGAAATTAACCGACACCTGGGAGCATACCCACGGTGCGACGCCTGGGTTTAGTTACTTTACAAGTCATTCAGCCAGCAGGCTTGATAGAATTTATGTATCAGCTGATATGAAGGACCACATTCTCCAGTCTGAAGTGTGGCCCACCTGCTTCTCTGATCATGCGGCTTACATCACAACAATTAATTTGCCGAAACAAGAGACTTACCGAGCTAGAGGCTTATGGAAACTCAACATCTCACATCTGCAAGATGAGGAATGTCGCGTGGCGATCACCAATGTCTGGCAACAATGTGAGAACAGAATACCGTCATACAGCTCGATCACAGCCTGGTGGCTGCAGTGTGCGAAGTAAAACGCTGATTGAATACTCACGACAGAGGAACTTTTAGTATAAAAGAACGACTGAATTTTATTTTCAATGTCTTAGGGATTTGTACACCATGGATGAACAAATGATAGACAATTACTCAAGGATTCAGAAAATCAAAGCAAAAATTTTAGCACTAAAACGGAAGCAAGCGGAAGGTTTTAAAATACGGTCTAGAGTGCAGAATAATATAGACGGGGAAGAACCGTCAATATTCCACGTTATGCGTGAAAACAAGAGAGGGAGTAGAAAAATCCTCACAGAACTTAAGTTACCTAATGGAAAAACTCTTACGAAACAAAATGAAATTAAAGATGCAATCCATAACTACTTATCGGAACTAATGTCACATAAACCCACTGATGAAAATATGCTGACGAGGAACATAACAGGCAGACTCACTGTGGAGGAACGAGGACATCTCACAACGGATATAGAAGAGGACGAGCTGAAAGACGCAATAGCGCGGAGTCCTAAAAATAAATCCCCAGGACCTGATGGGATCCCCATAGAATTTTACCAAGTGTTCTGGCCTATACTGAAGAGCAAATTACTACGTATGTGTAACGAACTTCTGACCGGCAATCTCGACATCCCAAAAGAATTCCCAGAGGGCGTTATAGTCCTAATTCCTAAGAACTCAACAAGCAAAGGAATTGAAAATTTACGTCCGATCACACTATTGAATAGTGACTATAAGATTTTCGCACGCATTCTGGCAAGAAGAATGAAATTGATCATGAATTCAAAACTGGCCAGTACCAAAAATGTGTCGGTAAAGACAGAAGTATCTTACAAAATATATGCGAATACCGCGATATCATATCAACTGCGGAAGTCTGTCAAATAAAGTGTGCAATATTGTCGTTAGACTTTGAGAAGGCATTTGACAAAGTTAATCATCAATACCTTCTTAATACCATGAAAGTAGTGGGGTTCTCTCCGAGTTTCCTGCGGATAATTGAACAAATACTATGTAATAGCGTAGCACGTATAATGATAAATGGACAATTAAGCCAACCGATTATGATGGATTAATCTGTAAGACAAGAATGTGCCATGTCAATGGCGTTATTTGCCATTGCGATCGAACCTCTGCTTTCCACGCTTACACAACAACTACAAGGACTGCAGATAAATAGCCAGAAAATAGTATGTAACGCGTATGCAGATGATATTGGCTTCCAGGTTATGAACGAGCAAGAAGTGGCAGAAGCTCTGCAGATTGTGCACAAATATGAACTGGCATCCGGAGCGAAGCTAAACAAAAGGAAGTCAGGCATTATGAATATAGGTAAAGGGAAATGTACGCGAAGCCTAGAACAGTTACCAGAAGTAGATCAACTCAAGTCCTTAGGGATTGAATTCAGGAATAATATCCAGCGTACTATCGCTATAAACTATAGACAACTACTTGCTAAAATACGTGCAGTTATTCAAGAAAACAGACTGAGGCACCTTGACGAACTTCAAAAAACCACTCTTGTTAATGTATATATGACGTCGAAACTTAATTATGTTGCACAAGCCTTTCCCGTACCGCACGGCATCGCCAACAGAATCATGTCGGCATTGGGGAACTTTGTCAGCCAAGGCAATATTTTTAAAGTGAAGTTCAGCACACTCACACTTCCTACACAGAAAGGTGGACTGAACCTCACAGATGTCAACTACAAGTTAAGATCTTTGTATGTGTACAAGACGTACAAACTATGGAAAACGTCGCCCAACAGCCTCACGGCCCAGCTGCTGAATGAAATAGTTCCTGTCAGCATACAACCTCCAATTGATGTACATCACATTCCTATTGGCTTTTATCATCTTAGACACTTTTAGTCGAATATAGCTATATATCTTCGAAAATAACAGAACAGAAGATGATGATCGTGAAGGAAGTTCACAAGGAACTCACGAAACACAAGGAAAATAACGCCATCGAACAAAAATATCCTGTTTATGACTGGCCGATAATTTGGCAAAATATTCACGACCCCAACATTCCTTCTAAAGTAAGAGCCACATGGTACAAAGCTGTAAACCGGAAAATAACAACTAACGACAAACTTCATGCCATACATCTCGTCAACTCTCCCTTGTGTACATCATGCCATCTTACTGATACAGAAGAACACAGGCTGGTATGTAACAGTGTCAAGGACATTTGGCAGTTGGTCACACAGAAACTAGCGACGATCAATAGGACGACGCCTAATGTCTACAGACCATCAGACTTTTTGAACCCACAGGCAAATCCTTACCCCATGACCAAACGAAATGCCGTCAATTGGATAATAGGACACACAGTGCATTACATCATGACATACGATAACAAGAGCAAGGAAGATTACTGGCTCTACATTACAACCCAGCACCATACACTAACTCGAAGAAAAAATTACAAAAAGCATTATGCGTATTTTCTGAGAAGAACAATCATCTGAAACGCTGATTGTAACAAGACATTTTTATTGAAATATTTAGTGCTGAAATTTTCGGCCAGTTGCGTAATCGGAGTCAAGAGAAGCCCGTTTTGCAATAAATATTGATTAGATGAGAGGATGAACATTTCTAATTCGATCATCAACGGTAAAATACAAAATAAATTTCGACAAGACGAACTCCGAGGGCATACACCGTGCTGAAAAAGGAACGCCTGTATAGAATGATATGATTGGTTTATCAGCCTTCATCAAGACCCCTTTATTTCCAGCTCATGTGCATCCATAGAAGTTCAGGAGGAAGGAGAAGAATCAATTTTTTATTTATTTATTTTAGGTCCTGTTTGTATTTAATTTGGCTTTCGCAGAAGAACATTAAAAACAAAAACTTCGATGAAGAAGTTTCAATTTGGTTTCATAAAAACGTTTTCTTTCACAGACTCTAGAAGAAGGAGTCCTCGCGACAATTTAACTCTTTTTTAAGAAGAAATTTTATTTGTATCTAAAGAAGAAATTAGCATTTTTCCTTTTAGGAATACAAATTAAAAAAAGGGGGGGGGGACTGACGTGCTCCAGTCACGGTCTGCACGGCCACTACGGTCGGGGGTTCGAATCCCCCCTCGGGCATGAATATTTGTGCCGTCCGAGTTCGTAAGTAGTTCATAAGTAGTTGGTAAGTTTAGGGACTGATGACCCCGTAGTTAAGTCCCATAAGCTTAACAAACATTTGAACATTTGATTTGATAATGGCAACACGTAAATCATTGTTAAAAGAGTTATATACTTTTTTATATATTTTTCCCCTGCATAGGTGAATATTTTCGACTATATATATAATTTTTTTGTGCCAAAATAAAAATTCATGCAGTGTAGGGTTAAACTAGCTGCATAACCTACGTGTGTGTTTAGCATTGGCACGGAATGAAAACGGCCAGCCCGTGTTTTTGGAAGATCTACACCAGATAGTGGACGTTGGCCCTCGCTCTTTGGTATATCTGCAGTGCAGTGCAGTACAAGCAAGTGTCAGAGTTTGTGGCTGATGGAGTGGCGGTTACGACGCCGCAGGGAGCAGTTCCCCCCAGAGGGGCTGCCTGCTGCCTGCCGTAATGGACAGTGGGGGAGGACAGGCCTCGGCCAGCGCAGGACAATGGGCGTTCGTTAGCGCGCCGGCCACGGCCTTATCTGCGGCGATGCCTGCTACTGCTGCTGCTGCTGCTGCTGGCTGCCGCACAGGACGACCTGCCACAACAGCAAGGGCGCCACAGATATTCAATATCCGCAGCGGAAGCGAAAGCCGGGGAAGTCCCCCATCTCGTATCCCTTACTGCTGCGAGGACACCCTCTCAACGCTTAACCTTCAATCGGTGCTCCGTTGTGTGAGAATACCCCCTGCGATATTCCAGTGCGCACCAAGCCGGAATTTTCTGCACTGTTTCTCAGTAGCTTCCGTTTAGTTCGTTACGGGCGCTTATATACTGAATATCCATTGTTGCGAGCCGCTATTAATGTGCCTCTCTAAGGGCCGGTTTGTCAATGTCTCGTTAAGTTCCGGTTGTCGTTAGCGGAGAACTGCGTTTGTCAATGTTTCGTTATGAGTTAACCAGACGTTAAAAGACCTCAAACTGGCCGTTAAGTTAACGAGTAAAATTCTGCTCGTTAAACGCTTAACGACCAGTTGTTAGGATCTGTATGAAAATGGCAGGATTCCAAAGCGCTAAAATACCGAAATATATTCACTTGAAAAGACCGATTTATCGAACAAAATAACAGAATCACTACATGTATGAAAAAGTAGTGTGGAAAGCAGCTTCATTGAAAAATTTATCGTCATATTTCTCGCCCCATCCATGCCAGTAGCTAGCAGATGAGTTTGATATATTGCGGATACGCAACATAACCTTAAAATTATTGTTGCGATATCAAAATACAAACTTTTGGGTAACTTACGGTTGACAATGAAGACGATGTCAATATTTTAGACGATCTAGAGATCATTGCTCCTATAATGCGACCTAGACTTATTTATGTTCGCCCAAATCATTTGAATGCTGAGATGACGCAGAATTTGTTACGCTATTTCGTCTTGGAAACGCTACATGAAAAACTCCACGACCATCTCAAGAGTCCAACAGATAGTTACGTATTTTGTAAGTTATCTGTCATAATAGAAAACAGAATACATTATTTGAGCCTGCAAGCTTATTAATTCTGAATTTGGTTAAATCGTACCACGCTTCTCGCCGGGCTGCAGTGGTTATATTAGCACCAATGGTAATGACGGCAACTCAGACGACCAATAGATGTTTTTTTTGTGACAACTTCAATTAAAACAAAAATATTTTTTTTTTTTTTTTTTTCTGAACGGACAAGGGTACATACAAGAACCTGTCAACCATAGAGCAGGTACAGTATTAATTTTGCTGCGAGTGAAACGAGCAGCAATAACATTTACTCTGTAGCTCGTGAAAAATATTTAACACAATTCTACACTTAATTGTTCATCTGTTGCCAACATAAGCACTGGAGCCCGGCGAGAAGCGTCGTAAAATTTTACCCAGCATTTACTTATGCTCGTTGCGCCTAGTGTGAGGCCTAAAATGTGATTCCTTCCTCCGATCTGCAGGAACAGTATACTTTTGCCTATGTGCAACCTTGCACTAAGATACTACGCACTTGGCATGTTTTCGTACTAAGCCCTAAGCATTTTTACTATCCTACATTTTCCGTGGAAAGCTCTGGATACATTTGCCACACGCGATCATGTCGCTTTTTTCTTCTCCTTCCATGTCGTGGAGTCCGTCTTTTTTTTTTTTTTTTTTTTTTTTTTTTTTTTTTTTTTTTTTTTTTTTTTTAATCATTCCAATGCACCCTAATATTTCTCTATTGAGGACACAACATACTCGCACAAACGTCTTATAAAATTCGAGCTTCTTTCACGTTTGTTTTCCATAACGCCAATTAAATAAGGGAGACAGCTGTTTATTTAGACGGCACTTTCATTTGTTTCTATTGCCAACCCAGTCGAAATATTCTCGTTTTATCCAGGTTAGCAAACGAGAGGTGTATCTGGCAATGACAAACGCAATGCACTTAATGAGCACCTTTAACTGGACGTTAAAGGCATCTTCTCGTTTGCTAACGAGAGATGGACGAACCGGCCCTAAGTGAGATAAATTGCTCGAGTGGGGTGACCCTCCTCCCCACCCACCACACACAGACAAAGAATAGCGAGTAGAAGTTAAAATGTGCTGACTCCCGTAGTTCACCGGTTCTGCCGCCAGATGTCTGGCTCCGCTCGTGACCTAAAGCCCTGCCTACAGAAACCAGCGAAAGCATTTTATGTGTCGATTGCCGACAATCGCGTCTTACCATTGGTCAGTCGAACGTCACGTGGTACTCGGCAGCCATTCCTGGGCCAGCCTAGCCATTACAAATATTGGAGAAATACATTAATTTAAGGTTTATTTCTCTACACCAAATGTTTTGTGGGATAAAAGTTCGTTTCCTATTATCCACGAATCTTTATAAACTGTTTTATGGTTAAGAATTCTAGCCTATTATGACAGTTTCCTATTTAAATCACTCTGGCGCATTGAGCGATATCTATGATCTCATTCCTTTCCATTCCTTGCCTTGCCTCATCCGCTTTATTCAATATCTCCGCCTCCATTACCTATCCCACGTGTTAGACCCGCCTAATCCTCTAGTCCCTCCTCTCAGCACCTGGTTTGTTGCCGCTCCTCCACCACTGTATCCCCCTGCTTTACATCAGTCCACTCTCCGCATCCTGTCCCTTGGCAACTTCCGTACCCTCCCCCTCCCGGATAATGCCATCCTACCTGACTTCTACCCTTCCTACCAGCTGTGATCCTTCCCCTCCTTTTCCTGAGGGTCCTGACCATATCCTTCCTTCACCTCCTCCCCCTGCTCCTCATTCCACCCCAGTGTCCCTCCAGATCCTCCCCTCCCTTCCTTCCCCCTGGATTCCTAGGACATCCTCCCCCCAGTGGCCCTGTGGTCCCTCCCCACCCTCTCCCTCCCCCACACATCCCTTTTCCCCCCACATCCCACTTCTAGTATTGTGAGTGCTCTGTCGCATGTGGAATCTTTTAATGTCCTATCGTGTGAGTGCTTTGCCAAGTGTGGTGTTTTAGTTACGTCGGTTTAACAGTGAAGGCCAATCCGCATCCGATATCGTACGTTTTAGTTGTGTGTTGTGTGTTTCTTCTGCTTCTTCGTATTATTCAAAGGCCAGCCTGTAGCCGCCATCCAGTGTAAGTATGCCGCCACATCTCCAGCAGTTGCTTTACTCACCATCATTGCCATTTCAGTGTTTCTAAAGACACCAATCTATCACAGCGTTTCAAGTACTTTATGTTTTTCTCCATTTAAAATCTCCCATGTTTTTATTTGTAATTTATCTCCCACCTTTTATTGCCTTTTCTATTTCATCTCTTTCTTCAGTATCATGTTCTGAAGGGCACCTGCGCTGCCAGCCCACCCTACATGAGGGAATGAGACAATAAAGAGAAAAAAATGTGCGATATTTTTCATATTTTTGTGTCTGACGAAAACTCAAGTTAACTCACGTCTACCCGATGTTTAATGCAGTGTATATATGCAGTCATTTTAGCTTAATAAAGGAATAACAGTGGAATTCTACCGTTTTATTCAATAACACTCTTAAAAAGCAATGGTTACATTACGAACTAGTACTGTGTACGTGTCGCATGTTCCCCCGGTTGTTATAGCGTAATTGGTGACGTTCTTGCTTTTTTGAAAATAGGAAAAAGTGAGCGTATTCGATCGCAACCAACTGTTTCCATTTCCCCCCCTTCCTTTTTATACTTGTCAGATACGTAACAGCGCAAATAAATAACACATCACCAATGGTAATTTTCATTTAATCGAATTTTTTCGTAAGACAGTTTATAAAAATTTTGATCTACTTACTTATTAGACTTATCGGTATGATCATACGGCTTTTTCTCACTCTTCTCATTCCTGCAGGAAATAGTGCCTCATTATCTTGCCGCTAGTTGTACCTCAACTCAATGGCGGATTCAGAGGGAGAGGGGGGGGGCACACGGGCACGTGCCACGCCCCCTAGTCGGCCCGAAGAAAAATGAGAGAGAGATAGAGAGACTGTGAGTAAGGGAGGGAGGGAAAGAATCTTAGCATTAGAATAATTAACTTTTGTTCACGGCCTACATGTCATTGTGAGTTTAAAAATGCAAAATTCCAGTTAGTGACATAACCTAATTTGACAATTTGTGTTATGCTTCCATTTAATTGCTTCTTCCTCTTTTTTGTCAGTAATTTACGATAAAAATAAATAAAAGTTGTTTGTTTTGTGATTGCTTGGGAGATAAATGAACTATTGTGTATGATTTGCTCATACGTAAATAAAGGATTTGACTATGGAAAAAAAAAAAAAAAAAAAAAAAAAAAAAAAAAAAAAAAAAAAAAAAACTGAAGTTCAAGGGCTGAGTTTAGGCTGCCACATTCAGATGTTTTTGGTAAACAGTTTATCTGATTATTTTCGCAGACACTAAGAAATGTTACTACAATCAATTATAAACAGTTTTATTTGAAGTTGCACGTTTCGATTTTCTAGTTATTGGAGCAAATTAGAAATTTCAACGGCAGTTTTCCACACATCAAATACAAAGTATTTTCATGGTAGTAGCAATTCTTCTAGAAACAGTCAAGTGCAACTCTTCAGGGGAATGTGCGCTGTATGGTAGATTAAAATTTTGTGCTGTACCCGAGATTCGAACCTGCGACCTTTGTCTTTCGCGAGCAAGCGCTCTTCCATCTGAACTATCCCGACACGCTTCAGTCCGTCGACACAATTTTATTTCTGCCTGTTCCTCACCTCCTACTTTCCAAACTTCACAGAAGTCCTCCTGCGAACCTTTGCCGACTAACACTCCTGGAAGAAAGGATGTGGTGGAGAAATGGTTTAGCCACAGCCTAAGGGATGTTTCCAGAATGAGGAGTGCTAGTCCTGAAAGGTTCACAGGAGAACTTCTGTCAAGTTTGTAAAGTAGGAGGCGAAGTACTGGCAGAAGTAAAGTTTTGTGGACGGACCGTGAAGCGTGCCAGGATAGCTCATATGGTAGAGCACTTGCCGGCGAAAGGAAAAGGTGCCAGTTTCGAATCCCGTTTCTGGCCCACAGTTTTAATCTGACAGGAAGTCTCATGTGTAATTTTGTTGATCGCGAAAGCTTCCTGAAAATCTCATGTTGTTTTAGATAGTAACTTTACAAAGAATGAAGAAGATATTGATTCAGTGCAAAGAAAACACAGGAAAACTGATTTTAAGTTTTGAGGGAATATCATACTTAGTGCGACATATTCGTATTTACTGGTGTTTGTTTTGACCTGTAATTGGGCGACCTTTTAGGATACGCTATTTTTCGAATTTCTGCATTGTTTGGTAATGACACAGCTACTCCGGTTACTGTATTGTTCCTCCACGGTAAGTTGACGATTCGTGCGCTGGCTGTTGGCAGCGGCAGGAGGCGTGTACTATGGATGCCGGGGGGGGGGGGGGAGGGGGGGTTGCGGCGAGCAGAAGGCAGCGTCGCTGTTTTGCAAACGCAGAAACTAGTCTCACAATGCCTTTAAGGGCATCTTCACCCTCCACAGGCTTGTGCCTCCCCCCACCCCAACCCCCAGAAAAAATTCTGTATCCGCCACTGGTTCAACTCCAGATTGTTTATACAAGCAATTTAACATCCCACAAGGAGAAAGCAATACGGAATGTCGCAGGGATTTTTTTTTTTTAAATTTAATTTAATTTTTTTTTTTTTTTTTTTTTTATATAAAGAGGTCGGCATCGGAAGTTTGAAATAGTCCACATGTAATAAATCACAACATAATTATAAGTTTCCAAGCAGAAATGAACGTGACAGTGGGTCACCGACGTGATGCCGCCACTGAGAACGTATGCTGCTGTTAACTATGAGCGGGTTTAATGCCGCAGCGACCAGCTCTGATGCTGCAGCTATTGATACCGCTATGCTGAAATTACGAGCCGATTGTTCACAAGTGGCGACCCACTGCTTAGCACAGAGGTGGGCACAAATCGGCTCAATGAGCAGCGCTCCGGCTCAGGCCGGAAAAAGAGCAGCGTTCGCGCTCGGCCTGTAGTTATCCTAGTTGCCGCTTGGGGTCTGCGTGCTTTGCCGGCTCGACTGCAGGCGCTGGACGGTTTAGAGAAGAGTTTCCAGTATTATGTTTATAAGTTACTTACTTATAAACATAATAGCATTTTGCAGGAGATACCCCTAGCAGTGGGATCTGTTCATTCGAGTTGGATAATAAAGAGTTCGCACTATTATCTTTATAAGTTATTTTATAACGCACTCAGCCAGGTGCATTTCTGCGGCTAGGTTAGCGCGTTGGCTGTGCATAACGCCCTCTAGTCTTTTCAGCAGGAACTACGTGGTGGACGCCAGCTGCTCGCGGCTCTGCTCCCGCTCAGGCAGGCGGTTCTGAGAGCGCGGCTCGCTCATTGCCCACCTCTGGCTAAGCAGGTCAGCAGCGTTACCGATTGGTAAATTATGAACATCAATAGTGTTATTTTAGTTCCCTTTTTACACATAGTCTCATGTTAATTTAAATGCAATGACCTTTCTCTTTGGCTAGTAACAGAGAAGGTGTTTAATTATTTTATGAGCTGATTATATACACTCCATTTCCACCACGCTAGTCCTTTTCCACTTCCAAATTATTGCGAGCGTACTCATTTTATTTATTGTGCAATTATTTTCGAAGTATAATTGCTTAAATTGTAAAAGGTGTAAAATAAGTAATAGATTAATAAATTCAGTAGACTTTATTTTTTAAAAAATTAGCACCGCCCCCTCCCCATAACCAAATCCTGGTTGCGCCACTGAAGTCAGGGGCCATGGCATTAAAATAATTATTTGGTTTTTCAATTCATTATTTTCATTCATTTATTAGTAATATACAAAGTGAAAGTTAAGATAATCGTAATGTGCACCTTTCATTCCGCTGTTTAAATGACTTATTTTTCGTAATACTATAATTCCTTAAGGGTTATACTAACGCACTTCATTTCAAGGTAACAAAAGATGCTTATTAAAAAATGTTTGACTTCATTTAAGGATGCTTTTGAATATTCGTTTGAACAGAAATTTATTATGATTTCATTCCTGCTAGCCGCGGCGGAGAGGCCGAGCGCATTTAGGCGCTATTTTCCGATGCGCGAGGCTGTTCCCCGTGGAAGGTTATAATCCTCCCTCGGGCATGGTTATTTGTGTTGTCTTTTAAAATGTTCAAATGTTTGTGAAGCTTAAGGGACTTAACTGCAGAGTCATCAGTCCCTAAACTTACAACTTATGAATTACCTTATACTAAAGTCCTGCGTTACGCTGTGGGAGCACACCAGCCGCCTGGCCCGACAATGGCGGCCGCCGCTGAGTTAGTGCTGCTTTATTGCGATCCACGGAAGTATTTGTTACTGTAGGTCAAACACTGTATAAATATTCATACATCCATTAAATGTATGTTGTTGTTGTTGTTGTTGTTGTGGTTTTCAGTTCGCAGACTGGTTTGATGCAGCACTCCACGCTACCCTGTCCCGTCCAAGTCTCTTCATCTGAGAATACGTTCGGCAACCTACATCCTTTTGGTTCTGCTTACTGTATTCGTCCCTCGGTCTCCCTCTACGATTTTTACCCCACACACTTTCTTCTAATGCTAAGTTGATGAATCCTTGATGTCAGAGGATGTGTCCCACCAACCTATCCCTTCTCTTAGTCAAGATACGCCATAAATTCCTTTTCTCCCCAATTCTGTTGAGCACCTCCCAGTTAGTTACGTGATCTGCCCATCTAATTTTCATAATTCGTCTGTAGCACCACATTTCAAAAGCTTCTATCATATTCTTGTCTGAACTCCTTATTATCCACGCTTCACTTCCATACAATGTTACACTCCAGACAAATGCCTTCAGAAAGGACTTCCTAACATTTAAACTAATATTGGATGTCAACAAGTTTCGCTTCTTCAGAAACGCTGCCCTCTCCAAATTTCTCCTTCGATTCCTACACTGCCTGATCAATGTACAGATTGAACAACATTGGGGAAAGGCTACAACACTGTTTTACTCCCTTCCCAACCTCTGCGTCCCTTTCTTGCCCTTCGACTCTAATAACCGCTGTCTGATTTTTGGATAGGTTGAATAGAACTCTTCGCTCCCTATATTTTACCCCTGATACCTTCAGAATTTGGAAGAGTTTATTGCAGTCGACATTGCCAAAAGCTTTCTCCAAATCGACAAACGCTGTAAACGTAGGTTTCCCTTTCCTTAGCCTATCTTCTAAGATAAGTCATAATGTATTGCCTCCCGTGTTCGAACATTTCTCCTAAATCCAAACTGATCTTCCCCAAGGTCGGATTCCACCAGTTTTTCCATTCGCCTGTAAATTATTCGTGTCAGTATTTTGCAACCATGACTTATGTATTTAATGAAATGAAAAGTACGTGGACATCAGTTGTCTGCTAGTTACGACGGATTCTGGAGGAAAGAAAAAGTAAGTTCAAATATTTGTAAATCTATGGGACTTAACTACTATGGTCATCAGTCCCTACGTTTACAAACTTCTTAAATTTACGCCGCGGACAACACACACATCCATGCTCGAGGGAGGACTCGAAACTCCGACGGCGAGCTGCAGCGCGAACCGCGGCAAGGTGCCTTAAATCGCTCTGCTACTCCACCGAGGCAGTTTCTACGCAGTCTTGGAAGTTAGTGAAGAGCAAATCCTTCCGAATCTAATATTCGTGTAAAACTGGCATTTTATGTAAATGCTTATGATCGATGTCCGACACGGTGGAGTGGCCGAGCGTTCCAAGGTGCCTAGCTGTGGAGCGCGCCGCTGCTCGCTGTCGGAGGTTCGAGTCCTGGATGTACTTGTTGTCCTTGGCATAAGTTACTTCAAGTAGTTTGTAAGCCTAGATACTGATAAGCAGAGTAATTAAGTCCCATAGATTTACAAACATTTGGACGAAGTCCACTATAGCATTTAAGGTCCTACTTTTAGTACTAACTATTTACAGTCATGAAAAATGTAGGTACGTAACCTGTCGAAACGGAATTTTCCAGCCGCGACAGAGTGGTCAAGCGCATTGAGGCGCTATGCTCCGATGGGCGAGGCCGTTTCCCATTGGGGAGGTTCGAATCCCTCCTCCATGGATGTTTGTGTCGTCTTTAGTATAAGGTGGTTCATAAGTAGTTTAGGGAAATGTCTAAAAAATGTTCAAATGTTTGTAGATCTGTGGGACCAAACTGCGTGGTCATCAGTTCCTAAACTTACAAACTACTTAAACCTCGGTAAACTAACCTAAGGACAAACACATACACCCATGCCCCCAGGGGGGACTCGAACCTCCACGGCGAGCAACCGCGCGCTCCGCAACGAGACGCTTTAGACCGCTCGGCTACTCCACCGCGGCTTGAAATGTCTCCAAGTATATTTATTTATTTTCTCGTCATTGTCGCCGTGTTCATGCGTATAGACTCAATTGTAAGTCATATTTTGTTGTTTTCAACACTGGCTCCATAATAATTTTAAGTATCTTTTTTATTTGTCACCACATATTTATTTTTGTGTACTCCTTTTATTTGTTCTCATTTATCTCTTGGCTGAAGAGTGTCTGCATGCGCTAACAGCGCCCCCCCCCCCCCCTGAACGGAAATTTGACACTTTATCCGTCATTTTACATGGCAGATACTGGATACGTTGTTAACAACTCCCAAAACGGGTACGTCGCAATGTTGTCTGCTCATTGAGCAGAACACCCCTTGACATCTTTTGATTATTAAAAAATCTCCATTTCTTCAAAGAGCTTAAGAAACCTCTTGCATAGGAGCTTCCTACATTGTTCGTAATTTCATTAGTGTGGGCGCTCTGCACTTGCCTCGAGATGGAATCGTCTGTATGTCAACTAGCGTATCCGTTAGGTGATTTAATAGTTTAGAACACGCTGTCCAGAAGAAACTCGTCATCATACAGCATTCATTTTTTTTCAATTAGCATTTCTTTAACATATTGTTAACTACGATTGTCTGTTTACAATGCTCTAGGAGACTTGACTGATTTACCTTATTCTATTCATCTGAAAGCAGCTTTCGCATCATCTGTTCTTAATTTATTCTGTAACCTTTTAACTTGCAGTTTTTTTAAAATTTTAATGTTCTCTTTAATGAAGTTAGTGTCGCGGCTGCTACCTGTTCGACCCTTATATTTTTCGCGAAATAAGGAACGCTGGCAAACATCGCAACTTTTATGTCGCAGCTTCTCTTTTTCAAATGTTTTATTGGCAATTTTCTTTTGTGTAACACTTTCGATAGATATTTCCAGAAGCTGGAAAATTAATGAGGAACCGCTTCTGGCTTTAAAAACCACCTTTGTCTTGGAATTTAGACTTCTTTACCGTCACTGATAAACGAGTTCAAATGTTCAAATGTTTGTAGAGCTTATGGGACTTAACTACGGGGTCATCAGTCCCTAAACTTACAAACTACTTATGAACTAGCTACAACTAAGGACGGAACAAAGATCCATGCCCGAGGAGGGATTCGAACCCCCGACCGTAGTGGCCGTGCAGACCGTGACTGGCGCGCCTTAGTCCCCTCGGACACCGCGGCCGGCTGATAAACGAGTCTGCTTTAATAATAAGTTCTTCGCCAAAAGTTGAATCGTACAAAATTTTGAGACAGATGTGTTTTTGCGAGGAATTGCTCTGACCCACTTTTAAAACTCTACTAAGTTTTTTAAAAGTCGAAACTTTTTTGCTTACTCTGTAGCCAGACCTCCATGATGTAATTAAACAGGTGAGGATAGTTTGCCCCTCTTATTCTTTAAAATTCAGATAACTATAACTCGGAACATCACTTTATCTCCATACAGCCTTTAGATTCTCAACATTAACTTACATCATATACAAAATCATAAAATAAGCACAAACAATTGCAAGATACAACGTCCGCTAACGCAGAGTAACGGCAATTTGAGTCAAGAAAAAGTACTGATCAGCGTCCGCAACGAACATAACTACCCATAAAGCAAGGGGGGAAAAAGTCGGTAGAGCGCTTGCCGCAAAAGGCAGAGGTCCCAGGTTCGAAATCTGCTTCCGGCACACAGTTTTAATCCGCTAGGAAAGTTTCAAGTTTTTATTTTTTTATTTATATTTATCACGTACTCCAAGACCGAATTGAGGAATAAATCTTCATGCTCCTGGAACGAGTCAGTTCATCAGTTTGTAACAAAAGAATAGTAACTGATAAACTGGAACGTATAGCAATCTTATGCACACGACAACATAAGTAAAAAGAAGCAACAATGCAATACAGAAGTTTAGCTTCATTTTTTACAGGAATTCCTGGACAGAATAGAAAGAGTGAGCCAGGAAGAAAATCTTCAATTTAGCCTTGACAACGCTGGATTACTACTAAACTTTTTGACTTCTTCTAGCACTTCACTAAAAATGGATGCAGCATAATACTGCACAACTTTCTGTACAAAAAGATAAGGAGATGTGATCCAAAATGTTTGGTTTTTGTCTATTGTTAACTGAGTGCATGCTGCTGAATACTGGAAATAACCGAATATTTTTGAAAACAAACGACATTCAAGGGGAAAAAATGTATTGAGAAGCCAGTGTCAGAATCCTCAGGCAACTAAATAGGGGTCAATAAGAGGTTCGCATGCTTACACAGAATATTGCTCGAACAGCCCGATTCTGCGCAATAACTGCTGTTTTTTGAATAAAATGTAAAATCGTCCTGACTTTTTCCGATCTGTTACCTAAGAATCTGTTGTAGTAAAATTGAACGACGGCACACACACACACACACACACACACACACACACACACACACACACACACAAACACACACAGTGGCGTAATTAGGACTTGGCTTTGGGAGGAGGGATAGATCTGCTTGACGAGAAAAAAATTAGTCAAATAAAAACAAACATTTTAATACAGTTGTTTTTAGAAAATTATGTTACTCGAAAGCATATTGACTGTTTTTAGAATAAAACAAACGTAGTAGATTAGTAGACCCTGTCCTTCTAATAATTAAGGTGAAATAATGAACAACAATAATACTCTAAATTTTGCTTTATAACATGAATGTATTTTAGAAAGTTACAAGAAGGCGATGTACCATAAGTTACAGGACAAACTCAAGTTTTTTTGGTTTTTTGGCTATGTAATCGATAACTTCATCCGCAGAAATGTCGACTTCTCGATGAACACTCAGTAAAGCCAACCCATTTAATCTAGCCTGTAACAGTGTAACAATACAAATAAAATACGTTGGTTCTACCACTCCAATTAAAGAAACAAATTCACTCCCCTCCAATGAAAGCTTATGGTAAAACACACCAATTTTCCGATCTTTACCTTTACCAGATTGATGTTATACGATTTTTTTTCTTTTAGTGTTCTGGGGGGGGGGGGGGTTCTATCCCCCTCATAGTTACGCCACTACATACATACACACACACACACACACACACACACACACACACACACAAACACACAAACACACACACTATGAGTGAACGCATAACTTGATTCACAACTACATTCTTTACATAATACTCGAGAGCAACGGAGTGCGATTTGTGATGTAATGTTTTGGTGTATACATCTAAATTTGAAAGGCGCAGAAAGTTGAAAATATGTAAATGGATGCAGAGCCAGGACTGGAATTCCTTTACAAACAAAACAACAAGTGCCGCGGGTGCTGAAGCCACCGCATCTGAGATGAGTTGCGGAGGTCAGAGGTGAACGCTGTGTTTACTCTCAGGCCTGTTCGCATCTCATCAGCGACAGAATGGCGGAACACCGGTCTCAGAATAGGCAGGGTAAACGTTATCATGCGAAAGTGTGTTCAGTCAAGAAATAGCTTCTTATTTTGAAAACAGCTGGAGATGTTCCTAACTAAAGCGGCCGAGTAAATGGCTTTCACCTTTTCCACAAGGGCTGGTCTTCAGGGAATGTTAATTTTCTCTGAGACGCGTTTGCCATTAACCTGAGTTATTCATAGCAAGTCCTATTTAGTACTGTATCTATTTCAGTTATATTGTTAAAAAAATAAGTCTGCCTCCAACTGTACCAAAATAACGAACTTGCTACATTTACTCACTCCTATAACTTCCTTTATGGATTACTAATGGAAAGAACCCGATGTTAGAAAATAAATTTTATGAACTGAATCATGAGTTGTTAAAACTGCTTAAATCTACTGCATCTACTTTTGAGAAAACTAAAACAAATTGTTTGTCATCTGGTTCAGTTGTGAAGCATCAATTAGAATCACTGAACATGCTGCTACTCTTTATCTTCTACATGTTTAATATTGCACTTTTTATTTCGGGAGCAAGTATTTTAAGTTGTTAATAGTTCATGAATTTTTAACAATTCATTTATAAAGTAATTGCAAAATAGATTTTCTTAGTATTTTTGATAATGTTATCTTCAACTAAAATCATTCTTTTTAATATGAAAGCATTACTTTTCAAAACTCTGTAGTGGCACAATATGTTTTCCTCTATAACAACTAAATTCATGTTAAAACTTTATTCCTTAAATTAATAATGGTATCTAACAATATTTCTGTTGTGTTATTCTTTAATTCTTTTAGAACATCCAGACACGTAATAACAAGACATAAACTGCGGTTTTTTAAAGCCCGATACCAAGTTAGCTACTTAACAAACAATGATTTAACGACGTTCATGGCGTGTGTTATTATCTTTGCTCTATCGCGTTAATCCAGTTAGTAACCGGTCGATAGAAAATCTCTCCTCCTCCATGGGGAATATACGATTTGTTAAATGTCCGCTACTTTCCCGGTTTTAGTAGGGAAACTGCTTGAGAATATACTGAGATTTTTGTAGAAATATACACCATTCATATTATTAGGCCATGAAAGATTAAATGCATTGTATACATGGTTGGTTGTGTATCAACATATCCATTTATATCCGAAGAGTATTTATATTTCATATAATCAGAATGCTAAAATGAGCGATGGGTAGAAGCAGATATCGTTGAACAATTAATGTATGTGTTTATGAGCCAAGATCACGGCAACATTCTTTACCAGAAACGAAGGTAAAATGACTCAAGTGTTGTACTGTGTTGCTTTTCTTCATTTTCCGAATATTATGTCCAATTGACGACAAGTCTCCATGATCACGGAATGAGTCAGTTGATGGAATTGTAACACAAGGGTAATCTTTTTATATAAAGGAGTGTGTCCGTGTGTTTGTGTGTAACCATTGTATACAAATCTACACTTTTGTTGTATTCTTTATCAAATCTTGCAGACGTAAGCTTCAATCCACGAGGACGGTCGCCGTAAGTGTAAGGATCGCGTGTAACACATTGTTTACGAGATATGACGTCATAAAGAATTAGAGGCGTGTACAACTACTGTGTCAAACAACAATCTTGCATATTTACTCCTAAACCACTGGACCGATATCAAGCAAATTTGGTACACATATTCATTATCATGAGGTAACAATGTTGTGGGGGTAAAAACCAAATACGAGACATGGTTCAGGAGATATAGCGTCGTAATCAATATAAGTTGCAAGAAACTGCTACATAATGCGAGGAGACTTCATTCACACACTGTATGATAATGTCAGTACTTAGCGACTTGCAACCAACTTTAAACATAATTTAGAACCTTTACCAAACATTTTCTCGCTGACAACCACATCAAAATAATGAAAGAAAGAAAGTTTCTCACTTACTACTTTTCCGCTGTTCATGGAGCAAAACTACGACATTCGGTATGACGTTACAATTTATAATTTCTACACTACAAATTGTAGCCGCAGGAAATTGCTACGCAGTATACACGCATACAGCTGAATGTTACTTCGAAGTTGTATCACGGTACGACACGTAGTTCATAAGATATGAGCACATAAACGTTAACGTCCATGAAAAACCACTCCATGAATCTATTAATCCTTTACTACTAATTGTATTGGCAACGGTTTTTACAGACAGACAGCAATTATATAAATGAATATATACCTGAAAAAATAAACAATTGTACAAAATATAACTCAATAAATATGAGATTGTCCGAATTTTATGTCATTTGTATTTTGATTACTCTCTTTCTTTGGATACTGCACTGATAATTTTGTACATTATGCAAGATAGCCTTATTTCTTACATATTATTCGATAAATATGTTTTTAGAAAAAAAAAAAAGAGAGAGAGATTGAAAGAAGAGATAGGAGAAGTAATAACTGAAGGCAGGAGTAAATAAATAAATTCCCGGCCAATGCTAGTAATATATAAAATGAAACGAATAGGAAACGTAAACATACGACAAGTCCTGATGTAAACACAATCAACAACGGAAGACAGGAAATTTCTAATATTCCAAGAGTCCCTCCATAGAAGGCCATCATTATATCGTAATCTTCAGTGGAAATTAAAGGTTCGTGGAACGGATGCGGTACAATATTTCATGCCTTTCTGCATAAGAGTCAAGAAAATGTGATTGAAAAGTAATAGGATTTCTGCTTCGTATTCACTGAGTGGGAGATGCTAATTACTGGGAGTAAGCTGATATTTTTAACTTTAAGGCACATTAAGGAAAATAGGTATCGAAAAACCAATGTCAGATTTCCCTTACTACTGAACAGGAGTTTACAAGAGGTTCGAGTGCTTAGATATTGGTTGAACCGCCCATTTTTGTGCTAAAATTACCTTTATTGATTAAGAAGAGTTATCCTAAAATGCGAATGAGAATAAGCAAAAGGAACTATCACTTAAAATGAGTGATAAGGTGGGATTTTACAGCTGATAGATAATTGTGAAACGTCATAAGCTGTTCATTAATTTAGCCCAATGCTACAGGTTTCGGCGTTAGATCATTATCAAGCGCAAGGTTTGGCACAGTTCTACCTGCCAAGTGATTAGTTGTCATTTGTCGTCGATGGTTTTCCATGTTATTGCTCTAATCTTATCGTACCCTAATTTTTTCAACCAATTACCTGCGGCCACGTATCTGACCGTTGAGTCGATTGGAACGACACGAAACCCGACACACAGTGCTTTTCTCTCGAATTGTTTTCCCGCTGAAATAATTTATCAGACTTATCACGCTCATTGACACACTTGCTCACCTGTGAATTGTTCGGAAGCCCTCTCAGTGTGAGAAGAGAAACTTCGTCTGCACTCAGCCTCGAAGCTTCTTGTACGCTCGAGAGTGCAGGTCTCTTATTACGACACAAGCAGTCCTGTAACCACACACATGAATCACCAAAGAGGTGAAAGTCTTCTCCTGCTACCTGTATTGCCCCCGTGGCAGCCACTTCAGTATTTTGTGCGATGTGCAGAACAGCTTCATAAATTTGAGGCAGAACGTATTCACCAGTCATGAACATTAGAATGTTCTGCAGAAAAGATTAGCTTTTGAACTACGTTGTAAGCTACTAGGCAGGGTAAATAAATACAACTGCCAATATGGAAGAGGGAGGGCTGGGAACAGATACCAAAATGTGTTTGTCATTTTGAAATTTACAGAATTCCATTTTATTTCTAAAAGGGAAATTCCAGCCGATTAAAATGCTTTGAATTACAACAACCTCATCACGAAGTAGAAATTAAATCTTCCAGTAACTTCATTAATCAGACCAGACTGCTAGAGAAGGTACGAGCTTATGGAAAAGGTACCCAAATACGTGAGTGACTCAAAGATTACTTAAGTAATAGAACGCAATACATCGTCCTCGATGGCGGGTGTTCCTTAGAGACTAGGGTATCGTCAGGGGTGCCCCAAGGGAAATGTGATAGGACCGCTATTATTTTCTCTCTATATAAGTGATATGACGGACAGAGTGAGTTGCAATCTGCGGCCGTTTGTTGATGATGCTATTGTGTACAAGAGATTGTCATCAATGAATGATTAATAGGATGCAGGATGACTTGGACAAAATGTTTAGGTGGTGTGAGGAATGGCAAAATGTACAAAAATATAAGGTGATACATATCAGTAGGAGAAACAATCCCGTAATGTTCGAATACAGCATTAGTAGTGTGATGCTTTACGGACTGGCGTCAATTACATACATAGGCATAACGCTGCTTAACGACATGAAATAGAACGTGCATGTAAGGCAAATAGTCCGGTTTATTGGGAGAATTCTGGGAAGGTGTATTCGCCCGTAAAGGAGACAGCATATAAAACGCTTGTACGACCCCGTCTTGAAAATTGTTCAAGTTTTTGGGAACCCCACCAGATCGGTTTAGAAGAGGACATAGGGGCAGTTCAGAGGTGGACGGCGAGGTTTGTAACTGGTAGATTCGATCAGTGCGCGAGTGTTACTGAAATGCTCGAGAAAATGGGAGTCGCTGGATGGGAGGCGACGTTGTTTTCGAGAAACACTGTTGAAGAAATTTAGAGGGCCGGAATTTGAGGTGGACTGCAGAGTGATTCTACTGCCGCCAACTTACATTTCGCGTAAAGACCACAAGGACAAGATTAGAGAGAGAGATTAGGGCTCGTACGGATGAAAACAAGTATTCCTTTATCCCTCGTTCTATAGGAGAACGGAACAGGAAAGCAATGGCTAGTAGTGGTACTGAGTACCCCTCCTCCATGCACCTTTGCGTGGATTGCGGGAAATGTATGTAAATGTACATTATAGTAACGTTGTTCAGGAATTTAATAACATATTCAGATTGAATATACAACAATGAAAGGACTCAGGCCAGGTACAACATGCCCGTATTTCAGACGCAATGAACCGTTGCCGAATCGAGGTTCTTTACAAAAACTCTTAATAACAACCCGAACTCAATATTTTATGGCTTGAGATGGATTTAACAGGAAAATACATTTTGCCTAGAGATGAACCATTAAATAAACAGATTATAGTGATCCCACAATCCTTCCAACGAGCAGTTGGCACGCTATCATATTACAAACTGCTTCTACCGTACACAAGTTCCTAACAAGAAAAAAAAAAAACTTTTCTCATATTGCTTTAAAGGCTTGAGATAAATTTAATAAGAAAATATATTTTGCCTAGAGATGAACTATTCGTAAACAGTTTACAGAAATCACATAGTCTTTCCAATGAATAGTCGGCAAACCCTCATATTATAATCAGCTTCTTCTGTGCACAACTAAATTGTTCACATAGATACTTCTTGCTACAAAACCTGTTATGCTGGTAACCACCTTATTGCAGGTAAGAAATAAGAGAATAACCAACGTCGACTGGCAGGGGTAAGTTCAATAAAAATCATAAAAGAGGAGGTTACGAAAATGTTCGTCTTTAAATGTTGATTTTAAAACCCTACCGATAAAGGGTAGTGAGCATAACCTGGAGGTGCACAATAAGAACAGTCACTTAGACTCGTAGTATCCCAGTTCTGAGGCACGAAATGCCTCTAGCAACACACCCAGACAACAGCCAACCTTCAAACAAAGCACAGCCAATATCGTCAAACGGTTCCTGGTAGAAAAGGAGTGGTGCGCCTTGAACTTTTCGGATCTCAATCCTCCAGACTTCTTCCTATTTCCTCAACTCACTTTGAAACGAAAGAGATTAGGCGATATTCTTAACATACAACGGAACGCGACGAGGCCTTTTTCAACACCATCCCAAATGAAGACTTCGTGCAAAGTTTCCAGCATATGCATCGCAGAGCTCAACGGTGCATAGTTACGGGTGGTCACTATTTCGAAGCACAGTAAGGTACATTATGTGATTAAAAGTGTTAAGTGCATTAAAAGTCAATCTATCGTGAGAGAGAGAATAGGGCGCTCTGCGGAACTCGAAGACTTCGAATGTGGTCAGGTGATTGGGTGTCACTTATATCAGATGTCTGTAAGCGAGATTTCTACACTCTTAAACATGCCTAGTCCACTATTCCTGATGTGATAGTGAAGTGGAAACGAAGGGTCACGTACGGTACGAAAGTGTACGGGCCAACCTCATCTGTTGACTGACAGCGACCGCCGACAGTTGAAGAGGGTCGTAGAGCGTAATACGCCGGCATCTATCCGAACAGGAATTCCAAACTGCATCAGGATCCACTCCAGGTGGTTGGTGAGAAAAGTTGGATTTCATATTCGAGCGGCCCATAAACCAGGCAGGTCAATGCTGAACCACGCCTCGCTTGACGTAAGGAGCATAAACATTGGACTATAGTCCGCCTCCGTAGTCCAGTGGACAGCGTGGTAGATGGCCACGCAGGGTTGGAGATTTTCTCCAGTCATCATCATCGACGCGAGAATCGCCGAATACTATCCCAGCTGGGGTCTAACGACCACAGATTCCACACGAAATCATCATCATAGGACGACTGAACAGTGGAAAAACATTATGTGATGTGACGAATCACGAAACACAATGTGGCTATCCAGTGGCAGGTTGCGGGTATGGGGAATGCCAGATTAATATCATCTGCTAGCGTGTGTAGTGCCAACGGTAAATTTCGGAGGCGGTAGTGTAATGGTGTGGTGTGGTCGTTGTTTTCATTGACAGGGCTTGCACCTCTTTGCTTGGTACTATCACAGCACAGGCTTACGTTGATGTTTTAAGCACATTAACGCTTCTTACTGTTGAAGAGCAATGCCGCGGCGGATTAGCCGCGCACACTGGCACAGACAGACAAGTATATACAGACAGGAAATCTCCGTAAGAGCCCGGTCACACGCTCAGGGGTGTGGTGCGGGGGTTGCTGAAGCAGTTCTGTAAGTTGTCCCATGATGGCGCTGCGGTCAGAAACAGCCCTTTAAACTGGCCAGAGTAGGCGGCAGGTAGCGGCTGACCCCACCACCATCTCCCCTCAAACACCAGAAAGCCAGACACAGCTGTGGCCTCGTGGGAGGCGGCAAGTGCTCTCCCCTCAGCTTCTCCTCCACACTACCTTCTGATGTGCGAGAGGCACCCTCAGAAGCGCCTCTAGTGTGGTCTACCAGTACTAAACCGGGGAACAGCCTGACATCTGCTGGCATCTTACAGAACTACGAGGGGAGCGTAGGACAGAGTTTTAGTGGGGGGCTTCCTCTCTGTATATGTTACTCTGCGGCACTGGGGCACCGTGCTGCCGTGCGCGCGGCTCTCTGCCATCTGGGTTCGAGCTCCCGCCCTCCCCCCTCTCCCTCTCGGGCATTGTTGTTTGTGTTATCCTTATGTTCGTTTACCTTAGTTTAAGTAGTGTGTAAGCTACGGTCTAATAACCCCGTAGGTGAGTCTGATAGATTTACACATATTTGAACATTTTGTTGAAGAGCCATTTGGGGATGGCGACTTCATCTCTCAACGCGATCGAGCACCTGTTCATAATGAACGGCCTATGGCAGTGTGGCTACACGACAACAATAGTCCTTTAATGGACTGACCTGTACAGACTTGAATGCTAGGTCTACATCTGCATCCATACTCCGCAAGCCACTGACGGTGTGTAGCGAAGGTTACCTTGAGTACCACTATCGGTTCTCCCTAATATTCCAGTCTCGTAGTGTTCCCGGAAAGAAAGATTGTCGGTATGCCTCTGTGTGGGCTCTAATCTCTCTGATTTTATCCTCCTGATCTATCCGCAAGATATACGTAGGAGGGAGCAATATACTGCCTGACTCCTCAGTAGAGGTATGTTCTCGAAACTTCAACAAAAGCCCGTACAGAACTATCATGCAGAGTCTACCACTGCAGTTTATCTATCATATCCGTAACGCTTACACGATTACCAAATGATCCTGTGACGAAGCGCGCTGCTCTCCGTCGGATCTTCTCTACCTCCTCTATTAACCCACCTGGTACGGATCCCACACCGGTGGGCAGTATTCAAGCTGTGGGCGAACAAGTGTTCTGTAACCTACTTCCTTTGTTTTCGGACTGAATTTCGTTAGAATTCATACAATGATCTTGGTCTGGCATCACCAACGATTAATTTTATGTGGTCGTTCCATTTTAAATCACTGTTAATGCCTACTCCCAGATAATTAACTGCTTCCAGTTGTTGTCCTGCTATAGTGAAGCTAAATGATAAAGGATCTTTCTTTCTATAAATTCGTAGCACATTACATTTGACTGTATTGAGATTCATGCGTTAATTCGTTGCAGACCCTCCTGCATTTCAATACAATCTTCCATTGTTACAACCTCTCGATATACTACAGCATCATCCGCAAAAAGCTACAGTGAATTTCCGATGTTATCAGCAAGGTCATTTATATACAGGGGCCGGCCGCGGTGGCCGAGGGGACTGCGGCGCTCCAGTCACGGTCTGCACGGCCACTACGGTCGGGCGTTCGAATCCCCCCTCGGGTATGGATATTTGTGCCGTCCTTAGTGTTGGGGAGAAATTTTAGAACGAGCGAAATATAAGTACAGGGTGTTGCAAAAAGGTACGGCCAAACTTTCAGGAAACATTCCTCACACACAAAGAAAGAAAATATGTTATGTGGACATGTGTCTGGAAACGCTTAATTTCATGTTAGAACTCATTTTAGTATTTACGGATGAGGCTTCATTCCAACGTGATTAAATTGTAACTTTTCACTATCAACATGTGTGGGCTGACGAGAATCCGCACGCAATTGTGCAATCAAGTGCTCAACACAGATTTTCAGTGAACGTTTGGGCAGGAATTGTTGGTGATGTCTTCATTGGGCCTTATGTTCTTCCACCTACGCACACTGGAGCACGTTATCACTATTTCATACGGGATACTCTACCTGTGCTGCTAGAACATGTGCCTTTACAAGCACGACACCACAAGTGGTTCATGCACGATAGAGCTCCTGCACATTTCAGTTGACGTGATCGTACGCTTCTCAACAGCAGATTCGGTGACTAATGGATTGGTAGAGGCGGACCAATTCCATGGCCTCCACGCTCTCCTGACCTCAACCCTCTTGACTTTCATTTACGGGGGAATTTGAAAGCTCTTGTCTACGCAACCCCGGTACCAAATGTAGAGACTCTTCGTGCTCGTATTGTGGACGGCTGTGATACAATACGCCATTCTCCAGGGTTGCATCAGCGCATCAGGGGTTCCATGCGACGGAGGGTGAATGCATGTATCCTCGCTAACGACATTTTGAACATTTCCTGTAACAAAGTGTTTGAAGTCACGCTGGTACGTTCTGTTGCTGTGTGTTTCCATGTGTATATTGTGAATAGTAACGGTCCCACGACACTTTCCTGTTGCACATCACTCTTACTTCGGAAGACCACTCCATTGAGAATGACATGCTGCGTTTTGTTATCTAGGAACTCTTCCTTCCATCACACAATTCGTCTGATAGTCCATATTTTCTTAGTTTGTTCATTAAACGACTTTGGGGAACTGTATTAAACGCCTTGAGGAAGCCAAGAAACACAGCATCTGCCTGGGAACCCGTCTATGGCTCTCTGACGTTATGGAACGCCCACTTCGTGCTAGGTCTCACCGACGTACATCGGTACCCCTCCTCAGTGCAGCACTCCGTGACGAATGGTGCCGTCATTCCCCGACAAAACTTCCAGCACCTGACTGAACGTATGGCTGCGAGAGTGTAAGCTGTCCTCAAGGCCAAGGGTGGGACAACACCATACTGAATAGCAGAATTACCGAAGGAGGGCGCCACGAACTTGTAAGTGATTTTCAGTCAGGTGTCTGGACACGATTGATCACATAGTGCAATAACAGTTCATACGTAAGCTACGTCAATGTTGCGGGACTTTTTTTATGCAAATCAGACTTAAAGTCCTGGTAGAGGTAGGCAGCCATTATTAATATGACAAGGATTCTAAAAAAAAAAAGCTGATTGGCTGCAGTAATGAAGGAGTTGTAGATGTTGTAAAATTCTTTATTTTTCTCTTTACGCTGACGCGTTTCGGGCCCAGCCCATCATCGGAGCGCCTGGTCACAAACTACAGGATACAGTATATATAGGTAAAAATAGTTACAAAGACCAAAATTAAAAAAAAAAAAAATTAAAAAAAAAAAACTCTGGCATTTACAATTATAAGGTATATACCTATCCTGAACAGAGAACGGAAAAAGATGCATGTAAAAACTCATAATACTTTAACGGTCAACATCAACTGTACTTGTAACGTACGTTGCAAGCTCGATGGATCACATGCAAATACCACTGAATGGAAAGTATACTATTGAGCAACTTAGGCGTAGCATAGGCGCCCTCTATGTATGGCCGCAGAAGTTACCAATAATTAACAAGGATAAAAAAAGAACTCAACGGCGAGTTAGTTAAAAACATTTTCAATAATGGAAAATAGTTGTCAAACAATAAAACAACATATTGACCTTTTGCGGCGACAATGCGCTTTCTAGTGGCGCGGTGGCCAGCATTCCTGTCCCGGCCTCAGTAATGATGACCGTGGCGCCTAATTCTGGAGCCGCTCTCTCCAGATGCTATCCGGCGCTCCGGCGGGTCCTGGGCGCTCATCTGCATGCGGAAGCTCGCCCGCCCACCTCTTTCCGGGCCCTCTCTACCTGAACGCGAGCATTCGCCGTTTCTCCGTGCGCCCCGCTCCCACAAGTTACGCAACTTTACGGCTGGAGGCCACAATGCAAACTTCCGCGACAAGACTATCCCTCGTATTTTTCAGATGCAGGGATTGCGTATAAACGTAAGGTAAAGGCTCCGAATTTGGCGGATTCCACTTTTACTTCAGAAGCACAATCATAAAATTAGTTTTCCTCCTCTTCTTTGTGTCTTTTTTTTTTTTCTTTCCTTTTTTTTAACTTGTTGTTGTTTTTGTGGTCTTCAGTCCGGAGACCGGTTTGATGCAGCTCTCCACAATACCCTATCCTGCGCAAGCCTCTTAATCTCCACATAAGAACGGCAACCTACATCTGTCTGAATCTGCTTACTGTATCCATCTCTTGGTCTTCCTCTGGGGTTTTTACTCCACACACTTCCCTCCAACGCTAAATTCACAATTCCTTGATGTCTAAGAATGTGTCCTACCAATTTATCTCTTCTTTTAGTCAAGGTATGCCAGTAATTTCTTTTCTCCCCAAATTCTGTTCAGTACCTCCTCATTATCTGCTCGATCCACCCACCTAATCTTCAGTATTCTTCTGTAGCACCCCATTTCAAAAGCCTCAAATCCTCTTCCGGTCCGCACTGTTTATCGTCCATGTTTCACTCCCATACAAGGCAACAATCCATACAAATGCCTTCAGAAAGGACTGCCTTAGGTTTAAATCAATATTCGATGTTAACAAATTTCTCTTTTTCAAGAACGCTTTTCTACCCATTGCCATTCTGCAATTTACATCCTCTGTACTAGGACCGTCATTTGTTGTTTTACTGCCAGAGTAACAAAACTCATCTACCTCCTTGATTGCTTCGTTGCCTAATCTAATTCCTTCAGCATCACCTGATTTTCTTAGACTGCACTCCATTACCCTAGTTTTGATCTTGTTAATGTTCATCTTATATGCTCCTTTCAGCACACTGTCCATTCCGTTCAAGTGATCTTCCAGGTCCTTTGCTGTATCTGACAGGATTCATATGTCGTCGGCAAAACGCAATGTTTTTAATTCTTCCCCCATTGATCTTCCAGGTCCTTTGCTGTATTTGACAGAATTCATATGTCGTCGGCAAAACGCAATGTTTTTAATTCTTCCCCCTGAACTTTAATTTCTAGAATTCATATGTCGTCGGCAAAACGCAATGTTTTTAATTCTTCCCCCTGAACTTTAATTCCTTCTCCAAATTTCTCCTTGCTTTCCTTTATAGCTTGTTCAATGTACAAATTGAATAACATCGGAGAAAGACTACAACCCTGTCTAACTCCCTTCCCAACCACTGCATCCCTTTCATGCCCTTCAACTCTGAAAACCGCTGTCTGGTTTTTCTACAAGTTGTAAATAACCTTACGCTCCCTATATTTTACTCCTGCTTGCTTCAGAACTTGAAAGAGTTTATTGCAATTAACATTGTCAAAAGCCTTCTCCAAATCTACAAAAACTAGAAATGTAGGTTTGCCTTTTCATAATCAATCTTCTAGGATAAGCCGTAAAGTGAATATTGCCTCCCGTGTTCCTACATTTCTCCTGAACCCAAACTGATCTTGCCCGAGGTCGGCTTCTACCAGCTTTTCCATCCTTCTGTAAATAATTCGTGTTAATATGTTGCAACCATGACTTATTAAACTGATGGTTCTGTAGTTTTCACACCTGTCTGCACCTTCTTTCTTTGGAATGTGGATTATAACATTTTTCTTAAAGTCTGAGGGTACCTCACCTATCTCATACATCTTACACACCATGTGAAACAATTTTGTCATGGCTCCTTCTCCCAGAAACTTCAGTAGCTCTGAGGGAATATCATGTACTCCAGGGGCCTTGTTTCGACTTAGGTATTTCAGTCCTCTGTCAAATTTATCTCTCACTATAGTATCTCCTATTTCATCCTCATCTACTTCTTCTTCTCTTTCTACAATATTGCCGCCAAGTTCATTTCCTGCATAGAGCCTCTCTATATACTCTTTCCACCTTTCAGCTTTCCCTTCTTTGCTGAGAACTGGTTTTCCATCAGTGTCCTTGATATTCATAGAGCTGTTTTTCTTATCTACAAATGTTTCTTTTATTTCTCCCTATTTATACATTCTTCTAGATCCTTGCATTTGCCTTCTAGCCACTCCTGCTTAGCCATTTTGCACTTCCTGTCGATCTCATTTCTTAGTCGTCTGTACTCCATTTTGCATCTTTCATTTACTGCATTTTTATATTTTAACATACTAGCTTAATTCCCGCTGCTTCGCACGCGTAGACTGGTCTGCATTGGTTGTTTCCACTTCTAAATATAAATGTTCATAGACTTAGCTTTAAAAATGTTTTCCTAATAAAGAATTTTGATACAACTTGCCACTATTGCACATTTGATGACGGAGTTCAAAACATCCCAAAATACATTTTTAAAAATTCTAATCGTGGTTCCCAATCCAAATTTCCGTATTTCTAGCTTTAAATTAGTCTTAGTAGTACCCTTCAAATATGTTGCCTTATTTCACCCGCTTAGTGGTTGAATTTCCAAAAATATCGAAATACATGTTTTTTAAATTCCAGTCAAAAATTTAAATCAGAAGTTTTGTATTTCATGCTTCAAAATTGCCTGAATAGCAACGTATTTTCAATAAACCGTTTATCCCCTATTTCACCCCCTTAGGGATGGGAATATCGAAAAATCGCTGATGCCTAAATTGTAAGATAAGTATCTATCCTATGTAGATTTATTTTTTAGCAGCATTTTCTGTCTTTTAGTAACGGATCGAGAACGCGAAATTTCATTCTTACGCTTTGGTAGTTTTACTTATCAAATTGCGATATGCACTTATTTTTCTTTATTCGTACGCTTGTTGCAGAAAACAACTGAAGAATGCGCATGACGTTTCGCTGTATATAACCTATTTGCTGCTATAGTGTCAAAAGTCATCGCTGGTCTTCAGTCCGAATTTTATATAAGCTGACGACTTACAACCACTATATGTTCCCCATCTTATAGCTATCGACCGGAACTGCTATGGTGTACAACGGGAGACTTTGTACTACTACTAGTTTTGGCTGCAGAGTGAAATATAGGCACAAACACCTCCATTTTTGTATATATTAAGATTATTAACCAAACTGAATGGTATTAATCTGTTATTAACGCGATACTGTCCGCTAAACCAAAGTAACCTATGACTTACGAACTTTCCGTCACAGACATACGTTAACGTATGTCTACAGTCTGTGTATTGCAGTGAGTTCAAAGATAATATGGAGATGGTACTATGTATTATGAAACCGTGACGCTCGACGTATATTTGTCTCTCTAATCCAGTTGTCAGTATTTTGATCCTAAGCACTACAGTTGTCTTTCCAGTGTTTATATTGAGATCGTTGGTGTATTGACAGTGTATGTGTTTCCCAGTGTTTTATCTTTGAGCATCTGTTGATCGTCGTTTTGCTCCACATTTTACGGATTTTTGTTCGCCACACTCACCCACCGCCACACTCCGCGAACAGAACACCATAGTGCACACCACGAACCTAAAGCCTACCCTCATGCATAACCGCCATTGGTGTGCAGTGAATAATTTTTGATACCCTGTGAAATATACGGACACATGTCCCACGTCGCATTTTTATATATGTATATTGATTCTAAAAACCATGGTATTAAGGAAGGAAAACGTGTAGCTTCTAATCAAATTACGTGCTTATGGAACATCGCCACAGTTCTGCGATTGGATTCGCGATTTGCTATCACAAAGGGCGCGGTACATAGAAATTGACGGGAAGACTTCGATTAAAACAGAAGTGAGATGTGGCGTTCCCCAGGCCAAAATGTTCGAATCATTAGACTGCACGTGGAATTTTTACACGTCAAATAAGGTGCTTGTCATATAACAATAGACCACAGCAAGAATTAATGTTTCTCGTCTGTTTATATTCTCTTACTTTCAACGAAGCAGGCTGCAAAATATAGCTACACATATTCATAAGTATTTCCCCATGAATAAGTCGTTGTTTATATCACTGAATAAGGAAAATTCGGCTGTTTTTACATTTATTTCACGATTATTTATGTCTTTCAATATTTTACTAATGCTTGGAACGCAACAATTACAGAATATATTTGGTTAATTACATAGAAAAATAATTATAAACAAACATCACTCTTTCGGTGGCTTGCCCACCACTAGGAGCGCTAGTGTCGCAGCAACTGTCAGTTGGTAACTACTTTTACAGCAGTGAATGTCGGGACTGTATATGTCAAACTGTGATTGACTGTGATTTTACCTGCAACACTTTGACCATAAATACTAATAGACCAGTAAAAAAGTTGAGCGGCTATATAAATGCCGTGATAGCAATATAGTACCACGTGACTATTGGAAAACATCTAATATATAGAGTGTCCGTATATTTGTACGTGTTGCATACAAATCTACAGTTTTGTTCCAATCGTTATGAAATTTTGTACATGTAAGCTTCAATCTATGAGAACGGTCGCCGAAAGTGTAAGAATCACGTACGATACATAGTTCACGAGATATGACGTCATAAACAATGAGATACGCAGAAAACTGTTGCATTTAGCGACAATTCTGCTGATTTTCTCCCAAACCACTGGACCGATTTCAAGCAAATTTGGTACACACATTCCTTACCGTGAGGTACAATTACTGCAGGGTTAAGAATCACATACGGCACATATGGTTCAAAAGATATTACGTCATGACCAATAGAAATCACAAAAAACGCCATATAATTCGGCGAGAATTTCGAAATACACTGTATGAGAATGAGAGTACTTAGCGACTTGCAACAAACTTTAAACATAATTTCTAACCTTTATAAAACATTTTCGTGCAGGCAACCAAAGGAAAATGATGAAAGGAAAAAAGTTACTCGCTTGCTACTTTTCCGCTGGTCATGGACTAAAACTACGGCATTCAGTATGACGTTACAATTTGTACACTAGAAATTGTAGCCGCAGGAAATTTTACAGACAGTATACACGCATATAGTTGAGTGTTCCATCTAAATTGTATCAGTAACAGTACGACATATAGTTCATGAGATACGGGCACGTAAACAGTAACGTTCATGGAAAAGCGACCAATCACGCACCAAGTTTTAATCTATTACTTCTTTACTATTAATTGTGTTCTCAAGAGATTTTACAGATAAACAGCCCTTATACAAATGAATATATACCTGAAAAATGGCAGGAATATATAAATAAATACCCAGGCAACGCCGGGTTTTCAGCTAGTTAATAAGATATTAACAAGAGGTTAGTAGTTTCCAGAAATTCTACTGTTTTAAAACAATAATACTTACACGTGAAATTTCGTAACACGCTCTTCACAAAATAAATTTTTGTAATCATAAGCATAGCTGGACTCAATCAGTGTTTTGCCAACAGTCACGTGGTAGGCTATAGCTCTAGAGAAGTTGGTGCCATGAAAATGTTGTCATACCCTACATACCAGGATCTATGTTTGAAGTTTCAACAATGGATAATATATGTCTGTAGCATAAGGCACAGACATTTATTACAAGACTGTCAAACATGCCTATCTGACTGAAGCCTGACGCCACTCTCTTGGTTTACCTCAAGTCAAAAAGATTCCATACAGTGCGGCACGGCATCCTCTCATACGATATGACATGGTAAGCTATTAATGTGTTTGTTTGAACATGATTTGAATCTGAGCTAAGACCTCCGCAATAGTTGAATTTAACACATACATTGTTGAGTAGTGTTATGAGAAGAACGTATTACGTACGGTTAAATTTTACGTAACATCCTGGCATCCTCGTGTGATTACGTTGTCAATCATGTGACGTTGGCATTATACAGTCGCAAGAGAACGTAAATGTTTGTCATGAAATCTTAGTTTTACTAGCTTAATTACTATTACTAAGTGAACGAGAGTACATACAAGAACCTGTCAACCACAGGGCAGGAGCAGCATTATTTATTTACTTCATTGTCTGTACGAAACACTAATCAAAAGCATGTGAGGCCGAGGAGTGGTAGGTAGAATTTTACCTTTACGTACAGTGAAAGCAGCCTGTCGTTATCTGAAAAATACTCAGAAGACTAAGTATTTGTGTTATCCACGGTAGATAGCACATTTATAACGGTCATTCTATCAAAAGAAAAGCCGAAGTTGATCGAAACTGGTATCAGATTAATAAAAAACAGGACACGCAACTCATTCGTATATATGTCAAAGCAGACTGTAGATTTCGTAAGGACTCTCAGAAGTATAAGGATACATTTTATCCGCTTTCAACAGCACTTTTATGATTACCATGCTTAAGAAGGAAAACCCGAAGTTGAATGAAATTGGTAAGAGATTAATAATAACAGCAAATCGATGCAACTCATTACTGTACATGTCAAATTTACTCCAGCTGAAGAAATTACAGCCATATACAACACACGAATTTGTCACATGCCAAAATTCTAAAGACAGCATAGTTACGTCAATTCATCCGTAATTTTACGACGTCTTTCTGTGATAACACACACGATTGCTCGCGCCTTTATAGTATAGAAATATGGCGGCGAGACTTCACTGATACAAATGATACTGTATACGGCATTGCCAGTCTAGTAATATGTCTGCGGCATAAGGCGAAAATATATGAGGTAATTTCAGCTGAAGACATTTGAGGACTACTTGATGAAATACGTGTGAGTAGTGCGTACGTAGTAACTAAAAGTTGTCATAGGTTTGCTAAATCTAAGAAGAAGACTTCAATCCTTTATTTACTCAAGAAGATATGTTATTGATTTCCTGTGCAATGACTAATTATTCTTCTTTTTCAGGTTTGGGGAAAGTCTGGCTATATTTTCAAGCATTTTGATGTATAGAATCTAAATTATCAATGAAGAATGGGAAAATCTTAGACTTCGTGAACTTAAAGCCACAGAAATACATTAAATCGACTGGCAAAGTCACTGAAACATGACGCCGCCATCTTAGCTACACAAAAGTTAAAATGATAGTCGATCTTAGCACTTAGGAATCTTACGAACTAAAATGACTTTTTAATCTTTTGGCGGTGGTGTAACAGGTTATGAAGTTGAGCTAATACTTGCGTAATACCTTAATACATAAATTCTAGAATCTTGTTATAAGACGAACATTAAGATATTTGTGCCCACATAGAAAGCAGACTGCAGTTTTCGTGAGTACAGTCCAATGAATAACGGAATCTAGTTATCAACAACAAACAGCCCTCCTTGCGTACATAAGCACTTTTATAGCGAGCATACTATTCTAGAAAAAGACGAAGTTGATTTAAACTGGAGACAGTTTAATAAGTGCAGTAACAACTGAAGATATGTACACGTCTACACTATAAAGGTGGCGTACATTTATCACCACAGGAAAAAAAAAAAAAAAAAAAAAAAAAAAAAAAAAAAAAAAAAACTAAGAACGTAAACATTGCAGTTGTCCCATGAATTTCCGAAGTAAAGTGGAGATATTTTAATTCCGTCTTTGCATCTAAAATAAAATGCTTGCGTTTTCTTTTTGCCACATATGTTCAAGCTGCAGACAGTGTATTATTGCATCTTCCTTGTTACACTCGGAGGTCAGTTTAAATAATTTTATTGTGCTATAAGCCTACTTAAAGTCAGTTTTGTTCTTTAACGCGGCTCATTGTTCTCCCTGTTACCTGTCTTTACTGTTTAGCATCTGTCACAAAGTGTCAGAATTTTCGAAATAATTGTCCTCTACTACAGCTTGACGTCGGTGACTGGTACAGCTGGTTATATGTGACAATTTACCTTCACATTATTAAGCAAGAAATAACTTTTGACATGCCTATAGCAGTATTACTGTTGAAATAATTTTATACAAATGCATAGAATTACTACACTGCCACAAAAAATATAGTATCTTCCATTCCATAACTTATACTAAACAGTTGGTGCAGCGCATAGACTTACATGCATCTAAAATTTGGCACATTTATATTTCAGAAAACTATATTAAAAAAAATTAACCAATGACTTCCTTCAAAATGTACCTACATCTTTGAATATGTGTAATTGCTTCAACACAAAAACAAAATACAAGTTAATACAAGTGAATATCCTGAAAAACACAAATCATGATTCTATTCACTAGAATAGCTGTTAAAGATACATAAAAAGACTAACGGAAATGAACACAGCTTAATTCGTAATACTACAAGAAAATACATTTAATTCATCTGTAATTAAAATATTGTCAGTTACATATCATACCTTAGTATTAACTGTGGACATTTTTAGAAGAAATTATTTTCCGTTCCACTGTGAAGACTTTGAAATATCATATGGAATATTATTGTGACAAAGATGTGAAGATTGCAGTTCAGAACGCCGCAATAGAACAAGCCGCCTGTTCAGCTGCCATTGGACAGATCTCATTGCTATTGTCAGCCAGTTAAGGGTATATTACACGGAGCGAATTTGGTCGCTAGTCGCTGGCGTGTCGCTCCGTGTAAACAGGGACAGCGAACAAAGTCGCTGCTCAGAAACGCGAGCGTCTAAAGTTGAAGGGTGGGCTACTTTAGACGCTGGTCGCTGGCGTTTTTGGTCGCTGGCCTGTTTTGGACGCCCCGTGTCATATACGAGAGCGTCTAAAGTAGCCACCAGTCGAGTCAAAATGTCGAAGGAAATTGTAAATGCTGGCGTTGTGTTTCTCGTAACAGTTTTAAAAGAACAATTAATGAACCAAAAGCAAAACGGAAAAGTAGAAAAGAATAAAAGAAAATGGAATAGAAGGTGGATTGCGAGGAGGGATAAATATGGTGCTTCTGCAAATCTTTTGGGTGAATTGCCGTGTGAAGGTCCTTCTGCATACAGAAATATAATGAGGATCACATAAGAAAATTTTGATAGATTACTGTAAATGGTAGAGGATAAAATAAGGAAACAGAATACCATCAAGAGGATGGCGATCTCGCCAAGAATAAAATTTAAATAATCATTATTTTCAATGTCCCATAATACTGGAAAACTTCGATAAATTTTCAGAAATTTGATTACAGTTCCACTTCATATTTTGTTTTGTGGGACACAGAACTTTTAATATCTTTATTTACGTCGATGATCACAAAATTTCTCGTCGCTTTGACGACCGGTTTCTGTCAGTGATGACCATTTTCACGTCTACAGCAAATCAGAAACAGGCTACATCAATTATTAGACTACCTTATAAAACATAAATAATGCATTACAGTCATCAATAAATGTAATATAGCCATATGGCATCATCACAGCATAAGTGTATCTTCATTAAGGAATGTAACAACAGGTATGATGTATACTATTTTTAACACGTTTTATGTATTGATGACTGTAATGCCTTATTTATGTTTTATAAGGTAGTTTATTACTAAATGTGTCCTTGTGTTTCTGATTTGCTGTAGACTTGAAAATGGTCATCACTGACCGAAACCGGTCGTCAAAACGACGAGAAATTTTGTAATGATCGACGTAAATGAAGATATTAAAAGTAATTACAAAATGGATCACTGATATAAATTCGCGACCATGTCGCACCTTGGGAAACAGAACTGTTTGGTATCACCTAGCCTCCAAAAAGATGTATCATATGCTACGTCGTGTTTCAATCGTTTTTACGAAGACGCTAGCGTCTGAAGTCGCTGCGTGTCATTCCGTCAGCGTATTCATGCGCTATTCGCCAATACGCCGAGCGACAACAGACGCCAGCGACTGGCGACCAAATACGCGCCGTGTAATATACCCTTAACATCGCTTTCCTGATCACTCTAGCGCCCCTAGTGATATGGAAATGAACTACTCGGTGTGTTTGCAGTTTTTATATATAGCTTTCACCCCCATGAGTGACACCAATGGTACTGCATACGGCTTTACCAGTCTAGTTAATGTATGCCTGTGTTTAAAGCTGAAAGTAGTTGTCTCTATACAGGATGTATAAGTTTGATCTCCTTCGATCATAGATTTACTACCTAGAGGTTCAGCTGTATGAGCGTGCCATCAGTAGATGTCCATACTTTGTTTCTTTCCAAATTTAAATATAGCTGCTACGAAATGTTGATATGATACGTAAATAATATACGTTTTGTTTCCGTTCCGATACCAGCCCATTACATCTCATATTGACCTAAAGTTCAAAACGAGAATTAGGTAATCCATTCTTTATCACGTACAAACATTGAAATTCGTTTGCCAAATTAAAACATGGCGGGCAATGCAAAATCAGAGCAAAACATCTGAATGCACAGACACGCCGCAGTTCTTTGCTGAGAGATCAGAGTTATGGAATCGTGTTGCATAAAGATCTCTGACAGAACTATAGCGTGCAACGAGCTCGTGCCTGCACATTGATATGTTTTGCTCATAGCACTGACCGCCATATTTTAATTTGGCAAACGAATTTCTATCAGTTATTACGTGTCAGAGGCTGATATGGGAGTGGAATAGAAACGTATTTTCGTTTCTTTTTGTTTTAATACAAGCATCTTGTGACATGTATTGCTGGCACGTTCAGACAAATGACACTGAACCTCCAAGTAGTTAAGAGACCAAAGGCTTACAGTATCTCCAAAATCTCTTCGGATTTTTTGCCGGATATTGACATTTAACTGCTTCAATATTTCGACGGTACAACTGTCCGTCATCTTCAGGAACCGTCGTTGCTGCTGAGTCCTGCTGAATACAGTATTCAGTATGACGGACAGTTGTACCGTCGAAATATTGAAGCAGTTAGATTTCAGTATCCGGCAGAAACCCCGAAGAGACCTTGATAATTTATTGTGCCGGGAAAGCCTACGTAGTGAAGGCTTTCAGGACCGGCTGAAATAATTGCTGTTGAATCTTCCGGGTTATGTGGTCGTGGTCGAAGAAACATATATGCTCCTGACGTTTCGTCCAGAGCTGCGCTGGACATCCTCAGAGGTGCTACTGGTAGCGGTGAGTCTTGCCGACTGACGAGTCGGGCGTCGGAGAGCGGTATAAATACTGTCCAAAAGGGGGCGTGGTCAAGTGTTCACAAGTGCAGCAGAGATAAGCCTTGTCAAAGATACAACATAACTTTCGATAGACGATGGTCAAAGATAAAAGCGTAACTACCTACTCTGAAGAGCCACAGTCCATACGTCATTAAGTTTCATTGCTTCTTCCTTTCTATTAAAATTATCCTCATGTTTGTATATTTCGATTGCTTCTCTATACAGTCGTAGATAAAATATCCGTTTCGGAAAACTTCACTTCATGATTTCCAGATTGGAAAACATGTTCAGCTACAACTGATTTCTCAATTCTACCCAGTCGGCAAAGACTTTTGTGTTCTTGTATTCACACTCCTTTTTGTTGTACCAATATACACTTTTCCGCAAGAACACGGAATTTTGTACACTCCACTGGATGATAGAGGACGTTTTTCCTTTACAGATCGGAGTGCCTGACTTATCTTTTTTGTTGGTTTAAAAACCGGTCTGATATCGTGTTTACGTAAAATCTTTCCTATCTGATCCGTAAATTTTTTAATGAAGGGGAGAGAAACGGTGTTCTTCCATCGTTGTGTTTTGTTGCTGTCCTTTTGTTTACCTTTCCTTGGCCGCAGAACCCTATTTACTTCTTTCCGTGTATATCCATTTTTCTCAAAAGCCTGCATCATATGTTGTAACGCGGCATCTAGGTGTTCTGGCGTACAAATTCGTTTAGCTCTGCCAATAAGACTTTAAATGACCCCTCTCTTTTGCTGAGGATGATGGTTGAAATCCTTGTGCAAGTATCTTTCTCTCTCCTTTCGTTAAATTACTGTTAAAAGGTTTACTGTGGCACAGAACTCTTGTGGTTTCGATTCGAATTGCATTTGCAGTTTCTTTGGGGAGAGTTCGAATCCGTGCTTCAACGTTTGCAATAATTTCCTCAACTGGTGCTTTTCATAGGTGCTATGGCATACTTTCCTCCCTTTGCAAGGACAGAAATCTCGTCTTGAGATAATGGTCTTTCTGACTTATTAACAACAGAGCTCGACATCACAATATTGTTATTACATTGTTCTCGTCAGTCGGCAAGACTCACCGCTATCAGTAGCACCTCTGAGGATGTCCAGCGCAGCTCTGGACGAAACGTCAGGAGCAGATATGTTTCTTCGACCACGACCACATAACCCGGAAGATTCAACAGCAATTATTTCAGCCGGTCGTGAAAACCTTCACTGCATGATTAGAAGGCTCTACGGGGAGGATGTCTCAAAATCAGTCAGAAGTCTGGAACAATTACGTAAGAAAAAGCACACTTAATTTGTACTTTAACATTTCTGTTACGTTGCAGAAGAGAATATTCCCGACTGCCCGAGTTCAATGGATTTATGATTATACAGAATCAGCATTACTCAGAGAAAGGATTCATTTTACAAGACGGGAGATGGATATTGTTGACCGTAAGTTGTTGCAACTTCATTTACTCATTTCTAGTACTGTAGAAATTGATCTCTGGAATAAAATAGATTACCTTACGTTTAGCTTCATGGAAGCCATAATGAAAACAACTACTAACAGAAGAAGTTCCAAAAATTACAATCTAAGGTACAATGTAATAACAATATTGTGATGTCGAGCACTGTTGTTAATAAGTCAGCAAGAGCATTATCTCGAGATTTCTGTCCTTGCAAAGGGAGGAAACTATGCCATAGCACCTATGAAAATACCAGTTGAGGAAATTATTGCAAACGTTGAAGCACGGATTCGAACCCTCCCCAAAGAAACTGCAAATGCAATTCGAATCGAAACCACTAGAGTTCTGTGCCACAGTAAACCTTTTAACAGTAATTTAACGAAAGGAGAGAGAAAGGGTCTAAAGGATTTAAATACAGATGAAGAGATAGTAGTTCTTCCCGCTGACAAGGACAGCCCTACTGTTGTTTTAAATAAGGAGGATTATCGTAGCAAAATTATGATCCATTTAACCTCAGGACACTACAAAAAACTGAAGAAAGACCCTACAGCCATCGTACTGAAGAAAACAAACTCACTGATAAAGTCATCCGATTCAGAAATAGGATAAGAAAGCCCTATTGAAATCTGAAGTAATGTGTCCCAAATTTTATGGGCTACCCAAGATACACAAAACTGATTTTCCTCTGAGATCGATCGTCAGTGCTACCAATTCACCAACATACGAAATAGCAAGATACCTGGCAACTCGTCTACAACCATACATTGGTAAGACTGACTTATGTAAGAGACTCACGTCATTTTATTGAGAAAATTGAAGGACTAATCCTAGCTCCTGGAGACATTCTTGTAAGTTTTGATATAGTGTCGTTGTCCACTATGATACCTATCAACGAAGTTATGGTTTATATAACGGATCGTATCCTAGGAGATTTGACCGCTCTTTTTCGACACTGCCTTACTTCGAGTCAGTTCCAATGGGATGATGAGTTTTAAGAGCAAATTGACGGTGTCGCAATGGGTAACCCGTTACGTCCTGCAGTCGCTAATTTTTACATGGAAAGATTCGAAGAGTCAGCTCTGGAAAAAGCAAATAGGAAACCGAATCGTTGGTTTCGATATGTGGATGACACATTTGTCGTTTGTCACACGGTAAAAAAGCATTGGAAGACTTCTTTAAATATCTGAATAGTGTAAATCTAAAGATCCAATTCACTATGGAGATGGAAAATGAAAATGAAATATCTTTCTTGGATGTTTCAGTTATGCAACAGACGGATGGAAGTTTGAAGCATAAGGTTTTCCGGAAAGTCACGCATACAGACAGATACTTGCACCAGGATTTCAACCATCATCCTCAGCAAAAGAGAGGGGTCATTTAAAGTCTTATTGACAGAGCTAAACGAATTTGTACGCCAGAACACCTAGAAGTCGCGTTACAACATATGATGCAGGCTTTTGAGAAAAATGGATATACACGGAAAGAAGTAAATAGGGTTCTGCGGCCAAGGAGAGGTAAACAAAAGGACAGCAACCAAACACAACGATGGAAGAACACCGTTTCTCTCCCCTTCATTAAAACAGTTACGGATCAGATAGGAAAGATTTTGCGTAAACACGATATCAGACCGGTTTTTAAACCAACAAAAAAGATAAGTCAGGCACTCCGATCTGTAAAGGAAAAACGCCCTCTATCATCCAGTGGGGTGTACAAAATTCCGTGTTCTTGCGGAAAAGTGTATATTGGTGCCACAAAAAGGAGTTTGAATACAAGACTGAAAGAACACAAAAGTCTTTGCCGACTGGGTAGAATTAAGAAATCAGCTGTAGCTGAACATGTTTTCCAATCTGGAAATCTTGAAGTGAAGTTTTCCGAAACGGAAATTTTATCTAGATCGACGAACTATTATCCACGACTGTACAGAGAAGCAATCGAAATATACAAACATGAGGATAATTTTAATAGAAAGGAAGAAGCAATGAAACTTAATGACGTATGGAATGTGGCTCTTCAGAGTAGGTAGTTACGCTTTTATCTTTGACAATAGACTATCGGAAGTTATGCTTTATCTTTGACAAGGCTTATCTCTGCTGCGCACGTGAACACTTGACCACGCCCCCCTTTTGGACAGTATTTATACCGCTCGCCGACGCCCGACTCGTCAGTCGGCAAGACTCACCGCTACCAGTAGCACCTCTGAGGATGTCCAGCGCAGCTCTGGACGAAACGTCAGGAGCAGATATGTTTCTTCGACCACGACCACATAACCCGGAAGATTCAACAGCAATTAAAGCCTACGAAGTCGCTGAAAGTATCAGTTTGGGACGTGCAGGAGTAACGATCAGGGTAATTGAAATTTAAACTGATTACTGTTATAGACATTTCAGACCTAACCAAATTTAATTGTTGTGTCGTGCGAATTCACGATAATTATGGCGAAATTTAGCAGAAAGTGGCATATCTCTGGTGTTAATTTATTAGTCTGAAGCATTGATGTCTATAGTACCCGGATGTTGAACTTCAGCTGTCTGAGCGTGCCAGCCATAGAAGTTCGTATTTCGTTTCTGGACAAATTCAAATATGGCTGCTATGATGTATTACAAGAAAACGAAAAGTCAATACGTGTCGATTCCACTCCAGTATGAGCCTATTACATCGCATATTGACTTCGAATTAAAGAAGTAAGCAAACAATTCTTTGTCACAAAATAACCGATGGAAAGTCGGTTGCCAAATGTAAATATGCGGATAATGCGAAATCGCGTGTAAAACTTGTGAATATGTAGTCAACGCTGCAATTCTATGCTCAGAAAGCAGAGTTATACATCCAGTTTGTATAGAGATCACTGGTCTGAACTCTAAAGTGACTTTTAATAAACGACTTTGGCCGAACCTAGGAAATTATTAAGCCTATATTTACTTAAACCTTGAATTTAAAATCAATGTAGTGAGTGGTGTAATTTTAAAGCAAAGTTTTGTGTACAAATATTTCGTCAATATTGCATTCAAAAGACGAGATATCCTTATTTGTCGTACTAAGCAAACAATCTGAGAAAGTTATGGTTGACATAAAAAAGTACGACAACTAATTCACAATTTAATTACATCTCAACTTGCATTTGTCTGGAGTGTATCATTGTATGGGAGTGAAACGTGGACGATAAGGAGTTCAGATAAAAAGATGATAGAAGCTTTTGAAATGTGGTGCTACAGACGAATGATGAAAATTAGATGGGTAGATCACGTAACTAATGAGAAGGTGCTTAATCGAATTGGAGAGAAAAGGAGTTTCTGGGATATCCTAAGAGAAGGGATCGATTGGTTGGACATATTCTGAGACATCGAGGAATTGTCAGCTTAGGATTAGAAGGAAGCGTGTGGGGTAAAAATCGTAGAGGGAGACCAAGGGACGAATATAGTAAGCAGATTCAAAAGGATGTAGGTTGCCGAACGTATTCTCATACGAAGAGACTTGCACAGGACAGGGTATCGTGGAGAGCTGCATCAAACCAGTCTGCGTGCGGACTGAAGATCACAACAACAACAACAACAACTCAATTTTCACTTCCAGTGCCTTAACTGAACTGGTGGAGAGAAACCTTTTGAGACGTTTTAGTGTTAGGTGGAAGCGCTCAGAAATATAAAGAAGTTATTTGATTGATGTCTGTATTACTACTGAGATGTCTTACACAGTCTTTAAAGGGAGTACAATTCCGATCATGGGTACTACATCGTACTAATCATGCGATATGAAAGGCGAAGAGCCTGGTGATATATCGCAGTGTCAAATCTTCTGAATACGTGTAGCTCTAGTTTTAACTAGGAATAGACTTCTCTGTCAATGACTGACACATTTACGAACTACACTCAGGTCATGGAGTGATGAAAGAAAACCAGGCCCCAGTTTCTATTCGCAGACGGTCTCCCGTCACGATTCCTCAAGTTCCACAGCACTGTGAGTCTTACGACATTCACGCCTGAAGAACCCTAGCGAACGAATCTCATTTCACCGCGATTCCTGACTTTTTTTAGATGCCTGCTTCCTTTCTTGCTTCTTTCTGTCCAGTGCTTGTTGACTAATGGCTTTCTGCCATCGTTAAAGGGGTTTACGTAACGATGACACTGCAAAGAAGCTGGTGTCGAATTTACTTTCTGCCATCGAGTTCACCTGAAAAAGGTTAGTCACTTGGCTAGTTGCGATGAATGGGGAACCTGTAAATCGTGTGGAACACGGTGTAGGGAGTGTTAGCTTCATGCAGAAACTAGTGTTCAGAGAATCACTTCAGTGATTCTTAGACTCTATAAGTTGCACAGTAGAACAAATAATCGCAAATACGAAGCAAAATTCGCCAAGCGATCAAGAGTACAACGACTAATACAACATTTTTATTCAGTGAAATAATGAAATAAAAGGTTTCCGCTTGGTAGGCGATGTGAGATGTTTCTTTTTTTTAAACTTCAAAACATATCGATTTCGTTCCTATGATGGGACATCATCAGTGCAGAATTGCAAGTCATGATGACCTATGTGCTCTGCTTAAAACATTTTTACCAGTCATGTCATAAAAAACATTTAAAATGTCTTGCCGGTACAAGTCACAAGAATAAATTCAGTAGCACACAGACCAAACTGAAGTATCTTCATTCTTGTATTGCTGGTGTTATTATATTTACTGTAATTCGATGATTAGTATTAACAGGAATTGTTTCTCTTGTTACACTCATGTTGAGAAAAAAACGGAACACCCTGAAAGACTAAAGGTAGGAAGTTTGTATTCACAGGAAATGTACATTCTTTGATAAAAAAAAAAAAAAAAATTGACCAGCCGCCGGCCATGTTTTTTGTCAAGAAGTGTACAGTCACTGTAGGTGGGAGACATGTCCTGCATGTTGAGTGCAGCAAAGTCTGTAAATAAATTACTGAAATAAAATGCAGTTCAAATGTTTGTGAAGCTTATGGGACTTAACTGCGGGGTCATCAGTCCCTAAACTTAACAAACCACTTATGAATTACCTTATTTTAAAGACAGCACAAACATTCATGCTCGAGGGGGGGATTCGAACCCCCGGCGGAGAACGGTCTCGCACATCGTAGCATAGCATCTCAATGAGCTGTGCCGCGGCTAAAATGCAATAATAAATTAAACTGAATAATGTTGTTGTTGTTATGGTCTTCAGTCCGGAGACTGGTTTGATGCAGCTCTCCAACCTACTCTATCCAGAGCAAGCCTTACATCTCCCTCTGCGATTTTTACCCCAGACATTTCCCTCCAATGCTAAATTTACGATTCCCCGATGTCTAAGAATGTGTCCTACCAAGCGATGCCTTCTTTTAGTCAGGGTATGCCAAAAATTCCTTTTCTCACCAATTCTGTTAGTTATGTGATCTACCCACCTAATCTTCAGCATTCTTCTGTAGCACCACATTTCAAAAGCCTCTATTCTCTTCCTGTCCACACTGCTTATCGTCCATGTTTCACTCCCGTACAAGGCAACACTCCTCAGAAATGCCTTCACAAAAGACTTCCTTACCCTTAAATTAATATTCGATGTTAGCAAATTCCTCTTTTTCAGAAATGCTTTTCTTCCCATTGCCATTCTGCATTTTATATCCTCTGTACTGCGACCATCGCATGTTATTTTACTACCCAAGTGACAAAACTCATCTACCACCTTCATTGTTTCGTTACCTAATCTAATTCCTTCAGCATCGCCTGATTTTCTTAGACCGCATTCCATTATTTTTGTTTTTCTCTTGTTAACGTTCATTTTACACACTCTCTTCAACACACTGTCCATTCCATTCAACTGCTCTTCCAGGTCCTTTGCTGTCTCTGACAGAATTACAATGTCATAAAAAAAACGCAATGTTTTTATTTCTTCCCCCTGAACTTTAATCCCTATTCCAAATTTTTCCTTGCTTTCCTTCACCGCCTGCTCGATGTACAAATTGAATAACATCGGAGAAAAGCTACAACCCTGTCTTACTCCCTTCCCAACTGATGCTTCCCTTTCATGCCCTTCGAGGCTGATAACTGCGGTCTGGCTTTTGTACAAGTTGTAAATAACTCTCCTTTCCCTGTATTTTACCCCTACTGACTCCAGAATTTGAAAGAGTGTATTCCAGTCAACACTGTCAAACGCTTTCTCCAAATCTACAAAAGCTAAAAATGTAGGTTTGCCTTTCCTTAATCTATCTTCTAAGATAAGACGTAAATAGAGTATTGCCTCCCGGGTTCCTATGTTCCTCCTGAATCCAAACTGATCTTCCCCGAGGTCAGCTTCTACCAGTTTTTCCATTCTCCTGTGAAATGAAAATGAAAACTTAGTAATGTTCAGTCAGGGACGAACGAGAACAGCAGACCTGCGCTGAATTGCGACAGTGTGTAGACCGGCTAACACTGCAGATTCAGCACGACATTGTATCACCGGCTATTCACGTGTGGCGGAACGCGACCAGGAGGCCATCATTCTCTCCACAAGCGGACGCCGTTGGTTCAGCAATCAGGCCATCGACCGACAACCTCACGTGTAAACAAAGACAGTAAACCGTGATCGTCTCGAACTTCTCGAAGCAACGTGACCAGAAGCCAATAACCTAGTGTGTTGACCTCCAGAGCAAAGTGACGATCAATCTTTTTAGAAACTGAACAACGTTACAGAAGACAACGACCCTGAAGATCGTTCACCTCCAGCCAGGTCCATCAAATAAATACCACGGCCAAAATGGCGTCACCATAGAGTGATGGAGTTAGTAGCGTTAGATTGGCAGTAGCAGCAGCAACAGTAGTAACAGAAGTTTTATCTCAAGTACAGATAGTGTTGAGGAACAGTGGTCAAAGTTCAAAGCCATCGTACAATATGCATGAGATGAGTATGTACTAAGCAATATCGTAAGAGATGGAAAGGAGCCACCTTGGTACAACAACCGAATTAGAAAACTGCTACGGAAGCAAAGGGAACTTCATTGCAAACATAAACATAGCCAAAGCCTTGTAGACAAACAAAAATTCAAAGAATCGAAATGTAGCGTGAGGATGGCTATGCGAGAGGCGTTCAAAGAGTTCGAAAGTAAAGTTCTATGCACTGACTTGGCTCAAAATCCTAAGAAATATTGGTCTTATGTCAAAGCGGTAGGTGGATCAAAGCAAAATGTCCAGACACTCTGTGACGAAAATGGCATTGAAACAGCATGACACTCTAAAGGCCAAATTACTAAATGACTTTTTCCAAAGCTGTTTCACACAGGAAGAGTGCGCTGTGGTTCCTTTTCTAGATTGCCGCACAGATTACAAAATGGCAGATATCGAAATAATTGAAAGGGGGATAGAAAAACAATTAAAATCGCTCAAAAAAGGAAAGGCCGCAGGACCAGATGGGATACCAGTTCGTTTTATACACAGAGTACGCGAAGGAACTTGCCCCCCGTCCTGGTGTACCGTAGATCTCTATAAGAGCGAAAGATTGGAAAATGGTCATCCCCCGTCCTGGTGTACCGTAGATCTCTATAAGAGCGAAAGATTGGAAAATGGTCATCCCCCGTCCTGGTGTACCGTAGATCTCTATAAGAGCGAAAGATTGGAAAATGGTCATCCCCGTTTTTAAGAAGGGACTTCGAACAGTTGTGCAGAACTATAGGCCTATATCTCTAACGTCGGTCAGAATTTTGGAACATGTATTATGTTCGAGTATAATGAAATTGGAGTGCGCTAGGAGGCGATCCAATTATATTGTAGAAACATATAAAAAAAGTCAAGATCGCTGATCATCAATTTTTATTTATGACGGCCGGTTTCGCTGAACTATGTCAGCATCATCTGGTCCAATAAAATCATTTTCCAAGGCCATAATCTTGTAATATCAATCAGTTCCTAAATAATTTACAGTGCATGGGTGCACTATGTCATTATAATAAAACATAATTATCACTGTGACTGACATGTTATTTAGCAACTGATTGATATTACAAGATTATGGCCTTGTAAAATGATTTTATTGGACCAGATGATGCTGATATAGTTCAGCGAAACCGGTCGTCATAAATAAAAATTGATGATCAGCGATCTTGACTTTTTTATATGTTTCTACAAATGTAAATAAATAAAAGAAAGGTTAAAGAACGTCGCTCAAGGTCAGTAGACGCGTAAACAGAGGGGAATATAATGCTAACAGCTGAAGGAGCGCATACCACGCGACGGCCTGGAGTGCAGTGAAAGTGGAAATGGGTGAGGCGGAGGGAAAGTTCTCACCCCTCCCCCTCCCCCCTTTTCCCCCAGCCATAAGCGCGTCCCGCCCACGCAGCGCTACTTCCGCGTCCGGCCCGCAGGCCATTGTTCCCCGCGGGAATGTCGAACAATGGCGGAAATGGCGGCCAGACACGGGCGGCAGCAGCAGCAGCAGCATTCTTCTCGCAGCCACTCGGCGTTCCTCCGACTCCGACGTCAGATCCCTCGCTCTGATATCTCACCCAGGCTGGCCAACGTTCCGGGCACGCTCGCGATGCCTAGGCGATAACGGAGGGCCTGTCACTGGCGGGTGGAAGAGGGAGGTGCCAATCGACAATGTCTTACGTGGTACATTTGCAAAGTAGAAAGCAGTACATATATACCGCGTTGGGCACATTTTATTAGAAGCACAACAAACAATCACATTGATTCAGAAGACCAACTAACCTGATATCTGAAACAGTTACATGACAACGAGGCTTCGCCTCACCCATGTCGTTGTGTAGGGGATACGCCTTCGCCTGGGCTTATTACAAGTCTTGCCGTTGGCACTCTATACCAAAGACTGTGCCATAAACGAAAGCAAAGAGTATTATCTCTGAATCCAGTGTTAACGCCGTCAGCTGCCAGTAGTACCGAGCAAGCAGTCAGTATGAAGTCTATGTAATGCAGCCTATGTGGACCAAGGAGTTTAGTATCTCTAGAGATGCCCTAAAAATGAAAAACTGAAGCCAGCAAAATGCGCACTCTGGCATTTGTCGTAGTGCTTGTGTATAGTGGTTCTAGTCGTTGAGATGTACGTCATATCTAAGTAAATACTCCAACGTGACTGTCCATTTAGTAATTTTACGTAAAGAGGGCAATACTCACATGGGATTTTAAGCGAGAAATCTTTGTTTTGGGCAAAAAAGCGTGGCCGCTCTGGCTTCAACCATTGCCTGGTCTCAGCATAGGTAACAACACCTCTCTTTATTCTAACCTACTTGGTGTGATGTTGTGAACAGTCTTCCAGTGAGACTCTGCGCTTGGTATCTTCGGCAGCATCACTGTAAGTTGCAGGTCGGTGTAGTTTCTTTTGGATGGACGAAAGCCTGCCCAGTGGTAGAGGAAGTTGCATCTGTTGTTGAGAAAACATTGATACTTCGTTTGGACGTGTGGCCATCTTCCGCAGCAGCTGTTGAAATTGATTATAAGAGGTAATCCATCTTACGCTGACTGCGATTGAGAGATGTATTTTACACCAGAAGCGTTTCGCCTTTTATTTTAAAAGCATCTTCTGTGGTCTGTAAATTATACAAAGGGTTGTACAGTTTGTTTTCGATAAATAAATTAAAACAGTTTTCATAAACTTTGTGCACGTTATGCATATGTGTTTTTAACTTTTTTTAACTCAATATTCGGTCTACTCAGGGTGTTGTTGTCTCTTCTTTACATCTTACTGCTGTTTCTCCGTCTTGTTGGCTGGAGTTGGTTTGTTCCTGGCGTGTGCTTTTCGGCTGTGTAAGGCACTTTTCGTGTGTTTTCGTGTCGTTTCATCACAGCACATAACATCACTTCACTTATTTGAAATGCATACAGATTGTATTTCACCTGTGTTATGTGAAAAGCCTGTCTATTTGTTTATCACTTCACTACAGTGTGGCTATGTTTTTGTCTGTTCATTTGTTTCTCGTGTGGTCTGTGAGTGTTTCCAACGTTATACATTTGTATACCCTCGCCTCCCCCCACCCCCACCACAACCCAATTAAACCTGCAATTATTCATCTGAAAAAACATCTTTACATTCTGTTCACGAAATTAAATCTCTCTCTCTCTCTCTCTCTCTCTCTCTCTCTCTCTCTCTCTCTCTCTCTCTCTCTCTCACACACACACACACATGGTTAATTAGATGGTATTTATGTATATATGAATACAAATATGTAACGTTGGCAACACTCACAGACCACACGAAAAACAAATGAACAGGCAAAACATAGCCACACTGGAGTGAAGTGATAAAGAAATAGATAGGCATTTCACATAACACAGGTAATATACAATCTGAATGCATTTGAAATAAGTGATGTCATGTGCTGTGATGAACCGGAAGAAACGACACAAAAACACACGAAAAGTGCTGTACACAGCCGAAAAACACATGCCAGGAACAAACTCCAGCCAACAAGACGGAGAAACAGCAATAAGATGTAAAGAAGAGACAACACCGTGAGTAGACCGAATATTAAGTTAAAAACACATAGGCATAATGTGCACAAAGTTTTAAAAAAACTGTTTCTAACCTATTTATCGAAAACAAAGTGTACAAACTACTGCATCATTTACAGATCACAGAAGATGCTTATAAAATAAAAGTTGAAACGCGTCTGGTGTAAAATAAATCTATTAATTGCAGTCACCATAAAACGGATTATCTCTTATAATCAACATTGATAGGCCTACTTGTTCTATACAATATGCTAAAGTGAAAAATAAGATAAATCCATGTGTATTTTCTTCTTGCAACTATATAGTCGGCGTCACGTACGAAGGCGGCCCAGTTTTCAGCCGTTCTGCGCATCCCCCTCCATTACCGCAATGACAGCCAATAATGTCCATTCTGTACGCTCGTGGTTGGGCTCGAGTTAACGCAACGTTTCTCCCGCAGGTGCAACTGTTGGCGCTCGGCCGTAGCTCCTCCCCTCCACGCTTTCCCTGTTATCGCTCCGCCTATATACGCGGAAGCTCCTTCTTATATGACGCCAGCTATAGTATTGTATGATCATCGTTGTAGTAGGTACTTGCAGTTTTTCATTAATGGATTCTCTGAATAGTTTCAAGCTTTTATTTAACCTAAAGTCAGTTATCACTTCCTCATTCCTTTAATTATTTAGTAGATCACTTTTGAAGGAACATAAATTATATGTGTTATGTGTAAATGTCGTTTGGCAAAGCCAGTTACTCATTTACAGTTTGAAAAGAATAATAATAAAGGTAAGGCGGCCAACCGTCTCGGATTCTGTGGGACAGTCCTGCATTTGGACTTCTTGTTCCGCATTGGGATGATCACTGAAAATGTCCCATAAAATGACAAAAGGGTCCCGCATTCTCGCAATTTTTCAAATTTTTGATCTAAGAGCACAAGCTGAAACTAAACGGCACGCTATGTCATATTGCTTGCAAGTCAACTTCACAGTTACATTAAATACAAAAATAAATAATATAAAAAATTTAAATAAGCTGCACATCATTTGACTATTTCAAAATAACAAATTCGTTAGCTGTGGAAGTTATTTGTGTTTTTAAGCTGTAACTGCTTTTGGAGATGGGATGACTTATTAATTTTGTTTTTTTTTGTTTTTGGCACATTTTCTGTGTCTTCTTAAGTACGTTTCAAAAAAGTGTAATGGAATATGTTTAAGTGCTCAATGTGGCAAACATGAAGTAAGATTATTACAATCTGTATAAACGTATTTAAAATCTGACTTACAAATACAATATCAACATTCAACTTACTTCCTTCAGGAATAAAAAAAAGTGCAGATATTCTGAAAATGCAACAATGATAGTGAGTAAGAATTGCATGTAATAAGGCACAATTACTTTCTGCACTTCATCGAAAGAACTTCTATAATAGAGTAGTTAAAACGGTTTTAAGAAGTAGTTTTTATCAAATTGAATTCAAGGTTATCGCAAAACATAATTCTTTGGGCGAAATAAGCTACTTATCAAAATTTGTGGAGCTCAAAGAGCTGGAACAAATAAAAGTAGTATGGACAACGAAGGTGATCGAAAAAACGCAACAGAGAAAGAATACGTACAAACTGTCGTACTCTAAAATTCAAAATAGGACCATGAATAAATATTTATGAACTGTAAATAAAGACTGAAAATAAAGAATAAAATGTCACTAATTTTAGATTTGCTATTTTAAAATTAAATGAGTAGGCCTTCTCTGCTCGGCTAAATTTCTTTCCTAGTTTCAGAATAACTAACACAATGAATGAGTCACGTTATCTTAGTCCTCCTTCACATCCTCGAAAAGTCCCGCATTGAGTTTTATAAAAGTTGGTCGCCTTAAATAAAGGTATAAATTTTAGTAGATCGGTTTGCATAACTAATGAGAATAAAAAGTCAAGTTCAGGTAGCTAAAGTAAAATTCATAAATAGAGAGTTGTGTTGCATTGATGAAAGATCGTACTGTTAGGTCAAATATTGAGTGCATAGTTACATGTAGACTCAGTTGTCTTGCGAGAAAGTAATCCTTGACCTCGGGGCTTCCAATTCTTAAAAGTTACTTTTTTCTTAATATAATATACCTTTTTCCAAGTGGACGGGGGAGGGGGGTTCATTTCGTTTTGCCGCCGGCCCGAGTCTCGTACAGCCTAAGTCCGCCATTGGGTGATTCTTTCGTGACTGTTTTACTTCAGTAAATAAAACAAACTCGCCTTCGCTCTCTAAAATCGTATTTTATTCGTACACAATGCATTTCGAGCTGTGAGGGCTCATCATCAGGTGCCTCTATGTATCTTTACACACATTTAGAGTTCTGGGCTTATTAACTGTGGTGTACAAACAAGAAGTATGGTGCAGCGTGAAAACTGTCTGTCCTGGAGCACATTTGTATGTTAAAAATAACCATACTCAAACACTTTCCATTGTGAAGCACATTGCGCAATAACAACAACTCAAAGACTTCACTTTGGTTATTTATACCTGAAAATGTGCTCCAGGGCAGCAAATACTTATGCTACACCACACTTGTTTGTACAGGTAATAAGCCCAGATCTTTAAATATGTGTACAGATACGTAGAGGCACCTGATCATGAGCCGTCAAGGCTCGAAATGCATGACTGAAGGCGAGTTCGTTTTATTTTACAGAAACTATTTACATTCAGTTCTGTTACCTTAGAGCTAATCAGATTAAAAAATTTCGTAAGTACAAATGATAAGTGCAGCGATTGTTGTTCAATACACGATATCAATGTCAGTGATACTGATGATTGATTACGAGTATTTTGACTGAAGTATTATTTCATATAAAGTGAAAAAAATTTCCAGTAAGAGATACGCCCTTATTTTTCTTGAGTCTCGCAGTTGAATTCTTTGAATGTACCCTGGTCAACAATACATGGTGCACCTGGTCAACAATACATGGTGTACTTTGTAAATATTGAAATACTTTTAGCAAATATTACACATCAAACGCACTGGATCAGTGTTACATCATATTACGAGTTTAATTACAGATTTGTCATTAACAGCACTGCTTGCGTTCACAGTGTTATCCGTTTATAAACGAGAAATACATTCCTCAACCAGATACACGCAACCTTGGCTAGTCGTCGATACTGCAGCGTTCGGTATTCCCAATGACTCCCAACTCTCGTTAGCGAGTGAGCAGTGACGTCACGACAACGCCTGTTGTAGGGGCCTGATGCTTTCGCAGGCGTCGAAGCTGCTACTGAGGCGCAGTGCCGCCTTGTTCGAATGCGCAACAGCTCTGTGTGCTCAGCCCCACATAGCTGTTACTTTGACGCCCGAGGACCCATCCTCAGAAGTGATTGCTGGTGTAGGCAGTCGATTCCTTCCTACCCGAAGGCAGCACGCTGTGAGATGGCAGAAAAGGATGCACATCTTACGTGGCCGTAAAATTCTTTGGCGATTGACAGCGCTGCAAATGACATTACGGGGGTCGGCATTCTTCATACTCCTGTTGGTGTCCATTGGTCCCATTGGGCAGTCGCGAAGCTGTGAGGAGGTACCAGCATGTGAGAATTTAGGAGGTGGTTTGGAAGTAGGCCATGCTTGGCAAATTCCAAGCCCGAGTGTCGGTTGGAAATCGGGCGCATGGCGTCGGTTATGGCCGCCACACGAACGAACGGATTTACCATCCAAATACTTTGTAAATTAAATAAATTTCTCCATATTGGTCAGAAACAAAAAGCAAGAGCGCAATTTAAAAAAAAAAAAAAAAAAAAAAAAAAAAAAAAAAAAAAAAAAAGGGGGTTTTATGTCAGGTGCAGTCGTGTAGATGACTCTCGATAGCTGCATTGATGTAGTGGCTATAGACGATTTGAGCATAAAAAAATTAATATAAAAATTTATTCCTCGGGATCGCATAGCGCGATTCTTATGTTTGAAGCGGCATGCGAAAGCCCTTGATAAGGACAACTATTCTGTGGATTTAGATTTGTGGTTTAATAAATATTTCATGGCATTTTTATAGAAAAGGAAAGTGGCATGAAATATTTATGAAATCACCATATATATGCACATAGCGGCAGTATGTAGTACTTGGGGGGAAAGTCTGGAACTAGCGAAATATATAAAATGTTCAAATGTTTGTTAAGCTTATGGGACATAACTATGGGGTCATCAGTCCCTAAACTTACAGACTACTTATGAACTAACTAATACTAAGGACGGCACAAATATCCATGCCCGAGGGGGGATTCGAACCCCCGACCGTAGTGGCCGTGCAGACCGTGACTGGAGCGCCTCAGTCCCCTCGGCCACCGCGGCCGGCAAAATGTATATTTCAGCAATTATTCCCCCGCAGACTCAACTGTTCTGTGTGTGTGTGTGTGTGTTTCAACGTCCTTGATGGCGCAAGCTGGCAGCAGCAGCCTCGACACCGCTCTACAACCGAGTGAGAAAAGGTTTTACAAGCAAGATAAGGTGATAAAATGGTGATTTAAAATCATACTGGTCATATTGGCGAAAATTGTGAAAAAGCATATGATATAAAAGCACACATAGAATAAAAAGCGGCACCGTGGCTGAAATACATGGCTAATCAATTTGAGAGAAAAGGGGCGACGAGAGGGAGACACTGATTAAAATACGTACACAATACTTCTTCCCCGTACACAAACACTGACACTATAACGGCGCACTTAAAAATCACTATAGTAAGGCCGGTATTACACTGTAAAAGATGTTTGATAAAGATTTTTGTCAAAGATTTTATCCAAGATCTTTGACGAAACTACTTCACAGGAGCACATTACACTAACGCAAAATATTTCGTCATAGTTGCTCGGAAAACCACTCCGAAATAATCATCTGTATTATAGCATGTGATATAATGTTGCTTGGGAGTGCATTCATTGGAAAAGACGAAAAATGGGAACAATTTTAGGTAAAACCGTGAATAGCGAGAGGAAGAGATGAAAAGTGCACGCACAAATGTACTACATAAGCTGCACAGCTAGGACATAATAACCTAAATTGTTTAAGAACGTATGAGTGAACATTTTAATTCGCCCACATATTTATAAATACTTCATCATAATCGAGGTTTCAGGAAGCCCAAAAGCTGTATCAGTGTAAATAATGAAACACTGAACTATGTTAACGTGTTTCATGAAGGTGTCATGCTAAACATGTTTCGGAAAATCGGGCAAAATAGATATCTGTATAAATACCTGGACTTGTGGTTAAATGTCGAAAAGTATCAAGCAAAGCAAGAAAAAATACGGAGCTAACTAGTGCAGTATCTTATTACGCAAATCATGAATGCTGTTCATTCATCCATTAAACGTAACACCCAGAAGATGGCCGCTTGCAATAGTGGCCGAAACGTCGGTGAAATATTTGATATATTGACGATGCGGTCCAATACCCAGAAGAGTTTTATCAATAATAGCATTCTGTTTTGCAAAATTTCAGACCTTTGACTCAGCCAGTCATTTTTGTGTCTCAATGTTTTAACATTTCTAAAGGATTGTGTGAATACCATTATCTGTTTTACATGATACGAAATGTCATCTGAATGTTTAATTACAATAAATTGATTTTGAGCAGATCGTCTTTCATTTAAGAACGTTCCTTTGTCGATATTTTGGAGGGGAAACAGACTAGTTTACAATCTGCATATATTCTTTGGTCCATACATTTCTTCCCTATCATCCACAGTGAGCCACTCTGAATAGAACTGACAGCAGTAGCTTTTTCTTTATACGATTCTAACCGTATATTTTAGTTAATGTGCTGTCCGTACACTTCCTACTTTGAAACGATCACTGTGGCAGTAGCGACGCAACAAATACACTTTGACGTTAATTAGTAGGATAAAAGGCGCCGAAGCAAGGAAAGACTCATGTGTAGAATGGCGAACTTTTATAAAAGCTAGGCTCCCTAGCTTTTATCAAATATCTTTTATAAAAGAAATCTTTTATGAAAGATGACCTAGTACACCGTCAAAGATTTGACCAAAGGGCTTTGATAAAAGATCTTTGTCAAAGATCTTTTACAGTGTAATACCCGCCTTAGCGTCACGTATGAAGGCGCTTTGCGCATAGAGGAGGAATTTTAGGAGAAGCGTGAAGGGGAGGAGCTACAGCCGAGCGCCAACAGATTAGACTGCGGGAGAAAAATTGCAAATTGCGTAACTCGCCGTCAGCCACGCACCTAAAGAATGATTATTATTAGCTTGCAGTGCGGTAATCGAGGGGGGAGGGGATGCGCACAACGGCTGAAAACTGGCCCGCCTTCCTATGTGACACGGACTATAGCACTGAGGCCCCGCAGGGGATAGGCAAGCAAGGGAGACTTGACGTTAGTGGAAGGAAGCAACGACGGGCTTGGCCACCAAACACTACCGAAGGTTACCGAACTGAAAAGAAGCAGACGATTCGAGACCGGGTAGAAACTTTCCCTGGCATCCGCCATCTTGCTTCGTGTATTTCACGATTTTCTTATTATAACTCAGGCGTTGTTATTTTACAGCAATAGCGCAGTGAAGAATTATCAAAAACATATCGTTCTCAGGATGATTGATTATAATCTGGTGTCCAGAAATGCCACGTTAGTAATTAAGTTTCGCCTTCAATAACAAGGAAGATTTGGGACACATAGCTGATACATAGCTGTCAGCAGTAGCGTAGTTGAAAAATAAAAGAGCGCGATGGCGTTTGAGGTAAATACACGTCCGTCGGTGGTTCGCGACCCGCCACCAGTAAGTACTTTTCTTTTTGTTTGCTTTCACCTTGAGTACTAAGTGGTTTTCGGGCACTCTTGTTAATTAAATAAGGCTATGTTCTGTAACATTCAGTGATTTGTTTAAATGTGCGTTTGCTCTATTTCGTGAACAAGCCATGAAATACATACCAGTAATTTCGTATGTAGATTAAGTACTAAAGTTGTGTGGAATTTAGTATTAGCACACTCATTCTGTTGTTATTTTCACTATAAAAAGGAATGCTGTAACAGTATGCCTTTTTTTGGAATAGAATGAAGTAAAATGAACGCAGTACTACGTTAACGACAGAAAAGGTAAATATACATTAAAAACCTCCATAGAAACAATGCCAAAGAAAAAGACTTTAGTAGACGCATTGATTCTAATTGGTAACTTTCAACATGTTGTATAGAAAAAAAGAGAAAGAAAGAAAAACCCAAGCCAATGTATACGTTTAGTATCATGAAGAAACAGTTGCCACTGAAATCTATTACTTAATCGATATATGAAAATACTAGTATAGCACATTGGTTACATTATTCATTATCACAGTATCTCCTCAGTTTATGTGCCTGTGCATGGTTGCAATTCATTGGAACGTATTTCGTGGCATGTTCACAAAATAGAACATCAGCACATTTAAGCATATCGATGAATATCACAGAACATAGCTTTATTCAGTTAATAAGAGTACCCGAAAAGCACTTAGGACACAAGGTGAAAGAAAGGAAAAGACAAAAAAAAATATTTGATGGTGGTCCGCGAACCACCGCCGACGTGTATTTATTTCAAAAGCTAAAAGCGCTGTCCATTACGCTACGCAGAAACCAGGTTTTATTCCACGAATCTTTCTTGTTATTGAAGACAAAAGTTAATTGCTAACGTGGCATTTCTGGAAACCAGATTATAATTAATCATACTAAGAATGATGCGTTTTTTATACATCTTCAGTGCACTATTGCTGTAAAATGACAACGCTTGAGTTATAATAATAAAATCATGCAATACACAAAGCAAGAAGGCGTATGCCAAGGAAAGTTTCTACCCGATCTCGAATCGTCTGCTTCGTAGCAGTTCGGTAACTTTCGATAGTGTTCCGTGGTCAAACCCGTCATTGCATCCTTCCCGTAACGTCTAGTCGAGAGAGGCGCGGAGGTAGTGTGCTGAAGGGAGTTTGGATGAGGGGGAGGGGAGAGGAGAGAGAGAAGAAGGGAAGGGGGAGGGGGGCGTGCCAAGCGATGAGGGGAAGATGCAGAGAAGGGGGGAGAGAGAGCGCTAACACATATAGGGAGGGAGGAAAGGATTAGGGTTGGAAGTAGGGGTAGGTGACTGGATGGAGAGCAAACGTTAGATCCTGCGAAAATCCTCCCCACTCCTCTTTTCTACCTGCACGGCGCAGCCCAGCCCAGTGCCCTGCCCCACCACCCAACAGCTCATCACCTGAGGTCCAGCGCTCGCCACTTTCGTATCGCCGTATTTGGTTCACTATTGGGATTGTCCCCTGTTGCAGGCCATTCCCCCTCGGGGGTTCGAATCCTCCCTCGAGCACGTATGTTTGTGCTGTCTTTAGTAAAAGTTAGTTTATAAGTTTAGGGACTTGATTACCCCGCACTTAAGTACCATAAACATTTGAACATTTTTTGAAACCTATTTCAGTACACTGTAAGCAACAACTCAATCTTCCTTTATCACAAACACATGGTATTACATGTACGTAAATGTTACTGGGTATAAGTGGTTTTCGAGCACTATTAATGTGTTCGGTGTGGTCATGTCGTTAGAAGCATGTAAGTAGTGAGGTGAAGGTTGGTGGTTCGAATCCAACACTGGCACAGTGCCTCAGCGCATTGTTGCATCTTTAGCAGTGGTAGTGCGTTCTAAAACTATTTCTTTACGTAATAGTAGTATGTTCTGCAGTATTCTCTTAATTACAAATAACATTGTGTTGTCTCTCAATAGTCAGTTTCATCCATTTCGCGATTTTTTTCCCAGCTACACATTTCTAACAAATGTTATGATTTCTCATTCACGTAACGGAACTACGTTCTTCAATATTTGATTACATATAAGAATTGTGAATATTTTCTATTACCCTCCTCTCTTATCCACAGAATAAATGCCACCAACTGCGGATGGGCGAAGCTGAAAATGTGTACCCAGTCGGGATTCGTACCCGGGTCTCTCACTTTCTAGGCTGTTGCGCTGATCACTACACTACTGACGACACAGTGCTCACCACAACTGCAAGGACTACCTAAGCAACGCCGCCTCCCGTCAAACACAAACTTCCAGCTTTACCATGCCCAGAGTACTCAAACTCGTAGTCACTATGTATATATATATGTGTATAGAAGACGGATGACATTGGATTTCGCTGAATAATTCCAGAAACTGTGGCGATATTTTCAGGCGTAACTGCGGTTTGCTTGCGGCCAACATGCCCTATTAGATCATCAGTTACGCTGTCTGTTGAAATTTTGCGAAGGACGTACGAATGATTTCGCATCGGGTCCTTTTGGAACATTAAATCGTGCTTGAAAACTTCGCCTTGTTGCCGTAGGATTCTCTTCTAACCTGTCGTACTCTAGCACCAGAAAAAAGCGTTGTTCAATGGAGTACATCTCTTCCTTCGGTACGCTAACCGCCTTTCACGTTTCAATAGTGGAAGTGATCGCTCTGGGCTTCGGATCACTATTTATACTAGTCATTACGTATGGCGATTACAGCGCCATCTGTTAGCAGCTTTTGTAACTATTATTTCAAACTGCTGTATAAACTTCATACAGCTTTCAGAATGAACATACCGTTTACTGCATTCCTCTGTCGATCTTTGTTTTCGAGATATTTAATTTTGAAACCAGGGAGTCCTTTTCTGGACACAATCCACTGTATGTGTTAAGTAATTGTTGCTAGGTACTCACTGCTTGTGATACCGCATCCTCTTTTTGCAACTACTCGTGGCTTCCCTCATGCATCGATTTCACTTTCAGTGCGTGACAGCCTCTCGGCAACAAATTTTTATTTATCCACTTTACTACCTGTCTGCTGTATTTATTAGGAATACGTATAACTTTGCTCACAATATTCTGTTTTCCCTATACATTTTCTTATGCTAACCACCGCTTAACATTTGACAGATGGACAAATTTTGCCTTGGGTAATCTCAAATTATCCACCAGTACCGCACCCTTGAGGAATTACTTTCTTTACACGATAAGGTCCTGAAATAAAACATTAAAGAATTTGTTGTCTCCAAATATGGAGATTTAAATGTGCATCTTCCCATCTACTTTTGATTTCGCTTCTCTGCTTCCTTTTTAATGTGATTAACAGCCTTCATTATAATTTTCCTAAGTCTCATCCTACCTGAAGGTAGAAAATCGATTAAATCTTGTATCAGGACAGGGAGTCATTCGTCAGATCCTGAATTGGGCTCAAACCATTCGCACCATGGGTCATCTACGTACATAATAATTTGAAAAATATTCCCACCTTGTATGTTTCCCGTCGCGGTAAAATCTGCTAAATTTAACTACTTCTTTTATGGCTCGCTCCGCTGGAGTAGAGTCAGAATCACAGACACTGGTTTGATTCTTCAATGTGTCAAAAGTCTCAGCCACTGATATGATCTGAATTGCGGTCCGTTATCTGAAAAGGAATTTCTGCCACACCCCGATTAAGAGAAGAGATAGATTTATTGGGACACATTCTAAGATATCAAGGAATTGTCAACTTAGCATTGGAGGGAAGTGTGTGGTGTAAAAATTGTAGAGGGAGACAGAGGGACAAATAGAGTGAAGCCGGCCACAGTGGTCAAGCAGTATACAGCGTGTCAGTCACGGTCTGCACGGCCGCTGCGGTCCGGGGTTCGAATGCCCCCTCGGGCATGGGTATTTGTGCCGTCTTTAGTATAAGCTAGTTCATAAGTAGTTTGTAAGTTTAGGGACTGATGACCCCGTAGTTAAGTCCCATAAGCTCTACAAGCATTTGAACATTTGATTTGAATGCAGTAAGCAGATTCAAAAGGATATAGGTTGCCGTTCGTATTCTCAGATGAAGAGGCTTTCACAGGACAGGGTAGCGTGGAGAGCTGCATCAAACCAGTCTGCGGACTGAATACCACAACAAAAACAACAACATCTGAAATTACTTTCTTGTCGGTGCCTACATCAGCCAAGAAGTGTCGTCGAAATGCACCCTCCAAAGTTTTACCCGTTGCGCGCAGCAAAGACTTGAGCGTTACAAACTCAGAGACCAGCTCAGTAGTCACTATCATATAACATTCATTAACAGTGGTGGGTAGGGGACCGGGCAGGTGCGTTGCGGCCATTTCTTTCAACTTGGCAGGAACTATGGGGAACAGAGACGCCTGTGTGTTAACCCCTGAGTACTTCACTCTTTGGCAGACCTTGCACTTAACAAGTACCCGTTTAATTCTATACTTCATACTGTTAAGATACTTCCCCTAACTTTCAACAGTACTTCCGTGCACCTATGTGCCTGTGGCCCAGGTGGATATACCACACCAACTTAAACATGTTCTTAGGGTAGGCAGACCAACCACCAAACTACACTACGCCTGAAGAACAATACTGTTTCTGGGCTTTATACAGGGTGTTACAAAAAAGTATGGCCAAACTTTCAGGAAACATTCCTTACACACATGTCCACATGTTATGTGGACATGTGTCCGGAAACGCTTAATTTTCATGTTAGAGCTCATTTTATTACTTCTCTTCAAATCACATTAATCATGGAATGGAAACACACAGCAACAGAACGTACCAGCGTGACACATGCATCCACCGTACGTCGCATGGAATCCCTGATGCGCTGATGCTGCCCTGGCGAATGGCGTATTGCATCACAGCCGTCCACAATACGAGCACGAAGAGTCTCTACATTTGGTACCGGGGTTGCGTAGACAAGAGCTTTCAAATGCCCCCATAAATGTAAGTCAAGAGGGTTGAGGTCAGGGGAGCGTGGAGGCCATGGAATTGGTTCGCCTCTACCAATCCATCGGTCACCGAATCTGTTGTTGAGAAGCGTACGAACACGTCGACTGAGATGTGCAGGAGCTCCATTGTGCATGAACCACATGTTGTGTCGTAATTGTACAGGCACATGCTCCCTAACACGCCGATCAATTGCTTCGAACGTCTTCCTGTCAGGACATCTTCGTTCTGGAAATCTGTCTCGATACAAACGTACCGCGCCATGGCTATTTCCCCGTGCTATTCCATACATCAAATGGGCATCTGCCAACTCCGCATTTGTAAACATTGCACTGACTGCAAAACCATGTTCGTGATGAACACTAACCAGTTGATGCTACGTACTGATGTGCTTGATTCTAGTACTGTAGAGCAATGAGTCGCATGTCAACACAAGCACTGAAGTCAACATTACCTTCCTTCAATTGGGCCAACTGGCGGTGAATCGAAAAAGTACAGTACATACTAAGGAAACAATTTGGTATTTTGACAATTGTCTGCACGAGTTATTTTAATTTATATTTAAAGTGAAATACTAAAATGAGCTCTAACATATCCACATAACATATTTTCTTCCTTTGTGTGTGAGGAATGTTTCCTGAACGTTTGGCCGTACCGTTTTGTAACACCCTGTATGTCACACACGCGTTCTTCATTCTGTGCCTAATACTCCTACTAAGGTTCTCTTGTTTCTCCTGCTCACGGTCCATATTGATTAAGACTCCTCCCACGTAGTTCTCAAATATTTCATGATTAAGGTACATTTTGTTGAACGAGTTTTCCGTTACTTCTTCGTCGTCTCCACGCCCAAGTCCACTGGGTTGCGTGACAAGGCATTCGCAACTAATTTTAGCACCCCTGGACTGTATACGATCTTAAAGCTGTACTCTTGCAAATACAGTACCAATCTAGCAAGTTATGTGTTAATCTGGTAGAAAGTAAGACCTGTACGGCCCGTACCAGAAGTACCGAAACTTGGAAAATCACGACAGCAAGTGCTTATAGTAATGTTACTGTATAATTCCTTTTGGCTTTGATTAGAATACGGCTCGTGAAGGCTACCGTCTGTGAAACTATCTCTCCATCTAATTCCTTTCCCCGAAAGATAACGCCCATTCCACTACACCAACTGTCAGTTGACATGCAAAATTCCTTGGACGCATAGGCGTAGCCAGAATATAATTTCGGGAGCGGTTTTCAATTAATGGACGTGAAGTGTACTCACAACTGCAAACAGATCTATATCTATTAATGTGAATGTCTGTTCGGTGTACGTTTATCACGTCTGAACCACCCACAAGACATAAAGAGCTAAAAAATTGTACAGTTACTAATGTCTACCCGGGGAAGGCCTTAGGCACGGTTTTATGGCGATCGGATAGCTATTTATCTATATATATTAATGTGAATGTCTGTTCGGTGGACACTTATCACGTCCAAATGACAAGACGCAGAAACTTAAATATTTGTACAGTTACTAATTTATACGTGAGGGAGGTTTTAGGCATGGTTTTATACAGATCTGATAGATAATTAGTAATTTGAAGAATATAACACGAAATGCGGAACAATTATTACTCTTTGAAAATTAGATTTACTCTTTGAAAATGGTTTTATTGGTTACATTGTTGCTTGAGAGTTGATAATGATAGTAGGGTGGAGTATATTGGGATGGAAAGTTATCGGTGTATATAAAATTCTACGTGTGCGTGTGTTAATATTTCACTCTGCAGCGAAAACTACAGAACGCAAACGAATGGTCTGTGCGTAATTGTTGTCCGAAGTTTCCCGTCGTACACCATGCCGATAGCTATAAGGGGGTGGAAGATATGGTGGTTTAAAGTCGTAAAATTATTTTAAAAAAAGCCAGCGATGACGTTTGCGACTCTATAGCAAGGAGGTTACATACTGCGAAACGTGATCCCACAGACCATATCTTTGGTCTATGTGTGCCACAATGTCTTAAGCTCTTTCTCTGTAAGGATAACCGTACGAATAAGTTAATATAAGATTGAATAAATAAAGCAGTAAAAAAGAAATTTCTTTTAATACATATCCTTAAAAAAATCGATTTGAGGTTTCGCGCATTACATCGCTCTGCGATATTATTACGATCATTATTGTTGAATTTCGTGATTGTATTCTTCGAAACGAATCCATTTTACGTGTGATTTCATCTATACAACTAACTTTCCTGATAATGTTGATTAAAAATGTTTGTTTCATCCTTCAAAATCAGTCTCATAGCACACTACTGAAAGGATAGCTTATATTTCATAATCAACCAACACGCGAGCGAAAGAACGGGTTTAAGCTAGTACTGTATATATTATATTTCGTTCGAAAGGACAGTATACAAAAGTTTCAATTGTGTAGAAACAAAATTAGTAAACTTCTTAAGAATCCACATATTCTCCAAAAATAGGGATAGGGCAGATGATGATAAGATTCGCAAATGTGGATTGAACCATGGAAGCAATCACAAAGGCAGTGCATGAATTTTCAGTAACTCCTGAAGCATTATCAGAGAAGTACTCCCTAACTCAGATTCTTCTCGTACCTGAAAGATGTCAGTAGAAAAAAAGTAAGCCTACAAATACTCTCTGACTAGACAGTAACCTTGACTGGTTTACATAGGAACGTCAAAAGATATTGCTTGAGTGACATTCTAATTACCGATACCCGCGGCGGAGCGGTCGAGCGCATTGAGGCTCTATGCTAAGATGCGCGAGGCCGTTCCCCGTCGGGGGTTTGAATCCCCCCTTGCCCCCTTGGGCATGGATGTATGGATGTTTGTGCTGTCTTTCTACATCTACATGGGATACTCTGCAAATCACATTTAGGTGCCTGGCAGAGGGATCATCGAACCACCTTTATACTATTTATCTCCCAATCCATTCTCGAATATCGCGCGGGAAGAAAGAACAACTGAATCTCTCCGTTCTTGCTCGTATTTTATTCAGATTATCTTTTCTACCTATGTAAGTGGGAGTCAATAATATATTTTCGCATTCGGAGGAGAACGTTGGCGATTGGCGTTTCGTAAGTAGCCCACGCCGCAGCGATAAGCGCCTTTGTTTTAAGGATTCCCATCCCAGATCCAGTATCATTTCCGTAACGCTGTCTCCCCCGTATCGTGACAATACCAAACGAGCTGCCTTTTTTTGAACTCTATGTCCTCCGTCAAACCCATCTGATAAGGATCTCACACTGAGCAGCAATACTCCATAAAAGAACGGACAAGCGTAGTGTATGCAGTTTCTTTTGTAGTTGTGTTGCATCTTTAATGGGTTCTGCCAATAAAAAACGCAGTCTCTGGTTCGCCTTGCCCATGATATTATATTCGTGTTCTTTCCAGTTTAATTCTGAAGTAATAGTAATTTCTAGGTATTTTGTAGAGTTTACGGCCTTAACTTTTGATTGATTTATCTTGTAAACAAAGTTTAACGCATTTCTTGTCATACTCATGTGGACGACTTCACACTTCTCATTATTTAGAGTCAATTGCCATTTTCTACACCATACTGATATCTTATTGAAATCGTTCTGCAATTGGTTTTGATCTTCAAAGGATTTTACTAGACGGTACATGACGGCGTCATCTTCAAACAACCGAAGAGAGCTGCTTAGATTTTCTCCCAAATCGTTTATGTAAATAAGAAACAGCTGAGGACCAATAACACTACCTTATGGAACGCCCGATATCACTTCTGTTTTAGTCGATGGCTTACCATCGATTACTACAAACTGTGTCCTCTCTGACAGGAAATCCCCTATCCAGTCGCAAATTTGGGACGATATACCATAACCACGCAATTTTATTAAAAGCCGTTTGCGAGGTACGGTGTCAAAAGCTTTCTGAAAATCAAGAAATACGGAATCAATTCGAGAACCCTTGTCGATAGCACCCATCACTTCGAGTGAGTAAAGAGCTACTTGTGTTTCACATGAACGATATTTTCTAAATCCGTGTTGACCTTGGGTCAATAGATCATTCTGTTTGAGATAATTTATAATATTTGAGTACACTATATGTCCCAAAACCCTGCTGCAAATTGATGTCAATGAAATAGACCCGTAGTGGGTTACTGCTACTGCCTTTCTTCAATAAAGGTGTGACCTGTGCAACTTTCCCATCTTTTGTTACAGATCCTTCTTTGAGAGAGCGGTTGTATATGGCTGTTATGTAAGGAACTATCGCTTCAGAATAGTCAGAAATCTACTGGGTATACAGTCTGGACCAAAAGACTTGTTCATATTAAGTGATGTAAGTTGCTTCACTATTCCGAGGATATCTACTTCAACGTTTCTCATTCTGGCCTCTGTTTTTAATTTCAAATCTGGAATTTTGGTTTCGTCTTCCTTGGTTAAGTGAGTTTCTAAAAGCTATGTTTAATAACCCTTCTTTAATAGCGCTATCATCGGCAGGATCGCCATTACTATCACATAGTATAAGTTAGTTCAGAAACAGTTTCTAAGTTTAGGGTTTGATCACCCCCTACTTAAGACCCTTAAGCTTATGAAACATTTGAACATTTGAATTGCTGATAGTGGTGTTGGAAAACAGCCCAAATTTCAGGAGCACAGTGAAGCTCCAAAGTCCGGCAGCGTCACCGACGGTTTCTAGACAGAAATTCCACCGGCTTTAGTACCGCTCACTAGCATAATGTGCCGTGGGTACCTTGAGCAACGAATTGTTTCTAGTGATTGGAAAAGAGGCAAGTTTCACTCATTGAAAGGGTGCAGACAAATTAAAAGAAGACACCTAGGAAAAACCTAAATAAACTACTCATAATTTCAGTATTAATTACCATAACTGTTAATACATTTAACCCGCTGTGATACAAGATCGTCAATTTCTCTAAGTGCAAATGCTTGTAGTTAGCTACAGGATCACGATTTTTACATAGATTTCATCTGTTCATCCGGAACATATTGATGGCTATTAATGTCATTCAGGGTTTCAAAAAATTTGGGAATTTATGGTTCGGGGGGGGGGGGGGCGGATCGCTACTGTATGTAGCATGTGTAAAGGATTCCCAGCCTTGGCAAAATGTAAGCGGGCTGTATCCTGATAACAGGAAGGAAGGAAGGAAGCTTAGAGTTCAACGTCCCGTCGACAGCGTGGTCATTAGAGGCTGAGCTTACGGTCGGATGTTTGGGTAAGGATGTGGAAGGAAATCTGCCGTGCCCTTTTAAAGGAACCATCCCAGCATTTGCCTGGACAGATTTAGGAAAATCACGGAAAACCTAAATCTGTATGGCCGGAGGTGGATCTGAACCACCATCCTTCCGTATGCTGCCGGCCGCGGAGGCTGAGGGGACTGAGGCGCTCCAGTCACGGTCTGCACGGCCACTACTGTCGGGGGTTCGAATCCCCCCTCGGGCATGGATATTTGTGCCGTCCTTAATATAAGGTAGTAGATAAGTAGTTTGTAAGTTTAGGGACTGATGACCCCGTAGTTAAGACCCATAAGCTTAACAAACATTTGAATTTTCCGAATGCGAGTCTAGTGTGCTACCACTGCGCCAACTCTCTCGGTTCCTGATAACAGAATGCCATTTTTGTTAGCTTTCCCAACATTTAGGTTGGGGTTATGAACTCCAGAAACCCCCCGTCATAGCTACGCCCATGTCGGGATGTACAAGAAGTTGAGCTTCTAACTCTTTTGACCGCATCAAACACTCTCTGCGCCTGTCCATCCCACCTCCATGCACTTCTGTTGCCGGTCATATGGCACAGATGTGGCGTCGTGACCGCCTCCATCTTCATAAATCGTCAAAAAAAAAAAAACGCACTGGCCTGTTTTACGGTCCACTTTAGATTTGCCTGTAGTTTTATCATTTCTGCGAACATTTCGTACAAAAATATAAGGATTACAGCCGATACGTTTACGAGTCTACTTTTATGTTAATATCTATGCACGCAAAACGTAATACTCCATGACCGTATTTTAACAATCAGCCAAAATTATTTGTATTTGGCTTTGACAAACATACTCTTATTTGATCTTTTACCTCTTCAAACTATTTTTTAATATGTATCCCATTTATTGACTATCTTTTTCCGTTTAAGTATTATCACCGGTCTTGCCTTGGTAGCTTGCTCTAAGTTTATTTTCGTTGCCTGTACTGGTTAAGAGTGACTATAGCCTGGAAGGAAAACAGCGTACATTTGGCGTTCGGAAATGTCATGTGACATTGCCTGAAAAATTACTTTGCATACGCCATCTTGCTTTCCGTATTTGATGATTTTCCAATTATAACTCAAGCGTTGTCATTTCAAAGCAATGGTGCACGGACAATTATTAAAACCGTAGTAATTAGTTCACTGATTTATAGTCAAATGTCTAAAAATGCCATGTTAGCAGATAACACCTGCTATCGATGGTACGGGAATTACGGGTAACTCACACAACTGTTCTACGTAGCGTAATGGGTGGTGCATTAGTTTGTGACGTACAGACATATTAGACTGTGGTTCGAAACTTGCCTGGCGCGGTGGCTCAGTGCGCTCGGTCAGAGGGCTCGACGCCCTGTTTAGTAGACTCGCGCGTAATAGTTCGCGATCTGGAGCGGTCACTTTAGTTCGCGGCTGTTCGTTCTTTTAGTTCGTCCGCTCCCAGTGACGGCTGAGCGGCGTGGTCTGCGCATGCAGGTAGAGGGAGAAGTTCCCCCACCTAGCTGCTTCATGCGCTTGCTGCTTGAGCCGCTAACGATACCACGCAAACCAAAAGAAACAGTTTGTGGATAAGTTTAGAATTATCTCTATATCTTGGCATTATGGAATTTATTAGTCAGATATTGCAAAGTGCAGAATACTTCAAACCAGAAATTTTGTAGCACTGAACTATGTAATCTAGCAGGCAGACGCTAACCTCGAAATGGCTCTCATCAGCAGAAGGCAAGCACGTGATTTTTAATTCTGTTCGCGACCTATCGCGCATATTTTAGTTTGCGACCTATCGCGCATCTTTTAGTTCGCGACCTATCGCGAATATTTAAGTTCGCGACCTATTGCGAAGATTTTAGTTCGCGACCTATCGCGAATATTTTAGTTTGCGATCTATCGCGCATATTTTAGTTCGCGACCGGTAGATCTCCTTTTAGTTCACATCTCGGCCGCGAAGTAGGTCGCTCTCTTTAGTCCGTCCGCTCGTTTTAGCATTTGCTACCGCTACTAAAACTACAGCTGAGCTGCATCTCAGCTCGACGGCAACTAGCAGAAGGGAATCACGCGATTCTGCGCACTCTCGCGTCCTCTCGCTATTACCCGTCAGTCTTCGGAAAAGGAGCGGACGAACTAAGAGGCGAGGCACCTGCGGAGTAGTTCGCGTAGTTCGCCTGTGAGAGCGCTCTTCCGAAATAGTTCTTTCGCGAACTACAAAAGACTACTGTGTAACGAAAACACTTGAGTAAACGACGAAACGATCAAAATAAAACAAAACAACGTCCACAAAGGACCGATCAAACCGAAGAACCAATGAAAAGAGGAAAAAAGAGGGCTCAACGGCATCAGTAATATAAAAAAGGAAGGACAAACAGAGGGGAGAAGACGTACAAACAGTGAGAGAAGGACGGCAGAAGACGGACAGACAATGAGAGGGGGGGGGGGGACACGACACTGAAATATTACTTCTGGTTAATGTGGAATTTTCGGTAAAAATGAAAAAGGGAGAATATGGAAATTATTTAGAATCGCACAAGATAGGTGGCGAACAAGAATTTCGACTAAAAGTTTAAATATCAAATTATTCTGCAAACCCAGCAGTAATAACTCAATGAGCTGATGAAACGTGGGATATTTTTATCTCAGTCATTTACGAAATAGTCGGTGTCTGTCGCACAAACGCATGGGCGTAATTATTGGAGGCAAATTGCATATTATGAGAAAGATATTCTGCCTGGATCAAATTTATTCCGCTCGCGGAAACAATAAATCACACACACTAACCCAGGGACGTTATTGTGCTCGACTAAATTGAAACCAAACAAAAAAGTTCATTGAATCCGCGCTCCAATATTAAACCGCTCTAGCAGACGCATTGGATGCATCCAGACCATCGCCTGCCACAACGGGTGAAGAGCTGGCTATTGCACTCATGGGAAATGGTCGAATATGCCTCAAGAGCTGAGTGATAACCTCATCTGTCCATGTCACGTAGGTGTGCAACTGTTCTTGCCGTTCGAGGTGATCACACACCGACAACGAGAATGACTTTATCACTATAGCCCCATGGTGCATCGCTCTAATTAAACGCCATTTAAATCGACAGTAAATATCGTATTGTATCGCACACAATTTACAATTGTAACCAGTATATGAATAAAATACGTTATCATACACGAGGGGGAGTTGGAAAGTAAGTTTCCTCTATCGACTGTGGTATAATATTTCATGGGCCGCCTGGACTTTATTTCGATTTTTATTTATTTATTCTGCATAATTAATCTCTTGTATTTGTTAGATTACTCTGTGTTTGAAAGAAATCGCCATTTGAGATGTTATGACTTCACTGTACTAGGTTTAGATGGAACACCAAACTGTGGCGAATGAAAATTTTATGTCCGGCCGGGATTCGAACCCGCGATCTCCTGCTTACTAGGCAGAAGCGTTGACACCCCCCCCCCCCTTTCTCTCTCTCTCTCTCTCTCTCTCTCTTTGGGTAGTTATCTTCGTTGTGGACGCTGATCGTTTTTGTTCGTGGTTGTTCAATGTGTTGTCCGCCGCCGAGGACACAGTGCCAACACCACTGCAGAGGACTCTTCCCTGCACGTCTCCCGCCACACACAAATCTCCATTCGCCACGCTGTCTCCTTCCTATAACCACAGCCTATTTATTCTGTAATGCTCACAACCACAATACTGTATTCACGCATCAGGGAGAACAGACCATGAGGTATCGAGACACAATTAATTATCGTCAGGAGCCACAGTTTGGTATTCCATCTAAACCACAAATTGCGATTTCTTTCAATGATTTGAACGCTGTAATTCGCTGTGTTTATTTCATGCAAATTATTACATATCGATAAGACACATATCTTATGCAAAGAACGTATAACGTTAACAAACACATTATCTGTACAGTTACGCTTGCCTTATGTTTTACTTAACAAAAAGGAGCAGCAGTCTCCATTCTTCCCTCTTATTCGTCAATCATTCATATGTTTCGGACGCAATAGCGCATTGCTCTTTGTTTAATTTTTCTGAATTGTAATTTCTTTTCGAGCACAGAATGGATTTAGAAAATTATTATTACCACCGGCCGCCATTTTCTTGCAGTGTGCGAAATTAAATGTTGGAACGATGCACAATACTACATAATTATCTTTTGTTCCTTGAGATATACGCCAGTTTAACGAAATTTAACTATTTTTAATATTTTTTGAGTTAGCCGTGGACTAATGATAAATTGGTGTTTGACGAATGCGTTCCAACAGTTAGTTTCTGTGCAATGCATACGTGGCGAGCTGCTCTTCTACGTAATCAGACAGGATTTTCGGCAGGTTGCTAAAATTAAATATTTTTGTACCATTTACCAGCTCCATTAAGTTGCAGAAAAGTTTTGCAGGCACTTAAAAAAAAAAAAAAAAAAAAAAAAAATACTTGAGCTATTTCTCCCGCCGTAATTTTAGCGCCCTAATTTTCATTTCAAAAATTGCCATCAGTTTCAAACTTTATTTGCTTTCCGTGTAAACTTTGTTTTCACGGAACATTATTTCTAATGCGCTACCTTTTCTAAATGTATATTATTACATCGAACCATTACTTTCATTTTATCATTTTAAATAACTTGATGACCCGGTGAACTTCGTATCACTTACCTCTTAATATTGATTTAAATTATATGTATTTTAGACCCAGTAGCTTTATGAAGGCATCATCAGATAGTCTAAGTATCGGCTCGATAGTTGGCGGAAAGAGTGGGCGAATCACGCACACAGGTCCAAGATAATGTTCATGTCACACTCGTGGGAGTTCAGAGAAGGTTCAAACGGTGATAAAATATGGAAAAATTGCGAGGATAATTGAAATTTAAAACATGTAAATAATGACTTGGTTGTTGTGTTGGGTGTGTTCAGAAATAGACTTTGAAAGAGTGAAGTTCGCTTTACACGATCTGAACCCGTAAATGAACTGTCAAAGGTAAAAATGATTTGCTGTTCGCCAGTCTCACTAAAACTTGAGAACGGCTGTACTGATTTGGCTATATAACATTACTTTAACCACTTTTTCTCAAATTTTTTATTTTTCCGGTAGATTTTCAAAAAATTTATTTCATACAAACCTTGTCCTGTCAAGCCGTACACAAGTGATGCTCTTACAACCATGTGGCAATTGATTTCTATTCATAGGAAAAAATCGCTTTCGGTTTTTCCTAAATCTTCCTACTTTTCGGGTGACTTTTTCCAACTTTTTATTTGATACGAACCTTCTTCTTGCTTTCAACATGAAATGTACAACATTTTATCGCAATTGGACGAACGATACTGATAGCTCACTGGAAAAAGCTGATGAGTTTTTCCAGATTTTTCTCTTTTCCGGACAACTTTTCCATATTTTTTCACCGTTTAAACCTTCCCTGGGCTTACACGAATATTTCAAGACTAAAATTAGCGAAATTGGTTCAGCCGTTCTCGAGTTTTAGCGAGACTAACGACAGCAATTCATTTATATTTATATAGATAATAAAAAAAATTGTTTATTAATATTTTTTGAACCAATCAATTAGGGAGAAATATTTCAGTGGGCGGAGTTTTGTACGAAAGTAAAAATATAGAATGAGACATTAAAGATAAGACATATCTTTATTTTTCTATGTAATTTCTAAGTACATTGAGATATTTGTCAAACCACTTCATAAACTTCAAAAAGCTGCCCAGGAAAAATCAGGGCGTTGCTTACGGAAGAAACGTTGAACGGCTATGGAGTAGAACCATGCGTCATCACGTGTCCGAAAGAAGTTCAAAGGCACTCCGTCTGCAGGTAAAGTGCTACTCACCATCAATGCTGCGTGGTACTGTGACACTCTGTTGAAATTCAAAGAGGTGATTCGGAAAAAGCGGCCTGGCCTTCTCAGTTCTGGCACAGAATAAGGAGTATACAGAAAGGAAACTCCCGCTGCAGTCTGTCGTCCAAAATTTAGTGCGCATGCGCGGAATCGGCCATCTTGAAAAGCAGTAAACGTGTGATCACTCCCTACTCTGTGGCGTGGTAATGTGCCGTATTTGTTTGTAAATTGTGTATTTAAACAGCCTGAATCGCATAAAAGTGAACAAGTATTTGGTACAGTGCAGTGCAGTGAAAAGAAAGAACTGCGTGTCAATAGTTGGAGCTGTTCCGTTTTTATTATGAGTAGCAATAAAAGAAAAGGCGGCCGATGGTGTTCAGCACCTAATTGCCGCAATAATTCGAATACAAATAAGGATATAATTTTCTTCACCTTCCAAAAAGATGCTGAGCAGTAAGTGAACGTCGGTATATGTGTAGTGAAAGTTAAATGTTATCAGTTTCGAATGAGAGCAATGTGTGCATAATTATTAAAAGTGGCCTAGCTTCTTCTCTTGACGATACATCTCGCTGTTGCTGTGGCTGCAGCAGTTCAACAGCATCGAAATGTTGAAGTACATTTATATTTTATAAGTTTAATATTACAGGGAATAATATAAAATGAATGACAAAGAATAGTGCGTAAGTAGGCAGGTAAAATTTTACTTGCGGCATTGGAGGCGTAGTGTGCTAATGTTGGCAACGAATGCTCTTCGAATACTCAAACAAATAGATTAAGGGGAATAATTATTTGATGCTGTTCCTGACCTGTGGTTGACAAATTCCTCTATATGCCCTTCTCCGATCAGTAAATTAATGACACTCCTAAAGCAAATACAACTTGTATATATGCCCAGACGTCATTAGTTCTGTGTAATCACGTTGTACTGCTAAGTCTGACTCAATATTTTGTGCCAAATAAAACCTGGCAGTTGTATAGTCACTTTCTCGTTTATAACTAATTTCCCAAACATAACTCCGCGTTATTTGGGATTTTCCTAGAGATAAGCACCAAATAAAACGATCATCGATTCCACCATACATTTTCGTAGTTGTATTAAAATTTAGGCCTATTTTTTTCGTTGGATTATAATTACGTGCAAGAAGAGGGCGCAAAATAGATGAGAGCATAATGAAAAGCCGTTTCCTTTCGCAAAGGCGGCGAGATTAGCTGCTGTTCGTAAAAAGTCCATTGTGGCTATAGTTCTGCGTTTACTGTTTTTCAATATGGCGTCGAGCGCAACGCTTGGTAACAGACAGATCAAAGGTGCCGCCCCCAGCTTTCCCTTCTGTATGCTACCTATTCTGTGGTTCTGGCGTCCTGCTGTTGGATGACAATGTGATACCACACTCGGCGACGGCAAAGCAAAAGCATATTGCAGCTCATGATTGGGAGCGCCTACACCCTTCGCCATACAGTCCTGATCTCGAAACAAGTGACTTCGATCTGTTCCCAGTTTTGTAGAAGACTTTCGACGAAAGCCGCTTTGCACTCACAAGGAAAGTACTTGGGCTCGAACAAACAAATATACACCAAAATCGTACGATAGATAATGTAAAGATCCCTTATTACACTAGTGATACTCCCGCAGCTGCAAAACTCTGCAGTCGTCCGTTAGAGGCCTCTGCATGTGCCACGCCGCATTGCACTTTGACCTGTCGGTTCGCCAGTAAGGACGGTGCAGTGTGTCTCCGAAGTTGCGTTTTGTGACGTTATTTGTGTGGTGAAGCGTCAGATGGGGCGTCGATTGCTAATCAATCCTGCTAATGTATTGCGATTAGTTGAGATGAAGTTACGAAGAACCCTTCTTCGTGAAGATGGTATTAGTGTAGAAGATAAATCATTTGCATGCTTTCTCGTATCTGTTTGGTACAGAAATATGATCATAAGTTAGATACTGTTGTTACAAACTCATAATAATGACGATAGGGATGATAATGACGAACAAGTCACTGCAAGCGGTAGTGCTACGGTAAGTGCGGGAAGAAGCGATGGAAGCAGTGGCAGTGAATACCGACAGTCTTTCGGGAAGACGGTTAAAGTTGCAACTATCATCACGACTTTTGATGACAATTCCCTAGAGAACATGTACGATGATTATTACATAAGTTATAGTTAAGATATCTGCATTTCGTATGGCATCTACAATTGCATCTACAGTGCTATCTAGAGCATGGTTGCAGAGCTTTGCAGAAAAACGACACTCATCAGCACGTTGAGGTGTACGTACATATCCCGTAACCAAACGTTCATACATATATGTTTGTTCGAGCCCATGTACTTTCCTTGTCAGTGCTGATGTCAGACACGCCTCTCAACGCTTCTTCCTTATGCAACACACTTCATTTTATTTTTCTGAAGAGCTTTTTGAAGCTTATAAATAAAGCGGTATGACGAATGTTTCAAAGTACTCGAAAATTATGTAGAAAAATAAAGATATGTTAAATAATTGAACACTTGTTATTGCCTTGTTTCAAAAAACTTAATTTTACGACGAAGGTTTCGGGTTATAAGCCCATTTTCAAGTGCTTTACTGATTCGAAAGTTGTTACACGTTACTACATGTCTCTGTTTATCGATTTTGAAATTGGAAGAAAGTAATTTTACCTTACAATTTAGGAACTATTACACTTGCATGACCTTATTAGAATAACCTTAATTAGCAATTGTACTAACATTGTATGTTGAAATGTTTCACCAAGAACCGACAGTAGAATCAATAAATATGATAAAGATATGTCTTATATTTAATGTCTCATTCTATTTTTCTTTCCTTCCACACTCAACTCTGACCACTGAAACTTTCTTTCCAACTCTCCTTTACCTTCTCCCTCTTCTCTTCTGAAATTAGGCAGCAGTTGCCTGTTACGGAACCCATTTCTGTCGGGGTCTTCTTCTAGCTCTTCTTCCATGGGACGTATGATTTCTTGCCTTTAAGGGAAGTCTCTCATTTTCCTTTCTTTCTAGATGTTTATTCCATTTTCTTCTGTACTCTCCAATTTTGTCATTTAGCTAAAGATTTGCAGTTATTTTCCAATATCTTGGTTACCAACTCCCCCTCGTATATGTTGTGTACAATATCTATCCTGATCCCATAAATCTTTTGAGCAGTGTATCTCACCAATTTTCCTGTCTAGCTTAGCGTTACATTCGGAAAATGGTCATGCCATCCCTTTTGCAAATTTCTTTTCTACTTCTCTTTAATTTCAGTAATTAAACTGACAAAACGATCAACGCGCTCAGCAACCAGTTTCTTGAGTTTAGCATTCTTTTGCTTAATTCTTGCTATCTGATCATTCATTGAAATTGTCGGATGAATATTTTCTGGTGCAAGTTAGCTTATTGCCACTAAACTGTCGCATCAGTGAGCGTTCCCGAAATATTTTCTCCGCTAAATTTTTCCACATTTAATTCAGTCACTCACTACTGGATGGGTACTGCTGCCCATGTCAACAATATCTTGGCCTGTACGTTATCTATCGATTAAATTTCTAATTATTTTCCTGTCCTAATCCTCCTATCCAATAATTAATTTAATTTTAATTCTCCGTAAAAGTAGTTTTCCAATGTTCTTCTCTAATACTTTGCTTCATCAAAGGTTAAAATAATGTCAAATGTTCGTAAATCTGTGGGACGTAAGTTCTGTGATTATTATCCCCTCGTCTTACAAACTTATTAAACTAACCTAAGGGTAGTATACACACCCATGCGCGAAGGAAGACTAGAACCTCCGACGGCGACCAGCCGCGCGCTCCACAGCAAGGCGCCTCAGAACGCTCGGCCACTCCACCGCGGCTCAAAGGTTAAACAAAATGTCATTAGTTACATGCATATGCGACATAAATCGGTCCCCCGACTTGCGCCATATTGTAATATTGGCTGATGTGGAGAATTCGGTAGAAATGAAAAAAAGAGAATTTAAAAATGTAATTAATTTCTGAATTAGAAATATAAGTGAATGAATATGTAAATTAGTTAAATCGCTGAAGATAGGAGTCGAGCAATAATTTAAAATAAATGTTTAAATAGCAAATTGTTCCGTCAACCCAGAAGTAATTCCTCAACGAGGTGATGCAGAGTGGGATATTTTTACCTCAGTCAAAAAAATCATGTTCGATATAAATGTTACCTATACTCTGCACCACCAAAATTGATGCCTGTCATGACCGCAATTATTGGAGACAAAATTGCGTATTATAAGAAAAATATTCATGCTAGCTCAAATGTAATTTGTTACGCTCGCTTAAACAAAAAAGAGATACAATATCTCAGTGCTGATTTTGTACTCGGGAAAATACGTGAAATCAAACACAAAATTTCTTTGATTCCGCCCTCTAATAATTAAGCCTCGTTTGCATGATTTTGGCGAAATCATTTCTGAAAACACATATTAATGTAATTTGATCTACGTAAAGGAAGGATCAAAGGCATTAAGGTACAAGAATGCAATGTTTAAATTAAAATATGTGACTTCATTAATTTCAAAAAGTTAAGAAATAAAAACTTACACAGTCTAACCAGCCTCACCAGTAGCGAGAAAGTAAGTATAACAGCAGACGACTTTCTAACAAAAGCTGTTCGTTTTAAGTTCTTTTTTATTGTAGAAATAAGTGTGATTTACCTCTTCCTTATATCTGTGAAAGCTTGCAGAATTTTGATTAAAGGTTGAACAAATTTACATATAAAATTTATTCTTGAATAAAAGAATGTCTTGGTTACAAAAACTGTTATTTAAATGACGCTTTTCGCCCGGTTAGAGCATGTTCAGATTTCTTATCTGATGTCCCTGTGCCATATAGCAGATCAAATCATACACGACATGCATCGGTATTGGTACTGGCACCGCCAGGGGCAGCGTTCAAATGTCTACCAATACCGACGTAGTGTGTGAGTTGAAGATCTATTATGTGGCACAGGGACATCAGATAAGAAATCTGAAGATGCTCTAACCGGGCGAAACGCGTCATGTAAATAATAAAAGTTTTTGCAACCAAGACATTCTTTTATTCAAGAGTTCGACTTAACACGGTTGCTGTGCCACACCATGCAGAATGGAATGGGAAGAATTTTATAAAATTTTTATCATTTAGTAAAAAGAAATCAATGGACTTCCTCCACATTTTAGCAAAAGGCCCATAAATAAACTTTATTGAGGGAGCTTAAATATATTTGCTCTGCTTAAGCCACACCCAAAATCTGCTAAATTAACAAATAGAACTGAAACACAATATCGAAAACTTTAAATCACATTTTTCGGCATGAAAACGGATAAGATTAGCAAAAACAGCCAATCGATACCTGGATCCATAGCAACATAGAAAATACACAACAGAGATAACACCCATGATGTAAAGATCATGGAGGTAAAAAGAGGGGAGAGGGCTTGATGTCACAAACTTGAAGCTGCCTGAAACTTAGTTCCGCCATTACAGTTTGTTCAAAACAGTTTTTTTGCTGAGCTACTGTGTAAAGTTGTCAAAGATTTACATTTGATAATGCATGTGTGCGTTGTTATGGTTACAGTGTACTAACCGTTTTGACAGCACTAATTCGCTGGAGGGAATAACGTTCCATTCGGGCTTGTCAGTCTTTTGAGCAAACAAACATGGCTGCTGACCGACCTCAAACAAAAGTACAGTAGACGCCCATTATGTCATCTCGCCTTTTTTTACCTCCATAGTAAAGATTATGTAAACACTCGATATCGTTGAAGCAAGTGTCAAACTAAGGTCGAATCGCAGCTAACCAGAAATGCTGATTTTATAAAATACGAAAACAGTGTACGACCATTCGACAGGTTGACATACAACGATATCGAATGGAAAATGAAGACAATCTTACGCAAGTACAATACATTTAAGATGAAATTAAGTATAGCGTAAGGTACATTAGAATCACCTTAATTAAATACGTTTTATTGTAATTGCCGGATACCTGAGGATGGCGTGTAATAGTGGATTAAAATTATTGTGCCGATGAAAGTACGCCAATAAAAGCTGTCATCAATATTTAAAAGCAGTTTCTTGGCTTAAATATATTAATGTGTAATTAAAAGACATTTTTAACACTGCACGCTCCACACAAATCAAATTTGGTAAAAAAAAAAAAAAAAAAAAAAAAAAAAAAAAAAAAAAAAAAAAAAAAAAAAAAAAATCTTAATACTTCATATGCTCCTTAACCCTTTCATTCCCATATTATGAATTCACCTTTGGAAAAATTAAAATGAAGTGTTTTCTGATTTAATATAGTGCAGTAAATTTTTTTTATCTACCTATTGCTTTTTATTTCATTTACAACACAGACGTATGTATCGAGGTATTTAAATACTTGGGACGTTATTTTATTGATCGTTAACACTGTCAGATCGATAATGCTAGCATAATCGTCGCCACAGCAACAAAGACAAGACAATTCACTGCCGAAATTAAATAACATGAACCATACTCACGCTCACACGTACAGACGGCAACGCAACACAACCTCCAAGACAGATGGATTAATGCCTCAGAAGTGGCTACACGCCGTACCAAGCGGCAAAATGTCGTACTAGAAGCATGTTGTTCATCAACAACAATGGGACTTTAAGGACATATACACAAAATACGGTATAAATCAGCTTCTAATACATTGTTGTCGAATAACAACACTGGGAATGAAAGGGTTAATCATTACACTCCTTTGAAGTCGCTTTATTGCCCACCAGTGTTGCCAACTCGTACGATAATTATGGGGCATACGATAATTTCAGTGCTTGTACGATGTACGATAGTACCTTGTACGATACTGGCCAAACATACGATAATTTCTTTCCGGCTGGAGATACCATTTAAACCGTGCATATCAATACGAATTGCGAATACTACGAAGGTAAGTGAAATGACATTAAACTCATCTTACGACTCAGGTTACTATAATAATGATACTATAGCTCAGCCGCAGCGAAAGTGTTAATAACCTAAAGTGTCAGTTTTCCTAACATCATTTTGGTGATTTACAAACAAGTGTGTACATCTAAGTTGCGGCATCAGTATAGCGTAATACTTTCTGTTTCTCCTTGTTTAAAAAAAATCTCACGGGATGTATGTGCATCGTCAATGTAAATGGATCAGTTTTTATTCTAAATAGTAAAAGTAAAGACACGTTAGTAAAACGTGCGATTTATATCGCTCGCACTGATGGCGCTACTTCGATATACACCGTTTTTGGAAATTACTATTATTCTATTAATTATTTTATTTTACCTTTTAACATTTTTGTGTGATGTACGATAATTCTGAGTAAAAATCTATAATTTTTAGTGTCTAGTACGATATTTTCGCACTTATGGGTTGGAAACACTGCTGCCCACTTATCGAAAACGCTTCTCATGATTCGGAACTGCCCAAGCAAAGCAGCTGTGTATCCTGTGTACTTGGAACACAATTATGACCAGAATCATCGTGTAGGATAAACGAAATTACTCGCAAGTATCGTCCATCACAACAAGAATTCTGCGTAATATCTTCATTTAGTTAACTCTTGTTTACATGTTTTACCTTCAGAGTCGTCGTCGTATTGCTTACTGTAATGTTTTTGTAGCCTTCCTCGGATATTTTTGAGGTACTAATGTAATTGACTTCACCTACGGCGAGGAAAGGGAACAAGGTTCTCCTTACGCGAAGCATTCTTACCAGTACTGCAAAGAGGGCTGATAAAGAAACTTCATTTACCTCCAGACAAAAGGGACCGGGGCTGTTTTTGTCGGCGATCGCGGCGAGTTGCGGTACAATGAGAAGTGATTTCTCTCGCAGAGGTGCAGGTTTCACCTCAGGCCAGGGACACCTCAGGTTTACTTCACTCTCCCGCTCTCCTCCCTAGTGTGTAATCGGTTTCCTCTGGTTGACCGGCATGCGCAACAAATCCAACACGGCCGAAATACATTTCAGTTTGGCTCATGGGCGGTCACAAGGTAGAACAAGGTTACGGCTTGTTGGTGTGTTGTTACTGTTTATTTTTGTGTTCTATCGTGTTTGTTCGCTCTGATGGCATTAATGAAGCTGAATCGGGCCATTTCAGTCTGTGAAAACTGCAGTAAAACTAAAATACCCTTCGTAAGTTGCCGAAATAGCCTGCGGGCAACTTCCTTTCACGATTTTGCGAGTCCGACCTGTCCGAGATCGACCAGAGGCATAGTTTGCAAACTCTTTGCGCTACTAACCAACTGTAAAATCAGAAAACTGGCAAATTACTACCACCACCATATAACTATCCACTCCAGCACCGTACCGATGTAAATACACGCAACCACACTCACACACGCTGTGGAGGGAAACAAGGAGTGTGACAATAATAATTAGGAGAGAGCAGTACACAGTGAAACAAAAATTACCCTTTTGATTGTTTCGTATAAAATAGTACTCACAAAACAAATTTTCTTTATTTACTTGAAAGAACAATACTTGGCCAATATTTTGGAACAAAGAATAATAATTTTGCTACTAATTAGTAAGTGAAATAACAACGTTAAACAACCTCCGCAAATGTTTCACTGTGTACCGTGTATAGGACACAGTGAAACAGCTGCCATTTTTTTTTTTTTTTTTTTTATTTATTACGTCTGAGTGACTTATAAAACAAATATGTTTGTTAAATACAAGTACAAACATTAACAGATACTAAATGCTGTTCAGTGAATATTAAGTCCAGCAAAATTGATTGGAAAACGAATATACTACTGGTTGGAGAGTCTTCGTAGCCATAGGCAACTTAGGTGGCAAAATCATTGCAATGTCCTTATGCGAAATACAGAATATGTCTTCTGCAACTGGGAATAAAAAAACAAGTAATTTTTTTCCGAAGGTATGAGACTTCATACTCAGTACCACAAACTGCTCACTTCAAGACTTTAGCTAAAATATACATTGTTTTGGAATTTCTCCTTTTCTTCCAGCTCTGTCCTTTTTCTCAAAGCTGTTTGCTCTGATGTTCATGTTAATATTATGCTTCTACCTTCGAAACGTCCATTCGTTTATCTAGAAGGTGCTTTGGGCAAACCACGAAACTCCTTCAACGAGATGTATGGTCTGCTGTTGTTACTGCAGCTGGCTGCCTTAACATCTTCCGTAGTACCCTCCAAAGTGTTAGGAGGAGTCATACTTCCATCTGAGGCCAATGGTCCTGTTTCACTGTGTACCACATACAAGTGTTTCACTTTGCACTAAAGTCACCATAAACTAAAAGGTACTACGTATCTACCAAATGTACAACTGGTCAATAAATAGATAAAGATGTGTATCTTATCACAAAACATAATATTTCTTTCCAGGGTTGTAGCCTTTCTCCGATGTTATTCAATTTGTACATTGAGCAGGCGGTGAAGGAAAGCAAGGAAAAGTTTGGAATAGGGATTAAAGTTCAGGGGGAAGAAATAAAAACATTGCGTTTTGCTGATGACATAGTAATTCTGTCAGAGACAGCAAAGGACATGGAAAAGCAGTTGAATGAAATGGATAGCGTGTTGAAGAGGGCGTATAAAATGAACATTAAAAAGAGCAAAACAAAAATAATGGAATTCGGTCTTAGAAAATCAGACGATGCTGAAGGAATTAGATTAGGTAACGAAACAATGAAGGTGGTAGATGAGTTTTGTTACTTGGGTAGTAAAATAACATGCGATGGTTGCAGTACAGAGGATATAAATGCAGAATGGCAATGGGAAGAAAAGCATTTTTGAAAAATAGAAATTTGCTAACATCGAATATTAATTTAAGTGTAAGGAAGTCTTTTCTGAAGGCATTTGTGTGGAGTGTTGCCTTGTACAGAAGTGAAACATGGACGATAAGAAGTGCGCAGAGGAAGAGAATAGAGGCTTTTGAAATGTGGTGCTGAAGATTAGGTGGGTAGGTCGCATAACTAATGAAGAGGTACTGAACAGAATTGGTGAGAAAAGGAAGCATACCCTGACTAAAAGAAGGGATCGCTTGGTGGGACACATTCTTAGACATCGGGGAATCGTAAATTTAGCATTGGAGGGAAGTGTGTGGGGTAAAAATCGCAGAGAGAGACCAAGAGACGCGTATAGTAAGCAGATTCAAGTGGATGTGGGTTGCCGTTCTTATGAGGAGATGAAGAGGCTTGCTCAGGATAGAGTAGGGTGGAGAGCTGCATCAAACCAGTCTCCGGACTGAAGACCATAACAACAACAACAATATTTCTTTCAGCTTTATATTATATCGAAAATATTAAACTTACAAAGAGGCGTTAACTGTAACATCTGGCCACCGAAAACCAATAGTAACACATAGAAACAAGAAAAATCAACCAATCTGTCCATCATTACAGTAAAATATATATTTTATCATAATAAACATACTGGGATACCAACAAGTAGAAAAAAATTACTAAAACCAATTGAGATGGAATGTTTCACTGTATACCGTGTTTCACAGTGTACTACTTTCCCCTACGGGGGAAATAAAATAAACACACATTTGTCATCTCTACGTCTACGTCTTTGCCTTGGCCAAATGGTTGGAACACCACTGAATAATGCTCAAATTCACTAAATATCACAATTTGTAAATGCAAATAGTCGTTTATGCGGTCAGGACAAGGGTAAATGGATACGAAAACTGGCAATCAGAGCGGGTACAGCAATGAGGCGATACGGCAGAAACGTCTCACAATACATAACGGAAGAACATCGTAACTTCCGGAAATACCCGAAGTACAAAACACTGGTACAAAAGTTTTTGTTCGACACGTTCCCTTAATGATTTGGGAGTTTATTTCAATTTCTCGGCCACGACAGGAAGCGTTCCGAGCTTACTCCGACATAACAAATTTCTAGATAATTTATAGAACAAAGGAAAAACATAAATGGAAGAGAAACTGAAACAGAGAACTCTAACAAAGCGATACACAGTACTAACAGAAAGACATACACGAAGGAATGGGTTTTTCTGGCAGCGTTTGTGGCAAATGTATGGTCACTGTCCCTCAAATATGATTTCGTTTGTCGAGTATCATTTATTTTTATGATAACAGGGAAGCTTTCCTTTACTACCTGTACATTAGGGACAATGGATGAAAAACCAAATTTATTATATACGGCGTTCTCCGGCTGTTGCATTTATTTATTTATTTATTACGAATTTTAGAACAGACCAAGGTCCAGGGCTACGAGAAGTCAAAACTAAGCAAAGAGACAGACTGGCGCAAGACACGCGACGAAGCTTAATGCCTGGGGACTACAATATGAATGTAAACCACGTGAAGATGGCTTAATGCGTGCTGACTACGATATGAATATAAACCACGTAAAGATAAGCTCTGACTAAAAACAGTCTGCTGCGAAGACCACAGAAAAAAAGGAATTATAACAATATCAAATTGCCACCCAGTATATCAACCAATTACCCAACATCTACATGGGTTACTCTGCAAATCACATTTAAGTGCCTGGCAGAGGGTCCATCGAACCACCGTAACAGTATTAATCTCCCATTCCATTCTCGAATAGCGCGCTCGAAGAAAGAAAACATGAATCTCTCCATTCGAGCTCTGATTTCTCGTATTTTATTCTGATAATCATTTCTACCTATTTAAGTTGGAGTCAACAATATATTTTCGCATTCGGAGGAGAATGTTGGCGATTTGAGTTTCGTAAGTAGCCCACGCCGCAGCGATAAGCGCCGTTGTTGTAATGATTCCCATCCCAGATCCTGTATCATTTCCGTAACGCTGTCTCCCCCGTATCGTGACAATAGGAAACGAGCTGCCCTTCTTTGGACTCTTTCGATGTCCTCCGTCAAACCCATCTGATAAGGATCCCACACTGGGCAGCAATACCCCAAAAAAGAACGGACAAGCGTACAGAATGCAGTTTCTTTAGTAGTTCTGTTGCATCTTTAAAGGGTTCCGCCAATAAAACACAGTCTCTCGATCGCCTTTCCCATGACATTATCTACGTGTTCTTTCCAGTTTAAGTCTGAAGTAATAGTAATTCCTAGGTATTTTGTGGAGTTTAAGGCCTTCACTTATGATTGATTTATCTTGTAAACAAAGTTTAACGGATTTCTTTTCGTACTAATGTGGGCGATTCACACTTCCCATTATTTAGAGTCAGTTGCCAATTTTTACACCATAGTGATATCTTATTCAGATCGTTCTGCAGTTGGTTTTGATCTTCAGATGATTTCACTAGACGGTAAATGACGACGTCATCTGCAAACAACATAAGGGAGCTACTTAGGTTTTCCCCAAAATCGTTTATGTAAATAACGAGCAGCAGAGGACCAATAACATTACCCTGTGGAACGCCCGATATCACCTCTGTTTTAGTTGATGCCTTACCATCGATTACTACGAACTGTGTTCTCTCTGACAGGAAATTGCATATCCAGTCGCAAATTTGGAGCGATATACCATAACCACGCAATTTGATTAAAAGCCGTTTTTGAGGTACGGTGTCAAAATCCTTCTGCAAATCAAGAAATACGGAATCAATTTGCGAACCCTTGTCGACAGCACCCATCACTTCGTGTGAGTAAAGAGCTAGTTGTGTTTTGCATGAACGATATTTTCTAAATCCGTGTTGACCTTGGGCCAATAGATCATTCTGTTCGAGATAATTCATAATAATTGAATAAGGATATGTTCCAAAACTTTGCTGCAAATTAACGTCAATGAAATAGGCCTGTAGTTTAATGGGTTACTCCTACTGCCTTTCTTGAATACAGGTATGACCTGAGCAACTTTCAAATCTTTTGGTACAGATCCTTGTTTGAGAGAGCGGTTGATTATGGCTGTTAAGTAAGGAGCTATCGCTTCAGCATAATCAGATAGAAATCTAATGGGTATACAGTCCGGGCCAGAAGACTTGTTCATGTTAAGTGATTTTAGTTGCTTCACTACTCCAATGATATCTACTTCTACGTTACTCATTACGGTCTCTGTTCGTAATTCAAAATCTGGAATATTGGTTTCGTCTTCTTCGGTGAATGAGTTTCTAAAATCTATGTTTAGTAACTCTGCTTTAGTAGCGTTATCACACACAGGATCGCCATTACCATCACGTACTGAGGGTATTGTTTGTGTTTTGACCCTAGCATATATAACATATGACCAAAATCTCTGTGGGTTTTCAGTCAAATTTCGAGAAAGAGTTTCGTTGTGATAGGTATTGTAGGCATCTCGCATTGAAATCCTCACTAAATTTCGAGGTTCTGTATAGGATCGCCAATCCTGGGGATTTTGTGTTCGTTTAAATTTAGCATGCCTTTTCCGTTGCTTTTGCATCAGTGTCCTGGCATCAGTGTACCAATGGGGATCACCTTTTATTAATTTATTTGGTATAAAACTGGCAATTGCTGTCGATACCACTTCTTTGAAATTGAGCCACATTTGGTCTACATCTACATTTAGTGTTAAAAACGAGTGGAAGCTTTCAAGAAGCAATGTATTTTATTTCTATCTCCTTTCCGGAATAAATATATGTTTCGTTTATTTTTGGTAACTTTGGGATATTTGATATTCAATCTCGCTAAGACAGCTCTGTGTTCACTAATGCCTTCATCCGTTTTGATGCTCGTTATGAGCTCAGTATTATTTGTTCCTAAGAGATCAAGTGTGTTCTCACATCCATTTACAATTCTAGTTGGCTCATAAACTAATTGTGAAGTAATTCTCAGAGAATGCGTTGAATACAATTTCACACTATGTTTTATGCGTACCTCCTGATTTGAAAATATAATTTCGCCAACAGATTGAGGGTAAAATAAAATCACCGCCTACTATTATCGTGTGAGTCGGGTACGTTTTTGTAATTAGACTCAGGTTTTCTTTGAACCTTTCTGCTATTGTATCGTCAGAGTCGGGGGGGCCTGTAAAAAGGAACCAATTATTAACTTCTTACGATTTTCAGGTACAACCTCTACCCATAATAGCTCACAGGTACTATCATCTCCAACGTCGCTACCCAAAGACCACTTTTGACGGCGACAAAAACTCCTCCACCTATTTTGTTTAATCTATCCTTTCTGAACACAGTTAGATCTTTCGCAAATACTTCTGCTGAACTTATTTCCGGCTTGACCCAACTTTCACTGCCTACAATGATGTGTGTTTCGGTGCTTTTTATTAATGCTTGGAGTTCTGGTACTTTCCCGACACAGCTACGACAATTTACAATTATTACACCAATAGTTCCAAGATCTACATTTCTCCTGTGATGCACCTGCACCCTTTGAGATTGCCCATTTTGTTTTTCGCCGAAGCCCTCTAACCTGAAAAACCGCCCAGTCCACGCCACACAGCCCCTGCTACCCTCGCAGCCACTTCCTGCGCTTAGTGGTCTCCTGACCTATTCAGTGGAAGAAGTTTTATTTACCTTCAGGAAATATGTAGTTTAAAAGCGACGAAGCCGGGCCGAGAAGACAACCGTTAGCAAGCGTAAGTATGTGTTGAATGGCAGGAAGGAAATCCAATTAAAAATAGTGCTGTGGAGTCAACGCAACTACCTAGAAAGCAGGAGACGCGAGTTCGAATCCCGGCTGGGCTCAAAATGTTCAAATGTTTATTAAGTTAATGGGACTTTATTTCCGGCACACACTTCACGCAGCAAAGGCGGAGGAGGGCAGCGCAGCTTGCAACAGCAGGTGCTGCATGTCCACTGCAAACCTCTCGAACCAGTTAGATTTAATTCCTGCATCTCCTTCAAAAATCAATTTAATGTGTGTGTGTGTGTGTGTGTGTCTGTATTCTGATAAAGTGAGTATAACAGCAGTGAAAGGCCTGTTGAGCAACAAGCAAAAGTGACGAATATGTGGCGAACTAGTCTGGTCTATGGAAGTTCATTATAGACTCTTGAGCTATTCCAACAGACGACAGTTCAAAGAGACTCACATGCTGTGTAAGAAAGACTTAACACAGAAGAAAAATAGTGTACACGTCATACCCACTAAAAAATAATAGGAATATGTTTTAGGAATGTAATTAAAATCAGATTTATTTTTCTCTCATTTCTTTTCTAATTCAGAGAAACAAGTGTCACCGCAAATTCAATAATTGAAAGAAACTTTATACAACTGACATTTAATCATGATTACTAATACTTTTCTTTTGGGTGACACCTGGTACGCTTTTCATATGTTTTAGATTGAATGCTATATAGATATGAAATTTTTTTCAAAATCATAGTTTCCTTGTTTAATTGCATTTGTACGACAGCTGTTTCCTTACTTAGGTCTTTATTCGTGGCTCTTCAATGGTCCTGAGTATTAATATACTGACGTCTGCTTTTCTTCTTCTTCTTTGACGGCAGCTGTGCTTGTACGTCAATTATTTTATTATACTGCATTCCTATTTTGTCTCTGTCATCATTTCTAATGATAATTATCATCAGCAGCCATTATACCGGAGAAAAAGTACTCTTTGATATGACGCATGAAAATCAAAGATCCCGAGATAGAAGTTTAACCCTGCGGCAGGCGCGCTTAAGATTGTTACGTCAGTGGGCGCGTGCTACACTCAGTGCCGCCTACATTTAAATACATAGAAAAGCTAGTCAAAAAAATTGGTCGGAATTAATTATTTATTGTGTATAATATCATTCTTAAGAGCAACGTTTAATATGATCTGTATACATATATAGACGGTGCATGGGAAAATTAAAATTGTTACAGTATATCTGACATACGTTGCAAGGATATTTCGTAAGCGCAACTTTAATAACAAATTCTAAATAAATTATAAATACAGATATGATTCGAATATTTACCATTGTTAAAGAAAGTTTTACAAAAAAGTGTAATGTGTATAAAATCTCTGTAGTAATAATAAAGAATAAGGCAGTCAGTAAATAAAATCACACACTTTCTTCCTCCGGAGAAGCTCTGCGATCATTAAATGTGACAACATTGTGGCAATGTTGCTTGCAAACGAATCTTTTGCAGCTATTGCAAGTGACAGTAGTTTTATAATTTTTTTTTACCACCACAAAGATGGCACCTTCCACACCTTCTTACAGTCTCATCGTGATTGGCGGGAATTGATCGATGAGGTGACAGAAATTCTTGAATATCTCTTGGTAGAGTAGAGAGCCCTTTCTTTCAAATGTTGTAAAAAAAACCTTCTCATCATCAAAACATCCGACAGTGGTACGGCTACATGTACTTACATTACCGGGCGCGTGCGGTATGCAGTGCCGTCTCGGTGCAGTCGTCCACTCCACAGGTCAGTCACAGCTGTTATGGTGAGAATATTGGTGGCGCAGTAATGTAGTTTGGCGTGTGACTAAACAATCGAAGCATATCTAGCACCATTGTTGCGTGCTCGGCACGCTGACGTAATTATTGAAAGAAAACAAAATTGGCGGCACAGTATGCCGCCACGCGCCCGCCGCAGGGTTAATCTACTGAAACAGATCATGTAAGTAATAGATAATTGGCTGTATTTTCCCTAATAAATCAATCGATCATATTGCATAAAGAATGACGAATTTATATATATATATATACTGCATGGCTTTATGGTTGAGTTCAGAGCGATAGTAGTAGAAAGTTATTTCTCTGCCCTCCCAGAACTTTGAGCTACACGAAAGTGGCTATCTCGTGGCCATCGCCCTCCCCCTCCCTCCATGCAGCCAGAGCGTAATTTCGGTCTGATGCCTACGGCCAACCCACACGCAGGTCATAGACCTTCAATTTCCAACACTGCTTCAAGTATATCTCCACAGCTCATAATTTGGCATCGCCTGTTGCCCATTAAATGCAAATGTCAAATTATCGCATGGAACCAAAGTGAAAGCTGTAAATTTCGAACTCTCAATTTTTATTTGGCTCTCAATAACATGTTTCAGCGCTTTTCACGTGCACTTGCGAAACGATGAAAATTCGCCGCTAGCATATGTCTCCAGCACGAATCGTTTTCCTGATACATATTTTTTACTGTATTCCCTAGCTTAATTCCTGCTGCTTCGCACCCGTAGACTGGATGGTCTACACTGGTTGTTTCCTCTACTAAATGTAAATTTTCGTAGTTTTAGCTTTAAAAATGCTTTCTAAATCAAGTATTTTGATACAACGTGCAACCCCCTATTGCACCACTGGGGGTAGAATTAAATAATAATAATAATAATAATAATAATAAACTGAAACATTTTTTTAAAAATTCTAACCATGGTTCCAAATCCGAATTTTCGAAATTTTAGCATCAAAATAGTCTTAGTAGCACCCTTAAAACATTTTCTCTCATTTCTCCTGCTTAATGGTTGAATTTCCCAAAAATATCTAAACACGTGGTTTTAAAATTCCAATGAAAAATCTAAATCCGAAGTTTTGTATTTCTTGCTTCAAAATTGCCTGAATAGCAACGTATTAAAAAAAATTAAAAAAAAAAAAAGAAATAAAAAGAAGAATACAAATAGTTTATCCCCTATTTCACTCCCTTAGGGATGGGAATATCGAAAAATCGCTGATGCTTACAGTGTAAGATAAACAACGTCTACAAATTTCAAGTTTCTATCGAGTATAGATTCACTTTTCAGCGCCGTTTTCTGTCCTTTAGAATCGAGGACGCGAAATTTCGTTCTTACGATTTGGCATCTTTGTTAGTAGTTTTACTTTTCAGACTGCGATATGCACTGATTTTTCTCTATTTGTACGCTTGTTGCAGAAAAACAACTGAAGAATGTTCATTAGGTTTCGCTGTACACAACCTCTTTGCTATTATAGTGTCAAAAGTCACCGCTGGTCTTCTGTCCGAATTCTGTATAAGGTGACGACTTTCAACCACTATATCTTCCACCCTCTTATAGTTATCGACACGGAACTGCTATGGTGTACAACGGGAGACTTTGTACTACAACAACACAGAGAGATCGTTCATCTCCACTGTGTAGTTTTTGCTGAAGAGCAAAATATTGACAGTCACACGTCAAGTGTAAGTCGGTGACTTTCAACTGCCATATCGATCATCTACCACCATAGTGCACAATGGGAGACTGATACCTACTACCACATATTCTTTTGCGATGTGTAGTTTTGGCTGCAAAGTGAAATATAGGAGCAAACACCTCTATATATATATATATCGGCGAAATGTATTGTGAATGGAGTTGGTAGTACAAATATAATAGATTAAAACGACATTCGTAATGCGGAAGACTTACGTGCATTTCATTGTTTCTTATGTCATATCTCCTGAAATGTGGTGTGTAATACTAGACAATAATTTCGAAGGTACATTCAGTGGTATATATGCACATTGACTGCCAGTGGGAAAAATACCTAAACGCTTTTGTGAGTGAGTTTTACTCAACAGTATCGATATTGAACTCCACATTCTCAAAGCCATTATCAGCCTTCATGCGTTCATTCATAACCAGTTTATTAACATGATCAAGATTGCTGGAAAAAAGCTACATTTTCAATTTAATCTGATGCTCCTGCCAGTGTTATTTGGAATACTGAAGATTCAAATTGTTCAATATCCAACTACAGAGCTCCAGAATTTATCCAGTGCGCATAATGACCGTCTCATTTGTGTTTAACAGATTTGTATACAGAGACCCGCAAACACGCTTCATAATAGGTACATACACTTAAATGTAAGCTTAACATATCTAAAAATTGAGGTGTTTTTGTATATATTTCACTCTGCAGCGAAAACTACACATCGCAAACGAATAGTGTTTGTATGTGGTAGTAGGTATCCGTCTCCCATTGTGGACTATGATGACGATAAAGGGTTGAAAATACAGGAGTTGAAAGTTATAAAAATTTGACTTACATAAAATTTTATGTATGAGCGTCAGCAAAAACTACACAATGGAGACGAACGATCTCTCTGTGTTGTAGTAGTAGAAAGTCTCCCGTTGTACACCACAGCAGTTCCGTGTCGATAGCTACAACAGGGTGGAAGATATAGAGGTTGAAAGTCGTCAGCTTATATAAAATTCGGACTGAAGACCAGCTATGACTTTTGACTCTATAATAGCAAAGAGGTTATACAGAGCGGAATGTGATGCGCACAAGGAGGTTAGAATAAAGGGAGATGGTATTATCTATACCTAGCACATACGTCAGTTGAAGCTTGTCTGCCATCTTGGTCTGTTTTGGAATCTTATTTCTCCGTTAAAACTATGCGTCAAGTCGACCCTCTTAATGTTAATGCATTGAACTGACAGTTACTGCAAGTATGTACTTTCAAACAATAGAATTTTTTGAATGGATACTCATAATATATTTGAAAACTTAATTTTTAACGGCTAATTTTCACCCTTTTAACATGTTGTACATCACCGCAAAACCGTCGGACGTTTTAGTCCTGTTTTAAGTGACATAAACTATTAGCTCTACAATACGAACACTTCTCCAAAACGTAGCAATATGGCGGAGACAGGCTTCACTTTTTCAGCGTAATGGCGTCTCCCTGTATTCTAATCTCCTTGGATGCACATTCTTCAGTTGTTTTTCAGTAAGAAGCAAGGAGGTTAGAATACAGGGAGACGCCCTTACACTGAAAGCGTGAAGCCTGTCTCCGCCATATTGCTAAGTCTCGCAGAAGTGTTGATATTGTAGAGCTGATACGTCACTCAAAATGTAAATAATACGTCCGGCGGTTTTGCCATGAAGTACAACGTGTTAAAAGAGTGAAAGCTATCGTTAAAAATTAATATTTCAAGTATCATATTATGAGTATTTATTCAAGCAATTATATGTTTAAAAGTGCATACTTTGTACTGTCAATTCAAAGCATTAACAGTAAGAGGGGGACTTGACTTGTAGTTTTAACGGGGAAATAGCATTCCAAAGCTTAGCAAGATGGCGTACAGACTTCAACTGACGAATGTGTTGGGCATAGATAACGTCATCTTCCTTTAACCTCCTTGGCAACAAGCGTATGAATAAAGAAAAATAAGTGTATATTGCAGTTTGAAAAGTAAAACTACCAAGAAAGATGCCAAAGCATAAGAAAAAGACAGAAAACGGGCTTCATAGTGAATCTACAGACGATAGAACTTAAAATTTGTGGACGTTATTTATCTTACTGTAGGCATCAGCGATTTTTCGATATTCCCGTCCCTAAGAGGTGAAATAGGGGATGAACGGTTTTTTGAAAATACGTTGTTGTTCAGGAAATTTTGAAGCAAGAAATACAAAACTTCGGATTTAGATTTTTCATTGGACTTTAAGAAAAAAATGTTCAAATGTTTGTAAAGCTTATGGGACTTAACTACGAGGACATCAGTCCCTAAACTTACAAACTACTTATGAACTACTTACGAACTAGGACGGCACAAATATCCATGCCAGAGGGGGATTCGAAACCCCGACCGTAGTGGCCGTGCAGACCGTGACTGAAGCGCCTCAGTCTCCCCGACCACCGCGGCCGGCGGACTTTAAGAAACACGTATTTCGATATGTTGGGAAATTCAACCATTAAGCGGGTGAAATAAGGGAAAATCTTTTCAGGGTGCTATTAAGAGTATTTTGATATCATAAACGCGAAAATTCGGATTTGGAACCACGGTTAGGATTAAAAAAAATGTGTTTCGAGATGTTTTGGATTCTGCCATCAATGGCGCAATAGAGGGTGGCAAGTTGTATCAAAAAACTTGATTAGGAAAAAAAAATTTAAAGCTAAATCTATGAAATTTAATATTTAGACCATCCAGTCTACGGGTGCGAAGCAGCGGGAATTAAGCTAGTTATCAACAATAATCTAAATTATATTTACCATCAAATAAACAAATTAAAAAAAATATGTTTTTTATTATTTCTGCCACCGTCTCCCCTTAATACAAACCGGTCAACTTTAATCACAGCCCAAAAGCAAAGGATGAGCACATAAAATAGCGAACGGATTTCATTATTCACGCAGGTCTGACGAGCCTACCGCTTGCAGTTTGCGCACTGAATTCATTATGCTCTAGTTGACTGTTTGAAAAAGGCTTGAAGTACCTCAGGTACGATGAATCTTCGTTGTCGTTGATGTATCGGCATTTATTGGCACCACTGTCGTCGCACGATCGAGGCAACCGTCGTGCGATCCATCGATATTCGTGGCTTCCCACAGCGGCCGCAAGAAGCCGATCGCATGCCCGCGCGGCCGCAGCATATACCGCGCACACTGCGGCAGGCAGTTCAGTGTGTGTGTCTGTGTGTGTGTGTGTGTGTGTGTGTGTGTATGTGAGAGAGAGAGAGAGAGAGAGAGAGAGAGAGAGAGAGAGAGAGAAAGAGAGAGAGAGAGACAGTGGAGCTGCACATGGGGCAGTGGCGGCGCGTCGTATGTGTTCACTGGTTCAGTGAACCCCCAGAAAAAAGCTCGTCGTCAAAAAATAGTAAATAAATAAATTATATAAAAAGTATTTTTAAACTATCATTCTCCTTTTTCGTTCTTCTATCACATCATTTTATATGAACAATCAAAGTATTTTTATCGTATGAGTAACGTTTTACGTCGTGGGGACAGCACGTATACAAGTCGTAGCGCGGCCGCTTAATATACGCGGCAGCGTTGCAAAGCGCATGCGCGGCTGAGGTTCAAATTCTCTTTTGAACCCCTGGAAGCAGCATATGGGGGCTCCCGCGGCAGGGACGGGCGACGGGAAACGCCGCTTTTAGCATTGGTGTTAGAGCTGGTAGAGACACAAGCTCCTACTCGTGCCCTGGCGGTTACGCACGAATGGTCCCGAAGCAACAAAATTAATCAACAAATGTCTGTAAATCTATCGGACCAAACTGCGTGGTCATCAGTCCGTAGCTTACAAACTACTTAAACCTATGTAAACTAACCTAAGGACAACACACACACACCCATACCCCAGGGAGGACTCGAACCTCCACGGCGAGAAACCGCGCGCTCCGCAGCGAGACGCTTTAGACCACTCGGCAACTCCACCGCGGCAACAAAATTAATCTACTGCGCACCTCGCCTTGCGCATGCATAAATCTTCCGTGTAGTCAATATCTGCCCTTGATATTTATTTTTGGCGGATTGAAGATTCATCAAAAACACGTCATATTTGTTAAAATAAATTACGAATATAAAGACGCATCAACTGTAAAAGCTTTCAGGAGATACGATCATTATCAATAATGAAGTCGCTTCTCTCCACCTAGCAAGAATAGCCGTGTGGTTAGAGGCATCGCTATGCGCTGTCGAATGTAGTGGGTTCGAGACGACTGCAAGCAATGTCTTGAATCCCAATTTTCTTTTTAAAAGATACGGATACAAATGTTTGTAAATCTATCGGTCCAAACAGCGTGGTCATCAGTCCGTAGATTACAAACTACTTAAACTAGGGTAAACTAACCTAAGGACACACACACACACACACACACACACACACACACACACACACACATGCTCCAGGGAGGACTCGAACCTCCGACGGCGAGCAACCGCACGCTATTTCTGCAAATGCAAATGTGTCACGATTTTGAGGGTAAATGACATTTATAGTCTTCGTTGTAACAAATATTTAACTGTTTGAAAATATGTGGGGAAGAACTGCCTTTGTGCATGCGTAAGGTTAGGAGGGGGACTGCTTACAGTATCAAGTGACCCAAACGTAGCTTGTCTCTTCATCGTAAAAGATTCAATTTGTTACAATCACTTAACAGTGTAATCAGTTACAAACACAGTCATATTTTCTTGGTGTTTATTATCAAAGAAAAATGACCAACCTTCGGAATCTTTTAGAAACAAATTGCTGAGCTATAATCTTGGAAGAGAAGTGTCAAATAAAGAAGCTTGGTAGGCCGACGCCTCATCTCGAGTTGAAGCAAGTGCAAACAAGCCGAGGTAAGACATTCTGCAGATCTTTTAACGAAAATATATCCGGCACTGAAAGAAGTGAAGCACCAGCCGCCACTGACATGGGAGTTGGACACAAGTGCCGTTGAACGCGTTGCCACATCAAGGACAGAAGTATTGTGGACAGTATATTGGGACGGACATCAATTTTCGACAAAGACTTTGTTTTTTAGGTGGTATCTCTCTTGTAGTTTCATACCATGGTTTATGCGTTTACCAAGAATTGTCATTTGCATTGGTTGTGTAATAGAGTTAACCTGAGCTGTAATCTAATTTTTTGGAAAAAAATACTCTTCTTTTCAGACTACACATTCGTCATCGTCATGTTGCTTTAGTTTCGTCTTGCGTTTTAGGCCCCTTGCAAAAGATTTACATAAATTTCATTCAACCTTTGTGCTTCTTTTGCCTGTGATTATGTCCAATGCTTTTGCCTTCTTTTCTTTTGCATCTTTTTGTTCTTACTCGAGGACCTTTTTTTTATATCTCAGTCACTAAGGCAAAGACTCTTTTCCCAGTGGCTATCGTGCCCTGTTCTCTGTGGGCCAAGCTGCCCATCGCCATGTTTACAGTAACTTCTGCTCGTTAGAAAACCCACTGATGCAATTTAGATTGTATACCATTTAGAAATAATTCTTAAACTGTGACCTTATGGAATAGGTACCCAAATATGTGAGTGGCTCCAAGATTACTTAAGTATAATACAATCCAGTACGTAGTCCTCAAATTCAAAATTCAAATTCAAATTTTTGTAAATCTATCGGACCAAACTGCGTAGTCATCAGTCTGTAGCTTACAAACTACTTAAACCTAGGTAAACTAACCTAATGACAACACACACACCCATGCCCCAGGGAGGACTCGAACCTCCAGGGCGAGCAACCGCGCGCTCCGCAGCGAGACGCTTTAGACCGCTCGGCTACTCCACTGCGTCACGTAGTCCTACATGGCGACTGTTCATCAGAGACTGGTATAGTCAGGAGTGCCCCATGGTAGTGTGATAGGACCGTTATTCTTTTCTATCTATATCAACGATCTGATGGGCAGAGTGAGTTACAATCTGCGGCTGTTTGCTGATGATGCTGTGGTTGTACAAGAGGGTGTCGTCATTGAATAACTGTAGAAGCTGCAGGATGATTTGGGCCAAATTTCTAGGTGGTATGAGAAATGGCAACAAGCTCTAGAAAAATGTAAGTTGATGCCGATGAGTAGGAGAATAAATCCCATAATGTTCGAATGCAGCATTAGTAGCGTGCTGCTTGACGGAGGCACGTCAATCAAATACCTAGGGGTAACGCTGCACAGCGATATGAAATGGAACGAACATGTAAGGACAGTGGTGGAAAAGGCAAATGGTCGACTTCGCTTTATTGGGAGAATTTTGGGAAGGTGTAATTCGTGTGTGAAGGAGACCGCATACTACACTCTTGTATGACCCCATCTTGAGTACTACTCAGGTGCTTGGGATCTCCACCAGATCGGTTTAAAGGGGGGGCTAGAGGCAGTTCAGTGGCGGGCAGCTATGTTTGTAATTGATAGAGTCGATGAATGCCCGAGTGTTACTGAAATGCTTCGGGCACTCAACTGGAAGGAAAAGCGTCGTTCTTTTCGAGAAGCAAAGTTGAAGAAATTTGTTTGTTTATACTAATATCTTGAAAAATAGTGTAGGGCAAATGTTCCTACCATGTGCAGAATAACGAAATACAGCATTAGTTGTTTTGCTGTATACAAGAACACGGGAATATTTCATATAGGCTTAGTTAATCTACAATGCTGCCCATGCTGGAAAGTTTATATTGAAAACATTTATTATATTTGTGTTTTCATGGCCAGTTCCTACTCAAATATACAATAGAATATATCTCTAAGCATACTATTTCACTTTATGTTTTCCTAGGGTGCATATTAGCAGGTTTTAGTTTCATGGCCGTGTGCTCTTGTTTATTTTCCTATTCTCTGATGAAATGTTGTTTGTCTTCCTAGCAATGTATGTATCTTCTCTGAACCATTACTTTTTCTAGAAATCCTGTTTCTTGTATTACACACTCTGAGATCACAAACTGGCATTTAACAGTTGAGGTTGTAATAAAATAATTTGATTAATTTGTTATTTGGGTGATGAAGTAGAAAACATTTAGCTCTGTAGCTTGCCTATTACATCTCAATCGCCTGAATTTCTAAGATTGCGTTCCATTATCTTTGGTTTCCTCTTGTTAATGTTCATTTTATACGCTCTCTTCAACACAAAGTACATTCCATCCAACTGCTGTTCCAGGTCCTTTGATGTCTCTGAGAGAATTACATTGTCGTCGGCAAAACGCAATGTTTTTATTTCTTCACCCTGAACTTTGTTGCCTATTCCAAATTTTTTCTTGCATTCCTTCACCGCCTGCTCGATGTAAAAATTGAATAACATCGGAGAGAGGCTACAACCCTGCCTTATTCCCTTCCCAACTAATGCTTGCCTTTCATGCCCTTCGAGTCTAACAAGTGCGGTCTGGCTTTTGTACAAGTTGTAAATAACTCTCCTTTCCCCGTATTTTACCCTTGCTGACTTCAGAAAGAGTATACTCCAATCGTTGTTGTTGTTGTTGTTGTTGTTGTGGTCTTCAGTCCGATGCAGCTCTCCACAATACCCTATCCTGAGCAAGCCTCTTCATCTCCACATAAGAACGGCAACCTACATCTGTCTGAATCTGCTAACTGTATCCCTTTCTTGGTCTTCCTCTGCGGTTTTGACCCCACACACTTCCCTCCAACGCTAAATTCACAATTCCTTGATGTCTAAGAATGTGTCCTACCAATCTATCCCTTCTTTTAGTCAAGGTATGCCAGAAATTTCTTTTCTCCCCAATTCTCTTCAGTGCCTCCTCATTAGTTACGCGATCCACCCACCTAATCTTCAGCATTCTTCTGTAGCACCACATTTCAAAAGCTTCAATCCTCTTCCTGTCCGCACTGTTTATCGTCCATGTTTCACTCCCATACAAGGCAACACTCCATACAAATGCCTTCAGAAAGGACTTCCTTAGGCTTAAATCAATATTCGATGTTAAAAAATTTCTCTTTTTCAAGAACGCTTTTCTACCCATTGCCATTCTGCATTTTATATCTTCTGTACTGCGACCATCATTTGTTATTTTACTGCCCAAGTAACAAAACTCATCAACCTCCTTTATTGCTTCGTTAACTAATCTAATTCCTTCAACAATGAACATTGTCAAAAGCTTTCTCCAAATATAAAGGTAAAGCAGTAAACACCACAGTGCTTTACTAGGCATGGTCCTGTTTGGGGGTGGTATGCCGTTGCCTACCTCCGACCTTCGAACTGACGTACCCAGCCAGTTATTGGAGGGGCCCAAAGTTTAACGTGGGTTCCGAACCACGGTGCTACTCCATATTTTTCACATCAGGAACACTGCCAGAGGTGAAAGAAGTGGAAAGTGACAGATAAAAATCCTAGGACCTGGCGGGGGTCGAACCCGCGACCTTTGGATTAGTAGTCTGGCAATCTACCACTGTGCTATCGAAAGCACAAAATGTAGGTATGCTTTTCCTTAATCTATCTTCTAAGATAAGTCGTAAAGTGGGTATTGCCTCCCGCGTTCCTCCTGAATCCAAATTGATCTTCTCTGAGGTCGGCTTCTACCAGCTTTTCCATTCTCCTATAGATAATTCGTGTTAAAATTTTGCAACCATTACTTATCAAACGCGAAAAAAGTGACAGGAAGAAGTTGGTGTAAGCAGAGTGCGAGGAACGCGGAGCTAGCTGGTGGCGGCTGTGTTTACACAGGCGTGAGAGGGCAGGCAGGCAGCGTTATTCATAGCCGCGTGGGCGCTGGAGAAGCTCTCCTGAGGGCCGCTGGAGCCGCAAATAGCAGAGGGCGCCCTCACCGCCTCTCCAGTGGACGCAACACTCGCCGAGACGGCCTCTGGACCGGCTGGTCTGAAAGCGTCAGCACGGCTTTAAAGTGGGCTGTCTGGAAAGCGGAATTTATGACGCCATCAGGGGGAGCGGCTATCCCACAGTGCAACTATCGTCTTCTTTATATCGGGCGATAAAAAAGTCAGTATAAATTTGAAAACTTAATAAATCATGGAATAACGTAGATAGAGAGGTAAAAATTGATACACGTGCTTGGAATGACACGGGGTTTTATTAGAACAAAAAATCGCACTGACGTGTTTTACGGCCCACTTTAGATTTGTAGTTTTATAAGTTTTTGCAAATATTTTGGACCAAAATAATAATCTAACTAATAAGAAAATTAAGTAATAAGAGTGTTTGAAATTCTTTTTAGGAAAAAAAAATTAAGTAGTGGCGGGTTTCGAACCACCGACCTTTCAACGTCATAATACAACGCCTTGTCCACTAGCTACAGCTATCAATCAAAATAAGAGTCCTTTATTTTCGTACCATTGGTGGCCGTTGTTAACTGATGCTAATATGGTATTTGTAGACACCAGACTATCATTTATCGTACGAAGAACGATGTGTTTTTGTTAATTCTTCAGTGCGCCACTGCTTTAACGTTACAACGTGTAAGTTACAATAAGAAAATCATCATTTACGCAACGCAAGACGGCGTATGTCGGAGAGTTCTGGGCGAGGAAAGTCACGTGATATCCCCGAACGGCTGGTTTTCGTTACTTCAATGGAGGGTGTCAAATCTCCGTTACTTTTGCAGATATGTCGCAAACGATACGAGATATGAAAAAAAAAAAAAAAAAAAAAAAAAAACAAAAACAAAAAAAACATTTTTGAGCTAAGTTGTAGAGAATTTCCTCCTCTAACAATTAGGTTATTCAATTTTCGTGTCAGATGAACGGTTCGTTTGCAATTACAAATATATTACAAACGGCTTTTTTTGGTATTAGTACAGTATTTTTTGTCGGAAAAATTTGAAAGAGGGAGGTTCTGGTCTCTGGCGGCCTACAATCACGTATGTAAAATTTGGTGCTGATCGTTTGAACGGTTCGTCTTAAAAACAGGGAACACGTTACTGACAGACAGACAGACATCTCAAAATCGCCGTTATTTTTGCAAATATCTTTGAAACGCTACGAGATACGAAAAAAAAAAAAAAAAAAAACATAAGAGAGCAAAGTTTCAGAGAATTTTCTCCTCTACAAATTCGGTTATTCAATTATCGTGTCAGATGAATAGTTAAGCCGTTATTTTCATTTAAATTTCGAGCTGTCAAAAGGCGATCCCAAAGGAGTGTTACTACCGAAACGTAAAGTGGCCCCCCCCAAAAAAAAAAAAAAAAAAAAAAAAAAAAAAAAAAAAAAAAAAGTTCAAAAAGTGTCCGACATATGTCACTTCATCTGATTAGGAAAGCAATAATTAGCATAACAAATTAAGACAAAACGAAGATGATGTTCTTTACAGGAAATGCTCAATATGTTCACAATCATTCCTCAACAATAGCTGTCGTCGAGGAATAATGTTGTGAACAGCACTGTAATGCAAGTCCGGAGTTATGGTGAGGCACTATCAATACCGATCGGAAGATTCACTTGAATGCCCGTCTTGTTTAAACAACTATATTACAGCACTGGTGCATACACTGTTACCGAAACATTCAACACCAGATTAATTGAGTGTAAAACCTATGACCTAGAAGGATTTTAGTAGTGAGAGCTCGTCATCTGTTGTGACTCTCGTTAATGTTTTTACTACGTACATTTTATTTATTTTTTATTTTATTTATTTATTTATTTTGTTCTAAGTAAACCCCATGTCATTCCAAGCATGTGTGTCAATTTTTACCTTTCTATGTACATTATTCCATGATTTATTAAGTTTTCAAATTTATACTGACTTTTTGATCACCCGATATATAAAACAGAGTGTCCGTATATTTGTGTGTTTTTGGTGCGTATTGCATACAAATCTACAGAATCGTTCCAATCAGCCGGCCGCGGTGGCCGAGGGGACTAAGGCGCTCCAGTCGCGGTCTGCACGGCCACTACGGTCAGGGGTTCGAATACCCCCTCGGGCATGGATATTTGTGCCGTCCTTAGTATTAGTACTTAGTATAAAGTACTGCCAAAGGGTACAACGGAACTGATGAACTTGAATAATGAAAAGGAAGAAACAATCTGACTGCGACACAGATGAAATAAAAATTTGACTTACCTCATATCTTCTTTTTACAAAACTGGAAACAGGAAACAGCAAGCAGCTCGCGTCATCCAGTATTTCAGTATTAAAAATTTTAATGATAAGTGGGTAGTAATTAAGTTCAACAATAATCATGAATGAAGAAACTGAAAGGAAGGGGAAACTAACTACCAAATGAGGACGCAGAACGCAAATTTAATATTAGAAATTATGTATTCTTAAAAAAAATATGAAATAGAAAAATATTACATGAAATTAAATTAACATAATGCATTACAATAATGGCGTGCTGCAACAGATACTTAACTGCCTTCTGCAACAGCGTCCTCGCGCTACTCACCCAACATTTAATTCTCAGCAACACAGCTCGCAACAGACTTGCTACTGACTGCTCTCTCTCGCAGCCAGAGCGCTTACTCTACAATCGAACTTCCAAAGATTACTGTGCCACTCACAATATACATCTGTGGCCAGTGTATATAGGTATGAAATATTACAGAAAACCATAGGGACCTTACATTACCCCTGACACATTGAACTAGAAATTCGCCGGAGGTTAGGTCCAAACGGGAACAAATCTCCTAGAATAACATTTCATAATTGCAATGTAATAATAACATAAATTTAAGTGACCATCATGATATACATTGTAACATTTGTAGTTTTAAGTAATACATAAATGTTTCATTATTTATAATTATTTATAAATTCTGATTATATACAAATACTGTTACATAAGGCGCAGCTCAATGCCTGGAAAATTAGTTGAATATTTACAGATTAAGAAAGCATAATTAGCTATTATAGTGATAAATGTAGTGATATTTAAGATAATAGTCAGCACAAATGGCTGTAGTACTATGGGTTAGAATTAATAAACCATAGCAATGTCTGGCAACAGTACAATATTGTTATTAGTAAACCTGGTAATGACATAGTTTCCAGGACATTGTCTAATAACTCTAGTAGGCTGTGGTTTAAAGCAATAATTGGAGATTAACAGTAATGTGTAGCCCATGGCTACCTTCAGTATTTAAACTGCATAATAGCAGTGGTTGTGACATAATCTATAGAGCATCCAAGGCTATCACAAGTACAAAAATATAATATACTAGGATAAAAATGTATATACTTCCAGAAGCCTCCAAATAATAGATACAAATTCATCATACTGAGTAGAAGTACAAGTCATATTCCTAAAATCACAAATATAAAACGAAGTTAATAAGGGAAAAGATAATCATAAATTGTGGCATCTTCTTCAGTCTTAGTAGAGTTACATTTCTTGAAGCCTCACACTGCAGTCAGGAACCCAACGCAGTGGTAAAATCTAACTTCCAAAGATTACTGTGCCACTCACAATATACGTCTGTGGCCAGTTTACATATGTACACAATATTACAGAAAACCGACTTATGTCGGGACCATAGGGACCTTACGAAGTAACTGGCATCTCTAAAAATCATATTCAGTTATCAGACTATATTAGAGACAAGATCTCCCGGCCAATAATGTCGTACGATAATTGCAGTAGAGCCCACAAAACCTCATTTAAATTTACAGTCCAACTTCAAGTCAACGGAGAAACTTTTATATGTGCTTCGACAACATATTGTGAAATTACTGTGAAGACCCCCAGATCCTTAGACGTCTGCAGGATGATCATTACTCGCTTTTGTGCAACGAATACTCTTTTGCTCAATGATGAATTTACCCACAAACATTACACCATATGAAAAAGAGAATGAAAATAGGCATAGTAAGCTGATATATTGAGATGTTTGTCATCAAAATTTCCAGTATCACTAAGTTGCTGAACTCAAATGCGTCAGTAGATCAATGCGTTTCTCACACACCTAAAGGCGTTGTGACGGGACTATTATTACCCTTGTAGCTCCAATACTTGAAATAATATTCAGTCTGGTACACGGAAAATACAATGAGAACAGGTGTATTACATAATATTAGTGAGTCGAAAAATTAATTAGTTGCCGCAGAGACTGTAACAAACTCGATAACCACAGAATATTTATAAAATTGAGCACACAAAATGGTACAAAACTAACAGTTAAAAGACTAAACAGAAAGCGTATCTTCTTGGTATAAAACATAGATGAATACAGTGCTCCTGGTGGCAAACGCACAACGCAGCAATTGCCGCGATTAAGTAACTCACGTCACGACTCCACAGACTCTACGCCCAGTGATGTCTATCAAGGATCTCTGCATGCATATTTCTGGCGTCGGAGCATAGACCTCAGTGATCTATATTGTACCTGGATGTTGAACCCACAGACATATATTACTAGACTGGCAATGCCATCTACAGTATCATTGGTGTTACTGAAGTCTCGCCGCCATATTTCTATACTATAAACGTGTGAGCAGTCGTATGTGTATTTACAGAAAACATTCATAACAATACGGATGAACCCATGTAACTATGCTGTCTTTAGAGATTGGCATATTGGTTGATTCATGTGTTGTATATAGCTGTAATTTTTCGTACAGCAAACCGAAGATATAACGCCAATTCATACTGTCCGTCACGTCAACGTCACGTCACGTTGTATTCACATTGTTTATCACCTCAATTCGTTATCCGAATACCCGATTTTCTAAGTGAGATTATGAGTGGCGATCTTTTATGAAGAAAGTCGTGGTAAAACCTTACGACGCTTCTCGCCGGGCTCCAGTGCTTATGTTGGCAACAGATGAACAATGAAGTGTAGAACTGCGTTAATATTTTTCACGAGCTACAGAGGAAGAGTTATTGCTGCTCGTTTCACTCGCAGCAAAATTAATACTGTACCTTCTCTATGGTTGACAGGTTCTTGTATGTACCCTTGTCCGTTCAGAAAAAAATGGTTTTCGTTTTAATTGAAGTTGTCAGGACAAAACATTTATTGGCCATCTGAGTTGTTCCATTAACCATTGGTGTCAACATAAACACTGGAGCCCGGCGAGAAGCGTCGTACAATTTAACCGAAAGTCATAGTGTAATACAGGAATTGCGTAAAACAACAATGTTAAATGTTATAAAAGAGCCATTTGTCGTGAATAACACGTATCTTTATTCTTTTGAGTGTTCTTACGAAAACTACAATCTACTTTGTTATATACAGTAATGAGTCATGTTAATTTGCTTTTTTTGTTCATTTGTTACCTAGCTCGATCTACTGCGGGCTTTTCTTTCAATAGTATGACCGTTATAAATATGCTATTTGTCGTGTCAGTGTCAGTGTTTTTCCCATAATTTCAATCTGATTTAAATGAATGTAGCAGCAAAATTTTACTTACCATCTCAGTGGCCTCATATGACTATGTTGGAAACATCAACAAAACAGTAGAAAGCCCTAACCAAGATGTTGATATTCTTAGTAATCCATTCAGTGTGAGTTGATTAGTGTTTCGTACAGATGATGAAGTAAATAAATAATGCTGTTCGTGGTATCAGGCTTCAGTCAGAGAGGCAAGTTTGCCAGTCTAGTAATATATGTCTGTGGTTGAACCACAGAAGATTTCCGAGCATGCCAGCCAAAGATGTTCATATTCTGTTTCTTGACTAATTACAACATGGCTGCTATAAAGTATTACAAGAAAAAGAAAAGGAAATATGTTTCGATTCCGTACTCAAGCGAGTCTTACTTCGCATATTGACAAAATTTCAAATCCAGTGGTAATCTATCTATTATTTGTCACGTATGAACTGATGGAAATTTATTTGACTAATTACAACATGGCGGACAATTCAAATTCCTGCGCAAAACATATGAATGTGCAGGCACGCCACAGATATATATTGGCACGCTACCATTGATCTCTATACTATCTGGATGTTGAACTTCAGCCACAGTCTAACACATACAGTCGCGACACTCCCATAGATTTTTGTTATACGCTGCGATAGCAGCGCTCCAAGCGGCCGGTAAGCTACGTTTCTGAATACGATAGTTGATGAGTGCGAATAGTATCGTTTAGATTGACTTCAGCATACTTTTTACATTAGGGAACGAATGTAGTGCCTTATAAAAAGGTAATAATTTTAAAGTAGCTTCCCATTAGTCTTTCTTAGGTTTCATAAGATCCCTGATTAGGTAAAAAACGGTATATTACAGGATAGTTAATTTACAGTCATCTTGTAACATACAGCCTTTTAAATGAGTAATTTCATTTTCTATTAAAAATAAAAATGCCTCGGAAACACCAGGAGACATACCCTTTAGCAGAGACACGTCAATTTATATGCAGGAACGTTAAGTATTCTTCATTACAATTACAGTAAAATCGGTGAGGTTGGAACAAAGGAAACGTATATAGAATGCAATAAATACGGTATTTAACATACCAAATCAACCATCACAGCTGTAGCTGAAGGAAAAACGTTACAGGCATGGCAATATAACGATAAAAACAACCAAACTGTTTTCCAACAAAGAAGACCCCAATTCCACAATTGTTGCTACATCTGAACCACAAACGGCAAGAATCATGAAAACATTGGTTTTTTAGAGTTAAAGTAAATACACTTAAAAGAATATGCACGTATAAGAAAAACGACTCCGTACCGAATTGATACACGTCAAAAACTGGCTGTCAAAAAAAAGTGAGAACAGACCATAATAGAAATTTATTATACCATTATATTTATATGCAACTTATTTTCAGCGGAATAAGCTGCAAATATACACATATTCTTAAGTATTTGTTCATGACAGAGTTGTTCTTTATTCCATTGAATCATTCAAATGAGGCTGTTTTTATATATTAATTTCCGTATTATGTTTGTCTCTCGATATTTTAATAATGCTTGTAACGCAGAAATTATAGTAAGTATTTCGTTAATTACGTACAAAAGCGATTATAAACAAACATCACTACTTCGGCAGCTTACCCACCGCTAGGAGCGCTAGTGTCGCAGCAATTGTCAGTTGGTAACAACTTTTACAGCATCGAGTGTCGTGACTGTATATGTTAGACTGAGCTTCAGCAGTTTTAGCGTGCCAGCCACAGATATTCATATTTAGTTGCTTGCCAAATTCAAACATGGCTGTTATGAAGCATTACGAGAAAAAGAGAAGAAAATATGTTTCAATTCACTCCCATATAAGCCTACTACATCAAATACTGAATTAAATTGCAAATGAAGAGGTAAGCAAGCAATTTTTTGTCACGCAATAATTGATAGAAATTCGTTTGCCAAATTTAAACATGGCGGACGATACGAAATCGTGTGCAAAACATATGAATGTGCAGGCACGCTGCAGTTCTATGTTCAACACCAGAGTTATTCATCCAGTTTGTATAGAGATCACTGCACGCTACAGTTCTATGCATAGACACCAGAGTTATACTTCCAGGTTATATAGAGATCACTGATAGACCTGCAACTTGTTTGCACGGTTTGCACAACTGAGAAAGTGAAGCCAGCATACTGGGCACTCGGCATATGGCATAGTGTGTGCGTGTGTATTGGATATCTAGTCGTTGAAGTGTACGTCATATGTAAGTAAATACTCCAATGTGACTGTGAATTTAGTTGCTTTACATAAAGAAGGAAATATTCACGAAGGATCTTTGTTTTTGGCAAAAAAGCATGGTCCTACTGGCTTCAACCAATGATGTTCTCAGCATAGGTAACGCCATATCCATTTATTCTAACCTCCTTGGTGCACAATCATATGTTTAGCACACGATTTCGCATTGTCCCCATGTTTTAATTTGGCAGACGAATTTCTATCAGTTATGCGACAAATAATTACCTACTTAACTCTTGATTTGAAATTTATGTCAATATTCGATGTAACAGGCCTGTATGAGAGCCGAATCAGAACCATATTTTCTTCCCGCGGTGGAGTAGCTGAGCGGTCTAAAGCGTCTCGCTGCGAAGCGCGCGGTTGCTCACCGCGGAGGTTCGAGTCCTCCCTGGGGCATGGGTGTGTGTGTGTTGCCCTTAGGTTAGTTTACCTAGGTTTAAGTAGTTTGTAGGTCTTCTTGCATACTTGTTGCTGTGTAGCAGCACCTTGGTGGAAGAATTAGCCGGTACTGACCGTTGCCCAGGGGTCGCCCGATTGCAGTGATCACAATCTTCGAGGAGGATTCTTCCTTGATCCCTTAGTCAAGTCCGTCCCTCTACCGCGATGGAACTTTCAACTGGCAAATTGGGAACAGTTTCGGAAAGGTCTTGATAACTCCATTCAGTGGATTCCCCCACTTCCATCCAATTACGAACGATTTATAGGAGCGATAAAAGTTAATGCCAAGAGATACATTCCACGTGGGTTCCGGAAGGAGTACATCCCTGGGTGGTCGAAAGAATGTAATGAGCTATATGCTGAGTACCAAGACTCTCATAGTGACCCAACAGCTGATGACCTCTTGAGAGCTCTCAATAAGAACAGAAGAGAAAAATGGCACAAAACATCATCAGGACTAAACTTCACGCATTCTAGTCGGAAAGCATGGAGCCTTATGAGAAAACTTGGTACAGACCCAAGGCTGTCAAATAGAGTCGCACATGTAAATGCCAATTCTGTTGCAGCAAGACTAATGAATATTTCGAAGTCTAAAGTAGAGAAGGCATACACACGAACTGTAAAAAAGGAACTGCGCGTAAAAAGGTCCCAGCTAGAGCCACATTCAGACTATTCACGCGAATTCAGCATTGAGGAAGTTGAGACAGCCTTGAAGATGGTAAAGGTAAATAAAGCTCCTGGTTTTGATGGGGTGTATCCAGAGTTCCTGAAAGCTGCCGGCCCAAAACCAAAATTATGGCTCACTGACTTTTTCAATGCGATACTGAGAACTGGAAAACTACCAAAGCTCTTCAAACAGGCTAAGATAATTGCCATCTTGAAACCAGGTAAAGATGGAACAGATGCTTCTCATTATCGACCTGTATCGCTACTCAGCATGACCTATAAGCTACTTGAAAGGCTCATCCTAAATCGCATACAAGAGACCATTGACCAAATCATCCCTGCTGAACAAGGTGGCTTTAGGAAACATCGGAGCTGTTGTGACCAGGTCGTAACGTTGACAACATTAGTAGAAACTGGGTTCCAACGGGGTCTTAAATAAGCTGCAGTTTTTGTGGACCTCACAGCAGCTTATGACACTGTGTGGAGGGAAGGACTGATGTTGAAGCTTATCCAAATCATCCCATGCCAAAAACTTGCATTCCTAATGAACAACATGCTCTCGGACAGACGCTTTAAGGTATTCCTGAATGGACAATCTAGCAGATGGAGGACGCTAAATAACGGCCTTCCCCAGGGCTCTGTTCTGGCCCCCATCCTATTTAACCTATATATACATGACATGCCAGACACGAACTCCACGAAAATCCAGTATGCAGATGACCTAGCATTAGTCTTCCAGAGTAACGACCTCAATCACTGCGAGCAGGTACTGACAAGTGACCTGATTAAATTAAGTGATTACTTCCATAAATGGAGACTTCAACCAAACCCAAATAAAAGGTTACTGCATTCCACCTGAATAATAAAGAAGCCCAAAGGAAGCTACATGTGACTTGAGACGGAATTGAAGTGCCACATAACTACAATCCGGTATAACTAGGTATCACTCTAGATCGATCCTTGACATTCAAAGAACAGTGCTTAAAGCTTTCAAAGAAACTTGCCTCAAGAGTGAACTTGCTTCGTAAGATTGCTGGCAGTAATTGGGGTGCGGACGCTAATACCCTACGCTCTGCTGCGCTCGCTCTTGTGTATTCAGCTGGGGAATACTGCACGCCAGTGTGGGAAAACAACAAAGATTGACGTCCAACTTAATGAAGCCATGAGGATTATCACTGGCATGTCAGGTCTACGCCCATTCAGTGGTTACCTGTGCTGGCTAACATTGCTCCGCAAGATCTGAGGAGGAAAGCAGCTAAGGTGAAATTGATAAAGAATGTCGAGGCGCACAGGAATTCTCCCTTGTACGATGCTCTAAGGGATCCCCCAGCATGTCGTCTGAAATCACGAAAACCTCCCTGGTGTGGCACAGAAAGCACCACTTCCTTCGACGTGACCTCCAAGTGGCAAGAACGCTGGAACGAAAATCCACCGCACAATGGCCACCTCGTGCAAGATCCATCCAAGAAGGTTGAGGGATTCCATCTACCACGCCAAACCTGGTCGAGACTGAACCGCATCAGCACTGGTCGAGGGAGGTGTGCTTACAACATGAAGAAGTGGGGTGACTGCGGGGCAGAGGAGCAAACCGTAGGGCACATCGTCAAGCAGTGTCCACTGCGTGCATTTAATATTGACTTGGAGAGTTTACATCATGTGACAGAAAGTGCTCTGGACTGACTGTTAAATTTGGACATTTCCATTTAATTGTATGTATATATTCTTGTATACTTGTAAAAACCATACGATAAATAAATAAATAAGTAGTTTGTAAGCTACGTACTGATGACCACGAAGTTTGGTCCGGTAGATTTACAAAAGTTTGAACATTTTTACTGAATGAGGTTGCTACACAATGAAATTACTAGAATTAGTTTTTGCATGTGGTCGAAATTCGACCAGTTGTGTTTGCAAAGTCATGAAATGAAAATGAAAAAAAAGTAATGTAATTGGAATTTATTGAGCATTGAAAATTTATAGGTTTTATGTGAATGCTATGAGAACAGGTGAAAGAACGGGCAAAGGGAAAACAAGAGAGAATGAAAGACACAAATGAGGGAATTAACTGTCTTATTTGCCAATTTAGCGTTACAAAACTTCAGTAAAAACAACATGTTTCGTAAAAATCCTTTCATCATTCGCTCAATGTCCTTGTTCTCTATGTTCACAACTATAAATTTTCAAAGGATCAAAGAATCGAAAAATGTTCAAATGTTTGTTAAGCTTAAATGTTTGTCCTTGAGATTTATTACAATACTGCGTTCATAAAGCGAATTGTTTAATTATATTTATAAGGTAAGAATTAAACAATACGAAGAATTAAAAATATGGGGGGGGGGTCAGTGGGAATCGAACTCGGAGATTAGAACCCCAAGCGCTAACTGACTGAGTTAATTTTACTGAAACAATAAGCCACCGCAACGGGTTATAATATAGTGGCAAAACTTATGGAGAATTTGAAGTGTCATCCTAATTTCTTTTTACCACTCCTAATGGCTACGTGGACACGCAATTTTTATATTCGCTACATCTATGACAAACCATCTTTCGAATTATGTACGTTTCATTGGCCTTTTTGTATAATTGCTGTTAATTTGTACACTCAGTTTCGCAGTTAGCTTATTTATATAATAATGAAGAAACTGGCTGTGGCTTCTGTTTGAAAAAAAATTTGAGGGTTTGTTCGGTTTCGTTTATCAATGAATTGGAAATATATTGCTTTATTAATAGCAATTCACCGTTACATGGAATATTATGCATGTTTTGTTTGGTGGACGATCCAAAATTTTTGTGTGTATAACGGTTTTTTTTGTCTCTCTCTCTCTCTCTCTCTCTCTCTCTCTTTCCATCGCGCACACACACAGATATAAATGAAAGCTACACACGATGTGCTTCCTATCTGTATAGTAGCTAAAAAGAGAGAAAACGCTAGACAGCGATAAGAGAAATAGAGTGAAGGACACAAAGAAAGAACGAAAGAGAGGGACCAGCAAATGAATTTACCCCTGGCAAATAAAAATACCCCGCTGCTATTTCGGAGTATTGACAGATGAGCGAATTCAGTTACTGAATGACCCAGAATGTTATTTATCTCTCAGACATATCAAACAGAAGGCATTTAATTAGCAGACTCCGCTGCCAATATTTACTGTAAATAACCGTCACCGACAGCGAACACACGTATGTTTGTGCCTGTACGTTTCACGGAAAACGGACCGTCTCTGGCAAACGCGGTAAATTAAGGTTTAAATTGGCCAGAAGCTACTGGTGCGAGAATCACCTAAACGGCATCCACTGGCGAGAATTTGTCCTCCCTGGGGATGTGGGAGTTCACTGAACGCGAGGTCCAGAGAAGAGTCAACGGCACGATAGCCTTACGACCGGCAAGGCAAACAGAGTCTGTGAGTGCGCTGTGACTAGGGCGACGCGACCCAGTTCCACCCTCTTTGAGGATCCTCCCCTCCTAGACGGGGCAACGCCCGCAGACGCTAGCGTACTGGGGGAGAGGAAGCTAGGGGAGGGAGAGGGGAGGGAAATTAAATTCTTCCATAGGCGCCCCCAGTAGCGTTCAGCGCACCCGCGGGATAAACGGGCAAATTCCAATTTGTGCCGTGAAAAGCGAGGCGCTGATGCCGCTGAATTAATGCTCCGGGCTCTGCAAGGGTCTGTAAATACTCGCCATCCAGATGACGGCACTCTTTTTGAAGTCTGTGGTATTTTAAAGGAAGTGGTACTCGACAGTCGCTTTATAGCGTCGTCACTGAAATTTCGCGTCTGGTGATGGAACTCAAAGAGCTATTCAGTTCTGAGGCACTCAGACATGATGTAGCACGACGTTCTATTTTGTATTACCACTTATACGAGATACGTCCAGAAAGTAACTTCCGTTTGGTTATATAAAACAAACGTGAACAGATACAGAAAAAATATTTATTGTACAAAAATCTACAACTGTTAAACTACTTTTCTACATAGCTGCCGAAATTTTGTAGGCAATTGTCATAGCGTGGCACAAGTTTCTGTATGCCTTCTTCATAGAAGGTTGCCGCCTGCGTATTCAGCCACGTGGTAGCATTTTCTTTCAGCTCGTCATCGTTGAAGTGTTGACAGGACAAATTTTAGGTATAAGAAGAGGATTTCCATCAAAATATGGTGTTTGTTTCCACGATAGTGCCCGACCTCATGTGGCGAATGTGACCAAACAACTCTTACGGGAACTTCACTGGGACGTGTTTGACCAATATCCGTACAGCCCGGGCCTCGCTCCTAGCCACTTTCACCTCTTCTTACACCTAAAAATCTGCCCTTGTTGGTCAACATTTCAACCATGATGACGAGCTGAAAAAACATGCTACCACATGGCTGTATACACAGGCGGCAACCTTCTATGAAGAAGGCATACAGAAACTTGTGCCACGCTGTGGCAAGTGCCTACAAAATTTCGGCAGCTATGTAGAAAAGTAGTTTAACAGTTGTAGATTTTTGTACAATAAATATTTTTTTCTGTATCTGTACACGTTTGTTTTATATAACCAAACAGAACTTCCTTTCTTGACGTACCTCCTATTTGATGAGCTGCTTACGCTCTATACGTGTGAGGCAGCTAAGTCATAACACTCCTTATATCTCCCCAATCGTAATAGATAAAAACATGCCGTTTGGACAGTGAATTGCAGGGACAGGGACTACATGAATACATCAAATTTTCATGTTTGTACTTTTTTTTAATACAGAGATATGAGGCCATCTTTTTTAATGGAACCCTATGTCAAATTTTAGCGTAACATGATGGACTTAAAAAGGCGATTTCAAATATCTATATATTATAATATTTAGGCGAATAGTTTTCGAGATACAGATATGTTCTCCTATCGTATTCGGCCTTCGAAGCGGCGTTGTCCAATGCGACCTTTCCTGTTGTGTAGATTACTACGGTAAACGTCGCGAGTCCGTCCTTACACAAACAACGCCGCTTCGATGGACGAATGCGATACGGTAACATATCTGTGTCTGAAAAACTATTCGCCTAAAGATTATGATGTACACATATTTGTAACCGTCTTTTTAAGCCCAAAATATTACGCGAAAATTTAACATGATGTTCCATAAAAACAAAAAACTAAGTTTAACATCTCTGTAATAAAAAATAGCACAAACATGAAATGCAATGTATTCATGTATGTTAAAATTGTTTGGAAAGTCTTGGTCGCAATTAGCTTTATTTCATGACGCGTTTCGAGAACATCATCATCATGTTCTCGAAACGCGTCATGAAATAAAGCTAATTGCGACCAAGACTTTCCAAACAATTTTTTCATACATGCCAACGTATGGTCGCGTGTCCACAAGAATAGATGGTTTTATGAACCAAGTGATAAGCGATGTATTCAAGTAGCCCCTATCCCTGCAATTCACTGTCCAAACGGCATTTGTGTTGTTTAACCTCGTCGCCTTTAGTTGTTTACCCGTCCTAGTCTAGATGTCAATAAAAGTATTGAAGCAGGATTCGATGTAAACTGTAACAACTATTCAGCTTAATAATACAAGTTTTATTGACTGAAAAGTATAATGCTCAACTTTAGAACATTGCTTCTTCTTTCTTCTTGCTTCTCGTGGCGTCGTCCATATGATGCTAGCTGCACTGTGACCTAGTTACTGCTAAGTTCGTAGCCGAGTTCTGACCTAGTAACTGCCTGAGTTCTGACTGGTAAGTGACGGGCCATCCAGACGTATGCCGGCCTAGGTACAGCCGCTTGTAGAGGGCGCGCATATTCGGCTACTCCCTCCAGGATGCGCGGCGCCTGCTTGCGATTGGCTTTCGGTCGATCGCTGCCTTCTTCACGATAGTTCTCTTACGTCTGTTGTGGCGCTGACTTTACGCCACAACATTTGTATCTACTACGGTTGGGGTGGCGCAAGGGGTGTTATGACTTAGTTGCCTCACCCTCTGTATACTGCATTTCTATCGTTTTTTAAAATAAGGAAAAAAAAATCACCGTGGTGAAGTAGCCGAGCGCTCTAAGGCGTTTTGCTGCGTAGCCCAAGGTTGCTCGCTGTTGAAGATTCGACTCCTCTCTTGGGCATGGATGTGTATTTGTTGTCCTTAGTTTAAGTAGTTTATAAGGCTAGGGATTGATGACCGCAGGCCGCGGTGGTCGAGGGGACTGAGGCGTTCCAGTCACGGTCTGCACGGCCACTACGGTCAGGTGTTCGAATCCCCCCTCGGGCATGGATATTTGTGCCGTCCTGAGGATTAACTAGTTCATAAGTTGTTTGTAAGTTTAGGGACTGATGACCCCGTAGTTAAGTCCCATAGACTTTTCAAACATTTGAACATTTACAAACATTGGTACATATTAGGAACAAAAAATAGGTCTCACTTCCATATAAAATTGATAACTACTTTTAAAAAAATCAGAAAATCGACATGGTATCAAATAAATAGATCATTAACAACTTTTGACAAGAAACAGCACATCGAAATGAGTACGCATCACAAAACGTTACAAGCTATAAAATTATGTCTCACAGTGATCAGATACATACAGATAGATCACAGGAAGTAACGAAGTACCGCCGCGGCGGATTAGCCGTGCGCAATGGGGCGCCGTGCTGCTGTGCGTGCGGCCGTTCGCCGTCGGGAGTTCGAGACACCCCTCGGGCATGGGTGTTTGTGTTGTCCTTAGGTTACTTTAACTTAGTTTAAGTTTCAGTGTTTCAATGTTTGTAGAGCTTAGGGGACTTAACTACGGGGTCATCAGACCCTAAACTTACAAACTACTTATGAACTAGTTTATACAAAAGACGGCTTAAACATCCATCCCCGAGGGGGGATTCGAACCCCCGACCGCAGCGGCCGTGCAGACCGTGATTGGCACGCCGCAGATCGCTCGGCCACCGCGGCCGGCATCAGTTTAAATAGTTTATAGGCTACGGACTGACAACCATGTATTTGAGTCCGACAGATTTCAAAACATTTGAACATTGAACAAATGAAGCCTGAAGTTCATATATACTCCTGGCCATTAAAATCGCTACACCACGAAGATGTGCTACAGACTCGAAATTTAACCGACAGGAAGAAGATGCTGTGATATACAAATGATTAGCTTTTCAGAGCATTCACAGGTTGGCTCCGGTGGCGACACCTACAACGTGCTGACACGAGGAAAGTTTCCAACCGTTTTCTCATACACAAACAGCAGTTTACCGGCGTTGCCTGGTGAAACGTTGTTGTGATGGCTCATATAAGGAAGAGAAATGCGTACCATCACGTTTACGACTTGGTCGGATTGAAACCTATCGCTATTGCGGTTTATCGTGTCGCAACATTGCTGCTCGCGTTGGTCGCGATCCAATGACTGTTAGCATACTATGGAATCGGTGGGTTCAGGAGGGCAACATGGAACCCTGTGCTGGATCCCAACGGCCTCATATCACTAGCAGTCGATATGACAGGCATCTTATCCACATGGCTGTAACGGATCGTGCAGCCACGTCTTGATCCCTGAGTCAACAAATGGGGACGTTTGCAAGACGACAACCATCTGCACAAATAGTTCGACGACGTTTGCAGCAGCATGGACTATCAGCTCGGAGACCATGGCTGCGGTTACCCTTGAAGCTGCACCCCAGACACGAGAACCTACGATGGTGTACGCAACGACGAACCTGGCTGCACGAATGGCAAAAGGTAAATTTTTTGGATGAATCCAGATTCTGTTTACAGCATCATGATGGTCGCATCCGTGTTTGGTGAAATTGCGGTCGCGGTGAACGGACATTGGAAGCGTGTATTCGTCATCGCCATACTGGCGTATCACCCAGCATACGTTTCGGTCACCTCTTGTTCGCATCGACAGTACTTTGAACAGTGGCCCTTACATTTCAGATGTGTTACGACCCGTGGCTCTACCCTACATTTCACGACCGAATGATGCAAGTTCTGTACGGGCCTTTCTGGATACGGAAAATGTTCGATTGCTGCCCTGGCCAGCACATTCTCCAAATCTCTCACCAATTGAAAACGTCTGGTCAATGGTGACCGAGCAACTGGCTCGTCGCAATACCCCAGTCTTGATGAACTGTGGTATCGTGTTGAAGCTGAATGGGTATCTGTACCTGTACACGCCATCCAAGTTCTGTTTGACTCAATGGCCAGGCGTACCAAGGCCGTTATTACGACCAGAGGTGGTTGTTCTGGGTACTGATTTCTCAGGATCTATGCATCCAAACTGCGTGAATCTGTAATCACATATCAGTTCTAGTATAATATATTTGTCCAATGAATACCCGTTTATCATCTGCATTTCGTCTTGGTGTAGCAATTTTAATGGCCAGTATTCTAAATCCCCAAAATCCATACTTACAGAAGCAGATAAATATTAGACAATATCTGTATATTCCTGTTCGCAAATGAATTACAAATTATTTTATTTCTTTATTTATGTATCGTAGACTCGAATAGTACGTTTACACCATGTCTGAATGCCTCAAAACTGAACAGCTGTTTGATTTCCATCGCCTAACTAGAAATTTCAGTGGCGTCCCTATAATGCCGTCGTCGGGTCGCTGATAAGTGGCGCTTTCTTTAAAAGACCATAGACTTCAAGAAGAGTGCCGTCAACAGGATGGCGAGTGTTTATAGACCCTTCCCAGAGCAGTAATTTCAGTGGAATCTGATTCAGAGTTAGGAAAACTGTTTCAACAATCATAACTAGTACCGTAAAATGGGGTGAAAGTGGTTAATGCGTTGTAATTGACTGATCAATTCAACAAGCATTGTATGGTAAATAACTGAACTTTGGTGACGAAAATTCCTTTCTTTTGTTACTAATTCATGAAAAGGGATAAAAGTTTATTATTTCTAACCCCTGTCTGAATTCCAGTCGTTTTCAGGAGTACTTTTACAGTCACATGTGCTCTCAAGGTCTCATGTGCGTCATGCATTTACCATTCACAACGCCAACTACAGCAATAACAGAAGTTAATCTACAAAGGTTGGAACTTAAATAGGGGCAACTATTTATTTGACCGACCCAAAACATAAGAAGCCAGACACATAAGTGATATCTGGCGTTCCACAGGGAAGCGTTATTGGTCCCCTACTCTTCCTCGTGTTTATAAACGATTTAGGAGATAATCTGAATAGCTCCCTTAGACTGTAAGCGGATGATGCTGTCGTTTATCGGTTAGTGAAGTCAACAGACGATCAAAAGCAACTGCAAAGCGATTTAGACAAAATTTCTACTTGGTGCGAAAATTGGCAATTGACACTAAATAAAGAAAAGTGTGAAGTAATACACATGACCACTAAAAGAAATCCGCTGAACTTCAATTACGCGATAAATCAGTCAAACCTTAAGGTCGTAAATTCTACTAAATACCTAGGAGTTACAATTACGAACAACTTTGACTGGAGAGAACACATAGAAAATATTGTGGGGAAGGCGAACCAAAGGTTACGTTTCATTGGCAGAACGCTTAGACGATGCACCAGCTCCACCAAAGAGACTGCCTACATCACACTTGTGCGTCCTCTCTTGGAGTACTGTTGCCCCTTGTGGGACCCTCACCAGGTGGGACTGACGGAAGATATTGAGAAGGTTCAGAGAAGGGCAGCTCGTTTTGTTTTATCACGTTACGGGGGGGAAAGCGTCACGGAAATGTTGCACGAATTGGGGTGGAAATCATTAAAAGAAAGACGTTATTCATTGCGGCGTGATCTGTTTGCGAAGTTTCAATCACCGACTTTTAGTTCTGAATGTGAAAATATTTTGCTAGCACCCACCTACTTAGGGAGACATGACCATCCCAATAAAATAAGAGAAATCAGATCGAAAACGGAACGATTTAGGTGTTCTTTCTTCCCGCGCGCTATTAGAGAATGGAACGGTAGAGAAAAGTTATGAAGGTGGTTAATGAACCCTCTGCCAGGCACTTAAATGTGATTTGCAGAGTATCGATGTAGATGTAGACACGCAACACAGACCATCAACGTCAAAACAATGACGTTCTCACTCTGTTCCTTCCTGTTCGGAGTCAGGTCAGACTGATAGGGTTTGATGACTTAAGGGAAGTCCTGTTTGAGGAGGAACCCGAGCCGAGCAATAATTTGATACAACCCGTTCTGACAATTTCATTGAGAGATGTAGTTACGCTGCGTTCTCAACACAGGGAATGGCTTATCGGTAATAAGTGAGGCAGCATACGAGCGCTGCCAAGCAGTGGCGTCTTGGCCGGAAGTCCCCCTGCAATGCACTAAGGTTAAGGGCGCCTTGGTTGGACGTAGCGTAGAGGTACGGAGGCAGGTTGAGATTAAATTCTCATGTCAAGGACATGTTTTTGTGGCCAACTTCATAGTTGTGGCGTCATTAGTTGTAGATGTGTTGCTCGGTGTGGAATTTTGTGTGACACACATGCTACTTAGCACTTTGGCGAAAGCAAAGCGCGCCTTCGGCTGAATCAGGAAGAAATTAGATTAAAATTCAGCGAGTGCATCATGAGGCTGAGTTCTGCGGGTCTGTGTTGCCACTTTTTATCAGATTATCGGGCGATATACTCGCCAGATCCAGCGCTCTTGGAGTATGATGACACGTATATAATTCTTGTTGATTTCGAGAAAGTAGACGTCCTGGACGAGATTGACCGAAAAATGGCTTCGTTAGAGGATGCCCTACTCCAAGCGAAAACTAATTTAGATTCCATTTTGCAGAAATATGCGACGGTTTTCTCTGATGTCCGGGGCATGATCAAAGGCTTTCAATATAAGTTTAAAGTGCGGCCAACCAACAATTTTTTTGTGAAGCCATACCAGATTCCATGGGTATACAAGCCAAGGAGGAGATTGCGCGGATGCTAGCGGATGGCGTCATAGAACACACTGTGAGTTCATATAACAGTCCATTGTTGATTGTCCCCAAGAAGGATAAATCGATCAGGGTTGTCCTGGATTCAAGACAAATAAACACCACAATTGTGCCGGAGACAGATCGACCGCAGACGTTAGATGAACTCTTGCAGAAATTCCACGGCGTCCGTGTGCTCTCCTCGATCAACTTGCAGGCCAGCTACTGGCAAATAGAACTGGACCCCGCTTGTCAGCCTTACACGGCCTTCCTTTGCTTCAGAACCTGTTATCAGTTCCGAAAGTTTCCTTTTGGCCTTAACATCATTTCTGCCACCTTTATTCGTGGCTCTCACTCTATTTTACCGGAGGAATTGCAGCGGCGCATCACCACCTACGGGGATGATGTGCTGGTCACAGAAAATTCATGGGAGAGCCACAACCAGATTTTAGATCAATTATTGCATGTCTTCCAGCAATCGGTGGTAACGGTTAATGTGAGGAAATCAGAATTCAATCGGCCGCAGGTCAACTTTCTTGGGCACAACATTACGAGAGAAGGTATCCTTCCGGACGCTAGTAAACTAGACGCAATCCGAGACTTACCTGCTCCGACAACAAAGAAACAAATGTGTGCCTTTTTGGGTCTCGTAAATTTTACAAAAAATTTATACCTTTTCAAATCATGGGTACACCTTCCCTCTGCACACTCACGAGTATAAACAAGCCGTGGAAGTGGGATACGGACGCGCAATCTGAGTTTGAAAGTGTTAAGCAAGCCGTTCTGGCTGCGCCTTTGCTAGCACTCCGCGATCTTTCCTAGGATTTCTACCTTGGAACGGACAGTTCAAAGACCGCAATTGCTACCGAGCTGTTCCAAGAGTTTGAAGAAGATGGGGTAGTGTGGCGGAAAACAATTGCGTTCGTGAGTCGTGTTATCACTAAATGCGAGAGGAATTATTCGGTATCAGAGCTAGAAGCCCTAGCATTCGTCTTCGGATTTACCAAGTTTCACGGATTTCAAATGTTCAAACGTTTGTTAAGCTTATGGGACTTAACTACGAGGTCATCAGTTCCTAAACTTACAAACTACTTATGAACTAGCTAATCCTAAGGACGGCACAAATATCCATGCCCGAGGGGGGATTCGATCCCCCGACCGTAGTGGCCGTGCAGACCGTGACTGGAGCGCCTCAGTCTCCTCGGCCACCGTGGCCGGCTCCACGGATGTCTTTTCAGTCGAACAACGAGGGTATATACTGATCACCCTGCATTGCAGTTTCTCATTGACACACGGGCGGTTGCCCAGGTGGGCACTTCATCTCCAGGAATTTTGCTTCACGGTTATTGCGCCTCAATCTCCTAGGCCACCGCGGCCGGCAAGGCAGACAGCCGACTTCGTTTTATTGGGAGAATTTTGGGAAGATGTACTTCACCTGTAAAGGAGACCGCGTATAAAACGCTTGTACGACCACGTATTGAGTATTGCTCAAGTATTTGGGACCCGCAGCAGATCGGTTTGAAGGAAGACATAGAGGCGGTTCAGAGGCGAGCAGTTAGATTTGTTACCGGTAGGTTCGACCAATGCGCGAGTGTCACGGAAATGCTCCGGCAACTCAATTGGGGATCGCTGGAAGAAAGACGACGTTCTTTTCGTGAATTTCTGTTAAGTAAATTTAGAGGGCTGGAATTTGAAGCTGAGTGTAGTACGATCTTGCTGCCGCCTACTTACATTTCGCGTAAAGATCACAAAGACAAGATAAGAGAAATTAGGGCTCGTACGGAGGCATATAGGCATTCTTTTTTTCCTCGTTCAATTTGGGAATGGAATAGGAAAGGAAGTGCCTAGTAGTGGTACAAAGTACCCTCCGCCACGCACCTTACGGTGAATTGCGGAGTATGTATGTAGATGTAGATGTAGATGTAGATGTAGATGACGACCTTAACTGTATGCATCTCTAATGGAATTTTCCAGGCGTATTTTGCAGGATACTGTGAACGCCGCTATATGATAGGAGAGAAGACGTACTGAAGAATATATCTTAGCAGGCCCACTTGAATTTTGTTGACGAGAAAATGTATGCAGTTCAGTGTACAATGGCGGGACCATGATTAATGCGATCAGAGCATGAGACAAATGTCCGAATTTGGAACACCCTTAGTAGTATAAATTAGGAATGTGTACTCCAAAATTATTCTCCTTTTGTAAATTTTATCTAGACCCTAGGTAACATGTTTAAATTTTATGATGCTCTTTGAATGATAAGCCTTGAACTAGTGTATGTGCCATCTAATCACTAGTGGATGTTTCTTGATTTACGTTTTTACATGTAGATTGTGATTTGTATGATTGACTTAATCAACTGATTTCATAATCACAGAATATATGACTTCAACTGCGAATGGGCAAACCTGAAAATGTGTACCCAGCTGAGATTCGAACCCGGGTCTACTGCTTTCTATGCAGTTTCGTTGAGCCCTACACCGCTGGGGGCACAGTGATCGCTGCAAGGACTACCTAAACACGTCTCCCGTCAGACACAGTGACATAGTGACTACGAGTTTGAGTACTGTGAGCATGGTAAAGCTGGATATTTGTGTCTGACGGGAAGCGTTCTTAGGTAGTCCTTGCAGGCACGATGATCACTGAGTCCCCAGTGGTGTAGGGGTCAGTGCAACTGCCTAGAAAGCAGGAAACCTGGGATCGAATCCCTGTTGGGTACACATTTTCAGCTTTGCCCATTCGTATTTGAAGTCATATATTATGTGAATATGGAAACAATAACAACTGCAGGATCGAAGTGATGTCTGTTCTTTCGGAATAGACGCCACATATATTAATCATCTGTATTTTATTTTCTTTATTGTTCCAGGAATTTATGTGTTTTCATGTCTTGTTTTAGTGGTTCTCTGATTTTAGGTTAGGATGTCATCTTATCCATTTATTGAATTGAACACCAAACTTACTTTCTAATGAGAATTTGTTTTTATGTATTTTGAGATTTTGTCTATAAAATGTTTTAAGGAATTAAGGGAACCACTGGTGCAGTCATCGCTTTCAGATGTTGCTGTTCCGAATGTACAGTCCACGAGTGAAGTGCCACTAATCACACAAAATTGTCTTTAGTACTATAAAGATTTTACAGGTACTAATCGGAGAGTCGAAAACTAAATAGCAGCATTGTGGTGGGCCCAAAATTTAGTTTGCGTAGTAGATTACAGCAGCGTGACCTTAGCCTGTGGGCTGGTTAGTTTAATTTAATTTAGTACTGTGTAGCCGCGCCGCACCACCCTGCTCCTGCGATCTGCTTCTTACCAAGGTTTTGCTTCTTGCGCCTCCTTGTGTGTGTTACTGTGAGTGAGTCTGTAAAAAGACTGTGGCCACAGCGTCAATGTTGCTAAAGTAGCTTTGTTTAAGCCCCTGTGGTTGTACTAAGTAATTTCTTAAACATTTCTCAAATGTTAAAACTTTTTATTGAGAAGTATTGGTCCTCGTTTTGTAAAGCCAATGGACCCAAATAGTCTATTTTAAGGTTTTGCAATTTAATGTTCTCACCTACTCGTTTTTAATTTATCTATGAAATTTCACATTTCTATGGTGATGTGACCAATTTTAGTGACTGTTGCGAGAACAGAGGTGGCACGGGGTTGCCGCCTTCTACGTCACGCGGCAACCCCACCGATTCATACCAGACACACAACGCATCGCCAACAGCGCTGGAGGAGGGGGCCACCCAGCTCTATGCATGGTCTCATCCCGCCGACTACGTCACAAGGTCACTGGGACACCCCGGCACATCTACGGTCACTCCCAGGCAGCAGGTCGCCAATAAATGTTCAAATGTTCGTAGAGTCTATGGGACTTAACTACGGGGTCATCAGTCCCTAAACTTACAAACTACTTATCAACTACTTACAACTAAGGACGGCACAAATATCCATGCCCGAGGGGGGATTCGAACCCCCGACCGTAGTGGCCGTGCCGACCGTGACTGGAGCGCCTCAGTCTCCTCGGGCACCGCGGCCGGCCCGCCAATAAAAGTGGACGTGTCCTGCTCGCCTCGCCACATGAGCTCCGATGGCGGTGAGCATGGATAAAACGCATGATCCTGTCTGCCTGGCGGGCAATGGAGTCATCAACTGCAGCTGGGCTACTCTGGAAGGCGAGGTCGGCGCTGGTCCAGCTGCCCACACACACACACCTTTCTGCACGCCACTCAACGAGAGCAGCAAGGGCGTAACACAGATGTCTGGCGCCTGTCACAGCCAGAATAGGCGCTGCAAGTATTAAGACATTGATGCGAAGGCATCGCCCACCTTACGTTTCCAAGTTTTCGTGTGATCCTACCAATCTCCTATTTGGTCCCTGACACCAGGAAACATTATTTTGGGTTCGCCCCAATATTCATCTCCACACTCCTGTGACTTAGCGAGTGACGGAAGACTTATGAACATCCTTGCTCAACACACTTCCGTGCTTCGGCACTTAGGAATTCCACATCCTTGGGTCCTGCTTGGATGTCGGAAACTCATAAATCCTATGCCACGAAGTTATGGCACTACCTCTTGTGATCGCTCGCCATTGAGGGTGCTCACAAAATTCCTCTTCCTCTGTGCCTAATGACAGATCATCACTGAACCAACCACTGGCACTGAGTCAGAGAGGAAGAGACATCGACGAGGCGAGATGCACCTGGAGCTGGAAAGAGGGACAATCAACTACGACCATGGACAATGAACGACAATTTGGTAGTAGTAAAGAGTTAAATAAGTGCGGGTAGAGTTTTCACCAAATATCCCAAAGTGTATATCCGTCGATGCCCCTAAGTTTTTATCGAAGTGTGTGACGAATATTTAATCACTAAAAACGATTGCAAGAAAGTGAACACTCACCACACTGAATTGAACTTGATTTCTTTTTTTACAGACACTCCCAGGGGTGAAAAGCTTATCATGTTTGTCTTATTTAATTTCTATTAATCTGTAACTTTTGTTTATGCATCTATTGTTACCCTCCAATTTCTTTACCAATCTCTTCGCACACCACGTTTTTTACTATTTTAAAATGTTTTTTAAAATAATTTAAAAGGTTTGTTCACCCTTTTGTTTAAAAGTTTATTTATTTATCGGTTTTTCCTTGACGTAAGATGTCCATAGCTGCCCACAATGCCCAGAATAGATAGATTTTTAAATTTTTGTTTGTGTGTGTGTAACTAAATTTAATCTGGATTCAATCCAGTATAAAGGGATTCGTTCCAGACCATTTATCACCCCTAAGTGGGGGGTGATGAAACATATCGACTGAATGTGTGGTCATGTTCAATTTTGAGTTATTAATTATTCTTAAGGGATTCTCCACCTTTAATATTGACTATTTGTATGTCAATTATTTTATTCATTTATTAATGATCAATGCCCCATGTTTACATATGTTTCCACCCGTGTAATTGAACTTGTGTGTTTATGTGAATGTGTAAGGTTGCTTTTAATATTGACTGACTGCTGTTCAATGGCTTACAGTCGCCGCCTCGAGCTTTAGGCCTCGTTTACTTTAGTTAAGAACACATGGCTTCGCATGCCGTCTGCATTAGCATCTGCTGGGTGGCCAGAGACAAGCTTACTTGGCAAGATTGCGAGGTGGCCTGCTCTTAGTGTAGTACCAACATAATCATGGTCGAAAGGGGTGACAAACGAGACCTCTCTGGAGGTGTGTGGTGTGAAAGGCTTTCCCCTGGCCTTAGGTTTCACTCTTGCTGCGTCCGTCGAAGCAAGTACACCGTCGAATCATGGTGAGGGGATGGCATGCTATTAGAATCTTACTTTCTTTGTGATCAGGCAGTCTTTGTTTATCAGTGATAGTTTTCTTGAGTAATTCTTTCGCCATGTGAGGCGAAGTGTTTCTTCATTTGCAGAACTCGAGTAATTCAGTTTAGAATTAGTATTTGCATTGTCTTTCCAGTGATGACTTTGTGTCCGGTTTTCGCAAGTCAGAATTCACGTGTGTGGCCTCCAGCCTTTGTGTAAACTTATGTTTGAATTTGTTTGCTGTTTTTTAACTGATGTATTTGCGTCATGTCTAGATCTGTGAGTATGCTAAATATTTCTCAGATCTTCTGGTTTGATTCCATCTTTCTTGTCTTGACATGACCGATTGCACTACGTGCTTTTGTAATGGACATTACTTCGGCCTTCAGACATGCTTTTACTAATACTAGCTTTCTTCTATATGAATTCTTGCGCGGGCTTTACTTGCTCACTTTAAATTAATTTATTTTTGTAAATCCTTTGTAATTAACTGTGGTCACACAACACGTAGTAATTATGGATAGTATGCCGCTGCCTCCCCACACATGAGTTTGTTTGGTGCTGGTGTTATTTTAATGTGCCATCTCTTCAAAACGCCGCTGACGCTTCGTTTCGCCGCTGCTATCAAGTGTTGCCACACGAATAATGTGTCGCAAGCATTATGCATGTGTCTGTGAGTGAATGAATGTACTTTCCTTTATCAACTGTGTATTTGCAAATTTACTCCCACAATACCACCATATTCGTAAAGGGCAGAAACAATTTCATTATGAGCGGTAACTTTATGATTTAATTCACTTTTGTACAAGGTTGTGCTTTATTGTGCTTAATATGGTCTCCCCACATTTATTTGCTTGTTCATTTTAGTGAATAGATAATGGTTTAAAGTGTGAAACCTCAGTTTTATAATCTCATGCTCCCTGTCCCATGTTAAATTATCTATTCTTTTTTTTAACATTAATTTTGTGTTTGTTGGCTACTCCCTTAAGGAGTGAGCGGTTAGGTAAATTTCCATTGTGCAAGTACTATGGCCACTCGTAAAGTAATTTAGAGCAGCAGTGAGCGTTTTAACTTGCATTCACAGATCTCTACTGCCCGAGATCTTACATAGAACATATAACAATCTACTTTAAGGTTTAATAGAGGTGAAGACATCTACCGGCGCAAGCCAAGGTGATTCTTATATCGAGCGGTTTATCTATGAACAAACATTCCTGAAAGAGGGAATACTGTGAATGCAGCGACAACAATCTACAACACTGTATGTAGAAACAATCTACTGATGGAGCAAAGAAGTCGTCGTTGCAAGTTTCTATATAACTAAGTTACGAATTTGTCACGCATTCCGCAGTTCCCTTATTTGAATCGTACAGCTGATATGGTCAGCGTGGAACAGAAAGAAATAAAAGCCACACGTGTATAAACTTAAATAGGGCAAACTCAAGAAATGTAGTTTGCATATTTAGGACTGTGTCTCACAGAAATATTTTACTAAAGGGTGTGGTGTCGCACAAGTACAAAGTGCGCGCCACCTACTTTCGCCGCGCGCCGCCATGCATGCACGGCGCGGCGTTCTTCCGACGACAGCCACGAGCGCCCTCTGCTGGAACCCCGCTCGTGGCCACCACGGAAATATATAGCACTTCGGACTGAGAGAGGAACGAGTCGGCACTTCGGACTGAGCTAGCAACCACTTCGGACTGAGATAGCAACGAGTTAGGACCTTCGTAATCCGATAGGCACGAGTGAAGACTTTGCTATTGTACAGGCACTAGGCAGGCCTCTAACAACTATGTATCAACATTCTGCAGTACAATGTAAAAGTTAAGTATTGTTACATTCTGTGCAATATATCTCTTTCTAATTTACTCGAGTGTTTATAGTTTCTGGCTGCTCTCCTCCGTACCTGCATCAGCGTGTCGGTCTAATTCCACTCGGCCACCGACACCTACGACGAGGCTGGGACACAAAAGCGGCGACGAAGTCGGGACACAAAAAAGAACGATTAACAAGGCTCACGGAGTCTACAAAACTCCCCCAAGGAACGACCCTGACGAACAGCATTCAAGATCACCACGATAAAACACAATTTAGGTAGCTAATTTTTAGTGCTAAGGAAAATTACTTATATAACCAATCGATTAAACTGGTCATTCCCGATTTCTGGCATGGTGCTACTTTAATACTGATCCAAGAAGACAGTGAAACACTATGTGTGCAAAAATCTTACGAAATGCCTACAACTAGTCTTACATTCCTTTGTAGTAAAGAGTCTCATTTCATGTGGTTCGTAACTGACGATAGAGGTATAATGAGGTTCTACATATTCATCTACATAAAAAGTCGTCAAATCACACTAATGTGCATGGCAGTGGGTTCATCGAACTGCTTTTATGATACTTATCTATGCTCCATTCTCTAACAGCGTGTGAAAAAGGAGCACGTAAAGCTTTCTGTTTTCGATCTGATTGCTCTTATTTCAGTATGATAATGATGTCTCCCTATGTAGGTGCGTGCTATCAAAGTATGTTCGCATTTGGAAGAGAAAGTATGTGAAACAAATTTCGCAAATAAATCTTGCCGTAATGAATAATGATTTCCACCTCAATTCGTGCGTCATTTCCATGACACCCTCTCATATCACGATAACACCAAACCAACTGTCCTTTCCTGAACTTTTTGTATATCCTCCATCAACCCCCCACTTGATGGGAATCCCATAATGCTCAGCAGAACCTCAAAATAGCACGCACAAGTGTAGTGTAGGCAGTTCCTTTAGTAGAAATGTTGCATCTTCTAAGTGTTCTGCCAATGAAACGTAGCTTTTGGTTCGCCTTTCATACAATATTTTCTGTGAGTTCTCTTCAATTTAAGTTGTTCGTTTTATTCCTAGTCGTTTAGTTGAATTTATGGCCTCTTCATTTGAATTATGGTGTAAATTAATTTTAACGGATTTCTTTTAGGGCACCTTTGGATGACTTCACACTTATCATTATTTACAGATTTTTCACATGTTGTACAAAATTTGCCTATTTTTGTTTATTACTCTGACATTAACATTAGACTCTAATAGCTATGTCAAATTTTCTCAGTTACTGGTAATGATTCAAAACAGAGTCATAAAAAATCACAGTTATGACAAATCAAATAATGTATCCAATTCAGCCCATGGAGGGGTAAGACTCACTGAAGCTTCATTTAGAGCTCATGATAATAAAGACAAATTTTATTGCTGCAGTTTGAAAGGAGTACACATATTTTGCCATGGACATATTTTTATTAGTGTTTTAACTGTTATTCTGCCTTTGACATATTTTACAGGATTTGAACTGCACGTTCACATGTTCCATTTCTTTGTAATATTCCGATTTCATTTTGGAATGTATTTGTTAACATGGACAATTTGGTAATCTGTGCCTTAAATCAGAGAGGATGCATTATCTCTGACCTGCGTAGTAGTGAGCAAGGCAGTCTGGAAGCGCTGAGCATTCTGTCTGTAGGTAGACTCCGAGAGTGAAGTTTATGTAAAGCAGACGCTGTCTGACAGTTAGTTTGGTAGCTTAGGCAACCGCATTGCATTAATATTTCTACTCAATTATTTTTCGAAGGGCGAAAGTCTGACCTATGGTGGAGACCATTGTATCACCATCTTGTAGCTGAGATTACGCATTTACTCTTTGAAAGGTAAATTGTATGTACTTATTATTGTAATTGTAGTATTGTGTGATTATTGTTGTAGTAGGTGCTTAGCATTTCTTATTAATGAAGTTAGTTAACAAAAGTTGCTAGTTTTGATTTAACATCAAGTCACATACCATTTCCCTATCCTTTCATCATTCAGAACATTAATTTTGCCTTCTGTTATCACTCTCTGACAAAGCAAGTCATTGACTTACAATTGGATAAAAATATTACTGAAAGTATAATCCTTAATGAGAACAATCTGCATAACTAGTGAGAATAAAAGTGAAATTCAGGCTGTAAAATTGAAATTCAGACAGAGTTTAGTTGTATTGATGAAAGATCACATTGTTAGGTTAATTTATAGGCTTAATAGTTAACAGGAAAACGTAGTTGTCTTGCAAGAAAGAAAGTATTTGCATTCAGTTGTGTTCTTATAAAGATATTCAGATTTGAAAATTACCTAAACGCAATTGAGACAGTGTAGTGATTATTGCGTAATGCACATCATCAGATTAAGTGGCCTTGATGACTAATTGATTTTTTGAATATTCTAATTGAAGTATTATTTCATACAAAGCTGACAGAAATATTCCAGTACCGCCAACCAAATAGCCACCTTTTTTCTTGGCTCTCACAACTGAATTGAGTTTATCCTGGTCACTAGCATTCTTGGCTCTCACAACTGAATTGAGTTTATCCTGGTCACTAGCATACTGGGTACGCTTAAATAACCTTGAAATAACCTTAGCTGACATTACTTTTCAAATACACGAACTCAGACTGCAATCAGAACGTGACTTTTATTACAATTGCTTCATTAACAGTTGAAAGACCACCGTTAATTGTAAAATTAATTCTATCTGTAAGAAGCGAGTTGAAAGCTTACGTTAAACATATAATCCTGGCTGTTAAAAATCAGCTAAAGGATTGGCGTGAACTACTAACTACTTCATGCAATAGAATCTTATTCCCTGGCCCCAGAATTTAGAACTGACTCAACATTTACTTTAGCAGCAGAAAGACAAAGAGACGGTGGCCAACACACATTGTAGATCATTTATATACAAGCCACCCCGAACTAAATCATTTCATGAAGAAGGCTGTGAGGACATTTATGGCACAACAGAATTAAAATACGATAATATTCATCTGAATTTGTTCTCAGCACCGGTGAAGAACAACATTAAATAAAAAGGGAGGGTATTCGTTAACTAATATTCATCAGTAGGATAGAGTTTTACTGACAATAAATTATTTATTCAGTTCAAACATGAGCGAATGGGGTAACCATATCTGTTAAACAATAAAAATGCATCTCATTGAACTACCAACTTAAAGTAATCTGAACTGTACATCGTCGGGGGAAGGATTTACAATCAACAAGCATTCAGCCACTCACATGCATGAAGCAAAACGAAACTCACCCAACTCAGCATGCTGATATGAAGCAGAAGCAGACACCGCAATCGTTGGCGAAATTCAGCGAACCAGGATGTACCACACAATGCGAGGAAAATAAACTTCGTAGGTGGCTCTGGACCGTCCTTCCTTACTTGAGATGGTACACGATAATAGCGGGATTAAATGCCATTCAATCAAACCGTGAGCATGCAGAATTATGGAGACACATGGCATGTGTTTGCTACACTACATATTTGCACCCCACTGAAGGCGAAGTGCTTAAAGATCGCATTCATTTCAACAAAAACCAGCGGAATCACAGATTATGAAGCAAGAATATTCAGTAGTAAGGCACTGGTGTGTGAGCAGTGGCGAGAACTCAAGTGACTAGCTATAAACCCTTGAAGTCGGAGTTTGGAGCCATGTGGTTCCGAAAACCAGCAAAAATAGAAAAATTCAATTTCCGGAAAATAAAGAAAAATAGCTATGGCATGAAACCTTTAGAAATGTGTAAGATATCATAAAGAAGCTAAAGAAATACAGTTAACTGCGATTGGAAGGTTTTACACGGATGGACGAAGTCCAGTCTTCAAAAATAAGAAAAGTAGAATAAATTCAAAGTCAGAGTAAATCAACTAAGAAACCCCTAGAAATACGTAGTATTTCATAAGCAAGTTAATAAAGGGTGTTGTATAAGGCTAGAAGAGAATTTACTGGGGGGTCTGAATGCAAAGTACAAGTTTGGAAATGAAACAACAATTTAAGAATAGACAGAGAGGAGATCGCGTTGTACTAATGGAAATGAGGAAGATACATACATAATTTCTTGCCTGAAGGGCACAGGGGTAGCTGAAGGCTTTATCCTAAGAACACACCATGTGGAGTACATATCACTCACAGAAGAAGAAAACGGAAAAGAATATTTCACATGCACTACACAAAATCAAAATATTCGCACTTATTAGTCGTGTTCCACAAAGCTAGAAAGAAATTACAGAGTTCATACACCACCAACTAGTCTCACACAGGTTATCCATTCCCAACCGTTATCAAACTGAATTAGTTGCATATTCACCACGTTTACCTGTGCAAAATTACCGAAATGAAATTGAATACATTTCCGTACATGATCGGAGAAACTTATCCCGAAAAGTGGTCCTAAGATCTGAAGTCTAACAAACCAGACAACGAATCGCTACCATCTCAAGGGAGGAAAGAAAGCCGAACGTCTTACCAGGTCAAAGTGCAGCCATAGAAAAGTCCTGACGGCCCCCAAGCCCACCACCAGCTGCCGGAATTCCACCGGAAATACTAAACCCCTGGAAAAACCGTGGTGGTGGGGGAGCCTAAACTCATGTGTCCTACCTAGGGTCGCTAGTGGGCATTGCCAACCCAACTTGTAAACAAAGGTTGGAGGAACCTCTGTGGTAGCATCAAAAGCAGAGGTTGGTAATGACTACCTATCACTCAAAGCCAGAGTGCAAAGCGCGCAGCCAGCAGCCGACGACGAAAACTCCCATACATTCACACACTCCCATGCTAGAAGATTCTCATACATGCACATACAGAATAAAGCAAGTACACATTCTCACAGGGACAGTGGCGTCACGGAGAAACCGTTCATCTTGCCACATTCATAGACAAAATGATAAATTATTAGCATAATAAAATCCCAGCAATATTAACACGTTTAAAAACATGAAATGAAATGCTATTACTCATGCCTCCATACGAGAGGAATTCTCGTTTAGCAAAAAGAAGGCCGTCTAATGAACTTAGATAATTTACAAAGTTAAAAACCTAGGCAAGACGGCAGACATCCGTCTTTCACAGTTAGCCTTCATTTACTGTTTTATCCTTTGCGCTCCAAACAATCACATGTAATTTTACTAGGTTCAGTGTCAGATGCGTTTAATAGATTTAAAGGACAGAATCACACTGAATTTCACACTTATCACTTTATTTAATGGACTGGGTAATCACATTGTTTTGTTGGTTAATATTATCTGTAACAGGCACGCCACACACGACCAGTAACACGTTCTTTTTTGAACGCAGACAAGATTTCACACATCCTAAACAAATTAGACAAAAACACATACACACACACACGAATTTCAAGTTCAGTACTTTTCCTCTGAAAGACAAAGCAATATGTAGATGTTATTGTATGCCGGCCGCGGTGGCCGAGGTGACTGAGGCGCTGCAGTCACGGTCAGCTCGGCCACTACGGTCGGGGGTTCGAATCCCCCCTCGGGCATGGATATTTGTGCCGTCCTAGTTCGTAAGTAGTTCATAAGTAGTTTGTAAGTTTAGGGACTGATGACCCCGTAGTTAAGTCCCATAAGATTTACAAACATTTGAACATTTGTTATTGTATTCAGAAAAATTTAAAGTCCACCCAATCAGTTGGATGTAGAAGCACTAGCGCGTCTCCGCGGTATGGCGCCTGTTTGCTTAAACTTTGACATCACACTGAGCCTTTCATAGTAAAGGGCTCACAAAGTCAGCAGTCTGACTTATGTACGTCACTGCGCTATCTGTAGGCGGACGGCGTTGAAATTCCTACAAAAATATATGTAATGTAGGGCATGTCGATGGGAACGAGGTGCTACATCACTGTCGATAGTGGATCTGCAACGTTATTTCCCTCAATTCCACCATGACCTGGTATTCAGAGTAGATGAATCCATTGACGCAGCTCTGTATCTAAATTGAGAGTTTGTAGTTCATCGTGTATCAAAGGATTTCGGGTTTGAAACTTGACAGATTAAAATTGTGTTCCGGAACTGGGATTCGAACCTCGGACCTTTATCTTCCGCTGGAGGCAAAGGTCACAGGTTCGAATCCCGGTTCCGGCATGCAATTTTGATCTACCAAGAAGTGTCATAGCTACGCACAGTGCGCTGCAGAGTGAAAGTTTCATTCTGATTTTGTTTTTTCTAGTACATTTCTCGTAATAATCTGTTGCGCTCTCACGGAGTAATTACAAAACAGGACTTGTCGACTTGCAAGTCGGCTAGAAACGGGTAGCTTGATGAATGGCGTTCAACTGAGTTGCTTTAGTAGCATTGCCACTGATCAGTGTTGGTCGGTCTAGTAGGACAATGGCGATGGGTTTGTTACAACACGAAAAGAAGCTGCAATCCATACGAAATTGGCCCTTCTTTTGTACGATGCTGTTCCACCGTAAAATGAAGAGAATAATACAGTCAGTCTATGCATCTAGGAGAGGTACAAAAAAGTAATTGATACGCTTTGTCTAAGATTCGTTTTTGCTTAACCACAGACTAGATAAACATACACTCCCGAAAAAAATGTACAGCTGCAAAGACGGCGTTGTTTTTGTAACATGAGAGGCACACGTGTCGGGTAATTCATCAACAGATCGCACGCCTCCATTGGTATCTCAACTTAGCACTGGCGGAAAGAGAAATTGTTACTTTTAGCATACTAGGAATAAGTATCGTCAATACCAATAAAGAAAGACAGTAAAAGTAATTCCTTCTCCAATGTGGAGAGGATAATTTACATCTAATAATAGAAGATAAATAGTTTCATTTAAGACATAGAATTACACTGTACAACAACTTTAAAAATTAAGGAATGCTATATTCTTTGAGGAAATCACATGAATATTGGATTTCTATATTATTTTATACTTACGTTAGGTGAAGTATAGAACTCAAAATAGCAATCACCCAAAGACATTCGATGCAACGCTCAAAAATTCTAGAGAAAATGGACTTCGAAGGTTTTAGAGAACCTTTAATGACATGTAAACAGATAAAGTTTCCTACAGTCACAGTGGCTCAGCGGTAGCACTGCAGATTGCCAACAAGTAGGCTGTATTAATTTCGATGGTTCAGATCACGCTATTCCTTTATTTTATTAATTTTATTTTTCATTTACATTTCATTTCATTCCACAGACCTTGGCTGTGTATACGCCTCAGCACCAGGCCTCTACGCAGCTCGGCCGCTCCCTGCCACCCCCATCCCCCCACACTCCACCACATATGGGCCGCTTGGAACAAGCCGCCACTTCCCCCCACCCGGCACCACCCAGGGTACGCAACTGAACAAATAGAAGCGAATCCGGCATTTCATTCATAATGATTAAATAGACATTATAGTCTGAGGGTGTCTTTAATGCAGCGGTTCCCAAACTGTTTCGTCTTGCCAACTTTCTCGGCACAGTGTTAGACCCCCTTTCTTTTTTGTACTTAATTTTTTTATGAATTTCTAACTTCAAATATGTTTTCGCGCCTGATATGGTGCTTCTAACTTTGATAACTTTGTATATAAAAGGGTCAAGCAGAAAAAAGAAAGATGTTAAGTATTATACATTTATTGATTTAAACGATACAAATTTATTATGTATTTCACTGTAATGTTTTTAAAGGAAACCTCTTTTGTTACTGCAAATGAAGGGTTTTATTTTTATAAGTCACCCATACGCGTTTCGCCTTTGTCACAAGGTGTCATCAGTGGGTGTCCTGAAATATTTACATGTTTCTCTATACACATAAAGGTTAAGTTTCTTACATATGTACAAAACATTTCGTTTCTGATTTAAAACAGTTCGTTGTTTGCTATAAAATGGTGTACTTAAAGTACTTGCTACTCCATATCAGTCTCTTTCCGGCAACCAGGTCAAAAGGTTCCACTGTTTCCTGAAAAACTTTGCATTTTTCTGGTTCCACTGTCATCTGCTGCCATACTGTGTCCACTGTTGTTTGTTTTGTAGTGTTGCCAACCTTCTCAGCTTATTTGAAATTCAACTGTTTCATTGAAAGTGTGTTGAAGGTATCTTTGGGTGTGTGTTTGTTATGTGTGTGTGTGTGTGTGTGTGAGAGAGAGAGAGAGAGAGAGAGAGAGAGAGAGTGTGTTTGTATTTTATTTATTTATTTATTATCTCTGTTTGTGGGTGGGGGGGGCTGGGTTTGTGATTATTTATATTTAACAAAACTGATACATACAGGCTTTTAACCGGAAGCTGATGCTTTTTCAGTAAATTATCAGTATTTGGTTTCAGTTTTGTTAGGTTCAACCTTAAATCTCCTCTTTCAGCGATTTCCATCCTGTTTCTTCTTTTTGTAAGAAGATTGGCAACAGTGCTGAAACCTTTTTCCACTAGGTATGAAGTTAGTTCATAATAAAGGGTAAGTAGCATGTATGTCTCTCTGGAGCCAGAATTACAGATATCCATTTCTAAACTGGACCTTAAGTTCTTCATTAGATGAGTTCGTCTTGAAGTGCTACATCCGTCGCTTCCACATCACAATATATATTGATAATCCACTGCGGTATTTCCATACTCAAAACATTCTCAAACATCTTCTCAAAGTCTGTGAGAAGGACATATTTAAATGTTCACGTAGGTTGAATCATCATCATCACCCTCACGGTTTGTCTGTGACAACTTGAGAAACTGCGAAAATTCGCGCCGCCCACTGTCTGGCTTAATTATCTTCATTCTGTTAAGAAAAGCTGAAATGATGGACTTTGTTTTCATGAAATTTAGACTGTCGCCTTATAACTGCAAATTTAACTTCATTAAATTTAGCATACAAATCTGTCAGATAAGCAATGTCTGTTCACCACTTGATTAAATTGTTGTGCTGTTAAGTGTCGTAATGTATCGCAAATTATCACTTTGGAGACGAACTTCTACATCACATGAAATTTACTCCAAAAGACAAGCGTCTAAGGTCGGATAGCGTCCATCCTCAGCATTGTAAATGTACGCCAACTACCGCCTTTTGCCTATAATGAGTATAAAGGTGCTTTAAGATGTTTGTATTTCCACAGAAAAAAAAAAAAAAAAAACACACATGGCAGCTTCTGTCACTACTTTGTCTCTGTCTTGGCGCCAGTGTTTGGTGAAGCAATAATGGTAATCGAGTCTCCATTTACAAAGGATATTTCTTTTGTTGTGGAATAGAAATCTTTTTGAGACGTCCGAAGATGGATCATGGTAACTGAAAAATAACAATTAAAGAAAAGCCGTTTATTCACTCATTAAAACATCCAAAAATACAACCAACATATATCAATATCATGTAACTCATTTAAGTAACTAAACTCACTTAAAGACATTTAATTGAACAGATGACACAAATTTCAGGTACTAGTTTCACAGAGATGAAAGTCTTTACTATCCTCACGCAAATCAGTACCAAATAATCAGAACATTTTAATGTGCCAGGTAATGCTAAAATAACTACGATTTAGGGCGGAGACCAGTATATTAATTTGAATGTCAAGGTTTAATATTGTCACGTTGCAATGGAAGTAGGCTTGACTTCGAAGGCAACTAAACACAGCACTTATACTGAAAGCACGTTTATTACGAACTCAACATACACGCAGCACTGACTGCCTCTCAGGCAGAGTGCTCTGCTATTTATACACAGACAGAATTTACCAGAAATTAGAAGAACAGTTAACATAAGAAACAAGTAGAATTTACAAGTGAACATAAGAAAGATGTAGAACCTTCTGGAATTGTAAATTACAATATTTTGCCGGTGAGCGGGATTGAACCGGCGACCTCCTGCTCCGCAGTCCGTGACGCTATCCCCTGCGCCACGCCGGCAGTTGGTATTCGTGGTCTCTCGCGGCATTGCTCCCTCTCCTGGTGAAACAGCGACCCGCTGTTATGATCCCTGTGGAGCCAGCTGCAATGTCCTTGATCTTGACCGTGTCATGGGTCCTCTGTATGACAGTTCAAGAGAATCCTTCCCTTCTCTGCGATTATCGACGACGGACGTTCCTGTCGTGGCTTCATCAGGAACATTACCGTCCTTAAAGTCCTTGAACAAGAAGCCATTGTCGTCCACCTGCTCTTCAGGATCGTCGTAAGGCTTCGTGCGCAGGACGTGAACAATGTCTCTTCGTTTTTGACGTTTCGACGACGGCTCATAATCCTCAACTTCGTATGTGACGTCTGACAGGCGGCGTATGACACGATACGGACTAAAGTATCGCTTCAATAACTTTTCTGACAGTCCAACCTTCCATACCAGATCTCTGGTCTGTACACAACAGGTCGGTGCTTGTCGTTATACCGCTGACGGTCCTTCTCCTGGGCGTCCAGTGCCGTATGCGAGCCAACTGTCTTGCTTCTTCGACCCTGGTGATGAGCTGTTTAACATAGTCATCCTGAGTGTCGTCCGGTTGGAACGGGAACAGTGTATCCATTGCCGTCTCAGCTTCACAGCCATGGAGCAGAAAAAAACGGAGTGAAGCCTGTGGTGTCTTGTCTTGCGGTATTGTAAGCAAATGTCACGACTGGCAGAATTGTATCCCAATCCTTCTGCTCAACATCGACGTACATTGACAGCAGGTCGGCTAACGTTTTGTTAAAACGTTCCGTAAGACCATTTGTCTGAGGATGGTATGCAGTTGTCATTCTGTGGACAATGTTGCACCGTGACATTACCTCTGATACTAGTTTTGACTGGAATACTTTTCCACGATCAGATATCAAGACACGTGGTGCTCCATGCTTCAAAATAATGTCTTCTACAAGGAATTTTGCGATCTCTGGAGCTTCTGCACTCGGCATAGGTTTGGTGACAGTGTAGCGTGTGAGGTAGTCAGTGCAGACTATTATCCAACGGTTACCGGTTGTCGACTTCGGGAACCTCCCTAAAAGATCGATCCCAACTCGGTGGAATGGAGCTGCTGCCGGCGGAATCGGTACGAGATGTCCTGGAGGTAATTGCGGCACATGCTTCCGTCGCTGGCACTCTTTACAGTAACTCACATAGTGCTTGACAGATCGGTAGAGACCTTTCCAGTAATAACTGCGTCTGATTCTGTCTAGGGTCTTCACGAATCCCAGATGACCGGATATTGGAGCATCATGGAAATATTTGAGAATAGCTGGCTGGAGATGAGCTGGAACAACAAGTAGCCATTTGGGGCCCAGTGGATCGTAGTTGCTCTTGTACAATGTTCCGTTTATAAGTTGGAACTCTCCATTGGTCGATTCTCCTTTCTCCAAGGCCTCTATCATTTTTAGTAGTGTTGGATCTTCCCTCTGTTCAGCTGTAATGTCATCTAATTCAGTGAGAGCTGAAATTTAATTAATGCTGTTGTGTTCCACTAATGGATTCCTCGAGAGGCAGTCGGCATCCTTGTGTTTGCGCCCGTTCTTGAATACCACTGTGACATCGTACTCTTGAAGTCTTAGTGCCCATCTTGCTAGTCGACCTGATGGATCCTTCAAGCTAGTCAGCCAACACAAAGAATGGTGGTCTGTCACGACGGTGAATGGTTTGCCGAATAAATACGGCCGGAACTTGTTGATAGCCCAGATAACCGCGAGACATTCTTTTTCAGTTGTGAGTAATTTATCTAGGACTTTGAGAGTACTCTTGACGCATAGGCTTTCACTTTTTCGCCACCTTCCTGAACTTGTACAAGCACTGCACCAATCCCATAGCCACTGGCGTCTGTGTGAAGTTCCGTTTCTGCATTCTCGTCGTACAAGGCTAGCACTGGTGCGGAAGTTAGACCCTCCTTAAGTGCTCGGAAAGCTCTTTCTTTTGTCTCATCCCAGTAAAATTTGGCGTCTCCTTGCAGAAGTTCTTGTAATGGACGTGCCTTGTTACAAAATCCTTTTATGAAACGTCGGTAGTATGAGCACAGCCCGAGAAAACTTCTCACATCACGAATGTGCTGAGGAGTTGGAAATTCTGTGACTGCCCTTACTTTATCTGGATCAGGACGGACACCATCTCCGTTGACTAGGTGCCCCAGGATTTTTATCTCTTTGGCGACGAAGAGGCACTTCTTTGGATTGAGGTGGAGACCTGCAGCCTGAATACACTTCAACACAGTTGACAGGCGACTCAGATGTTCTTCAAATGTTTTCGAGAAAACGACAATGTCATCTAAATAGCAGAGACACGTCGTCCACTAGAGGTGTCGAAGCAAGTTGTCCATCATGCGTTCGAATGTGGCTGGGGCATTACATAATCCAAATGGCATTACTTTAAATTCATAGAGACCGTCAGGTGTAATAAAAGCCGTCTTCTCCCTGTCAGCTTCGTCAACCTCGATTTGCCAGTAACCTATCTGCATGTCCATAGTTGAGAAGTATGTAGCTCCTTGCAAGCAGTCTAAGGTGTCATCAATACGCGGCAATGGGTAGACATCTTTCTTTGTGATACTGTTCAGCCGTCGATAGTCGACACAGAATCGCCACGTGCCATCCTTCTTCTTTACGAGGACCACCGGAGACGACCAAGGACTCTCCGAAGGTTGAATAATGTCATCTCGCAACATCTTCTCCACTTCCTCCCAAATTATCCGTCTTTCAGCTGGCGACACTCTATACGAACGCTGGCTAATTGACGGATGGTCCCCAGTATTGATACGGTGCTTTATCGTGGGCCGTTTCGTCTGACTTTTCCCCTGCTGAGGTGTGAATTCGCCCGAAAATTGGCGTAGTATACCTAACACCCGCTGGCGTTGTTCCTTGTTCAGTCCAGACCCTATTGGCAGTTCCACGTTTGTTTCTTCCGGCGTGTTGTCTGTACTAATAGCAGGGCATGGGTCTTCATTGATGACGTTGAGCTCACCGTCCTGGATTGGTTCAGCTGTACCGATACACATTTCCTTGGGGATAAGTTGTGACTGCTCGTGACAATTTGTGATCCAAATCTCTCCTTGACCACCGGTAATGCTTATGATAGCCGCTGGTATGTAAATTTCTTTTGTGAGCCTGATAAACTTTTTACTATCAACAAGACCTTCACAGTTTAACCAGTCATCTGTGTTTGTGACTGCAACTCTTCTCATTGTCAACGGCGGTATCGTCACATTGTCAACGACGAATAGCTTCCCAGAAAATTCTGTATTACGTGTATCTGGCGGAACAACTTCTTCAATTTGCAGCTCAGACCTTCCACAGTCAATGATAGCTTGGGATGCCTGAAGGAAGTCCCATCCGAGGATGACATTGTGACTACATTCTGTTAACACGACAAATTCAAACGGCTGCGTCCTATTGTTGATGGTTATTCTTGCGACACAAGTTCCTGCTGGATGGACGTACTTTCCATTCGTGACCTTCAGCACAGTTGCTCCCGTATCACAGAACATTGTCTTCTTTAGTGTGCGGCGGTAATTATCCGATAATACAGAAAAAGAGGCCCCTGAATCAACAAGTGCCCGGACAGGTTGGCCGTCGATTATGACGTCGATGAGATTTCCTGACATCTTTGCGACTGTCGTCCATGGAGTATTTTCATCTGCGGCGGCCTCACCTCCGTAGATGGTCGCCTCGCTTAGTTTTCCTGGGCTCGGCGGATAGGGGAGCGGCTGGTACCTCTGTACGGCGACGGTGAACGGCTGCGGCGCGTCGGGGAGCGACCTCGTCTAGGGTACGTCGATGGGCTTCTTCCCATAGGTCGACTGAACTCATCAGCAGGTGACTGCCTTGGATAGAACTGCTCCGACGGCTGACGTCTTGCGGCAAAATAATCATCGAATACTCGCCTTCTCTCTCTGCAGTAGCGTACGACATGTCCAGGGCGTCCACAGTGGAAACACAGTGGTGTGTTGTCTTCTGTCTTCCAGACGTCTGTTGTTCTGCGGGGCGTCATAGTTACCGGGGGAGTTGGCTGTAGTCGCGTCGGTCGGTTCATGGGCTGCCGTTTGGCGGCTGCAGTGTAAGTCATAGTAGGGCGACGCCATTCTTCACGTCGGGTGCGATTGACGGGGCAGACAGGAGCTAATGTTTGAAATACCTCGTCCTCAGCGGCGTCGGCTACCTCGTGACTTACAGGGCTCACATCCATGGCCATAATCTGATGCTCGCTCGGTCTAATAGTCCCGGCTGCCATGCACTGTTGTAATTCTTCTCTCACGATTTGTCGTATGAGAGAAGCCAAGTCCTGCTGGTCTTCCACAACGGCCATAGGGACTACATTTGGGAGTCTGTCATACTTCTTACGTCCAACCCTCCTTTGTTGCATCTCTTCGATACGATGGCACCACTTGATGAACTCTTCTGTAGTAGCGACGTCTTTTATCAGAAGAGCTTGGTACATATATTCTGCAATTCCGTTCATCAGGTGCGTGATTTTGTCCGCTTCAGTCATGTTCGGATTGACTACGTTACACAGGGCCAAAACACTCTGTATGTATGATTGTGTCGGCTCACCATGTCGTTGGGCCCGGTTCTTCAGTTGTTCTTCCGCCGAGCGGATTTGTCGCTGGCGATCTCCAAACGTCTTCTTAAGTTCCTTCTGGAACGTCTCCCAGTCATTCAACTTGTCTTCGTTGTTTTCGAACCATTGCTGGGCTGTTCCATCCAGGTAAAAATAAACGTTGGCCAAGCACATCGTATGATCCCACCTGTTGTACTTGGCGACTCGGTCGACCCCTTTTAGCCATTTGTTAGGGTCCTGTCCAGCATCTCCAGAGAACACCGACGGGTGTCTGATGTGCAGCTGGCTTATTGCTGGTTTCGTCTTCATCGTTCTTCTGATAATGCGGACTTTTGGAAGGATGTACTCAGAGTATCCCTTGTATTCCGGTTCCAGTCCGTGTAAGCGACGGCTTTTACGTTGCCTAATCGGAGCCACGGTGATGCAGATGTTGCACAGTGTACCCGGCGCCTCCACCAAACAATGTCACGTTGCAGTGGAAGTAGGCTTGACTTCGAAGGCAACTTAACACAGCACTTATTACGAACTCAACATACACGTAGCACTGACTGCCTCTCAGGCAGAGTGCTCTGCTATTTGTACACAGACAGAATTTACCAGAAATTAGAAGAACAGTTAACATAATAAACAAGTAGAATTTACAAGTGAACATAAGAAAGATGTAGAACCTTCTGGAATTGTAAATTACAAAGAAATAAAGTTTTGCCGGTGGGCGAGATTGAACCGGCGACCTCCTGCTCCGCAGTCCGTGACGCTATCCCCTGCGCCACGCCGGCAGTTGGTGTTCGTGGTCTCTCGCGGCAATATATCACTAACGGAGCCGGCACTTAGGATTACCAGATCACAATCTTATCCTTTAGGCAGATCTTACTACGTAAGGTAACACGTTACTAACCAATACAAACGACCTGTGCACAGGATTAACTAGATTACTTCTCAGGAAACGTGATCTAGTAATATCGGAGCAAAATCTTACCAATGGACATGTATTAGTATCAAGTAACTCATCTAAGTAACTAACATTACTTAAAGACATTTAATTGAACCGGTGACACAAATAATAATTTTCAAGTAACAGTTTTACAGAGATGAAAGTCTTTACTTTGGTAACTTACGGAATTCAGTATCAAATGATCAAAACACTTTAATGTGCCACGTAATGTTAAAATACATTTAAATTTGGGGGGGGGGGGGGGACGCTTAACACAAGTGTATTGATTTGAGTTTAAAGGTTCAATGCATCAGTAACAGAGCCGGCACTTAGGATTTCCAGGTCACAATCTTAACCTTTAGACAAAGCTCCTTACTACATAAAGTAACACCTTATTGACAAATACAAACAACATGTGCACATGTGACTTAGCTGACCAGAAACAAGTAATGGAACGGTCAAAATGACAACTTAGACCATCATATAACTATACTGCCAACTTAACGAACCGACTAACGTGAATCAAGCCCAAATTACCGATGCCTTTGAATAACATACAATCAATTAACTTGCGTCCTCACAACACGCACCAATCGGATTCGTGAGATACGGGCACTTAATCACAAGTATCCCAAACAAAGTGCCAATCGAATTAATAAAATTAAATCTAGGTGCAAATTATCATTTATTACAAAGGCACAGAACTGGCTAATGAAAAGTATGAGTACTTTTCATTAGCCAGTAGTACAAACGTTAACAGGTTAAGATCACTGCAACTAACATAGGAACTACCAAGGACACAGGCTATAAGTTGCCCATTCCTCACTCGGAAACTTCAGTCCGGAAGGCAGGGACTTTACAATGAGTAAAATTTAACTTGCCCAAAAATACATTCGTCAACGGGGCACACGATGACGAAAGGAAAGACTGTGAGAGAAAATAATCAGTAAGGATTCCCCCAGTAGCACTTAACACACGGACAAACGAAAGGTTACAATTCCGAAAGACAAACAAACACACACAGGGGTTGTAAATCACAGGGTAGCACAACTAGGCATAGGATCACCTATCAATTCTAAAGATAACATTTACTGATGGTACACACCCGAAAGGAAAAGGGGGTGGTGTCGGGGAGTACGCTAACAGTAACTAGATATGTGGAAGAGCCAGATTCACAACTACACGTTTAGGCCGAGTAACTACCGGGTGACACATCGCAAGTACTAGGTAACGGAGCACAATGGCGAGCCGATGTTTAACAGAGTCACTTACATAGCTTTCCACAAGAAGCCAGTACATCCGAGAGAACGGTGAAGGAGAGTGACTATGATAGAATTGCGAAGCAGTCACAATCCGGTATTACAATCCCGCCATGTCCGCCAGGAAGAAAGCTGGGCCGCAGTCCTCCTACACCGCCACAACGCAGAAGGCGGAGAGTTGCGCCGGCTTCGGAGAGTGCCACACTACTGCCCCGCGGCGCTCATGACCTCAAGTGGCTCCACCCCACGGCAGTTCCGTACACCAACCACGACAGCCGCCTCGAGGAACCTCCGTTGACCCGCAATCCACCACCGGACTCACCGCGGCGCGCATGTCCATTTAAGGACCACGCCAGGCAAGGATCGTACTGAGGAACAGAAAATCGCAACGCCGCGAAACTATAAACGATATCACTCGAACAAAGCAAAGAGAAAGAAAACCAAGATAGAAGAGGGTACGTAACGAGTAATTAGAGAAGAAGGGTAACGGAGGAATGGTGCGATGATGAGCCGGAACGGCTCACTTCTCATGTCAGTAAATAAAAATAATTTCGTGTGGCTCGGTGGCCTGGTACAAGTCTCAACTGGACGCCACTTCGGCGACTTGTATTTCTCTAACCTACTCCAGTTATCCAAAGGGGAAACAGGACCTACAGATTAACGTGGAATCCGAATCCGTGTGTTTCTGACGACTCCTCATATCGTTGAGAGGTTAAGGCTGGGTTAAAACGCAGACTGAAAAATTCCGTGAACCGAACGGGTTTCGAACCCGCGACCCTTTGGTTTCCAGCCGTACGCTTTACCCCGAGACCCCTGGCAGTATAAAAAAGTCGTCCACATATTTTTCTTTGGCCGACTGCTTAAATTATGTGCATTAGAAACAGCTACAGAAACTGTAGAAGAACTAAAGAAGCCCACATTCACCCATTTAATAATGTGTTAATATATCCCTAGATGAATGACGAAACATTTGCTGGCCCCACATGGGCAGCGTCCGATACTCGTCACACTTCTCGTAGAAGGGCAACGGGTGGTAGTTTACGTAGTGGAGCTATGAAAATAATCAATAACGTAGCTGATGGTATAATAACTGAAAAGTATGCTCAATTTCCTATTTAGAAATTTACATTTAATAAAGTGTGATATTAAATGTTCGAATGTTTGTAAATCTATCGGACCAAACTGCGTGGTCATCAGTCCGTAGCTTACAAAGTACTTCAAGTAAGGTAAACTAACCTAAGGACAACACACACACCCATGCCCCAATGAAAACTTGAACATCCGTCGGCGAGCAACCGCGCGCTCCGCAGCGAGGCGCCTTAGACGCTCGGCTACTCCACCGCGGCTATATGATATTATCTCTACTGAAATATTTGTGCATGCACCTTTAGATTTACTTATGTTGTAATGCTTTACAAGTTAGAATATATACTTCATAATCGTCTAATCTCCCACCCCCCCCCCCCCGTCCCAAAAAGTAGATACATAAATAATAGAAAATCTGACTAGGGCCTAAAACAGGAGAAAATAGAGAATTCCTCCACTCTCTCGCTTAGCCGATGAAGCGAACAGTGACATACAACGGGTCAGTCTGCAACATTGTGAGGATATTTCTGAATTCTGGTTGTGACACTGCTAAATGTGAACCACTAACGTCGACTCCATTTACAACAAACAGACCCCCAAATTATTTTTCCGCAGACGTGGAATCCTTGTAGGTTGGAGTAGACCACTGGGGGTCTATATAGACCGTTTTGGGAATCACTGCTCTAATGTTTCTTTATGCATGAAAACGATTTGTCTAAAGGTAAAAATTTCGTGGATTTGTTGTCACTATATAGTTGGATTAATGTATTTTGTTTATCCATTACCTACATTACTCACATTTCATATTTTATGAAGAAATCAGAGTAATGTACTTTCTGCATCAATATTTGCAATACTCGTAGCTCATGAAATGTGCTATGCACGATACTGAATAAAAACGAAAGAAGCTAACTAGGATTAGCATTTTGTGCGCTACAAATAGTATGTCCTCCGAAAGTTAAGTTCAAGGTCTGAATTAACTTTTCGCGAAGTACCCTCTGACAGAACTTGAGGGTGGTAGGTGGGGAAGACGGCGCGGCAAAGTTGTGCGAACAAGACTGCAGAAAAATCGCGTGGCGCCTAGTTACAGCAGCCAAGTGGCGTGCCTCGCTTTCGTGTTAGGCCGTTTCTCGTGGCCTTCCCTGTCAGCAACCGACGTAAATCACGAGGAAAACTATATTATGAGGTGCTGCATGCTCGCCGCGTTTCGTGAGAGCGGCGACAGAAAAATTTCGCGTCCAACTTCTTGGCGGAGTCGTGCTGGTGCTTCTTTTCTCGTCTGTTATTTTTTCCAGTGCTGGCAATTATGCTCACGACGTCGTTATGCTGTGTGCGTGTCCTGACCGTGCTTTTTTTATTTACGTTGTGTACGTGGTGCAAGTTACAGCAGCGTGTTACCTCAGCGAATCAGTTATAATAAGAAAAGCATACCTCGGCTTTCATCTCGTCTCGTAGTGCGTGTCATCAATCTCCTGGTGATGACGTTAATGTGCTGTTCTTCACAACTTTAGCGAAAGTAATTTCAGTAAAGTGATTAATTGCCGTTCCTCGTAAAGCGCGACCATGAAACACTGTTAAAAGTTTTTTGTTTTGTTTTGTTTTCGCACCACAGAAGGCGGGCAAGGCCTTCCAGTCATTGTGTGCAGTGTTGTCGCGGGAACTGCAATACACACAGAATAATAGGTCAAGAGTAAGCTCGTATACATATTACAGTATTTCACCAGATTCGTACATGGCAGTTGTAATGAATCAGTTGCTGGAGGGAACTGTCTCAGATAGCAATCTGCGAGTCTAACAGTAAGCCACTTTTACGTAACCTGGGATACCATCAGTTTTTTTTCAATTACATGTTAAAAGGATCAGCCAAAAAGTTAAAATGTTATAAAATAATTGTAATGTTGAAAATTGATTAAAAGTCCCGTTCTACGCTTCAGCTGTTTTATTGTGGTCCATTTAGGACTTCACAACCGATTACGTGTCTTATAGACATATCATCAGGTGATTAGAATACTGGGAGTTCTGGTTGCCGGCCGCAGTGGCCGAGCGGTCTGCGGTACGCCGCTCACAGTCTGCACGGCCGCTGCGGTCAGGGGTTCGAATCCCATGAATGTTTCTGCCGTCTTTAGTATAAGCTAGTTCATAAGTAGTTTGTAAGCTTAGGGACTGATGACCCCATAGTTAAGTCCCAGAAACTCTACAAACATTTGAACATTTGAGTTCTAATTTCTCATAAAAACTGCTACCGTATGTTCCAAGATTCAAAGCTGAGGCACTGACACGTAATCCCAGCAGTATTTATATTAAAAATATTGTTCATGGTAAAATGTTGGGATATCATTAAAATCAAGTTCCATATCATGTATATTATTTCTTATTGTATTTATTTATTTATTTTTAGTTTTTTTTTTTTTTTTGGGTACGCCATCAGTTTTGCTAATAGTGAAATATGATTTCCCACTAAACAGCTTATTAAAAATCACCAGAAACCACTAGATTTTACTCGTACGTTTAACAAAACCACTAGATTGTTATTATTTGAGTAATCAAAAATATGAGACAATTCGATTTATCCCTTGTGTTTAAAGGCAGAATTATATTTTTTAAACAAAAATGAACTATTGTAGCCGAAATTTTATTTCGTTACCAGTTTTGAGCAATTATTGCTTTTCTTCAGAAGAGATTGTAAAGAAAAATTCGTAAGTGTTGTGAAGTGCGAAGCTTGTAATAAATATAATAAATAGTCAATACAGTATACATTAAAAAGGCTAAGGCGTAATTGATTCCTGACGTTGGCATCACCGTAAACATGCTAATCCAGACCCGACCTCTATCGGTATCTTACGCTACGATATATCAATCCCACATCGCCACTTAAAATGAAACCTACCATTCGTCCCGAAAAAAACGGAGTCGTCCCCTATTTTTGATTGTGTGATCCACGGCCCAAAAATTTTAATGCGGGCGCGAATATGTCACGTATTTCCTTGACACCGTAGTCGAAATTTAAAAGAGGTTCGCCATTTCACGTAGTGAGAAATGTTGAATCGGCAAATATGTCACTTTTTTCTGTCATTGTTTAGCGCGTTCTCTGAACAATAAAATCAGTCGAAATTTGCTTAGTCTAATGTTGGAAATTGATATGGTACGTGATATAAGCTATTATACCTACATTCAAATGCACTTTTTTGTCGAACTTAAAGGAAACATGTCCTTTCCTCGAACAGAAAAAGCTTACTTATGATGTTCACTTTTAAATTTGCAGTGGCAAATTTTCGATTCAGATGAAGGATGAGTTTCAGCATGGTAAATCAAACGAACATGATCTGGCTTCTTCTGATGCTATTGCAACAACCTCTAAAATCAATTACTCCTTCACACACAAAAATGGGAAAATTAATTTTTCACTTCCTAACAATTAGTGTTAGGAATGACTGTTCTATGAAACGTGAATTTAAAAATATATAATATTTCCAGCGTAAAAATGTTTTATTAAAGTGATATCATGACACCTAATCGTTGGTATTCAGGCTCACTGAGCTTTTACATTAATTATAATAACGAAAGGTATTATATTATCGTTGGAGGTTGGTCTACAGAGTCAGGTGCCCCGCATTTTCATGGGGGAAAATGGTAGGCGTATGTAAAATTGCACCGTAAAAGTGTCCACATAATATGAAGTATGCATGCAGATGCATATTTATTAGGACTATTTTTGGAATATTTTTCCTATATTTTTGTCCTTATATCTTGTAAGTTTTATTGTATGTGTGTGACACTATTAAATAAAAAAGCGCTCATAACAATATGGGAGCACAAAAATGGGGAACAAAGATAGAATAACTTATATTATAAATGTTTAAGTGATATGATTTCAGGAGATACGAGATGTTAGAAAATTAATAGTGCTGTTACTGAATGCTGTCTTCATCAAGTGTTTTTAAAAATAGTTTTTCCATAAAAGCACCAAATTTTTTAAAAAATCCACCATAATTACCACTAGCCACTAGATGCAAAACTTGCCCACTAGACAGGTACTCAAAACCACTAGATTTAGTGGAAAAACCACTAACTTGGCAATACTGATCGCCATATCTGCAGTACTACTTATCCAAAATTAATGATTGAGGTATCATTTTCAAGATGAAAACTGTCTTGAGCAGTTAAACCGGCAACCCATGCGTAATGGAAATATTTTAGACCTTATAGCTACGAACAGGCCTGACCTTATTAACGATGTCTGTGTAGAGACAGGAATTAGTGATCATGTCATCGTCATAGCGTCGATGGTGACCAAAGTTCATAAACCAATTAAGAAGGCTAGGAGCGTGTTTTTGTTGGGAAGAACCGATAAGCAAATGTTACGATCGCACTTAAAAAATGAATGGGCATCGTTTAATTCCGGGACTATGGATGTAGAGGAATTGTGGACTAAATTTAAGTGCATTGTAAATAAATGGTTAGAGATATATGTGGCAGTAAAGACGATTAAGGATGGAAAAGATCCACCGTGGTAAAATAATAATGTTAGAAATCTGCTGAGAAAGCAGAGACTGCTGCACTCTCGATTCAGGCAAAAGTTAGTAGAGATTCGTGCGTCTATAAAAAGATCGATAATAATTACCACAGCCATACCTTAGCAAAAGATCTTTCCGAGAACCCGAAAAAATTGTGGTCCTATGTAAAATCGATAAGCGGTTCAAAGCCCACTATCCAGTCACTCGTTGATCATTCCGGGGCAGTAATAGAAGAAAGCAAACCTTTAAGAAATCTTCCACGCAGGAGGACTGCACAAATGTACCATCATTTGATCAACGTACTAATTCCAAAATTGGGGACATAGCAATTGGTATTTCCGGTGTAGAGAAGCAGCTGAGAGAGTTAAATACGAAAAAGTCTGCTGGTCTGGATGGAATACCAGTTCGGTTTTACAAAGACTTTTCTGCGGCATTGGCCCCCTACTTAGCTTGCATTTATCGCGGATCTTTCATTCAGCCCAATGTTCCTAGTGATTGGAAAAAAGCGCAGCTGACTCCCGTTTATAAGAAGGGAAAGAGAACTGACCCACACAATTACAGGCCAATATCGTTGACATCAGTTTCATGTAGAGTTTTGGAACATATTCTCAGTTCGAATATAGTAAATTTCCTTGAAACGGGAAAGCTTCTTTCTATAAATCAGCACCGGTTTAGGAAACATCGTTCATGTGAAACTCAGCTGGGCCTTTTCTCACATGACATCTTGCGAGCCATGGATGCAGGGCAACAGGCGGATTGTGTTTTTCTCGACTTCAAAAAGGCGTTAGACGCGGTGCCAAACTGCAGACTGCTAGCGAAGATACGAGCTTATGGAATAGGTTCACAGATTTGTGACTGGCTGGAAGACTTCCTACGTAATAGAACGCAGTACGTTATTCTCGACGAGTGTTCATCAGAGACGAGTGTATAGTCACGCGTGCTTCAGGGGAGTGTGATAGGACCGCTATTATTTTCTACCTATATAAATGATCTGATGGACAGAGTAAGTAGTAATTTGCGGCTGTTTGCTGATGATGCTGTGGTGTATGTGAGGGTGTCGTCTTAAACTGACTGTAATAGCATACAGGATGACTTATACAAAATTGCTAGTTGGTGCGAAGAATGGCAGCTCTCAAGGTAGAAAAATATAAGGTGATGCGCATGAGTAGGAAAAACAACCCCATAATGTTCGAATACAGCATTAGCAGTGAGCTTCTTGATGCTGTCGCGTCGTTCAGATATCTAGGCGATATGAAATGAAACGAACATGTAAGGATAGTTGTGAGTAAGGCGGACAGCCGACTACGGTTTATTGGGAGAATTTTGCGAAGATGTACTTCATCTGTAAAGGAGACCGCGTATAAAACGCTTGTACGACCACGTCTTGAGTATTGCTCAAGTGTTTGGGACCCGCAGCAGATCAGTTTAAAGGATGACATAGAAGCAGTTCAAAGGCGAGTAGCTAGGTTTGTTACTGGTAGCTTCGACCAATGCGCGAGTGTCTTGGAAATGCTCCGGCATCTCAATTGGGGATCGCTAGAGGAAAGACGAATTTCTGTTCAGGAAATTTAGAGGGCCGGAATTTGAAGTTGAGTATAGTACGACCTTGGTGCCGCCTACTTACATTTCTCGTAGTGATCACAAAGACAAGATAAGAGAAATTAGGGCTCGTACGGAGGCAAATAGTCATTCTTTTTTTCCCTCGTTCTATTTGGGAATGGAATGGGAAAGGAAATTCCTAGTGTGGTACAGTGTACCCTTCGCCATGCACCTTACGGTGGATTGCGGGTATGTATGTAGATGTAGAAGCTTTCGTTCTCCACTAATGAAGAACAACACACATTGTTTAAAGTTTTTTTTACAATAAATCTTTATTTTAAAAAAATTGTACTGTTCGAACACTGTAAGTTGATACGCGGTGAATGGTCGTAAATGGGACGTATTTACGGTTGCTCCCATCAGCCACCGCGCCGAGTATCGACTTAGTTTGCGCAACCGATATAAAAGCAATGTAGAAGCTGCCATCTATTGGCAATCTGTTTAACTAACATGATCAACAGCTCTTGCAATTGTTTAGATTCTGTATGCAAGTCAAAGATATTCTTTGATGCAAGCGTAGTTTATCACACAATTTCGGTTATACACGTCGATGTAAGACTTATTTTGTCAAAATATTTCTGTTTCTCACGTCGATGCCCAAGAGCTGTCGGAATTGTTCACTCTGTTCAACCAAGCGTTGTGTATTGCGCGAATGAAATGAATTACCTGAACATTCATCATCACAGGTAAGTACCGCTTACTATTATAGCTAACTAGCTTAAACCCGCGGCTCCGTTCGCGTGTTGGTTGATTATGATAGATGAGCTATCTTTCAGTAGTGTACTATTTATTTATTCTTATATTTCTTTATTCGTATGCTTATCCTTACAGAGAAAGAGCTGAAGACATTGTAGCACGCACTGACCAAAGATGTGGTCTGTGGCATCACGTATGTAAACTCCTTGCTATAGAGTTGCAAACGTCATCGCTGGCCTTCAGTCCGAATATTTTTAAAAATTTGACGCCTTTTAACCACCAAATATTCCACCCCCTTATAGCTATCGGCATAGAACTGCTATGGTGTACAATGGGAGACTTATGTTTCCAATATACTCCACCCTTTTATCATTATCAACCCTCAAGCAACAATGCAACCAATAAAACCAATTTCAAAGAGTAATTATTGTTCCGCATTTCGAGTTATATTCTTAAATATCTATCAGATCGCTATAAAACCGTGCCTAAAACCTGCCTCAGATATAAATGTACAAATATTTAAGTCTCTGCGTCTTGTCGTTCGGACATGATAAGCATACACCGAACAGACATTCAAATTAATATATATATATATAGGTAAACAGCTATCCGATAGTAATAAAACCGTGCCTAAAGCCTTTCCGAGTAGAGATTAGTAACTGTGCAAATTTTTAGCTCTTTATGTCTTGTGGTTCAGACTTGATAAACGTACACCGAACAGACATTCACATTTATAGTTATAGATAATAGATAATAATATATTTAACTTTTAAATCCCCGCTACTTTACATTGCATGCAATATTATTATTATCTTTTACACATATGTACTTGCATCTGCCTTTCCTCCATTACTATCTTACCTATCTGTGACTGGTCAGGATAGAGTGCGAATTATTTGCACGTGTCAACTAGTAGCATTATAATAGTCAATGTCGTCTAGGTTTGGGCAGCGGCATTTTGCATTAAGTTGCAGTTCTAGCGCATGTAAGATGAATCTACGAGATCAGTACGTTATGAAAATATTCAGTCCAACTGCAAATTTCTTGTTCTATTTTAAATCTACAAGGTGACAGAAACAACAGGAACATTTCCACAATCCAAGTAGTGCAGGACAGACAGAAATTTATTCATAGTAATTGCAATTTTACAACTTTGTCATTTACGAAACATTGGTGTCATTAGTCGTTTTTTTAAATTACGTCCATTAGACGGTAATCTCATATTTGTGAAATCAGGTGTGATAGTCCTCATTGGCCGCTGCAACATCTGAGCTAGGATATTGTGAATTGGGGAGGTAGCCCCACAAGAAAAAAATCAGAAACGGATAAATCTGGAGGACTCGGGGGCCAAGGAATGTTGCAGAATCGTGAGATCACACAATTACCGAATAGTTCTCGCACATATGCGATTGGTAGAGGTGATGATTTCGTATGCTATTTTTGGCCGTTAGACCCCAGCTGGGATCCTGTTCGGCATGTCTGGTTCAAGTCTTGGTGACGCGACTCGGGTGTCGATGATGATGAAATGATGATGAGGACGACACAACATCCAGTCCCCAAGTGGACAAAATATCCAAAACGACCGGAAATCGCACCCGACCCCCCTGCATGGCAATCTACCACGCTGTGCACTGGAGTACGGAGGCGGACTGATAGAGGTTAATCGCGTGACGTCACTGCGTCCACTTGAAACCAGGCTTCTTGATCGTTTGGTAAGTTTTTCAATGCAGGTGTAACAAAAGTTCGCAATATCTGCATGCATAGACCAAAGGTAAGATAGACTGCGCGTGACGTCATTATACTGAAACCAACATCTACGTCACGTGACTCAAAGAAGGAAACCGTTGTCATCATTAAAAGCAATGGGAAGTGCAGCTGAGAGTCGCAGTTCTTCTTGCTAGTGGAAATCAAGCGTAGATTTCGACAATAAAACGACTTATCGTATTCTTATTACACATTCGGTAGTACAATGCGCGTTAGTTTTCCATTCGCAATATCAGTGCAACGGTTACAATTTTTACCTGTGCGGAACTCGTCAAATACAGTGGAATATCAGGTCTCAAATGGTTACATAGGATAATTGAAAAGACGTGGGAATCGGGACAGGACGAAAGCGATAATCACGCCAATTTTCAAACATGGAAACAAAAAAGATTGCAACAACTATCGAGGTATCTCCTTATTTAGCGTTGTAGGCAAAATATTCTCAGGTATCGTTGAAAGGAGAGTGCGAGTATTAATTGAGGACAAGTTAGCTGAAAATCAGTGTGGGTTTAGGCCTCTTAGGACCAGGCTGTCAGGACCAGATCTTTAGCCTACGGCAGGTAATGGAAAAGTGCTATGAGCGGAACAGGGAATTGTATCTAAGTTTCATAGATCTGGAAAAGGCTTATGACCGTGTTCCTAGGGGGACGCTACTGTCAGCTCTTCAAGATTATGGTATAAGAGGCAAACTTTTGCAGGCAATTAAAGGGCTTTACGTAGACTGTCAGGCAGCAGTTAGAGTAGATGGCAAATTAAGCTCATGGTTCAGGGTAGTTTCAGGGGTAAGACAAGGATGTAACCTGTCACCACTGTTATTCATACTATTCATGGATCATATGTTGAAAACAGTAGACTGGCAGGGCGGGATTAAAATAGGTGAAAACAAAATAAGCAGTCTCGCATATGCGGATGACTTAGTTGTAATGGCCGATTCGATTGAAAGGCTGCAAACTAATATTTCAGAGCTCGATCAGAGGTGCAAGGATTATTGTATCAAGATTAGCATCTACAAAACGAAAGTAATGTCTGTGGTTAAGAGATTTAAACAGATTGTATGCCAAATAGGAGGAACAAAGTTAGAACAGGTAGACACTTTCAAGTACCTGGAATGTATTTTCTCAAAAGATAACAACATAGCGAAAGAACTGGAATCGAGGTGCAGCAAAGCTAATGCAGTGAGTGCTCAGCTAAGATCTACTCTCTTTTGCAAGAAGGAAGTAAGTACCAAGACTAAGTTAGCAGTGCACCGCTCTATCTTTCGACCAACTTTGTTGTATGGTAGTGAAAGTTGGGTAGATACAGGTTACCTTACTCATAAGGTGGAGGTTACAGATATGAAAGTAGCAAGAATAATTGCAGGTACTAATAGATGGGAACAATGGCAGGAGGGCGTCCATAATGAGGAAATCAAAGAAAAACTTGGAATGAACACCATAGATGAAGCAGTTAGAGCAAACAGACTGAGATGGTGGGGTCATGTTACACGGATGGGAGAAGCAAGGTTACCTAAGAGACTCATGAGCTCGCCAGTGGAGGGTAAGAGGAGTCGAGGTAGACCAAGAAGAAAGTACTTAGATTCGGTGCAGAATCATTTTGAAGTAAAAGGCATAACGGGGCATCAACGTTAGCATTGAATAGGGAATCACGGAGGAATTTTATTAGAGGTACTTTGCTCCAGACTAAACGCTGAAAGGCATAATCAGTCTCTAATGATGATGATGATGATGATGATGCGTAGATGGAATGTATTCCCAGTTCTTTTTATAAGCAAAAGAACTGCAGTGCTTAACTAAATGACAGTTTGTTGTACTGTGAGTCTTTTAGTTTGTAGCTTACACAGGCAACGAAATACCAGTTTGACAAGCAGCATCAGTTTTCATACGATTCCTCAACTGTACATAAGAAATGTTTTGTCATGCTTTTATATATACTTAAAATCGGTTTACATCCATAATGTCCGATTTTAATACAATACAAGCGTTTTATGACTTTTGCCACATACAGCGAAGCCAAATCGTAAAACAAGAAAACTATTGGCCGTTTACATTAAATAACAACGCGATCCAAAAAAAAAAAAAAAAAAAAAAAAAAAAAAAAAAAAAAAAAAAAAAAAAAAAAAAATTGATGTACGTGACAAGAACTGGTTTTATAGGCATAATGAACAGTCTGTATTTATTTTCAGCATTGTGTAACGCAATTAATGGCAGATCTGCACCAGAAATTATTTACTTGCTGACCTAAATACTCAGTCGAGTCACGCTGAAATAATCTTCTCAAAAATCACATTGAACAGTTGAAAAGAAAAAAAAAAGTATAAAATTCATAGTGCAACACAAACATTGAGGATGTGTAACTTTGTTGCTTGTAAATGGAACTGACTATACTTTTCGCCTGGTCACATGTAAAAACGATAATCACAGCATTAATGTCAGTAATATGGAGAAATCACGTTTCATTTACTACTACATGTGTAATAGGAATACGAGAAGTCGTTTATTGTTAAAATCAATGATTGATCTCACCTGTAAATTAAAACTCTGTTGCTCGTAATGACGAAACCTCAGTCACGTGACTTGGGGCAGTGCTAGATGTTTGTTTCAAACCACAACACAGCAGAGATAGCGACCCACTCAGTCTGTTATCTTTGGTCTATGTCTGCATGTAACGATCGGCATTGAGAGCTGAGTTTCTCTGTTCATTTGTGAAAATATACGGTTCGATAATCCCATGTGATGAAACAGCACACCATACTGTCACTTTACTAGCGTCTAAGGGCGCTCATAAACATCATTAGGGTTTGTTTGTCCAGTAATATTAGACAAGTCCTGTTACTGCTCGCAATCAGACAGACACTTCACCCATGGTTGCTTGGCATGTCGTTCCAGTGCGCGGCAGGGGACCGATCGTGAGGCCTCCTTGGTTCGTCTTGACAACGGGTTTGAGGTGCTGTCAGTGTACCTGAGCCAGATGATGTCGCTCATCCTGATGTCACCACGCTGCCTGCAAGATATGGGCGATCACAGAGGGTGAGTTTGCTTGTAGTTGGAGCTCCAACGTCAGGCGGGTAATAGAGCCCCTTATGGGATATTATTGCTAAGGAGGGAAAGAAGGCCAACATGCACTCTGTGTGCATACCGGGTGCAGTCATTCCAGATGTGGAATGGGTCCTTCCGTACGGGTTGCAGCCAACTGCAGGTGTTGCCTCACGTTAGTGCCAATGATGTGCATCGGACGAGAATCTCTCCGTTTTTGAGAGGTTATCTGAAGTGATAAAGGCTGCCAGTCTTTCTTGACAGATGAAGGGAGAGATCACCACCTGCAGTATAGCTGACAGGACCGACTGCGGACTTCTCGAGCCGAGCCGAGTAGAGAGTCGGAATCAGAGGCTCAGACGGTTTTCTGACCGTGTTGGCTGCAGATTCCTCGATTCGCGGCATCGGGTGATGGGGTTCCGGATTCCGCTGAATAGGTCAGGAGTCAACTACACGCAGGAAGCGGCTACATGGGTAGCGGGGGCTGTGTGGAGTGAACTGGGCGGTTTTTTAGTTTAGTGGGCCTCGGAAACACACAGAAAGGGTTTCAATCTCAAAGGATATAGGTCAAAGGACGAACATGGATCTAAAAACCGTTGGGATAAACGGTTGTGAATTATCGTAGCTGTATGGAGAAAGTACCTGAGCTCAAAGCACTACTAGAAAGTAATTAATCTCAAATCATTATAGGTACCGAAAGCTGCATAAATCCGATGATAGGTTCAGCTGAAATTTTAACAAAGCGAAAAATGGGGTTCAGAAAGGATGGACTGAATAAAATAGGTGCTGTCACAAGCGGTTTATTCCGTAGCGAAATTAAAGTAGATAGTTCCTGTGAGACGGTGTGGTTAGAGGTTATATATGACAACCAAAATAAATTAATAATTGGTTCCTTTTACTGACACTCTAACTCAGGCAATTCGATTGCAGAAATGTTCAAAGAAAGCTTAAATCAAATTTCAAAAACGTACCCAAAGCATACAATTTCAATTGGTGGCGACTTTAACTTACCCCTGATACATTGGCAAAAATACATGCTCAAAACCAGAGGCAAGCATAAAACATCGCCCGAAATTGTACTGAACGCATTCTTCGGAAATTATCTCGATTAATTAGTTCATGAACCCACTAGAATGGTAAATGATTGTGAAAACATGCGTGACCTTTTAGCAACAAATAATCCTGAGCTAATAAAGAGTATCAAAAGAGACACATGAATTTGTGAACACAGAGTTGTCGTAGCGAGATTTAATATCGGACTTTCCAATTCCATCAAAAGTATATTTATTCAGAAAAGCCGATAAAAATTCTTCTAATGCTTTCCTGAGTGGGAATCTCCAGTCTTTAGAAACTAACATTGTAGGTCTAGATCAGATGTGGCTTACAATCAAAGAAATAATAGCCACAATCATTGACAAAGTAACAACGTAGGGGGCTGACAGACCGTGGTACACCAAGCAGTTTAGATCACTCATGCAAAATAAAAAATAAATTTAAAAAAAGCATGCTAAATTTAAAAGGACAAAAAGTCACCAGGACTGGCAATCTTTTACAGAGGCCAGAAATTTAGCTCGAACTTCAATGCGAGAAGGTTAGAATAATTAGCATAACAAAACCCTGTCTCATAATTTGGTAGAAAATCCTAAGAAATTGCGGTCTATGTAAAATATACTAGCGGCAAAACACAATAAATACCTTCATTACACGATACAAAAGGTGATGCTACCAATGACAGTTCTGATAAAGCAGAATTGCTTAACACAAATTTTCTAAATTCTTTCACCAAAGAGGAGGAAGCAAATAATCCAGAAATTGTATCAAGAACAGCTGCCAGCATCCGTCATTTAGAAGTAATACCCACTGAGTACTAAGGCACCTCAAATCACTTAACAAAAGTAAGTTTCCCGGTCCAGATTGTATACCAATTAGGTTCCATTCAGAGTACGGTCATGGAATATACAACCACTTCCTCAGCGAACGTTCCGTACCCCAAGACTGAAAAGTTGAACACGCCACTCCAATATTCAAGAAAGGCATACCGAGTGATCCGCAAAATTATCTGCCAATATCACTGACGCCGGTTTTCAGTAGAATTTTAGAAATTATAGTATTTTCAAATATTATGAACTACCTCGAAGAGAATGGCTTATTGACCCATAGTCAACAGAGATTCAGAAATTATCGTTCTTGTGAAAATCTGTACTGAGATTATGTGATGAGTTCTGTCGACAAGGGATGTCAAATAGATTCCGTATATCTAGATTTCCAGATGATGTGCCTGCTCTCCGAATGAGCCGTCTAAAATCTAGGCAACCATCCATCTTATTGGCAGTATCACTGCAGGCGACTGGAGTCAACATTAAAAGAAAGTGGACAGAAACCTGGAATAATGTTGCCTGTGAGAAATATCAGAGCCTCCAGAGACCTGACGCAAGACAAGCTGGAATGGAATTACCATATCGTGCCTGAAAAACAATAGGATCCGTATAGGCCATGGTCTCTGTGCTGAAAACCATCACTCTGGGGAAAGGCTTCTCTTTCCAGTGTGACTGTGGAAACGAGCACCACAAAATCAACCACACTGTTACAAGCTGCTGCCGAAGAGCTTATCAGGGAAACCTAGAAGATTTCTTTGAAGTAACAGAGGCAGCCCTTGAATGGATAGAAAACGTAGATATTAATTTGCAGATTTAGTTGTTTACCTCTTATATAGTTTGTAAAGTTATGCAGTTAATGTAATTTTTAGTTGTTGTAAATTTTGTAAAATCAAACAAACTCCTGATTTCTAGTTGCAGTTCATCTGTATTGCCATATGCTAAATAAATCAGGGAGGCTTTTCAAAAATGTTCAAATGTTTGTAGAGCTTATGGGACTTAACTGCGGGGTCATCAGTCCCTAAACTTACAAACTACTTATGAACTAGCTACAACTAAAGACGGCACAAATATCCATGCCCGAGGGGGGATTCGAACCCCCGACCGTAGTGGCCGTGCAGGCCGTGACTGAAGCGCCTCAGTCTCCTCGGCCACCGCGGCCGGCGGGGAGGCTTTTGACACGCGTCTTCTAATCAAATTGCGTGCTTATAGAACATCGCCGCAGTTGTGCGACGATTGGATTCGCGATTTCCTGTCAAAAAGAACACAGTACTTTGTAATTGACGGTAAGTCATCGAGTAGAACAGAAGTGATATCTGGCGTTCCCGAGGGAAGTGTTATAGGGCCCATACTGTTCCTTATTTTTTAAACGATTTAAGGGACGCTCTGAGTAGCTCTGTTACACTGTTTGATTATGATTCTGTCATTTAACTGTCAAAACCAACTGCAAACTGAGTTAGTTGAGATATTTGATAGTGTAAAAATTGGAAATTGACCCTCAATAGTGAGGGTCATCCATATGACCAGTAATAGAAATCCGATAAACTTTATTTACACGTTAAATCACTGAAATATGTACTTCCTTCCCGGTGTTAGGACTGGAATTATCGGCCGTCTTACGTACCCCGTCGCATTGGCACTGCTCATATATGTTTATTTACATCCTTGTGCAGGTTGGGTGATATCTATGGACAATTTAAGGAACCGCGTATAACCACCCATCCATACACTTAGCGGCTGATTAGAACAGTTAAATTACTCGTGTACCTAAGTACCTTATGAGAAAGCCGATCGTTCCAAAGTATTGATCCGACAAATGCAGTAGACGATACAGCCTGATCGTTGCCACTGTGCTTCTTTACGCAACAACGATCATTAAATTAGAGGGGTAAAAATATTTACAATCACTAAATTTTACCCAAACCTGAAATAAACAGTCAGAATTGAATACATTTCGCAAAACAAATTATTTACTGTCGCCAGCTCACTGGTTGAGCGAATGAAATTAGGCGAAGTTGAATAATAGCAAAAGTTAATTAGAGTGTAGCTAATTATTTAGGAGAGCGGACACAGAATTAACATCACACTCCACTAGACCAAGCATGGAAACCAAAGTAAACATGTACTGCAGTTACGTAAATGATAAAATAATAAGCAAATTTACGACTACCAAGTGGTAAAGAAAGCAAGCAGCTACAATATAATTTCAATATTTACTGTTCAACACGTGCCTGACCGTAATGCTCACTGTTCCTGACACAAAAAAGCAAATGGTTTTTATTAAGTGAATTACTAATTTACATGGCAAGCTAAAGTGATGAAAACCCACTTTTCTTAATGCTTACACAATTGGGAAAATTTAACTGAGTAAATATTGCTTAAAATATGTGTAGATTAACTGAAGTAATCACTTTCCTGTTTACTATACACTATTATTGAAGAAGGCATACTATGGTCAACAATAGTTCATTAGTGTAAAAATTATTAACTGTAATATTTTAAACTAAACTGACAGAGTCTGATTGAAGGCAAATTTATGAACAAGAATTAGTCGTTCGTTAGCAAACAATTCTAACTACGCAGTTCAACACAACTTTCCAAATACTGCCAGCAAATACAGTTTAAATTCAAATGTTTGTAAACCTAATTGACCAAAAGTACCTAGACTTACAAACTACTTAAACTAACCAGAGGACAACACAGACACTCATGCCTCAAGGAGGCAGCGAACCTCCTATGGCGAGCAACCGTGCGCTCTAAGTAAACGCTATGTAAACCTCAAGCAAAGAACTTAGACAGCAAAATACTATATCTCATAGAATTTACAGATGCGATGTGTTAACATCAACCTTCTGTATGGGTCAACCAAAACCATCAAAAGTCTCTCGCCTATCGTTCGTTTGGAAAATAAATTACCAACTAATCGTTTCTTAATTTCAGACAGAGCACTTGGCCAGACGTAACATAGATCTCGAACGAAGCTATTTTATAGTAACAACTGCAAAACGCTCAGAAAACAGAGCGAGTAGTGATGGTTATAAAATAATGGATTATATATTTTCGACTCATATAAAAATTTAATTTATCGTATCACACCTGTTGACAATATTGTATAGCTTTTTCACTGTTAGGCAAGTTTGTTGACGTTGTCAACAGTTGGCGACCGCGATTTGTCTTTTAATATAAAAAGGATAAATCCTGAGAGTGAAGATCGCCATTTCTAATACATGATTACTAGTTTCGACTCTTAACGAGCCATCTTCATATCGTAAAAGTGTTGAAAATGATTGACTGTCATTATATTAATAAAACATATCACATGATTTAAAAAATCAGTCATTACATCGTAAAATAATTTCCATGTCCGTAAATAATAAAAGATTAGATGGCCTCAAGATAGGCCACGTCTTGCAGCATAAAGTACCTTAAAGAGATGTGTAAGTTTTCTTTAATAAAGGTCATTTAGTTACACGACTTGACCCGTCTCGAAGCCTTATATTCTCTCACCACTTATGGGCATGGATATTACCATACAATGGAAAGACTTTTGCTCTAATGATGTGATAGGTTTTTTTTTTTTTTTTTTTTTTTTTTTTTTTTTTTTTTTTTTTTTTTTTTTTTGTATGACGGCATTCCATCATTTTAAAGACTTGCTGTCTGAAGATGGCTCGTTAAGAGTCGAAAGTAGTAACAACTATCGAGGTATCTCTTTAATTAGCCTTGTAGGCAAAATATTCTCAGGTATTGTTGAAAGGAGAGTGCGAGTATTAATGGAGGACAAGTTAGATGAAAATCAATGTGGGTTGAGGCCTCTTAGAGGCTGTCAGGACCAGATCTTTAGCTTATGGCAGGTAATGGAAAACTGCTATGAATGGAACAGGGAATTGTATCTATGTTTCATAGATCTAGAATAGGCTTAGGACCGTGTTCCTAAGGGAAGGCTACTGTCAGTTCTATAAGATTACGGTATAGGAGGCAAACTTCTGCAGGGAATTAAAGGGCTTTACGCAGACTGTCAGGCAGCAGTTAGAGTAGATGGCAAATTAAGTTCATGGTTCAGGGTAGTTTCAGGAGTAAGACAAGGCTGTAACCTGTCACCACTGTTGTTCATACTATTAATGGATCATATGTTGAAACAGTAGACTGGTAGAGCGGGATTAAAATAGGTGAAAACAAAATAAGCAGTCTCGCATATGCGGATGACCTAGTTGTAATGGCCGATTCAATTGAAAGGTTGCAAACTAATATTTCAGAGCTTAATCAGAGGTGCAAGGATTATGATATGAAGATCAGCATCGGCAAGACGAAAGTAATGTCTGTGGGAAAAAGATTTAAAAAGATTGAGTGCCAAATAGGAGAAACAACGTCAGAACAGGTAGACAGTCTCAAGTACTTGGGATGTATTTTCTCCCAGGATGGCAACATAGTGAAAGAACTGGAATCGAGGTGCAGCAATGCTAATACAGTGAGTGCTCAGCTAAGATCTACTCTCTTCTGGAATAAGGAAGTAAGTACCAATACTAAGTTAGCAGTGCACCGCTCTATCTTTCGACCAACTTTGTTGTAGGGGAATGAAAGTTGGGTGGACACAGGTTACCTTATTCAGAAGGTAGAGGTTAAAGATGTGAAAGTAGCAAGAATGATTGCAGGTATTAATAGATGGGAACAATGGCAGGAGGGTGTCCATAATGAACACCATAGATGAAGCAGTTAGAGCAAACAGACTGAGATGGTGGGGTCAAGTTACACGCATGGGAGAAGCAAGGTTGGCGACCGCGATTTGTCTTTGAATATAAAAAGGATAAATCCTAAGAGTGAAGATCGCCAGTTCTAATATATGATTACTAGTTTCGACTCTTAACGAGCATCTTCAGATCGTAAAAGTGTTGAAAATTCTTGACTGTCTTTATATTAATAAAACATATCACACGCTTAAAAAATCGTAAAATAATTTTCATGTCCATAAATAATAAAAGAATATATGGCCTTGAGAGAGGCCACGTCTTGCAGCATAAAGAGATGAGTAAGTTTTGTTTCATAAAGATAATTTACTTACACGACTTGGCCCGTCTCAAAGCCTTATATTCGTTTACCACTTATTACCATACGATGTGAAGACTGTATTGCTCTAATAATGTCATATGTTTTTGGTTCTTGAATATATTTGTATACATATGACGACGGTCCAGCATTTTAAACACTTTTACTGTCTGAAGATGGCTCGTTAAGAGCCGAAAGTAGTAATATAATAATAAAATTGGCGATCTTGACTAAGAATTTATACCTTTTTTTATTGACACTGTTTGGCATATTGCCCCATAGCGGTTTTCTTTCTAGGAAACAACACCCGGAAACATTCTGGATGCGCTTCGTATACCCAGCAACTCAGAGATTGCATAGCATAGTGCTGCTGTTCCGTAGCTACTTCCTGTGTTATTGCGAAAGCGCTTATTATCGCCTGCGGTTTCGTCACCACACTGTCAGAAACTTCAGACCGTTTGCAATCAGAACGGGCTGTGCATAACTTTCATTGTAGCAGAACTGTCTAGACCGTGGACTAAAACTTCCCTGACGTCAATCCCCTGGCACACACACACACACACACACACACACACACACACACACAGCTCCCCTAGTGCAAGCCCCTGGCAGGAAAACAACGAGTAATTTGATAAAGCTCCCGCAGTGCGCCGCTGCTGCTGCCGCCTGCTGGCGACTTTCGGCACCACGTTCCCCGCCGAGGGTGGAAAGTTGACGTGGGGGAGCCAGCCCCAAGCAACTGCCTGCTATGTTCTCTCTGGTGGCGCATAGCATAGCCCCCAGCATAAAGCCGCTGAACCCGGAGAGGTCTTTAACGCTGCCGGGAAAGCACTTCTCATTAGCACAATGATTTAATTACCGAGCTCGCAGCGCGCTGAGCAATTTCTCGATAACAATGTGAGGCTCTTTTGTTCTCGTGCCTTTCAGTTTCCCTCCTCCTCTATGCAGACATTTTAGCTCCGCTACTAACTTCGAACTTTTTACAAGTACTAGATAAAAAGTAATGACAGTAGTAATTTTTCGCTGAAATGACTGTTGACCGAAGTTCTTCAAATACAATCGTCCTTACTACGAGGCGCGTCCAGAAAGTAAGTTTCGTTTCCATTTATCTCCGCTGCAGCGCTGCGATTGCAGTTCCGCTAAAGCTATGTGTGGGGAAAGTATGGCCATCCTATTCCGCGCCGCTTGCCGCCGCCTGCGGCTCATTATTGGCTGAAATCGAGTCACGTGGTTCTTTCCGCCATCTTGCTCCTATACGTTGCTTGGCTGCCATGACAAGTCTTGTGAATTTCGTATGTTTAATGCCACAGTGTTGTTCTTTTGGGTGTTCTTAAGAAGCGAAGAAGGGAGGTAAACATTATAGTACTTTCATTATGTATCAGAAATGCAGGAAGATGAACAGTCTGACTGAAAGAAGTCGTCAAAGAAAACTAGGAGCCCAGAAGCGACCTTCGATTCTAATTCATAATATAAATCAATAAAGATTCACTGACGAATGGATAACAGCAAGTATCTTTATAATTTTAACTTGAATAAATTTGTGAAGAAAATTTCTGTGTAATCTCATGAGGTTAAATAATTCACGCGTCGTTGGTTTTATCAGCAGATAGTTGCCGAAAACATACAAATTTTGAACATATTAGTGAGTGAACTAGATTCTCGTTTAAATATGAAATTAATATATAGTTCCTGAAGCAAGCTTTTCTCATTCTTTTTCATGTGTATCATTACGGGAAACATGGAATTGAAACAAGACAAATATTAGACATTCAAAAGTAATTGGCGTTGTAAAGGCACCTTTAATTTCTCTTTTTGGTAAAAGTCATGTAGTGGGTATCCCCTTGCATTTTTCGTACTTCATATAAGATATAAGTACATAATACGCAAGAAAATACTCATCAAAGACTTATCCATAATCTAAATGGTTTTCTGCATTTACGTTATGCTCCGATGATGACATGTCGCGGTCTATTCGAATATTTTGCTAGGGTAAAGGTCAATCTGAATTTACAGGTGAACTCTTTAGATCGGGAACCACAAACCAAGTAGTTTCTTAAAATCGGACGATAAGTACTTCGTAGAGCCGCCAGGTCCGCATGGACAGAACTACACGAAGTTGCCGCATCTGTCCGTCGGATATAACACCCTGTATCTCGAGAATGAAAAGAGTTATCGTTCTGCTCTGAACCTTAAATAAAACTTCGAAATCTTACCTACATTTCGTCCGCAACACTGTATGTGCTAAAATCAACCATACGCAAAATCTACGCAATGCGATGTTTCCTCTGCAAACTGTTCAAAATTTTGCGCAGTAGTTTATTTAATTTGATGTAGGACGTTAACTGTACGTAATAATCAATAGAAAATCAGGTAATTATCGAGCTAATAAATCATACTATAACACGTAAAAAAGTTAAATTTTTTCATTGAATAGTTTTCTCAAAATCGGTTGATTAGTATTGCTAAGCGCTGAGAACTTTGTAGCGGTCTGTGCGTAAGCAGAAGCGGAATATGATAGGCTGCCGCTGGCAGGCTGGCCATACTTTCCCTATACAGAGCTTTAAGTTCCGCACATGCGCTGTAGACGATGTGTATCAAGGAGAAGAACGTGCGCCATTTGGAGATCGCTGTCAGTTACGTACGCTTTGTTGTGCTTGTTTGAAATGTCGGCGTTGATTATAAAACCGCCGCCTGTGAAATCATGTCGGTGATTCGGTTTCTGAATGCGAGGAAAGTGAAACCAAGTGAAATTTATCGACAAATTTGCGATGTTTACGGACCAAATGCGATGAGTGATTCGAGGGTGAGAAGATGGGTCCGACAGTTCAATGGCGGGCGTAGTGATGTGCACGATGAAGAACGAAGTGGGCGTCCACGTTTGGTTACAGAAGAACTGGTTCACGCGATTGATGACAAGATCCACGACATCCCAAGTCTTTCCTTGGCTGTCATCACTTCACCAATGACGACGAGCTGAAAGAAACTGTTTCCAACTGGTTGAAGACACAGGCGGCAGATTTCTATGAAGAAGGTATACAAAACCTGGTGCCACTCTGTGACAAATGCCTACAAAATTTCGGCAGTTATGTGGAAAAATAGTTTAAGAGTTGTAGAATTTTGTGCAATAAAAATTTCTTCTGTATCTGTGTACAATTTCATTTTATTGCCAAACGGAACTTACTTTCTGGACGCGCCTCGTATTAATAACAACGTGAAACATCAATGGCGAAGAGAAATAGTGGGCAAAACTCTAATTTAACTGACAATATGTGTCTATATTAATAAAAATTAATTTCCGCGTGTATGAAAACGCATCAATTGAGAATGGCATCACCGATTTGGCTGATCTTTACTTTGTTCTGTTCGTAATTTTCAGGGCAAGGTTTGTATGAAAGAAAATTTTTGGAAAATCTACCGGAAAATATCGAAATTTGAGAAAAACTGAAATTACGCTTCCAACTCGGATTCGCTACGCGCCTAGCGACCAAATACGCTGTAACAGTTTTTTTAGACTGAAAGTCTTGGTACAGGTATGCAACCTTCATTGTAAAAATTTTAAAATGATTTTAAAAATGCTAGAGATTGCTTCAATAATCAAAAGATGTTATCAGTAGATTATTTATTTTCAGTTCACACCATGTTTCGGGCGTAGCCAATCATCTGGTGCTCGATATAATATAAGTTTAGATTTGATGTATTCAAATGTCTCATATAAAATACTGTTCTTATTTGTCAATACATAACAACAGTATTTTATATGACAAATTTGTATACATCAAATCTAAATTTATATAATATCGATCACCAGATGATGGGCTACGTCCGAAACATGTTGTGAACTGAAAATAATCTACTGATAACATCTTTTGATTATTCAAGCAATCTCCACCATTTTTAAATTCATTATTAAAAATTTTACGCTGTAACTGAGCGGACAAATACGTCAAGGAGGTTAGAATAAAAGATGGGGCTCTATGCACACAAGGCTAAAATAGTCAGACATATTTAACACGAAATGTTTTTTGTTTAGAAGCCCCTCCGTATTATTCTTACCTCCATGATGGTATCGGTGGTGCTTCTGTCTTTGGAGCGTTGCAAAGACAGGATTGATGCAGTGATGGCGCTAGACTAAAATTGAGCGTCAGCGAACTCGTCATTGCGAGGCCCCTTTCATTTTTTCAGTAAGGAAGAAAATGTTAAATGAAATGAGCGGAATTATACATCAAGAATCATTATACTAAAATTTAGGTGTATTACAATATAATATACAAGTATTACTGCAATGACTAAAATTACAATAAACAAACACAAATTAAAATGGAGAAACTTATCTTTTCGTCTCATTGAATCTTTTAAGATCACGTCTTAATTAATACTAGCAGCTATTTCGGCTTCAATTAATAGTCCCGAAAACGCAGATAGTGCTTCTTGGCTCACTCTCCTTCTCAAGTTAGACTTATTGAATTTTAACTTTGTGAAGCTTCTCTCAGCCGAAGCTGTACTGGAACTGTGAGCATGATTCTGATTGTTATACAGTATAAACATTTGGATATATTTCTTCCAAATTGTTTTCTAAAATGTACTGAAAAAGTTGTTTTGCAAGTATTTAACCAAAAATTGCATCACTTCTGCGCTCATACGGAAATAAATACGGACAACTAAATAGCTGCCGGCCGGGAATGGCCGAGCGCACTAAGGCGTCATACCACGGTGAGCGAGATCGCTCTCGTTGGGGCTCGAATCCCACCCTTGGGCACGGATGTTGTGTTCGTCCATTGGTTAAGCTAGTGTAAGATTTAGGTCATCGCTACATAGCAGTTGAAAAGAGCCGTTAAACATGAAATTAAAAGCAAGAGCTATAATTTTAACGATGTTTTGCGAGGTCCCAACAGGCGCGAGGCCGTCGGCGGTTGCCGACGTCGTCGACGCCTATAGCTGCCACTGGATTGATGTCAATTCGTGGTATTTTTTGAGTGTTGTGAACAAACTGTGTACTTATCGTAGTTTATTTTTTTAGAACAATGCCTCCATTGCGGGGTCGTAATAACGGTCTGCGTACGCGCAACGCAATCCTACTACGTGAACGTAAAGACAACGAGACCGACGAAGATCGTACACAACGCTTGGCGGTAACTCGAAAAGAAATTCTCAAGCGCGATCCGTTATGACTTAGAATGGGTAAGGTCGAGTTCTACTCGCTCAGTTGTAGCTTACGCACAAAATAATTTGCATTATCGACAAAACAAACGGTCGTATGTGACGATTATAATTGAACATTTGGCGCTCAAATACGTTCCATCAGTCGATTACGCAGTGGATGCATCAGTTGGTTTCGAAACAATGAACAATGTTTGTCAATATTGCAATGCTTTGAGATTGCAGCAAGAACAGTCAGGAATTTGTTGTGCGGATGGAAAGCTCAAATTACCAGAATTGATACCGGCACTAGAGTCACTGGAATGATTGGTTTCTGGCCAAGATCCCAAGATCCTCATCATTTGCGGCGAATATGATCGAAGAACGAGGCTTTAACCGATCTTTTAAGGTAAATTCTTTTCCGAAGGCTTTAACCCAACTTTTGTCAACCATTCGCAAGACATTATCAGGCTTATAAATAAATAATTTGCCTTCATTTTTATGGGTTAAGGGCAAATCCACGGCGTGACGGAGTGGCCAAGCGCATTGGTAGCCCTATGCTCCGATGCGTTAGGCTGTTCCCCGTCGAGGGTTCGAATCCGCCCTCGGGCATGAATGTATATATTGTCTTTACTTAAGTCTCATAAGGATAACAAACATTTGAATATTTTGATTTGAGAAATCCACCATCGTGCAGTTTTGTTTTCCTTTTATCAGCCATTTTTAACATAAAACAGGAAAATCGTTTATATGCCTAAATTTATAATCATACCTGTTCGTATAATACAACCATTAAAAGTATGGCCTTTAAAGCCATAGATAGAGCGGTTCGGAAGGTCTGTTTAATAACCCGTTTCCAATTGATTTACCCATGCATTTTGACTTCTATTCCCAATCAAGCTCCTGATAATAAATAAGATCACAGAGAGAGGGGGAGGAGACGATAATGGGGGAATGAAATTGATTTAAAAAGGGAGGGGTGATATAGACGCAGAGAGGAGGGGAAGGAGATGGATATGGTGTGGGATAAGAGAGAGTGGCGTGAAGATAGAGGAAGGAGGGGTTGGCGAAATAGAGGATGGAGGAAGTGATAGACATAGGGAGAAGAAGACTATGGTTGCCAGGTTTGCTAGTCTATATCTATAAATGTAAATGTCTGTTCGGTGTACGTGTATCACGTCCGATCGACAAGACGCAGAGACTTAAATATTTGTACAGTTACTAATTTATACCTGAGGAAGATTTTAGGCACGGTTTTATAGCGATCTGATAGATATTTTGTAATTTGAAGAAATTAACGTGAAATGCGGAACAATAATTACTCTTTGAAAATTATATTTACTCTTTGAACATGGTTTTATTAATTGCATTGTTGCTTGAGGATTGATACTGATAAAAGGATGAAGTATATTGGGATGGAAAGTTATCGGTGCATATAAAATTATACGCGTGCGCGCCCGCGCGCACGCTTGTGTGTGTGTGTGTGTGTGTGTGTGTGTGTGTGTTAATATTTCGCTCTGCAGCGAAAACTACAGAACACAAACAAATGGTCTGTGTGTAATTGTTGCCCAAGTCTCCCGTTGTACACTATAGCAGTTCCATGCCGATAGCTATAAGGGGGTAGAAGATATGGTGGTTGAAAGTCGTCAAATTATAAAAAAAATTGGACTGAAGGCCAGTGAACACGTTTGCGACTCTATAGCAAGGAGGTTACATACAGCGAAACGTGATGCCACAGACCATATCTTTGGTCTATGCGTGCTACAATGTCTTCAGATCTTTCTCAGTAAGGATAAGCATACGAATAAGGAAATATAAGAATAAATAAATAAAGCAGTAAAAAATAAATTTCTTTAAGTAGATATACAACACGTATACAAATGAATACATACCTGCAAAACTATACAATTGTACAACATATAACTCAATAAATATGACATCGTACGCATTTTATCTGTCATTTGTGTTTTGATTACTATCTTTCTTTGTTTGGATACTTATAATTTTATAAATTATGAGAGACAGTCTTCTTTCTTATTTATTTTCTGATAAATATACCATGTTTTTTAGAAAAAAAGAAATGGACAGAGAGAGAAAGGATAGGAGAAGTACTAACTCAAAGCAAGAATAAATAAATAAATACCCGGGCAAAGCCGGGTTTTCAGCTAGTAAATCTTATATATTAAAAGAATCTACGAAACCTAAAGTCAGTCGGCCAGACCAAATTACCAGGCCGATTTCCTTTATTTTAATTTTAAACGAAAGGTATTCGTTGGCAGATTTGTCATCAACTATCAGAATTAACTTAAGTCTCTCTATGCTTTATTTTTATTCAAACGCGGTATCCTTCTGTCCTTGCATTGAATATTTCAATCGGTTTGTTTTACGATATCTTCGGTTGTAATTAAGGTACGCAGTTCTTTTTGGCCTAACAAGGGAACCTCCTCATCGCACCCCCCTCAGATTTAGTTATATGTTAGCGCAGTTGATAGGCCGTGAAAAACTGAACACAGATCACTCGAGAAAACAGGAAGAAGTTGATTGGAACTATTAAAAAATAAGCATAATATAAAAACTGAGCAATCCATGCGAAAGATAGGCAACGTCGAGCAAGCTCTGTGTGCAGGAGTGCTGTTGTCCTATGACTAGCATAAGGAGCTGCAGACAAAGAGGTCGTTGATTCGTGTCTTCCCACAGGCGAAAGTTAAATTTTTCATTTTCATAAAATTGTTGTCTGTCCGTCCGTCCGTCCGTCCGTCCGTCCGTCCGATGTGGGGTAACTGCACTGTAGTATGGGGACATGTTCAGATTTGCTTGGACATATGCAGGATTTGACAGTCTGTGCGACGGTGAAACTGTTCCATTCATATGATGACAGTTTAATGTTGATTGATGGAATTAATGACATTCAGCAAATACATGAAGCCCTCAACAGTCTACACCCTAAAATAAAATTCACTATGGAATTAGAAAGCAATAAAACCATAAACTACTTAGACCTAACCATAAAAAATGTTAATTACACACATAAATTCGAGATTTACCGAAAACCAACAACAACAGATAACATTATAAATTAAAATTCGTGTCATCCTAGAACACAAAACTTCGCGTATTTTCATGCTATGATCAACCGTTTAATAAACTGTGGTGTCGCACAAGTCTGAAGTGCACGCCACGTACTTTCGCCGCAAGCACGGCGCGGTGTTCTTACGACGTCAGCCACGAGCGCCTTCTGCTGCAATCCCGCTCGTGGCCACCACTGAACTGCATCGGTCACTTGGCTATAGGACAGGCACTAGGACTCATCAGTAGGCAGGCCTCAACCTAGTTAATGTATCAGCATTCTGCAGTCATGAAACTTATGAAAGATAAGTATTGTAATACTTCTTCGAAATATATCTCTTGTTCTAATCTAGCTTAGTGTTTCTAGTTTCTGCTGTCCCACTGGCTGGTCACCTCAGACTCTGTACCCGCACACGCGTGCATCCTGTTTCCCTGTGTCGGTCTCTCTCTGCTCGGCTACCGACACCCAGGACAACTGGCGGAAACGCGACAAAAAAGTGGTGACGAGGATGGGATACAAAATAAACCTTCCTCTTCAGCAAGATGCAATACGAAAAGAAATAGATATATTTCAATATATTGCAAAACGAAACAATTTTAACCCTAAAACAGTAAACTACATATATCATAAACACACTAAACCCATAGAACCAATCACTCATATGGAAATCACACTATCTAGAGAAACACCTAAAAAAGAAACAAGCGTATGTATTCCGACCTCGTATCTAGGAACAATATCTCACAAAATTAATAAAATAATGAAACACACTAACATAAAATTCGCATATCAAACTCGGCATAATCTTAGAACCCTACTGCACGCAGAACAAGTAAAACCATCCCAGAATTTATAAAATTCAGTGTAAGCAATGCGAAAATTTGTATATAGGTCAGACTGGAAGAAGCTTTATAATTCGTTTTCGAGAGCATGTTCGTAATAGCGAAAGCAACCAGTCGACTTACTTCCATCACTTGAAGCAAGAACAACACATAGCAGACAATATAGAGCAGGCCATGGAAATTTTACATATCACGCAAAAGGGAGCAATAATGAACGTTCTTGAAGAGGTTGTAATTTACTTACACACGCAAGTTAATCCTGAACAAATTTTAAATGGACAAATCGAGAAGAAGCACGAGTGTTACTTGGAAAATTTCGTTAGTATCATTCTTCCAAAGAGATATACAGAATTTACAAAAACGACAGAGAAATTATTGTCACGAAATTAAAAGTAATAACTGGAAAACATATAATTATTATAATCCATAAAAATTACACCAAAATTAATTCCACAAAATAATATATAGGTAATCATTTACATACTAGTAATGAAACATCTTATTTCCATACCAATAAGACCAGATATGCTCTATATAATAGCAAAGAAATAATTGCATTTAAACTTGTAATATCACTGACTTATTTGTCAAAATAGCTGTCAAACATCGACAACATAAGAATTATTTTTAAAAATTTTTATATACAGCTATGTAAGAACTTTAACAACAACAGTTCTTTTACATATGTAAATAAGAACGTATTCATATAACAGAAGCAGCGATCTTACAAGGGCAAGAAGAGCTACCAAAGTATGTATAAAGTACAATTATCTTCTTAAATTAAATAGTATACCCACCTTTGTATTTTACAGTACACCTGACGACGGCATTCACGCCGAAACAGGCCTGTCGTATTAAATAACGTAATAAAAAACAGCGTCTTTGGTATCAATAAATTACAAACTCTTATGTTTTCATCACTTTTTTGGGAGTGATTATCACATCCACAAGAAAACCTAAATCGGGCAAGGTAGAATCTCTCCACCCATTCACCAAGTGCACTATTTAGGTGGGTCGACAAGGGATTCCTGTCATATGACGCAAAATGTCCAAATGTTCAAATGTTTGTACAGCTTATGGGACCTAACTACGGGGTCATCAGTCCCTAAACTTACAAACTACTTATGAATTACTTACGAACTTGGACGCCCGAGGGCGGATTCGAACCCCCGACCGTAGTGGCCGTGCAGACCGTGACTGAAGCGCCTCAGTCCCCTCGGCCACCGCGGCCGGCATATGACGCACATTCCGTCACCAGTGTCATATAGTATCCCATCAGACGTGTTTTCCTGTGGTGGAATTGGTTGACCTTTCACCTTGTGATCAAATGTATTACATTCCCATTGGAGAAGCACGTCTTTCGTCTGCTAATCGCACGTTTTTGTAGTACTTTCGCAAAACACAGACACTAAACTGATTACAGCGAACAGAAACTTCAATGAACGGACGGACAGATCACGATGTTGCGAAAATAAGAGAATGCAAATTTTCATTTGAGGAAAGGCTTGAACCAAAGAACCCTCGCTCCAAAGCTCCTCATGCTAGCCACAAAACCACGGAGCTCCATTGCTCACATTCTGCTTCATGTTGCCTATTTTTCGCATGGACCGTTCAGTTTTTATATTTTGCTTATTTTTTTCATAGTTCCACATAACTTCTTCCAGTTTTCTCGACTGATCTGTGTTCAGTTTTCCACGGGCTCTCCACTTCGCCAACTTATGACTAAATCTGACGGGGGTGCGGTGGGGAGGTTCCCTTGTAAGAACACTCAGCGAATCGAGCTCTTTCATATGCGCTTTTAACCACTTGTATTAATTGATTCTGAAGAAAGATGTGCCTGAACTTACAACTTTATTTCCATTTTTCCCATCTTTTTTGTCATTCCACCAACAGTATTCACATGGGTCCTCCAGTTATAAGCTGAAGAGCCCAATATCGTGTAGGGCCAACACACGGACGAAGAAGTGCCACAACACGACATGGCATGGACTCGACTAATGCCTGAAGTAGTGCTGGAGGTAACTGACACCATACATCCTGCAGCGTTGCTCATGAATGCGTGAGAATGCAATAGGGTTGAGATCTCCTCTCAACAGCACGATACAAGGCATCCAAAAATACTCAATAACGTTCATGTCTGGAGAGTTTGGTGGCTGGCGGAGGCGTTTAAACTCAGGATTATGTTCCTGGAGCCACTCTGTAGCAATTCTGGGCGTGTGGCGGGTCCATTGTCCTGTTGGAATTGTCCAACTCCGTCGGAATGCACAATGGAGGGTGTAGTGGGACGAGGTAGTCGTACTACATTTTCAGATGTCAGCCCTATTTTGAAGTTGTAAACAGGAAAAAGCGAAACTTTTTATTTCAAATGTATACATATTTGATGTTCATGTAAATATTGTTATTTTATGATATGATTCTTAAAATGTTTTATTTTCTGTGTGTTACATGTACGATCGAGGCGCCGCAATCAAGGGCAGCGTCGTCGCCGCAACAGCAGCCAACCTTGAAGTATGTGACCGCTAGCAGAATTTAAACGACGGCTACGGGTCTACGAATGCAGCTGCGCCTTCTTTATTGCCGCGCGTCAATCGTTTCAAAGAAGAAAAGGAAAGAATATTAAATGATTAATTATTATTGTTTGAGATTCAGTCCAAGCTGGTTGTACAGGTTCATGTCTCTTGCTAAACTGACTTTGTATTTGTATGAAAAAGAATAAATATTTGTTAATATTGAAAAGTATCTTGCATTTATGAAGGGCTGTTTATAATCAAGAATATATTATGGCAAGAGTAATTTGATTTTTGTGAAAAATTTCCCTTATTTCGGAAAAAAATTAAATACTGACTGACGTAAAATGTGATATTACATTGGTATCGAGTAAAATTGTGGAAAAACAGTGTTTAGCATGCGGCGGAATATTAATTTTTTCAGTACAGGTTACCGACAGCAAACAAAAGTGTCTTTGTTTGACTTCGATAAAATTTTAGTAACGGCCACAGACTAGTTTCCTTGCCCCGATCGTGGTAGAACCTAATTTATTTTTTGTGAACTATTTAAAGGAGTTATTCTTATATTTTCTGATTTATATTGTGGCGCGGACACTTCGGACGAAGTCTTGAAATTTTGCACGGTTAGATTGTGATAGTTCGTGTTGCTAGGGGACTGTAAATAACTAATCAATAACGTTCTAGCAACTAATAAAAACTTTCTAGGATCAATATACTTTCATGATTAGCAACTAAAGGTGGACACGAGTAACTGTATTAACTATCACGACGCGGTGGAGTAGCCGAGTGATCTACAGCGTCTCGCTGGGGAGCGCGCAGTTGCTCGCCGTGGAGGTTCGAGTCCTCCCTGGGGCATTGGTGTGTGTGTTTGTCCTTAGGTTAGTTTACCTAGGTTTAAGTAATTTGTAAGCTACGGACTGATGACCACGCAGTTTGTTCCGATAGATTTACAGACATTTCAACATTTATCCCGTCCCCGTTCACCACAACGTGACATATCTAGACGTATCAGGGGTCACATATAAATCTAACTGCACACGCCCCACAAACATTGCAGAGACTCCACCAGCTTCAACAGTTCCCTGCTGACATGAAGGGTCCATCAATTCATGAGGTTATCTCCACGACCGCGCGCTTGATACAACTGGAAACGAGACTCGCCAGACCAGGCAACATGTCTCCAGTCATCAGCAGTCCAATGTCGGTGTTGACGGACACAGGCGACGCCTAAAGCTATCTGACGTGCAGTCAGCAAGCGTACACGAGTGGACCCTCGGCACCGTAAGATCATATCGATGACGTTTCGTTGAATGGTTCGAATTCTGACACTTGTTGATGCCCCTGCAATGACATGCGCAGCAATATGCGGAAGTGTTGTATTTCTGTCACGTTGAACGATTCTCTTCGGTAATCGTTGGTTCCGTTCTTACAGGATCTTTGTCCGGCTGAAACGATGTCGGAGATTCGATATTTCACCGGATTCGCGATATTCACGATGCACTCGTGAAATGGTCGTACGGGAAAATCCCCACCTCATCGCTGCCTCTGAGATGTTGTGTCCCATTTCTCGTTCGAATGAATGTTCGAATGTGTGTGAGGTCTTATGCTTCCAAATTGCATGGTTATCAGTCGCTAGACTTAATCACTAATTAGTTGACTAACTTAAACTAACTTACGCTAAGGACAACACAAACTCCCATGCCCAGGGGGGGGGGGGATTCGAAACCTCCGACTGTAGCGGCCGTGCAGACTGTGACTGGCGCGCCGCAGACCGCTCGGCCACTGCGGCTGGCCCATTTCTCGCACCGACTATAACTCCACCTTCAAACTCACTTAAATCGTGATTACCGTCATTCTGGCAGCAGTAACCAATCTTAACGGTCGTGTCAGACGCCTGTTGTCTTACATAGCTGTTGCCGACAGCAGCGCTGTCCTCTCAGTGTTCACACATTTTTGTGTTTGTGTAGGCATGCCTATCCCCGTATCTTTGCTCTTCAGTGTACTACTCTGAGAATGCTAATATTGTATTTACAAACCGTGTTGTGTGAATAAACGTCGCCTAGATAGCTTAAAATATTACTGTATGTATGTCGTCGTTTCGGTTACTATCGTTATCAGGATAACATTTAGAACACGCGGAAGTAGTACAGGGTGTGTCATTTAACATGACAAATCGTCATAACTCGAAAACTACGCTTGGTACCCAGAAATGTCTCAGAAACAAAATGAATATCTCCAAGATAGACATTACATGGACCAACCACTCACAGCCTCCTGAGGGGAGGGGCACTTTGAAATCCTAAATAGGGACCCACATTCTTTATTCTGATTCGAGCCACTTGCCAAACAACCAAACATATCTAGGGTTTGTTGATACGTTAATTTTTATTCCTGGGAGATGGCGCTGCAATCGATTAATTAGAATCGATCATAAATTTCTAAACATTTCACCGTGAAGTGAACAATAAATTTACTTATTCGGTAATGTAAGACAAGTCAGGCGACCAAGGACAATTTAACCTCCTTGTACCTGGGGGTCGGTGATGGTACTGGCAATTTATGGGTCAGAGGTGGTGAATTGTCTTAGAATCTCTAGAAAAATAAACATAAAAAAATTATAGCCCTGTTGAAAGAATAGCACAGGTTGTACCATCCATGCATGTTGTCCACTTATTTGTATTCTCGGTGTTACGTGGCACATGGCGGTATAATACCGCAGCGCTATTGTGGCAATACAGTGCACTACGGCTCATGATAAAAGGCTGCACAATCCGGTGAGGCTTTATATTAATTTACGAACTCGAACGGAACGTCAATCTTCCTATTAGGAGTAGATAAGTTTCTTAAGATTCATTGAAGTGGTGTTTCTTTATGATTCATTCCAATGTGTAACTTCTGAAGAATAACAGGAAACAACATTTTCTTCTGCGAAAACAGAGACATGTACCACGAATGGAGAATTATGAGTCGAACAAACGCGAGGTATATTTTTGACGAGTAATCCGAATCTGTAATAAAAAATAGAGTTTTCCGTTTGAGATTTCGAAGTTCCCCTCCCCCACCCCCTCACCCTGGAGAAGGTTGGGGGGAGGATTTGTTTTCAAGTCACGCAGATGTCCCCCTTGGAGATATTCATTTTTTGTCTGGTACATTTATTGTGTATGATTCGTAGTTTATGAGTTATTTCGGTTTGTCAGGAGAAATGGGACACGGGGTTCGAGGCATTGAACAACAGATTTCCCCAGGAACCGACCCTGGGCCTCGTGTACACTACGTAATTGCATTAACTACTGTCCCAACATGGAACTGCAGCTAGTAGCTGTCCGGACTACCTGCCATCGATGGTACAACAATTATGGGTTACTCTCGCATCTGTTCGGCATAATGGACAGTGAATTACATTGTGATGCGCGAATATGTTAGACGGCGTGGTAGGTCAGCGTGCACGGTCAGAAGGTGTCATGACAAATGCACCCATTGACATTTGCACCCAGTGACATTAGCACCAAGTTCTGGTCGAGGGGTGGTCGGCTTATCTCCCCGTCCGATCTCTGCCCGGCAGGTAGAAGAGCCAAGGGCTGTGAGGTAGCATTGACACGGGCCGTACTTTACGGCAATGCGTGGCCGCAATAGCATTGCTGCAGTTTATAATGGAAGCGAGACTAAAGAAGTACCAAGACATATTCATAAGATTTGTGACGTGGAAAAAGCCTTCGATAATGTAAGGCGCTGCATGATGTTCGTAATTCTGAGGAAAATAGGGTTAAGCTGTAGGGAAAAAGGCGGTATTACATTGTTTGTATAAGAACCAAGTGGATACAACAAGTGTCGAAAGTCAAGAACAAAGTGCTCAGATTAAAAAGGGCTTAAGAAAAGGTTGTGGACGGCCGCCATCGCCGTTTAACCTGGGCAATGAAGACGTAATGTCGGAAATAAAGAAGAGGTTCAAGGGTGTGATAAAAGATCTGGGTGAAAGGATAACAATGATAAGATTTGCTGATGACATTGCTATTGTCTGTAGAAGTGAAGGAAAATAACAGGATTAAAGTCATGAGAAGTAATGGAAATAAAAGTAGCGAGAAAATAAATCCCAGTTGCCGATCAAAATGTACACGAATACTAGGAATTCTGTTACCTTGACAATTAACTAACCCAAGATGGAAGAAGCAAGGAGGACATAAAAAGTATACTAGTACAAGCAAAGAGGGCACTCATGGGAAAGAGAAATCTGCTGCTGTCAAACATTGCCCTGGACCTGAGGCAGAAATTTCTCAGCACTTACGTTTGCAGCACAACATTGCATGTTTGAGAAAGTTGGACTGCTGGGAAATGAGAACAGAAGAGAATTGAATAATTTGAGATGTAGTTTAGAGAGTAGGGGTACTGCTTATAAGTTGTTCTTTTAAATCCATAAATGTCTAGGTATTTATGAATTTTTTACACTTGCCCAGGCATTTATTCTGGGCATTTGCCCCAACTGGCCGAGCGATCTGGAGTGCCACGTTGCGTATCGCGAGGCCTCCCGCATCGGAGGTTCGAATCCTCCCTCGGGCATGGATGTGTATGTTGTCCTTATGTTAGTTTAACTTTTTTGAAGTAGTTTGTAAGCTACGGACTAATAACCTAGTAGACGAGCCGGATAGATTTACAAACATTTGAAGATTGGCACCAACTTATAAATGTCGAGGCATTTTAAATCACTAGGGGAATCATTGAGGATGTAGGTTGCAATGCTACTCTGAAATTAAACGGTTCTAAGCCTTATTACTGTACATTACAATGATGTTCTACAACATTGTATGTTATTTACATTTCCATCTGGTTAGATAACTAAGGAAGAAACAAATGTTTGGGTGTTTATTTCCGAATAAGTGACAATTTTCGAATGTTTGGTTAGGTTACAAATGTTCAAATGATTGTTAAGCTTAAGGGACTACATAACTGCGAGGTCATCAGTCCCTAAACTTACAAACATGAACTAACTTATACTAAAGACAACATCCATGCCCGAGGAGGATTCGAACCCCCGACGCGGGAGGCCGCACGATCCGTAATGTGAAGCTCCAGCCCGCTCGGATACTCCCACGTGGCACAAGGTAACAGTTAATAATAAATTGCTGTCCTCAAACCGAATCGCTAATTATCTTCTCAGATGGTTAGAGTCAGAGAACGAAGTACATTCACATGGATAAGTATTTCTGTATTTAAGACTTAAAAACTGTTCGAATGTTTGTAAATCTTAAGTAAACAACAATGTTTCTATCCACTTCGATTTTTGTCTAAGTAGTGTGTACATAAGAGGATTTTATATGCTGACTTTGGTCAACTAAAAATAGCACTTAATTGAAACATTGAATGAAATGGTGCACAATAGAAGTTTTTTCTCGTACGGTACCAGTAATAATTATAAAAATGACTGTTGAAGTTATTGGATTTTTACGACACTGGTGAATGCAGAAATTGCAAAGACATACCCCTAATCCTTATCTGCAACAATATTATTAAGGCTTTTATGGATACTATTTGACTTACTGCCTGCTGGCGTCTGTCTCCTTTTTTTACTCGTATATGTCGACGTTCGATAATCAGATTTTTCGCACACACGGGCGGCTGGCATTGCCGAAATTTCATCTTCCAACAGCAGTGGAATCGAAACTTATAGTGTTAGCACAGTTAGCCTCTGATATCGTGCTGTCGAAACTTCAGTTAAAACATCAAACAAACATCGGCCGAAATATTCGAGACAGCAGACAAGAAATTTTAAGTACCTATCCATTTCTGCTATGTACATGTTTTTGTAAACGCCATAGATGAATAGTCCTATTCGTTTAAAAAATACATATATGATTAAATAATAAATTACAGTACATTATGTTTGTTTAATTCTTCTCCACATCGACGGCTAAGAAAATATGCAACACGTGAGCAAAACGCAAGTTATTCACTCGTAATCAACAAATCGATTTTTATCCCAACTCAATCAGCACAATACGTCGCAAAACGTCATTCCCAACTTCGCTTTCATTCAAATATGCCATTTCGCTGTGTATTCGTAGCCTAGAGAAAGATCATATTGAGGCACACATTTCACATTTTAATACCAAATTACAAACACCCCGCCGCTAACGTCATGTATAAGTCGGGTTGTGTAAAGAAACAGGTAATTACTTCCAGTTCGTTTGTATTTCAAAATGTCAGTTATTATGATACCGACAAATAAAATCATTTCAGTGCACTTTCCACAATACTTCCGAAAAGTATGAAAACATCGATATTTTCAAACATCGATGTTTTCACAGCGATGTTGACATCGATGTTTATCCGTCTGAACATCGATGTATTTCAGAGCCATGTTGCACCCTTACTGATGACTCAAAAAAAGTTTTTTTTTCATAGATGATTGGCTTATCCTGAGACTGATCATCAGTAAAAATTTGTGACTGCATCAGAGAGACCATGTACTGACTACCGACTATTCGTAATAAACCTAATCCCATCACACTTTTATCCAGGCTTTGGACTGGCTAAAAGGCAGAAGTGAATTGTGATTTAGACGTCTTTAAAATAAGTTTTATTTTTTTATTTTTTTTTATATACGTTTTTTTTTATTTTTTTTTATTTTATGTTTATTAACCTTTTTCCACCTTCTCTTGTCTAACAAGACGCCTATGAAGTTACTCCACAGTGGCCACATGGCTTTCCCTTGTTGGTCGTTTATATCTCCATATCGAACCGATAAGCTCACAAACACACAAGCTGCATCAACTAAACACTACGATATTCAGAATCGTACTGACAGTTAGCAGTCATCTGCTGAGGTGGACAAGGACGTTGTGACTGCAGCACAGACATATATATATATATATATATATATATATATATATATATATATATATAACTCTGTGACTGCAAGCAGACTGCGTCGATACAGCGTTTCCGGTGAGCGAGGACTCCCGCGGGCGAGGGTGGCGCGGACACAAGAGCGGCTTAGCTGCAGGTAGGTCGTGACGTAGTAAACAGGTAGATTCCAGTCAGACTGGGTGCAAATGTCACAGATTTTTGGTTGGGTGCTAATGTCACTGGGTGCAACTGTCACATATCCGGTCAGAGGAATCAACGCCGTCTGTAATAAAAAAAGAAAATAAGAAAAAAAAATTACGAACATGAACAAACGGCCGTTAAGCATCGATCTACCTGAAGAACAAAACAATATATCGATATAAATTAAAAAAAATAATAACAATAAAAACCACCATTGACGATTTTCTTTTTCATCTTCCTTCCTGAAAGGTTTTCGCATACTCTTGTTAATTGACCACAACTATATTCTGCAAGATTCCGAGTTGTTCAAAGGTAACAGCATTTGTTCTATTTTGTGAAATTTTGTGAACATACCATGGAATACACACCAACGAATTGCAAACATAGACTTCTTTATCTTATGTACACAAACTGGGGAGATACTGTTACAATGACTGTTGTAAATGACGTAATAATAGTAACTTTGTATGTAGATTAAGAACTACAGTTATGTGGAATTCAGTATAACCACACTTATTCCGTTTGTTATTTTAGTTGTAAAAGAAAACGTAGTCACGGTTTGAAACAGAATATTTGCTCTTTATTTGAGCGCAGGACAAAGTAACATGAACATAGTCATATCTGAACTACAGAGAAGGTAATAAAATCTACGTTACAAGGGTCCGTAACAACCATGCCAAAAAAAAAAAAAAAAAAAAAAAAAAAAAAAAAAAAAAAAAAAAAAAAAAAAAAAAAAAAACGTGGTAATTTGTTGCCATTTATACACATAACTTCCGTTTCATTAAGGAACAACATTTGCCACATAAATCTATGAAACTACCAGTATCAGCACGATGTTTAGAGTATGACATGTTCACGAAATAGAACGAACGCACCTTTTAGAGGAAGCACTCTTACATATGCACAACTCTAAACATTGCAAAACATAGCTCTATTTAATTAGTAACAATGCCCGAAACCACTTACGAGCCATCGCGAAAAAAAGTTGCTACTGATGGGTTAAGAACTGCCATGTGCATCACAGTATAATTATCAAACTATTGATGACAGCTGTTAGCTGCTAATATGTCATGTCTAGCCACTAGATTATAATTTATCATACTAAGATCGATACGGTTTTGTTAATTCTGTGGTACGCCATTGCTTTGAAATGACAACGCGTAAATTATGATAAGAAAATCATAAAAAACAGAAAGCAAGATGATGTATACCAGAGAGAGTTGTGGACGAGGAATGCCACGTGGCATTTCCTAGCGCCTGGTTTACGTAATGTCAAGTGACGGTGTCAATCACCTTATTTTTGCAAATATCTCTGAAACTATGCGAGATATGAAAAAAACATTAAGAGGGCAAAGTTGTGGAGAATTTTGTCTTCTACAAATTCGTTTATTTAATTTTCGTGTCAGTTGAACGGTTAAGCCGTTATTTTCATTTACATTTCGAGCTGTCAAAAAGCGATCGCAAAGGCCCACTTTCAGTGTTACCACCGTAAGCTGAAGTGGGCCAACGGAATGTTCTACCTGTAGCTCAGGTGTAGATGGTATTTAAATAACTGACTTAATTGTGAGACAAGTTTAGTCGAATGGAATACTATTTCGGTTTTACAAAGACTATTCTACGCATTGGCCACCTACTTATCTTGCATTTATCTCGAATCTTTTATTCAGCGAAAAGTTCCTAGTGATTGGAAAAAAGCGCAGGTGACTCCCGTTTATAAGAAAGGAAAGAGAACTGACCCACACAATTACACAATCTCGTTGACATCAGTTTCATGTACGATTTTGGAGCATTTTCTCAGTTCGAATATATTAAATTTCCTTGAAACGGAAAAGCTTCTTTCTATGAATCAGCACGGGTTTAGGAAACATCCTTCATGTGAAACTCAGCTTGCCCTTTTCTCACATGACATCTTGCGAGCCATGGATGAAGGGCTACAGGCGAATTCTGTTTTTCTCGACTTCAAAAAGGCGTTCTACTTGGTGCCACACTGCAGGCTGCTAACGAAGATACGAGCTTATGGAATAGGTTCACAGATTTGTGACTGGCTGGAAGACTTCCTAAGTAATAGAACGCAGTACGTTGTTCTCGACGGCGAGTGTTCATCAGAGGCGAGTGTATCGTCAGGCGTGCCCCAGGGGAGTGTGATAGGACCTCTATTATTTTCTATCTATATAAATGATCTGATGGACAGAGTAAGTTGTAATTTGCGGCTGTTTGCTGATGATGCTGTGGTGTATAGGAGGGTGTCATCTTTAACTGACTGTAATAGCATACAGGATGACGTAGACAAAAATTCTACTTGGTGCGAAGAATGGCAGTTAGCTCTCAATGTAGAAAAATGTAAGGTGATGCGCATGAGTAGGAAAAACAATCCCAAAATGTTCGAATACAGCATTAGTAGTGAACTTCTTTCAAATATCTAGGCGTAACATTGCAGAGCGATATGAAATGGAACAAACATCTAAGGACAGTCGACTTCGGTTTATTGGGAGAATTTTGGGAAGATATACTTCACTTGTAAAGGAGACCGCGTATAAAACGCTTGTACGACCATGTCTTGAGAATTGCTCAAGTGTTTGGGACCCGCAGCAGATCAGTTTAAAGGAAGACATAGAAGCAGTTCAAAGGCGAGCAGCTAGGTTTCTTACTGGTAGGTTCGACCAATGCGTGAGTGTCACGGAAATGCTCCGGCAACTCAGTTGGGGATCGCTGGAGGAAAGACGACGTTCTTTTCGTGAATTTCTGTTGAGTAAATGTAGAGGGCCGGAATTTGAATTAGCGTAGTACGATCTTGCTGCCGTCTACTTACATTTCGCGTAAAGATCACAAAGAAAAGATAAGAGAAATTAGGTCGTGTGGTGGAAGAAGGTAGAACAGCAGGTTGCTGCTAAGGAGCTTGGTAAGGTGTAGAAATTAGCCTGCTTAGCCGTAACAGGCGGAATTAGCAGCACACCAACTGCTGGAATGGAAACCATGCTGGATATGCCCCCATTACACCTTTGGGTCAAGATAGAGGCAGCGGCTGGTGCATACAGACTCAAATCTGACAACAATTGGAACTCTTCGTGATATCCAGAATCACACACTAAAATAGTGAGTGAGGTAAATATAGGAAAGGTTGGGGAAATGCCAGGCGACTATATTATAACCCTATACTGCTTCAACAAGCCTTTCAATATAACGATTGGAAGCAGGTAGCAGTGGGAGAAAATAGTTCGACACCGTACGGGAGATATTGTCTGGTTCACTGACGGGTCAAAATCAGACCAAGGGGTATATGGGGTGCAGCCAAGACTGGAGGGCGTCATCTCTCTAGGGAAACTGGCCTCAGTATTCTAGGCCGAAATCACTGCCATCAGGGCATGTGTGGAGGAGAATTTGCGTAGGTGCTACAAAGATTGTAGCATCTACATCTATTCAGACTGCCAGGCAGCCCTGAGATCACTGGCAGCTCCTGCAACAAGGTCTAAAATTGTTGCAGAATGTCACAGGGTTCTGGTGGAGCTAGGGGAAAGCAATAGAGTAAACCTATTGGGGGTCCCTGGCCACTCGGGGATCAGTGGCAACGAACGTGCCGACAGATTAGCCAGGATGGGGGCAGAGACTCCATTTATTGGACTGGAACCTGTCTTGACAATCACCAAGGCAATGATAAAATTGGAGCTACGTAACTGGCTCAGAAGACAGCACGTAGAATATTGGACCAAAGACCATCAACAAAAACATGGCAAGGTAATGATGCCAAAGCCATGTTTTAAAAGAAGCTCTGCAATCCTGGGTCTGAACAGGAGAGAGATTGGACTCATGGTTGGATTGCTGACAGGCCATGGGAATTTCAAAAAACACCTACATACAATGGGAATAACAGAAGAGGACCCTAAATGCAGGATCTGTGATGACGGCGATGAAACTGCATCACATCTAATCTTCGAATACATTGCATTGGTGAGTAAAAGGCACAGAACATTTGGGACAACCAGACCCGAAGGGTTCTAATAAAGAACTGGTAAAGGGACTCCTTGCACTGTTCAAGGGCATTGGTTGGCTTTACTAGACATACAGGTAGCGATACCGCACAATAAACTTAGTTTCAGTGCGGGCAGTGGCTTCCCTGAAAAAATCAAATCAAATCAATCAATCAGGGCTCGTACGGAGGCATAGAGGCATTCTTTTTTTTTTCTCGTTCTATTTGTGAGTGGAATAGGAAAGGAAATGCTTAGTAGTGGTACAGTATACCCTCCGCCACGCACCTTACGGTGAATTGAGGAGTATGTATGTAGATGTAGATGTAGTCACATCACTATGTTTTATAGGACACGGCGAACAATGAATTAAAATTCGTGTCAAAAGACCCAAATTCGAATCATGGCATTGGCACATTTTTTACCACTAAAGGCAATGTCCCGACTGACTGACTGATTGACTGACTGATCATCGCCCAGCCCAAACCACTGAAGATAGAAACTTGGAATTTGTAGAGGGTGTTGATCTTACTCTGTAGGCGTCATTTAAGAAGCGATTTTTCGATATTCCGTCCGTAAGGGGGTGAAATATGGGATGAAACATTTTTTGAAAATACGTTGCTATTTAGGCAATTTTAAAGCTATATGTACAAAATTTCGAACTTTAATTCAGAGTTCGAATTTTTATTAAAAAAAAACCCTTGTTTCGGCATTTTTTGAAATTCAACCAATAAGGGAGAAAATACGGGAACGCAAAAAATTGATTTCCAAAAATATGTTGCTGTTTAATTTTAAGCTACAACTACGAAACTACGGATAAGGAATCTTGCTCAGGTTTAGGAAGGAAGGAAGCTTTGAGTTTAACGTCCCGTCGACAGCGTGGTCATTAGAGACGGAGCTTACGCTCGGAGTATTTGGGTAAGGATGGGGAAGGAAATCGGCCGTGCCCTTTGGAAGGAACCATCCCGGCATATGCCTGGAGCGATTTAGGGAAATCACGGAAAACCTAAATCTGGATGGCCGGAGGTGGATTTGAACCACCATCCTTCCGAATGCGAGTCCAGTGCGTTACCACTGCGCCACCTCGCTCGGTGCTCAGGTTTAAAAATACACGAGTTGCAGTACTTTTGGAAATTGAACAAGTAAGAGGGTAAAATAGGGGATGCAAAATTCTGTTTGAAAACACATTGCTATAAAACAATTTTGAAGCTAGATCTGCAAAATTAAGATTTGTATTGTTGGTTAGAATTTAAAATATAGGTGTTTCGTCAATCTCGAAATTCACCCATAAAGGGGGTTAAATTGGAGAGCGGATGTTTTTCGAAAAGCTGTTGCTATTTAGGCAATTTCGAAGTTAGAACTACATATTTTCGGATTTGGAGAGGGGGTTCGAATTTAAAAGACACGTGTTTCCGTATTTTTGGAAATTCGGCCAATAATGGGGGTGAAATACGGGATGCGAAAATTGATTTTCAAAAATATGTCGCTGTTAACTCTTGATCAGTATTAAAAAGATACGAGTTTCGGTATGTTTGGAAATTCAACAACTAAGGGCGTAAAATATGAGATAAAAAACTCTTTTCGAAAACACATTGCTATTAAGACAATTTTGTAGCTAGAGCTGGCAAAATTGGTATTTGTGTTGTTGGTTAGAATTTAAAAAATACGTCCTTCGGTATTTTTGGAAATTCAATCATCAAGGGGGTTAAATTAGAGAGGGGATGTTTTCCGAAAATCTTTTGCTATTAAGGTAATTTTGAAGCTACAACCACATAAATTGCGATATGTTTTCTTGGTCGGAATTAAAAAGACACGTGTTTCGGTATTTTTAGGAAATTAATCATTTAAGGGGTGAAATAGGGGATGAAAAATTTTTTGAAAATACGTTGCTACAAAGCCAGTTTTGAAACCTGAATTATAAAAAATATTTGCATACTTGGTAGGAATTTAAAAGACACATATTGGGGTATTTTTCAAATTCAACTGTTAAGAGGTGCCATAGGGGGTTACAAGCAGTAAAATCAAATTTTGTAAATCGTAAGAGACTTAACTACGGGGTGGATTAGTGCCTAAGGCTTACAAACTAATTAAAACTAAGTTATGCTAAGGGTAACACAAACAGCCATGCCCAAGGGGCGAATCGAAGCCCTGACGGCGAACAGCAGAGCGCACCGCAGCATGGCGCCTCAATACGCACGGCCATCGTGCCGCGGCTACAAGTAGTATGACAACATTTCATTATGATGGTAATTAAGGTATTTCCATGAAAATTGATATTAAGAGGGAGAAACAACTGGTGCAGACCAACCAGCCTACGCACGCGAAGCAGCGGGCGTTAAGCTAGTTCATTTATATTTCTCGGGCTCCACATGACCGAACTGAGGAGCGTCTCCAATATCATGGAAGGAGTTAGTACATCAGATTGTAACAAAGGAACAGTAATTCATAAAGTAAAAATAACCAACAACGTAACACAGAAATTAACTTAATTTTTTAAATGTTCCACAGAATATAAAGAATGCTCCGTGAGGAAACTTTTCAGTTCAACTTCGAAAATGCTTGGAAGCCTACTAAACTCTTCGAAATCTTGTGGTAACTTATTAAAAATTGATGTGGCAGAACACTGCACACCTTTCTGCACAATGGTAAAGAGGTGATCCAAACACAGATTCCATTTCTGTCTAGTTCAATTGAGTGAAAACTACTGACTGTGGGGAAACCAAATATTATAAACAACAAACGACGTTAAATGTAATATTATTGAAAGGCCATTTGCAGACTTCTGAGGCTGCAAAAATGGGTTCGGGGTTCGAACTGTCCGATTCTGCGCAATAAATACTCTTTGTGAACCACAGGATTTACACTAAAAATAACACCAGACGTCATGTTGAACTATCACTAATTTCAGAAACTGTTCTAATGGTGAACAGCGCAGCATTTAGTTTTTAAACAATATCCTCAAGATGGTCTTTACACGATAGCTTACTTTCTATCTGAACGCCTAGAAATTTGAACTGTTCAGTCTCACTTATCATCTGCCCAGTCTGTGTAAATTAAATGTTAATTTTTATTTAAATGTATGTTATAAAGTATAAAAACTAAGTCTTACTATGCTTTGGCATCAGTTTAGTTTCTACAAACCGTGAAATTATTTCTTTAAATGCATTTTTGACACTTCCAAGCTAGTGCCATTATCAAACAGAAATATCTTAGAATTACATGTTCTACTAGAAGGTTTATCATTAACATAAATGAGAAACAGCAGTAGCCCCAGAACAAATTACTGGGGCACCGCCACTTAAATGTGCCACATTATGAATGTATATCATAGCAATTTAAACACTGCAGAGAACCATATTCTGCTTCCCCCTACACTCATTCACGTAGATATTATTGATAGTATATACAGGGTAGGGACAAAAATAATATGAGAACAATGTAGTATACTAGCTGTTGTAGCACATGGCCAACACAGCGTGCGATTATCACTTAGAAGAGACAGCAGTGCACTAGTTTTGGTCGTTACCTTGCACGTTTTGTGAAATGGGTGATCTGTCAGATTTCGAAATAGGCGAACTCGATTGTGCAGAGTTACTGACAACATGTGTGATGAAAACGGCTCCATTGTTTAACGTTTCACTAGCAAAAATATCCTCAGTAAGTGTTCACAAAACAAGGTAAAACATATTGGCAAACAGAAATAGAGGGCGAAACTGGAAGTTTACACGGTTTCGATGTAAACTGTACCATTGGAGCTTAACATCATGATAGGGCTCCAGTTGCTAATCCCTTAATAACGAAAGGCAAATGAAAGGTGCGAAGGAAGTGGTAGCAAGATTATAAAACCTGGAAACTTGATGACTGGAAGTATGGGGTATGATACGATAATCATCATTTACATTGCATCCAATCAACAACCACGTTTACGTATCGAAAACCCGAAAAAAAAGCTTTTGACGTGGCATGCTGGCTTACTAAAACATAGGGGAAGTTTTGTCATGATTTGGGCATATACACTATCGCTAAGAAAAATTATTACGCCTTGTTAGAGTTTTCCAATTTACTCGATAGGTACTGATGAAACCGTTCAAATTAAATATTTGTAAACATATTGCACCAAATTGCTATATTCATCAGTCCCTAGACCTACAAACCACTTGAACGTGTACTAAGGACAACACATACATACATCCTGGAGGAAGAACTCGTACCTACGAGTGGGAGCAGCCGCGCACTCCGTGGCAAGGCGCCTTAGACCGCCCGGTCACTCCAACGCGGCTGTTGAAACAGGACACATGGAGTAATGCAATGATTACATTTACAGATTCATAGCTCCAGCGGTACCGAGGTACCAGGTGTCGCTCCACGCTGCAACACCCATATCAGAACGTGGTGTAGTCTCCACGAGCGGCAGGCAAGACGCTGATTCTGAAGTCCATTCGAGCACACGGGTAGCGAATGCTATCTCGGGATTCAGTATTTCACGCCTGTTCGCCCACTTGTTTTGCGAGAGTTCTGGTTTGACGAGTTGCACGTACCAGTTGCCATTCCATCACATCCCACGTGTGTTCGAATGAAGTCCGGAGACTGTGCTGGCCAATCAGTCTCGCAGACTACGTTCATTTAGACGAGCAGTGTTCGGGAAAGAATTATCCTGTTAGAATAACACACAAAGTATTTCTCGTAGACCGAAAAAAATTTCCAAAGAAGCAAGAAGTCCTAGTACAAATAAAGGAAAAATATACACTACTGGCTATTAAAATTGCTACACCCAGAACACATGTAGATGATAAACGGGTATTCATTGGACAAATATATTATACTAGATCTGAACCTATGATTACATTTTCACGCAATTTTCGTGCATAGATCCTGAAAAATCAGTACCTAGAACAACCACCTCTGGCCGTAATAACGGCCTTGATACGCCTGGGCATTGAGTCAAACAGAGCATGGATGGCGTGTACAGGAACAGATGCCCATGCAGCTTCAACACGATACCACAGTTCATCATGAGTAGTAACCGGCGTATTGTGACGAGCCAGTTGCTCGGCCACCATTGACCAGACGTTTTCAATTGGTGAGAGATGTGGAGAATGTGTTGGCCAGGGCAGCAGTCGAACATTTTTCCGAGTCCAGAAAGGCCCGTACAGGACCTGCAACTTGCGGTCGCGCATTATTCTGCTGAAATATAGAGTTTCGCAGGGATCGAATGAAGAGTAGAGCCACAGATCGTAACATGTCTGAAATGTAACGGCCACTGATCATACAATGTAAGCTTTCACGGCAGGCGTCAACTTCATTTAAAACTTCCGGGCTCATAAGCCGTGGTCGATTTATAAAACTTTCGCCTAACGTTTCATCTTCGGGTGCGGAAGACATCTTCAGAGGTAGATTGGCGAACTGCGATGAGAACTTGAGGGAGCGCCGTATATATAGGCAATGGAGAGGGCACCACAAGACATCACGTGACGTCTGCTACGACACTATCTCTGGTATTGCCAACATTCTTGGCAGAGAAGAATGGATTGTCATATCGCTGGTGCAAAGCAGAAGTCCAAATTCTGTCTAATTTAACAGCTTCCTTTTTCCTGTTAAAGTTATTACGATGTTTATAAATCTCGATTGCTTCTCTATATGTGCGCGCATGATAGTGCGCAGTTTTTGAGATAACACTAGTCTCATTAAATTTGATTTCATGATTGCCATCTTGGTATACATGTTCTGCTACGGCCGATTTCTCCGTGTGCTCCAGGCGGCAATTCCTTTTATGTTCGACCAGACGAGTATTGACGCTCCTTTTTGTAGTTCCAATGTAGACTGAACCACACCTGCAGGAAATTTTATATACACCTGGTGTATTCAACGGATGTCGTACATCTTTTGCAGATCTTAAATACTCTTTTATCTTCCTTGTAGGTCTGAAAATGGTTTCTACCCCATACTTGTCCAGCACTTATCCAATACGGTCTGTAACCTTATTTATGAACGGAAGAAAAACTTTCCCCTTAAGCGGTTGTTGTTCCTTGTTAATATTAACTTTCTCCCTGGGACGAAGGGCTCTGTCTATTTCTTTGGTAGAATAACCGTTCTTCTGGAAGGTGGATCGTAAATGCTCCAACTCATCTTTTAAATAAGTAGGTTCACAAATTTTATGCGCCCTGTCAACCAATGTTTTAACCACACCTCTTTTTTTGTCTGGGATGGTGGTTAGAGTCTTTATGCAGGTAACGGTCAGTATGAGTAGCCTTCCTATAGACCTTGTGGCCCAACGTCCCGTCCACGTGCTTGATTACAGAAACATCGAGAAAATTCAGCTGCCCGTTGCTCTCTGTTTCCATCGTAAATTGTATTCTGGGGTTGATACCATTCAGATGTGTTAAGAAGGCATCTAATTCCTCTGCACCGTGTTTCCATAGCGCAAAAGTGTCATCGACATATCGAAACCACCTAGCTGGCTTTTTATTAGCAGTCTGTAACGCCTGTTGTTCGAACGACTCCATAAATAGATTGGCCACCGCTGGACTCAGTCGACTGCCCATAGCAACTCCGTCAATCTGTTCAGAGAACTCGTTATTGTACTTAAAATAAGTAGTGGTGAGGCAGTGACTAAACAATGATACTATGTCAGGTGGAAAAATATCCGCTAAGCAAGAGATAGCTTCGTTTACTGGAATCATCGTGAACAGAGACACAACGTCAAAGCTAACGAGAATATCACTATGGGCAACATTCATCTCTTTTAGTTTTTCAATGAAATGAGCCGAATTTCTTATATGGCTGTCAGTTTTTCCAACATATGGTTGCAACAACGAGGCTAGATGTCTGGCTAACTCGTGAGTGGGTGACCCAATGGCACTCACAATTGGTCTTAGCGGAGTCTGTTCTTTATGCACCTTTGGGAGTCCATAGAGACTTGGTGGATACGCTTCCGTTTTGCAGAGCAACTTCTTGTCGTCAGAAGAGAAGGAAGATGCTTTCACCAGTTGATTAGTCGTTTTTAAAATCTTCGTAGTTGGATCCTTCTGCAGTTTTTTATAGTTGCCTGGGTCCAAAATATCCTTAATCTTGTTATGATAGTCCTCACTCCTCAATACGACGGTTGCATTTCCTTTATCTGCGGTGAGAATCATGATGTTGGTATCTGCGTAAATATCTCTCAGCACCTTGCTCTGTTCGTGAGACAAATTACTTTTTGGTGGTTTACATTTGCGCAAAATTCTGGCTGTTTCCATTCTAATTACATCAGCAGACTGTTGTGGAAGTAGCCTGATGCCTGCCTCAATATTTGATATAATATAATTCGGCTCATTTCATTGAAAAACTAAAAGAGATGAATGTTGCCCATAGTGATATTCTCGTTAGCTTTGACGTAGTGTCTCTGTTCACGATGATTCCAGTAAACGAAACTATCTCTTGCTTAGCGGATATTTTTCCACCTGACATAGTATCATTGTTTAGTCACTGCCTCACCACTACTTATTTTCAGTACAATAACGAGTTCTATGAACAGATTGACGGAGTTGCTATGGGCAGTCCACTGAGTCCAGCGGTGGCCAATCTATTTATGGAGTCGTTCGAACAACAGGCGTTGCAGACTGCTAATAAAAAGCCAGCTAGGTGGTTTCGATATGTCTATGACACTTTTGCGCTATGGAAACACGGTGCAGAGGAATTAGATGCCTTCTTAACACATCTGAATGGTATCAACCCCAGAATACAATTTACGATGGAAACAGAGAGCAACGGGCAGCTGAATTTTCTCGATGTTTCTGTAATCAAGCACGTGGACGGGACGTTGGGCCACAAGGTCTATAGGAAGGCTACTCATACTGACCGTTACCTGCATAAAGACCTTAACCACCATCCCAGACAAAAAAGAGGTGTGGTTAAAACATTGGTTGACAGGGCGCATAAAATTTGTGAACCTACTTATTTAAAAGATGAGTTGGAGCATTTACGATCCACCTTCCAGAAGAACGGTTATTCTACCAAAGAAATAGACAGAGCACTTCGTCCCAGGGAGAAAGTTAATGTTAACAAGGAACAACAACCGCTTAAGGGGAAAGTTTTTCTTCCGTTCATAAATAAGGTTACAGACCGTATTGGAAAAGTGCTGGACAAGTATGGGGTAGAAACCATTTTCAGACCTACAAGGAAGATAAAAGAGTATTTAAGATCTGCAAAAGATGTACGACATCCGTTGAATACACCAGGTGTATATAAAATTTCCTGCAGGTGTGGTTCAGTCTACATTGGAACTACAAAAAGGAGCGTCAATACTCGTCTGGTCGAACATAAAAGGAATTGCCGCCTGGAGCACACGGAGAAATCGGCCGTAGCAGAACATGTATGCCAAGTTGGCAATCATGAAATTAAATTTAATGAGACTAGTGTTATCTCAAAAACTTCGCACTATCATGCGCGCACATATAGAAAAGCAATCGAGATCTATAAACATCGTAATAACTTTAACAGGAAAGAGGAAGCTGTTAAATTAGACAGAATTTGGACTTCTGCTTTACACCAGCGATATGACAATCCATTCTTCTCTGCCAAGAATGTTGGCAATACCAGAGATAGTGTCGTAGCAGACGTCACGTGATGTCTTGTGGTGCCCTCTCCATTGCCTATATATACGGCGCTCCCTCAAGTTCTCATCGCAGTTCGCCATTCTACCTCTGAAGATGTCTTCCGCACCCGAAGATGAAACGTTAGGGGAAAGTTTTATAAATCGACCACGGCTTATGAGCCCGGAAGTTTTAAATGAAGTTAACGGCCACTGTTCAAAGTGCCGGCGATGCGAACAAGAGGTGACCGAGACGTGTAACCAATGGCACCCCACACCATCACGCCGTGTGATTCGCCAGTATGGCGATGACGAATACACGCTTACAATGTGCGTTCACCGCGGTGTCGCCAAATGCTGTAAACAGAACCTGGATTCAAGCGACAAAAATGACGTTTTGCCATTCGTGCACCCAAGTTCTTCGTTGCGTACACCATCGCAGGCGCTGTTGTCTGTGATGCAGCTTCAAGGGTAACCGCAGCCATGGTCTCCGAGCTGATAGTCCATGCTGCTGCAAACGTCGTCGAACTGTTCGTGCAGATGGTTGTTGTCTTGCAAACGTTCCCATCTGTTGACTCAGGGATCGAGACGTGGCTACACGATCAGTTACAGCCGTGCAAATAAGATGCCTGTCATCTCGACTGCTAGCGATACGAGGCCGTTGGGATCCAGCAAGGCGTTCCGTATTGCCCTCCTGAACCCACCGATTCCATATTCTGCTAAGAGTCATTAGATCATGACTATCGCGAGCAGCAATGTCGGCTACAATCCGACCTTTATCAAAGTCGGAAACGTGATGGTACGCATTTCTCCACCTTATACGAGGCATCGTAACAACGTTTTATCAGGCATCGCCGGTCAACTGCTGTTTGTGTATGAGAAAATGGTTGGAAACTTTCCTCATGTCAGCAGGTTGTAGGTGTCGCCACCGGCGCCAACCTTGTATGAATGCTCTGAAAACTAATCATCACAGCTTCCTCTTCCTGTAGGTTAAATTTCGCGCCTGTAGTACGTCATCTTCGTGGAGATGAAGCAATTTTAATGGCCAGGAGGGTATGAATGTTCTTTATCAGCTCCAATCACACGAACCAAAGTTTGCACGTGATATATATAAGGCTGTCCGTCTCTTAAAACTCCCCTTCTTTCATGAGCGAGTAGACGTATCACAATCAATGTCTGACGTGAATTTTTATACTACTCTTCCAACTATTTGTAGTGCGGGACGGAATGATCTGAGTACTGATGTACCCGTGGCTTCTGTAAGGAATACATCAACAGCACTTTGCACAGAATTCAGAAAGATGCTCCTTGTCTACTTACTATCAGTTAAACTTTGTCACTTAAGTAAAGATAAAAGTAGATGACATCTCTTGTAAGAAAAATCTTAAAAATAATAAAGTGTAACTAGTGCGGATCAGTTCGGGTATTATAGAGATGTCGTTAGTTACTAAAATAAAAAACTGATTTTGAATTATATGTTTATTGAATCTATTTTCTTCCCGAAAAACGACTCATGTTCTTAAAAACATATTCAATTTATTTTTCCAAGTTCCAGATAGATCAAAGCCTGAGCAAAGATATAAACAATTTGAAAAGAAGTAAAAATCGGTATAATGGCTGAAGAACAACGCCTGCTTGACTTGAAAAATCAAGGATCGAGGCTGTTGCGATGTCAGTAATGTTATGAAATGTTGAAAACTGTATCTGTAACTATTACTTTTGGATGGGTGGAGTTCGCCTAAAGCGTTCGCCTACAATACCGTTAACTGTGCCAATGTTTGCTAGCTGCGTCTCCTCTGAAATCAAAACTAAACTTTTTCTGCCTTGGCCGACTACTATCGATCGCACTTTCCCTGCGTCTTGATAAAGTCAGGAACGACCTGTCAACCCTAGTCCTGGCTATATACTGACATGGTACGTCAGTATCAAACTTGGAAACACGCGGAGGTCATGGCGATCGCCAAACCCGGGAAGGATCCCCTGTTTCCACAAAATTAAAGACCAATTAGTCTGCTCCCGAACCTAAGTAAGCTGTATGAGCGCCTTATGTCGGTCCCCATACAACAACACCTCTACATCTACATCTACATACATACTCCGCAATCCACCGTAAGGTGCGAGCGGAGGGTACACTGTACCGCTACTATGCATTTCCTTTCCTTTTCCACTCCCAAATAGAACGAGGGGAAAAATGCCTATATGCCTCCGTACGAGCCCTAATTTCTCTTGTCTTTGTGATCATTACGCGAAATGTAAGTAGGCGGCAGCAAGATCGTACTACACTAATTCAAATTCCGGCGCTCTAAATTTCCTCAACAGAAATTCACAAAAAGAGCGTCGTCTTTCCTCCAGCGATCCCCCAATTGAGTTGCCGGAGCATTTCCGTGACACTCGCGCACTGGTCGGACCTACCAGTAAAAAACCTAGCTACTCGCCTCTGAACTGCCTCAATGTCTTCCTTTAAATTGATATGCTGCGGGTCCCAAACACTTGAGCAATACTTAAGACGTGGTCGTACAAGCGTTTTATACGCAGTCTCCTTTGCAGATGAAGTACATCTTCCCAAGTCTCCCAATAAACCGAAGTTGGCTGTCCGCCTTACTCACAACTGTCCTTACATGTTAGTTCCATTTCATATCGCTATAATGCCTAGATATTTGAACGACGCGCCAGCATCAAGAAGCTCACTACTAATGCTGTATTAGAACATTATGGGATTGTTTTTCCTACTCATGCGCATCACCTTACATTTTTTCTACATTGAGAGCTAGCTGCCATTTTTCGCACCAACTAGAAATATTTACTAAGTCATCCTGTATGCTATTACAGTCAGTTAAAGACGACACCCTCCCATACACCACAGCATCATCAGCAAACTGCCGCAAATTACAACTTACTCTGTCCATCATTTATATAGATAGAAAATTATAGCGGTCCCATCACACTCCCCTGGGGCACGCCTGACGATACACTCGTCTCTGATGAACACTCTCCGTCGAGAACAACGTACTGCGTTCTATTACTTAAGAAGTCTTCCAGCCAGTCACAAATCTGTGAACCTGTTCCATAAGCTCGTATCTTCGTCAGCAGTCTGCAGTGTGGCACTGCGTAGAACGCCTTTTTGAAGTCGAGAAAAACAGTCTGCCTGTTGCCCTTCATCCATGGCTGGCAAGATGTCATATGAGAAAAGGGCAAGCTGAGTTTCACACGAACGATATTTCCTAAACCCTTGCTGAGTCATAGAAAGAAGCTTTTACGTTTTAAGGAAATTTACGATATTCGAACTGAGAATATGCTCCAAAATTCTACATGAAACTGATGTCAACGATATTGGCCTGTAATTGTGTGGGTCAGTTCTCTTTCCTTTCTTATAAACGGGAGTCACCTGCGCTTTCTTCCAATCACTAGGAACTTTGCGCTGAATTAGATTCGCGATAAATGCAAGCTAAGTAGGAGACCAATGCCGCAGAATACTCTTTGTAAAACCGAACTGGTACACAACAAATAATTCCCGACTCACAATTTGGTGTTCGAAAAAATCACACCGCCACACAACAACTTATGAGGTTGAAAGCAGCCGCCACACTAGCAAAAAGTTATAAAGGCTACTGTGGAATGGTCCTGCGAGATGAGGCAAAAGTTTTCGACACAGTTTGGTACCCTGGATTGCTATACAAGCTGTACACACATGGCTTCCCAACTGCTACAAAGCGGATATCCGAACAGCACCACACTTTAAGAATGCACAATTCGCAGATGATAGCGCGTTTATGGTCCTCAGCGGTCGACGAAACGTAGTCAAAGCACGCCTCCAGTGCGTATTAAACAAAGCAGAAAAATGGGCCAAGAAATGGCGAATAACGCTACATGCAGAAAAAACACAAGCAGTTATGTTCGCAAGGAAATTAGGCAAAAGAGCTCCATATAACACATCATTCCCAGTACTTACCTTCCAAGACAGAAACCTTCCATGGAAAAACCAAATAAAATACGTACCTAGGGTCACCCAGGATAAAAAAAACTTACTGGAAACCCCATATCACCAACCTTAAGAATAAAGCAAGTGCTAGAGTAAGCACACTCTATGCAATACTACATGTAAATAGCAGCATATCTGGTGAACTAGGAATCAGAGTATATTGCAGCCTAGTGCGCCCAATATTAGCATCCTCTTGTCCCGTTTTGGGATACGCTGCAAAAACACAGATCAAAAAGCTACAGACCATATAAAACAGAGCACTTAGGACAGCCATTCACGTAAACTCAAGTTTCCCCACATGCATGAGGTAATAGGGATACCCATGCTAAAAGACAGATACAAAACGATAGCCAAGGCAATTCACAAACTGGCTGAAAGGTCCCAAAAATAAACTCGTAACAGACTAGGGCAGTACAACCCTAGGATATTCAGATCCAAAAGACCAAAACTCCTATTCCTCAATGATTAGGAAGGCAACTAAATAAATATACATATACATATAACAAAAATAAAGTAAAAATATTAATAAAAAGCAACATAAAAATAAATCAAATAAAAAAGTAGTGGGAAAAATTAAAAATCACAAATAAAAATCAGATATTAACCACTTAATGCCTGAATTAATTTCTACTGCAAGAAAAAAATAAAAAATCATATATTGTGCTCAATATTGGGGTCTTAGACCATTTATAACATGAAATATAAGAAATGTTGTATACAGTTGGTATAATTAGTTCTGTGTCAAATTTGCGACAACAGGCATTTGAGAAATAAAAAGCTTACAACTCTTCATTGAGGGATTTTTTTATTGTTCTCATGAGATTTAAAGAAAAAAATGAACATGCGTTTGAATTACAATTATGGTTACTTATAAATCTAATGCAGAGGATCAACATTTCTTTGCTCATGAAATTGCCTAAAACAATTGGAATTTTTGTTTAGGCAAAGATCAAGTTTGCATTTCGCACACTTAATGAGTGTCTGCCCTTTACAGCTGGGTCTTTTACATCTTTGCCTTCCTGATACACAAGGCACTTCATCGGTACGGGTAGATTTATCAGGGACTGATTTCATTGGACCCCTACGCTTCTTACGTTGGATTTCCGTTTCCATACTTCGTAAGGGCCTACCTCTCTTTTTTCGTGTCATGTCTTTTCCTTGCTTACAGAGAGCATCTCCTATTCTGGATTTGAATTCCAGAAAATCATTTTGTTTGCGACGAGGAATTTCCAAAGCATCACAATCCCTTCGATACAGCAAACACTAATTTACTATCACAAGATCAACTAGGTGGAAAAACAATCTGTGGTAGTATTTCCTTGACTTTACGAAAAACCTATAACAGGAAATTAGAGCGTCTAGTAAATCCACCCCTCCCATGAATGTATTTTAAACTGTAACAATGCTAGGGCATGGTACATGAGTGCGTCCTTTTTCTTTCGGTCTCATCTTTTTATTGTGATCACCGGATGAGCAGATGCGAATGCACTGGCAACACCTCTGTTGTCAAACCATCGTCCTTTCTTCGTTTTATTTTATCGCTTGCATTTGCCCATAGAAGTGCCCAAGTGCCTGCTGATGCATATTTTACACAAACCGTATTTACGTGTTCACTGAAAGTTTTATCTGCTTTATCACATCTAAATATGATATAAAATACTTAAAAGATATTAGAAAAACAAAATATAATTTTCAAAATGAAACTGACCTCTGTATTTAGCTGTATTTCACGGAACAATGAACACAAACTCAGGTCTTGGTTATCAACACGCACACAATACACAAATGTTGTCATAGAAAGACAGTCAGTGCTCGGTAGATGGTAGCACATGTCACACGCACTTCGCCGGTCCCTGGGCGCTGGGGTATTATACAGAAAGAACCACCCCTAAAAGTAAACAAATAAAATACCTTAAATGGTCATATAGGTAGGAGGAAATGTCAACAACCTCCACAAAAACATGTATTCTGTAAAGAAGCCACAAAGTAAGAGTAGAGAGACAGTCTCAAACAATCCACTGCATAGCCACTAAAAAATGCGCTGGCAACTGTTATCTAATTCAGTCTGTCTATGTTCACACCGGATTTATGTATTTAGGTCAACACTATGAACAGCGTGTAATCCTTAGTATACTCCACTGGAGATTTACTAGGATCCGCTCCATGACAGGGGTGACGCTTGCAAGCGTTATCTAATTCAGTCTGTCTATGTTCACACCAGATATTGGGTATCTAGGTCAACGCTATGAGCAGCGTTTTCTTCACTGGAGGTTTACTACGGTTTGCTTCATGACAGAGGTGTTCCCTACGGTAAAATCACAGACAGTGGCGAAACTCTGTAGGGAAAAATTGCATCTGAAGCGATACTAGTACTCCAAGCGACCAGTAGGGAGTAACAGAGGAATAGCGTGATACAAAATGAAAAGTTGTTGTTTTTGATGATGTTACTTTCAGATTCTCTAGTCATTAAACGTTGTTGTGAATTTTCTAATACAAAAAACATCATTGAAGTAATATCACTGTTTCTGTTAATGGCAATCTATAGAAACAAATTCTCAGTGCAGTGTAATTCATACAGTTCACAATAGCTGAGTCGTAAGCAAATCGTCCAAAAACTTTTTAAAGCAGAAATGAATTGCAACCTGATATGCTCAAGTATAAAACGATTGATCATGATTATGTTGACGTGCTCAGCTCGTACTGTCGAATTGGACAACTTTTGTTTTATAGCGGATTTCGGCATTCTAATATTTTCAGAACTACAAACGATTTTTACAATGTAGTTGACTAGATTATACATCGCTTTATAATCGATCTTTTCACGCTGTCCTTGCTTCTGTGCCTTTCGTACACCAATCATAATTTTCTTAGCTACTTGGTAGGCATCAAACTGAATATCTTCAAGAATGTGACGTGCTAATATTAACAGCTCATCTGTGGACATATTATTTATTTGTAGCTAACATTCACTTTATCAAACTAGTAGGTAACTGTAAAAATAGCTGTATATAGGCCTACAAACTGAGATACGAAACTAAGCAGGCTCTACTAAAATAGTTTTCTATTGGAAGCATTCAGTATTTGAGATTCGGGTTAAGAGCAGAAGTTTGGACTGAGTGAATTGTTAAAGATTTACTGCTATCCCTGGAAGTATAACTAATCACCGTAAATGAACACTTGTTATTCATGACTTTATTCTATTACTTTTGAGCATCCTTTTCAAATGAGAGATATCCGAATTATTTGTCGCTACAATTTATTGTCACAAAATCTCCCATATACGAATGTGGTGCTTCACTTGCAACACACATTCATTATTCAAAATATTAGGTAATAATTTTATTATTTCACATATTTTACATCAGTTCAAGAATCTTTTATTGCAATATTATATAATTATTCATTCGTTACGCGGTATGTCAATACGATCCAGCCGCGCGGCGGCGCTACAATCGGAACTGAGAGTCTTGTGATTCTTATATCGACCTCAGCTAAAATACTGTACAGGAGTTTTTATCGCTTGTCTACACAAGATTCGCTGCGAGAGAGTAGCACCGCAAGACTGCATGCAAAGTGGTACATAGCCGATGCAAGCGAGAGTGTCCTAATTTCGCTCGTTCTTCTGTGTATATCAGGCGATGATGCTAGCGTTTCCACATCAGTGCCTCACCTACAAATCTAAAGGTGCATCTTAAACGCCGTATAGCTTGCGGCCAATATTGAGTTTGCTAATGTCTTGCCTAGGCGACTCTTCCCATCTTGCTGGCACCAACTTGGAATTGCAAGAGAATTCTGGCTTTCTGCTTCTAACTAAAAGTTGCGAGTAAACATGTTTTGTTCTGAAGTGCATTATGTTTCATCTTTAAAAGGACTTAAATGGTAAGTATAATCCTGGCCATTAAAATTGCTACACCACGAAGATGACGTGCTACAGACATGAAATTTAACCGACAGGAAGCAGATGTTGTGATTTGCAAATGATTAGCTTTTCAGATCATTCACAAAAGGTTGGCGCCAGTGGCGACACCTACAACGTGCTGACATGAGGAAAGTTTCCCACCGATTCCTCATACACAAACAGCAGTTGCCCGGCGTTGCCTGGTGAAACGTTGTTGTGATGCCCTGTGTATAAAGAGAAATGCGTACCATCACGTTTCCGACTTTGATAAAGGTCGGATTATAGCCTATAGCGATTGCGGTTTATCATATCGCAACATTGCTGCTCGAATTGGTCGCGATCCAATGACTTTTAGCAGATTATGGAATCGGTGGGATCACGAGGGCAATACGGAACGCCGTGCTGGATCCCAACGGTGGCGTATCACTAGCTGTCGAGATGACAGGCATCATATTCGCATGGCAGCCACGTCTCAGTCCCACAGATGGGACGTTTGCAAGACAACAACTTTCTGCACGAACAGTTCGTCGACTTTTGCAGCAGCATGGATTATCATTTTGGAGACCATGGCGGCGGTTACCTTTGACGCTGCTTTACAGACAGGAGCGCCTGCGGTGCTGTACGCAACGACGAACGTGGGTGCACGAATGGCAAAACGTCATTTTTGGATGAATTGAGGTACCGTTTACAGCATCATGATTATCACATCCGTTTTTGGCGACATCGCGTGGACAGCACGTTGGAAGCGTGTATTCATCATCGCCATACTGGCGTATCACCCAGTGTAATGGTATGGGGTTCCATTGATTACACGTCTCGGTCACCTCTTGTTCGCATCGCCGGCACTTTGAACAGTGGCCGTTACATTTCAGACATGTTACGACCCGCGGCTCTACGCTTCATTCGATTCCTGCGAAACTCTATATTTCAGCAGAATAATGCACGGCCGCAAGTTGCAGGTCCTGTACGGGCCTTTCTGGATTCGGAAAATGTTCGACTGCTGCCCTGGCCAACACATTCTCCAGATCTCTCACCAATTGAAAACGTCTACTCAATGGTGGCCGAGCAACTGGGTCGTCACAATACGCCAGTCACTACTCTTGATGAACTGTGGTTTCGTGTTGAAGCTGCATGGGCATCTGTACCTGTACACGCCATTCAAGCTGTGTTCGACTCAACGCCCAGGAGTATCAATGTCGTTATTACGGCCACAGGTGGTTGTTCTGGGTACTGATTTCTCAGGATCTATGCACCCAAACTGCGTGAAAATGTAATCACATGTCAGTTGTAGTATAATATATTTGTCCAATTAATACCCGTTTACAGGGTGTCCAGAAAAGGACTCCCTGATTTCAAAAATAAATATCTCGTAAACAAAGATCGATAGAGGAATGGAGTAAACGGTATGTTTATTGTGAAAGCTGTAAGACGTTTATACAGCAGTTTGAAATAATGCTGCAGTTTGAAATAATGCTGCTAACATATGGTGCTGTAATCGCCATACGAAATGCCTAGTATAAATAATGATCTGAATCCCAGAGCTATCAGTTGCACTATTGTAATGTAAAACGAGATTAGCGTACCGAAGGAAGAGATTAAAACCATGTATTCCGTTCAACAACGCGTTTTTCTGGTGCTGGAGTACCACAGGTTAGAAGAGAGTCCTACGGCAACAAGGCGAAGTTTTCAAGCACGATTTAATGTTCCAGAGGACCCGATGCGAAAACCATTCGTACGCTCTTCGCAAAATTTCAACGAACAGGCAGCGTAATTGATGATCTAGTGGGGCATGTTGGCCGCAAGCAAACCGCAGTTACGCCTGAAAATATCGCCACAGTTTCTGGAAATCAGCGAAATCCAATGTCATCTGTAGGTAGAATTGCATCTGTGACTGGTTTAAAGCGTTCCAGCACGCAGAAAATACTGCGAAATAGCCTACACATGTTTCCATTCAAAATTCAAACGCATCAGGCCATACCCGTACGAGCTGTGCAACAAAGGGTTGCCTTTGCTAATCAGATGCTCACAATGATTGATAGTGAAGGATTTGATGTTGGCTGCATCTGGTTTACAGATGAAGCACACTTCCGCCTGAATGGATACGTGAATAAGCAGAACTGGCGATTTTGGCGTTTCGAAAAGCCATATTGGTGTGAAGTGAAACCCATGTATTCTCCTAAAGTTACAGTGTGGGCTACAATATGCAGCAGAAGCATTATTGCCCCTTTTTTGATTCGAGCAACGGTCACTGGTACACGTTACGTTGCAATTTTGGAACAATTTGTCGCCACACAGCAAGCATTAGAAGATCGACCAGGTATTGAATGGTTTATGCGAGATGGAGGCCGACCACATTGGACCGAACAAGTGTTTCGCTTTCTTGAGGAATACTTTGGGAATCGAGTCATTGCTTTGGAATATCCCAAATTTACTGGTGCAGGCATGGATTGGCCTCCATATTCGCCGGATTTGACTCCCTGTGACTTTCTTTTGTGGGGCACAGTGAAGGACATGGTCTACCCGAAGCATCCCGCCACGCTGGACGATCTTGAATCGGCGATCTCTTTGGCATGTGAATCCCTTACGGTTGAGACACTACGAAATGTGATGGCGAATTTCATTCTTCGTTTGCGCCACCTCTGTAGTGCCGATGGTGAACATTTTGAAAATATTGTGATGTGATTGTTTGCAAAGAGTGTTTTCATACGATTATCACCCTTATGTAAGGTGATATAAGCTGTACAGCGTACAGCGCTATGTTAGCAGCTTTTGTAACTATTATTTCAAACTGCTTTATAAACTTCTTACAGCTTTCACAATAAACATACCGTTTACTGCATTCCTCTATCGATCTTTGTTTTCGAGATATTTAATTTTGTAATCAGGGAGCCCTTTTCTGGATACCCTGTATCATCTGCGTTTCTTCTTGGTGTATCATTTTTACTGGCCAGCATTGTATCTCCCAGAGTGGTAGGGGATTTTTAAGTGGGTTTCGTCTCAGAAACCGCCCTGGGCGCCACAGTGGAGTGGGGAACCTCTTGTCCCTCGGCACCTACCTCGTCTGGCCGTCTGCCTCGTAGCCGCCACCAGCTTCAGAAAAACATTAACTGCTCATGTGTGTATCAACTGTTGCCCCTTGTGGGACCCTCACCAGGTGGGACTGACGGAAGACATTGAGAAGGTTCAGAGAAGGGCAGCTCGTTCTGTTCTATCACGTTACGAGGGAGGGGGGGGGGGGGAGCGTCACGGAAATGTTGAACGCATTGGGGTGGAAATCATTAAAAGAAAGACGTTATTCATTGCGGCGTGATGTGTTTGCGAGGTTTCAATCACCGACTTTTAGTTCTGAATGTGAAAATATTTTGCTAGCACCCACCTACTTAGGGAGACATGACCATCCCAATAAAATAAGAGAAATCAGATCGAAAACGGAACGATTTAGGTGTTCTTTCTTCCCGCGCGCTATTAGAGAATGGAACGGTAGAGAAAAGTTATGAAAGTGGTTAATGAACCCTCTGCCAGGCACTTGAATGAGATTTGCAGAGTATCTATGTAGATGTAGATGTAAGAGCTCCAGCCTCGATTTAAATATCTTGTCCCACTTGAAACATGATCTCGTAATTTGCATATTAAACTGCAATTATTATCCTTAAAAATTCTCGCACCCCATCGAGTTTACATTCAAACGATTCCTCTTGACAAGTAGAATGTTATTCTAAGGTTGGGATATGCAGGAAACGGTATTGAGAAAAACTCTACTCCTTACAAATGCCATGAAGTTCCAACATATTGGGTTTGAGGACCTGGTATTCACTTCCTTTATTGGTTTCTGTCACAATTGCCTTTTTATTTTTTCATTTTGTTATGGATATTGGACTTAAAGCATCCAATTTTAAATCTGGCTTCAATTCAATGTGTACGAACATTAATACATGAGCCCATACAGAACTATATTAATGTCATTATTGCTTGTTGTTGTGGTCTTCAGTCCGGAGACTGGTTTGATGCAGCTCTCCACAATACCCTATCCTGAGCAAGCCTCTTCATCTCCACATAAGAACGGCAACCTACATCTGTTTGAATCTGATTACTGTATCCATCTATTGGTCTTCCTCTGCGATTTTTACCCCACACACTTCCCTCTAATGCTAAATTCACAATTCCTTGATGTCTAAGAATATGTCCTACCAATCTATCCCTTCTTTAGTCAAGGTATGCCAGAAATTTCTTTTCTCCCCAATTCTGTTCAGTACCTCCTCATTAGTTACGCGATCCACCCACCTAATCTTCAGCATTCTTCTGTAGCAGCATATTTCAACAGCCTCTATCCTCTTCCTGTCCGCACTGTTTATCGTCCATGTCTCACTCCCATACAAGGCAACACTCCATACAAATGCCTTCAGAAAGGACTTCCTTAGGCTTAAATCAATATTCGATGTTAACAAACTTCTATTTTTCAAAAACGCTTTTCAACCCATTGCCATTCTGCATTTTATATCCTCTGTACTGCGACCATCATTTGTTATTTTACTGCCCAAGTAACAAATCTCATCTACCTCCTTTATTGCTTCGTTTCCCAATCTAATTCCTTCAGCATCACCTGATTTTCTTACACTGCACTCCATTACCCTAGTTTTGCTCTTGTTAATGTTCATCGTATCATAATATATATTTCACAATATGATTTAGGCAATTGTGGTGCCCCTCTCTTCGACTGAAATCCCGCGAGTAATGGGCGAAAATGGCAGCGGGTACTACGGGCGTCTGGCGGGAGCCGTGCTGGATACTTTGTGTGGTAATGCTGATTACTGTGTCCCAATGGCGTAGTGGTCACCGTTACTGAGTAAGGAACCCAGGTTTGGGTCCCGGCTGGGCACAAGTTTTCAACTTCCTCCATTGATTTATTCAGTGCTCCCAGGCAGCTAAAGTAAATTCCTTTGTGTATTTAAGAAGCTCAGATATTACATAAATGGTATTAAAAATGTAATTATATCCAAACAACTGCAGTTTTATATGCTTTTTCGGATCTATTTCCGCTACAATTCCACCTGAAAATTATCTGCAATATTTACATAAAACTTTTAGATAACATTTATCGTTTCATTCATGTCACAGCTGTAATTTTGCTCCAAACATCTTGGTTAGAGCCATGAGGTTGCGAGTCATGATGATGTGTGTAGTACAACACATCAGAATCATCGCAGCTCCAAATCTCATGGCATCAATCAAGATGTTTGGAGCAAAATTACAGATGTGACAAGAATAAAGTGATTAATGTTATCTAAAACTTTTATGTAGCCTAAATTTCTCTGGTAGTCTGAAGATAGCACTATAGCCGAAATGGTTCCATGACAACAATCGTATAAATAGCAGTAATTTGGATATAATTGTATACTGACACTAAGATCATTTTTATATGCTGCTGACCAACTGGATCGAAAAAAGGATAACATAGTCAAAAATAAGTTCTATTAAACACTGTTTTCTATGTCGCATTCTGTGACACATAAGTAGTTACTGTTTCTACAGCTTTCGTAGGTCACCAGGATGAAGTTTTTAGTGAGCGGTTACCTATACCTCATTACTTACCAAGCAAAGACGTACTAGAGCGCACTCACTTCAATAGGGGACTCGTTTACGTCATGAACAAAAACGTCGATGCATTTTCTTGATGAAGGAAGATTAATGTTCCATCGACGAGCAGGTCATTAAAGCAGGAGCAAAACCTTGGAACGACTAATAAAATCGGCCCGGTTATTTACGGAAAACCCCTGCTGGTATTCGTTTTTAAAACGTAAAATCTCAGTCGTGATGGCTGGACAGCAAAATGAACGTCGTTCATCTCAAGAGAGAAATAAGTATCTCACTATCCCATCATCTGCCGAACTAATTACATATTTTGAGATCACATTATCCGCTTACGATTAATGAGGTTTCGCTATACATTAAAAAAAACTGCCTATTTTTGTCGTTGGGGTACTGGTAAACTACCGGAATAGCATCATCGGAAAGAGAAGTTACCATTAATCAACTTTGCAACAACTGCGAGCAAAGTATTCCTCATTAACGTAGGATGTAATTAATCATCCTACACCTAGCTTTCTCCACTGTCTTGGCTGCGTCAGCTAGTTTTCTTAAAAGCCATTATAAAGGCCGGCCGAGCAGGAGAAACATTTAAAATGAAATGAATGTAGATATATTAAAGAAACAAACTACAATGAAAGTACAAACTTTTTGAAGGCTCTAAATATATATCTCCTCATATCTCGTGAACCATGCACCTTCCACTAACATAATTTTGCTGATGCTTTGACTTACGTATCTCTATACCGTCTGCAATGTGTGTTGCGTACAGAGTTAGTAGTTAAAAAGTAATGAATTAAAATGCGAAATTTCGACCGTATGAACAGTGAAAATGAAGTAGCCGATACACTTGTTTCCATTCATCATTTTGTGGGAGATCTCAGCAAGAAATCGTAAGAGAAGTTTGTTGTAAGCCGCTACATAATATCATTTTCGATTAAACGACGCCGGCCGCGGTGGCCGAGGGGACTGAGGCGCATCAGTCCCGGTCTGCACGGCCACTACGGTTCGAATCCCCCCTCGGGCATGAATATTTGTGCCGTCCTTAGTCTTAGTTCGTAAGTAGTTTGTAAGTTTAGGGACTGATGACCCCGTAGTTAGCTTCCATAGACTATACAAACATTTGAAAATTTGATTAAACGACGATAAAAATTTGAATATTTATGTGCCGATAAATTCAAGTTCTCACTGTAAAATTATTCGTGTTATTGGAAATTGAACATTGTTGCCACAATTAGCTGTTAGAAAGGCCATCTGCAGCAGAAATTCCACGTCACCAAACATCGGATTGTGTATTGTGGTAGAATCATACCTTGCACGACAATGCATGATATTAATATGTCCGAAAACCTCGCGTGTGAAACTCCGAATTTTTCGGGGCCAATATCTGTTAATCAGAAAGATGATCGTTTGTGTATCTATCAGGAGTCCTGGTACATTGTATGTTTCCTGCAATGCATGGTTAAATTTTAAACATTACACACTTCTTCTTGCCCAGCATAATTGCGCACTTCGGTTGGTTTCTGTACATGGTCTAGAATTGGATTTATGCACCTTATAAATGCAGCATTTATTCATGGGTTATTCCTGTGAAAATAAAGAAAAACCATAATGTTTGAGTACCAAAACTATAAGGGGAGGGTCAGTTCTGTTGTTTCTATTAATTACATTTACTGTATGTTCTTCAGAGCGTATTCTAAAAGTACGTTATTAATTACATTTACTATATGTTCTTCAGAGCGTATTCTAAAACTACGTTATTAATTTTTTCGATATCAGAGGTCCAGAGCTTCAATGTTACTGTAGTAATTCAAACAATGAAATGAAATTTCAACTCTATATTATATAGAAACGCTGGTTTTCCGTTTTGAATAACACACGCGAAACACCACATTGTTCGAATGTCAATTTCGCCAATTGGCTATTTGCATATGTGAAAAATATAGTTCGAGTTGTTAGTTGTCGTTATTATGAATTATTATAACGTTCATATAGCTTTTTCGGTCATTATTCTTCATTTGTATTTTTTTCTGATTTTAAAGCTGAAGAATCATAAAATTAGGTCACGTGATCGCAAACGCTCTGTAACTGGCTGAAGATCTGATGATGTTACATAACATGAGGACGAAGACACTATAGGTATACTTCAGCAGTGTTAGCGAAAGTTACTAGATTTTTCCTCATTTTTTCTTCGTATAATTTTCTGTGATGGAAATTGCATTTACAGCTTTTATGGAAGAATGGAAAAGTATATTGTGAATTTTGATAGTGAAGATCTTATGAAAATAGACGTGCTAACGGTATCTTAGTATTGCGAAAACAACCCAGATATTTACGTACCGGAAATAATAAAGGTGAGAATTGCATTGTATCAACAGATTGCTCCTAGTCCTATGATACGAACTATTATACACGATAAACATGTGTAAATAAGCATTGCATCTTAAATGCAGTCTTCGTTTTTCTACCAAATACATTTCACTCTTAAATTAACACTGTTATTGGTGGCCCCACCCCCATGAACCACAGACATTGCCGAGGTGGGGTGGCTTGCGTGCCTCAACGATACAGATAGCCGTACCGTAGGTGCAACCACGGCGGAGGGGTATCTCTGGAGAGGCCAGACAAACGTGTGGTTCCTCAAGAGGGGCAGCAACAGTTTTCAATAGTTACAGGGGCAACAGTCTGGATGATTAACTGAGCTGGCCTTTTAACATCAGCTAATGTGGCTTTGCCACACAGCTACTGCGAACGGCTGAAAGCAAGGGGAAACTACAGCCGTTACCTTTCCCGAGGACATGCAGCTCTACTGTATGAACATATGATGATGGCATCCTCTCGGGTAAAATATTCCGGAGGTAAAATAGTCCCCCATTCGGATCTCAGGGCGGGGACTACTCAGGAGGATGTGATCATCAGGAAAGACAATACTAGCATTCTTCGGGTCGGAGCGTGGAATGTTAGATCCATTAATCGAGTAGGAAAATTAGAAAATTTAAAAAGAGAAATGGATAGGTTGAAGTTAGATATAGTGGGGATTATTGAAGTTCGGTGGCAGGATGTACAGGATTTCTGGTCAGGTGAGTACAGGATTATAAATACAAAATCAATTGGGAGTATCACAGGAGTAGGATTGATAATGAATAAGAAAATAGGAATGCGGGTAAACTACTATGACCAGCACAGTGATCGCATTATCATTGTCAAGATAGATACGAAGCCAACACCGACAACAGTAGTACAGGTTTATATGCCAACTAGCTCTGCCGATGATGAGGAAATCGAAGAAATATATGAGGAGCTAAAGGAAATTATTCAGACAATTAAGGGAGATGAAAACTTAATTGTTATTGGAGACTGGGATTCGGTAGTAGGACAAGGAAGGGAAGGGAGGATAGTGGGTGAATATGGTCTGGGCAAAAGGAATGAAAGAGGAAGCCGCCTGGTAGAATTTTGCACAGAACATAATTTAGTTGTAACAAACACCTGGTTCAAGAATCACAAAAGAAGGTTGTATACGTGGAAGAGACCAGGAGACACCGGAAGAAACCAGATAGATTTTATAATGGTAAGACATAGATTTCGGAACCAGGTTTTACAGTGTAAGACATACCCAGGGGCAGATATAGCCTCTGACCATAACTTGTTGGTTATGAACTGTAGGCTGAAACTAAAGAAACTACAAAAAGGTGTGAAAAAATAAGGAGATGGGACCTGGATAAATTGAAGGAACCTGAGGTTCTTAAGAATTTCAGAGGGAGCTTTAGGAACAATTGACAGAAACAGGGGAAAATAAAACAGTAGAGGAGGAATGGGTAAAATTGAGAGATGAAATAGTGAAGGTAGCAGAGGACAAAATAGGTAGGAAGGCAAGACCTACAAAAAATCATTCGATATCACAGATGATACTAAATTTAATCGATGAAAGGAGAAAATATAAAAATGCAGTAAGTGAAACAGGCAAAATGGAGTACAGACTACCAGAAATGAGATTGACAGGAAGTGCAAAATGGCTAAGCAGGAGTGGTTAGAAGGCAAATGCAAGGATATAGAAGAATGTATAAATAGGGGATACATAGATACAGCCTACAGGAAAATAAAAGAAACATTTGGAGATAAGAAAAACAGCTCTATCAATATCAAGGACACTGATGGAAAACCAGTTCTCAGCAAAGAAGGGAAAGCTGAAAGGTGGAAAGAGTATATAGAGGGGCTCTACAAAGGAAGTGATCTTCGAGACAATATTGTAGGAAGGGAAGAGGATGTAGATGAAGATGAAATAAGAGATACTGTACTGAGAGAAGAATTTGACAGAGCCCTGAAAGACCTAAGGCGAAACAAGGCCCCTGGATTAGATGATATTCCCTCTGAGCTAATGAAGTCTCTGGGAGAACCAGCCATGACAAACCTGTTTCACCTGGTGTGTAAGATGTATGAGACAGGTGAAGTACCCTCAGACTTTAAGAAAAATGTTATAATCCCCATTCCAAAGAAAGCAGGTGCAGACAGGTGTGAAAACTACAGAACCATCAGTTTAATAAGTCATGGTTGCAAAATATTAACACGAATTATATACAGGAGGATGGAAAAGTTGGTAGAAGTCGACCTCGGGGAAGATCAGTTTGGGTTCAGGAGAAATGTAGGAACACGGGAGGCAATACTCACTTTACGGCTTATCCTAGAAGATAGGTTAAGAAAAGGCAAACCTACATTTCTAGCTTTTGTAGATCTGGAGAAGGCTTTTGACAATGTTGATTGGAATAAACTCTTTCAAATTCTGAAGCAAGCAGGAGTAAAATATAGGGAGCGTAAGGTTATTTACAACTTGTACAAAAACCAGACAGCGGTTGTCAGAATTGAAGGGCATGAAAGGGATGCAGTGGTTGGAAAGGGAGTAAGACAGGGTTGTAGCCTTTCTCCAATGTTATTCAATTTGTACATTGAGCAAGCTATAAAGGAAAGCAAGGAGAATTTTGGAGAAGGAATTAAAGTTCAGGGTGAAGAATTAAAAACATTGCGTTTTGCCGACGACATAGTAATTCTGTCAGATACAGCAAAGGACCTGGAAGAACAATTGAACGGAATGGACAGTGTGCTGAAAGGTGCATATAAGATGAACATTAACAAGAGCAAAACTAGGGTAATGGAGTGCAGTGTAAGAAATCAGGTGATGCTGAAGGAATTAGATTGGGAAACGAAGCAATAAAGGAGGTAGATGAGTTTTGTTACTTGGGAAGTAATATAACAAATGATGGTCGCAGTACAGAGAATATAAAATGCAAAATGGCAATGGGTAGAAAGGCATTTTTGAAAAAGAGAAATTTGTTAACATCGAATATTGATTTAAGCCTAAGGAAGTCCTTTCTGAAGGCATTCGTATGGAGTGTTGCCTTGTATGAGAGTGAGACATGGACGATAAACAGTGCGGACAGGAATAGGACAGAGGCTTTTTAAATATGGTGCTACAGAAGAATGCTGAAGATTGGATCGTGTAACTAATGAGGAGGTACTGAACAGGATTGTGGAGAAAAGAAATTTCTGGCATACCTTGACTAAAAGAAGGAATAGAATGGTAGGACACATTCTTAGACATAAAGGAATTGCGAATTTAGCATTAGAGGGAAGTGTGTGGGGTAAAAATCGCAGAGGAAGACCAAGAGATGTATACAGTAAGCAGATTCAGACAGATGTAGGTTGCCGTTCTTATGTGGAGATGAAGAGGATTGCTCAGGATAGGGTATTGTGGAGAGCTGCATCAAACCAGTCTCCGGACTGAAGACCACAACAACAACAAACATGCTCTGTTCAGATTCTGTATATCAGCGTGAATGTTCTTCCTTTTCCAATTAATTATTATACAGTTATTACAATACTGGCTAATAAAATTGCTACACCAAGAAGAAATGCAGATGATAAACGGGTATTCATTGGACAAATATATTATACTAGAACTGACATATGATTATATTTTCACGCAATTTTGGTCCATAGATCTTGCGAAATCAGTATCCAGAACAACCATCTCTGGCCGTAATAACGGCCTTGATACGCCTGGGCATTGAGTCAAACAGAGCTTGGATGGCGTGTACAGGTACAGATGCCCACGCAGCTTCAACACGATACCACAGTTCATTAAGAGTAGTGACTAGCGTATTGTGACGAGCCAGTTGCTCGGCCACCATTGACCAGACGTTTGCAGTTAGTGAGAGATCTGGAGAATGTGCTGGCCAGGGCAGCAGTCGAACATTTTCCGTAGCCAGAAAGGCCCGTACAGGATCTGCAACATGCGGTCGTGCATTATACTGCTGAAATGTAGGGTTTCGCAGGAATCGAATGAAGGGTAGAGCCACGTGTCGTAACACATATGAAATGTAACGGCCACTGTACAAAGTGCCGTCGATGCGAACAAGAGGTGACCGAGACGTGTAACCAATGACACCCCATACCATCACGCCAGGTGATACGCCAATATGGCGATGACGAATACACACCTTCAATGTGCGTTCTCCGTGATGTCGCCAAACACGGATGCGACCATTATGATGCTGCAAACAGAACATGGATTCATCCGAAAAAATGACGTTTGCCGTTCATGCACCCAGCTTCATCGTTGCGTACACTATCGCGGGCGCTCCTGTCTGTGATGCAGCGTCAAGGGTAGCCGCAGCCAAGGTCTCCGAGCTGATAGTCCATGTTGCTGCAAACGTCGTCGAAGTGTTCGTGCAGATGGTTGTTGTGTTGCAAATGTCCCCACCTGTTGACTCAGGGATCGAGACGTGGCTGCACGATCCGTTACACCCATGCGGATAAGATGCCTGTAATTCCTAGTAATATGAGGCTGTTGGGATCCAGCACGGCGTTCCGTATTGCCCTCCTGAACGCATCGATTCTATATTCTGCTAACGGTCATTGGATCGCGACCAACGCGATCAGCAATGTCGCGATGTGATTAACTGCAATCGCTGTAGGCTACATTCCAACCTTTAGCAAAGTCGGAAACGTGATGGTACGCATTTCTCCTCCTTACACGAGGCATCACAACAACGTTTCACCAGGCAACACCGGTCAACTGATGTTCCTGTATGTGAAATCGGTTGGAAACTTTCCTCCTGTCAGCACGTTGTAGGTGTCGCCACAGGCGCCAACCTTGTGTGAATGCTCTGAAAACCTAATCATTTGCATATCAAAGCATCTTCTTCATGTCGATTAAACTTCGCGTCTGTATCGCGTCATCTTCGTGGTGTAGCAATTTTAATGGCCTGGATTGTATAAAATGCGAGGGCTGTTTGGGCATGAGTAGTGTATCAGCGAAGTGTCTTCGAAAACTTCTCAATTCTGATCAGAGAACCATGTCATGAGCATCTCTCAGGAGCTCTAGAATCAATAGATTCTTATTTGCGCAAAATAGTCATAACTGGTGACGAAACATGAGTTTAGCTCAGCCGACCCAATTGAAGCGTTTCGGAGAGCCAAGATCGAAAAAAGCACGCCAAGTTCGATCAAACTGCAAAGTCTTTTAAATTACCGTGGCGTAGCGCGTAATGAATTTTTGCCTCGAGGTCGAAAACGGTCAAGAAGGAGTATTTCCTTCATGTTATGCACCGTTTTTGAAAAGCAGTGTTCACAAAAACGTTCGAAATTGTCGAAAAATACTTCATGGCTATTCCGACCATCTCATTTACCGTTGCTTGTGAGAGATATTTCGGCTGAAAATAACATCAGCAACTACATTCACCGAATTTGGTCACCTGCGACTTTTTCCAGTTCAAAAATGTTCAAATGTTTGTTGAACTTATGGGACTTAACTACGGGGTCATCAGCCCCTAACCTTAAAAACTACTTATGAACTAGCTAATACTAAGGACGGCACAAATATCCATGCCCGAAGGGGGGGATTCGAACCCCCGACCAATACGGTCGTAACTGGCGCGCCGCAGACCGCTTGGCCTTTTTTCCAGTTACCAAACCTGAAGAAACCTCTGAAAGCATGAAGTTTTGCATCGATCAAGGGAATAAAAACTACATCGCTGGAAGTACTCTGAGCTGTAGCAAAAAGTACGTATTATAAGTGCTTGGAGGATTGGAACAAGCGATGGCAGAAATGTTTTGTATCTGAGGATTACTTTGAAGAGAACAACATGAATATCGATGAGTAAATAAACATTCTTTTGATAAACGTATAAAGTCTCCTGACTTTTTGAACTCACCTCGTATATTACCATATTGGGTCGTCACAAAGATGAGGAACTGAAGTAAGAATTTCGAATACGTCAAAGATAATATCACGAGTTAGGACCGACCGAATATTCGGTTTCGGTTACTCTCAGTTTCGGCCAAAATATTGGTTTCGGCCGCAGTTTCGGTTTCGGTCTGAAATCAGCCGAATATTCGGTTTGGCCTAAATTAGCTTTCTTGAACTTACTGGTAAAGTCCTGTCGCGTTCTGGATGGATTCAGTCAACAGTAATGCTTTACCTCAGTTGACAGCGCCACGTTTAACCAGTGGCGGCTCGTACACAATTTGACCAGTGTGCTACAATATTACAAAAATAAATAGGAAACCAAATATACTAAAATAAAAAGTCAACCTTTGTATGACTGCCTTTAATTAAATATCAATTAATACTGTATTGACAGTAAGACCTTCAGGGGAATCTATAACAGCGCTGCCAACTGCATGTATTCATTGTTGGTAATATATATATATATATATATATATATATATATATATATATATATATATATATATATATATATATATAATGTTTAAAAAATATTAATTTTATTTACAGAAATTAAAAATTTAGACTCAGAGGTATTTGAATACGAGCCTCACACAGGAATTGAGAGACAACGCGCAAGACGCCTGAGTCAGCGCGCTATTTGACTCTGTAAGCCGCAATATTCGTCATATACTATTCTTCCGCAGCCGTCACACGCAGCGCGAAGAGAAATATTGATGATGTGCTGCAGTCGGTCTCAGCACACTTGAGTCGCCAGGCCTGACGTCACGTCTGCGCATGCGTACTAGCGAACAGACGACTGTGCCGCCTCTCTGCGCACGTACCAGCGCGGCTGAATCCCACTTCAGCACACGGAGCTGGTTTCCAGCTATCGCGGCGAGAGCGCTCCAAAATGCGTTTTCATCCTTATTACTAGCATTCTAATACGCATTGGAAGGGAATTGGCATAATTTTATTGTGATATCTGGCTCGTATTCCAAGAGAAAGGATGTAATTTTACAGCGGTTTCTCGCTTGCATTCGAAGAGAAATGGCATAATTTTAGTAATATATTTACAGTGTGCTGCAGCACATTAGCACATTATCACCAGCCGCCACTGCGTTTAACTGTAAGTAGAGTCTCCTCTCGCATAAAAAATTGTGGGTATGTGGTAGTTAAGCATAATATTACGCAATCGTATCTAAAAGTGATATTCTTATAGTATGTTAGTAACAATTTAACTTAGTATAGTACGTAATGGAAGTGGTTATCGTATTATTATGCTGTAAAGTTTTATTAATGAGTTTCCTTGAAAGCGAGGAGCTTTTTTTAATAATTAATATGGGTTTAGGAAACATTCATCATGTTCAGTTTGCGTAAATTTATACTGACAACAATCATATTGTTAGTCGGAACTGTAACTTTATATTTCGAAATACTTTTTGCTGCACTGATTGATGCTGCTATGTATTCAGGACTGTCAAAATGGAGATACGTAAAGTTTATTGACTGCAAAAAACGGAAGTAAAGATGGCAACTTAAAGCTAGCGCCCTCAAGAATGTTGAGGCTCAGACATTTTGTAGTTCTATTTGGCATTGTTGTGTACCTAAAGACTAAAGATTATCTTCCAATAAGAAGGTTTGCAGGATTTTGGAATTTCTTGTAGCCCTACAATAGTCTCGTTAGTTACAGGTAAACGGAACCATGATCACATTGAACTATCGAAATTTACGTGAGAAAAAGAAGAAAATCGACCTTGAAAAGAATTCATGCAAAAAATATGACCTTTTTTAAAATCTATATTTTAAATAGTAATTTACATTGTCAGCCTAAAGGTTTTAAAGTCTTTTCATTATTTAATTCGCGTTATAATAGTGGAGTGTCTTTTCCTGTAAAGATAGAATGTACCCGCAGTTGTTTTGTTTTATGACTCTTATATTTACGTGAAATTCGTAATTTCAAGACGCAGAGAGTACCATGCTAACAAGTGCTGTACCTTTAGAGGGAATGCTTGCCCACTATTGGTCGAGCTCGCGAGTGCACTTTTGCTCTTCCGATAACTCATGTTTAGTCTGGGGCAACGTCCCAGAGTTAAATTAATACTGGAAAGTCCAGGTTGTAATTAATAATATAGTGAGGACAGTTTACAAATCACCGCAAAGACGTGGCGACGAGCTGCGACGGGCACATACGAAAGACACACACATACAACACATTCAGCTATCGGCCATGGCCTTCTACAGAAAATAGAGCACTCACGCAATCACACAGTCATACAACCATCACCTCCGACTGCCGCACTTCGAGTTAAATTAAGTTGGTCCCAATCCAAGGTTTTCGGGAGGCTTTCCTTGGTTGTAATGCGTATGCCGGAACTGGTAAGCCCCTCCCACTTATTCCCAATTGGGATACCCCCTTTGCCCCACTTACAGCTTGTCTGATAATTGGCTGAATAGAACCGCGACTGTAAACCAAGGCTTCCGCGGCCGTTGTCATTGTTTATAAAACTCTTCTGGGTGTTGGGTGTTGGGTGAAGTATTTTATATATTGACGATGCGGTCCAACACCCCAGAAGAGTTTTATAAACAAGAACCGCGACTCTTTATGGACCGGATCTCAAACAGACCGCTTTGTCTAAACCTGTTCGCCTGCCATGTCATATTCTACGGACTCAACAAGGCTTATTACAGTGAGGGGATCCTGAAAAATGTGGAAAAGCTAGTAATTTGTGGTGTAACGTAAATATACAGAAATTTTAACTTACTTATGCAAGAAACGAGGAGCCCAAAATTCGGTTACGGTGTCGGCTATAAATCAAGTTACTGTCGGATTCTAATCGAGGGTATGACTGGTCCAATTCTTGTACATGTTGCAACAACGCGATCTTGGCAGTCCACGTAACAAGTTAAAGTTATAATTGAATAAAAAGGAGAGTGGGAGAGAGGCATTTATAGACTGGCTGTCAAAAGACGATGCTGTATATAGAAACTGCATTACGATTAGAGACTGGGTAAAAGGATTTAGCATGTTCTATGTTAAGGGGACAAGGAATCGCCTATCCCTACTATAGGGAACATTTTCTCACAAACTACTGGAGACAGAGAGGTAAAAATGTTACTGTATGTGCATTGATATGTTACAACAATACTGAAACAACAGTTTAATGTCAAAGTATTTTCTGACAGAGATATTGTAAATTTATTTTTAAGTAAATTTTTTCCATCACTTTTTTTATAGACTATCATCCCTAAGTCTTTTGTAAATCAAGTAATTAAAAAAATCGTAGTTTCAGTAAGTGATAGAGACCCATGTCACTACGTCATAAAAATTTCAGACTTCTAGGTTGACCAGTATCTGAGATAATGTTCCTAGAAGAAGTAAAAAGTAAACTTACGGGACACGGAAAAGAAGATTAAAACATTCCTGATCCGTAGCTAATACCCCCTTCACAGTCTTCATAATCATCTTCTTCTTTTGACACCCCTCTGCGACTATCTTGCTTTTTCTCACTAAAGCCTTGATTATATTATCAGCATGCCTTAGTCTATGATGATCTAAAGTCAACATAGCACGTGTCATGCGGGTACCAACACACAAACCCAACTTTTGAAGGACCTGGCATTTAGTTATATTTCCAAGATTGAAGGTTGCCACAGCACCATACACACCAAAAAGTAGTGTATTAATTCCGACAAACACTGTTTTTCCGTGAAGACATTTCAACAGAAGACTTCTGTCAGCCAGGTATCTGAAAATGGGCTTTATTTCTTCCATGATGGCTGATGGTAGACTGTTGTGGTGAATGTATTTTTCTCCTGTTGTTAGTCCCCTATTGTATTTACACCAGCTGTTTTCACCTTTGGGGCACAAACCATGTTGTGGATGCTCATCCGTGGATGCGGTTTGGAAATATAAAGCCCATATAGCTCTCCTCATTTCTTCAAGATTGCCTGTATTTTGCCTGATTGCAAGGCCATAGCAATTCTGAATGTGGTCTATTATGGAATCAGTCAATCTTCCTTTGCCATCCAATGTTTTTCTATCATCTAGTTTTTTTTCCTTTCATAACTGATTTTAACCTTCTCAGCCTGGCACCCATTCTCTTCTGCAAATGTCCTATACATTCAAGTTTGCTTATATTTACACTGTTCCCATATGGTTTGCTTTCCAAAACGTCTTTGAATACTTTAGAGTCACCATCTCCCAGATAGTTGACATAGCGAACATTATACCATTGTGAAGCGTGATGAAAAATTTTCTTCACCCCGGCAACCTCCATGCCACCACTACTACCATAATAATTAGCAATCCAGTCATCACTGTCTTCATTTTTCAGCCTGCTTGTGCACCTACAGTATTTAGACATAATTGCAACATCAATAACCTTGCCAGTGTCAACACTAGTTGCTGTTACAACACCATTGTTGGAGGTGTGGCCCCATTTTTGCCACGTGCCATCAAACGCCACTGTGAAGTCATGACTGCCATCATTTTCTTCCACTGCTTCTTCCAAAGTAACCTGCATTGACTTCTGTGCTACATCTTCAACTGCAGATCCTAGTTCATAGTTGCAAGCTTCAAACTATGAAGGTACACTTGAAAGATTTAGAACACCACATAGCATATCACCAGCTGCTTTGCCCTTACCAATTGCTCGCAATCCATAAACTAACCTAATATTTAAACTATAAAGTTCAGTTTTCTTGTATCCATTATTTACAGTTACTGAAACCGAACTTGGAAACTTGCAGCTGTACTTGCAAACACTGCACATTAAATTAAACTTGGCAGCCAGGCCAACATGGCATTCTACTTTCAGAGAAACGTTTCCATGACATTTTTGCAGTACAAACTGTTTTCAAGCGCTTCACACAATATATTCGTATCAATGAGTTCAAAAATTTCTCTCCTTTTATCAAGTAAATTATATTTCTCTTCTAAATCTCTTAGTTTTTTTATGAGAAGCACTGTTTTGATTTGGAGTAAGTTCGTTCGACAAATTAGTAATAAGTGGATTCACATTTTCCAACCGTGATGATGCAGAATTGCTTTGCTTTGCTAATGAATCATCATTTCCTTTCTTTTGCCAGTTCACACCCTTTTTAAAAACTTTTGCTTTAGCTACAGGCATTTTCACTGCGAAAAACGAGACACTAAATACGAAATAACTCAACAACAACAACTTTTGTATATCACACTGTTTACAAACAGTCCCGTCACAAAGTCAAAGAGTAACTTGAGGAAACCAGAGAGAAACATTTTCGGGCAAATAGTGTATAAATAGTCGCTGGAGACCGGGATATTTGAATTCATGTCACATAAAAGTTCATGGTCAGCCACGAGAGACGTGTATAACTAAAGTGCAATACCCGATCTCACAAATCTATAACAATAAAATAGTTATAATTCTAGTAGAGCTATGTATGATACGTCATTTTAGAGAGGAAACTTGGCAGAATATAATACACCAATAAAAAAATCGATTTTTCTAACCGAAAATCCGATTCCATATCCCGTTAACGCTTAACCACAATCGTGGGTCAGTTGGGAACCATCGACAACAATAAAACCGTCTAACAATCGAAACGCGTGCGGTTTTAGTTTCACGCGTCAGTCTAATCTCAGACGTAAGATGTACTAGGGTGCAGGAGCTTATCGCTTGAAATTTACTGCTGGGTCCAATTTGACCCACGATTCCAGATAAGGGATTCCTTTTAGTGTATGTATACCGACTTATGTTGTATTGTTTCAGCACAATGCAGCGGGCTCTCACTGAAAAAAGAATCTGTGAACTATTATAGACGAAACTTATTCAGTCACAGAATCTTTAAGCGATTTTCAACCTTGTGATGGAGAGAAAACAAATGAGGATAAAATACACAACAAGAAATTTCTACAGACTTTGTGTGATGACTCAGTAGAGGGAGATACTCAGCTGTCAAGTAGTACTTATTTTTGCGGTAAATATCTATCCAATTGGTCCAATCATACACAAACTAGATCCCAAACTGACAACATTTGGGCCCTTTCCATATTTCGTTGTCATTATTTTTGGTTCCTACTATTGGAATATAGAGTCCCTGTTTATTTTTAGGGGACATTATGATAAAGCCTATAGCATATGTAGGATTTTTAATGTAAGCCATTTTTGTAATCATATACCATGCCAAAGTAAGATACTAAATATTATTATCAAATATGAGACCTAGAACTTCAAACGAACCTGTAACTCCTGTATATATTGTTACTGTTTACAAGTGCTCCTGTCAAAGATTAGATCTACGAAGATGGCAATGAAGATATTTTCTTAACTAAATAAGTTTAAACAGTTACATAATTGACAAAACATTTTGGTTTGTCTGATGTTGACATATATAAATTAACAAACGTATTGACAGTATTACTGGAAAGTGAATTGTTCTATTTATAAATGAGATAAAAAGCGTGTTTTGAAATGTGTAGTTGCAATCATGATTTTATGAATAAATTAAAATACGGGCATTGTCGAAATGAGCCAAGAGCAATGAGATTAATTTGTTAAAATCGGATTCCTGGTTCAACATAAAGAATGTGTACATGTTAGCAAAATTTACTTTTATGAAACCATCTTGATCAGCAACATTGTGACATCGCACTTTTGACCAGGTATTTGCGGATTACTACGTATTTTTACTAACACAACAGTACATAAAGTGTCATTATAACTCAGTACAAATAATGTGTCATGTTTAAACACCTAAAAGTGTGTGAATCGAAAATAATGCAAGCATATACTCCAAAGAAGTTAGCTGATCAAGGCGTCTATCTATGTCCAAATCAAATGTTCAAATGTTTGTAAATCTTATCGGACCAAACTGCGTGGTCATCAGTCCGTAGCTTACAAACTACTTAAACCTACGTAGACTAACCTAAGGACAAACACACACACCCATGCCCCAGGGAGGACTCGAACCTCCACGGCGAGCAACCGCGCGCTCCGCAGCGAGACGCTTTAGACCGCTCGGCTACTCCACCGCGGTTATCTATGTCCCTTAATTTATGAGGAATTACGTTAATTTAAGTTTAGTTCAGTTGAGATTTACTGGTAACTGTTCCATTACAGACGTAAGGGTGATAAATATATAATGAAAAAATTAACATGTTGGTTTTTACTTGAAATAACATCTGTTTTAATACTTTCCTTACGAATTTGGGTATTATTACTTATAATTTTTATATGAAATATATGGCCTTTTTATTCAAAGGTCCACATGGACCCACGATTCCAGTTATGTTAATGACAATAATGATTCCGGTTAAAAGAACTTGAATATGTTCATGCACCAAAGTTTTTGTGGTGGAAGGAGGATTGAGAGATGAGACAGTAGGATCTCATCTTTCCTGCGAGTCTCTTAAATAGGAAAATGTTTCCCTTCGACAGCAGCAAACTATCGACGCTTTTTATCGAGTGTAGGTGGGAGGAGAGGGAGGGGGCATCGGCCAGCTCTACTGCGCATGCGCCAGCCTCCTTTGGCACTTACTCAATTACCGGAAAGCCGAGTTCCCTCAGGAGAACTCTGAATCCGGGCCAGCACTTAGGCTGCAACAGCACAGAAGTTCAGTGCTCTCTGCGGATTGGGAGAACTTCCTCTGTCTGATGCTAACAGCGTTACCTCACTGCCGAGGTCTCTCTCTGGCCGTTGTCCAAACTTCAGCTCTCCGCAGGAAGATATAATTTAACAGCTACCGACCTGTGTTTGGTGACTAGGACAACATTAAGTTTTAAACATTGCCCTGTGGAACATTTATTAAACAGCGCCTGCTTCTGTTTCATTGGATTTCAGAAAAACGCAGTATGAGGCACAATCGTACATTCTTATATCTATAGACGTTTCACACTCTTTTCGGTAGTTTTGAAAGAATTTTTCTCTATTACTCAGTCTCAGGCATGTATATTTTACATTGGATTACCCGTTTAAATCACTTGGCTAATCGTCAGGTACGTAGTTTACGTAAGTAGATGCTTTAAAAACCCGTCTTCTCAGCGTTACACCATATCAAAATACTGAGTATAGTTTTCAAAATGACAAGCCAAGATCGCACACTACCATATTATTAAATGGCGACCGGTTTCGGTTGTTGAATTTCAAAAAATGCCGAAACATGTGACTTTTGAATTCGAACTCTGAATTAATATCCGAAATTTTGTAGTACTAGCTTCAAAATTGCCTAAATAGCAACGTATTTTCTAAAAACGCTTCATCCCCTATTTCACCCCCTTACGGACGGAATATAGAAAAATCGATCTTAAATGACGCCTACAGAGTAAGATCAACGCATTCTACAAATTTCAAGTTTCTATCTTCAGTGGTTTGGGCTGGGCGATGATGATCAGTCAATCAGTCAGTCAGTCAGTCGGGACATTGCCATTTATATATAGAGATAAAAATTTATAGCTGTGAACTAGCCTCGCTAGAACTCAGAAATGGCTTTGCTGATTTAAATATTTTTTTTGTTTTTGTTTTGTTCCCTTTAACACAGGAATGGTTTAAAAGAAAAAAAAGTAGGGAAACCTCAAATCAACAATTGAAATATAAAAACCTTAACTTTGACACCTGTGTCCCCTCGACAGGCAACCCACCGTACAGAACTATTTGAAGAGGAAGAAAAAGGGGCACACAGCTACTTCTTCAATTCGTCATGATATGTGAACTAAAAAGTCGAAGTACTCATTTTTAATCTTATCTTCCTTATATATAAAGAAGTGTGTAACTTTGCGTGTTTGTTTGTTTGCAATTCGTACAAATCTACAGTTTTATTCCGATCTTCATGAAATTTTCCACTTTAATAATGCAAATTCAAAACAAGAGGAAGGCCACTATATACATAAAATTTCCTATGGTGAATGGCGGAAGGTACAGGCTTCATCTTATACCTAGTTTCATTCAGATGTTGAATAAATGTTGCACACTTGACCATCAAACAAGAAGGTACCTTACAACAGAATTTGACACTGTTTTACTAATTACTTGAACGTTCGCTGATGTACGAATGTTTTCAAGGAGAGGGTTGGTATGATCCATGGCAAAACTACCTTGCAATAGACACTGACAGTGTTTCACTGATCGCCATGAAGGTTGACAGATCCGTGTGATTTTTCATAGATAGGGGAGGGGGAGGCAGAGTAAACACAGACACGAGGAGAATATGGAGGGCGGATGAGCGGAATAGATGGAACGAGAGAGAGATGGAGGAGGAGTTGGGCAGAGAGACGGGAAAGGAAAAAATGGACAGAGGAAAATAGGATTAAAAGGGAGATGGACTGCGAGAGCACGGAATAAATAAATACCAGGCGAATGCGAGTAGTCGCTCAAAAACTTAAGGAGTTTCAACAGTCACATCTATTTTGTATATTCGTCCAGTCTCATGTAACCAGTACTATTCGAACTGCACCTGATCAAATGAATTCCTAATTGATGGTGCTCCACAATTTGTTATCCGTGTATATACCTTAGTCGTAGCATCTGTCAGTTACGATGAGGAAAGGGATAAAGATTTATATAAAGAAGACGATATACGTTACAATTGTCAGTTTGTTCTAAAGCAGTGTGTCTTTGAAGATTGATAAAACATTGAGGGTGCGGGCAGATTGATAACCCGACTGTTCGTATATTACAGGCAGTTAGATCACCCTTTAAATCATTTTAGTCCCCCATAATTAGCCATGCGCATATTTCGTCCTACTTTTCCCATTACGTACGATATCATTACCCAGAATATTGTCGTTTTCGTCACAGATGATCTCACTCGTTGTTGTGTTCTTCAGTCCGCAGACTGGTTTGATGCAGCTCTCCACACTACCCTGTGCAAGTCTCTTCATCTGAGAATATGTTCGGCAACCTACATCCTTTTGAATCTGCTTACTCTATTCGTCCCTCGGTCTCCCTCTACGATCTTTACCCCATACACTTCCTTCTAATGCTAAGTTGACAATTCCTTGATGTCTCAGAATGTGTCCCACCAATCTATCCCTTCTCTTAGTCAGGATATGCCAGAAATTCCTGTTCTCCCCAATTCGGTTAAGCACCTCCTCATTAGTCACGTGATCTGCCCATCTAATCTTCATCATTCATCTGTAGCACCACATTTCAAAAGCTTCTATAATCTTTTTGTCTGAACTCCTTATCACACACATTTCACTGCCATACAAATCTACACTCCAGACAAATGCTTTCAGAAAGGACTTCCTAACATTTAAATTAATATTGGATGTTAACATGTGTCGCTTCTTTAGAAATGCTTTTCTCCCCATAGCCATTCTGAATTTTATATCTTCTTTAGTTCGGCCATCAGAAGTTATCTTTCTACCCAAATAACAAAATTCATCTACTACTTTTATTGTCTCATTATATAACCTAATTCCTTCAGCATCGCCTGATTTGCTGACGTTACATTCCGTTACCTTCGTTTTATTCTTGTTAAATTTCATCTTATATCTTCCTTTCATGTCACTGTCCATTCCATACAATTGCTCTTCCAGATCCTTTGCTGTCTCAAATTACTGTGTCATCGACAAACCGCAAACTTTTTATTTATTCTCCCTGACCTTTAATTCCCTCTCCAAATTTGTCCTTACATTCCTTCACTGCTTGCTCAATGTAGAGATTGAACAACGTTGGGAAAATACTAAATCACTGTCTTACTCCCTTCCCAACCTCTGCGTCCCTTCGACTCTAATAACCACTATCTGGTTTTTGTATAAGTTGAATATAACTCTTCGCTCCCTATATTTTACCCCTGCTACCTTTGAAAGAGTTTATTCCATTCGACAATGTCAAAAGCTTTCTCCAAATATACAAACACCAAAAACGTAGGTTTGCGCTTCCTTAGCCTATCTTCTAAGATAAGTCGTGGTCTTACATTTTTTCTAAATCCAAATTGATCTTCCCCGAGGTAAGATTCCACAAGTTTTTTCATTCGTCTCAGTCAAGGGGGTTAAAATAATGGCAGATAGCGTTAATAAGCAAACCTTAGCTTGCGATTGAAACCAGTCCGCCATCTTGCGGGCCCAAGCAAATGTTTTCAGATTAAAGGACTGTGTGGTTCTTGCTTTGTTAGTTTTCATATATTTGAATGACTATCATTTGTGAGTACATAACATATATAGTATACTTTTAAGGATAAATACAGACCTACCAGATATCTGCACTGTGATTTATTAACGCAAAATCTTATTCGGGAAGTATCACGTAAATTTCGAGATAATACCCAAATGCTTTAGATGAAGTGACATTGTCAGTCATAGTAGTTCACACGAAATACAGAACTAGATTTTTCCAATAATTGCAGAACCAAGCTCTATCATTTTCGTAAGTTCAGTGCTGAAGCGACGATTTTTATGTTGAATACATACGAAAATTCTTTCTATAGGTTCCGCGCCATTATATATCTATACTAAAATTCTGTACCACCAGGTCTTTGCAGTTTCAAGGTCATTGTAAGTATTAATTTAGCAATAAAATTTTTCTTTATAAAATAGCAGATAATTTTCTCATTCTCATCCATAGGTAATGCTAGTAACCTCTTTTTCTCATCAACATCATAATCATCATCATTACTGATTTTGCCTTTCAGCGTTCAGTCTGGAGCATAGTACCTCTGATAAAATTTCTCCATGATCCCCTATTCAATGCTAACATTGATGCACCGAATCTAAGTACTTTCTTCTTGGTCTACCTCGACTCCTCTTACCCTCCACTGCCGAGCTCATGAGTCTCTTAGGTAACCTTGCTTCTCCCATGCGTGTAACATGACCTCACCATCTCAGTCTGTTCGCTCTAACTGCTTTATTTATGGTGTTCATTCCCAGTTTTTGTTTGATTTCCTCATTATGGACACCCTCCTGCCATTGTTCCCATCTATTAGTACCTGCAATCATTCTTGCTACTTTCATGTCTGTAACCTCTACCTTGTGAATAAGGTAACCTGTATCCACCCAACTTTCATTCCTATACAACGAAGTTGGCTGAAAGATAGAGTGGTGCACTGCTAACTTAGTCTTGGTACTTCCTTCATTCTTGCAGGAGAGAGTAGATCTTAGTTGAGCACTCACTGCATTAGCTTTGCTGGACCTCGATTCCAGTTCATTCACTGTGTTGCCATCCTGTGAGAAAATACATCCCAGGTACTTTTTCTTTTTAGATAAAATACCACTTTCAACTCAGAAATCAATAAAAACACAATCTTCGCCACAAATGTTATTGGCTCCGTAATATGGCAACAATGGCTTCACTTCTGTTGCGTTTAAGGGCACCGCCCCCTATTCTAACCTCCTTGGCCCCACTGACGCTGCCCTCTCCCAGCGCTAAGTGCCTGTTTTACATTGTTGTTGTTTTCACAGACCGCACACTTGCTTTGAAGGAGTATTTATTTACAGTTTACTAATACAGTAATTTCCTTTCATTTCAGCATATTAACAGCAATACCCAGCTTTCTCCGTAATGGGGATATTTTACGACTGTTAGAAGAAAAGCAACCGTAGAGAATACGTTAAGTCCACTGCAATGAGTCTTGAAAAGTCATAAGTTTGAAGTAGATTGTAAAATAACCAAATCTGGCTAAATGTGTACAGGAAATTATGCGCAAATTGGTTGATAGAGAAAAAACTTTATAAGCGCCTAATCCAGGTAAGTCTAGTCCTAGTGCTTCTAAAAATCGAAGGTGTTATTTTTGCCAGACTTAGGAAGATAAGAGCTCTCTAATATTGAAAACTTGCAAAAATAAATAAATAATTTGTAAGCCTCATTCAGAGACAAACAGTTATTGCCTGTCCTGTGAACTCAGAAGAAACAAATATTTCTGTAGGCACCTAAAAATGTGCCGCCTTTATTGTATTAGTTATTTTCATTTTATAATTTTAATTTAATTTATGTGCTTATTCTGTTAAGAAAACAAAGAGTTTAATTATAAGTCAGTTTTCATTTCATCAAAGCTGTTGTTGTGGTCTTCAGTCCGCAGACTTCTTTGATGCAGCTCTCCACGCTACCCTGCCCTGTGCAAATCTGTTCGTCTGAGAATTAGTTCGGCAATCTACATCCTTTTGAATATGCTTACTCTATTCGTCCCTCTGTCTCCTCTACGATTGTTTCCCCACACACTTCCCTCTAATTCTAAGCTGAAGATTCCTTGATGTCTCAGATCTATCCCTTCTCTTAGACAGGATATCCCAGAAACTCCTTTTCTCTACAATCATGAGCACTCCGTCATTAGTTATGTGATCTACCCATCTAATCTTCATTATTCGTTTGTAGCACCACATTTCAAAAGCTTCTATCATCATTTTGTCTGAACTCCTTATTGTTCACGTTTCACTTCCACTATCCAGACAAATGCTTTCAGAAAGGACTTCCTGACATTTAAACTAATATTGGATGTCAACAAATTTAGCTTCTTCAGAAGCGCTTTTCTTCCCACAGCCATTCTGCAGTTTATATATTCTTTACTTTGGCAACCAGAAGTTATCTTGCTACCCAAATAACAAAACTCATCTACTAATTATATTGTCTCATTACATAATCTAATTCCTTCAGCATCGCCTAATTTTCTAACCCTACATTCCATTACCTTCGTTTTACTCTTGTTAATGTTCATCTTATATGTTCCTTTCAAGACACTGTACATTCCATTCAATTGCTCTTCCAGATCCTTCGCTGCCTCAGACAAAATTACTATGTCATCGGCAAAGCGCAAAGTTTTTATGTCTTCTCCCTGCCACAGGAAATTTTACAAACAATATTCACACATAACAGCTGGTTGTCCCTTCGAAATTGTATCACAATACGACACGTAATTCATGAGATATGAGCACAGAAACTGTAACGTTTATGGAAAATCGCCCCATGACGCACAAAGTTTTAATCTATTACTTCTTTACAACTAATTGTATTCGCAACAAATTTTATAGACATACAACACTTATACAAATGAATACATACTTGAAAAATTATACAATTGTACAACATATATCTCAAGAAATATGAGATCGTACGCATTTTATATGCCATTTGTATTTTGATTACTATCTTTCTTTGTTTGTATTTTGCAACCATGATTTATTAAACTGATAGTTTTGTAATTTCACATTTGTCTGCAGTTGCTTTCTTTGGAATTTGAATTACGATATTCTTCTTGAAGTCGGAGGGGATTTCCCCTGTCCCATACATCTTGTATTCCAGGAGGAACAATTTTTTCATGACTGGCTCTCCTAACGATATCAGCAGGTGAGAGGGAATATCATCTACTCCTGGGGTCCTTGTTTCGACTCAAATCCTATAAAGCTATAAAAAAATTATAAAAGGTCTTCGTAAATTACAAAGTTTTTGTTAACACTGATTATTATAAGCACAACAACCGATTTAAATAATAAATATGTTGCCTTCTATTATGTAACTATATGAATATTGAAGTTATTTCCAACAATCTTTATATATAAAGCAGTGTGTCCGTATGTTTGGACGTGTTGTATACAAATCTACAGCTTTGTTCCAATCTTTATGGAACTTTGCACACATAAGCTTCAATTCGTGAGGACGGTCGCCGTAAGTGTAAGAATTACTCACAACACATAGTTCAGGAGATATGACGTCATAAGCAATGAGATGCGCGGGGAACTGCTGCATTAAGCGACAATGCTGCTCATTTTCTCCTAAACCACTGTACCGATTTCAACCAAATTTGGTGCACATATTCCTTACCGTGAGGTAACAATTGCTGTAGGAGTATGAACCACATACGACACATAGTTCAGGAGGTATAACGTCAAAAAAATAAGAGTTGCAAGAAACTGCTACATAATGCGACGTAACTTTATGAATACACTATATGAGAATGACAGTACTTAGTGACTTGCAACAACCTTTAAACGTAATTTCAAGCCTTTATTAAACTTTTCTTGCTGACAACCGCATCAAAAGAGTGCAAGGAAAAAAGTTTCTCTCTTTCTACTTTTCCAGTGTTCATGGACTAAAACTACGGCATTCGGTATGGCGTTACTGTTTATAATTTCTACACTAGAAACAGGAGCCGCAGGAAATTTTACAAACAATATTCACACATACAGCTGATTGTCTATCCGAAATTGTATCATGAGATGTAGTTCATGAGATATGAGGACATAAACCGTAACTTTTATGGAAAATCACCCCATCATGCACAAAGTTTTAAATCTATTACTTCTTTGCTAGTAATTGTATTCGTAACAAATTTTATAGACATCAACACTTACACAAATGAATACACACCTGAAAAATTATACAATTGTACAACATATAACTCAATAAATATGAGATCGTACGCATTTTATATGCCATTTGTATTTTGATTACTATCTTTCTTTGTTTGGATACTGCACCTATAATTTTGTACATAATGCGAGACAGTCTAATTTATTATTTATTCTCCGATAAATATAGCATGTTTTTAGATAAAAGGAGATTCACAGTGAACGGATAGGAGAAGTACTAACTCAAGGTAGGAATAAATAAATATAAAGCCGGGCAAAGCCGGGTTTTCAGCTAGTTACTTATAAAGGTAGCTAAACTTCGTTGGCGTACTTCTAGACCTCACACGCGACTGTACGTTACCGAGAACAGTGCGTGTATTTAAAGGTGAAAATAATGTAGAAACATATAAAAAAAGCCAAGATCGCTGATCATCAATTTTTATTTACGACGACTGGTTTCGGTGAACTATGTCAGCATCATCTGGTCAAATAAAATATTTTACAAGGCCATACTCTTGTAATGTCAATCAGTTGTTATACAAAAATTTAGTGCACTTATGCACTGTAAATTGTTGTATAACAACTGATTGACATTACAAGAGTATGGCCTTGTAAAATATTTTATTTGACCAGATGATGCTGACATAGTTCAGTGAAACCGGTCGTCGTAAATAAAAATTGATGATCAGCGATCTTGGCTTTTTTACATCTTTCTACATGATCATAATTGGATCGCCTCCTAGAACGTAAACCAACGTAAAGGTGAAAACATGACGCGATGTCTAAACAGCCATAAATGTCCCGCACTGCCTGTACCGGTGAGAGGAAGCAGGCAGCCCTGCCTCCTTTCAGACGCTCTGCTGGCGTGAGGAGACATCGACCAGGCGTGGCCTCCAGGCAGCGGCCTTCAATTTCCCTGAAAGCTCGTCTCGAGTTTCCTCCGCGGACGGCCGCGCGCGCCCAAGATTGTTTTCCCAGTTCCTCACCAAACTTTGTTCTCGCCGAGAAGAGGCCGGACAGCCGTCCTGCGGCTCAGGCGGAACGCGGCCGCCTTGCCCCTTCGTTGATATTTGTACCTACTGCAACTTTTTGCGAACAGTGTCACACGCTGAAAGTAAATTGACTCTTATACTCCCAACAGCATTTATAAACCATACTTTTTCCAGCTTGTTTCGTGATACACAAATATTATCTGTTCCTTTTACTATTGCCGTTTCAGTCGAGGGCGCTGCAAACTGTTGACGTGTTCTGTTATTGAAATAAATCGCAGTTTGTGATCAAAAATGTTCAAATGTTTGCCGGCCGCGGTGGCCGAGGAGACTAAGGCGCTCCAGTCACGGTCTGCACGGCCACTACGGTCGGGGGTTCTAATCCCCCCTCGGGCATGCATATTTGTGTCGTCCTTAGTCTTAGTTAGTTCATAAGTAGTTTGTAAGTTTAGGGACTGATGACCCCGTAGTTAAGTCCCATTGACTATACAAACATTTGAACATTTTGTTCAAATGTTTGTATAGCTTACGGGACTTAACTACTGGGTCATCAGTCCCTAAACTTACAAACTACTTATGAACTACCTAATCCTAAGGACAGCACAAATATCCGTGCCCGAGGGGGAATTCGAACCCCTGACCGTAGTGGCCATGCTGACTGTGACTGGAGCGCCTCAGTCCCCTCGGCTATCGCGGCCGGCAATTTGCGATCAGTTATGGCTTCACTGTAGTAGGTTTAGATGGAATACCAAAGTGCGGCGAATGAAAATTTGTGCCCGGCCAGGATTCGAACCCGGGATCTCCTGCTTATTAGGCAGACGCGTTGACCACTCCGCCACCGAGGACATAGTGATCAGCACCACTAACCAATAGGCTGTGGTATTAGGATAGAGACAGCGTGTCGAATGCAGATTTGTGTGTGGCGGGAGACATGTAGGGAAAGGCACTCTGCAGTCGGGCTGGTCACTGTGTCCTCGGTGGCGGAGTAGTGATCGCGGTTTGCCTAGTAAGCAGGAGATCCCGGGTTCGAATCCCGGCCGGGCACAAATTTTCATTCGCCGGCACTTTGGTATTCCATCTAAATCTAGTACAGTGAAGGCATAACTGATTGCAAATTGCGATTTATTTCATTCACTGAACGCTGTAACGTCGTCAAAAATATATAATTGTTCTGTTATTGGTTCTTTAGAATGACGCACCAGTGCACACAGTGGCTCAGAATCACAACCATCTGGTCAAAATATAAGGAATTGTTGAATTTGCACAAAACCTGCTATGTAGTTTTTAACGATGTTACTGATTAAGAATATGATATCAAAAAGTGAAAAAAAAAATGAAAATGGCTGATGCAGGTTGGCGGACTCTATGTACATCACTGTCAGTTTATTAATGTAAAAGTGACATTTAGGGTATTACCTACGTTTCTAATGAAGGATGAGTTCAAAAAGAGGAAATATATATATGCCGGATCCAAGAAGGGAGGCTCCATGTACACTACAGTCATTTTGTCCATTTAAACGCAATTTTTAGGGAATTATCGAGGTTTCTGATGAAGACTTAAGTTCAGAAAAAAAAGGTGTATCCAAGATGGCGATCGAAAATTGATAAGTCTTTTCATTTACTTATATTTATTTTTCTTTATTTATATTCATATAAAAATCAGAATTTAGGAGTTGTTGCAGTTAACACTGCAATGGTCAGGTCATGAGGAGGCACATTCGATGTCGCGTTATATCTGTGACATACATGGTCAACATTGCACCTTCATCTTTAATTATCCACGGATTTTACAGTGAATAAGAAAAATAAATAAGTAAAATGAGGGGAAAACATGTAAGTAACATAATTAGCAAGAGAACATTTATTTTATGAAACAGACAATAGACGCGCGAGTTACCTTTTCCGGGAAGATGTATTTATGAGGTCTTACGTGAGGATTGTAGTGATAACGATTAAAATACATTGCAGAAAAATGAAAAATTTACAGAAAGGACCAAACAGAGGATAGAAGATGGTGTACAATATCACCAATGATTATTTTATTTCAAATTTAATTATTTATTCTCTTGGTGTAAAATATTACAAAAAATTATTTCATTTCAAATACAATAATTTATTTCCTAAATTTGAGAAAAATAATTTCTCGAAAATCGGATTCGGGAATATGATGGATCAAATGAAAATGAAATTAATATACATATATTTGTGTGTGTGTGAGAGACTTTTCAGTCATTTTTCTAATTTTTTATTCTTTACAATGCTTCTTCCGACGATTAGAATTTAAACTGCACAAATGAAAGTCATAATTAATTAATCCTATTGTCAATTTTGAAGATGTCTAAGCAATGACATTTTCCTTTTTAAACACGTCCCAAAGCCAGAATAGCAACTAGTAGCAAGATTTGTAGCTTAATTTGCAAAGGGAATAATATACACTTGAGGACACAGTGCAAAAGAAAGCGGAATGTCGTGGAATTCGTAACTTACCTCTATTTTTAAGCGCATTTTGCAATTTTCTCGTCCATTTTCCTGTATTACGTTAATTGAAAAATAAACATGCATTATTGATGATTTAATAGTGATATAAATGTTTCTCCATTAGTACACATCTCCTGGAAAACATTGTATATTGAAAGTATTGGCTTCACTACAACAAAACAGAAATAACTGTCTTTAACAACAAGATTGTTTTTGTAGACTGACTAGGTGACCAACGAATTGACGCAGTTGACCTATATATCTGAACAAATGAGATTGAAAATAAAACTGTTGATTTGCCAACTAATGACCTGAGTTGGGCGTGTAGCCGACAAAAATATATTTGCTGTTAATACGTTATTCTTACAAACTACTTACACTAAGGTAAACTAACCTAAGGACAACGCACACAGCCATGCCCCAGAGAGGACTCGAACCTCCACGGCGAGCAACCGCGCGCTCCGCAGCGAGGCGCCTTAGACCGCTCGGCTACTCCATCGCGGCTAGACTGTTTGAATGGAAAAAATATGCAGCATTAAGTTTTTGAACAAGATCCTGAACTTGGGTTTTCCAAGACAGCTTACTATCTGAATGCATGGATCATGTGCCCATTCTGTGTAACTGAACTGTCAGTTTTGTTGAAGTGTCTGTTAGAAACTTTAAAAACTCTTACGATTTAGAATCAACTTATTTTAGACAAGTAATGAACTAATTTTTTTAACTGCATCACAATTTCCAACAAAATGCTTCGCTACAAGCTAGTGTCATCAGCAAACAAATATCTTAGAAGGTATGTCATTTATATAAATGAGATATAACAATTGCCCCAGAACAGAATATTTATAATTTGACGACTTTCAACCACCATATCCACCACTTCCTTATAGCTATAGGCATGGAACTGGTTTGGTGTACAACGGGAGACTTCGGACAACAGTATTACAAACAGACCATTCGTTTGCGTTCTGTAGTTTTCGCTGCAGAGCGAAATATTAACACACACACACACACACACACACACACACACACACACGTAGAATTTTATATACACCGATAACTTTCCATCCCAATATACTCCAACCTTGTAACATTATCAACCCTCAAGTAACAATGCAACCAATGAAACCTTCCTCAGGAATAAATTAGTAGTTGTACAAATATTTACGTCTCTGCTTCTTGTGGTTCAGACGTGATAAAAGTACACCGAACAGACATACACATTTATTTTTGTGTCCCAGCCTCGTCGCCGCTTTTGTGTCTCGTCCGGTAGGTGTCGGTGGCCGAGTAGAAAGACCGACACGGGAATAAAGCATGCACGCTTGTGCAGGTAGGAGGTGACCAGCCAGTGGGACAGCAGAAACTATAAACACTAGAGCAAATTAGAACGAGATATATATTGCACAGAATTTATACAATACTTAACTTTTACATAGCTCAGTACTGCAGAATGCTGATACATAGTTGAGCTAGAGGCCTGCCTAGTGCCTATCCGATAGTCAAGTCTTCACTGGTGCCTATCTGATTCAGAAGTGTTAGCTGGTTCCTATCTCAGTCCCAAGTGAACGATGTCGTTCAGTGGTGGCCACGAGCGGGATTGTAGCAGATGGCGCTCGTGGCCGACGTCGTAAGAACGCCGCGCCGTGCGTGCATGGCGGCGCGCGGCGGAAGTAGGTGGCGCGCACTTTAGACTTGTGCGACACCACATTTAGAGATATAGATTATGACCGGTTTCATCTTTGGTCGTGTCGGCGCTGTGTGCTTGCTTGCTCGGTGTGTGTTGTCTTTCCTGTTTATTCATTGCAAACCGAGGTTTTAAATATCGTTGCACATTGCTTCCTATCTGCAGTTTCGCCTAGAAAATGGCAGGGTGGTCTCCTGCCGAAATATCGGCCGTCGTCGACTTTGGTACCTGGCAGCATACCCGTAAGTTTTTCGATGTTGTTATTTACCAGGAGAAATTAAGGAACAGGCAGCTGATTTTTCGTGGTCCTGTAGGGCCTCCTCGGGGTTCTTTATGCAAAGGCCATTTCTCCCACCAAGAGCACTGCACAACCAAGACAGACTGTACCAGTGAAATATTGTTTGGTTTGTGTCCACCAGCGTTGTTAGCGAAACTGCCGTATACGGGGGTCGTTCACAAAGTAATTTCTGTTTTTATTTCTATCCGCGTCAGCGCTACGATCGCAGTTCCGAGCATGCGCGCCAGTTACTCTGACTCAAGGAGAAGACATATACGCCATTTTCAGATCGCTGCTGCCGAAGTGTGCTTCTATATAATGTCATCCGTAATTGAAAATGCTGCCGCGTGTAAAATCAGATCTGTGATTCTTTTTCTAAATGCAAAGAAATCTGAACTAACGGAAATTTTTCGGCAAATTTGCGAAGTTTACGCACAAAATGCTATGAGTGACTGAATGGTTAGAAGATGGATTAGACCGTTCAATGAACGATGTGATCAAGTGATGAAGAACGATGTGGACGCCCGTATGTGGTTACTGATGAACAGGTTCAGACAATTGAAGAGAAGATTAAGCACAACTGTAAGTATACACTTAATGTTGAACGATCAACTAGTTATGAAATTATTACTGAAAAACTGAAATTTCGAAAACTTGGCTCACGTTGGGTACCAAACATTCTTACTGTACAACGCAAAAAAAAAAAAAAAAAAAAACAACGGATAGGAATTGCACTTCAGTTTTTGACACGCTACAATGACGAAGGCGATGGGTTTCGTTCTCGGATAGTGACGAGGGATGAAACTTGCGTATCGTGTGACACTCTTGAAACAAAACGGCGATTATTGGAATGGAGGCACACTTCATCGCCAACGAAGATTAAGGCGAAGCAAATCTTGACACCTCGAAAAGTCATGTGCACCGGTTTTTTTGGCACAGAAACGGCACTTTGCTGTATGATTTCTTACCACGATGCCAAACAGTCAATAGACATGGTTACTGTGAAACAATTAAGAAATTGCGCAGCGCAATACAGAACAAGCACCGAAGATTACTGTCAAAGGGTGATTTTTTAGACGATAATGCCCGACCTCAATGGGCGAATGTGGCAAAAATGTTCAAACGTTTGTAAATCTATCGGACCAAACTGCGTGGCCATCAGTCCGTAGCTTACGAACTAATTAAACCTAGGTAAACTAACCTAAGGACAAACACACACACCCATGCCCCAGGGAGGACTCAAACCACCAACGGCGAGTAGCCGCGCGCTCCGCAGCGAGACGCTTTAGACTGCTCGGCTACTCCACCGCGGCCTAATGGGATCAAATAACTCTTACAGGAATTTCACTAGGACTTACAGCCCGGATCTCGTTCCTAGCGAATTTTTCTCTTCTTTCGCCTAAAATCTGTCCTTGGTGGTCAACACAACGAGCTGAAAGAACATGTTACCACCTGGTTGAATACGGAGGCGGCATACAAAAACTTGCGCCACACTGAGAGTAGTGCCTACATAATTTCAGAAACTATATATAAAAGTAGTTTAACATTTATAGTTTTGTTCAACAAATATTTTTGTCTCTGTAAGCGTTTTTTTTTTTTTTTTTTTTTTTTTTTTTTTTTTTTTTTTTTTTTTTTTTTTTTTTTTTTTTTTTTAACGGAACTTACTTTGTGGACATAGCTCGAAAATATAAACAAGTTAGCTGGAACGATACATAAATCAGTTGAAATTTTCCCGAAGAACAGCGACGGACGTATAACTGCTCTGAAACCGTAGTGTCAAGAAGAGACAAATGTGTGGTAAGCGGAGCGAGAGGCGGATCCACCGCAGCTGTTAAAAAGGCACAGACGAGGCGGAAAATTCTTCTCCAGACGCCGCACTTCTCATCTGATTTTCATTTGGTGGAAACCCGGAAGCATCTTTTTAAGGAGGGGGAAGTTTGTCGGAGATGCTGAAGTCACAGAGTATTCTCGAGGGCGTGCTCCCCTGCGAATAAAACTTTCTTTTCCCTCTGATTTCTCGAATTACAGTTGGCACGTGGAGCACCGTAACTTTGGTATCTCCAGAGATAATACATTACATCTCTTTTGTGTCCGCAAAAAATTTCCGCTGTTCTTACGTAACTTACTCCTCTCTCTGTCTCTCTCAGTGTGTGTGTGTGTGTGTGTGTGTGTTTTCTGCTGTTGTCGATATTTGATTCATACGTGAGAAATGTATACGAAACTTACTTTTCTAGAAACTGAATTTTTCCTTCAATCTGTTTTGCACTTGATATTAGCGTAAGACGCAGGGCATAACGTTTTAATGATAGGATTCCTAGAAAAATATTTATTTTTATTTTCAGTAACAATTTATTAAACTGTCTTGGAGACACGTCTTGATTTATAATTTTCGGGAGCCATGGGTGATTCATGTTTAAACATAGGATCTTAGATCTTCATTCAGTGGGCCTGTATAGTGTGAGTATTTTGGCAGGCGGTAGTATTCATGAATTGCAGTTAAAATGGCGTATATCATGTGTCCAATTCTTATTAAGTCCAGAGATACAGGTGAGTGCAGTGCGCTTTTGTTTCTTGTGTTGATACACCGGCTGCTGTGGGTTGCTATGTGCATTTTTATCGATTGTCAGTTATAGAGTGTCGTTGTTCAAGTTGTTAACTAGTGTTTTTATTGTGATTTGTTACTCACTACTACTGTACTGTAAGCGTAAACACGCATACGACTTTCTAACCCAGATTAAGAGTTTCAGAAGTGTTTTCAAGTGTGTGTTGAGTACATCGCATGTCACTGGTACAGTAACCGGCAGTTGTATTGCATCCGATAGTTTAAATGAACAGACTGTGGTTGTAGTCAGTAGAACGTAACCCGCCAATAAGCACCTGTAGAGTTTCTGCACTTATCGGTTGCCACATACAAAAACATGGCAGACATTACGTATACTCGGGTCCCATCCTCATTATTAACAGCTCAACACCTTCGAGCAGGAGATAGAAGATTAGAATTTTGTCGTTGTGTCTTTGAAAATTCACCAACTGGCGCCATTCTCATTCTTCACTGGTATTGCCATTTTCGCTCGCAATTCACATCAGTGAGCCGGAGAAAATCCACGTGCTATTATGGAGACGTTATCAGTAACATTTCCTAACACTGCACTGTCCTATGGCCTGTCTTACAAATCTAGACAGACGATTTATTCCACCTTATATTACGCGCAAGGATTGATCTGTAATTATTTTTGTACCCTAAAACGGTGGCTGTGCAGGTGGAACTATCTACCGTGACATGCAGCGTTAGACGTCAGAAAGCAGACACAGGTAAGAGGTCCTTAACCGAGCTCAGAATGAACAGAACGACAACTCCTGTAAGTAGGAAAAAGCAAAAAACAATAACTGCTAAGGAACCTCACTGAGAACAGGTGTTAGCAGGGCCTCAGTAAAATAAACTGCTTCTCTACTGAGAGGTAAAATTTGATTTATTATCTTTAGGACTGAAAAACCAAAAAGAAAATTAGAATGAATTTAATAATGAAATGCAATAATAATGGGAAAAGAAGATAAGATTTGACCGTTTATAGTACCATATAAAGAAATTAAACAATTTGTTAGAAGAAAAATGTCTAGGAAAGGGTGACTAAGTCTGCACCTACATTTGAATTTACAACTGAAACTTGAACTAACAAAGACTGTGAGGATCTCAGAGTAAATGCAGTATAATGTTGTTCTGGTGTCGGTGTCATTGCATAGAAGATACTTGTCAGAGACAAAAAAAAACTAGCATCACATTAGCACGCAATTTACCATACGCTGCATCGTCGGCTACTGCGTCCGCAAAATTCTATCAAAAACAGCCTGTTGAAATCTGAAGCTGAACTGAATCAGCCATAAACTATTTAATAATATTGAAGAAGTCAAGACCCGCTAATTTCCCTAGTCTGAATTTATGTGGAAGGGTACGCTAATCCAAAGAAATAGCCCACGATCCTGCCTTCTCGCTCTCGTCCGCAGATGTTAACTAGATACTGTGGATGCGGCAAAATGTCCACTGCTGGCTCAGTGAACGTGCCCTAGGTATAGGTGAAGCCTTCAACTCAACACTAGGCACCGTGCACTCGCTGTTTTGCGCCACAAGGTAAACCACGGCGGACCGCTAAAATATTCACAGACGCGGTTGTGAGCCGCCAAACGGCAGTCACCACAACAAATGCTTCCAATTTGGAGAGGTCCCACCAAGAAGTGGCATTTCGTAGCAAAGCTAAAATATATACAGGGTGTTACAAAAAGGTACAGCCAAACTTTCAGAAAACATTCCTCACACATAAAGAAAGAAAATATGTTATGTGGACATGTGTCCGGAAAAGCTTAATTTCCATGTTAGAGCTCATTTTATTACTTCTCTTCAACTCACATTAATCGTGGAATGGAGCCACACAGCAACAGAACGTACCAGTGTGACTTCAAACACTTTGTTACAGGAAATGTTCAAAATGTCGTTAGCGAGGATACATCCATCCACCCTCCTTCGCATGGAATCCCTGATGCGCTGATGCAGCCGTAGAGAATGGCGTATTGTATCACAGCCGTCCACAATACGAGCACGAAGAGTCTCTACATTTCGTATCGGGGTTGCGTAGACAAGAGCTTTCAAATGCTCCCATAAATGAAAGTCAAGAGGGTTGAGGTCAGGAGAGCGTGGAGGCCATGGAATTGGTCCGCCTCTACCAATCCAGAGGTCACCGAATCTGTTGTTGAGAAGCGTACGAACACGTCGACTGAAATGTGCAGGAACTCCATCGTGCATGAACCACATGTTGTGTCGTACTTGTAAAGGCACATGTTCTAGCAGCACAGGTAGAGTATCCCGTATGAAATCATGATAACGTGTTCCAGTGAGCGTAGATGGAAGAACATTAGACCCAATCAAGACATAACCAACAATTCCTGCCCAAATGATAAGAGAAAATCTGTATTGATCACGTGATTGCACAATTGCGTGCGGATTCTCGTCAGCCCACACATGTTGATTGTGAAAATTTACAATTTGATCACGTTGGAATGAAGCCTCAACTGTAAATAAAACATTTGCACTGAAATGAGAAGTGACACATTGTTGGATGAACCATTCGCAGAAGTGTATCCGTGGAGGCCAATTAGCTGCTGATAGTGCCTGCACACGCTGTACATGGTACGGAAACAACTGGTTCTCCCGTAGCACTCTCCAAACAGTGACGTGGTCAACGTTACCTTATACAACAGCAACTTCTCTGACGCTAACATTAGGGTTATCGTCAACTGCACGAAGGTTTGTCTCGTCCATTTCAGGTGTCCTCGTCGTTCTATGACTTCCCCAGTCGCAAGTCATAGGCTGGAATGTTCCGTGGTCCCTAAGACGCCGAGCAATTGCTTCGAACGTCTTCCTGTCGGGACACCTTCGTTCTGGAAATCTGTCTCGATACAAACGTACCGCGCCACGGCTATTGCTCCATGCTAATCCATACATCAAATGAGCATCTGCCAACTCCGCATTTGTAAACATTGCACTGACTCAAAAACAACGTTCGTGATGAACACAAACCAGTTGATGCTACGTACTGATGTGCTAGATGCTGGTTCTGTAGAGCAATGAGTCGCATGTCAACACAAGCACGGAAGTCAACATTACCTTCCTTCAATTGGACCAAGTACAGTACATACTAACGAAACAATTGGTTATTTTGACAATTGCCTGCACGAATTATTTCAATTTACATCTAAAGAGAAATACAAAAATGTGCTCTAACATGGAAATTAAGCGTTTCTGGACACATGTCCACATAACATATTTTCTTTCTTTGTGTGTGAGGAATGTTTCCTGAAAGTTTCGCCGTATCGTTTTGTAACACCCTGTATATCTCTCACATCCTCCCCTCCAATGGCGGGCAATTATTTCCGTTTTCTGGTAAGCCTATAAGGACTATGTTTCAAACGCCAGTTGCTTCTCCAGATTTCGATTCGCCAACATGGGTTACTTTTACAAGCCAGTGAGGCATGTTTGGGAAGCCGATGCAAGTGTGTTGGCATCTACTTGTCACGTTCTCCCAAAGAAAAGTAGAATGAAGAGGGGTGATTCACTGGGACCACCCCTCACGCTGCGGCTACCCCACCTCCTTTCCTTTGTTACTCTTCTTTCTCACGTCACCTCCCACTCAAAGTTACTGGCTTCAGGTAAAGAGCGTGATTTCCCGAGCGCCCACTTGCAAAACAAACATGGACTGTTCACTTTTCGCCCCCACGCCATGCCGAATACTGTGTAGAGCAGAGCTTTCCAAACTGGGTGTCGTGACACCCTGGGGTGTCGCGTAGTAGTATCAAGGGTGTCGCGAGACTAACAAATTTAGACTCTAAACAAAAAACCTTGTCATAAAATACCATAAAATATCCTTCTCTTGATACTACCCTGAAGACTCGCCTGTAAAATATCCTTCTCTTGATACTACCCTGAAGACTCGCCTGCCGCTAATCATCTTTCTCTTCATTCAGTGCACCACAGACCACTTATTAAAGGAATGATCGGTCACTAGATTATCCGGACCTCAGTTATAGGGATTCGCGATTATCCGGTTTGGCAACCGCGAGTAAAATATCTTTGATGTCTGGTCCGAGCATGTACAAAATTACACGCTGGAACTACCTACCGCATCCCACACCATCTGTGTTCCACGCGTTTCATTACTGTTTGAGTTAGACAGCGAGCACTTATATATTAATAGGCTTAGACAGCGAATGTTTCATCGTCAATTGGGTTGGGCCATTGCCAATCGCTAAGTAGCTAGGCCGTGTGCCACGTGTGATTAAAAAGTCAGAGCATAATATTGTTTCTGTTTCGTATTTTGAATAAACGCCCAACATTACGTGTTAATCCTAAAAAGGTAACAACATGAGAACGTATCCAGAGTTATTAATACAAATCACAGTTTTATGCATAGATTCAGTTATCCCGATTTGCGATTATCCGAATGTTTTCTAAGTCCACTTAATAAAGTCTCATTGTATTTGTTTCTTTTAACGTTCAGTAATTGCACTAGATGTCTCTCTTGTGCTGTGGTATTATGTCGCGCTCTAGCGACCAAGTCTTAACGAGCTTTTCGAGTTGCAATAATGGATTAATGTTCCATGTTTCGTTCGTGACACAGTAATAATTACTGTGTGAGTTAGGTAGTATTGTCTGCGGTGTTACTCTGTTGTACAGTACATCACCGTAGTTCCTAATATTTCCTATTCTTGACGATGAGTTTACGTAATTGCTGCAGTGAGGATCAACATTAAACATGTCAATCCGTACGAGGATTTCCGTTTCGTTTACAAACTACATTAAGCGATACATTATTTCCGTCTCGTCCTCCCCCCTCCACGCTAGAACCATCTAAATTGTGCCATATGTATTTATATTAGTCAAAGGGTGTCGCGCAAAACTGTAAGCTATAAAAGGGTGTCGACATGAGGGAACGTTTGGCAAGCACTGGTGTAGTCCTTCGCAGCCTCGTAATATGTAGTGTTTTTAGACACGCTGACAATTCAAGTACAGCATTTACTGACTTATAAGCAACAAAAATACCAATTGGAGTATTAAATTAATCATAATAATGATGCAGTTCTATTTGTACACATTAAGATGGCATGTTAGATCAGAAATTCTTCACTCCTTACAAATTCTCTGAAAATGTGTGGTGTGTTCTGAACAAACAATCAGTTGGCTGGGCTTTTGTGTCACCGCATCCTCTTACAGGACCCCATTATCTACACTTTCGTTAAAATGATCTCCAGCGTTTTTGGAAGAGAATCCTTTGGCTAAAAGAAGCCGGCCGCGGTGGCCGAGGGGACTAAGGCGCTCCAGTCACGGTCTGCACGGCCACTACGGTCGGGGGTTCTAATCCCCCCTCGGGCATGGATATTTGTGCCGTCCTACTTCCACCTCCGAAAACATTTACATTTTTCGTGAAACGCCCTGTATGTAGATACACTCGCTCGTATTACATGACGACATATGTTATCATTTCACAGTCGCTTTTACGTTGAGTACTGTCAATACATGGAACTGTTAACTAAAACAAAATTCAGCGCATAACAATACGTAGTCTTGTCAAAAGTTTCCGTCGATTATGTCTGACCGAAACAAATGTCTAGCAGTAGGACACGTCAGGAGTACAAGAGTTCACTCTGTACTAGCATCTACCCAAATAAAGAAGAGTGCACAGACCAAAAATAAAATAAAATAAAATAAAAAAGGTAGTAGATAGTAGATGTCACAGTAATAGAATCAAACAGGCATGGTTAATAAGTTATACATAAACAAAATAATTTTTAATTAAATTTTAGATAACTGACACGATAATGAATTATTCTTCAGACTCAAAGAGATCTCATGTTTGCCAAATGAATAATAAAAATGGTCAAGGATCATCAAAGTATTTCACTATTTACCAGACGCTTACAGCCGAATAACTAACGCAAAAACTCCAGTTAGTAGCGAAACGTAGTTCCAAATTGAAACCAGGTTCGTCATACAAATAGTTAATGGCTTCATAAAACATTTCATAGGACAAAATGAACTGATTTTGTTACCCTTTTGGCAATATACTTTTCATTACCTCTCTGTAAAGAAAGAACAGGTTTTAAGAGTTCTGGTCCACTGTAGAGTCAGGACTATTTCAATCCAATACGAGGCTCGCTAGTACGGGGGTGAAGTGGGTCTTAGCTAGAGATATTTTGGTACGTAACATCCGGTTTCGGCATTGGCGTCGCAACCCAATTAAACCTCTTGCCAACTCTTGTCGTTATTAGATGCAATGTGTAATTTAGGTGTAAGACAACATACTCTAGATACAATGTAGATAATAATAGCATAACTATTGCTGAATATGGATTATAGTCGGTGTATATTGAACATATATATAAGATTATATATTTTTGACGACATTACAGCGTTCAATGAATGAAATAAATTGCAATTTGCGATCAGTTATGGCTTCACTGCACTAGGTTTAGATGGAATACCAAAGTGCGGCGAATGAAAACTTGTACGCGGCCGGGTTCGAACCCGGGATCTCACGCCGGCCGCGGTGGCCGAGGGGACTGAGGCGCTCCAGTCACGGTCTGCACGGCCTCTACGGCCGGGGGTTCGAATCCCCCCTCGGGCATGGATATTTGTGACGTCCTTAGTATTAGGTAGTTCATAGGTAGTTTGTAAGTTTAGGGACTGATGGCCCCGTAGTCGAGTCCCATAAGCTATACAAACATTTGAACATTTTTGATCTCCTGCTTACTAGTCAGACTCGTCGACCACTCTGCCAACGAGGACACAGTGATCAGCCCGACTGCAGAGGACTCTTCTCTGCACGTCTCCCGCTACACCCAAATCTCCATTCGCCACGCTCTCTCTTTCCTATTACCACGCCTATTTGTTCTGTAATGTTCGCAGCCATGGGGAAGAGTCCTCTGCAGTCGGGCTGATCACTGTGTCCTCGGTGGCGGAGTGGTCGCCGCGTCTGCTTGGTAAGCAGGAGATCCCGGGTTCGAATCCCGGCCGGGCACAATTTTTCATTCGCCGCACTTTGGTAGTCCATCTGAACCTTGTACAGTGAAGCCATAACTGATCGCAAATTGCGATTTATTTCATATACATAAGAGGCATCTGTGTCACAAGTTTCCATCAACTACCACTCACAGAATAGAACAGACTTGCTGTAGTACGAGTCGAAGTACAATAGTTCACACAACACTAGCGTCCACCCAATGAAGACCAGTTCCTAGACAAGCACAGAAATGAACTAATGGACGCCAGGATAACAGAAAGATACAAGTCACGGGTGACGCACACGACCACAGTAACAGGGGACGGACAAATGTGGCCCATGTCGGTTTTCCAGCGTTCCAGTCTGACTTTTCAAATAGAGCTCCATACGTGACTTTCCAATATTGCTGCCAATATACGATATCGTATTTCAAAGAATTCAGTTAATAACTATTTACTCGTTGTAAATAACTGTATGAAAACCACACATGGTACTAAAAAACGTCCAGATATGTGCCGCATGTAAATTCTTACTAATTGGTAAACGAAATAATTTATTTCGCAAGGGGGCGGGGTCGTATACATAACTGTAGCCCATAATCGCAACGTCGTAATTGCGGAGTGTTTCACATCTCTAAAAATTGCGCGTAGTTAGCGAGTGAAGAGGACAAGGCTGTTCCCAAGGTAACGGGAACTCGCTAATTGGTGGTAACAGCTGGACATCGAACCACGCGATGTCCTCACATCTAGCGGCTGCAGCGGAACAGGGCGGGAGAGCTGCTCTCTAGGTTACTTAGAAACTTGGTCGAACAACTCCGGTGCATCTCCTCGGTGTACTGAGGCCCCTGTAGCCAACTGAACAGGTATAGGAGCTGTAAGCGTTGTTTAAGTTCTGGCCACCCGCAGTTAAAGAGTTCTTTTCTACATCTAATATATGAAAACGAGTGTTTGTGTGTTCGTATTTTATGCGCGGCCGCATCGTTCAAACGATTGTGATGAAAATTTGTCAACATATTGCTTGCACTTTCTCGGTGGTCATAGGCATCATTAAATGATTGAACGACAAATAGTTCAGAAGATATGACGTAATATACAATGAAATGCGCGGAAAAGTTCTGCATCAAGCGGCATCTACTTCTAAACCACTGTACCGATTTCAACTAATCCTTCCATTAGGTAACAGTTGACGTAGGAGTAAGAAATGCTTACGACATATAGTTCAGGAGATATGACAAGCAATTATATGGTTGAAAACCTGTGGCATCATGTGACATGCGAATAAGGACACTTTATTCATCCTAAAATCTTCATGACATTTTGGACACTTGACTTTCAAAACAAGAGGAAGGTCATTGTCACATAAAACTGTGAATGGTGCATGACGGAGGATATTTACATATGGACTTCATCAGATTCTACAGTTGTATTCCGATCGTGATGAAATTTTTAAATGTGATTAAAAATTCTGTTTATCAATGCAGTATTCATATATTCAGATTACCTACAATCATTTCAAGATTTCAACCAAGTTTCGAATGAAATGAAATTTCTGAAAATTCTAGCAGCTCTCTGGAAGTTACATTACATTTTTCAGGGTGATAATCATCAAAGAAATATTTATAACATAAAAATTGATCACACCATGTGAATTTCATTTAAGCAATTTAAAGGAAAAAATTTTTTTGCTTCAGTGGAAAGCAGACTTCATTCAGATTATTAAATGACAGTTTCTTTGGCTGTCAGTTTTGATGCATACCAAGCGTACCGAATCATTGGGGTGAAAACACCAGCAGAGTGAATTTGTTGTTACCAAGGTATGGTTTTAATGCGAATTTGAAAATAAATATACACGTCCATACCGTACATCCGATTGCGATAAAACTTTGACAACTAGTTGTGTGCACTCGCTCGAAGGTTGTAGGCATAGTGAAATTAATTTCGTATGGTGCATGGCGGAGGGCGCTTTACAATTAGTTAATTCATTTCTCACGTCTTCACGCTGCAATGGCTGGACGGATATGAATTAAATTTGGAACAGGGGTCGCTCATATCCTGATTAATACATGGGCTACCTTTAGTAAGCCTCTGTAGGTTCCTCGCGAAGGGTCCGTTACAACAAACGTCCAACCTGTTTGACTGATCACTAAGTATTTCAGTTTTATAATATGCAAACTAGTCAATTTAGCATGGTGTAGGGTACCTTGGACTTTGTGATCGAGAACTACATGTGACTGTACATCATATGTGACTTCAATGAAATAAACAACCCGCCAGAAAATTGCAAATTTACTCAGTTGTTTAAATATTTAAATAAACATAAAGATGGAAAGAGAAAGAGACCAGTAGACCTACGTGCTGTACTCCTACAAGACCAGGGACAGTAGCGAACATAGCATTAATCTTTGAGAAGGGTGGAGAGTGATGTAATAATAAGATATTTTAAGTAAATACTGTGTGATATTTTGTGTCAATTTTGCTGCTCATATTAATGGTATAATTTGCGCTGAAGTCCCTTTTACTTTACCGACAACAATCTTTTTATTGTTGACATTAAATAATAAAAATATAGCTTTTTCTCTTAATATTCAGTATTTCATGGGGGTAGGCAGCTCCCCTTCCTCCTCCCCTTATATAAAAGCTTGATCAGGTATTCTGCATGGGAAGGTTTATCATTTTTTTTTCATGCACGTATGGACAAAGTTTCCTCACAACATTTAAACCAATTGTTCTTTTTCTGCATCACACTCGCATTAAACGAATTTCTTTAGTCATCGGCATTACTCAGCAAGCCACATATACAGGGTGTTACAAAACGGTACGGCCAACTTTTCAGGAAAGATTCCTCACACAAAAAGAAAGAAAATATGTTATGTGGACATGTGTCCGGAAACGCTTAATTTCCGTGTTAGAGCTCATTTTAGTATTTCTCTTTAAATGTAAATTGAAATAATTCGTGCAGACAGTTGTCAAAATACCCAATTGTTTCGTTAGTATGTACTGTACTTCCTCGATTCACCTCCAGTTGGCCCAATTGAAGGAAGGTGATGTTGACGTAAGTGCTTGTGTTGACATGCGATTCATTGCTCTGCAGTACTAGAATCAAGCACATCAGAACGTAGCATCAACTGGTTAGTGTTCATCATGAACGTGGTTCTGCAGTCTGCGCAATGTTTACAAATGCGGAGATGGCAGATGCCCATTTGATGTATGGATTACCACGGGGCAATAGACGTGGCGTGGTACGCTTGTATCGAGACAGATTTCCAGAACGAAGGTGTCCCGACAGGAAGACGTTCGAAGCAATTAATCGGCGTCTTAGGGAGCAAGAAACATTCCAGCCTATGACTCGTGACTGGGGACCCCGGTATCAAATGTAGAGACTCTTCGTGCTCGTATGTGGACGACTGCGTTACAATACGCCATTCTCCAGTGCTGCATCAGCGCATCAGGGATTCCGTGTATCCTCGCTAACGGAGGACATTTTGAACATTTCCTGTAATAAAGTGTTTGAAGTCTCGCTGGTACGTTCTGTTGCTGTGTGTTTCCATTCCGAGATTAATGTGACTTGAAGAGAAGTAATAAAATGAGCTCTAACATGGAAATTAAGCGTTTCCGGACAATGGCGACATAAAATATTTTCTTTCTTTGTGTGTGAGGAATGTTTCCTGAAAGTTTGACGGAACCGTTTTGTAACACCCTGTATATCAACAGCCGAGGTATTACTGAAACTTGCATGTTGTTGTTGTTATGGTCTTCAGTCCGGAGACTGGTTTGATGCAGCTCTCCACCCTACTCTATCCTGAGCTAGCCTTTTCATCTCCTCATAAGAACGGCACATCTATTTGAATCTGCTTACTATACGCATATCTTGGTCTCCCTCTGCGATTTTTACCCCACACACTTCCCTCCAATGCTAAATTTACGATTCCCCGATGTCTAAGAATGTGTCCTACCAAGCAATCCCTTCTTTTAGTCAGGGTATGCCAAAAATTCCTTTTCTCACCAATTCTGTTCAGTACCTCTTCATTAGTTATGCGATCTACCCACCTAATCTTCAGCATTCTTCTGTAGCACCACATTTCAAAAGCCTCTATTCTCTTCCTGTCCGCACCGCTTATCGTCCATGTTTCACTCCCATACAAGGCATCACTCCACACAAATGCCTTCAGAAGAGACTTCCTTACTCTTAAATTAATATTCGATGTTAGCAAATTTCTCTTTTTCAGAAATGCTTTTCTTCCCATTGCCATTCTGCATTTTGTATCCTCTGTACTACGACCATCGCATGTTATTTTACTACCCAAATAACAAAACTCATCTACCACCTTCATTGTTTCGTTACCTAATCTAATTCCTTCAGCATCGCCTGATTTTCTAAGACCGCATTCCATTATTTTTGTTTTGCACTTGTTAATATTCATTTTATACGCTCTCTTCAACACACTGTCCATTCCATTCAACTGCTCTTCCAGGTCCTTTGCTGTCTCAGATAGAATTACAATGTCATCAGCAAAACGCAATGTTTTTATTTCTTCGCCCTGCATACCCTCTCAATAAACAAATTTCCTGACATTTGATTTAATAATCTCCCCGAATACATCGATATCGCAAGTATTATCTCCCCACCAGTTTCCCCATCACCTACTTGGGAGCTCCCACTGTGTGCAGTGCACAGGAAAGATTTCCTCCACCCCCTCTCCCCATTTGGAGGGCTCTAGATGTGGAAACCCTAAATCCGCCACCCACCCTTTTCTATGAAAATCCCCAGCCATCCTTCTCTCCCGCACCGTGAAAATCCTCAACGTCGTCAGTCGCTCTTGAGTCTCCTAAGTGTCGAGATGCATTCTTTAGAAGAGGAGTTAAGAAGAGTGAAAATTTACCCATTTGTTTAACCAAATAAGCAAGCTGAGTGGAGAAAACAATCAATTTTCCATGGTATGTGTAATACACTGTTTAAACAAGTTTTCTCGTCACTACACATCAAGTTTTACATATTTCGAAGTCCTTCTGCGCCTCGGTTGCACAGTGGTAGAGTGCCAGACTACAAATCCAAAGGTCGCGGGTTCGATCCCCGCCAGGCCCTAGGATTTTTATCTGTCACTTTCCACTTCTTTCACCTCTGGCAGTATTGCTCATGTGAAAAATACCGAGGAGCACCGTGGTTAGGAACCCACGTTAAACTGTAGGTCCCCCTATAACTGGCTGGGTAAGTCAGTTTGAAGGTCGGAGGAAGGCAACGGCATACCACCTCCAAATAGGACCATGCCTAGTAAAGCACTGTGGTGTTCAAACCAATCTTCGGATTGTTGACTGCTTTACCTTTACCTTTTTAATCATTAAGCTTACAAGAGCAAAATAACGGCAATAGAATGCAGTCTAAGAAAGTAATGTGATGCTGAAAGAATTAGATTAGGTAACGAAACAAGAGAGATGGTACATAAGTTTCGTTACCTGGGCAGTGAAATAACGTACGATGGACGCAGTGCGGAAGATATCAAATACAGAATGACAATGGAAAGAAAAGCGTTACTGGAAAAGAGCAATTTGTTAACGTCGAATATTAATTTAAGTATAAGAAAATTTTTCTGAAGGCATTTGTGTGGAGTGTTGCCCCGTACGGGAGTGAAATATGGACGATAAATAGTTCAGACAAGAAAAGGATAGAGGCTTTTGCAATGTGGTGCTACAGAATGAAGATTATATGCATAGATCGCGTAACTAATGAGTAGGTACTGAACAGAATTAGCCGGCCGCGGTGGCCGAGGGGACTAAGGCGCTCCAGTCACTGTCTGCACGGCCACTACGGTCGGGGGTTCGAATCCCCCCTCGGGCATGGATATTTATGCCGTCCTTGTTCGTAAGTAGTTCATAAGTAGTTTGTAAGTTTAGGGACTGATAACCCCGTAGTTAAGTTCCATAGACTATACAAACATTTGAACATTTTGAACAGAATTAGGGAGAAAAGGAATTTCTGGCGTACCTTGACTAAAAGAAAGGATCGATTGGTAGGACACACATTCTTAGACATCAAGAATCTTGAATTTAGGATTGGTAGAAAGTGTGTGGGGTGAAAATCGCAGAGGGAGACCAAAAGACGAATCAAATCTTCAAATGTTTGTAAATCTATCGGACTAAACTGAGTGGTCATCAGTCCGTAGCTTACAAACTACTTAAACCTAGGTAAACTAACCTAAGGACAACACACACACCCATGCCCCAGGGAGGACTCGAACCTCCACGGCGAGCAGCCGCGCGCTCCGCAGCGAGACGCTTTAGACCGCTCGGCTACTCCACCGCGGCCAAAAGACGAATACAGTAGGCAGATCCAAATGGATTGTTATGAAAAGAGGCTTGCTCAGGTTAGAGTAGGGTGGAGAGCTGCGTAAAACCACTCTCCGGACTGAAGACCACAACAACAACAAGCATTAAGCAAAGTGGATGGAAATTGATATTCTTGTTGTATTCAAATGGCGTATGCAGTATACTGTTTAAACAAAAGAGCATATTGGTTGAACGTAGATTCGATTTATAAACAATTAATAAAAATATAGTATCCGAGCTTGAATGTATTAATCGTCTACACTCTCACTCGTTAAAAAATTACAGATCTAAAACTCAAAGTCATTGCACTTAACAGTCAAAGAAATTGTGCTGAAATAAATTAAGTTCCCACACTGAACACAGGATTCGATTTTCGATCGCGTGCACTAAACATAGTCAAAAAACTCTTGTCTTGCGTGATAAAGGTCATACACACGCACTCTCAAACGAGCTCTTCCATACACGGTGAAACCCCAGAGACACTGGGCCATATGAACAAAACAATGTATCTACTTTATACTCTGGATTACAGAGAACATGCTCACGTTCGCATGAATCAAGTCAGAGAATATACTTCAACCGAATATTTTCTCAGCGTGAGTAAAAGGGTAGGGGAAGTTGCTCACAACAGAGAAAATTCTTCTATTTTGTATGAAAAAAACTAGAAAAGTTTCTCACGACCGGAGAACATTCTCCGTTTTCTGAAGAGAGCTCTTGAGCACACTTCGAGCTGAGTAACTTCTGTTAGTCTAAGGTTATGTTTTACTATGGTTTATAATAAAAATAACAAAAACTGTGTTACTTAAGAGGCAAAATAATTTCCTTTATTCGCAGTCTGAAGAAATACGAGAAGAACTAAAAAGTTTTTTGCAAGTAAAAATATTTTGTTAACGAGTCGCTTATTCACAAAAATGTTTCAAGCATTGTACATAGTGGTGAGAGTGGTGTCAGAGATTTTTTGTTGTTATCGACATAGAAATGAAACGCGAGTGCATTCAACTGCGTCTTTTATCCGTTTGTTTGGACTGCATATTTACAGTTGTAAACAGCTACTTAGCAAGATAAGCTGTATGTTTTAAATAGGACCTATTAATAACGCCTTATGACGTTAATTCCAATGAACTGCATCCCAGGACTTCACAGTCTGTATCACAGCCTTCTTACGTTTGTTTGGAGGTCAAAATTCCTTGTATCAGCATAAGATTTTCGGGAATTCCTAAAGATATAATAAGAGGTGGTTACGAGCAAGTTTTGTTGCCAGGGAACTGACTTTCAAAGTGAAGGCTGCAGCTCTCGTCGGCAGGTCTTAGCATCTTTTTTTCAATGTTGGCAGTGACACATTTTTGTCGAGGAGGAAATTAACGAGAGGAGCAGTGGCTATTTCTTGAGCCGGCAGCAGGCACAGTAAATAGTGATCTGTATGAATAAGAAAGAGCACATGCCCCAGAGAAGAGTCTCAGAGAAAAAGAACGATCTTTGAGTAAGTTCACAATTCTGTATGAATAAAAACTTCGAAGCATATGCTCTGTGGAGGAAGTTCAGTTTGTTCCAGCCGTAAGAAACGAATTAACTAATTGTTAACCCCCCCCCCCCCGTCCTACACCATACGAAGTTAATTTTACTTTCCCTATAACTTTCGCGCTAGTGCAAGCAATGAATGGACAAAGTTTTTTCACAGTCGTATGTACAGTGTGGCCGTGCATTAAATACGAACAAAAAGACAAACAAACATTAATTTTTATATATTAGATTTATTTTCAAATTCCTTCTGCTGGTGGTTTTCACCCCAATGATTCGGTACCCTTGATATCTATCAAAGCTGACAGCCAAAAAAACCGCCCTTTAAAATCTGAATGAAGTATGATTTCCACTGAAGCATTAAAAAAAAATTCTTACTCTAAACTGCTTACATAAAAGTCACATGATGTGAACAATACTTATATGTTCAATGTTTCTTTGATGATTATCACCCTGAAAAATTAACGTAACTACCAGAGAGAGCTGCTAGAATTTTCAGAAATTTCATTTCATTCCAAACTTAGACGAAATCTGAAAATTAACTGTGTAGTCACGTTAATTAATTAATTGAAATGATTGTAGGTAATCTGAATATATCAATCAGATAAACTGAATTGTTCAATCATTTTTTAAAATTTCATCAGGATCGGAATACAACTGTAGAATCTGACGAAATCCATATGTAAAGTATTCTCCATCATGCACCATCCAAAATTTTGCGTCACATTGACCTTTCTCTTAATTTGAAGGTCAAGTGTCCAAAATGTCATGAAGATTTTAGGATGAATAAAGTGTCATTATTCGCACGTAGCAAGATACCACAAGTTTTCAACCATTTAATTATTTATGACTTCATATCTTCTGAACTATATGTCGTAAGCAGTTCTTACCCCTACGTGAATTGTTACCTCATGGAAGGAATATGTGTACCAAATTTGGTTGAAATCGGTACAGTGGTTTAGAAGCAGACCAGGCATGATGCAGCACTATTCCGCACATTTCATTATTACATCAAATCTCCTAAACTATTTGACGTCCAGTCATTTAATGGTGCCTATGAACATCGTGAAAGAGCAAGTAATATATATTGACAAAGTTTCATCACAATCAGTTGAACGGTACGGCCGTGCATAAAATATGAACACACAAACATGCATTTTATATACCCTCCTGGCCATTAAAATTGCTACACCACGAAGATGATGTGCTACAAAGGCGAAATTTAACCGACAGGAAGAAGATGCTGTGATATGAAAATGATTAGCTTTTCAGATCAGTCACACGAGGTTGGCGCAGGTAGCGACACATGCAACATACTAACATGAGGAAAGTTTCCAACCGATTTCTCATACACAAACAGCAGTTGACCGGCGTTGCCTGGTGAAACGTTGTTGTGATGCCTCGTGTAACGAGAGGAAATGCGTACCATCAAGTTTCCGACTCTGATAAAGGTCGGATTGTAGCCTATCGCAATTGCGGTTTATTGTATCGCGACATTGCTGCTTGCGTTGGTCGCGATCTAATAACTGTTACCAGAATATGGAATTGGTGGGTTCAGGACGGCAATACGGAACGCCGTGCTGGATCGCAACGGCCTCGTATCACTAGCAGTCGAGATGGCAGGCATCTTATCAGCATGGCTTAACGGATCGTGCAGCCACGTCTCGATCCCTGAGTAAGCAGATGGGGACGTTTTCAAGACAACATCAATTTGCACGAACAGTTCGACGACGTTTGCAGCATCATGAACTATCAGCTCGTAGACCATGGCTGCGGTTACCCTTGACGCTGCATCACAGACAGGAGCGCCTGCGATGGTGTACGCAACGACGAACCTGGGTGCACGAAAGGCAAAACGTCATTTTTTTCAGATGAATACAGGTTCTGTTTACAGCAACGTAATGGTCGCATCCGTGTTTGGCGACATCACGGTGAACGCACATTGTAATCGTGTATTCGTCATCGCCATACTAGCATATCACCCGGCGTGATGGTATGGAGTGTCTTTGGTTACGCGTCTCGGTCACCTCTTGTTCGCATCGACGGCCGTTAAATTTCAGATTACGACCCGGGGCTCTACCCTTCATTCGTTCCCTGCGAAACCCTACATTTCAGCAGGATAATGCACGACCGCATGAGCACATTCTACAGATCTCTCACCAATTGAAAACGTCTGGTCAATGATGGCCAAGCAACTGGTTTGTCACAATACGCCAGTCACTAGCCTCGATGAACTGTGGTATCGTGTTGAAGCTGCATGGGCATCTGTACCTGTACCTGTACCTGTACACGCCATCCAAGCCCAGGCGTATCAAGGCCGTTGTTACGGCTAGAGGTGGTTGTTCTGAGTACTGATTTCTCTGGATCTGTGCGCCCAAATTGCGTGAAAATGTAATCACATGTCAGTTGTAGTATAATATATTTGTCCAATTAATACGTGTTTATCATCTGCATTTCTTCTTGGTATAGCAATTTTAATGGCCAGTAGTGTATTAGATTGGTTACAATTGCAATTTGTGTGTGATATAGTACGCTATTTTGCTGTATCATCTCTTTACCTGAGGTTTACATGGCGTTTACTTAGAGCGAGGCACCAAGGAGCTATCATAGTAGGGTCATTCCACGTCAAGTGTCCCAGATTAGACGAATCTCCCAGCTCGACCATCTTCAATTTTGATGAAATTTGCACAGTATGCACTCAAGGGCCCGACTTGAACGTATGCGAAGGTATAGGCTCACCTGTAACTTGGTTCACGTACTTGAACCATTTCTGTGAATACCAATTTTACCGACACCGGAAAGTTGCGAAGAAATCTTCAAATTTAACATTCCACTGTTCCTTACGTAAAAGCGCAACATCCTTGGTTCTAGGTATAGTGATAGAACTTATTTTTGCCCTACACACAAATGATGCAGATAGAGTTCAGAAAGCAATGTATTTGACCTAACCTCAGAAAAAGTGGGCAACAAATCATGTAGCGAGTAATTTGCCCCATAGTTTAACGAAGAATAAGTAGTGGAGAAACTGCGCTACAGACCTGGTCTTTTGTGAAACTCTTGTCTGTCAGGGTGTTTACTATATCACCAATTTGGACCTGGCTTGTGTGTTTAATTACTGTGTTAGGGTCCTGTGAATTTGCTAAAAAGAAGTATGTGTCAAAATATACCCGTGTTCAAAGTCATGTATCTCAAAATGGACACCTACCACATTATTTGCATTGATACACTCAACAGAGCACATTTCATTCCATTAAAAAACGTGTTGTCGTTTTAGTGTGTCTTTGCGTAAGGTGCAAATATTTCGTCTAAAAGTTTCAAATCTCCGACTAGTAAGTAATTCTTGTTCTTCTAAGGAAAGTTCCATTAGAGTTTTATTCCTTTTTTCACCAAAGACGACGAAGTGAACACTCCAGTATTCAATCCAAGAACAGCTGCCAGCATGCGAAACTTAGAAGTAGATGTTCCTGGAGTAGTAAAACAACTTAAGTCACTAAACAAAAATAAATCTTCCGGGCCAGATTGTATACCAACTAGATTCCTCTCAGAGTATGCTGATGCAATAGCTCCGTACTTAGCTATAATTTACAACCGATCACCCAGCGAAAGATCCGTACCCAAAGACTGGAAAGTTGCCCAAATTACTCCAATATTCAAGAAAGGCAATAGGAGTGATCCCCAAAATTACAGGCCTATCTCATTGACGTCGATTTGCAGTAGGATTTTGGAACATATACTTTGTTCGAATATTATGTACTACCTCGAAGAGAACGACCTATTAACCAATAGTCAGCACGGATTCAGAAAGTATCGCTCTTGCGAAACACAGCTTGCCCTTTATTCACATGAAGTGTTAAGTGCCATCGACAAGGGATCTCAAATCGATTCCATATTTCTGGATTTCCAGAAGGCTTTTGATACTGTACCCCACAAGCGGCTTCTAATGAAATTGCGTGCTTATGGAATATCTCCCCAATTGTGCGATTGGATTCACGATTTCCTATCAGAAAGGACACAGTTCGTTGTAATTGACGGTAAGTCATCGAGTAAAACAGAAGTGATATCTGGCGTTCCACAGGGAAGCGTTATTGGTCCCCTACTCTTCCTCGTGTTTATAAACGATTTAGGAGATAATCTGAATAGCTCCCTTAGAATTCGCGGATGATGCTGTCGTTTATCGGTTAGTGAAGTCAACAGAGGATCAAAAGCAACTGCAAAGCGGATTTAGACAAAATTTCTACTTGGTGCGAAAATTGGCAATTGACACTAAATAAAGAAAAGTGTGAAGTAATACACATGACCACTAAAAGAAATCCGCTGAACTTCAATTACGCGATAAATCAGTCAAACCTTAAGGTCGTAAATTCTACCAAATACCTAGGAGTTACAATTACGAACAACTTTGACTGGAGAGAACACATAGAAAATATTGTGGGGAAGGCGAATCCAAGGTTACGTTTCATTGGCAGAACGCTTCGAAGATGCATCAGCTCCACCAAAGAGACTACCTACATCACACTTGTGCGTCCTCTCCTGGAGTACTGTTGCCCCTTGTGGGACCCTCACCAGGTGGGACTGACGGAAGATATTGAGAAGGTTCAGAGAAGGGCAGCTCGTTTTGTTTTATCACGTTACGGGGGGGGGGGGGGAGCGTCACGGAAATGTTGCAAGAATTGGGGTGGAAATCATTAAAAGAAAGACGTTATTCATTGCGGCGTGATCTGTTTGCGAAGTTTCAATCACCGACTTTTAGTTCTGAATGTGAAAATATTTTGCTAGCACCCACCTAATTAGGGAGACATGACCATCCCAATAAAATAAGAGAAATCAGATTGAAAACGGAACGATTTAGGTGTTCTTTCTTCCCGCGCGCTATTAGAGAATGCAACGGTAGAGAAAAGTTATGAAGGTGGTTAATGAACCCTCTGCCAGGCACTTAAATGTGATTTGCAGAGTATCTATGTAGATGTAGATCAGTAACTCGTTAATTGACATGGGGAATCAGTATTTTACTGCACAATCAGTGATTGCCTCCGACATGACACAGTTGCAGTGCATGTGTTTTTAACGTACTTGATCAACTCGCATTTTAAATGAATTAAGCATATTCATTAATTTAGCGACGGTTCTGCTGCACAGTACAAAAATTCGCATATCGGTTTCGTTAATTGACAGAATATCATCAGCGCAGTTTCCAGTCCTGAGAACTCATGTACACCGCACAAAAACATTTCTACAGTCAAAATCCATAAGAAATATAAATAAAAAAGTCCTGTCAAGTGTGTTATAAGTTTCAACTTGGTAAGCAGTTGTCCAGTTGAAACTTTTAAGACGCCGTTGACAGGCCTTAATACACTCACTGTAGAAATATTTTCATGTGGTTTGCATGTGTCCTCAGGACTCGAAATTACACCGATGATGTTGAGTCATTGAACTAAATCGATATGCAGTTTTTTAAACAAATATCTATATCACACCACCAAGCTGAAAATGTTTTGGTAAAAAAGTCGTACGCGTTTCGCTTCTTTTGTGCATCAACAGACGTTGAAAAGAGGTTGGATTTACAAACTTGTTTAAAACGCAACTACAATTTATTCTAAGCAAGAAATATTACAATAGGTAAGGTGCAAATTGAAAAAAACAGCAGGAGACATAACCACATTCGCGTGTTTTACGTGGGGGGATGAAAATTTAACTAATAACATACTGCTAAAGGGCATAGCTAAATAAATAAAATTACTTAACTCTGAAGTTGCAGAGCGTCAAATTATTAAAATTCAATAAAAATAGATGCAACTGTTGCTCAATAATTGGGGCAACGAAGTCAATGGTGAAACTTAACTCAGCCGCGCGAAGCTTTGTTTAGGGAGACCGGGGCACATTTTCCATAGGGGCAAGTTTTCCAAATCCGTTTATTTTCGAAACAAACCGCTAGATGTTACCACCGGCGATACTGTAGGAAGTAGCAACAAAGCACGCTCCATTTACGAAAGTTTCAGTATTATGCCAGCAGTCACAACGTCGGCAGGGCTGTTTTCGTCATTTTTGCTAATGTAAGTAAGCTTTCACGTTTTTAGTGAAATTTAAAAAAAAAAAAAAAAAAAAAAAAAAAAAAAAAAAAAATTCTAGCGTCAAACTTATTATTTTGACATTGCACACACTAAAAGTCGGTTTCTTTCTTCACGTAACTGTGTATTTGTTTTTTAAATAGCTTACACTGTTACTCATGGACGTAGTGTTATAGTTCCGAATATGGCGACGGGGTACGTTTTCCGAGTGCATATGGGGCACATATTCCTTCTTGCTTTGAGTCTTACGCCAAGTCTAAAGCAAATGAAAAGTGTGTACAGTGCACGAAATGGGCGCAAGGAGACTGTACGAAAGGGAATGTTGCATTTTTTGTTTGCTTACATTGTGATTCAGACATTCAGTACAAGTATTGTTAAAAATGTCTGTATTTGTAAAGTATTTAAGTCACATATTTTGTGAAACCATTAAATAGCAATTGTTTTTTTATGTGGTTATTTTTACTATGCTCTTGTGTAAATGTATTGTAAATTCATGATAAAAATACGTATTCAGTGAAATCAAGATAATTTTATCTCTTTTAACATTGAAAGTATAATTGGAATATTTGCCCCTGTACATTTCAAGTAAGCTGGAAAACTTGCCCCGCACATGGGGCAAATTTTCCAACGGAACATGGTCAGACAAAACCATTTGCTACCAAGAATGATATTTACTATTTTCAAAAATATCTGTACAAGACTGTAAATAAAGGTGTAGGAAATATAATTATCCGCTGTTTACCGCAAAATCGATAAAAATAAGAAGTAAAAAAATAAAAATGTAAAATGGTGGAAAACGTGCCCCTGTCTCCCCTACTCACGCAGAGCCGTTGCCTGCCACTTCCCTGGACTGCTTCCGCGCCCAGGTCTTGCCGGTAACTTTTCGAACTTGAGCATCGAAGGTGAGCAAGTGGCTCTTAGCTGGCGCGCTTGTGTTCGACAACCGCTACAGATTTGCGTGTGCAATGCAAACAATTTTACCATGGGTTGCGGCCGCTACCGGAATATGCCCATCATTATGTGGAAGAAGTTTTGATGTTTCGACATAATGTGGTCGTTTAAGAGGCTCGAGGGTTAAAATAATATATGTTTTTATTTTTCAAATACCTCCAACAGATTTAATTTGTGGTCTTTACTAGCCACGTAAAGGATTTTTAAGTTTTCCAGACTTAGGGGCTGATGGCCTGAAGATTTGAGATGACGGGCAAAGGGAGAGAGTTTCTTTAACTGACCTTTTTTAGTGAGTAGGTGCTCGCTAAACCTAACGGCAAAGGATCTTCCTGTTTGACTGATATTCTCAGCTGAACATTCGGTATACCTAATACTGTACACCCCTGATTTGTAGAACAAATTCTTTTTGGGCTGCTCATTATGAGGGAGTGGATGTTATATGGTGGACCCTTTAAAAAACTTAGCAGAACGTTAGTCTGATAAAATAGTTTTGCGATGTTGTACGAAAACCGTCCAAGGAATGGTATGGCAACCCGACTGTGTGGATCTTCAGTGGGAACGATTGATGGACCAATCGCAGGCACTATGGCACTCTTCGATTCAGTATATAACTGGGTTCCTAATGATGGATTGTAACCGTTTTTGTATGCTACAAACCGTAAATTGTCGAGTTCTTTTTCGAGAGCACTACCAGAAACAGGGAGCTTACACTTTCGTGTTATAGCAGCCCGAAAATAGCTAAGTTTGTAGCTTCTTGGATGATTGGCAGAGGAATGCACGGTTGAAACACTAGTAGACTGTTTTCTAAAGATCTCAAAAGAAATTGTGCTATCTTTCAGCTTTAAGGAGAGGCCAGTGCCACAAAAATATGGATTTGAGTGATTTTAGCTGAAAATTTGTTATTATTACTATTATTGTTTCCATGCTTCCTCCATCATGCGCTGTACAGTGATTTGCCGATTAAGTATTTCACTTATGTAACTGTGTATATCAAAAACTGAAATTGAAAATCAACATTAGCGATAAACAAAGTTGAAAAATCGGATGTTATGCAAAAAAGAAAAGTTTTCAGTAGCTAATTTCAGTAAGAGTAATTTGTATTAACCTATATACACTTATTGTAAGTTTCAAGAAACTTAACATTGTATGCGTCGTATTTCGGGAACACAAGACTATCGAATTTTGAATACAGAAATGTATAAGTGGATGTAGATTTTCGATAGTGCCTTGCCTTTCATTAAGAAGTCGTATTAACAATACTACTCAGTACATTCTAATAGCGATGTGATAAAATCAATACTAATTTTGTATACCTATTAATTAAACCAACGAACTGTTTTACAGCTCTTTCACCGATTATTTGACTTAGTACGAAGCCTCCGCTCCAAGGAAATTACGCGCTTCCAGAGGCAGTGCTAGTACGTATCGCAAAATACGTTCACGTATATTTGCGACTAATTGTACGTAGCCCTGTAATCAATTGCAACGACCGAACGCAACGAGCGCCAAGGGCTCCAGAGCGTCTAGAAAGCCGCTACAATATTGGTCTCTAGAGAATTGATATCGCGGCTTTTTGGTTCAGCTCGCAACAACAGCAACACCAGCTGTACGTTTTATTCGTAATGCACGGGGAAAACTATTTTTGTAGACAGAGGTTGTACAAGCACCCATGAAAATTTTCCGAGGGCATGCTTGGTCTATAGAGCTAATTAATTGATTTTGGTATCGTATGGCCGACTAAAAATAAAATTTGACTTTCACTATACTAAAAGCGTTGTACGTCAAATGAACTTTTTTGAGAAAATAAAAGTTCAAATGTGAGACTTTAACTTTTCCCGGTGTAAGGAATGTTCAAACAACTTACGGGTATGCTGCCGGGTGACGTCGTCGACAACCGCCGATATTTCGGCAGGAGAACACCCTGCCATTCTCAAGGCACAACTGCACTTAAGGAAGCAATGTGCAAGCGTATTTAATACCTCGGTCTGCAAAGTGTAAACAAGGAAGATAACACACACAGTACAAGTCACAGCAGAGTCAACACAACCAGAGGCAACCAAACATCAAAAATATCGATAGTGACTTAATCAACAGGTGAGGCAACATTAATTTTATCCCTCTGTTTTTTGACGAGAGACAGTGCCGGATTCCAAGCAGAATTTAAACAAAAACCACCATCTCTGTTTATAAGGTCGCTTGCTAGTTTAATTTCAACAGCTTCCTTAATAACACTATCCCAATAGGTGGAGGTGCATGCCAGGATCTCCGTGTTGTTGTATTCCATAGGATGACCGGTGTCAAGACAGTGTTCTGCAACAGCGGATTTGTTGGGCTGTTGTAAGCGTTTATGTTCAATACAACGGTCTTCCACAGTCCTGATTGTCTGACCAATATATGACATGCCACAACTGCAAGGAATACGATATACACCTGCCTTACGCAAACCAAGATCATCCTTTACGGACCCCATGATCTTGGTTTGCGTAAGGCAGGTGTATATCGTATTCCTTGCAGTTGTGGCGTGTCATATATTGGTCAGACAATCAGGACTGTGGAAGACCGGTGTATTTACAACAGCCCAACAAATCCGCTGTTGCAGAACACTGTCTTGACACCGGTCATCCTATGGAATACAACAACACGGAGATCCTGGCATGCACCTCCACCTATTGGGATAGTGTTATTAAGGAAGCTGTTGAAATTAAACTAGCAAGCGACCTTATAAACAGAGATGGTGGTTTTTGTTTAAATTCTGCTTGGAATCCGGCACTGTCTCTCGTCAAAAAACAGAGGGATAAAATTAATGTTGCCTCACCTGTTGATTAAGTCACTATCGATATTTTTGATGTTGTTTGCCTCTGGTTGTGTTGACTCTGCTGTGACTTGTACTGTGTGTGTTATCTTCCTTGTTTACACTTTGCAAACCGAGGTATTAAATACGCTTGCACATTGCTTCCTTAAGTGCAGTTGTGCCTTGAGAATGGCAGGGTGTTCTCCTGCCGAAATATCGGCGGTTATCGACGACGTCACCCAGCAGCATACCCGTAAGTTGTTTGAACAAAAGTTCAAATGTTTGTAAAGCTTATGGGACTTAACTGCGGGGTCAACAGTCCCTAAACTTACAAACTACTTATGAACTAGCTTATACTAGAGACGGAACAAACATCCATGCCCGAGGGGGGATTCGAACCCCCGACGGGGAACGGCCTCGCGTATCGTAGCATAGTGTCACAATGCGCTCGACCGCTCCACCGCGGCGAACATGTTTGAAGATAGATTACTTTAACAAATAGAAGGTAAAGTAAGTATACATCATAAATGCTTGCATTGTTTTCTGTTCTCAACATAAATGCTTCCACTAAACAGCAAGAAATGACATCACCCAAATCCAACGTAGAAATTTGATACAAGAGTTGAAGCTTAGTGGCAACACTGCTGTGGAGACATAAGGAGACACTATGCAATGGAATCTGCTATTGTCACTGAAGCACACGTTATTGACACACCTATCTTACCTCGGAGCAAATGGGACATTCCGTCTCACTTCACCGACTTGCGCACAATCGAGGGAAACACAGTCACTTGTGAGCGAGCGGTCTAACGTAACGGTGTCGCTGTGTATTCGAAACATCAACAACGGAGATTGAATGTGCCAGATGTCGCACAGCACGACAGTGTCATCAAGGTCTTCAAGAGGCGTGCGGGGAATCGACATTGTCACGTTGGGTAAAAGCCTTCAACGAAGGTCGGCAAAATGTGGCAGACATGTATCAGGCAGATCGTCCTAGCGTCTCTGAAGAAGCATACGCATACGACTGTGCCTCGTATCCTGAAGGAACGCCTGGGCATGCGAAAAATTGCATGATTGGTAACTCATGAATTGACGAAAATGAAGAAATGGATGCGTTAGGAAGCTGCTCAGACGCACTTTTAGCGCTATGAGCGCGAAGGAGAGGCTTTCTTACGTCGTATCATATCACTGGAAGAGACATGGGCCAATCGCTAATCCAACGAATGGCGTTATTATGGGTCGCCGCGAAAGTCGAAAGTGCGTCAAAGCCCCAGTATGATGAAAATTACAGTGATTTTCGTGTAAGACTATAATGGTGTTATCCTAACGCATTACGTTCCTCCAAGGCAGACCGTCAATGCACAATATTACTGTTCGTTTTTGGAGCATCACTTGCGACCAATTTTGCGAAAGAAGCTCAACGCTTTCTGCACAACCCACCCATTATTTTTCACGACAACGTGCGGGCGCATACAGCGCAAGCTGTGGCTGCTCTGTTCGGTCGATGGGACTGGGAAGTGAGTTTGATTTGATTCCTAAATACGGAGGTCAAGCGTTATTGGATCTCCGCAAGCGTTGTGAATCGTAAGCCTTTTGGACTAATTTAAGGCAGAGAAAAAGGAGGGTGTGATAATATCTGTACACTCAACTCGTAATATTCGCTCTGACCTTACTTTAACTTTTGAATAAAATAAAATTTCCAAAATCGGCTAAAAATTAGTGCAACAATCGTGAAATTAATCATAATGAATTCCTTTCCAACAAATCAGGTTGTAAACCTTTTCTGGTTTAAAACATTTATGGACGATACGTTTAAAACTGTAGGAGAGAAAATTACATGTTGAGTACATAGGTATTATCAAAATAGTACGGTCGTAATCTTATCGTCCATAAACGTTTAAGACCTGAAATTATTTACAACCTGATTTGTTGGAAAGGTATTCATTATGATTAATTTCACGATTGTTACATTAGTTTTTTTAGCAGATTTCGGACACTTTTTGACATTCATATCTATACGTCTGGTCAATGGTGGCCGAGCAACTGGCTCGTCACAATACGCCAGTCACTACTCTTGATGAACAGTGGTATCGTATTGAAGCTACATGGGCATTTGTACCTGTACACGCCATCCAAGCTCTGTTTGACTGATTGCCCAGGCGTATCAAGGTCGTTATTACGGGCAGTGGTGGTTGTTCTGGGTACTGGTTTCTCGGGATCTACTTATCCGAAATTGTATAAAAATGTAATCACGTTTAATTTCTAGTATAATATATTTGTCCAATGAGTACCCGTTTATCATCTGCATTTCTTTTTGTTGTAGCTATTTTCATGGCCAGTAGTGTAGTGTTTGTGGTCGAAGGTAAGAACGAATATGCAAGCGACAAGCGTCGCAGATATAATTCTTTGTAAAAATATTTAATGTAATGGTACATGGTACGTACAACATGCCAGTTTGATTTTTGTAGCACGTCATTTCGTGTGCATTTCAAGATGTAGCTAGCTCTCAATGTAGAAAAATGTAAGGTGATGCGCATGAGTAGAAAAAACAATCCCATAATGTTCGAATACAGCATTAGTAGTGAGCTTCTTGAAGCTGTCGCGTCGTTCAAATATCTAGGCGTAACATTGCAGAGCGATATGAAATAGAACGAACATGTAAGGACAGTTGTGAGTAAGGCGGACTTCGGTTTATTGGGAGAATTTTGGGAAGATGTACTTCACCTGTAAAGGAGACCGCGTATAAAACGCTTGTACGACCACGTCTTGAGTATTGCTCAAGTGTTTGGGACCCGCAGCAGATTAGTTTAAAGGAAGACGTAGAGGCGGTTCAGAGACGAGCAGCTAGATTTGTTACCGGTAGGTTCGACCAATGCGCGAGTGTCACGGAAATACTCCGGCAACTCAATTGGGGATCGCTGGAAGAAAGACGACGTTCTTTTCGTGAATTTCTGTTGCGGAAATTTAGAGGGCTGGAATTTGAAGCTGAGTGTAGTACGATCTTACTGCCGGCTACTTACATTTCGCGTAAAGATCACAAAGACAAGATAAGAGAAATTAGGGCTCATACGGAGGCATATAGGCATTCTTTTTTTCCTCGTTCAATTTGGGAGTGGAATAGGAAAGGAAATGCCTAGTAGTGGAACAGTGTACCCTCCGCCACGCACCTTACGGTGAATTGCGAAGTATGTATGTAGATGTACTGTTTTAAGCAGTGTAAATGCATCAGACCGCCGGAGGAGCTGAGGGCGTATGTGCTGGGGAGGGATTCGCACAGGTGGGCCCTGCAGGTTCAACGACCGCGGATCGCCAAACTCTCACCCTGTCGTTGCATCATTTATGAGGCACGCTGGAGCCCCGTGGCTGCTGTGGGATAATCTCCTGCCAGCACCGAGAAATTGCCACCTCTCCTGCAAGGCTTGAAGTTGTGGGGCAAACAATTCTGGGGAATCTATCGCGTGTTATTTGCCGAAATAATTACGAAACCGTCAGTAAATGAAATTTTGAATGTCTAGACCCTAAGAATCCGATTCCGAAGTTTTACTTTCAAAAAACTGTAGACAACCAGGGCCAGACTGTGTAAAAATTTCCCATTGGCAACAAGTACATTTCGCAATGAAATTCGTGAACAACAAGGAATGAAAGCATCATTAAGATGATCGGGAAATTCCAGTGAACTCACCAAGCCGCGGTGGAGAAGCCGAGCGGTCTAAGGCGCCTAGCTGCGGAGCGCGCGGTTGCTCACCGTCGGAGGTTCGAGTCCTCCCCGGGGCATTAGTGTCTGTGTGTTGTCCTTAGGTTAGTTTACGGACTGATGATCACGCAGTTTGGTCAGATAGATTTAAAAACATTTGATTTTTTGAACTCACCAAGAGAGATTGTGGTACGGGCTTCTGTCAGAAGTTAGAGTCCCTTCTGCGGTATGGGTGTGTGTGTTGTTCTTAGGTTAGTTTACCTTAGTTGAAGTAGTTTGTAAGCTACGAACTCATGACCACGCAGTTTGGTCTGATAGATTTACAAACATTTGAACATTCAAACATTACTCTTTCAATGTATATTTCTGAACGCATCTAACACAACAACCAAGTCATTAGTTTACATGTTTTAAATTTAAATTTTCCTCGCAATTTTTCCGTATTTTATCACTGTCTTTAATACTTTGCAATACTCACAATAATAAAACTGTCCAAAGTCTCATGTCACAATGCTCACTTCAATGTAGAATACGTCCAAAACACAATAACATGGTCGAAAGTCCAATAGGAAAAACTAAACATAATATTTTTAGTTCCTTTTACGTTCTGTCTTTTCACAGTTGCTTTTTATATTATAATCCCTCTCTCTCTCCTTCCCTCCCTCCTCTCTCTCTCTCTCTCTCTCTCTCTCTCTCTCTCTCTCTCTTCATGAGCAGGATTAATTAAAAGGAAAAAAATTCAATTAATGGTGAAATTATTTATGCTATTATATCAGAAAAAGACACACAGCCCCAGATACACACAAACACACACACACGTGCTCGCACGCTGACATAAAACAAAAGTAAGACAAACACATTCAACAGTTGCGAATACCACGCATAACAGAAACACCGCACAAACAAAATGACATGTGTCTAGTGGTGCTATGGGAAACACAAAAAAAAAAAAAAAAAAAAAAAAAAAAAAAAAAAAAAAAAAAACGCCAAGGGAATGTAAATGGAAAGGTAACAACACAAAGTCAGCAATCGTCACTAAATGTAAAACCACCATCCAACAACTACTGTAAGAAATTACATCCAAATATCATTAATTATACTTAGATAATGCACCAGAACTGTATATAACATAAAATACCAAAAACGTAGAAAACGAAATATTGTAAAACATAATCATGTCTATGTTACAGGTCACTGAAGATGCCTTCCTAATAAAGACTATATTCATATAACAATGCAAAATCATTCATTATTCAGTTGGATATACGGCGATTTTCATAAATATCCACATCACAACATAATATTCTTAATCATTAAATACATGAGAGCAAAAGTCATAAGGATAGAAAAGACAAGAAATTAGGAATGCCTTCACACAGTGCAACCTGTTAATTTTACTCTGTATCCAAATATTATTGGGCGTTAATTTAGTGTTAATATTTATCTCTTTTCTACATTAATTATTTTTGTTTATTTTAAAACAGTAAAAAAATCATTAATTAAAACTTCCGGGCTCAGTTGCCGTGGTCCATCCATAAAACTTCTAACTCCCGACGTTTCGTTGCCTACTGCGGGCAACATCTTCAAGGGTGAGTCGACGACTGCTTACTAGGCGCTGGAGGTCCTGCTTATATAGATGGAGCCACCACTTGTCACGTGCTGCCGACGTCATGTAACCTCGATTATAGGTAATCGATTGTCATATCTTTGGTTCAAAGTTGACCGCCAAATCTTATCTAATTTCAAACCTTCTTCTTTCTTGTTAAAATTGTTGTGGTGTTTTTGTGTTTCTATGGCTTCTCTATACATCCGTGTGTAATAATGCGACGTCCTGGCTAGCACGCTCGTTTCACTAAATTTGATTTCATGGTCACCACGCGTAAAAACATGCTCTGCCACAGCTGACTTATCTGTGTGACCCAGACGACAATTCCTTTTGTGTTCCAATATGCCAGTATTAGCACTCCTTTTTGTTGTTCCTATATACACCATGCCACAGCTACAAGGAATTTTATACACCTCAGGCGTTGCTAGGGGATGTCGTGCGTCTTTCACCGATCGTAAGCATTCGCTAATTTTCTTTGTAGGTCTAAAGACGGTCTGAACTTGAAACCTGGCCAAAACTTTCCCAATACGGTCCGTAATTTTGTGGATGAAAGGAAGAAAAACTTTCCCGGCCGATAGTTGTTGTTGTGGCTTGTTTTCGGACCCTTTTCTTCTTGGATGGAGAGCTCGATCTATCTATCGGTGTATCCATTTTTCTTAAACGTTGTTCGCAACCATACATAGGCAAAACTGATAGGCACATCAAAAATTCTATTCATTTTATAGAAAAACTGAGAGATATTACTGTCAGTCCAGGTGATATTCTTGCCAGTTTTGATGTAGTATCTTTGTTCACCATGGTCCCAGTAGACGAAGCTCTTTCTTATATAGCTGACATGTTTCCAACTGATATAGTATCTTTATTCCGACACTGCCTATCCACCACTTATTTTCAGTACAACAGTGAATTTTATGAGCAAATTGAAGGGGTGGCCATGGGTAGTCCTTTGAGTCCAGCTATCGATAATTTATTTATGTAATTTTTTGAACATCAACCTCTGCAGTCTGCCAACAAAAGTCCCTCAAAGTGGTACCGGTACGTGGATGATACTTTTGTGATATGGAATTACGGTGATGAAGAATTAAATGATTTTTTGGGGCACCTGAATAGTATTAATCCACGGATACAATTTACTATGGAGAAAGAGGAAAACGGACAGTTGAACTTTTTGGATGTGTCGGTAATCAAACAGGAAGATGGGACCTTGGGGCATAAGGTATACAGAAAAGACACCCATACCGATCGTTATCTGCATAAGGATTCGAACCATCATCCTAGGCAGAAGAGAGGTACCATTAAAGAATTGGTGGATCGAGCTAATAAAGCTGTGAGCCTATTTATGTGAGAGATGAATTAAACCATTTGCGAACAGCGTTTAAGAAAAATGGGTACACCGATAAAGAGATAGATCGAGCTCTCCATCCAAGAAGAAAAGGGTCCGAAAACTAGCCACAACAACAACTGTCGGCCGGAAAAGTTTTTCATCCTTTCATCCACAAAATTACGGACCGTATTGGGAAAATTTTGGCCAGGTTTCAAATTCAGACCGTCTTTAGACCTACAAAGAAAATTAGCGAATGCTTACGATCGGTGAAAGACGCACGACATCCCCTAGCAACGCCTGAGGTGTATAAAATTCCTTGTAGCTGTGGCATGGTGTATATAGGAACAACAAAAAGGAGTGTTAATACTGGCATATTGGAACACAAAAGGAATTGTCGTCTTGGTCACACAGATAAGTCAGCTGTGGCAGAGCATGTTTTTACGCGTGGTGACCAAGAAATCAAATTTAGTGAAACGAGCGTGCTAGCCAGGACGTCGCATTATTACACACGGATGTATAGAGAAGCCATAGAAATACAAAAACACCACAACAATTTTAACAAGAAAGAAGAAGGTTTGAAATTAGATAAGATTTGGCGGTCAACTTTGAACCAAAGATATGACAATCGATTACCTATAATCGAGGTTACATGACGTCGGCAGCACGTGACAAGTGGTGGCGCCATCTATATAAGCAGGACCTCCAGCGCCTAGTAAGCAGTCGTCGACTCACCCTTGAAGATGTTGCCCGCAGTAGGCAACGAAACGTCGGGAGTTAGAAGTTTTATGGATGGACCACGGCAACTGAGCCCGGAAGTTTTAATTAATGAAGACGCCGGCTGTGAAAGCCTACATTCTACGAGTGAAAAAATCATTTCTGTGAAAATGTGTTAAGTTATATGATAAGTATTCTCTTCGCCATATGATGGGGTATGGTCATCACAATATTATGTGTTGGCCACTGGCAGGATGTAACAGCAACTGGAAGAGAAACAGGGATGTGGACGCTGGAAGAAAGATTAATAACAAAACTTCATTTGGAAGTACAAAAGAAAATGCATAACACCTTCAGACTTGAAGACGGACAGCTTTAAAGTTAACATAGCTAGAAATGTTAATTCTTCTTGCTGCCGCTCTTGAGTACCGTGACCGACAAACTGGACCGCTGAGTAACGTGCAGTTGGCAAAGTCATTGTTGCCGAGGGACCTTATCTCCGTGGCAGCCATATGCATATTAGGGTGGGCCGAAAAAAGTGATCTTTTGAGTATCGAGTTGTAATAGGGATCGAAAGTTACGTATTTAAGTGCTGATTAACGAAAAAATAATTTAAAAAATCTAACTTAATATCTTCAGTTCGCGCAAAGGGCTTAAATTTTCTAAAAAAAAAAAAAAAAAAAAAAAAAAAAAAACAAAAACAAAAACAAAAAAAAAAAAAAAAAAAAAAACGATAAATTTATGGAATTTCTGAAAGGTCAGATAAAAATTATCTTTTAGTATCACGTCCTAATAGGACTCAAAAAACTGCGTATCCATGTATAGTTTAACATAAAAGTATTTTTGATAGTCCTAGCGTATGTAATCCGTTCGCGCTAAAGGCCTTAACTATCGAAATATGACAACATTTCTAAATCTTCAAAATGTTACGGAAATTTACTAATATCTCGTATTTATATGTATGTTTTAAATATGTTAGGTTTTATTTATTGTGATTTGATTATTTAAAGAGATAACATCATAACTTTGCAGCTCTTCTCCCATTTTACCAGCAAATTTGGTTAAAGACCCAGAACTCACCACGAGGAGGTGGCTGCAATTCGAGTTCCACCCACACCCTACCCAACCAACCAACCGCCCAAGGAGGTCATACTAATTATATATTCATATTTACAATATATACATTTATTTACATTTGTATACTTTTATTTACATACTAGTCAATGATGTAGTTGGCTTGAATTCTGATTTGTGTCCAAATTTTGGCATTATTGATCTTGACAGCAGAGTCGTCCTAATGAATCCATCTGTGCTATCTTGCCCACATACTTTTTCTGCAGCCTCTGTTACTAATATTACACATCTTTCTACAGCTTCAATCTTAACAGATTGAACCCTAGATCAACAATACCTCCTGGATATTGTCAAAACTACTCAAAGTGGGAAATGTACTCCAGATCTGGCTAATCGTGATCCTGGACCTCTTAGTCACTCCCGTTGGTTGACATGTGCGAATAGAGTGTTGCGCTTGTATATTTCTGAAGTAAATCGCACAAATGAACTCACGATTTTAGTTGACTACATTCTAAAGACATATGCGTCAGTCTGGTTCGATATTAAGAGATACGTCTCAGTAAAGTATGGTCCAAAGTATGTTTTTAAGGTTATTAAAACTTCCAGACATCTTCCAGAGAACATAAAAAGGCAAATTGATCCGGTGATTCAACGAAACTTGTTTTTCTATCATCTAGAAACATGTTATTGGCTATGATAGTAGACGAGAAATCACATATAAGAGAGTTGGGTTTTAGAAGAGTCCTAAAGGCAAAAAATATGAAAACTAAGCGCAAAGCTGCAGTAAGAACGTTTACTAAACAATAGATTTTGAGGCTACTGACTACAGTAAGCTTATAGATTGGTCAAAATGTAAGCTATCGCCTCACTCAGTGATGCAGAAATTGGCGACAGAATCCATTTCTACATATTTGATGAATAAGACTTTGCCCGAATTTGAATTTCTGAACTTTCCGTGCCACACTCAGGCTCTAGAAAGATGTGTAAAATTAGTAATAGAGGCTGCAGAGAAGAGATGGATACATTAGGACAACTCTGCTGTCAAGATCAATAACGCCAAAATTTGGACAAAAATCAGAATTCAAGCCAACTACATCTTTGACTAGTATGTAAATAAAGGTATAAAATATAAATAAATGTATATATTTTAAATATGAATATATAATTAGTATGGTTAGTTGATTGGTGCAAAGTTATGATGTTATCTCTTTAAATAATCAAATCACAATAAATAAAACATAACAAATTTAAAACATACATATAAATACGAGATATTAGTAAATTTCCGTAACATTTTGAACATTTTGAAATGTTGTCATATTTCGATAGTTAAGGCCTTTAGCGCGAACGGATTACATACGCTAGGACTATCAAAAATATTTTTATGTTAAACTATACATGGATACGCAGTTTTTAAGTCCTATTGGGACGTGATACTAAAAGATATATTTTTAAATGACCTTTCAGAAATTCTATAAATTTATCGTTTTTTTTAGAATCTTTAAGCCGTTTGCGCGAACTGAAGGTATTAAGTTAGATTTTTAAAATTTTTTTTCGTTAATCAGCACATAAATACGCAACTTTCGGGCCCTATTACAACTCGATACTCAAAAATTCATTCTTTTCGGCCCACCCTAATGCATATCCGCGAATCACGTCGCAATTGGCGCGTGTTACAGCGCCTTCTAAACTCCCGTTCTGGAGGTGCAGTGGTGGTAGGTGAGCTGTCGACACAACAAAACGGCAGAGATTTTTAACCATCTGTGAAACATTTAAATGGGAAAAAAACAAGGAGGTTAAAATAAAGGGGAGATGGCCTTATGTATGCTGGGCACAGACGTCAGTAGAAGCCAGTCCACCATCTTGGTGAGTCATAGAATACTATTTCTCTGTTAAAACTATGTGTTAAATCGACCCTTTTACAATTAATGCAATGCAGTGAAAGTCAGTAAAGTGTCTACTGTAGATAATATCTGCTACTGCTTATGTAGAGAGATCATGTGTGATCACGAACGCTCAAACGCCGAGGTGTTTACCTTATGTAATAGTTTGTATCTGGAACAGCTATTTGTTGTGGTGTAGAACGTTTCGATTTTCAGATCTATGGAGGCAAGAGAAAATACAATGTAACTAGATTGAATAAATCAGGGTAATGATTTGTATGCAGATAAACAATCAGATGACTGGTAGAAGAAAAACTACAACGTAATAGATTGGGTAATGGCTTTGCGTGAATTTTCGGTTTGCTGTTGTGTTGAGTAGGCTTCTGTAATCCTAACTCCTTCTCTTATGCTCTAGAGATGGTGAAGTCAGAGTTCTCCACTGCGAAATACATAGTTCAAAAACTGGATAATTATTTGATGTGTCGTAAAGCAGAGTTGTCACACAATTGTAGATACACATATAGATACTAAGTATAATGGCTGTGGTAGGGTGGTGGTGTATTTATTTCGTCTCTTAGTGGTGTTTAAGTTACGAATGGGCACATATCGGTAGCGGAGCAGAGATGTTGGTGGTGGTAAATTATTGTTGTTTGGTCGAGAATCAAAGGGTTTTAAAAATCTCCGATACTTTGGTGGGCTAGTTGCATCGAATGGACTGTTTGTGCGGAGAGGAGATACGAATGTTTAATCTTGACAACATTGGTCGAGGTATGCAGATGCTGTATTAGATTGATTTCGGATGGAATACGATGCATTGGGGTTACTCTATACACTTTCGCAGTGAGAGTGACTGTTATCGGGAGCTGGTGTAATGGGTATACCCATTTATTGTAGGTTAATGATGACTGCAACGACAATCCAATCACTTAGTTGAGCTTAGTTGTTGTTACAACCTCTTACAAGGGATGTCGTAGGCTAATTGGGTCACAACTTTAGTAAAATGGCTAGAGTCACTCTAAAATAATCGAGGTAAGTCCCGTTTGCTATAGCTGATGTTGCTGTGTTACGTTGGGCTCTAAAGAAATTTAGTTAAAAGTATCGTCATTTGTTTATAAAATGGTTAAAATTATCCTAATAAATTTAAGCATTTTCTGTCTGATGTATCGGTGGACGATGATCTTTTACGTTGGGTACTTAAATGTCTAGTAAATGTCTAGGAGCCGACAGTGGCCGAGCGATCTGCGGCGCACCCGCCACCGTCTGCACGGCCGCTACGGTCGGGGGTTCGAAACCTCCCTCGGGCATGGGTGTTTGTCTTGTCCTTAGCGTAAGTTAGTCAAGTAATTAGTGTGTAAGTCTCTCGACTGATAACCACAAAGTTTGGTCGCATAAGACCTCTCTCTCTCTCTCTCTATCTCTCTCTCTTTCACACACACACACACACACACACACACACACACACAAACACACACACACACACACACACACACGTTTAGGATTGAAAGAAAAAGTGATCGGTTGTTGTTACATGTTGTAGATATTGGTTGTATAAAATTTTTTATAGGTTATTACGATGAAAGTATGATGTGAATCGTCATTGGAAGGTCTGTTCGCTTTTGATCGCTAGAAACCAGCATTTTCCAAGTACTGATTTGAATAATTAACTTCAAAGACTACATATCGTTTGTTAGTAGTGTTTACAGTAAGAATGCTGTCATATCTGAAGTGTTTAGGCATTGTATTAGGTCGATTTGGGTTAGAATTTGCTGAACTGGGGCACTGAGTGACTTGACAAGAGAACGAACTTGGTGTTGATGTATAGACAACAGATGGGGACGTTTGCATGACAACAACCATCTGCACGAACAGTTCGACGACGTTTGCAGCAGCATAGACTAACAACTCGGACACCATGGCTGCAGTTATCATTGACGCTGCATCACAAACAGGAGCACCTACGATGGTGTACGCAACGACGAACCTGAGTGCACGAATGGCAGAACGTCATTTTTTCGGATGAATCTAAGTTCTGTTTACAGCATCATGGTGTTCGCATCCGTGTTTGACGACAGCGTGGTGAGCGCACACTGCAAGCGTGTATTCGTCATCGCCATACTGGCGTATCAGCCGGATTAATGGTATGGGGTGCCATTATTGGTTGCACGTCTCGGTCACCTCTCGTTCGCATCAGCGGCACTTTGAACAGTGGCCGTTACATTTCAGCTGAGTTACGACCCGTGGGTCTACCCTTCATTCGATCCCTGTGAAACCCTACATTTCAGCAGGATATTGCACGACCGCATATTGCAGGTCCTGTACGGGCCTTCCTGATACATTCTTCACAGTGGTTGCTTCATTTTTCAGGGCTGCGGCTACTTGCTCAACTACTTTAGACAACGCCAAAAGAGACCCACCATCGTCCCTTTCCTCCTCAAAATAACACCGTAGATTATACACGAGCTCACGGGACTGCCTCTTTAAAGTAGCGCCCCTGCCGTCTTTCCTACGGTTAGAGGAAGAAGCCATCTCACACACGTCTGAAATTAACGACACGTAACACGGCATGAACAAAACCGGTAACACAACGAGACAAACGATGAACACACGACAGATGCTTTGCAGCGACTGAAGCATGCCACCACGTGCGAGCTTGAGTGGCAGGGTGGCAACCCGGCACCGTTACCCCGGCAACGTTTACGAATTCCAGAGCTCAGGTTGGTGCTTGAGTGTACCCCCACCCTCTGCGGCCCACGTGTGCGAACTGTCAGGTCAGAGAAATGCTGTGAGGTGGATGGCCAGATGGCGGTGGCTTTTTACCTGCGAAATGTTTTTTTCGGGAATGTGCCGGATGTACCACACAATGCCTCATAGACGCTCTCTGGTGGACCCCAGCCCGGCGCTGCTTTCGAGACAATCGGCTGTTCCGCATGAGAGAAAATTAGCCGATAAACGACAATAGCAGGGTCCTCTGGTCACAGGCCATTTATGGTGACGAATGTGCTGCATGTTATCTGTAGAAGTTCTCCAAAGCTCAGAGTAACATATACAGAGAAGAAGTCCCCCCTCCCCTAAACCACAGTCCTACGCTCACCTCATAATTCCATAAGATGCCAGAAGATGTCAGGCGGTCCACCAGCTTAGTACCGGTAGACGAAACTAGAGGCGCATCTGAAGGTGCCTCTTGCACATCAGAGGGTATCATGGAGGGGAGGCTGAGGGGAGAGCTGAAGGGCATGAAAGGGAAGCATTAGTTGGGAATGGAGTAAGACAGGGTTGTAGCCTTTCTCCGATGCTATTCAATTTGTACATCGAGCAGGCGGTGAAGGAAAGCAAGGAAAAATTTGGAATAGGGATTAAAGTTCAGGGGGAAGAAATAAAAACATTGCGTTTTGCTGATGACATTGTAATTCTGTCAGAGACAGCAAAGGACCTGGAAGAGCAGTTGAATGGAATGGACAGTGTGTTGAAGAGATCATATAAAATGAACATTAACAAGAGCAAAACAAAAATAATGGAATGCGCTCTTAGAAAATCAGGTGATGCTGAAGGAATTAGATTAGGTAACGAAACATTAAAGGTGGTAGATGAGTTTTGTTACTCGGGCAGTAAAATAACATGCGATGGTCACAGTACAGAGGATATAAAATGCAGAATGGCAATGGGAAGAAAAGCATTTTTGAAAAGACAAATTTGCTAACATCGAATATTAATTTAAGTGTAAGGAAGTCTTTTCTGAAGGCATTTGTATGGAGTGTTGCCTTGTACAGGAGTGAAACTTGGACGATAAGCAGTGCGGACAGGAAGAGGATAGAGGCTTTTGAAATGTGGTGCTACAGAAGAATGCTGAATATTAGGTGGGTAGTTCGCATAACTAATGAAGAGGTGCTGAACAGAATTGGTGAGAAAAGGAATTTATGGCATACCATGACTAAAAGAAGGGATCGCTTAGTAGGACACATTCTTAGACACCGAGGAATCGCAAATTTAGCATTGGAGGGAAGTGTGTGGGGTGAAAATCGCAGAGGGAGACCAAGAGAGGTGTAAAGTAAGCCGATTCAAGTGGATGTGGTTTGTCGTTCTTACGAGGAGATGAAAAGGCTTGCTCTGGATAGAGTAGGGTCGAGAGCTGCATCAAACCAGTCTCCGGACTGAAGACCATAACAACAACAACATATATTTGTCTGTGTCCAAAGGCAGCAGAGCAAGAAATGCTTTACTGTAATAAATGGTGGGACAGCGGCAGGTAGTCTCCAGAGGCCATAAATGGCGTAACGTTTTGGTTGGGGGACCAGGAGTGAGAGCGCCCTAAAATTTTTAGAGGGCAATCACCTTCGCGACAGTAAATCCTGTGGGAACATTTCTAGCGTGAGCGGAGCCTCTTGATGGCCGCGGAAGACGCGTTCTGAATCGCCAGAATTTCGTAGGGAGACAGCGAGTTAATTTGTTGACAGCATTACGCCATCCAATTGGGAAGCAATTAGCCGTTCTTGCAGATTTGTGCACCTGAGGTGCGAGGGCGTGGCCGCTGGAGCACTTGGCGTGGGCAGGAGCAGTGAGGAAGAGGGGAGTTCGGTGGAGGCTTCTGTACCGTACCGACCTCTTAATGCTTACAAGGAAAGTACATGGCCTCGAACAAAGATATCTGTATGAACGTTTGGCTACAGGATATCTACGTACACCTCAATGTGCTGGTGGGTGTCGTTTTTATGCAAAACTCTGCAACCATGCTCTAGATAGCACTGTAGATGTAATTGTAGACGCCATACGCATATCTTAACTGTATCTTATGTAATAATCATCGTACATGTTCTCTAGCGGATTGTCATCAAAAGCCACGATGATAGTTGCAACTTTAACCTTCTTCTCGAAAGACTGTTGGAATTCAATGCCACTGCTTCCATCGCCTCTTCCCGCAGTTACCGTAGCACTACCGCTTGCAATGAGTTGTTCGTCATTATCATCCATATTATGTGTTAATGTTACAACAGTATCAAACTTATGCTCATATCTCTGTACCACTGGCCGGCCGCGGTGGCCGAGGAGACTGAGGAGCTCCAGTCACGGTCTGGACGGCCACTACGGTCGGGGGTTCGAATCCCCCCTCGGGCATGGATATTTGTGCCGTCCTTAGTCTTAGCTAGTTCATAAGTAGTTTGTAAGCTTAGGGACTGATGACCGCGTAGTTAAGTCCCATAAGTTCTACAAACATTTGAACATTTTTCTCTGTACCACAACAGATACGAGAAAGCATGCGAATGATTCATCTTCTACACTAATACCATCTTCACGAAGAAGGGTTCTTCGTAACTTTATCTCAACCAATCGCAATATATTAGCAGGATTTGTGGAGCACCAATTCCAACATGGAATCAAGCCTGATTAGCAGGATTGATTACCAATAAACGCCCCATCTGACGCTTCACTACACAAGTAACATCACTTCGGAGGCACACTGCACCGTCCCTACTGGCGATCCGACAGGTCAAAGTGCAATGTGGCAAGTCACACGCAGAGGCCTCTAACAGACGACTGCAGAATTTTGCAGATGCGGGAGTGTCACTAGTGCAATAAGGGATATTTACATTATCTCTCATACGATTTTGGTGTATGTGTCTTTGTTCGAGCCCAAGTACTTTCCTTGTTAGTGCAGTTACATGCCAATTGTGTCTAACAGATAGCAGTGAGAATACGGTCGCGTTATTTTCAGCTCTCCTGTTACCATCGCTTGTTGCTGCCGAACCTGCTACGATGCCATAACCTGTAATTTGGATTGGGTAAATTACTCCAAGCACCATCGCCAGGTCGTGTGTAATTCCTCTGTATAGGAATTTTCTTAAAGTATTATTTTATTTAGGTTTATCTTTTCATACTGGGGATCTTAGTTGCTATAGATCAGATTTCTGTGTGGATAACCTTTTAACATCCTGTTTGTGGAGTTTGCCGATCCTTTGGCTCAGACAGTGATTGCATTTATTTTTCATTTTTACAGAAATGATAAAATCTAGATATTCTTCATTTTATATATACATGTGGCGTCTGTTCGGAAAGAACCGACGTCACATTCTGATCCTGCAGCTGTTATTATTTAATATTCATAGAATATATGACTTCAACTGCTATTGGGCAAAGCTGAAAGCAGGAGACCCGGGTTCGAATCCCGGCTGGGTACACATTTTCAGCTTTGCCCAATAGCAGTTGAAGTCATATATTCTATGAATATTCTTCATTTTATTGTCATCTTAGTATGGTAGGGAATGTCATTTGCTTCACAGTACTGAACTGTAATAAAATGTTTATTAGAATTGTTGTATGTTAGGACGTTCGATTTTTGGTTGAAATAAATTAGTTTTTGAGTAGATCTTCTTTCTGATATGAAACTTCCTGGCAGATTGTGTGCCGGAACCGTAATTTGATTGGAGACACTTGTGAGGTACAATGTCGAAAGCCTTCCCAAAATCTAGAAATACGGAATGTATGTGACAAACCTTGTCAATAGCACTCATGATGTCATGTGAATAAAGAGCTAGCTGTGTTTCACAATAACCTTACTTTCTCAATCCGTGCTATGGATCAATACTTCGTTCTCTCCGAGGTAGTTCATAATATTAAAGAGAAGTGTATTTTCTAAAATGCTGCTGCAAACCGACGTCAATGATATAGGCCAGCAATTTTGTGGATCACTCCTCTCACCTTTCTTGAATATTTGAGCAACTTTCCAGCCTTTGGGTACGGAACGTTCGCTGAGCGAGTGGTTTTATACGATAGCTAGGTATTGGGCTACTACATTCTACATGAGCAGTATTCCTTGTCCGTCAAACGCTCGCTAGCCGTTCAATTTTCTAATGAATTGCGTCTGTGTTTCAATCGTCCAGTATACCGCCAACGAATAGCCGGACATCGCCAGTTGCGATTTTTTTGTTTTGTGATCTCTCAACAGCTTTGTAAATCATGGGATTAGTCTAAATAAGCTTAAGTGGGACAGTGGACAAATAGTTTCAATCATACTTAACTGGAAGGGTGCAGAAAGTTGAAATAAGCAGATCACATAATACGAAAGAAAGAATTAATTCCTCTAACTGAGGTGCTATCAGAAATGGGGTCAAACAAGATTAGATCTTGGGTCCTTCGCTGTTCTTAATATATGTTAAACTTGCCATTGTATATTCACGAAGATACTAAGATAGTTCTTTTTGTAAATGTCTTTTAGAAAATTACTAAGTGGTCCTCTACAAATAGACTATCATTAAACTTTGATATAACCCAGTATATACAGTTTCATACAGTAAATGGCATGACACCATTAATAAATTTAGACTTTCAACAGATATCTGTAGCTAAGGTAGAATATTCAAAATTTATTGAATTCGAAAGAACTCCTTGAAGATCTGCTGAAACGTTTGAGTTCAGCTACTTAACCTATCAGGGTCACTGCAAAATATGCTGATGTACATCTCAGTAAATTAGGTTGTTATGTCTATTTTCCATTCACTGCTTTCATAGCCGGCCGCCAGTCACGGTCTGAACGGCCAACACGGTTGGGGGTTCGAATCCCCCCTCGGGCATGAATATTTGTCCTTAGTGTAAGTTAGTCCGTAAGTAGTTTGTAAGTTTAGGGACTGATGACCCCGTAGATAACTCCCATAAGCTATACAAACATTTTGAACTGCTTTCATATGGGATCATATTCTGGGGAAAATCAACATTGAGTAAATAAGTATTCATTACACAAATGCATGTAATCAGAATAATTGCTGGAGCCCACCCAAGATCATCCTGCAGACATCTATTTAAGGATCTAGGAATCATCACTAGAGCTTCACAATATATATATTCACTCAAGAAGTTTGTTACTAACAATTCTACTCAATTCAAAAGTAATAGCAGTGTGCATAGCTACAACTCTAGGAAAAAGGGTGATATTCACTATGCAACGTTAAATTAAACTTTGGCACGGAAAGGGGTCAATTATGCTGCCACAAAAGTCTTCGGTCACTTACCAAGTAGCATCAAAAGTCTTACGGATAGCTAACTGGTATTTAAGAAGAAATTAAAGGAATTTCTGGATGGCACTCCTACGATTTGGAGGAATTTTTAGATAAAACTTTTTAAAAAATTAAGAAAAATAAAAAGTGAATAAAAAAATTCTTACTATATTGATTGTCATGTATAGACGGCATTTACTAAACTGACACGTTTCACATCATAACGAAATGTCGTATACCGGGTGATCAAAACGGCAGGATAAATTTGAAAACTTAATAAATCACGTATTAATGTACATAGAGAGGTAAAAATTGACATACATGCTTCGAATGACGTGTGGTTTTATTAGAAACAAAAACAAAAAAAAGGGTCAAAAATGTCCAATAGATGGCGCTGGTGCTTCATCTGATCAGAAAATCAATAATTAGCACAACAAATTAAGACAAAGCAAAGATGATGTTCTTCACAGGAACTGCTCAATATGTTCACCATCATTCCTCAATAATAGCTGTAGTCGAGGAATAATGTTGTGAACAGCACTGTCAAGCATGTCCGGAGTTATGGTGAGGCATTGGAGTCGGATGTTGTCTTTCGGCATCCATAGAGATGTCGGTCGATCACGAAACACTTGCGACTCACAGCTGCATTTGTCAACGGACCTTTACCCGTTCAAATCCCCTTCGTATGGCGATAGGATCGTAACGCTGAACTAGCACATTCCCCATTCTGATAATACAGCTTCACTAAAAGCGCCTTTTCGGGTAACGTCGACATGCTGCGACTGCTGGTGCATCTGATTCTCTTTCTTTTTTTTCCTTTATTGTAATTTTTAAGCCAACTGTGTGAATAGTTGGCAGGCTGGCAGCAACTGCGGTGGCTGCTCTTCAGCCATGCAACGTACATGTCATGATAGAATGGTAAAAACAATATGTAAAACAGAGGAATAAAATTGCAGAATTTAAAAACAAATGACACACTGAGTTTTTGGAAGACTAAAACATAGAAGGACAATTAGACAAACATATATCGGAGAACGAGAGACAGACGAGCAGTAATAAGACACACATAGTCAGTAAAAACAGCGGGCCACGGCGACTATTTAAAAGTACATTGCAGGAAACACAGGGACAGACCGAAGACAGTTGGCGCACAGAATAAAACTTGGGGACGTCGATCTCGGAGGCACTGATTAAAAACACACGACACTAGATACACTGGCACTGTACACGTTGGAAAAAAATCGAGACGCCCCCGTGGGGGGTGGGGAGGGAGATGAAGGGGGGAGTTGGGACAGGGATGGGGGAAGCGCGGCGGAGGGGAGGGGGAGGGGAGGGAAGAGAGAGAAAGGAGGGGTAAGAAGGATTGACGAGACTCTGGGCATGGAAGAGGGGCAGCCAAGCGGGTGGAAAGGAAAAGGGACGGGAGAGAGGGGAGGGGTGCTGATGCTACGGGGAAGGGATCAGAGTTGGTAGGAGGGGTAGATATCGGGACGAAGTTCGGTATCCGGTAAGGAAAGGGTGCGCAAATTGCCCTGGGAGAGGATACGGAGTGTATGTAGTGAAGGCCGGGAGGGATGGTTTGGCCGAGGCGTGGCAGAGGCCCGGGATTGGTGAGAATAGGGTATACCAGAGGGTTTTGGGACTCTATTTTGCGGGTAGTGTAAAGGAGTCGGATTTGTTCGAGGTGTTGTAGGAGAGGAGGGAAGGGGATTAGGTCATAGAGGATCCGCGTGGGGGAAGGGAGTCTGATATGGTATGCGAGGCGGAGGGCGTGGCGTTCCAGGACCTGGAGGGATTGGTAGAAAGTAGGAGGGGCTGATATCCAGGCGGGGTGGAAGGAACAAAGGACGAGGCGCATGATGGATTTATAGGTGTGAAGGACAGTGGAAGGGCTGAGGCCCCACGTCCGGCCGGTAAGAAGTTTAAGGAGGTTGAGGCGGGACAGAGCTTTCTCACGGAGGGATTTGAGGTACGGGATCCAGGACAGTTGGCGGTAAAAGGGTTAGGCCAAGGTATTTTAGGGTGGGGGTCTGATTCTCTCATTACAGCTCCTTTTATACACGATTTTCATGCGCAGTCACTGACGTTTTGCTGTCCAGCGCCATCTGTCTGATATTTTTTGAACTTTGAGGTTTTTTTTGTGTTCTAATAAAACCCCATGTCATTGCAAGCACGTGTGTGAATTTTTACCTATCTACATCATTCCGTGATTTATTAAGTTTTCAAATTTATACTGACTTTTTGATCACCCTGTATATGGTCTATGGAACAAGTATTAATCTAGTGTAATGTACCAATTTTCCCTCACACAGTTTACACTTTGCAAGTATTGACGGTTTTGACGTGACGCTGCTGCAGACTTGGCTTTGCTCTCGCCTTTCGGAGATGTCGTTGGCGAGTGCGGCAAAGTCCCGTGCCGTGTGTGCGCTCTCCGGTGCGGCCGGCGGAGCCTTAAAGTATGGCGCGGATGTGGGTCGCGCCTGGCGCAGCCAGGTCGTTAAGGATTTATGCCGGCCCCGGCTGAAAGGGGCGCCGCGGACTTGTGCGGTCCTTCACCCGCCACCAGCCGGGGCGCCTTATGCGAGAGAGGTGAGCTGCTGACAGCACGCGGCGTACGGAAGAGCTCACTGTTAGCATTCACTCTTTCAAGAAGGATTTTTAAAATGTATGCGCAAAGTTCTGCTTTTGAACACGTCTACACCTACATGGGATACTCTACAAATCACAAATGTGATTTGCCTGGCAGAGGGTTCATCGAACCACCGTTATAGGTTAAATCAGTTTGATAAATCCACCTTCGCAACACATCTGAAAGATAATAGTCACTCTGCCACAGCCATTGAAGACAACCTAAAAATATTACATATTGTCAACAAAGGGAAGAAAATGAATCCGCTTGAAGAACTTGAAATCTACATCCATAGTTCCAACTCGCCACATCTCATTCTTAATGAACAGGCGGAGCTAGCAAATAAATCGTGTCTGAACATTTTCAACAAATTATTCGCAAACAAAAACTGTAACCCATTACCCCCTCACAACTAAACACAGAACAAAACAAAAACAGCCTCTATTAGAGGCTATATGGTAAAGACCACTTTTCACTCTAGTAGAATTTATTGCCATTGTATTTCATAATGACCGGTTTACATAATCTAATTTGCTAGCAACTATTCTACATATGATAAATGATGGTGTGGCTCCACAATAGTATAACAAATCTCGCTTTTGGGATTAATAACATCTGATATAGCTCTGTGTGTGGCATCTCCGTACTTCTGTGTGTGCAATATCTCTGTATATCTTAAGCTAAGTTCTTTGACCATAACATATGCCTTAATGTAAACATTGCGATGTTTGGAGTGACAGTGATAAAGTGTACTGTGGCGATGTTTGGAGTGACAGTTATAAAGTGAACTGTGTACTGTGCAAAACCTGAAACATGGGAGTGAAAATTAGCATCATGTTACTGTTACTGCAATTTTCGCAACTAATATCAATGAGAAATTTACGAACACGAACTGGTTACTTATATGTGAGTGCACTTATAGCCTTATCACAAATCACTCCACTACATACCATACTTGTTTTATGTATATGTATATCTATAATACCTGTGTATTTATAACTGTATGACAAGCACAAAGTAATTTACGTTTTCTTTAAACAGTCAACAACACTGAATGTAAACACCTGAAGATGGGCACAAGCCCGAAACCGGTAGTGTTTTAATAAACCGCCGATAATTGTGACTGGTAGCGGATTTTATTTCCACAACCTATAAGAAACAGTCACGAACTTCAACATCCATAATGGATAAAATTCATTCTCGAATGACGCACTGGAACACAAAACACCTGAATCTCTCCGTTCGGCTCTGATTTCTCGTATTTTATTCTGATTATCATTTCTATATATCCAACTGGCAGTCAACAATACATTTTCGGATTCGGAGGAGAATCTTGGCGATTGTAGTTTCGTAAGTAGCCCACGCCGCAGCAATAAGCGCCGTTGTTGTGATTATTCCCTTGCCAGATCCTGTATCATTTCCGTAACGCTGTCTTCCCTGTATCGTGCCAATACGAAACGAGCTGCCCTTCTTTGGACTCTTTCGATGTCGTCCGTCAAACCCACCTGATAAGGATCCCACACAGGGTAGCAATACTCTAAGAAATGACGGACAAGAGTAGTGTATGCAGTCTCTTTAGTAGCTCTGTTGCATCTTTTAAGGGTTGTGCCAATAAAACGCGGTCTCTGGTTCGCCTTTCTCACGACATTATCTACGTGTTCCTTCCAATTTAAGTCAGAAGTAATTGTAATTCCTAGGTATTTTGTGGAATTTACGGCCTTCACTTTTGATTGATTTATCTTGTAAACAAAGTTTAACGGATTTATTTTCGTACTCGTGTAGACAACTTCACACTTCTTATTATTTGGAGTCAGTTGCCAATTTTTACACCATAGTGTTTTATTAGTCGTGACAAATATTATTATTAAGTCCTGCGATCTGCAGGAGAGATAACAACTCCTCAAAGTGCAAACGGATTATTAAACAAAAGAGCTTTCTGGGCGTACAAAAACACAACGTCAAGAAAACAGAGAGTCACAAAAAAAAATGTTCAAATGTTTGTTAAGCTTAAGGGACTTAACTACGGGGTCATCAGTCCCTAAACTTACAAACTACATATGAACTACCTAATACTAAGGACGGCACAAATATCCATGCCCGAGGGGGGATTCGAACCCCTGACCGTAGTGGCCGTGCAGACCGTGACTGGAGCGCCTCAGTCTCCTCGGCCACCGCGGCCGGCAGATAGTCACACAGGGACAGCAAACAACAAGTATAAAAGTGGAACCAATAACAGACAATAAACTATTTACATGTAACGCTAGGCCAAGGCAAAACAACTACACTACAGAGAAAACTACGCTGAGTGCGGCGGCAGCTGGATCCGGCGTAGGAGCGGCCGGTGGCTGAGTATGCACTGCCAACACCACTTAGATACAGGGCCCGTGGGCTGCCTGCCAAGAGTAGTCAAAGCACAAGCAAACTTTTTGTCTTATGTAGCGTTGTGAAGAGTTTGGGAGTACGTACACGTTGCTCACTGTGTTTATGAATGTCTATGTGATTCAGACAAAATTTGTTTTGGTATAAGATGTTTATTAACTTTTAGTAAAGATATCTTACCGATAATGGAATCGGATGATTCATATTAGGCATTTTGTGTCATACCAGCAAAAATCTGCACCAACAATCGCATAGATAACACGATAAACATTCTGAAACACACTGTGTTATGATTATGTATTCCCAAACTCGACACAACGCTACATAAGACAAATAGTTTGCTTGTGTTATGACTACTGTTGGCAGGCAGCGCACAGGCCTTGTATCTAGGTGGCGTTGGCCCTGCCCTCCACACTCCGTCGGTGCGCCTATGAAGCCGGCGTCGGCGGAGGGCTACAACTGGTTACTGCACTGTCATTGGCTGGCCACTGTCACGTGGCTGCCCGAAATAGCGCCGCTTCACAGTGCCGTTTCTTCTGCTGTTGGCCGCTGTTTATGTTTGTGTTTACGTATGAGCGCCTGCGAAAAAGAGTCCAGCAGCCCGCCTTGGTTGCCTGTTATGCGGGTACTCTATACGGTCAGGGACTGCCACAGCAATTATCAACAATTTTTTTAAATTTTTTATTTCTGACCTCAGTTGATGCAATTACGCCCTGGGATACTGGTGTCACAATAGTCGTATTGCGTGGGACCCTGGTGGCCCACTAGGGACATACGTTGTCCCACTAGTACCCAACAACAATAGAAGATACTAAAAAGATTTTGTACACATGTCTGACTTATTACAAAATTACACATTATATGGTGCAAAGCACATTTTGCATATGAATGCAGGCACATTTTTCAGATAGTTTTGTTCTTGTTTCCTTTTTGTTGCTGGAACACAACGCACACCTCCTTGTAGGTACTTCTACAGGAAGGTGTGGACCTATATTTTGCATTCCTATTGCTCTTTTACAAGGGCGCCCAGTTGAGGATTTCCGCTGTACCTTGGCAGTTTTTCATCTCTTGGCAATCAATTGTTCTGTCAGTTTGAATAGAAAATGTTTTAATGGCACTCTCTTGTGTTAAATTTCCTTTTCTACAACACTAGACCACCGCAGTGGAGTAGCCGAGCGGTCTAAGGCGCGTCGCTGCGGAGCGCGCGTTGGTCGCCGTCGGAGGTTCGAGTCCTTCCTGCGGTAGAGGTGTGTGTGTTGTCCTTAGGTTAGTTTACCTTAGTTTAAGTAATTTGTGAGCTACGGACTGATAACCACGCAGTTTTTTCCGATAGATTTACAAATATCACTACAGGTTAGCTAGGTCGTGTCTTATTTCATTTAGTCCGTTTGGAGGTTCGAGTCCATCATCGATCATGTGTGTGTGTGTGTTTTTTGTTTTGTTTTTTATTTAATTTTCTTAGTAAATAAAATTAAAAAAAAGAACACTAGATAGCAACAGTTTGTAGAACACTTTCTTCCACCATTTTTCAGATATTCTGTCTATACCATACAGTGACTCATCTGAACAGCAAACTCTACGCCACAATACCGTCGTTATACGTATACGTTTTCAATGTCACTGGACATTATACAACCAATTTAGACCTATCTTTCGCCTTTATATGCACTTTACGTACACCACCTTACACCAGTCTCAAAAAAAAAAGGATGTTTAAAACCCTGTAATATGGAAGTTGATTGCTACTTTGGGACTTTTCTTATCTCAAAAGTGTACCGTTACGATCGAAAGGATTAAAGCGTACCCATGTCGTCTTACCAATAATACCAACACAACAAAGTGTGGAATAAATTGCCGAAACTGCAGTAAAGGAGATGGCTTCTGAATAAAGTGAAGGAATCTAACATTGAGAGAGAGGGAGAGAGAGAGCTGTAGGCAACGATTGACTGGAGGAAGTAACAAATTAGAAGTAGAAGGGATACCTTTGACACGTGAAATAGTGAATGCCGCGTAAAACCAGATACGTAGAAAGACAAGATTTAAATAAAAATGCTCAGGTATCACAGGAGATACCGAATTTCATTCATGAAGACAAAATATAAAAATGCTGAAAATGAAATGAGTAAAATTGACTGCAAACAAAGACACGAGCATGTGGAATAGATTCACAGATTTGTGACTGGCTGGAAGACTTCCCAAGTAATAGATTGCAGTACGTTGTTTTCGACGGCGAGTGTTCATCAGAGACGAGTGTATTGCCAGGCGTGCCCCAGGGAGTGTGATAGGCGCGCTATTATTTTCTGTCCGTATAAATGATCTGATGGATAGAGTAACTTGTAATTTGCGGCTATTTGCTGATGGTGCTGTGGTGTATGGAAGGGTGTCGCCTTTAATTGACTGTAATAGCATACAGAATGACTTAGACAAAATTTCTAGTTGGTGCGAAGAACGGCAGCTAACTCTCAATGTAGAAAAATGTAAAGTGATGCGCATGAGTAGGAAAAAGTATGCCATAATGTTCGAATACAGCATTAGTAGTGAGCTTCTTGATGCTGTCGCGTCGATCAAATATCTAGGCGTAACATTGAAGAAGTGATATGAAAAGGAACGAGCAACGAAGTGCAGTTGTGAGTAAGGCGGACAGCCGACTTCGGTTTATTAGGAGAATTTTGAGATGTACTTCATCTATAAAGGAGACTGCGTATAAAACGCTTGTACGACCACGTCTTGAGTATTGCTCGCCGGCCGCGGTGCCCGGGGGGACTGAGGCACTCCAGTCACGGTCTGCACGGCCACTACGGTCGGGGGTTCAAATCCCCCCTCGGGCATGGATATTTGTGCCGTCCTTAGGATTAGCTAGTTCATAAGTAGTTTGTAAGTTTAGGGACTGTGACCCCGTGGTTAAGTCCCATAAGCTATACCAACATTTGAACATGTTTTTGAGTATTGCTCAAGTGTTTTTGAGTATTGCTCAACAGCAGATGAGTTTAAATGAAGACATAGAAGCAGTTCAGAGGCGAGCAGCTATGTTCATTACTGGTAGATTCGACCAATGCGCGAGGGTCGCGGAAATGTTCCGGGAACTCAAATGGGAATCGCTGGAAGAGAGGCGACGTTCTTTTCAAGAAATTCTGTTGAGGAAATTTAGAGGGCCGGAATTTGAAGCTGACCGACTACTTATATTTCGCGTAAAGATCACAAAGCCAAGAAAAATTGGGGCTCGTATAGAGGCACCGAGACATTCTTTCTTTCCTATATCTATTTGAGAGTGGAATAGGAAAGGAAACGCCTGGTAGAGATACAGTGTACCCTCCGCCACGCACCTTATGGTGGATTGCGGAGTATATATGTAGATAAAAGTCCACAGATGACTAAACAATGAGTTTGACATAGAGTGCAGACTATCAAAGCAGAAGTGACTAGAGGGCACATGTTAGTCTGAAGGATAATTTATAACATTAGGAAAGACAGAAACCACTTACAGGAAAAGACAAATGAAAAGCAGCTCTATTAATATTAAGACGTGAGATGCAAAACCAGTACTGGACAAAGGAGGGAAAGAATATACAGGGTGCCCATACTACATTTGGTTATGTCGTCATCTTCCGTGGCAGCTATTAACTGTAGGAAGTTTTGCGTGTATTTTAACTTCTCGTGTATGATATGTGTTTTTAAATTGATGTACAGTCTACTCACGGTGCTGCTGCATCTTCCTTACGTTCCACTGCTGTCTCGTTGGTTGGGGTTGATCGGTTTGTGATGCACGTTCTTTGAATGTACACGGCAGACTTTTCCTATTTTTGTATAGTTTTGTATAGTTTTCCTCGTTTCATTTGTTGTCTCCTGACTTTTCCAAACTACAGTTTTCACATTAGCCGTTTCTTCGATTTATTACTTCACCACAGTGTCACTATGTTGTTGTTGTCTGTTTAACTCTTTTTCGTGTGGTTTGCGTGGTGTTTTTTTTTTTTTTTTTTTTTTTTTTTTTTTTTTTTTTTTTTTTTTTTTTTGCGTCTGTAATCTTTAAATTTAAAGATCTGTATGTCTGAGGTGTTTCCCACATATGTAAATGCAAGTTTGGTTGGGATTTGATGGTGGTGGCGGCAGAGAGAGGGTGTCAGAGTAGTGGTGTAAGTGTTAGTGACGGTGGTTGGCTTTCACATATTCATGTTCACTGTTGTGTTAGGTGGTCAATAAATTTGAAAAGTGTGTGGTTTGCTAGATTTTTATGGTCATTTATGATTTTTTTTCTCTCTTGAAGGGTGAGAAGTTGTTTTTGTCTAATAATTTGCATGTCCGTGTCTTTCGTAGTCATTTTATGTTAGTTTTGTCATAAATATTCTGGAAAGGTTAAAGGCTTCTTACGTTTCCACGCTCGTACATTTTCTTTGATTCTGACGTGAAATGTCCTTTAGTTTGACCAATCACCAATGTAACCTCCATCGCACGTTTTGCATTTAGGTTGGCATTTCCTCTGTCACCCCGTTTACGTGGGCTCCCAAAACCGGATTTCGTAAACCGATTTCACAAATCCGCTTTTGGCTGGTGATGTAAACACTCCAAAACCGATTCTGGAAATCCACTTCTCTAAAGCAGTTTTGCAGCTCCACAATCGATTGTCGTGCCCATGTAAACGCAACTGTTTTTGAGGTGTCCTTGGCTTCTAAGATTGTGTTTTCTTGTTAAGAATTTTCGGCACATATCGTCAGAGTGACATTTTTTAGCATGAAATAAAAGTATAAATATTAGAGTGAGCATGAATTAGCGTATTTATGTAAAGAAAAATAACGAGTGTGCTGACTAAATCAGGAGCTGAATCAGCTGTTTTTCAGCCGCCATATTAAGGGGGATAGTAAATACGATTCAGGCTGTGACATGCAAACACGACAGCGAAAAACGGTTTACGAAAATCAGTTTTCGTCTTCCGGAAGATATGTTGCATGTAAATGTAGTGTGTTTTTTCCATTGTTCTTTGGAAATATTTTTGAAATATATTGTTCGTTTGGTTAGCTATTTTGATACCTTGTTTGTAGAAAATGATGATGCTATTGGTGTTTGTTTTTTAATTTTATTGTTACAAGGCTTTCTTTGTATCCATTACTTGTGGTTATTTGTACTACGTATTCATTTCTCTCTTGCAGTTCTCTGTGTCAAATGACATGTTTTTTAACCTGTAGAACATGTAACTAATTGCTGCATGTCTCTGTGTATCTGGGAGATATATATCATATCAATGTTGGTTGTCCATAATATTTATGGTGACATCTAAGAATTGTAACTGCCTGTTTTGTTCTTTTTCTATTGTGAATTGATTCTTGTCATGAATAGAATTTATGTCAGTATACCACTGGTCTATTTTACAGCTTTGTTCATCTGTAAGACATATGATGTAATCCATATATCTAACCCAGTTTTGTATCTGTTTCAGCCTATTTTGTTAAATATGACCTGCTCCATATGGTTCATAAAGATGTTTACTATAGTACCTGATATTGTGGAGCCCATTGGTAATTCTTAACTAAAAGGTGCACTGGGGTTTGTCTGTATTAGTTTTCGTCTCTCATTGTCTCCTAGTGTATATTCAGAGGCTTTCAAAGTGTTTCTGAAGTTCGTGTGGAATCTGTTAGTTGGACCTCAGTTCATTTTAGTAATTTTATTTTTTGTGATGAACTCAAATATCTTCCTGATGTATTGGTCTTTATCCATCGGAATGCGTTTCCTTTATCTAATCTTGTAATGATGGTGTTGTTTCGTTGTAGTTTCTTTTTTCAGTTTCGTCACTGTACTGCGATATATGTTGATTTGGTTTCCTGTATTTCGTTTCATATGAATTGTTTTTAATTGCATTACCTATTAGTTCTCTCGTAATACCAATGTTTACTTCACTTGATTCTTTTGTGTTTTCTTGTAAGAGGATGTTTTCTGATTCAAAATTCAAAAATGTTCGAATGTTTGTTAAGCTTATGGGACTTAACTGCGGGGTCATCAATCCCTAAACTTACAAACTACTTATGAACGATCTTATACTAAAGACAGCCCAAACATCCATGCCCGAGGTGGGATTCGAACCCCAAACAAGGAACGACCTCGTGCATCGCATCATAGCGCCTCAATGCGCTCGACCACGCCGCCGAGGCTTTTATGATTAAAGTACTAAGTTTTTCTATGCATTTTTCATCTATATTTGTGCTGATGTTGTGTTTGAGGCCTTTCTGTAACCGTTTCATTTTATTTGTATGTAAAATAGCGTCAGTGCAGTTTATCAGTCTTGAACGGGAGTGATGTTTCTCCTGGGAATCGCTGTATTTTGTATGTAACGGGATTGCTTGGATTTCAACTTTTCAAAAAAAAAAAAAAAAAAAAAAAAAAAAAAAAAAAAAAAAAAAAAATTCTGGGTTGTTTTAATTTCTTCTAACACTTTATTCGTTCAACTTATAACCCTGCCAATGAGTTGGGAGACAACTTTGGAGGTGGTATGCCGTTGACAACTTTCGTCAAATTACTTTATATAATTCCGATTCTTTTCTTTCTTCCACAAAGCAACTTGATTTCGTTATTTAGCCGATTTTTTTTAGCTATTCGTCTCGATTTATATGTAGGTTGAGGTGTATGTTCTTAAACTTCATCTAGAGGCCACTTTCAAATGCCTGACAGGGCTTCCATACCACGTTAATCATCAATTTAAAAACGCATAACGTTCATAAAAATAACTTTTTTAATCTATATATGCAAAAGCGCCTCGGTTGCACAGTGGTAGCGTGCAAGACTGCAAATCCAAAGGTCGCGGGTTCGATCCCCGCCAGATCCTAGGATTTTTATCTGTCACTTTCCACTTCTTTGCAGTATTGCTCATGTGAAAAATACCGAGTAGCACCGTGGTTCGGAACCCACGTTAAACTATAGGTCCCCCTATAACTGGCTGGGCAAGTCAGTTCAAAGGTCGGAGGAAGGCAACGGCATACCACCTCCTAACAGGACCATGCCTAGTAAAGCACTGTGGTGTTCAAACCAATCTTCGGATTGTTGACTGCTTTACCTTTATGCAAAACTAATTGTACATATCTATGATTCGAAAGAGAACTGCGCAATAAGCAGATCCTGTAAATAAATGGTTTATTTTGCTTTCGTTACCCTGTTATAGGCAATTTATGTGGTACACATAAGACAGACTACTTCACTATACAGGACCTTCTAAAGCTGCTGTCCGGCCGGACGTGTGGACTTAACCCCTCCACTATCCTACACACCTAGCTTTCCATCCTGCGTCCTCTCCTACGCAGTTTCCACCCCGCCTGGATTTCCGCTCCTCCTGCTTACTACGAATCCTCTCAAATCCTCGAACGCCAAGCCCTCCGCTTCGCTTACCGTATCCACCTCCCCTCTCTCACGCAGATACTCTACGACCTAACTCTTTTCTCTCACCTTCTTTAATTTCTTGAACATGTCCGCATCCTATACATACCCCTCTGGTCTAGCCAATCCTCGCCAATCCTGGGACTCTGCCACGCCTTCACCTCCACACTCTTCACATCCTCTCCCAGGGTCACTTCCACTACCTCCCTCTTCCTGTATGACGCCCTCCGTCCCGATATCTACCCCTACTACCAACCCCAAACCTTCCCACTCCCCTCCCCTTAGATTCAACACCCTCACTCCCCCACCATCCCCCTATTCCTTCCCCCTCTTGACCTCCCCCTCCTTCCTCATCCAGAGAATGCTTGTGCGCCTCCTTTTCCCCCTCTCCCCTCACCTCCTTTCCCCCGAGCTTCCTGTCCCTCTTTCCTTACCTCCTTTCAGCCCTTACCCTCCCCCTTTGCGGGGCACTTAGTGCATGTCATCATTTCTGTGACAGTGTTTCCGTTAAACGCCTTTTAACTCGGTGCGACCGCCGCATCTAATACATATGTCGCCAGTGTCTTTATCCAGTGTTTCCGTATTTTCTACGTAACCAGTATGGTTTGAGTCCATCGATGTGCTTTTAACGCCACCGTGGCAATTTCTCTTTTTATTTTTATTTTTTTAATTTTTATTTGTTTATTTTATTTTGAGCAGGTGGTGAAAGAAAGAAAGGAAAAATTTGGAATAGGGATTAAAGTTCATGGGGAAGAAATAAAAACATTGCGTTTTGCTGATGACATTGTAATTCTGTCAGAGACCTGGAAGAGCAGTTGAACGGAATGGACAGTGTTCTGAAAGGTGCATATAAGATGAAGATTAACAAGAGTAAAACAAGGGTAATGGAGTGCAGTCTAAGAAAATCAGGTGATGCTGAAGGAATTAGATTAGGTAACGAAACAATAAAGCAGGTAGATGGGTTTTGTTACTTGGGCAGTAAAATAACAAATTATGGTCGCAGTACAGATGATATAAAATACAGAATGGCAATGGGAAGAAAAGTTTTTTTGAAAAAGAGAAATTTGCTAACATCGAATATTAATTTAAGTGTAAGGAAGTCTTTCCTGAAGGCATTTGTGTGGAGTGTTCTCCTGTGCGGCAGCGAAACATGGAAGATGAGCAGTGTAAGGAAGTCTTTCCTGAAGGCATTTGTGTGGAGTGTTCTCCTGTGCGGGAGCGAAACATGTAAGATGAGCAGTGCGGACAGGAAGAGTATAGAGGCTTTTGAAATATGGTGCTACAGAAAAATGCTGAAGATTAGGTGGATAGATCGCGTAACTAATGAAGAGGTACTGAACAGAATTGGTGAGAAAAGGAATTTTTGGCATACCCTGACTAAAAGAAGGAATCGCTTGGTAGGACATATTCTTAGACATCGGGGAATCGTAAATTTAGCATTGGAGGGAAGCGTGTGGGGTAAAAATCGCAGAGGGAGAGCAAGAGACGTGTATAGTAAGCAGATTCAAATGGATGTGGGTTGCCGTTCTTATGAGGAGATGAAAAGGCTTGCTCAGGATAGAGTAGGGTGGAGAGCTGCATCAAACCAGTCTCCGGACTGAAGACCATAACTAACTAACTAACTATTTTATTTTATTTATTTATCTATTTATTTATTTATCTATTTTTTGTTCCATAGAACCCAATTGAGGAGTGAGACTCCATGGTCATGGAACGAGTCAATACATAAATTTTTACACAACAATGGTAGTAGAACATTTTTAAGTAGTCCTATGCACACGACAATCTTAACACAAAGTGAAAAGAATCAATAAAGAAAAAGGATGAATTAGCTAATTGTTTAAATTTTCTAAGAGTTCCGCAACAGAATAAAAGGAGTGAGCCATGAGGTAACTCTTCAATTTAGATTTGAAAGCGTGTGGGTTAGTGTTAAGATTCTTTAGTTCTTGTGGCAGTTTATTGAAAATGAATGTTGCAGAATACTGTACACCTTTCTGCACAAGTGTCAAGGTGGTATGATGCAAATGTAGATTCGACTTCTGTCTAGTATTCACTGAGTAAAAGCTACTAACCCATGAGAATAAGCTGATATTATTAACAACAAACGACAGTGTCAAAATTCCCAGACTACTGAAGAGGGGTCGACATGACGTTCGTGAACTTACACCACATATTGCTCGAACCGCCTGTTCTTGAGGCAGAAATATCCTTTTTGTATCAGGCGAGTTACCCCCCCCCCAAAAAAAAAAAGCCGTACGTCATAAGTGAGTGAAAGTAAGCGTAATAGATTACTTTTCGTGTTGAAAAATCACTTATTTCAGATATTATTCTAATGGTAAACACAGCAGAATTTAGTTTTGGAACAAGATCCTGAACATGGGCTTTCCACGACAGCGTACTGTCTATCTGAATACCTAGAAATTTGAACTGTTCAGTCTCACTTATCATATGGCCATTACGTGTAATCAAAATGTCAGCTTTCGTCAAATTATTTGTTAGAAATTGTAAAAACTGAGTTTTACTGTGATTTAACATCAACTTGTTTCCTACAAGCCATGAACTTATCTCTTGAACTGCATTATTTGATACTGTGTCAATATTACGAGCAACATCCTTCACTACCAAGCTGATATCATCAGCAAACAAAAATATTTTACAGTCACCTGTTATACTTAAGGCATATCATTTATATAAATAAGAAACAGCAACGGTCCCAAAAAGAGACTCCTGGGGCACCCCACACTGAATTGTGCCCCATTCCTATTGTACGTCATATCCATTTTCTAAACTGCGGAGAATTACCTTCTGTTGTCTATTATAAAAGTAAGAGGTGAACCAGTTGTGAACTACTCCTCGTATTCCATAATGTTCCAACTTCTGCAACAATATTTTGTAATCAACACAATCAAACGATTTTGTTAAATCAAAGAAGACGCCTAATGTCCGTAGAGAAACGAAAATACAGCATTTTCAGTCGTTAAACCACTTCTAAAACCATTATTGTACGAACTACATTTTTATCGACTATTTTGTTATCTTGAAAATTCCTCCATGCCTATTTAAAATTGACTGTTTTAATCTCCATTGTATTTTATTTATGCATCCTGCCCATTGTCAAGAGCGGCGTTGAAGCTGCTGCCACCCTGTCGCCGCTAGAGGTGGCTTTAAAATAATAAAGGAAGAAACAAAAACTATACAGGTTCATCACTTGTGTAGGACGTGTTTTTACCAAATGATTTACGTGGTTTGTAAGTTCCACTGGAGTTAATTCAGCGCGTTCATCACTTGTGTAGGACGTGTTTTTACCAAATGATTTACGTGGTTTGTAAGTTCCACTGGAGTTAATTCAGCGCGTTTGGTCCATGCATGATGGAGCAGCGGTTCATTTTGCTCGTGCCGGTAGAGCAGTTTTATACCAACGATTCCCGACTAATGGATAGGGCGCCAGGGACCCACAACGTGGCCTGATTGTTCTCCAGCATACTTTATTTATGCGGTCATTTGAGGGCCATTGTGTGCACCACACCTATTCATAACGTGGAATTGAAGTGTCAGAGCAGAGTCCGGAGGCACGCGGTTTGATTAGAATTCACTTCTTGTGAGGGACATTCTATAGCAGCCATACGTGGTATTTGAAAATAGATCGTTTTGTACCAGGTACTTCATAACGTTCGAACAAATTATATAGTCGAAACTCCTACTACAAATCGTCGTCTCACATGTATCCGACAACTGGGGACATTTCCCAAACCACATATGCGAATGTTTTGCCAATTAACCTTCCCATGTGTGTCAAAGGCTGCTTCGTGAGTTAAAATTAATTTATACGTAGATGGAATTTTACCCGAGCCGGTCCAACAACTCAACTGAAAATTCATCATGAATTGCAACTTGTTTCGTTCTGATACTTGAACACTTTCAATTCGTAAGCATGCAATCGAAGTGGTTTATCCAGAACCTTGTCAACTACTGAGATAGGATGTTTACTTCCTGTGTCGTTGAGTGAATTGATTTTGCTGGCCTTCTTTCGAAGATTTCCCTGATCTTCACCTGATGTTGGCAAGCCATTCTCTCACTTTATTTACCTATCAGTTAATTACCAATCAAGCTATCAAATATTGTAGCACATAACTTCATATTTGGTTATTTTACTACCAAAGTGAATAAAACTACATTAGTCTATTCACACTTTTTTTCCTTATTTGACGCAAAAAATATAAAATAAGAAAAATTAATAAATGAAACTAAGCCCAAGAGGATGTAATGCAATTGGAAGCTATTATGAAACGCTTATCTCTGATGACATAAGGACAAAGAGATAGCAAAATTTTTATAGCGAAATGCCATTTTAGATATTGATCTGAAGGGCAAACAAAATCAAACAGCTGACCGCGGTGGCCGAGGGGACTGAGGCGCTCCAGTCACGATCTGCACGGCCACTGCAGTCGGGGGTTCGAATCCCCCCTCGGGCATGGATATTTGTGCCGTCCTTAGTCTTAGCTAGTTCATAAGTAGTTTGTAAGCTTAGGGACTGATGACCCCGTAGTTAAGTCCCATAAGTTCTACAAACATTTGAACATTTGAACAAAATCAAACTGTAGTTATCTCTGAACCGTATTCATATTTCGTAATTCGTAAACAAAGGAAAATAAAACTACAACCATTTATTACTGACACCTAGCGAAAACTGCCAGGTAAATGTGATTTGCAGAGTATCCCATGTAGATGTACAAATATAAATGCACAAAATGCCTTTGACACACTGTCAAAAAAACTTCAGTTTAAAGGAAGACATAGAAGCAGTTCAGAGGCGAGCAGCTAGATTTGTTACTGGTAGGTTCGACCAATCAGCGAGTGCCACGGAAATGCTCCGGCAACTCAATTGGGGATCGCTGGAGGAAAGGCGACATTCTTTTCGTGAATTTCTGTTGAGGAAATTTAGAGGGCCGGAATTCGAAGCTGAGTGTAGTACGATCTTGCTGCCACCTACTTACATTTCGCGAAGTGATTACAATGGCAATAGAAATGAGGACTCGTACGGAGACATATAGGCATTATTTTCGCTCGTTCTATTTGGGAATGGAATCGGAAAGTAAATGCCTAGTAGTGGTACAGTGTACCCTCCGCCACACACCTTACGATGGATTGCGGAGTATGTATGTACCGGCCGCAGTGGCTAAGCGTCTGCGACGCGCCATTCACGGTCTGCACGGCAACTACGGTCGGGGGTTCGAATCTTCCATCAAGCATGGGTGTTTTTGTTGTCCTTAGCGTAACTTAGTTTAAGTTAGTCAAGTAATTAGTGTATAAGTATAGCGACTGATGACCGCGAAGTTTGGTCGCATAAGACCTCAGACACATTTGAACATTTAAATGTACCCTTGATAAACGATGGCTCATGAATCAGAATTATCAAACAAACTGCAGTTTGGGGTAAATTAAATTAAAATAAGCTATCTCTTAAGCAGGGGAAAAATTTATATAAGAAAATAGCTGGTACCCGGGACGTTGTGCCGTAATAAGAATAATTGAGCAATCAGATGAACATTATGGCAGCGCATAAAATACGAACAAAAGAACAAATATATATGAGGTTTCCAATCTTCAATTAGTCCATCTCCTCCTTTCCCTTCTCTGTGTTCACCTGCTGCTCCCCTTGTCTCCTACTTCCCCTCCCTCTGTTCATCTCCTTTCACCTTTCACCATCTCCCCTCTCTCATTCTCATGCGCCAAGTTTCATGGTGACTGGTCAAACGGTATCAAAGTACCCTCCACCATGTTAAATTCACTGGCTTGCAGATTATAAAAATATCCTTCATGAAAACGTGTCTACTTTCATGGTGATCAGTCAAACAATTTGGATGTTCGTTATAATGTACTCTCCGACATGCACCTACGGAGGCTTACGAAAGATAGTCCATGTTAATTCGCGGTATACGCTACCTTCCTTCTACATTTCATTGAATTCCGTCCGTTTCAGCGTGAAGAGAAACAAACGTGTTAACCCACAGTAAGGTACCCCCGCCATCACCGTACGGTGGCTTGTTAAAGGTGTCTCGTGCGTTAATTAAGGGTAAAAGGTATCTGAATTCCAAAATTCGTTCAAATCCGTTCAGGTGTTTTAGCGCGAAGAAAAACATATTAACCCATTGTTAGGTTCCCTCCGCCACGCACCATACGGTGGCTTACGAAAGGTAGCCTATGTATTAATCAAGGTATAAGCTAACTATGATCCAAATTTCATTCAGATCCGTCCAGTCATTTCGGCGTGAAGGCTCATAACCTTCGCACGAATGCAAGCAATGAGTTGAAAAACTTGTGTCGTAATCGGATGTACGGTATGGCCGTGCATAAAGTACGAACAAAAGCACAAACAAACAAACATTAATTTTTATATATTAGATTTGCAACGGGAACGAGTTATTAAATACAATCTGACACACGGTTACTTGATTATTCCCAGAATCAATTCATAAAAAAGATGGCGAGGGGAGAAATGATTAGGAAAATGGAGTCGAATGTCACGTAAGTAATTTATTACTTCCACCACACAGAAATGGGGAGACCAATTTCGCAAACAATTGAGAAAAAAGAACCCTTACAAGGTACACAATTTTATAGTTAAAGGAAAATTCAAAATGCCCAGCTGCCAATGGTAGCGCGTGATTTAAGACGAACTATCTGAAAACCCGGCGATATCCGGATATTTATTTATCCACTCTCTCTCTCTCTCTCTGTCCATCTCCTTTTAAAAAAAAAAAAAAAAAAAAAAAAAAAAAAAAAAAAAAAAAAAAAAAAAAAAAAAACATGTTACATTTATCAGAGAATATATAAGAAATCACACGTAAAACTGCACTCGATTCGAAGAATCCAATCACGAAATTCGACAATAATTATTGTAATAATATCACAGATCGATCACTTGATGTAATGCGCGAAACGTCAAATCGATTTTTTTAAAGAGATGTATTAAAATAAATTTCTTTTTTACTGCTTTATTTATTCTTATATTTCTTTATTCGTGTGCTTATCCTTACAGAGAAAGAGCTGAAGACATTGTAGCACGCATAGACCAAAGATATGGTCTGTGGCATCACGTTTCGCTGTATGTAACCTCCTTGCTATACAGTCGCAAACGTCATCGCTGGCCTTCAGTCCGAATTTTTTTAAATAATTTGTCGACTTTCAACCACCATATCTTCCAACCCCTTATAGTGCTATGGTGTACAACGGGAGACTTAGGACAACAATTACACTCAGACCATTCGTTTGCGTACTGTTGTTTTCGCTGCAGAGCGAAATATTAACACACACACGCGTAGAATTTTATATACACCGATAACTTTCCATCCTAATATACTCCACCCTTTTATCATTATCAACCCTCAAGCAACAATGCAACCAATAAAACCATTTTCAGAGAGTAAATATAATTTTCAAAGTGTAATTATTATTCCGCATTTCGCTTTATAGTCTTAAAATTACTAAATATCTATCAGATCGCTATAAAACCGTGCCTAAAATATTACGCAGGTATGTTCAAATGTTTGTATAGCTTATTGGACTTAACTACGGGGTCACCAGTCCCTAAACTTACAAACTAGCTTATCCTAAGGACGGCACAAATATCCATGCCCGAGGGGGGATTCGAACCCCCGACCGTAGTGGCCGTGCAGACCGTGACTGGAGCGCCTCAGTCCCCTCGGCCACTGCGGCCGGCATTACTCAGGTATAAATTAGTAACTGTACAAATATTTAAGTCTCTGCGTCTTGTCGTTCGGATTGATAAGCGTACACCGAACAGACATTCACATTAATATATATATATATATATATATATATATATATATATATATATATATATATATATATATATATATATATATATATAGCTATCCGATCGCCATAAAACCGTGCCTAAAGCCTTCCCCGGGTAGACATTAGTACCTGTACAAATTTTGAGCTCTTTGTGTCTCGTAGTTCAGACGTGTTAAATGTACACCGAACAGACATTCACATTTATAGATATAGATTACTTTCAAGGAGGTTAAAGGAATTAGCACTCATACATGCACACATTTATACACCAAGCTAAACAGGTACTCACCAGATGCGAACTTGTAAATGTAGGCGCACAAAATAGCAATTTTATGGCCGTAAGAAACTAAGCGTAGGCTAATTACTCGCGCACAGTAAAATTTGACTTCGGTTATTTGCAGACCTTTGTGGTGCTCAGGACTAAACGTCGACTTTCTGAAGCAAACACGTGTTTGAAGATCACGATGCAGAATGTACGGACGAGGAACACAGTTTACACATAAAAATGCAAAGCTCTTTAATAATGGAAAAGTGTGAAGTAATGGAGAGAATACAGTCCTGCTGGTGTTCTCTTAAATGCATGGGAGGGAAGCAATAGAGTTATGCTATCTGCAATGAAGGTCCAAGTTATCAGGACAGCGCCAAAGTTCACAAAGTCTCAATAAAATCAAAACTCTAAAATGAAGCTCAAGAGATACACGGTTCAGTGGTTTGCTTTGCACAGAAAACGGAGATATAGCGGATGGGATAAGGTTCACAGAGGACGCATTACAGGAGTGAGGAGTCATCACAGGAAGCTACAACACGCTACAGCTGAAAATTAATCTACGAAACCTAAAATACCGAGATAGGCCATCCAACGTTCGTTCCTCAGAGAAGAAAGAGATCTTCCTCATTAGGAGGTTACAAAACAGACTATGGGGTTGGGTCGTGAAAAATGTGCTAAGTGAAGAAAAACAAATTACGGAAAAATAAGGTGGCGAGATATGCGATGTGACGGCTAGTTTTACACAGGGGAAAGAGATCTACTTAATGAAGGGGGTTACGAGATGATAGAGGGTACTAAGAGGACACGTGGAGCACCAGTATGAAAGCAAGGGATTTAGAAGTGCCACAAATCGGCCAAAATAGTCGCGTTACACATTCTAAGAAAACCAATGATACTAATATAGCACGATTACTAGCAGCCTCAAGAGGAAAGTGATTGAATAAGCTGAAGGCGTTGTTCCATCACCGGCCACGAGCTAAAGAAGAGTAAAGGGGAACCAAATATAGTTCAAGAACATCGAGAAAATACCAATAATTTAATAGTCACTGAAGTTATCAAGGGAAACGAACATACACTACTGGCCAATAAAATTGCTACACCAAGAAGAAATGCACTTGATAAACGGGTATTCATTGGACATATATTATACTAGAACTGACATGTGATTACATTTTCAATTTGGGTGCACAGATCGTGAGAAATCAGAACCCAGAATAACCACTTCTGGTCGAAATAACGGCCTTGATACGCATGGAAATTGAGTCAAACAGATCTTCGATGGTGTGTACATGTACAGATGTCCATGCAGTTTGAACACCATACCACAGTTCAACAACAGTAGTGACTGGCATATTGTGACGAGCCAGATGCTCGGCCACCATTGACCAGACGTTTTTAATTGGTGAGAGATCTGGAGAATGTGCTGGCCAAGGCAGCAGTCGAACATTTTCCGTATCCAGAAAGGCCCGTACAGGACCAGCAACATGCGGCCGTGCATTATTCTGCTGAAATGTAGGGTTTCGCAGGGATCGAATGAAGGGTAGAGGCACGGGCCGTAACACATCTGAAATGTAACGGCCACTGTTCAAAGTGCTGCCGACGTGAACAAGAGGTGACCGAGACCTGTAACCAATGTCACCCCATACCATCACACCCATTGATGCGCCAGTATGGCAATGACGAATACACGCATCCACGGATGCGACCACCATGATGCTAAAAACAAAACCTGGATTCATCCGAAGAAATGACGTTTTGCCATTCGTGCACCCAGGTTCGTCGTTGCGTACACCATCGCAGGCGTTCCTGGCTGTGATGCAGAGTCAAGGGTAAACAAACACCGCCATGGTCTCCGAGCTGATAGTCCATGCTGCTGCATACGTCGTCGAATTGTTATTGCAGATGGTTGTTGTCTTGAAAACGTCCCCTTTTGTTGACTCTGAGACGTGGCTGCACGATTCGTTACAGCCGTGCGGATAAGATGCCTGTCATCTGGACTGCTAGTGATTCGTGGCCGTTGGTATCCAGCACGGCGTCCCGTATTGCCCTCCGGAACTCACCGATTACATATTCTGCTAACATACATGGAAAAATACCAGTGGAACCCGCCTGACGGATGTGTTTCAACGAACCGTTTGGCAGTCACCGTGCCACCACGGAATTTCACAACGATTATTCCGTGAATGTACACTACACAATCATCCATTGATGGTGAAGAGACTGCAGATTCTACATCCCGCAAATACGTCCATTTTGCTTATGATGAACCGATTCTAATGAAGGCGGCTGGGGCTGGTTTGAAACGCCGGCCGCGGTGGCCGAGGGGACTGCGGCGCGCCAGTCACGGTCTGCACAGCCACTACGGTCGGGGGTTAGAATCCCCCCTCGGGCATGGATATTTATGCCGTCCTTAGTGTAAGCTAGTTCATAAGTAGTTTGTAAGTTTAGGGACTGATGACCCCGTAGTTAAGTCCCATAAGATATACAAACATTTGAACATTTGGTTTGAAACGCATCGCGTGTCTTCCCGGTGTTTCCAGGCGCTTTCACTCTGTTTGGAAGACCGAAATTGTCCACACTGTCGTCCGAACGCTACTGTTTCTCTGGAATATGCGAGTCAAATAACTGATTATATATATACACATGTGGCGTCCGTTGCGAGAGAACAGACGACACTTCTTTATCCTGCAGTTGTTATTATTTAATATTCATAGAATATATGACATCAACTGCGATTGGGCAAAGCTGAAAATGTGTACCCAGCCGGGATTCGAACCCGGGTCTCCTGCTTTCTAGGCAGTTGCGCTGACCCCTACACCACTGGGGACACAGTGATCACCGCACCTGCAAGGACTACCTAAGCACGCCTCCCGTCAGATACAAATTCCCAGCTTCGCCCTGCCCACAGTACTCAAACTCGTAGTTATGAAACTAATTCCCATAAGAGTAAGGGCTTCAAACTTTGCCCACCCCTCCCCACTAACGATAGGATCATTGCCCGTCACCGGCATATTATATATATACATGTGGCGTCCGTTGTGAGAGAACAGACGTCACTTCTGATCCTGCAGTTGTTATTATTTAATATTCATAGAATATATGACATCAACTGCGATGTGTAGGGGTCAGCGCAACTGCCTAGAAAGCAGGAGACCCGGGTTCGAATCCCGGCTGGGTACACATTTTCAGCTTTGCCCAATCGCAGTTGATGTCATAGATCCTATGAATATTAAATAACTGATTGTTAGCACACTTGGAGCGATTGTCTTCGACTTGGTCGCAAACTTCGTTGTAGCAGCAGTCGGGCTGTTACAGCTCGCACAGTAGCGCTGCCCGCTCAGGCACGCTGTACCACATTTCCACGTGCAGATGCACAATACAGCACGTGCACGTGCGCATGCTAATGCCCTTTCTACACGGGAAGCGATAGCCTACGAGATTACCCATGATGCACCGGTCACGCCGGCCGGGTACAGTGTAGACGCGTCCACTTGCACAAGATGCACGCATACGACCGCTAGTAGACGGAATAGGATGGATCCTATTCTCACGCGTATGGAAGTGCTTCGCGCATGCGCAGAGGACCGAATGGGGAACCCAGCAGACAATCGAAGCCAACTCGCGAATTTGTTTGAGAATGTATACTTGTCTCCTGCTCAGAGGAACGTAGGTTTTCCACTCAGCCGTAAGTTTTTTATGAGGTGGTACTATAGAGGAATTGCATTAAAAATTTCATATAACAAGTGCACAATTTTAATTGAATACAGAGAATTACAGCTGTTAATATGAAAACCAAACAAACTTAGAGCAAATGTAAATGAAGACTTTTCACTGATTTATCCGTCGGTTCTTGGTAGTACGACATCACACTGACATCAAAGTAGTTTTTTGTGTATGTTGTAGTGTTTTACTATTAGATTGTTAAGTAATTACATTTCATTCTACCACTTTCAAACAGAATACTCCGCTTTTCAACATTACGATGTATGGGGGTTCTGCTCGCTGCAATATTATTCTCCTGGGGCGTCGTGGTAGAAATAAATACTCGTAGGTACAAATTTTCACTTCTTCTTTAATTTTCACTCAGAGTGCTCCTCCACCAAACATTACAACTTGCGTACACAAATTACCACAACAACGCAGACTGACATAGATTCCAAAGTACTTCAGAAGCGGCAAAACTCGAACTAGGCGGTGAGGCAAATATATAACATGGACAATAATGGAATTACATTATCCATTGTTCATAACAATTGAATATACTGATTTACAATTACATACAAATAAAACATTTCATGTACACAATATAAAATGAAAACTATGCATACAATAATTTTAGATGGCGCATGTATTTTAAGACGAAATTTCCGATCTTTCTGTTGACAACAAAGTGCGATGTTAAATGTCAATTAATTTGTTAATGAGTACATCATACATGTTCCTAACATATATTGAACTATCAAATATATTGTCAATTCTGAAACTAGGTTTAAAATCTCACGTCAGTCAAAGTATACAAAGAATTACAATATTGAATTTCGACTATTACATTAACACAATTAGCTGATCAACACAACTTGTTCATGAGCCTGACATATATACAGTGCTACTTATTTTCATTTCTTTATGTTTTACAAAAGTTTGTGTCCTTCGTCTGTCTATTTATTGAAATAATGTAGAATGACAAAACTATTGTTTATAGAACTGTTTGGAAACGTCTTATACAAATCTCTTAATTAATGAAATCTATTGCTTGTTTTAATAACAATATCACCGAGACGCGGTCCTACACTGATTCCTAGGCTGGCAATTTCGTTTCTAACTAACTTCACTCGCAACATGTATCACTATTGAACCACACGATACCGGGTCCGACGCAGGCGGTATCGTACGGTAACATTGAGATGAGAGGGCCAGCAGTATCGTCACAATGTTCTACACGTTCATTTCCACTTAGGTACCCGGTTTTCGGCCTACTAGGACATATTCAGACTTTAAAGTACGTCGAAAACTGGCTGTTTACATAAAAATTAATATGGTGATTTATCAAGAACCAACAAAAGAACCAGTCAAAATATTCAAAGTTGCATGTGCTTTAAGTTTGTTATACATACCAAGAGCTGTATCTCTGTCCGAATAAAAACTGGACACACGTTATATGAAATTTTAACTGCAAATCGTCTTTATTACCATCTTGCTATTTTTCCTGAAACAGTCTGTAGTTAATAGATGAAATATTTGTTTTTCGTGAGCATTATTTAAAGCTTCATCACAGTTAAAGCTTTATGTATAGACAACTGAGCTTGTTCATCATATACATAGGTGCCTCAAACAGCAGGAAGTATGTAGTCGCATTTTATAATTACGACGTTAACACATGTGAGCGACGTAGTTACGCATGAGCTGCACGAAAACAGTTTCACAGTGGCAGTCTACAACACAAATAAATGTTTTAATCATCACAATAATCGTAATATATCTTACAGTGATCTTTACTCGACAATTGATTTGCTGTAACTTGACAACAAACCAAGTAGACACGTGAAGCAGACGACTCGACAAATGCGTACCGTTTGAACGCTTCTTTGTAGTTCGACGGTCTATCGCAAGGAGCGCTGCAGCTGACAACGACTTTCTTGTGCGTGTTGCACGTCTCGTATAGAAAGGGTCTAATTCCCCCCCCCCTCCCCCCCCCCCCCACCCCCGTGGCACGCGGCCAAATATGTTCAGAAATTTATTTCAGTAATTGAATAATTGTCACCCTAGCTATTATATGTCGTGGTTCTTCTGTTTCTCTACATTTCGCTGACTAGAAGTGGTTCTGCTTTACAGTTCCTCATTGCAACCATATGGTAATTACGTATAAAATTATTCTGCAGCGAAAATTTATGGACTGCGATTGTCAAGGTTAGGCTTAATATTATTTAATACTACGTGAAGTACCGCGGCGGAGTGGCCGAGCGTATTGAGGCGCTTAAGTATAACGTAGTTCATACGTAGTTTTTAAGTTTAAAGACTGATGATCCCGCACTTAAGTCCCTTAAGCTTACATAAAAAAAATTAAAAAAAAAATAAAAATAAAAAACCACGAAGTGATCTGTTTGAGTGCATATTTTTATTTACTCATGCATCACGTTTAATTTACATTTCTCTGTTTCCCCATTAGTTTTTTAATGAAGTGATAGCACTATTAAAGGCCCACTGTCAGGTTTCCCGAACTATTAAAATAAGATGGTGAGCGGTTTACTCAGTTGATTGTGTTTTGAGTGGGAAGTTTAGATTACTACTCTTTGTGTGTGTGTGTGTGTGTGTGTGTGTGTGTGTGTGTGTGTATGTGTGTGTGTGGGGGGGGGGATTTGGGGGGGGGGGGCGAGATTGGATGGGTTTGCATGCAGGTGTAAAATATTGAGTTCCGAACTCATTTCATCGTCTGTTCATATCCTTTTTTTATACGTATAGACTGCACTGCAGACTACAAATCCAACTGAATGCTGACCGCCTCACTCGCTTCACATAAAGACGCTTCGCCGCTGCTAGTTGGCCATTGTTCGGAGAAACAGAGAGACGGTATTATGTCCTACAACAAAGGTTGCGTTCATCTCCGAATGTTCCAGAAAACCAACCAAGCGTAGGGGGAAATATTCAGTACGCCATTCCATTATCGATTGTAGTTCACGTTAGCAGTTGATGTAAGTGCGCATCCAATGTGGAAAATACTTCTTACAGTGGGAAGGCAGAAGGGGAGACAAGACACTGACATTGTCATATCTATATCTATAAATGTGAATGTCTGTTCGGTGTACGTTTATCACGTCTGAACCACAAGACATAAAGAGCTAAAAACTTGTATAGTTACCAATGTCTACCCGGGGAAGACTTTAGGCACGGTTTTATGGTGATCGGATAGCTATTTATCTATAAATATTAATGTGAATGTATGTTTGGTGTACGCTTATCATGTCCGAACGACAAGACGCAGAGACTTAATGTTTGTACATTTACTAATTTATACCTTAGGACGGTTTTAGGCACGGTTTTATAGCGATCTGATAGATATTTCGTAGTTTGAAGAATATAACGCGAAATGCGGAAAAATAATTACTCTTTGGAAATTATATTTACTCTTTGAAAATAGTTTTATTGGTTTCATTGTTGCTTGAGGGTTTATAATGATAAAAAGTACAGAATGCAAACGAATGGTCTCTGTGTAATTGTTGTCAGAAGTCTCCCGTTGCACACCATAGCAGTTCCATGCCGATAGCTATACGGATGTGGAAGATATGATGGTTGAAAGTCGTCAAATTATAAAAAAGTTCGGACTGAAGGCCAGCGATGATGTTTGCGTCTCTATAGCAAGGAGGTTACATGCAGCGAAACGTGATGCCACAAACCACATCTTTGGTCTATGCGTGCTACAATGTCTTCAGCTGTTTCTCTGTGAGGATAAGCATACGAATAAGGCAATATAAGAATAAATAAATAAAGAAGTAAAAAAGAAATTTCTTTTACTACATCTCTTTAAAAAAATCGATTTGACGTTTCGCGCATTACATCAAGTACAATACTACAAATAATGTGGTTTACCAGAATGCCCTAAAATGAAATAAAAATGAATTGGGACATTACTCTCACCAGTCTATAAGGAATAATGTATGTATTATTTATTGTAAATCATTAAGCGCTTCACATAATTTTATTTTTGTATTTGAATGTAGATTAAAAATGTTTGTTTCTAAAGGAGGTATTGTATTTTCATTTCATCCTTCAAAACCAGTCTCATAGCAGACTACTGAATGATAGGTCATCTATCATAATTAACCAACACGCGAGCGGAGCCGCGGGTTTAAGCTAGTAATATATAAAAATTTGTTTGTCGTTTCGTTCGTATTTTATGCATGATCATACCGTACATTCGATTGCGATAAAACTTTGTCAAATGTTTGCTTGCAATCGCACGAAGATTATGGACATACTAAATTAACTTCGTATGGTGCCTGATGCAGGGTGCTTTACAATTAGTTTATTTGTTTTTTACGCCGTCACGCTGAAAAGACTGAACGGATATGAATGAAATTTGGAATAGAGGTAGATGTTATACCCTGATTAATACATGGGCTACCTTTGTAAGCCACAGTACCGTGTCTGGCGCAGGGTACCTTATAATGTGCTAATATGTTTGCTACTCCTTCATGCTTATACCCTGCATTAATACATAGGCTACCTTTCGTAAGCCACTGTACGGTGCGTGGCGGATGGTACGTTACAACATACATCCAAATTGTTTGACTGGTCACCATGAAAGCCAGCACATATGTGTATGTTTTGATTAAGGCGATTTTTATAATCTGCAAGCCAGTGAATTTAACATGGCAGACGGTACCTTGTGACTGTGACAATTTGAACAGTCACCATGGAACCTGGAACGTGTATGTATGTTTTCGTATAGAGTACGGAGAGCAGTAGGTGAAGGTGGAGACGGACAGGAAGGGGATGGACTGAGAGAGAGGGTAGAAGAAGAGACTGTCAGATAGAGGGGAGAGGAGGATAATGAGAGACGGGAGGTGGTGACAGACAGGTGGAAGGAGATGAAAGGGAGGGGAGGAGGAAATGGACAGAGAGAGAGAGAGAGAGGGCAGATGTGGAGATGAACAGATAGAAAGACGAGAGGAGATGGATAGAGAGAGAGACAGAAACAGAGATAAAGAAGGTGCAAAGGGAGAGAAAAGGGAAATTGGAATATCTTTTTAATTTATTTTTTTATTTTTTTTTTATTTTTGAGCATTTAAAGAGCATTTTCCTACCACGTGTTAGGGATTTTTTTTTCTCACTCCCGAGAGTGTTGGCTATCCTTGGAATGCAACAGTTGGTGTTCATTTGTTTCTACTGTCTGTAAACAACACACTTTCAAACAAGCGCTTAGCTTTGTTCAAGTGTGATTGCGAGTAGTTGTTATACTTACGTTTGCAGTGCTTGTTTACGTGGTTTTGTTGTGTTTGTTGAAGATTACGAAATGTAAAGGCGTTTTCAAGAAACGACTATTTAGAGGAAATAAGTTTAGAACGCTTTGTGTACAAGTGGTTATGTCGCCTGGCAACTTTGTTTCTAATTGTAATTCATCAACAAGTGCACCATCAAAGAAGCTCTCACCATTTCAAGAGAGTTACATCGAATTTACTGTAAGTGACAAGGGGTGCAGTAACATTATAAATTTGGGAATATTATCAAATGTAATTTCTAAATTTGTACTATGTAGAGAGTGTGGTGAGTCACAGAATGTGAAAATTTGTGAGAGTGCCAGTAGGAGAAAACTTAATTTACACTAAATGCTCATTTATGAGTTCTTCAAAAACCAGATGAAAGTGGCCCTTATGAAATCAATACTAGATTAGTTTATGCCTTACAATCCATTGGCAAGGGCATGGCTGCAGGGAGAACATTTTGTTCAGTGATGAACTTACATCAACATCCAAATAAATTTGGAAAAATGAGTGCAATATTAGAGAAAGCTGTATGTGAGGTCAGTGAGGAAAGCATGAAACTGGCTGCTAGGGAAGCAGTGGAAGAAAATGATGGATGTTCGGATATTGCAGTTGCACATGATGGCAGTTGGCAGAAAAGAGGGCGTACTTCTCTGAATGGAGTAGTGCTGCCATGAGTGTAGACACCAGTAAGGTGTTAGATGTGGAGATAATATTGCAAATTTTGTAAAGTCAATGGACGTAAAGAACACAACTGTGTGGCTAATTTTAGAGGGGTAAGTGGTTGTACGGAAGTCCATGGAGTACAATAAATATGTCATCGCTCTGCAGAAACAAGAAGCATATGGTACATCAAATATTTGGGCGATGGCGACAGTGCGATACAACAATGTGATGAACTCTAAGCAATATTGAGATGTCATTATTAGCAAATTAGAATGTGTACGCCATGTTCAAAAACGTTTGGGAAAAAGGATGAGAAAACTAACTGTTGATATTGTGGTGTCGCACAAGTCCAAAGTGCGCGCCACCTACTTTCGCCGCGCGCCGCCATGCACGCACAGCGCGGCGTTCTTACGACGTCAGCCACGAGCGCCCTCTGCTGCAACTCAGCTCGTGGCCACCACTGAACGACATCGTTCACTTGGGACTGAGATAGGAACCAGTTAACACTTCTGAATCAGATAGGCACCAGTGAAGACTTGGCTATCGGACAGGCACTCTAGCTCAACTATGTATCAGAATTCTGCAGTAATGAGCTATGTAAAAGTTAAGTATTGTATAAATTCTGTGCAATATATATCTCGTTCTAATTTACTCTAGTGTTTCTAGTTTCTGCTGTCCCGCTGGCTGCTCCCCTCCGTACCTGCACAAGCGTGCTACCTTTCTTCCTGTGTCGGTCTTCCTACTCGGCCACCGACACCTACGACGGAACGAGACACAAAAGCGGCGACGAGGCTGGGACACAAAAGGATAAAAATTGGAAGAAGGAAAATTTTTGACTGGACAGGGTAAGTGAACTAAAACTGAAATAGAAAACATGCAGGGATACTATGGGCAGGCAATTAGGAGAAATATAGAAAATCTGGAGGCAAGGAAGTAAGACCTCTATTGATGATAAGCCACGTCATGCACTGTGTCTATCAGAAGAAAATTCGTGGTGCAAATACAATAGGTCTCAGGCAACCGGAGAATCTTATTCTCACCAGCATTGTCTTGCTGCTGCTGTTATTACAGCAGTTAAACCTATTTTCAGAGATTTGCCACATCCTGACCTAAGGATGGGCAGTCACAGAACCCAAATAAATTTTTCAACAGCATAATTTGGAACTACCTTCCTAAAACTGTATTTATAGGCATGCATACAATGAAACAAAGAGTTCATGATGCTGTTAGTGTATTAAATTGTGGTAATATTGGAAAGTGTTGGGTACTGAAAGAACTGGGAATTAATCCTGGTGAAAATATGATCACTGGGCTGCAACATTGCGATAAAATGTGGATAGCCGATGCAGACATGTCTGCATCTAATATGGCCAAGAGAGGAAGACAAACATCTACGAAGGTGAAAAAGAAGCTGGAAGACCTGCTATAGGCCAAAGAAGCGTCATCACATGCAGCAGGACAGTTTTGATTAACTGTAAGTAACAAATTTCCAAAGTGTTTTTCTTTCAAGTCAATTTGATGCAAACTAATATTTTCAGTATATATGCCCCATTATATCAGAAACTATCATAGATACATGAATGAAATGTTCAGAGACTCTGCGTAACATAAAAATTCATCTCTGGTACTACAGTCATTAATATTCCCCCATTAGGAAATTTAAAAAAATCCGCAGAAATTGTAATTAATAACATTTTTAACTAGATTTTGTCCTCACTACGGTTTCATCATCAGGAATGTAAAATTACCACATGAGACATTTACAGGAGTGATGAACACAGATGTTACATAATGGATTTAAAAACGACTATGCAAGTTACTAGCTCCTGTAAAAGCCTTATGTGGTAATTTTACATTTCTGATGATGACCTCTTATAGTGCAGGCGAAATCTAGATAAAAGAAAATTGTTGTTAATTTAAAGCAAGTTGTGGGGCTGCTGTTTGTCAAAATTATGTTACATCAATTTGCTCCATATTAGGCCATGTTCAAAATTGTAAAATTTAAAAACAGTATTTCTTAAGAACTACAAAATTGGTTACAGTTTTAGTTCAGCTGACTCTATTAGCATCTGTAACACACAGTGAAAATATTAAGTTCGTGCAGCAAATAAGTTTTTCAGAAATGGGTCAAATACTTGACTAAATTAACATTGGCTAGACAGGCAGGGTGTCGCCCCCCCCCCCCCTTAATTTTTCTCATTCTGCTTGTGTATGTCTTTTGGTGATACTGGCACTTAAATCAAATGTTCAAATGTCTGTAAATTTATCGAGCCAAACTGCGTGGTCATCAGTCCGTAGCTTACAAACTACTTAAACTAAGGTAAACTAACTTAAGGACAAATACACGCACCTATGCCCCAGGGAGGACTCGAACCTCCGACGGCGAGCAACCGTGCGCTCCGCAGTGAGGGGCCTTAGACCGCTCGGCTACTCCACCGCGGCTGGCACTTAAATACCAGTGGCTCACCTATCAATCAGATGGTGCACCTTAAAACACCGTATGGATCGCCCACCAATAGTCAGTAAGCTAATTTCTCATTTAGGTCTTTCCTCTCAGACTTGATGGCGCCAGTTGGAAGTCGTGTTCCACCTGTCGCTAAAAGCTGCAAGTAAACATGTTTTGTTGAGAGCTTTTAAGAGAATTTTAAGCATCTGTATTTTCCCAAGAAGGAAAGTGGCTTTCAGGTTGAAGGCAACCTGGGGCAAGCGAGTGGAGTGAGGATCGTTCCTCCCACCTGGTTATTCTTGCCAGTCGCTAATCTGCGGGCGCCTCGCCTCACTTTAGAAAAACGTGTGTGACAGCAGCCTCGATTATCTTGTCGCACTTGAGACATGATCTCGTGATGTCCATATCAAACTGTAGTTATTATCATTACAAATAGAAATTTATACACCCTTAGACTATAAGCATGTAGGTCTAGGTTCGATTCCCGGCCGCATCACAAATTTTAATTCAATGCTTCACGTTTATCATTAATGTAATTATTATCGTTACAAAATGCCCGTACCTCAATCGTGAGGACGATTCGTCTTGGCGAGTAGAATGTGATTTTATGGTCGGAATGTGCTGGAAATGACGGCGAAGAAAACTTGACCCCTTACATATGCCTCCTCTTGTGACAAAATTTTTGTCTGGAGTTTTGTTAATGACAAGGAAAAAAAATTATCGATTCAAAATTATCATCCAGCCATTCCTAACTATTTTAGATTTTTTTAGATTTTCTATATAGATTTAACTACTATTTCTACAATAGTGTTTTGTTGCATAGCAAGGATTTGACTTTTACAAACTGCATACCTTGTTTGTTGCCATTACATTTTTCTGTTTTTCTATAATTCAACTTTACAAATGATTTATTTCTTTAAACTCGTTCGTGTACAGTGTTAGTGTATGTATTATTATTACTGTTTGAGGATGGGTGGAGTTCACCTAAAGCGTTCACACACAATACTAGTAAGTGCACTGACTGATGCTAGCTGCGTCTTTGCTGGAATTGAAACTAAATATTGTCTGTCTAGATCAAATACTGCTGATCACACTTTCCCTGCATCTTGATGAAGTTAACAACGACCAGTAAATACTAGTCTGGCTTTAAATTGGTGTGGTACATAAGTCTCAGACTAACCCACCGTGTTACCATTCAAACAATGCACTCGCATGTGTTACCTAATACACTCTGTCTATGTTCACACCAGATATTATCTCGGTCAACACTATGAACAATGTGCAATTCTTAGTACTCTCCACTGGACCTTCACTAAGATCTGCTCGATGACAGAGGTGTTCCTTACAGTGCAATACAAAAAAAAAAAAAAACCGTATTCTTTTCATTCTCCACTCCGGGGAGTGGAGCGGGCTGTTTGAGATCCGGCCCATAAAGAGTCGCGGTTCTATTCAGCCAATTATCAGACAAGCTGATAGTGGGGCAAAGGGGGAATCCCAATTAGGAATATGTGGGAGGGGCTTACCAGCTCCGGCATACGCCTTACAACCAAGGAAAACCTCCCGAAAACCTTGGTCGGAGCCGGGGGATTGGGACCAATTTAACTTATCTCCGGGATATGCCCCGGACTAAAAATAAATTGTCGAGAGAACACGAGTGCACTCACGACAATACCGATCGGACGCCCGAGTTACTTTCGTAAACTCGTAGAGATCAGCTCGACCACAGTAGTCAAGCATCCCCCTACACGAACCGCACCCGTGGGCACGGTATCCTGTGCGTCTACTGAACAAGATTCTTTATCGCCTCTCTACACAAGAAATCGCTGCGAGAGCATCGCACCGCTAGCTTGCGTACTCAGTGGCACACACAGCTGGGGTGGGTGAGAGACCGACTCTGCCTTATTTTTCCTTTGTTCTGCTTATGTACATCTTTTGGTGACTCTGGCACATATACGCCAGTGGCTCGCCTTCCAATCAGATGATACGTCTTAAAACGCCATATGGCTTGCTGGCCAATAGTGAGTCAGCTTACATCTCATGTAGCACTTTCGTCTCAGAGTTGATGGGCCAGTTAGAATTAGTATTCCACATGTGGATAAAAGCTGCAAGTAAACAGCTTTTGTTGAGAGCGGTATGGTGCGGCTTTTGAAAGGATTCTAAGCGTCCATATTTCCCCAAGAAGAAGTGGCTTCCAGGCCAAAGGCCTGGAGTAGAGTGGGGGCCCTTCCACGGACCTGGCTGTTTTTGCTGGTCGCCACCGCACAGCCGCCACGCCTCGCTTTAGAAAAACAACTGTGTGACACCAGCCTCTACTATCTTGTCAGTTTTAGTATGATCTCATAATTTGCACATCAAATGTAATTATTATCGTTACGAAATGCCCATACCACATTGAGTTTCTATCCAAATGATTCGTCCTGACAAATAGAAAGTGATTTTAAGGTCAGAATATGCAGGAAATAACAGTGAAGAAAACTTCTTACATCAATAATATTGCTAACCTTGTCAGTTGATGATGTGGTTTTACAAGGTAATGAACAGCGAAAAGAAAGCATGTGCCAGATATTTTCGGTATAACGAAAAAAACGCAATAATCTGAGAATGGATGAAAAAATTCGTTTGTGGATGGATGAAAAAGCCGTGACAGAATAGCCATGCACACTAAGGTGCCCTGCTATGGTGCAATGGCCATTAGCTGCTGGGGGTTCGAGTCCTCCCTCGGGCCTGGGTGTCGTCTTTAGCATAAGTTACTTTTAGTTAGTGTAAGTGGTTTGTAAGCTTAGAGATTAATGACCAACGGAGTTAAGTCCCTTAGATTTACAAATACTTGTACATTTGAATGGATGAAAAAAGAACAGACTTGTAGTGTTTTAATTTACTAAGATGATAAGCACTGTCTCCAAAGAGTTCATCTTAAGGAAAATTATTAATTTTGATGCAGTGTAAGAGAGACAACCGAAATTCGATAATGGGAGAAAGACAATCTATGTCAATGAGAAATTACGTTTATCTCAGATTACTAACGACAGGCAGTTTTTGTGCACAGTATCAGCAAATACAATTAGCAAAATTTTATTGAAAGCTGTGAAGTAATTATATCTGCCCTACAACGATTCATTCCTATCATTAACATAAACTACAGATTTTTTACGTTTTTTCATAATGTGGTGAGGCTTATATAGAATAGTAGAATATGTCAAGCAATTATATGTTTACAAACAAAGCATACAAAGCATGTCAACTATTGAAAACACTTTTGAATTTCAATAAATTGGAAGGATTCCGATAGCTAAGTTACTTTTTATTATTAACAAGTTCATAATTGCCAAACTTATTACATTTCTTCTCTGGTTAGTTATTTTCCTATCATAACGATAGGTCTGCTGTAGTAAGTGTCATGATACATTAGTAGTATGTCAATAACAAAGCTTAGAATTGTTTCCAGTGTGTCAAAGGTGTATAGACTCTACTGAAGGGGGGAGTGCGGGGAGGGAAGGATGCGGGAAAGGCCCACTATGAAGTTTTGAACAGGGCCCCGCGCAAGCAAGGACCGGCTCTGGTTGTCAATTTAATCCAATGTTGTCACCTAACCACATGTGATGTATTACGTATGTGACAAAATGGCGTTCAACCACCTACAGCAGAACTACAACCACGCTTTTACGATTACCTGTATCAGCAAAATCAGGAAATTTTCAGTTACAGCGCTAAAAACAAACTGTAATTCCTCGCTATCATTGGTAAGACTAATTAAAAATATCGTTACACTCGTTAGTGGTCACATGTGCTGCCAGGTTATGAACCAGCAGGCCTGCTAACCCGTAATTAAGGATTATTAACAAGCAGAATCAAATCGAAAAAACAATTGTAGGATGAAAGATAAGACCGAATAAAATAGTCAGTACTGTTACGAAATATTTGTAATAAAGTATTAGAGCTCAGACAATTGAATTCAATTAATAAAAACTGTAATCACAGTAATTTTTATTTAGAAATAAAAATAATCACATACAATGCTATTCGAGCAGATGAACACCAGCTAGGGATGTTATGATTATACTACTTCGCCACACTGTAACATTATAATTCACTTATGGGTAACACTACACACATAGTAACACCCATGAATTCTAGCCTTCGGAGACCTGTTTTCACACAAAAAAATCATATGATATTTCTCTAAATGTAAGCTGATATTTGTGATATAGTACTTGTATATGTGACGTTATATCACCGCTTGTACAAAAGGATTCAGTTGCCTGTGCGCCGGCCGCGGTGGCCGAGGGGACTAAGGCATTCCAGTCACGGTCTGCACGGCCACTACGGTCGGGGGTTCCTCGGGCAAGGATATTTGTGCCGTCCTAGTTCGTAAGTAGTACATAAGTAGTTTGTAAGTTTAGGGACTGATGACCCCGTAGTTAAGTCCCATAGACTATACAAACATTTGAACATTTAGTAGCGTATGCGTAGTGCTGTGCATGAGTTCGTTCTTTTTTTTTTTTTTTGTTTTTTTTTTTTGTTTTTTTTTTTAATACCGTTGATTGTGTCCTTTTTTCATTTTATTCTTTTTTTATTAGTGCACAGTTTCCTTAAGTGATGAAATGCGAAATAAAACTGAGAGACCTATGAATCGTCAATAAAACAAGTGATGAAAATGTTGTGGCGTCGCTATTCGCCACAACACCAGTGTTCTACACAAGTTGCCACACAACTAAAAGAAGAGGCGAGCAGATCTACGAGTTCTACATTTATAGGAATGTAAATAGACAAGAAACATCTCAAGAGCCAGAAGTTACTTAGCACAAGCCAGGACATTATACTACTGCCTTGCAGAACTATTTTGTAGCTAGGAAGAAATTGTACCAACACAAGCACATCAAAAGTTAAGTATTTATTTCATTGTGTTGTGGACTAATCAGTGGTTTTAGTTGCTCACCCGTGTCCACATCCTTGATCATAATGGTCCACCTCCCGAACCTCCTTCTCATGCTGCTACCTACCAGAGACACAAAAGAAAGAGAGCAAGATAAGAATGTGAAAGTGAACTGAACTTGTGACAGTTTGGCGACGAGGAACAGATTGGGACTTACGTTCAATTTCGTGTCTCGTTGTAGTGTTGGAGGAGGTGGTCAGTGTCTAGCAAAGAAGAGGACATGAGTCTGCAACTAGAAGAATTGATTAGTTTCCATATATTTATTTCAGCATGAAAGAAATACATAACTTTGATGTGATTGTGTGGTACAAATTTCTTTCCATTACACAGTTCTGAAAGGCTTGTACTAAGACGAACTGCTGACTCTTGTAGATCGCAACTGTTGCATCGTAACAGACGAACTGTGTGGAACTGTCCCGTACTCTCTGGAACTGTCCCTGGGTTTCTTTGCTGCACTGACATATCTAGGCGAGTCCCCTTCTGCCTATGTGCTGGCACACGAGATGAGCAAAGAGGTACTGAGACTGCGGGCGCCCACGGGGGCCAAAGTGCTGTGGAGCGACATCGCTCCTTTGTATATTTGCGCAGCGACTTGTGTGGACCGCCGGCGTTACGGCAAACAGCGACGCCACAACATTCAGCTCTCTGACTGGCAGGAAGCAGCTCCAGTTGAAAGTAGCTTGTTAAATATTCTATGCAAGATCTCGGGCAGTACAGATCTGTGAATGCAAGTTAAAACTCTCACTGCCACTCTAAATTACCTTGAGAGTGGCCACAGTACTTGCACAACGGAAATTTATCTAACTGCTCACTCCTTAAGGGAGCAGCCAACGTTTTAACAAACACAAAATAAATGTTAAAAAACAGATAATTAAACATGAGATGGGGAGCATGAAATTATAAATCAGAGGTTTGATACTTTAAATCATTGTTGTTGTTGTTGTGGTCTTCAGTCCGGAGACTGGTTTGATGCATCTCTCCACAATACCCTATCCTGAGCAAGCCTCTTCATCTCCACATAAGAACGACAACCTACATCTGTCTGAATCTGCTTACTGTATCCATCTCTTGGTCTTCCCCTGCGATTTTTTCCCCACACACTTCCCTCCAACGCTAAATTAACAATTCCTTGATGTCTAAGAATGTGTCCTACCAATCTATCCCTTCTTTTAGTCAAGGTATGCCAGAAATTCCTTTTCTCCCCAATTCTGTTCAGTACCTCCTCATTAGTTACGCGATCCACCCACCTAATCTTCAGCATTCTTCTGTAGCACCATATTTCAAAAGCCTCAATCCTCTTCCTGTCCGCACTGTTTATCGTCCATGTCTCACTCCCATACAAGGCAACACTCCATACAAATACCCTCAGAAAGGACTTCCTTAGGCCTAAATCAATATTCGATGTTAACAAATTTCTCTTTTTCAAAAACGCTTTTCTACCCATTGCCATTCTGCATTTTATATCCTCTGTACTGCGCCCATCATTTGTTATTTTACTGCCCAAGTAACAAAACTCATCTACCTCCTTTATTGCTTCGTTTCCCAATCTAATTCCTTCAGCATCACCTGATCTTCTTACACTGCACTCCATTACCCTAGTTTTGCTCTTGTTAATGTTCATCTTATATGCACCTTTCAGCACACTGTCCATTCCATTCAATTGCTCTTCCAGGTCCTTTGCTGTATCTGACAGAATTACTATGTCATCGGCAAAACGCAATGTTTTTAATTCTTAATTTAATTTAATTTAATTTAAATCATTATCTACTCAATAAAATGAACAAGCAAATAAATATGGAGAGACCATATTAAGCACAATAAAGCACACACCTTGTACAAAAGTGAATTAAAAACATGAAGTTACTGCCCTTAATAAAATTGTTTCTGACCTTTATGAATATAGAGGTAAAGTGGCAGGAAATTTGCAAATACACAGTGGAGAAAGGAAAGCACATTCATTCACTCAGAGACATGCGCATAATTCTTGTAACACATTACTCATGCAGCAACACTTGATAGCAGCAGTGAAACGAAATGTCGGTGGGTTTTTGACGAGATGGCTGGTGTCTTCAAGCATTAATTAAAAATCAACTATGCACCAAATGAACACATGTGCAGGGAGGCAGTGGCATACTATCTGTAAGTACCACGTGGTGTGTGACCATGGTGAATAGCATAGAATTTACAAAAAGAAATTAATTTAGGATAAGCAAGTACAGCACATGAGAGAATTCATATAGAATGAAACTAGTAACAGTAAAAGCTTGGCTGAAGTCCGAAGTAAAGACCGTTACGAAAGTACATGGTGCAATCGGTGATACCAAGACAGGAAAGACGGAATCAAACCAGATAATCTGAGAAATATTTAGCAGACTCGCAGATACAGACACGATGCGAAAACGTTAGTGAAAAAACAGCAAGGAAAGAATTACTCAAGAAAACTATCATTGATAAATCAAGACTGCCTAATCACAAAGACAAGTTCTAACAGCATGTCATCCTTCCAGCATGATATACCTACTTCAGCGGACGCGGCAAGGGTGAAGCCTAAAGCCACGCCAAAAGCCTTCCTCTCCACACACCGGATGTAGGGCGCGCTAAAGGCGATGAAGAGCGTGTTCAGAGCATACTGTCTACCAACCCTCGAACTGAAGAAAATCACACCCTGTACTAGAGCTCCAGAGAGGTCTTTTTGTCACCTCTTTCGACATGATTATGTTGGTGCTATTCTAAGAACTGGCCACCTCGTCATCTTGCCAAGTAAGCTTGCCTCTGGCCACCCAGCAGACGGCAGTGCAGACGACATACGAAGCCATGCGTTCTTAACTACAGCAAACGAGGCCTAAAGCGCGAAGTGGCGACTGTAAGCCATTGCGCAGCAGTCAGTCAATATTAAAAGCAACCTTCTACATTCACATGCACACACAAGTTCAGTCATACGGATGGAAACATATATAAACGTGGGGCATTGATCTTTAATAAAAGAATAAAATAATTTACATACAAATAGACAATATTAATGGCGGAGAAACACTTTAGAGTAATAAATAACTCAAAATGGAACACGAACACACATTCAGTGGACGTGTTTTACACTGCGTGAACTAGCAAGAAATTTTAATAAGAATATAGTTGTTTATGTATTTGACTCGATTTGGTAATCCCGTCTCAAACACTTAAGTTGCGATTCATTTCGGTTCTTCTTTCCCTTCTGGATGTTTAACTATTTTCTGTCAGGTTGCCTGCATGTTGGAAAGAAAAACGTTTCGCCTTTATCTACATCCATACTCCGCAAGCAATCAGACGGTGTGTGTCGGAGGGTACCTTGAGTACCACTATAGGTTTTCCCTCCTATTCCAGTCTCGTATTGTTCGTGAAAAGAAAGATTGTCGGCATGCCTCTGTGTGGGCTCTAATCTCTCTGATTTCATCCTCATGATCTCTTCGCGAGATATACGTAACAGGGAGAAATATACTGCTTGAGTCCTCGGTAAAGGTATGTTCTCGAAACTTCGACAAAATCCTGTACCGAGCTACAGAGCGCCTCTCTTACAGAGACTTGCACTACAGTTTATCGATCATCTCCGTAGCGCTTTAACGATTACGAAATGATCCTGTAAGGAAGCGCGCTGCTCTCCGTTGGATGTTCTCTACCTCCTCTGTCAACCCCATCTGGTACGGAGCCCACACAAGTGAGCAGTATTCAAGCAGTGGGTGAACAAGTTTACTGTAACGTCCTTCCTTTGTTTTCGGGTTGTATTTTCTTAGGATTCTTCCAATGAACCTTAGCCTGGCATCTGCTTTACCGACGATTAATTGTATATGGTCGTTCCATTTTAAATCACTCTTAATGCCTACTCCAAGATAGTTTGTGGAATTAACTGCTCCCAGTTGCTGACCTGCTATAGTGTAGGTAAATGGTAAAGGATCTTTCTTTCTATGTATTCGTCTGCATAGATATTCAGTTGTCAATCACTGCACCATGCGTTAATTCGTTGCAGATCCACGTGCATTTCAATATAATTTTCCATTGATAAAACCTCTCTATATACTACACCACCATTCGCAAAAAGCCTCGGTGAACTTCCGGTGTTATGGACATGGTCATTTATATATATATATATATATATATATATATATATATATATATTGTGAATAGCAACGGTCCCACCACAGTCCCCTGTGGCACACCTGACATCACTCTTACTTTGGAAGAATGACATGCTGCGTTCTGTTAACTGGAAACGCCTCAATGCAATCACATAATTGGTCTCATAGTCCATACACTCTTACTTTGCTCATTAAACGATTGTATCAAACTCCTAGCGGAAGTCAAGAAACACGACGAATAGCGCGAGCTGGGTTTCACACGATCGCCTTTTTCGAAACCCATGCTGATTCTAAGAGATTTCTAGTATTCAGAAAAGTCATTATACTCGAACATAATGTCAGCTTACCACGCTCCGCTTTCCTATCAGTTGCTATCATGTTCCGGGTATAAAAAGATGTTAAAGCAGATCTTAGTGTCCTGATTTAATAAATGACGCGCAACGGAATTCGCCTTACGGAAACTATGGCAACTAATTGGATAGCGGTGGCAGTAGCTTACCTCAACTGATGTGCCTAAGATGATTTCCTATCTGAATATTATGCATACAAACAAGGACGGAGAATTAGTATAAAGAAAGCAGTTTCCCTTTTAACAAATGTACATTTATTTACAGATCTTGTTGTTACTCAATCAAGCAAGAAACATTATGCGGCATTTCAGTTAAAACATTTAGAATACAATTAATATTTCATGGAGGGATTAAGAAAGGGACCAAAAGCTTTCACACTCTTTGTCTACTGGCTGGATTCCACAATCGTAGTGGCATGATGTACTACTCACATAGCGAAACACACGTAAATTCAAAGTGCCACAAAGAAAATCCCCACAAAATAATTGATCGCACAGAAAGTTATGTCACGGATTCCTAATACTCACTAGCTAACTGTTGAAGTTACTTTAAATCCGATTAAGAGACTTTTACGTCCACTTCTCTTTGTGTATCTTGGCCCACACTGTCGCATGGTCACCAGCACGTGAATCTAAGTGGACGACAAAACGATAAACGAAGCCACACGAGATTTCATTAATAAATTTTCTCCGCGCACACAGTAGAATCTCAAATCGACAAAGCGAACATAGTTCTACTTCCCACCCTAACTATATTGAAATAAGCCAACTTGGTACACAAGCGATACCCACATGAACTGAGCCTAATCCGCAAAGAACAGAACTCGTCCTAATTCCGTGAAAACGCTCCCAAAAATTTAGAAAATTGACTTCTTCTAACATTGTGCATTTACTGAACCATTTCCTTGCTGATCTGTTCCAAAATTGTCTAAAATCACACACACTTCCAAATACATTACCCTCGGAGTCCAAAATCCTCACGTCCGTCCTCAGCCAACCCAGGAAATATTCTGCCGCCCTTCCCGTTCAACTTGGCCGGAGCCGTCCTGCAATTGGCCAATCACCTAACGGGACCATCCTGCCAATTTGCGAATCGTGAAGGAATCGCAAATCACGGACACCTGTCGATCACGTATCCCCAGGACACCTCTGTCCAATACAGAAAGCTGCAGCCTCACACACACAAAGACACACACACACACACACTCACAGATGGATGCTGTGGAGTAGACTTGCGCATAATAGTTCGCGATCGGGAGCGCTCACTTTAGTCCATTCTTTTAGTTCGTCCGCTCCCAGTAACGGCTGAGCGGCGTGGTCTGCGCATGCAGGTGGAGGGAGAAGTTCCCGCACATAGCTGCTTCATGCGCTTGCTGCTTGAGCCGCTAACGATATCTCGCAAACCAAAAGAAACAGTCTGTGGATAATTTCTAGCGTTTATGTTAGAGTTATTTCTATATCTTGGCATTATGGAATTTATTACTCAGTGTAGAATACTTCAAAATTTTGTAGCACTGATGTAATCTAGCAGGCAGACGTTCACCTAGAAATGGCTCTCATCAGCAGAAGGCAAACACGTGATTTTTAATCTGCTGCGCGCCCTCTCGCTATTGCCCATCGGTCTTCGGAAAAGAATTCAACGAACTAAGAAGCGAGATACGTTTTGCATAATAGTTCGCGACCGGTAACGCATGTTTTAGTTCGCGACCGATCGCGCATATTTTAGTTCGCAGCTCGGCCGCGAAGTAGGTCGCTCTTTTTAGTTCGTCCGCTCTTTTAGTTCGTCCGCTCTTTTTAGTTCGCTCTTTCGTCGGCTCTTTATAGTTCGTCCGCTCTTTATAGTTCGTCCGCTCTTTATGGTTCGTCCGCTCTTTATAGTTCGTCCGATCTTCTTAGTTCATCAGCTCTTTTTACTTCGTCCGCTCTTTTTGGCTTTTACTACCTCTAGTAAAATAGCTCTTTCTTTTGTTATGACAGCTTTTTTATATAATGATCATTGTTGCCCGTATTTTTGGGCAATTAGGCATCAAATACTTAAGCAAATAAACCAGTTATTTATATGAATGTGTGATACAATGGTATTCAACTACTTCGCATACTGATTACTCATAGTAAATATTATTTAGACACTGCTGAATACCTTAGAAAAGTAAAATTTGTGGCAGTGAACTCTGAAACTGCAGCTGAGTTGCATCTCAGCTGGAAATGACGGTAAATGGCAGATTCTGCGCACTCTCGAGTCCTCTCGCTGTTCCCCGTCAGTGTTCGCAAAAGGAGCGGACGAACTATGAGGCTAGGGATGTGCGAACTAGATCGCGTAGTTCGCCTGTTGGAGCGCTCTTCCGAACTAGTTCGTTCGTGAACTACACAAGACTTCTGTGGAACTAAGTTGCTTATGTGAACGGCGCTGACTTATTATGTCTCTCATTACAATAGCAATAATAATCATCATGCATTCTTGTTTCCACTGCTCCTAGCACTATCCCCGTAATGAATGATTAAGGTGGCACGAAATGTCAAACACAAAAATAAAATTAGAAAGAAATGTGCACACAACACTGTGGCTTGCACGAAACACGTATCAATTCAAGTAACTGAAATGTAATGATACTACAGTATCGCTTCAATAATACGTGTTCCAAAATTCTACAACTGACCGACGTTAGAGATAGTTCTGCACATATGTTCGACATCCCTTCTTGAAAACGGAGATGACCTGCGCCATTTTCCAATCTTTTGGATCGCTGCGCTCTTCTAGAGACCTACGGTACACAGATGCAAGAAGGGGGCACGCTCCTTCGCATAGTCTGTGTAAAATCGAACTGGTACCCCCATCAGGTCCAGCGGCCTTTGCTCTTTTTAGCGATTTTAATTGAATCGGTCGGTGGAGAAAGGAACTAAGTCACTTTTTGGTGGTTTTCACTTTTTTACAGAAATGTAGTCAACAGACCAAGCTACAACTTACTGTGAAGAAAGGAACTATGTTTGGCTTCTTCCTGTGGGAATAACATGAGGTCAATTTTATACGTGCTGAGGAGAAAGGAATCAAGTCAGTGACTTGGTTCCTTTCTCCGCCGCACGTCGCATCCCATCAGTTGATTTTACTGTCAGCGAACTTGTACTACACCAGCTACATGCTAGATGGCGTTGGCCTGCGGCATGCAGGTGTAGAAAGCGCAACAAAACAGTAATTTGGCGCCAACTTCGTCAGGTGTAACGATTATTGTTGAGTGTTGTAAGTGATTGAATACCGTCTTTCTAAATGTCAAAAAGACGTGTGTGAAAGAAATCCATGCATAAGAAAATTTCCGGAAAGTGTAATAAATTTGATAGTACCCAGTATCACAGCTTTCCCACTCAAAGAAACTCAATATGCTAGGAAGGAAATGAAATACCTAGATACAAGCTTGGATCTGAAAACTTTGCACGAAATGTTCCTTAAGAAATATCCAGACGTAAATGTGAAATACGACTTATATAGGAAACATTTCCATGATAATTTCTAGTTGTGCGAATCTATATAAAAAGAATTGAAGATATTTTCGGAAACGGATGAAACACATTCACGGAGAAGACACTGACATTTTTTTATGAAGATATTTTGAAATGGCTCACTTCAAGTTATAACTCAGTGTGATATGAATTATTCCGATCTTTGAATTCTATAAAACAGTCGTTTTCATGTTCAGCTGAAATCCAGAAATGTGTATCTTTGAATGTATTATACTCTCGAAAAGTACAAATTCCTTCGATGACAGGAGAAAGGAACTATGTTACAAATTTAATTTTTTTACAGAAGATACTTTGTAGAATATATAAAAATTATTTTCATTCACAGTATGTATGGTTGTTGTTATGGTCTTCAGTCCGGAGACTGGTTTGATGCAGCTCTCCACCCTACTCTATCCCGAGCAAGCCTTTTCATCTCCCCATAAGAACGGCAACCCACATCCACTTGAATCTGCTTACTATACGCGTCTCTTAGTCTCCCTCTGCGATTTTTACCCCACACACTTCCCTCCAATGCTAAATTTACGATTCCCCGATGTCTAAGAATGTGTCCTACCAAGCGATCCCTTCTTTTAGTCAGGGTATGCCAAAAATTACTTTTCTCACCAATTCTGTTCAGTACCTCTTCACTAGTTATGCGATCTACCCACCTAATCTTCAGCATTCTTCTGTAGCACCACATTTCAAAAGCCTCTATCCTCTTCCTGTCCGCACTGCTTATCTTCCATGTTTCACTCCCGTACAAGGCAACACTCCACACAAATGCCTTCAGAAAAGACTTCCTTACCCTTAAATTAATATTCAATGTCAGCAAATTTCTCTTTTTCAAAAATGCTTTTCTTCCCATTGCCATTCTGCATTTTATATTCTCTGTAATGCGACCATCGCATGTTATTTTACTACCCAAGTAACAAAACTCATCTACCACCTTCAATGTTTCGTCACCTAATCTAATTCCTTCAGCATCGCCTGATTTTCTAAGACCGCATTCCATTATTTTTGTTTTGCACTTGTTAATGTTCATTTTATACTCTCTCTTCAACACACTGTCCATTCCATTCAACTGCTCTTCCAGGTCCTTTGCTGTCTCTGACAGAATTAAAATGTCATCAGCAAAACGCGATGTTTTTATTTCTTCCCCTGAACTTTAATCCCTATTTCAAATTTTTCCTTGCTTTCCTTCACCGCCTGCTCAATGTACAAATTAAATACCATCAGAGAAAGGCTACAACCCTGTCTTACTCCCTTCTCAACTGATGCTTCCCTTTCATGCCCTTCGAGTCTACTAACTGCGCTCTGGCTTTTGTACAAGTTGTAAATAACTCTCCTTTCCCTGTATTTTACCCCTGACTTCAGAATTTGAAAGAGTGTATTCCAGTCAACATTGTCAAATGCTTTCTCCAAAACTACAAAAGCTAAAAATGTAGGTTTGCCTTTCCTTAATCTATCTTCTAATGTATGGTTAGAGTACAGCAAATGTCGAAATTTTCAATGCAGTCTGTTAAATAGTTTAACAATAAAACAGTTTTTTTGTCTCTCCTGAAAAGTACAAAAAAGTGACATAGTTCCTTTCTCCACCGACCGATTCATCCGTCATTTATTTCGATATCTGTCAGATTGACATCTGTGCGACAATCTAGAGAAGGGTCTGTAGTGCTGTCAGTCGACAGTTGTATCACTGGTGACGCGCACGCTGGCGCCACGTGACCCGGCGTGCAGTCTGCTCTGCGGCTGGTCTGGCCCACGTGACGTCACGTGTAGGCGGCGCTCATATCCTGCTGGCTGCGTGGGCGGCGCGCCGGTCCCGGGGGCACTCCATTTACGTAACAGATCCCCTATCTGCTGCGTCATTCATACTGCATCAGGCAGCACCACTCGCCGACAAGTCAGTGCTAATGGCACACCACACACTCTGCGAAATAGCTGCAGCTATACCCGGCCCGCTGAAACATTGCACTTGACGTTTCGCGTTACGGCGAGTTAAGCTGGCTACACTGCTTTAGCGACGTTGCAACACTAGCCTCTATACGCACTGCAGACAAAACGGTTTTCAGTTGCATCTCGTAAATGGAAGTTATTGAGCAATAAAAGTGCATATAATAATTCGTTCTTGAGCAGCAATTAATTAACGTCATATTAATGAAGACCAGAGCACAACAATGCACACGTTTTCAATAACGGAGCAAAGCAATATCTACATATACATAGATACTCTGCAAATCACATTCAAGTGCCTGGCAGAGGGTTCATTAACCACATTCATAACTTTTCTCTACCGTTCCATTCTCAAATAAAATCAAAAATCAAATGTTTGTTAAGCTTATGGGACTTAACTACAGGATCATTAGTCTCTAAACTTACAAACTACTTATGAACTACTTTACGAACTAGGACGGCACAAATACCCATGCCCGAGGGGGGATTCGAACGCCCGACCGTAGTGGCCGTGCAGACCGTGACTGGAGCGCCTCAGTCCCCTCGGCCACCGCGGCCGGCATTCTCTAATAGCGCGCGGGAAGAAAGAACACCTAAATCGTTCAGTTTTCGATCTGATTTCTCTTATTTTATTGGGATGGTCATGTCTCTCTAAGTAGGTGGGTGCTAGCAAAATATTTTCACATTCAGAACTAAAAGTCGGTGATTGAAACTTCGCAAACAGATCACGCCGCAATGAATAACGTCTTTCTTTTAATGATTTCCACCCCAATTCGTGCAACATTTCCGTGACGCTTTCCCCCCGTAACGTGATAAAACAAAACGAGCTGCCCTTCTCTGAACCTTCTCAATATCTTCCGTCAGTCCCACCTGGTGAGGGTCCCACAAGGGGCAACAGTACTCCAGGAGAGGACGCACAAGTGTGATGTAGGTAGTCTCTTTGGTGGAGCTGATGCATCTTCGAAGCGTTCTGCCAATGAAACGTAACCTTGGATTCGCCTTCCCCACAATATTTTCTATGTGTTCTCTCCAGTCAAAGTTGCTCGTAATTGTAAATCCTAGGTATTTGGTAGAATTTACGACCTTAAGGTTTGACTGATTTATCGCGTAATTGAAGTTCAGTGGATTTCTTTTAGTGGTCATGTGTATTACTTCACACTTTTGTTTATTTAGTGTCAATTGCCAATTTCCGCACCAAGTAGAAATTTTGTCTAAATCGCTTTGCAGTTGCTTTTGATCCTCTGTTGACTTCACCTAACCGATAAACGACAGCATCATCCGCGAACAGTCTAAGGGAGCTATTCAGATTATCTCCTAAATCGTTTATAAACACGAGGAAGATTAGAGGACCTATAACGCTTTCCTGTGGAACGACAGATATCACTTCTGTTTTACTCGATGACTTACCATCATTTACAACGAACTGTGTTCTTTCTGATAGGAAATCGTGAATCCAATCGCACAACTGGGGAGATATTCCGTAAGCACGCAATTTCATGTTGAAATGTTTGTATAGTCTATGGGACTTAACTACGGGGTCATCAGTCCCTAAACTTACAAACTACTTATGAACTACTTACGAACTAGGACGGCACAAATATCCATGCCCGAGGGGGGATTCGAACGCCCGACCGTAGTGGCCGTGCAGACCGTGACTGGAGCGCCTCAGTCTCCTCGGCCACCGCGGCCGGCCGCAATTTCATAAGAAGCTGCTTGTGGGGTACAGTGTCAAAAGCCTTCCTGAAATCCAGAAATATGGAATCGATTTGTGATCCCTTGTCGATGGCGTTTAACACTTCATGTGAATAAACATTGGCAACAGCTTCATGCAACAGCTTTTCCACCTCTGTTATTATGAAAGACTTGTTGTTCCTTAAGTAATTCTTCACATCGCTCCATACCAATTTTACAGGGTTAAAACGGCAGTGAAACGGGGGCAGATTTACTACATTGTGACGCTGCTCCTTTGCGATTTCGTCTACTGCACATGTGGATGTAATAGGCTTATTTTGTTTCACGAACGATATAAAAGAAGTTTTGACATGGACATATATGCAACAATATTTCTTTCTTGTAACCACTGCACCATAACTTCTTTCCGATGTTTGAAGCGAGAATGGACCTCCCGCTCAGAGCATAAGCTTCGAAGTTTTTATTCATACGAAATTGAGAACTTACTCAGAAAAGTCACTAAGCAAAAGTCTGTTCGGTGACATTATCCAATTACTTGAACTCGGAAAGTCAAGTTTAACCAACCACAGAAAAAAAAAAAAACGGGAAAAATGAACGCAGTGAGAAAGGCACACACAACATAAACACGCGATAAAAACGATACATAACTTTAGAACTGAATAAAGCCGGCAACGCGGGAATCTTGACGTCACGGCATGTGATCACTGGAAGTGTTTATCGCGCTGTGTTTGGATCGTTCCTAGTGACTAGCGCCTCGCGCTTCTTGCTCTTCACTTGTTATTTGTAAACGTCAAGTGCAAACTTTCAGCGGCCCGGGTATATGTGTCTCATGAGAAACGTGTCGTTGTACACTACGAGCTGAACTTGGAAAACATTAGTTTGTCAGACCCTTATTCGTGCATTATCACTAGACCTCGGATTTTAGGTAAAAACCTATTTTGTTCCTCATTAAATAAAGGCAATAAAAGTTTTACATATACGAATTATGCAAATTTATAATCGAAAACGCTAGTTTTATAGCACCTAAATTACCTAATATTAGGTTAGTACCTGATTGTACCTAAATTTTAAAAATCGAATTAAATAAAATTTTTATCCAAAAAATTCTCTCGTGGTCTTTCCGGCTAAGAATTATGCAAATATTTGATCGAAAATAGTAATTTTATAGTACGTAAAGTACCTAATTTCAGATTAGATCCTGAATGAATCTAATTTTTAAAAATCCGGGCATTAAAAACATTGTTCCTAAATTACCGAGTAGGCAGTGAGTATAACTTTAGCTAAAGATGTTCTAAGAGACCCAACATTTTCCAACAACATTGCATGCATAAAATCTCATTATGCATTTTTGGTCCATATTATTAAATCTCTAGATTGTTCAGGAAACAAGTCTACAAGCAACTGCGATTCATATAAGAGGTGCCAGAAAAAATCAACTTAGTCCTAGGTTCTATTGGTATAAAAGTTAGTGAAAAACTAAAGACAGTGCTATTTTTTTAAAGTACAAGACTGACCACCCTCTGAACCGTGGCTGACGTCTTATCATGTAAATCAACAGAACATGAGTGTGCGATGCCATTGCGTCTAATACAGTTATGTGATCATGCTCTGGTGACATTTGTTGACATAGAATGCTCGATCTCAGCATATAAGATGCTATTAACAGACAAGAGAATCAGTTTCTCAACGGAAAATCTGGAAAATTTGTAAGTTATTTACTATGACTGCAATTATGGATATGGACAACAAAATAATGTGGATTTTTGTCAATCTGTTTACCTTTCTAGACAATAAAATTTCATGAAATAAATCGTTATTTGCGTTGAGTTATGGCTTTACTGTACTAGGTGTAGATGGAATACCAAAGTGCGGAAAATGAAAACTTGTGACCGGCCAGGATTCGAACCCGGGATCTCTTGCTTACTAGGCAGAGGCTTTGAGCTAATAAGCAGGAGATCCCGGGTTCTAATCCCAGCCGGGTACAAATTTTCATTCGTCACACTTTGGTGTTCCACCTAAAGATAGTACAGTGAAGCCATAACTGATCGAAAATAGCGATTTATTTCATTCATTGAACGCTGTAACGTCGTCAAAAATATGTAATAAAATTTCAGATTTTGCTCACCAATTTTCTGATTTTTATAACCTATTTTTGTAAGGGATAGAACCTATTTTACGTGCCTAATTGAAGGTTTTTAAAAATCCGAGGTCTAATTATCAAATCACGGTGATCACGAGTGTCTGTCAAATACAAATTCTTCACGCTTGTGAGAAACGGAGTAGATCTCTCTGGTATTCAAGTACTCGATTGCACGAGTTATAACTACATGTACATATATACTCCGCAAATCATATTTAAGAGCATGGCAGAGGGTTGGTGGTACGTTTTGTGTACCACCATTCTGTCCCGCGTGAAAGCGTGGTGGTACAAAAAGCATATCATATAATTACGAAGCTCTGACTCAACCAGCATGAAGGTTGTAAGTAAAGTGCTAATTCCCACAATGACCGAGAGGGGTGAAAATTAGTATTACTCATCTGCACCGTGCAAGTGTTGCTCGTTTTTTTTCCTCCTGCGGTCAAGTGCATATTGTGTCTGTCTTTATGTGATATATTATTGATGCATATCTTTCGTACAGGTAAGATAATGACATCTATACGTTTGGAATCACTGTAAAATTCACGGTTATTGGATTTATTCTATAGAAAAACAATAATTCATGAGTAACTCAGAGTTCAAAATTTGTGTCACCATCGCATCAAAACTTATCCACATAATTCAAGGTGTTATCTTCCATTACAGTTTATAATGAAACACTTCAGTCAAATACTAAAGGATGATAAGTTAATGGCAATATTGTATAGTAAAATACCCTCAGGTCAGAGATAATCAGATGAAGAGGCAGATTTTAGTGATGAAAATTTTTTTGAAAATAATATAATGTTTAACTTCCTGATTGTTGGGCCTGCAGTATCATAAATGGCGTTGAAGGACATTGTAATGAAAGTTCCGGATTACTGCTTATATTTTATTCAATAGCGCTACAGCTGTTTCAATATTTTGTCATTATCAAGAACCTGCGTATATGTGAATTACATCAATTAATTACAAATCAAATAATACGAAAATATACATAAAATTTTTTGTTATAACTTTTCCTTATATGATAACTTACGTCATGTTTGGACGTTATATGCTGACATCTGGCGTAACTGTTGTATAAACCGTATGGAAATATTCACGTATTTCGTAGTTGGATACGTTTTTTAGCTGTCAGGTTTTATGCAACTTTTTACGCTAAAATGTTAAATTAAAGAAAACTTTTATATTTTGCGTAATTAATAAACAGCTCTGCCAAAGATGTTTACATACATATAGTGATCGACTAAGTAAGCTGATTAATTTTATTCACTTTATCGATGAAAATGGCTGAGAAGCTAAGATATGCTAAATGACCAGAGGTAGCTAAAAATGAAATAAACCTCTGTGACCAACGTCAACGTTAAAAAGTCTCTGATAACTTAGTCGATTACTATATGTATGTAAACATCTTTGGCAGACCTGTTGTTAATTACGCAAAATATAAAAGTTTTCTTTAATTTAACATTCTAGCGTAAAAAGTTGCATAAAATCTGACAGCTAAAATACGTATCAGATGTCAGCATATAACGTCCAAACATCGTAGACGTAAGTTATAAGGAATATTTGTAACAAAAATTTTATGTATATTTTCGTATTATTTGATTCGTAATTAATTAATGGAATTCTTATATACGCAGGCGCTTGATACTGACAAAATGTTGAAACAGCTGTAGCGCTATTGAATAAAATACAAGCAGTAATTCGGAACTTTTCTTACAATATAATTTTTATTAATATTCTTATTATAATCTAATTCTATAACATTTTATGAATTTTTTAATTGTTCAACAAATAAAACTATTGACAACAAAGGTCTAAATTTGTCATATATTACTGTGCATGAAAGATATTTCCCTACCCTTCCATTCTCTAACAGCGCGCGGTAATAAGAAACTTCTAAATATTTCGGTTTTCGATCTGATTTCTCTTATTTTATTACTATGATCATGTCATCATATGTAGGTGGGTGCTAATAAAATAAGTTCACATTCAGAAGAGAAAGATGGTGAAGGAAATTTTGCAAATACATCTCGCCGCAACTAATATCATCTTTCTTTTAATGATTTACACCCCAACTCGTGCATCATTTCCGTGGCACTCCCCCCTCTATATAGCGATAATACTAAACGAGATACCCTTTTCTTTTAATGATTTACACCCCAACTCGTGCATCATTTCCGTGGCACTCCCCCCTCTATATAGCGATAATACTAAACGAGATACCCTTTTCTGAACTTTCTCTGTATCCTCCGTCAGTCCTACTTGGTGGGGATCCCACAATACACAACAATACTTCAAAATAAGACGCACTAATGTAGGCAGTTTGTCATGTAGAACTGTTGCATCTTCTAACTGTTCTCCCAGTGGTTCGCCTTCCCTACAACATTATCTAAGTGTTTTATTTTATTTTATTATTTTTTTCAATTTCAGTTGTACTTAATTGTTACTCTTAGGTATTTAATTTAAGGCCTGTAGATTTGACTGATTTATCGTGTAAATGAACGTAACGGATTTCTTATAGTTGGATGATGACTTCACACTTATTATTATTTAGGGTATGATGCTACTTTTGGAACATTATGTAAATGTATTATCTATACTATTTTCCAGCTGCTTTTGATCTTCTGGTGACTTTACTATCTGACAAATGACAGCATCAGTCTAAGATAGCCGGCCGCGGTGGCCGAGGAGACTGAGGCGCTCCAGTCGCGGTCTGCACGGCCACTACGGTCGGGGGTTCGAATCCCCCTCGGGCATGGATATTTGTGCCGTCCTAGTTCGTAAGTAGTTCATAAGTAGTTTGTAAGTTTAGGGACTGATGACCCCATAGTTAAGTTCCATAAGCTGTACAAACGTTTTAGTCTAAGATAGCTGCTCAGATTGTCTCCTAAATCGTTTGTAAAGATTAGCAACAGTAGTTGCCCTATAACACTTTCCTGGGGTACTTCAGATATCACTTCCATCTTAATCAACGACTTTCCTTCGATTACTTCGTACTGGGTCCTTTCTGACAGGAAATCGTGAGTACCGAGCGAGGTGGCGCAGTGGTAACGCACTGGACTCGCATTCGGGAGGATGGTGGTTCAAATCCACCTCCGGCCATCCAGATTTAGGTTTTCCGTGATTTCCCTAAATCACTCCAGGCATATGCCGGGATGGTTCCTTTCAAAGGGCACAGCTGATTTGCTTCCTCATTCTAACCCAAAAACTCCGAGCGTTAGCTCCGTCTCTAATGGCCAAGCTGTCGACGGGACGTAAAACCCTAAGCATCCATCCACCCAGGAAATCGCGAATCGAAACGCACAAATGTGACGATATTCCGTAAGATCGCAATTTGATTAGAAGACGTGCAATGATTGTACCGCAACTGGTGAAATTGTACGTACAGTCCTATCGCTAATCTGGACGTGGTTCACCAGGCTTACGGTATCATTACTTTAGTGTCTCGTCGCCGCCCGTTGTCCCAGGTGTCGGTGGCCGAGTAGAGAGAGACCGACACAGGGAAGTAGGATGCACGCGTGTACGGGTACGGAGTCGGAGGTGACCAGCCAGTGGGACAGCAGAAACCAGAATCACTAAGCTAGATTAGAACAAGATTTATATTTCGTAGATATAGTACAATACTCAACTTTTACAAGTTTCATGACTGCAGAATGTTGATACATAGTTTACCTAGGTAAAGGCATGCCTACTGATGACAGTCTGTTTTAGTGCCTGTCCTATTGCCAAGTGGCCGATGCAGTTCAGTGGTGGCCGCGGTAAAGGCATGCCTACAGTCTGTTCTAGTGCCTGTCCTATTGCCAAGTGGCCGATGCAGTTCAGTGGTGGCCGCGGTAAAGGCATGCCTACAGTCTGTTCTAGTGCCTGTCCTATTGCCAAGTGGCCGATGCAGTTCAGTGGTGGCCGCGGTAAAGGCATGCCTACAGTCTGTTCTAGTGCCTGTCCTATTGCCAAGTGGCCGATGCAGTTCAGTGGTGGCCGCGAGCGGGGTTGCAGCAGAGGGCGCTCGTGGCTGACGTCGTAAGAACGCCGCGCCGTGCTTGCATGGCGGCGCGCGGCGAAAGTACGTGGCGCGCACTTTAGACTTGTTCTGTTGTTGTTGTTGTTATTTAAAGGGGACCAAACTACTGGGTCATCAGTCCCCTGTTCCTAACAAAGAACGTCCATCAACCATATGAATACTCAAGAGGAGTACAGTCACCGATGAAATTTCACAAACAACACAAATGGAGAAACCAACAGCACAGATATATATATATATATATATATATATATATATATATATATATATATATATATATATATATATATATAAAATAAAACAATAAAACAATTTAGTCAATCATGTTAAAATTTGAAATGAGAATCCGTGGCTGGCTGGTCACTGAGATAATAATGGACGGGCCGGTCACGAATGTCACAGCAGACACGAATCAATTACGAAAATAAATATAAATCACTTCTTTCAGTTAGGCAATCATCGATCTAAAAACACTTGGTTTCAATGTTAGACAATTTCGTATTACTAGGGATAGCTGTGATTCCTAATCCACATAAATGCCGGCCGCGGTGGCCGAGGGGATTGAGGCGATCCAGTCACGATCCGCACGGCCACTACGGTCGGGGGTTCGAATCCCCCCTCGGGCATGGATATTTGTGCCGTCCTTAGTATAAGGTAGTTGATAAGTAGTTTGTAAGCTTAGGGACTGATGACCCCGTAGTTAAGTCCCATAGACTCTACAAACATTTGCATTTGCACAATCCACATAAATAATAAAAATCGGAGGATTCAATGTTCAATATAGTAATTTAGTTATAAAAAAGGACGATGCACAAAGTCAGGGATGAATTACGATACAAAAGTAATAAATCTCTAACAAGAATAGCACGAACTCGACCTATTATGAAAAATGGTAGAGAATACAACCAGAAGCTCAAGAACACAACCAACAAGCTGCAAATGCAATGTGCGTATATCACCAATTCCGAATACAGCTCTGATAAGACGAACGCCGGCTGACCACCGTGGATGGATCGCTTCGACGTGAAGCTGAAGCTACATGACGATGGCTGCACAGTGAACGAACTACTTACTTCAAAAGAACTCCCAAGTTGAAGTCAATCAAGTATCAAACTCGAATGATAGGTTCTCGCAAACTGCTTGCCTCACTGGCCAGAAGCAGAAGAGAAGCTCAAATGTAAGCTTGTAAATGACTGCTTTGAAATAATTTTGTTTTTCTGCTCACAAAGAACAAGTATGAATACTTCAAACAATGCAATCTGCAATGAAACTTTCACTCTGCAGCGGAGTGAGCGCAAATATGAAACTTCCTGGCAGATTAAAATTGTGTGCCGGAACCGGGGCTCGAACCTGGGACCTTTGCCTTTTGCGGGCAAGCGCACTACCGTCTGTGCTATCCCGACACGACTCACGATGCCGCCTCACAACTTTACTTCCGCCAGTACCTCGCCTCCTACTTTCCAAACTTCACGGAAGCTCTCCTGCGAACCATGCAGGACTAGCACTCCTGGAAGAAAGGAAATGGTGGAGACATGGCTTAGCCACAGCCTAAGGGATGTTTCCAGAATGAAACTTTCACTCTGCAGCGGAGTATGCGATGATATGAAACTTCCTGGCAGATTAAAATTGTGTGCCGGAACCGGGACTCGAACCTCAGTGTTAGGACGCTTGCCCGCGAACGGCAAAGGTCCCAGGTTCGAGTCCTGGTTCCGGCACACAATTTTAATCTGCCAGGAAGTTTCAGTGCTATCTGCTCTTGCGCACTTGCAACTACTGGGGGCTTTGCTAGAAACTGCCTACCTGCGTCCTCGCACCACGAGCGCAGCTACCCGAATTCACGACTCGCTTTGCAGCAAGCGACAAGTCTCTCCAGAGCGTTTTCTCAAGAGCCAGTCACAGCTATAGCTTCAAATCTCTCTCCCCCACCTTTACTTCCTTCCAAACATCTTTCCCGCGAAAAAGAAGATTCTAGATACATATAGAAATTTCTAGAACGTTTCGACCATTTGGCAGCTGAAATCAACTCCCAATCGTAGCGTCCACTGCGAGTTTTGGCACAAAGCGGCATCGACCGGTCAGTAACCTGTATGCTTATTCGTATGCTTATTCTTACAGAGAAAGAGCTGAAGACATTGTAGCACGCATGGTCTGTGGCATCACGTTTCGCTGTATGTGACCTCCTTGCTATAGAGTCGCAAACGTCATCGCTGGCTTTCAGTCCGATTTTTTTAATAATTTGACCACTTTCAACCACCATATCTTACACCCCCTTATAGCTATCGGCATGGAACTGCTATGGTGTACAACGGAAGACTTCGAACAACAGTTACACACAGAACATTCGTTTGCGTTCTATAGTTTTGGCTGCAGAGCGAAATATTAACACACACACACGTAGCATTTTATATACACCTATAATTTTCCATCCCAATGTTCTCTACCCTTTTTCCATTATCAAACCTCAAGCAACAATGCAACCAATAAAACCATTTTCAAAGAATAATTATTGTTCCGCATTTCGCGTTATGTTCTTCACATTACTAAATATCTATCAATCGCTATAAAACTGTGCCTGAAACCTTCCTCAAGTATAATTTAGTAACTGTACAAATATTTAAATCTCTGCGTCTTGACGTTATGACGTGATAAGCATACACCGAACAGACATTCACATTAATAAATATAGATAAATAGTGATCCGATCGCCATAAAACCGTGCCTAAACCCTTCCCCGGGTAGACATTAGTAACTGTACAAATTTTTAGCTCTTTATGCCTTGTGGTTCAGACGTGATAAACGTACACCGAACAGACATTCACACACACACACACACACACACACACACACACACACACATATAACGACTTCGCAACATTGACTCTGACACACGTAAGCTAACAAATGAACGATGCAGCGGAAACATATATATATATATATATATATATATATATATATATATATATATATATATATATCGTTGCATCGTTCATTTGTTAGCTTACGTGTGTCAGAGTCAATATATATATGAAGTTTCCGCTGCATCGTTGCATCGTTCATTTGTTAGCTTACGTGTGTCAGAGTCAATGTTGCGAAGTCGTTTCCAACCATGTCCCTATATAACGTGTCAAAAGTCCTTACATAAAAAAAAAAAAAAAAAAAAAAAAAAAAAAAAAAAAAAAAAAAAAAAAAAACCACCGGTATAATTCTCTTTTTTTCAACAAAAAAAGCTACTCACGTATTCGGTAATAATATTTCCCCTTCATTAACATTATTGTATACAATGAATTGTTACTATTTTCAATCAAAAAGAGAAAAAGTACTTTCATACTTCATCGTCCCTGAGAAAATTCCCTACGTCTTCCAAAGAAATCGGAAATGCGTCCCTATATTCCTATAGTTTGGAAAAAATAGTCAAAAGTCCCTACATGTAGGGACATGTCCCTCCGGTTGGCAACACTGTAGTTTTGTGAAGGACCACGAGTGTCGGTTTCCGGTCGCTGTCGGCCTTGGTAGCGGCGCGGCGGCGTGAATGTCGCCAGATGGCGGCAGATATCCGCCCAGTAACGCGGCCAGTGCCCCTGCTGTCCCCATTACGCATATCGGCCGGCCTCGGCCATTACCAGAACGCAACGGCCGTTACCACTACTGACCGCCGCGCAGTGCCAAACTGCCCAACACAGCAGCCGTATCTGCTCACACACAGGGTCGATCGTAACTGGAGCCACTGGAGTCACAGATGCGCACAACTGTGGTTTCTATGACGTCAACACTATATGTTGGTCTCTGAAAGCAAAAATAAAATGTCAGACGGTCACTCGAACCCCGACACCTGTACTTCACAGACAGCAGTGTCAGCCCAGCAATGGTGTCGAGACTCATATCATATCATATATCGTGGGTAGTACACCAAGATATAAGCCAACATATTTTTTATTTCTGTCGGTGTGTCGTATCAGTCTAATGCATGGACAGTGGCGGCGTGTCCTATGTGTTCACTGGTTCAGTGAACCCCCCAAAAAACGCTAGTCTTTAAGAAAAAGTAAATAAATAAATAAAATAAAAGTGTTTTTAAATTAACATTCTTCGTTTCGTTCTACTATCAGATCATGTTATACGCACATTCAAAGTATTTTTATAGCATGATAAACGTTTTACATCGGGTTGACAGCATGCATATAAGTTGTAGCACTGCCGTCTATATTAGTGTATTAAAAATATATAATATAGGCGGCAGTGGCCGTAGCATTGCAACGCGCATGTGTGGCTGAGGTTCAAATTCTCTTCTGAACACCCTTGAGACAGCATATGGTCGCTCCCGCGGCAGGGAGGGGCGAGGGGAAACGCCGCTTTTAACATTGGCGTTGGAGCTGGTAGAGGCACCAGCTCCTGGCTACTCCAGCTCTGGCCGTTAGGCAAAAATGGTTCCGACTCACGACAATGTAGCTACTGCGCACCTCGCCCTGTGCATGCGTAAACCATCCATGAAGGCAGCATCCGCCCTTCATATTTATTTTTGGCGTTATAGAGTAACCTGTCCTGTTATGAACGAATGTTGAGGAGTAATGACTGTGAACATTCGTTTATCGCAGGACAGGTTACTCTGTAACTTCTTAGAATTGATCTGAAGATGGGCCGCTGTCCCGAAACCGGTCCTGTTCTAGAAAATAAAAGCGATCTGAAGACTGATATTCAAGAATTTTAGTTCATTGTAAGTTTAGGGACTGATGACTCCGCAGGTAAGTCTCATTAAAAAATAAATAAATAAATAAAAATAAATAAAAACCTCCTCCCACGCAGCAAGAATAGCCGTGTGGTTAACGCCCTCGCGTTTTTCTGTCGAAGGAAGTGGGTTCGAGACTTACTGTGAAGATTTTTTTTAAAACCCAATCTTCTTTTTAACAGATACTGGAACAACAATTACTTTTGTGTTGTTACTGCCATATATCTATGGACGTTTTAGCAAATGTGTCACGATTTCGAGGGAAGATTACATTTGTAGTCTTTGTTGTAACAAATATTTAACTGTTTGAAAAGATATGGGGGAGAACAGCCTTGCACATGCGTCAGGTTAGGAGGGGATGCTCCTGACAGTATCACGTGATCCAAAGGTAGCTTGTCTCTTCATCGTAACAGATTCATTTTCTTACAGTCACTTCACAGTGTATTCAGTTACTTCCTGCGTTTTAGTGTTCATGTGCATATTCATATGTTTTTGGTGTTTATTATCAAAGAAAAATGAACAATGTTCACTATCTTTAAAAAAAAAAAAATTACTCAGCTTTAGCTTGGAACGAATGTGTGAAGTAAAGATGCTTGGTGGGCCAACGCCTCAGCTCGAAGTAAGTGTAAACAAACCGAAGTAAGACATTTTGCAGATATTTTAACGAAAATATATCTAAAGCGGGAGGGGGGGCGTCCGCCACTATCAAGATCCGGCATTGGTAACTACTGTTTTCACCGATGCGCGGTTTCTATGACGACAATGCTGTACAATTTTTATTTCCTTTTGTCATGTTTTTCCCTCAGTTTCTATATAATAATATTGTAGTGTAGGTATTTCAGTTATCTGTCTATGCAACTGATTTAATAAAATATTTTATTGCCATATGCACTTCGCCTTTATTTGGAAGGCATCATAAGTGGCCTGTAATATATAAATGATAATGTTTTACAATATTCGATATTTACATTTCTCAGTATTTTTAAGTTATGAACAGTTCTGATGCGTTATTTACGTATAGTATTGATATCTGGATGTTGTACTTACAATATTTCACGGATATAGCTTTACATCTGGTGCTCATTGGTTGCTTCCAGCTGTTCTGCTTCAGTTTGTGCATTTTGCTGTGTTTGTTGTTCCAGCATTTCACAGTTAGCACATGCCATTTTTGTTTTTGTTGTGTTTTTGTTTTTGCTGGTGTTGCCAACTGTTGAGTATGTTTGTGTCCTATCTTTGCTTTGTGTCAGTGTGTGTGTGTGTGTGTGTGTGTGTGTGTGTGTTTTATGTGATTGCATAGAGGACTGCACCAGATACTGATATATTAATTAATTAATTATTATTTTTTGTGAATCCTAATTGTGAAGAGAAAAAGAACAGAGTTAGAGACAGAGAGATGGAGAGGGACATGGAGATAGAGACAGTCAGAGATGGAGATTCTGGGAAAGGAAGAGAGTTGTGTTTTCTTTTTCCACTCATTATTATTTTTAAATTTTTCGTTTGTGTTTGTACGCCCATTCTTTTCTCTCTTCTGTTACTGTCTCACGTCTTTGACTAGATTTAGCAGTGAGTTTTCATTAATGTTTGTCTGTTCATTTAATACTTATTTGTTCTCGGCTATGACTTTCAGGATATGATAGTTTTCTTGTGTTTGGATGAAGTGTTTGTTGTGGTTGTTGGTTCTGATAATTTTCATATCTTGGTCTATATTGGTTGGGTGATGGTGGTGGTGTTTTAAGTGTTCAGCAAATGTGGAGTTGTTTGTTTCATATTTCCAACATCTGATATGTTCTTTGTATCGTGTTTTGAAATGTCTGTTCGTCATTCCTATGTACTCTGCATCACAACTTTGGCATTCAAGTTTGTATATCCCTGATCCTTGGAATATATCTTTCTTGATTTTTGGTTGTAGATTTGTTTGTAGGGATTGGGCAGTTTTGTATGCTATGTGGAGCCCTTGTTTCTTCAATATGTTTGTCACTCTGTGTGTTAGTATGTGTGTGTATGTCATGGTGTACCATTTGATTTGTTGCTGTGTGGTGTTGTCATTGTGTGTGTTTGTTGTTTGTGGTTGTGTGTTGGGGTGTTGTGTATTTTGCTGCTGGTTGGTTTTGTTTGAAATGTGTTGTTTGTTCCGTATTTGTCTTTTAATTTTCTGATTGAGTTTTTGTATTATTTATGTGTCGTAACCATTGTTCCTTTCTATTTGTGTGATTGTGTTCATTTCTTTTTGATAGTTTTTCTTGCTGAGAGGGATTCTGTTTAGCCTATGTAACATGTGTCAAAATGCAGCTAGTTTCTGGTTTTGGGGATGATTGGAGATGGAATGTATAATCATGTGTGTTGCTGTTGGTTTACGATAAATGTTGAATGAATGTTTACCTTTTTCTTTTTCTATTGTTATATCAAGGAAATTTATTTTGTTGTCATGTTCTTTTTTGACTGTGAATTTAATGTTTTTGTGAGCTTTGTTTATTTCAGAGTGAACTTCATCTATTTTTTCATTTGGCTCATCTATTAGGCATATGATGTCATCTACGTATCTGTGCCAATATATGACTTTAAATCTTCCATCTGCGCTGTACGTTGGTCTTTGAAGGCAAAAATAAAGTGTCAGACGGACACTCGAACCTCGAAACTTGTACTTCACAGACAGCAGTGTGTCAGCCCAGCAATGATGTCGAGTCTTATATCACTACCAACAACCCGCCCCAGCATCTCGTGGGTAGCAAACCAAGACATAAGCCAACATTTTTCTTCGTAGTGTCGTATCAGCCTAATGTATGCAGCATTCTTGTAAGATTAAAAGGTACCTTATGTTGTCCTATGCATTATGAAACAATTACCGAATTGTCACATGTACGGTAATATTCGTCATTCACACAATATACAGGTCTTCCTAAGAATATTTGTTGCTTTCTTTCACGGATGTCTGTTTGCTTCATTTACCAACTGCCACGCACATAAGGGTATATCGTACGTCCTATGCCGCCAATGTTAATTTATCGAACTTTGCGAGCCATTATCTTGCAATTTTTCTTAAATACCGGCTTCCAATTTTCTACAATTATTGAATGCGCTTTAGTAGATATACTAAACTAGAATTATTTCAGAAATTGTATTGTGAGTCATGTTACCTTCATTTTCTCAAACACATTTTTATTCACTAGTGTAAACAAATGTACATAAAGAGTTAACAACAAAGGAAATTTTTATTATTATATATGTGTAGAATCTTACACTTGACATGCTCTGAAAATTTCATCTCTCAACACTCAATAATTTTAGAGGATAATAGCCATTTATGACAAAAATGTAGTTCTGATATATTGAGGTTTTAATATTTTTTATTACAAATTCTCACATTTCCTAGTATTTTTTTAAAAAAAATTTTTTTGCACTAGAATTGTCCTCTTCAGTGTCACAGCCACCGAGTGCTTAATTTCTTCTTTTCTTTCTTGCTTCTTTTGTCATTTTGCTGCAGCCAATTCTGCTTCACGTACACGAAGCTCATCCACTTTCCGCCGTCCTTTACATGTGTTCTGTCCTCATAGTTACCACCATTAAGTGTTATTACAGCATCAGACTCTGCTAATTTTTGAGTCATAAGGCCAACAAAACCATTTTTAGGGAAACAGCACCACACGACACTACTGAAGGACTCATTCACATTCAGAGTCTTCCCATGTAAACACTTCTTTAGTAGTTCTCGGTATGCCAGATCTCTGAAAATTGGTTTGACTGCCTCCATTACTGCCAAAGGAACAGAATATTTATGTGTAAATTCATTTAGGGTGCCAGTAAATTCAGCTTTGTCTATATTCACACCATGTGTTTGATGGAGGTGGACACAAACCTTGACACGGAACATCCAAAACATTTCGAGTGTTAATACTAATTGCAGTTGTAATACCATTTCTAGAACAACACCCACGCTTTTGCCACGATCCATCTACAGCAATGCTGATATCTGTCTCACCTTCATTTTGTCCCACAGACTCTGACGTAGCAGCAAGCATTGAACCTTTTGCCACAACAGTTACACAGTCCTCAATGGCTTTTACACATTTGCTATACCTAGAAGGAGGTTTCGGCAAGTTCAACACAGAGCAAAGAATATTGCCAGGCTTTGCACCTTTACCAATACATCTAAGGCCATAAACGTCTTACATTAGTCTCATAAAATTCATTACCTGAACACTTTGATGAAGTAGGGAATGCTTTTTTTTTTCATTTTTGCAGTTTTGACATTTAATAACTAGTTTAGACACCACACCTATTCTTGCTTCAGTATCCTCATAAACGTGAACTACTCCACCACAAAGACAGTAAGACAGTTTCAGAAAGAAATTGTGTAAAAATTTGCAGATCAATAATGACGTTGTCCATAATATCATTACTTTTACCACTGTGAAGCGTTTCTTTTTTCTTTTGGATGCACTAGGAGGCGTGGTTACTTCAGAAATATTATCTTCGTTTCCATCACTGTTACCACACTTCACTTCATATGCACATATCTGTTAACGTGCAAATTTTCGTTTTTTAAGCATACTTTTACGTTTAGTGATTTCATTTATGTATGACAGTCATATTACGTTCAACCAGAACTAGTATCAGCAACAAATGACTGATTTGTTTATAGTTTGTAAGTAATACCAACTTATGACACGTAACAGTGGGCACAAAAAAAATAAAAATAAAAATAAAAATAAAAATAAAACCGACAAACCCAATTTTGTGTCCCAGCCTCGTCGCCGCTTTTGTGTCTCGTTTCCGTCGTCGGTGTCAGTGGCCGAGTAGAAAAGTACCGACACAGGAAAAAAGATAGCACACAAATGCAAGATAAATGAGGACGCACTGCAACAAAAAAGTCCACAAAACACTTGACTGAAAATGTTCCCCCAAAATTCTTATAATAAGGGTGGGTGGGCAGGAGCAATTTCTGCCTGTTCCGACTGCTGCTGTCTGGCTGCTGCAAGCGGGATAGTCCACGGTTCTTCTATCACTCCTCGTCGCCACTTTTGTGTCCCAGCCTCGTCACCGCTTTTGTGTCTCGTTTCCGTCGTCGGTGTTGGTGGCCGAGTAGAAAAGTACCGACACAGGAAAAAAGATAGCACGCTTGTGCAGGTACGGAGGGGAGCAGCCAGAAACTAGAAACACTAGAGTGAATTAGAACGAGATATATACTGCACAGAATGTATACAATACTTAACTTTTACATAGCTCAGTACTGCAGAATGCTGATACATAGTTGAGCTAGAGGTCTGCCTAGTGCCTGTACGATAGCCAAGTCTTCACTGGTGCCTATCTGATTCCGAAGTCTTGTCTGGTTCCTATCTCAGTCCCAAGTGAACGATGTCGTTCAGTGGTGGCCACGAGCGGAGTTGCAGCAGAGGGCGCTCGTGGCTGTCGTCGTAAGAACGCCGCGCCGTGCGTGCATGGCGGCGCGCGGCGAAAGTAGGTGGCGCGCACTTTGTAATTGTGCGACACCACACCCAACTCAGAGCCTTTTACACTGTGTAGTTTCCAAGATATGACTGCTCAACGTAGTGGGGAAAATAGACAGTCACATGTTAAAAGTCGAGGACTGTACGTAACAAGAGCTTTGTTTTATCACTAAAATTAGGTCCGTGTGAACTACTGGTTACTCCCTGCTACAAAGCATTGTTCCCTGGCCCAAACTGAGAACTGACTCGTTTCAAATTACTTCAATAACAGGAAGTTAATACTACAGTGGTCAATATTCATAGCAGCTCACACGTTTTACACACAGACAATAATAAGCCAGCCACTACAATTAAAGTTATCTTAGAAAGGTGGCTAAGAAAACATTTATGGGGCGACGGAATTTAGACATGAGAAAGATTGCATCTGAGCTTGTTCTCAGCACTTGTGAAGTACAATATTAAATAAAAGAGGGAAGGTGCTCTAAAACTACAATTTATAGGCAACTTACGGATTATGCTGAATTTAAAATTGTTTATTCAGATAGAAAACAAGCATAATGGGGAACCAATTTTGTTAATGCAATAAAAATGTATCTTTTACATGGATTAATGCGGACGGTGCCCATGATTTAACACTACTTGGGGAAAGGATTCACAATTCGCTCATACACAAGCAATGCCACAGTGAAACTTACAAAAATCAGCGTGCTGCGACGAGGCGGAAGCAGGCGTCGCTATCGTAGGCGAAATTTAGCAAGTCGAAGGTAGCACAAAACACAATGTACAAAACACTTTGAAGCGGGCTCTGGTCTGTCGTACCTGTTTGGAGTTGGTGCGTATGTATAGCCAAGTTAAATTACATCTGAATTGGATCGCAAGCAAACACGCGAACGGCGACACACGGCCACGTTAAATGAACGCACTCCACTGAAGGTGAAGTGGTTGAAAATCGGATTCATTATACAAAATCACGGTGGATGCTTTAGTTGCAGTCTGTTAGAAATCGATCTAGGTACTGGTTTTATATGAGAAGTGGCGTGAGTTCAGGCGACTAGCTGTAAACCCCGGAAGTCGGAATTCGGACCCACATGGTTCCGAAAACCGATAAAAAAATTGAATAAATTCAGTTTACGAAAAATAAAGAAAATTAACTACAGCGTGCAACCTATAGAAATGTTTAGAATTATATAAGGAAGCGAATGGAATACATCTACTTGCCACAGGGAGCGATCACCGAGACGGATGAAGTTCAGTCTTCAAAACTCGTAAAAGCGAAGTAATTACGAAGTCGGAAAAATAAGAATAAGAACTACGGCATGCAAACCATAGAAATGCTAAGAATTACATAAAAGAGCTATTGAAGGAGGTTGTACAAGTCTCAGAGAGAATTACTGAGAAAGACAGATGCGTACTACAAGTTGGAGAAGAACAGCAAAATTAAAATAGGCGGGGAGAGGACATTGCGAAACATTAGTGGAAATCAGAAGGATACCTGCATAGTTACTTGCCTGATGGGCATGGAAAAAACAAGAGTGGAAGCAGAAGGCTTTGTTCTATGAACCAACCATGTGGAACATCTATCACTCACATATCAATGAGAAGATTTTTACATGCACTGTACAAAAATTAACATATCACCTATTAGAAATCGGGCCCCACAAAGCTAGAAAGTATTTCCACAGAGTTCATATGCCGCCACATGGTCACAAAAGATTTTAACATACCAGGCCGTTATCAAACTGCAACTAGAATCACAAACACCGCGTTTATCTACTGGAAATCACTGAATTGAAAAACGAGAACACATTTCCGCACACGATCGGAGAAAATATTCAAAAAAAAAAAAAATGATTCTAAGTTAAACATGCTAGACAATGAAATGCTTCCACATCACAGATACAAGAGAAGAACCAACCTTACCTCGCCAGACGCCCAGTATAGAATGACCAGCCCGAGTGGCCAAAAGACGCAGAAAGCCACCGGAAGCCGAAAAAATCCAAGATCAGCGGTGGTGGGACGGAGCGAGTCGCCCTAGAGTAGACTCGACGACTGGACTGTAACCAAAGGGTGTAGAAACCTCTTTGGTAGCCTCGGCAGCTATCGACTCAGCCAGAGAGAACGATGCAAAGCGAGCTATCACCTTCCCCCCCTTACATTCAGACAGCCATAGATTCTCGCACATCCACTTAAAAGTAAGACAAGTACACATTCTCACAGGGACAGTGGCGTAGCAGAGAAGTCATATTTATGCCACATTAATTAATGTAATAATAAATTATTAACATAACAAAATAAGAAAAGCCTAGCAATATTAACTAATATTTTAATACATGAAATAAAAATACTATTCCTCAAACTTTGAAAAGAGTGGGGTTCAAGTTTTAACAAAATGATAATCTAGCGACATTAAATAAATCATAACTTTACAGAAATATACAAAAAATGTATGGAAGATGACAAACGGTCGTCTTTCAGGGTCAACTTTGAAATTATTATTTGATGGTATTAAGTTTATCGAGGACAGATGGACCCTGTAGAAGGACTTTGTTTTATAATATGTATTTTATAATATATACACAGGATAATACTAACGGTGATGTGTCAGAACATAGGCTTTCGCGGTCATTATTGTTGAAAGTGAAATTCTTCTGAGCTATGTGCCGCGTCATGCCAATATATTTCTCCAACGTTTCCGCCCCGTTACAGGAACCGGCTTAACTTCAGAATAGCCGAAACATCCTTAGCTCAGGCTGAACTGTTGGCAACAGCAGTTTTTCCCGGGATTTTTGTTAGCCAATCGAGTGATAGAATCCAGTATCCAGTCATATTTGCGGAGTTGTTTTCGCGGAATATCTGAATGTGTGAAATAGGTCGTCGTTTTGTTTCGTGATTGCGTGCGTATCATTTTTCGAGGCGGTTATTCACCTTTGTGACTGCCATAAAATATAGATTTGTCTGCATCCTGTGAGGGATTTTTCTTTTCTTTTTTTAATGCAGGAACACAATGGCGGCACAAATATGTATAGAATGCCTTTTACAACAGAATCTCCTACTAGATACAGATAATTATTCACAACGTAATTGATTCTTTTGCGTAAATGTACATTCGTACGACTTATTCACTAAGAAATCTCATTCATTCTCAGTTAAAAGATTTTAGTCAGATTTATATAATTAAATGTTACACGAATGTAGCGACTTTTTCTGCACGTAGTTTTGTTTAATCTTTTCTCTGCCGATTTATGCATATAACTTTCTAGAATTTCTTTGCGAACCTGTAATACGTCTTACATTAATTCCTTTCGGGTAACTTTCAGATTACTGTCGCTTACTCTGATAACAAAACATTCGACGCCGTCCACAATTTCATTTGATTCCTCAAAATTAGGTACGATTGGTTACTTAATATGAACAGAAAAATGTTGTCGCTGCCTAGAGCCTCATTGGCTATTTGAAACTTACCGCAATTCGTCATCTTCATTCCCGCAACTTCATGCTACGGATGTATCAGCTATTCTGGAATTTTATCCAGGAGCCTTCCTCAATATTCCCTGAGGAAGGCTCCTGTAACGGAGCCGAAACGTTGGTTATATATATATATATATATATATATATATATATATATATATATATATATAGGGTGTTTCACTAAGTGTGTTTGCCTCTGTAACTCATAAAATAATAGGTGACGGGAAATTTTAATGCGGTAGGTCAACAAAAGAAATGTTACACTTTCTGCGGAGCTATGAACATAAAGTTTATTGTATCATTTTCCAAAGAGTTACAGCACAAAGATATATATATATATTAATGGAACAATAGTTTTGTCTATCGTGCATTGGAATCGTTGAAACCAGCTGCGTCCAAATCAATTTAAACTACATTCCTATCACTGTTAGTTTGGGGGATACAACCCTTCAAAGTTTAGGGGGCGGAGGCTACGACAGCGTAGCAGACTGGCTGGTGGCCATGAGTAAACAGGTCATCAGTAAACAGCCATGACTGCAACTCACTCAGTCTGTCAGATCATTTACTTAGATATAAAATAATAGCGGTCCTAGCACGCTTTCTTGGGACACTCACGACGATACCCTGTAGTCGAGCTGAAAGACGATGAACACTGCTGCTTGCGCCAATTGGCTTTGAGCGCCAGCTGCGACAGTAGACCATTGGAGTAAGTCAAACGCGAATGTTGCTCTGCACTTGCGCGCGTCCGGCTTCGCTGTGCACTGTTGGCAGTTCCGCCCGACAACACCGACCACTAGCTACACTGCCCAGTAAAGTAGCGAACTAACTATTTGGCAACATGGTTGCATTCCGTTTCCACGACGGGCGGTCTCTCAGCCCAGTAGGCGGACCTGTGGATCATCGTGTTTCGGTCCGACTGTAGTCTCTGAAGAACACTCGCCATCGAGGACAACGTACTGGGTTCGATGAGGGTTGAAACTTAAATAGTGGCAACACTGCTGTGACTAGACTTGCGCATAATAGTTTGCGATTGGGAGCGCTCACTTTAGTTAGCGGCTATGCCGCGAACTAGTTAGCTCTTTTAGTTCGTCCGCTCCCAGTGACCACTGAGCGGCTTGGTCTGCGCTTGATGCGCTTGCTGCTTGAGCCGCTAACTATATCACGCAAACCAAAAGAAACGGTTTCTGGATAATTTCTCGCGTTTCAAAATGTTCAAATGTTTGTATAGCTTATGGGACTTAACTACGGGGTCATCAGTCCCTAAACTTACAAACTACTTACGTACTAGCTAACACTAAGGACGACACAAATATCCATGCCCGAGGGGGGATTCGAATCCCCGACCACCGTAGTGGCCGTGCGGACCGTGACTGGAGCGCCTCAGTCCCCTCGGCCACCGCGGCCGGCTTTTCGCGTTAAGTTTAGAGTTATCTCTAAATCTTGGCATTATGGAATTTATTAGTCAGATATTGCAGAGTGCAGAAGACATCAAAACAGAAATTTTGTAGCACTGAACTATGTAATCTATCAGGCAGACGCTCACCTCTAATTGACTCATCAGAAGAAGGCAAACGCGTGATTTTTAATTCTGCTACGTGCCCTCTTGCTATTGCCCGTCGGTCTTCGGAAAAGAATCCAACGAACTATGAAGCGAGATATGTTTGGCATAATCGTCCGCTGCTCCTAGTTCGCCCGCTGCTCCTAGTACGTCCGTTTCTTAGTTCGTCCGCTGCTCCTAGTTCGTTCGTTTCTTAGTTCGTCCGCTGCTCCTAGTTCGTCCGCTTCTTAGTTCGTTCGCTGCTACTAGTTCGTCCGCTCCTTCTAGTTCGTCCACTCTTTTTGGCTTTTGCTACCGCTAGTAAAAGAACTTCTTTTATGACAGCTTCTTTATATAATGAATCAGTGTTGCCAAAGCGTGTAGAGCGTGTACTATTACCTGTATATTTGGGCTATTTGACATCAAATACTTAGGCAAATAAACTAGTTATTTACACGAATGGGTGATACAATGGTATTCAACTACTTTGCGCACAGAGTACTCGTAGTACTTTATTTTTAAAATAGATTTCTTGTGGCAGTGATGAAACTACAGCTGAGCAGCTGCATCTCAGATCGAAATGAAGGTAACTGGCAGAAGGCAATCACGCGATTCTGCGTGCTCTCGCATCCTCTCGCTGTTCCCCTCAGTCTTCGGAAAAGGAAGGGACGAACTAAGAGGCGAGGGATCTGCGAACCAGTTCGCGTAGTTCGCCTGTGGGAGCGCTCTTCCGAACTAGTTCGTTCGCGAACTATACAAGACTAGCTGTGACGACTCTATGCAATGGAATCTACTATTGTCGCTGATACAACACTTTGTTGACATACCCACCTAACCTCCGAGCAAATGGACTCTCCCTTCCCACATCACCGGCGTGCGCACAATCGAGGGAAAAACAGTCCCTTGTGAGCGAGCGTCTAATGTAACAGTGTCACTATGTTCTCGAAACAGGAACAACGGCGTTGGAACAAGATTGAATATGTCACAGGTCGTACAGTACGACAGTGTCATCAAGGCCTTCATGGCACGTTGGTTAAAAGCCTTCAACAAAGGTCGGCAAATTGTGGCAGACATGCATCGGGCAGATCGTCCTAGCGTCTCTGAAGAAGTTCATACTAGAGCATCACTTGCGAACACCGTTGCGAAAGAAGCGGCAACACTTTTTCTTAACACACCCATTATTTTACACGACAATGCATAGACGCGTGCACTGCAGGCTGTCGCTGTTGTGTTCGGTAATACTGGAAAGTATTGTACCATCCACCATTCACCCCGTGCTTCAAATATCTAGGCGTAACATTTCAGAGCGATATGAAATGGAACGAACATGTAAGGACAGTTGTGAGTAAGGCGGACAGCCGACTTCGGTTTATTGGGAGAATTTTGGGAAGATGTACTTCACCTGTAAAGGAGACCGCGTATAAAACGCTTGTACGACCACGTCTTGAGTATTGCTCAAGTGTTTGGGGCCCACAGCAGATCAGTTTAAAGGAAGACATAGAGGCAGTTCAGAGGCGAGCAGCTAGGTTTGTTACTGGTAGGTTCGACCAGTGCGCGAGTGTCACGGAAATGCACCGGCAACTCAATTGGGGATCGCTGGAGGAAAGACGACGTTCTTTTCTTGAATTTCTGTTGAGGAAATTTAGAGGGCTGGAATTTGAAGCTGAGTGTAGTAAGATCTTGCTGCCGCCTACTTACATTTCGCGTGGTGATCACAAAGACAAGATAAGAGAAATTAGGGCTCGTACGGAGGCATATAGGCATCCTTTTTTTTCCTCGTTATATTTGGGAGTGGAATAGGAAAGGAAATGGCTAGTGGTGGTACAGTGTACCCTCCGCCACGCACCTTACGGTGAATTGCGGAGTATGTATGTAGATGTAGATTAAGACCTTGCGTCATGTACCGGTGGTTCTCCTGACGTGCGGACAACCCGCAATGCAGGGTAGAAGCGCATCGATGCGTAACAGTGAGGAGTCCCACAGCGGCGGTTCCAAATCCAAATGATCAAATGTTTGTATATCTATCGGACCAAACTGCGTGTGCGTGGTCATCAGTCCGTAGCTTACAAATTACTTAAACTGAGGTAAACTAACCTAAGGACAACACACACACACACACACAGACACACAGAGAGGACTCGAACCTCCGACGGCGAGTAACCGCGCGCTCCCCAGCGACGGTTCCGGAGTCACCAGAGGACGCGACGATCACCGGCAGAGAGCGCTCTACATCGGAACTATTTTCCTCCGCACAGTGACGTGAGACCAGCTCGAGACTGCCACGTATCACTGCGCGCCGACTATTTAGGGGGGCGCAGTGCAACACGACGGCAGTTCTCCGCCGACCGCCTACGAGAACCACAGCTGAGGGATCGCGACCGACGCCTCTGGGGAAGAGAAGAGTCCCTGCCAGCGACGCCGCGCCTCCAGGACTTCCCGCAAGGGGATACGTCATGCGGCTTCGTCCCCCTGGCCGTTCTCTTATGGATGTCGTTATCTTCCTGGCTTGTATCTAATTGGTGAAGAAGAAAACTTTTAGTTGATGTTTGTTGTTTCTGCCTTAGTTTCAGAATTTTGTTAGTTTGCTTTGTTTTCAGAAGATAATTAGTTTGTCTGGTCAATAAACACAGTTTCCGTATGAGTCAGTGTCTATCGGTTATTATATCCTGAGGCGAGATATAGCACATTGTGAGTATGATTTGATTCCGAAGATAAAGGGACCACTTCGTGGCATTCGCTTCAGAACTGTTCCAGAGATTCGACAGAAGTAGACCGCTCTATTTGCGCCATCAACAGAACAGGCTCTGCTAACGGTATACTACGCTTTCCACATCGCTGGCAACGGATTCTACACAACGCTGGTGAATACTTTGAAGGGCAGTAACAGGTGTAAACAAGAACGCTTTTATAATAACGTACGCTTCCGCGGTCAGAGTCAGATGACATAAAAGTTTTCTGGGTACCCAGAAAACTTTTATGTCAAAGAACGCTTTTGTACTGATTGTGAATAAATAGTTGCGACTATATAAGTTCCAACCCTTGTAATACATAAGCATTCTTGATTACGGGTGCCTGGTATACGACTCGGCAGCACCGTCCGCCTTGAGGATTCTTGATCCCATCCACCATAGTGGTATCCGGCTGGCGACTGGGGCTTCCGCACCAGCCTTGTGCCAAATCTTGCTGAAGCAGGGATCCCTCCTTTACACTTTCGCTGGCAGCAGCTTCTCACCAGCTATGTTTCTCGAGTCCATGCCACGCCACACCATCCGAATCGCAGGCTTTTGTTTCCGAGTGTTACCCCTCCTTCTCCACCACGTCGACCTAGATCAAGTCTTCCATTCACGATCCGGGTTCATACGCTCCTTTCCTCACTTCAGTCCCTACATCTCCCTGACGCTTTTTCCTGCCCATCCCGTATCACTCCTTGGTCCTCCCCCGTTTGAAGCTCCACCTGCAATTTTTCTGCGACACAAAGGCGTTAGTTTCACTACTGATTCTCTGTTGCTAGTTTCTGGCACTCGTTGTTACTCACCGTAACCGAGAAGTACTCTACACTGATGGCTCCCTGGTAGATGGCAGAGCCGGTTACGCCTAAATACATGCCCCGGAAGTCGTATGTCGTGTGTAGCGACTCCCTTAGTGACCTGCAAGCCCTAGACAAGTATTTCTCTTCTCATCCGTTGGGAAATCCATTCACTCGGTAATTCTGGCTGTTCGGTGGACTTTATTTGGACCCCCGGCCACATTGTCATCCTGGGGAACGAGCGTTTCGATCAGCTGGCGAAGTTGGCCACCACCGCTCCTCCCCTGGATAGTGCTATCCCAGAACGGGATATCCGATTGGATTTGCGCCACAAGGTTTTTGAGGCTTGGAACGCACAATGGGACACACTGAGCACTCCCAACAAGGTCCGTGCGATCAAGTCCTCTACGGCCGTCTGGAAGTCCTCCCTCAGGTCTTCCCATAGGGACTCTGTTGGTCTGTGTCGCTAACGTATTGGCCATATGTGGTTGATGCATGGCTACCTTTTAGAGTCTAGAGGAAATTTGTTGACAGTGGTCCACATCCTGTCGGACTGTCCGCTTTTAGCCGCCTTGCAGCAGTCTTTTAATCTACCTATTGCGCCTGCCTTGATTTTAGCTGACAATTCCTCAATGGCTGACCGAGTTTCAGGTTTTATACGCGCAGCTGGACTTTATCGTTCTACTTAGTGGTGGGCTCGTGCCTGGTGTCTCAGGTCCCCACCCCTCAGCTTTTAATCTGATGATCTTTTTACTTCTACCCTGTTTTTTACCTCCAGGTTTTTGGTCTGTGCAGATTGACTGGCTCATCTTGTATTTGTTTGTGATCAGCCGGCCACTGTTCTGTGCTCTATTTTAGCTTAGTTCAACACTTGGTCTCTCTTATTCCTGTCTTCCTCAGTGTTGCTGAGAGTATCAAGTTCATTGGCACTGTGCCCTTACGCCTCTCTTCTGGGTGTTGAGCTGTATTTTACTTTTTTCCTACTTGGATGTCTTGTCTTCGGTAGGAACAGGGGACTGATAACCGCGTAGTTTAGTCCCCTCAAAACCCCAAAACAACAACAACAAATATTCAGTCTGCCTGTTGCCCTTCATCCATAGCACGCAAGCTGTCATGAGAGACAAAACATTGAAAAATGTGAACGTAGAAATTAAACCTAAGGGTCGACGAACAGCTAACATATTTGGGAAGGATTGTAAAAAATAATGTTGTATATAGTATTGAAATCTATAATAAAATACTATGATCTGATAAATCTGTACTTATTTCTACCATTTTCACTTACTAATAATAAAGCGAAGTATTCATACTGGCCATCCAGTTATCATTAATAACATTGTGGTGGTTTGGAGCAACACACAGTGATTGACGCTATATGTATAGGGAGCGCGGGCACGAGTCGGCTCCGTCCTTTGTTCGTGCTGGCTTCATCCCCCGCCCCTCCCCCCCCCCCCACCACAGTGCAGCCTCGGGCGGTGTTTATTCCGGCAATCAGCGACTCACAGCGACCTGGTTACGAGCACTGCGTGCGTGCGTCAGAGCACTATGTCGCTCATTAAATGGAAGGGGTGGAGGCGGCAGACCTTTGGAGGCACAATGCCACTCCCGCGTCCGTCATATCGGCTCAGCTTGTGGCCAGATTAATTCGAAACAGTTACGGAGAAACCCCATTTATACGTTTCTCAGAAGTGCGTTATTCGCACTTGTACCAGGCTCCAACGTAAGAGTCACGAAACTCCCAGGTAATTTCTGCAACTTCGCAACCAAGCGACTGAGTTGTATAAACACACCGCTAAATGTAGCACATCCAAAATACTATCCTCTTTAGGAGCTTTTGTGGCACTATGAATTGTAGCAGCTAAGAAAAGAGCATTCCGGAAACGTCTCATTTAGATTTAAAGAATGGATGTTGAGAAGGAGGAGAATAATGTTGCAGATAACACATGTAGTACATTTACTTGGGTCTGCTATACTTTTATGCATAGATATTCTGTAATTCATTCACTTCCAAACTACTACTCATAATGATGATCGGAATAGCTTAAACACTACTTCATGATACACTACTGTCCATTAAAATTACTACACCAAGAAGGAATGAAGATGATAAACGCGTACTCATTGGACAAATATATTATATTAGACCTTACTTGTGATTACATTTACACGAAGTTTGGGTGTATAGATCCTGAGAAATCAGTTCCGAGAACAACCACCTCTGGCCGTAATAACGCCCTTGATACGCCTGGGCATTGAGCCAAACAGAGCTTGGATGGCGTGTACAGGTACAGATGCCCATGCAGCTTGAAAGTAGCTTGTTATGTTTTCTAAGCAAGATCTCTGGCAGTTGACATCTGTAAATGTAAAACGCTCACTGCTGCTCTAAATTACTTTATGAGTGGCCACAGTACTTGCGCAATGGAAATTTATCTGACTGCTCACTCCTTAAGGGAGCAGCCAACGTTTTAACAAACGCAAATGTAATGTTAACAAATGAGTGAATAGATAATTAAACATGGGACGGGGAGCATAAATGCAGAAGTTTGATACTTTAAGATCATAATGTATTCAGTAAAATGAACAAGAAAATAAATGGGGGGAGACGAAATTAAGTATACATCTTGTACAAAAGTGAATTAAATCATAAAATTACTGCCCTTACTAAAATTGTTTCTGCCACTTATGAATATGGCGGTAACGTGGGAGGAAATTTACAAATACACAATTCATTCATTCATTAATTCATTCACAAACACATGCATAATGCTTGCGTTACATTATGTTGCGGGAACACTTGATAGAAGCGGCGAAATGAAGCGTCGGCGGCGTTTTGACGAGATGGTGGATTTCTTGATCTCAAATTTAAGAACACTATGCACCAAACGAACTCATATGTGGGGAGGCGGCAGTATACTGTCTTTAAGTACCAGGTGGTTTGCGACCACGCCGAAATACATAGCATTTACAAACAGAAATTAATTTAGAATGAGCAAGTAAAAGTACTTGCGATAGTTCGTGCAGAAGAAAGCTGGTATTAATAAAAGCATGGTTGAAGGCCGATGTTACGAGCGTTACGAAAGCACGTGTTGCAATCAGTAATACAAAACAGGAAAGATGGAATCGAACTAGAAAATCTGTGAAATATTTAGCTTACTCGCAGACACAGACGCGACGTGAAAAGTTAGTTAAAAACAGCAAGGAAATTCAAACATACTAAGTTTACACAAAAACTGAAGGCCACACATGTGTATTCTAACTTGAGAAAATCCGAAGACAAAATCAGCACCGGAATGAAAATGCAAATAATTAATTCAAAATGTTCAAATGTGTGTTAAGCTTATGGGACTTAACCACGGGGTCATCAGTCCCTAAACTTACAAACTACTTATGAACTACTTACGAACTAGGACGGCACAAATATCCATGCCCGAGGGGGGATTCGAACCCCCGACCGTAGTGGCCGCGCTGACCGTGATTGGAGCGCCTCAGTCACCTCGGCCACCGCGGCCGGCAAATAATTAATTCACACTGTATTACTCCAGTCCTGTAAATTAAGAAACACTTCGCTTTGTATAGCGAAAGAATTACTCAAGAAAACTATCATTGAAAAACAAGACTGCCTGATCACAAAGAAAGCAAAGTTCTAACAGCATGCCTTTCCCTCAAGATGATCCGATGAAGTACTTACTTCCAAGGCTACAGAAAGAGTGGTAACGGGGAAAACCTTCCCCCAGCATACACCGGATGTAGAGCGCGCTAAAAAAGACGCAGAGTGCGTTCAGAGCCTCCTGTCTACCAACCCTACATCCGCTCCCAGAGAGGTCTCTTGTCACCTCTTTCGTCCAAGATTAGGTTGGTACGACACTAAGAACACGGCCACCTTGCCATCTTGCCAAGTAAGCTTGTCTCTGGCCACCCAGCAGACGCTAGCACAGATGACAAACAAAGCCATGCGTTCTTAACTACAGCAAAACGAGGCCTAAGGCGCGAGGCGGCGACTGTAAGCCATAGCGCAGCAGTCAGTGAATATTAAAAGCAACCTTCCACATTTATTCGAAACCACAAGTTCAATCACACGGGTGGAAACTTATATAAACATGGGGCATAGATCAATACTAAAAAGAATAAAATAATTAACACACAAATAGATAACACTAATGATGCAGAAACACTTTAGGTTAATGAATTAATCAAAATGGAACATGACCACACATTCAGTGGACGCTTTTCAAACTTCAACACGATACCACAGTTCATCAAGAGTAGTGACTGGCGTATTGTGACGAGCCAGTTGCTCGGCCGTTATTGACCACACGTTTTCAGTTGGTGAGAGATCTGGAGATTGTGCTGGCCAGGGCAGCAGTCGAACATTTTCCGTATCCAGAAAGGACCGTACAGGACTAGCAACATGTGGTCGTGCATTATCCTGCTAAAATGTAAGATTTCGTAGGGATCGAATGAAAGGTAGTGCCACGGGTCGTAACACATCTGAAATGTAACGGCCACTGTTCAAAGTGCCGTCGATGCAAACAAGAGGTGACCGAGACGTGTAACCAATGGCAGCCCATACCATCACGGGCTACACGCAAGTATGGCGATGACGAATACACGCTTCCAATGTGCGTCCACCTCGATGTCGCCAAACACGCATGCGACAATCATGATGCTGTAAACAGAACCTGGATTCATCCGAAAAAATACACCTAGGTTCGTCGTTGCATATACCATAGCAGGCGCTCCTGTCTGCGATGCAGCGTCAAGGGTAACCGCAGCCATGGTCTCCGAGCTGACTGTCCATGCTGCTGTAAACGTCGTCGAACTGTTAGTGCAGATGGTTGTTGTCTTGCAAACGTCCCCATCTGCTGACTCGGGTATTGAGACGTGGCTGCACTATACGTTACAGCCTTGCGGACAAGATGCCTGTGATCTCGACTGATAATGACACCAGGCCGTTGGGATCCAGCACGGCGTTCCCTATTGCTCTCCTGAACCCAACGATTCCATATTCTGCTAACAGTCATTGTACCGTAACCAACGCGAGCAGCAATGTTGCTATACGATAAACCGCAATCGCGATAGGCTACAATCCAACCTTTATCAAAGTCGCAACGCATTTCACCTCCTTACACGAGGCATCACAACACCGTTTCACCAAGCAACGCCGGTCAACTGCTGCTTGTGTGTGAGAAATCGGTTGGAAACTTTCCTCATGTCAGCATGTTGTAGGTGTCGCCACCGGCGCCAACCTCGTGTGAATGCCCTCAAAAGCTAATCATTTGCATATCACGGCATTTTCTTCCTGTCGGTTAAATATCGCGTCTGTAGAACGTCATCTTCGCGGTGGCCAGGAGTGTACATCCATTTCAATCTACTTATTGTATTCATCTCTCGGTTTCCATCTGCGATTTTTACCCCACAGACTTCCCTCCAACGCTAAGTTCACGATTCTTTGAGCTCTAAATACGTACCTCTAATTAATTCTGGATGCAATGCAACACGCAAACGTTCTTTTTACAGTTTAAATGTAATAAGCTATATTTTAACGAGCAATTCTTATACATATATATTTCGCGTTTCTGAAAAACGGCTCTAATGATTTGGATTAAATTTTTTATTGAGACAAGTTTTTGCTTTTTGAATCCACCAACATAGTTGTATTTTTCGTATATATATATATATATATATATATATATATATATATATATATATATGGTCTTAGAAAAAATTACGGCCAAACTTGCAGGAAACATTCCTCACACACAAAGAAAGAAAATATGTTATGTGGACATGTGTCCGGAAACGCTTATTTTCCACGTTAGAGCTCATTTTATTACTTCTCTTCAAATCACATTAATCATGGAATGGAAACACACAGCAACAGAACGTACCAGCATGACTTCACTTTGTTACAGGAAATGTTCAAAATGTCCTCCGTTAGCGAGGATACATGCATCACCGTCCGTCACATGGAATCCCTGATGCGCTGATGCAGCCCTGGAGAATGGCGTATTGAATCACAGCTGTCCACAATACGAGCAAGAAGTGTCTCTACATTTGGTACCGTGGTTGCGTAGACAAGAGCTTTCAAATGCCCCCATAAACGAAAGTCAAGAGGGTTGAGGTCAGGAGAGCGTGGAGGCCATAGAATTGGTCCGCCTCTACCAATCCATCGGTCACCGAATCTGTTGTTGAGAAGCGTACGAACACGTCGACTGAAATGTGCAGGAGCTCCATCGTGCATGAACCACATGTTGTGTCGTATTTGTGAAGGCACATGTTCCAGCAGTGCAGGTAGAGTATCCCATATGAAAGCATGATAACGTGCTCCAGTGAGCATAGGTGGAAGAACATGAGGCCCAATCAAGACAAGCACTAAAGTCAACATTACCTTTCTTCAATTGGGCCAACTGGCGGTGAATCGAGGAAGTACAGTACATACTAAAGAAACAGTTGGGTATTTTGACAATTGTCTGCACGATTTATTTCATTTTACATTTAAAGAGAAATACTAAAATGAGCTCTAACATGGAAATTAAGCGCTTCCGGACACATGTCCACGTAACATATTTTCTTTCTTTGTGTGTGAGGAATGTTTCCTGAAAGTTTGGCCGTACCTTTTTGTAACACCATATATATATATATATATATATATATATATATATATGTCTTTCCTAACATCCTCACTTTGCAGCAAAGTATTATGAAAATTAATTAAATAACAATTTATTTTATTCAGCTATCATATTTTAGAGAGTCGAGTATATACAATGTAAGTAGATTTAAATATAGGTAGTAAATCTGTTTTCATTTTGGTTACTAGGTTTATCTGTACATAGGCATGCGTTTTATTTCGTGAATGGTTACACAAATTGGTATGCAGTTTTCGACACATACTATAATTTCGAGGGGCACATATTTTTAAAAAACTGAGATACTGCAGCATGATTTTTTTTAATGTAATCTTCTTCCTTTCTATAACTGCATTCGACAGCTCTTTGAGAAGAGTATTCACTGATATAGCGTTTGTTAGTGATGAAGTTGAAAATTGTCGAAAACATTCTAGATAGTCCTAGAATTTGGGGCCACGGTTGGGCGGAATTGGCGTTATCAGTGCAAACCATGCAGGCGTGCTGGACCAGCGTGTGTAACCCTGAGACTGTAGTAACGCTTTGTATCCCTTTGAACCAACTTAGGACCTACAGAGAATGTAGGTGCACCTACGCCTGTTGTATATGGATATGTGAGATAGGCCGTACTTCGCCTTTCTTTCTCTTCCCGGCTTTACGCGAGCTGAACCAGAGAAATCACCTTTAAGAGATCTTATACGATTCAAAAAGCAAGTACTGTATCATGTATCTAAATTACAGAAGGAATAATTGACCTATCGTTTCCTGTTCGTAGTTGTGTGCTTCTAAGTGGTACAATACAGGCTGTCGGACAACTGTTTCAACTCACACTTTTCTAAATTATATCATATGGGACTCATTGATTGAAGTAAACATTTTATTTAAAACTAGCTGAAAACCCGGCATCGCCCGGGTACTTATTTATTCCAGTTTTAAGTTACTCCATCTCCCCTTTCTCTTTCTCTCCCGCCGGCCGCGGTGGCCGAGGGGACTGAGGCGGTCCAGTCACGGTCTGCACGGCCACTACGATCGGGGGTTCGAATCCCCCCTCGGGCATGGATATTTGTGCCGTCCTTAGTCTTAGTTAGTTCATAAGTAGTTTGTAAGTTTAGGGACTGATGACCCCGTAGTTAAGTCCCATAAGTTCTACAAACTTTTGAACATTTTCTGTCTCTCCCCGTTCACCGTCTTTCTCTCTGTGTGCATCTCCTCCTCTTCCTTCTCTCTCTCTCTCTCTCTCTCTCTCTCTCTCTCTCTCTCTTTCTGTCCCTCCCTCTCTCTTTCTGTTAACCTGTCTACCACCATTTCCCCGCCCACATTCTTCTTCTCTCCCTATATTCGTCTCGTTCTCCACTTATTTGTATCCATCCTATATATGAAAACAAGCATATATGCTCCACGTTTTATGGTGACTGGTCAAAAGGTGTCAAAGTCGCAAGGTACCCTGCGCCATGCTACATTCACTGGGTTGCAGATAATGTAAATCTCCTTCATGAAAACATATATTTATGTGTTGACTTTCAGGGTGACCATGAAACAATTTGGAAGTTATAACTTACCCTCCGTCATGCACCGTACGGTAGCTTACGAAAGCCCACGTATTAATCAGGATATAAGCTACCTCTGTTCCAAATTTCATTCATATTCCTCCAGCCGTTTCTGCGTGAAGGGGTAAGAAACGAATTAACTCACTGTAAACCACCCTGCGCCATAACAAATTAATTCGCGCGAGTGATTTTACAAAGTTTATTAGCAATCGGATGTACGGTTTGGCCGTTCATAAAATACGGACGAAAAGACATAAATTTTTGTATATTACATTTATGTATTTATTTTCAAATTCGTATTAAAACCATACGTTGATAACAACATTTGCACTCTGCTGGTGGTTTTCACCCCCAATGATTCGGTACTGGTACGCTTGGTGTGCAGCAAAGCTGACAGCCAAAAAACCATCATTTAAAAGTTTGTCTGCACGGCCACTACGGTCGGGGGTTCGAATCCCCCCTCGGGCATGGATATTTGTGCCGTCCTTTGTCTTAGGTAGTTTGTAAGTAGTTTGTAAGTTTAGGGACTGATGACCCCGTAGTTAAGTCCCATAGACTATACAAACATTTGAACATTTTTGAAAAGTCTGAATGAAGTATTCTTTCCACTGAAGCATATTAAAAAAAATTCTTACTTTAAATTAGTTACATAAAATTCACATGTTGTGAACAATATTTACGTTTTAAATGTTTCTTTGATGATTATCACCCTGAAAAATGTAATGTAACTTCTAGAGTTTTCAGACAATTTATTTTTTTCGAAACTTCACCGAAATCTGAAAATTAAATGTTTAGTCAAGTTAATTAATTGAAATGATTGTACGTAATCTGAATATATTAATACTGCACTGATAAACAGAATTGTTCAATCATATTTAAAAATTTCATCAGGATGGAAATACAACTGTACAACTTGACGAAATCCATATGTAAAGTATCCTCCTTCATGCACCATCCAAAATTTTATGTTTCAGTGATCTTCCTCTTGTTTTGAACGTCAAGTGTTCAAAGTGTGATGAAGATTTTATGATGAATAAAGTGTCATCTGCATGTTGCATGATGCCATAGGTTTTCAACCATACAATTGTTTATGACGTCATATCTCATGAACAATATGACGTAAGCAGTTCTTACCACTACATCAATTGTTACCTTATTGAAGGAATATGTGTACCAGATTTGGTTGAAATCGGTACATTGGTTTAGAAGCAGACGTCGCATGATTCAGCACTTTTCCGCGCATTTCATTGTTTATCACTTCATTTATCCTGAAGTATTTGTCATACTGTCATTTAATGATGCCTATGACCATCGTGGAAGTGCAAGCAATATGTTGACAAAGTTTCATCACAATCGGTTGAACGGTACGGCCGCGCACAAAATACGAACACACAAACATTAATTTTTATATATTAGTTAATTTAGTGACCACTTGTACAGGGCAAAATAAATATTCTTCTTAACGAAACGACATCTCATGCTGATCGTGAGTAATGACGGCGTTAGCAGCTACGTGGAATACACACTGTCGAGTTATTTGACATTACAATGCAATTTCGTACACACGAAACTGTAATAAACAATTTACTAACTTCGCTTTGGCAACCAGCCAAAGCACATCACATTAGGTTTGTCTTACAGAAACACAACTTTTTTTTTTTTTTTTTTTTCATGATTTGTTCAAAATGTTGACCATGGACTGAAAAGCCTATTTGAATTTGCTTTTCGAAAGAACTATGAACGCATGTATTTATAGTGGATGACGTGTTAGAGCATGCACATGTGATTCGACGCTGCATATCGTCTGTCGTAGCTGGGGATTCGTCATAGACTTTATATTTGAGTGGTCCCCAAAGAAAGAAATCAAAGGGCGTCAGATCAGGAGATTTCACATGCCATTTTGCAACAGAATTTCGTCCTATCGAATGTGCAATAAATTTTTCCTTCGGTATTTACATTGCAACACTGGACGAGTAATCTTGACGTCCGCCAGGTTGTAGCCACATACACTTTCGAATATCGAGTGGTACCTCATCAAGAAGAACAGACAGAACGTTCGAAAGGAAGTGTGCTTACAGATGTCCATTCAGCACGTCTGAGATAAAGTAAGGTCCCACAATACAATTGCCTATGATGCCGAACGATGCTTCTGCCCTCCAGTTTGTAGCAGACAAAATTTAGTGAAGAGAAGATGTGCAAGTGAGCTTCATGGTAACGAAAAAAGATATTAACATCCAGTTAATACAAACTATACAGCAAGTCAAGAGAAAATTCCATAGAAGTAGCGAGAAGAAGAAAATTATAAATGTGAAAGCAGAAAGTGTCTTGCACATTGCGTTATTCAAACTAAATGGGCTAAGTCCAATAGAGGTATCAAGCTGTAGCGCTTGACGAAACATATCTAAAAATATGAAATGAAACAGTGTGAAACAAATATCTTCAGTTTGCAGCATCATTATATAACGTTGCCCTTGCTTCGTATGATGCCATAATTGTTAAAGTAGATTCCGCGATTATATTTTGGACAGGGAATTGATGGCACCGAATTTTTGAATTTGAAATAAGTTAAAGTACGGCACAAAATGAACATTAAAACAAATAAACCGCGGGTTACATATTAAAGTCGGGCACCATACAAGCAACAGCACGTTATAAAACTTACGGAAAGCATCTAGCTGGATCCTGCACTTCGTATTGTAGAAGCTGGAAATGATAACTTTTATTTATTTAATACGTGAACGTTGGAGATACTTTCCGTAGGAGATCAATGTTCAGACTGTTCACTTCCCTTCTCATTGTTCTGTGACCGTGGGTGGAACATGAAGTTACTGGTAATGATAGAATAATTAAAAAAAGGATCGGACTTCGTGAAATTACAAAAGATATGCCTGCAGGTTCTAAAATAAAGCATAGTATGGTATAAGGATGATTGATTGTTTGAAATTTTGCAGACAATGCGAAGCGATTGTAATGGCGTCTGAACATTAAACTATTACGGAGGCGAATGAGCCGAAAACCTTAAAAAATTAAATATTTGACGTGGAGGAGTTTGATTTAAATGAAAACCAAGGAGAGGGAATGCTTTTAAATTTAAATAATATATTTTCAGCAACAGCTTGCATTCTTCTTACTTACATTAGTGGATACAGGTATGAAAGACGTCTACACCGATTAGATACAGACCAGAGAGTGAGTGAAAAGTACTATCACGGTTCCGTCTTCTCGCTTGTTTGTAAGTAAAAAATGACGAGCGAAATTAAATTAGTTGCAATGCGAGTCAGAGGGAACCAGAGGCGATAAGCATCGCTGATCAAAGACAAACAAAAAGATAAAAATTTTAGTGTATCGTTACAATTACACAAATCAATATAAAACTGGCGATGACGATGTGGTATAAAGGATACCGTCGCAAGCAAATCCTTATTATTATTATTATTTCAGCAGAGAAACGTGGAACATGTGGCAACACGGTAAGTGTGTATGAACGTCAATCGTCTACAGTTTTGCCTTTCTTTGGGATGTTTGCACTTTCCCACTGTTCAGATTCGCTGAATGTCCTTTTGATGTACTGTAGTCCAGGTGACGTGGTTTTAATTTGTGCAGCAGAACCGATGTGTAGCAGCAGCCCAGAAGTCAATAAAGACCTTTCCTACCATTCAGAGTGTATTGAATTGGAGAGCAGGGAGTGCTGAAGTAATTACTTCTTGTAAATCATCAAGTACCTAACATTTAACTACCTTCTTGCGCTTTTCTATTAAAGCAAAATTTCTATCACAAGATAGGAAAGAATGGTCTGAAACCAATTACTTGCCGACCGCGGTGGCCGAGGGGACTGAGGCGCTGCAGTCACGGTCTGCACGGCAACTACGGTCGGGGGTTCGAATCCCCCCTCGGGCATGGATATTTGTGCCGTACTTAGTATTAGTTAGTTCATAAGTAGTTTCTAAGTTTATGGACTGATGACCCCGTAGTTAAGTCCCATAAGCTATACAAACGTTTGAACATTTTGAACCATTTACTTAGACCACGAGCCACTGGGAACATGTACATATACAGGGTGTTTCACTAAGTGTGTTTGCCTCTGTAACTTATAAAATAATAGGTGACGGGAAATTTTAATGCGGTAGGTCAACACAAGAAATGTTACACTTTCTGCGGAGCTATGAACATAGTTTATTGTATCATTTTCAAAACAGTTACACCACAAAGATAAAATTTTTTTTAATGGAACAATGGTTTTTTCTATCGTGTATTGGATTCGTTTAAACCGGCTGCGCCCAAATCAATTTCAACTACATTCCTGTCACTGTTAGTTTGGGAGCTACAACCCTTCAAAGTTCCGGGGGCGGAGGCTGCGATAGCGTAGCTGACTGGCCCAGTGGCTATCCCCTGGGGCACGACGCACTGTCTCATGACCACCTGCCAGTGAGCTACGCTGGAAAATGATACAATAAACTATGCTCATAGCTCTGCAAAAAGTGTAACATTTCTTTTGTTGACCTACCGCATTCAAATTTCCCGTCACCTACTATTTTATAAGTTACAGAGGCAAACACAGTGAAACACCCTGTTCATGGTTTTTATTTTGTCCACAGCGGTTTTCACTACAAATCACAAGTCCCCTATTGTTACCAGTTACACTAACCATACTTTTAGTGCAATGGAGCAGACATGATGCTATGCTGTTAGCTCCTCGAGACTCCTCACCCTCATGCCATAAACACCTTATTGCTTCACCGTTGTCATGTGCATCAACACAAAAGTTGATTATCGAGCTCATTTAGAACGAAGAAAATTGTGGAGTTAACACCAATGTCATCTGTTGGTGACTGTAAGAACCTCTTACATTTGTCATATGACAAAGCGCTTTCAGTACAACATACTCGCATTGATGTAGCACCTTTAGAGCGAAAAAAAAAAAATTGAAAAAGATGGCACTTGGCAAATTTAGAATGTTAGGTCTTCAATTGTCCTTGGTGATGACGTGTGTTTTTATCACTGTCTGTAACGCTGAGGACTTTATTAACGAGTAGACATGACAGGGTGTGTCACTAAACCTCTCATATTATGAGCACACGTTGCTATTCATGCAGATAACTCTTTGGCCTGATTTGGAGCAAATGATGCAGCTGGGATGGGCTGTCATTAGGCTGTGAAGCTGCCTTTGATCTGGCTCTTGTTAAACTCTCTGTGAGTGCTGAATATTTTACGGTGTCAATAACCCCCGCTCCACGGAGCGGAAAAAAGAGGGTAGCGGGTGGTGGGGAAGGGATGGGGGGAATCCCCGCTAACGATGCTGGACGCGCCGCGGCGCATTAATTTCTGAAAGTGCCACTAGGGGGATCTGCGTTCGTGCGGCTGCAGCGCCGGGGAAGCCCCGAGACGTCACGAAACTCATGAAGAAGCCAACAGTATGGCGGCACAGCACGTAAACGCTGAGTAATCTGCCGCCGAGGTTCCCATAAAACTCTGCGTGATGGAGATGGCGGAAGAAAATATAAGAACAAAAGCCTGATGCTTGTCCTTCTGCCGCTTTTCTCCAATTAATGATCCACACCATCAGTACTCTCTTATCTACATATAGCTCGTTATTCACAACTGTCCTCACAACGAAATTCACTATTCGAGGAAATGCATACTGTAAACCATCAGCTGTTTATTATTTATCAATCTTCTGCCGGTTTCGGTTATAAACCATCTTCACGGAAGAGAACTACACAGACTGATCAAACAGGTGCAGTATATGCCTCCTTATGCATACTGGCATGCATGTCACACAATAAAAATAAATAAGACGTCACTAAGCGTCAATTCTTAAATTAAAAACATAAAATCGATGCCAGGCTGTGTGATGGTGAACCAAGGTCTATTGTATTGTGTTAGGTTCTCTTACAATAGACCATCACACAGCCTGACATTGATTTTATGTTTTTAATTAAGACTTGACGCTTAGTGACGTCTTATTTATTTTTATTGTGTGGCATGCATGCCAGTATGCATAAGGAGGCATATACTGCACCTGTTTGATCAGTCTGTCTAGTTCTCTTCAGTCTTCCGTGTAGATGGTTTATAACCGAAACCGGTAGAAGATTGATAAATAATAAACAGCTGATGGTTTACAGTATGCTTTTCCTCAAATATCTTACGGCTGTTGAACCACATCTCAGTAAAAATTTGAAATTCACTATATTAAGGCAGAATATTACTTCAATCTTACCATCACAATTCTGGAAGAGAAATATTCTTTCTTCTTTCATAGTGGGTAGGCTATTGCATGTACATTACCCAAATCTAAAGCATCTGCCATTTTCAGCGGTACATGTTTTGAAAATTAAAACGCTACAAATAACAATATAAATAAATATAGAATAATTATCTTCGCAAATCGAAGATTATAGATACCACCAAGGATCGTTTTTCTTTCTCTGTAATAAAAATAATCTCTGAAAATCCTACATTTCCTTGTTTTACCGTCGGAGAGAAAGAACATCGAACAGCTTCATTTGTCTGTCTTTTACCGCCGTCGAGTGAAGACGCATTTCTAGTAGCTCTCCCTGTTCGCCAATTAAAATTGCTGTTAAATATAGTGCTAAATTAGAAAAGATATAACTTGGAATATATAAGTTCATTAATTAAATGGCGGATTTGTTCTTATTTGATTTCCCGCCTCCTAGTGGCGTAGATAGTTCGTACAATTTGCGTGTTATGGAATTGGACGCCATTACGGCTGATGAATAACAGTGCAGCGATTGTTAAACATTTTACTACCATTAGAATTCAGTCTTTCTCCTTCAAAATAGTATTTTTTTTTATAACTTGCAGTCATTTATATTGAAGTCTGAATTTTCTATCCCTGCAAAATATTACCAACCCCAAAGGCGGAGCCCACTACTAAAATGTATCACACGGTCGACTGCACATAAAAATTCCGTCCAATTCCAGATCACGATGGTGTTTTACCTTCAAATTTTCTCATTTTAATTTAGAGATTTCTGGGCTTATATCATCGAAAAGATGTATGGTTACCATGAAGGTAAAGAGTGTCTACTGTTTTATTATGTAGTTGCCGCTAACATTCCCCTTATTTCTGACGTTATACAAAATGAATCAAAGAATATTTAAAATCATACCCTGCATTCATCCTGTTTCTCCCCGATTCAAAGCTTTCACGTAATATTGTAGTTAACGTCTGAAACCCCAACAACTGATGGGCGCTACATTATAAAATGATATCTATATATATTATACGAATGGATTAATGTGTGCTTGTATTTTCCATATCTCCACCTAAACTGCCTTTGTACACTTATTCCTTACTGTCTGTTAACAATCAGCTGAAGTAGGTCCGTTGATATGACGTCATAAACTTCTGCATTATGCGTCAGTTTTCCATAATTCATCCTAAAACAGTGGATTGATTTCAACCAACTTGTACATACGTATGTTCTCTAACGTCATGCAACAATAGCTGTGGGGATATGACCTTAGAAACAATGAGATACATGAAAAACCATTCTCTCTCGCATGAGGTACAAAGGGCGAGCAAGAAATTTTGGACAGTCACATCCGATTTTTTTTCTTTTTTTTTCAGTTTATTTATTTTATTTTTTATTTTTTGCAGGACTTCTTTGTAAAAATACTTGGAGCATTTAGCTATACATTGAGCCTACTCATTGTAGCCTCCATCTGACCAAACGTGCGTTCAATGCACTTTAGCAGAATTCTGGGGATTGACTTTTACACCATTGCTTGACACAAAAAATACGGTCTTTCTTACTATTAAATGGGCCTACAGACGACCAAAGAGGTGAAATCAGACGGAGCCAAGCCCGGACTATAGGGAGGGTGACGAAGAATTTTTCAACACATTTTCCTGATTTTCTCCTCCGTCATAAATGCTTTATGGGATTTGCCATTGTCATGGTTGTAGTCTGATGAGCTGACGCTTAAGCTGTGGTCTGTGGGTCTGAATGACAGAACGCAACTCGTCCAATGACAAATAGTAATGGTCCCAGTTAATGGAGGTGCCAAGTTCCAAAAAGTCAATGAAAATGACACCACACTGATCCCAGAATGAAAAGGCCATCACCTGTTGCCCGCCTGTTCGTGAAAGTCTTGATTTCTTCTTCCGAGGGAAACCCGGATGACCTCACTCCATGGGTTGGGTTTTGCTCTCAGGTTCGGCCAAAAACAACAATGTTTCACCCTGGGTAATCACGCCGGCGAAACACGGTTTCCACTCTTCAGTAAAGGTCTTCATGAGACCCTCGCACACATTTTCCTTATCGTTTTCATTTCTCTTGTCAATCATCTAGGTACCTAACGTGCACAGATTTTTCTGTACCCTAGTGACTGTATCAGTTTTATCACACTGCCCAATGACAAACGAGTCATTTCAGCAAGCTGTCGTGTCGTCACAGATCTGTCATTTTGGATGATTTGGTCAATGGTCTCCTTATTCACATCACTCACTGCCGTCGATGGCCTACCGCATCGTGGATTGTCCAGCAGAGAGAAATCACCTCCTTTAATTCTCTGCAACCACCTCTGGATACTGCTGCGATCCACTGTGTCCTTCCATAAATAGGGATCAATTTCCTGTGAATCGGAGTGGCAGACTAATCGCTGATCTTGAAGTGGAACTCCATCACCAACCGTTGTGGCAGTCTGTCATTTACTTCACTGTCCATTATGGCTCACCTGTAAATAAAATAAACTACTTTTATATACCGACTTATAGCTAAATGTTCCAAGTATGTTCTCACACTGCAAAAAATAATAAATAAATAAAATAACAAATAAAAATAAATGGAGACGACTGTACAAAACTTTTTGAATGTCCTTTATAATTTATTACGTTTCTACTAACAGCTCTATTCACAACACATATCGCGAACAGTTTCCTAACATTCCAGTTTAAATAAATGGAATATTATGTTATTTTCGGACGTATTACTCAGAAGATATGACGTCATAAGAATTGCGCTGCATGGAAACGAAACGACAAAGGATTGACTGTGGAGCAGAATCCGATGGACTCACATTAGAATAGGATAAATGAATATATGGGCAACGCCGGGACTAACGCAAGTTCAAAATAAATTGCAACAAAACTGTCTGGAAGTTCCCAGCACGTAAATTTTTTGTCGAGAGACGGTTACGTGACGAAAAAGAGTAAGTAGTTATTTTATTTTCCAACTAGCTTTAACCAGCGGTTTCGCTCGCGTTGATGTTCTTGCATACGTGTCAAAGGCCATCGAAAGTAGAGTATTTCGCAACTTTGTTCTTAAGTTACGACCAGGATCATTAGGATGAAACAACAGTTCCCAATTTTCCGGTTTATATAAAAGCCGTGCATAGAATAACGGTAAATACTTACGTCCTTTCGAGATGAAAATAATATTATTAAATTCGAGAAGAAACTTTTTGTTAGATCGCGACGAAACCGGTATCTGAAGTGTGATCGAAAAAGGTTTGGTGGTTTCAAGAATTTGACGTCTTGTGTAAGTATTGTATTCATTATGTTCAATCGTACTACGTACAACATATTAACCATTGAAAGCATTTTAATAAATGTCATAAATTTCAAAAGTCGAAGAATAAATAGCTTTTCCAAGAAGTTTTCTACCGTCTCAGAATCTTGAAGAGAAACGTTGATGCTCTGCTGTATCATATTTCGAATTACATACCGTACTTCAAATCTACAAATATTTTGAATTAAGCACTTTCTAAAGTGGCCCACTTTCTTCGTCGGCGTTCAAGCTCTTTCTACATCAAGTTTCATCAGACTAGGCTAAGCGCTTTAGTAACAGACGTAACAGACACAGCTGCCTTCGCATTTATAGTTATGTGTGCCTTCTAGCAGCCGTCATCAACATCCTAGTGTTCCGGCTTTCCAAATTGTCGGACCTGGAGCTTGAAATTTGCAGACGATGTTGATCCCATACTTTGGGCGTCGTTTAAGGAGTGATTTTCGATACCCTATCCCTAAGGAGCTGTAGCAGGGAATGAAAGCTTTATTGAAAATACGTCGCTATTCAGACAATTTTGAAGTTAGACCTACAATAATTCGGGATTTGATTCTTGGTGGGAATTTAAAATGAACGTTTTTCAGTATTTCTGGAAATTTAACCAATCAGGGAAAGAAAGTTTATGATTTTTTAATGTTTATGTGTTATCCAAATACATGTCTCCTCAGACAGTTTTGAAGCTAGAAGTAAGAAAATTCAGATTAGGATTCTTGGTTGGAATTGAGAGTATCCATGTTTCTCAATTTTTGGAGCAAATGCGGGCGTGTGGTTGAAAAAAAAAGTCTCTACCTTGATGAATGGAGCAGGCTGTTTGAGTTCCGACCTATAAAGAGCTGGTGATTCGTATTATTACAGGGGACATTGTATGGACCACCTTGTATGAGATAAAACAACAGCTGGTTGCGTGTAGGAATGAAAAGTCTGAAGTAATACACATGACCACTAAAAGAAATCCGCTGAACTTCAATTACACGATAAATCAGTCAAACCTTAACGTCGTAAATTCTACCAAATACCTAGGAGTTACAATTACGAACAACTTTGACTGGAGAGAACACATAGAAAATATTGTGGGGCAGGAGAACCAAAGGTTACGTTTCATTGGCAGAAAGCTTCGAAAATGCAACAGCTCCACCAAAGAGACTGGCTACATCACACTTGTGTGTCCTCTCCTGGAGTACTGTTGCCCCTTGTGGGACCCTCACCAGGTGGGACTGACGGAAGACATTGAGAAGGTTCAGAGGGCAGCTCGTTTTGTTTTATCACGTTACCGGGGGAAAGCGTCACGGAAACGTTGCACGATTTGAGGTGGGAATCATTAAAAAACAACAACGTTATTCGTTGCGGCGAGTTTTGTTTGAGAAATTTCAGACTTTTACTTCTGGATGTGAAAATATTTTGCTAGGACCCACCTAATTAGGGAGATAACACCATCCCAATAAAATAAGAGAAATCAGATGAAAAACGGAACGGTGTGGGTGTTATTTCTTCCCGCGCGCCAAGCAGTGTTCAAATGTTTATAGAGCTTATGGAACTTAACTACGGGGTCATCAGTCCTTAAACTTACAAACTCTTATGCACTAGCTTATAATAAAGACGGCACAAATATCCATGACCGACGGGGAACGGCCTCGCGCATCGTAGCATAGCGCGTCAACGCGCTCGGCCGCTCCGCCGCTGCTGCCAGGCACTTAAATGTGATTTGCAGAGTATCTATGTAGATGTAGATTTAATCTGTTCTACCATATATAAAAACAACCGGAAACCTCGGCGTCGTCCTGGGTGAAGTGGTACTTCAGATTATTGCAAGGTACCCTCCCCCATGTATCGTATGAAATTTTAGGTAGACGTGACCTTCCTCTTGTTTTGAATGTCAAGACTGCAAAATTTCATGAATATCGGAATGAAGCCTTAGATTTGGTAAGTCTGTAGGAAAAGTGTCATCAGACGTGCGCCTTTATTTGGCCATATTGCAAATTACTTTCTTAGCTGACGTCTTCTACCTATAAACTACAAACCTGCAAAATTTGAGCTTCATAGATGCAGTAGTTTTCGTGATTTCTTGGTTAGTCAGTGAACGAGTAACCTTTCGCTTTTATATGCCTATATAGAGAATGAAAAAGACTGAGGTCCGTTCAAAAGATTCCGGAACATTCCCAATTTCGCACCAAAGGAGTGTTGTAGCGAAATGCGTTTTGCATCCTTGCTTATCCCTTGAAGTTTTACTATTGTGTGTCTATTAGTTATTGCTGAATTTCCTACTGAGTAGGAAGTAGTGCCGCAGAGTTTGCGTATTTAGAGGTGGCAGAGTTAGAGGACCAACGAGTCTGAATTAAATTAAATAATCTTTACAGACACACACCTAATGCCGCAGGAAGCATACAGTGACGTGTGCTTAAGCCATGCTCAGTGTTACGAATGGTTAACGGGGTTTAAAATGGCCTTACGGAAGTTAAAGATGACTCTCTTTCAGGACGCCCTGTGATTTCTACCTACAACGCTCAAATCAGCAACGTCAACTAAATTGTGCGTGCAAATCGATGCCTGAATGGGCAGAGACTGCAGAAGAATGTAAACCTTTCAGTAGGATCATGCCTCGAAATCTTGACACAGCATCTTGCAGTACATCGTGTTGGTGTCATGACCACAAGACCATTCTTCGCAATCTGTGAAGACTTTTTGGGTCGTCCAAATGAAAACGCACTGTTCCTTAAGAGACCCACGGTCTTTTTATTTTCCAAAGCTGAAAACCTCGTTGAAAGGACGACGATTGGCAACGTCAGCCTTGATAAAAGGTAATTCGAAGACAACGATTCGCTCGATCCAGGAAGAAGCTTGTAGCGTGACATTATTTTTACATAAATTTTCGCCTTCGTAATCGGTCTCTAGTGATCTCTATATAACCTGGATGTACAACTCAGGTCTATGAGCATAGAACTACAGTGTGCCTGCACTTCATATGTTTTCCACAATTTTTCACAATGTCCGCCATGTTTAAATTTGGCATAGGAATTTACAGCAGTTACTACGTGAGAAAGAAATGCTTCTTTAGCTCTTGATTTAAAATATATGTTAATACGCGATATAATAGACTGATATGGAAGCATAATCGTAATGTATTTTCTTTTCGTTTTTTTTTAAATACTTCAAAGCAGCCATATTTGAATTTAGTATGAAACGAAATAAGAACATCTATGTCTAGCGCACTCAAACGGCTGAAGTTCAACATCTAGGTAGTAAAGAGATCGTTTCAATGTACACCTCTGACAACTTTTGTTTACGATGAGCAATTTTTTCTTCGACTTAGAGAGAGAACGAAAACGCTCTTCGTCTTTGATGTAAATAACGTGTTACTGAAGGGACGTCTGATCCTCTTCGTCTCAACAATCAAATGTATGTGTAAGCTGTGGAATTCATTTTTCTTTTATATTATTAAACCCTTTATTTGATATCAAATCTTATTTGTCATTTCAAAATTACCTATTATTTGTAACTAATAGTTTTTCATTGTTTTCAGTAAGCCGTAAACGATCGTAAAAATATCCTTGGTCAACATTAGGGTTCGTAATCAATGTTTAGTTCCTACGAAATCGGATATTGTTTCAATTTGTTCGCCTATTGTGACCATTTTTAAACACGGTCGTGAAAGTTCATTTTGCGTGGCGTAACAATAGCCAGGCATCTCGTTACGGCGGAAAGTTATTTATTAATTACCATAATCAAGTTATGAATTACAGCTCACATAGTCTTCATCCAGCAAGTGAAGGTAACTTTTCACCAATTTTCTTTGTAATAGTATCTTTGTTTGGGTGCTGTCACTTATGTCGGTATCATTCAGGCTCTGTTTTGGCTTATCACCTTTAAAATTTAATTCCTGCAGTTGTTTCGATATTCACTAACCTAAAGTTTATTGAATTTCATACGCTGGATTTAATTCAAATCTGTACAGAGGACACCACGGAAAAAATATCATCACAAGTGTACAAAGATTGCTTCCGAAAATGGAAAAGGCGTTGGGGCGCTGTATTGATTGTGGAGGGGGAAATTTCGAAGGAAAGACCGTCTATAATAAGTAAAAGGAATTAAGCGTAAATAATGTGTGGACAAAGTTCCGCAATTTTTTTAACAGATCTATTACAAAGTAACTTATGTACTTCGGGGAAAAAATACACGTGAATAATAATGAACACGTTAAATATTTAGAAACAAGGCCCCTGGAGTGGCTGATACTCCCTCAGAGCTACTGAAGTCTCTGGGAGAACCAGCCATGACAAAATTGTTTCACCTAGTGTGTAAGATGTATGAGACAGGTGAAGTACCATCAGACTTTAAGAAAAATGTTATAATCCCCATCCCTAAGAAAGCAGGTGCAGAAAGGTGTGAAAACTACAGAACCATCAGTTTAATAACTCATGGTTGCAAAATATTAACGCGAATTATATACAGAAGGATGGAAAAGCTGGTAGAAGCCGACCTCGGGGAAGATCAGTTTGGGTTCAGGAGAAATGTAGGTACACGGGAGGCAATACTCACTTTACGGCTTATCCTAGAAGATAGATTAAGACAAGGCAAACCTACATTTCTAGCTTTTGTAGATTTGGAGAAGGCTTTTGACAATGTTAATTGGAATGAACTCTTTCAAGTTCTGAAGCAAGCAGGAGTAAAATATAGGGAAAGGAGAGTTATTTACAACTTGTACAAAAGCCAGACCGCAGTTATTAGACTCGAAGGGCATGAAAGGGAAGCATCAGTTGGGAAGGGAGTAAGACAGGGTTGTAGCCTTTCTCCAATGTTGTTCAATTTGTATATTGAGCAAGCTATAAAGGAAACCAAGGAGAAATTTGGAGAAGGAATTAAAGTTCAGGGTGAAGAATTAAAAACATTGCGTTTTGCCGACGACATAGTAATTCTGTCAGATACAGCAAAGGACCTGGAAGAGCAATTGAACGGAATGGACAGTGTGCTGAAAGGTGCATATAAGATGAACATTAACAAGAGCAAAACTAGGGTAATGGAGTGCAGTGTAAGAAAATCAGGTGATGCTCAAGGAATTAGATTGGGAAACGAAGCAATAAAAGAGGTAGATGAGTTTTGTTACTTGGGCAGTAAAATAACAAATGATGGTCGCAGTACAGAGGATATAAAATGCAGAATGGCAATGGGTAGAAAAGCTTTCTTGAAAGAGAGAAATTTGTTAACCTCGAATATTGATTTAAGCCTAAGGAAGTCCTTTCTGAGGGCATTTGTATGGAGTGTTGCCTTGTATGGGAGTGAGACATGGACGATAAACAGTGCGGACAGGAAGAGGATTGAGGCTTTTGAAATGTGGTGCTACAGAAGAATGCTGAAGATTAAGTGGGTGGATCGCGTAACTAATGAGGAGGTACTGAACAGAATTGGGGAGAAAAGGAATTTCTGGCATACCTTGACTAAAAGAAGGGATAGATTGGTAGGACACATTCTTAGACATCAAGGAATTGTGAATTTACCGTTGGAGGGAAGTGTATGGGGAAAAAATCGCAGGGGAAGACCAAGAGATGGATACAGTAAGCAGATTCAGACAGATGTAGGTTGTCGTTCTTATGTGGAGATGAAGAGGCTTGCTCAGGATAGGGTGTTTTGGAGAGCTGCATCAAACCAGTCTCCGGACTGAAGACCACAACAACAACAACAAATATTTAGATTACAAATATTTGTGGATTGTGCGTGTACTGCAATCACTGCATTAAATATCTTTCATGATTTAGGGTCCACAGTTGGTGGCATAACTAGGGTAATTGGCACCCACGGCAAACTTTGGGCCCGCTCTCTCTGTTGACCTTATCCCAGGACTGTACTCAGTGTTTCGTTTTGGGGAAATCAGACAATAAAAACAGTACATTATATCAGTCATATATACTATTGATTCGAAGTCTATTAATCTCAAATTTATCACGGTTAATTGTATATCCATTTTCAAATTCAACAAGTTTCCTTTGTAATTATACCGATTTTTTTTTCTTGAAAACGTTTTTGGAACAATAACGACCAAACAGAACGGAGTTAACGCATATTATTTGTTCGAATCGTGAGTTACGTTGTCTGTAGAAAAGTCCTACAGACAAAAGCACTTATAGTTATTTCTCGAATTTTTGCCGTTTCTCTGTCCCTAAACAACTTACTCTTACAATTACGGACATGTCTAAAACATTTTGCCAAATCGGTCTAGTAGCCCTTCTCAGGTGATGCGGCAAGCATCGAATACCATTCGAACTTTTTTATTATGTAGAAGATTACTTCGAAACGAAATATTGCTTTTGATGTCCATTAAAGAAGCACTCTTTTGTTCTCAGAACTGACCTCGAGTTCGCGCTAAATTTGATGTTACATAAGACTGTTGGTGGCCTTACGTAACTGACAAATTGTAGCGGCGCAGAAGCCGCTGTTGGGCCACCCAAAGCTGGCCACAGCCACCGCCTTCTAGACTACAAAACCGGCCGTAGCCACCGCCTGCTAGATTGCAAAACCAATTCTAACCCTCTTGACAAAACCAGCCGAAGCCACCGCCTGTTATACTACAAAACTGGGCATGGCGCGGCCTTCTGGTATCAAAACTGCAGTTCTTAAGCATGCAACACGTTGGAAATAGTTACGAAAGTGAATCATCAACTTGATCTCAGGTGCGATCTTTTTGCTTAATTAGTGGTACAGCAGAGTCTCGATTATCCGATCTTCGGTTATCCGACCTTCCGTATTATCCGACCCTTTCATCGCGTCAGGACTGTACGCAGAACCTTAGAGACACTGAAGAAAAACTACCGCAGAAACTTGTTTTCCTCTTTAATGCTATGGTCGAGGGAGAAGGCGTGGTTGAGGAGTTATGCCGTATTAATTTTAAAGACGTAACTTATCAGGTGGTCCAATCTTGGAAGAGTGTTGCAGCAAATACAAATGCAAAATACTGGAAAATTATAATACAACATAATTCTCCAGATGATGAAAACCTACAGCAGCAGACCGAACCCGAAAATTCTATCCTGCTTCCATTGTTACGAAAAGTTCCGGGATGTAATGACGCCACAGAAGTTGACGTAAATGAATGTATTATCCAAAAAGAAGAATTTGAAGTGACACATGAAGAAATGATCAACATGGTAACCGAAGAAGAAGAACAAGATGATGACGAAGCAGATGTAGTGGAGGAAAGTGCGCCCAAGATTTCTCACAATGAGGAACACAAAGCCTTATAAACTACTTTAAAATATGTATTGCAGCTGGAGGAAACATCGTCTACCAAGGTTTTACTCCATAAAGAGACTACGTGCTTTGGACGAAAAAAAAAAAAACGGCAAACAGCAGGCTAACAAAAGACACTTACTAACTTCTTTACACAAATTTAAATATGTGTTTGTAGTTCAATGAAGTCAACAGTGGACTGCTAGACGTAAATAAATATCTATTCAGTCTAATTTGATTTCTATTGTATTAAATTTTTCACTCATTTTTGTGTAACGTAATATCTTATCACTTTTCTTTGAGTGCCGTCTAATGTATTTGAACGTTATAATCAGTTCTTGTTCGCGTATTTAATAAATTTTCTATGTTAAAATAAATATATCAAACTTATTAAGTTTTTTTTTCATTATTTTCCGTATCATCCGACCCTCCCGCTTATCCGACCTTGCCGCGGCCGATTTAGGTTGGATAATCGAGACTCTACTGTGTATTCAATAACAAAACCTCAGACATGGATTACGTAGTAGAAGGAAGCTCTTAGCATTCGATGCCACTGGCATTGTTATAATCTGTTTTGACACCATATTACAGCTGTTTGTCACAGTATTGAGGCAAATCACGCATCAGTCGTCACTTCTATAAAACTTTATATCAGTAAGAAATGTTTCGGGACTACAATAGATGAACATGTCTGATGCGGTAATAAGGCTGTTTCTTACACCTAGAGTTTGTTTTGTAGTGCCTTTTAGTCATGGTATGAGTTTCATTATAAATGATGACATTATTTCTGGTTTGAACACTGGAGTTGATGTTTAGTTGAAAGATCAAATCTGTACATTACTTAATTACTTGTACTGTATATAAGTACATGAAATGTGACATTTAAGTCATTACAGCAAATTAATCATTGAAGTGACAATATAATCCACTGTGTCATATTGTAAAAACTGACGGATGTGGAGTGTCCTTACAAAAAAATTTACATTGTAAAAAAAAAAAAAAATAGAATCCACAGTGTCATAGTATAAAAAATTATAACCAATAAGTGTGTTGATAATAAAATGGAAAAACTTCTATAGTAATAGGTAAAGATATGTGTTGGCAGTCTAGTTGTATTTATATATTTTTTTAAATTTTTGATTGTTTATAATGTAAACTATTTTTCGTGACATTAATGTATTTCCGATACTCTTCACAAAATAAAACACTGAGTACCTTTCGTTAAGCATTTAACAAAAGAGAAAAATAAAGATAAAATTATATAAAAAAATTCTTGACATATGTTTATAGTCATGAACTGCCGCTGTCGTTACCCTGTAGAGCTCTTGACACGTCTGCTGCGTCGTTAAGCTGCTCCCTAAGTTATGGATCTCTTATTGCTTCATAAATGCTGATGTTCACGTCCCATATTTGCCTTATTTCGTGGTGTGTGGAACAGTACAATACGATATGTTCTGGAGTTCATTCCAGTCACTGACACATTCATTGACTTAAATTCGTTCTTTTTAGATATACGAGTTAGGGACCATACCCCCTTAAAAAATGGATTATGCGTCTACTGGGATCGGCATGAGTCATTGTAAGGCGCTCTTTAATACTGGGTAAGAAGGAGAGACTCTCTTCCTTTTTCACTTGCATCCCACTCTTCTTGCCATATGCTTGTCAGCCATTCTTTAGTTCTTTCTTGGTTACAATGTTTACGTTATCTGTAGAAGTCTTTCAAGTTGCCCCAGACGCAACCAGTAGGCTGTAGTGCCAAAGCCTCCAGATAGTCGTAGCAGAACGTTCCTCTGGCACCTGCGGGCAACTGTGATGTTGATAGAAGTAGTCTATGTGCCCGAACCTAACTGTTGAATCATACACAGCACTGTAGTACGTTCTGGATGTCCTCATTGGCATTCTATACTGTGCCGTATATATTCTCGCTAGTTTGTGTAAAACTGCTACTGCTTTCTCGGTGACTGTCCGAATATGGGTGTTAAATTTAAGTCGATCATCCAGAAACACACCTATATATCTGGATGTTTTCATTCTGACAGTGTTCCTGCCCCTCAAACTTAGTATTTGGTCTCTCTGAAGGTTACCTTTGGCGAGCATGTATAGTGTCTTTTCGGGTGCAATTGTTAGTTTATTGGTTTGGCACCACTGATCCATTTTGAGCAAGGTGTTTTTTTTTTTTTTTTTTACTTCTAGTTCGGATCTAGAATTAGCCTGTATGTCGTCAGCATAAGCCACAATGCCATTAGTTATTCCATCTTTTTCCATTGTGTCGAGGAGTGGCTCGATGGTTAAGTCCCAGAAAGTTAGTCCTAAAATGGATCCCTGTGGTAAACCTTTCGTTGTCTTCTTAACGACCTGCCTTTTATCTGCACGCCATTGTACCGCTCTGTCTGTATAATAGTCTCTCAGCGTGTGGCATAAAGTTGCAGGAGTTTGGAGCTCTTTAAGGCGTGCGAAAAGTGCAGGCTACCACATGTTATCGAAGGCTCCTTGTATATTAGCAGTGCTAAGGCATATTTAACACTATGTATTACTTGCAGCATGTGGCTGATGGCATAATCCATGGACTTCTTTTTTCTGATGTAACGATACACTAAACTTTTTTTTAATTTTTTGTTTATCTTTGATCAGCGATGCTTATCGCCTCCGGTTCCCTCTGACTCGCAATGCAACTAATTTAATTTCGTTCGTCATTTTTTACTTCCGAACAAGCGATAAGACGGAACCGTGATAGTAGTTTTATTGTCACTCTCTGGTCTGTATCTGAAGTGACAACACGTCTTTCATACCTGTATCCACTCATGTAAGTAAGTATAATGCAAGCGGTTGCTGAAAATATATTATTTAAATGTAAAAGCATTCTCTCTCATTGGTTTTCATTTAAATCAAACTCCTCCACATAAAATATTCTATTTCTTAACGTTTTCAGTTTCTTCGCCTCCGTAATAGTTTAATGTTCAGACGCCATTACAATCGCTTCGCATTGTCTGCAAAATTTATAGAATACTTTGCTTGATTTTAGAACCTGCAGTCATTTCTTTTGAAAGTTCATGAAGTCCGATCCTTTTTTTTAATTATTTTATCATTACCAGTAACTTCATGTTCCACCCACGGTCACATAACAATGAAAAGCGAAGTGAACAGTCTGAACATTTTCCTAAGGAAAGTATCTCGAACATTCACGTATTAAATAAGTGCAGGTTATCATTTCCAGCTTCTACAATACGAAGCGCAGGATCCAGCTAGATGCTTTCCGTAAGTCTTATAACGTGCTGTTGCTTGTATGGTGCCCGACTTTAATATGCAACCCGCGGTTTATTTGCTTTAATGTTCATTTTGTGCTGTACTTTAACTTATTTCAAATTCAAAAATTCGGTACCATCAATTCCTTGTCCAAAATATAATCGCGGAATATACTTTAACAATTATGGTATCATACGAAGCATGGGCAACGTTATGCTGAAACCGAACTGTAGTGGATTCATGTCTCGTATCTTCCTGTGTGTTAGCAAACGCTCTGGGCCTTTGCTAAGGTGTTTAGGAGACAGATGGTTCTATACAATTTTGGATAAAAAGGATCCTTGTCCATGGATTTCTGTATAATTTCACGACTGCCCTTTTTCCATTCCATTGGTACTTTCCCTTGATTCAGAGATTCGTTTCGAACAGTCGTCAAAAATGGAATTATTAAGGGGATGATTTGATGTAGCATTTCTGAATACCGTCGGGACCTGGTGCCTTCCTAGTCTTTCGATTCGTATTGCTCTTGAGACTTTTTCATTAGTGAATGGGATTGTAATGAATTCAGTTGTGTACTCTTCCTATAGTTTGTTTCTGATTTGTAAATTTACTGCGTTGTCTGTGGTTAAAATCGTCATTTGGAAGAAGTTTGAACAGGAGATATTCGGCAGTACCCGTTCATCCATTTGTCATCTCCCCATTCTCTTTTTTAATTGTAGAGAGTACCAAAGGGTTTCTAACTTTTTCTTTTAACAGTTTATAGGGAATACCCCAAACATTGTCTGCCGGTTGTGTTTTACCATAATTATCCCAATGATGCTGTCTTGCCTCCATTAATTTATCTCTGTATTTAACTTTTGCTTCTAGATATTCTCGTAATCTTGTTTCCCTCTCTTGGACGTTAACGGCACGTTGATAAAACTTTTTTTCTTTCTGCATTCTCTACGCATTGCTGATGGTTCTTGTGACAATGGGGTTGCTGAGTTGTCTTTTGTTTTGAATTTTGGAACAGCTTTTCTTGTGTACGCTATGTAACTTCTGTGAATATATGTGCCTTGTAAGTCTACACTTCCTGCTATGGGTTCAAAGTCGACAGATTGCACTAATTGTTGTAATGTAGTCCAGTCTGCTTTTTGTAGGTTTAGTTGCCTTTCAGCGTTAGTTTCCATTTTGTTTGTAGTTTATATGTCAAAAATAATGCACTGTGGTTACTGTGAGTTGCATAAAGCCTTACTTCCCATGTTATGCATGCGTTAGTGCCTTGTTATTTGCTAACGTGAGATCAATATTGCTTTGCGATCTGCCACTGTCGAAGGTTAGATGTTTTCCTCCCTTGTTCAGTTCATATAAATTGTATTCCGAAATAATTTCATTGACTTGCTTTCCTCTATCCTCACTGGTGTTAGAATGCCGGAGTAGGGACCTTGCATTTATGTCAGCTGCTATTATTAATTTTAATCCTCTGATCCATTCAATATAAGGGTGGATGTCATGTGAATATTGTGCATGTAATGAGGCTATGATCCAAGTGCCATTACCTTTATGTATTTCCACAGTTACTGCATGTTGAGTACGCAACTAACTTTGTGACAGTTCCGTTATGCGTTTTGACTACAATAGCGGCCATTGGTTTAGATTGATCCGTTGTGGATATACTATTTTTCAGAGTGCATATCAGCTTATTGTGACATGAATAAGGCTCCTGAAGGCAGGCGATGGCCGGCTTTTCTTCTGTGAGGATCTTAGGAAACTCATTGCATATCAGCTTGCTATTATTCTTCATGTTGAGCTGTAATATCCTTAGTTTATTTAAACTTTCGTAGTTAGCCATACTCACCCTTGGCCAATATTTTGTCCCGAATTTGTTTATATGTAGGTCAGTCTGGGCCTCCATTTTTGTTACATACTTTTTTACGTTGATTGTATGGGATGCAACCTACTGGCGGTTCGTTTGATATGCAATCTATTCGTTTGGGTCCTTTCTCTCAGCATTTGGCACTTCTTATTTGCGTTTCTTTGCAGTATTTCGTCGAGTGTGATAGTCCACAACATTTGTAGCACCTTGTATTAGCAGTAAAGTCCTACACAGTAAGAGCCAGAAAGTCGATAAAGATTTTATCTTGCTTCGATAACAGTTACTGCGCCTTGGGCGTTACTTCTAGTACAATATTATTTGTGCTCTTTCCTTTGGATCCTGTCTTGAACTATATTTTGACTTCAAATTCCTCAATATATATTTCCAACTCCCAGTTGATACTACGGACGCAAAAGTTTGGTTCACGTTCATACCAGCTGCGTTTCGCAAGTTATCATTATCATTTTGCAGATTCTTAACTTCTTCCTGTAAGGAATATATCTTATCTTTCGCTGCTGTTACTGTGTCGTTTAGTAATTCCTCAATTTGATTTCGTAGCCTCTCTTCCTTAAAAAAGTCTATTTGTCCACAACGGCAAGCTTGGTGTAAATGTTCGATATGTAAGATACCTGCTATGGGAAGGTATACATTTCATATTCAAATGTACTGTGAATTTGAGACCAGTGTCAAGCTAGCCAGGCATGGGTCATTAATCTTTGGTTACAGGCTTATTTTTCGATGCCACTACTATCGGAGACGGTGATAGTATTGTTGCCGGGAAGTAAGGTTGTGATTATTGAGACTGTAGACTTTTTTTTGTGGTTTTAGGGCGCACAACTTCTATGATCATTAGCGCCCAGCCAAGAACATAGATTCGCTATGACCACAAAAAAAAAAAAAAAAAAAAAAAAAAAAAAAAAAAAAAAAAAAAAAAAAAAATGGTGACTGTCAGAACATCAAGAAGAGGCTAAAAGCGAAAGATAAAAGACAATTAAAAGGGTTAAATATCCTTGGATAAGTTGGCCAAGTTGATAAAACGCAAAACTCTAGCAGCTGCTCGTGTGTCATCAGCTAAAATTTCCTCCAGAGTAGACGGAAAGTGAAGGGCTACACGGAGATGATTAAAATTAACACAAGTCAGTAAAACATGTCGCACTGTCAGCAGTTGACCGCAGGAGCACAGCGGTGCAGGGTCGGCGGATAGCAAGTGTCGGTGGCTGAAACGGCAGTGACCGATCCGCAACCGGGCAGGATGACCTCCTCTCGCCGAGAGGGGCGTGAGGAGGTCCTCCAAGCGGTCGGGATCGGTTTTACAGTTCGCAATTTATTGTTGTACATTGAAAACCACACTGTGCCATTGCGACACGATACTCCGGCGAAGAGCCCGTTGAACATCGTCCGATGGGACGCAAAAGGTAGCCATGCGAGGCAAAAGAGCTGCGGCCTTGGCCGCTATGTCGGCGGTCTCATTCCCGGGCACACCTACGTGGCCAGGGACCCACAGGAAAGAAACGTGACAGCTGTCATCTGCTAGCAACTGGAGGGAGCGTTGGATCCGATACACGAGAGGATGGTTCGAGAAAGGGCCCTAAAGACTCTGCAGGGTACTAAGGGAGTCCGAACATATGGCATAAAAGGGTTGGCGGTGGCGGCAGGTATACAAAACGGCCTGGTGGAGGGCAAAAAGCTCAGCCGTGAAGTTCGAGCACCGGTCAGGGAGCTTGTATTGGAAACGGTTGTCCCCGACGACGAAGGCAGATCCGACACCGGCAGTGCTCTTGGAACCATCAGTGTAAATAAATATGGCGTTATCGAACCGCAAACGGAGTTCGACATGCCTCGAGCGGTATACCAAATCCGGAGTGCTCTCCTTGGGGAGCGAACTAAGTTCAAGGTGAGTTTGATGCCACGGTGGCAATGGGCTTTCGCTCAACCGAAAGGTGGAAGGAAGGGTAAAATCGAGCCGCTGTAGTAGGCGGCGAAACCGAACTCCAGGTGGAAGTAAGGCAATCACAGACAACTGATATTGGCGATCGAGTGAGTCGTCAAAAAATAATCGGTAAGATGGATGGTTGGGCATCGACCGCAAGCGGCATGCTTACCGACACAAGAGTATGTCACGCCGAGTGGTCAAGGGTAATACAGCAGCCTCGGCATACAGACTTTCAACAGGACTGGTATAAAATGCACCGATTGCCAGACGTAATCCCCTATGGTGAATAGAGTTGAGACGGCGGAGAATCGACGGCCGTGCAGAAGAGTATACAAAGCTTGTTGTTGTTGTTGTTATTTAAAGGGGACCAAACTACTGGGTCATCAATCCCCTGTTCCCAACAAAGAATGTCCATTTAATTGGAAACAATAACCATATGAATACTTATGAGGAGTACATGTCACCGATGAAATTTCACAATCAACACAAATAATTTGAAATGAGAATCCGTGGCTGGCTGGTCTCTGAGATAATAATGGACAGGCCAGTCACGAATGTCACAGCAGACACGAATGTCTGTTAGTCAGAAGACATAAAACATTAAAATACGGTTAAAAATCAGGAGAAATCACCCTACATTAAATAGAATTGTAAAAACCGGCTGCACGGATAAAACGTACCACAGACTCAGCCATGGAGGCATCGTCCCCTAGCACTAAGAATAGGGTAGGTGGTAGATTAAAAGACTGCCGCAAGGGGGCTAAAATAGTACAGTCCATCAGGAGATGAACCACTGTCAAGGCGCCACCACAGCGACACATGGGCGCTGGCTCACGGCGAAGTAAATAGCCGTGAGTCAACCAAGTGTGCCCGATACGGAGGCGGCATAGCACGATGGAGTCTCGACGATGGGCCTCAGTGAGGTTTTCCATGTGGCTGTGGATGGTTTGATTGTGCGAAGCTTGTTTGGCACACTCAGTGCAAACCATTCCAAGCCCCAAGCGTCTCGCACTTTCCGGTGTAGCATCCACCTAAGGTCCGTTTCCACGAGCCCAATGTCAAGACAGATCTGCAACTGTGTCTTGGATACTCTGCACCAGAGAGAGTTTGCTGAAGCATTGGTCGAGCGCTCGCAAAGCACTCAGGGAGTCGCTACAGATGACAAACGACTCCCCAGGGCAGGCTCGGAGATGTTCCAGAGCTCTAGAGATAGCGACCAGCTCTGCAGTGAACACACCAATCCCGCTTGGCAAAGACCGTTGTTCAAAAAGGTCACCATGGAGATAGGCGTACCCAGAATGGCCATCTACCAGGGAACTATCGGTATAGATGACCTCTGCACCATGGAAGGAGTCAAGGAGTTCCTGGAACTGGCGACGAAGAACCGATGGTGAAATGGAGGCTTTCGAGTCCCAGGACAAGTCCTACCTTAGCTGCGGACGAGGAATACACCAAGGAGGTGTTTGGGAAGAATAGTTGAAAGTAGGAGGGAAGGGAAGGAATTCAAGGGAGTAGAGAAGGGAATGGACACGGACTGCAATCGGGAGACCCGACCGAGGCCGTCTTTGAGGGGATGGGAGTGCAGCAGTTGGGAAGAGAAGCCTGCGATGCGGATGATGGTCTGAGGTGTGGATACGAGCGACATATGAAGACAGCAAGTGTTGCCGACGGTAACGCAATGGGGGAACCCCAGCCTCAACGAGGAGGCTCATTACCGGGGTTGTACGAAAGGCTCCCGTTGCCAAGTGAACACCAGCATTTAAGATGGGGTCTAAGACCCAAAGCGCAGAAGGGGCTGCCGAGTCATACACCTGGCTCCCATAGTCCAGGCAGGACTGGATGAGAGCCTTATAAAGTCTTAAGAGAGTTGGACGGGCGGCTCCCCAAGCAGTGTGGCTGAGGCAGCGCAGTATGTTTAAGTGCCGCCAGCACTTTTGTCGTAGCTGCTGTAGGTGGGGGACCCACGTGAGCCGGGCATCGAACAACATGCCCAAGAAGCGATGCGTATCTGCAACACGCAGAAGGTCGTCACCTAAGTACAGTTCTGGGTCTGGGTGCACCGCTCGACGGCGGCAAAAGTGCATAACTCGAGTTTTGGAGGCAGAGAACCGGAACCCATGAGCTAAAGCCCAAGAATGCGGCCTTTGAATGGCTCTCTGCAGCCACCTTTCAGCGACACCAATACTAACCGAACTGTAATACATACAAAAGTCATCGGCATATAGTTAGGAGGACACCGATGACCCTACAGCTGCAGCAAGTCCGTTGATGGCAATTAGAAACAGCGGAACACTAAGAACGGAGCCCTGTGGGACTCCATTCTCCTAACTCTAAAAGTGCATAGTGAGAGGAAGTTCTGTATGAACAGTGGAAGCGGTTCTCTCAAGCCCCAGCCATGCAGCGTAGCTAAAATATGGTAGCGCCAGGTGGTATCATAAGCCTTTCGGAGATCGAAAAAGACTGCAACCAGGTGCTCGCGCCTGGCCACTGCAGTGCAGATGGCCGACTGCAGCGGAACTATATTGTCCAATGCAGAACGTCCCTGGCGGAATCCCCCTTGTTGTGGGGCAAGGAGTCTACGGTCTTCAAGAACCCACATGAGCCGCCGACTCACCATACCTTCCAGGAGCTTGCAAGGAACGTTGGTGAGGCTAATCGGGCGGTAACTGTCTGCGACATGTGGATCAGCGCCAGGTTTTATCACTGGGACGACTATGCTGTCCCGCCATTGAGATGGGAAAGCACCTTCAACCCAGAGGCGGTTGATCAGGGCGAGAAGTTGGTCTTTAAACTCCTGTGACAGGTGGCCCAGGAACTGTTTGTGGATTCGATCTGGCCCTGGGGTGGTATCAGGGCAAGCAGTGAGGGCACTCTGAAACTCCCACTCAGTGAATGGGGCATTATATAGTTCTCGCCGACGTGTGTGGAAAGATAGCTGCCTCCGCTCAAACTGTTCTTTGCGAGTGCGGAAGCCCGCAATATACGCAGAAGTCGCAGAGTTACTGGCATAATGGTCCGCCATGTGTTCAGAGACAGCAGCTGGATCCATGCATATAGTACCCCGAATGTTCAAGCTGGGGATTCTCGCCTGTGGTCGGTACCTAAAAAGGCGCCGAACCTGTGACCACACCAGCGATGGGGCGGCGCGAGAGCCGATGGTAGCGACATATCTGTCCCAACAGTCCTGCTTACTCTGGCGCATCAGCCTCCGAGCCTGTGCCAGAGTCGCTTGAAAGCCATCAGGTGCTCTATACAAGGGTGGCACCTGTGGCACTGTAGTGCCCGACGACGTACTCTGATGGCCTCAGCAATCTCTGCGGACCACAACGGAACTGACTTGCGCTGAACTGAGCCAGTGGTGGTCGGAACACTGGCTTCAGCAGCAGAAATGATGGCTCTAGTGATGTGATGAGCATCTTGATCAACATCATTCGGGATTGGCGGTATCACCCTAGTAGCCGAGGTGTAAGCAGGCCAATCAGCCCTACGCAGAGACCAACGGGGCAAGCGATCTGGAGGGTGATAGTGGAGAAGAGAGATATGAATGGTGAAATGGTCGCTACCACATAGGTCATCGTGGACCCCCCTGAAGCTGTGGTAGAAGGCTTGGGTTGCAGAGAGAGAGGTCTATAGCCAAGTACGTGCCATGCGCCACACTGAAATGTGTGGGGCACCAGTATTGAGAAGGCAGCAGTCCAGCTGTGCTATTAGGTCTTCAACGTCCCTACCACGACCTGAGACATGAGAGCCACCCCACAAGGTGTTGTGGGCATTGAAATCCCCCAATAGGAGGAATGGTGGGGGGAGTTGTGCGACCAAGTTTGCAAGGTCTGCATGAGAAACTACCTCATCCGGAGGAAGGTAGAGTGAGCAGATGGTAATGTCCTGTCATGCCCGAATCCTCACAGCCACTGCCTCCAGCACTGTGTTAAGTGGCCTTGGTGAACTGGGGATAGTGGCAAGAATGTAAAGACAGACTCCTCCGGATACCCTGTTGTATGTTGCGCAGTTTTTATAGTAACCCCTATACTCACAAAGGGCAGGAGTCCGTTCGGCAGGAAACCAGGTTTCCTGTAGTGCAACACAGAGGCAAGGGTAGTGACATAGCAACTGCTGTAACTCGGCCAAGTGGCGGAAGAAACCGCCACAGTTCCACTGCAGCACCACACTATCTCCCGACGTACTGGGCATATTTATGTAGTTGGTAGAGTAGGGCCCACAGGTTTCTCTGCAGTCACTCAGGCAGAGCCTCGACGTCCATAGCTTCCAAAGTCTTGGCAATTGCCACGTCTTCAGGGGACGCAAGGATCTCCACCACGTCCTCAGACGTAGAAGATTATTGTGGTGGCTTCGCAGCCACCTGTTACTCTTTAGATTTAGATTTCTTGAGCTTTTCTCGCTGATCCTTCGGCTTCTCGCGCTGGGAGGGCTTGGCTGACTCATTCTCAGAGACTGAGGTTGCCCTTGAGGCCCTACGACCAGCTTTGGAAGGCACTTGGTGCCACTCACTGGCATCCACTGTACCAGTGGGAGAAACCGAGAGGGGAAGGGATTCAAGAGATCCCTTCCTAGCGATAGGAGCCGAGCAGGATGTTGAAGCTCCGGCTCACTTGTGGGGACCGATGTCCCCGTTGGTTGTGGCGATTGTGCTCCCGAAGCAGGGGCTTTGGGGGCAACGGAAGGAGTGGTGCCCCCAGCCACTAATGGAGCAGAGATTGACGGTTGGACATGTGGGCCCACCAGGACTGGCTGAACTGTTGGAACCTTTGGCTGATGAAGTATAGAGGGTGTCATTACTGCTGCATAAGACGACTTGCTGCTGACTGGGTGGAGTTTGTCATATTTGCACTTAGCCTCTGAATAAGACATCCGATCCAGGGTTTTGTACTGCATTATCTTCCGCACCTTCTGCAGAACTGAGGAGGTAGGCGAGCAAGGTGGATGATGTTCACCACAGTTTACACAGATGTGAGGTGGTGTGCAAGGGAGGTCTAGGTGTGACTCACGGCCACAGTCTCGACAGGCAGAGTTGGCAGTACACCTGGAAGACATGTGCCCAAACCTCCAGCACTTGAAACAGCGCATAGGGGGAGGAACGTAGGGCTTTACGTCAATCCGGTAGATCATCACCTTGACCTTTTCTGGCAATGACTCGCCTTCGAAGGCCAAGATGAAGGCACCGGTGGCAACCCTGTTGTCCTTCGGACTCCTATAAACTCGCCGGATAAAATGGACTCCTCGCTGTTCCAAGTTCTTACGGACCATGTTGAGGCTCTTGTCGGGGGTAATCTCAACGGAAACATCACCCAGCTTGTCATAGGCGAGTAGTGCCCGTGACTGAGCCGGGGATGACGTCGTTATCAGTACTGACCCCGATCGCATTTTGGACATGCCGTCAACTTCTCCGAACTTGTCTTCTAAATTTTCTACGAAAAACAGAGGCTTTGTGTTTATAAAAGATTCTCCATCAGACCTAGAACAAACTAAATACCGTGGTGCATATTGCTGTCCTTGATTTCTAGCCCTGCGTTCGTCCCATGGCGTAGCCAAGGAAGGGAACGATTGGGGATTTTATCTCTCTGCATTGTAATCAACCTTTCCTCTCTTAGAGACGGTGGTTAAACGCCCACCAGCGTTACTCTGGGTTCCTTTCATCGTGGTCCCACGAGCAGCTAGGGAAATAAGAGTCCACCCAGGCAGAGCCCCGCTGAGGTGCGGCAGGTTCCTCAGAGGTTGCTCGCTAACGACTGTTCTACCTCAACAGCCATGCATCTCCTCGGCACGTAGCACACCTTGATATTGAGGGTTTTTTTTTTATAGACGTTTGTACCGTCCTCGCGACCGGGGCGATTAAGCCAAGATCCCCGGGCTCTGAGACGTACAACGTTCCATCGTCGCGCCGAACGATGGTCGTTGAGGCACGCACAGAACTTACGGTGTAGCGGACTGTTGGCGCGACACAGCCCACGGCTCAGGACCCCGGGTTCGCCAAGCCCGTACTCAGCAAATTAATGCTGAGCCCCTGAGGGGGTATACAAAGCTTCCATAGTCGAGCTTCGACTGAACAATGGCCTGGTAAAGGTGAAGCAGGACGGTACGATCCGATCCCCAAGACGTTCCAATGAGGACACGAAGGACATTAAGGGATCGGGCACAATGGGCAGCCAGGTAGGACACGTGTGTGGACCAGCAAAGTTTCCGATCCAACATTAGCCCCAAGAATTTCGTAGTCTCCATGAAAGGGAGAGCAACAGGGCCGAGATGGAGAGAAGGTGGAAGAAATTCCTTGTATCTCCAGAAGTTTTCTCAGTGGAGAATCGGAAGCCGTTTGCGATGCTCCAGGAATATAGACGGTCAAGACAGCGTTGAAGACAACGCTCCAAGAGACACGTCCGCTGGGGGCTGCAATAAATTGCGAAGTCGTCTACAAAAAGGGATCCGGAAACGTCGGGTGAAAGGCAATCTACGATCGGATTGATTGCAATGGCAAAGAAAGCCACACTCAAGACGAAGCCCTGCGGTACCCCATTTTCCTGGCAAAAGGTATCTGACAAAACAGAGCCCACCCGTACCCGAAACTTGCGATCCGCCAAAAACGCTTGAATGAAAAGAGGGAGGCGACCCCGAAAGCCCCATGTGTGCAATGTGCGGAGAAAGCCCGCTCTCCAACAGGTATCGTATTCCTTCTCCAAGTCGAAGAACACTGCTACTGTTTGACACTTCTTTAGAAAGTTATTCATAATGAAGGTCGACAACGTAACGAGGTGATCATCAGCAGAGCGGTGTCGACGAAAACAGCATTGGACATTTGTTAGGAGGCGGCGAGATTCGAGGAGACAGACCAACCGAGCATTAACCATGCGTTCCATCACCTTACAGATGCAGCTCGTCAGAGAAATGGGACGATAACTGGAAGGAAGATGTTTGTCCTTCCCTGTTTTGGGGATGAGGACAACAATGGCTTCACGCCAACTTGTGGGAACATGATCTTCAGTCCATATGCGATTGTAGGTACTAAGAAGAAAACACTTGCCCGCAGGAGAGAGGTTCTTCAGCATCTCAATATGGGTTGAATCGGGCCCAGGAGCAGATGATCGGGACAGGGCGAGAGCACGGTCTAGCTCCTGCATGGAGAAGGTGACGTTATAATTTTCACGATTAAAAGAGTGAAAAGAAGGCGGCCGTGCCTCCTCTACCTGTTTGCGAGGGAGAAAGGCAGGGTGGTAATGCGCAGAGCTCGGAACCTCCGCAAAGAAACGGCCCAATGCGTTGGAAATATCAGCGGGGTCCACGAGGACTGCGTTCTCCACGGTCAGGCCAGGAATCGGGGAGTGGACCTTGATGCCGGATAAACGGCGTAGGCCACCCCAAACAACCGTGGAGGGAGTAAAACGGTTAAAAGAACTAGTAAAAGCAGTCCAGCAAGCTTTCTTGCTGTCATTTATGATACGACGACATTGCGCTCTCATACGTTTATAATTGATGCAATTCTCCAAAGTTGGGTGGCGGCGGAAGGTGCGTAAAGCACGGCGCTGGGCTCTAAGCGCGTCGCGGCAGGCTGCAGTCCACCAAGGGACCGAAACACGGCGTGGAGAAGAGGAGGTACAAGGTATGGAACGTTCAGCAGCGGTGAGAATAACCTCTGTGAGGTAGTCGAGCTGACTGTCACAGTTGGGAAGCCATGGAAGAATAAAGCCCCCAGTCAGCTTTAGATATGTTCCAACTGGTGGGACGAGGAGATGGGGAATGATGCAGGAAGTGGATGATACAAGGGAAATGGTCACTTGAGTACGTGTCAGAAAGTGCATACCACTCAAACCGACCGGCAAGCTGAGGAGTGCATATTGCGAGGTCTATGTGGGAATAAGTGGGTGTTGTGTCAGAAAGGAAAGTCGGTGCACCGGTGTTGAGGCAGACAAGATCGAGGTGTTGGAGAAGGTCCACCAAAAGGGAGCCTCTCGGACAAGGTGCCGGAGAGCCCCATAGGGGGTGGTGGGCATTGAAGTCGCCTACCAACACGAAAGGTGAAGGGAGCTGGTCAACAAGATGTAGCACATCTGCCCTAGTAAGGGCAGATGACGATAGCGAATAGATATTACAGAGGGAAAAGATAAATGTGGATAAAGTGATGCGGACGGCAACTGCCTGTAGGTGAGTATGCAATGAAATGGGATGGAAATAGACGTCGTCTCGAAGGAGCATGGGATGAAGGAGGGCTGGGATACCTTCCACGGGTGGCATGTCGAACCGCACAGAGGTGTAGTGTGGAAAGTCTGCACTATCACTTGGACGCAACTTAGTTTCTCGGAGTCAGACTAGAAGCGGGCAGTGCAACCGAAGGAGTTGTTTTAACTCCTCCCGATTGGAACGAATGCCGCGAATATTCCATTGAAGGAGCGCCATGATAAAAAATGAGATAAGAAATAGGGATAAAAACCAACTAGCAAGCGGGGTCACCTCGACGGCCGCTGAGGACCGGATTTCGAGGGAGCACTGATATCGCTGTCTATGGGAAAAGGGTCGTGGTCCATAGGTTCGACCGACGCGCCTGCCACTTCCCTGAGTTGATCAGGAGGGGCAGTTTCCACAGCCGGTAAAGGGCCGGGTGCCCGGCAGACGGAGCGTCCCGGTGAAACAGAAGACGGCCGAGGCCGGCAACTGTTGGACGGCGTGACGGAAGGGTCACGCCTCGGCGGGGAAGGAGAGGAACTCTTTTTTTTGTTGGCTCTTCTCGAAGAGTGACATTGAGAAGAGGCAGTCGATGGTTGGGAAGCCTGAGAACGCAGAAAATCCTCACAGACGGGTTCCTTTTTCAAAGCCCGGGCATCTTGTTTTGGTGCCCACGGTTTACTAGAGGTTGACGAAGACTGTACTTTAGGAGCAGCAGGAGGAAGCGGGGACGTGGAACGGGCAATCTTCGGGCTGGCGGATCGCACAACTGTGTCAGCGAAAGTGAAATCACAAGTCTGGGTACGGGAATCCTTAGTAGGTCGAGTTGAGGTGAGGACCTTACTGTATGTACCCGCTGGGAGGACAGTGGGCTTTCGACTCGCCAACAACCTTCGAGCGGCAGACGTGAAACCTTCTCCGTAACCCGAATTTGCTGGACGATTTTTTTCATCCTTATATAAAGGGCAGTCTCGAGAGGAAGCCGCATGGTCGCCGTTGCAGTTAAGGCAGTGAGGGGACGGAGGAGGGCAATCCCCCTCATGGGCGTCCCTACCACAAGTGACACATTTCGCTGCGTTAGGACAAGATTGACGGGTGTGGTTGTATCTGTGGCATTGAAAACAGCGCGTTGGGTTAGGCTCATAAGGGCCGACAGAGATGACTTCATACCCTGCTTTGACCTTCGACGGGAGTTCAACTCTGTCGAATGTCAAAAATACAGTACGAGTCGGTGTCAGCTGGTTATCTACCGTTTTCATCACCCTATGGACGGCTGTCACACATATAGAATTGGATGTCTTCATCAGACAACCCGTCAAGGGATCTCGTAAAAACTACCCCCCCCCCCCCCCCGTGACGAGTTGAGTGTGCGGTGTGCTTCTACCTTGACTGGAAACGTGTGTAACAATGTAATCCGGATTAGTTTCTCAGCTTGGAAGGCACTGTCCACTTCCAGCAACAATGTGCCATTGCGCTGACGCGAACAGGTTTTAACAGGGCCAGCAATTGCATCTACACCTTTCTGGATAACGAAACGATTTACAGACGTGAAATCTTTTCCGTCGGTGCGAGAGACAACAAGAAATTTCGGTAGATTAGGCAGAGTCTTTTTTTGCTGAGGCGAATCTATCTTACGTTTCTAAGTCAACGTCACTGAAGAAGAGAAGGAAGTCATCGCGGAAGTGTCCCCCGTGATTACCGGCGTCTCCGATGGCGCGCTCCTTCCTAGTGGGGGCCGTTTCCGAGGGCTTACCCGCCTTAGGTGATTGTTCACACCTCAGGTCACACCTCCCGAGAACTGACGGAGGGACCAATCGGCATGTTCGGAAGGTACCAGCTCGGGTAATCACCCCTCCCTGGGCCTGGCCTTTACCAGGGCGTACGTACGTGCCCTACTTGTCTACCTGGGGTGGGGAATTACGCGTTACCCCGTCACCTGCTACGCATGATAATGCGTGGGTCGGCCTTCAGACACGCACAGGGAGGAAAGAAGAAGAATAGAGGAAGTGAAGAGAAAGAAGGAAAGAAGTGTCTCAAACGCCGAGGCGGAGACGAATGAGGAGAAGAAGGCTAGGAGAGTACAAGGAGAGAAAGAGAGAAACAAAGGGTAAGAAAGGAAGGAACCAAGGAATAAGAGAAACGACAACAAGAAAACACCTATACTCGCGAAATACGCCCGTCTCCGGGCGAAGGCATAAACCGGGAGGGAAAGTGAAGCAGCCTGGGGCAGAAGAAAGGCTGCTCCGGCTCGGGGCCCCGTGCGCGCCACACACGTACCCACAAAATGACTGTGGGCCCCCTGGGGGTACTGTAGACTTTGTTAGGCGCGCGGATGAGATTGCAGAAGCATGGGGATCGTGGGTGTGTGCAGTTGTCGTTCCGGCGGGATAGCCGAGGAGATGAGATTTTGAGACTTAAATGCTGAGCCAAGCTGTTTGTTTAAGATGTGGAGACGAAAAGGAATAAACGACGTTGGAGAAAGGATCTTTCGAAGTTTTTATAAGGTAAAGTTTTTCATGAAATACTTGGAATGTTTCTATGGCACAACTTCGCAGTGTTAGGCTGAACTGATGTTTTACAGTAGTTAGTACAGCAGGAAGCAGTTTGGTGTTGCGCAGATTTATGCAGTAAGTGAAGGTGAGAAAGAATCAGTTTTGTCAAGCTTACAGTTCAGTATGATTTACAGACTTCAGGGTAGGACAATTCATACAATGTTCAGTACAGGTTAACACGTGTTTGTACTGAGTCAGGTTGCATTGATAAATATTGTGTTCGTTACGTTCCGTTAAAGATTGTTAGTTCAGTCAGAAACAAGTTTGTAGGGCCAGAATTATTAACACAGTGATTTTTATTACCAGTAATATTCATACAGTTACTTTTGTTACGTCGGTTTCATACAGAAACAATTAGCAGTATGTATCTCATTATAATAAAGATTACGCAGTCAGATAGGTTTTGCAATACCTTTACATTCACATAGAATACAGTTACAAATACGCAGTCAGATTATCATAACGTTGTAGAAAGGCGGTGGAGTAGCCGAGCGGTCTAAAGCACCTCGCTGCGGAGCGCGCGGTTGCTCGCCGTGGAGATTCGAGTCCTCCCTGGGACATGGGTGTGTGTGTTTGTCCGTAGGTTAATTTACCTAGGTTTAAGTAGTTTGTAAGCTACGGACTGATGAACACGCAGTTTGGTCCGATAGATTTACAGACATTTGAACATTTAGAACAAGTTCGAACACACAGCAGACGGAAATTTTGAGAGAAAGAAGGAGAAGCGAGAAACTTTCAGTGAGATTGAGTTTCCTGGCGTACTTTTGGAGAGGCTCGCGAGGTCCCTACACGGTATTAAGGAGATGTACTAGTCACATTGGCTCTTCGTAGTATTAAAAGCATTTGTGAAGTAACCCGCCTGTTTGTGTGTCGCCTACAGTCGGGCGGTCCCTGGCTGCTTATACAGCAACACCGTAGCATCAATTGACAAACGTCAAGTAGCGAGTAATTTTAATCGGACTATAATAGTTAAATCCCGTGTCTATGTTAGGTGTTCCTGTTGATTATTTGACAAAAAATGAGGTTGGTAGAACTTCCGGGTTATAAGGCCGTGGTCCATAAAACTTTCCAGTTTCACCTAACGTTTCGTCCAGAGCTGCGCCGAACATCTTCAGAGGTCTTCTTACTTGCGTTGAGTCTTGCCGACTGATGAGTCCGGTGTCTGAGAGCGCCATATATACTGTGAAAAGTGGGCGTGGTCAAGCTGTTACGTTATCAGCAGACATAGTCCTTGTCAAAAATAAAACATCATTATCGATTGCAATCGATCAGAGATAAAACCTGTCGATCTTTCAAAGCTCCTGTCCATATGTCGCTAAGGTTCATAGTTTCTTCTTTCCTGCTAAAATTTTCTTTATGTTCGTATATTTCAACAGCTTCCCTGTATTGTCGTGTATAATAATTCGTCATTGTAGATAAAACTGATGTTTCGGAAAACCTCACTATATGACTTCCAGACTGAAGAGCATGCTCTGCCACAGCCGATTTTTCTGTTTTTCCTAGTCGGCAAAGCCTTTTGTGTTCCTTCAGCCTAGTTTTTATACTTCTTTTTGTGGTTCCAATATAAACTTTACCACTGGAGGAAACGTTAGGTGAAACTGGAAAGTTTTATGGACCACGGCCTTATAACCCGGAAGTTCTACCAGCAACTATGACATCCGGTCGTGAAAGCCTTCATTGCATGATCAAAAAAACGTGGGATGCCGTGCAGGGGATTGGGCAACGGCACTTTCAAATTTGTGCCACGGCTGTAAAAAGTCGTAGATCCGGCACTGTTTTGTCCGTTCCGGTCTTTCTGGGAGCTACATTTTGTATTTATTACGAAAAACTGTACTGCTGAGGTCAGTGGCGTAGCTATGTCACCAAGGGCCCCGGGGTAAAAATGACATTGGGGCCCTCTTTACACTAAAACTGTATACCGATGCAAAATTATTTAATCAGCTCCTTACCGCCCACTGGAAGAAATAATAAGACAAACCCAAATACTGCTAAGTAAATTATGTGTCACGCAGCAGATAATATAGTATAACTGTAAAAGTTTGTTTGTTTTGTATGCGTTTACGCAAAAATTACTGGGTGCATTTGGATGAAATTTTGCCGAGGGACAGAGTTGGACCTGGGCGGGACATGCAGATAAAACGACCCCATGCTCCATACCGATCTGCCTTATTTTCGTTGATAGCCATGTCAAAGAAAGAAAATAGGGGAAATATTCGTGTAGCATGGTTTCAGCAAAAGGAACTTGCCGGATTTTGCATGATGAAACACCAGGCTGTATGAAGTAATAAGTAAAATAAGTCTATATCTTCGCTTATTATCACGACACTGGCGTAGATTGCAGCGTTTAGAATGGACAATTCAGTATTCTGACAAAGTAACCATATTTTCTCTTCCTTTTGCATGCATTTTAGAGTGCAGCTGGTTACAGCACTTCATTGCGATCTATGATTAAGGAGCACTCCCTTGGGGGAATTCACTATACAGTTTAGTTACCATAATAATACCGTTCTGTAATAATACATTGTACAGGCTTCATATTCAAATGTGGTCAGACCGTGTATTGTCAAACACACTGCTAGTAATTCAGGGTCATTCACTGTTACATCGCAAAGATTGGCAGCCATGGCAACTCCGACTTCAACCGACAACACAGTGACGGTGGCAGGTCATGTCTTAGCGGACAAGCAATAGACCTTGTTATGTTTATATTCTGAGTGGGAATAATATATGGATTTCACTTCGTGCGTTTGAGGTTTGTTGCTCGGGGTTCAAAAAGTTAAATGTTGAAAATCCTTCATTCAACTAAAATATCATATACAGTAGATCGTCGACTATCCGAAGTAATTGGGGGACGTGGATGTTCGGAAAACCGATTATTCGTATAATCGAACTGTACATTTCTATTTGCCAATAACAAGAACTGTACAGTAAATGTATTTATTTACTATTTGGAGGTGCTCGATCCTTCACACTGTGCCGAGCGACACGCCGCTATACTGCGAAGGCGCAGCTGTTGCTGTGAGCAGCTTTAATGCTGCCTCTACTTCTTCTGCAACGCCGACTGAAGTGTGCCGATTGTTGTACACAGCGACTGGCGGCTTGGAAAGTCAGCAGCACCACCGAGCGGCGTCTTGTGAAGGTCTCACTAAAAGCAATGTTCCGCCACCCGGTGGCCCAGTGCGGCTACTGTGGGATGATTGAGGGAAGGTGGAGATAATGGACGGTAGGGAGGGAGAGCAAAAACAAAAAATCGGTAGTGTACTGCAACTTTTTTCAAACGTCGCTCAGGGTTGTCGAGGGGGGCCCCTTGAGCTCGGGGACCCCGGGGTCCTGCCCCGCATAGCCCTATGGTAGCTTCACCACTGGGCGAGGTGTCAGAGAACGCGATGTTAGTTTCTGGCAGTGGGCGCGGTATAACAAGGCGTGGCTGTCGACCAGGGCAGCTGTCAGCGAGACGCAGATGGCGGTCCTTGACCCTGAAGGCCCGGTGTTGACGCGGCCGTTTTTAGAGCTGGATGGCAGCCGGCCAGGCTGGCGGCTGCGGCCCCCTCGACGCAGACGTAGACGCCGCGATTCGCCACAGCGACATGTGTCCTCTGTCAGCCGTCGTTTGTAACGAACAGAGCCCGCTGACCGAAGCACCACACATGTCGCTCACTCCTCGCCCCAAACAGCACAGCTCAGAGCTCCGGCGTTTACTTATCGCGGGGCTAGCTTTCCGCGCGACCGCCGATGTTTGTGAATGGATGGAAACGTTTCGGACAGGCGCCAAGAAGGCCGCTCTGGTGTTTACAAAGTGAGTGAAGTTCAAATAACAGATTGTGCGGGCGGCGTGTTTGGTTCCAAACTGATGCTCGGCGGCTGTTGTCGGCTAGCTCTGTGACGATAGCCGCCAGAGGTCTTCGCGGGTTCTCTGATGAAGGGCGTTTATTTCTTTTCCTATCGCACAGTCACTGTTTGCCAAACACATCCAGTCACGGGTTTTGTGTAATAGTAGAGGGATTCTGTCCTGACGATTACAGCTTACTAAGTGACGTTTCCTTCCTTTCTTCGTTTCAGCCATCTAAGGACCACGCACCAATTTCAATGTTTCCTTCTTTGTTCTGGATTGACTTGGTAGCTGACATAGCTGGGAGATCACTGTGGTGACAGGACCAGCTACCAAAGATTGTTGTCCGTTTTTGAACCACCCAGGGGGCACGTGGAGCTTTGAGGATTGCTTCCGGACGCGAACAACTTCGCGTACAACAGTTTTGTCCCTAGTTTACTCTGCAGCTGAATACTGTTCTCCTGTCTGGCTCAACAGTGCTCAAGTGAGAGACATTGATGTACAATTAAATAGAGCAATGATATTGATCAGTGGCACTCTGATGGCTACACCACTTCAATGGCTCCCAATATTATGCAACATCGTTCCTCCTGATCTAAGACGGAAGGAAGCCTTAATGAGAGAGTATAATAAGAGCTTGTCCACTCTTGAGGTTCCTATCCTGCAAGTCCTATCACCACAGGTAAGCCGGCTGAAATCACGTAAACCACCTCTTAAAACAGCTGTGCAACTACATGAGAGTGGCTTCTCACCTAAATCAAACTGGGCAAGAACTTGGGATTCAAAAGAGCATCTGGATAGACGATTCCTCTAAGCAGCTCCAAGGAATGGACCTTCCCAGGAGAGAATGGTCTTTGATCAACTGCTTCCGAACTGGTGTTGGTCGCTGTAACTATTGAAAATTCAAATGGGGACAGACAGACGACCAGTCATGTGACTGTGGAGCAGACATACAAACGATGACCCACATAATTACTAATTGCCCATTACGATCATTCTCAGGAGGGATGACCGAACTCCATATAGTCAGTCAGGTAGCTATCCAGTGGTTAAAGGAGTTGGACTTGGCTCTGTGACAAAGATATGTGTTATCTTATTAGACACTAGTATATCTTACTAAAGTATTATATATAGCTGACATTATACCATACGATCCTTTGTTCTTGTTTCTTTTTCCTCCAGTGTTCTTTCATCTTTTCACTATGCATCCTTTTTCTCTCCTCAGACCACTTTACTCCTGTCTTATTCTCCCTCCTGCCTTGGAATCCTTCCATTTTTAACACTTTCTTCTTAAAAGTTTCTCTTTCTGTTGCATCATTTTGACTTATATTGTTTCTTTCCAAATCTTTCCTAACTTCTTGAATCCATGCTACTGTTCACTTCTTCTCCCAGAGATATTTAAAAATCTGTTTGGTTAACCTGTTGCTGTTCATTCGGTATAAATGTCCAAAAAATAGCAGTCGCCTCTTCCGTAGTGTTTCGGTTATGATTTCTATGTTGCGATAAACTTCTGCATTACTTCTTAGTTTCCATACCTCTGTATTCCTAAGTGGACAACGTAATTTTCGAATGATTTTTCTTTCTAGGTCTTCAAGTTTATGTAATTTGTAATTCAGTACTAAACATTCACTTGCATAAAGACATTCTGGCTTTACTACTGTGTTGTAGTGCTGTATTTTCAGATTTTTACACAGAGACCTTTTGTTGTATATGTTCCTAGTTATACCATATGCTCTCTCCTTTTTATGAACTCTTTCTTCTACAACAAATTTTTCTAAGCTATTTTCCTGAATCGTTTCTCCCAAATATTTATATTTATTTACCCTCTTTATCGACCCAATACCTCAATACCTGTTAGTAGGATTTCTAGATCCTTTTTTATGTTTGTCGTAAATTTTGTTTTCTCTACAGAAATTCTTAAACCTGCTTTGTTGGCTATTTCTTCTAAGAGATTGATTTGGATTGCTGCATTTGTTAGGTTTTCAGGAAGAATGGCAAAATCATCCGTAAATGCTAGACAGTGAATTTCAATACCTTTGTGTTTAGTCCCCAGTCTGATTGCTGATAGCTTTTGTTCTTTTAGTTTTTGTTTCCATTCTCTTACTATTTTCTCTAGGACGCAGTTGAAGAGGATTGGAGACAGGCCGTATACCTTGCCTTACACTTGTTTTGATGTTGAATGCAAATGTTCAAATGTTTGTAAATCTATCGAACCAAACTGCGTGGTCATCAATCCGTAGCTTACAAACTACTTAAACCTAGGTAAACTAACCTAAGGAAAACACAGACACCCACGCCCTAGGGAGGACTCGAACCTCCACGGCGAGCAACCGCGCGCTCCGCAGCGAGACGCTTTAGACCGCTCGGCTACTCCACCGCGGCTGATGTTGAATGCCTTGAAAATATCACCCTGAAGCTTTATTTTTGATTGGTGTCTGTGAGTGTTTCGCGAATCAGGTTTGCTGATTTAGATTCAATTCCAAATTCTCGGATTACATTATCTAGTTTTTGCCTAACAACCGAATCAAACGCCTTTTTAAAATCTATAAATGTTACAATGATGTCTTTGGAGTTTGTAAGTCTGTGACGGATTATGGACTTAAGGTTCAAAATTTTTTTTCTGAACAAGATCTGCCTTTTCTAAATCCACTCTGATATTCTCCCAATTGGCTATCAAGTGTTGCTTCCACATTGTTTAGTGTAATTGTTGAAAATATTTTATATCCCACTGGTAACAAAGATACACCTCTAGAGTTATTTACATCTTGTTTATCGCCTTCCAATCTTCTGGAATCTTTTCAGTTTCCCATATTTCTGCAAACATGAGCTGAAGGTTAGATATAATTTTGGTTGAGACCATTATATAAGTTCAGCTGTGATAGAGTCCTCTCCACTGGCTTTGTTGGTTTTCAAGGCATTTATTGCTTTTTTAATTTCTTCAGCTGTAGGTGATGGATCTGTTTCTGTGTTTTCATAATGATCTGGAAATTCTAGCTTACAGTTAAGTTCTTCACACTTCAAAAGTTGCTCAAAGTACCTTCTTAGTTAATGAAATAAATCGCAAAATGCGATCACTTATGCCTTCAAAGTACTAGGTTTAGATGTAATACCAATGTGCGGCGAATGAAAATTTGTGCCATTCCGGGATTGGAACACGGGATCTCCTGCTTACTAGGCAGACGCGTTGACCACTCCGCCACCATGGACACAGTGACCAACCCGACTGCAGAGGACTGTTCCCTGCACGTCTCCCGCCACACACAAATCTCCATTCGCCACGCTGTCTCTTTCCTATACCACAGCCTATTTATTCTATAATGCTCGCAGCCCCAATACTGTATTCCTGCATCAGGGAGGACCATGAGGTATCGAGACACATTTAATTCTCGTCAGGAGACCAGCCTCGGCTTGTATACAATTAGATATTTGAGAGTCAAGTTCCTTGTTTCTTGTCACTTTTACATTCATGATTTCTTTAATATTATGTTTAGAAATAGCCACGTGATCTAACTGAAACTCCCCTAGCATTGGATTCGGAGAAATCCATGTTTTTGCCTTTCTTGATAATTTTTTGTAGAAAGTTGACGTTAATTTCAACTGATATGTTTTATAAATTAATTAAATGCAGCAACCAGTTGCTTGTGGTTATTTATTTTTAACTTTAACGACCGGTTTCGGGTGCTTGAGTGCCCTTCTTCTGGTCTCTATACAGACAAACAAGTGCATTGGTATACAGTAAAGGCTATAGAACGTATAAAAGCCGGTTACAGAAATTTGAAGCAGTTTCAAACCAAATAGATCGTAATAAAGATAAGTTCATATAATGGGATAAAATTAACACTTACATTTTTGTACTCTTGCTTAATGAATATACATGCTAGTAGTGGAATCAACGCTGAATGAATAACAATCAGCTGCTAACAAAGTAATGTTTCACAAAGACCAATTAGTCTTGTGCCATTTTTGTTTGTTCTTTTATGAGCTGGGTATTCTCCTACTATTTATCGAAAAAATTTTTCCCTTCCTATTTGTGCATTAAAATCCCCCAATAGTATCACAACATTTGATTTTGGAATTTTTGAGATTTCGTCTTCCAAAAGTTCCCAAAATGCTTCTACTTTACTCAGATTTTTCTTGTTCTCATCATTAATTGGAGCATGGCAATTAACAAAGGTATACTGTTTATTTTTTATTGTGAGAAGAGAGAGTCTTTCTGAACTGGATTGGAATTCTGTAATTTTATCTACTAAATTTTTATGAACGTAGAATGCGGTACCAAGCATTGGCATGCCTTTCATAATTTTTATTGCTGGTTTACGCTTAAAGATTCTGTAGTTTTTGCTTTCTGTAACATTTGCATCGAAAAATCTTGTTTCTTGCACAGCTAAAATTTGTATTTCGAGCTTATCTAAGAGAATTTCAAGTTCTTTTTGTTTACCAATTTTTAGTAATGAGTTTACATTCAAGGTGCCTGCAAATAATTTCCTATTGAACTTGAGTTTGGAAGGATACCAAGGATGCACCGACTCACCCTTAATGCAGCTGTTGGGACTCCCCAGAACCCTAGGTCCCGATGCATTGCAGAAAGCAATGGTGGATCCCTCATTTGCCGGCCGCGGTGACCGAGGGGACTGAGGCGCTCCAGTCACGGTCTGCACGCCCACTACGGTCGGGGGTTCGAATCCCCCCTTGTGCCGTTCTTAGTCTAAGGTAGTTGATAAGTAGTTTGTAAGTTTACGGACTGATGACCCCGTAGTTAAGTCCCATAAGCTATACAAACATTTGAACATTTTTTTTTTTTTTTTTTTTTTAATTCCTCATTTGAGTTACCACCTGGGGTAGTGCTTACTTTTAGCGCACTTTCCATTCTGCAATTGAAATTGTACATTGTGCATGAGAGGAAATAAAGTCCAAGATAAGATCGGATTGTTAGTCCGAAATGATTATTTTTCATGATTTATTCCATTAGGTTCTTCCGCTCTCTCTGCCGTTAGGAACTAAGATTCCTCTTCCGCCTTTGCGACCGTTGGCCAGGTTTCACCTGTAACCCTAGGCAGGGGCCCTCACAGGGTGCTACCATTCGGAGCCAGGTGGACCCAGGTTTTTTTTTTACGAGGTGTTAATCCTCCCCCTCCTCCTTCCTCATCACTTGCGAGATGAGGCTCCGGGCTTGGTACAGGCAATGGCCGAGTTTAAGCGACGTTTATTTTTTATTTTGAGATAGGCTCTCATGGCACGAGTTATCACTCCTTAAAACTTGCAGGCTTAGATGCCGCTTCACCTCCGAGGATGCCTTCCGCAGTCAAAGGGGAAACCTCAGGGGCAAGTTTTATGCATGGACCACGGAAACTAAGCCAGCATATTTCAAGTAATGAATTTAAACATTAACAAACTAACCACTGTAATTAATTTGAAATGTATACAGCTGTAGTTAAAAATGAAGTACGGTCTGTAGTAGTTCTCTCGGTTGCAGACCACTTTTGCATTTGTAGTGTAATGTGCTAAGGGAATAACCTCCCCGACGTGTATGCATGTAGGTATAAGATGTGAAGGACATTTTATTGGAACTCAGGTACGCCTCTTACGGTAACAATTATTCATAAATTCACGAAAGAGTTACATCACCTTTGTTAATGGGTAGCTTTGTAAAATTCACAGCCTAATAATTAAATACAAGTCTAAGGTGCTACTATGTTTTGCTTACTGCCTTATATCTCCTCTATTACGAGAGCATAAAGACAAGTCGTTCTTCAGGTTGTTCCAAAATATCACGAACACTTCATGACTAAAAAGTGTCTGTCAAGCTTAAGGGACTTAAATGTGGGTCATCAGTCCCTAAACTTACAAACTACTTATGAACTACCTTATACTAAACACGACACAAACATCCATACCCGAGGGGGAATTCGAATCCTCGACCGCAACAGCCGTACGGAACTATGACTGGCGCGCTGCAGACCGCTCGGACACTGCGGCTGGCCGTCGTGACTGATTTACTCTAGTTTTCTACACTATAATAAATATTCTCTCGGGCATGGCCAAAATATTTTTTGTAATATTCTTCAATACATATATATTACAGAGTCCGCCAGAAAAATGTATATACACTTTAAGAAACAAAAAGTATTACTACTGTGTTTCTTTCACATTTAATAATTGATTATACAGGTAGCACAAACTTAGGTTTAGCACATGGTTACATTAAATGTTGAAAATGTTGACCGTTGACGTTCACACGTAGCTGAATGACGAGCGGTCGCCGCAACAGCCCGTGTTTCAGTGGAGATCGCTGCACATGTCGCTGTAATCTCCTGGCCAAGATCCTCCGGCATGCATGGCTTACGTCGGTCGACGTCATATTTCATAGTTCTCCGCAAGTAAAAGTCCATAGATTTTGTGATTGTGGAGGAAACTCAATGGGCATTCTGCGTGCAATCCGATGTCCCTGAGAATTGTCATGCAGGAAAGCTCGTACGGCTTATGAGGTAGTGTGATGGCGCTCTGTCCAGTTGGTAGAAGACCTCTTCATCAGCTTCATAAGGCGCCAGTATACCTGGAAAAACTGATGTGCGTAACATTTATAGGTACACTTCTCCAGTGACAGTGACATCAAAGAAAAAGGCTCCTACTAAGCCACTAGATGATAGTCCTCAAATGTACCGCTAGTACTCTGACCGGCTTAACCACACAACATGCCAATTTTCCGGTAACCAGTACACACTATTATTTCGATTCACGTTTCTATTCAGTTAAAATTGTTACTCCACACTACCTTCGTTACACTTTGTTCGTTATCAGTCACCATTTGCTGACACAATTCCCAAAATTGCCTACGGCTATTAGGAACGTCATGATTAATCAGGTGCAATAATCGTGTCAGATTCAGCTTTTCTGCATTGAGCCGCTACGCTGCGATGCGCAAGGCCGTTCCCCGTCCAGGGTTCGAATCCTGGATGTTTGTGCTGTCTTTAGTATAAGGCAGTTCATAAGTAGTTTGTAAGTTTAGGGACTGATGACCCCGCAGTTAAGTCCCGTAAGTTTCACAAACTTTTGTTTATTTTGTAAGCTTTGCACTTTGCAGCTTTCAGTATACTTCGTACGCTTAAATTGTTAAGCTCCCAATCCACGTGCACATTACGTAGCAGACTTCTGTGGAGAAGTAACAAACGTTTCCAACACGAGACTCGACGAAGCAGGACTTGTAGCTTATTGGCTTTATTTTTGTTGTCATTAATTATTTTTAATCGGAAGTTTTAATAAGAATCTTCAAGCTTTCTCGACGGGTATGTTGTATATAGTCTTCACGGGTTTGCTGCCTGGTAACGGTGTGTAAATTCCACAATACGACATCTGACATCTTCAGATGGTTTCGCCTTGCTGATGGCCAGGTAGGACTGACGGCATCTGCACATCGGCGCCGTTGTATATAGGACACGCTCACGAAGACTGCGCAGATGCGCAATAATTTGCCGATAGAGGGCGTCGATCTAAAGAGCCATCTGGAGGGAAACACAGAGCGACTATTTTGCGCGTGCGCTGTGTTTACAAACAGCCGTTACTCACTAGAACTAAACCTGTTTATGGCGGGTCCTTTATCGAAAGCTTTTTTACCTCCTTGTCGTGATTTGATGGTAGCCAAAGTGGGGTTTCAGGCTGTGCTCAATTGAAATACCGTATCCCGGTTGATGAGATTATCAGATGAAAATGATGAAGCTGGAGATAAAATTTCTCTCTTCTCATAAAACATGCGATGTCCCGTATTCAGACAGTGTTCTGCAATTGCCGACTTCTCTGGTTGATACAGGCGTGTATGACGCTGATGTTCATAACAGGGTTCTTGCACTGTGCGAAATGTCTAGCCTATGGAGCGGCATATATAGGCCAGACATGTCGCACAGTGCAAGAACGATGTGATGAACATCAACTTCATACATGCCTGTATCAACCAGAGAAGTCGGCAATTACAGAACACTGTCTGAACACAGAACATCGCATGTTTTATGAGAAGACTGAATTTCTATACCCGGCTTCATCATTTTGGGATTGCGTCATTAAAGAAGCAGTTCATATCCGTACACCTGATAATCTCATCAACCGGGATACGGGATTTCAATTGAGCACAGCCCGGAACTCCGCCTTGGCTAGTATCAAATCACGACAAGGAAGTCAAAACTTTCGATAACCTTTCGATAACGGACCCCTAAATTGGTTTAGTTCTAGTGGGTAACGGCTGTTTGTAAACAAAGCGCACAGCACACGCGCAAAATAGCCGCTCTGTGTTTCCCTGCAGATGGCTCTTTAGATAGAAGCCCTCTATCGGCAAATTATTGCGCATGCGTAATTTGCGCGTTTGCGCAGTCTTCGCGAGCGTGTTCTATATACAGCGGCGCCAATATGCAGATACCGTCAGTCGTACTTGGCCATCAGCAAGGTGCAACCACCTGAAGATGTCGGACAGTTGCTCCGAAGAAATATTGTGGGATATACACAACGTTATCCTAGTTTTATATGTTTGCTTTTATAAATTTTTAGTTTTATTGCTGATTTATTATTTTTTCTTCTCTTTTAGCTTTATCTTCTTTAGATTCTTGTGTAAGCTGTCTTCCTGATCTTCCTTAGTGAATATCAATAAACGTATCATGAAATTAAATGAGTTGAGCATGTAAGTCTGGTTGAACACCTTCACCAGACATCCATGATGGTATTTTAAATTTGTAACCAGGAATCTATACCAAGATGGTGTAATTCCCATCGTTTTTTTAAAATCTTTTTCTGATGATGATGTTCTCGAAACGCGTCATGAAATAAAGCTAACTGCGACCAAGACATTTCAACAATTTTTTCATACATGCCAACGTAAGGTCGCGTGTCCAACAAGAATGGATGGTTTTATGAACCAAGTGATGAAATTAAATCTTTTCAATAATTCCCTTAATTGTTAGAAGGGTTGGCGGTTACATCTCAAACCCCTATCTCCAATGACATTGCACTTCAACGACATTAACAAATTGGTAAAACTACTTCACATTTTTTTTCATTGCTCGATTGTCATTCGTTATCCAGCCATCTTTGTTTCCCAAAACCGACACGAAAGTAATAACTTCTGTTGCGCCAAAGACTATACTACAACACACTTGTAGCTCAAATCATACGACAATATCGACATCTCCACAGAGCCTGACCAAGAGTGTATACATTTTTCTGGCGGACTCTGTGTAACTACGCAGCAGCAGGACAAAAAGTGGAAGCTGTTAGTTCCATAAAATATCTGGGCTTGGAGATAAGTGGCGCTTGGAAGCGGAACGTCCATTAAAATCAGTCGTGGGTCAGGCAGACGTCGGACTGAGATTTATTGGAAGAATTTTCCGGTAGTGGTGTCCGTCTGTAAGAAAACTCTCATTCGGTCAGCGCTTAAGTATTGCTCATCAGTGCGCGATCCGTATCAAGAGGGGTAGGGGACGGGGTTGATAGAACAGACAGAGTGGATCCAATTGACAGCAGCACGCTTTGTTACGAACTCGTTTAATAAGCGCGAAAGCCTCACGGAGAAGATTAGGAAGCGGACGGTGCAAGAGAGACGTTTGTATCGCGGTAGGACCCGCGTTCCAAAGTTCCGAGAGCATACGTTTCATGAAGAGTCAAGCAATACATTGCTTCCTCCTATGTATATCTCGCGAAGCGACCACAACGATAAGATTAGAGAGTTTGGGCCCATGCGGAGGCATACAGGCAATCATTTGTCCCGCGAACCATATGTGGGTGCAATAGGAGGAAGTCACAATGGTTCGCAAAATACCCTCTGTCCCACACTATGAAGTGACTTGCGGAGTATGGATGTAGATGTGTCGGGTGCAGTCCACGAGAACGTGCGACAACTATAACACCTAACCTACGGAGTAGAGGAAAAGCAAAAGTAGGAAGGAAGGAAGCTTGGAGTTTAACGTCCCATCGACAGCGTGGTCATTAGAGACGGAAAAAGCATAAGTGTGAGAGTTTATCACATTTCGCTACCGTGGGATAGCGAAGAATGATAGCCGAAGAAGGCGAAACAGGCGAGAGCATGGATGGGCTATAAGGGGAGAAGGGAGGCTCAAAGGAAAAAAAAAAAAAAAAAAAAAAAAAAAAAAAAAAAAACCTAAAAAAAAATAAAATAAAAAGGATTCGTCTGTCATGGAGAGGTAGCTTTGGACAGTGGTTCGGGTCTCATTGGAGTAAAATTTTTTAGCTGTTTTTGTTACAGGAGTTGCAAAAAGTAAATAAATAAATAAATAAAAGGAAACAAACGTTGGTAGAGCGTTAGTTCATTGAACAGAGGGTCGTGGGTTCAAGCCTCACCTAAAGCCTTCTTCTTCTTTTTTTTTTAATTGCAGTGCGTTGAAAATTGTTAAAACAGAACGTCTATAACTTTTTACGGGTTCATTTTACAAAACAGCACTGTCAGCTGCAGCAGTAGCAGTAGCGTGCGAACTGGACAGCAACGTCAGCCCCACTTGATGGTCTACATCTACATCTACATGGGATACTCTACAAGTCACATTTAAGTGCCTGGCAGAGCGTTCATCGAACCACCATTACACTATTTATCTCCCATTCCATTCTCGAATAGCGCGCGGAAGAATGAACACCTGAATCTCTCCGTTCGGGCTCTGATTTCTCGTATTTTATTCTGATGATCATTTCTACTTATGTAAGTGGGAGTCAACAATATATTTTCGCATGGTGTGGGCATACACACCGCAACAGCACAACACGCACATTCGCTGAACGGCGGTGCTGCCTATCTAGCAGTCATTTATTATTATTACTGTTATTATTATTACTTCAATACTTCCGCAAGAGTGGTGCAATTGTTCCTTTCTTCTACGAATATACTCTACAGGTTTGCTACTTTGAAATAAGACGAAGCAGAAGCAAACTGCCGATTACACAGTGCTATGAAATCCGAACAGTCCTTCTACATTTCAAAGACATGTTTCTCCATGTAATACTCGGTGTATTACTCGACGTAGAACAGTTTGCAACGTCATACAAAAAAGAAAAAACATCCGAGTGACCTGGGTTTGAACCGAGGACCCACAAACGACAAACATTCGCTCTCTCAACTTCTCAACTACCCCACGTGAGTTCAGCGCGGCAGACCGCTACAGATAAGCTTTTCCTGTGCTCCGTAGGACATGTGACACACATTATTTTCCGTTTAAGCATTTTCTCCTGGACGGCAGTACATAGCACGACTTCTATAGAGGTTTCGGTTGATACTCTATCGATGTACAACGTCTGATACCGATTTGAGTGACATCTGAAGGTTTGGGTATTAACACGTTCGGTGAGAGAGCTGAACGTCCTCTATAATAATAATAAAGAAAAAATAATGAGCTAGATACCCAACGAACATAAACAAACGACCGCAAAAAAAGAAAAAAATATTGAAAAAAGCGGTAGCGTCATGAATTTTTTTGTGGATGATGTGTGTTCGAACTTACCCTCAAGATGCATTTTTATTATTATTTGTTTTTAAACTTATAGTGACTTTAAATAAAGTTTATTACCTAAAGTATTCTCGATTAAAACATAAATAATTTAATTTGGATTTTGAATGGCTGTCACAAGTACTTAAAATAAGAATTACACTCAAATTCTCTTTTTAGTAGGTTGAGTAATTTCATATGCAATGAATGTAGGTAAATTAATTATCTCTTCCATAAGTTTCCGGGTGGGGTTCAGTTATACAAAAATTTTCGCACTGTCATGTTCAGTTCTCTATTTTGTATTTTATGTGCAAGCACTGCAACGATGTCACAAAAATATTTAAAAGAAAAATATTTTGGCTTTTGTGGACGATTGTTTATAGGAACAACATGTGTGTGTGTGTGTATGGGAGGGGGGGGGGGGTTCCAAAAGCTCTGAGGAGAAACATACTTCGTTGGCATTCCTGAAAACTTCTCTTTCGTTAGAAGGCCTGGAAGCGAACCGGGCATATCGTATCATTTCCTTAACAGTTGGTGATGATAGCTGACGATGGAACGATGGACTATAGATGCTATTTATATGCAGTCTTGACTCCTCGTGACTGTATCTGTTCGTATACAAACAACAGAGCAACATATGATTTTGTATGTGTCAGGAGCCTCAGTCTTATAAATTTTTCTAATGAATTGACTGAAAGTTTATTCTATTTTTTTTTACTCTGATAACCTGGTTTCGGATTTAAATTAAGATGCGGGGACAAATGTCTTACCCATTTTATACTTCCGACATGGGCTCAACTCCGAACATTTTTATTGTTTTTATTATTATGACCACGACATAAGGAAACCTGTCTGGCAACTTTTATCACAGCACTTGAAAATGACCTAAGGCCGAAACCAGGTTGTGACAATAAACAAAAAAAAACTTTCAGTAAAATGGCGGTCAATTATTTCAAAACATAAATAAATAAATAAAATAAAGTAAAGTAAAATAAAAATAAATAAATAAAAAGATAGAGCAACAGCTGTATTCTGCTTTTCCGTGAAAAAACCGGTTCTTCGAATTTTCAAGGAATATTTATAATCTATCCACTGCAAAAAATACAGACTGAGTTTGAAATGCAATGTCAATGACAGTGGCTTTTAACCTACCTACATTAATTGTAAAATGCATTTGTAATTATTCGACAAACATGGGGTTGCACGGGTCTTTCTTTATTTATTCAAGCTTTGAGTTAGTACTTCTCATATCCCTTCTCTCTCTATCTTCTTTTTTTTTTTTTTTTTTTAATAAGATGTCATATTTATAGGAGAGTATTCAAAAAATAAGCCTATCTTACAAAATAATAACTGTAGCATCCAGACAAAGAAAGGTAGTCATCAAGATACAAATGATATGTAACCTTAATACATTCATTTAATTCAAAACTTGATTATAAACAATATTTCTATTTACTTGTCCAAAATCTAATATAAATAAATGCTTTGGGGAGCCCATCCCTGAGCAACCGACATGTAGTTGTCCTTGTGAGGAACAAGTAGATGTCAAAACCATTCTGCAGTATTTAATAGGATGCCCTGTGATTTATTAATCGTGATGGAAAATACAAGTCTCACTGAAAAGTAAGTCTATTGAAGTTAAAAGGTAGATCTGCTGGAATAATGGGTATTCGTTGGATGTACACTGTTTTTCCTTTTCCTGTAGCTCTATAGAAATCTCTTGCTTTCGTCTACAGCCGAGTACGCTTCACAGTTGTTAACAAGCTTTCAGGAATTTCTTTCAGCTGACTGGAATCCAGGAGTGCCTTAGTAGTAAATAAGTAAATGTATTAAAACGTCGTGCTTGATGTAAAAGGTTTTTACCCATCTCAAATTTATTTAATTTGTAGGTAATATATTCATTTGCATAAGTACTTCATGTCGGTAAAACCTGTTACGAATACAGTTAGTAGTCAACAAGTAATAGATTGAAACCTGGTGTGTGATGAGGCGCTTTTCCAAGAACGTTATTGTTTATGTCCTTATAACTCATGAGCAACATGTCGTAATGTGATACCATTTCGAAGGCACATTCAGCTATATGTGTGTATACTGTCTGTAAAATTCCCTACGGCTACAATTTGTAGTGTAGAAATTATAAATTGTAACATCATACAGAATGACGTAGTTTAATCTTTGAACAGTGGAAAAGTAGTAAGCAAAATACTTTTTTTCCTTTTATCATTTTGCTGTGGTTGTCAGCGAGAAAAAGTGTAATAAAGTTTTGTGTTTAATGTGTGTTGCTGTTGTGGTCTTCATTCCGCAGACTGGTTTGATGCAGCTCTCCACGCTACCCTGTCCTGTGCAATGCAAGCATATGTACGGCAACCTACATCCTTTTGGAACAGCTTAATGTATTCGTCCCTCGGCCTCCATCTATGATTTTTACCCCACACACTTCCTTCTAATGCTAAACTGACTATGTAGAAATTATAAATTTTAACGTCATACCGAAGGCCGTAGTTTTAGTCCATGAACAGAGGAAAAGTAGTAAGCGAGAAATTGTTTTCCTTTCATCATTTTACTGTGGTTGTCTGTCAAAAATATATAAAGGTTTGAAATTATATTTAAAGTTTCCAGACGAAGCTTTCACTCTGCAGCCAAGTGGGCGCTGATATGAAACTTCCAAGAGTGCTACTCTTGCAAGAGCTTCTGTGAAGTTTGGAAACTGAGAGGCGAGGTACTGGCGGAAGTGAAGTCGTGAGACGGCATCGTGAGTCGTGTCGGGATAGCTCAGTCGGTAGAGCGCTTGCCCGCGAAAGGCAAAGGTCCCACGTTCGAGTCCCGGTTCCGGCACACAATTTTAATCTGCCAGTAAGTTTCAGCCTTTGTTGCAAGTCACGAAGTACTCTCATTCTCATACAAGGTATGAATTAAGTCTCATCACACGATGTGCCAATTTTTTGCGACACCTATTGTTTATCACGTCATATTTCCTGAAACCTGTGTGTATGTGATTCTTATCCCTACAGCTATTGTTACCTCACTGTACCAAATGTGGTTGAATTGATCCAGTGCTTTTGGAGAAGATGAGCAGCATTGTCGATTAATGCAGCAGTTTTTACACGCATATCATTGTTTATGATGTCATTTCTCGTGAACAATATGTTGTACGTGATTCTTATACTCACAGCGACCGTCCTCATGGATTGAAGCTTACGTGTACAAAGTTTCATAAAGATTGGAACAGAACTTGCATGCAATACGTACACACAAGTAAACACACGGACACACTAAAGATTAAAATTGTAATTAGCTGCAACCTTTATTTCACAATTAAAGTTCTTTATGATGTAATTGATAATATTTTTATCGTTAATTGTATTTAAAAACTGTAACTAGGATCTAACACCGATCATACACATGACAGTGACGCAGGCTTCTGCCTGATCTACTTTTACATACCTCAATACGCCTCATATTGAATACTAAATAACATGTATATGAGTTGCACTCATTTTCTGGATAGTACGCTTCAAACTTACTATTTGTGGACACTTTTGACGTATACCACTAACATGGGAAGTGTCATCCCAAACTAAATTTCCGAGACCTGAAAATCACCTTGAAAGATGTCTCGTCTGTACAGATAGCGACCAAAGAGTTTAAATTTCATAGAGTGGCGATAAGTCCGCCATGTTTGAGGCAAATTGAACACGAGTGACTATGGATAGACGAAAACTTTGGCTCCGGCCAATGATAACTCGCTAGCTGTCAGCCAATGAGATGCTGCGTGTTTCTTAGCCGTACTATAAAAAAAGAAAAATCTTTTTAACATATACCTAACCTTCTTAAGGCTACACTACAGATCACTTTTCTTAAAGTGAACGTTAGATATAGGTTAAACAAGAATTTTTATTTTTAGTACATGAGGGAGCGTGGCGCCCAAATCTCCGGTTAAGCAACACGCAGCATCTCATTGGCTGACAGCTAGCGAGTTCTCATTGGCCGGAGACAAAAGTTGTAATGTGTCCATAGTCACTCGTAAATTGAACTGGCGTCCGCCATGTTATTTAGGGTATCGAGTGTTCAAATGTTTGTTAAGCTTAAGGGACTTAACTACGGGGTCATCAGTCCCTAAACTTACAAACTACTTATGAACTTCCTACAACTAAGGACGCCACAAATATCCATGCCCGAGGGGGGATTCGAACCCCCGACCGTAGTGGCCGTGCAGACCATGACTGAAGCGCCTCAGTCCCCTCGGCCACCGCGGCCGGCGTTAGGGTATCGGCTGACAGCTGGTATACCACACCCACTCGAGAATTTTACCCATTTACAGTTCCACATTTAAAATAAAGATTGTTGTTGTTATGCTCTTCAGTCCGGAGACCGGTTTGATGCAGCTCTCCACCCTACTCTATCCTGAGCAAGCCTTTTCATCTCCTCATAAGAACGACAACCCACATCCACTTGAATCTGCTTACTATACGCGTCTCTTGGTCTCCCTCTGCGATTTTTACCCCACACACTTCCCTCCAATGCTAAATTTACGATTCCTCGATGTCTAAGAATGTGTCCTACCAAGCGATCCCTTCTTTTAGTCAGGGTATGCCAAAAATTCCTTTTCTCACCTATTCTGTTCAGTACCTCTTCATTAGTTATGCGATCTACCCACCTAATCTTCAGCATTCTTCTGTAGCACCACATTTCGAAAGCCTCTATCCTCTTCCTGTCTACACTGCTTATCGTCCATGTTTCACTCCCGTACAAGGCAACACTCCACACAAATGCCTTCAGAAAAGACTTCCTTACACTTAAACTAATATTCGATGTTAGCAAATTTCTCTTTTTCAAAAATGCTTTTCTTCCCATTGCCATTTTGCACTTTATATCCTCTGTACTGCGACCATCGCATGTTATTTTACTACCCAAGTAACAAAACTCATCTACCTCCTTTATTGCTTCGTTTCCCAATCTAATTCCTTCAGCATCACCTGATTTTCTAAGACCGCATTCCATTATTTTTGTTTTGCTCTTGTTAATGTTCATTTTATACGCTCTCTTCAACACACTGTCCATTCCATTCAACTGCTCTTCCAGGTCCTTTGCTGTCTCTGACAGAATTACAATGTCATCAGCAAAACGCAATGTTTTTATTTCTTTCCCCTGAACTTTAATCCCTATTCCAAATTTTTCCTTACTTTCCTTCACCGCCTGCTCGATGTACAAATTGAGTAGCATCGGAGAAAGGCTACAACCCTGTCTTACTCCCTTCCCAACTGATGCTTCCCTTTCATGCCCTTCGAGTCTAATAACTGCGGTCTGGCCTTTGTACAAGTTGTAAATAACTCTCCTTTCCCTGTATTTTACCCCTGCTGATTTCAGAATTAGAAAGAGTGTATTCCAATCAACATTGTCAAACGCTTTCTCCAAATCTACAAAAGCTAAAAATGTAGGTTTGCCTTCCCTTAATCTATCTTCTAAGATAAGACGTAAAGTGAGTATTGCCTCCCGGGTTCCTACGTTCCTCCTGAATCCAAACTGATCTTCCCCGAGGTCAGCTTCTACCAGCTTTTCCATTCTCCTGTAGATAATTCGTGTTAAAATTTTGCAGCCATGACTTATCAAACTGATGGTTCTGTAATTTTCACACCTTTCTGCGCCTAATCAGGCGCAAAATAAAGATTACTGAATACGAATGTGCATAACATTCCGTCGGACGTTATCGAAGCTGCGAATTGACGAACCTGGTAGTATATTTCCTAAAAATGCGATAATGAAATATCACGAACATGTCATTAGTACAGTTCCAGTTCGAAGTATAAGCTGAGGTTTGCAATAACAAAGTGCCGCTGTGGAAATGTGTGTGTTGATTTTAATGCATTTATATGGTCTAAACGAGTTGCAAAACACAGTGAACAGTAATTGTTATAACGAACAACCGTGACCATGGATTTGCAACTGATGTTAATGTGCTGTTACAACTCCTTTCATAAAATCTAGCATACATTTATCTGTGTTTTCTAAACACGTTAAGTCTACACACTTGAAAACTTGCCGCGGCGGATTAGCCGTGCGTACTGGAGCAGCGTGCTGCGGTGCGCGCGGCCGTTCGACGTCGGAGGTTCGAATCCTCCGTCGGACATGGGTGTTTGTGTAGTCCTTAGTTTAGTTTACTTTAGTTTAAGTAGTTTGTAAGCTACGGACTAATAACCACGTAGCTGAGTCCGATAGATTTACAAACATTTGAACTTCATTTTTTGAAAACTTGGTGTCAAAGCGTTTTGTTGTGAACTTTGGTGAACGAAATTTGAGTACAAAGACGAAAGTGACAATAAAATAGTACAGATAAAAATGCGCCTAGGTCATCTGTCACAAAAACATTCCACACCGAAATAACGTATCCTTAATAACTTTCCTTGTTAACACGCTGAAATAAGTACATATTTGTTGCAAAGAACATAGACATATACAAGTGAAAAAAATCTGGCTGTCATTACTGCTTCCACAGGTTGCACTGGTTACATGTCAACCATGCTCGATCAAGTATTGTTAACAACAAATGAAAATATTTTTAAAGAAGTCGTAGACACTCAGAAGTGTGGTTTCATCAACCACAGGAGCAACAGAAGAAGAAATATCTTAAAAACATGGCAACACTAGGTAGAAAAGGAGCATTTTTTATGGTATGTACTTCCACGGAATTGCAGTATAGGTCTGAACAGTTTTTAATTTTTATTGGTAACTGATGGGAAGCATGTGGAAACAACCTTTTTGGTTGAAGCCTTGTTGTAAGAAAATATCTTTTTTATTGCTACACAAGTTATTATAAAGTAGGAAGAATTTCGATTAATTTTACAGTTCAACTCGCCACAATCAAGATAAAGATAACTCAGTGGTACTTAAATTTTGTCCTGAGAATGTTTAACTTTTGATAAAACAGTGAAAACAAAGTCGAAGAGATAACAATTTACTGGTATTTAAGATTTCCCCTCAATTAACATTTGATAACAAAACAATGAACATAATTAAAGATCAAATTCCATTCTCTTCTATTTAAGTGAATCACGCATGCAAAGTACAGTTACAATAAGAACAAGTTTAAAGATCCAGGCTTTCCACATTTTACAACTGTTAAACATTAACAAACGACCAATTAGTCAAATTACAGACTTTCCCGACCGGAATTAAACAAACTCCAAATGAATTTTTTTGTCTTTTTTTTTTTAATAATTACTCTACATTAAATTTGTAGCGTGCCATATAACTTACAAGCATAGAAAAACATTTAGACAATTTACAACTGACACTCTTCATGGCTTAAGGGACTTAACTGCGGGGTCATCAGTCCCTAAACTTACAAACTACTTATGAACTAGCTAACACTAACGACGGCACAAATATCCATGCCCGAGGGGGGATTCGAACCCTCGACCGTAGTGGCCGTGAAGACCGTGACTGGTGCGCCTCAGTCCCCTCCACCACCGCGGCCGGCAAAAATTTCTGACATTTTATATGACATACTCTGAGCACAACCATTGGGGAAAAAGCATTTTGTTTGTCATATCTCTTAATCTGTATATGGAAGTTGGCAACATCATGGTCATAATCATTATGCGATGCCAGAGCCATTTAACGTTTTCATGTCCCAACCCTCTTCATGTCCAGCACATAATATAATTCCTCGCATTTTTTTCGATATGTTTACTTTCACTGATACTGATATCAGCATACAAAGATGCGTTAACACTGTCTTCAGCAGACATTTCACTCACTGGTGCATTGAATGGCAGTTTTTCAATTCATTTAATTTTAGTAAGAATGCTGCTGCATCTACTTCACTGTTACTGTCTTCAGAGGGAGATTGGAAACTATTGACCATAAGAGTCCTTATTGCACTGCGAAGGAAGGAAGGAATGTTAGGGATTAACGTCCCGTCGACAGCTTGGTCATTGGAGATAGAGCTCACGCTCGGATTTTCGGGTAAGGATGGGGGAACGAAACAGGCTGTGCACTTCAAAGGAATCATCCCGGCATTTGCCTGGAGTGATTTACGCAAATCACGGAAAACCTAAATCTGGATGGCCGGAGGTGCATTTGAACCACCATCCTTCCGAATACGCGTGCAGTGTGTTTGCACTTCGAAATTTATAACCATACAAATTCAACATACCGGGTCTATACCCAATGTAGTCAGTTGTAATCATGATGCAAACAATGTGAAGATGAGGAAGCTTTCAGGTGTGACTTCCCATTAAACCTTTGTTGATATGTATCAATAAAAAAAAATAATAAAAAAAACTCAAAGAACATATTACAACACTACAACACTTACCCTTGGCTTAACAAATTCTTCTTTCTAAAATCTTTCTCCACAAAGAGGTCTGAGCATACTAAGTAGCTTTTATTCAAATGCTGGAAACCCTTCTTTTTCAAAATTTCATCCACGTCAGCTCTTAGACTACGAATAACCTACTGGCTGCATCTAAAAACAAATTATAAAAAAATAAGGTAAAACATACCTTAAAAGCAAATGATCTGAGTAGGCCTAATAGTTGCCTGATTAAGCTATCACACTTACATACCTTTAATTTTTGGAAACCTGAAGAATGATTTTGAAGTGCCTTGCTGTTTATAGTTATTACAGCAGTTTATAGCACATACACTCCTTCTTACAACCATTTGCTACTTGTATCAACTAAGACGACACATCAGGTAAATCTTCAGGGTGTAAAAAATTAAAGCGGCTATTGGGGCCTTGTGTTAGTTTACAACTCGAGCCGCTAGGAGGTGTTCTGGTGCGCTGTCGCCCGTTTCACGCCTGAGTTTCCGCTGTTATCTTTACGATAGGTACTCTCAAGCAACGAGCTATATATAAACTACATAAAGAGGCTATCTCTGGGTTAATAGCGCTCCTTGTGGCAGCAACCAGGAACTGTGGCAGCCATTTTTTTCAACATCTAGTGCGCCGAATACGAAAGTTAGACCGACGCTATTTACGTGTTTTGGTTTCACATTTTATGTATCGTAGTAAGCTTGAAAGAATATTTATTAAGCAGAAATCATGCCGAGTATATGCGCAGCATATAACTGTACGAATCGCAGTAATACGACAATTGAAATATCGTATTTTCAGTAAGTATTTGTATGTGTTCGTTTCTAACATTTCGTCTACTCGTCTTTTCTACTTACCACATTTCTGCATACAATAATCCTATGGTTTGTATATGTGTTTAAATGTAACTAAAGTAAATATTTTTCATTTTTCCTTTGAAAAATGAAGAATTTATAAAACGATGGTTAGGCAATATGAGGCGGTATAAGTGGAAACCGACTGCATACTGTTACTTTTGATCATCGCATTTTGAGGACAAATCAAGTATGCAACAAATGATACTAAGTGGCTTCTGGCTAGCGCGATTCCGACGATATTTTCTTTCCCTGAACATCTTCAAAGAACAAAAACGCCGCAAGGGAAAAAAAAAGGGAGTTAGATAGCTGCATCACCTTCATTTGAAGATATGTCATGTAGCCAAGCAAGAGACATGGAACCTCTTTTATTACCCATTGCACATCATGATTTAAAAGTCATTTAGAGAGCAGTAGGCCTATTCACTTTGACCATGACTATGTGCCAGAATACAAAATGCTAACATTATATTCGGAAAAAGTAGTTGAATATATTTCTGGAAGCATCATTAGGTAAGTGAGTAAAAGAATTAAGTGCGCCTAAAATGAGAGTACAACAGGATTAATCGGATTAAAAGGTATAAAAGGCGGTCTGTAAAGATCTTGTAAAACTTCTCGAAGTGGCAGAAATGGTTCTGAATATAATGTTCCATCGTGGCTATTAATGTACGAGATTAACAAATTTACAGAAGGAAGAGGTTTCAAGTTAGAAGCTATGAAAGATCCCAATCAGAAAATACGGAAAAATTTGGAAAATTATTACACGCATTTAGATGAAATTGCAGGCCATTTAACGGTGGAGTGTTTTGCAGGCAGAACATTACAAAGAGATTCGACGAGCGGTTACCTGTAACAATAGATCAATCGGTGGTTGAAATTTGGCTGTAAATGAAATTTTCATAATATGATAACCACTCGCCGAACAGTGGATGGCAGTTCGTCAATATCAAACTACGACTCGTGTAGCAGACCATGAAATAATTTAAGTGACATGATAAAATTCGGATAGGAACATTAAGTAAGTAAAACACATCGGACTTCCAAAAATTTACAAATGAAATGTTCAAATGTTTGTAAATCTATCAGACCAAACTGAGTGGTCATCAGTCCGTAGCTTACAAACTACTTAAACCTTGGTACACTAACCTAAGGACAACACACATACACCTATGCCCCAGGGAGGACTCGAACCTCCGCGGCGAGCAACTGCGCGCTCCGCAGCGAGACGCTTTAGACCGCTCGGCTAATCCACAAAAATTTACAAGAAAATAGACTGCAGATTCTATTACCGCTAAATGATATTAATAATATTGAATAAATTTTGAAAAAAAGTGTGGCAGGCTATACCAAATATCACCATTCAATATTAACTAAAACAGTGCCATCCATTGTTGCGGTGATGCAACACGGCTGACAGAAAGCATTATGGGCGGAGGGAGGAAGAGGCAAAATTAATAATAAAAATTCATAAGTGCGAATTTAAGTGAGAGGTTGGATTTATTTATAAAAGTTAGATCCGCGCACCGCACATATATTTACCTGACTGTACAAAATTCACATAATAGAGGCCACATAAAAAGTATAAGTCAAGTGCAGTTACTATCGTCTGTCTTAAAAAAATTGAAATTGATGTTTTTAAATTTTTTCTCTGACATTCATAGATAATTATTTTTACATGCCGGAATAATACAAAATTTTCTTTTGATAATATCGGGGAAAGGAAAACGTGTCATTAGACTATATGAGAAATCATGAAACGTCATTAGGGAAGAAAAATTTTCTTTTCCGAATGTATGTACATGTATTTAGAATATTGGGAAACAGACCTACTTTATTTACCAACTACGAGCACCTAACGGTATTCTCGGAATTTTGGGATGGATCTCATTACGCCAGCCTAATAAAGCTGATATTAAAACATTACTTCAATTATAGAATACATCATTTATGTAAAGCCAAATCTGCGGAGGAAAGAGGTAAGCAGATTAGGCAAATGTGCACGAAATTAATATTGTTTAAAGGGCAGTGAATAGGCATGTTTTTTTGTATGAATGAGACGATGTTGAGACGATACAGTGTATGTGACATTTGTAATTAAACTTTCCGATTTGTCTACCACACACTTGTTGTCTGTCATTTATCCTTTATCCATATTCGCTCGGCTATAAAAATCACAATTAGCAGGTAGAGAATGATTTGTCAAGTCATTGCACAGAGTGAAAGTGATATGATTCAGTGCTGTAGGAGACGACTGGTCACGCCTACGTGACGTTGTAAAACATGGCGGCCGAGCTTTCAATTTGCTTCCCGTATGGCAGCACCTTAGCCAGTCTATGTTGTTTGTATAGGTCGCAGCTCTCAAGTGTACTGACCACTAAAAACATGGCGGTCGAGTTTAGACAAGTTGCCGCAAAGAGCGCTGTAACTCGTGTGTTAGCCACTCTGTGAAATTGAAGCTCTTTGGTAGTGCACCTCGGGTGAGCTTAGTGACACGCTAGGCAAGCATCGTGTTGACGTCACAGTCACAACTCGCAAACAAACTCGACTGTGGCCACGATTGGGCGCTATCGATCCTTCTGGCTACAGACCAAACGACTCCCTATTTCGATACGCAGAAATTTTCTCCGGCCAATGAGATGCTGTGTGTTTCGTAACCGGAGATTCGGGCTCTACGGGGAGCCCTCAAATACTGAAAAAACATATCAACAGAAGCCATCTTGATTTACCGTAGATCTCGCAGTTTTGGTTTTATGAGTAGCAGTAAAGTGTTTCAGGCTAAGAGCACATCAAAGATGAATAACAAAATCGTATCCGGATCAATGTATTATAACTAAATGTAAATAAAAGCACACATTAAAAATAAAAACACTACTAAGGTCTACTAGAGTCACATCTGGCATCGAGCTCTCGTAGCGTAGTAGTTAGTGTTATAGGGCACCAAACTAGATGAATGGGGTTCAAATCATCTGTATGAAAAATATATGTTTTAATCTTATTGTTTGTATCACATTGTAGTATTTCCTTATTCATAACATATTGTGGGATTTTCAAACTAGATGAATGGGGTTCAAATCATCTGTATGAAAAATATATGTTTTAATCTTATTGTTTGTATCACATTGTAGTATTTCCTTATTCATAACATATTGTGGGATTTTCTTATTCATATAACAGTAGTATGTTACACACTACTCGATGTTAATTGTAACAAAATGATGTTTCAGGAATGGGTGTAATCGATTTGGAAATTAGTGTGTGACTATGAAATTGAGAATGAAACTGCTGCAAGTGATAAGAGTAGCAATGAAATTTCTGTTTTTCCTTCAGAAAAATATTTAACCTTTGTTCCCAAAAATATGTTACGATTTCCGAGAAAATGTTAACTGACATACGTATGGGAAACGCTTAAATTGGTGGTAGGCCTAAATGAAATAATTGTCAGTGATATTTGCACTATTCACTGGTCAGAAACATTTGGCTGTCTTTATTTTTATTTTATTTTATTTTTTTTTTTTCTAATATCTCGTAATTTCCGAGAGTATGGTTGTTGGCCCCCAATGTTTTGCTGCTAGTTTCGAATACGTTGCGATTCTCGAGATTGTGGTTTTATCGATATTCCTTACTTGTCACCAATATTTGGTAATTTTTTTGTGAATATGTCACGATGTGGTTAACAATGGCCAGCCGCGGTAACTGAGGGGACTGCGGCGTGCCAGTCACGGTCTACACGACCACTACGGTCGGGGGGTTGGAATACCCCTCGGGCATGGATATTTGTGCCGTCATTACTGTTAGCTAGTTCATAAGTAGTTTGTAAGTTTAGGGACTCATGACCCCGTAGTTAAGTCCTATAAGCTATACAAACATTTGATTTTTTGGTTCACGATGCTCCTAAGAGGATAACTTTAATGTCTTTTGCAAATGTATACAGCATACTCAGAATATCGTCGTCTGCTGGCATTGCTACGTCTGTTTGGCAGTATTATGGCGTAGCTCATTGGCTGACAGCTAGCGAGTTCTCATTGGCCGGAGACAATTTCTGCGTGTCGAAATAAGGACTCGTAACGGCAGTGGCGGATCTCAACCACATCATACTGGCATGCACCAAGTACACGGCCGCACAAAGTGTATTCTACCGAACGCTGGTTGCGAGGGGTTACCTCCTCCCCACAAGTGTCACTGTCCTCCTTCATGGATTCGACAAGTTTAAGTACAGTTTACTGAAGGACTACCTGAAAGTCACCGGCATACAGCTCTAATTTTAGAACTAGTGTGTTTACCTTGAACATGCACAGCGTGAAACTGCATAAGTGATTTTATATTATATTTTGACTCTTATTTGTCTTTGCACCTCTCATATGGTCCTATGCTGTTTGCACTTTTGTTGTGTTACAAATGCCAGTCGTACTGTTAAATATGTATTGTTTTATGTCTTGTACATATGTTTTTCTACTTTTATTCTAAGGCTGTATGATGTAAGATGAGAGATGAATTTGACAGAGTCTTGAAAGACCTAGGTCGGAACAAGGCCCCAGGAGTAGATGACATACCCTCAGAGCTACTAAAGTCTCTGGGAGAGCCAGCCATGACAAGACTATTTGAACTGGTGTGTAGGATTTATGAGACAGGCGAAATACCCTCAGATTTTAAGAAAAATGTAATAATCCCCATTCCAAAGAAATCAGGCGCAGACAGGTGTGAAAATTACAGAACCATCAGTTTGATAAGTCATGGCTGCAAAATTGTAACACGAATTATCTACAGGAGAATGGAAAAACTGGTAGAAGCTGACCTTGGGGAAGATCAGTTTGGATTCAGGAGGAACATAGGAACCCGGGAAGCAATACTCACTTTACGTCTTATCTTAGAAGATAGATTAAGGAAAGGCAAACCTACATTTTTAGCTTTTGTAGATTTGGAGAAAGCATTTGACAATGTTGACTGGAATACACTTTTTCAAATTCTGATGTCAGCAGGGGTAAAATATAGGGAAAGGAGAGTTATTTATAACTTGTACAAAAGCCAGACCGCAGTTATTAGACTCGAAGGGCATGAAAGGGAAGCATTAGTTTGGAAGGGAGTAAGACAGGGTTGTAGCCTTTCTCCAATGTTATTCAATTTGTACATCGAGCAGGCGGTGAAGGAAAGCAAGGAAAAATTTGGAATAGGGATTAAAGTACAGGGGGAAGAAATAAAAACATTGCGTTTTGCTGATGACATTGTAATTCTGTCAGAGACAGCAAAGGACCTGGAAGAGCAGTTGAATGGAATGGACAGTGTGTTGAAGAGAGCATATAAAATGAACATTAATAAGAGCAAAACAAAAATAATGGAATGTGGTCTTAGAAAATCGGGCGATGCTGAAGGAATTAGATTAGGTAACGAAACAATGAAGGTGGTAGATGAGTTATGTTACTTGGGTAGTAAAATAACATGCGATGGTCGCAGTACAGAGGATATAAAATGCAGAATGGCAATGGGAAGAAAAGCATTTTTGAAAAAGAGAAATTTGCTAACATCGAATATTAATTTAAGTGTAAGGAAGTCTTTTCTGAAGGCATTTGTGTGGAGTGTTGCCTTGTACGGGAGTGAAACATGGACGATAAGCAGTGCAGACAGGAAGAGAATAGAGGCTTTTGAAATGTGGTGTTACAGAAGAATGCTGAAGATTAGGTGGGTAGATTGCATAACCAATGAAGAAGTACTGAACAGAATTGGCGAGAAAAGGAATTTTTGGCATACCCTGGCTAAAAGAAGGGATCGCTTGGTAGGACACATTCTTAGACATCGGGGAATCGTAAATTTAGCATTGGAGGGAAGTGTGTGGGGGAAAAATCGCAGAGGGAGACCAAGATACGCGTATAGTAAGCAGATTCAAGTGGATGTGGGTTGCCGTTCTTATGAGGAGATGAAAAGGCTTGCTCAGGATAGAGTAGGGTGGAGAGCTGCATCAAACCAGTCTCCGGACTGAAGACCATAACAACAACAATGATGTAAGATACTTATTAATATTGTGCTATACATTGTAAGAATCTCAGTTCTATTGTAATGTTGTCAATGTAATAATCGCTGGCTGTATGGTCACTGTAACCAAAAGCCATAATAAAAAATAAAATAAAAAATAAGGACTCGTGTCGACAGGTCGATGTATCGCGTTCAGCTCCTGATGAAGTCAGGCCGACGATTGCCTAGCTTGTCACTAAGCTCACCCGTGCAGCTCTTCTCCCAGTGCACGGTGGCTCCGGCGTTGGCCGCAGACAGACGCTACTGCCATCCTCTGCAGACGCGCCGGCGCCTCTCGCAGCCAGACCCTGATGGCCGCCACGCCGTCACACTCCCCCCCCCCCCCCCCCGGCCAGCCATTGTGCGTGGGTGGGCCATTGTTCGCAGCGCGGCTGCCCCGCGACAGTAATCTGAGCATCTAGCTGTGTCCCCTCGCTGCTGCCTGCAGGCCTGCTAGCCACGTCTGCCGCCTCCTCACCTCCTCCATCTCTTTTTCTGCTTTTGTCTTACAGCGGCGCTGACGGGCCGTCATCATCCATCACTCCGCGGTCGTTAAACTCTGTGGCCTGCCCAGGGCTGTTTGCTTTCGCTGGCGACGTTCGTGCAGCCTGGTGTGCGTAGGAGTGTGGCAGCTAGGTTCTACCACAGAGTAACATATACAGAGAAGCAGCCACCCCTAAACCACTGTCCTACGCTCTCCGCGTAGTTCCGTAAGATGCTAGCAGGTGTCAGGCGGTTCCCTGGCTTAGTACTGGTAGACCACACTAGACGTGCTTCTGAGGGTAGCGTGGAGGGGAGGCTGAGGGGAGAGCTCGTACCGCCTGCCACGAGGCCACGGCTGTGTCCAGCGTGCTGGAGTTTGAGGGGAGGTGGTTCTACGCACGGTTGGTAGAAACACGAGCTTCGTTCGAGTGGCGCTGCTGACGGTCAGGAACAGTTTGAGGCGTTCGAGTGGCACTTCTGACTCTTGCTGACGATATCTGACTGGCCAATCTGGTGTTCGAGTGGCGGAGCTGATATTTGGCGACCGAAAGTTTAAGTCAGCGGATTTTCGTCAAACTGTTTTCTGACTAACTCCAAAGCGTTTAACAAGCCTCGGCCAAAAGACAAGCCTGCACATATACGAAGAGGTTTGTGTTCCAAGTCTTCCATTTTCTCTTGATTGAGGCTGAGTTTGTATATTAGACAGGCATTCTTTCAACTTATGTGGCCTTCTAATACAGTACGTCCCCTTTTTATTACACCCATACTTACTATAAATGAAAGGTGTGGAAATTTTCATAACACGAATTTAAAGATGAATGCGTATGTTTTTAGAGTTTGGATTGTGATATATTCGCCTGAAAATGAAGTAAAAATAGTCCTACTGAGATTTTCTGTGCCATCTGTAAATGAAGTGATTGACACATAAGAATAATATAGTTGACAACAGGCATTAGCAGTGATAGATTTTTATAACCGGCATATATGCCACTATAGCGTCTCACAATTACTGTTCCGTGTTTCTCCTTGTGGTTATATATTATAGAAATCTATTAGTGCCAATGTGGGCGTTTCTACACGAAATGTGTAACTTCTGGGAAAATCATGTACGATGATAATTCTTGCACAACACCTGCAAATTTTTGTATGTTTCATTTTTTTAATTTTATTGTAACTCATAATAATGGGACAAAATGCATATGAAGTTGTATGTTACCAAATATTCCTTTCACACACAACTATCCTAATTTACCTCATTTTTATATGAGGTTTTGTCAGGTTAAATTGGCTACATTATTTATAAATGGAGAGACATGTTTACGTATATTTTGCGTTTTGTCGAAGTTTATGATCAGAATTTAATCCACAATGTATTTCTAATGGCGGAATGCACACTGTCCGTCGCCGATCCGCCACCTCACGTCAACGTGAGCTTTCTCAAGAAGAATGTTTTGATGGAATGGTCGTCTGGTAACATCGCGACTCGCAAGTTAACCTAGTTTCGTCACACGAATTTTATACTCGACAGATACACGGTTTGCAGGCAAATGTGTCTTGTTAATCTTTATTATTATACTTTGGTTTAACGGTAAATTGCAAATGTTTCATGACGACTTAAATAGTTTTCTCAATTGAGAAATGCATAACATATCGCCAGTCATAACTTCACTTTCAACATTGTTAGAGAGAAAAGATGCCAACTAGCGCTATGGGTGGCCAATATGCGAAACAGGTGAAATAAGCGTTCGAGTTGGCTTCGGAGTTGGCAACTGTCAAAAAGCGCGCATGCGCAGTAGATGCCTTCCAAATCGTCAGCAACTGTCAGGAACTATCAGCTTTTGGGCCACTCGAACGAACCTACGGTAGGGGTCAGGCGCAGGCAGGCTGTGAGCGATGACGTCAGAGCGCACCCTCTCGCCGCGCCGTTCTGCGTTTAGCCGTATAGGCGCACGGCGCGCATCAAGCTTCACTCATGCACAGGTTTCAATGTGTTCGAGATTATCTATGTTTTCGTGTATTATCATCATTGCTACAATTATTAAGCTCTATATTAGTTAGACTACATTTTATGGTCGGTGAAAAAATTATTTTAAAGCCTCCGAAGGACATCAATGTCTTTCACTATATCGGAGGGCGCTGCTCTTTTTTTTTTTTTTTTTTTTTTTTTTTTTTTTTTTTTTTTTCCTGGTGAAAGAGGCTCCCACAGGCTTAGACCACATAGACCTGAGGTACGGAGAAAACCACGATAATGTAATAATCAACTCTATTAATGTGTTTCCGTTTTGTACTGGGGAAAGTTACCTCACAACTTTTTTTCATTTTTTTTTTCTTTTTTCAGTTTTTGTCTTTGTTCGCTCTCAGTTCGCTTATTACTTTTGCAATTTTTGTGGTTGTTGAGAGATTTCATTCTGATGAAGGTGCGTGTCCTTACGAAACACATTACGGCAAGGTCCTCCATTCCTGGATACTTCACATTTATAATATCCTTTAGCCTTCCAAAAACGTTTGGCCTATGGTCAATGTAACTGCCGTGGAATTATTGAAATTCTCTTTGCATTTTCAAAACGAGTTCCATAAAACTTTCAGTTGGCTTCATTAAGGATCCCTTTGAAATTGTTTGAAGCCAGTTCTTTCCTGAAACATTTACATGATCAGTCATTTTACCAAACAAATGTGCTAATTCAGGGTGTTTTGTTTTACTCTGTAAGCAACATATCCTGCAATCATCTCCAACAGCTCAACATTTTTCCTTTAAATTTTGAACATTTTTCCCCTTCGTATTCAACGTAATTCTCAAAAATTTCTGCCACCACTGAAATCCGAAACATATATCGAACAGACACGAGCATATGCAACTGTAAACGAATCTGCACGTTTGCAAGTATTTATCCACCTTTTCTTCTCACTGTTTTTAGGAAACACGTAAAACATAATTTCTAACTTCCTCGCTTGTCTCCTGTGGTTAGTACAACTGGCGATTGCACCGCAAACCATTCTTTTCCACTTAAAGGTTTACTGTTAAAATAATAACCTAAGTACAGTGATAATTACGAGAATACTCTCAATCTACAGTCATTAAAAACAATTCACACTGGCCTAAAAACCGTGTTCTCACTCGTAAACGCAACCGGTACCTCACGCACAACGGAAGTCAGCACGCTACTGAGCGCTGCTAGGGTGCGCCGTGACGTCAGCGGCGCGGCTTGCTACTGTGCATCCACCTCGTGATCCCTACCGGGTTTCTACCAACCGTGGTTCTACGTGTTATGTGCTATGCCAGGTACGAACACAGCCTCTCTCACACGGAGCAAGATTTGCGGGAAGCATGCCGCGAAGTACACAGGGCGGGTGAGCGGCCGGCCCTGCGGCCTGCTGGAGGGCTGTTTGCTGCAGGATTCTGCATATAGCGCGTGTCCTATTACTCTCGCATGGTTTCTGAATGCTACCTGCGCTGGCCAATCAGGAGTCGCGATTGGCGTGTAACCTTGCAGCCAGCAAGGCGGGACATCTAAGAGAACACGCCAGACGGAACGCAGTGCCACGCACCCGCCAGCGAAGTACAGTCTTTCCCAAACAATTATAAAGAAACTATTCGGTTACAAAATATGATGCTCGCACAACTTATAGATTCATTCTTCTGCTTCATGATGAAATGAATATTATTTTGTTAGTGGTCATAGTTCTTGTGATGTTTACCAATTTAGTACAGTACTACAAGGATTCCGAAAATTTTACATTGAAAAATAGAGGTCACTATGAACTTGCGTTTGGTACATGTTAGGTCATATGTTGCTGCGGATGAAATGAAGCTGAAATATTAAATTATTCTTCGAAGTTGGAAGAATGTCGCTATCTATCACCAATCTCGAGATAATGGGTTGTATGTAAAGCACTTGTTCCCGATCCCGTGCGTCGGCGAAGGAAACGGGACGAAATTTTCATATAATCCCTTAGATCTGATAAATTATTGGAGGTATCGAAGCTAGATTTTATCAAATGATAGAACGCAAAGAGGAGTTTACTTTGTCACGCTATTAATTTACGAAACTTGAATATGAAGTGCGTTATTCGAGCAACTACAGATCTTATTCAATGAAGTAAAGGACTTTTAAGGAGCCACAGATACCTGGTAAAATTAAATTTACTTTGTCTTTATTTTTACAACGTAAGTGAACAATTTATTTGCTTAATTTTATACCGCTTATGATTATTTTCATATACTACTAACTTGTCTTGCCCTCAATATTACCAAATACAGTCTGATATTATGTGGTAACTACAAATGCATAAAATCGTTAGTGAGAGGAATATTTGTAAACTCTATTGTTTTGACAAAAGAAGCGGATTTTAGCATTACAACAAAAGTGTCTGGATATTAACGAAATCTCATCACTGACCTATCACTCTGAAAAAAAAAGTAGTGCTGTGAAATAAATAGCTTCTTGATTTGAAATTATAGTGTAATTCGATATTGTACTATGTTTTTAAATGATATAGAACAAACTGATGAGATTAATTTATATGTATACGTTCGAATTTCTGAGAAATGAGGATAACCATTTAGAGTACATATATTTTATTTAGTGCCCTAGCACAAATCGATTTTTTTTTCACAAACATCTTTCAGCTTGTCAAAAGAATTCAATTTAGACCATGGTGGCTGGTTTACAGAATTCCAGTAAGTTAAACTTTTTTTTTGTGGTTCAAGTCGTGGGTTCCTGTAGTCATGTCCTAGTTTATGAACCACGGCGCCGGCCGCGGTGCCCGAGGGGACTGAGGCGCTCCAGTCACGGTCTGCAAAAGCCACTACGGTCGGGGATTCGAATCCCCCCCTCAGGCATGGATATTTGTGCCGTCCTTAGTGTTAGCTAGTTCATAAGTAGTTTGTAAGCTTAGGGACTGATGACCCTGTAGTTAAGTCCCATAAGTTCTACAAACATTTGAACATTTTTATGAACCACGGGCAATGTATGAGTGGCCAAGTAAGTGGTACTGACAGTTGGGATACCATTTACTTTGGAATAAGGTTGGGCATCTAAGACATATTCTGAGTCGTGGCCACCTTTGTGCTCAGACGGCAAAGACTACCAAATCCACCGGTTAGTCCCTCAATCGTTAGGGGTAAAACCCAGTGGGCCCCTAGGCTAGTAAGGCTGCTTCCCAGGTACTTCAATATCATGCTGGCAACAATCAGAGCAAAATGCCTCGGACCTTTGGAGGTGATGGGGTCCCACCTCTAATGACAGACCAGGGACTCCTCAGATACGACGGCAAACGATCTGGAATGAGATGGGAAGCTGTTAATATCAATGGGGATTACAATGGGAAGAAGGTAGAGCTGGCGGAGGCTTCAAATGAGATGGGGTTAGATGTTTTAGCTGTTAGTGACGTTAGAGTAAGGGGAGAGAAAGAGGACGAAGTCGGAGAATACAAGATCTACCTGTCAGGAGTCAAAGTAGGAAGAGCACACTAGAGTGTAGGATTTTACATCAGGAAAGCAATCGAACCCAGCATAATTGCAATAAGGTACGTAAATGAACGACTGATGTGGATAGATTTGGCCATCACGAGCAAGAAAATTAAGACTGTGGCAGTGTATTCACCCTGTGAAGGGATAGATCAAGATGAGATGGACATATTTTACAACGCACTTAGTGATGTAGTTGTTAGAGTGAAGGATGAGGATAGTGTTTTACTCTTGGGTGATTCCAACGCCAGGATAGGAAATTGAACAGAAGATTGTGGAAAGGTTATGGGTAAGTTTGGAGAGGATATGGAGGCCAAAAGGAACGGAAAGTAGCTCTTGGATTTCTATTCCAGTATGAGCGTAGTTATCACAAACTCCTTAAGCATAAGGACATTCACCGCTATACTTGGGAAGGAAGGGGAACCAGATCTATCATTGACTATATAATAACAGACCAGGAATTCAGGAAGACAGTCAAGGACACACGTGTTTTCAGGGGTACTTTGATGATACTGATCATTATTTAATCTGCAGTGAAATTGGGTTTGTGAGGCCAAAAGAGCAGAAAGTCAGGTCCATGTGTACAAGGATAAGAGTGAAGAAGCTTCAAGACAAGGAAATTAAGCACAAATACATAACAATGATCTCGGAAAGGTACCAGTTAGTTGAATGTAATGATTTACAGTCACTGGAAGAGGAATGGTCAAGCTACAGGGACACACTACTGGAAGCAGCTAGAGAATGTCTTAGAGCAGTAGTGTGTAAAGGCAGGAAGAAGCAGACAGCTTGGTGGAATGACACAGTCAAGGCAGTCTCTAAAAAGAAAAAGAAGGCATTTCAAAAATGGCTCCATACTAGAAATCAGACATAGAAAGTTATGTTGAAGAAAGAAACAAAGCCAAACGGATAATTGCAGACTCCAAGCAGAAATCATGGGAAGACTTTGGAAACAAGCTAGAAACTCTGGGTCAAGCAGCGGGAAAACCATTTTGGAGCGTAGTTAGCTATCTTCGAAAGGGAGGGAAGAAGGAATTAACAAGTGTTTTGGACAGATCAGGTCTGCCTTGAGCAGATGTGTCAGATTTTCAGGTAGAACGGGATAGGAACGACGATGGGAACAGGATCTCATTTGAGGAAGTGGAGAAAATGGTCAGTAGATTACAGTGCAATAAATCGGCTGGAGTGGATGAAATTAAGCCGGAACTCGTCAAATACAGTGGAATATCAGGTTACAAGGGATAATTCAAAAGGCGTGGGGATCGGGACAGGTTCCGTCTGACTGGACGAAAGCGGTAATCACGCCAATTTTCAAACATTGAAACAGAAAAGATTGCAACAACTATCGAGGTATCTCCTTAATTAGCGTTGTAGGCAAAATTTTCTCAGGTATTGTTGAAAGGAGAGTGCGAATATTAATTGAGGTCAAGTTAGACGAAAATCAGTGTGGGTTTAGGCCTCTTAGAGGCTGTCAGGACCAGATCTTTAGCCTACGGCAGGTAATGGAAAAGTGCTATGAGTGGAACAGGGAATTGTATCTATGTTTCATAGATCTGGAAAAGGCTTATGACCGTGTTCCTAGGAGGAAGCTACTGTCAGTTCTTCAAGATTATGGTATAGGAGGAAAACTTTTGCAGGCAATTAAAGAGCTTTACGTAGACTGTCAGGCAGCAGTTAAATTAGATAGCAAATTAAGCTCATGGTTCAGGGTAGTTTCAGGGGTAAGGCAAGGCTGTAACCTTTCACCACTGTTGTTCATACTATTCATGGATCATATGTTGAAAACAGTAGACTGGCAGGGCGGAATTAAAATAGGTCAAAACAAAATAAGCAGTCTCGCATATGCGGATGACTTAGTTGTAATGGCCGATTCGATTGAACGGTTGCAAACTAATATTTCAGAGCTCGATCAGAGGTGCAAGGATTATGATATGAAGATCAGCATCTCCAAAACAAAAGTGATGTCTGCGGGAAAGAGATTTAAACGGATTGAGTGGCAAATAGGAGGAACACAGAACAGTTAGACAGTTTCGAGTACCTGAGATGTATTTTCTCACAGGATGGCAACATAGTGAAAGATCTGGAATCGAGGTGCAGCAAAGCTAATGCAGTGAGTGCTCAGCTAAGATCTACTCTCTTCTGCAAGAAGGAAGTCAGTACCAAGACTAAGTTAGCAGTGCACCGCTCTATCTTTCGACCAACTTTGTTGTATGGGAGTGAAAGTTGGGTGGATACAGGTTACCTTATTCATAAGGTAGAGGTTATAGATATGAAAGTAGCAAGAATGATTGCAGGTACTAACAGATGGGAACAATGGCAGGAGGGTATCCATAATGAGGAAATCAAAGAAAAAAATGGGAATGAACACCATAGATGAAGCAGTTAGAGCGAACAGACTGAGATGGTGAGGTCATGTTACATGCATGGGAGAAGCAACGTTACCTAATAGACTCATGAGCTCGGCAGCGGAGCGTAAGAGGAGTCGAGGTAGACCAAGAAGAAAGAACTTAGATTCGGTGCAGAATGATTTTGAAGTAAAAGGCATAACATCAGACGAGGCATCAATATTAGCATTGAATAGGGGATCATGGAGGAATTTGATTACAGGTACTTTGCTCCAGATTGAACACTGAAAGACATAATCAGTCTCTAATGATGATGATGACTAACATTTTTATGCAGATAAAATAGCAACAGAACATTGAGTGTTCCGATTTGTAAGGGGACTAAACGGCAGGGTACTCAGTCGTCCAGAATATTGAAACTAATTATACTGATGGATAGATAATTTGTATTTCATGAAAATGTCCATTCTAAAATTAAATGAGTAACTTCTTCACTTACATAGAAAAACAGCTATTTTCACCAGCTATTGATGGCTTTTAAATAGCACACTACTTCATTCATTAAAATTTGTACTTTGTTAAATATTGCAATTCATGTGAAAGTTTCGTAAAGTGATCATATGAAAAAAATGCATGCTATCGTTTGATAAAATCTTGCTTCGAGACCTCCAAACATTTATGAGATGTAAGGGATTATATGAAAATATCGTCCCGTTTTCTTCGCCGACGCACGTGATCGGGAACAAGTGCTTTACATACAACCCATTATCTCGAGATTGGTGATAGATAGCGACATCCTTCCAACTTCAAAGAATAATTCAATATTCTAGCTACATTTCATCCGCAGCAACATATGACCTAAGTTGCACTAAACGCAAATTCATAGGGACCTCTATTTTTCAATGCAAAATTTTCGGATTTCTTGCAATCCGTTAATATGTTCAAATGTTCAAATGTTTATTAAGCTTAAGGGACTTAACTACGGGGTCATCAGTCCCTAAACTTACAAACTACTTACGAACTACCTACAACTAAGAACGGCCCAAATATCCATGCCCGAGGGGGGATTCTAACCCCAGATCGTAGTGGCCGTGCAGACCGTGACTGAAGCGCCTCAGTCCCCTCGGCCACCGCGGCCGGCTCCGTTAATATGACAAGAACTATAACCACAAACAAAATAGTAGATAGGGCTTCATGAAGCTGAAGAATGCAGCTATAAGATGTGCGAGAATTTTTTTTACCGAATAGTTCCTTCACAATCGTTTGATAAATAGAGCAGCTCGGCCATGTTGCACGTCTTGGTGACCACCCAGCGAAGCCAGCCTGCACGCTTCCGCGCCCTATCTTGCACCGTGTGAGAGAGACGCAGTGTTTTTCACCCGCATTGGTACTGTGTAGCCCACTGACGTGCGCGCCATCCAGGAAACTTCTCGCGAACCATGCTCCGTGTGAGACTGGCTTAATTATACAGACGCGATTCTTACTGCTGTAAAAATTGTTACCAGCTGACAGCTGCAACGGTACTAGCGCTCCCAGCGGTGGGCAAGCAGCCGAAGTAATGATTTTTGTTTATAATTATTTTTGTACATAATTAGGAATTAATTAATATATTTTTAAGTTGCAAGTATTCTTAAAATATACAGAGACATACAAGATCGGGAAATTAATGTAAAAACAGTCGAATTTCACTGATACAGCAGTATAATGAAAAATTTCGTCATGAACAAATACTTACAAATGTGTGTATATTTGCAGCTTATTCCGCTGAAAGTAAGTAAAATATAAACATGAGAATAACCCATTTCTATTATGGTCTGTTCTTTCTATGGCAGGCCGTTTTTTCACGTGTATGGATTCTATGTCGAGTCTAATGATTCGCACATTTTTACACTTCATCATCTTTCTTATAAGCGCATATTCCTTTGAGTGTGATTACTTTAACGAAAAAAGCCAATCAAAAGATAAAAAATGCAGCCCTCGGTCGTAAAATTAAAAATTATTTAACCTGGTTTGGGCAGTAACTATGATTTCCTTCATCAGATTATAAAATAAAACAAGTCACAAAACTTAAAAAGAATTTTTTTGGAAAATGCTAGCCACTATGGGCTTCACGGAGGCATCAGACTGGGGTGTGCAAAGTGGAGTTGTGAACAGGAAGACGTTACCCCAGTAGTGCCATCTAGTAGCCGCAATTACAACTGGGCTACTGTACAGAATGAAACGGTATTGAGAAAACAATTGCTACAAAAGGCTTCGTTTAACATGAGAGGTATCTGAGGCGTAATTTTGGCAATACGATATGAGCAGAGAGAATTAACGAGTAACAAAGTTGTAATAAGCAAAACAGTTAAAAATTTGGCTTTTGGAATAAAAAGAAATTTTGGATCAAGTCTGAAGAAATATTTCGGACACAGCACGAAGTACATCATCAAAGACCGAGTAACAGCTTAACACCGTTAAAAAAGCTTCTATTACGTGATTGTAACTGTTCATTCATACCACGGTTTCATTATGTCTACAATGAAGAGCAGTAATGCATTGTTTCATTGGTCATTTTTTCTCATTATTCTGTGGCTTCGCTTTGGTCACTATCATCACTATTTTCAGGATCAGATAATACGTCATCTTCTTCATTTTCACTATTACTCAACATGTCGTCACAGAACCGTCAATGGCACAATAAACTCCAGTTTCTTCAAAATTCTTCTTAACAATACTGACACTAATTTTCTCCCATGCACGGATTATCCACTCGGTATTGATGGCTTCCTTGTCTTGCCTCCTGGAGTCAGCTGATGAGATCTAGCCGCCATCCATAGTGAATACAAGTGTCGAACGTGTTCATTAAAAGGTTTATTGACGCCGAAATCCAGAAGTTGAAGAAAGAACGTTAAACCTCGAGGAATGATGACAGGATGGATGTTCATCCGTTTCATTTTCTTCTTTACAGCTTCCGCGAGGTGACCCCAGAAACTGCCTAGGACAAGAAGGGACTTCTTTTGTAATAATGCCGCTGGTCGTGTTCCCCAGACTTTCTCCAACCAATATACCATCAATTTTTTTTTTTTTTTTTTTTTTTTTTTTTTTGAACTCTTAAGTGAATTCCTTGAGGGATAGTACCCTTTGATAATGTCATACTTTCGAAAATTGTATACAGTGGAAGTTCATTGCAGTCTCCTGTAACGCACAACATCACTGTGCATTTTAGTTTTTCCGCTCCAGTCGTCTTCACAAGGACACTTTTTGAGCCCATTTGAACAATGATTGTGTCACGCGCCATAAAAATAAATAAAAATTAAAAAAAATTGGCAGCTGGTTTAATTGCACCATTATCAATTTCGGCAATTTTCCCTTAGGCCCACAGAAACATTTGGATCGTGCCTTTGTAGCCACGAGTTCATCTTTTTGTCTCCGCCAATACCGTATTCGAAGAAATGTCTTCCTGCAGCTTTCACTCCGTTTAAATAGGCATAACATAACAAATTTAATTTAAATTTTGCCGTGTAATTTGAATATTTCGTCATTATGACGACTTGCAGCAAACTGACCTAGGAATATGTCTGTAACTTAAACGTTTCAATTTACGTTAGGTTGTGGCAAGGAAATATTCGTTCCAGGCATTACCGCTGTGCCCATTGTCAAGTTATTTAAATCCGCTCCAGTAAGAACGAACCAGGAGAGGGAATTATACGCGATATTAATAACATAATGTTTCTTAATTATGAAAAATTGTAGGGGAGGGGAATATGCGAGGGGGAAGATTATGCGATAAAATACGGTATTTCGCACCTCTGGTGATAGAAGATATGCTTCACAACTTGGCGAACAATCAAATCAGTACCCCGACAGCATACAAAATATCTGAACAACAGTGAACACAAGCAAGTCGTAAATGGAACAAATGTTACGCATGCACATGAAAATGAGAATTGTTCAAATGCCCAACATTCGTTGCTACTGGGAGACCCAAATGGCCCACCTATTATCAATGAAATTCTTCCGGGTATGAGACCGCGACGTCGTTTTGTAAACTCTATCGACGTTTCGGCCACTGTTTCAGGCGATCTTCATCAGGGTCTGTGTCTCACCACCTATTAGCGTCATGGCAAGAAATACATTTGAAAAACTGTTTATTGTTGTCTACATTGTAAATAATTTATTATCAGACGGTGAAACTGAAAGTATTGATTCACTATGGGTGAATCAATTCAGAAAAAAGTTTGAAAGAAGTTCCGTAAGAGCATCACATTGTCGATGAGGTAATGATTGCTTTTACTGTACTGAGATATATATTGTAAATTGCTGCTGTAAGGTAATTATCGGTCATTTACTTCAATTTGTTTAGTAATATTTATATATAAAGCAGTGTGGTGGTTTGTGTGTACGTAAAAAGGTAAAGCAGTCAACAATCCGAAGATTGGTTTGAACACCACAGTGCTTTACTAGGCATGGTCCTATTTGGAGGTGGTATGCCGTTGCCTTCCTCCGACCTTGGAACTGACTTACCCAGCCAGTTATAGGGAGACCTACAGTTTAACGTGGGTTCCTAACCACGGTGCTACTCGGTATTTTTCACGTGAGCAATACTGCCAGAGGGGAAAGAAGTGGAAAGTGACGGATAAAAATCCTAGGACGTGGCGGGGATCGAGCCCGCGACCTTTGGATTTGTAGTCTGGCACTCCACCACTGTGCAACCGAGGCGCACTGTGTGTACGTATTGCCTACAAATCTTCAGTTTTGTTCCAATCTTGATGAAATTTCAGACAAATTACGTTCAGTCCAAGAGGACGGTCGCCATCGGTGTAAGGTTTACGTACAACACAGACTACTACATCGCTCGACAGTTTTGTACTTTTCCTCCTAAGTCACTGGACGAATATCAAACATATTTGGTGCACATATTCCTCACCGTGAACTAATAATTTATGTCGGGTGAGTACCACATACGACATGTGGTCCAGAAGAAAACGTGATAAACAATAGGCGTCGCAAAGAAGGGCCATTTCATGTGGCGTGACTTTAATCAAACACTGCATGGGTACGAGTGGAAGGCAGTCTTATTTCTTATTTATCCTCCCGTAAATATAACATGTTTTTAGAAAAAAGAAGATGGACAGAGAGAAGATAGTTGATAGGGGATGTACTAACTCAATGCTTGAATAAATGAATAAATACCCGGGCAACGCCGGGTTTTCAGCTAACTGCAGAGTGTTACAAAAAGGTACGGCCAAACTTTCAGGAAACATTCCTCACACACAAAGAAAGAAAATATGTTATGTGGACATGTGTCCAGAAACGGTTAATTTCCATATTAAAGCTCATTTTAGTATTTCTCTTTAAATGTAAATTGAAATAATTCGTGCAGACAATTGTCAAAATACCCAATTGTTTCGTTAATATGTACTGAATCCGCACGCAATTGTGCAATCACGTCATCAACACAGATTTTCTGTAAACGTTTGTGCAGGAATTGTTGGTGATGTCTGATTGGGCCTCATGTTCTTCCACCTATTCTCACTGGAGCACGTTATTATGATTTCATTCGGGATACTCTACCTGTGCTGCTAGAACATGTGCCTTCACAAGTACGACACAACATGTGGTTCATGCACGATGGAGCTCCTGCACATTTCAGTCGACATGTTCGTACGCTTCTCAACAACAGATTCGGTGACCGATGGATTGGTAGAGACGGACCAATTCCATGGTCTCCACGCTCTCCTGACCTCAACCCTCTTGACTTTCATTTATGGAGGCATTTGAAAGCTCTTGTCTACGCAACCTCGGACTAAATGTAGAGACTCTTCGTGCTCGTATTGTGGACAGCTGTGATACAATACGCCATTCTACAGGACTGCATCAGCGCATCAGGAATTCCATGCGACGGAGGGTGGATGCATGTATCCTCGCTAACGGAGGACACTTTGAACATTTCCTGTAACAAAGTGTTTGAAGTCACACTGGTACGTTCTGTTGCTGTGTGTTTCCATTCCACGATTAATGTGATTTGAAGAGAAGTAATAAAATGAGCTCTAACATGGAAATTAAGCGTTTCCGGACACATGTCCACATAACATATTTTCTTTCCTTGTGTGTGAGGAATGTTTCCTGAAAGTTTGGCCGTACCTTTTTGTAACACACTGTATAAATAAATAAATTTAAAATTAAACTGGTATTATTATATACATTCTTCGACACAGAATTGTCGACAAACACGAGAAAGAAATGATATTTTGCAACAGGAGCCTAGAAATTATACCGATTTAAAATATTAACAACTTGTCTTTTTTTCTTAATTGTTAATTTCAACACCTATGTACAACTTGCAAACACATGTGGGCTGGCAGCAGCTTCCTACACTGCTCTCCAGCCACGGGACGGTACATAATGGACTTGATGAAAAAACTAATAAAACAGAAGTTTAAAATGGGAGATGTAAGACTTGACAAGCAGAAGTGATGAAGAACGTAAACATACAAGACAAAGTACATATGGTAAGATAGAATGCGCCACAGGGACGATAAAACCACATTGAGATATTAAGCACTGGACACGTCGTACACGGCGAAGACATGGTTAAAACTGGCGATTGCGACTCTTGTAGTGGTGGACGCGCCACTAGTCAAACGCATTGACGACGAAACTCACGAAGCACTGAATTAATACCGCCAGACGGGAGGATCCCGCAGGGAAAGGGATGATGAGGGAGGGGTACGGAAGCGCGAGAGGAGGGGAAGGGAAAGAGTGGGGAGAATAAGGATGTGGGAGCATAGGGACTCCAGAGAAGGGGGTGGGGAGAGTGACAACCAAGCTGCGGGAGGGAAAAGGAGGAGTGTGGGAGAGGGGAGAGGATCAGGGCTGCTGGGAAGGATAGATTTCAGGACAGAGGGCGTCATCCGGGAGAGCGAGCTGTCGGAAGTTGCCTTGAAAAAGGACGTGGAGAGTGTGGAAGTGAAGGGAGGGAACGATACAGTGACGAAGGCGTGGCAGATTGGTTAGGATGCGGTATTACCAGGCGGTTACCGGAATCTATGTTGAGAGTAATGTACAGGAGCCGAATATGTTCGAGAAACTGTTGGAGGTGGAGGAACGGGATGAGGTCGTACAAGATTTGCGTGGGGGAGTTGTGGCGGATGCGATAGGCGAGGCGGAGGGTTGTGGCGTTCAAGGATTTGAAGAATTCTATAGCAGGTTGGGAGAGTGGAGATACAGGAGGGGTGGAGGCTGCATAGGACGGAAAGCATTATGGATCTGTAAATGTAGTGGATAGCGGATGGCTTGAGGCCCCGCGTCTGGCCAGAGAGAAGTTTGAGGAGGTTCAGATGGAACATTGCTTTCTGGCGGACATTGTGGAGGTGGGGGATCAATTTTTAGTGTAGAAATTATAAATTGTAACGTGATACCAAATGGAATAGTTGTACTCCATGAACAGCGGAAAAATAGTAAACAAGAAACTTTTTTTTTCATCATTTTTTGGGTGTCAGCGAGAACGAGTATAAAAAAGGATTGAAATTATGTTTAACGTTTGTTGCAAGTCGGTAAGTACACTCGTTCCCATGCAGTGTTTGCATAAAGTCTCCCCACATGAAATGGCGCTTTTTTGCGACGCCTATTGTTTATCACGTTACCTTCTGGACCACGTGTCGTATGTGGTACTTACCCGACAGAAATTATTACTTCACGGTAAGGAATATGTGCACTAAATGTGGTTGAAATTCGTCCAGTGGCTTAGGAGGAAAAGTACAAAACTGTCGAGCGATGTAGTAGTTTTTGCGCGTTTCATTGTTTATGACGTCATTTCCCCTGAACTCTACATTGTACATAAACCTGACACCGACGGCGACCGCCCTCTTGGATTGAAGGTAATTCGTCTGATATTTCATCAAGATTGGAACAAAACTGCACATTTGTAGGCAATAAGTACACACAAACCAACAAATACGCTGACACTCTGCTTTATATATAAAGATTACTAGAAAAATTGAAGTAAATGACCGATAATTATTTTACAGCAGCAATTTACAATATATATATCTCAGTTCCGTATAGTAAAAGCAATCATTATCACATCGACACTGTGATGTTCTTATGGAACTTCTATCATTTTTTTTTCTGAATTGATTCAGCTGTAATGAAATTTACCAGATCTTATCAATAGTTTCACTTTCACCGTTTGATAATAAATTATTTGCAAACAGTTTTTCAAATGTATTTCGTGCCATGAGGCTACAAACTAATAGGTGGGCCATTAGCGTCTCCCAGTAGCAATGAATGCTGGGCATTTGAGCCATTCCCATTTTCATGTGCATGCGTAACATTTGTTCCATTTCCGACTTGATTGTGTTCAGTGTTTGTTCCGATATTTTGTACGCTGTAGGGGTACTGATTTGATTGTTCGCCAAGTGAGATGAGATGAGGTCGAGGTATTTATGTGTGGAGATGTTGCGGATGGGACGGTAGTGGAGGGTCAGGTATAAATCATGGAAGGAGGTGGTGCTACGACCTATGATGAATGCCTGGGGTATCTTAGGATTGATGGAGAGGGGCCACTGGTTGCACCAGGCAGCGAATCCGGTGAGGTGAGAGTGATACTTTCCCTGTAAGCCAGATATTTCTACTGTCTTTTGCCCAATGTGTCATGTCACACAAATTTAGGAGTGGAAAATGTTAAAAGAATTCCAGTTGCAACATAAAGAAGTGAAAAGCAATAATAACAGGCTTTGGTCAATCGAAGTTTTGAGGAGGATGATGTTGAGCACTAATCAATATACATATATGAAAATGGAACATGGGACGTGTGTCCGTGTATTTCACTTGGTAGCCAAAATTATGAACTGCAGATCATGAGAGTAACCTTTAGGTTCGCGGTATGCACTATGGTGTTTTGGTCGCGGTTAGTGACGGTGTGTGTGTGTGGGGCGAACAATAATCCGTAAAATGTGGAGCAATACGAAGATCAACAGAGGTTCAAAGATAAAAAGACTCAAAGATAAAGCACTGGGAAATAAGTACTGGGAAATATAGACATACATTAACTGAGCATTAACTACACAGGCAAAACACCAATGATCTCAATATAAACATTGGAAAGACAACTGTAGTGCTTACGATCAAAATACTGACAACTGGATTAGAGAGACAAATATACGTCGAGCGTCACGGTTTCATAATACATAGAACCATCTCCATATTATCTTTGAGCTCACTGCAGTACACAGACTGTAGACATACGTCAATGTAATTAACATCTGTTTTTTTTTCCTTTATTGTATTTCACACCAGTGACACTGGTAGGCTGGCAGCAGCACCATAGGCTGCTCTTCAGCCGAGAGAAATTAAAAGACGTAGATGAGGTGAGAATTAAAATACATAACAGGAGATAAAACAATGGAGATACAATAACATAGACAGTTTGGCGACAGTTTGAAGTACATTACAAAAGACAGATGATTAAAACCACATTTATTCAGTTAAAAATGATGAGCCAAGGTGATCTAAAAAACTATGTAGGACGACAATAACACAGGACGGCGAGTACACGGAGACACTAATTAAAACACACATGTGACGCTTGTCTGATTGCAGTGGACGCAGTTAAAAAACATACACTTCACTGGAGCACTGTAAACAACACTTGACGTAGCACTGATAAAACTGTCGTTCCAGGACCCCAAGGATGGGGGGGGGGAGGGAAGCGCGGGGGAGAGGAAAAACGGCGGGGAAGGAGGCGGTAGGGAGGAGCCATAGGGACTCCAGGGCAGGGAAGGGGTAGCCATGTGGGGGAGGGGAAGGGGAGGGGGAAGAGGGGGCCCTACGCGTGCTGTTGTTGTATGGTGCCCGACTTTAATATGCAACCCGCGGTTTATTTTCTTGAATGTTCATTTTGTGCTGTACTTTAACTAAATTATTTCAAAATCAAAAATTCGGTGCCATCAATTCCTTCTCGAAAATATAATCGCGGAATCTACTTTAACAATTATGGCATCATACGAAGCAAGGGCAACGTTATAGCCTGGATAGTTGCCTCAGGTTTGCTGCTCCGACATCACTCAGGGCTCCCGTAAGTCACTTCTCTGGCGGAAGGGGGTGGGGGAATGTCTGGAGTGCGTAATTTTAATATCTTGGTGGAAGTATGCCGAACTGTAAGTGGTGTTCCAGTTGTGACTTTGCTACAACGTCGGTAGGGATGGGCAAAATTTTAGAAATATCGATATATATCGTAACGATACTTATAAAAAATATAGATTTTATTGAAATAAGAATATCGATATTTCGATATATCGGTGAAATCTTTAGAATGCTAAATTAATAATTTTAATCAAAACCACAGAAATTACCAACATACAATTAAAAATTGACAAATATTTTATAATTTTAAACATTAAACAATAAATTTGTGATATTTCCGACGTTTTGAAGAGAACTTCCAAACGGCGGACATAGTTGACTTGAAAATAACCTGGTTGAAGTCGAATGACACACCATATCGGACACGCCGCCACACAACTGATGAACTGTACTAGACGGTGGCTTAGCAACACTAGGTGAAGTCCCGATAACTGTCTAACAATAAAGAACACGCAAACAACGGGGAAAGCACAGTGCACCCACGAAAACTTGGCCTCTGCCTGCGACGTTTCAAAACAATTACGCCTGTTGTTGTTATGGTCTTCAGTCCGGAGACTGGTTTGATGCAGCTCTCCACAATACCCAAACCTGAGCAAGCCTTTTCATCTCCTCATAAGAACGACAACCCACATCCACTTGAATCTGTTTACTATACGCGTCTCTTGGTCTCCCTCTGCGATTTTTACCCCACACACTTCCCTCCACTGCTAAATTTACGATTCCTCGATGTCTAAGAATGTCCTACCAAGCGATCCCTTCTTTTAGTCAGGGTATGCCAAAAATTCCTTTTCTCACCATTTCTGTTCAGTGCCTCTTCATTAGTTATACGATCTACCCACCTAATCTTCAGCATTCTTCTGTAGCACCACATTTCAAAAGCCTCTATTCTCTTCCTCTCCGCACTGCTTATCGTCCATCTTTCACTCCCGTACAAGGCAACACTCCACACAAATGCCTCCAGAAAAGACTTTCTTACACTTAAATTAGTATTCGATGTTAGCAAATTTCTCTTTTTCAAAAATGCTTTTCTTCCCATTGCCATTCTGCATTTTATATCCTCTGTACTGCGACCATCATTTGTTATTTTACTACCCAAGTAACAAAACTCATCTATCAACTTCATTGTTTCGTTACCTAATCTAATTCCTTCAGCATCACCCGATTTTCTTAGACTGCACTCCATTACCCTAGTTTTGCTCTTGTTAATGTTCATCTTATAAGCACCTTTCAGCACACTGTCCATTCCGTTCAATTGCTCTTCCAGGTCCTTTGCTGTATCTGACAGAATTACTATGTCGTCGGCAAAACGCAATGTTTTTAATTCTTCCCCCTTCACCAAATTTCTCCTTGCTTTCCTTTATAGCTTTCTCAATGTACAAATTGAACAACATTGGAGAAAGGCTACAACCCTGTCTTACTCCCTTCCCAACTGATGCTTCCCTTTCATGCCGTTCGACTTTAATTACTGCGGTCTGGCTTTTGTACAAGTTGTAAATAACTCTCCTTTCCCTGTATTCTACCCCTGCTGACTTCAGAATTTGAAAGAGTGTATTCCAGTCAACATTGTCTAAAGCTTTCTCCAAATCTACAAAAGCTAAAAATGTAGGTTTGCCTTTCCTAAATCTATCCAATTACGCCTAAAGATCGGAATTCGTATTTCTACCAACAAACTCTTTTCCTTCATTGTGTGAGAGTGATATCACTAGTTAGTATTATTTTACAATGAAATAAGCATTACATTTGTCATTTAACATTTCTCTAACCCCCTTGTAAGAGTACACCTGTCGCTGTATCTTAGTTTGATTTAACGTAATGTATATATTGTCTTAAATTTTTTTATTTCATGTGTTTTTCATTTCTTGTATGCTAGATATATTTCTTATGTAACGTCATTTTCAATATTGAATCATTTAGTGTAAACATGTACTGTATGTGTGAACCCGCATGAATGCACGGACATTCTTATGCTGTAAGTTAGCAATGCGCCAGAGAAAATGTTGAACCTGTTGTAAAGACTGTCTTTGGCACAGAAGTAGTAGCTGTGAGTGTCGCGCTGCTGAAGCAGTCGCGGAGCGGACTCGCTATAGTAAACACATAAATGTTTTGTTGATGGTGCAGAGGCACGGTAGGCGCAGTGTGGCGCGAGTTTAATGCAATTGCAATAAGCCTGAGAGACGTACTGTTTAATGTATTGAAGGAAGTGTGAAACAAGTTTATTTATACTCAAAAGTGATCAGTGTAATCTTTTTTCATGTGTGCAAGAAAGGTAATTGTTTGGTATCAAGTCTATTGCCACCGAGTGTGATCGTTCTTGTAGTAAAAGTGCAAGAGAGTTTGCAAGTAAAGTAATGTTGGTTTCATTTGTATAGAAAGTAACCAGGCTAACAGTATTCAAAGTATTATAGTAGTTTTACCAGACTCGACGAAAGTAATTTTTATGAAATACGTAAAATGCCAGACTCTGCTTAGCCAGTTACAGGCATACGCTACCCAGGCCCTGGAACCAATTAATCAAAATTAGTTCACGTAAAGTTTTACAAGGAAGTTGACTGCATTAAAGAATATTATCAAAATTATTGAGTACTTTGACTGTAGTATTAGTGAAGCTCATTGCACCACGGAGTTTCACAGTACTGAGCTATTAACATTTCAATCAGAGTCTATCAGCGATTAAGATTTTTATTATAACACGAACACGCCATCACCACTACATGAATTCTGACACATTTATTAGTGAAGTTGTGCTGTTCGTGAAACGTAAGAGGTGCTAGTTGGAGGCTGCAGTCAATGCTAAGTCAGATAGGGCCAAGCTTAATTAATTACCACAGTGACTGTTTCAAGTTAATTAATATCACTTCCTTTTTGTTCAAAATTTTAACTTTCACTGCGAAAGTGTTGTTGCGACCCATTAGTTGTGATTTGCTGCAACATTCAATAACGAAATTAATATTACTAGAGTATATCATTACGCATTCTGAATTTTGAGATTTTTTGACGACCTCCAACAGGCAATTTTCTTACACCCTTTCGTAAAATCAAACTGATCAGTACGGTGCAGTGAGCACAGCTCAGGAGTAAAGAGGTTGCCAGCACTGAACGTCTCCTCTCCACGCATTCTACGCCTCCTTGCCACCTATCGACGCCCAACGGCCATTAAAGAATCTAATCTAATTTTAAAAAAAGGGTGGCTTTTATCGCTTTCGATATTCAATATTTAATATCGATATATCGGTAAATAAACATCGTCGATAACTATCGATAAATTTCCAAAAAAATATCGGTATTTAGATGTATCGATATTTTTTGCCCATCCCTAAACGTCGGACCTGTTTCATAAAATAAAGCCCCCCAGATGGGGCTGTCCTGACCAGCCCCACAGCTGGTGGTAGCGCGACCCGCGGCCAGCAGCAGACCGGATGGAGGTGTGGGCATCCTCGGGGCCGCCTGGCCGGATCGATGGTCCGGCACGGCACGGCATACAGCGGCGGAGGCCGCCACACCTCCGACTGCATTCCACGGCCGGCAGGCGCTGCCGGTCCTACATTCTGCAGTGCCCCACTCACATTCCTACCGCACCAGATTTGTGCTCGGCTTCCTGGTACATGTTTATCCATTTTTGTACTGGACTCTACAAGTACGAGGGTGATTTGATAATTTTGCTGAAAATAGAATAAACAATTGACATAAAAGTATTCTGGGTATACCTTCAGTATACCCAGATGAAGGCTACTGTAACGTTGGCCGAAACGTCGGTTATTTAAGTAATAGCCTTACATCATGACGCGGTACCATACCCAGAGAACTTTTATGTCATCTGACTCTGGCCGCGGAAGGCTACGTAATTATAAAATAAACAATTGTTTCAAATGCAGAAACTCATTTTTACCCACTTTAGGTTACGCTAGTAACACTAAATGTGGGCCTTCGCAATCGTTTTCTGACAGCTCGAAATTTAAATGAAAATAACGGTTTAACCATGCATCTGACACAAAAATTGAATGAACAGAATTTTTAGAGGGAAAAATTCTCTACAACTTTGCTCTCTTATGTTTTTTTCATATCTCGTATCGTTTCAGAGATATTTGCAAAAATGACGGCGATTTTGGGATGTATGTCTGTCTGTCTTTCTGTCCGTAACGTGTTCCTTGTTTTTAAGACTAACCGTTCAACCGATCAGCACCAAATTTTGCACACATAATTTTAGGCCACCAGAGACCAAAACCTCCCTTTTCCAAATTTTTCGGACAAAAAATACGGTAGTAACGCCAAAAAAAAGCCGTTTCTAATATAATTGTAATTTCAAACCAAGGTTCATCTGACACGAAAATTGAATAACCTAATTGGTAAAGGGGAAAATTCTCTACATCTTTGCTCTATTATGTTTTTTTTCATATCTTGCATCGTTGCAGAGATATTTGCAAAAATAACGGCGATTTGACGATGTCTGTCTGGCTGTAACGTGTTCCCACTTTTTAGATCTAACTGTTCAATCGATCGGCACCAAATTTTTCAAACATAATTGTTGATTACCAGAGACCAGAACCTCGCTTTTTGAAATATTTCGGACAAGAAATACGTTAGTAATAATAATAATAAAAAAAACGTATGTAATGTAATTTTAATTGCAAATAAAACGTTCAGCTAACGCGAAAATTGAATAAACTAATTTGTAGGGGAGAAAATTCTCTACAACTTTGCTCTCTTATGTTTTTTTCATATCTCGTATAGTTTGAGAGATATTTGCAAAAATAACGGAGTTTTGACACCCTCCATTAAATTAACGAAAACCAGCCGTTCCCAGATGTCACGTGACATTCCTCGCCCAGAACTGTCTCTGGCATACGCCGTCTTATGTTGCGTATTTGATGATTTTCTTATTGTAACTTACACGTTGTCATTTCAAAGCAATAGCGCACTGAAGAATTAACAAAAAGACGTCGTTCTTCGTACGATAAATAATAATCTAGTGTCTACAAATGGCATATTAGCATCAGTTAACAACTGCCATCAATTGTATGAAATTAAAGAAGGCAATTCCTAACAGCTGTAGCGTAGTGGGGAATGTGTTGGACTGTGACGTTGAACAAGGTGGTTAGTATACAGGGAGACGCCCTTACGCTGAAAAAGTGAAGCCTGCCTCCGACGTATTGCTAAGTTTGGGAGAAGTGTTCGTATTTAGAGCTAATGTTTTAGGTCAAAACAGGGATCAAACCTCCGACGGTTTTGCCGTGATGTACAACGTGTTAGAAGACTGCAAATAGTCGGTAAAAAGTAAGTTTTCAAATATAAAATGTTGTGTATTTATTACTATTTATTCAAGAAAGTATATTGTTTGAAAACACATACTTCCCAGTGACTGTCAGTACAATGCATTAACAGTAAGAGGGCAGACTTAACGCATAGTTTTAACAAATAAATTGCATTCCAAAACTGACCAAGATGGCGGACAGGCTTAAAGTGATGTATGTACTCAGCATAGATAATGCAATCTCCCTTTATTCTAACCTCCTTGACGCTGAAGGTCAGTGGTTCGGAACCCGCCAATACCTAATTTTTTTTTCCTACAAGGGTTTCAGACACTCTTATTAATTAATTTTTTATTATTTAGATTATTATTTTGGTCCAAAATGTTTGAAAAACTTATAAAACTACAAATTTAAAGTGGGCCGTAAAACACGTCAGTGCGATTTTTATTTCTCCACATAGCCTCCTTGCAAGGATATGAACTTGGTGCAGTGAATTTCCAATTTGTTCAACCCATAGAAAAAGTAGGTTTTGTCAAACTCTGCAAAATTGTCTATCACAGCGGCGGACACTTCCTCATTCGATGAAAATTTCTTCCCTCCAAGCCAAATTCTTAAGTTTGAGAATAAGAAGGTCACTCGGAGCCAAGTCTGGTGAATAGGATAAGTGAGGAACCAATTCGAATCAAAGTCGTGCACTTTTGCCATTGCCGTAGCTGCTGTATGCGCTGGAGCATTGTCCTGATGAAACTGCACTTTCTTCTGTGCCATCTTGGACGTTTTTCAATTACATCTGCATCTACATACATACTCCGCAATGCACCGTAAGGTGCGTGGCTGCGGGTACACTGTACCACTATTCCTTTCTATACCACTCCCAAATAGGACGAGGAAAAAAAGAATGCCTACGTACGAGCCCTAATTTCTCTTGTATTTGTGATCACCACGCGAAATGTAAGTAGGCGACAGTAAGATCGTACTACACTCAGCTTCAAATTCCGGCCCTCTAAATTTCCTCAACAGAAATTCACGAAAATAACGTCGTCTTTCCTCCAGCGATCCCCCAATACAGTCCTCTTAGACTGAACGTAATTTCTCTCAAATTTCATCAAGATTGGAGCAAAACTGCAGATTTGTAAGCAAAACGTACACACAGACCAACAAATACGCGGACACTCTGCTTTATATATAAAGATTACTAGACAAATTGAAGTAAATGGCCTATAATTAACTTACAGCAGCAATTTACAATATATATCTCAGTTATGTACTGTAAAAGCAATCATTATCTCACCGACACTGTGATGTTCTTATGGAACTTCTTTCAAACGTTTTTTTCTGAATTGATTCAGCGATAGTGAAATTTTCCATATCTTATCAATGGTTTCAGTTTCACCGTTTCATAATAAATTATTTGCAAAGTAGACAACGTTAAACAGTTTTTCAACTGTATTTCGTGCCATGACGCTACAAACTAATAGGTGGGCCATATGGGTCTCAAAATGTTCAAATGTCTGTAAATCTATCGGACCAAACTGCGTGTTCATCAGTCCGTAATTTACAAACTCTACTTAAACCTAGGTAAACTAATCTACGGACAAACACACAAACCCATGCCCCACGCCTCCACGGCGAGCGATCGCGCGCTCCGCAGAGAGGTGCTTTAGACCGCTCGGCTACTCCACCGCGGCCGTATGGGTCTCCCAGTAGCAACGAATGTTGGGCATTTGAGCAATTCCCATTTTCATGTGCATGCGTAACATTTGTTCCATTTACGACTTGCTTGTGTTCACTGTTGTTCAGGTATTTTGTACGCTGTAGGGTTACTGATTTGATTGTTCGCCAAGTTGTGAAGCATATCGTCTGATAATACCGTATTTTATCGCATAATCTCCCCCCCCCGCATATTCCCCACCCCTACGATTTTTCATAATCAAAGACGTTATGTTATTAATATCGCGTATAAGTCCCTCTCCTGGTTCGTTCTTACTGGAGCGGATTTAAATAACCTGACAATGGACACAGCGGTAATACCTGGAAATAATATTTCCTTGCCACAATCTACCGTAAATTGAAACGTTTAAGTTACAGACATATTTCTAGGTCAGTTTGCTGCAAGACGTCATAATGGCGAAATTTTCAAATTATACGCAAAATTTAAATTAAATTTGTTATGTTACGTCTATTTAAACGGCGTGAAAGCTGCAGAAGACGGTATACAGTATACGGTATTGGCGGAGACAAAAAGATAAACTCGTGGCTACAAAGGCAAGCTCCAAATGTTTCCGTGGGCTTAAAACAGGGAAAACTCCGATATTGATAATGGTGCCATTAAACCAGATGCCAATATTTTTTTGATATGCCGCGTGACACAATCATTGCTCAAACTGGATCAAAAAGTGTCCTTGTGATGTACGTTACAGGAGACTGCAATGAACTTCCACTGTATACAATTTTTGAAAGGAAGACATTACCAAAGGGGACTACCTCTCACGGAATTCACTTAAGAGTTCAAAAAAGCAGATTGATGGTATATTGGTTGGAGAAAGTCTGGGGAAGACGACCAGCGGCATTATTTCAAAAGAAGTCCCTTCTTGTCCTAGGTAGTTTCTGGGGTCACCTCGTGGAAGCTGTAAAGGAGAAAATGAAACGGATGAACTTCCATCCTGTCATCGTCTACATCTACATACATACTCCGCAATTCACCGTAAGGTGCGTGGCGGAGGGTACACTGTACCACTACTAGGCATTTCCTTTCCTATTCCATTCCAAAATACAACGAGGAAAAAAAGAATTCCTATATTCCTCCGTACGAGCCCTAATTTCTCTTATCTTGTCTTTGTGATCACCACGCGAAATGTAAGTAGGCGGCAGCAAGATCGTACTACACTCAGCTTCAAATTCCGCCTCTCTAAATTTACTTTAAAGAAATTCACGAAAAGAACGTCGTCTTTCCTTCAGCGATCTCCAATTGAGTTGCCGGACATTTTCAGTGACACTCGCGCATTGGTCGAACCTACCAGTAACAAAACTAGCTGCTCGCCTCTGAACCGCTTCTATGTCTACCTTTAAACTGATCTGCTGCGGGTCCCAAACACTTAAGCAATACTCAAGACGTGGTCGTACAAGCGTTTTATACGCGGTCTCCTTTACAGGTAAACTACATCTTCCCAAGTCTCCCAATAAATCGAAGTCTGCGGTCCGCCTTACTCACAACTGTCCTTACATGTTCGTTCCATTACATATCACTCAGCAATGTTACGCCTAGTTATTTGAATGACGTGACAGCATCAAGAAGCTCACTACTAATGCTGTATTCGAACATTATAGGATTGTTTTTTCTACTCATGCGCATCACCTTACATTTTTCTACATTGAGAGCTAGCTGCCATTCTTCGCACCAACTAGAAATTTTGTCTATGTCAACCTGTATGCTATTACAGTCGTTACAGACGACACCCTCCCATACACCACAGCATCATCATCAAACAGCCGCAAATTACAACTTACTCTGTCCATCAGATCATTTATATAGATAGAAAATAATAGCGGTCCTATCACACTCCCCTGGGGCACGCCTGACGATACACTCGTCTCTGATGAACACTCGCCGTCGAGAACAACGTACTGCGTTCTATTACTTAGGAAGTCTTCCAGCCAGTCACAAATCTGTGAACCTATTCCATAAGCTCGTATCTTCGTTATCAGTCTGCAGTGTGGCACCGCGTCGAACGCCTTTTTGAAGTCGAGAAAAACACAATCCGCCTGTTGCCCTTCGTCCATGGCTCGCAAGATGTCATGTGAGAAAAGGGCAAGCTGAGTTTCACATGAACGATGTTTCCTAAACCCATGCTGATTCATGGACAGAAGCTTTTCCGTTTCAAGGAAATTTACTATATTCGAACTGAGAATATGCTCTAAAATTCTACATGAAACTGATGTCAATGATATTGGCCTGTAATTATGTGGCTCAGTTCTCTTTCCTTTCTTAAAAACGGGAGTCACCTGCTTTCAAATGATACAGCAGAGCAGCGTAAAATGTTCAAATGTTTGTAGAGCTTATGGGACTTAACTACGGGGTCATCAGTCCCTAAACTTACAAACTATTTATGAACTAGCTAATACTAAGGATGAAACAAATTTCCATTCCCGAGGGGGGATTCAAACCCCCGACCGTAGTGGCCGTGCAGAACGTGACTGACGCTCCGCACACCGCTCGGCCACCGCTGCCGCCAGAGCAGCGTAGTAGGACCCAGTTATGGAGCTGTCTGTCTCTAAATACTCTATCAGGATTATACTCTGCGAATCTCAAAAGAACCTATCACCTTTCTAGCTGACAAAAAAGCCTTCATTTTCTTTGTTGCACTCTCCCCACTCTTCGTACATTGTTTGGACTGTTGTTTGGTCTCTGGAGTGTAATATTGGATCCATGTTTCAGCCACTGTTATGAATCTGCGCAAAGAGACCTGCGGAATGCGCCTGAACAGTGTGAGATTCTGACCAGAAATGGTCTTTAGTTTCCGTTTTTGGTCCAAAGTGAGCATTCAGTTGAGATGCCGATGCCTACAATGTTAGATATCACGCGAACTTTTAATCTTAGATGTGCCATTACCATATCATGCACCTTATCGATGGTTTCCTCTGTGGTGACTTTAACCGGCCGACCGGAGTGTGCTCCATCACCCGTGCTTCTCCGCCCACGTTTAAACTCATTGATACAAGGGTGAATGGGCTTCAATGTTGATTCAGAATCCACATGGACCTCATCCAACTCGGATTTGACTTGTGCAGCTGCACAAAATGTTCAAATGTTTGTAAATCTATCGGACCAAACTGCGTGGTCATCAGTACGTAGCATACAATCTACTTAAACCTAGATAAACTAACCTAAGGACACACACACACACACACATACCCCAGGGAGGAAGCGAACCTCCACGGCGAGTAACCGCGCGCTCCGTAGCGAGACGCTTTAGACCGCTAGGCTACTCTACCGCGGCTGTGCAGCTGCCCAACCCTTAAAATGTAAATATTTAATGACCGCACGAAATTCGGAACTAACTACGCAGTTACCACTTCAGCTGATAACAGCTGTCTTTCTAAACTTACTACATCTACATCTACATAGATACTCCACAAATCACATTTAAGTGCCTGGCAGAGGGTTCATTAACCACTTTCTCTGCCCTGCCATTCGTTAATAGCACGCGGAAAAAAAACACCTACATCGTTCCGTTTCCGATCTGATTTTATTGGGATGTTCATGTCTCCATATGTAGGTAGGTGCTAGCAAAATATTTTCACATTCAGAAGTAAAAGTCGGTGACTGAAAATTCTTAAATAGATCTCGCCGCAACTTATAACGTCGTTCTTTTAATGATTTCCACCTCAGATCGTGCAACATTTACCCCCTTAACGTGATACAACAAAACGAGCTGCCCTTCTCTGAACCTTCTCAATGTCTTCCGTTAGTCCCACCTGGTGAGGGTCCTACACTGGGCAACAGGACTCCAGGAGAGGACGCACAAGTGTGATGGAGGCAGTCTCTTTGGTGGAGCTGTTGCATTTTCGAAGCGTTCTGCCAATGAAACGTAAACCTTTGGTTTGCCTTCCCCACAATATTTTCTGTGTGTTCTCTCCAGTCTAAGTTGTTCATAATTCCTACTCCTAGGTATTTGGTAGAATTTACGACCTTAAGGTTTGACAGATTTATCGTGTAATTGAAGTTCAGCGGAATTCTTTTAGTGGTGATGTGTATTACTTCACTCTTTTCATTATTTAGGGTTAGTTGCTGTTTTCGCACAATGTAGAAATATTGTCTAAATCTCTTTGCAGTTGCTTTTGATCCTATGTTGACTTCACTAACCGATAAATGACAGCATCATCCGCGAACAGTCAAAGGGAGCTATTCAGATTGTATCCTAAATCGTTTATAAACACAAGGAAGAGTAGCGGACCTATAACGCTTCCCTCGGGTACGCCAGATTTCACGTTTTACTCGACGACTTACCGTCAGTTACCACGAACTATGTCCTTCCTGAAAGGAAAAGTTGTCGAAAATACGTGTTGTTCGCAAAGCTATTGCACGTGTTGCAGAATTGGGGCAATATTCCATAAGTGTGAGGTAGAGTGTCAAAAGCTTTCCGGAATCTAGAAATATGGAATTGATTTGAGATCCCTTGTCGATGGCACTTATCACTTCATGTGAATAAAGGGCAATCTTTGTTTCGTGACTTATCAAACCACCCTCGTAGTCGTGCATGTAAATTAGGGGAGAGCTAACTGTCTAATTCCTGTCTGTGACTAAGCCACAACACAAGAATTGCACGCTCTGTACGTCGACTCTACATCTACATACATACTCCGTAATCTACCGTAAGGTGCGTGACGGAGGTACACTGTACCACTACTAGGTATTTCCTTTCCTATTCAAAAAGAAAGAACAAACATTTATTTCTTCCAAACTACAAAAGATAGAAACGTGATTCCAACATTAATGGAAGGAGAGAAGTTTTCACGATTTCAGTTTCTCTAGTATAACAACAAATGTTTAATACGTTGTTGTATCATGAAGGATTAACTTACAACAGCAATTTTAGTAATAAAGTAGTGGAAGAGATTACATAGTAAATATCATCTGACGTACTTCTACCTCACTGTTATGTAGGAAAAGATACACAACTAAACAAAATTTCCGTTTGCTGCCTTAATCTTGGACACCAGTGTACACGGTGCGGTGTCTGAATGAGCAGACAGCACACCATTTATATAGATACAAAGATTCTCAACGCAGCGAAAATGGGGAAAGTAAAGTGTTCGGAACATTGCACAAGGGACAAGAATGAGCTTTTGAAGTAGCTCGACTCTTCGAGTTGCGAAAGTCAAAAGACGAGCTGTATCAAAGTTGTCGAAAATACGTGTTGTTCGCAAAGCTATTGCACGTGTTTACATTGTAATGTATCAAAAACAGAAAGAAAATTTAAGGACTTTTTTTTTCAAGGATAAGAAGTACAAGCCCGTAGATCTGAGTCCAAAGAAGACTCGTGCAATGTGTAGTGCTCTAAAAAAACATACAGCAGTACTGAAGACCAGAAAATAAATCTGGAGGAAACGTGTGTTTCCACCAAAGAAGTTTGCTGCGAAAGCATAAATTTTTGTACTGTATTAACCCTTTCAGACCCTCTGGCTACAATTGTGTACATCACTTTCACAGCGTCTAAGATAGATCAGAAACATTTTTTCTCAAGTGAAACGAAATTTATATGACTATGAGTGTTCAACATTTCCATCGTGCACACTTACTGTCAACTGTGGAAGATCACTATAAAAATATCAAACAGTCAGTGTTGCAAATGAAATGTTTGTAAAGCTTATGGGACTTAACTACGGGGTCATCAGTCCCTAAACTTACAAACTACTTATGAACTACTTACGAACTAGGACGGCACAAATATCCATGCCCGAGGGGGGATTCGAACCCCCGACCGTAGTGGCTGTGCAGACCGTGACTGAAGCGCCTCAGTCTCCTCGGCCACCGCGGCCGGCAGTCAGTGTTGCACTGCGCAGCAGCATGTGAACTCCAGAGAACACGCAAGTTGGTTACTTGTATTCCACTGTACAACTGAAAAGTATTAGTAATTATTTTGCATGGAAACTATTGAATGATTAGTTTATTTGGTACAATAGTTGCTAGAAAATTAATTATTTTAATCCATAAAAAGAAGCCTTGCTTTCCAGCATATGCAATTTTGTCGTATGTAAATGGATGCATACAACAGCGTAAATCTTGCTTCTAAAAACATTGAAAACGTAACTTATGTGGAAAAAAAAATCTTCCTCCAGAAAAAAATCAGGTCTGAAAGGGTTAAAAGCATTAAGTGTGAAATAAGTAGTGTGTTGGCAGTGTAGTAACGGTGGAACGAGTGGCTAACATCCGGTCCGGTTTTGGTTTTTCCCTTTTTACCAGAGTTCTGCAGCAGACGAAGAAATAGTGGGGCCGCTTCTGTCAGCTGTCACCCTGGGGAACCGTTCCACGGGCGGCATGATTTACGCGTTTTCGCCCTCGGGAACTCACGACTGGCGACTGAAGCAGTTTTTCATTCCAGCCTGCAGCTGCCGCCGCGACGGGAACTGCACCGTACGTCTCGCGACCGAAAGTCGACGTCCGTCGAATCCACATGGCGGCAGCAGCATTGTACATCGTGACGCCCATGTAAAATTACACTCATTCCATCACCAAGCTACAAGGAAAACCTATCACTGTATTCTCTACTCATTTCCACATCACGTTTTCTGTAAGGCAATCCTGAGTCGAAGGCAGAAATGCTGTATCAAGTGTGATATTTCATAATCGAGTACAGGCTTATCTTGAGAGATTTATTTAATATTCAGACATTTGATACAAAGTCATTAGTCTTCTAACACAATTGACCATCTGACACGCCTTCACAATATTGCAGTCTTTCACAGGCTCATAGATGCTCCCAATTCATAATGGTGTTTTCTTTTTCATACATCAGTGAGGCGAAGATTTCAATCCTGTGTAGGTGTTCCGCAAGGCATTCGTGGCCAGTAATTCTTCAAAATGCTGTCACCGTTCCCCTTCGCTGGTGTTTAGGAAGTGCGTCCTTCTCTTCTAACAGTAGAAACCATGTTTCCCCTTGCCCTTGTGTTGTCAAGTGGTCATAAAACTTCTTCTTGATACTATTGCTAATAAGTCTTTTAATGGCTATGTATGATAACTTTGGGCAACATGTTTGAGAGATCTTGGTTCCTATTTTGACTAAGAAGTCTGCCATTTCATTCCCATGAATGTGTTGGTATCCATTGAAAAACTATTTCTGTTCCAGCTTTGGTGATTGAGGAAAAAGAGGTTTTTATTTCATTTATGCAGGCACTTAGAGGTGTTTGGAAGAATGCTACTGCCTGTATTGCAAAATTTGAATCACAAATTTAACAACCTTTTAGTGATCTTTGGAGACGGACAAAAATTCTTTAAGTGCCAGGTTCATTGCCTCCACCTCTCCGTCAAAATGGGGGTAATACTATCCTACAGCTTCGTAAAAACAAAATTTTTAGTGTACACTCCATTTGCCTCAGTCAATGATATATATATATATATATATATATATATATATATATATATATATATATATATATATATATATATATGTTTGACTTACCCAAAGCACAGGCTTGCCGATAGACACAAATAACGCAGATGAAACCAGATACAAACATATCTGCCTAGGTGTGTTTGCGTGTGTATATATGTGGGCGTGTGTGAATTTGTTTACCTTCCTTTTTTTCCTCCTAAGGTAAGTCCTTCCACTCCCGCGATTGGAATGACGCCTCATCCACTCCCTTAAAACCCGCATCCTGTCCTTTTCCCCCTCCTTCCTTCCTCTTGTCCTGACGAAGCAACCAACGGCTGCGAAAGCTTGAATGTTTGTATGTGTTTTCATTTGTGTTATTTGTGTCTATCGGCGACCCTGTGATTTGGGTAAGTCAAACAATCTTAATTTATATACATATTTTTCCCATCAGGAAAGTCTACTTGTCTACTTCTAATATAGGGTGTTTCACTAAGTGTGTTTGCCTCTGTAACTTATAAAATAATAGGTGACGGGAAATTTTTATGCGGTAGGTCAACACAAGAAGTGTGATACTTTCTGAGGAGCTATGAACATAGTTATTGTATCATTTTCCAAAGAGTTACAGCACAAAGATATAATTTTTTAAATGGAACAATAGTTTCGAATCGTTGAAACCAGCTGCATCCAAATCAATTTAAACTACATTCCTATCACAGTTTGGGAGGGGCAGATATCACACGCTGTATTTAATACATGGCAGTGTGATGGGTGAGGGATGTTATGGCGGTGGGAAGTTGATTTACGTGAGATGTTCAAATGTGTGTCCATGTTCCTCAATGCATAATGCAATGCGCCGTCGAAAGGATCTGCGGACGAGATGTAATATCGCCGGTGTGACGGAGCGAAATGCGTCCTCGATGCGCCGTTTTAGATCATCTGGGGATGTGGTCTCAGTGACATAAACACGATCCTTTAGATATCCCCACAAAAAGAAACCTACTGGTGTTAAATCGGGCGACCTTGCGGGTCATGTTTATGTCACTGGGGCCACATGCCCAGATGATCTAAAACGGCGCATCGAGGACGCATGTCGCTCCGTCACACCGACGATGTTACATCTCGTTCACAGATCCTTTCGACGGCGCATTGCACATGGACACACATTTAATCATCTCTTGTAAATCACCTTTCCACCGCCATAACATCCATCACCCACCACACACCCATGTATTATGGACAGCGTGTGGTATCTGCCCCTGAAACTTTGAAGGGTTGTATCTCCCAAACTGTGATAGAAATGTAGTTTAAATTGATTTGGACGCAGCTGGTTTCAACGATTCCAATGCACGATACAAAAAACTATTGTTCCATTTAAAAATTATATCTTTGTGCTGTAACTCTTTGGAATATGATACAATAAACTATGTTCATAGCTCTGCAGAAAGTGTCACACTTCTTGTGTTGACCTACCGCATTAAAATTTCCCGTCACCTATTATTTTATAAGTTACAGAGGCAAACACACTTAGTGAAACACCCTGTATACTAGATGACCTGGTGAATTTCATATCACTTACCTCTTAATATAAACCATAGTAATTTAAATCATACGTATTTTAGACCCAGTAGCTTTATAAAGACATTTGCTTTGAACGTACAAAATGTTATCGCAATCGAATGAATGATATTGATATTCCAAAGAAAAGAGCTCTTTCAGTTTGCCACAAATTTTTATATTTTTGGGCCAACTATTCCAAACTTTTACTTCACTCAAACCTTCATCTCGCTTTGAACGTCGAATATACAAAATTTTATTGCAATCAGATGAATGGTATTGATATTTCATAGAAAAAATTCTTTCTATTTTTTCAGTATTATCCATTTTTTCGAGAAACTTTTCCAAATTTTTATTTTATAAGAACGTTACTCTTGCTTTGAATGTCAAATATGCAAAATTTTATCGCAACCAGACGAATGATATCGATATCCCATTGAAAAAAGCTCTTTCAGTTCTCGCGAATTTCCAAATTTTCTGGGTAACATTCCCGAATTTTTAGTTCATACGAACGTTCATCTTTCTTTGAATGTCAAATGATCAAAATCTTATCGCAAGCGGATGAACGGTTACAGTATTGAGTACATTTAGGAACACATGGAAAAAGAAACTGTTTGAATTTTGCGACTTTCCTTTTAAACTGTCTCTAATTTTTTAATGAAAACTGTTCCAAGACCATAATGAACAGAAGAATAGTCAGTTATAGTGCTTAATTCAATCAAAAAGACGTTTTCCAATTTTCCGGTAGATTTTCCAAAAAAATTATTTCATACAAACCTCGTCCTGTCTAGCCGTACTCATATCATGCTCTTATGTGGCAATTTATTTTTATTCGTAGAAAAAATCGCTTTCGCTTTTTTCTAAATATTTTCCGGACGACTTTTCCAAATTTTTATTTGAATGAAACCTTCATCTTGCTTTCAACATGAAATGTACAAAATTTTATCGCAACTGGACGAACGTATTGATAGCACAGGAAAAAAGCTGTTTAAATTTTTCCAGATTTTTCTCTTTTTCCGGGCAACGTTTCCATATTTTACCACCGTTTAAACCCTCCCTGGACTTACACGAATATTTCAAGACTAAAATTAGGCAAATCGGTTCAGCCGTTCTCGTGTTTCAGCGAGACTAACGAACAGCTATATGATGCATAGTCTTCTAACTTCCCAATACAATTGAACATTTCACATCCCGTTACAATATTGCAGTCTTTCACAGGTTCTTAGATGCTTCCAATTCAAAATGGTGTTTCCTCTTTTACATATAACACACCTCTGTGAAGGGAAAATTACAATCCTGTGTAGGCATTCGTGCCCAGTAATTCTTCGAAATGCTGCCACCGTTCCCCTTCGCGGGTGTTTAGGAAGTGCGTTTTTCTCTTCTTATAGTAGAAGCCATGTTTCTCCTCGCTCTTGTGTTGTCAAGTGGTCATAAAATATCTTGAAACTATTGTTAATAAGTCTTTTAATGGAGATGTATGACAACTTTGGGCAACTTGTGTAAGAGATCTTGCTTTCTTTCTTGGCTAAAAAGTCTGCCGTTTCATTCCCATGAATGTGCTGGTATCCACTGAAAAACTACTTCAGTTCCAGCTTCGGTAATTGAGGAAATAGAGGATTTTATTTAATTTACCTAAGGAGAGGTGTTTGAAAGTATTCTATTACTTGTATTTCAGAATTGGAATCACAACATATAACAACTTTTTTGTGACCTTTGTTTACAAAGAAAAATTGTTTTAGTGCCAGGTTTACTGACTCCAACTCTACATCAAAATGGGAGTAATAATGTCCTACAGCTGCGTAAAAACAAAATATTTCACTGTACACTCCAGCCCCAGCGATATCATTTGCCACAGTCAAGGATCCATCAGTATATATATGTAGCGATTCTGTCTGCGTACGGTTAGTATGTATCATTTCTACAGCCATATTTTTTAGAAATTCTTTATTCATTTATGTTTTAACAACCTTTTCATTCAGTTGAAGTTTGAATATGACTGGGCATAGTTTAAAAGGTCTGACTGGTGGTGCGAAGTCTTCTTTACTGATTGGTGGACAGTGGTCTTTTCTTACTGCATCATTGCATTGCATAAAGCCTTTCTGAGTTTTCAGCTGACCAGCATGATGCCTGTAGTTGTTCCAGTATGTGTCATTGGGTAATCTGCTTAGTTTTTCATATTGGAGTAGTGCCAGTCTCATAATTTCTGATTTTAGAGGTGGAATGCCAGTCGCTGCTTGAAGAGCCAAAACTGGTGTTGTTTTTACTGCTCCTATAATCAGGCGTAGAGCTTGATTTTGAAGAACCTCCGATGCAGATACATTCACATCCATACAAAATAATGGGCTTTAGATAAATTTTATAAGTACTGTTCAGAACTTTCAAGGAGCTCCCCACTTTAGATTAAGGAAACCTACACCTATAACTTTTCCACATTTGGAGAAATTTTCTGCCAATGTTGCCTTGAATGCACGCTTTCAAATTCTGATAGCAGGATAGGGAACGGAAGGTTATTCAAAACTCTATTGGTAGGACACATTTTTTAGACATCAAGGATTCGTCAATTTAGCAATGGAGAAAAGTGTGTGGAGTAAAAATTGCGGCGGGAGACCAAGAGACGAATACGGTAAGCAGGTTGAAATAGATGTGAGTTTCCGTATTTATGAGGAGATGTAGAGAGTTGCTCGGATGAGGTTAGGGCGGAGAGCTGCATCAAAGCAGTTTCTGGACTGAAGACAAAAATAGCATGTCGAAAAAAAGACTATTACAAAACCATGGGATGAACTTACACATTCCTTTGTGGCTATGTGGTGTCACATTGGCTGCCATGAGCTGTTATGCTGAAACAATTTATTTTATTTCATTGCCATTTTCATCAGAACTAGCTGCCTTTGTCAGATGCTGCCCCTTCACAAAACTAGATGCCATCGTTGTCCCTGAAACGGGGATGTGTTCAAGTTGTTTGTTTCAGCGATGTAATTATCATGACGACCCAGGATGGTAACATGTATTATAACTTGAGCACATTCCCATTTCAAAGACGACGGTGACACCTTGTTTTATGAAATGAGAGCATCTGAAGATAACAGCTAGTTCTGTTGAAACTGGTGTTGAAATAATAAAAATTGTTTAAAATAAGCGGTACTGGCAGCCAATCTGTGTAAGTTGAGACTGTGAAAGTTGATTCCTGAGAGTTGCAATAACATGGTTGCAACACCTTCATGCGCCTACTGTCATCAGTATCGTTATGCAATTTCGTATGTGTCTATATGACAACTCCATATTGGTGTTTTAGTATGAAGCAGTTGAAAGCTTGCAACACCAATGCAAGTTGTCAGGGATCAACTCACGCCGACCCAACTATAGTAATAAACATTCTGCGGCGAATTAAAACTTATATCAATCGAGTTTTCTTTCAAATAAGACATAACTAATTATCTTTAATCTATAGATTAAAATTTAAGAAACTGTAAAAGGTAGAAATGAAAGTAGATGAAATCTGGAGATACTGACGGCACTAGTGGTTGTCGAAAGTGTCAGAGGGAGCATTAAGCATGGATTGACCGAAACTTGGGAAAGAAATACAATAGAAGGAGAATGGGTAGCTCTGAGAGGTATTTAAATCAGCAGTGGGCCATATAGGCAGATGTGTAAGGCGTACTAGACGTCTTTGGATAACATAGGAGATAGTGAACTTAATTAATGAATGGAACTTTGTTGGCGGTCTGTGCATATAAAGACCATCTTCAGACAAGTATCACTACGATGGCATATGGTGGTAGGCACGTTTCAGCGCCTTGATCGATCCATCGTCACCGCCTGTCGTCATGGTGGTACTCAACTAATAATGGCCTTTATACACCCAAACCAGCAGAAAAATAAAACAAGAAATGTATGACTTGGACTACTTTAATTTTAATTTTGAACAGTTAGAAAAGGTCGCTGAAATACTCTAGCATGCTTTCAAAAATTATGTATTCTTGTATATCCTTAGATTGTGCTCGTTCTGCGAATACAGTGATTATTGATACATTTCCTAAATGTAAATATATTAATTTTGTGCTACAAGTATTCAACGTTTCAGATACAGCCGCTTCATTGTTTCGAAAACGGAGTGAAATTTCACAAATCTGAAAACTCAAAGAGATTTTGGTCATATGTTAAATATACTAGGAGCAAAACACAAACAATACCCTCACTACGTGATAGTAATGGCGATCCTGCCGATGACAACGCTACTAAAGCAGAGTTACTAAACATAGCTTTTAGAAACTCATTCACCAAAGAAGACAAAACCAATATTGCAGATTTCGAATTACGAACAGAGGCCGTAATGAGTAACGTAGAAGTAGATATCATCGGAGTAGTGCAGCAACTAAAATCGCTTAACAAGAACAAGTCTTCTGGTCCGGATTGTACACCCATTAGATTTCTATCGGATTATGCTGAAGCGATAGCTCCTTCCTTAACAGCCATATACAACCGCTCTCTCATAGAAGGATATGTACCAAAAGATTGGAAAGTTGCACAGATCACACCTATATTCAAGAAAAGCAGTAGGAGTAACCCACTAAACTACAGGCCTATTTCATTGACGTCAATTTGCAGCAGGGTTTTGGAACATATCCTGTATTCAAATATTATTAATTATCTCGAACAGAACGATCTATTGACCCAAGGTCAACACGGATTTAGAAAGTATCGTTCATGCGGAACACAATTAGGTCTTTATTCACACGAAGTGTTGGGTTCGCAAATCGATTCCGTATTTCTTGATTTCCAGAAGGCTTTTGACACCGTACCTCACAAACGGCTTTTAATAAAATTGCGTTGTTATGATATATCGCCCAAAATTAACGGCTGGATAGGGGATTTCCTTTCATAGAGGACACAGTTCGTAGTAATCGATGGTAAGGCATCGACTAAAACAGAGGTGATATCTGGCGTTACGAAGGGTAGTGTTATTGGTCCTCTGCCGTTCCTTATTTACATAAACGATTTAGGGGAAAATCTAAGTAGCTCTCTTAGTTTGTTTGCAGATAACGCCGTCATTTACCGTCTAGTAAAATCATCTGAAGATCAAAACCAACTGTAGAACGATCTGAATAAGATATCATTATGGTGTAAAAATTGGCATTTGAATCTAAATAATGAGAAGTGTGAAGTCGTCCACATGAGTACTTAAAGAAATCTGTTAAACTTTGTTTACGAGATACATCAATCAAAAGTGAAGGCCGTAAACTCCTCAAAATACCTAGGAATTACTAGACTTAAATAGGAAAGAACGCGTATATAATGTCGTGGGAAAGGCGAACCAGTGACTGCGTTTTATTGGCAGAACCCTTAAAAAATGCAACAAAACTGCAAAAGAAACTGCATACACTACGCTTGTCCGTCCTTTTATGGAGTATTGCTGCCCAGTGTGGGATCCTTATCAGGCGAGTTTGACGGAGTACATCGAAAGAGTCCAAAGAAGGGCAGCTCGTTTCGTATTGTCACGATACAGGGGAGACAGCGTTACGGAAATGATAGAAAAATTCGAATGTCTGTAAATCTATCGGACCAAACTGCGTGGTCATCAGTCCGTAGCTTACAAACTACTTAAACTTAGGTAATCTAACCTACAGACAAACACACACACCCATGCCCCAGGGACTCGAACCTCCACGGCGAGCAACCGCGCGCTCCGCAGCGAGACCGCTCGGCGGAATCATTACAACAACAGCGCTTATCGCTGTTACGAAACTCAAATCGCCAACATTCTCCTCCGAATCCGAAAATGTATTGTTGACTCCCACTTACATAGTAGAAATTATCATCAGAATAAAATAAGAGACATCAGAGCTCGAACGGAGAGATTCAGGTGTTCTTTCTTCCCACGCAATATTCGAGAATGGAATCGAAGGTAAATAGTATAATGGTGGTTCGATGAACCCTCTGCCAGGCACTTAAATGTGATTTGCAGAGTATCCCATGTAGATGTGGAAGTATGTAATATCGTTGCTTGAAAACGCTACGCAAGTGGCCTTCTTTATATATTCCTTTCTTTTCTTGAAAGACGTTAGTGAATGGAAAAAGTTGTCTGCCACGGAAACGGCGAGGGATACATTCTAGTTATCAAAGAGCAGAAAGGAGGCAGTTAGAGAATGGTAACATTTTTTTCTAATGCTCGTGCAGAGTTGAATGTGAATACGGGACCGTTAACAGAGGGCGATGTATGGCAAGCAAGCAGGAGCAGAAAGCAGAAGGGTTTCTTTGAGCTGCAGCGCGTCTGCGGTCGTGGAAGTGTCCCCCAGTCAGACTGGCGAGCGGTAAAAGTGCCTCCTCATCGTGGCCATTATGCAGGTGAAGGTTGCTGAAAGTGGCCGGGCGGTTTACGCTGCTTACGAGAGCTGAAAGCGTAGCAGCGAGAGGAGCTCTTCAACATGGAAGGGAAAGGGTGTGTAGACAGAGGCAGGGAGAGTCGAAAGTTGTATGGAGCAAAAAGCGTACATTACGAGTTGTCCACAAACTTTTTATTGTCTGCTCTTTGATAAAAGTGGGCAATGTAGTTACATTCGCATTAAAAAGTTTATCTGCACAATTATTTTGCGAGAATTACTCCAAATACCGTTGCTGTAAATAGGAGAGTCGTCCACAAAGTTAAGTTCCAGTTCTGTTTCTATCCGCGGCAGTTACGAGCATGCGCGGCAGTTACTCTGACTCAAGGAGAAGACGTACGCTATTTTCAGATCTCTGCTGCCGACGTGTGCTTTGTAGTGCTTCTTTATAATGTCATCCATAATTTAAAATGTCGCCACGTATTAATTCAGATGTCTGATTCGTTTTATAAATGGAAAGAAAGTTAAACCAAAGGAAATTCATCGACAAATCTGCGAGGTTTAGGGACAAAATGCTATGAATGATTAGAAGATGGGACAGACTGTTCAATGAAGGACGTGATGAAGTGCACGACGAAGAACCAAGTGGACGCCCGTCTGTGGTTACTGATGAACTGGTTCACATAAATGAAGAGAACATTAAGCACAACCGTAAGTTTACACTTAGTGCCCTTGCTATGGAAGTTCCGCAAATCTGACGATCACAAATTCTTGAAATTGTTACAGAAAAACTGAAATTTCGAGTACTTTGCTCACGTTGGGTACCCAAAATTCTTACTGAACAACACAAAAAACAACGAATGGGCAGTGCACTTCAGTTTATGACACGCTACAATTAGAAGTTGATGGTTTGCTTTCCCGGATAGTCGCGGGGGATGAAACTTGGGTATCGTATGATAATTCCGAAACAAGACGGCAATCAATGGAATGCAGGTAAACTTCATCCCCAACGAAGGTTGAGCCTAAGCAAATCTTGATACCTCGAAAAATCTTGTGCACCGTTTTTTGGGACAGAAAAGGCATTTTGCTGATTGATTTCTTACCAGGAGGCCAAACAAGCAGTACACATGGTTACTGCGAGAAATTGCGCCGCGCCGCACAATATACAACAATCGCCGAGGATTACTGCCCAATGGTGGTGTGTTTTCCACGATAATGTCAGATCTCACACGGGAATTTCACTGGGACGTGTTTCATCATCCTCCGTACAGCCCGTACCTCGCTCCTAGCGACTTTCATCTCTTCTTACACCTAAACTATGTCCTTCATGGTCAACATTTGAACGATGATGAGGAACTGAACGAACATGTTACCACATCGTAGAATACACCTTTTATGAAGAAGGCATACAAAAACTTGTGGCACGCTACGAAAAGTGCCTAACAAATTTCGGAAGCTGTGCAGAAAAGTATTTTAACAGTTGTAGATTTTTGTACAATAATTATTTTTTTCTGTATCTATACACTTTGTTTTATGTAACAAACCGGAACTTACTTTGTGGACACGTCTCGTATTATCAGCAGGACTATCAGTAACATAATCATCACGAATGGTAACGCTACTAAGAACAAGAAGGTAGAAGCTAGTGTAACTGGATCGCAAGCAATACTTGAAGGAACTGCAGATGTCGCAGGACCGACGTTGAATTTTACTGCAGAGGAGAATAATACTAATAAATCAGGAAGTGGATTGCTTACCGTAGCTATTGTTCGTGTTGGTTCTCTAGCTAGTATTGATAGCCTTAAAAGTTTCAATATTTTTACGTACAAACGTCTATTTATCTACTTTATAGGTTGAATCCTGTTTGTGAACAACAATGATCAGTGTCTGTCGTGTGGATGTTATATAAGCAACCTGATATATGTCGTAGCAGTAACAGGGACTAAAAGTGAAATTCACAACTGATCTTTCATGTAAGCCACAGTGTGAAAAATCAACAATCCCGAGGACGCCATTTCGGATTAAAGGGAGGTAGGTCATGGAGAGAACCCGCCCTCCCCCCCCCCCACCCCACACACACACACAAAAATGGCGTATTGTCATGAATTACTACTTGAAATAAGGGAGTTGACAAGGCAATTCACCAAAACATGCGCTTCACTGCTGAAGAGCTACATCAGAAAATTCCACAAGTTTATAGATCAGTAATTCATCACACTGTTAGTGACAAACTACACTACAAAACAATGTGACAGTCAGTTCTTTGGTGCTGGGCTCCAAAAGCTGGTGCTACGGTTTGACAGATATTGAAATGTTCATAGTGACTATGATCAAACGGGAAAAATACGCATTATGTAGTTTGTACAATTTACGTTGCTCCTTTACAAATCGGGGTAGTTTTGAAGAATCGTTGCACATCGCAGTCGCGGCCTACTATCGATACATATCGAAAACGCAAACATCGCAGTGCCCGTCGTTGCTTCTTCACTCACAACAATTTAAGCTGTACTGTTAGGTTCCTGCCTAACCACATCCCCTGACATCATTACATACTCGTAAAAAATAGTAAATTATTTTTGTCATTCAGAGTAGACATCTACGAGGTATATCCTGTAATACGGCCTAATATTAGATATTCTTAGGAAACAGCAAAGCGCTTTTGACAAGCTGAACTGTAGATGTCTATTGTGATTGACAAAAGTATTTCACTATTTTTACGAATACGTCATAATTTTGATGGCTGTGGTTCTGCAGGAACCTAAGAGTACAGCTGAAATTTTTGCGAGTGAACAAGCAACGATAGCAATGCGATGCTCGCGTTTTCGATATGAATCGATAGTAGGCCGCAACTACGATATGTATCGCTTCTTCCAATCTACCCAAGTCGGTTCTTCCTATAAAAATCAGTCGTGAAGGTCTGTCTCTTTTGGCATGTCAAAAATCGGATTTCAGTAGTTGACGGCAGACCAAGAAACTTTTATAGATCGGTGAGTCACAATTGAAAAGTGAGGTCTTTCAGTATTTTTCATTACACTGTTTAACTGAACGACGGTATTAATATTCTTTTTTCAGAGCATTTGTAATAAGGCTATTTGACCACAACTGCTTGTAACATTGTTAGTTCTTTTTCGTCCTGTCTTTCAACAGTTGCTTTTTGTATTATGAAGTAGATATTTGACAACACGAACAAAATGACATGTGCCTAGTGGTGACGTGCAAAAACGAAAACGTCGATGGATTAAACGACAAACGAAACAACCTGAAGTCACCAGACAGCACAGCATACACCAAAAATTGTCATTGAAGATGCCTTACAAATAAAGGCGAAATGAATGACAAAATCAACTTGTATTATTCAGTTGCATAGACTGATTACGTAAATATCTACATTATACTATTCCTTGTATTTATTTTCAAATTATGCTAGTGCACGGGATTTGTAATTGTTTAAATTACATCATTAACCGACACTATCTTGCGAGTATTACTTCGTAATTATGAAATGTCATTTCTCTCAAGATGACGAATCTAATACTGACTGTCCATTACATCTGCCAGTGAGTGGTATAAGGGAAGCAGCAGAGGAAAGCAGAGTAAACAGCGTTGGCTCAAAAGCAATAATAAACGTGAAACGTTTGTTGCTGTGCTAGCAATACCGTCAGTGAACTTGTCTCATGATGAATCTTCAGAAGTATGTGCAATAATAAATGAGTTGCAAGAATACACACATCAAAGAAGTGTTGTATCACCGTGATTCTAGTGACTCATGACCCTTGAATTGAAAATGGAATCTTTATATATAGATTATCCACGTGTTTGTTTGTGAGTACGTATCGCATACAAATCTACAATTTTGTTCCAATCTTGATGAAATTTTGCACACTTTACATTCAAATTAAGCGAACGATCGCCGTAAGTGTCAGATTCACGTACGAGGCATAATTCACGAGATATGGCATCATAAACAATGAGATGTGCGTAAAACTGCTGCATCACGCAACAGTGTTGCACAAATACTCCTAAACAATTGGACCGATTAAAACCAGATTTGGCACACATATCGATGGTGTTGAACAGCAAACTCGTATGTAAAAAAAAATCAGTTTTACAGGAGAGTAAAATAAGCATCATTATTTACAGTTATCTCGATTGCAAATAAATAAAAAAGCAATTATTATCACTATACATCATTTCATTAATAAAATATTCCATGAAAACATACTGGAAAATAATGTTCAAGTCATAAATTAAATAAAAATTGTCAACGATTTTCTTATATGAACAAACTGACATACGAGGTTGCAGTTCAACACCATCGATATTCCTTATCGTGAGGTAACAACTGCTGTAATGGTATGAACCACATACGACACATGGTTTAGAAGAAACAACTTAATAAGCAATAGGAGTCTTAAAAACCTGCCACACCATTCGACGAGGTTTTATTCATACACTATTTTTTTCCTTGCTGACAACCACATCTAAAATATGATGAAAGGAAAAAAGTTGCTCGCTTCCTACTTTTTTGATGTTTATGGAGTAAAACAACGGCATTCAGTGTTACGTTATAATTAATAATTTATACACTACAAGTCGCAATCGCAGGAAATTTCTCAGTCAGTATACATACATATAGCTGAATGAACCTTCGAAGTTGTATCACATTACGACATGTAGTTCATGAGATATGAGGACACAAACAGTAACATTCACAATAATTAGTCCCTTCACGCTCAGGTTTTAGACTATTACTTCTTTACTACTAACTGTATTCGCAACAGATTTTTAGACTTACAGCACTTATATAAATTAATATGTACCTGACAAATTGTACAATATATAATTCGATAAATATGCGATCATATATACTGTGATCGGTAAAAACCATTCACATCACGCACCACGTTTTAATTCGCCTGTTATTACTACTAAAACACTCCTGTATTGCAGTGAGTTTAAGGAAATTCCTGAAAGCTGACAGTCATGTTGACAACACACGGCTGTAGGCGAAAGCTATAGATTTCTTTAGAGCTACAAGGAAAGGAAGATAAATAGTGTACATCTAACGCCGTTATTTCCGACATACCTACATTTTAACTTCAAGAGCCTACAGTTTCCCATGAGACTTTCATTTTCTACTACGATTATAATACACACGGCAACCTATTAAATACTGCCGAGTGGGTCTGACATCTCCATGTTTATCACACGGACAACTACACATCGCTTGCTCAGGGGTAAGCTCCCCAAAGAATTTATCCATACTACGTCATGGACAAGTAATCAGAAGTGTTGTTTATAATCAATTTTTGAATTAAATCAACAAATGAATGTTACATATCATTTCTATCATGATTAATTTTTTTTGTTTGGATACCATAGTTACACTACTGGTCATTAAAATTGCTACACCAAGAAGAAATGCAGATGATAAACGGATATTCATTGCACACTTGTATTACACTAGAACTGACATGTAATTACATTTTCAAGCAATTTGGTTGCATAGATCCTGAGAAATCAGTACCCAGAACAACCACTTCTGACCGTAATAACAGCCTTGATACGCCTGATCATTGAGTCAAACAGAGCTTGGATGGCGTGTACAGCTACAGATGCCCATACAGATTCAACTCGATACCACAGTTCATCAAGAGTAGTGACTGGCGTATTGTGACGAGCCAGTTGTTCGGCCACAATTGAACAGACGTTTTCAATTGGTGCTGACCAGGGCAGCGGTCGAACATTTTCCGTATCCTGCTGAAATGTAGGATTTCGCAGGGATCGAATGAAGGGTAGAGCCACGGGTCGTAACGCATCTGAAATGTAACGGCCACTGTTCAAAGTGTCGTCGATGCGAACAAGAGGTGACCGAGACGTGTAACCAATGGCTCCCCATATCATCACGCCGGGTGGTACGCCAGTATGGTGATGACGAATACACGGTTCCAAGTGCGTTCACCGCGATGTCGCCAAACACGGATGGAACCATCATGATGCTGTAAACAGAACCTGGATTCATCAGAAAAAATGACGTTCTGGCATTCGTGCACCCAGGTTCGTCGTTGCGTGCACCATCTCAGGCTCTCCTGTCTGTGATGCAGCGTCAAAGGTAACCGCAGCCATTGGTCTTCGAGGTCTGATAGTCCATGCTGCTGCAAACGTCGTCGAACTGTTCGTGCAGATGGTTGTTGTCTTGCAAACGTCCCCATCTGTTGACTCAGGGATCGAGACGTGGCTGCACGACGCGTTATAGGCATGTGGATAAGATGCCTGTCATCTCGACTGCTAGTGATTCGAGGCTGTTGGGATCCAGCACGGCGTTCCGTATTGCCCTCCTTAAGCCACCGATTCCATATTCTGCTAAGAGTCATTGGATCGCGACGAACGCGAGCAGCAATGTCGCGATACGATAAACCGCAATCGCGATAGGCTACAATGCGACCCTTATCAAAATCGAAAACGTGATGATACGTATTTCTCCGTTTACACGAGGCATCACAACGTTTCACCAGGCAACGCTGGTCAACTGCTGTTTGTGTATGAGAAATCGGTTGGAAACTTTCCTGTCAGCACGTTGTAGGTGTCGTCACCGGCGCCAACCTCGTGTGAATGCCCTCAAAAGCTGATCATTTGCATATCACAGCAAATCCTCTCGGTTAAATTTCGCGTATGTAGCACGTCATCTTCGTGGTCTAGCAAATTTAATGTCCAGGAGTGTATTATTGTACATTATGCAAAACAGCCTTATTTCTTACATATTCTCCCATAAATATAACACGTTTTTAGAAAAAAAATGATATGGGCAGAAATAGAGAAAGGATAGGAGAAGTACTAACTGATGGCTTGAATAAATAAATAAATACGGGGCTAATAGAAATATTAAAGAACCACAATTCGGTTCTCTTTATTATTCATGAAAACAAAACATCAGAAGTCGTACGACAACAACCAGGGATTCTGAATTTTGAGTTCCAGATTGCACAATAAACCAGTACCCTAATACGCGGTTAAACGTTCTCTTGCACTGATGCATGTCTGTATTCGGCGTGGCATACTGTCCTCGAATATCAACGGACTGTTGCTTCAGATTGTCTCCCTCATCAACGGCAATTCTGCGTACATCTCTCCCATTGTTTGGTGGCTCGTTTCGTCTAAAAACAGTCTATTTCAATGCATCCCAGGCATGTGCGGCTGAGTTGACGAATGGAGAACATGCTGGTCATTCTAATCTTGCAGGGACTGATAACCTAGCTGTTTAGTCCCCTTAAAACAACCAACAACAACAAATAATCTTGCGATGTCGTTATTGTGAAGTAACGCATTAGGAAGATGTGCATGATCGCGAGAATTGTAATGGACGCATTAAGATCAATCCCTCACCGGAATACTGCCAGTACATACGTCGGAGAATGTCATCCCTGTACCGCACAACTGTTTGACTGCCTTCTACGACCACTAACATCTAACAACAGCCTTAGAAACCCTTGCTTAGTATTATGACGAAAACCATCTAAGAGTAAATCCAGAAAAAACAAAGGTGTGTGCTTTTCATTTGCGAGATAAGGAAGTGAACAGGCAGTTCAATATTTCATGGCAAAGGTATAAGTCTGGAGCATTGTGCTAACTCTACTTACCTTGGTATCAAGTTAAACAGAAATATCACGTTTAGGCAATATTGCCAAACGTTGAAGGGCAAGATTAGTCGGAGGAACTGTATCATTCGCAAATTGGCAGGATCAACGTGGGGAGCTCAGCCGGAAGTCTTGCGAACAAAAGTTTTGACATAATGTTTTGCTGCAAGTGAATACGCAGCTCCAGTTTGGGAAGCCTCTTCACAAGTTCAACAAGTGGGTGTTGCGCTGAATGAGACAGTTCGTATTGTAACTGGTTAGCTGCGCCCTACACCAGTTCACAAGCTCTTTATATTATCTGGAATTGCACCACCCAACTTTAGGCGCAGAGTGGCAGGGAAGAAGCATAGGTGGAGACAAATAATGGATAACGAGCACCCAATGTTCAATCATGCTGTGACCACTCCACGTCTCATATCGCGAAAAAGCTTCATTCAGGAAACCGAACCTTTGAGCATACTGCCTGAATTACGCCGTGGAAACCTATGGAAGGAGTCTGTTCCAATAGGGTTTGACCGCGACATCAAGAAGGAACTGGCGAGCGGGCATACTATATGGAAGACTCTAAATCGACTTAGGAGTTTCAAGATGTCGGAGCAACTTAGAAAAGTGGGACTACTCTGTGGATGCTAACTGTGATTGTTCAAACAACAGACCATTTGCTTATCTGCACAAATATGGACGTCTCCTACACGCAACAACATCTGGTCGTGGCTAATGACAAAGGTATAAGTGCGGTTAGCTTTTGGAAAAATGACATACAGAAGACGATTGTTCTTTGGACACGGAAAGTAAAGTAAGTACCGCTTTTTTAATATTTTATTTTATTTTAGATGGCCGGTTTCGACAAGCTTGGTTGTCATTTTCAAATCTGCAACTCTAAGATCTCATGTTATTTGGTGTTTAATGTATGTGACTTTTTAACTTGGGCATTAAGCACCATGTCACATGATGTTCTATTTTGTAAAAAAATTTCGAGTGGCCAATCTGAAGATTGACAACCATTATTGTCGGAACTGGTCATCTAGAGTAAAATATTAAAAAAATCGATCATGGCATACATATTCTTAACAAAATGAGTAGTTTCTGCTATATGCTGCTACTTTTATATTTCCTAATCACTAAACGTTGTTGTGAATTTTCTAATATAAATATGAAAACGTCATTAAAGTTATATCACTGCTTCTGTTAATGGCAGTCTATAATAACAAACTATCAGTGGACTGTAATTCATATGCTTCACAATTGCTGAATCGTAATGTATCGTCCAAAAATGTTTTAATAGTAGAATGAATTGAACCTCAATGGCTGAAGTTCAAAAGGAACTGATAATAATTCTATTCGCGTGCTCAATATGTACTTCCACATTACAAGAGTTCAGTTAAGCGACTTTTCGAGCATTATAATATTTTAAAAGGTAAACTAGAGTTTTACGTACTTTGAGACTAGATTTTACTCCTCTTTATTAACACTTTTCACCTTGTCTTTGATTTTGTGCCTTCCGTGAACATATCATAATACTTTTAGCTGTCAGGTACCAGCTTAATTTCTTCAAGAATAAGACGTGCTAGTATTAAAAGTTTGCACGTGGGATATTCGTTAAATTAGATTAGTTGTTCGTTCCATATACCCATGTTGAGTAGATCCTCGTGGATGTGGAACATGTCAACTTGTTTTTAGCTATGCGTTCACTACTTCAAACCAGCAAGCAACCGCCAAAACATGCCGGTATATAGGCCCATAATTTTTGTGAAAGACGTACGAAACTAAGCAGAGTCTACCGAAACAGCTGATTAACCGCAGTCGGAAGCTTTCAGAGCCGCGCGGGAGTGGTCGTGCGCTCTAAGGCGCCTTGCTGCGGAGTGTGGGGCTACTCCTCTTAAGTATTTGCATTTCTCATTAGCAGCCTTATTTTGGATTTTCTTCCATACCTAAATATATAACACATATAAATGAACAGAGTTATTCGTACCGTTATTCACTTACCTCTCGGCATGCTTTCCAAATGACAGATTTCAGGATTATATTTTTGACAGCTGCTACAATTTATAACGACAGAAAGGCTCCTAAATAGGAGGATATTGTTAATATGCTGCTTTAATTCAAATAAATATTCAATACATAGCCGTTTCGCGCTCTGTCCATACGACCCAGTCGTTTGGCGGCGCTACAATAATTGCGAAGCTGCAGAAAATCACTGGTAGTTTCTCCAGTCTCATCTTACACGAATCTGAAACATTTCGACCGTTTCACGTCATTGAAATAAGTTTAATGGCAAATTTGAAAATTTTTACTAAATAATGAAAAGTGTGAAGTCGTCCACATGAGTACGCCAAGAAATCCGTTAAACTTTTTTATTAAAAGTAAATCAATCAAACGTGCAGGCCGTAAACTCCACTAAATACCTAGGAATTACTATTACTCTAGACTTAAACGGCAAAGAACACGTAGATAATGTCGTGGGAAAGACAAACCAGAGACTGCGTTTTATTGGCAGAACCCTTAAAAGATGCAACAATTAAAGAAACTACATACACTATGCTTGTCCGTTCTTTTTTGTTGCTGCCCAGTATGGGATCTTTATCATGAGCGTTTGACGGAGGACATCGAAAGAGTCTAAAGAAGGGCAGCTCATTTTGTATTGTCACGATACAGGGGAGACAGTGTCACGGAAATGATGCAGGATCTGGGTGGGAATCACTACAAGAACGGCGCTTATCGCTGCGTCGTGAGCTACTTACGAAACTCCAATCGCCAACATTCTCCTCCGAATGCGAAAATATATTATTGACTCCTACTTAAATAGAATCATCAGAATAAAATACGAGTAACCAGAACTCGAACGGAGAGATTCAGGTGTTCTTTCTTCCCGCGCGCTATTCGAGAATGCCTCTGCCAGGTACTAAAATGTGATCCCATGTGATGCCGAGTATCCCATTGAGATGTAGATGAGACCAGGATACGAACCCGGATTTCCCTGTCAGGCCAGCGGTCACCTGAACCAATTAGGTTATTCAGGCACGCTTTCTTTTCTGCCCAAATTTTCAACTTGTAGCAAACTAAGACGGTAGTACTTCGCCGGCCGTGGTGGCCGAGGGGACTGAGGCGCTTCAGTCACGGTCTGCACGGCCACTACGGTCGGAGTTTCGAATCCCCCCTCGGGCATGGATATTTGTGCCGTCCTTAGTTGTAGGTAGTTCATAAGTAGTTTGTAAGTTTAGGGACTGATGACCCCGTAGTTAAGTCCCTTAAGCTTAACAACCATTTGAACATTTGGTAGTACCTCCTGCCCATTATTTCCTCTAGCTCGCAGCTTACACTGAATTCCCGCATGGAAGTACGAATGTGTCCGCATTGAAATTGCGAACTCCCGTTTGTGGCATACTCATTTATTCACTCAGCAAGCGGCTAAGAGACACAAATATCCTGCGCCGATTTCACAAATTGCCTCCACTGAACTGGGTTTTGGGCGAGTTCTTGCTAGTTGTTCACATTCAGACGTTGACATACCTTGAAGATGTCGTTCTTCCAGGAGCTTCTTGGTCTTCCTACTGTTTTTTTTTTCCTGTTAATTGTTCTTTAAATATTTATAAGACCATTCTATCATCTTCCGTCCTTAGAAAATGGCCTTGCCGTTGAAGTCTTCTAGAGTTCATTAGGCCTATGTTAATTATTGGTGCTTGTTGTGATAGTGAGTGTATTTCTTTATTGGAACTCTTTTTCAAGGTTTGAGATAAAGAATTAATGTAGGTTCCAAAAATTTTCCTATAAACTTTATTTTCAAAAAATTGCAAATGATTTTTATTTTTTATTTTTTGTTACACTCCATGATTCTGAACCATGCGTTCAACTGGCCTAATGATAGTATTGTAAATCTTCAGTTTTATGTTTCTCATCAATAATTTTGATCGCCTTGTTGGCATTCTGTAATCTAACTGTTATTTCCACTTCTCCTTTGTAATTTCGTTAATCATGACACCAGTAATTTGTGAGCACATGTCTTCAAAAGTATGTTTGCCAATAGAGGTTACCGTTTCTCGTTTTTAACAATATTCCTGTTTATTATCATGTACTTAGTCTTTTGGTCGTTAATTCTGAAGCCTAAGTTTAACGCTAGCTCCTCAAGTTCAATGAATAATTTCCGTATTTCAATTTCATTTCTCCCTCTGAGTACAATATCATCTGCGTACGCAAGTACTTTATAGCACTGCCCAAAATGTATGCCTGTCGGAACTAATTTCAGTTATCTAATTACGTTTGAAGGGCATTATTGGAAGAAGAGGGGATAAAGCATCGCATTTCTTTAAACCAGTTCTGTTACGGATAGAATAATATTTTTTTCGCTTTTAGAATTCTGTTTGTATTGACATCCATACATAATATACATAGGTTAACGAGCTTAGAAGGGAATCCAAATTATGTCATTACATTCCGCAAACTGTCTCTATGAATTGAGTCACAAGCTATCCAATGAACATTAAGTGAATACTTTGATTATATTACCACATTTTCTCACGTATCATTTTGACTGCAAATATGTTGTCATTAGTGGATCTATTGTTGCGAAATCCATTTTGTTACCAATGACGTTCTCAGCATATGGTTTCAATCGATTTATTAAATAATAAAATTTTATAGGCTGTATTAACAAGAGATATCCCACGGTAATTTCGAATATTCTGTCTGTCTCCATTTTTTTTCCTTATGGGACTTAACTACGGGGTCATCAGTCCCTAAACTTACAAACTACTTATGAACTAGCTAACACTAAGGACGGCACAAATATCCGTGCCCGAGGGGGCATTCGAATCCCCGACCGTAGTGGCCGTGCAGACCGTGACGGAGCGCCTCAGTCCCCTCGGCCACTGCGCCGGCCTCCATTTTTATGCAGTGGCACTGTGAGAGATTGTTTCCACTCTACAGGCATACGTTCGTCTTGTCAAATCATGCGGATGAGTTGGAATACATGTTTGTATAGTATTTCTCCTCCATATTTAATTAATTCATCTGAAATGTTATAATTACCTGAAGCTTTATTATTTTTAGATGTTTAAGGCTGTTCACCGCTTCCTCATATGTAGGCTCTGGAATCTCTTGTGGTGGCACATAAACAATATTATTGATATGCTGTCTGTTCTTTCGTCGAACTCGACGGATGGATTCGGCCCGTAACTACAGCGTGACAGAGCACGGAGATGCACCCCAATGCGCCTGCGCAGATTCCGTCCTCCTTGCCGACTGAGTCAGCCACAGCAATCCTGACCAGGAAATTAGGTAGGGCCCCGTTGGTTCCCCCTCTCCCCCCCCCCCGTCTTCCGCTAATGAACTTCGATTCGTGGCACAGTTTCCACCCAGCCCTTCCTCACCAACTTGTTCGAGCTCCGGCACCTTCTATTGTTCTGCTGTTGCTACAGTTTCACCGAGATACCGCAACTTATTCCATCACCTACAGCTACTAACAATACGAGGATTACTCTAAACAATTTTATACCCTATTTATTAGGTCACTTTCTTATCTTCAGTGTTACTCTGAGCCATTATAAAACACTGTTGTTGTTGTTGTTGTCGTTTTCAGTCCGGACACTGGTTTGCTGCAGCTCTCCATCCCGTCTCTTCATCTCCTCATAAGAAGGTGCATTTCACCACCTAACATGTTAAGTTTATGCCATTGATAATTACAAGGGACATTCATTTATAATGCATTTATCTGTATCCCTTTGATTCCGGTTTATGCGGATTTAAAGTAGGGAGAAAGAGAAGGAGAGTTAATATATTGACTAGGTCACTGCGAAATCTGTTTGATGCTGAGAGACAACATTTAACGTTATTGAATTTGCATGTAGTAGTTTTCTGGTGGAGGGAAGTCACAACGCAGCTAACAGAACGGATAGTGTTCGGGCTGTGTAGATGTAACGGTACCGGAGGGTTGGCTCTTGTTGACCGACAGGGTATTTTCCCGGATAGACTGAAATATCCTATCGTTAAACCTTTGCATAAAAACAGGGATACATCCGATCTCAACAACTACCGCCCCATCTCACATCTGACAGCTTTATCCAAAATTTTTGAAAAAGTTATGTATTCTCGAGTTGCTTCAGATATTAGTAAAAATAAAGTTCTAACAAAATGTCAGTTTGGTTTTCAAAAACCTTTTCCACTGAAAATGCTATATATACCTTCACTGATGAAATATTAAATGCTATGAATAACCGGACATCACCAGTTGGGATTTTTGTGATCACTCAAAGGCTTTTGGTTGTGTAAATCAGGAGATTCTTCTAGATAAGCTTAAGTATTGTGGTATAAGTGGGACAGTGCACAAATGGTTTAAATCATACTTAACTGGAAGAGTGCAGAAAGTTGAAATAAGCAGTTCACATGATATAGATGAAACACTTGATTCTTCTAAATGGGGAGTTATCAAAAATGGGACCCCACAAGGTTTAGTCTTGGGTCCTCTACAGTTCTTAATATATATTAATGACTTGCCATTCTACATTGACAAAGGTGCTAAACCAGTTCTGTTTGCTGATGATACAAGTATAGCTATCAGACCTGACAAACAGGAATTAACTGATGAAATTGTAAATGATATCTTCCAGAAAGTTATTAAGTGGTTCTCTACCAATGGACTCTCATTAAACTTTGATAAAACCCAGTATACACAGTTTCATACAGTAAATGGCATGACACTATTAATAAATTTAGACTTTGAACATCAATCTGTAGCTAAGGTAATATATTCAAAATTTTTAGGTGTTTGCATTTATGAGGGACTGAATTGGAAGAAACATATTGAGGATCTCTTAAAACGTTTGAATTTAGCTACTTATGCTGTCAGAGTCATTGCAAAATTTGGTGATATACATCTCAGTAAATTAGCTTACTACGCCTATTTTCACTTACTGCTTTCGTATGGGATCATATTCTGGGGAATTCTGAGTAAAAAAGTATTCATTGCACAAAGGCGTGTAATCAGAATAATTGCTGGAGCCCACCCAAGAGCATCCTGAGACATTTATTTGGGAATCAAGGGATCTTCACTGTAGCTTCACAATATATATATATATATATATATATATATATATATATATATATATATATATATATATATACTCATTAAATTTGTCATTAACAATCCGACCCAATTCAAAAGTAATAACGGTGTGCATATAAATCTAATTTTGGCTCAGAAAATGGTGAATTATGCTGTCACAAAGGTCTTTGGTCACACACCAAGTAGCATCAAAAGTCTGATAGATAACCAACTAGTATTTAAAAAGAAATTAAAGGAATTTCTGAATGACAACTCTTTCTACAATGTAGATGAATTTTTAGATAAAACTTTTTAAAAATAAAAAAATAAAAATAATAAATAAAAAATAAAAAGAACAAAAACGTAATATAAATCCTTAAAATATTGATTGTGAAGTGTAGACAACATTTACTAAACGGACACGTTCCACATCATTACGAAATGTATATATGATCTATGCAACAAGTATTAATCTAATCCAATCTAATCTAAGCGGAGTCAAATGCAGGATGGAAATGGGAAGAAAAGCTTTTCTGAGAATCTATTAACACGTTCAGGACGATTGACTGCTGATTTATTTTCACTTGGACCTGACTTCTTGGACCTGACATTATGGTAGGCAAACCCACATACAAAATAACCAGCAACGAACATATCGGAAATTGTTGTTTCCAGTTTGAATTCATATTTTATCTGTATATTTTACATTCTGATCTATTATGTAACGTAACTAAATTTTATTTTTACTTTTGTTGGGATACTTTCCATTCAAATTTAGACACGTGAGTTTCAGAATGTTGGGGACAAATAATAATCGATGCAAATAATCTATTTATTACACATGAAAATAGTTATGTATTACAACAAATGTAAATAAATGAAGAGAAAACAGGAATTGAAAGAAGATGACTTCCTCTTATGTATATACATCTGTATACAAACCAAACCAATATTTCAAACCTTCAATGAATATACACAAGAATGAAAACGTATTGACAATATATACGTAATTTATCTAAATGTACAAGAACAAACAAACAGAATTATACTATAGGACATAAAAGTTCAAGACTGAGCCAGAGGTGTTTCGAACCCCTACCCAATTTCGTCAAAAAGCCCAGTCCCATAGTACCTCTGAAAGAAATCTTCGATATGTCCCTGGGAAATTGGTCTTATGAGATAATATATCTTTTAGAACGAAAAGTATCCAAATGGTGGAGTAATGAAGATGAATATTCGAAGAGCTGGATAAAATCAGTTGCCTCACAGACGAACTAGCCTCAGTGACAGCAAACTGTCTACTGCGGTCCTGGCGAGAGTGTTCCTTTTAACCTGCAAGCCGGAACAAGCCTATGAGCCTTCGTCACGTGAGAGTTCGGTGACCCCACACAGGCTGCGACTAGTCTTGTGTAGTTCGGAACGAACTAGTTCGGAAGAGCGCTCCCACAGGCCAACTACGCGAACTAGTTCGCAGATCCCTCGCCTCTTAGTTCGTCCGTTCCTTTTCCGAAGACTGACGGGTAACAGCGAGAGAACGCGTGAGCGCACAGAATCGCGAGATTCCCTTCTGCCAGTTGCCGTCATTTCGATCTGAGATGCAGCTTAGCTGTAGTTTTAGTAGCGGTAGCAAACGCCAAAACGAGTGGACGAACTACAAAGAGCGACCTAATTCACGGCCGAGCTGCAACCTAAAAGGAGAGCTACCGGTTGCGAAAATATGCGCGATAGGTCGCAAATTAAAATATGCGTGATAGGTCCTGATCTAAACGATGCGCGATAGGTCGCGAACAGAATTAAAAATCACGTGTTTGCCTTTGCTGATGAGAGCCATTTCGAGGTTAGCGTCTGCCTTCTAGAGTACATAGTTCAGTGCTACAAAATTTCTGCTTTGAAGTATTCTGCACTCTGTAATATCTGACTAATAAATTCCATAATGCCAAGATATAGAGATAACTCTAAACTTAAACTGTTTATTTTGGTTTGCGTGTTATCGTTAGCGGCTCAAGTAGCAAGCGCATGAAGCAGCAAGGTGGGGAACTTCTCCCACTACCTGCATGCGCAGACCGCGCCGTTCAGCCGTCACTGGGAGCGGACGGACTAAAGGAGCGAACTAATTCGCGGCAGAGCCGCGAACTAAAGTGAGCGCTCCCAATCGCGAACTATTATGCGCAAGTCTAGCTGCGACGTCCGGGAGGCAAGGGGGCCCTCACGCCCCAGTGGCGTGAGCCGTCACGAACGTGTTAACACCGAATGTAAAATTGGAGTGTCAGAAAATCTTTTCTGAATCCACTTGTGTTGCCTTGTAAGGGAGTGAAACATGGCAATCAGCAGTTCTGATAAGAAGGGGATAGAGGTTTTTGAAATGTGGTGCTACAGGATAATGCTGCAGTTTAGGTTGGTAGATCGCATAACTAATGAGGAGGAGCTGATCAGAATTCGAGAGAAAAGGCATTTCTGGCATACATTGACTGAAAGAAGTAATTCTTCATTGGTAGGATACATTCTTAGACATCAAAGAATTCTCAGTTAAGCATTTGAGGGAACTTTGGGAGGCAAGGGCGTATATAACGAATACAAAGGAAAGAAATAGGCAGGAGATCTGAATCACTTTATTGAATAATGCGTGAACGCATCACTGTGGTTGACAGTAAATCTTCCCTGTATTGTTGAGGGGAGTAGGGTGTTAGTGGGGCGAAGTTCGTACCAGTTTTTTAAAATAGCTATATTTTTTATGATTTAATGTCAACAACAAAAAAGCTTGATCCCGCTAAAGTAAAAGGGGCTTCCACAAAATACCTAGGAATTACTATTACATCAGAGTTAAAATGGAAAGAACGCGTAGATAATATAGTAGGCGAAACAGAGACTGCGTTTTATTGGCAGAACGCTTGAAAAGTGGAACAGAACTACTAAAGAGACTGCATACACTACGCTTGTCCGTCCTCATTTGGAGTGTTGCTGCCCAGTGTGGAATCCTTATCAGGAGGGTTTGACTGAGGCCGTCGAAAGAGTCCAAAGAAGAAATGTTTTATATCTTTGTAAAGCTTAAGGGACTTAACTATGGGGTCATCAGTCCCTAAACTTACAAACTACTTATGAACTACCTTATATTAAAGGCGACACAATCATCCATGGCCGAGAAGGGATTTGAACCCACGACAGGGAACGGCCTCGAACATCGTAGCATAGCACCTCAACGCGCTCGGCCGCGGCAATCCACGATACGGGGGAGACAGCGTCACGGAGATGATACAGGACCTGGGATGGGAATCATTAAAACAACTGCGATTGTCGCTGCAGCGCGGTCTACTTACGAAACTCCAATCACCAACATTCTCCTGATCTAAAAGATGCGCGATAGGTCGCGAACAGAATTAAAAATCACGTGTTTGCCTTTGCTGATGAGAGCCATTTCGAGGTTAGCGTCTGCCTTCTAGAGTACATAGTTCAGTGCTACAAAATTTCTGCTTTGAAGTATTCTGCACTCTGTAATATCTGACTAATAAATTCCATAATGCCAAGATATAGAGATAACTCTAAACTTAAACTGTTTATTTTGGTTTGCGTGTTATCGTTAGCGGCTCAAGTAGCAAGCGCATGAAGCAGCAAGGTGGGGAACTTCTCCCACTACCTGCATGCGCAGACCGCGCCGTTCAGCCGTCACTGGGAGCGGACGGACTAAAGGAGCGAACTAATTCGCGGCAGAGCCGCGAACTAAAGTGAGCGCTCCCAATCGCGAACTATTATGCGCAAATCTAGCTGCGACGTCCGGGAGGCAAGGGGGCCCTCACGCCCCAGTGGCGTGAGCCGTCACGAACGTGTTAACACCGAATGTTAAATTGGAGTGTCAGAAAATCTTTTCTGAATCCACTTGTGTTGCCTTGTAAGGGAGTGAAACATGGCGATCAGCAGTTCTGATAAGAAGGGGATAGAGGTTTTTGAAATGTGGTGTTACAGGATAATGCTGCAGTTTAGGTTGGTAGATCGCGTAACTAATAAGGAGGAGCTGATCAGAATTCGAGAGAAAAGGCATTTCTGGCATACATTGACTGAAAGAAGTAATTCTTCATTGGTAGGATACATTCTTAGACATCAAAGAATTCTCAGTTAAGCATTTGAGGGAACTTTGGGAGGCAAGGGCGTATATAACGAATACAAAGGAAAGAAATAGGCAGGAGATCTGAATCACTTTATTGAATAATGCGTGAACGCATCACTGTGGTTGACAGTAAATCTTCCCTGTATTGTTGAGGGGAGTAGGGTGTTAGTGGGGCGAAGTTCGTACCAGTTTTTTAAAATAGCTATATTTTTTATGATTTAATGTCAACAACAAAAAAGCTTGATCCCGCTAAAGTAAAAGGGGCTTCCACAAAATACCTAGGAATTACTATTACATCAGAGTTAAAATGGAAAGAACGCGTAGATAATATAGTAGGCGAAACAGAGACTGCGTTTTATTGGCAGAACGCTTGAAAAGTGGAACAGAACTACTAAAGAGACTGCATACACTACGCTTGTCCGTCCTCATTTGGAGTGTTGCTGCCCAATGTGGAATCCTTATCAGGAGGGTTTGACTGAGGCCGTCGAAAGAGTCCAAAGAAGAAATGTTTTATATCTTTGTAAAGCTTAAGGGACTTAACTATGGGGTCATCAGTCCCTAAACTTACAAACTACTTATGAACTACCTTATATTAAAGGCGACACAATCATCCATGGCCGAGAAGGGATTTGAACCCACGACAGGGAACGGCCTCGAACATCGTAGCATAGCACCTCAACGCGCTCGGCCGCGGCAATCCACGATACGGGGGAGACAGCGTCACGGAGATGATACAGGACCTGGGATGGGAATCATTAAAACAGCTGCGATTGTCGCTGCAGCGCGGTCTACTTACGAAACTCCAATCACCAACATTCTCCTCCGAATGCGATAAAACATTGTTGACTCCCACCTACATAGATAGAAATGATCATCAGAATAAAATACAAGAAATCAGAGCTCGAACGGAGAGATTCAGATGTTCTTTCTTCTCGCGTTCTATTCGAGAATGTAAAAGGAGATGAATAGTATAAAGGTGGTTCGATGAACCCTCAGCCAGGCACTTAAATGTGATTTGCACGGTATCCCATGTAGATGTAGATCCTCTCATAACAGAGAAAACCAATGTAATCAGCACTTCTAAATAATTGTAAGTATAGTCACCGGACACACTGCCAGCAACCTCTCACCTATGTCTTCTCACTGGGAGCGCAGTAAGCCAAATCCCGAACTTGCTTTGTGACAAACCACTTGTATAGGAGTCTTGTCTCTGGTGACGCTCACGTCAGAGCCCATCACGACTCCAGTTTCGAATGTCTCGGCCCCACCACTTTCTACCACTTGAGCATCTTTCCCGCCTGAACGAAGCTTCTACAATCGTCTGGAACATTCTATAATCATTCGACCGTTTGATGGTTGAATTCATCCGCCAATCGCATTGTCTCCTGGTCGCCCCGATGATACCTGCGACCTCGGCTGTTCAGTAACCCGCGACTGTGATCGTCGTACGTTATTGAACAGCCCAAGTAAGGAAACTCATTTACCTCCTTCATCGTCTCGTACATAACGTAATTCCTTCAGTACCGTTTCATTTTCCTACAATGAATTCCATTGTCCTTGGTTTTCTCTTTTTAATGTTCATCTTACATGTTCCTGTCAAGACAGTGACCATTCCGGTGAACTGCTCTCCCAGGTCTTTCGCCGTCTCTGACGAAATTACGTCATCAAAAAAGCACAATGGTGGCGCGTCCTGTGTGTTCACTGGTTCAGTGAACACTCGGAAAAAGGTCGTCGTGAAAGAAAGTAAGTACATAAATAAAATAAAAAGTTTTTAAAACCAAAATTCTTCGTATCTTTCTTCTATCATATCATTTTATATGCATATTCAAAATATTTTTATCGCATCAGAAACGTTTTGCGTCGCGGAGACAGCACGTAAACGAGTCCCAGCGCGACCGCCTTATATAGAAGAAACGCAGTGGCCGCAGTGTTGCAATGCGTATGCGCGGCTGAGGTTCAAATTGTCTTCTGAACCCCCTGGAGGAAGCATATGGGCGCTCCTGCGGCAGGCAGAGGCGGGGGGAAACGCCGCTTTTAACATTGGCGTTGGACTGGTATTCACAACAGCTGCTGGCTTCTCGAGCTCTGGTGGTTATGCCCGAATGGTCCCGAAGCAAGACAATGGAGCTACTGCGCACCTCGCCTTGAGCATGCGCAAATCCTCCAGGAAGGCAACATTCACCCTTCATATTTGTATATGGCGCATTGAAGACTAACAAAAAACACGTCATAGTTGGTAAAATATATTATAACTGTAAATTAAAGACGCATCAACTGCAAAAGCCTTCATAAGATCCGATCATTAATAACAATGAAGTCACTACTCTCCACCTAGCAAGAATAGCCGTGTGGTTAGCGACATCGCGGCGCTGTCTAAGGTACTGGGTTCGAGACCGACTGCAAGCAAATTTTATTACCCAATTTTCTTTTGAACAGAAATGGGTACAACAATGACTTTTGTATTGTTACTTGTCACGTATCTTTGACGTCTTAAAATGTGTCGCGATTTCGATGGTAAATGACAGGTGTACTCTTCGTTGTTTGAAAAAATGTTGGGGAGAGCAGACTTTGCACTTGCTTAAGGTTAGGAGTGGGTGCTGCTTGCAGTGTCACATGATCAGAAGGAGGCTTGTCTCTTCATCGCAACAGATTCATTTTGTTACAGTAATTTCCTGTGTTTTAGTATTCATGAGCGTATTATGTCGTGGTGTTTATGATAAAAAAATGAACGACGTTCAGTGTCTTTTAGAAAGAAAATACTCAGCTTTAAGGTTGGAACAAAAATGTGAAAAAAAGAATCTTGGTGGGCCAGTAGCTCAGCTCGATATGAAGTAAGCTCAAACAAGCCGAGGAAGACATTCTGCAGATCTATTAACGAAAATATATGTGAAAGGGAGGGGGGAGGAGCAGTCAAACCGGGGCGCTTCCCTCCGGCGCCACTTGCAGAGGTGCGCCGAAACATCGACGGGCCGAACTGGAGGTGGCGTTCAAAGGAGTGAAACCCAGTCATCTGAAGCACCAGCCGCCACTGAAAACGCATTGTTTTTATTTCCTCACATGAACTTTAATTCCTTCTCCAAATTTGTCCTTGCTTTCCTTCACAGTTTTTTCATTGTCCAAACTGAATAACTTTGGTGAAAGACTACAACCCTGTCGTACTCCTTTTCCAACCAATGCCTCCCTTTCAATGCCCTTCGACTGTTATAGCTCCAGTCACGTTTCTGTACAAGTTGTAAATAATTTTCTGATCCCTACACCTCGCCCCTTCTTACTAGTCAACATTCTCAAAAGCTTTCACCAAATCTACAAAAGTTAGAAATGTAGGTTTGTCCTTCATTAATACAAGATGTAGAATGAGTATTATCTCACGTGTTCCTATATTTCTCCTAAATCCAAACTGATCTACCCCAAGGTAGACATCTACCAGTTTTTTTCCATATTTCTACCAATAATTCTTGTTAGAATTTTGCAACCATTACTTATTACGCTGATGATTCTGTATCTTTCACACCTGTCTTCGTCTTCTTTCTTTGGAATACGAATTATTACCTTTTTCTCGAAATTTGGGAGGATTTCGGCTGTCCCATATATCTTGTACAAAATCTTCGTCATGGCTGGTTCTCCCAAAGACTTCAGTAGATGTGAGGGAATGCCGTCTACTAATCCTTGTTTCAACTTAGATCTATCAGTGCTCTTCCAAATTCTTTCTCTCAGTATGGTGTCTCCTATCCTCTTCATCTACTTCCTCTTTCGTTTCTACAGTACTGTCTCGAAGTTCATTTCTGTATAGAGCCCCTCTGCATATTTTTCAGCCGGCCGCGGTGGCCGAGGGGACTGAGGCGCTCCAGTCACGGTCTGCACGGCCACTACGGTCGGGGGTTCGAATCCCCCCTAGGGCATGGATATTTGTGCAGTCCTTAGTATTACCTAGTTCATAAGTAGTTTGTAAGTTTAGGGACTGATGACCCCGTAGTTAAGTCCCATAAGCTCTACAAACATTTGAACATTTTTTTTTATATTTTTCAACTTTAACTTTCCCTTCTATGCTCAGAACTGGTTATCCATCTCAGTTCTTTATAATGATTCTGCTGCTTTTCTTCTCTCCATATATGTCATTTATTTTCCTGTAGGTCGTATGTATCTTTCCCGTAATTATTGATTTAGCAACAGAATTTAATTTGAAACTTCCTGGCAGGTTATCATTGTATGCCGGAACAGGGACTTGAACCTGGGACCTTCGTCTAACCAAGAAGTTTCATATCATGCACATTAGGCTGTCGTTAAGCCTTGGCTCCACCAAATCCTTTCTTCCAGGAGTGCTATTCCTCCAAAGTTCGCAGCAGAACTTCTGTGAAGTTTGGAAAGTAGGAGGCAAGGTACTGGCAGAAATCAAGTTGTGAGGACGGACCGTGAAGCGTGCCGGGATAGCTCAGTCGGTAGAGTGCGTGCCCGCATAAGACAAAGGTCCCAGGCTCGAGTCCCGGTTCAGGTACACAATTTTAACCTGCCAGGAAATTTCATATCAGCGCACACTCTGCTGCCGAGTGAAAGTTTCATTCTAGAATTTAATTTGTCCTCCAATCATTATTCACTTTCTCTCATTTTAGTCGCCTGTACTCCATTTTACCTGCTTCATTACTTCAAGTTTTATACTTTCTTCTCTCATCAATTAAGTTCCGTATTTCCTGTGATATCTAAGGATTTTTTTTCTAATACTTTTGTTTCTGTCTATTTGGTCCTTGATCTTTACTGTTTCATCGCTCAAAGCTACCCATTGGTTTTCTATTGGGTTACGTCCCTCCATTACCGGCAGTTATTCCTTAAAAGATTCCTCTAAAACTATCAAGAACGTCTCTTGTTCTCTTCCAAATATACAACCGACTTTTATGATTCTTAAACCAAGTCAAAATTGTGGTTAAGTTATGTCTGTGCAAAATTTAACCAGGAAACTTCCTCTTTCATTTCTTTTCCCAGCCCATATCCACCTACTTTTTTTCCTCCTCTTCCTTTTCCTACAGTCCTCCATCATAATCAAGTTTTCCTCTCCAATAACTGAATAATTTCCCTTACCTCCTAATGCATTTCTTCGATCTTCACTTCATCGGCAGAGCTAATGTTGTGGGTGCTGCGATAATGCGATCATTGTGGTGCTACAGTAGTTTATGCGCATCACCATGTTCTTATTGAATATCAGACCTGCTCCTGCCTTAACGCAACTGATTTTGAATTTATATCCCCGTACTCACCTGACCACAAATGCTGTTTATCTTTCCATAGAACTTAGCTAATCCCCACTATATACAACTTCAACCTATCCTTTTCCTTTTTTAAATTTTCTAACCTCCTTACCCAGTTATGGGATCTAACATTCCACACTCCGATCCGTAAAATTCCAGTGTCGGCTTTCCTGATGACATTCTCCTGAGTAGTACACGCCCAGAAATTCGATGATGGAACTATTTTACCTCGGAATATTTTACCGTTTAGGAGGCCGTCATCATACATTCATACAGTAGAGCTGCATGTCCTCGGGAAAAGTAACGGCTGTAGTTTCCCCTTCAACTGTTCACAGTAACTGTATGGCAAAGAGACGTTAGCTAATATTACAAGCCCAACTCTGTCAAACTACTGAAAAGGCTGCCTCCCATCCCCCCGCTGTGGTTGCACCTACAGTACGGCTACAGTGGCATCCAAGCCACTCCACCTTGGCAATATCTGTGGTTTATGAGGGTAGAGTAATATACGTTTAGGCATAGTGGGTTAACAAAGCTAGTTAATGTTGCAGCGAACGTTCCGACAGAACGCGTGGCGCAGTGTTTAGCATCGCAGATGGCTGTGCTTGCTGTCCCTAGATCAAATTCCACCGTGGACAGAAAAAATTTATTTCTTTGTATTTATTATTTCTAGAATGTGCTACGTGTTTCTTATGTTTGAGGTACTTGTAAGTTCCAGGAAATTCTTTTTATGTATGAATAGTGGAGCACTCCAAGCAGGAGTTAGTCTGTACTGAGTGTGTTATGTTAGCAATAAAAGTGTACTAAGTGTAAAGTATTGTGCTTTATTAACGACCAGCCTTCGAATGCCGGACTACCTGCAGTTTTCAGCGTGAGAATATTGTAGTATATTTGTGCAATGCTATTTAAGAAGTTAATATATAATAGAACCAAGTGATAAGTCTAATGATTATTATTCACTATTAGTATTACCAGTGAGCACACTCATTACAAATTAGTGTTGATGTTCATCACAAATCGGTCTTTTATGAGTCTAGCAACACAGTTTTAACAACAACAACTATGCGAATGTTTGAGTTCACATAAAATGCGTGTAGTTACTACACTAGCCGCGGTTGAGTGGCCGAGCGTTCCATGGCGCCTTGCTGCGGAGCTCACCGCTGCTCGACGTTCGAGGTTCGAGTCCTCCCTCGAGCATGGGTGTATTTGTTGTCCTTAGCATAAGTTAAAGTAGTTTGTAAGCCTAGGGACTGATGACCAGCTTACTTAAGTCCCATACGTTTCCAACATTTGAACATTTTTACTGCACTACATAATATACACTGAGTTTCAATGATTCAAAAAATGTTCAAATGTTTGTAATTCTATGGGACCAAACTACGTTGGTCATCAGTCCCTAGTCTTACAAACTACTTAAACTAAGCTATACTAATCGAAGGACACAACACACATCCATGCCCGAGGGAGGATTTGAACCGCCGACGCGGGAGGCAGTGCGATCCGTAACGTGGCGCTCCAGACCGCTCGGCTACTCCAGCGCGGCTGTTTCAATGAATTCAAGCCACCATGCCGTTTGTAATACACTATAAAAAGTACAATGGGGTTTCTTGAAACCAAGTCTGAAATGCGGAGTTTAGTCTTTCCTTCTTTTTCATAGATTAATTGCACACTGTTGTAGAAATGATGCTTTTTCCAGACGAGTACAAAGGTGCCACGTGGCATATTGTCCAGTCTTTATGAGAAAGACAGTTTGTATTAATCAAATATTCACTTTCTAGTTATGAATTCAAACAGGAAGCAAAATTAAGATGCGAAGGATATGCCACAAAATATAGCTCGATCAAAATTGTGGAAGTGCATAAAATTGATCAGCAATTAAACCACATTATCATTATATAAATACGCTAACACGAAACAGAGGGTACAGATTTTTAATATTAATCATACAAGAAAGCCAATGAAAAGCAGATAATTCGAAAGGTGGTTTGTCACAGATGTTGCGAATATAAAAATTATGTGTGCACGTAGCCGTTAACAGTGGTAAAAAGAAAAAGAAATTTTTGGATGATACTCCAAATTCTCCAGAAGTTTTGCCACTATATTATAACCCGTTGTAGTTGGCATATCGGTACAGGTAAAATTAGTTCAGTCAGTTAGCGCTTGGAGTTCCAATCTTTGCTGGGCGCCGTGGCTCAGCGCGCCCGGTCAGAGAGGTCGACGCTGTCTGTAATAAAAAAGCTGAGCAGAGAATACATCGCCGGCCGCGGTGGTCGAGGGCACTGAGGTGCTCCAGTCACGGTCTGCACGGCCACTACGGTCGGGGGTTCGAATCCCCCCTCGGGCATGGATATTTGTGACGTCCTAGTTCGTAAGTAGTTTGTAAGTTTAGGGACTGATGACCCCGTAGTTAAGTCCCATAAGCTTAACAAACATTGAACATTTGAAAGAATACATCGAACAAGAACGAACAAATAATCCATAGAGGGAAAAGAGAGGGGGGGGGGGGGGAATCGATTCCCACTAGCCCCCATTTCTTTAATTATTCGTAATGTTCAATTCTTAACTTTTAAATATAGTTTTTAAATATCATTAAACAATTCATGACTTTGCAAACACAACTGGTCAAATTTCGACCACAGGGAATACTAGTGAAACTAATTTTTCTAAACAATCTGTCACACGATGCTTGCCTATCCAGGGGACAGTCGTCTCGTGGGGGGGCAGAGTATTTTTCCGGGTCCCCAATTAATTAGTATTATAAAGCTGTTATATGCCGAACATCCACAAGAGCCAATCGAACCGTTATCTTGAACCATTGCACGTGGCTTCTTCGTGGCGGAGGGACATCACTTGACCGTACTTGCTTCAGCCATCTCCCGCCGCCACAGAACAGCAACGTAAGAAGTGCGGAACGAGATCACACGAACCGTAATCAATGTTAGCAGTTCCGGTGGCCACAAGTTCCTAATTTTGCCGGCGTACAAACACTGTGTTTGACGTATGAGGTAAAAATAAATAATAATAATAATAAAACAAAAAAGGAATCCTTTTCGTCTTTAGTTGCTTGCTAGTCTTGAAAGTTATCGGTTGACGAACTAATCTTGTGCATACGTCAGCGCCATTGTTGTAGATCTTGGGACGCACTTACTGCAACAGCCATGAACTTCGTCGTCTCTAGGCATATGTGTTCGCAATCCTCCGCGTGCTTACATAAATGCAACGGTAACGGTTTACATATAGAACGGTATGCGCGATCAGTTCAAATGTTCTCTCGCTGTAACACTAATGTTGTCCCTGGCTTTGCTCAGTTGTTCATTCCTTCAAAATGTGTATTCATTTTTCAAATTTTTACTGAGATGAGGGGTAACACCTGTAATATATTAAAAAATGCATATCGTCAACCATAAAATGTTTATTATATTTATAACTTCACCGATTTCGGTTATAAAACCATCTTCAGAAAAGTTTAGTTTACTTTTCTGGATTATAATCGAAAACGGTGAAGTTATAACTATAGTAAACAGATGATAGTTGACAATATGCATTTTTAATTTTTTTTATCTTGTCTTGCAGCAAGACGTTCTACTGTCGTGTTGTAGATTGTTTTATATTTTCTCTTTAATTTCATTCTCAAGTGTAACAGGCTACCTCATTTTTCAGTGTGCCAAGTTCAGAATATACTGACCATTTATTTCAACTGAACTGTCCGACTTCTGTAGTCTTGTTGCTATCATTTTTATCGGTTAAAAAACAAACAGAAAACCCCATTAGAAGAGAGGAGGTCCGATGCTGGTATCGGTCATAGCAGCAGTAGAGTCTCAGGTAAACTTGCCTGTTAATTGGGGGAGTAGAAGTTGGCCAATTTGATTAACGCTAGCAACTTTGTACCGTGATGAGTAACGCAAGTCGCAACATCTACACAGTGTTGGATGTTTGGTTTTGGTGTACCGCAGGACAGTGTGAAGCGAGCTGTGGACGAAATGTGTGTAGTGTGATACTTTCAGACAGTTGTTCAGCTTTTATTTATTGGCGGGACTCAAAAGTGGCGGCATATTCTGTTTTGAAATTATGTAACTCAGCAGCACGTTACACCAACTGCGGAAGGCTTGGATTCCGTAGTTTGTATTTGTTACGCACGATGTCAGCGCATCCTGCACGCCTTCAAGAAGCCAATAAACCAGTTTGGAATTTGAAGAGCTGCGTTGAAACGCTTCTGTCATCAGCGCGCAGTCTTCACGCAAACATTTATGTGTGCAGACATGTTGAGCGTCTCGGGTACAAATTGAGGATTAGCCTTGTGCCGCGTGTGTGTTGGTATTCACGTTCCAATGTTTACGACGCCATATATCAATCAAATTTTCGTGTTTTTCTCCGTGACGTTTGCTCCTCTTTCGAGAATATACTGTTCAAATTCGACGTCATTTTGAGTACAGAATACTGATTCTGTATTTATGGCGTTTTGAAACTGAATGTTAATGGACTACTTCGATGTCATTTCCAAAGCAGTGCTGGTTTGAGGTCGCCACGTTTATTTAAATGAATTTACGTATTTGAAGTTTATTGTGACGTGATGGCTACTGTCTGAAATGTCTGGGGGCTTCAACGCTCAATTTTTCAAAAATGTCTCCAGTAAAAAATTGTAAGGTTAAAAGGGGGCTATGAAATGATTATCTCTAAATGACCTCGAACCCTATTTCCAAGCTCAAACAAAGATCAAGTTCATTATTTCCTTTTCTTTTATAGGTAACCTCTATTTTTTGTTCCATAATCGTATTGTATGTGAAAAATACGCTTTGTGTTTACGGAATATTTTTTTCCGAAAAACCAGAGGACACTTCATTGTAAGTTTTCCCGTGAGACAGTATTTGCTTTCAGGTTAGTTCCTACTGAAGAATTTCAGAGGCATTTCAAGAAAATTTCACCAGTAGACAGAGTTCAGAACATACAAGATTCACATTTAAAAATTTTTCTAGTCTCGCTTAGAAAACAAGGAAACTTACAATGAAGTGCGTCATGGCGGCAAACCATTAGCTTTTCGGAAAAAAACTGTTCCATATAAAAAATGCGTATTTCTTCGCTTACAACGCGAATTGGGAATAAAAGAATTGCACTGGCTGTTTTGCGGCCCGCTTCAGGTTTTCCTATAGTTTTCTGGTTTTTTTCAAATATTTTGGAGAAAAGTAATACGAACTAAATACGAAATAATAGACGATACGATTACGAATCCTCTATTGTGACAATATCTAGGCAGTCAACACGTAATATTCTCTCTTACCGTATTATGACATAGAGCCAAAATTATTTGATATTTGAATTTTGCTTTGACATTCATACTCTTCTTTTGAACTTTTACCTCCCATATATTCGTGGTCTTTTTTCGTTGAAATATTACCACCTGTTTTACCGTGGTAGTTTGTCCTCTTTTTTCAAGTTCATTTTCTTTGCCTGTACTGCTTAATTTAAAATCAACTGACAATGTCAAAACGCCGTTATTTTGCAAATATTTGAGAAACCGCGCGAGTTATGTAACTAACATAACAGTACAAAGTTGTAGAAAGTTTTCTACTCTACAAATACGTTTATTCAATTTTCATTGAAGATGAACGGTTAAGGCGTTATTTACAATTAAATTTCGTGCCATTACAAACGACGTTATTTTAGTATTACCAAGTTATATTTTGTCCTAAACATTTGAAAAAGGGACTTTCTGGTCGCTGACGGTCATTAATGACGTCTGTAAAATATGATGCCGATCGGTCGAACGGCATGACCTAAAAGTTGGAGACACGTTATAGACAGACATTGTCAAATCGCCCTTATTTTTGTATATATCTCTGAAACGATGCGAGATGTGAAAAGAAAACATGAAAGAGCAAAGTCGTAGAGAGTTTTATCCTCTACGAATTTGTTTATTCAATTTTCATTTAATTTTTGGGTTATCAAAAGGCGATCTATCGTAACCTAAGTGGGCCACAATTAAACATTTGAAAAAAAATGAACTTCACTTGAAAACAGGGTTCGAGGTAACCATTCCATGACCCCTTTAAAACCATACAAGTTTTAGAACTTTTTTATTTTTATTTTTTATTCTTTTTTATTTATTTTTTTTAGAATTGTATCGTTTCAGAGATATCCGCCGGTAGAGATTAAAATAGGATAGCCTGTACATTACATGCCGAATCTGCCCCTCCCCACATTCCAAGAAATTCTCCATTATAGGCAATTATGTGTAAATGAATTTTTCGTTCTTGGTCTAAAACTGAACAGTTCTGTCTTCTATTCCTAACATGAAGGAATAGCCAACAAACTATGAAATGTAGTTCGTTATTTTTTGTTAGATTACGTGAGTTGTAGGAAGAAATTAAACATCATTGATCTTCGAAATCGCAACAAATTCGGGAAAACCGGCCAAATATTTTTGGCACGCCATAAATCTTATTGCTGGTTTCATAATCTGTTATAAAGGCGATTATGGCGAAAAACACACAGCTTGTAGACGGATGCGTATCCACTTTCTGTTACTCCACAACGTGACGTCTTTAACCTTACGACCTTTCTCGCAGATTATCGGGAGTAAGATTACTGATAATGATCTTAGGATCTTGTAAACGGTTATGTCTGATAAGTCATTAACTTGACATTTAGTTACAAGGACCCTACCAAATATGACGCGTTTGAAGACTCTTCAATGTGGATTTCCAAGATCGCTTTCTTTACTTTATTTCAGTTCAAGACAAGTTTCAGCAGACCTTGGTGACATCCCAGCATGCTCTCACTTTGTCGTCGTCGAGATGGGATTTGGTCAAGCAATACATTTTTTGTTGTTACCATATCGAGTCGTGACACTGATAAAAAACCAAAATAAAAATTTTGAATACTGCACAGATGATAGTACAAATAGTTCCATTCCTGTACATGAGTACTCGACGACGACTGGAGAAGACTGATGATTTCTTACGTTTGACGTATTCAAAATATTTCAGTTTTTCATCAACGTGACAGTGGGACAGTGCACAAATGGTTTAAATCATACTTAACTGGAAGAGTGCAGAAAGTTGAAATAAGCAGTTCACATGATACAGATGAAACAATTAATTCCTCTAACTGGAGAGTTATCAAAAATGGGGTTCCACAAGGTTCGGTCTTGGGTCCTTTGCCGCTCTTAATATATATTAATGACTTGCCATTCTACATTCACGTAGATGCTAAGCTAGTACTTTTTGCTGATGATAAAAGTATAGCTATCACACCCGACAAAAAGAAATTAAGTGATGAAATTGTACATGATATCTTTCAGAAAGTTATTAAGAGGTTCTCTACAAATAAACTTTGATAGAACCCAGTATATACAGTTTCATCCAGTAAATGGCATGACACCACTAATAAATTTAAACTTTGAACATAAATCTGTAGCTAAGGTAGAATATTCAAAAATTTTAGGTGTTTTCATTCACGAGGGACTGAATTGGAAGAAACATATTGAAGATCTCCTGAACCGTTTGAGTTCAGCTACTTATGCTATCAGAGTCATTGCAAAATTTGGTGATATACATCTCAGTAAATTAGCTTACTACGCCTATTTTCATAGCTTTCATATGGTATCATTTTCTGGGGCAATTCAACATTGAGTAAAAAAGTATTCATTGCACAAAAGCGTGTAATTAGAATAATTTCTGGAGCCCATCCAAGAGCATCCTGCAGACGTTTATTTAGGGATCTAGGGATCTTCACTGTAGCTTCACAATATATATATACTCACTCATGAAATTTGTTATTAATAATCCGACCCAATTCAAAACTAATAGCAGTGTGCATAGCTACAACACTGGGAGAAACGATGATATTCACTATTCAAGGTTAAATCTAACTTTCGCTCAGGTAGGGGTGCATTATGCTACCACAAAAGTCTTTGGTCACTTACCAAGAAGCATTAAAAGTCTGACAGATAGCCAGATAGTATTTAAAAAGAAATTACACAAATTTCTGAATGGCATCTCCTTCTACAATGTAGCTGAATTTTTACATAAAACTTAAAAATTGAAAAAAATAAAATAAAAATAAAAAAAAACAAAAATGTAATAAAAAGTCCTTAAAATATTGATTGTCAAGTGTAGACAACATTTACTAAACTGACACGTTCCACATAATCACGAAATGTCGTATATATGATCTATGGAACAAGTATTAATCTAATCTAATCTGACGTCCCAGTATAACTTCACACAGTCCCATCTCGACGTCGATGAAGTGGAGCATCTGACGACGGCAGCAAGGCCTACTCAAACTAGTTATGGACTGAAATAAAATATGACATTTTTAATAAGTATAACATCCTTTACTGCTGCTTATTAGCTTTATTTATTTGTCCACTACAGCTGTTTCGCCGTATTTGGCATTGTCAAGTGGTCTGCAATAGTTGAAATAAATTTTGTGAAATATTTTTTTCGAAACAAATAGGGAGTACATTATACAGTTTTAAATTTATTACTTACATTCCATTTGTTGGCAACACACACACAGCATCTGTACCTGTATATGATTGTTATAAGTACTTTTCTTAGAAAGTAGTTTTTTAAATAATTTTTAATGTAATGACTTTCTAATTTGACAGCTATGTGTTTACAAAGATCTTATATTGCATTATATCTTTGTTAATGATCTAGCTTCTCTGAGATGATTAATTTCGAATTTTGAGAGATCTTTGAATGTCAATGTATTTAGAAAATCCTTAGTATAAAACATTTGTAAATGCATTGACATTCAAAGATATCTCAAATTTCGAAATTAATCATCTCAGAGAAGCTAGATCATTAACAAAGATATAATGCAATATACGATCTTTGTAAACACATAGCTGTCAAATAAGAAAGTCATTACATTAAATAGTATTTAGAAAATCGCAGTGACGTGTTTTAAGGCCCACTTTAGATTTGTGGTTTTATAAGTTGTTGCAAACATTTTGAACGAAAATAATAATGTAAACAATAACCACTGACCTTCAACATCACAGTCCAAAGCATTGTCCACTACGCTACAGCTAACACTTAGAGGTTGCGTTCTTTAATCTGATACTATTGATGGCTGTTGTTAACTGATGCTAATATGGTATTTGTAGACACTAGATTATCATTTATCGTACGAAGAACGACGTGTTTTTGTTAATTCTTCAGTGCGCCATTGCTTTGAAATGACAACGTGTAAGTTAAAATAAGAAAATAATCAAATACGCAACGCAAGAGAGAGTTCTGGGCGAGGCATGTCACGTGACATCTGCGAACGGCTGATTTTCGTTAATTCAGTGGAGGGTGTCAAAACTCTTGTCATTTTTGCAAATATCTCTCAAATGATACGAGATATGAAAAAAACATAAGGGAACAAAGCAGTAGAGAATCTTCTCGTCTACAAATTCGGTAAATCAATTTTAGTGTCAGATGAACGGTTTATATGCTATTAAAATTACATTACAAACGGCTTTTTTGGTAGTACTAACGTATTTCTTGTCCGAAATATTTGAAAAAGCGAGGTTCTGGTTCTGGTAGCGAAGAATTATGTGCCGATCGTTATAATGGTTCGACCTAGAAAGTGGGAACACGTTACAGCCAGACAGACATCCCAAAATCGCCGTTATTTTTGCAAATATCTCTGAAACGCTACGAGATATGAAAAAAAAAAAAAAAACAAAAAAAAAAACCATAAGATAGCAAAGTTGTAGAGAACTTTCTCCTCTACAAATTCGGTTATTCAATTTTCGTGTCAAGACGATCGCAAAGGCCCACTTTTAGTGTTACTACCGTAACCTAAAGTGGGCCAAAACGACTTTCTAAGAAAAGTACTTATAACAATCATACAGAGGTACAGATGCTGTGTGTATGTAACCAACAAAAGGAATGTAAGTAATAAATTTAAAACTGTGTAATGTACACCCTATTTGTTTCGAAAAAATATTGTCACAAAATTTATTTCAACTATTGCAGACCACTTGACAATGCCAAATACGGCGTAACAGCTGCAGTGGACAAATAAATAAAGCTAATAAGCAGCAGTATAGGCTATTATCTATATCTATAAATGTGAATGTCTGTACGTTTATCACGTGTGAATCACAAGGCATAGAGAGCTAAAATTTTTTCAGTTACTAATGTCTACCCGGGGAAGGCTTTAGGCACAGTTTTATGGCGATCGGATAGCTATTTATCTATATATATATATATTAACGTGAATGTCTGTTCGGTGTACGCTTATCACGTCCGAACAACAACACGCAGAAACTTAAATATTTGTACAGATACTAATTTATACCTGAGAAAGGTTTTAGGAACGGTTTTATAGCGATCTGATACAGTACATATTTAGTAATTTTAAGAATATAACGCGAAATGCGGAACAATAATTACTCTTTGAAAATGGTTTTATTGGTTGCATTGTTGCTTGAGGGTTGATAATGATAAAAAGCGTGGAGTATATTGAGATGGAAAGTTATCGGTGTATATAAAATTCTACGTGTGCGAGTGTTTATATTTCGCTCTGCAGCGAAACCTACAGAACGCAAACGAATGGTCTGTGTGTAATTATTGTCCGAAGTCTCGCGTTGTACACCACAGCAGTTCGATGCCGATAGCTATATAAGGGGGTGGAATATATGGTGGTTGAAAGTCGTCAAATTATAAAAAAAAATTTGACTGAAGGCCAGCGATGACGTTTGCGACTCTATAGTAAGGAGGTTACATACAGCGAAACGTGATGGCGCAGACCATATCTTTGGTCTATGCGTGCTACAATGTCTTCAGCACTTTCTCTGTAAGGATAAGCATACGAATAACGAAATATAACAATAAATAAATAAATACACGGGCAACGCCGGGTTTTCAGCTAGTACTTATTAAAAATGTCATATTACGACATACTCACTGCTGCAGGCCCATTTATTTATTTATTTGTTTATTTAGCCTGATCAGATTAGGGCCATCAGGCCCTCTCTTACATCGGGCCAGGGTTTTACACATACAGTATTTCTTTACATGTGAGTTACCTATAACATAACAATGATTTTTAGAGATAAACAATTAATAACATAATTTATACAAGTTGATTACATGTAAGAGGATGTAGATAAAAGGTGCTAACTCTAATAGGATTAATACTAGTAGGACCACTGAGATTAGATTAGATTAGATTAATACTTGTTCCTTAGATCATGTATACGACATTTCGTAATGATGTGGAACGTGTCAGTTTAGTAAATTTTGTCTATACTTGACAATCTATATTTTAAGAATTTTTTTGTTTAATTTTTTTTTATTTTTTATTTTTTTGTAATTTTTTTATGTTTTATCTAAAAATTCATCTGCATTGTAGAAGGAGTTGCCATTCAAAAATTCCTTTAATTTCTTTTTAAATACTAGTTGGCTATCTGTCAGACTTTTGATGCTACTTGGTAAGTGACCAAAGACTTTTGTGGCAGCATAATTCACCCCTTTTTGAGCCAAAGTTAGATTTAACCTTGAATAGTGAATATCATCCTTTCTCCTAGTGTTGTAGCTATGCACACTGCTATTACTTTTGAATTGGGTCGGATTGTTAATAACAAATTTCATGAGTGAATATATATATTGTGAAGCTACAGTGAGTATCCCTAGATCCCTAAATAAATGTCTGCAGGATGCTCTTGAGTGGGCTCCAGCAATTATTCTGATTACACGCTTTTGTGCATTGAATACTTTTTTACTCAATGTTGTATTGCCCCAGAATATGATCCCATATGAAAGCAGTGAATGAAAATAGGCGTAGTAAGCTAATTTACTGAGATTTATATCACCAAATTTTGCAATGACTCTGATAGCATAAGTAGCTGAACTCAGACGTTTCAGGAGATCTTCAATATGTTTCTTCCAATTCAGTCCCTCATCAATGCAAACACCTAAAAATTTTGAATATTCTACCTTAGCTACAGATTTATGTTCAAAGTCTAAATTTATGAATGGTGTCATGCCATTTACTGTATGAAACTGTATATACTGGGTTTTATCAAAGTTTAATGAGAGTCCATTTGTAGAGAACCACTTAATGACTTTCTGGAAGATATCATTTACAATTTCATCAGTTAATTCCTGTTTGTCAGGTGTGATAGCTATACTTGTATCATCAGCAAAAAGTACTAGCTTAGCATCTTAGACATCTTGTGCTGCTGTTAGTGTAATAATAGAAGAAACAACATTGATATTAACAGCTACCAGATGTACTTTTGAATATATCGAGACTGGTTGAGGCATGGCGAATGCTGACAAAAGGAAGTTAAGGAAGCTGTACCTGGCGATAGAAATGGCAGTAGGGGAATATCTGGGAGGAGGAATGGATGTGACGTACCTGGACCGTAGGGTATTAAAGACTGGCGTAATTATTGCCTTAGTAGATAATCCATTAACTGTCGTTTGAAGCTGGCAGTGTTATTCAGTTCTCTGATATACTGAGGTAGATTGCTCCAGAGCCTGGTTCCTGCTACTGAAAAGGATTTTGAGAAACCGGCTGAGTGATGGATAGGGACAGAAAGGGTTTTGCTCCGACAGGAACGAGTAGTTCTGTTATGTTGATCAGATAAGAGTGTTAAGGTCGAGGAAAGATATGAGGGACAGTGTACTTTGATAAGAGAGTGGAGGAAACAGAGTGTATGAAAATCTCTGCGCTTGTCAGCACGGAGCCAGGATAGTTGCTTATAAGATGGTGTAATGTGATCAAAGAGACGGATGTTACAAATATATTTTATGATAAAAGTTTTGATGAAATACAAAAGTTTCGACAACTCGATTTGGCAGTCCACATAACACGTAACTTCTAGTGTTGGTCTGTGGCCCACGTTCCCCAGTGCCCCCCACCTTGGAGACGGCACCCCCAGTCGCGGTGTCGAGGCGACCGCAGTGCGCCCTCGCCGTGGGTCGAACCGGCAGCCGCGCACATCGATTGCCACCCCCCCCCCCATCTCTCTCTCTCTCTCTCTCTCTCTCTCCCGCCCCCACCTGCCCGCAGCGGCCGCTTTTCGCATTGCGACACCTGCCGCTGCCGCTGCCACCCACATCACCCAGACAGCTCTCCTGCCGTCTCCCCACAGACACGTCCCATCCTGTCTCTGGTGCGCGTCTTCCAGTGCTACCAATACAGAGGTTCCAACTTTTGAATATGAGAAATAGTAATACGATCTAATGTGTATAAGTGGGGAGGGGCGGTTAGGATCGAACAGTAATGTCTATATGTAAAAGGAAGTGTCCCGATTGACTGACTGACTGTTTGATTCATAATCGCCCAGCCCAAACCACTGAAGATAGAAACTTCAAATTTGTGGAAGGTGTTGATCTTACTCTGTAGGCATCATTTAAGAAGCGATTTTTCGATATTCCGTCCGAGCTAAGCTACAACTACAAAACTTCGGATATGGAATCTTGGTCAGGATTAAAAATCAATGATTTTTACTATTTTTGGAAATTCAACAAGTAAAAGGGTTAAATAGAGGATCAAAAATTCTTTTTGAAAACACATTGCTATTGATACAATTTTGAAGCTAGAGCTCCAAAAATTGATATTTGTATAGTTGGTTAGACGTTAAAAAATACATGTTTCGGTATTTTTGGAAATTCAACCATCAACTGGGTACAACTGGAGAGAGGGTGTTTAGCGAAAAATGTTGCTATTTAAGCAATTTTTAAGTTAGAATTACAAATTTTCGGATTTCGATTCGGGATTAGAATTTAAAAGACACGTGTTTCGGCATTTTTTGAAATTCAACCAATAAGATGGTAAAATAGAGAACGCAAAAATTAATTTTAAAAAATATGTTGCTTTTAACTCAAATTTCAAGCTATAACTACGAAACTTAGGTTATGGACTCTTGATCAGGATTAAAAAGACACGTGTTTTGGTATTTTTGGAAATTCAATAACTAAGGGGCTAAAAGAGGGGATCATAAATTCTTTTCGAAAAAACATTGTTGTGAAGACAATTTTGAAGCTATAGCTACAAAAATTGGTATTTGTATTGTTCGTTAGAATTTAAAAAATATGTGTTTCGGTATTTTTGGAAATTCAACCATCAAGGGGGTTAAATTGGAGAGGGGATGTTTTCAAAAATCTTTTGCTAATAAGGCAATTTTGAAGCTACAACCACAAAAATTGGTATATGTTTTCTTGGTCAGAATTAAAAAGACAAGTGTTTCGGTATTTTCAGAAAATTAATCAATTAGGGGGTGAAATAGGGGATGAAACATTTTTTGAAAATACGTTGCTACTAAGCCAATTTTGGTGCTGTTAACTCAAATTTCAAGCTATAATTACGAAACTTAAAATATGGATTCTTCGTCAGGATTAAAAAGAAACAAATGGTGCAGACCAAACAGCCTATGCATGCGAAGCAGCGGGGGTTCAGCTAGTCTCTATATATAAAAGGAAGTGTCCCGATTGACTGACTGACTAACTGACTGACTGATTGACTCATCATCGCCCAGCCCAAACCACTGAAGATAGAAACTTCAAATTTGTGGAGGGTGTTGATCTTACTCTGTAGGCATCATTTAAGAAGCGATTTTTCGATATTCCGTCCGTAAGGGAGTGAAATAGGAGATGAAACGTTTTTTGAAAATACGTAGCTATGTAGGCAATTTTGAAGCTAGAACTACAAAATTTCGAATATTAATTCAGGGTTCGAATTAAAAAGATACGTGTTTCGGCAATTTTCACAAATTTGTTGCTGTTAACTCAAATTTTAAGCTACAACTACGAAACTTCGGATATGGAAACTTGGTCAGGATTAAAAATCCATGGTTTTTAGTATTTTTGGAAATTCAACAAGTAAAAGGGTTAAATAAAGGATCAAAAATTCTTTTTGAAAACACGTTGCTATTTATAAATTATTGAAGCTAGAGCTGCAAAATTTGATATTTGTATAGTTGGTTAGACGTTAAAAAAATACGTGTTTCGATATCTTTGGGCCGGCCGCGGTGGCCGAGGGGACTGAGGCGCTCCAGTCACGGTCTGCATGGCCACTACGGTCGGGGGTTCGAATCCCCCCTCGGGCATGGATATTTGTGCCGTCCTAGTTCGTAAGTAGTTAATAAGTAGTTTGTAAGTTTAGGGACTGATGACCCCGTAGTTAAGTCCCATAGACTATACAAACATTTGAACATTTTAATATCTTTGGAAATTCAACCATCAACAGTATTAAATTGGAGAGGGATTGTTTTTCGAAAAATGTTGCTATTTAGGCAATTTTGAAGTTAGAACTACAAATTTTCGGATTTGGATCCGGGGTTCGAATTTAAAAGACACGTGTTTAGGCATTTTTTGAAATTCAACCAATAAGGAGGAGGCAAAAAATTGATTTTCAAAAATATGTTGCTGTTAACTCAAATTTCACACTATAACTACGAAACTTAGAATATGGACTCTTGATCAGGATTAAAAAGACTCGAGTTTCGGTATTTTTGGAAATTCAAAAACTAAGGGGGTAAAAGAGGGGATCAAATTTTATTTTCGAAAACACATTGTTGTCAAGACAATTTTAAAGCTATAGCTACAAAAATTGGTATTTGTATTGTTCGTTATGATTTAAAAAAAATACGTGTATTATTGGTAATTCAACCATCAAGGGGGTTAAATTGGAGAGGGGATGGTTTTCGGAAATATGTTGCTATTTACGCAATTTTGAAGTTAGAACTACAAATTTTCGAATTTGGATTCGGGGTTCAAATTTAAAAGACGCGTCTTTCGGTATTTTAGGAAATTAGACTAATAAGGGGGTGAAATACGGGATGCAAAAATTGATTTTCAAAGATATGTTGCTGTTAACTCAAATTTCAAGCTATAACTACGAAACGTAAGATATGGATTATTCATCATGATTAAAAAGAAACAACTGGTGCAGACCAATGAGCCTCGCATGCGAAGCAGCGGGGGTTCAGCTAGTAACTGAATAAGAGCCGCGGTGAAGTAGCCGAGCGGTTTAAAGCGTCTCGCTACGGAGCGCGCGGTTGCTCGCCGTGGAGGTTGTAGTGTTAGATGCGCCTTCACATACAAAAGAATATTTATTTGCCCATATTTAAATTAATTGTGCTTATATTGTAATTTCCTATCATTTTCAATGTGTCACTAAATTCTTAAAGACGCATTATATTCTTTGAAAAACTTATGTCAAAGACTAACTCTGAACAAAGAGCAATTAGAGTAACACATAGATTTAACTATCGTTTCATTTTAAAAGAAAGGAGTAGTGACGCCATTTTTCTCTTCTGCATTATGCTCTCGTCTAGTAAACTTCTCTTCCATATTACGCTTGTATGACCTGATGAATTGTGAAAATGTCTGTACGACATATCTCAATAAGAAAGTTGTAATTGAAATGATGTACTGAATTTATGACCTGATCTCGACTGTATGAATTTAATCAGATTTCACAAAAGGTAACTGAACTTTGAATGTGATGTATATGTAGACTTGCTTCATTTATTTCAATAATAATTGTTTCGTGAGTTTTCCCGAAATTTGTCCGAGTACTTATTTGTAGTCAGATTGGAACCTTAGTTTTTCCTTTCACATTTTTCATTTAACTGTGATGCAACTTAGTTTTCAGGCCAAAAGAATAATAAATTACACTGATTTACGAATCTAATTGTTGGAGATGTGTAGGCCTACAATAGGACCCATTTTTATCACGTTCTTTTATTAAATAATTATTCTAACTGCGACCCTGAGATTACGAGCGACTTACCATTTTCGATTAGCAACAGATCAACTAGCCGCAAACTTAGTTACAAAATGAGCAATAGTGATAATGTCTCCAACAGTTAGGTTCACGTTGCTTATCAGTATCAGCCAGGTTAGAAAAGGATTTTAACTATTTTCTCGGTGCGTAGCTCATTAATTTCTCTAAAAGTACAGCATAGTAGATTCATTTCAATAGATAGATGGTTTTGCTACGTAACCAGTATTGAAATATTTCTCCCAACCACTCTTTACAATTATTCTATTTCGTGCTCACATTAACTTGCAAAAATTCATACTGATTTAAAAATTTAAATTAAAATAAGAAAATAAAAAGGGAGAAATGTTTCAAGGTTCGAGTCCTCCCTGGGGCATAGGTGTGTGTGTTTGTCCTTAGGTTAGTTTACTTAGGTTTAAGTAGTTTGTAAGCTACGGACTGATGACCACGCAGTTTGGTCCGATAGATTTACAAACGTTTGACCTTGTTATATCTCGGGCCCTCAGTGTTAGAAATGTCGTATATTGACATAATGTGAAAGGATTGTCCAAACACTGTAATTAATTATTTGTTTATATCTCACACAAGATATCTTTCGGCATTTAATGCCATCGTCAGGTGTTTCTGCAAAAACATTTGCTTATATGAGTATGTATCGAAATGCAACATCAATAAATTTTCGTAAATAACATTTTACAAATTTCACTAGGAAAGTGTGCAGTACGTACCGTATTTAGAGGTTGTAAATGCTTCAACTGCCTATTTATTAGGTGATGATTTATATTTGATTTCTGAATTCTAGCCAGTTACAGCACCTGTCAATACCTCAGAATACTATACGTTTACAAATATTTACATTTTTTTTCTTTCAGAGAGAAACTTATAAGTTAATAGATATGACATTTATTTTCTTTATTATTTCTTTCGTCTATGTTGTTATTAGCAATTCAAAAATGTTCAAATGTTTGTTAACTACGGGGTCATCAGTCCCTAAACTTACAAGCTACTCATCAACTAGCTAAGACTAAGGACGGCACTAATATCCATCCCCGAGGGGGATTCGAACCCCCGACCGTAGTGGTCGTGCAGACCGTGATTGGAGCGCCTCAGTCCCCTCGGCCACGGCTGCCGGCTATTAGAAATTATGGTTTAAAAATTTTATTAGAAATTTTGGAGTATATTAGACATTATACATTTAAATTTGACATGGTTATCTTTATTTAGTATTTGGTTGATTTTAACATTATAGTACGATCTCTGATTTATGTAAGCTTCGTTATCCTTTATCCAGCATTAATTTATCAATAAAGTTATCGATGTAATTTTTGTGTTTAAAATCGGTTTGATCGTTTAATAAATTGCTTGGGTCGCATGATAGTAGACATAATGAAATAATTTTTCCTATTTTTTGAAACATTCGTGAAAATTCCAGCGCTGGAGGAGAGAGAACCTTAAGTGACAGTGGAGCTCTTAAAACTTGGTGTGAGGAATAAATAAATAACTAATTACAGTGTTTGGACAATCCTTTCACATTATGTCAATATAAAACATTTGAACATTTTGAACTGAATAAGAAATCATCAAAATTGTGATAGTTTCTGTACGGTGAGACAGGGGCAGCATTTTACTACATCGTTCTGATGTGTACGGTGAAAAATGTTTGTTAAGCTTATGGGACTTAACTACTCACTGAAAATTGCACACAAACATAAGATAACGTAAAATCATAATTTACCGTAAGAGTGAACGTCAAGATTTTTCGGTGAGTGGCAGGTTCAGAAAGTTTGGTCAAATTTTGATGTCTTCTTCTACATACTCTTATTCCAGCATGATAGTAGACATAATGAAATAATTTTTCCTATTTTTTTAAACATTCGTGAAAGTTCCAGCGGTGGAAGGGAGAGAACCTTAAGTGACAGTGGAGCTCATAAAACCTGAGTTGTACACATTTCTACACAGCGCATCAGACACACGAAATCGCTGTAGTAGTACATTAGATGCAATGGATTCATCCCGTATTACGCAGTTTTCGAGATCATGGAACTTAGTGTCAGTACTGGTGACTTCTACAAGAACATGGTAGAAAGTTTTGGTCATAACTAGTTTATTTTTGTCGGTGACATCACACGAACTACGTGCAAAGGAACCGAGTTTTGACGACGGTTTTTTATTTTTTATTTAAAACTGAAAATCGGAATCCGAATAACTCCAATCGTAAACTCCAAATTTTGAACAATTTTCGTAACAATTACGATTAAATAGTTGGAACCTCTGCCATTAACACATTCCCTATTGTGTGTTAAATTAAGTGCAATCAACTGTCGTACATTTTTATACACTGGTGGATAGAAGTATACACACATCAGACTACTTATAACATTTGTGAATACATGCGACCAAACTCAAACAATCTATTCTCCATTTAATCACGCGGAAACATAATTAATCATTGTTGTTGTTGTTGTGGTCTTCAGTCCGCAGCTCTCCACGCTACTATTTCCTGTGCAAGTCTCTTCATCTGTGAATACGTTCGACAAACTACATCCTTTTAAATCTGCTTACTGTATTCGTCCCTCGATCTCCCTCTACGATTTTTACCCCACACGCTTCCTTATAATGACAATTCCTTGATGTCTCAGAATGTGTCCAACCAATCTATACCTTCTCTTAGGATATGCCAGAAACTCCTTTTCTCCCTGATTCGGTTAAGCACCTCTTCATTAGTTACGTGATCTACCCATCTAATTTTCATCATTCGTCTGTAGCACCACATTTAAAAAGCTTCTATAATCTTTTCAACTGAGCTCCTTATCGTCCACGTTTCAGACCCCTTCAATGGTACACTCCAGACAAATCCTTTCAGGAAGGACTCCCTAACATTTAAATTAATACTGGATGTTAATAAGTTTCGCTTCTTGAGAAACGCTTTTCTTCCCATAGCCATTCTGCATTTTGTATCTTATTTACTTCGGCCATCAGAAGTGATCTTGCTACCCAAATAACAAAATTCATCTACTATTTTTATTGTCTCATTAACTAATCTAATTCTTTCAGCATCTCCTGATTTCCTGACATTGCAATCCATTACCTTCGTTTTACTCTTATATCTTCCTTTCAAGACACTGTCCGTCCCATTGTTGCTCTTCCAGATCTTCTACGGTCTCTGACAGAATTACTATGTCATCGGCAAACCGCAATGTTTTTATTTCTTCTCCGTGCACTTTAATGACTTCTCCAAATTTCTCCTTCCATTCCTTCACTGCCTGCTCAATGTACAGACTGAACAACATTGGGGAAAGGCTACAACCCTGTCTTTCTCCCTTCCCAACCTCTGCCTCCCTTTCTTGCTCTTCGACTCTAATAACCGCCGTCTGGTTTTTGTATAGGTTGCATATAACTCTTCGCTCCCTATATTTTACCCCTGATATCTTCAGAATTTGAAAGAGTGTATTCCAGTCGATATTGTCAGAACCTTTCTCCAAATCGACAAACGCTAAAAACGTAGGTTTGCCTTTCCTTAGCCTTCTAAGATAAGTCGTAATGTATTACCTCTCGTGTTCCTACATTTCTCCTGAATCCAAACTGATCTTCCCCGAGGTTGGATTCCACAAATTTTTCCATTCTCCTGTAAATAATTTGTGTTAGTATTTTGCACCCATCATTAATATTAAAAAAGTCTTAGGTGTGTACTGTGATAATTGACGGTCATAAGCATTCACACAGTCACTTACGTTACACTGTTCGATTTAGTTGCAAGCATATTGTTATAACCAGGAGTATAAAATGTTCAAATGTTTGTAATTCTTACATACTACTAAGTTAAACTAACCTGAGGACAAAACATACCTCCATGCCCGAGGGGGGATTCGAATCCCCGACGCGGAAGGTCGCACGATCTGTAACGTGGCGCTCCAGACCACTCGGCAACACCCGCGCAGCTAACCAGAAGTAACACAAATAATGTATCACCATCCAAATATTTAATTAACCAAATAACTTCGCTACCAATGTTTTGGCGAAACACAATGAACATAACAAGTTTATACCGAAGTCCTGGCGGCATTATGTAGTGGGACGGATTATTGTCCCACTACTACCTTATGTCAGCTCAGTTTCGCAGAAGATTATGTTTATATTTTATGTTTTTAAATGAGTTTTATGTAAATGTTTTATGGTATGTGATTCTTGAAAGAGTTTTGTATGTTTTCTTGTGTTTCATGTGCTGTGACGTCGATTCAACCTACGAGAGCAACATCTTCGACGCCGAGCTCAAGGAGTAAACATCTGGCCACTTCAAGTCGCGGGTCGACGGCCACGAGGCAAGAAGATGCTGGTCTCTGCGGTTATCGTCGCGGATATTGAATTATTATAGAAACTTTCGTGGAAAATCAAAAAGACCATAAAATCAGTCTTTGTGTACTGTCATTAAGTAATGATCTGTATTGTGAAAGCAATAAATGTTATTGTTTCTCGAAAGTTAACCAAGTGTCAACGATAATTATTTTGTTATTTATAGAAATTTAAAAGAAATATATTCATTGACAGGAGCTGAAGAATTATTTACTGTCAAACCATTTTACAATTTGGAAGAAGACATTTATTGAAAGTTATTTTGTTTGACAGATAAAGCAAGAAGACCTTTATCAATTTATAGTATTTTAATCAATCGATCATATATATCAATCGATCGTTAGTGAAGAGGACTTGTAATATCTTTGTCCATAGCAACCAGCACAACTACGAACTTCTGTTTGACAGTTCGATCTTTAAGGGAACATTTCTTTCAAAGTGACAGTTTTAAAGAAGTGCAAACCTAGAATCATATGCTTCTTCTATCTGCGCAAGGATCTGTCGTTGAAATTTCACAATACAGGAAGATTATATGATTTGGAATTGTTTTTCTTGTGGATGAGCGGACGACTTTCGGCACATTAAAAATTTGGTATTTAGTCCGCCGCAATTAGTATGATAATAATGCCCGGCAGAAAGTCATCAGACCATTAATATTCCAAACCATGTGAATGTCGAAGTCCAAGTTCCATACACCGGGCAGAATCCAAGTCTAGGACACGGGCGTAAACAACAAACAGCAGGCAGCAGTCCGTAGCGTAGCACTTCCTTGTTGTGGAGTCGAGCATAACAGCGAGCGGAGATCTGGCTAGTAGACGCCGCGGTGGCGTTAAGTAAGGCTCTATAGTTTACGGAACCGGCGGCTGGGGTCGCTGTCTTTTCTAGACAGCCGATCACTACGTACCGTAGCACGCGCCGCTCGATACAGAAGGTTAAAAGTGGTGTATACACACATATAATAGCGTGTATTCATTCCCTTGCTTCTAACAACAGCCTTATGCCTGTCCTGCATTGATTGTACTAGCTTTCTTGGTACTGCTGAGTCAATCTTACCCCATTCTTGAAAAATCACTTCCTTCAATGGTGTTTTACTGGAAATGGTTTTTGATTCTTCTTTGTAACTCTCCACGAATGTTCAATACAGTTCATGTCTGGGGACTGAGGTGGTGTTTGTAGGGTGTCAGGGAGGAGTTATTATACAGGAACCATAAACGTGCATTGTATATTGTATGTTTTGGATCATTGTCCTGTTGGAAGTGGTAGTCAGTATTCAAACCTAATTTTTCAGCATTTACTTTCAAATTTCTCTTTAAAATATCCAGATACGCATACTGGTCCCAATACCAGGTTTCCCACACCTGACACAGCCATACCCCCGCATACCATGACACCGCCACCACCACAATTTACAGTACAGGCCATATTAGCAGCTTCCAACTCGGTATTTCGTCTTCTCCTCATTAAAATACATCAAGTGTGATTTTGAACTTGCTCTCGTCAGAGAAAGTAGCTCTGTTCCAGAACTCCTTGGTCACCTATTGAATTGCCAGTTGCAACCTTTTGTTCGAATAGGACTATTTGTCCTGCTGACATAGGACTCCTTTGTTGGAACTCGAGCCGCGGTGGAGCAGCCGAGCGCATTGAGGCGCCATGCTACGATGCGCGAGGCCGTTCCCCGTCGAGGGTTCGAATACCCCCTCGGGCATGAATGTTTGTGCTGTCTTTATTATAAGTTAGTTCATAAGTATTTTGTAAGTTCGTGGACTGATGACCCGCAGTTAAGTTCCTTAAGCTTTACAAACATTTGAACAGTTTTGTTGAAACTCGAGCTTTGTAGCTGCCTCGATGAAACATCCTCCGGACTGTATTTCGGTGAACTTGTTTAACATAAAGCTCGTGTGTTTGTACAGCAATCTCTGACGAACTTATTTTTGGAGTTTTCTTATTAATCCTTACAATGTACCTTTCTGCTCTTTATGAAACGTGACTTAATCTTCCAAGACGATGCTCATTTATATTTTTATTTTTTATTTTTGTACCCGTTAACAACACTGCACACTGTACAACAGCTCCTCTTAACGATCGTTGCTATTTCGAAATGTGATTTACCCTCTTCAGAAACGTTACCATTATCTTCCTCTCTTCTGGAGTTGTTTCCTTCCCTTTTCTACCGATGTTGTAATCACTGGCGCATTTTCGTGGTCTGCACTATCTTCACTCAACGACATTCAGCTTGGAGCCCTGGCGATGTGTTTGCATTGTACCACCGGTGTGTGAATACTTCTGTCTTCGTCAACTAAAACACGTATCAGAGCATCGGTCTGTGGCTTTTAACTACTGCTTTACAATTAAATAAATTTGCTTATACGCAAACATTTGGTGCACATAGGGTGAATAATGGACATCGACCTTCATTAAAAAGGCTGGATCTACTACAAACAAGAATTTGTGTGAATACTTCTGTCCACCTGTACAAATGTCCGTCTTTATACGGGCATTTATTTATACTAGTCCAGACACTTCTCTTCCATTTTCTTACTGTGCATCTCCTCCAGATGTAGAGAAGAATATAGGAAAGGTCTTATCTCGATTGATTACTTCAGTATTTTTTATTGTAAATTAAATGTCTTTATTTAGGTTGTTTTAGTACCCTATAATTCACACTGTTAGTCAACTTAGCGATGAAGAGTTCGGCTGCAGAGGGGAAAGTCGTGCGTTCGAAATTCACTAATATCACGCACTTTTCCAATGTGAGTGGTAACCTAGCGTTCACCTCTCAACGACGTAAACAGTCGCCATAAACAACGCATGGTTCGAATTAGACGTTAAACTGTAGGTCCCCTTTCTCCGGTTGGATTACTGGGGTATGTTAGGGACATGTTAAGCGTCGAAGTGGCGTCCAATCTAAACACGTGCACAAGATCACTCAGCAACAAGAAATTATTATTGCATTCGATTTAGAACCCTCACATTACCCATTTCTTCCCAATTTAGTTGACCCATAACCGTGATTTTTAAATATTTTACATTAATTCAATTTTCCGTCGGTGCTTGACAGAACACGATACTATTTTGAAAAAGGGTATAATACTTGAGGTTCTGCAAAATTATTTATTTGTTTACAAACCGGCTTTCGGCAGGTAACAACTGAATGTCGCTAACATTTCTTCACAGATAAGGCACTTACAAAGGCGTTATTAAATTACAGATGATACATATTCACTTGTTCACAGGAAACTTATTCCCACCCACCCCTTCTCTTTTATTGCCCCTTTTCTCTTCTACTAAAACAAGTTTTAGTTATCAGTTTGTCAAATATATCAAATGTTAACATTTCTGTACTATTTTGCAATGTAACAACCCCCACATTACTCTCCCTCCCCCGCCCTGCTTTTAACGATAATATTCAAGCTTAGAAGCACAAAATGTAACATCAGCCTATTTATATATATTGATAAATGTAATTTAGTGCCATAAATATGTTCAAAATGTTCTAATGTTTGTTAAGCTTATGGGACTTAACTACGGGGTCATCAGTCCCTAAACTTACAAACTACTTATGAACTACTTACGGACTAGGACGGCACAAATATCCATGCCCGAGGGGGGATTCGAACCCCCGACCGTAGTGGCCGTGCTGACCGTGACTGGAGCGCCTCAGTCACCTCGGCCACCGCGACCGGCGCCATAAATATGAAACTCTTTCTTGCGAACATGTGAATTTGAATCTACAATGTAATAACATCTTTGTAAGTGGCATATTTGTGATGAAATGTTAGCGACATTCAGTTGTTACCTTATGATGGACTAAGAATTTTGCTAAAAGTCAGGTATTTATCTTTTCATAATTTAAATTTTTTGTATATTTCATTTTATTCGAATTTTTCTGTGTATTATCCCCATATATAAAAATCAAAAGCTGTGAGTTTGTCTCTCTGAAAGTCAGAAATGACTTCACCGAGTTGAATAATATAAAATTCTTGCTTTTATACACGAGTGGTTTAGAAAATAATAGCATACAACCCAAAGGAACAGCTCAAAAAGTGGGATAATCCATAATCGAAGTTGCTAATTTTGTAAGGGGGGCATCGCCCATTTGTATTAGATTCGTAATTTCTGAGCTGACAGACGGTTCATCTGACTGCGATAAAATTTTGCTCTTTTCAGTTTCAAAACAAGACCAACGGATGATTCGCAGGATTCATGGTGAACGATACTTCGCTTCAGACTTCGACAGCTGTGTACAGTTTTATTCATATCTCAAAACAAGAGAAACTCTCTGTATACGATTTCGTACGGTATAAAGTGGATGGTTCCTTACTCAAGACGTTGACACTGTTTGACAGATCACCACGAATTTGGCCGATAATATTTCATATACAAGGTATGGAGGAGATGAACAGAGGCGACAGGAGCAGGTTGACAGAGAGCAGGGGAAGTAATGGTAGCGGTAGGGGGACGGATAGTTGGATAGATTGGAGTAGGAGGAGGAGAAAGGTAGACAGGGAGGAGTACATGAACCAACTGAATATTGGAATAAATAAAAACTTAAGCAGTGTCGGATTTTCAGGCAACTAATACAATGAGAAGCCTAAGAGGACAAAGAGGTAAGGAGAGGCATGAAGATGGGAGAAGTGATGTTCAAATGTTCAAATGTATATAAATCTATCGGACCAAACTGCGTGATCATCAGTCCGTAGCTTACAAACTACTTAAACCTAGGTAAACCAACCTAAGGACAGCACACACACCCATGCCCCAGGGAAGACTCGAACCTCCACGGCGAGCAACCGCGCGCTCCGCAGCGATACGCTTTAGACCGCTCGGTTACTCCACCGCGGCAGAAGTGATATACAGAGAAAGGAGTGTAGGAGTGTATCCAATTTTCATGCATATTTGGCAATAGTCAACAACAATAATACGAAGGTTTGAACGTCACAGTGCTTCACTAGGCACGGTTTTGTAAGGAGGTGGAATACTGTCGCCCTCCTCCGACCTTTGAACGGACTTACCCAGTCCGTTATAAAAGGACATAAGTTTAAGATGGAACTTCGCATTCTTCACCTCTACAGCCTTAACGGAGATGGGAGAAGTGAAAAAGAGGCAAATAAAAATCCTAGTGAAAAGGAAAGAAAGAGGAAGCACACATTTCTAATATGTGTAATTTCGAAATACTGTACTAGTGGGAACAGGATGCACATCTTACACTCCATGTTCCCCTTATCTCTTTATCTCCCTCCACCCCCACTCACTATGGTTATTTCCTCGTTCCCCTGTCTTTTTCCTTCCCGTCGTGCCTCCTCTCTCTGTGCATCTCCTCATTCACCTGAACATATTTCTCCTTCCCCCCGTCTTCTTGTTCACATTCAGCCCGCTCCTGGTCCCCCTCCTCCCCCTCTCTTCCTCCAACTGCTACTCCAATTTTCCTCTCTCCTCGCCAACATCACCACCTCCTCCCTATCATTCCCGCCCCCCTCCCCGTCCTTATCAAACCAGATACAGACTTGTTTAGGGATATGTTCGAAATCGTATAACACCCAAATTTCTTCACGACATCATATGCAAGTGTGATAGAATGTTGCAACGGAGTATGCTTACCTTTTTTACGTATGTAATTTTTTTAGTATATGTCAGAACATTTTAACCCTGTATAGCTGATTCCAGTAGGAATCAAATTTACTAATGTGGTGTAGGTGGATAATGTACTATTTTTAAACTACGGATACTTGGCGATACTGCCCTGAGCAAGATCTATTCGATACACATGCGTGTCACGCCGGGGAAAGACAGGGCGAGGGGTGTTTGTTTGTGTGAACCGACAACCATGCGCTGTCCGTGACTCTACGAACGGCAACAGGGCAATCACGTGACCAATCGGAGCGTTTGGCGCCAAGTTTCCCGTGTTTAAAATTGTGCGTTTCGGCCAATACATTAGTAATTTTGGTTCCTTCTGCAACCAGCTATCCAGGGTTAAAAGTCCGCGACACACTTTTCATGCCGGCCGCGGTGGCCGAGGTGACTGAGGCGCTCCAGTCACGGTCAGCACGGCCACTACGGTCGGGGGTTCGAATCCCCCCTCGGGCATGGATATTTGTGCCGTCCTAGTTCGTAAGTAGTTCATAAGTAGTTTGTAAGTTTAGGGACTGATGACCCCGTAGTTAAGCTTAATAAGCTTAATAAGCTTAACAAACATTTGAACATTTGAACACTTTTCATTCAATCTGTATAAATTTCGTAGTAGGGAAATTTTTTTTCCAAAAATGGAAAAAAGTTTATGTATGTGTAATTTATATATGTGTAGATTAGGTCGTTTGGCACGACTGTCAACAAGGTCTTCAAGAGGCGTGCGGAGAATCGGCATTGCCGTACAGAATAATGGCCCGCTAGGTAAACGTCTTCAACGAAGGTCGACAAACTATGGCAGACATGCATCGGGCAGGTCGTCCTAGCGTTTCTGAATAAGACTTGCATACTGTTGCCCAGTATGGTGAAAGTTATGGTGATTTTCGGGCATGACGTGATGTGTTATCCTAACGCATTACGTTGCTCCACGGCAGCCCGACAATGCACAGTATTACTACTTCATTTTAATATTTAGCACGATAACGAGCCAGCGCATACAGCGCAAGCTGCAGTTGCTCCGTTAAGTCGATGGGACTTTGAAATACTGTACCATCCACCACACTCGCCAGACGTAAGTTCCTGTGACTTTGATTTGATTCGGAAGATGAAAGAACCACTTTGTGGCATTCGCTTCAGAACTGTTCCAGAGAATCGACAGGCAGTAGACCGCTCCATTCGCTCCATCAACAGAACAGGCTCTGCTAACCGTATACTGCGCCTTCCACATCGCTGGCAACGGCTTCTACACACGGTTGGTGATTACTTTGAAGGACACTAACAGGTGAAAACATGTAAAGTTTTTGTATCGATTGTAACAAATAGTTGCCACTATTTAAGTTCCAAACTTCATAGTTTACACCTGTTCTATTTTTACAGTATTCTTACATTTTTACATTTACGTACGAGTAGCGTGGAATCATCAAATGAATCATATCCGTGATTGGTCAGTTATCAAATCACTTTATCAATAAATACAATTTTAGAATGAATCTTTTCAGTCTGCAGCGGAGTGTGCGCTGATGTTAAACTTCCTGGCAAATTAAAATTCCGGAACCGGGACTCGAACCTGGGACCTTTGCCTTTCGCGGGCAAGCGCTCTACCGACTGAGCTATGCCGACACGACTCACGATGCCGCCCCACAACTTTACTTCCGCCAGTACCTCGCATCCTACTTTCCAAACTCCACAGAAGCTCTCCTGCGAAACATGCAAAACTAACACTCCTAGAAGAAAGCATATGGTGGAGACATGTCTTAGCCACAGCCTAAGGGATGTTTCGAGAATGAAACTTTTCACTCTGCAGCGGAGTGTGCGCTGATATGAAACTTCCTGGCAGTTTGGAAAGTAGGAGGCGAGGTACTGGCGGAAATAAAGTTGTGAGGCGGCATCGTGAGTCGTGTCGGGATAGCTCAGTCGGTAGAGCGCATGCCCGTGAAAGGCAAAGGTCCCAGGTTCGAGTCCCGGTTCCGGCAGACAATTTTAATCTGCCAGGAAGTTTCATTACACCGCACACTCCGCTGCAGAGTGAAAAGTTTCATTCTGGAAACATCCCTTAGGCTGTGGCTAAGTCATGTCTCCACCATATCCTTTCTTCCAGGAGTGCTAGTCCTGCATGGTTCGCAGGAGAGCTTCTGTGAAGTTTGGAAAGTAGGAGGCGAGGTACTGGCGGAAGTAAAGTTGTGAGGCGGCCTCGTGAGTCGTGTCGGGGTAGCTCACCCGGTCAGAGGGCTGAACGCTCTCTGTAATAAAAAAGCTGATCCAAAGAACACGTAGAACCAAAACGAAGAAACACGATCAGCGTCGAAAAAAAAAAAGTTGGTAGAGCGCTTGCTCGCGAAAGGCAAAGGTCCCAGGTTCGAGTCCCGGTTCCGGGGCACAATTTAATCAGCCAGGAAGTTTCAAATACAATTTTTTTGCACAAGAATATTACTTACAGCTAAAAATAGCCCTTCTCATTATCATTCCCATTTATTGTAATAATACGCACACACAAGCTGTTTCTAACAAGGGACACATTTCATCTCGGAACCGCATGTAACCGTACTTAGAAAAACACTCGATCATAAGTATGGTCTGTCTCATGTCCATTTCTACCACACGTAAAATTTTTGCACAGAGAACAATTTACGCACAAGTGAATGAAGCCTCGTACTTTGAGTGCTATACAACGCCTCGTCTGCATGTAGCGGGTTCAACCCAATCACATTATCTTAAAAGCGTAAGCACGAGAAGTTTTTGTAATCTTCTGGACTAGGGCTCACGGCGGTAGGAGGAGACAAGTTGTTTCCCGCGACGGCAATTGTATTTTTGTTGCTGGGTTAGCGCTCCCCGGCGGCGCTCTGCCCTAATAAGACCCGCCTCCCCTAAGGAGGGGCGCTTACCCCTGCCAGACGCCACCCCCGCTACTCCTTCCCTCTTCATTAGCGCACTCCGCCTTCTGACCGGCGCCTCTGCAAGCTGCCTGCCTCATTCTGTTTCACGACTACCCAGTTGGTTGTCTCTGCCTTCTCCTCGCGCCAGATGCAGGCGTTCGTTGCCTAGCTTAACGCAGTATTTTTCTTCGTCGATTCAGCTGTTATCTACTGCCACTCACCTGTCTACTTCGAACCGTAGCTTGCTGATTAATTACGTTTCTCGTCAGATTATTTACAGTGTGCTCTTAGTTTTTCTGGGTGAGACCTATGTTACCAGAATGAAGAAATCGCACTGACGTGTTTTATGGCCCACTGTAGATTTGTAATTTTATAAGTTTTTGCAAACGTTTTGGACCAAAATAATAATCTAAATAATAAAAAATCAATTAATAAGAGTGTCTGAAAGGGTGGAGGGTTCCTATCCACTGACCTTCAGCATCACAGTCCAACACATTGCCCACTACGCTACAGCTAACAATTAGAAGCTACGTTCTGTAATCTCATACTATTGATGGCTGTTGTTAACTGATGCTAATATGGCATTTGTACACACTAGATTATCATTTAACGTACAAAGAACGATGTGTTTTTGTTAATTCTTCAGTGCGCCATTGCTTTGAAATGACAACGTGTATGTTACAATAAGAAAATCATCGAATACGCAACGCAAGATGGCGTATGCCAGAGAGTTCTGGGCGAGGAATGTCACTTGACATCTGCGAACGCCTGGTTTTCGTTAATTCAATGGAGGGTGACAAAACTCCGTTATTTTTGTAAATATCTTTCAAACGACACGAGATATGAAAAAAACATAAGGGAACAAAGTTGTAGAGAATTTACTCCTCTACAAATTTGGTTATTCAATTTTCGCGTCAGATGAACGGTTTATTTCCAATTAAAATTACATTAGAAACAGCTTGTTTTTGGTATTACTAACGTATTTCTTGTCCGATAAAATTGAAAAGGGGAGGTTCTGGTAGCCAACAATTATGTCTGTAAAATTTGGTGCCGATCGGTTGAACGGTTCGACCTAAAAAGGGGGAACACATTACAGCCAGCCAGCCATCGTCAAATCGACATGTTTTTTTTTTTTTTTTTTTTTTTTTTTTACTACCGTATTTTTTGTCCGAAAAATTTGAAAAAGGGAGGTTCTGGTCTCTGACGGCCTACAATCATGTCTGTAAAACCTGGTGCTGATCGGTTGAACGGTTCGTGTTAAAACCAAGGAACAAGTTACGGACAGACAGACATCCCAAAATCGCTGTTATTTTTGCAAATATCTCTGAAACGATACGATATATGAAAAAAACATAAGAGAACAAAGTTGTGGAGAATTTTCTCCTCTACAGATTCATCTACTCAGTTTTCGTGTGCGATGAACGGTTAAGCCGTTATTTTCATTTAAATTTCGAGCTGTCAAAAGACGATCGCGAAGGCCCACTTTTAGTGTTACTACCTTAACCTAAAGTGAGCCAAAATTCATCCATCACAACTTCTATGGTTATCTGCAGTGACGGATCTAAGAGAGGACGCACTGGGGTGGAGAAACGAATCTGAGAGAAAACGCATTGGGGCGGAGAGGGCAAGCTGTCATGAACGTAAATTTAAGGAGATGGTACCAAAAGTGGCTGACGCATCTGAATAATTACTGTGGCTTTTGGATAAATAACCGTAGTGTAATCTGCATTATGTCACGTTTCACTCATAATAAGTAAATACTAAAATGTTTTTTTTATTTTATTTTATTTTTATTTTTTTTTTTTTTTAATACTTGTTAGTCTTACAAATTTTAAATAGACATTGTCTCGGCAGCGCCCATGGCAATTACACGACAATCACTGATCGAGGTTCTGATCATGAGTGGCCGTTCATGCCACATCACGGCAGTTAAGCACCGTCGGCCGAGGCCTGTACTAGAGTGGGTCACCGTTCGAGTACGTCACGTTTCGTTGACAATTTTCAATTTGCCTTACGGCAGAGGGGACAGTAGGGGTGGTATTGTAAAATCATTGATCGCCTGTCCTTGCACCAATGTCCTTCATTAAATTCCAAAATCTCTGCTCAGAGTCTCATTCACTACGTTCACATGAAACACATCTTCCGGAAGACGAAAACCGATTTTCGTAAACCGTTTCTCGCTGTCGTGTTTACATGGTACAGACTGAATCGGATTTTCTAGCCCACTTAGTCAGCAAAATCGCTATTTTTTTTTATTTACACAGATTCAGGCTCACTCTAATATTTATACTTTTCTTTCACACTAGCTGTAAAACCGGCGTCGCCCGGGTGTTTATTTCTCCGACACTCGCGTAGTCCATATCCCCTTCAACCCTCTCTCTCTGCATCCACCTCTTTCTTAGTCTGTCGTATGTCTGTCTGCCGTCTTCCCTAGGTTTTTAACTTTGTGATTTATCTATGTTCACTAGACGGGCTTTTTTGCTAAAAGAGAACCCCTTCCGTTCGGAGGCATGAGGAATAGCATTTCATTTCATGTTTTTAAATGTTAGTTTCTCTAATACTGTGTTAATATTGCTGGGATTTTATTATACTAATAATTTATCATTGTGTCTATGAATGTGGCAATATGAACGGTTTCTCCGTGACGCCACTGTCTCTTTGAGGATGTGTATTTGCTTCATTCTGTATGTGCATGTATGAGTATCTTCTAGCATGGGAGGCTGACTGTATGTATGAGAATTTTCGTCGTCGGCTGCTGGCTGCGCGCTTTGCTTCTCTGGCTTTGTGTCGATAGGTAGACGTTACCAACCTCTGCTTTTGATGCTACCAAAGAGGTTCGTTCACCCTTTGGTTTCAAGTTGGGATGGCAACGCCCAGTAGCGAGCCTCAGCAGGCCGCGCGATTCTAAGCTCTGCCCACCATCTCGCTTTCCTTGGGTTTTTACCGATTTCCGGCCGTGGTGGCGGGCTCGCTGGGCGTCTGGTCACTCTGTGGCTGCGCTTCGACCTGGTAAGACCTTCTGATTTTCTTTCCTCTCTTGAGATGGTAGCCATTAGTTTGTCTGGTGTTCACGTTAGACTTCAGAACTTAGGTTCAGATTTCGGAATAAGTTTCTCTGATCATGTACGGACGGGCATTCAATTTCATTTCGGTGATTTTGCATAGGTAAACACGGTAAATATGTAACTAATTCGGTTTGATAACGGCTGAGAATCGATAACCTTTGTGAGACTAGCTGGTGGTGTACGAACTCGGTTTAATTTCCTTCTAGCTTTGTGGGTTGCGACTAATCTGCGGGAATATTTTTATTCTGTGTAGTGCATGTGAAATATTCCTTTCCGTTTCCTCTTTCCATGAGTTATATGTACTCCACGTGGTGTGTTCTTAGAACAAAGCCTTCAGCTACCCCTGTGTCTGTTACTAGGCCCTTCAGGCTAGAAATCATGTATGTATCTTTCTGATTTCCCTTATTACATCGCAATCTCCTCTCCGTCTATTTTAAATTGCGGTTTCGTTTCCAACTGGTACTTTGCATTCAGAATCCCCCAGTAAATTCTCTTCTAGCCTTGTACAACCCCCTTTATTAGCTTGCTTACGAAATACTACGTATTTCTAGGGGATGCATGCCGTATTTCTTTGTCAATTTACCCCGACTTTGAATTTATTCCACTTTTCTGATTTTTGAAGACTGGACTTCGTCCATCCGTGTAAAACCTTCCCAATCGCGTCTAACTTTATTTCTTCAGCTTCCTTATGACATCCTACCAGCTATTTATCTTCATTTTTCGGAAATTGAATTTTGCATTTTTTACTGGTTTTCGGAACCACGTGGATCCGAACTCCGACATCAATGGTTTATAGCTAGTCACTTGAGTTCTCGCCACTGCTCACATACCAGTGCCTTACTATCGTGTATTCTTGCTTCGTAATCTATGATTTCGTTGATTTTTGTTGAAATGAATACGACCTTTACGCACTTCTCATTCAGTGGGGTGTGAATATATAGTGTAGCACACACGTGCCCAGTGTCTCAGTAAGTCTGCATGCTCACTGTTTGATTTAAAATGGGAATTAATCTCGCTATTATCACGTACCATCTTAAGTAAAGGAATACAGACTAGAGGCACCTACGAAGTTTATTTTCCTTGTGTTGTATGGTACATCCTGGTTCGCTGAATCTCGCTTACGATAGCGGCACCTGCTTCTGCTTCGTATCAGCACGCTGAGTTGGGTGAGTTTCGCTTTGCTTCGCGCGTGTGAGTGGCCGAATGCTTGTTGATTGTAAATCCCTCCGCCGACGATATTCAGTTCAGATTACATTAAGTTTATTTTGAATGGGATGAATTTTTAATGTTTAACAAAATTGGTCTCCCATTTGCTCATGTTTGAACTGAATGAATAATTTATTGTCAGTGAAATTTGATCCTTGTTATGGATATTAGTTTATGAATACCCTCCCTTTCTAATTTAATGTTGTTTTTCACCAGTGCTGTGAACAAAGGCAGATGCAAATTTTCATGTTTTAATTCCGTTGTGCTATAAATTTTCTCACAGCCACCTCCATGAAATGGTTTAGTTCGGGGTGGCTTGTACATTAATGATTGTGTTTTATTCTCGTGAACTACGACGTATGTTGGCTAGCGTCTCTTTGTCTTGCTGCTGCTAAATTAAAGTTTATTCAGTTCTAAATTCTGGGTCAGGGAACAAAATTCTGTTGCAGGAAGTAGTCAGTAGTTCACGCGAATCCTCTTGTTTTTACGGCAAGAGTTGTATGTTAAAGTAAGCTTTTTAACTGGCTCCTTTCAGCTACGATTAATTTTACAAATAACGTGGTCTTACGCAGTGACTTTCCTCTTGTTTTTATGATAGAGTGTGCAAAATTTCATAATATCGGAACAAAACTATAAATATCTATGCAATAGAAACGCATGGTCGCATTGAAAAACGCACTTTGTAGTTCTCAAATATTCCAGTTTTATTTCATACAACCCTTGTTCTGAGAACAAAAAAAAAAAAAAAAAAAAAAAAAAAAAAAAAAAAAAAAAAAAAAAAAAAAAAAAAGGATCTGTGAAATCAGTCGAGTCGTTCTCAAGTTATGACGCGACCAAAGTATTAGGGGATCATTTTTATGCTGCAAAAAAACCCTCCTCCAGGCACCGTATGAAACTTAAAGTAGACGGTGACGTTGCTCTTGTTTCAAAGAACAAGCGTGCGAAATTTCGTGAAGATGGGAGTAAAGCTGTAGATTTCGTCAGTCTGTAGAAGTATGGTCCCCCATGCACGTATCACAAAATACTTTCTTAGCTGGTGTTTTCTACCAAATTTCAGCTCCATAGATGAAGTAGTTTTTGAGATTGCGTGTTCAGTCAGTCAGTGCCCTTTCGCTTTTATATAGATAGAGATTAAGAAAACAGATTACTTAATTTTGGATACAAGAGAATTAAGGGAGAATTGCAGACAAAAATAAATAGTAACATGCAAATCAGTAATGCTAACTTTATTTGCTACAAGGTCATGCCTGATAAGACAGTTTTACGGTATCTGGAGCGAAACTGTTGTGAGCGATATACTTCTTTTCGTGTCATCATTTTGTGGGAAGGGCAGTTACAAAACGCTTCATAAACGTCCGAAATTGCATGCACACATTATTGCAGGTTCCTAACTACTCCCATTTTCCAATAATTGACGCATAAATCTGGGTACTGTTACGCGGTGGCTTCTCCTTATTTATGACGTAATATCTCCTGAGCTATGTGTCGCGCTCTTTTGTTTTTGGGTCAGGAACCTTCGTGGGTGAACAGTTGACCAAGGTTTCATTGCAGTCGAATGAATAGTTAATGAACACACAATAGTTTATGAAACAATTACCTGTAATTACAATTGGGATAATTCACGTAATTACTATTTTCTGGGTAATGTGGGGAGATTTAGACTGGCAGTTTGGTGTATAGGAGAAACAACACCTTGTGGCAAGCGAGCGGGCAGGGAGAAGTCAGGTAACTTTATAGAGGGGTTACTTCTTGCTGGCACCTCCCCTCGCAGTATCGGTAGGGAATCCAGTCAAGGGGCCGAGGGTCGTTAAGCGATGATAGAGAAAGCCTTGGAGTCAACCGTAGCGCCAGCTGGCGCTGCTATGCCGCTCGCCTGATTTGGTAACTTTGCCGCCTATAATTCGTATTGGGCGACGCTCGGAAACAGCCAATGACGAGAGAGCGTTCCTCACACCTTTTAGCAATAGTTTTACATTACGCTTAGTAAAGTACTGGAAGGGAGATTTTGTGTAGACAGATTGATATTTGAGTCTTGGAGAAGTAAGTTTTAGACGAGAGAGGGAAGTCTTAGACTTGGGGGTGAAATATTTCTCCCTAATTGATTGGTTAAAAAATATTAATAAATAAATAATTTTATTATTATTTAACATGATAAAATCAAAGTAATGGTTCGATGTAATGATGTAAATTTAGAAAAGGTAGCGCCTGAGAAAATATGTTCCACGAAAAGAAAGTTTACACCGAAAGCAAATAAAGTTTGAAATATATCGTAATTTTTGAAATGAAAATCATGGCACTAAAATTACCGCGGGAGAAATATTTCAAGTTAGTGGCTGGGTTGCAAATCACTGTTATTTAAAAAAAAATATTGTGCCTGCAAAAATTTTCTGCAATTTAATGGAGCTGTTAAATGGCACAAAAGTGTTTAATTTTAGCAACCTGCCTAAAATCCTGTCTGATTACGTAGAAGAGCAGCTCGCCACGTATACATTGCACAGAAACTAACTGTTGGAACGCACTCGTAAAACACCATAAGTCCAAGGCTAGCTCAAAAAAATATAAATTAATTGATTAATTAAATTTCGATGAACTGTCGTATATCTCAGGGACGTTAAATGCGGAACAAAAGATTCTAAGATAATTGTGGAGTATTGTGCATCGTTCCAACATTTAATTTCGCACACTGCAAGAAAATGGCGGCCGGTGGTAATCTGTAAGAAAAGTTCACACACTATTAATATATTGTAGAGTAAGGAATAATGTAGTGGCTTTAAATTAAAAAAAAATATTGAGAAATGCAAATTTTCATTAAACGAAATTAGTTGGTATATATTCTGAAAATATTGAGCATACACTTACAATAATTTCCTACATTCATTCTGTGCTCGAAAAGAAATTACAATTCAGACAAATTAAACAATGAGTAATGCGCTATTGCGTCCGAAACCTATGAATGCTAGACCAAGATGAGGTAAGAATGGAGACTGCTGCTAAATCAAATGTTCAAATGTTTGTAGAGTCTACGGGACTTAACTGCGGGGTCATCATTCCCTAACCTTACAAACTGCTTATGAACTACCTTATACTAAAGACGACACAAACATCCATGCCCGAGGTCAGGGTTCAAACACCCCGACCGTAGCGGCCGTGCAGACTGTGACTGGTGCGCCGCAGACCGCTCGACCACTGCGGCCTGCCGAGACTGCTGCTCCTATTTATTAAGTAAATGTGTTGTTGTTGTTGTGGTCTTCAGTCCAGAGACTGGTTTGATGCAGCTCTCCACCCTACTCTATCCTGAGCAAGCCTTTTCATCTCCTCATAAGAACGACAACCCACATCCACTTGAATCTGCTTATTATACGCGTCTCTTGGTCTCCCTCTGCGATTTTTACCCCACACACTTCCCTCCAATGCTAAATTCACAATTCCTTGATGTCTAAGAATGTGTCCTACCAATCTATCCCTTCTTTTAGTCAAGGTATGCCAGAAATTTCTTTTCTCCCCAATTCGGTTCAGTACCTCCTCATTAGTTACGCGATCCACCCACCTAATCTTCAGCATTCTTCTGTAGCACCACATTTCAAAAGCCTCTATCCTCTTTCTGTCCACAGTGCTTATCGTCCATGTTTCACTCCCATACAAGGCAACACTCCATACAAATGCCTTCAGAAAGGACTTCCTTAGGCTTAAATCAATATTAGATGTTAACAAATTTCTCTTTTTAAAAACGCCTTTCTACCCATTGCCATTCTGCATTTTATATCCTCTGTACTGCGACCATCATTTGTTATTTTACTGCCCAAGTAACAAAACTCATCTACCTCCTTTATTGCTTCGTTGCCCAATCTAATTCCTTCAGCATCACCTGATTTTCTTACACTGCACTCCATTACCCTAGTTTTGCTCTTGTTAATGTTCATCTTATATGCACCTTTCAGCACACTATCCATTCCGTTCAATTGCTCTTGCAGGTCATTTGCTGTCTCTGACAGAATTACTATGTCGTCGGCAAAACGCAATGTTTTCAATTCTTCACCCTGAACTTTAATTCCTTCTCCAAATTTCTCCTTGCTTTCCTTTATAGCTTGCTCAATGTACAAATTGAACAACATTGGGGAAAGGCTACAACCCTGTCTTACTCCCTTTCCAACCACTGCATCCCTTTCATGCCCTTCAACTCTGACAACCGCTGTCTGGTTGTTGTACAAGTTGTAAATAACCTTACGCTCCCTATATTTTACTCCTGCTTGCTTCAGAACTTGAAATAGTTTGTTCCAATCAACATTGTCAAAAGCCTTCTCCAAATCTACAAAAGCTAGAAATGTTGGTTTGCCTTTTCTTAATCTATCTTCTAGGATAAGCCGTAAAGTGAGTATTGCCTCCCGTGTTCCTACATTTCTCCTGAACCCAAACTGATCTTCCCCGAGGTCGGATTCTACCAGCTTTTCCATCCTTCTGTATATAATTCGTGTTAATATTTTGCAACCATGACTTATTAAACTGATGGTTCTGTAGTTTTCACACCTGTCTGCACCCGCTTTCTTTGGAATGGGGATTATTACATTTTTCTTAAAGTCTGAGGGTACTTCACCTGTCTCATACATCTTACACACAATGTGAAACAATTTTGTCATGGCTGGTTCTCCCAGAGACTTCAGTAGCTCTGACGGGATATCATCTACTCCAGGGGCCTTGTTTCGACTTAGGTCTTTCAGGGCTCTGTCAAATTCATCTCTCAGTATAATATCTCCTATTTCATCATCATCTACATCCTCTTCCCTTCCTACAATAGTGTCTCGAAGTTCATTTCCTTTGTAGAGCCCCTCTATATACTCTTTCAACCTTTCAGCTTTCCCTTCTTTGCTGAGAACTGGTTTTCCATCAGTGTCCTTGATATTCATAGAGCTGTTTTTCTTATCTCCAAATGTTTCTTTTATTTTCCTGTAGGCTGTATCTATTTTTCCCCTATTTATACATTCTTCTACATCATGGCATTTGCCTTCTAGCCATTCCTGCTTAGCCATTTCGCATTTCCTGTCAATCTCATTTCTTACTCCATTTTGCCTGTTTCATTTACTGCATTTTTATATTTTCTCCTTTCATCGATTAAATTTAGTATCTCCTGTGATATCCAAGGATTTTTTGTAGGTCTTGCCTTCCTACCTATTTTGTCCTCTGCTGCCTTCACTATTTCATCTCTCAATTTTACCCATTCCTCCTCAACTGTTTTATTTTCCCCTGTTTCTGTCAATTGTTGCCTGAAGCTCCCTCTGAAATTCTTAAGAACTTCAGGTTCCTTCAATTTATCCAGGTCCCATCTCCTTATTTTCCTACCTTTCTGTAGTTTCTTCAGTTTCAGCCTACAGTTCATAACCAACAAGTTATGGTCAGAGTCTATGTCTGCCCCTGGGTATGTCCTACACTTCAAAACCTGGTTCCGAAATCTATGTCTTACCATTATGAAATCTATCTGGTATCTCCCGGTGTCTCCTGGTCTCTTCCACGTATACAACCTTCTTTTGTGATTCTTAAACCAGGTGTTTGTTATAACTAAATTATGTTCTGCGCAAAATTCTACCAGGCGGCTTCCTCTTTCATTCCTTTTGCCCAGACCATATTCCCCCACTATCTTCCCTTCCCTTCCTTGTCCTACTACCGAATTCCAGTCTCCCATAACAATTAAGTTTTCCTCTCCCTTAATTGTCTGAATAATTTCCTTTAGCTCCTCATATATTTCTTCGATTTCCTCATCATCGGCAGAGCTAGTTGGCATATAAACCTGTACTACTGTTGTCGGTGTTGGCTTCGTATCTATCTTGACAATGATAATGCGATCGCTGTGCTGGTCATAGTAGTTTACCCGCATTCCTATTTTCTTATTCATTATCAATCCTACTCCTGTGATACCCCCAACTGATTTTGTATTTATAATCCTGTAGTCACCTGACCAGAAATCCTGTTCATCCTGCCACCGAACTTCACTAATTCCCACTATATCTAACTTCAACCTATCCATTTCCCTTTTTAAATTTTCTAATTTTCCTACTCGATTAAGGGATCTAACATTCCACGCTCCGACCCGTAGAATGCCAGTATTGTCTTTCCTGATGATCACATCCTCTTGAGTAGTCCCCGCCCGGAGATCCGAATGGGGGACTATTTTACCTCCGGAATATTTTACCCGAGAGGATGCCATCATCATATGTTCATACAGTAGAGCTGCATGTCCTCGGGAAAAATAACGGCTGTAGTTTCCCCTTGCTTTCAGCCGTTCGCAGTAGCTGTGTGGCAAAGCCGCATTAGCTGATGTTACAAGGCCAGCTCAGTCAATCATCCAGACTGTTGCCCCTGTAACTACTGAAAAGGCTGCTGCCCCTCTTCAGGAACCACACGTTTGTCTGGCCTCTCCACAGATACCCCTCCGCTGTGGTTGCACCTACGGTACGGCTATCTGTATCGTTGAGGCACGCAAGCCACCCCACCTCGGCAATGTCTGTGGTTCATGGGAGTGGTAAGTAAATGTACAGATAATAATGTGCTTGTTAACGTTATACTTTCTTTGCTTAAGATATGTGTCCTATCGATATGTAATAATTTGCATGAAATGAACACAGAATAATCGTAACAAATACAAGAGATTAATTATGCAGAATAAATAAATAAATATTGAAATAAAGTCCAGGCAGCCCATGAGGCGTTATAGGGGCGATAAGACATCCGCAGCCATGAGCTCCAGGAAGGGTATGAGATCGGAACTTGTACGAAAATTTTGTGTTTGACTTGTCAGCTGAAATCTGTTCAGAGATATCAGACAAGTACACCAATAGGTGGGAGAAGCACCAGTTACTCAGCTACAGTAATATTGGGAAGCATGCCACCAGTGCTTTCCGGCCTCCGTTTTCAGCGTAGGTCTAGCGATTCAATCTCGTGTCCGCATTTTATTTTATCCTGATGCCGTCACTCAGTAATTCCCGTCAATTCCGTTTTATCTCGTTTTTAGCACAATCATTCCCCTTTCTTGTTTTGCTCTCATTAACGCCTGTTTGAATGTTTACTTTTTATCACGTAATTTCATTTCATGTTTGCGTGTCAGTTTTGCATAAATAAATAATGTATAGTTTCAATAAACCCATGTTTCTATCGTTAGTTGGAACCCCCACATCTTATTTATCATGTAGATACAGTTTGCCTATGTGTCTGGCCACCGAGGTGATTAGGGTAGGGCCATTTTGTATATTAAAAGAACCTACGAAAACTAAAGTCAGTCGGCCAGACCAAACTACCTGGCCGATTTCCTTCATTTTTGTTTTAAGAGAAAGGTATTCATCCACAGATTATTCATCAAGTATCAGAATTTACATAACTTTCACCTTCCTTTTTCTATACTTAAACGCGATTTCCTTCATTATATTTCTTATGGGGATGTCCGTGCTGCAGACTAGTCAGTCGGTCATGCCGTTCTATCCATCCGATTCCCTTCATTCTTGCTTTAAACGAAAGGCATTCATTCGCATATTTGCCATCAAGGATCAGAATTAAGTCTCTCCATCCTTTATTTTTACTCAAAAGCGGTATCCTTCTGTGCTTGCATTGAATATTATAGTCTGTTCTTTTTTTCTTTTTTACGATATCTTCGATTCTAATTAAGGTACGCAGTTCTTTTAGAACTAACAATACTCCGCGGATCAAACTCTTTCAATTGCGCTTTTAAACACATGCATTGCCCTATTCTGAAGAAAGGTATGCGCGAACATTCAACTTTACATCCATTTTTCCCAACTTTTTTTGTACTTCCACTAAAGGTGGATACCTAGTACTTTATTATGTGGATACACTTTGTGTGTCTGGCAAAAAATGTTCAAATGTTTGTTAAGGTTAAGGGACTTAACTGAGGGGTCATCAGTCCCTAAACTAGCAAACTGCTTATAAACTAAATTATACTAAAGACACCAAAAACTGTCATGCCCAAGGGACGATTCGAAACCCCGACAGGGAACGGCCTAGCGCATCGGAGCATAGCGCATCAAAGCGCTCGGCCACTCCGTCGCGTCTATGTGACTCGCGACTCAGGGCCATTTCGTAATTAATATAGTCAGTTTTCAAAGTCGTTGTTCACCATCTGCGCGTAATTACAGTCCAGGTAATTTAAATTACTTTATTAATTTTTCCTATGAGTGGGTCTGGCTCTGTTGTGCCACTTCGCGAGCCACAGACCAGTGAAGTATATTCAAATTAAGATACCAACGTAACTTATAAAGCTCCCAGGCACGTAGCAAGATGTAGAAAATCCTTCTGCAAATCGCCGTCAGTGATGTGCACATTCCAGGAAGTTTTTTATCAGCACACATTTCGATGTAGAGTGAAGCCTTGTAGTAAAACAAAACTTACACGAAGTGAAATGTAGCTTGAGGAGGGCTATGCGAGAGGTGTTCACTGAATTCGAAAGTAAAGTTCTGTGTACTGACTTGGCTGAAAATCCGAAGAAATTTTAGTCTTATGTCAGAGCGGTAGGTAGATCAGTACAAAATGTCCAGACACTCTCTGACGAAAATGGTACTGAAACAGAGGACGACACTCTAGAGGCTGAAATAGTAAATGTCTTTTCCCAAAGCGGTTTCACAGAGGAAGACTGCACTTATTGTGTCGCACAGATGGCGAAATGGCAGATATCGAAATAAAAAACAACAATTAAAAATCGCTCAAAAGAGGAAAGGCCGCAGGACCTGATGGGATACCAGTTCGATTTTACACAGAGTACGAGAAGGAACTGACCCCATTCTTGGAGTGGTGTGCCGTAAGTCTCCAGAAGAGCGTAGCGTTCCAAAAGATTGGAAAATGGCGCAGGTCATCCCCGTTTACAAGGAGGACATCGAATAGATGTGCAGAACTATAGGCCTTTATTTCTAACATCGGTCAGTTGTAGCATTTTGGAACACGTATTATGTTCGAGTATAATTACTTTTCTGGACACTAGAAATATGCTCTGTAGGAATCAGCATGGGTTTCGAAAAAGGCGATCGTGTAAACCCAGCTCGCGCTATTTGTCCACGTGACTCAGAGGGCGATAGACACGGGTTCTCAGTTAGATGCCGTGTGTCTTCCGCGTGTTCCGCAAGGCGTTTGATAGATCTCCACAGTCGTTTAATGAACAAAGCAAGAGCATATGCTCTATCAGACCAATTGAGTGATTGGATTGAAGAGTTCCTAGATAAGACAACGCCGCATGTCATTCTCAATAGAGAGAAGTCTTCCGAAGTAAGATGTCAGGTGTGTCATGGGAGTGTCGTGGGACCGTTGCTATTCACAATATATATATAAATGACCTTGTGGATAACATCGGAAGTTCACTGAGGCTTTTTGCAAATGATGCTGTAGTATACAGAGAGGTTGTAACAATGGAAAATCGTATTGAAATGCAGGATGATCTGCAACGAATTGACGCATGGTGCAGGGAACGGCAACTGAATCTCAATGTAGACAAGAGTGATGTTCTACGAATACATAGAAAGAAAGTGTTGTGGCGTAAAGACAGCGCCACACACCAGACAAAGAGAACGATCGTGGAGAAGGCAGCGATCGACCGAAAGCCAATCACAAACAGGCGCCGCGCATCCTGGAGAGAGAAGAAACAGACTTATGTTCTTAAATTGAGTACTGTATCTTTACAGTCAATAAATACCTTGTAATACTAACTATATCAATGTTTTAAATGTCAAAGGATCCTGTACCAATACCTTTATCGACAACCAGACCGGGACGAGGAAACAACAAAAGGCGACGAGGTCACAACAGAAAGATCCCTTATAATTTAGCTACACTATAGCAGATCAGTAACTGGAAGCAGTTAATTCCATAATTTATCTGGGAGTAGGCATTAGGAGTGATTTAAAATGGAACGACCATATAAAATTAATCGTCGGTAAATCAGATGCCATACTGAGATTCATTGGAACAATCCTAAGGAAATGCAGTCCGAAAACAAAGGAAGTAGGTTACACTACACTTGTTCGCCCATTGCTTGAATCCTGTTCACCGGTGTGGGATCCGTACCAGGTGGGATTAATAGAGGAAGTGGAGAAGATCCAACGGAGAGCAGCGCGCTTCGTTACAGGATAGTTTGGTAATCGATAAAGCGTTGTGGTGGAGCCCCTTAGAGAGATGGCTGCCAAGGAGGGGAAGAAGACCAACGTGCACTCCGTGTGCATGCCGGGTGGAGTCATTCGAGATGTGGAACGGGTCCTTCCGGATGCCATGAAGGGTACGGGATGCAGCCAGTAGCAGGTGGTGACTCACGTCGGTACCAATAATGTGTGTCGCTTCGGATCTGAAGAGATCCTCTCAGGTTTCGAGCGGCTATCTGAAGTGTTAAAGACTGACAGTCTTGATTGCAAGTTGAAAGCAGAGCTCACCATCTGCAGCATAGTTGACAGGACCGACAGTGGACCTCTGGTCTGAATCAGAGGCTCAGACGGTTCTGCGACCGTGTAGGCTGCAGATTCCTTGACTTTCGCCATCGGGTGATGGGTTTCCGGGTTGCGCTGAATAAGTGACTATACGCAGGAAGCGGCTACACGGGTAGCGTGGACTGGGCGGTTTTTCCAGATAGAGGGCTTCGGGGAAAAACAAAATGGGTACAGGTGGGTCACAAGAGAAATACAGATCTAGGAACAATCGGTATAACAGTTGTAAATTGTCGTAGCGTGTCGGGAAAGTACCAGAACACCAAGCGTTAATAGAAAACACAGAATCAAACATTATTGTAGGCAGTGAAAGTTGGCTCAAGCCGGAAATAAGTTCAGCAGAAGTTTTTGCAAACGATCTAACTGTTTTCAGAAAGGATAGATTAAACGAAATAGGTGGATGCATGTTTGTCGCTGTCAAAAGTAGTCTTCCGTGTTGCGAGGTTGAAGTTGATAGTTCCTGTGAGTTTTTATGGGTAGAGGTTGTACTTGAAAATCGCAAGAAGTTAATAATTGGTCCCGACTCTGACGATACAAAAGGTTCAAAGAAAACCTGAGTCAAAATACAAACACGTATCTGACTCATACGATAATAGTAGGCGGAGATTTTAATTTACCCTCGATCTGTTGGCGAAATTATATTTTCAGATCAGGAGGTACGCATAAAACATCGTGCGAAATTGTACTCAACGCATTCTCTGAGAATTACTTCGAATAGTTAGTTCATGGGCCAACAAGAATTGTCAATGGATGTGAAAACACTCTTGATCTCTTAGCAACAAATAATCCTGAGCTCATAACGAGCATCAAAACGGATACAGGTATTAGTGAACACAGAGCTGTCGTAGCGAGATTGAATATCGAATGTCCCAAAGTTACCAAGAATAAACGAAACATATATTTGTTCCGGAAAGCAGATAGAAATAAAATACATTGCTTCTTGAAAGATAGCTTACACTCGTTTCTAACACTAAATGTAGGTATAGACCAGATGTGGCTCAAATTCAAAGAAGTGGTATCGACAGCAATTGACAGTTCTATACCAAATAAATTAATAAAAGAAGGAGGTGATCCTTCTTGGTACACAAAACAGGTCAGGATACTGTTGCCAAAGCAACGGAAAAGGCATACTAAATTTAAACGAACACAAAATCCCCAGGATTGGTGAGAATCTCGAAATTTAGCGAGGAATTCAATGCGAGATGCCTACAATACTTATCACAACGAAACTCTTTCTCGAAATTTGACTGAAAACCCAAGATATTTTGGTCATATGTTAAATATACTAGGGGCAAAACACAAACAATACCCTCACTACGTGATAGCAACGGCGATCCTGACGATGACAGCGCTACTAAAGCAGAGTTACTAAACATAGCTTTTAGAAACTCATTCACCAAAGAAGACGAAACCAATATCACAGATTTCAAATTACGAACAGAGGCCGTAATGAATACCGTAGAAGTAGATATGATCGGAGTAGTGAAGCAACTGAAATCACTAAACAAGAACAAGTCTTCGAGTCCGGATTGTATACCCATTAGATTTCTATCTGATAATGCTGAAGCGATATCTCCTTAATTAACAGCCATATACAACCGCTCTCTCAAAGAAGGATCTGTACCAAAAGATTGGAAAGTTGCACAGGTCACACCTATATTCCAGAAATGCAGTAGGAGTAACCCAATAAACTACAGGCCTATTTCATTGACTTTAATTTGCATCAGGGTTTTGGAACATATTCTGTATTGAAATATTATGAATTATCTCGAACAGAATAATCTGTTGGCCCAAGGTCAACATGTATTTAGAATATATCGTTCATGCGAAACACAACTAGCTCTTTATTCACACGAAGTGATGGGTGCTATCGACAAGGGTTCGCAAATTGATTCCGTATTCCTTGATTTCCAGAAGGCTTTTGACACCGCACCTCACAAACGACTTTTAATCAAATTGCGTGAGTACGGTATATCGCCACAAATTTGCGACTGGATAGGGATTTCCTCTCAGAGAGCACAGTTCGTAGTAATCGATGGTAAGGCATCGACTAAAACAGAGATGATTTCGGGCGTTCCACAGGGTAGTGTTATTGGTCCTCTGCTGTTCCTTTTTTACATAAACGATTTAGGGGAAAATCTAAGTAGTCTCTTAGGTTGTTAGTACATGACGCAGTCATTTACCGTCTAGTAAAATCATCTGAAGATCGAAACCAACTGCAGAACGATTTGAATAAGCTATCTGTATGGTGTAAGAATTGGCAGTTGACTCTAAATAATGAGAAGTGTGAAGTCGTCCACATGAGTACGAAACGAAATCCGTTAAAGTTTGTTTACATGACAAATCAATCAAATGTGAAGGCCGTGAACTCTACAAAATACCTAGGAATTACAATTACCTCTCACTTAAATTGGAAAGAACACGTAGATAATGTCATGGGAAAGGCGAAGCAGAGACTGCGTTTTATTGGCAGAACCCTTAAAAGATGCAACACAAGTACTAAATAAACTCGATACACTACGCTTGTCCGTCCTTTAATGGAGTATTGGTGCCCAGTGTGTGATCCTTATCAGGTGGGTTTGACGGAGGACATCGAAAGAGCCCAAAGAAGGGCTGCTCGTTTCGTATTGCCACGATACAGGGGAGACCGCGTTACGGAAATGATACAGGATCTGGGATGGAAATCATTACAACAACTGTGCTTATCGCAGCGGCGTGGGCTACTTACGAAACTCCAATCGCCAATATTCTCCTCCGAATGCGAAAATAGATTGGTGATTCCTACTTACATAAGTAGAAATGATCATCAGAATAAAATACGAGAAATCAGAGCCGGAACGGAGAGATTCAGGTGTTCATTCTTCCCGCGCGCTATTCGAGAAATGAATGGGAGATAAAATAGTATAACGGTGGTTCGATGAACACTCTGCCAGGCACTTAAATGTGATTTGCAGAGTATCCCATGTAGATTTAGATGTAGATGTAGATCGATAAACGCCAGTGGAAGACTTTGCAGGAGAGACGCTCTGTCGCTCGATACGGGTTTTTGTCAAAGTTTCAAAAATGTTCAAATGTTTGTAGAACTTATGGGACTTAACTAGGGCGTAATCAGTCACTAAGCTTACAAACTACTTATCAACTAGCTAAGACTAAGGACGGCACAAATATCCATGCCCGAGGGGGGATTCGAACCCCCGACCGTAGTGGCCGTGCAGACCATGACTGAAGCGCCTCAGTCCCCTCGGCCACCGCGGCCGCCATCAAAGTTTCGAGAACATATCTTTATCGAGGAGTCTAGCAGTATATTGTTCCCTGCTACGTATATATCGCGTAGGATAAAATCAGAGAGATTAGAGCCCACATAGAGGCATACCGAAAATCTTTCTTTCTGCGAACAGTACGTGAGTGGAATAGAAGGGAGAAGCGATAGTGGTAGCCTACTCAAGGTACCATCCGCCACACACCGCCAGGTGGCTTGCGGAGTATATATACATATACAGGGTGTTTCACTAAGTGTGTTTGCCTCTGTAACTTATAAAATAATAGGTGACGGGAAATTTTAATGCGGTGGGTCAACACAAGAAATGTTACACTTTCTGCGGAACTATGAACATAGTTTATTGTATCATTTTCCAATGAGTTACAGCACAAAGATATAATTTTTTAAATGGAACAATAATATTTTCTGTCGTGCATTGGAATCGATGAAACCAGCTGCGTCCAAATCAATTGACGGAGCGAAATGCGTCCTCGATGTGCCGTTTTAGATCATCTGGGGATGTGGGCTCAGTGACATAACATGATCCTTTAGATATCCCCACAAAAATAAATCTACTGGTGTTAAATCTGGCGACCTTGCGGGTCGTGTTTATGTCACTGAGCCCACATTACCAGATGATCTAAAACGGCGCATCGAGGACGCATGTCGCTCCGTCACACCGGCGATGTTACATCTCGTCCGTAGATCCTTTCCATGGAGCATTGCATTATGCATTGAGGAACATGCACACACATTTGAACATGTCATGTAAATCAACTTCCCACCGCCGTAACATGCATCACCCACCACACAGCCATGTATTATGTACAGCGTGTGGTATCTGCCCCTGAAACTTTGAACGGTTGTAGCTCCCAAACTAACAGTGATTGGAAGGTAGTTTAAATTGATTTGGACGCAGCTGGTTTCAACGATTCCAATGCACGATAGAAAAAAAACCATTGTTCCATTAAAAAAATTATATCTTTGTGCTGTAACTCTTTCGAAAATGATATAATAAACTATGTTCATAGCTCCGCAGAAAGTGTAACATTTCTTGTGTTGACCTACCGCATTAAAATTTGCCGACACCTATTATTTTATAAGTTACAGAGGCAAACACACTTAGTGAAACAAACTGTATATAGAGTGATTCATTTTGGATACATCTACATCTACATACATATTCCGCAATTCACCGTAAGGTGCGTGGCGGAGGGTACACTGTACCTCTACTAGGCATTTCCTTTCCTATTCCACTCCCAAATTGAACGAGGAAAACAAGAATGCCTATATGCCTCCGTACGAGCCCTAATTTCTCTTATCTTGTCTTTGTGATCTTTACGCGAAATGTAAGTAGGCGGCAGCAAGATCGTACTACACTCAGCTTCAAATTCCCTCCCTCTAAATTTACTTAACAAAAATTCACGAAAAGAACGTCGTCTTTCTTCCAGCGATCCCCAATTGAGTTGCCGGAGCATTTCCGCGACACTCGCGCATTGGTCGAACCTACCGGTAACAAATCTAGCTGCTCGCCTCTGAACCGCCTCTATATCTTCCTTCAAACCGATCTGCTGTGGATCCCAAATACTTGAGCAATACTCAAGACGTGGTCGTACAAGCGTTTTATACGCGGTCTCCTTTACAGGTGAAGCGCATCTTCCCAAAATTCTCCCAATAAACCGAAGTCGGCTGTCTGCCTTACTCACAACTGTCCTTATACGCTCGTTCCATTTCAGATCGCTCTGCAATGTTACGCCTAGATATTTGAACGACGCGACAGCATCAAGAAGCTCACTACTAATGCTGTATTCGAACATTATAGGATTGTTTTTTCTACTCATGCGCATCACCTTACATTTTTCTACATTGAGAGGTAGCTGTCATTCTTCGCACCAACTAGAAATTTTGTCTAAGTCAACCAGTATGCTATTACAGTCAGTTACAGACGACACCCTCCCATACACCACAGCATCATCAGCAAACAGCCGCAAATTACAACTTACTCTGTCCATCAGATCATTTATATAGATAGAAAATAATAGCGGTCCTATCACACTCCCCTGGGGCACGCCTGACGATACACTCGTCTCTGATGAACACTCGCCGTCGAGAACAACGTACTGCGTTCTATTACTTAGGAAGTCTTCCAGCCAGTCACAAATCTGTGAACCTATCCCATAAGCTCGTATCTTCGTTAGCAGTCTGCAGTGTGGCACCGTGTCGAACGCCTTTTTGAAGTCGAGAAAAACACAATCCGCCTGTTGCCCTTCGTCCATGGCTCCATGTGAGAAAAGGGCAAGCTGAGTTTCACATGAACGATGTTTCCTAAACCCGTGCTGATTCATGGAAAGAAGCTTTTCCGTTTCACGGAAATTTACTATATTCGAACTGAGAATATGCTCCAAAATTCTACATGAAACCGATGTCAACGATATTGGCCTGTAATTGTATGGGTCAGTTCCCTTTCCTTTCTTATACACGGGAGTCACCTGCGCTTTTTTCCAATCACTAGGAACTTTGCGCTGAATTAAAGATTCGCTATAAATGCAAGCTAAGTAGGGGGCCAATGCCGCAGAATAGTCTTTGTAAAACCGAACTGGTATTCCATCCGGACCAGCAGACTTTTTCGTATTTAGCTCTCTCAGCTGCTTCTCTACACCGGAAATACCGATTGCTATGTCCCCCATTTCGGAATTAGTACGTTGATCAAATGATGGTATATTTGTGCGGTCCTCCTGCGTGAAAGATTTCTTAAAGGTTAAATTTAGAACTTCAGCTTTCCGTTTGCTTTCTTCTATTACTGCCCCGGAATGGCTGGAATGACTGGACCCGCTTATCGATTTTACATAGGACCAGAATTTTTTCGGGTTCTCGGAAAGATCTTTTGCTAAGGTATGGCTGTGATAATTATTGTATTCTTCACGCATCGTTCTTTTTATAGACGCACGAATCTCTACTAACTTTTGCCTGTTCTTTTTTGAATCGAGAGTGCAACAGCCTTTGCTTTCTCAGCAGCTTTCTAACATTATTATTATACCACGGTGGATCTTTTCCATCCTTAATCGTCTTTACTGGCACATATTTTTACAATGCACTTAAATTTAGTCCACAATTCCTCTACATCCATAGTCCCAGAATTAAACGATGCCCATTCATTTTCTAAGTGCGATCGTAACATTTGCTTGTCGGCTCTTCCCAACAAAAACACGCTCCTAGCCTTCTTGATTGGTTTATGGACTTTGGTCACCATCGACACTATGACGATATCATGGTCACTAATTCCTGTCTCTACACAGACATCGTTAATAAGGTCAGGCCTGTGTGTAGCTATAAGATCTAGAATATTTCCATTGCGCGTGTGTTGCCGGTTTAACTGCTCAAGACAATTTTCGGAGAATGTGTCCAAAAGTAGCTCGCAAGACTGCTTGTCTGTACCGCCTGAAATGTAACTAGCGAGGTCCCAATCTATACTCTTAAGGTTGAAGTCACCTCCGACTAATATTACATGGCCCGGATACCTATGCACTACCTGGTGTAGACTTTCCTTGAATGATTCTAAAACTGCTACAGCAGCACTGGGGGGCCGGTAAAACACCCAACTATTTACTTCTTTTAGACCTGTTATACGTGCCCAGATAACTTCACAGTTACTTTCAACCTCTATCTCCGTAGAAACAATATATTTGTCCACAGCGATGAACACTCCTTCTCCAGTTGTATCAGATGTATTTTTCCGATATACATTCCACGCTTCGCTAAATATTTCTGAACTTGCCACGTCACCATTTAGCCAGCTTTCGGTGCCTAAAACTATCTGAGCGCAATAACTTCCATGCAGCGCTGCAAATTCGGGAACTTTGTTTCTAATACTCTGTAAGTTAGCGACTAATATATTTATGTTCGAATTTTTGTTCCTAACGTGGCCTGAATTCGCTGTTTGAATGCTGACAGGCGAGTGCTCATCAGAGTTAGCGCCTAGCCTAAAAAAACCATGTGCACTCCACAAGTACTCTGCTACCCGAGTAGCCGCTTCCTTAGTGTAGTGCACCCCTGATCTATCTAGGGGCACCCTACAATTCCCCACCCTATAACGCAGATCCAGAAATCTGCAGCCATGACTGTCACAGAGTCGGCGAAGCCTCTCGTTCAGACCCTCCACTCGGCTCCAAAGCAAAGGAACCTGATCAACCCTGGGAACAATGCTACAAATCGACAGCTCTGCTTGCACCCCGCGTGCGAAGGCAGCAGCCTTCACCAATTCCGCCAGCCGCTCGTAGGACCTGAGGATGTCCTCAGAACCCAAGCGACAAGCGTCATTGGTGCCGACGTGAGCCACAACTTGCAGTCGACTGCACCCCGCACCATCGATAGCCGCCGGCAAGGCCGCCTCCACATCTCGGATGAGGCCCCCCGGCAGACACACCGAGTGCACGTTGGAATTCCTTCCAGATCTGGACGCTATCTGCCTAAGGGGCTCCATCACGCGCCTAACATTGGAGCTCCCAATAACTAATAATCCCCTCCCCCCGTGCACCTGCTCGGACCCTGCTGATGGAGTGGCCACACATCCACTCACAGGACGAACGGCCGCGGACGGACGTCCAGCCTCCACATTGGTCTTCCGCCTCGAGCGACGCGAACGCCGTACAACCCGCCACTCCTCTTGCGGAGAAGGCGGCTCGACGACGTCCAGTACACCTGAAGGTGCCTCGGTAGCAGGGACAGAGAGCGAAGCGTGAGACACCTGAGACACCTGAGGTGTCCCACTCGACGCACCAGACTCCCCACCATCGCTGCACCCCGAGACAGCAGCCTGAAGACGGCTGACCGTAGACAGCAGCACGCTCAGCTGTTCGCGAACCGTGGCCAACTCCTCCGGCGTCCGCAATGTTCAGAATTGCACTGGTTTTGCCGGCCGCGGTGGCCGAGGTGACTGAGGCGCTCCAGTCACGGTCAGCACGGCCACTACGGTCGGGGGTTCGAATCCCCCCTCGGGCATGGATATTTGTGCCGTCCTAGTTCGTAAGCAGTTCATAAGTAGTTTGTAAGTTTAGGGACTGATGACCCCGTAGTTAAGTCCCATAAGCCTAAAAAACATTTGAACATTTTGCACTGGTCTCCAGTGACCCAGTAGGTCGTCGGCCTTCTGAGTGCACGGTCGGTTGGTTGCCGTTCGTCAGTCCACCCAAAGGCGGCAGCGATTGTGTGTATTCACGGGAGCGGAGCGTAGACGCTCGCCTGTTTAGGAGGTGATGGCCATCAGCCAGATAACGGGTTCGGCGACCGCGCCCTTATCTCACGGTTTGTTCCTGCTGCCTGATTCCGACGCTCTCCATTATGTGGCTGTGCTGCTGGCTGCTGTTGTTTCGTCCCGTCCGCTTTTTCCATTTACAAAGAGTCGCCATTGTTTTGCTATCTCACCTCCGTTACGGGATAGCAGAGTCTGTTTACGTCAATCCCCTTTTGTTCTTTGTAATGGGAAGCACGCAGTGTGCTGGAAGTTAAATGAAAAAATCGCGTATCACACAGATGCTGCTAGCTAGGTCGCTGGGCTCGAACGCAGAAACAAGCCGTTATGAATGGGAAATAGTGTTGGCCTATTCAGTTCTTTTGTCGTATAACGAAAAACTAAAAACTGAGCACACGGCAGCTTCCTGCAGAGGTTGGAAATATTTCAGTAATATGAGGATTAGTATCAACTTAGTAACGAAAAGGCGATCGCTAATAGGTACAATTCATGCACGCATGATCCCATGTCTAGCCGCTTATGGCCTGAATCGCGAGATGGCGATTATGAGTGTATGATTTGTAGCTCAGTGATAGTACCTTTTTTTTTCTTTTTCTTTTTTTTATTTATTTTTTTTATGGAGGGGGGGGGGTGGCTTTAGCTGAAAATTTAAGTAGTGTGAATGTGACCGTCTTTCCTAAGTGCCCTGTCATCGATCGTCTTTTTCGGTAAGTGGCATTGTTATTCAAACATTTCCAAAGCTGGATTTAAAACTGTTAGATTTTGCTTATATTTCAAAGATACAGATAGCCGTACCGTAGGTGCAACCACAGCGGAGGGGTATCTGTGGAGAGGCCAGACAAACGTGTGGTTCCTGAAGAGGGGCAGCAGCCTTTTCAGTAGTTACAGGGGCAACAGTCTGGATGATTGACTGAGCTAGCTTTGTAACATCAGCTAATGTGGCTTTGCCACACAGCTACTGCGAACGGCTGAAATCAAGGGGAAACTACAGGCGTTACTTTTCCCGAGGACATGCAGCTCTACTGTATGAATATATGATGATGGCATCCTCTCGAGTAAAATATTCCGGAGATAAAATAGTCCCCCATTCGGATCTCCGTGTGGGGACTACTCAGGAAAGACAATACTGGCATTATACGGATCGGTGCGTGGAATGTTAGATCCCTTAATCGGGTAGGAAAGTTAGAAAATTTAAAAATAGAAATGGGTAGTTTGAAGTTAGATATAGTGGCGATTAGTGAGGTTCGGAGGCAGGATGAACAGGATTTCTGGTCAGGTCAGTACAGGATTACAAATACAAAATCAGTTGGGGTGTTACAGGAGTAGGTCTGATAATGAATAAGAAAATAGGAATGCGGGTAAACTACTATGACCAGCACAGTGATCGCATTATCATTGTCAAGATAGATACGAAGCCAACACCTACAACAGTAGTACAGGTTTATATGCCAACTAGCTCTGCCGATGATGAGGAAATCGAAGAAATATATGAGGAGCTAAAGGAAATTATTCAGACAATGAAGGGAGAGGAAAACTTAATTGTTATGGGAGACTGGAATTCGGTAGTAGGACAAGGAAGGGAAGGGAGGATAGTAGGTGAATATGACCTAGGCAAAAGGAATGAAAGAGGAAGCCGCTTGGTAGAATTTTTCACTGAACATAATTTAGTTATAACAAACACCTAGTTCAAGAATCACAAAAGAAGGTTGTACACTTGGAAGAGACCAGGAGACACCGGAAGATACCAGATAGATTTTATAATGGTAAGATATAGATTTCGGAACCAGGTTCTACAGTGTAAGACATACCCAGGGACTCTGACCATAACGTGTAGGTTATGAACTGTAGGCTGAAACTAAAGAAATTACAGAAAGCTAGAAAAATAAGGAGATGGGACCTGGATAAATTGAAGGAACCTGAGGTTCTTAAGAATTTCAGAGGGAGCTTTAGGCAACAATTGACTGAAACAGGGGAAAATAAAACAGTAGAGGAGGAATGGGTAAAATTAAGAGATGAAATAGTTAAGGTAGCAGAGGACAAAATAGGTAGGAAGGCAAGACATACAAAAAATCCTTGGATATCACAGGAGATACTAAATTTAATCGATGAAAGGAGAAAATATAAAAATGCAGTAAATGAAACAGGCAAAATGGAGTACAGACATTTAAGAAATGAGATTGACAGGAAGTGTAAAATGGCTAAGCAGGAGTGGCTAGAAGGCAAATGCAAGGACGTAGAAGAATGTATAAATATGGGGAAAATAGATACAGCCTAGCCGGCCGCGGTGGCCGAGGTGACTGAGGCGCTCCAGTCACGGTCAGCACGGCTACTACGGTCGGGGGTTCGAATCCCCCCTCGGGCATGGATATTTGTGCCGTCCTAGTTCGTAAGTAGTTCATAAGTAGTTTGTAAGTTTAGGGACTGATGGCCCCGTAGTTAAGTCCCATAAGCTTAACAAACATTTGAACATTTTTGATACAGCCTACAGGAAAATAAAAGAAACATTCGGAGATAAGAAAAACAGTTCTATGAATATCAAGGACACTGATGGAAAACCAGTTCTCAGCAAAGAAGGGATAGCTGAACGGTGGAAAGAGTATATAGAGGGGCTCTACAAAGGAAATGAACTTCGAGACAATATTGTAGGAAGGGAAGAGGATGTAGATGAAGATGAAACAGGATATACTATACTGAGAGATGAATTTGACAGAGCACTGAAAGACTTAAGTCGAAACAAGGCCCCTGGAGTAGATGATATTCCCTCAGAGCTACTGAAGTCTCTGGGAGAACCAGCCATGACAAAATTGTTTCACCTGGTGTGTAAGATCAAACCAGTTTCCGGACTGAAGACCACAACAACAACAACAACAACTGAATTATAGAAGAGGCATTAAATTAAAATTTGTGCCTCGGCCGGGATTCGAATCCGGGACCACCTACTTACGAGGCAAGTATTGTAACCACTCAGCCACCGCGACCAAAAGTTTATAGCGGTTGCAGGAGCTGTCTTAAATCACAGCAGAAACCTCAATTCTGCCTCATGTTCCCCTATATGGATGCTGCCGAGGCTCCCAAATAGCGATATCGGACACCAGCAATGGACGTTAATGGGAACAATCCTTACTTGTATCTCATGCACAGATGAAATGATAAATCAGTGTCCAGAGATATATTTTGTCTCAGTATAAATAAAAGATGCCACGGCCGTGGTTATAGTGCTTGCCTAATCAGCAGGAAGTACCAGTTTCGAATACCGGTCGTGACACAAAATTTTATTTCAATGCTTCTCCTTCAGTTCAATATCTTAGATATATACTGAGACGGAATATGTCTCTGCAAATTGATTTTTACTTGATAGGGATATATTTCAGTTTTAAAAAATTGATAAAGCTTTTCAAAAATACGATTGGCATCACAATCGATTAAGCTTAGCTGTCAGTTCAGAGACAAGCTACGAAATTTTGCTGCATGCTTAGCTCTTTCATTTAACCTAATGATAATCATTACAATAATTGATATGGTGTCTGTTCTTTTTGCGCATGTCCAAAAGAACAGACACCATTAGTTGACAGTAACGGTAGTAAATTTACGAAATCGAAATACACAAACATATCGACTGTTTCGGCGGGTTGAAATGAATTCAACCCAAAGTTGAAAATTTGTGCTGGACCGGGATTCGAACCCGGATTTCCCGCTTCGGGCCAGGGTTCGCATTGTCCGAAAAGAACAGACACCATATCAACAATTGTAAATATGCCAACAACAGGCAATAACAATTTCAACGCGGACGCATTCAAACGCTCGATCCCTTGCGGGAATCCAATATAGGCTGCGAGCGAGAGAAATCAACGTGCCAGGGGGCTGTAAGATAAGAATTTGGGTTGCAAAGGAAGCGTGCCTGGATAGCCCAATTGGTTACGCGAGAAATCCGGGTTCGAATCCCGGTCCAGCACAAATTTTCCACTTTGTCGCTGAATTCATTTCAACCCCCGGTCGAAATGTTTCAATATTTCGATTTCGTAACCGTAATCTGTTGCACTCTGATTTCGCTACTGGACAGCACTTCAAAGTTTCATGCATATTTCTAACGATGCACCTTACAAATTTGACATCCGGGGTCACGCCAGTACCCCTGCCAAATCGAGGTAAACTGCTGCACCATCTAATCGCTGCACTTCCGACCCTCGCTGAACTCCATTGTGCATGGAGCTAGAAACCTGAATTTTCAGTGACCAAGAGAACTCACTACTAGCTAAATTCCTAAATTATACCATCTTAGGTCTTGTTTTTTCGAAATACTGCCAGTCGAAAATCTGTAATTTGTCACTTATGGATCATTAAAACTGTAAGTAGACACTTTCGTATATATTTACTACTAGCAAACCCTTCAACGCTGCGCAGTCGCTAATGTGTATGGGATATATACCCTAATCTCTTCTCTTCTTCTCTCGATGTCTATCCCTTCCTCCCTCCTCTACTTCTCCATCGCCTCCTCCCACCTTCCTTCGTCCATCTCCTCCTCCCCGTATCTTCACACCACTCCCTCTTACTCCACATCATATCCATCTCCTCCCCCCTCCTATCATCCCCCCCTTTTTAAACCCATTTCATTCCCCCATTCTCTATCTTCTCCTCTCCCTCTCTCTCTCTCTGATCTTATTTATTATTATTGCAATCGGGACCCGGATTGGGAATAGAAGTGAAAAAGATGGGTTAAACTATCGGGAACGGTTTAGAGAGAACTTTCGAGATGCTCTATATGTGAGGTAATTAGTTTTAATGTCCGTACTCTTAATGGTTTTATTGCACGAACATACATATCAACGGCGAAAAGATGAAATCATCTGCGGCATTTCAGTATGTGATTGTCCTCGTTTAGGTGAATCATAAAACGGTAGTCATAAAAATTCATACAGTTGACCTTCTTGTTTATTACTTTACCTGTAAATGAGTAATGAACTGTTATTAGGAACCTAATTCTAACATAACAACATTGCTACATACCGGTAAAATTTCTCGACACAGGGAGCAGCTGTTGAATCTTGGGAATGAAGCCGAACAATCGTGGTAAAGCTTGAGACAGCCAATGAAATTTTCGTTGGCGACAGTTTTTTTCTCTTCATACTAAACAATATTGTTTTGAGAATCCGCATAATAATTTAGTTTCAGACACATTAAACTTACTGAGGAAGATCAAGTTTTTCATGTATAAGAGTGAAATGGACTTCCCTTACGGAAACTGTCTTACAAATGCTAATCACTTATAACCACGAGAACAATCAATAGTGTTTCCATTAACGAAAAACGTAGTACTGGTAAGAAATCGGCAAATCTCATTGGATACTGTATACTATCACCCGATTGGCTAACAGCGACGTAACTCAATTTCCCGGAATCAACGGCTGTTGCCAACATTGCCCGCTAGGTCTGTGCAGCGGATTTAAAATTAAATCCTACATACCAGTTAATCCCTGGCTTCAAGCAATGCCCTCCCTTTTTTCTAACCTCCTTGGTGTATTTGGTTGCTCCGTTACAGCGTATTTGGTCGCTAGGCGAGTAGCGAATGAATAAGCTGATTGTTGGAGAATCTAGAAAATGATCCGAGCTGGAAGCGTACATTCAGTTATTCTCAAATTCTAATATTAACCGGTAGATTTTCCAAAAATTTTCTTTCATACGAACCTTGACCTGAGAATTATGAACAGAACAAAGAAAAGATCTGCCAAACTGGTGAAGCCATTCTCAAGTGATGCGCTTTCATACATGCGGCAATTCATTTTTATTAATATAGATAGATGTGTCATACATAAAATATTAAATAAATAGGTATTTAAAAACCTTTCTATGTCCGTCTCCTGCTTCTAAGCTAGCTCCCCGCCAATTATATAATAGATAGACAGATAGATCTCTTTAAGTCTCATTTTCGAACGTTCAGAACCATTTTATTTTCGGTTAGTCACATAATAATTATCTCGTAGCAAATAGCTTTATTGGATGTAGCCTCCCGGTAAAGCATTGGATTCCTAAGGAAGAGGTCAGGGTTCAATTTCTGATTGGTACAGTTTTTTCAGTCTATTTTAATCTAGCCTGCACCTCTTCAGGATGTGAGGAGCTGTACGCACTGATGGATTCTTCAGTGTTCAAATGCGGTCACATGCTTGGCACCGCTGACCGTATTAAATTAATGTCGATTTCGGTACTATAGAACCTCAAGTGTGCGTGAGTATAATGTCTTACTCTACAGAATTGTCAAAAATTATTTCGTCAGTACATCCGACAAAGCTATTTACAAGTTTTCAAATTCGAAGGCATAGCACATGTAATAGCCGGCCGGGGTGCCCGAGCGTACTGCGGCGCTCCAGTCACGGTCTGCACGGCCACTGCGGTCGGGGGTTCGAAGCCCCCCTCGGGCATGGATATTTGTGCCGTCCTTAGTGTTACCTAGTTCATAAGTAGTTTGTAAGTTTAGGGACTGATGACCCCGTAGTTAAGGCCCATAAGCTATACAAACATTTGAATTTGAACCTGTAAGAATTCAGATCTTAAAGTCGATTAACTGATTAAACATAAACATGTAGGAGTAAAGTATAATCATAACAATGAGGTACTTTTAATGTTGTTGTTGTGGTCTTCAGTCCGGAGACTGGTTCGATGCTGCTCTTCATCATATTCTATCAGCAACCCTCTACATCTCCACATAAGAACGGCAGCCCACATCTATTTGAATCTGATTACTATATTCGTCTCTTGAACTCGGTCTGTGAGTTTTACCCCACACACTTTTCTCAGATGCTAAATTCAAAATTCCTTGATGTCTAAGAATGTGTGCTACTAATCGATCCGTTCCTTTAGTCAAGAAACGCTAGAAATACCTTTTCTCCTCAATTCTATTCAGTACCTCCTCATTAGTGACGCGATCTCCCCATCTAATCTTCAGCATTCTTCTGTAGCACCACATTTGAAAAGCCTCTATCCTCTTCTTGTCTAAACTATTTATCGTCCATTCAACATTCCACACAAATGCATACAGAAAAGAATTTCATATACTTAAATTACTATTCGATGTTAGTAAATATCTCTTTTTCAAAACCGCTTTTCTTCTCATTGCTGGTCTGCATTTGGCATGATCTGTGCTGCGACCATCATATGTTATTTTACTGCCCACCTACCACCTTTACTGCATCATAATCTAATCTAATTCCTTCAGCATTGCCTGATTTTCTTTGAGTACCCTTGTTTTGCACTTGTTAATGTTCGTCGAGCGCATTGAGGCGCTATGCTAAGATGCGCGAGGCCGTTCCTCGTCGGGGGGTTCGAATCCCCCCTCGGGAATGGCTGTTTGTGTCGTCTTTAGTAGAAGGTAGTTCATAAGTAGTTTGTAAGTTTAGGGACTGATGACACCGTAGTTAAGTCCCTTAAACTTCACAAACATTCGAACATTTTTTTGTTCATCTTATACAGTCCTATTTTCATAATACAGTTCCCAGTTTTTATTAGTAAATTATATTACGGTGCCGTGCTATTGCATTATTAATTACATCACACAAATATTTCCCATAAATGAAGCTACGAAAGGGCCTATGCTGTAGGGCACTCTTTGTAGAATCGAACTGGATATCGGAATGGCCGCATGGACTAAGGCGTCATGCTACGGACTGGGCAGCCGTTCCCGCCAGAGGTTCTAATCCTCCTTCGTGCATATATGTGTGTGTGTGTGTGTGTGTGTGTGTGTGTGTGTGTGTGTTTTGTCCTTAGTGTGAGTTAATTGAAGTAGTTTTTAAGTCTAACAAGGGAATGGTCAGACCTGTCATGTCCAAACCTGTGTTGCTATGCTTACCATAGTGAGTTAACATTGAAGGAAGTCTGTATGCAGACTGTTAGCTGCTGACATGACGTGGTAGTCTGTAAAAAACTTTTATGAAATATAACATTATTGTCGCGTGGTTTCCGCGCTTATAACTGCCTGTTGTACAACCCTGACTTCTCTCGCTGCGTTATACCAACGCCATCTAGGGACAAGGTGGCGTTAGCTACGAGCCGCTCTCCTGCCATAGCAGTGTGAGAGCTGATTCGTCCAGTGAAAGCGATCGTGCGATAATTAATAAATACGATAATAATAAATTCGTTGACAAATATAGCTGATATGTTGTCTACAACATTCTTTCCAAATAGCTATGAAATAGACACAAATACATATACGGATTAGAACATGTCAAAATTTTATTTCTTGTAATTACCGCAAAAATGCGAAATATTCATACAATGTTCAAAACATAGGTTTTTTTTGTGCACCAAGAACATACAAGCCAAGACGACATATGACAGCCCTGCGAATCACAGACGTTGTTAGACGTCCGTAGACAAAACTTGGCCGGTGTTAGGAAGGAATCAGGACTAATGTCAGTATATTTAATCATATTTTGAAACCGTGCTGAGGACAACTGATAATGTACGACTGATTGCAACTTGAGAATATTGTCACGGTGATAGACAGGTAACTGCAGTGATTTGCACACAATAATTTCCTGTTAGTTTTCTGTAAAATGCCTTCCACTGGCGAAAAAATTCTCTGTCTAACAGTTCAATTACGTTCGTCGTGCCGGGTGGAATCTGATGAATCTCTATTTCTTTGTCAGGGTGAGCTCGAAATACAGCTTTTAATGAATCAGAACTTTTATGACCTAACCACGAATCTAGAAGGAGAAGAGATTTGTTCCCGCAGAACAGCGCACAACAACTCGCGACTCGCCATTTCCAGGAGTGGCCAGCCGTCACCGCAAGCGCCAAGCAGGAAAAACAGCCATTTTCGTGATTTTTTTAGGTGACTTCCAGGTCATGTCAGCAGCTAACATTCTGCATATAGACTTCCTTCAGAGTTTACTAACAGTGCTAAAAAAATCAATACATGTTTCGTCATGACAAGTATGACCATTCCCTCGTAAGGAATGATGCCCATAGCAGTTTGGTCGAATTGGTTTACAAACATTTGAACATTTGATTCCTTCCTGACCTGAAGACTTATTTAGATGTCTTACGGAGGGTTCCCTACAACCGGTCTTCCTACTAATGTGTACTTCCCTCGGGAGTCTGTGAGTGTGTGCCGTGATCAAACAACGGTATATTTGTACGAACATTCTTCGGGAATAATTTCTTAAACGCCTTGTTTAAAACGAAGACTTTACTTTTTCTGAAATCTTCACTTCGGACACTATACCAGAAGGTATCATGTGATCCTCTTTGCGTGAATGTATAATTAATTTCGAACCTTCCTGTGATTCTAGGTGTACTGTCTGTTTTTCATGCTACTTTGACAGCGATGACTGTATTATTCAAATGTTTATTAACCTATTGGACCATCTGCTAAGGTCAGCAGTACCTAGACATACAAAGTACTTGAAGTAACTTATATATATATATATATATATATATATATATATATATATATATATATATATATAAGCACTAGAGGAGGATTCGAACCTCCGGCAGAAACGACCGCCTTACACCATGCTGCAATCCCGCGCTGCGATCACATGAATACTGCGTAATGTGCTTATTTCATTCAAGAATATAGTTATTGCTTTGGCGAATGAAAAAAGGTAGCAAACCTATATTAGTGATAAAATCCCGATTATAACTCTACGAAATTGCCATCTCCACTGAGACACTACTCACTGTTCAGCAACAGCTGCGTAGCTCAAACGGAACAGATAGCGATCGAGGAAGACCCGAAGAGAGTTCTGCATTGTTTTTCTACGCTGCAAATGAGAAAGTGATTAATCGGGTATCTTCCGCGTTTCGTTTGGTGTCTGAATAATGCAGTCAGCCTTCTTGTATCATCTCCTTCCGTTGTTGAATGCTGTTTCTCCATTTCCAGGCAATTTACTAACAGGCGTATCCTCTTTCCTTGCATTCTCGGTGCTGCTAACAAGTAACACAACGTAACAGGCCCTAGGCTGGCGGAGATCATAACACAGGATCGGCCAACATTTCCGCGGGCGGAGTACACTGTAGTTCACCGCCCCAGCCGCGACCGTGTATCGCTAGTGTCGGCAACAGAGCGAGAGAGAGATAGAGATAGCTGCGGAAAGAGTGAGACCGCACAGCACTGCTCTGCGCTGGACTGTCCCGCGGTCAGATCCAACGTAAACCAAGTAAAAGAGGAAGTGCAGCTCTTTAATGTTGTCCAAGAACGGTAAAACAAGCAAAACATTTACTGTGTAATGCTGCTTTCGTACGAAATTGGGTGTTGCATATTTAAGTTGAGGTTGGGGACAGCAAATGAAATTTTACCAGGTAGTGAAATATTCTTAAATGAAAATACTGAGCAGTTTTGACAAGGAAAGGACAATTTAAACAAAATGATTGGATTCCGCCATTAAATGGTAGTGGTCGTGACTTCGGTAGCAAATACAACACCAAAAAGCAACATTATAGAAGAAGTCAGCGGTATTAATATTTCGGTCATATTCTGTAGTGATTCTAGCTGAGATGACTAGCCGGCCGCGGTGGCCGAGGTGACTGAGGCGCTCCAGTCGCGGTCAGCACGGCCACTACGGTCGGGGGTTCGAATCCCCCCTCGGGCATGGATATTTGTGCCGTCCTAGTTCGTAAGTAGTTCATAAGTACTTTGTAAGTTTAGGGACTGGTGACCTCGTAGTTAAGTCCCATAGGCTGTACAAACATTTGAACATTTTTTTGAGATGACTAGGATATTACTTCGATAAATTGATCCTGGGATTGTGCGTTTCGTTTGCTATTGTTCTATCACCGTGTTGAAAATTAATCATGATAGTCGCCAAAAATTGCAAAATTATCGGACTTCATAAACATCGCGAAGATTTTCCTCCAGGCATTAAAATGTAATAAACTATTCATAGAGACGAAATAAATAAAAGTTGCACGGAGAATGTTCTAGTACAATCGCGAAACAAATCGCAACAATACCCGAGCATCACTTTATGAAGTACTGGATCTGCTGAAAATAAATAACTTTAAAATTAGTGAGAATGAAGAAGAGATTGTAAGTAAGTAAGATATTTCAAATTAACTGTTGGGGTTTATTGAAATTAATAAAAAAAAGGAACTAAGCTCACACTTACAATAATTAGGCAAAATCCTGGAACACGTCCTAATACATCGAGGAGAAGACAGTAAGTGACGAACAGTTCCGCTCCCTCCCTTCAGCTTGTTGCAAAAAAGTTGAACGTGACAAATGTCATATGTTTATCGATACGCTGGCAGAGAGAGGGCAGAAGTCACCGACAAGCATCGCATAAGTTATTTAAAAAAAAAAACATTAATGTATTACTACAATTGTTTAGGTAACAATTAGTGTTTGTATGGCAGAATCACTACGCGAAGCTTTAAACAATATCCAAAACACGAATCGAAGAAAAACTTAGTAATTTTGTGACGCAAATTTGATTCAATTAGTATTGTGCATCCACACTCGTCATATATACAATAGGCTTCTTCTGAACGACAAATGTTTCTTAAACGAACTAGTATCATAAATATACTATTATAAAAATAATTTTATGTAAGGATTGTAGAGTCCCATTCTTACAAGCAAATATTTTTTGTTAAAACATAAAAAACTAACAGAGAAAGATTGGTTTTAGGTGAATTTTTCCCCAGTTCCTCTGAAATGATGCTAGTGCACTTCGGGCGCCAGCAGTTTTGGCGGGCGCACTACTTCCCCCACCACTGCAATGCCTGCAGCATGTGTGGGAGTGAGACAGTTATATACCAAACGCTGCAAGGGGAAAAGAAGGCATTTATTGCAACACAGTGAGGCTACTAAGTGGAGATGGCAATGTTGTTTTATAATCGGGATTTTAGCAGTAATATATGAGTAGCCTAATATCAAACCCGGACATCTGACCTAATGGTCGAAATTTAGTTAGCTGTCGATCCTAAATGAAATTTTTCCGCTCTTGTCATTGGTGAAATCCGGTTTTTTTTCCAAAATTTGACCTAACTGTGATAAATCGCATGTTAAATTTGACTGTTCACATCAAAAGCGGACACCTACATAAGAGCTTAATATCAAAATCGGACACTTGTTCAATACTTGTTCGTGACCTCGAAAATCAGACACGGCGACAGTATGTGCCACGAACTAAGACGTATTAGCCCGTATTTAAGTTTTTCACAAATTTTTATAGTATTATTACTAATAACCATCTTACAGTGAGTGAAATGGAACATAATACATCACCAGCATCCGAAGGAAAATCTAGGAAGCGGTTGAGACAACCTGAAAAGAAACAAAGGTAAGACTAGCTTGTAAACTACACTGTTCTATTGTAAGGTGTGTTGTACGAAATTATCACTTGTTGGAAGGAAGTTAGATATCAGAAATAACGTAAGTATGTTTACGGAAACATCTGGTGACAGTTTCAACAGACATATGCTAATAATTTTAGGGATTCAATGCCGTAACATTTCATTTTGTACATAAAATTAAAAAGATTATTATAATTATTGTAGTTCATTTTTCCAATATGTAACAGAGTTTCGAATTCAATATTTTCCACTGTATGTTGATATTCCTATAATTTCCCAGATTATACACTTGTAAAAAATCTTCAAATGTTTCTAGTGCTTATGGGACTTAACTACGGGGTCATCAGTTCCTAAACTTATAAACTACTTATGAGCTAGCTACCACTAAAGACGGAACAAATATCCATGCCCGAGGGGGGATTCGAACCCCCGACCGTAGTGGCCGTGCAGACCGTGAATGGAGCGCCTCAGTCCCCTCGGCCGCCGCGGCCGGCTTTATTAGCCGTAACTGCGTAACCAAACATTTGCGTACATATGTTCATATAGACTATTTTCTTTTTAGTTTTACTTGAAAAATAACATTAAAATATTTGCACATCTTTGTAATCACCCTGTACCAAATAAATGACAGCTATTTCAAAAGATGATAAAGCTTTGTACCTAACCATACTTTAGTTACATAAACAGTCTTAACGTTTTATTGCCGCGATGGAGTAGCCGAGCGGTCTAAAGCGTCTCGCTGCGCAGCGCGCGGTTGCTCGCTGTGGAGGTTCGAGTCCTCCCTGGGGCATGGGTGTGTGTGTTTGTCCGTAGGTTAGCTTACCTAGGTTTAAGTAGTTTGTAAGCTACGGACTGATGACCACGCAGTTTGATCCGATAGATTTACAAACATTTGATTTTTTTTTAACGTTTCATCCATAGCTACATGGTTTTGTGTTCTACAGTTCGAAACTGGAAGAATACCTCAGTTTCAAGCTATAGCAGGTATACTATTGAGCAACATGGACTCCAGACAATGTGTTATGACAGGCAGGGCCAAACACCGTCTGACGGTGTTGCCCTGCCCCGCCTCTATACGCAGCGGCGTAAGGGGCAGGGTGTCGAGCAGGAAAAGGAAGAACGATGTTTTGTGTCCCAACTTCGTCGCCGCTTTTGTGTCCCAGCCTCGTCGTAGGTGTCGGTGGCCGAATGGAATGAGCCCGACACAGGAACAAAAATAGCACGCTGGTGCAGGTACGGAGGGGAGCAGCCAGAAACTATAAACACTAGAGTAAATTAGAAAGAGATATATATTGCACAGAATGTAACAATACTTAACTTTTACATAGTACTGCAGAATGTTGATACATAGTTGTTAGAGGCCTGCCTAGTGCCTGTACGATAGCAAAGTCTTCACTGGCGCCTATCTGATTACGAAGGTCATAACTGGTTGCTATCTCAGTCCGAAGTGGCCCGATGTCTTTCCGTGGTGGCCACGAGCGGGGTTGCAGCAGAGGGCGCTCGTGGTTGTCGTGAGAACGCCGCGCCGTGTGTGCATGGCGGCGCGCGGCGAAAGTAGGTGGCGCACACTTTGTACTTGTGCGACACCACACGATGTGTATTTCTGCTAATCACGTGCATACTGCGTAATGTGCTTATTTCATTAAAGAATGAAGTTACTGCTTTGGCAAATGAAAAGAGGTAGCAAATATATGAGTAGCCTATTATCAAAGATGGACATCTGCCTTTTGCCAGAAACTGAGATAAACGTCATTTTTTATTGCGAAACGTAAACCTAATATATTTATAAGCTTATTTGAGCATTATCAACTTTTATACTCGACGATTTATACCTGGAAGTGGCTAATATTAATTTGATTACTCAAGCACCTTTAAATTGTGTTTGAAAATACAGATGTCCGCCTTTGAAACCAAAACGTGTAGGTGTCCGCTTTTGATGTGAACACGCTTTCAGATGTCCGTTTTTGATACACAGGGATTCGCTTTCTACTGACGAGAATCTTTTACAAGTGTATATAGCCGGCCGCGGTGGCCGAGGGGACTGAGGCGCTCCAGTCACGGTCTGCACGGCCACTACGGTCGGGGGTTCGAATCCCTCCTCGGGCATGGATATTTGTGCCGTCCTTAGTCTTAGTTAGTTCATAAGTAGTTTGTAAGTTTAGGGACTGATGACCCCGTAGTTAAGTCCCATAAGCTATACAAACATTTGAACATATGAACGGCTAATAAAAGATTTTGGCTTTACTGATCTGGTGAAACTAATAAAACATGTTCCAGACGTGTATCTGCATTAGTTTCCCAGAAATGCCAGATATTATACAAGCAAATTCCAGAGATTATACAAGTACGTTTACTTTGTAGTGAGTGAGCGGTGGAGACATTTTTGAACATTTATTGTGAACGTGTTGTGAAATTGTGTGTAAACTGTATAACTTCCTTAACACTGAGCTTTGTTTCTTTTGGGTTAATACGAATTCATGTATGCTATTGAATCAATAAAAGCAGATTATATAACACATTCATACAGTTTCAGTTAACTTTATTACCATCGTTTTGCAAATTAAATTCTCTAACAATTCTGTTGAAAACTTTATACAGTGTCTGGAACTTAAAAAATGGGGCAAGTAATTAATAAATTACAAATTATCCCTAATTTTTCTTTGCTTGTCTAGTACTTCTGGAAAACTACTGCAGATACACGTCTGGGACAGGTTTTATTAGATTCACCATATCAGTAACAACAAAAATAAATGGAAATCTTGATTTGCTGTAAACTTGTACAAATTTGCGAACGCCGCGGTGGAGTAGCCGAGCTGTCTAAGGCGCCTCGCTGCGGAGTGCGCGTTTGTTCGCCGTCGAAGGTTTGAGTCCTCCCTGGGGCATGGATATGTGTGTGTGTGTGTGTGTGTGTGTGTTGTCCTTAGGTTAGTTTACCTTAGTTTAAGTAGTTTGTAAGCTACGGACTGATGACCACGCTATTTGGTTCGATACATTTACAAACATTTGAACATATTTGAAATTTGCGATCGTTTCATATTAGCGAGGTTGCTATTCTTTATTCGAACAGCAAAAGAAAACAGCAATAAGTAAAGAAAACACCAGATTCGTGTCTTTAAGCCACATATAGATGTAAACACGAGGGTCTGTGTAGGACACTTAAAATATTCCACAACGCAACACAGTTCAAATCAAATGTTCAAATGTTTGTAAAGCTTATGGGACCCAACTACGGGGTCATCAGTCCCTAAACTTACAAACTACTTATGAACTGCTTACGAACTAGGACGGCACAAATATCCATGCCCGAGGGGGGATTCGAACCCCCGACCGTAGTGGCCGTGCAGACCGTGACTGGAGCGCCTCAGTCTCCTCGGCCACCGCGGCCGGCGCAACACAGTTCACTTAAGCTACGTGCCGTGATTGGCATTCGTTGGGAAACAAAATGGCGCATGCGGCAGCCTGTATTTTTAGGAGCTCTAGTTGAAGCGCAACGTTCAAAGTTTCACAAGGAGCCGCAGAAATCCATTTGCCGCCGAGCTCGACAGCTGAACATGCCCCGATGTCCGTCTGGCGTCTGTTACGTCGCAGTTTACACATGGATCCATACAAAATTCTGCCACTGTGAAATCTGTAAGCCATGCTCGCTGCATTGTGGGAACAATTCTAATTAGAGTTGGGCAACACGATTTTTTTAGGAGTCGATTCCTACGATTCGTTCACGATTCTTTATAGTCTCCAATGGCGTGATTTTTACAATATGCCTAAATATTCTACACCCTACTCTTAGATGGTAGAACATGTCTCCGTGATGGACGTTAGAATCTAACAACGTGAATACTACGATTCTTTCATGATTTTTTCTTGTTTCTGATGGTACGATTCTTACTGAATGCTAAAAAGGAGGCCACACGGGTATCGGATTTTTGTATTTTTTATATTTATGGTAGGCCCCGTGTATCGTTCAAACTTCAAATAGTGATCAAAGCCATTCGATTAAACTCTCATAAATTCTCGAAAAAGCGCCTATACATATTTATTATACTACCAATCACATCAGTTAGCGTAGCTCATTTGGTAGCGTTGTAGGTTGTCAAACTAGTCAACGTAGGTCATGTAGTTCAAATTCTACTATAACCTTATAATGTTTTATTTATTTTTTTCTTTTTGCCGCGGCGTAGTGACCAAGCATATCAAGCATATCAAGGTGCTATGCTCCGATGCGCAAGGCCGTTTCCCGTCGGGGGTTCGATTTCCCCCTCGGGCATGGATCTTTGTGCTGTCTTTAGTATAATCTAGTTCATAAGTAGTTTGTAAGCTTAGAGTCTAATGACCCCGCAGTTAAGTCCCATAAGCTATACCAACATTTGAACATTTTGAACATTTTTCGTTCTATTCGAATCGTGTGTTGAAGGTGTATATATAAAAAGGGGGATGAAGAAATGAAACACACACACACACACACACACACAAATATACGTTCAACACACTTTCAATTGAATAGTTAATTACAAACAAGGTGAGAAAGTTGGCAACACTTGCAAAACAAACTACAGTGCACAAAAAATGTTCAAATGTTTGTATAGTCTATGGGACTTAACTCCGGGGTTATCAGTCCCTAAACTTACAAACTGCTTATGAACTACTTACGAACTAGGACGGCACAAATATCCATGCCCGAGGGGGGATTCGAACCCCCGACCGTAGTGGCCGTGCAGACCGTGACTGAAGCGTACAGTGCACACAGTTATGGCAGTAGATGGCAGCGGAACTATGAAAATGCGACGTTTTTTTTTGTTTTTTTTTTTTTTTTTTTTTTTTTTTTTTTTTTTTTTTTTTGAAAATAGCGGAACTTTTCGACCTGAAAGGGGGAGATATGGAGTAGCAAGTGTTGTAAGTACACCATTTTATACCAAAAAACGAACTGTTTTGAATCAGAAACGAAATGTTTTGTGCATATGTAAAAAAATCCTAACCTATATACAGGTCACGCACCTAAACGTGGCCCCTGAGCGGAGAATATTGGAAGCTGAAGCTATCATTCAGCTCGTAGCGCATTGGCTGTTAGAACAAGCCCCGCCTCTTTCTCCCAGTGCCGCCAGCTTACGGTCTCTCACTTACAGGATTTAAAAGAAACATGTATGGGGTTAAAGCGCCACAGATGAAACACGGAATTATCACTTTAAAGTTTGAGCAATAGAAAACTGGAACATGAATCTGCGAAATATTAACATTTTAAGGAACTTATTAAGCGGGTGTAGCAACGCTTCCTGCCTCTTTTTATTGTCGTAACTGAATAACAGTCGTAATTAACATTCCTCACACCACTTTCAAGGACAGCTTGCTTTTTCTAAAAGACGTTGTCGTGGTATAAGGACTTATTTTAGCAAATAACAAAGTGGAAGACAATAATCAGTACCAAGCACAAACCAGTAATACATTGACGATGTCTACCGTGTACAATGCTGTTACGAGGTAAGGTTGGTAGAGAGCAAAAACATTCCGTAGACACACGAACTTAGCCGACTTCCGCCGATCACAGATGGGCCACGAAAAAGTGCGTGACGTGTATGTAAACAGAACCATGTAAATATTTCAGGACACCAATTGATGATGTCTTGTGAAAAAGGCGAAACGCGCATGGATTAATTGTAAAAATAAAAATGAAAACCCTTCATTTGTACTAGCAAAAGGCGTTTTCCTTAAAAAATATTACAGTGAAAATACATAGATAGACGATTCTTTTGAACGACGATTCGTCCGGATCATGATACGATTCTTTATTTGTATTCGTTCAAACGAACGACTCATTCACGAATCGCCACAAGTCAAATTCGAAAACCCCATTGATATATGCCATGCATGTCATCGGGGGCATGTTGGACACCTTTGAAAAGCTATGAGTTTTCCATTCTTCCAAAACAAAAATTCATTGTTTATGTTAATCAGTTTCAGAAACATAGCCGCTCCAAAATCGTGTTATTATCTTTGATACACCCTGTGTCTGGGCGAAGACATGGTTTGGTTTGTGACTGGGGCAACAGTTGTGTTGACTTCGTTTTATATTAGGGTTTTAACTTTGCGACTTTTAAGCTGTAGATTACGTCTTGATTTCCACCGTTGTATTGGATGTATAGGTTCAAAATTCTATTTGTCACCTCAGTATGAAAATTCAGTTGGAAGCCCTGGTACTTCTTCGCAGTTAATAAAATTTATATCTTTGTTGAATTTTCACTGTAAATATTGGTTCTGGATTTCATTATATGTAAAGACCTATTTTAATGTTTGAGCATGAAAATCTGTTTCTCAGGGGCTGATATTTAATAAACCAAAGAATAAAAATTTGAATCATTGAGTCCCGGTAGTTCAGATAATTTTACGCCTATCACAAAGATAATGTTTTTGCTTGATCCTTTTCCTTTATAGAGTTATTCTTTAGAAAATTTCACTATAAGTTTCTCCTGACCACTACTGTTAGATATATTCCTTCACTTTTAGAATATGCTGAGACAATATTAGGGAACTACGTACTCGAATAACTTTTTTAAGATTAATAAATTCTCTCTTCTGGAATCAATAGTTACATTCATAACACCTTCACAGTATACACTTTATAAGTTCACAATTCGTTATTATGTTCGTCAAAGGTTGTTTGTATTAATCTCTCTCACGAATGTTAATCAGTTATTACGGGAGGCAGAAGTTGCTAATTCTTCCGTCCTAGCCTACCCCCGATCAAAGTCCAAAGATAATGTTCGCTTTCGCGTATGATCACGATATAACAGTTTATATTAAATATTAAATATTTCATCGGGTTTTTTCCTATCTTTGAATGAAAAGGCGTATAATATTTTAGCTAAGCACTGAGAGCTCGTTACATAGAGAGCTGAGCACATAGAGAAAGCTAAGCACTTCGATAGCTAAACACATAGAAAGAGAGAGAGAGAGAGAGAGAGAGAGAGAGAGAGAGAGAGAGAAACTCAACTGCGGGTACTATTTATAATAGCAATCTGACAAATGATCTCTGATATACGAGATGTTTTGACCTAAGTATTCTCTGGATACTATTACTCTGAATTAGGCTGATATAATTTGAATTTACTAAGAATTTTGAAAAATGAGAAAATTCTGCCTCTTAACAAAATATTAAAATTACGTAACGATGAAAAATGTCGGAATACCGTGATTCTAATGCTATGGTCGCGACGTGGTGTTACAGCCCTGTATTTTGCATGTGTTCGCGTCTAGAACAATACTCGCCGGCTCGGGCGCTACCGTTTTGTGTGGCGGGTTGCCTGCCCGCTCAGGCGCCTCTGCCCCAGCGCGCACGCGCAGTGGGACACAGTGGAGGGGTGCGCGCTTTCAATTGGGTGGCGCTCATTTCGGCGGGATGCAGTTGGGCCTAACTGGGTCACCGGGGAAATGGCAGCCGCGCGCGAGTAAAACTTTTACAGCCTCTGGCAGAGATAGCGCCGCTACGGCCTGCCCTAAAGCCGAGCGCGGTAGGCGCGTCCAAGGCCGAGCCACGTTTATTTAGTCCCTCCTCTCCTACACTCCTCCTCATCCAGGCCTTTAAAGGAGACAGCTGATGCCGGGTGGATGCAGAGCCGCTGCCTCACAATCCTCCGCACTTCCTCACTCTGCTGTTGTACCTCACTGCCACGTTTCTCGCATCGGTTTGCCCTGCTGTCCTGCTATAATCTGCTTTAATACTTGCAAGTACACAATACAAGTGCTAAAATCGCACATACTTTCATGCACATATACATGCTCGGGAAGGAAGGGTTATATTCAACCTATACAAAAACCAGACAGCGGTTGTTAAGAGTCGAAGGGCAAGAAAGGGACGCAGAGGTTGGAAAGGGAGTAAGACAGGGTTGTAGCATTTCCCCAATGTTGTTCAATCTTTATGTTGAGCAAGCAGTGAAAGAATGCAAGGAGTAATTTGGAGAGGGAGTTAAAGTTCAGGGAGAAGAAATAAAAAGTTTGCGATTTGCCGATGACATAATAATTCCGTCAGAGACTGGAAAGGATCTGGAAAAGCAATTGAATGGAATGGACAGGAAGGTATAAGATGAACGAGAATAAAACGAAGATAATGGAATGTAAAGTCAGAAAATCAGGCGATGCTGAAGGAATTAGATTAGGTAACGAGACAATAAAAGTAGTATATGAATTTTGCTATTTGGGTAGCTAGATAACTTCTGGTGGCCGAAGTAAAGAAGATATAAAATACAGAATGGCTATGGGGAGAAAAGCGTTTTTAAATAAGCGAAACTTGTTAACATTCAATATTAATTTAAATGTTAGGAAGTCCTTTCTGAAAGCATTTGCCTGGAGTGTAGCATTGTATGGCAGTGAATCGTGGACGAGGAGTTCAGACAAAAAGAGTATAGAAGCTTTTGAAATGTGGTGCTACAGGCGAATGATGAAGATTAGGTGGGTAGAACACGTAACTAATGAGGAGGTGCTTAACCGAATTCGGGAGAAAAGGAGTTTCTGGCATATCCTGACTAAGAGAAGGGATAGATTGGTAGGACACATTCTGAGACATCAAGGAATTGTCAACTTGTCATTAGAAGGAAGTGTGTGGGGTAAAAATCGTACAGGGAGACCGACATACGAATACAGTAAGCGAATTCAAAAGGATGCAGGTTGCCGAACGTATTCTTAGATGAAGAGACTTGCACATTACAGGGTAGCGCGGAGAGCTGCATCAAATCAGTCTGCGGACTGAAGACCACAACAACAACATACATACACGGTAACCAATCCATCTCTTCAGGGAGTATATTAACTTTTAGTTTCTTGAAGGACAGCCTTTAATATTTGTGCCACGGCCTGGATTCGAACCCGGGACCTCCCGCTTACTAGGTAATTGCTATAACCACTGTCACCGCGACGTAATGGATACGGGCCCGGAACTAATTTTAATTCAGTGCCTCTCATTCAATTAAATATCATTGATGTACCGGGTGATCAAAAAGGCAGTATAAATTTGAAAGAAAACTTAATAAATCACGGAATAATGTAGATAGAGAGGTAAAAATTGACACACGTACTTAGAATGACATGAGGTTTTATCAGAACAAAAAAAAGTTCAAAAAATAACTGACAGATGGCACTTCAACTGATCAGAAAAACAAAAATTAGCATAACAAATTAAGACAAAGCAAAGATGATGTTCTTTACAGGAAATGCTCAATATGTTCACCATCATTCCTCAACAATAGCTGTAGTCAAGTAATAATGTTGTGCACAGCACTGTAAAGCATGTCCGGAGTTGTGGTGAGGCATTGGCGTCGGATGTTGTCTTTCAGCATCGCTAGTGAGATGTCGGTCGATCACGATACAATTGCGACTTCAGGTAACTCCAAAGCCAATAATCGCACGGACTGAGTGAGGTCTGGGGACCTGGGAGGCCAAACATGACGAAAGTGGCGGCTGAGCACACGATCATCACCAGACGACGCACGCTAGAGATGTTTCACGCGTCTAGCAATACTTTGTTTTTATTTTTGGTTTTAATAAAACCCCATGTCATTCAAAGCATGTGTGTCAATTTTTACCTCTCAATATACATTATTTCCTGATTTATTAAGTTTTCAAATTTATACTGACTTTTCGATCATCCGGTATAAAAGGTAAATCAGTCATCAATCCAAAGATTGGTTTGATTACCACAGTGCTATACTAGTCAAGGTCCTGTTTGGAGGTGGTAGCCTGTTGCCTTCCTCTGACCTTCGAACTGACTTACCCAGCCAGTTATAGGGGGACCTATAGTTTAAGGTGGGTTCCGAACCACGGTGCTACTCGATATTTTTCACATCAGCAAGAGTGCCAGAAGTGAAAGAAGTGGAAAGAGATAAAGATCATAGGACCTGGCGGGAATCGAACCCGCGGCCTTTGGATTCATAGTCTGCCACACCTTTGACATATATCAAACAAAATGTCTCTGGACATTGATGTTTTATTTGATCATTTTTAGTTTAGTTAATCCTTCATTTTGATTTATGTATTAGACTATATGCACATGGCCACACGTTTCCGTGTGGCACGTTACTGATTATACAGGTACGACAAAAGAAAATTAAGGGAAAACACACGTTTTAGTATGTCTGTCTCATAAAACGTCGTGAATGGGAAGTGAATATACTGCGTGCTCTTTCTCTCTGCCCCTTGCCTCCTGCTTCCTATTTCTGTGTATATCTCTCTTCCCCATCCCCACTCCTCACTCCCCTCTTTGCCTATCACTTGCTCTTTCCTCCTCTTTCTATCCATCCCCTCCTTCTCCATCTCATCATCATGCTCTCCATCCATTCTTCCTCCTTCTCCACCACAATTTCCTCCCACACTCTGTTTCCACTTATGTATAACCCAGAGCCTTGTGTAGTGTTCAAAAACTTACTTCTACAAACGTTCTTGACCTAATGCTTTGAAACTGTGACATAACATTGCATCGTTAACGTGTGTGTTTCTATTCGCCAAAATTTTTCTATGACTTTAAATATATTAACACAGCATTGCATTGTTAAACATTCGTGTTTCAATGGGCCTAATTTTTTAATACATTTCATATATGACTTTAAATAAATTGTAACACAACCCTGGATTGTAAACATGCGTCATATAAGACTTTAAATAAACCTTATGATGAGGAAACTCCGAAAATTCGCAACAAGTGAGATACTGTATAGAGATTATACATCATATATTAAAGGAATAGGTACCTAAACACTCTCCTGTTTTAGAATACAATGTTCTCACAAAATTTCAAAACAATAGTTCAATTACTTTGAGATATAAACGGTTTATCCCAAATGATAATTTACCTTTTTATTAATACAGACTAGAAACTCACACAGATAGGTGAGCAGGTGTGTCTGAATACTTTTCTGTTGCAGTGTCCTATCAGCCTGTTTCGACAATAATGCTGGTAAGATTAACAAGTAACTCATATTCATCCTAGTTGGAGTTCTTTTAACGCATTTATTTCGAATCCTGCGGACATTTCAAAAAGTAAAGAGTCATTTGACACGTACTGCCTTCTATACTTTATCTTCGTAGAGGTATAATTACAAATAATAACCTGCAGTGAAATCAAGGAATTCAAAATGAAAGGTATATGGCGTTATCTATGCCTAACACAGGCGCCATCTACGCGAGTCGTAGAATGCCGATACTCCGTCAAAACTACGAGTTAAACCGACTATATTGCTTTTAACGTGTTGAAATGACAGTCAGTACAGAATATGTACCGTCAAACGAAATGCTTTCATGGATAGATACTCATCATTTGATATTTGAAAACTCCCATTTTAACGCTAATTTGCATTCTTCTAACATTGTCTATATAATGGAAAACCCGCTAATAGTTCTATTCCTAGTTCAAGCGATATCAAACATGAGCATTAGTATTCGTAACCCCCAAGGCTCAGCAATATGGCCCCTTTTTCAGCGTAATGGCGTCTCCCTTGAGTAAAATTCACTCCAACAAAAGACAACACCACGAAGAAAAACAAATAATGGAAATGACCACCGTTAAAATTAAACAAAAGTGTGTTTATCACTATCAATTTTAATTTCAAAAGTGTCTGTTGATATGCTGCGACCTATGTTTGAAAGCGGCCTATAGGCAGTCACGAATGTTGATCAGTAATACTGTGCAGTATACAGATGGTTGCTCTAGACAGCGTGTCGATATTGTACAATTCTACCGTCAAAATCTTAAGACTTGCAAACATGGAGGACGCTGATGCCAGCTGTTATTTCGCTCAAGGCCTGTCTTTGGCATTACGTCAGGAATTAATAAACCGTAGACGGATGAAGAAATAGTATAAGCAGAGAGAGATACTGACTCTTAAAATTTTACCAAATGGCATGAAGAAAAGCAAGCCTAACGACTTCCCTACAATCTGAGGAAGTACGCTTGCTCATTAAATGTACAAGGTTACACATATAATTGTGATATCAGCGTAATATTTATTTACAAATATCAAATTTTAAAAACAAGTATATACACTTCTGGCCATTAAATATTGCTACACCACGAAGATGACATGCTACAGACGCGACACCTACAATGTGCTGACATGAGGAAAGTTTCCAACCGATTTCTCATACACAAATAGCAGTTGACCGGCGTTGCCTAGTGAAACGTTCTTGTGATGCCTCGTGTAAGGTGAAGAAATGCGTACCATCACGTTTCCGACTTTGATAAAGGTCGGATTGTAGCCTACCGCGATTGCGGTTTATCGTATCGCGACATTGCTGCTCGCGTTGGTCGCGAGCTAATGACTGTTAGCAGAATATGGAATCGGTGGGTTCAGGAGGGCAACACAGAACGCCGTGCTGGATCCCAACGGCCTCGTATCACTAGCAGTCGAGATGACAGGCATCTTATCCGCATGGTTGTAACGGATCGTGCAGCCACGTCTAGATCCCTGAGGGATGTTTTCAAGGCAACAACTATCTGCACGAACAGTTCCACGACGTGCGCAGCAGTATGGACTATCAGCTCGGAGACCATGGCTGCGGTTACCCTTGACGCTGCATCAAAGACAGTGTAAGATAGCTGCTATGGGAAGGTCTTTCATATTCAAAAGTATCGGGAACTTGAGACCAGTGTCAAGCTAGTAAGTCATTTATCTTTGGTTGCAGGCTTATTTTTCGATGGCAGTACTATCGATATTGGAGACGGTGATAGTATTGTACCGGTAAGTAAGGTTGTGATTATTAAGAGTGCAGACTTTGCTAGGCGCGCGGATGAGATTGCAGAAGCGTGGGGACCGTGGTTGTGTGCAGTTGTCGTTCCGGCGGGATAGCCGAGGAGATGAGATTTTGAGACTTGAATGCTGAACCAAGCTGTTTCTTTAAGATATGGAGACGAAAGGCAGAATATGGAATCGGTGGGTTCAGGAGGGAAATACGGAACGCCGTGCTGTATCCCAACGGCCTCGTATCACTAGCAGTAGAGAAGACAGGCATCTTATCCGCATGGCTGTTACGGATCGTGCAGCCACGTCTCGATTCCTGAGACAACAGATGGAGGACATTTGCAAGACAACAACCATCTGCACGAACATTTCGAAGACTTTTCAGCAGCATGGACTATCAGCTCGGAGATCATGTCTGCGTTTACCCTTGACGCTGCATCACAGGCAGGAGCGCCCGCGACGGTGTACGCAACGCCAAACCTGGGTGCACGAATGGTAAAACGTCATTTTTTCGGATGAATCTAGGTTCTGTTTACAGCATCATGATGGTCGCATCCGCGTTTGGCGACATCGCGGTGAACGCACATTGGAGGCGTGTATTCGTCATCGCCATACTGGCGTTTCACTTGGCGTGATGGTATGGGGTGCAATTGGTTACACGTCTCGGTCATCTCTTGTTCGCATCGACTGCACTTTGAACAGCGACCGTTACACTTCAGATTTGTTACGACCCATGCCTCTACCCTTCATTCGGTCCCCGTGAAATGCTACATTTCAACAGGATAATGCACGACCGCATTTTGCAGGTCCTGTACGGGCCTTTGTGGATACGGGCAATGTTGGACTGCTGCCCTGGCCAGCACATTCTCCAGATCTCCAAGCAATTGAAGTCTGGTCACTAGTAGCCGAGCAACTGGCACGTCACAATACGTCTGTCACTACTCTTGATGAAGTGTGGTATCGTGTTGAAGCTGCATGGGCATCTGTATCTGTACACGCCATCCAAGCTCTGTTTGACTCAATGCCCAGGCGTATCAACGCCGCTATTATGGCCGGAGGTGGTTGTTACGGGTACTGATTTCTAGGGATCTATGTACCAAATTGCGTGAAAATGTAATCACATGTTAGTTCTTGCATAATGTATTTGTTCAATGAATACCCGTTTATCATCTGCATTTCTCCTTGGCGTAGCAATTTTATGGCCAGTAGTGTATATATTTGTTTTATTGTAGTAAAAATTTGGAGGAAGGAAGGAATCTTAGGGTTTAAAGTCCCGTAGAAATGTTCAAATGTTTGTTAAGCTTATGGGACTTAACTACGGGGTCATCAGTCCCTAAACTTACAAACTACTTATGAACTACTTACGAACTAGGACGGCACAAATATCCATGCCCGAGGGGGGATTCGAACCCCCGACCGTAGTGGCCGTGCTGACCGTGACTGGAGCGCCTCAGTCACCTCGGCCACCGCGGCCGGCAAGTCCCGTAGACATCGTGGTCATTAGAGACGGAGCTTACGCTCGGATTTTTGGGGAGGGAGGGGGGGAGGAAATCGGCCGTACCCATTGAAAGGAACCATCCCGGAATTTGCCTGGAGTTATTTAGGGAAATCACGGAAGACCTAAATCTGGATGGCCGGAGGTGGATTTGAACCACCATCCTTCCGAATACGAGTCCAGTGTGTTACCACTGCGCCACCTCGCTCGGTAGTAAAAATTTCATGTCATTACAAAAAATTTAAGTAACCGTCTTGGCTCCATACCTAGTCAATACCAGCTAAACGTTTTGGTAGACTCGCAATTATTTCGAGTTCTCAACTATAATTTGTTTTCAATTACATTATTTACTACAATAACGAAGCTATCGGTTTTCTGCTAAATTTACCTAAATTTTGACTTCCGGTGATGTTATTACTCTCTCTTACAGATTTCATTTGACACATGAGGCTAAAACACACATAAATACTTCTGATAATTTTTAAATAAATATCCTTTCTGCTGATTTCGGTCCAACAGCAATCTTGCTACACAACATATTGTACACTTCAGCAGACGTGATGAACTGACAGATATATAGTTTCACCATACGAACGCAGTTTACCCAATAACATCTAATTTCAGTAAATCCGTCAGAATATTGTGCAATAGATCGCAAAACATTCAATCTTACCAACAGACGTTCAATAATATTGCCCAATATAGAAGAGTGCACAATATTATGGAATGTCTAGGCGTCGATTAACAGAGTACCAAATTCTCTTTCCTCTTTCGTTTGCGATTTTCAGTCTCTATCGGTTTTTTACCATTTATCTTTGCGCCTCTGTTGATCAGCAATAAAGTGTGACGAGAAAAACGGGATGAGAAATTTAAACTGACAGTTTTATACGCGGTCTTGCCTCGATCTTAATTAAAGTCTGAATGATGAAACTGTGCAAGCATTTTATTGTGAAACAATAAACGTATTTTCTGTTTTACGGTAGAGCTCGTAATTCACAGAATATATGGCTCTTCCTAAGAGATTTTACTGCTGTTTTTCGCGGATGTTTGCTCGCCACTCTCGTCTAGTGCCATGCACCTAAATAAAATTGAGCATCTAAGCCTTCCTCTATAATCACACCGTCCATTGGTGAAAACAATACGAAAATCCAATCAGTGGTTTTTGTATTTATCGAGGATAGACAATCGCGGTGAGAGGACTTTGTTTTATAATATACTAGCTGAAAACCCGGCGTTGCGCGGGCATTTATTTATTTATTCCTGCCTTAAGTTAGTACTTCTCCTATCCCTTCTCTCGCTGTCCATCTCCTTTTTTTCTAAAATCATGTTATATTTTTTGGCTAATATATAAGAAATAATGCTGCCTTGCATAATGTACAAAATTATAAGTGCAGTAACCAAACAAAGACAGATAATAGAAAAAAAATCGCACTGACGTGTTTTACGGCCCACTTTAGATTTGTAGTTTTATAAGTTTTTGCAAACATTTTGGGCCGAAATAATAATATAAATAATAAAAAATTAATTAATAATAGCGTCTGAAACCCCTTTAGGAAAAAAATTAACTAGCGGTGGGTTCCGAACTACCGACTTTTGGCGTCACAGTCCGACCCCTTGCCCACTGCGCTACGCCTCTCAAACAAAAGATGAGCCCTTTAACCTCATACTATTGGTGGCCGCTGTTAACTGATGCTAATATGGCATTTGTAGGCACTAGATTATCATTTATCATACGAAGAACGATGTGTTTTTGTTAATTCTTCAGTGGTCCATTATTTTGAAATGACAACGTGTAAATTACAATAAGAAAATCATCAAATACGCAACGCAAGATGCAGTATGCCAGAGAGAGTTCTGGGCGAGGAATGTCACGTGACATCTCCGATCCGCTGGTTTTCGTTAATTCAATGAATCAAATCTCCGTTATTTTTGCAAATATGTCTCAAACGATACGAGATATGAAACAAACATAAGGGACCTAAGTTGTAGAGAATTTTCTCGTCTACCAATTAGATTATTCAATTTTCGTATCAGATGAACGGTTCGTTTGCAATTGCAATTATATTACAAACGGCATTTTTTGGTATTACTACGGTATTTTTTATCCCAAAAATTTGAAAAAGGGAGGTTCTGGTCTCTGGCGGCCTACAATCATGTCTGTAAAATTTGGTGCTGATCGGTTGAACGGTTCGTCTTAATAACAGGTAACACGTTACGGACAAAAAGACAGACATACATCCCAAAATCGCCGTTATTTTTGCAAATATCTTTGAAACGCTACGAGATATGAAAAAAAAACATAAGAGAGCAAAGTTGTAGAGAATTTTCTCCTTTACAAATTCGGTTATTCAATTTTCGTGTCAGATGAATAGTTAAGCCGTTATTCTGATTTAAATTTTGAACTGTGTTATTATAACCTAAAGTGGGCCAATAAAATGGCATATAAAATTCGTACGATCTCATCTTTGTTGCATTATATGTAGTACAATTGTAGTACAATTTTCAGGTAGATATTCATTTTTATAAGTGCTGTATGTCTGTAAAATCTGTGACCAATACAATTAGTAGTAAAGAAGTAATAGATTAAAACTTGTTGCGTGATGGGGCGATTTTCCATGAACGTTACTGTTTACGTGCTCATATCTCATTAACTACGTCTTTACGTGCTCATTTCTCATTAACTACGTGTCGTACTGATACAATTTAGAAGCTACATTCAATTATATATGTGTATACTGTGTGTAAAATTTCCTGTCGCTACAGTTTGTAGTGTTCAAATTATAAATTGTAACGTCATAACGAGAGCCGTAGTTTTACTCCATAAACAGCGGAAAAGTAGTAAGCGAGAAACTTTTTTTCCTTTCATCATTTTACTATGGTTGCCAGCGAGAAAAAGTTTAATAAAGGTTTGAAATTATGTTTAAAGTTTGTTGCAAGTCGCTAAGTACTGTCATTCTCATACATGTGTATTTCGAAAGCCTCGCAGCATTATATGGCATTTTTTGCGATTTCTATTGGTTATGGCGTAATATCTTTTGAACCATGTGCTGTATGTGATTCTTAGCCATGCAGCAATTGTTACCTCACGGTAAGGAATGTGTGTACCAAATTTGTTTTAAATCGGTCCAATGGTTTAGGAGAAAATGAGCAGCATTGTCGCAAAATGCAGCAGTTTGTCGCGCATCTCATTGTTGTGACGTCATATCTTGTGAACTATATATCGTATGTGATTCTTACACTTACGGCGACCGCCCTCGTGGATTGAAGCTTACGTGTACAAAATTTCATAAAGATTGGAACAAAACTGTAGATTTGCATGCAAGACGTACAAACATACGGACACTCTGCTTTATATATTAGACAGGGTGTAACAAAAACGATGGCGCGAACTTCCACGGATGAAAGTACACGATAATAGTGACAAATATGTCCCAGTAAACATGGATCCTCATACGAGTCGTTTGCGAGGTAATTACGAATGGAAGGTCCCAAGCCACCACTGACGTCATTGTAGACATCATTCTAGTTAGTATACATTAATTTGAAATTTCGCCTTTACTATTAAGATTTACATTTCACTGAATTTATTGCAAACATATTCCTAGCTAGTGCAAAATATTTTTAAATTTAGGCTATACTATTAGATTTTACATCGCATTTAGTTACATTTCATGTAAGGGTTATCTGTTTGAAAGTTGTATGTGTGTTGTTTAATATTGAACCTATCGTTTAATCAGACAACAAAGTAGTTACTCATTCAAAACCTAATCTTTTATTAGTTGAAATCCAAATAGTTGTCATATATTGATGTTTAACAGTCAAGATCACAAAGTCATCAGATAACTTCATCAAAATTTAACTGAACACGTACAGTACATTGTTCATTAACACAATAATTTGGTTTAATTATGGCCCTGATATTGATGTATATACTGTTAAATAAGAAACAATGCATTAAACTGATTATGTGCGCAACGGATCTTTTAACAAAACAACTGTGACAAGTAACCTACATGAAACACAATACTAAAAAATTTGACTGCGATAAAGATATTAAAAACACAAACCACTTTCATAATATTTGACTACGAGAATTTTATACAGATCACTAGCTGATTATCAAAATTCAGTATCATAATAATAACTGTAGTGTTGCATAACAATCATTTACTACGGTACCAATAACAAAATATGTTCAACAAGATTACCAAGATCAATACTGCACTTTAAATCCACAAATAACTACTTAACAAATAAAAAGTAGGTTAATCTTCTAACTACGTAAATCAAATAGGAAATAAAGGTAAACTTTTTTACTTATTATTAATAATCACCTATACATTACCTCAATGATACAACCTTTTCATAATTACATCAATTGCAATTACCTTCATTCCAGGGGTGGTACAACGTTTTCACAATAATAAGAAATACAATATATTCCAAATACAATCAAATCAACTTGCTGGCACAGCAGCCTCTGCTCTACATCGGAGCCACATACAAAACACAACTGCTCTCTAAGCGAGCTGAACCACAAGTCTCTTTGTCCGTCTCTCCGCACGAGCTACAATGCTATGCGATACATAATCTTTGCCAAAGATGAAACTTCACAGATTTATGTACACATATCGATACACACAGTAGAAGCAATATTATACAACATATCGATACACACAGTAGAAGCAATATTATACATTTTCTTGCAAGCAAGTTACTCGACACAAAACAGGAGGCACAATATTAGACATTTTCTTACTATTTCAGCAATATACATTTTGTATGGACACGTATCATGTAAAAGGGATGTTCGAAGTGTCTTTCTTGCATTTGGATGCAATACTGTGCTCGTCTCTGCAATGAATTTCGAATTCTTTCGAAAATCACTGGATCAGTTCGGTATTCTTGACAAGCGTGTTCCTCAGCCGTGTTAACGGGTGTGCTGTACACTTCTCTTTTGAGGTGACCCCAGACACAAAAATCCAAAGAATTTAGATCAGGTGATCTTGGAGGCCAAGGTACACGTCCGCCTCGACCTATCCATCCTTGGCCGTATCTGCGCGTTAGATGCCGTCTCACAGCAGAAGCAAAATGTGCCGCAGCTCCACCATGCATGTACCACATACTCTGACGTTACTCAAGGGGGACATCATCAAGCAGTCCTGGAAGATAGTACAGTCTAAATTTCAAATTAATGTGTACATCTAGGACGATGTTTGCGTTGACGTTTTCTTCTTCTATTATCGAGTACTTTCAACCGTGTACGTTTGCTCCATCCTTTTTAACACACTTTGTATCCATAGATTTTAGTTTAGTTTTTGTTCAGAAATATCCGAGAAAAATTATTCTAAGATATCATAAAAATAAAATAGAAAGAGGAAAAAAGAAAGAAGGAAGGAAGGTTAGGGTTTAACGTTCCATCGACAACGTGGCAATTAGAGACGGAGAAAGAAGAATTCAAAATAAACTAAGAAGCTATATATGGCTGCGTTAGTTTGATAGTGTATAAGCCAGGGACAGTCATTGCACTGTCTGAAGAGGGATCCCCGTTCTGAAAGTTCTTTGGTGCCTTGCATAGATTTAAACTTTATGTTTTCGTGTATGGAGTTCATATGATGTAAAAACTCTTGGAGACGGTCCACGCCATTAGGCCACACTATAAAAGTGTCAACAATGTATCGCCAAACCACTGTTGGTTTGAAAGTGGCTGACTCAAGTGCTCTCTCCTCAAAATCTTCCATAAAAAGATTGGCCACCAGGGGAGACAAAGGACTCCCCATTGCGACTCCGACTAAATGTTCATAAAACTCGTTAAATAAAAAATACAGTATGTGCTCAAATAGCGCTGTAATGTCTTCACCAAACATGTTGCCAATGCGGTGCAGAGAGTCCACAAAAGGCACCTTTGTAAAAAGTGAAACCAGATCAAGACTAACCAACAAGTCGTGAAGCAGCTGAAGTGACTGCAGTCTGCTGATAAAATCATTAGGATGCTTTATATGATGGGGACACTTGCCTGCCACAGGTTTCAGCAAAGACGCCAAGTGTTTTACTGATCCTTAAGTGGCTGCTCTAATATTGCTCATAAACAGACGTAATGGCACACTTTCCTTGTGGATCTTAGGCAGTCCATATAGCCTAGGTGGAACTGAACTGCTTGGTTCCAGTCTCTTTATGACCTCCTTCGGTAGAGAAATATTTGATAGAAGCTCAGCTGTTTTTCGCAACACTCGGGTCATAGGAATCTACAAAACCAAAATGGGTAAGAACTGGCTAACTCACCCCAGACTATTACAATTTACAAGACAATTAGAGAAACCATAGCCACAAGAATTTAGGCAATATAGACCCGACCGTTCAACTTCCGGGTGAAAGCCAACCAAGAAAAATATGGAGCTCCCTCAGTCAGAACAGAACTGGCCACACCGTGACCAAATCATCGCTACACAAATGAAGAATTACCAGCGATGACCAACGAGACTGCAGAACATCGGTGCAAACGCTGGAGCATATTATACACGACTGCCCAAAGAGAAAATTCATGGCTACCTGGAAACACTTTCTAGATACAACACCTGCACCAATTAATTGATTGGAATCTCTCAGTATCCAAGTATGATGAGAAATGGATCCCCAAACTTCATCTCCCGCCACTCTACAGCTCTCTTTATTTATTTTACATACTTATGTACATGTAATGGCACATGTCATGTTTACATCAATTACCATCTGAAAACCTGGCCTTCCCAGGGTATATATTTACTTATTCCTGCGTTGAATTTGTACTTCTTCTATCCCTTCTCTCTCTATCCACCTCTTTTTTCGTAAAATCATATGTATCGGAGAATTGATAAGAAATAACACTGTCTTGCATAATGTACAAATTTATAATTGCAGTATCCAAACGAAGAAATATAGTAGTCAAAATACAAATTTCATATAAAATTCGTACGATATCATATTTATTGAATTATATGTTGTTGTCGCGGTCTTCAGTCCGCAGACTGATTTCACGCTACCATGCCCTGGGCAAGTCTCTTCATCTGAGAATACATTCGGCAACCTACACCTTCTTGTATCTGCTTACTGTATTCGTCCTTCAGTCTCCCTCTACTATTTTTACCCCACACACTTTCATCTAATGCTAAGTTGACAATTCCTTCATGTCTCAGAATGTGTCCCACCAATCTATCCCTTCTCTTAGTCAGGATGTGCCAGAAACTCCTTTTCTCGGTTAAGCACCTCATTAGTCACGTGATCTACCCATCTAATTTTTATCATTCGTCGTAGTACAACATTTCAAAAGCTTCTATCATCTTTACGTCTGAACTTCTTATCGTCCACGTTTCACTCCCATACAATGCTACACTCCAGACAAATGCTTTCAGAAAGGAGTTCCTAACATTCAAATTAATATCGGATGTTAACAAGTTTCGCTTCCGTAGAAACGCTCTTCTTCCTATAGCCATTCTGCATTTTATATCTTATTTGCTACGGACATCAGATTTCTTGCTACCGAAATAACAAAACTCATCTACTACTTTTATCGTCTCATTACCAAATCTAATTCCTTCAGCATCGCCTGATTTTCTGACATAACATTCCATTACCGTCGGTTTACTCTTGTTAATGTTCATCTTATATCTTCCTTTCAAGACACTGTCCATACCATTCAATTGCTCTTCCAGATCCTTTGCAGTCCCTGACAAAATAACTATGTTATCGGCAAATCGCCAAGTCATTATTTCTTCTCCCTGATCTTTAATTCCCTCTCCAAATTTCTCCTTCCATTCCTTCACTGCTAGCTCAATGTACAGATTTAACAACATTGGGGAAAGGCTACAACCCTGTCTTACTCCCTTCCCAACCTCTACTCTAATAACTGCTGTCTGGATTTTGTATAGGTTGAATATAACTCTTCGCTCCCTATATTTTACCCCTGATACCTTCAGAATTTGAAAGAGTTTATTCCAGTCGACATTGTCAAAAGTTTTCTCCATATCTACAAACACTAAAAAACGTGGGTATGCCTTTCCTTAGCCAATCTTCTACAATAAGTCGTAATGCAAGTATTGGCTTCCTAGTTCATAAATTTCTTCTACACCAAATCGTTCTTCCCCGAGATTGGATTCCAAAAGTTATTCCATTCGTCTGTAAATAATTCGTGTTACATAGTTCTGTAATTTTCAAATATGTCTGCACTTGTTTTCTATGGAATTGGAATTACGATGTTCTTCTTGAAGTCGGAGGGTGTTTCCCCTGTCTCATACACCTTGCATACCAGATAGAACATTTTTTTCATGACTGGCTCTCCTAACGCTATCAGCAGTTCAGAGGGAATATCATATACTCCAGGGGCTTTGTTTCGACTCAAGTCCTTCAGCGCCCTGTCAAATTCTTCTCGCAGTATCATGTCTCCTATCTCATCTTCCTCCACTTCGTCTTCCATTTGTAGAATACTGCAAGTTTATTTCCTTTGTGTAGGTCCTCTATATATTCCTTCCACAGTTCAGCTTTACCCTCTTTGCTTAGTACTGGTTTTCCGTCTGAGTCCTTGATATTCATACAGCTGCTTTCTTGTTTCCAAACATCTCTTTTATTTTACTGCAGGCGGTATCTATCTTTCCCCTAGTTGTACATTCTTAAACGGATCTGCATTTGTCCTCTAGCCACTCCTGCTTACCTAGTCTGCACTTCCTGTCAATATAATTTTTCAGACTTTTGTACTCCCTTTTGCCTGTTTTTTATATTTTCTCCTCTCATCGATTAAGTTCAGTATGACCTATGTTACCAGGGATTTCTATTAGACCTTGTACTTCTGCCTATATGGTCCTCTGCGGCCGTAACCACCCTATCTCTCAGATCTACCTATTCTTCTTCTACTGGATTACTTTCTCCCGTTTCAGCCAATTCTTGCCTAATGCTCCCTCTGAATATCGCAACCACCTCTGGTTCCTTCATTTTTTCCAGGTTCCATCTCCTAACTTTTGAAGTTAGGTCAGAGTATATATCTGCCTCTGGATATGTCTTACAGTTTAAAACGTGTTTCCTAAATCTATTTCTTACCATGCTAAAGTCAATGTCTCCTGGTCTTTTTCACATATATTTCATGGTGATCATTACATTGTACTCTGCGCAAAATTCTACGAAGCGATCTCCTTTTATTCCTTTTCCCACTCTATTCACCTACTACATTTCCTCCACTTCCATTTCCTACTATCGAGTTCCACTTCCCATCACTATCAAGTTTTCGTCTCCCTTAACTTTTATCTCCTCACACATTTCTTCGATATACTCATCATCGGTCCCGCTAGTTTAAGTATGAACTTGCACTACTGTGATCGGTGTTGGTTTTGTGTCTATCTTTACTACGATAATGCATTTACTATGTTCTTTTTTAATAACATACCCGCATTCCTATTTTCTTATTCATTATCAGACCTACTCCTACGTTACGACCAACTGGTTTTGTATTTATAAGCCTGTACTCACCTAACCAAAAATCCTGTTCATTCTGCCACCGAACTGCACTAATCCGTACCATATCTAACTTTAACCTATCCATTTCTCTTTTCAAATTTTTTGACTTACCTACCCGATTAAGGGTTAGATCATTCCACGCTCCGACCCGTAGAAATCCTGGTTTGTTTTTCTTGATGACGACATCCTCCTGAGTAGTCCCCACCCGGAGATCTGAATGGGGGACTATTTTACCTCCGGAATTTTTTTTTCCCAAGAATATGCCATCATATATCCACACAGTAGAGCTGCATGTCCTCGGGAAAAGTAGCGGCTGTAGTTTCCCCTTGCTTTCAGCCGTTCGCAGTAACTGCATGGCCGATGTTACAAGGCTAGCTCAGTCAATCATCCAGACTGTTGCCCCTGTAACTACTGAAAAGGCTGCTGTCCCTCTTCAGGAACCACACGTTTGTCTGGCCTCTCCATAGAAACCCCTCCGCTTTGGCTGCACCGACGGTACGGCTACCTGCATCGTTGAGGAACGCAAACCACCCCACGTCGGCTATGTCTGTGGTTTATGGAGGTAGATATGTTGTACAATTGTATAGTTTTTCAGGTATATATTCATTTGTATAAGGGATGTATGTCTGTAAAATCTCTTGGGAATACAATTAGTAGTAAAAAAGTAACATTAAACTTGATGCGTGATGGAGCGGTTTTCCATGAACGTTACTGTTTTATGTGGTCATAATTCATGAACTACGTGTCGTAGTGTGAAGAAATTTCGAAGGTACATTCAACTATATGTTTGTATACTGTCTGTAAAATTTCCTGCGGCTACAATTTTTAGTGTAGAAATTATAACGTGTCATACCGAATGCCGTAGTTTTAGTCCATGAACAGCGGAAAACTTGTAAGAAAGATACTTTTTTCCTTTCATAATTTTGCTATGGTTGTCAGCGCGAAATAGTTCAATAAATGTTTGAAATTATGTTTAAAATTTGTTGCAAGTCGCTAAATAATCTCGTTCTCACATAGTGTATTCATAGTGAGTTTCTTACAACTCCTGTTGCATATGACATTATATCTCCTGATACATGTGTCATATGTGGTTCTTACCATTACAGAATTGGTACCTCACGGTTATAAAGGTGTGTGCCAAGTTTGGTTGAAATTGATCCAGTGGCTTCGGAGGAAATGTGCAACATTGTCGCGTAATGCAACAGTTTTTCTTGCATCTCATTGTTTCTGACGTCAAGTCTCGTGAAGTGTGTATTGTAAGGTATCCTAACACTTGCGGAGACCGTCTTCATGGATTGAAGCTTAATTGTGCAAAATTTCATAAAGATTGGAAGAAAACTGTAGATTTGTATGTGTATGTACACACAAACATACGGACATTCTTATATTCACAGATTGTATGCACTCAATACATTATTCTGTAAGCGATATGTTAAGTAAAAATAACTGTACACAAATGCCTCATTCTTGCAATAGCATCGGCGGTTTCTTGCGAAAGGCACTACCATTTCAGAAACAGATTTAGTGAAACGATGCTTTCAGGAAGCCACTGGCAGTCAGACAAAAAAATTCCCCAAAATGACACTATTTTGGCAACTTTTCTCCAAATAGATTAATACTACCTTTTTCTTCAAATTAACATTTATTGTCAGTAATGGCAACTTGAAGGGGTGTAACTACATGTTCAGGTCTATAAAATTATCGTATGTATCAGAAATTATAGTACATAAAACAAAATTATTAATTTTACGGCAACAATGTTAATATTATCGCATATGCTTTTTATATTAATGGTAAAAAAAAAAGCACATAGCAAACCAGGAATGAAACCAGTCTTTCATATTTCATCACGTTTCTCAAGGATCTCAATAAGTAGGTATTAAATAATTTTGTTCGGTCTAATTTTGTAACTGTACTAATTCTAAACTTAAAATTAATGTAATTTATTCCAGCTTCGTTGATTTACTTCAGACAAGATTTTCAGTCTAGTATGCATCAGGCGTAGCCCGTAGAAAATGTAGAAATTTATTAAGTTACCAGAAAATTGTGGTTCGGTTTCTCATGTAGGCCGATATCATCGCATGATAATTTTTTGATGCCTACTTCCTCACTAAATCTCAGATGCTGTGTTCGTAGTAAACTACTTCTTTGTGAAGGGCCAATGAAGGGCCAATGAAGAAGGTTCTGCATTGTTGTACTAGTTTGGGGAAATGACAACCAGTTGTCAAATGTTGGCAGAAATCACTGCTTACTATCATAAGCAATAAGTAAATGTATTAGGGATTCCATAGTATGCCAGTCTCAGCTAGCAAAGTTAAGCGTGACATCTTGCAGCGGTTGATATACAGCTTTTTAATGTTTGTAGAATCTACGGCGTCATCAGTCCCTAAACTTACAAACTACTTACAAACCAGCTAATACTAAGGACGGCACAAATATCCATGCCCAAGGGGGGATTCGAACCTCCGACAGTAGTGGCCGTGCAGACCGAGACTGGAGAGCCTCGGTCCCCTCGGCCACCGCGGCCGGCTGATATACAGCTGCCACCAAACGAAAGTCAAATGTTACTTACGGCACTGGCAGTGTAGTGTGCTAATGTTTTAACGACCACTGAATGCTCTTTGAAAACGCAGTGTAATGTGGGGTATAAACTTTCATGTTGACAACGAACTAAATAATTAATGCTTTCCATGCTCTGTGGTTGACAGGTTCTTGTATCTACCCTTTTTTGCTCAGTAAATTACTATCGTAAATGGAACATTTCCTTGCCAACATGACCACACAACACTGCCACTGCCGAAAATAAAAATTTAAACTCAAATTCCCAGTACAGAATTTTTCCCCCAACAATTTCCCCACGTTTTTTGTTTCCCCAAAAGACCCCCACAAAGCCTCGGTGGAGCAGCCGATCGGTCTACAGCGCCTCGCTGCGGAGCGCGCGGTTGCTTGCCGTGGAGGTTCGAGTCCTCCCTGGGGCATAGGCGTGTGTGTTTGTCCTTAGGTTGATTGACTGATTGTTTGATTTTTCCAGGAAAGCCAAAACAGTCTTGGTCCAACCCGCTACTGCCCGCTCCGAAACTAAGTTTATTATGCGGTATCGCTCCCTGTATATCTAGTAAAGCCAACCAATGCCCTTGAACAGTGCAAGGAGTCCCTTTACCAGTTCTTTATTAGACACAGTTTCTTCGGGTCTGGTTGTCCCAAATATTCTGTGCCTTTTATTCTCCAATGCAATGCATTCGAAGATTTGATGTGATGTAGTTTCATCACCGACATCACAGATCCTACATTTAGGGTCCTCTTCTGTTATTCCCATTGTACGTAGGTGTTTTTTGAAATTCCCATGGCCTGTCAGCAATCCAACCATGAGTTTAATCTCTCTCCAGTTCAGGCCCAGGATTGCAGAGCTTCTTTTAAAACATGGCTTTGGCATCACTACGTTGCCATGTTTTTGTTGATGGACTTTGGTCCAATATTCTACGTGCTGTCTTCTGTCCAGTTACGTAGCTCCAATTTGATCAGTGCCTTGGTGATTGTCAGGACAGATTCCGGTCCAACAAATGGAGTCTCTGCCCCCATCCTGGCTAATCTGTCGGCATGTTCGTTGCCACTGATCCCAGAGTGGCCAGGGACTCACAATAGGTTTACTCTAATGCTTTCCCCTAGCTCCACCAGAACCCTGTGACATTCTGCAACAATTTTAGAGCTTGTTGCAGGAGCTGCCAGTGATCTCAGGGCTGCCTAGCTGTCTGAATAGATATAGATGCTAAGATCTTTGTAGCACCTACGCAAATTCTCCTCCACACACGCCCTTATGGCAGTGATATAATTTGCCCTTAGGTTAGTTTACCTAGGTTTAAGTAGTTTGTAAGCCACGCAGTTTGGTCCGATAGATTTACAAACATTTGAATTTTTTTAGTTCCCGACAAAAATATTTTTCCCCAAAATTGACAAAATAAATAAATAAAATAAAATAAAAAACAATCTGGAGACACTGCAGAGTGCAGTGCCTGACTTAGTGAACATTGCCAAGAAATTTGGAATGGCTCGTATAGTCTGAACGCTGCTGCGTCATTCGCGGTCCTACAGCGAAGCGCCATTTAAATTACAATTAAAATTTTACGTGCCTCCGGCGACGCCGCTGAAATTGTGCGCGGTTTAATGTATTCCCTCATCTGGCGAGCAGCAAAAAAATATATTGCGTCGCTCTGGCGCTTGAGGGAGAAGTGTCAAGGACGCAGCGCAGGGGGCGTTAAAGCGAAACGACCGTTAATGCTCAACGTCTCGTCCACGTCCGCTGCCAGATTTCTGCCCAGGCATCACAGACCGCAGTAAACGGATAACGGCCAACTTTATGCCCGATATTCCGAAAGAAACTGCTTTTTTTGGGATCCATAAATTAGGAAAGAATTCGTTTTTTTTTTGTAGTTTGATGGGTCGTAAATACGCCGGTGGCCCATTTCCGTCGTTACGGGGACGCCGTTTGTGTGCTGGCAGAAAAATCAGCGAAGCCGTTACTGCGACGTTACGACTGTCCATTGTTCTCGGCGTGTCGAGAGGTTGAGCGCGCTTCAGGCGACCGCCCATCACGATCGTCGGAGAGAGAGGGAGACATCTGGTGAGAATACGAGGAAACTGAATTAGGGCAGGGTGGGGGGGACATGGATCCTGCAAAGCCACTTGGTTTCTTATTTATTGATAGTCGTCTAGGGGCTAGGTCTGTTAACAGGATATCCATATATCGATATTTATCCAGAATTATAACGCTATACTAGTTGAACCCCCGCTGCTTCGCAAGCGGTCTGCACCAGTTGTTTCTTTTTAATCCTGATGAAGAATCCATATCTTCTACATCTACATCTACATGGGATACTCTGCAAATCACATTTAAGTCCCTGGCAGAGGGTTCATCGAACCACAACTAAACTATTTATCTCCCATTCCATTCTCGAATAGTGCGCGGGAAGAAAGAACACCTGAGTCTCTCTGTTTGAGCTCTGATTTCTCGTATTTTATTCTGATGTTCATTTCTACCTATGTAAGTGGGAGTCAACAATATATTTTCGCATTCGGAAGAGAATGTTGGCGATTGGAGTTTCGCAAGTAGTCCACGCCGCAGCGATTAGCGCCGTTGTTGTAATGATTCCCATCCCAGATCCTGTATCATTTCCGTAACGCTGTCTCCCCTGTATCGTGACACTGCGAAACGAGCTGCCCTTCTTTGGACTCTTTCGATGTCCTCCGTCAAACCCACCTGATAAGGATCCCACACTGGGCTGCAATACTCCAAAACTCAACGGACAAGCGTAGTGTATGCAGTTTCTTTTGTAGTTCTGTTGCATGTTTTAAGGGTTCTGCCAATAAAACGCAGTCTCTGGTTCGCCCTTCCCACGGTATTATCTACGTGTTCTTTCCAATTTAAGTCTGAAGTAATAGTAATTCCTAGGTATTTTGTTGAGTTTCCGGCCTTCACATTTGATTGATTTATCTTGTAAACAAAGTTTAACGGATTTCTTTTCGTCTCGTGAGGACGACTTCACACTTCTCATTATTTAGTGTTAACTGCCAAATTTTACACCCTACTGATATCTTATTCAGATCGTTCTGCTGTTGGTTTTGATCTTCAGATGATTTTACTAGACGGTAAATGACGGCGTCATCTGCAAACAACCTAAGAGAGCTACTTAGATTTTCCCCTCAATCGTTTATCTAAATAAGGAACAGCAGAGGACCAATAACACTACCCTGTAGAACGTCCGATATCACTTCTGTTTTAATCGATGCCTTACCATCGATTACTATGAACTGTGTCCTCGACAAGAAATCCCCTATCCAATCGTAAATTTGTGGCGATATACCGTAACCACGCAATTTGATTAAAAGCCGTTTGTGAGGTACGGTGTCAAAAGCTTTCTGGAAATCAAGAAATACGGAATCGATTTGCGAACCTTTGTCGATAGCACAAATCACTTCGTGTGAATAAAGAGCTAGTTGTGTTTCGCATGAAAGATATTTTCTAAATCCGTGTTGACCTTGGGTCAATAGATCGTAGATATAGCTTGAAATTTGAGTTAACAGCACCATATTTTTGAAAATCAATTTTTGCGTCTTGTATTTCACACCCTTATTGGTCGAATTTCCGAAAATACCGAGACACGTGACTTTTAAATTTGAACCCCGAATCCAAATCCGAAAATTTGTAGTTCTAATTTCAAAATTGCCTAAATAGCAACAGATTTTCGAAAAACATCTCCCCTTGATGGTTGAATTTCCAAAAATACCGACACACGTTTTTTTTTTAAATCATAACGAACAATACAAATACCAATTTTTGCAGCTATAGATTCAAAATTTTCTTGACAACAAAGTGTTTTCTAAAAGAATTTTTGATCCCCTCTTTTACCTCCTTAGTTTTTGAATTTCTAAAAATACCGAAACTCGTGTCTTTTTAATCCTGACCAAGAGTCCATACCATACGTTTCTTAGTTATAGCTTAAAATTTGAGTTAAAAGCAACATATTTTTGAAAATCAATTTTTTGCGTCCTCTATTTTACCTCCTTATTGGTTGAATTCCAAAAAATGCCGAAACACGTGTCTTTTAAATTCGAACCCCGAATCCAAATCCGAAAATTTGTAGTTCTAACTTCAAAATTGCCTAAGTAGCAACATTTTTCTTAAACACTCCCTCTCCAATTTATCCCCGTTGATGATTGAATTTCCAAATATTTATTAACGTCTAACCAACTATGTAAATATCAATTTTTCCAACTCTAGCTTCAAAATTGTATCAATAGCAACGTGTTTTCGAAAATAATTTTTGATCCTCTATTTAACCCTCTTACTTGTTGAATTTCCAAAAATACTAAAAATCATGGATTTTTAATCCTGACCAAGATTCCATATCCGAAGTTTCGTAGTAGTAGCTTAAAATTTGAGTTAATGGCAACATATTTTTGAAAATCAATTTTTTGCGTCACCTATTTTACCCCCTTATTTGAGGAATTTCAAAAAATGCCGAACCACGGGTCTTTTAAATTCGAACCCTGAATTGAAATCCGAAATTTTGTAGTTCTAGCTTCAAAATTGCCTAAATAGGTACGTATTTTCAAAAAACGTTTCATCCGCTATTTCACCCCCTTACGGACGGAATATCGAAAAATCGCTTCTTAAATGACGCCTACGGAGGAAGATCAACACCCTCCACAAATTTCAAGTTTCTATCTTCATTGGTTTGGGCTGGGCGATGATGAGTCAGTCAGTCAGTCAATCGGGACATTTCCTTTTATATATAGAGATTGGTGTTAATGCTTTTAACGATACGTGGACCTCTGTTGTGCGTTGTGGCCTTCAGTCCAGACCCTAGAGACTGGTTTAATGCAACTATCCACCCTACTCTATCCTGAGCAAGCGTCTTCAACTCAAGAACAGCAATCCGCATCCATTTGAATTTGCTTACTATATTCATCTCTTGGTCTCCGTCTGCGATGTTGCTTAATTTATAATTCCTTGATGTCTAATAATGTGTCCTACCATTCGAACCCTTGTTCTACTCGCGGTATGCCAAAAATTCTTTTACTCTTATTATCTTTACTCCTCATAAGTTACGCGATTTACCCACCTAATCTTCACTATTCTTCTGTAGCTCCACATTTCGAAAGCCTCTATCCTCTTCCGAGACTGACAAAATGTTTTATATGGAGTGCGGCACTATATTGCTCTGAAACATGGACATTGAGAAAATGAGATTAGAAGCATTCCAGATGTGGACTTGGAGGAGGGTGGAAGAGATAAAGTGGGTAGACAAAGTGAGGAATGAAGACTTGTTGAGAAGAGTGGGTGAAGAGAGAGAAATTCTAAAGATAATCAGAAAGAGGAAACGGAATTGGCTTGGACATTCGATAAAAAGAGATTGTCTGCTGATGGATGCTATGGACGGAACAGTGAATGGAAGAAAAAGAAGAGGACGGAGAAGATACCAGATGATTGACAGTATAAAGATAGGAAACAGTTACGAGAAAACAAAGAGGGTAGCAAACGACAGGACTACATAGAGAGCTGCATGTGAAGACCTACCTTAGTGCAGAACACTGGTTATGATATCCTCTTCCTGTCAGCAATGTTTATCGTCCATGTTTCACTCCCATACAAGGCAACACTCAACGCAACTACCTTCAGAAAAGACTTCCTTACACTTAAATTAATATTCCATATTAGCAATTTTTTCTTTTTCAAAAACGCCTTTTCTCCCATTGCCATTCTGCATTTCATATCCTCTGTACTGCGACAATCATCTGTTATTTTACTCCACAAGTAACCTCATCTACCACCTTTATTGTTTCGTTACCTAATATAATTCCTTCTGCATCGCCTAATTTTCTTAGACTGTATTGCATTACACTTGTCTTGCTCTTGTAAATGTTCATCTTATACCCACCATTCCTTTGAACTGCTCTTCCAGGTCCCTTGCTGTCTCTGACAGAATTACAATGTCATCAGCAAAACGCATTGTTTTTATTTCTCCGCCCTGAAATCTAGTTCCTTCTGCAAATTTCTCTTTGCTTTCATTCACAGCTTGCTCAATGTACAAATTGAATAAAATTGAGAAAGGCTACAACCCTTTCTTACCCCTTTACCAATGCTTCCCATTGAAGCCCTTCGACTCTAAAAATTGATATCTGGTTTTTTTACAACTTATAAATAATCAATTCCCTATATTTTACCCCTGCTGATTTCACAATTTAAAAGAGTGTATTCCAGTCAACATTGTCCAAAACGTTATACAAATATACGGACGCTATAAACGTAGGTTTGACTTTAGTTAAGCTATATTATAAGATAATTCGTACGGTATTTCCTAGCATATTTCTCCATTTCTCCTCAATTCAACTGATATTCCCCGGGGTCAGCTTCTATTATACTTTACACACGAAATAATTCGTGTTAAAATTTTGCAACCATGACGTATAAACATGTTTTTGCAATCATCACACCTGCTGTCTTTGGTATGGGTATTATTACATTTTTCTTAAAGTCTGGGGGTCCATGTTTCACTCGACACAAATGAGTTCAGAAAAGACTTACTTACAGTTAAATTAATATTTAAAGTTAACTAATTTCTGTTTAAATATATATATATATATATATATATATATATATATATATATATATATATATATATATTATATCGTCTGTTCTGCGCAAGTAACAAAACTCATCTGCCACCTTTATTGTTTCTTTACCTAATCCAATTCCTTCAGTATCAGATTGTTTTGCTCTTGTTAACTCTGTGATGCTCGAATTCCTTTAAAAAATGAGAGAATAACTTAAAATTATGTTTTTATAGTAAAGAACAATCTATGTTTTCATAAAATATTCAAATTTACTATTACAGAGAAAAAATACAGTTATTACAAAATGTTCAAATGTTTGTATAGCTTATGGGACTTAACTATGGGGTCATCAGTCCCTAAGCTTACAAACTACTTATGAACTAGCTAATCCTAAGGACAGCACAAATATCCATGCCTGAGGGGGATTTGAACCCCCGACCGTAGTGGCCGTGCAGACCGTGACTGGAGCGCCTCAGTCCCCTCGGCCACCGCGGCCTGCCAGTTATTACATTTAGTGGACACAGTGAAACTGAGGACCTTTAGATTTCTATATAGTAACTTTCCAAGCAATTTGGATACAGACGTTACTTGTATTTATTGAAAATCTACTTTGTCCGTTTGTAGTGAAATTAATGGCATTTTGTTCCGAGAACGCTCGCTACACCTCACGCTCGCCATCTTGACATGCTAATTCATTCGCGTGAAAAATTTACGTTTGTCGGTTCATCCGTCGACTCTTACAGTTGCAGCATCTATCGCAAAGGTCCCCTAGAGGGGACTCAATGTGTTTACGAGCTGAAAAACGAAAGTGGAGGCACGAAAATACGACCTGTGACGACCGTCTGCTACAGTGAACGGTGCGCACCACAGAGTTAATGTTCTTCTCATACGCTTCTTTCAACACACTGTACATTCCGTTCAATTCCGCTGACAGGTCTTTGCTGTCTCTGACAGAATTCTAATGTTATTAGCAGACGCTATATTTTTATTTCTCCACCATGAAATTCAATTCCTGCACCACATTTTTCCTTGATTTCCTTCACAGCTTACTCAATATACAAATTGAATAAAATCCGAGAAAGGCTTCCCAACCAATGCTTCCCTTTCATGCCCTTTGACTCTAGTACCTGCTGTGTGGTTTTTGTAAAAGTTGTAAAGTCCCTATATTCTACACCTGCTGACTTCGGAATTAGAAAGAGTGCATTCCAGTCAACACTGTCAAAGGCTTTCTCCAAATCTACAAAGCTGGACATGTAGATTTGTGTTTCCTTAAACCAAGTGGTAAGGTGAGTATTGTCTGCCATGTTGCTACATTTCTCCTCTCCATATCATTCTCCAAGTCAGCTTCTACTAGACTTTCCATCCTTCTGTAAATAATTCGTATTAAAATTTGCAACCATGACTTATTGAAGTGATGCTTCTGTAATTTTCACACATGTCTGCTCCCGCTTTCTTTGAAATGAGGATTCTTTCAAAATGTTCAAATGTCTGTAAATCTATCGGACCAAACTGCGTGGTCATACGTCCGTAGCTTACAAACTACTTAAATCTAGGTAAACTAACCTACGGACAAACGCACACACACACACACACACACACACACACACACACACACACATACCCATGCCCCAGGGAGGACTCAACCTCCACGGCGAGCAACCGCGCGCTCCGCAGCAAGGTGCTTTAGACTGCTCGGCTACTCCACCGCGGCGAGGATTCTTTCAGTTTTATTTTAGTCTCTTACATCTTCCATACCAGGTGAAATAGTTTGTTAGGATTGGATCTTCCAGAGACTCTAGTAGCTCTGAGGTAATTTCGTCTACTCGACGGGCTTTGTTTTCACTTAAGTCTTTCAGTGCTCTGTCAAATTATTCTCTGAGTATAGTATCTTCTAGTTCACCTTCATCTACTTCCTCTTCCCCTCCTACAATATCGATTTATCGATAGCAAAATACCAATATCGTTTGCGGTTATTTTTATTTTGTATTACACTTTGTAGTAGTTTTTGGTACATATTTGAAATTATTCTTTTGTAATACATATAATTTTACTTCCTCTGTGTGAAAGAGTCTTACTACCGTTTGAGCTTTCATTACGTCCAATCTTTCCAATCTTTCTCTAAGACTGTGTGAAACTGTGGCACAAAAGATGACCGATTGCACTGTTCGGTGACGTTGTGAATTCAGTAAGATTGTAGATGGGTTAAGATACAATTTGTAATGCAAGTAGTGTGCCACTTCCTTCACATTGGCATTAGAAAAATAAAAAACAGTTGCTGAAAATGGCAAGGTTACCAAATGGTGAATATGTTTTTGAAATGTAGTACCCCTATAAAGAAACACAAACTTACCTGGCAGATTCTGGATATCAGGATATTTGTCGCACGGGAATAGCCGCGTGGTCTTAGGCACAGTGCTACGGATTGCGAGGCCTCTCCCAACGGAGGTTCGAGTCCTCCCTCAGAAAAGTGTGTGTGTGTGTGTGTGTGTGTGTGTGTGTGTGTGTGTGTGTGTGTGTGTTTGTGTGTGTTTTGTTCATAGCATAAGTTAGCATCGATGATCCTATGAGTCTGATCCCTTAAATTCATAACATTTGATTTGAGGATATTCGATGGAGCATTCGAAAGTTTCTTCCTGAACAATTACACTGTCTAAAATGTTATGAATTTTCCTACGTCAGTATGAAAAAATGTTTATTTCGACATTTAGCCAATGACATTTCAACCAAATGGCGTATTATGATTTTAATATCGCTTGTTTATAGTGGCAACCGTAACAGTTTAATTTAATGTAAAAGGAAACAGTCTTTCCACAAGGTGCTTTCAAATAATTACACTTTTTCTAAATTTCAACACCATCCATGAGGTTTTTATCAGAGGAATAAAATTATGACCTAGAAGTAAATGACAAATAGTGTATTAGAAAATATTACATGCAATAATTTATTTATAACAGAAAATTTAATGCTGACACCGGTCAAATTACGTACTCACACGAGACGTTAAAAATTACAGCATATCGCTTTCTTCGTTTAATTACATGACCGGTTTCGGCGTGCTAGACGCCATCTTCAGACCTATAGTAATTTTTTACATGACTTCACTACTATTGCACCAATTTTTAACATAGCAAATTGGTATCCATCCACATTGATGTGTCATCCAAATACAATTTACATGTCAGTAATAAAACGACTGAATCCATCTTTCTCAAGGTCTAAGTCAGATGCACTTCAGAATCAAAGATCAGTACTGACTGGAGTGAAGCACAATGTAATTAAGAAAGCGATATTGGCTGAAAACCTCTGATTAAACAATTATAGATCGTCCCAATAATGTGTTCCTTATATGCATTAAGTTTGTTTATAAAAATATGTGCTAGGTAAATACTAGCGTGCTAGGTAAATACTAGCCTTTCACACCACTCGGCCACTTCGCGCGGTCACCAAAATAAAGGTAGGCTTGCTGTTAAAGCAATTGATTTTCTTCAATTATTTAATGGGAGAGCCATTAGACAAATTACATGCAATGAGATGTAGTGGGTAGGCTATTCATTTTCACAAACTGCCCACTGTCGAAACAACAACGTTTAATCAGATGAATAGTATGAAATACACTATTATGAAAGTAATTAAGCTCACATTTACGTTTCTTAAAAACCCTGATTTGTTGAACAATGTTGTAATGACGGAAAAAAATAACAATGAAAGCCGTACTAAAACAGGTGTCCGTTATAGAATTTCATATTTTACTGAGGTAAATACTCGCAGAATTGAACTGCTGAACAGAGTTGGTATTAATCCACGTCTGTTTACCGCAAAATTATTTCACACCATCGATCATAGCGGAATCAAAAGAGATCATATTACGCTACCTGATATACAAATAGAGGCAAGACAGATAGGAAGCAGAAAGAGAAGAGAAACGTGGATGGTGAGCAATAAGAAATGGGTTGCAAAGCCGCTTCCCGTCGGAGGTCCGAGTCCTCCCTCACGCATGATTGTGTGAGGCGTTCTTAACATAGATTAGGTAGTAAAAGTAGCAGGTCTAGATACCGATGACCTCAGGAGTTTGGTCACATAGGGTTAAAAAAAGGTTGGTTCTGAGGGCAATGGGTAAAGTTTGTAGAGGGAGGACAAGAATTAAGCAGTATTCAGTAAGGCATAATTGAAAAGAGTTTTAGAGAATAGACTTGCGTGGGTAAGCTGCCTCACTACACTACTTACATGATTATTTTGCCGAAGAACGTAAGAGCAGTCATCGCAGGTTGAGGAGTAAAGTATCCCGAAGGTGAAATACAGGCAGCAAATTACAAGGCTCAAGGAATATATTATGGTAAAAAAAAAAAAAAAAAAAAAAAAAAAAAAAAAAAAAAAAAAAAAAAAAAAAAAATCCTTTTTTTTTCTTTTTTTTTCAGAAAAAAGCAGACGGTGGCAAAGTTTCAGAAGCCATAATCACTACTACTTCAGGCTACTGGATTTGCTTGACATCCTTCAAGCCGGGATCGCAGTCTAGCAGTATTTACAGTGAAAATCTACGTAAACGGAGTTTTTAAAGGGGTAATTACTCTGGTAGCCTTGAGGTATGGATGCAGAGTGTATTACCTTAGTCATAAAGGATTTATTATTTTTTACATACTCATTTCCACGTACGGATTCTAAACGTAAAGCAACGGCACGTTACTACGTAATACTGAAGTATTAAGATATCTGAAGACGGTAGGAGTGACTTACCAAAACCGGTCTGAATAAAATTGAAAAACACTTCTTTTAAACTTTTAAAAAAAGCTATCTTGAACCAAGATTGCAGAGTTTCTTTATACAGGCTGCTTCGGGAGAAGTAAATGTGAACCATTGCTGTAAACCGTGTGCATATAAGTATGAAAATATCATAATCTGTGTAAAATAATACTAAACTGAAAGAAAATGGTTTTGCATATACAGCAAATAATTTAGAACGCGATTTATAGATTCGCAGTTCATCGCATTTGATCTCGCACGCGAATTGAGTAAGCGTTGTTGCACTGTCACGTGAACTCTAGAAAGCTTGGGAAACTCTAGCGAGATGATATCGCATCGGCAGCGAGACTCTTGGCTGACTCACTGCCTGAGTACGCGACCCAAGAACGCGCCACTGAGTTCAGCGAAGTGGAAGTGTAGCCTGCACTGAGACATCGCGGTGTATCGTAGTCCGCCGATGGTACATCGCACAGGTTGTTTAAGACACATTGGAGAAGAAGACTGCAAAAACTAGTCACTGTCGAGGTTTAAAAATTAATTTTGTTTCAGATTTATTTGTTTACTTCTCTTTCGTATCTTTTATTTCGCTTTCATTTGTTTATTTCAAAACTCACCCTTTCTAAAAACACATACAACAAAAAGTAAATTAAACAAAACTTCTATGTAATAAACACACATAGAAATAAAACAAAACATAACACTAAAAAGTACAAAAATTAAAATAATATTACTCCCTCGAAGTAATACAACAAAAACTTCTTTATTATATATTGTAAAGTATGGAACTTGCATTTCAATTAATGTGTTATATTATCTTTCTGTATTATTTAATCTTTCTTTTCACTAATAATAAAGAAAGATTAAATAATATAAATTATTTAACTCAATATAATATGTAATTTAACATTATAATTAATTATATACGACTATATTTGTTATATTAATTAATATGAAATTATATTAAATATAAGCTATTTGCACATTTCGTGTCACCTTGAGTGTGGAATTCATAGCATCATTCAAGTTGTCGAAAGTTTGGAGCATTAGTTTTTTTATGTGGTTTTATAAGTTTACAAAATTTATCTCCCATCTGCAACAGACTGACCTGCGGGCCATTTCTTTTCAGGGAGCGGGACTAGAGAATCATGTAATAGGAGATTAAATAATTTTTTTTTTTTTTTTTTTTTTTTTTTTTATTTACTGAGGTGTGGGTTAACAGCCGTAATATATTTTAAGAAGGCATATACCAAGCATCAGCTATTTATTACTTAACCGGTTTCGGTTTTGAACCATCATCAGAAAAGTAAATTAAACAGACTGAGTACGTTGGTACAGGTTAAGTTGGCAAACAATGTACCAACATAATCGACTGTTAAAATTGATATTCTTCTGAGCTATTTGCCGAGTCATCATGGTATATTTGCAACGTTTCGGATCCGTTACAGGAGCCCTCCTCAGCATTCACTGAGGAAGGTTCCTGTAACAGCCTACGTTCTTACACGAGTGACTATGGACAGACAAAACTTTTGGCTCCGGCCAATGAGAACTCGCTGCTGTCAGCCTATGAGATGCTGAGTGTTTCTTAACCAGAGATTCAGGCAATACGTGCCCTCACGTACAGAAAAAAAAACCTTCTTATTTAACTTATACCTAACCTTACTTTCACTTTAAAAAAAGTTATCTGTAGCATAGCCTTAAGAAGGTTAGGTATAAGTTAAACAAGAAGTATTTTTTTATTTATTTATTTTAGTTTTTTTTTATTATTATTTTCTTAAGTACTCGTATCTTCGGTTAAGAAACACACAGCATCTCATTGGCTGTCAGCACATGCAGCATCTCATTGGTTGAGAGCTAGCGAGTTCTCATTGGTCGAGCCAAAAGTTTGGTCTGTCCATAGTCACTCGTCATTCTTACACAATCTATCTGTTTAATAACTTGGTGTTAGAAGGATTAGCCGGTGAAATTTTTCACCGTTTCCAGGGTACGCCCGACTGTGTCCTTCAGCTTATTGGTTCACAATCTATTAGGAGGCTCCTTCTCAGTACCCCACTAAGATCCTTGACGGTTCGCAGGAAGATAACAGAGTCTGTATATGGAAGAATGAACAAACCGGACTGCCAATAACGCCAAAAGAGGAAATGGCACCTGGAAACAAGCTTCCCTATATAGTTTGGAGAACACTAAACAGGATGAGGGCTGGTGTACCCAGATGTAAAACTAATCTGCGCAGGTGGGGCCTGCTGACTAACGGTGACGATGCTCTCTGTGAATGCGGAGAGGTTCAGGACGAGACACATCTGCTTACGTGCCGACTATTGCCGGAGCCCTGCAGTTTCAGTGACCTGCTACAAGCCAGTGACGAAGCCGTGGCGGTGGCTAACTATTGGAAAAACAAAACTTGATCTGGACACGGAAATTAATGAATGAGTCTGTTTAATTTACTTTTCTAATGATGGTTCAGAACCGAAACCGGTAAAGTTATAAATATAATAAAGAGCTGATGGTTGGCAATATGCATTTACTTTTCACGCTTTCCTTATATAATATCTCCTTCAGGCAGTGACGGTATCATCATCGTATGTATGGTCACCAAAAAAAAAAAAAAAAAAAAAAAAAAAAAAAAAAAAAAAAAAAAAAAAAATGTTCAAATGTTAGTAAAGTCTATGGGACTTAACTACGGGGTCATCAGTCCCTAAACTTACAAACTACCTACAAAATAGCTAATACTCAGGACGGCACAGATATCCATGCCCGAGGGGGGATTCGAACCCCCGACCGTAGTGGCTGTGCAGACCGTGACTGGAGCGCCTCAGTCCCCTCGGCCACCGCGGCCGGCTGTATGGTCACAGACCAGCCCAGAAAGTATCCAAAAGTGTAGGTTAAGTCGGAAGGTGCTCCTATCATTTTGAGGTGAGAAAATTGACTAAAGGCGATATCAGATTGATTTGAAATCTAGGCCGAGGTACTGAAATGTCATCACATTTGATACTATTATATAAGATGCTTAGTTTTCCATCGTTTCTAATCTTGGAAAGCATCCATCGCGGTCATCCATATCGGACCAAACCAGATTATTTGAAAAACCGCTCTCTTGAGTTGCTCTCACTGTGGTGCGTTACTCGAATACAGCAGCCAGAGAGACAGTTGAGTGTTACTGACTAGTGCTTGTGTCATAATATCTAAGACCTGTTCTGACGAAGTCTGAGCCGAGAGTAAAGTTGGGTTTATGCGATGGACTTTTTCTACGTTTCTGTCTGCGCCTCGACTGTCATCTTAGCAGTGAGTTGCAACCTATGCTCACTCAGTTTCCAACGTGAAATCTCCATTTTTGGGAAACATCTATATTGGCTGTCTTTAATCACAATTTGTATCAAGAGGAAAACTGTGTAGAAGCAGTTCTGTTCTTCTTAAATTCATTTGACAATGAGAGTTGATTGTCGCAGTCGTTTGTTGTATGTTAACGTTCATAAACTTGGAAAATATTGAAAGGGCGAATGATTAATGTTACATGACAACTTACAACATAGTAGTAATTAGAAGTGTGGCAGTTACGCTAAACGTGTATTCTTATGTATCCGTCACTATATGAAAGAGTGCTCGTTAGAAACTTACCAGTGGCACTTATGAATACGGCCGCTACACTGTCATTAACACCGTGAATTTTTTAAACTATTAATGTTAATAATACTTCAACATTTAAATTTTCCGCGTAGATCCTGTATGCCTGCTTTTTGAGGCAATTACATTACTGAGGAAAGGATCAGTACAATCCATTTCCATCGTGATTCAAATACAATTGTCATACAAATTGATCAAAATTAGCGAGACCCACCCGCGATCTCCATGTTAAGTACTGCTCCCGCAGTTTACTTACAGACTTGGAATGTCAGAATCAATCGGAATATTTCGTGACGAATGCCAGCATCACCAATGCGACGAATCAGAGTAGCACTACATCTGTGAGCAGCGGGAATATTTTACTGTATTATGTGACATCAACAATTAAGAAAATGCCACCATGATTGAAAATGTGTAGATGGTAACTTCTGAGTAGTTTTAGAAAAACATTCTTTAGCAGACAAGATCAGGAACAGTTAATAAACCATTAAAATGATACCTTTACAGATAAAGAAAATACAATAAAACGTATGATTACGTTAAAACCGAACATCAGATCGAGGATTCTGAAAACACGGGCTAAGAAGTATCAACCAAAATGTTTAAAAACAAAAATAAAAATGTTCAATTGCATGTAAAGCTATCGCACTCCACTGCGTGGTTATTAGTCCGTAGCTTACAAATTACTTAAACTAAGGTAAACTAACGCAAGGACAACACACACCCATGCCCAAGGGGGGATTCGAACCCCCGTCGTGGCCTCAGTGCGCACCGCTAAAGAAAGAAAGAAAGAAAGAAATCTAAAATCGTGGAGCTACGCAATAAGCAAAGTTCGGCACGGATATCTATATAAATTACTCACCTCATAACAAATCTATGCGTTCTCAATGGGTTTTCCTAACAGTTCCGCACGGATATCTATATAAATTACTCATCTCATAACAAATATGTGGGTTCTCAGTTGGTTTTCGTAACAGAGTTCGTATCGATACGGTAGATGCGAATAACGAAATGTATCCATGAGTAACGATTCAGTATTTCGTATCAGCCACATTATCCGTTACTCAGTACCGAATACATACGGTTTGCTACAGCGCTAGTAGTAATATCACAGAGCGTAATAATAACGTGTATTTGTGTCATGGTGTTTTCGTTGTCTGGATTGTATTATTGATTTAGTGCTAACAATTTGGACAGAGCAGACCAATCTGTAAGAATGACATGTAAAGTGGTGTAAAGTTTCTCAACACAATCTGTGAAAAAACATGCAAGAGTCTACAAAGCTATTTTTAATTCCATTATGTCCATTTTTTACAGTATGATTTCTCCCATGAGAATAGGAAAATATAACGATAGTTCTGCTATTAATGTCAACGTATAATGGTAAAATCTCAGTGCAGTGCATTATATATGATCAACATTAGTAAAGTTGTAATTGTATCATTGAAAATCCTTTGACATTTAGCACAAAACGCAATTCCAGATTGTCTTTAAGTTACCACTGTTGAATCCCTCTGTTTAGACAACAAAAGTTGGAAAATTATTTATTAGACATCAACATTGTGGTAATTCCACAGAAACTATCACATTTACTCTTTTACATAACTGGTTTCAATACACGAACTCGTCTCTTTCAAATTCTTAAATGATGAATTAAATACTGAAAAATCAGTGTATTGTATTGAATACTGACTAATACAATTCTTCTGATATACGACGAAGAACACATTTGAACCAGGAACTGCAGCAATGCTGCATGAAGTAATCCACATCACCGCTACCCTGCTGCTAGAGCCAAAGTTTACAATTTCAGACTATTTTTGCTGAACATATCTCCGATATACAGAAGTCAGAATATTTTTAAATAAATATCTACATTTCTTAACAGGAAAAAAAAAAATCAAATTAACTGCAGTCGAACTCCTTGCCTACAGTTATATCGAATTACACAACGAACAGTAGTTTCGCAACATGACAGCACTGCAGTAACGAAGATGCAGAAAAATTGTTGTTGTTGCGTGATGCACTATCTTTGCTTTTATTCGGCATCACATTCTACAGTCTTCTAGTTTCCTAGCCGATTAAAACCGTGCTCAGACAGGAACCCGTAACCTTGTCTTTCGTGCGTAAATTTCTTACCTACTAAGACGTTTCGCGTTCTGAAAAGTTATTTTCTAGCCCTCTCCCCCTCCCCTTCACCAAGAACACCACCTTCTTTTAGTTTATATATATATATATATATATATATATATATATATATATATATATATATATATATATATTGCTCCAACGTCCATATTTTCAGAGCATAAATGTTAATAGTAGGTACAGTGATCACTTATGATCTGCAGATCTATAATTACACATATTCCAACTTAAATTCATTATTAAGTACATTCTTTGGTAAATTATTTCTCGCACGAAAAAGTGTGTGAATTATGATGAAAGGGTACTTAGAACTTAGCCATTTCAAGAGCGGAAATGTATTTCAAGATAATTACTTATATCATGCGAAAGCTAAACAGTTCCACTCTACAGTGATCTGAAACTTGCGACCTTCCTATCGGTTCCCACCAATAAGAATTGGGCAATACATAACTCAGGGTAGTAAAAGTTTACGGCTCGTTGTCTCTGTTCATAGGGGTGAGTTCTGTATGTCAGCTTATATGCCCTAAACACCTATCCAATCTGTTTAAACAAGATCAATAATTAATCTATAGTTTATCCAGTCTATTAATCTGCATATGATGACATGAAAATATATTTAAACAAACATAAATTAAACATCTGAATAACCAACAAAATGGATTCTAAGATAAAGAAGTGATTCACTAACGAAGTAATTCTTTATAAATGGAGTTTATGACTCTTATTAGACATGAAACGCGGAGGTGGTACTACTTTACACAGCGGTTAATAACTAAATATTTCCCCAACTATTGTTCATGAGAGGCACAAGGTATCACACGCACTCGAGAGTAAAAGTTCCAAATTATCACTCGATTAAAGTATTTGTTATAAAACACAGTTTGTAATGACACGAGTACGTGATTGCTGAATTATCACAGTTCACAGCCCTACTACCGTGCATAGTTTATCACTTTTCACCAGAGACCAAGTTCTTCAGTGACAGTCCCGTAAATTTTCTAATCCACACATGCCTATCTCTTCAAATCACAAGTTCGTAACGCGGCTTCAGACCGCACAGCGTCACAACCTTTCACCACCACGTCCAAGTTACGTGTCCCTTCCCAAGCGTTCGAAAAGCGTGCTCTCCCTGCTCCCAAAAATGTATCCTTCCGCGCATCCTAAGCCTCATCTTTAAAATACAATTTCCCTTCCAAAATTATATACATTTGAATATCACAGAATCAATTACTTTGACCACCTCCCTACAAATATTGTTTACATTTAACAAACAAATACATTGTATATAAAACTCTTCTGGGTGTTGGACCGCATCGTCAAAATATCAAACACTTCACCAACGTTTCGGCCACTATTGCAAGTGGCCATCTTCTGGGTGTTACATTTAGTTAATGTAACACCCAGAAGATGGCCACTTGCAATAGTGGCCGAAACGTTGGTGAAGTGTTTGATATTTTGACGATGCGGTCCAACACCAAGAAGAGTTTTATATACAATGACAACGGCCGCGGAAGCCTTCGTTTACATTCAAACAAATACATATTTAACACTACTAAAAACGGTTGAGACTGAAGCTCTTTGCTCAGATAGCCATTAAGCGTGGCGTCTCACTGTTCAAATATACTGCCGCCATCGAAATATAGTTACACAATTAATATTTAATTTATCGTGGCTTTTTATACAAATATATTAAGTTCTTGTCCACAAATACTTATAATTGTTTATATATTAATTATCTGCTGCATATCTACTATTTTTGGACGGCCATGAAATATTTAAATGGCAGTCTATAGCATAAAACGAACTTTACTAAGAATAATATTAAATATAATAAAATATATATATATATATAAATGTAATGCGCTTTGCTGGGTTCATGTTTTGTGTTTCTGTGGTGAAATCTATGTTCTGACACGAGAATATTACTACCTCGACGAAAGGCAGAACAATAGAGTAAAACAAGGTTTATTGAAAGAATACGGAAAGAACGTGCTATGTCTTTTAAGATAGATAGCGTGGTACAATGCTACCCATTTGCCTCTTAAATTGTTACTCATAAACACTACGCATCAATAATTGTAAATATAAGTCTTATAATATTACTATTAAAGTATTGAAATTTATCGGTTTTTATCTGTAAGGGATATTGAAATTGTAACTACGGCGTTTGATTCTCTCGAGCCTTCTGAATCCATTCATATAATTATATTTGCCGTATGATCATTCCCTGAGTTTATATGGATTTTTAGAATAATATATTATATTTCAGATGCAATCTGGAATAGCCGCCATCGCTCAGCCAAGAACGCGGTTTCCGGTTTCCGAGCACATTAGAGAAAACCTGACTACCTGTTGTATCCCATTCAAGAGGTCCAAACTGGTAGCCGACCGGCTGGGGAACCCAACACCCTGGCAAAACACACCTTTCACATGGGAACAATCAGCTTTCCCCTGTATTTGTAATATCACAAACTTAAAGCAGTCAACAATCCGAAGATTGGTTTGAACACCACAGTGCTTTACTAGGCATGGTCCTGTTTAGAGGTGGTATGCCGTTGCCTTCCTCCGACCTTCGAACTGACTTACCCAGCCAGTTATAGGGGGACCTACAGTTTAACGTGGGTTCCGAACCACGGTGCTACTCGGTATTCTTCACATGAGCAATAATGCCAGAGGTGAAAGAAGTGGAAAGTGACAGATAAAAATCCTAGGACCTGGCGGGGATCGAACCCGGGACCTTTGGATTTGTAGTCTGGCACTCTACCACTGTGCAACCGAGGCGCACACATCCTTATCTGCTGTAAAAACTGAAATTATAGTTTCGTTGTAGTGACAGTGTTCATGACCGATTTTCTAAGTGTGATTAAGATTGGGAGCAAAGGAAATGTTTCTGGCAGTTTTTGTTTGCTGCCTCACGTAAATGTTTGTGGAATACTGTGTTGTGATTATGAAATTTCTGCACTGGAACTGCATGGAACAGTCCCCCGAAGATCTAATGTAGACGCCCCTCACCGTTACAGACCCTCCACAAGCTTAAACAGTCCTTCGCTGGCATGCAGGGTTCATGGACTTAAGGTGAAACGTTAGGGGATAGTTTTATAAATCGACCACGGCTTATGAGCCCGGAAGTTTTAAATGAAATTGACGCCGGCCGTGAAATCTTACATTGTATGATCACCTTTATACTATTCTTGAATAAAAGAACGTCTTGATTGCAAATATTTTTTATTTCACTGACGCGTTTCGCCCGTTATCTTCAGATATCTAACAAAGGAGAAAAATGAGACGGAATTTATAATACTTACATGATAATATTTCGAAAATGTTGAGCTACTAACCAATCTGAAACTGTTAATAAGAAGTTATGGTTATATATACGGGACTAAATTTTTTTCTACTCTGTGGTATCTTACAGAGACAATACAATGTAAACCATTGATATCCGGCAACATTGACCGTTGAAAACAGATTGATACATTGTTTAACTGAATGGATATTGCAAGATTTACCTTTTATGATACCCCTGTACCTTAGGTTGTCAACATATTAATACGACTTGAGTCGGTATAGGTACTAGTACACTGACGGCTTTGCTCGGGAACCTATTTATTCCAGTCTGAAGTGGACCCATCTCTCTGTTTTCTCTTTCTGTCCACCTTATATTTCCTACTCGCTCTCTCCATATCACCCTATTCCCTCTTTCTCTCTCAGTTCTTCATCTCCCCTGTCTCTGTTCATCTCTTGCTACCGCTCTCTCTGCCTACTTCCACCTTCCCCTTTGTCTGCCAAACACCTCTTCGTCTCTCTGTCGAACTCTTCCTCCACTTCCTCAGTCCATTGCCTCCATCTGCAAAAAATTAACTCTATTTAATTTTAATAGAGAACAGTGAAGTGGTGTCAAAGTTTACTGAAAGATACCCTCCCTCTGTTCATCTCCTTTCACATGTCTGTTACCATCTCCCATTCACTTTCTTTCCCCTCCCCCTGTCTGTCTGCTCCCTCTCCTTTCTGTCCTTCTTCTCCTCCACCTACTCCTCTCCCTCCTATATTAGAAAACATACCTGTATGCGCCAAGGTTCAAACGGTGTCAACGTCGCTAGCTACGATTCCGTATTTCTTGATTTCCAGAAGGCTTTTGACACCTTACCTCACAAACGGCTTTTAATCAAATTGCTTGGTTGTGGTAAATCGCCTCAAATTTGATAAATGATGTCCTGTCAGAGAGGACACAGTTTGTAGTAATCGATGGTAAAGCATCGAATAAAGCAGAGTTGATATCGGGCGTTCCACAGGGTAGTGTTATTGGCCCTCTACTGTTCCTGATTTACATAAACGATTTGGGAGAAAATGTAAGCAGCTCTCTCAGGTTGTTTACAGATGACGCCGTCATTTACCGTCTAATAAAATCATCTGAAGGTCAAAATCAACTGCAGATCGATATGAATAAGATATCAGTACGGTGTAAAAATTGGCAAACTCCGAAATCAGTTTTGAGGAACATTCTCATAAAAAAAATCCAAACCTTCATTTTGTTTATATTTGTTCTTCAGTAAATCGTCACACTGTAAACTTAACATTTTCATTTGAAACCTGGTTCAAAATGTTCAAATGTTTATATAGCTTATGGGACTTAACTATGGGGTCATCAGTCCCTAAACTTGCAAACTACTTATGAACTAGCTAACACTAAGGACGGCACAAATATACATGCCCGAGGGGGGGATTCGAACCCCCGACCATAGTGGCCGTGCAGACCGTGACTGGAGCGCCGCAGTCCCCTTGGCCACCGCGACCGGCGAAACCTGGTAGAAACATTGTTAACATCCACTATGACGGTGTTGCAAAGAGCTGAAACATAGTAGAATTTCAACATTTTCAAACCTAGACTCAAACTAGCTACGAAGATTTTCCCGCACAGAAAGAAAAGCCGATTACTCCGTTTTGCTTGTATTCGTCATGTTATTGTCATGAAGAGCGCTATTGCTCACCGAGTACTCCAGCTCCGTACTCGCAGCCCCATTTATCTAGGCAACAATTGTAGAGACAGCTCTCGCCTGACGTACACGGATACACAGGCTTGCTCTTCCTGCTCACACGTCACACCGCCTGAAGTTGTCTTCCTCTGTCTTGTACAGTGGTTTTAATCTGTCATGAAGTTTCATAGCAACGCACTCTGTGCTTAGGAGTGAAAATATCATCCTGAACAGCGAATAGTTCAGCAGTAGCAGCAGCTGATGAATTCCTGGACTCAGGCAGAGATCACGTGATTCCCCCGGAAGATAGGGCGCCGACAGCAGCTGTTGGGGCCAGCACGGAGTGGGGACGGAAGTGTCGCCTGTAAGGGAATCCCTGCCGAAGCCCTGCTGGCGCCTGCCGGCTGGGCCGCAGCTGCTGGGAAACCAGAGAGGCCGGCACCTCCCTACACCGGGAGTGGGCTCTGAGCGCCTACCAGTCCAGGACACTGTGTCGCAGCTGCAGGCGCCCTGTGACGCGTGCTCATACACCCCGTTTACACGAGCTCCCAAAACCGGATTTGGTAAACCGATTTTCCAATTCCACTCTCATTTTATCATGTAAACACTCCAAAAACGATTCTGGAAATACTCTTCTGTAAATTAGTCTTGTGTAGTTCACGAACGAACTAGTTCGGAAGAGCGCTCCCACAGGCGAACTAGTTCACAGATCCCTCGCCTCTTAGTTCCTCCGCTTCTTTTTCAGAAGACTGACAGGGAACAGCGAGAGGACGCGAGAGCGCGCAGAATCGCGTGATTCCCTTCTGCCAGTTACCTTCAATTCGAGATGAGATGCAGCTCAGCTGTAGTTTCATAGTTCACTGCCACAGGAAATCTATTTTAAAAATAAAATACTACGAATACTCTGTATGCAAAGTAGTTGAATACCATTGTATCATCCATTCGTGTAAATAACTGGTTTATTTGCCTAAGTATTTGATGTCAAATTGTCCAAAAATACGGGTTATAGCACACGCTTTGGCAACACTGATTCATTATAAAAAAAGCTGTCATAAAAAAGAACTCTTTTAGTAGCGGTAGCAAAAGCAAAAAAGAGCGGACGAACTAGAAGGAGCGGACGGACTAGGAACAGCGGACGAACTAGGAGCAGCGGACGAACTAGGAGCAGCGGACGAACTAAGAGCAGCGGACGATAATGCCAAATGTATCTCGCTTCATAGTTCGTTGCATTCTTTTCCGAAGACCGACGGGCAGTAGCGAGAGGGTGCGTAGCAGAATTAAAAATCACGTGTTTGCCTTATGCTAATGATTCATTTCGAGGTGAGCTAGATTGCATAGTTCAGTGCTACAAAATTTCTGTTTTGATGTGTTCTGCACTCTGCAATATCTCACTAATAAATTCCATAATGCCAAGATATAGAGATAACTCTAAACTTAAACGCGAGAAATTATCCACAAACTGTTTCTTTTGGTTTGCGTGATATCGTTAGCGGCTCAAGCAGCAAGCGCATGAAGCAGCTAGGTGGGGGAACTTCCCCCTCCACCTGCACGCGCAGACCACGCCGCTCAGCCGTAACTGCGAGCGGACGAACTAAAAGAGCGAACTAGTTCGCTGCTCCCGATCGCGTACTATTATGCGCAAGTCTACTGTAAATCATTTTTCCAGTTCCACAATCGATTTCCGTGCCCTATGTAAACACAACTAGGGTTGCCATACGCCACGGATTTCACGAACAGTCAGGAATTTTAGGGTAAATGGTAACGTCCGGACCGAAAAGGCAAATGTCCGCGGTATTAATTATTACTTCTCCATATATTCTCTTCGTGAAGCATCGCTAAAGGAATTTTCAGAATTTGTTGATGTGACACATAAGGACATGTAAGAACCAGGTGGCTCACCATGTTTCCTGCTATACAGAGGTTCATCCCCATGTTTAAGGCATTTAAGTCTTAATTTCTTTCAGTTAATACGTGCGCTTCCCTTCTCATGAAATTCTTTTCTGATTCTGTTGGTGAAATGGTTCTTTTCTTCTTGTATGCACAAGTGAATCCTTTCCAGAGGGCAGTTAGCAGTATTGAAAGGGAAGATATATCAGTAAACGAGGCAAGATTCGAGCTAGAAAATATCCTGGAAATTTTAGGAGAGAGGAAACAGTGTGATTTCGTTACGTCTAGAGTTAAAGAATCAATGTCTGGTCTTACACAAAACCAGCCGTCTACATTTCTAGGATAGTCTCTCTTTTCTATGAAACTATTATTTCATTACTTGATAAAATGCATGCACTAATCCCCTGTCTGATATTAAACATTTTGACTGGATTTTGCTGAAGACTGTACCTTCATTGGAAAATGTTGAAAAGAAATTCAAGTGGATATATGCAAGCTGTAAATTGAATGAGTCCCTTCTCTTTGACCAAGTTATGAAATTGAAGTGTGTTTTGGGGGAGGTCAAAGATGAAAGTTTTGAGAATTTCATGTCAAATAAGAAACGGATATTCTTCATTCATAATTGTATTTCTCGTTATCAGTATTCAGGGATGCTGAAATGTGGAATTTATTTCTCCGCTCCAGGTCATAACGCCAATGTAGAGAGAGTCTTTTGCCTCATGAATTCTCAATGGACAGAAGAAAGGAATACGCTAACATTAAAATCAGTTCATGCCATGTTGCAAATACAGATTATTATGAAAAATGCAGTGAATTTCATAAACTGATTGATAAGTTTTTTTTAATCTGTTCAAGGTTCTGAAAAATACGATTGGTATAACAAAAACTTAAATGATTACAATGGAACTTCGTGTACTGAATAATTTAATGCATATTCTCATTTTTGGAAATAAATGCTTTCTTAATGAAGCAGTCCTTACTAAACTCCGGATCATTAATTAAATGAACATTTTCCTTAGCTTGGGCGCATGAGGACTCGTTATTCCACATATTTCCATATCCTCCGATCGATTACGCTGACCATAGTTTTTGTCCTAGTTTTGGATTCCGAGATTATGGTAACCCTAAACACAACAGTATTTGAAGCATTCTTGGCTTCTCAGAGTGTGTTTTCTTGTTAAGAATTTTTGGCACAGATGGACAGAATGCCATAATCTAACGTCAAATAAAAGTATAAATATTAGAGTGAGCATGAATAAGTATATTTAAGTAAAAGAAAATAGTTATTGTACTGAGTAAATCAGGAACTGAATCAGCTGTTTTTCAGCCGCCATATTAAGTGGGTTAGGAAATCCGATTCAGGCTCTAACATGTAAACACGACAGCGAAAAACTGTTTACGAAATTCGGTTTTTGTCTTCCGGAAGATGTGTTGCTTGTAAAAGTAGTGACAGGCTACTTGCACACACCCACACACCGATTTCTACAACCTATAACAACCCATAGGATCCGAAAGACAAATAGAGATTCTTTTTATTCTCCCCTTTTGCTGCTCTCCTCTGGTAAGGGATGTTTATTTCAGCCCTGTCTATTAATCTCTGGTCATGGCGGAGGAGTACAATAGAAACTGTGTTTCTTTCTTCTTCTAAGAACCGCCAATAGAATCGGACCTGCTGCTCTTCTTTGTTGCAGAAAATAATGTGAGTTGGGCATGGCTTATTTAAATAAATTACTTAAAGATTTTTTCTGGAATCAGCATTTAATTGAATTTTTTGCTTCCAGTTTTTCCAGTAATTAAGTTTCATAAATGTAATTTGGCCGCCATTTTCACACACTGGATCTTATGCCACCATTATAATCGCAATACGGTGTGCCGGCCGCGGTGGCCGAGGTGACTGAGGTGCTCCAGTCACGGTCAGCACGGCCACTACGGTCGGGGGTTCGAATCCCCCCTCGGGCATGGATATTTGTGCCGTCCTAGTTCATAAGTAGTTCATAAGTAGTTTGTAAGTTTAGGGATTGATGACCCCGTAGTTAAGTCCCATAAGCTTTACAAACATTTGAACATTTTTTTGCAATACGTTGTTGTTGTTGTGGTCTTCAGTCCGGAGACTGGTTTGATGCAGCTCTCAATATCCTATCCTGAGCAAGCCTCTTCAAAACTCCACATACGAACGGCAACCTACATCTGTCTGAATCTGCTTAATGTATCCATATCTTCCTCTGCGGTTTGTAGGTCACACACTTCCCTCCAACGCTTAATTCACAATTCCTTGATGTCTAGGAATGTGTCCTACCGATCGATCCTTTCTTTAAGTCAACGTATGCCAGAAATTCCTTTTCTCCCCAATTCTGTTCAGTACCTCCTAATTAGTTACGCGATCCATCCACCTAATTTTCATCATTCTTCTGTAGCACCACATTTCAAAAGCCTCTATCCTCTTCCTGTCTGCACCGTTTATCGTCCATGTTTCACTCGCATACGAGGCAACACTGCACACAAATTACTTCCTTAGGCTTCAGTTAATATTTGATGTTAACAAATCTGTCTTTTTCAAGAACGCTTTTCTACCCATTGCCATTCTGCATTTTATATCCTCTGTACTGCGACCATCATTTGTTATTTTACTGCCCAAGTAACCAAACTCATCTACCTCATTTATTGTTTCGTTACCTAATCTAATTCTTTCAGAATCACCTGATTTTCTTAGTGTGCGCTCCATTACCTTAGTTTTGCTATTGTTAATGTTCATTTTATATGCACCAATCAGCACACTGTCCATTCCGTTCAACTGCTCTTCAGGTCCTTTGCTGTCTCTGACAGAATTACTATGTCGTCGGCAAAACGCAATGTTTTTAATTCTTCACTCTGAACTTTAATTCCTTTTCCAGATTTCTCCTTGCTTTCCTTTATAGTTTGCTCAAAGTACAAATTGAATAATGTTGGAGAAAGGATCCAACCCTGTGTTATTCCCTTCCCAACCACTGCACTCCTATCATGCCCTTCAACTCTGACAACTGCTGTCTGGTTTTTGCACAAGTTGTAAATAACCTTACGCTCCCTATATTTTACTCCTGCTTGCTTTAGAGCTTGAAAGAGTTTATTCCAATTAACATTGTCAAAAGCCTTAGCCAAATCTACAAAAGCTAGATATGTAGGTTTGCCTTTTCTTAATCTACCTTCTAGGTTAAGCCGTAAAGGGATTATTGCCTCCCGTGTTCCTACATTTTTCCTGAACTCAAACTGATCTTTCCCGAGGTCCGCTTCTACCAGCTTTTCCATCCATATGAATCATAAATTTGAGGCAATAGAACCTGCGATATTCTTTTACCTCCCGAGTCCGATTAGTACTATTATTCTTTCGCAAATGCCTCTGCCCGCGGAAGTATTTAGTTACTTTTGTAATGTTTGGAATAGATCAGGCTTTGTTGAGACTGCCGTCCGAGTTTTATAATTACGACAGATTTGTATCTATTCCAGTTTTATATATACATGTGGCGTCTGTTCCTAGGGAACAGACGTCACTTCTGATCCTGCAGTTGTTATTATTCAACATTCATAGAAATATATGACATCAACTGCAGGAGACCCGGGTTCGAATCCCGGCTGGGTACACATTTTCAGCTTTGCCCCATCGCAGTTGATGTCATATATTCTATGAATATTCCAGTTTTCTCCACAGTTAAGTTACGTCATAAAATGAGCATTTAAATGAAGTAGGTATCAGCTTGTAGTATTTTTATATGTCGTTATCTACCAAAACCGCATTTATCAAAAACATTTGCTAATTAATATTCCTTAAATATATTTATTCCACCCCTTTCTGCCGATTATCAGATCTGTCATTTGAAAAATTAGATTACGTTGGAATTTTTTATGTTTTATTTCCGTCCCGTTAGTTCACGTAGTCAGGTAACGACATAATCCATGCTCCGAAAGTCACCTCTCGGTGTGTGGTAGAGAGCAGTTCTTGTAACATAGTCACATACTTCTTCTCCAGTCAAGTATAGCCTGTATGCCATCGCCTAGGCCATAATCTCTCTGATCTTATCCTGGTGGTCCTTTCGCGAGATGTGCGTAAAGCGAAAGCAGTATATTGGTTGATTCTTCGAGAAACGTATGCTCTCGGATCTTGTTTTTATGTACGATGTAGGAAAAAGTATGACTACCTTAGACTGTTCACGGATGATGCTGTACTTTCTCGGTTATTAAAGTCACTAGAAGATTAAAAGCAACTGCAAATTGATTTACATAAGATATCTGCATAGTGCATAGATTGGCAATTGACCCTTAATAAAGTGTGAAGTCATCCATATGACCACTGAAAGAAATCCGTTAAACTTCTTTTACTCGGTAAATCAGTCAAATCAGTTCAACTAAATACTTAGGAATAATAATTACGAGCAACTTAAATTGGAAAGAACACAGAGAAAATATTGTAGGGAAGGCGAACCAAAGATTACGTTTTATTAGCAGAACACTTGCAAGATGTTCTACTAAAGAAACTGCCTACACTACACTTGTGCGTCGTATTTTGAAAAAGCTGCGCATTGTGGGATCCACACTGGGTGGGACTGACTGACGATTCAGAGAAAGTACAGAGAAGGGCAGCTCGGTTTGTATTATCGCTTTATAGGGGAGAGACTCTCACGGAAATGATGCACGAGTTGGGGTGTAAATCATTAAAAGAAAGATTTTTGTTGCGGTGAAAACTATTTGCGAAATTTCTTTCACCAACTTTCTCTTCCGAATGTGAATATATATTGTAAGCACCTAGCTACATAGGGAGACAAAATCATCATGATAAAACAAGAGAAAACAAATCGAAAACAGAAAGATTTAGGTGTTTATTTTTCTCGCGAGCTGTTAAAGAATGGAACTGTTGAGAAATACCATATACTTCAGTGTGACTTCCAGAGTATCCATGTAGATGTACATATCATTGTTAATTACGATCGGGGTAAATTACTCCGAGATATTTGATGTAAGTAACTCCTTTTGTCGTTACATATCAATGTTAACGACGATCGGGGTAAATTACTGAGGTGACACGGCATTAAATTTCAAACTATCTATTTCGCACATCTGAAACACATCAGAACACATGTCTAACTTTTAAGAATAACCGAACGAGAGGTCGAAGCAGAAGAAAGAACACAAGTGCAAACACTTTTCTGCTACAAAACAAGACAAAGATTAAGCTTTAATAAATTAGTGTTTGATGACTAAAATATCAAAAACGAAGATATTAAAGCTTAAGCTTTGTCTTGTTTTGTAGCAGAAAAGTGTTTTCACTTGTGTTCTTTCTTCTGCTTAGACCTCTCATTCGGTTATTCTTAAATGTTAGACATGTGTTCTGATGTGGTTCACTTCAGTACAAGACACAGGTTGGCAAATATTAAAATAGGACAAATTACCATTAGCCAAGTAATAACATTTAAATATCTTGGAAGCACAATAACCGAAGACTTAAGATGCCACCAGGAGGTGAAAATTCGAATTGCCATAGCGGAGGCAATCAATAGAAAGAGGAGACAGTTATGTGGCAAATTAGATAAGGGTCTAAGGAAAAATCTTGGCAAATATTTGGTCTGCATTGTGACACCAATGGTGCAGAAACATGCTGAAACGAGAGGACGAAGAAAGTTTAAAAGCATTTGAGATGTGGATGTGAAGGAGAATGGAGAGGATAAGCTGGACAGAAAGAGTGAATAATGAAAGAGTATTGGAAATTGTTGGGGAGAGAAGAAGGTTATAAGAGAAAGGAAAAAGAACTGATTGGGACATTCTTTGAGAAGGGAGTGCATACTAAAAGATGTCTTGGGAGGTCTGGATTGTGGGGAAAAGACTGAGAGGTAAAAGCCGATACAAGATTATGTTGATTAGAATACACTCTTTCAAAACCTGAAATCAGCAGGAGTAAAATATAGGGAACGGAAGATTATTTGCAACTTGTAGAAAAACGAGACAGCGATTGTCAGAATTGAAGGGCATGAAAGGGATGCAGACGTTGGGAAGGGAATAAGACAGGGTTGTAGCCTTTCTGCAATGTTATTCAATTTGTAGATGGAGCGAGCTATAAAGGAAAGCAAGGAGAAATTTGGAGAATGAATTAAAGCTCAGGGTGAAGAATTAAAAACATTGCGTTTTGCCGATGACATAGTAATTCTGTCAGAGATAGCAAAGGACCTGGACGAGCAGTTGAACGGAATTGACAGTGTGTTGAAAGATGCGTATGAAATGAACATTAACAAGTGCAAAACATGGGTAATGGAGTGTAGTGTAAGAAAATCGGGCAGTGCTGAAGGAATTAGATTAGGTAAGGGAACAATAAAGGTGGTAGATGAGTTTTGTTAATTGGGCAGTAAAATAAGATGCGATGGTCGCAGTACAGAGGATATAAAATGCAGAATGGCAATGGGAAGAAAAGCATTTTTTAAAAAGAGAAATTTGATAACATCGAATATTAATTTAAGTGTAAGTAAGTCTTTTCTGAAGGCATTTGTGTGGAGTGTCGCCTTCTATGGGAGTGAAATATGGGCGATAAACAGTGAGGATAGGAAGAGGATAGAGGCTTTTGAAATGTTCTCTTACAGAATGCTGAAGATTAGGTGGGTTGATCGCGTAAATAATGAGGAGGTATTGAACAGAATTTGGGAGAAATTGAGTTTCTGGCATACCTGGAATAAAAGAAATGATCGACTGGTGGAACACATTCTTAGACATCAAGGTATTGTGACTTTCGCGTTGGAGGGAAGTGTGTGGGGTAAACATCGCAGAGGGAGTCCAAGAGATAAATATAGTAAGCAAACTCAAATGGATGTAGGTTGCCGTTCTTATGAGGAGATGGAGAGGCTTGCTCGGGATAGAGTAGGGTGGAGAGCTGCATCAAACCAGTCTGCGGACTGAAGACCACAACAACAACAACAACAACAACAACTCTAAAATTTGCGGTACCAATCCACAGCGACTGGTCTCCGCGCACGCTGCTGGTGAGATAAGCCGTTCGTCATTCACGGTGTGGTGACTGAGCAAACACCGCTGGCAGCTGTTCTATCTGGTGTTTCGTAACTGTGGGCGGCCAAACAGTCTGTCCGTCAGCGACCGTGACCCGGTGGACAGCGATCGAAGCATCGCAGCTCCTGACGCGCGCACCGCTCCTCCAGTGTCAGCTGACAAAACACTCGTGTTTACCACTGGCGGTAGGCAGGAAGGCCTTCTTAGCCACCACAGATCTTACTACCTTTTTTTTTCCTTTATTGTGTTGTAATGCCCTGTTACAGGCAGGCTGACTGCAGCCTATGGTGCTGCTCTACAGCCGAACGAATGATAACAATACACAACAGAATATAAAATTGACATGGTGATAAAACGGCGTTTTTACAAGTTCAAGATGAGAAAATGGGAGAAAGTTAAAAGTATATGACAGTGGAGAGACATACGTGGTTGTTAAAACAAGACATTGGCACGGTGGCTAAAAAACACTCACTGCAGATGACGAGACATAACGTCACGGCGACATCGAGGTAAGAAACACTGAACACTGGTTACCCGGAGGCACGTGCGCAACGTTAAAAAAAAATAAATAAAAAGAACCCTCACAGGGCGACGAACACTATACACACGAAGCACTGAACACTGTTAAAACTCTTGTACTGTACTGGCCCTTGGGGGATGGGGCGGGGGAGCAAGGAGAAAGCGCGGTGGAAGGGGAAAGGAGGTGGGGGCAGGGGAGAAAGGGGGAACCGGAAGGACTCCAGGGGAGGCGGAGAAGGAGGGGATGAGTTAAGCGGGGATCGGGATGGGGACAGGAGGTGGAGGGAGGAGGGAGCGATAATCCACAGGGACAGGTCAACTATGGAAGGAGGTTAGATGTCGGGGAGGTTGTGGAGAACGTCGTCTGGGAGAGGTAGGTGGTGGAAGCCACCTTGGGAGAGGACGTGGAGGTGAAGGGAGGGAGGGATGTAGCGGTAAAGGCTTGGCAGGGACCCGGGATCCAGGAGGAGAGGAGATACTAGTGGGCGACGGGACTCTAACGTTCGGTGAATGTACTTGAGGCGGATGTGTTGAAGGAATTGGACCAGATGTGGGAATGGGATGAGGTCGTAAAGGATCCGCGTGGGAGGCGGATGTAGTAGGCGAGGCGGAGGGCGTGGCGTTCGAGGATTTTGAGGGATTCATAATAGGAGGGAGATCCAGGCGGGATGGAAGCAGCAAAGGACGGGACGCATGAGGGAACGGTAGGTATACAGGATGGTGGAAGGGTTGAGTCCCCATGTCTGGCCGGAGAGGCATTACAAGAGGTTAAGATGGAAGAGGGCTTTTTGACGGACGATTTTGAGGTGAGGGTTCCAGGAGAGGTATCTAGGGTTAATCCGAGGTAGCGGAGGGTCTTGGTTTGCGGGATGGGGCGGCCAAAGTGGGTGAAGTAAAGGTCTCGGTGGCGACAGGAAGGGGTGGTGCGACCTATGATGATTGCCTGTGATTTTGTAGGGATAACAGTAAGGAGCCACTGGTTACACCAGGAGGAAAATTCGGAGAGATGGGACTGAAGGAGACGTTGGGAGCGATCGAGGGATCTTACTACTTATTGTGCCCACAGACATATATTACTGGACTGGCAATGTCATATGCAGTATCATTGGTGTCACTGAAGTCGCTCGCCGCCATATTTCTATACTACAAACGTGCTAGCAGTCGTATGTGTATGTACTGGAAACAGTTTTAAAATGCGGATGAACTTACATAACTAGGATGTCTTTAGAGTTGAGAGATAATGGTAAATTCGTGTGTTGTATATAGCTGCAATTTTTCGTACAACAAATGGAAGATACTGATATATACAGTTATGAGTTCATTGATTTGGCGTTTTTATCAATCTGTTACCAATTTCATCCCACTTTGTCTTTTCTATCAGTAGTATGATCGTTATAAAAGAGCCATTTGTCGTGCATATCACGTATCTTTATTGTATTGGGTGTTCTTACGAAAACTACGGTCTACTTTGATACGTACAGTGATGAGTCCCATTAATTTGCTGTTTTTATTCATCTGTCACCAGTCTCGATCAACTGCGGGCTTTTCTTTCAATAGTATGACCGCTATACATGTGCTATTTGTCGTCTATAAGAGGTATGTTTATTCTTCTCAGTGTTTTTCCGTCAACTACAATCTGCTTTATCTGTATGTAATGGTAAAATTTTACTTACCATCGCGGTGGCCTCGTGGCCTCATGGCAACATCAACAAAACGGTAGAAAGCCCTAACCAAGATGATATTCTTAGTAAACCATACAGAGTTAGTTGATAAGTATATCTTACAGATGATAAATAATAATGCTGTTCATGCTCTACGATTGGCAGATTTTTGTATGGGCCTTGGTTCACTCAGTAATAGTAATTGACCTCGTAAGACGAAGACTTCATGACAAAACATTTGCATCGTCAAGCGAACGGCAAATGCCAGCATTCACATGACTGACCACATAATCACGCGAGGCCGCCAGGACAGTAAGTAAAAGTTTTGCGTACGTAACACGTTCTTCTCATAACATGATTCGACAATATAGGCCTACTAGCTGAAAACCCGGCGTTGCCCGGCTATTTATTTCTTTATTCCTGCCATTTTTCAGCTATTTATTCATTTGTATAAGGGCTGTATATCTGTAAAATCTCTTGGGAATACAATTAGTAGTAAAGAAGTAATAGATTAAAACTTGGTGCGGTTTTCCATGAACATTATTGTTTATGTGCTCATATCCCATGAAGTACGTGGAGTACTGTGATAAATTTAGAAGGCACACGCACCTATATGCATGTATATTGTCTGTAAAATTTCCTGCGGCTACAATTTGTAGTGTAGAAATTATAAATTGTAACGTCATACCGAATGCCGTAGTTTTACTCCATAAACAGCGAAAAAGTAGTAAGCGAGAAACTTTTTTTCTTTCATCATTTTACTATGGTTGACAGCGAGAAAATGTTTAATAAAGGTTTGAAATTATGTTTAAATTTTGTTGCAAGTCGCTAAGTACTGTCATTCTCATACAGTGTATTTCGAAAGTCTCGCCGCATTATATTGCACTTTTTGCGATTTCTATTGGTTATGACGTAATATCTCTTTAACCATGTGCTGTATGTGATTCTTAACCACGCAGCAATTGTTACCTCACGGTCAGGAATGTGTGTACCAAATTTGGTTGAAATCGGTCCAATGGTTTAGGACAAAATGAGCAGCATTGTCGCAAAATGTAGCAGTTTTTCGAGCATTCATTGTTTATGACGTCATATCTCGTGAACTATATATCGTATGTGATTCGTATACTTACGGCGACCGTCCTCATGGGTTGAAGCTTACGTGTACAAACTTTCTTAAAGATTGGGACAAAACTGTAGATTTGTATGCAACACGTACAAACATACGGACACTCTGATTTGTATATTAGATATGTTAAATTCAAATATTGCGGAAGTCTTAGCTCAAATACAAATCTTGTTCAAACCAACTAGTGCAGCTTACAACGTCATATCGGGTCAGAAGATCATAGTGGTACCGTATGGAAACTTTTTAACCTGTGGTGAGGCAAGATGGCGGCATCAGGCTTGTCACAGAGGTAAGTTTGCCAGTCTAGTAATATATGTCTGTAACTGTTCCATTCTCTTTCCTCTGTCGGACAAAGAAAAAAATTTCTTCAAGAATCACATTGTGTTTTATCCTTTAAGGATGTGTTTAAACTCCGTGACTGTTCCTAATGTAGGGTTATGAATTGAAACCGCTACCAGTCACATTGAAGGTCGTCTAATTGTAACACCACCATTTTAACACCCGTTCTTTAAGTCAAATTTATTTCTATTAAGATCATTGTCCCTTTATCTACTTCTTGTAATGATGTTATACAGCCAATACATTATCACATTGTATACTAGATGACCCGGTGAACGTCGTATCACTTACCTTTTAATATAAACCATATTAATTTAAATCATATGCATTTTAAACCCAGAAGCCTTATAAAGGCATCATCAGATAGTCTAAGTATCGGATCGATAGTGGGCGGAAGGAGGGTGCAAATCACGCACACGTGTCCAGGATAATGTTCATGTCACATTCGTGGAAGTTCAGAGAAGGTTTCAACGGTGATAAAATATGGAAAAATGGCGAGGAAAATTTAGATTTAAAACCTGTAAAATAATGACTTGCTTGTTGTGTTGGGTGCGTTCTGAATTATACTTTGAAAGAGTAAAGTTCGCTTTACACGACCTGAACCCGTATATGAACTGTCAAAGATAAAAATGAATTGCTATTCATTACATAAACCACTGAACCTATTGTAATGAAATCTGGTGTGAAGATAGCTTGAGCGCTGAAGTACCGGATAATATACTTTAGAAAGTGTGTAATTCAAGATATTTTTTTATTTGAAGTATATAAAGCGAAATATCGAAAAATAATTACTCTCTGGAAAAGCTATTTACTCTTTGACTTCTTAATTATTTTTCAGAAGTTAATTATAACTTTTAGAAATGAATTTTCCCTTTTGTAAAAAGTGGACAGAACGGCAGAACAACAAATGCCTGTCATTATTTTACATGTTTTAAATCTAAACTTTCCTCGCAATTTTTCCAAATTTTATCATCGTTTAAACGTTCCCTTAACTTCCACGAATGTGATATGAACATTATCCTGGGCGTGCGTGATTTTTCCACTCTTTCGGCCCACTTTAGAGCCATTACTTAGACTACCTGATGATGCCTTTATAAAGCTAATGGGTCTAAAATACATATGATTTAATTTAATATGGTTAATATTAAGAGGCAAGTGATATCAAGTTCACCAGGTCTTCTAGTCGACCCGGCAATGCTTCTCAATTGCTAATATGTCAGTACTCTTGCTTTGAACTTCAAATGTGGAAAATTTAATCGCAATTGTACGAATGACACTGATATCCCAAAGAAAAGAGCTCTTTCAGTTTTCCACAAATTTTCCTATTTTCCGGCCAACTATTCCAAACTTTTACTTCACTTAAACCTTCCTCTCGCTTTGAACGTCAAATGTGCCAAATTTTATCGCAATCAGACGAATGGTATTGATATCCCATTGAAAAAAGCTCTTTCAGTTTCTCGCAAATTTTCACATTTTCCGGGTAACTTTCCCAAATTTTTAGTTCATAAGAACATCTTTCATTGAACGTCAAATGATTAAAATTTTATCGCAATCGGATGAAAGGTTCTCAACTTATAGTGTTGAGGACATTTAGAAACACACTGTAAAAGGAACTTGGTTCGAATTTTGGGACTTTCCTTTTTAACTGTCCCTATTTTTTATTTATTTATTTATTTTTACTGAAAACTTTTCCAAGAGCATAATGAACGAAACAAAAAAAGTATTACCCCTCTCCGTCGTGCGAATAGTCAGTCAGTTATAGTTCTAAATTCAATCAAAAACACATTGAAAAACGCACTTTCATATTTTCTAAATTTTCCAATTTTCTGGTAGATTTTACAAAAAAAATGTTTCATACAAACCTTGTCCTGTCAGGCCGTACTCACGTGATGCTCTTACAAGCACGTGACAATTGATTTTTAATCATAGAAAAATCTCTTTTGCTTTTTCCTAAATTTTCCTACTTTCCAGGCGACTTTTCCAAATTTTTATTTGATACGAATCTTCATCTTGCTTTCAACATGAAATGTACAAAATTTTATCGCAATTGGACGAACGGTATTGATAGCTCACTGGAAAAATCTGTTTCAGTTCTTCCCGGTTTTGCTCTTTTTCTGAATAACTTTTCCATATTTTATCACCATTTAAACCTTCCCTGGACTTACAATAATATTTCAAGACTAAAATTATCCAAATCGGTTCAACCGTTCTCGAGTTTTAGCGAGACTAACGAACATATATATAGATATGTATTTATATGTGGATGACAATGCTTCATACATTAAACTGACAGATAAGACGATTATGTATTAACATAAACGTATAAAAGAAGGTGGCTAGGAGTGTGAAATCATGTTTTACTTAATGTTTAACTTAAATGCGGAAGTGGAGAAGATCATGTTCCTTCAGATTAAAAGCGATGAACGCAGACAAAATATTCGGACTGTTTCCTTCTACGTGCATTGTGTTTAACCAAATCAATGGGAATTTTCCTTTCATACCTAGCAATAAGGGCACGATTCTTGCTTTCCTGAAAAGAGTAATATTCCACTCGTCCCTCTTAAAGAAATTTAAAAATCGCAACCTCTAAATATTACATTCAACAAGACAGTAACACAGCGACATTGTGAGTTACGTGACGACCATACGAAAACTGAATACTGTATTTTTTCCTGAATTTATTTATTCTACTTAAGCAGTTACCTGCTGGTCCCTTGGAAAAATTATTCTTTCCACCTATGGTTTTGACGTTATACGTAATTAAAAGCAAGTGTAGCCAATTTTTGTTTCATTACAATACGGAGCATAATTAGCTGCCACAAGTTAACATTGTACCTGAATGATTATGTATTTCAATATTCCAGTTTTCCAATAAGGAATCAGTCGGAGAAAAGGAGAGAATTAGTAAACCCGACCGTTATTGCCAGAAAATTACGCTAACTGTTATGTGGAATTGTGTCATATTAATCAGCAGTCGCCAGTGAAGATAAGAAAAGTAAAAAGTGAAAAAATACCGTAATTAGAGCTAAATACAGGTGAGGAAAAATAGCATAGGTGGTTCCCATCCGCCACACGGACACTTCTATCACCATCACATCACTTGCAGCTTGTTAAAGAGTGCATGTGATAAAACTGGCTGCGAAATCCGCAAATGATCGGACCTACAATTTTCCAGTCGTAAAATATTTCATCTTTATATATTAATGATAATAGCTTAGGAATTATGAAACACGGGAACGAAGAAATGTGCATAAAGTACAAAATTATAAGTGCAGGTGTAGGTAGTGCTGGATAGATTCTAGATAGGTTAAAAACTGCATGTTGAATATCAAATGTCATACTCGATTATCATAGTCAAAGTAGTCTAAATCTTTTATGTTTGTTTTGACTATGATAATCTGGTATGCCATTTGTAATGTTACTGAAAGTGACTCCTGCTGTTTCAGCCAGATTTTATTTAATGCTGTTGACTAACCTGTTTTAATACCTTTTTATCTATGACGATGGTCCTGGAACGAAACTAGTCGATTTTAAGGATTTAATAAAACAGCTGATTGTTAAAGATGCATTTGATTAAATACATGACGGATGTTAGCACTCACCTTACCAAAACTTTGGACTTCCTAACTTAGCTGTACCATAGTTGTTTTTAGAAACAAGGTGATTGTTACACAACCTTAGTTATACCAGAATGAACATAATCAATTCCTAAGCCAAAGATCCTACGCCAGAACAAGTTAGCATTGCAACTATTGGCGATAAATTATTTTTTTATATTATAACATTATGCACTTTTTTTGTTATTTACCATTGTATCAGGCAACAAAACATCATGATACAAATGTCATTGATATTTACATTTGTTGTATCAATATAGATGTATATTTGAATACAGTTTCTATTTCTAGCTGTCATTATTTGTTAATTGTTTATTTTATTATTTTATGATTTGTACTATTGTACACAAACATCAGTAAGATATTGGTAGCATATTACCACATATTGTCTCCTGTGATCTAAAACACCCAAAGTACTGTTGGCCTGTGTCTAAATTATGTCTCTCGTGTTCAAAATAGCCAAAGTACTGTTATACACCAACAATCATCTAATGTGTATAGATGACTTAATATAATGAATATGGCTAAATTATCATTGTAAAAAAATCTCTCAAAAGTTTTCAGAATACCTGGTTTTTCTAAGGTGTTTCTATTCATTGAGAATTTGATCTGGGTGAGCTCTCAGGTTACTACATATTTCCACCTCTTCAAGAATGTTCAGATGTGTTCCTATCCCCTTTGTACGTAAGCCTTTCATGATATTTTCTAAATGTCCTACAGTGTGCTCATCTGTTATAGCCCTTTCATTCCCAGAGTTGTTCCTCAACAACAACGTATTAAAAGCTGCTTTATACTGTATTTTGAGTATCAACCCTTAAAGTCACATTGTTGTTGATAAACAACTTGCTTCTAGTACGACATTCTGCTGCTTCGTACGGCGTGTAGCCACTTCTGAGGCATTAATCTATCCGTCTTTCTGGTTGTGTTACGTTGCCCTCTGTACGTGGCTGTGAGTGTGAGCGTGAGTGTGGTTCGTGTTATTTTATTTCATCAGTGAATTGACTCGTCTTTGGTGTTGTGGCGAACATTATGCTAGCATTATTGCTCTGACAATGTTAACTATCAACAAAATAACGTCCCTAGAAACAAAATACAAATGACTGGCCGTGCGGGAGTAGCCGAGTGGTCTGGAGCGCCACGTTACGGATGGCGCGGCCTCCCGCGTCGGAAGTTCGAATCCTCTCTGTGTGTGTTGTCCTTAGGTTAATTTAACTTAATTTAAGTTGTTTGTAAGACTAGGGACTGATGAACAATGTGACCCATAAGAAGTATAAACATTTTTTGAACCAACGTCTTTATTATGCATGAAATGCATGAATAAAAAAATTAACAGTTCAATCAAAAATTATTAAACACGTATTTTGATGTTTAGTGCACAGTTGTTGTTGTTGTTATTGTCTTCAGTCGGCAGACTGGTTTGATGCAGTTCTCCACGCTACCCTGTCCGGTGCAAGTCTGTTCATCTGAGAATACGTTCGGCAACCTACATCCTTTTGAATCTGATTACCATATTCGTCCCTTGGTCTCCATCTACGATTTTTACCCCACACGCTCCTTTCTAATGCTAAGATGACAATTCCTTGATGTCTCAAAATGTGTCCAACCAATCTGTCCCTTCTCTTAGTCAGGATGTGCCAGAAACTCCTTTTCGCCCCGATTCGGTTGAGCTTTACTTATTAGTTACATGATCTACCCATCTAATTTTCATCATTCGCCTATAGCACCACATTTCAAAAGCTTCTATCATCTTTTTATCTGAACTCCTTATCGTCCACGTTTCACTCCCATACAATTCTACACTCCAGACAAATGCTTTCAGAAAGGACTTCCTAACATTTAAATTAATATTGGATGTCAACAAGTTTCACTTCTTTAGAAATGCTTTTCTTCCCATGACCATTCTGCATTTTATATCTTCTTTACCTCGGCCATCAGAAGTTATCTTGCTACCCAAATAACAAAATTCATCTACTACTTTTATTGTTTAATTACCTAATTCCTTCAGCATTGCCTGATTTTTTGACACTGCATTCCATTACCTTCGTTTTATTCTTGTTAATGTTCATCTTATATCTTCCTTTCAAGACACTGTCCATCCCATTCAATTGCTCTTCCAGATCAATGCGGTCTGCGACAGAATTACTGTAATCAGCAAACCACAATGTTTTTATTTCTTCTCCCTGCACTTTAACGCCCTCTCCATATTTCTCCTTCCATTCCTTCACTGCCTGCTCAAAGTACAGTTTGAACAACATTCGGGCAAGGCTACAACCCTGTCTTACTCCCTTCCCAACCTCTGCGTCCTTTTCTTGCCCTTCGATTCTAATAACCGCTGTCTGGTTTCTGTAGAAGTTGAATATAACTCTTCGCTTCCTATATTTTACCCCTGATACATTCAGAATTTGGAAGAGTGTATTCCAGTCAACATGTTCAAAAGTTTTCTCCAAATCGACAAACGCTAAAAACGTAGGTTTCCTTTCCTTAGCCTATCTTCTAAGATAAGTCGCAATGTGAGTATTGCGTCCCGTGTTCCTATATTTCTCCTAAATCCAAACTGATCTTCTCCGAGGTCGGATTCCACAAGTTTTTCCATTCGTCTGTAAATAATTCGTGTTAGTATTTTGCACCCATGATAGTTCTATAATTTTCACGCTTGTCTGCACTTGCTTTCTTTGGAATTGGAATTACATCATTCTTCTCGAATTCCGAGGGCACAGTATTAATACAGAAAACATTGAATTTTAATTTTTCCAAAACTTAAATCATAATGTGGGATTGAAAGGGTTAAAGGTGGACATTCAGAGCTGATTTGTTGTTTCAATTACAGTGTTCTCTAAGTTTCTTTCCTGTTTGATGACATGTTTTTAGATTTAAAAACAGATAGTGCATGTTCACACATTATGTCTTTATGCTCAATCAGTACAGATGACACGAAGATAGCCTGATTTGGGCCTAAATCGAAAGTAATTAATAAATACTTCCGGAACAGATGAGTTTTTTCAATATGCAATTTTTAATCTACTTCAAAATTAACATTTCTTCGTTTGCTGCGTTTGCGTCTTACTATTCATCCTCAACAGAAATAATTCTTCGAAGCAAACAGACTTTCATACAATTGCTTTACTGCTGAATGCAATTAAACAGCGACAGAAGGGCCCTCTTAACTCCGGTACATCCATAGCACGACATCATATACGTTTAAATGTACCTACCACTTTCAAACAGGAATCAAGGGAAAATAGAGCCGTTTGGGGCAAGACTATACTTTCTATTCTCCAGACGATGCAGCAGATTAAGTGGGATACAGCTGGCCTGTAGCCAGTTGGCTGCGTTGCTCCACTCGTAACTGTCTCGACCTCTCCCACTACTGTCGGCAGGCGATTGTGGTGGACTAATAACCATCTTGCCAGCCTTCCTTTCATTTATTACACGGACAGGGCTCAGACAACGGATACAGTCACACACACACACACACACACACACACACACACACACATACACATATTCCGGCGACAGGGTCAAAATTCCAGTTCCGCGCAATTGCCTTAGATATGTCGCAGTCTCTTCTATTCGATCCAGGCTGTATCGGCGTGGTTTCTTCAGTAAGACCACGAAGATTAAATGGACGTACTGAAGGATATCACTGAAAATGATTAATGCTTATCTGTTCACTATTTGTGGTGATATTTATAAAAGCAAAATCATTATCTAGGAGACTGATTGTTCTGCTGTAAAAACTCTCTTCATCTTTCAGTGATAATACCAATATGGTCCTGTGAAGTTACCAGAACAAAATACTAGGATCACAGATTTGTGACTGGCTGGAAGACTTCCTAAGTAATAGAACGCAGTACGTTGTTATCGACGGCGAGTGTTCATCAGAGACGAGTGTATTGTCAGGCGTGCCCCAGGGGAGTTTGATAGGACCGCTATTATTTTCTATCTATATAAATGATCTGATGCACAGACTAACTTCTAATTTGCGGCTGTTTGCTGATAATGCTGTGGTGTATGGGAGGGTGTCGTCTTTAACTGGCTGTGACAGCATACAGGATGACTTAGACAAAATTTCTAGTCGGTGCGAAGAATGGCAGCTAACTCTCAATGTAGAAAAATGTAAGGTGATGCGCATGAGTAGGAAAAACAATCCCATAATATTCGAATACAGCATTAGTAGTGAGCGTCTTGATGCAGTCGCGTCGTTCAAATATCTAGGCGTAATACTGCAAAGCGATATGAAATGGAACGAACATGTAAGGACAGTTGTGCGTAAGGCGGACATCCGACTTCCGTTTATTGGGAGAATTTTGGGAAGATGTACTTCATGTGTAAATGAAACCGCGTATAAAACGCTTGTACGACCACGTCTTGAGTATTGCTCTAGTTTTTGGGACCCGCAGCAGATCAGTTTAACGGAAGACATACAGTTCTGAGGCGAGCAGCTAGATTTGTTACTGGTAGGTTCGAGCAATACGCGAGTGTCACGGAAATGCTTCGGAAACTCAATTGGGAATCGCTGGAGGAAAGACGACGTTCTTTTCGTGAATTTCTGTTGAGGAAATTTAGAGGGCCGGAATTTGAAGCTGAGTGTAGTACGGTCTTGCTGCCACCTACTTACATTTCGCGTAGTGATCATAATGACAAGATAAGAAAAATTAGGGCTCGTACGGAGGCATATGTGCATTTTTTTTCCTCGTTCTATTTGGTAGTGTAGTAGGAAGGGAAATGCCTAGTAGTGGTACAGTATACCCTCCGCCACGCACCTTACGGTTGATTGCGGAGTATGTATATAGATGTAGACTTCATGAGAACATTGGAGAAATTTCTGTGCCAATACACATAGTTTGGATTAAACAGTGCTACGTGCTGTTCTTAGACATAACGCTGAAATTTAGGGTTATGAAATGTTTTCAAACTACATTACAACTCTCTCCAAACGTAATGGTCTGTTGGAAATGTGATAAATTTTATTGATCCTATTTTCGTGAAATGATATGTGGAAAAGTGAAAGAGCTACCTATTGGTTGATTACTATAACTTTTGGCAGCATGCGTAGTTTTTATCTTAACTAACACTGGTGTCAATAATAAACAAAAAAAATTAACAAAGAAACCTACTTAAAAAAAACTATTTCAATACAAATTAATATACACTTAAAAGTAAAAAGAATGCTTGTTCTTCTACAACTTAAAAATTAACATACTTTTTCTAGTCATCAATATGTAGGTACGATCTATGTGTTTACCATGCAAGAATATAGGTAAAATACCTAATGGCTACATAGTCTACGACTGACAGTTATCTTTGTAAAATCTTTGAAACACAGCAGCTGGTGTGATGTGAATAATCTGCAGTATTAAGTTGTCTGAAGAGGGCCTAAGAAGCCGAAAGCTAGTTCACAACAAAAATAAGTATTATTGTGGAACAAGTACACAGTGTATACAGTTATTAAATACACAGTGTATACAGTTACTAAATATAGGTAGGTACCTAGCCCTTTAAATTTAACTCAGTACTACCTATGAATAACAAACAGTGATCAAAATCATTGTAAGTAAAATGAAATGAAAAATATTGGACTACTTAAAAGTCAATCAAGTTATTACGATAATATAATGTAGTTACAATTATTGTTATTTTTGAAGTCGGTGTCAGAAAAGGTAGGTTTCTAACTACATAAAATTAGATGAGATGTGCTTGTATCGCACGCGTTTCGTTGTTTCCGTGGGATGTTGATCAGCTACGTGTAGGGTTAGGATTCGATTCTCCCTTTCGGCCCTGTAATTCCACCTTGTGTCGTGGTCTCTGCCCACACCGCTGTGTCGCTACGTGGTGTCCTTGCTGCGACACTCCGTTCAGTCGGTCGGCCGATCTCTTGTGATCCCGATCCGATCCGACTTCGGTTCAAATATTCAAATTTTTGTATAGTCTATGGGACTTAACTACGGGGTCATCAGTCCCTAAACTTACAAACTACTTATTGTCAAATGCTTCCTCCAAATCTACAAATGCTAAAAACGTAGGTTTGCCTTTCCTTGGCTAATCTTCTAAGATAAGTCGTAATGTGAGTATTGCCTCCCGTGTTCCTACATTTCTCCTAAATCCAAACTGATCTTCCCCAAGGTTTGATTCTATTCCACAAGTTTTTCCATTCGTCTGTAAATAATTCGTGTTAGTATTTTGCAATTATGACTTATTTAACTGATAATTTTCACATTTGTCTACACTTTCTTTCTTTGGAACTGGAATTACGATATTCTTCTTTAAGTCGGAGGGTATTTCCCCTGTCTCATAGATCTTGCCTACCAGTTGGAAGAATTTCTTCATGAATGACTCTCCTCTGCAGTTCAGACAGAATATCATCAGGGGCCTTGTTTCGACTCAAATCTTTCAGCGCTCTGTCAAATTCTTCTCACAGTATCGTATCTCCTATATCCTCTTCCTCCACTTCGTCTTCCATTTCTCGAACACTAACTTGAAGTTTATTTCCTTTGTACAGGCCCTCTATATATATTCCTTCGAGATTTCTGCAATCCCCTCTTTGATTAGATCTGGTTTTTCGTCTGAGTTCTTGATACTTCACAGCTGCTTTTCTTGTCTCCAAATATCATTTTTATTTTCCTATAGGCGCTATCTATTTTTCCCCTACTTATACATTCTTCTATTTGTGCTCTAGCAACTCCTGCTTAGCCAGTCTGCACTTCCTGTCAATCGCATTTTTAAGTCATGCGTACTCCCTTTTTTCTGCTTCACTTGCTGAATTTTTATATTTTCTCCTCTCATCAATTAAGTTCAGTATATCTTGTTTTGTCCAGGGATTTCAATTAGGCCTTGTCCTTTTGCCTATATGATCCTCTGCTGCCTTCACTACCCTATCTCTTAGAGCTACCCATTCTTCTTCTACTGTATTACTTTCCCCGTTTCAGGCAATCCTTGCCTAAAGCTCCCTCTGAAACCCTCAACCAACTCTGGTTCCTTCACGTTGTCCAGGTTCTATAACTTTTCTACTTTTATGCAGTCTCTTAAGCTTTAAACTACAGTTCATTACCAATATGTCATGGTCAGCGTTATATCTGCCCCTGGATATATCTTACAGTTTAAAACCTGGTTCCTAATTCTACATCTACACCTACATCTACATACATACTCCGCAATTCACCGTAAGGTGCGTGGCGGAGGGTACACTGTACCAGTACTAGGCATTTCCTTTCCTATTCCACTCCCAAATTGAACGAGGAAAAAAAGAATGCCTATATGCCTCCGTACGAGCCCTAATTTCTCTTATCTTGTCTTTGTGATCTTTACGCGAAATGTAAGTGGGCGGCAGCAAGATCGTACTACACTCAGCTTTAAATTCCGGCCCTCTAAATTTACTTAACAGAAATTCACGAAAAGAACGTCGTCTTTCTTCCAGCGATCCCCAACTGAGTTGCCGGAGCATTTCCGTGACACTCGCGCATTAGTCGACCCTACCGGTAACAAATCTAGCTGCTCGTCTCTGAACCGCCTCTATGTCTTCCTTTAAACTGATCTGCTGCGGGTCCCAAACACTTGAGCAATACTCAAGACGTGGTCGCACTAGCGTTTTATACGCGGTCTCCTTTACAGGTGAAGTACATCTTCCCAAAATTCACCCAATAAACCGAAGTCGGCTGTCCGCCCTACTCACAACTGTCCTTACATGCTCGTTCCATTTCATATCGCTCTGCAATGGTACGCCTAGATATATGTACGACGCGACAGCATCAAGAAGCTCACTACTAATGCTGTATTCGAACATTATGGGATTGTTTTTTCTACTCATGCGCATCACCTTACATTTTTCCACATTGAGAGCAAGCTGCCAATCTTCGCACCAACTAGAAATTTTGTCTAAGTCATCCTGTAAGCTAATACAGTCAGTTCCAGACGACACTCTCCCATACACCACAGCATCATCAGCAAACAGCCGCAAATTACAACTTACTCTATTCCTTACCACTTTAAAGTCAGTCTCGTACTGTCTAGTGTCTCCTGGTCTCTCCACCGTATAAAGCCTTCTTTCATGATGTTTAACCCAAGTGGTGATGATCATTAAATTGTGCTCTGCACAAAATTCTACCGAGAGATCTCCTCTTTCATTTCTTTTCCCCAGTCCCTATTCACCTACATTTCGTTCTCTTCCTTTTTGTACTACAGAGTTACAGTCCCCCATCACTATCAAGTTTTCGTCTCCCTTAATTTTCTGTATAAATTCTTTTATCTCATCTTACATCTCTTCGATGTCCTCGTCATCAGCAGAGCTAGTTGGTATATAAACTTGTGCTACTGTGGTCGGTGTTGGCTTCGTGACTATCTTTACTACGATAATGCGTTCACTGTGCTGTTCATTGTAACTTACCCGCATTCCCATTTTATTATTCATTATCAGACCAACTCCTGCGTTACCACCACCTGATTTCGTGATTGAAACCCTGTACTCACCTGACCAGAAATTCTTTTCATCCTGCCACTTCACTAATACCTACCATATTTTACTTTAACCTATCCATTTCTCTTTTCAAATTTTCTAACTTACCTACGTGATTAAGGGTTAGAATATTCCACGCTCCGATTCGTAGAATGCATAGTTATTATTATTATTACGACATCCTCCTGAGTAGTTCCCGCCCGGTGATTCGGATGGGGGGATTCTTTTACGTCCGGAATATTTTACTCAAGAAGACGTTATCATCATATATTCATATAGCAGAGTTCCATGTCCTCGGGAAGAGTAACGACTGTAGTTTTCCCTTGCTTTCAGCTGTTCGCTGTAACTTCATGGCAAAGCCATGTTAGCTGATGTTATAAGGCCAGCTCAGTCAATCATCCAGACTGCTGCCGCTCTTGAGGAACCACACGTTTGTCTGGCCTTTCCACAGATACCCCTCCGCTGTGGTTGCACCTACGGTACGGCATTGTCTGTGGTGCATGGGGGTAGACTAAATACCTACGAGTAACAAATAAATTCGACATAATCCTTAGAAAATATTGTAGGGAAAGCAAACCAAAGACTACGTTTCGTTGGCAAGATGCATCAGTTCTATTAAAAAAAAAGTAAATAAATAAATAAAAAATAAATTAAAATATTAAATATTGTTGAATATTGCTGCGCATTGTGGGATCCCCGCCAAGTGGGACCGACAGACTATTTAGAGAAAGTGGAGAGAAGGGCAGCGATATATGGAAGAGAGTGTCACAGTAATGATGCATGAGTTCGGGTGGAAGTCATTAAAAGAAAGGCTTTATTCAACATATTTCAGCACCCTTATATATAGAAACATGATCATCAAAATGAAATAAGAGAAATCAGATCGAAAACGGGAAGATTTAGGTGGTCCTTTCTTCCGCGAACTACTAGAGAATGGAACAGTAGAGAAACATAAAAGCGGTTCGCCATGCACATCAATGTAGATACTGACACGAGATTCCATTAGTTCTCTGAAGATAATGGCCGCCAAGCGTCACGAAACGAGAGAAGCGGGGTGTAATCGACTGAAACTGACCTTCCGGTTGTAGTGCAGGGATTTGCTTCTGAGATAATTGCAGCAAGCAGATCGGATCTAGGGGTGAATACGAGGATAGCGTTACACTTCCCGGTAAAGAACTCACAATTAGGGATATCATGTTTCGGCGCGCTCTCCCGGTGGCATCAGAAGGAAAAAGAGAGGAGTGCTTAATTAGTCGGGGGTTCAGTTTTCATCTGTGCGCCCCCCCCCTCCACCTCGCCCAGCCTGCACATCTGCAGTCAAACAACTGAAAGCCTATCTTCTGCTGGTAAGCATCTTCGACTTTCGTTCTCTCGGCAGATCGTCAGACGTCGCTTCGATGACGTGATGACTAAGTTAGCGTATTACGGAATATCTTTTCCTATGTACCGTCACTAACGACCAACAGTGGATAGGACGTTGAAACATCTTCCTTCTCTTTTTTCTCCTGTAGTTTTATATTATCTTGTCTATAATTAACGAGACTAAAGCCCTTTTTAAACGATGAACGAAGGTGAACAAGATAGATAATCGTCTACTGAAGCGCTCCTAGCGTACTAGCCCTGAACTACAAACTCAAGCAAGATCTTGTGGCAGCGTGTTTAGACGATAAACGTAATCGAACAGTAATACCCGATGTTGAAAGTGAGGTTATGAAAGCCGTTTTGTTATGTAGGAAGTCATAATTTAATACTGGAAATGGAAACAACGCTAAATGTTATTGACGGCGAAAGAAAAACCTTGCAATCGATGTTTTTGGTCAACTTAGTGTGGTTAAGTTCTGGGTAGTGAAACAACATTTCAAAACATTCACATCTATTTTCAAGCTAAAAAAATAAACTTATGAACACATCACGCAATATTTATAAGAGCGTAAATAGAACGTCTTCACTTTATCTACTACGATTTGCCCAATGACACTGTTAATAACGTCATGCACAACTGAATTTTTGTCTTTCGTTTGGACTGACTTGTTCATTTAAAATGCTATTTAATGAAAATTGCATCATCAAATTACAATCTTATTCAAATAAACAATTGGTTTCAGTCTTTTCTGTTACGATATTGCAAATCATAAACCATTTTTTGGTTTCAGATGTACTACTTCGCTTTTCGGTGGACAATAATTGAGATAAATATTTAAGTAGTCATGAAACATTTGCATTTTACCGCTAAACCAAAGTATAAAAATAAACTAAAGATTAATAAGACAAGTTTGCATGCAAACCGTGTAATTATCGACTACAGTATGAAAATCGCGTGACGAAAATAGGTTAACTTCCGACGTCAGCAGACGACCGTTCAATCAAAACAATCTTCTTGAGAAAACTTAACGTGACGTTGACGTTAGGTGACGGTCTGGTGACGGACAGTGTGAATGCCGTCATTAGAAATACATTTTGTAATACATTCTGATCATAGACTTCGACATAACGCAAAATATACGTAAATACGAAGGAAAATGGCGGACTAACTGGAGCGGCGACCGCAGTAGACAGCTGCTAGCTCGCGCATGCGCAGAGAACCCACTAGTACCGAATTTAGAACTCGTCCTATTTCTTTATCGCTATAATTATCGCGCTTCGATACTAGCGCGATCATACTAGTGCAGCCGTTCAAATGACTGACGGCCGCCATTAACGCAACTTGTTAGCAATCTATTACAAGTTCGTTGATCGTTTAAAACGGGCTTAGGAGTACGTATTATCCACATGATATCAGAAGTAAGACTCACTAAATGCTACCCTTTTCAGATGTAATTCATATTAACATTGAAAAATACAGTTCAGTTGTGTAGCTTGTAAAATTTCTGGCTTAAAGCCATCATATTAAGATCGAAGTATTGCTTCAGTGCAGCCGGTTAGGACCAGTAGGCGACAGATGGTAAAAGCTGGTGAGATCCACGACAGGTCGGGTTCTCATGGGAAAGAGCACTGGCAGCGACAGGCACTGGACGCCGATTGCCTGTAGTACTGGCGGTTAAGCGCCAAAACGCATTCATATTTTTGTTAATATTTATTAAACTATTTAGTCAATGTCACACTCAATTTAAAAAAAAACTCTCAAAGCTAATCTATGCCCTGGATAGGTAAAACATATTAACAGTTGCTAATTCAATAAACAAAATAGCTAATTTAAGACGAACGATCCACGGCAGCCATGTTTGCGCGCCAAATTGTGTAGCGAAGGCAGCGTTGCATCGAGCCGCCACAGTTCAGTTCAGTACACGCACTCGGAGGAGTAACATGTGAGTTCAGAACACGCACTCGGCGGAGTAACATGCATACGTAGGCGGTCATAAGCCATTGTTTAATCATCTTAGATCAAGGGAAATAACTTTACATTTACTTTCAGTTAAGACAATGTGTGTCAAGTGGATGTTATTAAGCAGGTTGCTGGTTTTCTGCTGTCTTTAAATCAGTTGGCATCCCGTGTACCTCAGTTTTTTTCCTAATTAGATCAGTTCCTGCCAATCGTTTAGCAATTTCAGCCTCATTCAAGAACTCCGACCTGCGTGCTATCATCTACGCGGGGACATCTATAGAAGACGTCAGGTTGGTGAACTTTTAGAGTTTCTACTCTTCACACAGTGCAGTGGGGAGTTACTACAACCCTCGTGTACACTCTCATTGCGGTACAAACGCAAACTGTTGTGCGTCATCCTTGGCAACATGGAGGAGGAAAGAAAATGATATAGGACTGTTTTAAGCACAAACCCCTGTAGACGTTTTCCTGTTGTAAGGTCCGGGTTGATTACCATGGTTTCGGCTTCAACTAAGGAAGCCTTCGTCAGAAGGAAGGAAGGAAGCTTAGGGTTTAACGTCCCGTCGACAGCGTGGTCATTAGAGACGGAGCTAACGGCTCGGACTTAAGAGTAAGGGTGAGGAAGAAAAGCGGCCGTGCCCTTTGAAAGGAACCATCCCAGCATTTGCCTGGAGTGATTTAGGGAAATCACGGAAAACCTAAATCTGGATGGTCGGAGTTAGATTTGAACCACCGTCCTACCGAATGCGAGTCCAGTGCGTTACCACTGCGCACCCCACTCGGCTTCATCAGAAGTAAAAATTGTTTAGTTACATGAAATGAAAAATAGTTCTTGAGCAACAGAGCTCACGTTCAAAGTTACTAATGTAAAATTACATTTGTAACGTGAACGTGAGCCCTGTTGCTCAAGAACCATTGTCCATTTAAAGTAACTAAAAAAATTACTTCTGATGAAGGATTCCTTAGTTAAAGCCGAAACCGTGGTAAAGTAATCAACTTGTAGCTTTGGAACCGATGAGCTGCAATTTTGAATATTAATCTTTCACGAACGGGTGCTGATTCAACAGGCATGTTTAAAATTGAAATTCTAATGTTTTCTTAATCAGATGAAGGAGTACATTCCTCCACTTATTAATCAATGACAGCCGCTAGATATCGCCGCTTGGTGTACTTTGTGTACTCGTTTCGGTTTCCTGTTCTGCTAACGGTATATTCGGGAGGTGGGTCGTGGCTACCTAGGATTAGATGAAGGAGTTCATTCCTCCACTTATTAATCAATGACTGCAGCTAGGTATGGCCGCGTGGTGTATTTTGTGTACTCGTTTCTGGTTGCTGTTCTGCTAACGGTAGGTTCGGGAGATGGGTCGTGGCTACCTAGGATTGTGGACAAGGTCTGCAACTGAAAGAAATTTTATGTGGTTTACAGTTCTGTCGATACATCAGTCAATACCAACGGCTGGTATATTTGGTTTTTGTTATAAACCCTTCAATTATGAAATTTCATCTTCAAAAATGAATTTCTTGCAGAATAATTATCCCTACAGACTAACAGTCGCCCACCTTGTATTCGCATAAGCAGCTTAGCACATGAACGTAAATTTAAGAAACTCACTCAAGACACCAAATGTAATTTTTATCACAGATTTGTACGCACATTTCCTTATATTAGTTAAATAGCAAATAATATAACTTTTTCTGGTTTTTTATACATTATTATTTTACATCTGTTGTATTTCATATTATTTTGAGAGTGAAAATTAAAATTGTAAATCATTAAAGAATATCATTTGGATTTTTGAACACAAATTGTATTTCATTTTATTTTCTGAGTAAAAATTAAAATAAAAAGTTAATAAGGAAACTGAGATTGTAAATTTGCACATCGGTTGACGAAAAGTATCCGGACCCCATCTAAGATTACTTGCCGACCTCTGCCCTAACGCATTACCTTAGTCCACGGCAGACAGTCAATGCACAGTATTACTGTTCCTTTTTGGAGCATCACCTGCGACCAGCTTTGTGAAAGAAGCGGCAAAACTTTCTGGGCAACCCACCCATCATTTTGCACGACAATGCGCGAGTAATAGAGCGCAAGCTGTGGCTGCTCTGTTCGGTCGATGGGACTGCGAAGTACTGCACCATCCACCATACTCCCTAGACTTTGATTTGATTCCGAAGACGAATGAACCACTTCGTGGCACTCGCTTCAGAACTGTTGCAGAGATTCGACAGGCAGTAGACTGCTCCACTCGCACCATCAACAAAACAGGCTCTGCTAACGGTATACTAAGCCTTCCACATAGCTGGCAACGGGTTTCTGCACAACAAAGGACAGTAACAGGTGCAAACATGTAATGCTTTTGTATCGGATGTGAATAAATACTTGCCTAAGGTGCCCTCTTAGGCCTATCGTGTCAAACATTGGTGCTCCCACATATCGTGTTGCAAAACATCTTGCTGGTTTGTTGAGCCCACTGCTAGGCCGTTGTGAACACTACATTAAGAACTCTGTGGATTTCCTACGTCGATTGGAGGATTTGCACTTGGCTGACTCGGATATTTTAGTTAGTTTTGATGTGGTTTCTCTTTTCACTCGCGTTCCTCTGTCTGATTCGTTGCAACTAATTGAGACGAAGTTTGGTACTGATTTAACGAATTTATTTCGACATTTTGACTTCCACCTACTTTTCATTCAATGGCGAGTACTATGAGCAGACAGATGGAGTTGCGATGGGAAGCCCTTTGTCGCCCATCATTGCTAATTTATTCATGGAGGAATTTGAATATCGTGCACTGGAGCACAGAGTAACATATACAGAGACGCAGCCCTCTCTAAACCACTGTCCTACGCTCCCCTCGTAGTTCCGTAAGATGCTAGCAGATGTCAGGCGGATCGCTGGCTTAGGGTGCCTCTCGCACGTCAGAGGGTAGCGTGGAGGGGAGGCTGAGGGAAGAGCTCGTGCCGCCTGCCACGAGGCCACGGCTGTGTCCGGCTTGCCGGCGTTTGAGGGGAGGTGGTGGTGGGGGCAGCCGCTACCTGCCGCCTGCTCTAGCGGCTGCTTCTGACCTCAGCGCCATCATGGGACATCTTACGGAACTGCTGAAAACCCTCCCTCCCCGCACCCCTCAGCGTAGGACCGGGCCCTTACGGAGGTTTCCCGTCTGTATATATTTGTCTGTGACTGGAGTCAGCGGCGTTGAAACCTGCTTGTTTTTTCAGATATGTAGACGACACGTTTATTGTTTGGCCTCATTTTAGTGAGAATTTGAATCATTTTTGGAACATTTAAATTCAATCCACCCCAACAATGGAAGTGGAAAAGAATGGTTGCCTTCCCTTCCTTGATGTGTTGGTCAGGAGAAAGGCAGATGGTACGTTGGGATATTCGGTTTATAGGAAGCAAACGCATACTGATTTGTATTTGCAAGCTGATAGTTGTCACCACCCAGCTCAACGTGAAGGGGTTCTTCGAACCTTAGTACATAGGGCTCAGGTCATTTCTGACCCAGAAAATTTGCCCGCTGAGCTGTCTCATCTGGAGGTAACATTTCGACAGAATGGCTATGGTGAAGGGCAGGTTAAAGGAGCGTTGCGCTATCGACCACACGTGCAACACTGAGTCGGCACCGTCAGTGGCCTTTCTGCCGTACGTTGGCAGCACTTCTAATAAGGTTGGTCGCATTTTGAGTAAAAACAATGTAAAATGTGTGTTTCGTCCACCTTCAAATATTAAGGCACTGTTGGGATCCGTTAAGGATGAACTCGGTTTGCGTAAGGCGTGTGTCTACCGTAGCTGTGGCATATCATATGTTGGTCAAACTATTAGGACTGTTGAGGACCGTTGTATTGAGCATAAACGGCACACATGTTTACAACAGCCAAACAAATGTGCTGTGGCCGAACACTGTTGACACAGGTCACCCTATGGAATATGACAAAACGGAAATTCTGGCATGCACTTCCAACTACTGCGACTGTGTTATCAAGGAAGCGATAGAGATAAAACTAGGTGACAACCTTATGAATAGAGATGGAGGCTTCTGCTTAAATTCCGATTGGGATCCTGCTCTCTCACTTGTCAAAAAACAGAGGGAGGAAACTAATCCGACCTCATCTGTCGATAACTGATGTGTATTATCGATATTCTGACCCGTTTCATCTTTGGTCGTGTCGGCGCTGTGTGCTTGCTTGCTCGGTGTGCGTTGTCTTTCCTGTTTACTCATTGAAAACCGAGGTTTTAAAGGTCGTTGCACATTGCTTTCTTACTGCAGTTTCGCCTTGACAATGGCAGGGTGGTCTTCTGCCGAAATATCGGCCGTCGTCGATGTTGGTACCTGGCAGCATACCAGGGCCGGCGCAAGCCCAAGTGCCGCCCCGTGCGAGCTGCTAAATTGCCGCCTCACCCCCACCCCCCTGTTATATATATATATATATATATATATATATATATATATATATATATATATATATATATATATATATATATATATAACAAAACGCTTGTGGAATTTTATTTAAACAAATCTGTAGGAAATGTCAGCTATCAATCGCAATTTTTGTTTTTACTTTTCAGTCCTACCTAGGTTTCGGCCACTTAGTGGCCAGTCTCAAAGCTTTTAATATGTGCTTACATCTAACCCGCCATGTTGACAGTTGCGTTGAGCATGACGGTGTAGATGTAAACATAACTCAAAGCATTGAGAATAGCCACAATGTGCCCGAAATCTATGTAGATCTGGAAAATCGGCTAATGCGCGCGGCATGAACTTACAGTTAGCGTAAATGAACATTTTTCAATGGTTGTGAACAGATAATGTATTCAACAGGAAACAGTATACAGTTAATAAATGTAGGTACCGTGATAGTGTGCGAGCAGTATTGTCAAACAAAAGTGCCGGTCAGAGTTTGTTGCTCATGCAGGCGGAGACAGGTGTTTCATGGCTCAAAAACCAAAACGTCCGACTGTCACTTAGAAACGGATAGCAAAAATTTTGAAAAATACGTCGAAACCCAACTTATCCCAGGCTTACTACCAATGTCTTTATCCCTTGTAATTACTCGCAGCGTATTTACCCCTTGAGAATACATCTAGCTATTGTATTGAGAATACATCTAGCTATTGTAAGTGTTGGACATGTTTGAGTGTAGTGATGTTCAACGACTTTTTTCCAAAATGCGGGAAGAATAAAACACTCGGAAACTGCCATCGAAGGGGTTAGTAAAATTGCTTCAGGCTTAACATGTAACCGCAGTATCGAACATTGCATTCGAATTTCCAAGTTACATTTCGTCTTCTGCCAAATTAGTTGTGAGTAAACGCACTGCGCGTAACAGGCTGGCAGCGCTCCACTCATAAGAATACTGCTTCCCCCTCTGTTCCTCCGGCGTAATCACGACGGTGCTGCCACGATGACGATGAGGAAGTTAATCCTCCTCCCTCTCCTTGTTCAACAGGGGCGGCCGGCAGGTAGTCGAGGCGCCATGCCATAGTTCCCGAACCCGCTCGCTCCAAGTTTAGGTTTCGAATAAAAAAATAAAAAAAAATGAAAAAATAAAAATAGAACAAAGACGGGCGTCAGATTTGCCGCCCCTCGTAAAGTGCCGCCCCGTGCGGCCGCACGTTTCGCACGTGTCTTGCGCCGGCCCTGCAGCATACCCAGTGGCGTAGCTATGTCAGCAAGGGCCCCGGGGCAAAAATGACGTTGGGGCCCTCTTTAAACTGAAAATATGCAGATGGAAAACTACATCAGCTCCTTACCGTCTACTGGAAGACATAATAGGGGGCCGGCCGCAGTGGCCGAGAAGACTGAGGCGCTTCAGTCGCGGTCTGCACGGCCACTGCGGTCAGGAGTGCGAATCCCCACTCGGGCATGGATATTTGTGACGTCCTTAGTTGTAGCTAGTTCATAAGTAGTTTGTAGATTTAGGGACTGATGACCCCGTAGTTGAGTCCCATAGGCTCTACAAACATTTGAACATAATAAGGTACACCTAAATACTACTAAGTAAATTGTTATGTGTCACGCATCACACAACATCTAATCTTATTCTCTAATATAATAACTGTGAAAGTTTCTTTGTTTGTTATGCTTTAACGCAAAAATTACTATGTGGATTTGGATGAAATTTCGTAGAGGGATACAGTTGGACCTGGGTAGGACAAACAGTTTAAACGACCCCATCGGATAGTTCCCAAAGTTGCCCCATACAAGGTGAATGAAGTTGCAGGCAAAAGTTAGTTAAAAAAAGGTATTACTGAAAGACGAAAACATAGCCCCCTCCCGCGAAGCAAACCGGGAGCAGTCAGGACTAAGGTGTGCATGGTGACAGCAGGCAGACTGTTGTCAGTGCCGACAACTCACTCTCGATAAACTGCTGCGCTATTAGCTCATTGCTCACTACCGATCGGAGAAATTTCGTTGATAGTCCAGTCAAAGAAGGAAAACAGTGGACATATTGGTGTAAGATGATTTCAGCAAAAGGAAGTTGTCGGATTGTTGATGAAACACTTTGGACTGAGCCGTGCGCCGGCCGCGGTGGCCGAGGGGACTGAGGCGCTTTAGTCACGGTCTGCACGGCCACTACGGTCGGGGGTCCGAATCCCCCCTCGGGCTTGGATATTTGTGCCGTCCTTGGTGTAAGCTAGTTCATAAGTAGTTAGTAAGTTTAGGGACTGATCACCCCGTAGTTTAGTCCCATAAGCTATACAAACATTTGAACTTTTTTTTTTATTTGGGTCGTGCCCAATAACTTGAGTTGACATCTTCGCTTATTATCGTCACAGTGTGGTAGAAGGCAGCGTAGAGAATGTATACTTCACTATTGCGACAAAAAACCATATTTTCTCTACTTCTCGCACTAATTTCAGAGTACGTAGATATCTATTCAAATGTTCAAGTATTTGTAAAGGTTATGGGACTTAACTGCAAGGTCATCAGTCCCTAAGCTTACAAACTACTTATGAACTATATTATACACACAAACATCTATGCCCGAGGGGGGATTCCAACCCCCGATGGGCAGCATGTAGAGACTTCATATTCAAATGTGGGCACACCGTGTATTGTCAAAATACTGCTAGTAATTCAGCGCCATTCACTGTTATTCCGTAAGATTGTGAGCCATAGCAACTCCGACTTCGACCGACAATACACTAACGGTGGCAGGGTCCACGTCTTAACGAACAAGCAATAGACTTTTTTATGTTTAAATTCTGAGGTGGGAATAATTTTTGCATTTCACTTCTTGCGTTTGAGGCAGAACGTACATGATACGATGTAATTGGGGGACATGAGTGTTCGGAAAACCGGTTATTCTCATAATCGTACTGTATACTTCTATTTGCCAATAGGAAGTACTGTACACTAAATGAATTTATACAGTACTTGGAGGCGTGTGATTGTTCACAATGCGCTGAGCGTCACGCCGCAACACTTGGGAGCCGCAGCTGTTGCCGCGAGCAACTTTGACGCTGCCGCTACTTGTGCTGGCTGCTACGCCGACTGAAGTGTGCAGATTGTTGTACACAGCGACTAGTGGGCCCATTATTGCGGCTGTTGAGGGAATCATGGTTTGTTGGGAGAGGGAGATGATGGACGGTAGGGAGGGAGAGTAAATAAACAAATTCCACGCTCTACTGTAACTTTTTTCGAACGTCGCTCACGGAGGCCAAGGGGCCCCTGGAGCTCGGGGGCCCCGGGGCACTGCCCCGCCTAGCCCTATGATAGCTACGCCACTGAGCATACCCGTAAGTTTTTCGAACTTGCCACTATTTAAGTCCCAACCCTCGTATGTGTATAAGATGTTAAACATCCATCTGAAAACGCAGCCATTCTAGCGCGACGGGCGGTGCTGGAGGCCTCAGACTGGGAACGCAGACCGGCGCCTGACGGCCGCGCTGTCAGCTGGCCGAGACCCGCTAGCGGCCAGCTTCCAGCGGCCGGCTCTTGGCGTCTGCGAAGCGATTACCGCTGGCAGGGCGCCACGGCGAGACCGCAGCTGCTGCCCGCCTGCATTCTGGCAGTCAGTGGCCCACTTCAGGACGCGCTCTTGGCACTACGACCAGCCGAAGCACACTGTCGCTACCACAGTCTAACATACACAGTCACGACACTCCCACAGATTTTTGTTATACGCTGCGATAGCAGCGCTCCAAGCGGCCGGCAAGCTACGTTTCTGAACACAATAGTTGATGAGTGCGAATAGTATCGTTTAGGTTGACTTCAGCATACTTTTTACATTAGGGAACGTGGGTAGTGCCTTATAAATAGGTAATAATTTAAAAATAGCTCCCCATTTGTCTTTCTTAGGTTTCATAAGATCCCTGATAAGGTACGAAACGGTACATTACAGGACAGTTAATTTAAAAACATCCTGTAACATACAGGCTTTAATTATTTTCTATTAGAAATAAAAATGCCTAGGAAACACCAGGAGACATGCTATTTAGCAGAGAGACGTCAATTTCTACGCAGGAACGTTAAGTATTACAGTTCCAATTAAAATCGGTGAGGTTGGAACATGGGAAACGTATATAGAATGCAATAAATACGGTATTTAACACACCAAATCAACCATCACAGCTCTAGCTGAGGGAAAAACATCTCAAACATGACAATATAACGATAAAAGCAACCAAACCGTTTTCCAACAAAGAAGAACCCACTTCCACAATTGTTGCTACATCTGAACCTCAAACGGCAAAAATCATCAAAACATTGGTTTTTTAAAGCTAAAGTAATTACATTTAAAAGAATATGCACGTATAAGAAAGACGAGTGACGTGCAAAAATGTGAGAATCATTAGACTCCGTACCGAATTGATACACGTCAAAAACTGGCTGTCATAGTAAGAACAGACCATAATAGAAATTTATTATACCATTATATTTATATGCAACTCACTTTTAGCGGAATAAGCTGCAAATATACACATATTCGTAAGTATTTGTTCATGACAGAGTGGTTCCTTATACCACTGAATCATTTAAATGAGGCTGTTTTCATATTAATTTCTGTATTATGTTTTCTCTCTCGATATTTTAATAACGCTTGTAACGCAAAAATTATAGTAAGTATTTCGTTATTTACGTACAAAAGCAATTATAAACAAACATCACTACTTCGGCAGCTTGCCCACCACCAGGAGCTCTAGTGTCGCAGAAACTGTCAGTTGGTAACAACTTTTACAGCAGTGAGTGTCGTGACTGTATATGTTAGACTGTGGTCGCTACCGTCTCCAGTGGTCGCGTTGTAGCGTAGCGGCTATGCACTGCCCTGTAACTGTACATAAAGAGGGGTCCAAAAAATGTAACTGTTACGTTTAATTACAACAGGCCGATATAAACGTAACCAGGAACCAATGATGGAAGGACTGGGCGGTAGGAAATTAAATATAATTCGTTATCTAAGCTTATTTTAAACAACATTTATTACCAAACCAAAATGTTTTTTGAAATAGTCTCGAAAAAAAAAAGGGGGGGGCACGAAGATGTCACAATTAAGGAATACAATGATTAGGGAGGTTCTAGCACAAGATCTGGCTATAATAAATATATCTCCCATGCGTATAAAGGACTGTTAAACTATTTAAGGAAAAGCACTTCAAAATTATATACCCAAGATTATGCAAGTAACATCAAGGTATAAATCAACATCCAACAACTTACACGATTTAAGTAAAATAGATAAGCTTTAGAACAAGTAAAAACAGCAAAACTGTATGAAAATTTAAATATGGACAGTACGCGCTCGTCTTCCGTTTGGTCCATCAACGCGCTTAGCACGTAGCGTTACTAGTGACGTCACCAAGTGTCTGTCGCGTCAGCGGGAGCCGCAAAGTTCAACAACAAGCGTCCCTACATATACAGATAATTGACTCTAAAATACACAGATATATACTTTAGCTTTAAAATACAAACAAGTAAAAGTAAGACCCTGAAGCTTTCCCGTACCTCCCAATGAAACTGATTGAACTGAAGCGAAACACTCAGAACTTAAGCAACCAAAAGATTTTAAAAATATCTTAAGCCCTTTTTCTACCTTATGGGATTAGCCAACCACTAATCGTTAATAAATTACATCTGACCATCCAGGGGGAGATATAAACCAGCAGTAGTTGTAAATTACGAAACACCAATATTGTCTCAATCATGAAAAGACACAAATAACATTTCCTTGTGAAACTGAGCCATAATGACTACGAATCTTGTCCCGAGCGCCTGCTCCTGAAAACACCTATGCAAAACATTTCCAATAGTTGGTACCGTAATGGCCAGGTTTTATCCTACTTAACCAGGAATGTACACCTGCAATTACACTGATAACTGCGCACCGGGGAACTTGCCATCATACACACTTCTAGGCGAAAGTTTCAAAAGTTTCTCACCCGGGGCAATCGGACAGTATCCGCACTGTGGTGACAGGAGAATCTCAATACAGGTTACTGCCCAGCTTGGCAGCAAGCAAACACCGAAGCCGGCCTTGTCTCTATAGCGACGACATGCTTCTGATTGCTCTCGTCCCGTCTCCCGGTCAGATCGTGCCGTCTCGTCTCTTTAATTTACTGCCTCCAACGTACTGTCAGAACACGCCCCGCGTGCCCGACAGCCACACAGTATACAACGTAACGGGCCCCACGACCCAGCTGAACAGCCAAGTCGCAACTCCAGTCCGCCACGACGTCACTGCACTTTCCTTCGTCAGAGACCAACGCCTGCACCCTCTCCGTACCACATGCGAACTCCTCCGTTGTCACCACTCAACTCCCTCGACCCCGACAGAGGTCTCCTGGTGAAGCGCTCAGCCCAAAGATAACGTGTTCAAAAGCTAGACGCGAGGTATCGATCGCGGAATGGCTCAGTATCCACTGTTTAAAGGTCCATAACTTGCAAACTAATTGCCGGTCTCATTCTTGCTGAAAGTGTAGCTTAAAGTCGAACTTAAAGATATCGCTATAGGTGTACGAAATGGTCACCATTAATATCCACACACAAACGATGCCGCCAAAATGCAGCACGAATTACTGACTTCAACGTGTTCAGTTGGATATCTGCACATGAATGTACGATGGATTCTCGAAGTTCATCCAGTGTGCGTGTCTTTTGTCGATAAAGGACGTCCTTTAGTGTTCACCACAGGTAAAAGTCCAGAGGAGTTAAGGTGTTGGATACTCCACAGCACCTCTACGGCCTATCCATCTTCCTCGTAGATTTTTGTCGAGATAAGCCCTAACACGATTTTGGTAGTGGGCTGGGGCACCATCTTGTTGAAAGTAAAATCTTCCGGCTCCATACCAGTCGCGGATGGCAAGTAAAATGGATGTCTGAAGCTTCTGAAGGTATACCTCACCAGTAAAGAATGGCCCTACCAAGCCCCGGTAAGAGAACCCACACCACACATTTACACCTGGAAAAATTCACGGCTTTTTCCAAAGGGACGTTTGTATTTTCGGCGACCTAGTAGACGCAACTGTAGCGACTTACTGTACCTTTGAGTTTCAACCTGTTCCTCATCAGACCACACAATCATCTTTGCAAACTCTTCATCGTTGCGCACCATGTTAGTTAACCACTCGCAGTACTCCATTCTAAGATCTCAGTCGTCCTCGTTCATTTAGTGCAGCAATCGTGGGATGTAGCACACCCACTTTGCTTCCTTAAAAATTCGCCGAACACGTGAGCGACTCACTCCAGTTTCACGTGCAGACTGTCTCACAGACTTCTGTGGTGAGCGGGTGAATTATTGTAACACAAGAATGGCTGGACTTGTTTCTGTTGCAGGCCGTTCAGATCGTTGTTTGTGTACATCTTTAACACAGCCTTCTACTTAAAATTTGTCTCGAATACGACGAATCGTTAAACGTGTCGGTGGGTCTGTTTGATACTCATTTCGCCATTGCCGTATAACCTCATTAATGGTTTCGTACTTAAAATACCACTTCAAAACTGACTTCCTTTCATGGAATGTAAGCCTTACGTTAGCCATGTTTACTCGAGTAACTAGGTGCAACTAAGAACAAAACACTATCAGGCGACTGTCATCTGACAAAACAAAACAACGCAATTCAACGCCTGTGTGACGATTGCCGAAACTACAAACTATTACACTACCAAAGATGGGACAACTCCGTCAATTAGTTTGCAAGTTATGTAGCTTTAACCAATGGATACATTTTTGGACCCCTCTCTCAAATTATTTTCGCCTGCTTTGCGCCGCGAGTGAGGCGAACGGCCGTGTGTGTTGGTCAGCGTCAGATGTGAAGGAGCGCGACATCTGTTAGGCTGTGGTCACAGTGGCTCCGATATCGGTGGGTTTTACCGACGACAGACATCGGCGGAAAACGGCCGATCGTTTCAAATCAGTGCTCCACTATGGGCACGGTCACAGTGTAGCCGATCTCATCGCCCGAATGTAGAGACTTCGGACGACAGTCGTTAAAATTCAAAGCAGTTTTTTTTCTTAGGTCAAATCGACCAACGTTCTCACATTCTAGATATGGACGGAAGAAAGTAATACAATAGAAGAAGCATGTTTAGCTTTAAGAAATTAATTACTGATGGTTGCAGAGGGTCTTGTAGACAGAGAAAGCCCAGTAGAAATCGTGGATAACAGATGAGATACTAAACTTAATTGACAAAAGTCGAAGTTATAAAATCGCAGCTAATCAAGCAGGCAAAATGAAGTGCAGGCGATTAAAAACTGAGATTAACGGGAAGTGCCAGTTGGGTACACAGGAATTGCTAGAAGTCAAAAGCAAACCGTAGAAGAATGTATAACTGCGAGAAAAATAGATACCGCTTAGTGCAAAATAAAAAGAGACGTTTGGAGACACGAAAAGCAGCTTCATTAATGTGGAGAAGTCATATGAGAAAACAGTACCAATCAAAGAAGCAAAAGGTGGAACAATATACTATAGAAGGTCTATTTAAAGAAAATGAACTTGCCTTATTGTAGAAAGGGAAGAATAAGCAGATATACGATACGATACTGAGAGATGCATTTGACGAAGTGCTGTGAAATTTAACTCGAAAAAGGCCCCTGCAGTGGTTGATTTACTTCTGAACTGATGATATCGTTCGGGGAGCAAGACACGACGAAACTATTCCACCATGCGTGCAAGTTGTATGAGACAGATAAAATGGGTTCAGATTCTGAGAAGAATGTTATGACATTGAAGGCAAGTGCAGACATCTGTAGCAATTACAACCATACTATCATTTTAATAAGTCAATGTTGCAAAATACTAACAGGTACTTTTTTCAGAAGGATGGGTAAAGTTATAGGAACAGACTTCGGGAAAAATGAGTTTGGATTTAGAAAAATTATATGCAAGTTGTACAGAGACCAGACAAGGGTCTAACGACACGAAAGGGATGCAGTGATTGGGAAAGGAGTACGGGTTGGAGGCTTTATGCAATTTGTGCATTGAGCAAGCTGTGAAGGAAAGCGAAGAGTAATTTGAAAACGGAAATAAGTTCAAGGAGGTGACATAAAAATCTTGCAAGCCAAGGGATTTTCTTTTTTTTAAATATGCAACATGTCTATAATCGCCCGCTTACTGTACTCTTCAGTATGTTGGCGTCTTTTTAACTTTACTGACGTACGTGATTATTCACTTCATTGCCGCTATTTTAGGTAAGTAATGCGGCTCTCGCGGTGTAAAATAATTAAATTTTAATGCAATTGCCATTATTTCAGATGATTTTATTCTTGACCAATGCAGCTTCTGCAGTTTATTTTAAATGCGTCATTATCAAATAAATTTAAAATATTACAAGAGAGACATATTTTTAATCCTTGAAATTAAAAATCTGATGCTGAACCAAGGCATGTTGTGGAGACATGTGTACAAAAACTTTGCAGTTTACCGATAATTTGTAAAGTTTTCTGAGACAGTAAAGGACCGGAAGAGCTATTGAATGGAGGGTACCGATAATTTGTAAAGTTTTCTGAGACAGTAAAGGACCGGAAGAGCTATTGAATGGAGGGTATAATATGGACATTAACGAAAGCTAAACTGGGGTGGTGATGTGATATATTAGAATTAAATCAGGTAATGCTGAGAGCAGTGGATTAGGTAACGAGACAATAAAACCAGTACATGCTATTTATCATTTGAGCAGGAAAATAACTTCTGGTGACTGCAAGAAGAAAGGATATGCAGAATGGGAATGGGAAGAACAGCATTTTTCAAGAAGAGAAGTTGTTAAGATCGAATATTAATTTAAGTAAGGAACTCATTATTGGGGCGAGGTAGAATTGTTTAGTAAGAGGTTTGCAGCCAAGATCGCTTTCTTCATTTTACATAACCGGTTTCAGCGTGCTAGACGCCATCTTCAGACTTGTAGTAATTTTTTACATGAATTAACTGCTATTACAACAATTTTATACGTAGCAAAATGGCGTACATCCACATTGATGTGTTATCAAAATAAAATTTACATGTCAATAAAAAAAGGTCTTAACCCACCTTTCTTAATGTCTAAGACAGAGGCACTTCAGAATCCAAGTTCAATACTGAGTCAGTCAGTATTGAACTTGGATTCTGAAGTGCCTCTGGTTTAGACCTTAGGAAAGATGGGTTCAGGCGTTTTATTATTGACGTGTAAATTTTATTTTGACAACGCATCAAATAGGATGTACGACATGTTGCTATGTAAAAAATTGTTATAGCAGTGAATTCATGTAAAAAAAATTACTACACGTCTGAAGATGGCGTCTAGCACGCCGAAACGGATTATGTAATTAATTGAAGAAAGCTCTTGTCTAGATTGCTCTTGTCTAGAGTATAGCTTTGCACGGATGTGAAACATGAACGCGAAATAGTGCAGACAAAAAGAGATTGAAATTTTTTGAAATGTAGTGGTCAGACGATTGTAGAAGAAGGGCGTAACCAATGAGGAGGTAGTGAACAGGATTGAGGAAAAAAGAATATTGTGTTGAATTTGTTGAGTAAAAGAAGGAATCGATTGGTGAGATATTCTCAGGCAAAGGAACCGTCGATTTAGTTTTGGGGGAAGTGTGTGGGGAAAACAAATCGCATGGGGAGACCAAGAGACGAGTATAATTAGCAGTTCCAAGCGGATGTTTTTGCGGTTCATAGTCAGATATTTGCACAGGATAGAGTATCTGCATAGCTGGAGAGTTGCATAAGACCAGTCGTCGTCCAAAAGACCACTACAACGAATATTTGTATACAGAAATTGAAACCTTTACCTTCGTTCCGTAAATGAAGCTCCATACGCATCTACATCTACATCTACATGGGATACTCTGAAAATCACATTTAAGTGCCTGGCAGAGGGTTCATCGAACCACCATTATACTACTTATCTCCCATTCCATTCTCGAATAGCGTGCGGGAAGAAAGAACATCTGAATCTCTCCGTTCAGGCTCTGATTTCTCGTATTTTATTCTGATGATCATTTCTACCTATGTAAGTTAGAGTCAACAACATATTTTCGCATTCGGAGGAGAATGTTGGCAGTTGGAGTTTCGTAAGTAGCCTACGCCGCAGCGATAACCGCCGTTGTTGTAATGATTCCCATCCCAGATCCTGTATCATTTCCGTAACGCTGTCTCCCCTGTATCGTGACGAGCTGCCCTTCTTTGGACTCTTTCGATGTCCTCCGTCAAACCCACCTGATAAGGATCCCACACAGGACAGCAATACTACAAAAACGGACGGACAAGCGTAGTGTTATGCTGTTTCTTTTGTAGTTGTGTTGCATGTATTAAGGGTTCTGCCAATAAAACCGCAGTCTCTGGTTCGCCTTTCCCACGACATTATCTACGTGTTCTTTCCAGTTTAAGTCTGAAGTAATAGTAATTCCTAGGTATTTTTTGGAGTTTACGTCCCTCACTGTTGATTGATTTATCTTGTAAACAAAGTTTAACGGATTTCTTTTCCTACTCATGTGGACGACTTCACACTTGTTATTATTTAGACTTAATTGCCAATTTCTACACCATAATGATATCTTGTACAGATCGTTCTGCAGTTGGTGTTGATCTTCAGATGATTTCACTACACGGTAAATGACAGCGTCATCTGCAAACAACCTAAGAGAGCTACTTAGATTTTTCCCCTAAATCGTTTATGTAAATAAGGAACAGCAGAGGACCAATAACACTACCCTGTGGAACGCCCGATATCACCTCTGTTTTAGTCGATGCCTTATCATTGATTACTACGAACTGTGTCCTCTCTGGCAGGAAATCGCCTATTCAATCGCAAATTTGGGGCGATATACCGTAACCACGCAATTCGATTAAAAGTCGCTTGTCAGGTACGGGGTCAAAAGCCTTTTGGAAATCAAGAAATACGGAATCGATTTGCGAGCTCTTGTCGATAGCCAACTTTCACTGCCTACAGTGATGTGTGTTTCGGTGCTTTCTATTAACGCTTGGAGTTCTGGTACTTTCCCGACACAGCTACTATAAGCAAACTATAAGCCAGTTAACACGCCGAGTAGTGATTCTTTTTTACTCGTCTGAGCCAGTGGTGGGTCGTACAAAAATTGATCAGTGTGCTACAATATTACAAAAATAAACAGGAAACAAAATATACTAAAATAAAAAGCGTGACTGACAATGGAAATAACGGAGCTTAGCAATATCCCCACCACGTCATCTGCGTTCTACAAAAGTGACCAATGAAACTGTTTGGCTGAAAAGCGCAGTTTCACTCGCATGTTGGCTATACATCACTAATGTTGTTTGTGACTGAAGTCTTATCTCAAACACGTCAACCTTGGTACGATTGCCTTTAATTAAATATCAATTAATACTTCAAATGTTCAAAATGTTCAAATGTTTGTAGAACTTATGGGACGTAACTACTTGGTCATCAGTCCCTAAGCTTACAAACTACTTATGAACTAGCTAAGGTTAAGGACGGCACAAATATCCATGCCCGAGGGGGAATTCGAACCCCGACCGTAGTGGCCGTGCAGACCGTGACTGAAGCGCCTGAGTCCCCTCGGCCACCGCGGTCGGCAGTAAGACCTTCAGGGGAATCTATAACAGCGTTGCAAACTGCATGTATTCACTGCAGGTAGTAAATATAACGTTTAAAATATTAATTTTATTTGCAGAAATTAAAAATTTTGGATATTTGAGTACGAGCCTCACACAATTAGGTTTGAGAGGCAACGCTCAAGACGCCTGAGCCAGCGCGCTATTTGACTCTGTATGCCGCAATATTCGTCATTATAGTATTCTTCCGCAGCCGTTACACGCAGTGCGGAGAGAAATATTGATCTGGTGCTGCGGTCGGTCTCAGCACACGAGTCGCCAGGCCTGACGTCACGTCTGCGCATGCGCACTAGCGAACAGACGACTGCGCCGCCTCTCTGCGCACGTACCAGCGCGGCTGAATCCCACTTTAGCACACGGAGCTGGTTTCCAGCAATCGCGGCGAGAGCGCTCCCAAATGCCTTTTCATCCTTATTACTAGCATTGTAATACGTATTGGAAGGGAATTGGCATAATTTTATTGTGATATCTGGCTCGCATTCCAAGAGAAAGGATGTAATATTACAGCGATTTCTCGCTTGAATTCGAAGAGAAATGGCATAATTATAGTAATATACTAGCTGAAAAACCCAGCGTTGCTTGGGTTAGAATATATGGCAAGACGGACAGCTTGAGTATTATTCTAAATATTCATTTGTTAGCCTATCTGCATTTTCATCTTTGTGTCTGTTGATCGTCGGTAAAGTGTGATTGAGGAAAACGCAACGAGAAGTTAAAAAATTATATATTTGATATTATGCGACTTTATTCTCAATTTTGTTACACATTGCAACAGCAGCGCCGAAAGCGGCTGGCAAATTACATTTCTGAAAACGATATTGGATAAGTACGAATATTGATATGTAACAGTTTTCACAAATATCTTCTTGAATTGGAATTTGGAATGAATTGTAGTACTGTATGAATCATGAAACTATACAAAGAGTTTCGCGTGAAAGTGCTGGTCATAATGAGATGTGACAACAACGGATGTATCTGATTCGGTAAAATTTTACTTTCTATCCTGGCGGTCTCGTGTTTCTATGTTGGCAATATCAATAAGACGATATAAAATTGTTGCAAAGATGACCGAACCACATAGAGTGTAGATAAATACTGCTGTTCCTGCTGTATGCTTGATTTCACGACAAAATATTTGCGTGTCACGCGATTGGCTTATGGCGATGTCACATGATTTTCGTTATTCAACATCTGTTGTCAACATTATCACAGAAGGCCGCCGGGATATGGGTAGGACTGCGTCGCATAGTTTTTCTTGACCCAGCTGTAAAAACGATAACACCTTTCACAGCAGAGACTGTCGCGGCTATATGTATCAGAGATCACTGATTAGCACACACCAGTGAGCTTACTGGCACAGGCAAATCAAAATCTATGGCCTAAGAGACATTCATTTATGTATGTCTGTGTTTCCACCACGCTTCCAAGTCAGTGATAAATGTTCCACGAGTATTTTTATCTTTGAGTCTATCTGGATTTTTATCTTTGTTTCGCGTCTCTGTTCATAGTCGGTTATGTGTGGTTGACGGAAAAATTTGATCTATTTAAAAAAAATCGCGTATTTTATATTTCTCGTCGTTATTAAAGTCTGAAAGGATCGCATTGTCTGACGATTGAAAGACTAAACAGATTTTGACTCGTACCGTAAAGTTCGTAAGTCACAGAGTATATAGCTTTTCCTAAGAGTATTTATTGCATATTTTGCGAATTTTAGCTCGTCACACTCACCCACTGCCACCCACCGCGACCAAACTCCCTTACTAACATCATTAGACCAAGGGCTATCTATCTACCACCACAACCACGAGTGGGTGGCAGTATGTGGTCATGGAGAAAAGTCTGTCAGCACGTACACACACAAGTCTTTTATATATAGATATAGAATATAGATTTACAGTGTGCTGAAGCACATTAGCACATTATCACCAGCCGCAACTGGTCTAAGAATACGCGCATGCGTACCGTTTGCGTGGAGTGGAGTGCTGTATGTACGAGCTGGTGGCTGGGCAGAGGCCATTTTCCACAGGCCGTCGAACATCTGGGGCGAGCGGCGAAAACGCGAAGCCTGCCCGCGCCGTGGCGGCTGCATTAGATTTGCATACGAATGCCCGCCTCGACCCAGAAATCCGCCACCGCCACGTTAATGCGTCTCGCCGTCGCCCGCGCGAAATTTCTTTCCACAAATCTCCTCTCTACAACAGCTGGGGCTCCGTCTCGTTGCGCTGAGGCCACGTTCGCAACTTTCGGGACGCTTCGAGTCGTCAGAATAAAACAGGAACATTCTGACCGACTCAGTGAGAGAGACTGCTCCAAATGTGCGGAGGATATTTGTGCGAGCCAGGTGCAAAATAAGGAACTCTCGGAGTACGAACTTGCTTTCAGTGGTGAGCTATAAAGCGCGAGAAACAGTTAAAGTCTATTATACAGGATGTTTTAGGAGGAACAGTAAATATTTTAGGAGGCGATGGTATCAGTGTTGCCAATTCAGCCGATTACATAAAATCTTTGAAACGGTGCGCTTTGTGGAATATACACAACAGAGCAAAGTTGCAGAGAATTTCCATTCTCTACAAATGTTTACTCAATCGTCGTGGCAGATGAACGGTTAACGTCAGCAGCAACTTCGTGATATCCTGACTGCATATACGAACATAATCCTGCTCTCATCTTCACAGAATATATGACATCAACTGCGAATGGGCAAAGCTGAAAATGTGGACCCAGCCGGTATTCGAATTCGGGTCTCCCGCTTTCTAGGTAGTTGGGCTGACCACTACACCACTGGGGACATAGTGGTCAGCCCCCCTGCAAGGACTACCTAAGCACGCCTCCCGTCAGAAACAAATTCCCGGCTTTACCCAGCCCCACAGTACTCAAACTCATAGTTTCATAAACTAATTCCCGTAAGAGTAAGGGCCCCAGACATCCCCACTATTCCCACTAACGAAAGGATCCCAGATCCTGTATCATTTCCGTAACGCTGTCTCCCCTGTATCGTGACAATACGAAACGAGCTGCCCTTCTTTGGACTCTTTCGATGTCCTCCGTCAAACCCACCTGATAAGGATCCCACACTGGGCTGCAATACTCCAAAAATGGACGGACAAGCGCAGTATATGCAGTTTCTTTAGTAGTTCTGTTGCATCTTCTAAGGGTTCTGCCAATAAAACGCAGTCTCTGGTTCGCCTTTCCCACGATATTATCTACGTGTTCTTTCCAGTTTAAGTCTGAAGTAATAGTAATTCCTAGGTATTTTGTGGAGTTTACGGCCTTCACATTTGATTGATTTATGATGTAAACAAAGTTTAACGGATTTCTTTTCGTACTCATGTGGACGACTTCACATTTCTCATTATTTAGAGTTAATTGCCAATTTTTACACCATACTGATATCTTATTCATATCGTTCTGCAGTTGGTTTTGATCTTCAGATGATTTTACTAGACGGTAAATGAAGGCGTCATCTGCAAACAACCTAAGAGAGCTACTTAGATTTTCCCCTAAATCGTTTATGTAAATAAGGAATAGCAGAGGACCAATAACACTACCCTGTGGAACGCTCAATATCACCTCTGTTTTAGTCGATGCCTTACCATCGATTACTACGAACTGTGTCCTCTCTGACAAGAAATCCCCTATCCAATCGCAAATTTTTGGCGATATACCATAACCACGCAATTTGATTAAAAGCCGTTTGTGAGGTACGGTGTCAAAAGCTTTCTGGAAATCAAGAAATACGGAATCGATTTGCGAACCTTTGTCGATAGCACCCATCACTTCGTGTGAATAAAGATCTAGTTGTGTTTCGCATGAACGATATTTTCTACATCCGTGTTGACCTTGGGTCAATAGATCGTTCTGTTCGAGATAATTCATAATATTTGAATACAGGATATGTTCCAAAACCCTGCTGCAAATTGACGTCAATGAAATAGGCCTGTAGTTTAGTGGGTTACTCCTACTGCCTTTCTTGAATATACGTGTGACCTGTGCAACTTTCCAATCTTTTGGTACAGATCCTTCTATGAGAGAGCGGTTGTATATGACTGTTAAGTAAGGAGCTATCGCTTCAGCATAATCAGATAGAAATCTAATGGGCTAATGGGTATACAATCCGGACCAGAAAACTTGTTCTTGTTAAGTGATTTTAGTTGCTGCACTACTCCGATTATATCTACTTCTATGTTACTCATTACGGCATCTGTTCGTAATTCGAAATCTGGAATATTGGTTTCGTCTTCTTTGGTGAATGAGTTTCTAAAAGCTAAGTTTAGTAACTCTGCTTTAGTAGCGCTGTCATCGGCAAGATCGCCATTACTATCACGTAGTGAAGGTATTGTTTGTGACTTGCCCCGAGTATATTTCACATATGACCAAAATCTCTTTGAATTTTCAGTCAAATTACGAGAAAGAGTTTCGTTTTGATAAATATTGTAGGCATCTCGCATTGAAATCCTCGCTAAATTTCGAGCTTCTGAGTACGATCGCAAATCCTGGGGATTTCGTGTTCGTTTAAATTTAGTATGCCTTTTCCTTTCCTTTTGCAACAGTGTCCTGACCTGTTTTGTGTACCAAGGGGGATCTTCTCCTTCTTTTATTAATTTATTAGGTATAAAACTTTCAATTGCTGTCGATACCACTTCTTTGAATTTGAGCCACATCTGGTCTACACCTACGTTTAGTGTTAGAAACGAGTGGAAGCTGTCTTTCAAGAAGCAATGTATTTTGATTCTATCTGCTTTCCTGAACAAATATACTTTGCGTTATTTTTGGTAACTTTGGAACTTTCGATATTCAATTTCGCTACGACAGCTCTGTGTTCACTAATACCTGTATCCGTTTCGATACTCGTTATGAGCTCAGGATTATTTGTTGCTAAGAGATCAAGTGTGTTTTCACATCCATTTACAATTCTAGTTGGCTCATGAACTAATTGTTCGAAGTAATTCTCAGAGAACGCATTAATTACAATTTCGGACGATGTTTTATGCCTACCTGCTGATATGAAAATATAATTTCGCCAACAGATCGAGGGTAAATTAAAATCACCACCTACTATTATCGTGTGAGTCGGGTACGTTTTTGTAATTAGACTCAGGTTTTCTTTGAACCTTTCTGCTATTGTATCGTCAGAGTCGGGAGGCCGGTAAAAGGAACCGATTATTGTCGTGGAGCACCAATTCCAACATGGAATCAAGTCTGAGCCTTATTTACGTTGCATTTCCTGCTACTAGTAAGTACAATCCTGGCCATTAAAATCGCTACACCACGAAGATGACATGCTACAGACGCGAAATTTAACCGACAGGAAGAAGATTCTGTGGTATGCAAATGATTAGCTTTTCAGAGCATTCACATAAGGTTGGCACCGATGGCGACACCTACAACGTGCTGACATGAGGAAAGTTTCCAACCGATTTCTCATACATAAACAGCAGTTGACCGGCGTTGGTCTGGTGAAACGTACTTGTCATGCCTCGTGTAAGGAGGAGAAATGCGTACCATCACGTTTCCGACTTGATAAAGATCGGATTGTAGCCTATCGCGATTGCGGTTTATCGTATCGCGATATTGCTGCTCGCGTTGCTCGCGATCCAATGACTGTTAGCAGAATATGGAATCGGTGGGTTCAGGAGGGCAATACAGAACCCAAGGTCTCGTGTCACTAGCAGTCGAGATGACAGGCATCTTATCCGCATGGCTGTAACGGATCGTGCAGCCACGTCTCGATCCCTGAGTCAACAGATGGGGACGTTTGCAAGATAACAAACATCTGCACGAACAGTTCGACGATGTTCAGCTTGGAGATCATGGCTGCAGCTACCCTTGACGCTGCATAACAGACAGGAGCGCTTGCAATGGTGTACGCAACGATGAACCTGGATGCACGAATGGCAAAACGTCATTTTTGGGATGAATCCAGGTTCTTTTTACAGCATCATGATGGTCGCATTCGTCTTTTGCGACATCGCGGGGAACGCACATTGGAAGCGTATATTCGTCATCGCCATAGTGGCGTATCACTCGGCGTGATGGAATGGGGGTGCCATTGGTTACACATCTCGATCAGCTCTTGTTCGCATGGACGGCACTTTGAACAGAGGCTGTTACATTTCAGATGTGTTACGACCCGTGGCTCTACCCTCTATTCGATCCCGGCGAAACCCTACATTTCAGTAGGATAATGCACGACCGCATGTTGGAGGTCCTGTATGGGCGTTCGTGGATACGGAAAATGTTCGACTGCAGCCCCGGCCAGCACATTCTCCATATCTCTCACCAATTGAAAATGACTGGTCGATGGTGGCCGAGCTACTGGTTCGTCACAATACGCCATTCACTACTCTTGATGAGATTTGGTCTCGTGATGAAGCTGCATGGGCATCTGCACCTGTACACGCCATCCAAGCTCTGTTTGACTCACTGCCCAGGCGTGGCCAGAGGTGATAATTCTGGGTACTGATTTCTCAGAATCTATGCACCCAAATTGCGTGAAAATGTAATCATATGTCAGTTCTAGTATAATATAGTCCAATGAATACCAGTTTATCATCTGCATTTCTTCTTGGTGTAGGAACTTTAATGGCCAGTAGTGTATTTTCCCAGATTTGAAGAAGACTATTTGTATAACTCGCATTAATGAACCCAAGTTATTTACATATTAATTCTTTTTTCTTTTACACCATAAGCATCTGGTCGGTAAGAGATGCGGACAACCATGTGTTGTCATCACTGAAAGACAAACTAGAAAATTCCCAGATAACAATGTAGTATGTAAACAAACTAGCAAAGGTACACCATCTTAAATGTTGATTAAATAGGTCCATTCAGTCTACATTTTCTCTGCACTCCACATACTATGGATTTAACAGAAACAGACTTATCACAGGCAACAGTTAAACTATAATTACTTGATATGCAATACGACTAACGAAAGTTAAATCAGACTAACGACAGTGACGATAGTGCAGACTATCGATTAAGCGATAGTTCATTAATGTTTAAGTAGCACTATCTTCTTCTTGCTTACGCCCACTGCGGGACTCCTTCACGGATTGTATTCTCCTGCCAGAACCTCACCCTTTCTCTTCTTCTCTCCCTCTCTTCTTCCGAGATCTTCAGTATCTTCCTGTCTGGTCTGCACCACTGGCGGTTTTCTGTGTCTTTTCCTGTACATAATCTCCAGCATATTGGTCAATGTACACTTGCTTCTCCACTTTTTCTTTTCTTCCACCTTGAACCCCAATTCCAAAAATCCTTCCGCAGCATAACAACTCCCTCAGTTCCCGTCTTTCCTCTTGTCCGCCCTGTTTCCGTCATTCTATTACACGTACCACAAACCTCGTTCTGTCTTGTTTTGAGGCGCTAGCGTATGTCCGAGGCTCAAGCGAGACTCACGGTTGTGTCTCGAACACCGGCTAAGCAGCGCGCCTCGTGTATTTCGAACGTCAACTTCGCTTCTCAGTTTCTTCGGATGTAATTGACGCATCGCGATGCAACCGACGACATTCATTATGTGATTTTTCATCCTATCGATTGCTTAAGAAATAATATAGGCTAACCGTTTGAAAAAACATAATTTGGTGTTGAAAATAATATTTCTTCACGTTTTAGATTGCCTCATTGTACCTACTTTCATAAGCCCCTGCAGTGCGTTCATGACCGTGAAAGTGGTTTTTCAATATCTCTTGTAGTTTCAGAGATATCTGGGGTGAAACAGTTGAGTAGGACATCCTGTATAATAAGCTCACCTCATCTCCTTTATCAGTTCAGTAATTCCTTCGTTTCTCCAGTTTTTTCATTCCATATATTCTCCGAGGTATTTAAATTTGGGCGCGGTGGAGTAGCCGAGCGGTCTAAAGCACCTCGTTGCGGTGCGCGCGGTTGCTCGCCGTGGAGGTTCGAGTCCTCCCTGGGGCATGGATGTGTTTGTTTGTCCGTAGGTTAGTTTACCTAGTTTTAAGTAGTTTGTAAGCTACGGACTGATGACCACGCAGTTTGGTCCGATAGATGTACAGACATTTGAACATTTGTATTTAAATTTGTCCACCTTTTGCACGTTTCCTTCACGTGTTTTCCAATCTCCAGTCATATTCAGTGTCTTGTTATAGGCGATCCTCAGTCCTACCATTCTCCTTATCTTACTTATTTTGTCAAGTTGTATCTTCGCGTCTTCCTCCTTTCCAGTTACTATCGCTATATAGTCTGCAAAGGTTAGGCAGTCTACGTAGATATTCCAGTTTTCTCGTTTACTGTTCCTCACTGCCTGATCACTTTATCTGGTACTAATTGGAAATCCATCTCTCTGTTTAAGCCCTCCTAAGAGTGACGAAAATGTATTTTGCAGTCTTCTGGGAAATATAAGCAAGTTGAGTTTCGGGTTTACTAACAGACGTCTAGTAGTATCATCAATCTTGGCTTGTTGTCACTAACGTGTTACAATTGGTTTCTTATGATCATTGTTACCAATCTAGAGTATGTTATTTTCGTTTCGACTATATTCAAATTCTTGCTACGATATGGAACAGGTAAAGCAAAGCCGTCAAAAATCAGAAGATCAATTTGAACATCTCAGTGCTCTACTGCGCATGGTCCTGTCTGCACGTGGTATGCCACTGCGTGCCTTCCACCTTTGAATATTAGCCAGCCAGTTACACGGGGCCTAGTTTAGTGGATTTCGCACCATGGTGCAACTAGGGATATTGCACATAACCACATTTCCAGAAGTGAAAGAAGTGATAAGCAACAGATGGCAATCATAGGGTTGTGCTGGGATCGAACCCGTAGTTTTGTGGTTAGGTGCTTTGTTTCTGAGTTATACGATATCATGCATAATTTATAACATAACGTAAAAAAAATTACTTATGATATACACGGCAAATGCAGTTCTTAACAACTATACTGCGTAAGGTGCATTTTTAGTCAGATTATTTGACGGTCAGGAATAAGAACGACGTGAGTGGTGAACTTCGAGGATTATTCTTAATTTTGTGGCTTGGAATGTAGAATACGAAGCACTGGCGTAATGAAAGTTGTAGGACGCGTCTTAAGACATTCCGAGGTAGCTTAGTCGGTAAGGCGCCATGCCCGCAAAAGAGAAAAGTCCCGGGTTTGGATCTTGGTGTAGCACACAGTTTTATAATGTTTATACGTAATTAAAACAACGACCAGCACAAGTATGGTAGAAATGTTTATTTTCTTAATCTGTTACCTGTTTCGGATTTATACAAATCCATCTTCCGATGGTTTTTCACGTTTTTGAGATGAAGTCTTGCCTTGTATCAGTTATATATAGTATGCCTACCCTAGGATACACAAAAATGCATCGTTTACTATTTACTGAACTTTAAGCAATAACTAAATGTGTTGATAAAGACGAACATAAAGAAACTTGAAGTTAACTTCAGCAAATAGTAAACGAAATATTTTTTGTCTATCCTAGGGCAACGATATTATAACTGATACTAGACAAGGCTCCAGCTCAAAAGCAATTGCAAAATCCGGAACCGGTCATGGATTAAGAAAATGAACATTTCTGTCACACTTGTGGCTGGTCGCTGTTTTAATTATAAGCATTTTAATAGCATAACCATGGTTCTCACAAGGTCACTTTTTTTCCAAAATATCACACACAGTTTTAATGTGCCAAGTAGTTTTAGTAACCAGCTATTTATCTGTTCCAATCTTCTTCCGCCTCCCTCAGTTCATCTGCTGATTTTTCTGTCTTACTCTTCTTGTGCCTGTCTCTGTCATCTCCGCCTCGTCCTCTCTCTTTTCTACTCATAACTGTTCGTCACCTCCACATCACCTCCTCCCTATCTCTTGGTGCATCTCCTCTTCCTCCTCCTCCTCTATGACAATCTCCTGCCACTTGCTCTTACATTCTCCTGCTTCTTCGATGAATAAAAAGTTTCATCTACGACAGGTGGACACTTCCTAACTAGACACAATATTTCTTATTACGCGATGGCTCACCTTTGGCTTCAGGAACAGCTGCAACTCTTTGAAGAACAGATTCGCAAAGGGTCTTTATAGTTAACAATAGATTTTTTATCCATTCTTGTACCGAAACAAACCGGAAATTACGCCATAAGCCACAGGAACGGCGAGCTACCCAGCGAACCGTGCTACACCACGCTACACTCACAGACTACCGCAGCGCACGCCAAGCGTCCACGTGGCCAAAGACCTCGCAGCAACTTGTACCAAAGTTTTTTTTTTTTTTTTTTTGAGCTTATGGGGCTTAACTACGGGGTCATCAGTCCCTAAACGTACAAACTACTTATGAACTAGCTACTGCTAAGGACGGCACAAATATCCATGCCCGAGGGGGATTCGAACCCCCGACCGTAGTGGCCGAGCAGACCGTGACTGGAGCGCCTCAGTCCCCTCGGCCACCGCGGCCGGCTGTACCAAAGGTAGCAAGATACGACCTGTTGACAACGTAAGCTGAATACGGCCGGTCATTTAGGCAGTCTCATCAAGTGGCTATCCTGCAAAGTTCGAGTTTCTCCGACTGTACCTCTTCGCCAATGAAGTTTGTTTTGTGTACGCTGTCATTACCGAGGACACTGTCGTTAGAGAAAAGTAAAACAGTGCAGCCGTTTTCGCCACAGATGCTTCCTCTAGTTGCGCACCATCGAGTTGCGCTCTTTCCAAGTCTGAGAGATCACGCATTTCAACAATTATTTGTGTTGACAGTCGCAATAGAAAACGTGTAATATACAGCAAGGTAACGTGCAAGACTTCACATGTCAGTTGTGCACTCAGTGTTAACACGTAGGCAGTGCTGCCAACAAGATGTAGCATACTGCATGATGTTCATATTATTTTGTACAATCGCTGTATAATTGCGATCGGTGAAACGGATCATTAAAAGGTAACATCCACCAAGCACCATGCGTTGGTTTGCGTAGTACAAAAGCCTGTAACACGAAAAGAGTACATCTGTGTGTCATATTTCATGGAAATCGGTGAACCCAAATATGCCATTCATCTTGCTAGCCATGATAAAGATTGCATAAAAAATTATCATTCTTGCAATTTGTCTGATCTTTCAGACTTTCCTTTGCAACTGCTCCTTTTTTTTTCGTGAAATATTTTCCAGGACCATAACGAATAAACCAAAATTATTATAATTCAAAAAGTGTTCATATGTTTGTAAGTTCATGAGACTTAACTACTATCATTATCAATCCCTACTTGAACTACAAATACACCCAAGCCTGAGGGAGGACTCGACCATCCGACGGCGAGCACCAGCGAGCTCCGCAGCTGGCGCCTTAGAACGCTCGGCCACTCTACCGAGGCTATTATAATTGTTAATGTAATTAATTGTAAATACCAAAAATGCTGTCGCAATTAAACTGATATGCATATTAGGATTTAACAAAATTAATCATAGGCGGTTGCGGTGGCAGACTTGGGGGTGGTCAACTGACCTTAAGTTGTTATTGTTTACGAGATTTCAAAATTAATTTTATATGCAAATAAATATTAAAAATTAATATTTTATGGTCTCCTTTTTCTGAATTTTCCAATTTTTCCGGGTAACTGTTTCTTTTCCTGAAAACGTATTATGAATATTGACTTTAAAAAATTTTCGATGTGGTTACCGACGAACGTCATTTAGTTTTTATTTGCATAGACTATTTAATCGAATATTGATTTAAACCTAAGGAAGTGCTTTCTGAAGGCATTTGTATGGAGTGTTGCCTTGTATGGGAGTGACACATGGACGATAAACAGTGCGGACAGGAAGAGAATTGAGACTCTTGAAATGTGGTGCTACAGAAGAATGCTGAAGATTAGGTGGGTGGATCGCGTAACTAATGAGGAGGTACTGAACAGAATTGGGGAGAAAATGAATTTCTGGCATACCTTGACTAAAAGAAGGGATAGATTGGTAGGGCACATTCTTAGACATCAAGGAATTGTGAATTTAGCGTTGGAGGGAAGTGTGTGGGGTAAAAACCGCAGAGAAAGACCAAGAGATGGATACAGTAAGCAGATTCAGACAGATGTAGGTTGCCGTTCTTATGTGGAGATGAAGAGGCTTGCTCGGGATAGGGTATTGTGGAGAGCTGCATCAAACCAGTCCCCGGACTGAAGACCACAAACAACAGACTATTTAAAGCAGAGATTTAGACATTGATGCGTGTGCACTTTGGTTATACTTCAGTGGAGGATATAGATGACATTTACTGAGTTCAGTTGTAGTCTGGCCTAGACACACACGTTAATGATATTTTACTATCTTATAAATCACAACTTTATCTCTACATAGGCAGCGTACATGATGTTTAATAACACGCACGCCAAGTAATAAGCTGCGAGTTCTAGAAAGGGTAATGCAACTGACAAAATTTTTTGTAAGCGTCATTATTTTGTTTAATCCTACACCAATTTACTCAAAACCGTTTTATTTTGTAAATGTTATTGTATGCTAGCTAAATGAACTGAGCAATAGGCTGAGTGAGCGTCACATTCGGTACAATTAAGTTCCTTATTTTTGCGCTGTTACAAACTGAAACCTCCAGAATACCTCCCAATTTATCGATTTAATGAAACTCACGAAAAAGTCATTCTGTGATTCAAATTGTCAGTTTTGAGCATCATCACATAAAAACACTACCGCGAAAATTGAAGTACCAATTTTTAATATTAATCTTACGAGTAGGCCAACGAAACTTACATAATTCGGAAGGGTCTTCGCTATAGATGTGCATAAAATGAAAATCGTATGTGCACGGACTGATGAGAGTGGGTAAAGGAATTGCATGTTTTCATATCAGTTTGGTACCACTAAACTATCGAATAAAGCAATTATTTCACTGATTTATATCTTTCTCACTTTCTCAGATTTCCTCCCTCCTCTTTCTTACATAACGTTCAAATAAAAGCTATATATTCGCAGGATTGAGGTAGGATCTATGAATCTGCATACAAATAAACTGAATTATATTAAAAATTGAGTTTCATTACTTCGTAAACACAGTTGGTGGATTTTAGAACAGAGGCAATACTAGCAATAGCAACTTAAATTTACGATCACTATGATTTTATCTGGTAAGAGAAGTTCACAATTTCTCTGTTTTCTCCAAATTTTCTTTCTCACACCACATACAAATGACAAATGAAATATAAAATGTAGAGCGACTTAGCGACCTATCTGTCCTAATAACTGAGCACACAGAATGAGAGAGAATGAAAACTGTTCACGTCTTTTATAAAGTGTAAAACGAAGCATAGTCTAATGATTTGGTTTCTCGGTCTTTTGTATGTTTTGCTGCATGATCTCTTTGCAGGTAAAATGTTGCAGAATTTCGTACTACTGTCTTTGTTTCAAAATGTTCAAATGTTTGGAAAGCTATCTAACTCAACTGCTAGGTCATTAGTCAGTAGCTTACGAACTACTTAAACTAAGGTAAACTAACCTAAGGATGACACAAACACCTATGCCCGAGAGGGGACTCGAACCTCCGACGGCGAACGACCGCGCGCACCGCAGCGCGGCGCCCCAGTACGCACGGCTAATCCGCAGCAGCTGTCTTTGTTTAACTGAATCGAAAAGTCCAAATAATGATTTTGTGTGAATTTTAAAACAATCGACGAAACGAGAGAGTAGCTACAACTGTCATTAGTACAGTTACTACTATTTTGGCCCACTTTAGGTTACGGTAGTAACACTAAAAGTGGGCCTTTGCGATCGTCTTTTGACAGCTCGAAATTTAAATAAAAATAACAGCTTAACCATTCATCTGACACGAAAATTGAATAACCGCAATTGTAAAACAGAAAATTCTCTACAACTTTGCTCTCTTATGTTTTTTTTTTTCATATCTCGTAACGTTTCAGAGTTATTTGCAAAAATAACGACGATTTTGGGATGTCTGTCTGTCTATCTGTCTGTCCGTCCGTCTGTCTGTCTGTCCGTCACGTGTTCCCAGTTTTTAAGACTCACCGTTCAATAGATCAACACCACATTTTACAGCATAACTGTAGGCCGACAGACACCAGAACCTCCCTTTTTCAAATTTTTCGGACAAAAAATACGGTAGTAATACCAAAAAAAGGCGTTTGTAATGTAATTTTAATTTCATATAAACCGTTAATCTGACGCTAAAATTGAATAATCGAATTTGTAGAGGAGGAGATTCTCTACAGCTTTGTTCCCTTATATATATATATATATATATATATATATATCGTTTGAGAGATATTTGCAAAAATAACAGAGTTTTGACACGCTCCACTGAATTAACGAAAAGCAGCCGTTCGCAGATGTCACATGACATTCCTCGCCCAGAACTCTCTCTGGCATAAACCATCTTGCGTTGCGTATTTGATGATTTTCTTATTTTAACTTACACGTTGTCATTTTAAAGAAATGGCGCACTGAAGAATTAACTAAAACACGTCGTTCTACGTACGATAAATGATAATCTAGTGTCTACAAATGCCACATTAGCATCAGTTAACATCGGCCGTCAATAGTATGAGATTAAAGAGCGCAACTTGCTAATTGTCAGCCGCAGCCTGGTGTGCAGTGCGTTGGTCTGTGATGCTGAGCCGGCCGCGGTGGCCGAGGGACTGAGGCGCTTGCCGGGCGCCGTGGCTCAGCGCGCCCGGTCAGAGCACTGAACGTCCTCTGTAATAAAAAAGCTGAGCCAACTGATCAGCAAACGACCAAGTACGAACAATAAAAACGACCGCAGATCATAGATCTACCTGGAGAGCAAAAAAAAAAAAAAAAAAAAAAAAAAAAAAAAAAAAAAAAAAGGCGCTCCAGTCACGGTGTGCACGGCCACTACGGTCGGGGGTTCGAATCCCCCCCCCCCCGGACATGGATATTTGTGCCGTCCTAGTTCGTAAGTAGTTCATAAGTAGTTTGTCAGTTTAGGGACTGATGACCCCGTAGTTAAATCCCATACGATTTACAAACATTTGAACATTTTGTGATGCTGAAGATCAGTGGTTCGGAATCCGCCACTACCTAAATTTTTTTCCTAAAGGGGTTTGAGACACTCTTATTAATTAATTTGTATTGTTTACATTCTTATTTTGGTCCAAAATGTTTGCAAAAACTTATAAAACTACAAATCTAAAGTGGGACGTAAAACACGTCAGTGCGATTTTTTTACATCCGATCAGCATAAAGTGATCTCTTCCGAAGCATGTGTTGTAAAACTTGCCATCCCAATGGCTGACATTTTCTGTCCCCCGAAACGTGTGGATGGATGAAGCCCTGCAGTGTGGTATCGTCAATATCACTGGTGCAGCCCCCACAACGTGCTTCCAGCATAGTCAGGCTGGGCAATATTTCCGGATTACCGCCCCCCTCCCCCCTATTTAGGTGGGGGGAAGTGAGGCCTTCATGGTGCTCACAGTGGCGGTCTGGTGTACGAGTATTGCGCCTAAACGCTTCTCTTTCTATTGCGTGTGTTGCCCCACATTCGCTGGTGCCTCGATACGTCACTTGATTTTCCGCCTGACTCTCTACCCATAGATGTGAGCAACTTTATGTATCCCGGCAACATCAGACGGTCTCTTATATTATAAGACTAAGTCCATTGCCGATTTGTTGGAGACCGCTACAAACAGGTCTGACATAAACCGATATCGTCGGTCAGTGAAGGAACAATGACGCACTGATACATTATAGCACCAATACTTCATAAAATTTAAAAAAAAAAATTAAAAGTTAACAACGTAATCAGACTGATTTGGCAGCAAGAATAGATAAATAGTTGTTGCCACCCACTTACCCAATGAATGGACATCATTTAGTTCCCGTAAGTTGAACTTACAGGGCAACTTAAAATGCCCTGTACATTATTTTGAGCATGCGTCTATACATTTTGGATGCATTTAGCTTCTGCTCTTCCTCTGTCCCGAAAGTCCGTGTTTCACACCACACATATTATTTCAAAAATATTTAATACAGGATTATTCTTAGAATAAAGAAAAAAGCAACGAACCACATTTGATACTGCTATTTATTTGCTAAATAGCGCCGTTACCGGTTTCGAACTTCTCAGTTCATCATTAAGCCGCTATTCACGTCCACATACATGACATTTACATTTTTCTTATGCATATAATTTTGTTTGTGGCAAAAGGTCTTTGGTTGTGTGGTGCCCTACAATACAAAACATGATTGGAATTGCTTACTCGTACGTAAATATTAACACATAATACTGACAAATATTGGAAACAAACGTTTATGATAGTATTTTTCTTGTTATTCATTTACTCACGTCGAAAGTTAGGTTCCATCAAGTTGTATTGCTGATTACTGCAGTTGTTGATGCAATGAGCACTTTTTGAATCACTTCTGTGGAGAAACATAGCGCGATTAACCACACACACACACACACACACACACACACACACACACACACACACACACACACACACAAACAAACAAACAAAAAGTTTTTGCTTTATAGAATACAAAGATGGTGATATAGCCAACATAACACTACCAAAGATGTTTTCTATCAAAGATATGTACATTGATTTGACATTGACATATATTACAAAGGAGAGACGTAAAATATCATACACAGAATAATTACACAAAATATTTTACACAGAATAAACGTAATACATGTGCATTGTACATTCAGTGACATAGGCTATAATTACGTAGAGAGCTGTACTTACAGTTTCTTAAAGTCGTATATATAGAGTAATGTGAGGAGTGATAAATAAATTTTTGCCTGGAATTTATAGGTGTTATATTGATAAAACCTTGGAGTTTTTCAAGTGCGGCTTCCTAGCACAGTGGAAGAGTGCCAGTCTAGAAATCCAATGGTCGCGGATTTGATCCCCTCCAGGTCCTAGGATTTTTAATCTGTCACTTTCCACTTATTTCACCTCTGACAGTGTTGCTGATGTAAAAATACCGAGTAGCACCACGGTTCGGAACCCACGTTAAACTGTAGGTCCCCTTATAACTGGCTGGGTAAGTCAGTTCGAAGGTCGGAGGAAGGCAATGGCATACCACCTCCAAACAGGACCATGCCTAGTAAAGCACTGTGGTGTTCAAACCAATCTTCGGATTGTTGACAGCTTTACCATTTTTACCTTAACATAGTTGAGCTAAATTTTGACCCCACCTCTAAATTCCAGGCTAAAATTAAGAAAACCCTAAAGAATTGAAGTTTCCTACTATCTGAATTACTGCATTACTGTGAACCCCAACGCACCTCGTCTCCGCTCACGACGTAAGGCCCATAAAAAAACTCTGTCCTGTTAGGCCACAAACATCCCTTTATACAAAATAACAAATTGTTAACTCTTTTAAACACCTATTACACCTTTGAAAGCAGATTTTCCACCAAAAAACACATATGGACTCACTGACAAAATCAAAGATGTGCACATTCCAATTGCTGCCAGATTTGCATCACTTTTTAAAATATTTATACTAAGATCCTTATAGAAGACACCTTAATATAATCAGGAATAACCTACTGAAACACAGCAGACCTGTGAATTCACTGAATTGCTCACATTGGTACTGTCATACAATTACTTCAATTTTAATAACATAATATACAAACAGAATGATGGGTTAATAATGGCTAGCTGCTTAGTTGGGAAATAGACAGATATTTGCATTACTCATTTAGAACAAACATTCTTTAGTTCCAATAGCGATATGCACAGCAAAATTATTTGCTATAAAATATGTGGATGATACAATTATTATTGAAATAAAATTGAATGAAATTGACAACCTAGCAACAAAATCGAGTAGAATGCATAAAAATAAACATTTCACTGTTGAGCACGAAACCAATAACATCATCAACTTCCTTGACTTAAAAATATCCAGAAAAGGTCATACACATAATTTTGAAATCTATAGCAAGCAAACAGCCACTGATGTGTATCAGCAGCTCATCTTGCCATCAAAATCAGCACAAGGTGGAATATTTCAGATCCACATTGAAACGCCTACATAAAATTCGTCTGGAACCAAATCAACAGCTTAAAGAAATCACTATCATAACATCCGGAGCTTCAAATAGCGAATATAACCCACACATGTTTGAGAAACTATCACACAAATTCAGAAACACTTCAAACAATAAAGCTGCACACCAGACCCCCATGCAAATATCACAAATTGCAGAACAAAACAGCAGAAAATATGTTGTACTGCCATTTCTAGGCAGTATTTCCTACAAAATAAGTAATCTCTTCAAAAACACAAAGATAAGCTTCCACACAAACCACAAATTATAACTTAACAAACAACAGTCCTCCATACAAAAGGTCAGGCATATATAAACTTAGCTGTCAAAGTTGCCCCTCCTACTATGTAGGACAAGTTGGGAGAATCTGTGACGTTCGTTTTAAAGAACATATAGATGCTATACGTCTGGAAAACCCATCAAAATCTGCATTTGTCATGCACATGACTCATAGCAGGCATAAAATAAAAAGCATTGACGATCACATCAAAATACTGCATTTTGCAGATAAAGGCAACAATATGAATTTGCTTGAAGAAATAGAGGTTTATATATATGAACATAAATCACCACAACCTCTCCTCAATGAACAAACAGAGTTGGCCAATGCAGCCTTTCTACAAAATTTCACTTAGTTCCTTTCGAATTTACAACATAAATAATAAACACTGCTACTTTTGCCACATGCAGTATTGTAATATAAACATAATATAAGGCACTCAGGTGCACAATCATGAAATTTATCTAACCTTCAATTAAAAACATAATACACAGTATGGTAACACGCAGATATGTACACTTATCACTTACATTATGGTATATATACCAAAGCCTGTGCTATATCGCAAAGTGAAATTGCTTTAAGAAACTATAAATACCGCTCTCTACGTAATTATAGCCTATGTCACTGAGTGTAAAATGCAAATGTGTAACGTCTATTCTGTGTATAATATTTTGTGTAAAAATTCTGTGTAAAATGTTTTATGTCTCTCCTTTGTAATATACTTCAATGTCAAATCAATGTACATATATTTGATAGAAAACGTCTTTGGTAGTGTTATGTTGGCTATATCACCATCTTTGTATTCTATTTAGCAAAAACTTTGGTATATATGGTTAATCGCTCTTTGTTTCTCCACATAAGTAATTCAAAAAGTGCTCATTGCATCAACAACTGCAGTAATCAGCGATACACTTAATGGAACCTACCTTACCACGTGAATAAATGGATAACAAGAAAAATTCTATCGTAAAAGTTGTTTCCAATATTTGTCAGTATCGTGTGTAATATTTACACTCGAGTAAGCAATTGTAATCATGTTTTGTACTGTAGGCACCACACAGTCAAAGACCTTTCGCCACAAGCAAAATTATATGCATAAGATTCGAAACCGATAACGGTGCTATTTAGCAAATAAATAGTATCATCAAGTGCGGTTGGATGCTGTTTTCTTTATTGTAAGAACCATGGGCTCATAATGTCAGGTTTTGACAAAACAACATCAAAAATCGTTTCCTGTTTTCAAGGCTGATGATCTTAGACATCAAGTTGTTTTTCTTCTGGAGCAATTCTATTTCTCACTTCTGCCTTGCTCCTTCCAACCCTGCTAACCTTACTGCCCAGATAAGTAAATTTATCAACTTTTTCAAGCATTACCTACATGAACTTGGAAATTCGCTTGATCTTTTTGTCGTATACCATTACTTTTGTTTTTGCTTTATTAGTTTTCATAGTATATTCCTCTCCCATAACGTTATCCATTTTATTCAGTAGGGCTACAAGATCTTCTTCACTTTCAGCTGGGACAGCTATATCATCTTATCTATTCGGTGGCCATGAATCACTACACCTGTCTGTGAATTATCCCTTACTATTTTAAGCGTCTCTTTAATGTATAGATTAAACTGTTGGACAACTAAGGAAGCCCTAAACACTTCTTGTTTGTCCATTCGGTAGTGTCCACCCCCACCCTCAGATCCAGATAACGTCAGATTACTGCCAAAGCGCCCTTACCGTACCCGGCGGTAGGGTGGTATGTGGCAGTTACATTTCAAACCAGTCACGCAGTTGGATACATATTCGGTATCTTTCTGCATTATACCTGAAAGTTGTTGAAATTATCGCGTAATAACGCTGTAGTCGTGATTTCTACACTACTGGCCATTAAAATTGCTACAGCAAGAAGAAATGCAGATGATAAATGGGTATTCATTGAAGAAATATATTATACCAGAACTGACATGTGATTACATTTCACGCAGTTAGCGTGCATATATCCTGAAAAATCAGTACCCAGAACAACCACCTCTGGCCGTAATAACGGCCTTGATACGACTGGGCATTGAGTCAAACAGAGCTTGGATGGCGTGTTCAGTTATAGATGCCATGCAGCTTCAACACGATACCACAGTTCATCAAGGGTAGTGACGAGCCAGTTGCTCGGCCACCATTGACTTGACGTTTTGCCGGCCGCGGTGGCCGAGGGGACTGAGGCGTTTCAGTCACGGTCTGCACGGCCACTACGATCGGGGGTTCGAATCCCCCTCGGGCATGGATATTTGTGCCGTCCTTAGTGTTAGCTAGTTCATAAGAAGTTTGTAAGTTTAGGGACTGATGACCCCGTAGTTAAGTCCCATAAGCTTAACGAACATTTGAACTTGACGTTTTCAATTAGTGAGAGATCTAGAGAATGTGCTAGCCAGGGAAGCATTCGAACATTTTCCGTATCCAGAAATGCCCGTACGGGACCTCCAACAAGCGGTCGTGCATTATCCTGCTGAAATGTAGGGTTTCGCAGGGATTGAATGAAGGGTAGAGCCACTGGTAGTAACACAGCTGAAACTGAAATGTAACGGCAACTGTTCAAAATGCCGTCGATGCGAACAAGAGGTGATCGAGGCGTGTAACCAATGGCACCTCATACCATCACGCCGGGTAATACGCCAGTATGGCGATGACGAATACACGCTTCCAATGTGCGTTCACCGTGATGTTGCCAAACACGGATGCAACCATCGTGATGCTGTAAACAGAACCTGGATTCCTCCGAAAAAAAAATTACGTTTTGCCATTCGTGTACCCAGGTTCGTCCGTGCGTAACACCATCGCAGGCGCTCCTGTCTGTGATGCAGCGTCAAGGGTGACTGAAGCCATGGTCTCCGAGCTGATAGTCCATGCTGCTGCAAACGTCGTCGAACTATTCGTACTGACGTTTGTTGTCTTGCAGACGTCCCCATCTATTGACTCAGGGATCTAGACGTGGCTGCACGATCCAGGGGGATAAGATGCCTGTCATCTCGACTGCTAGTGATACGAGGCCGTTGGGATCCAGCAGTCTTCCATATTGCCCTCCTGAAGCCACCGATTCCATATTCTGCTAAAAGTCATTGGATCGCCACCAATGTGAGCAGCAATATCGCGATACAATGAACTGCAATCGTGATAATCTACAATCCGACCTTTATCAAAGTCAGAAACGTGATGGTATACATTTCTCCTCCTTACACGAGGCATCACAACAACGTTTCACCAGGCAACGCCGGTCAACTGCTGTTTGTTTATGAGAAATCGGTTGGAAACTTTCCTGATATCAGAACGTTGTATGTGTTGCCACTGCTAGTGATACGAGACCTTGGGTTCTGTATTGCCCTCCTGAACCCACCGATTCCATATTCTAACGGTAATTGGATCGGAAGCAACGCGAGCATCAATATTGCGATACGATAAACCGGTATCGCGATAGGCTACAATCCGACCTTTATCAAGTCGGAAACGTGATGGTACGCATTTCTCCTCCTTACACGAGGCATGACAAGTACGTTTCACCAGGCCATCGCCGGTCAACTGCTGTTTATGTATGAGAAATCGGTTGGAAACTTTCCTCATGTCAGCACATTGTAGGTGTCGCCACCGGTGCCAACCTTGTGTGAATGCTCTGAAAAGCTAATCATTTGCATATCACAGCATCTTCTTCCTGTCGGTTAAATTTCGCGTCTGTAGCACGTCATCTTCGTGGTGTAGCAATTGTAATGGCCAGGAGTGTACTGTTGATAACGAACGACAGAAACATCGGGTTGCCCAATTTTCGTAGCCCAGTGCACGGCTTGGGGCACTGCAGAAGGGGCAAATTCGCTTTCCGTTGGAAGTGGGTGTCCCGAGGGAGTGACGCAGGAAAGTCCTGGAGGCCACGGCGTCGCGTCGGCAGAGACAGGGGAGGGCAGAGTGCGGTGGTCGGGGAAGGTTGGGTGGCCTCGACACGACACGGCACGACCACGACCAGCCGCCAGAATGCGGGTCGTGGGTCGCCGGTCGATGGCGCGCGCCGTGACCTCTGCAGGGGCGGCGGAGGCGGCCACGCCCAACACAACACTGTGCCGGGGGCGGGGGCGGGGGCGGGACCCGACAAAGCACGGCCAACTGTCACCTGCCGAACCAGTGCTTCTTCACTGACAGGTAAACACTCTCACGATCTCGAAGAAACTTGCTGGGTATGTACAGGATAATGCGATATTCAAAAAGATAGCCATAATGAGTCGCATGTAAGGTGCATATAAGATGAACATTAACAAGAGCAAAACTAGGGGAATGGAATACAGTTTAAGAAAATCAGGCGATACTGAAGGAAATAGATTAGGTAACGAAGCAATGAAGGTGATAGATGAATTTTGTTACTTGGGTAGTAAAATAACATGCGATGGTCGCAGTACAGAGGATATAAAATGCAGAATGGCAATAGGTAGAAAAGCGTTCTTGAAAAAGAGAAATTTGTTAACATCGAATATTGATTTAAGCCTAAGGAAGTCCTTTCTGAAGGTGTTTGTATGGAGCGTTGCCTTGTATGGGAGTGAAACATGGACGATAAACAGTGCGGACAGGAAGAGGATCGAGGCTTTTGAAATGTGGTGCTACAGAAGAATGCTGAAGATTAGGTGGGTGGATCGCGTAACTAATGAGGAGGTACTGAACAGAATTGGGGAGAAAAGGAATTTCTGGCATACCTTGACTGAAAGAAGGGATCGACTGGTAGGACACATTCTTAGATAACCAGTACTTTTCCACTGACAACTAAACACTCTCAGGTATTAGCAAACGATGTCGAAGAAACTTGCTGGGTATGTATAGGATAATGCGGTATTCAAAATGATAGTCATAATGAATCACATGTGAGGTCCATATAAGATGAACATTAACAACAGCAAAACTCGGAGTGCACTCTAAGATAATCAGATGATGATGAAGGAATTAGATTACGTAACGAAATAATAAAGGAGGTAGCTGAGTTTTATTACTTGGGCAGTAAAATGACAAATGATGGTCGCAGTACAGAGGATATAAAATGCAGAATGGCAATGGGAAGAAAAGCGTTCTTGAAAAAGAGAAATTTGTTAACATGGAATATTGATCTAATCCTAAGGGAGTCCTTTCTGAAGGTATTTGTATGTGGGAGTGAAACATGGACGATAAACAGTGCGGTCAGGAAGAGGATAGAGTGTTTTCAAATGAGGAGCTACAGAAGAATGCTGAAGATTAGGTGGGTGGATCGCGTAACTAAAGAGGAGGTACTGAACAGAATTGGGGAAAAAAAGGAATTTCTGGCATACCTTGACTAAAAGAAGGTATCGATTGGTAGGACACATTCTTAGACATCAAGGAATTATGAATTTAGCGTTGGAGGGAAGTATGTGGTGTAAAAACCGCAGAGGAAGACCAAGAGATTTATACAATAAGCAGATTCAGACAGATGTAGGTTGCCGTTCTTATGTGGAGATGAAGATCCTTGCTGAAGATAGGGTATTGCGGAGAGCTGCATCAAACCAGTCTTCGGACTGAAGACTACAACAACAACAACACAACGAGTCACATGCTGTAAAGCTAATGTTTATTTTTAAACTAACTTAATTCCCGCTGCTTCGCAAGCGTTGGCTCAATGGCCTGCATTGGTTGTTTCTGCTTCTTAAATATAAATTTTCGTAGATTTAGCTTGCCACCCCTTATTGCACCATTGATGGCAGAAAATTCAATACATCCCGAAACACTTTTTGTTTAAATTCTAACCATGGTTCCAAATCCAAATTTTCGTAATTCTACCATCAAAATAGTCTTAGTAGTACCCTTAAAAGATTTTCCCTTATTTCACCCGCTTAATGGTTGAATTTCGGAAAATATCGAAACACGTGTTTCTAAAATTCCAAACAAAAATCTAAATCCGAAGTTTCGTATTTCCTGCTTCAAAATTGCCTTAATAGCGACGTATTTTCAAAAAACCGGTCATCCCGTATTTCACCCTCTTAGGGATGGGAATATCGAAAAATCACTGATACCTACAGTGTAAGATAAACAATGTCTATAAATTTCTAGTTTCTGTCGTCTGTAGATTTACTTTCCAGCGCCGTTTTTTGTCTTTTAGAAACGGATCGAGAACGTAAAATTTCTTTCTTTGGCATATAACCTCTTTGCTATTATAGAGTCATCGCTGGTCTTCAGTCCAATTTTATATAAGCTGACGACTTTCAAGCACTATATCTTCCACTCTCTTATAGCTATCGACACGGAACTTCAACGGTGTACTACTGGGGATTAAACAGATCGTTCGTCTCTATTGTGTAGATTTCGCTGAAGAGCAAAATCTTGATATCGACAAGTAGAATTTTATAGAAGTTGGTAAGTTCCAACTCCCATATCTTCCACCCCCTTATCGTTATCAGCCCTCTACCACGATAGTGCACAATGGGAGACTGAAACCTACTACCACATACAAACACTATTCGTTTGCGATGTGTAGTTTCAGTTGCAGAGTGAAATTTAGGCACAAACACCTCAATATATATATATATATATATATATATATATATATATATATATATATATATATATATATATATATATGTGTGTGTGTGTGTGTGTGTGTGTGTGTGTGTGTGTGTGTGTGTGTTAAGATAAAGTGAAATGCAAGGGTCGTCCACGAAGTAAGTTTCGTTTCTATTTCTATCCGCGGCAGCGCTACGATCGCAGTTCCGAGCATACGTGGCTGTTACACTAAATCAAGGAGAAGACATGTACGCCATTTTCAGATCGCTACTGCCGACATGTGCTTTGTAGTGCTTCTTTATAATACGAGCCGTAATTAAAAATGCCGCCGCGTGTAAAATCAGATCTGTGATTCTTTTTATAAATGCATAGAAAGTTAAATCAAAGTAAATTCATCGGAAAATCTGCGAGTTTTATAGTTCAAATACTATCTATGAACATAGGACAGACAGTTCAACCGAGGACGTGATGAAGTGCACGGTGAAGAACGAAGTGGACGCCCGTCTGTAGTTACTGGTGAACTGGTTCACACAACTGAAGAGAAGATTTAGCACAACCTTAAGTTTATACTTAGTGCCCTTGCTTTGAAAGTTCTGCAAATCTCACGATCACTAATTCACGAAATTGTTACTGAAATTTCGAAAACTTTCGTCACGTTGGGAACCCAAAATTCTTACTGAACAACACAAAAAACAACGGATGAGCAGTGCACTTAGATTTTTCACACGCTACAATGAAGAAGCGCTGGTTTTCTTTCTCGGATAATAACGGGGGTGAAAATTGGGTATCGTACGACATCCCTGAAACAAAACGGCAATCTCTGGAATGGAGGCACACTTCTTCCCGAAAGAAGGTTAAGCCCAAGCAAATATTGACACCTCTTAAAGTGATGTTCATCTTTTTTTTTGGGGGGGGGGGGGGGGGGAGCGGGGGACAGAAAATGCATTTTGCTGATTTATTTTTTATCATGAGGTCAAACTACCAATGCACATGGTTACTGCGACACCATTAAGAAACATTTCGCCGCGCAATACAGAACAAGCGCCGAGGATTACTGTCAAAAGGTGTTCTTTCTTTCCACGATAATGCCCGACTTCACACGTAGAATGTGACCAAACAACTCTTTCCTAAAATCTGTTCTTGGTGGTCAATACTCAACGATGATGACGAGCTGAATGAAGATGTTACCACATTGTTGAATACACAGGCTGCAACCTTCTATGAAGAAGGCATACAAAAACTTGCGCCACGCTATGACGAGTGCCAACAAAATTTCGGAAACTATGTAGGAAAGTAGTTAGTTTAACAGTTGTAGATTTTTGTACAATAAATATCTTTTCTGTATCTGTACACGTTTGTTTTATAGAACCAAACGGAACTTACTTTGTGGACATACCTCGTAGATAAACTGGATTCCAATTTAAGTCTGTCCTGTTTCTTGCATACTTGCGTGTAATGGATCTAGGTGGCCCATGTTCCGTAAATCGATCTTGGGGGATTTTTGTGCAGTTTTGGGGAGATATTATTTGAGGGTGACTTTTGGGGAAACGGAAGCCTTGGGAAAATTTTTGGGAAAGACATTTTCACAACCAAGGAAATTGAAGAAAAATTTTATCTACCTCGGGTTGCTGTTAATGTTATCTGATACCACAATCAAACAATATATACTTAACTTTCTGGTTATCCTTTTTCTTTTTTCTTCCTTTCATTCTTTCTTCAAAACAAGCGATACATTTTGGATGGTCATAATGTTTTACTGAGATATATTTTAATACAACAATATTTAATATAACTTCATATATTCTGTACCACATAACTGTACACACCCTGTCATCCTTATGCCTTACCGGTTGTGTTACGTGGCCCAAGGTCTACCTGTCTATTTCATGCACCGTTCTTTTAGACACACATGTTAATTTTAGATCATTTACAAACGTATCCAAATATATTTTAATGCCTGCTGTTATAATACCAACCCTTAGTCTACCTCTGCATATGTTTATTATAATTGTACTATTCCGTCTCAGGGTAACAGGATAGTATATTCCCTAACATTACGTTTTTAATGCGGGGAACGGCCTCGCGCATCTAAGCACAGCACTTCAATGCGCTCTGCCACTCTTCCGCAGCAATATATACCAGTTAAAATCCAAATGTAAATTTAAAATTTACCGTACAACGTCAGTGAAATGCAAGAAGATTAGAATACCTTGATGAAATGGAACTGGGTATGTCACGCTGCATATAATCATAGAGTTGAAATATCTCCGGAGTGAGCATAGCAGTCAGCGCATGTTGTCAACATTAAGCTGAGATTGTCCACTCCCATGAACCACAGACATTGCCGAGGTGGGGCGGCTTGCGTGCCTCAACGATACAGATAGCCGTACCGCAGGTGCAACCACAGCGGAGGGGTATCTGTGGAGAGGCCAGACAAACGTGTGGTTCCTGAAGAGGGGCAGCAGCCTTTTCAGTAGTTACAGGGGCAAAAGTCTGGATGATTGACTGAGCTGGCCTTGCAACATCAGCTAATGTGGCTTTGCCACACAGCTACTGCGAACGGCTGAAAGCTAGGGGAAACTACAGCCGTTACTTCTCCCGAGGACATGCAGCTCTGCTGTATGAACATATGATGATGGCATCCTCTCGGGTAAAATATTTCGGAGGTAAAATAGACCCCCATTCGGATCTCCGGGCGGGGAATATTCAGGAGGATGTGATCATCAGGAAATACAACACTGGCATTCTACGGATCGGAGCGTGGAATGTTAGACCCCTTAATCGAGTAGGGACGCTATAAAGTTTAAAAAGAGGAATGTATAGGTTGAAGTTAGATATAGTGGGGATTAGTGAAATTCGGTGGATAGAGGAACAGGATTTCTGGTCAGGTGAGTACAGGATTATATATACAAAATCAGTTGGGGGTACACAGGAGTAGGTCTGATAATGAATAAGAAAATAGGAATGCGGGTAAACTACTATGAGCAACACAGTGATCGCATTATCGAAGTCAAGACTGATACGAAGCCAACACCGACCACAGTAGTACAGGTTTATATGCCAACTAGCTCTGCCGATGATGAAGATATCGAACAAATATATGAGGAGCTAAAGGAAATTACTCAGACAAGTAAGGGAGAGGAAAACTTAATTGTTATGGGAGACTGCAATTCGGTAGTAAGGAAGGGAAAATGGTCTGGGCAAAAGGAATGAAAGAGGAAGCCGCCTGGTAGAATTTTCCACAGAACATAATGTAGTTATAACGAACACCTGGTTAAAGGATCAGGAAAGTTGTATACGTAGAAAAGACCATGATACATCGGGAGATACCAGATGGATTTTAAATGGTAAGACATATATTTCGGAACCAGGTTATAAACTGTAATATATACCCAGCGGCAGATATAAACTCTGACCATAACGTATTGGTCATGAATTGTAGGCTGAAACTGAAAAAACTGCAGAAAGGTAGGAAAATAACCAGATTGGACCTGGATAAACGGAAGTAACTGAAGTTCTTGAGAATTTCAGAGGGAGCTTTAGGCAACAATTGAGAGAAACGGGGGAAAATAAAAGTAGAGGAGGAATGGGTAGCATTGAGAGATGAAATAGTGAAGGCAGTAGAGGACAAAATAGGCAGGAAGGGAAGACCTAAAAAAAATCCTTGGATATCACAGGAGATACTAAATTTAATCGATGAAAGGAGAAAATATAAAAAAGCAATAAACGAAACAGGTTAAATGGAGTATGGACGACTAAGACATGAGATTGATAGGAACTGCAAAATGGCTAGGAAGGAGTGGCTAGAAGGTATATGAAAGGATGTAGAAGAATGCATAAATAGGGGGATGATAGGTACAGCCTACAGGAAAATAAATGAGATATTTGTAGATAAGAAAAACAACTCTATTAATATCAAGAACACAGATAGAAAACCAGTTGTCAGCAAAGAAGGAAAAGCTGAATGGTGGAAAGAGTATATAGAGAGGTTCTACGAAGGAAATGAACTTAGAGGCAATATTGTAGGAAAGGGGGAAGAAGTAGATGAGGATGAAATAGGAGATACTACACTGATGAGATGAATCTGACAGAGCACGGAAGACCTAAGTAGTAACAAGGCCCCTGGAGTAGATGACATTCCCTCAGAGCTACTGAAGTCTCTGGGATAACCAGCCGTGACAAAAATAAAATGTATGAGATAGGCTAAGTACTCTCAGACCGTAAGAAAGGTGTAATAACTACAGAACTATCAGTTAAATAAGTCATGGTTGCAAAATATTAACACGAATTATTTGCAGAAGGATAGAAAAGATGGTAGAAGCCGACCTCGGGGAAGATCAGTTTGGGTTCAGGAGAAATGTAGGAAAACGGGAGGCAATACTCACTTTACGGCTTAACCTAGAAGATAGATTAAGGAAAGGCAAACCTATATTTGTAGCTTCGTAGATTTGGAGAGTGCTTTTGATAATGTTGATTGGAACAAACTCTTTAAAGTTCTGAAGCAAGCAGGAGTAAAATATAGGGAGCGTAGGGTTATTTACAACTTGTACAAAAACCAGACTGCGGTTGTCAGAGCTGAACTGCATGAAAGAGATGCCGTGTTTGGAAAGGGTGTAAGACAGGGTTGTAGCCTTTCTCCAATGTTGTTCATTGAGAAAGCTATAAAGGAAAGCAAGGAGAAATTTGGAGAAGGAATTAAAGTTCAGGGTGAGGAAATAAAAACATTGCGTTTTGCCTAGGACATTGCCGGCCACTACGGTCGGGGGTTCGAATCCTCCCTTGGGCATGAATATTTGTGCCGTCCTAGTTCGTAAGTAGTTTGTAAGTCCCATAAGCCTAACAAATATTTGATCATTTTTTGAAGAAGATGCGCTGTTTGTTCCAGTACAAATATTGGTTTGTGTGTTTGTATATTGGTCTATGGTTTCGCTAGAAATTTAATGTCAATAATCTGAAATGATGTTTTTCTTCTCAGCACTTTCCCACATACAACTGATCAAGAACATAAGGTTCAAGACCTTTACTTTGTCCATTAATTATTTTCATCGTTCTTATTTTCTCAAATATGACACTATATTTCAACTTTTACATCCCAGACGGTAGTTCCTATCCCCACTTCCATTGCTCGGTACAGGTCTAAGCAAGCTGACGTGAGGTAACTTACAACTTAACGTGATGGTGCCATAATGTGACATGACGACCATTGTTCATTATCCTTAAGCTTTCAGCAAAGTTGAAAGTTTATGCTGCGTTTCATTCATTTATTTATTCATAACAGTAGTGGTAAATTACCTTTGTTGTTATATGCGCTAAAAGAAATATATTTGTAGCACGTTTATCCAGCGGTTTGACTTAGTCTTACTTTTCTGTTAATTACTGATAGAATGTGCGTAGATTACACAAAGTTCAGGGTGTCTCACGAAAGACGCAGCGCCCGATTCTCCAACTCTATTGTGCCGCGGGAGCAACATTGCCATCTGAGTAACCTAAGCTTGCCTTTATTTACAGCAGATGTTCAAAATGATGTCCCTCTATGGAAACATTTAACATTGCCATCTGAGTAACCTAATCTTACCTTTATTTACAGTAGATGTTCAAAATTATGTCCCTCTATGGCAAGAGCGGCGTGACATTTCTTGAACACATTTGCGAAGACTTGACGAATTTCGGTTGCCGAAATCTGGGAAATGACTATTCGAATCCTGTATTCCAGCTCTTCGAGTGTATGGGGATTGCTTGCATACACCTTGTCTTTTAACATTCCCCAAAGATAAAAGTTACAGGGATTTAGATCTGGAGGAGGCCAGTCAACTATTCTATCACCAAAAACACTTCGTATTGCTGCGATAGAAGCGTTGGCAATGTGTGGTCTTGCGTGGTCCTGCATGAAATAACCGTACAGGTTTTCGGTGGGTGAAAGTTCTTGAAAAAATGAATTGATTGTTTCGTGAAAAAAGATTTGATTTGTCATTTCCCAGATTTCGGCAGCCGAAATTGTCGAGGGACATCATTTTGAACATCTACTGTAAATAAAGATAACCTTAGGTTACTCAGACGGCAATGTTTTTTAGACTTTAACTTAGTCTATGCTTCCGCGGCACAATAGAGTCCGAGAATCGGGCGCTGCCGTGGTCGGCGGATGCGGTGGCGGCGGCCGGGAGCCGTACCGCGCGATCTGCGGACGCCTGGCAGGCGTCTTTCGTGAGACACACTGTACATACATAAAAGTGTTACCAGTAACCAAAATTGCGTTTTATATTCCAAAAAAGAGAATACCCTGGGATTTTGGTTGTGTTCCATAATCTGAGCCTGAAACGTGAAAACTCGTTCGAGAATTACTGAAAACAACGAATCTGAATTTACAATAAAGTTTGTTGCAAGAGATTAAATGTATAGTATAGCCTACGTTCACAACAAATGCGAAAATACTTTACCAAATGTCTAGTCCATTCATAAAGTGGATATTTTTTAAGTACTGCCATTCACAGGTAAATTTTGATCTAGGTGATTTCTTCATAGTACACTTTTCATTTGCATGTCAGTGGCTGTGAAATACATAATCAATTCTAACGATGGAAAACTGTCAAATAAGGAATGGCTTTAACAAGATAAAAATATTTAAATTATTCACTCAGTATGTATTTCAAATTTATTATGCCTTTCAAATCACTTAACGACTTCAATTGCATAATTTCAAATTATCGATTTGCACACTCTATAGACAAGTACATACCACTTCCGCTACCCTGACACAATTCACCTGTACAGAAATGCTGTTAAATTTTACTTACGGTCTCGGCCGCGTAGCGTGGTAATGTTATCAACAAAATGCTCAATTTACGACAATAGTTAACTGGCTGACCGGACATGAGTACATATAAGAAACTGTCAACCACAGAGCAGGAACAACATTCATTTCACACTCAACATGAAAAATTATTCTCTCTATGTGATTCAGTTTTCGAAGACAATTAAAAGATTGGCAATATCAGCACAATACGCCGCCGAGTCTGTAACTAAAATTTTACCTAGAATTACCAGTTATATATACTATCAGGGATTGCCACTTGCTACTTGTGAGTCACTTGGGAGTAGCATATCCGGTGATTCATCGTAGGATTCGCAAAAATTGAAGAAATTGCAATTGGTAAAGATCAGAAAGGATATGTCGCGAATTCGTGAACTGCTGTTTTAACTGTGCCAAATGATAACTTAATATCGAAGCTACCGAAAAATAGCATTCACAGAAATCATTGCAATCGGACAGTCACTGATTAGGTTATCCCCATTAAAGACAAACTAACCGTCCTGAGATAACGTGACCATAACGGCATTATATATGGACAACACAAAATCTGTTCTGCGAATCTTAATGCTCTCTCCAGAGATATTTCTACTCTAAGCATATAATCAGCGATATTGCTCCAAAAGGCAAGTAATCGAAATAATTCAAAGAATAGTATCACCTTACAGTGTACTTCTTTGGATCAATAGCTTATATATTGCTGTGATCTACACATTGTATAAATTTAAACGAATGTAAGTAATTATGAAATAACAAACGATGTAGAATGTATTCTCCACTAAAAATGAATAGTGTCCTCTGAAATAGGTGGCTTAAGAAAACTGGAAAAGATCGAAACTCGAGAAAATACCAATAAAATAAAAGAGTTATGGTGCAATATTTACGAGGGTCGTTCAAATGAGCAACAAATTTGAATATGCTGTTTTGCGATAATGTAGCGCGTCGTAAAGGACGCGTCGTCACCTCCCCCTACGAAATTCAAGGCTCGACATCATTTTTCCACGCAAGAGATGAATTAGAGTGCCTTTTTTTTTTCTTTTTTTCTCTTTTTTCCCCTTTCTTTTTTTCCCCAAAGAAACGACGTATGTCGGGTGTTACAATGAAAAGGTACGAAATGTGTCAACAACCAAACCGGTTGAAATTTGTACATGCAGCTTTGGGATAGCGTAGTGCGACATCTATGGTCGTGTAGCATGTGTCGAGGTCCGATACTCATCGAATTTTTCGAGCACAGAATAACCATTAACAGTGACGTGTTTTATGAGACGTTGCGTAGCCTACGCTAGTCCATCAAAAGCAAACGGCCTGGGCTGCTAACGGATGGAGTGATTCTGCTCACTGCCTTCGTGAAATCAAGGCCGTAGCATAGCCGTGATGACGTCATGCGCTGAGACGGGCTTGAGGCTGATTGGTAGGCCGACATTTGTCATAATTTCAAAATCAGTTTCATATGCCTATCTACCAATCACGCACCTCAATCCCGGCTCAGTGGATGACGTCGTCATGGCTATACTACGGCCTTGATTTCACGAAGGCAGTGTTCTTCTCCATGATAACAAGCGTCCGCAAGTGTCCAGGTTCACACATAGTGTACCGGCCAAGTTCAAGTGGGAGCAGCTTGAGCATCCGCCCTACAGATCGGACATGTCGTGCTCCTTTGGTCCGCTAGAAAGACATCACAAATGGAAGTGCTAGAACTTGGATGACGAACTGAAGGACACAGTAGAGAACTGGCTCTTGACGCAGCCACAGGAATTCTGGGGACAGGGAATCCTTCGGCTCGTTAAAAAGTGGGATAGTTGGGCTCAGGCTTCTGGTGATTACTTTTTAATAAAGGCTTCAATTATACCCACAGTGTCGTTTCGTACCTTTTCATTTGAACACCCTTCGTAAAAGTAGCTTTTATGGTAGATACCGTATTTGCCGGCATATAAGAGGCACCGGCGTAGAAGACGCACTCCACTTTTAAGACATTTTTTTTAGGGAGAAAAAAATACATGACACCTAATACGTCAATTGCAGCATAACTATAATACATTTGTTAAGGTACATAAAATATCTAAGGTAGTACCTTCAACTAGTGTTCATAAAGTTTAGGCAGTCGAGTTACTTGACAGTTTGCGCTTATTCAAACGGATATTTCGCCTATCGCTAATTGCAGTGCGCGCCGACTATGACGTGATGGTTGACGAGGGGATCGTAAAGGTTTACGATATTGACACCTTGGTGGCTCTGCTTTGCTCAGATCAGACATCGCGTCGAGTATCAGTGCGCGAACTTCGCACGACGATTGGGCGGGGGGGGGGGGGGTTCCATGTTCAAAATGACGCGTTTTTAGAATTTATTGCGAAGCGCAAATATTTACGTAAGTATTTTTGTGATGTTCCATAAACTGTGAGAATGATGGGTGGTTTGCGTCTGTGTATTGGTCGGCGCACTGTTCGGGTCACAGCATGTTACAACCTCAAAAATACGAGAACTGTGCCACGGAGGAGCGGCCAAGCACATTGAAGCGCTATGCTTCGATTCTCGAGGCCGCTCCCCGCTCCCCCCTCGGGCATAGATATTTGTGTCGTCTTTAGTAGAAGGTAATTTATAAGTAGTTTGTAAGTTTAGGGACAACTGTGAGATGCGGAAGCCGTGCAAACATCACAAAAAATACTTGTGTCCATGTGCATTTTCAACTTTCCACGGCGTAAGGAGTAATCCAATAAATTTCAGGCGTGGACTCACTCTGAAGATGGCCGGACGATACGCGGCTGAAATATTAGTGGAAGACGTAGAATTTGCACGGCTGCACGCCCGAAATTTATTGGATTACTTGTGTCCATATTTGCACTTGAGAATCCGAATAAATTCTCAAATATCGTCAGGCGAGACATGAACAAATACCTGAGCAGCATTTCATTATTCAGATAATGAATGACTGCCGAAAAAATCGATTATGATGAATGAAATTGCGTCGAAAGTTGCAGTTACGTTTGGTACTAAAGCAGTAAAAAAATTAACTCCTGTTGGTCGAGCTGATCTCTACGAGATTACGAGAGTAACTCGGGCGTCCGATCCTTGATTGTCGTGAGTGCATTCGTGTTCTCTCGATAATCTATTTTTGTCCGGGGCAAGTCCCGGAGATAAATTAAATTGGTCCCAATCCCCCCGGCTCCGACCAAGGTTTTCGGGAGGTTTTCCTTGGTTGTAAGGCGTATGCCGGAGCTGGTAAGCCCCTCCCACATATTCCCAATTGGGATCCCCCTTTGCCCCACTATCAGCTTGTCTGATATTGGCTGAATAGAACCGCGACTCTTTATGGGCCGGATCTCAAACAGCCCGCTCCACTCCTCGGAGTGGAGAATGAAAAGAGATAAGTTTTTTTTTTTTTTTTTTTTTTTTTTTTTTTTTTTTTTGACTACATTATAAAGATCCTGACATGTATTTTGGTGCATATTATGTATATATATATCAAATAAAAACTACGATAATGTAAGAGAGAAACGTAAAATAAATTTTCCCGCTTAAAACATTATTTCCCGTATTTTATACTTTTTTTTTTTTTTTTTTTTTTTTTTTTTTTTTTTTTTTTTTTTTTTTTTTAATCCCTCCCATAGAAATCGAACTTGCATGTACCTACTTTAACTGGCATCGGCGTATAAGACGCATCCAGTTTTTGGACAAATTTTTGTAGGAAAAAAAGTGCGTCTTATACTCCGTCAAATACGGTATTCCCCTGTTTTGTTTCCGGTCAGGAGCATTTTTGATCTGTTGAAAGATATTGACTGACCTGTCTGTCCGGTGCGATATGTGACTAGGTGTGGTAGGTGGAGAGTGGCAGACCATGTTATTAGTGAGGTACATCTACCCGCCCACCGGGCGAGCAGTGCCGGCAGGTTACGACGCCAGCCAGCGCCGAGTCTGCGGCCACCGCCCACGCGTCCGCCGGTGGGAGAGGCCCCGGATTGCGTTGCGTAACGCAGCGGCAGGCGGCGTGGGCGGGGCCGCCGGTCGATCCCCGCTGCGGGCAGTCGCACTGCCATATCGCAGACGTCACGGCTGACACTGCAAGGAGGGGGAGGCACTACGTCCGTCTGTCGTTTTCCATATATTTTTTGTATGTTTCTGTAAAGTTATAATTTATTTAATGTCGCTAGATTATCATTTTGTTAAAACTTGAACCCCACTCTTTTCAAGGCTTGAGGAATAGCATTTTTATTTCATGTGTTAAAGTATTAGTTAATACTGCTGGGTTTTTCTTATTTTGTTATGTTAATAATCTATTACTATATTAATTAATGTGGCATAAATGTGGCTTCTCCGCTACGTCACTGTCCCTGTGAGGTGTACTTGTCTTACTTCTCAGTGGATGTGTGAGAATCTGTGGCTGTCCTAATGTGGGGAGTGATAGCTCACTTTGCATCGTTCTCTCTGGCTCTGGCTGAGGCTACCAAAGAGGTTTTTACACCATTTGGTTACAGTCCAGTCAGCGAGCCTTCTCTAGGGCGAGCCTCTCTGTCCCCAACAATCTTTAATTTTCCGGCTTCCAGTGGCTTCCCACATTCCGTGGCCACTCGGTCTGGCCATTGTATGCTGGTCGTCTGGTGAGGTAAGGTTGGTTCTGCTCTTCTTTTTTGGAGATGGTAGCGTTTCATTGACTAGTACGTTTAACTTAGATTCGTGAACTTAGAATCTTTTTTTTTTTTTTTTTTTTTTTTTTTTTTTTTTTTTTTTTTTTTTTTTTTTTTCTCTCCGGTTGTGTGCGGAAATGTGTTCTCGTTTTTCACTTAAGTGATTTCCAATAGATAAACGTGGGGTGTGTGATTCTAGTCGCAGTTTGATAAGGGTCTGGTATGTTAAAACCTTTTGTGATAATGTAGTGGTGTATGAACTCTGTGTAATACTTTCTAGCTTTGTGGTGCCCGATTTCTAATAGGTGATATGTTTTTGTACAATGAATGTAAAAATCTTCTCATCGTTTCCTTGCATGAATGATATGTGTTCGACGTGGTTGCTTCACAGAACAAAGCCTTCAGCTTCCACTCTTGTTTGTTCCGTGCCCATCGGCAAGTGACTATGTAGGTATCCTGATTTCCACTATAATTTCGCAATCTTCTCTCCCCACCCATTTTAATTTTGCTGTTCTTCTCCGACTTGTAGTACGCACTCTTTCAGTCATTCTCTCTTAGCCTTGTACAACCTCCTTCAATAGCTTCCTTATGTAATTCCAAATTTCCGTGGGTTGTATGCTGTTCTTTTCTTATTTTTCGTACTTTGTAATTATTTCACTTTTACGAGTTTTGAAGACTGGACTTCAACTGTCTCGGTAATCGCTCCCTATCGCGTGTTACTGTATTTCATTCGCTTCCTTATATAGCATTTCTATGGGTTGCATGCTGTAGTTGATTTTCTTTATTTTTCGAAAACTGAATTTATTCAATTTTATCGGTTTTCGGAACCACGTGGGGCCGAGTTCCGACTTCCGAGGTTTGCAGCTAGTCGCCTGAGTTGTTGCCACTTTCACATAAAACCAGTACCTAGGTCGATTTCTAACAGACTGCAACTTAAGAATCCACCGTGATTTTGTATAATGAATCCGATTTTCAACCACTTCACCTTCAGTGGATTGCGTTCATGTAACGTAGCCGTGTTTGGTCGTTAGCGTGTTTGATCGCGGTCCAAATCAGATGTCGTTTAATTTGGCTATACACACGCAGCATCTCAAAGCAGGCTTCAGAGTGTTTTGTATATTGTCTTTGGTGCTACCTCCGACTTGCTGAATTTCGCCTACGATAGCGGCGCCTGCTTCCGCCTCGTCTCAGCACGCTGATTTTGGTGAGTTTCGCTGTGGCATTGCGTGTGTGAGAGAGAATTAGTGTTGTTTGTGAATCCTTCCCCCCAGTAGCGTTAAATCATGTATAATTTAATCCATGTAAGAGGTGCATTTTTATTGTATAAACAAAATTGGTTCCCCATTTTGCTTATTTTCTATCTGAATAAAAATAAGTTCAGCATAATCCGTAAGTTGCCTATAAATTGTAGTTTTAGAGCACCTTCCCTATTTTATTTAATATTGTTCTTCACAAGTGCTGAGAACAAGCTCAGATGTAATTTTTCTTGTGTCTGAATTCCGTTGCGCCATGAATGTTTTCTTAGGCATCTTTCTAAGATAACTTTAATTGAGTTGGCTTGCTTATTAATGTCTGTGGGTAATAACGGGTGAGCTGCTGTGTATATTGACCACTGTCGTATTATCTTCCTGTTATTGAAGTAATTTGAAACGAGTCAGTTCTCAGTTTGGGCCAGGGAACAAGGTTTTATAGCAGGGAGTAACCAGTAGTTGACACGGACCTCATTTATTTATTTTAGTGATAAAACAAGGCTCTTGTTCCGTACTGTGGTCGACTTTTACCCTGTATAGAGAAAGCAGCACCAGCTCAGTGGCGGCTACCATTGTTGGGCCATATGGCTGTCGTGCTGCCATAGCCCGGTATTACACTGTCAATTTTTGTACAAACTATTGGACAAAGAAATATTGATGTTGTGGCGTGAAGTCAGCGCCACACGCCAGACGCAAGAGAACGATCGTGGAGAAGGCAGCGGATGACGTCCGACAGCCTATCGCACGCCGGCGCCGCGCCCGTTGGAGAGGGTAATCGTAGACGCGCGCGCATCCTCTACAAACTGTGTATCTAGGCCCACATGAGTCTGGACGCCGGTCAGAACTCGGCTACGAACTAGGCAGTCACTAGGACTGAGCGCAGCTAGCATCATACGGAAGGCGACGTCGCGAGAAGAGAGAAGAACAGACAGGAGTATTGTATTCTTTAGTCAATAAAACTTGAAGTCGAGAAAAACACAATCCGCCTGTTGCCCTTCATCCATAGCTCGCAAGATGTCATGTGAGAAAAGGGCAAGCTGAGCAAGGATGTAACGTCACAGCTGCGTCTACCTCGATGGGCGAAGTTGCCATTACATTCTATTTTATGCTTAATCATTTAATAATTGTTCCAATGATTTGACGGTATGGGATGCGGACAATTACTAGGTTGATCCACAACAATAAACTTTGTTAACCTCCTTTATTACGGAATGACAAATGTTAAAAACTCTTCCTTTAAATACACTGATTAAATAACCGCGTGCCACTACGATGAATGTCTACAAGTCCACACTGAAACATTTCAATATGCAATTACAACCGAAACTCATATGCGATACGACTGAAGGGCAAAAACTTTAGCCACCGCAAAACGCGGGTTACGGGCGCACTGTAGACGTGCTACTGCCTCGCTCTGCGGTCGGCGGGAGACTGCCGCACACCGGCCAACAACCAAAGAACATTCCAACCTAAGCATTGTTGCCAGCAGCTCTCGCTTGAACCACATTTTGAACCACAGCCACGAGTTCAGTCATCGAGTCTACAACTCAATGGAAGCGTACGGAGCGAGTACAATGAGCCAGCCGTCTATCCGGAACACTAATATTGACTGTAGCTAGGAAGAGATCATTGCAGAAGTGTGTATTATGTATTAGGCAGCAGTGTACCACAAGCACATGATATAAAAATTGAGTATTCCTTTCTGTTATAATAAAATTATATGTGAACTAATCATTTCTTACAGTTGTAGATCTTGTCTACAGTCCTTGTCTTTGAACCTGAGCGTCCCTAGGATACAAAAATGGATATCAGGCAGAAATCTTTGCAATAAATTCTGGAATATATATTATTTTTGCAGTTTGGTGACAGATCGTGCAAATGTCAAATTTAATTCCACACTTTCAGCTGTCCACCATAATATAATTTCGATTAATATCGAGATACTCTTCAGTCTGTGTCAAAAATATTTTTTTTTTCTGAAATCAGACGGAATGAAAAAAAAAATTAAATAAAAAAATCTTAACTATCATTCATGAACTCTTCACGTTGACATAATAAAATATCACTCTTCTGATATATTTTCTATGTAAATGATCTTCGATGAGACACCGGATATAGTTTTATTATTTCGATTCCATACAACATAATACCAATCATCCGAACTGTGGCAAATCACAGAAAGTAACTAATAACATTATAATCATTAAAATTTCCTTTTTTTCTCTATTGACATTGTTAAAAATATTTTATATTTGTTCTTGGGTTTATAGTCGCTGGCTGCTCAACTATTGCTCAATATAGGGCAGCGATAATTATCTGTGACGATAGCGGTGCCGTACTCGTCAGCACAGCACAGCACAACGAACATGAAACATGACATACAAATCACCTATCAATTGGAATTTAAATTAGCAAAACACTTTTATAAACATTAATAAAATAACAATTATTGAATCGTGTGACTTGAAAACTGGACGGAAAGAGGCCGTGGGGTACCACTCAAACTCCGCCCACTGCTGTGTGAGAATTTTCACGTGGACAAATGTATGACTCAGCACGTCTAGCAATTCTCTGAAAGGACCATCCCGCCACTCGACCTCTTTCAAATTCACTCAGTTGCGTCTTTGCGGCATTGGGCCTGTTTGCTTCACACATTGATGTATCACTGAGCCTTATGACTGTGGTTATACTCTTGTAAATGATACATACAGATGATGCTCTGTCACTACACTATTTGTTTGCAGACGACATTGAAACCATTATTAATACTTGACCCACGTGCCATCAGCCTTAATCGCATGAAAATCGCCGCCTTCATACGAAGAGGCAAGTACCTGGAGGAAAGCCATATACAAGAGTTGCAACCTAAATAGTGGCAACACTGCTGGGGAAACCCTATACAAAGGCATCTACTATTGTCACCGCGGCGGATTAGTCGCGCGTACTGGAGCGCCGTGTAGCGGTGCGCGCAGCCATCCGCCGTCGGGGTTTCGAATACCCCTCGGGCACGGATGTTTGTGACGTCTTTAGTATAAGGTAGTTCATAGATAGTTTGTAAGTTTAGGGACTAAAATGTTCAAATGTTTGTATAGTTTATGGGACTTAACAACGGGGTCATCAGTCCCTAAACTTACAAACCACTTATGAACTACTTACGAAGTAGGACGGCACAGATATCCATGCCCGAGGGGGGATATTAACCCCCGACCGTAGTGGCCGTGTAGACCGTCACTGGAGCGCCTCAGTCCCCTCGGCCACCGCGGCCGGCAGTTTAGGGACTGATGACCCCGTAGTTAAGTCCCTTAAGCTTTACAAAAATTTGAAGATTTCTACTATTGTCGCTGATAGAACACTTTGTTGACATACCCACCTAAACTCCGAGCAAATGGACTCTCCCTTCCCACGTCAGCGGCGTGCGCACATTCGAGGGAAACACAGTCATTTGTGATCGACCGGTCTAACGCAAAGTGTGACTGTGTTTTCGAAACAGGAACAACGGAGTTGGATCTAGATTGAATGTGGCAGAGGTCGCACAACACAGCAGTGTCGTCAGGGTCTTCAAGAGGCGCGCGGAGAATCGGCATTGCCGTACAGAAGAGTGGTACGTTGAGTAAAAGCCTTCAACGAAGGTCGGCAAACTGTGGCTGGCATGCATCCAGCTGGTCGTACTAGCGTCTCTGAAGAAGAAGTGCATATTGTTGCCAAGTTAAATCGACAGTGATCTACCAGCTATGCGAAAGAAGCGGCAACACTTTCTGCGCAACGCACCCATCATTTTGCACGACAATGCGCGGGCGCATACTGCGCAAGCTCTGGCAGCTCTGTTCGGTCGATGGGACTGGGAAGTACTGTACCATCCACCATAATCCCCGGACTTAAGCCTTGAGACTTTGATTTTATTACGAAGATGAAGGAACCACTTCGTGGCATTCGCTTCAGAACTGTTCCAGATATTCGACAGGCAGAGACCGCTCCATTCGCACCATCAACAAAACAGGCTGTGCTAACGGTGTACTACCCCTTCCACATCGCTGACAACGGGTTCTACAAAACGCTGGTGACTACTTTGAAGAACAGTAACAGGTGCAAATATGTAACGCTTTTTATTGGTTGTGAATAAATAGTTGCCACTATTTAAGTTCCAATCTTCATATAAACACAGACGAGGTAGATCACAGTGTCCAAATATAAACGAATGTAATTCCGACGTAGAACGGCATGTATATTTGTTGTATCCATGTTTCCCCCAAGTAGAAATAAATATTGTCTGTGTTACAGGTGGTTTCATAAAATAGATATAAAGCCCAAGACTAGTCAGCATATCAATAAAAAAGCAGCTTTGGTACAATATATAAAAATATCTTTTATTCGCAACGGTGAAGAAAAGGAGGATGAACTTTCCCTATAAAAAATTTGTCAGTCTGGTTTTAATGTAATTTTGTAATTTAAGAGCAACAGAAATACAGAAAGGCAGAAACTGAATGTTTATAAAGATAGATCGCGTAATACAGTAAGGGTACTGTATCCACAGTCGCTTCAGGCACAAGTTGCAACTTTATGTGCTTTCTAGTGTTGAGGATACTAAGATATGTTGGCCAGACACATACGTATCGAGCTATGTACGGTTCAGTAAATGAATTATGGCTCGATGTAGTCTAAGTGCCGAACAGTATATGTCTGGTTTCATGCCAATAATAGCTGCAAATAGTACCTCCTACCAATGATCCTGCAGTCAATCACTGTATGCAAAGGCTAACATTTCCGAAATAAGAACTATACATAAGATGCAAATGATTATTAATTCATAAAACTTCAAGATGGGGGATGTAAATGGACTATTTTATTCTGACCTGAATGCGCTATTTCTTAGTTTATTTACTATTCTTCTCTCAATTTTATGAGTTTATTCATATGACTGTTCATTTGGGAACATGTCAGGGGAGATAGGTTTCTGGAATTGCAGTACTTTTAATTTTAATATTATTTTTCTGGATTTGTTTACTGTTTTCGTTGGTATGGCCTGTGCTCTGCTGGAGAGCAAACAACAGCGGTGGATACGCAGGGCAGGGGAAAGCTTTGCTGGCAGGTATTCGCAAACTCGGCTGCAACTCTCAGAAGGCAGCATGCCGAAAGCAGTAGGAGGCCCGGCCAATGTCCTGTTGGGTGGCAGCAGCTGCCTCTAGCCACAGAGTAACGTATACAGAGGAGCAGCCCCCCCTAAACCACTGCCCTACCCTCCCTTCGTAGTTCTGTAAGATGCTAGCAGGTTTCAGGCCGTTCCCTGGCTTAGGGTGTTTCTCACACATCAGATGGGTGTGGAGGGGAGGGTGAGGGGAGAGCTCGTGCCACCTGCCATGAGGACACGGCTGTGTCCGGCTAGCTGGCGTTTGAGGGGAGGTGGTGGTGGGGACAGCCGCTACCTGACGCCTGCTCTGGCCAGTTTAAAGAGCTACTTCTGACCGCAGCGCCATCATGGGACATCTTACGGAACTGCTGGAAACCCTCCCCCCTCCCCCCCCGCACCCTTGAGCGTAGGACCGGGCCCTTACGGAGGTTTCCCGTCTGTATATATTTGTCTGTGCTCTAGGTCAGAGGTGTGAGGTGGTCGGCCGTATAAAGGTGGCTTTTTACCCGTGAAATGTTTTTTCGGAAATGTGTGGGATGTACCACACAATGCTTGTAGACAGTCTCCGGTGGACGCCAGCCTGGCGCTGCTTTCGGGGAAATAGGCCTTTCCGCATGAGAGAAAATTTGTCGATAAACGACAATAGCAGGGCCCTCTGGTCGCCAGGTCATTTATGGTGACGAATGTGCTGGCTGTTATCTGTAGAATTTCTCTGAAGGCAGCAGAGCAGGAAATGTGTTACTGTAATGAATGGTGGACCGTACTGGACTCTTTTAATCCATCTGGGAGAGCCGGGGGTAGGCTCCAGAGGCCATAAATGGCGTAACTTTCTGGTCGGGGGACCAGGAGCGAGAGCGCCCTAAAATTTGTAGAGGGCAGTCACCTTGGCGACGGTAAATTCTGTAGAAACATCACTGGTGAGGGCGGAGCCTCCTGGTGGCCGCGGAAAAGGCGTTCTGATTCGCCAGAATTTTCTAGGGAGACAGTTAATTTGCGCTATGCCATCCCATTGGGTAGGCAATTATCCGTTTTTGCTGTTGGTGCGCCTGAGGTGCGAGGGCGTGGCCACTGGAGCACTTGCCGTGGGCAAGAAGGGAGTTCGGGGAAGGCTTCTGTACCGTACGGACCTCTTGATACTTAGTGGAGTTACATGCCGATTCTGTCTAACAGATCGCAGATCGCATTATTTTCAAGCTTACCTGTTGCCATTGCTTGTTGCTGCCGACCCTAGTATGGTGCCAAAAAATGTTCAAATGTTTGTACAGCTTATAGGACTTAACTATGGGGTCATCAGTCCCTAAACTTACAAACTACTTATGAACTAGCTTACTCTAAGGACGGCACAAATATCCATGCCCGAGGGTGGATTCGAACCCCCGACCGAAGTGGCCGTGCAGACAGTGATTGAAGCACCTCAGTCCCCTCGGCCACCGCTGCCGGCAGTATGGTGCCATCACCTGTAATTTGGATTGGGTAAAGTACTGCAAGCACCATGGCCAGGACTTGTGTAATTCCGCTGTCTAGGATTTTCCTTAAAATGTTACTTTATTTAAGTTTGTCTTTTCATTCTGGGGATCTAGGATCGTATAGATAACTTCAGATTTTTGTGTAGGTAACCTGTTAACATTCTGTTTGTGGAGTTTCCCGATCCTTTGACTCAGTCATTGCATTTTTATTTATTTTTAATTTACAAAAATTGTAAAATCTATATAAAGACATTCTTTGCTTTTCATACTTTTATCAGCTTAGTATGGTAGGGAATGTCACTTGCTTTCAATTACAAAGCTGTAAATAATGTTTATTACATTTGTTACTGTTAGCATGTTCGATTTTTGATTGAAATAAATTAATTTTTGTGTAGATCTTCTTTCCTTCTCACTATTTTCAAGGGGTAAATAGATTAGTTAAATTCAGAGTGTACCAATTAGTATTTATTTAATTGATTTCATGGGACAGCTCATAACTTGCTCAGATTAGGAATTGATATATTAGTTATTTGTTTTAAAGGCTGCTCGGTTGCACAGTGGTAATGTCACACTACAAACCCAAAGGTCGCTGGTTTCACCCACGCCAGGTCCTAGGATTTTTATCTGTCACTTATCACTTCTTTCACATCCGTCAGTACTGCACATGTGAAAAATACCGAGTAGCACCATGGTTTAGAACCCACGTTAAACTGTAGGTCCCCCTACAACTGACTGGGTAAGTCAGTTGGAAGGTCGGAGGAAAGCAATGGCATACCAACTCCAAACAGGACCATGTCTAGTAAAGCACTGTGGTGTTCAAACCAATCTTCAGATTGTTGACTGCGTTATGACCACATCATAAGCATGAAGGCTATGTGGTCAACAATTATTTATTTCCACGTTTTGTGAAACATGGTGGTGGCACAGATTTATTAATTGCTATTCAATTACGTTATTATAAAAATATTTAAAAAATAAAAATAATACATAAGTGGGGAATGTTGAAAGGTGGCACCTCACTTTGAAGATACACACAGAACAGCTAATAAAAAAATGTCCCACACATAGAAATACAACTTACAAAACATGACCACGGTAGCGTGCCAGAGCGTTCTAAGGCGCCTTGCTGATGAGCGCACGATTGCTCACCGTCGAAGATTCGAGTCCTCCCTCAGGAATGAGTGTGTGTGTTTGTTCTTGGGTTAGTCTAACTTGGTTGAAATAGTTTGTAAGCCTAGGGACTAATAAGCAGAATAGTTAAATCCCACAGATTTACAAACGTTTGAACATCTGAATAAAACAGGCTTCATTCTAACGTTTGCAAATGATGTACGCAACGTCAGATAACTCAGTTGCATAATGCTTATTCAAAAACAAGATTAATCTACTGGAAGTGTTCCTACACATATGAAGTTAATAAATTGGAAGTAAACCTTTTAAAATTATCAGAAAGATGTTTGAACTGCGTTATTAGAATGGTAGTAAAATCCCCAACTACGTAATCCTTGCTGATGCTCAGATATTAAGTCCATTTTGCGATCACACAACATCAAAGAATCGTCACTGATAATAGTTTAAGTCTTAGTGTGACAAATAACATATCAGCACTCATTACATTTCGTGTAGAATCACATACACTGTTCATTATCAATAAATTTCGAAATGGAAACCAGCACACATTACACATCAAAGTTAGAGTTTCGACAACATTGAAGTTCTGACAAAGCGGCCGTTTTGCGCGCAGATTCTTTGACTGTTGTAGTGTTACGTCATTTTAATCGTCCACTCATTTCCTAGTTAACCTCAGTTTTGCAGTCCAATTACTTGATTAATAATGTGTTCATTATGTTCGTGATAACATTTTAAAATATTTAGAACAATATCTCTTTGAAATATCCTTGATTTTATCTGTTGCATGTTCAACATCGACTACGCAGCGGCACACCTTGGAAGTTTCTCTGCCAACGACAGAGATATGTACCTGGTCGCTGCCTGATCATTGTCGAAGGCCGTCGTGGCGGAGAAGATCTCTTAGTATGCTGTTGCGCATTGAAGTCAACAGTTTGTTTCTAATTGTTAATAATGTTAAAAAAATTCGATTCTGAATCTCGATTGGAGAAGAAATACTAAATTGATGAAACTTCCTGGCAGATTAAAATTGTGTGCCGGAACCGGGACTCGAACCTGGGACCATATCCTTTCTTCCAGGAGTGCTAGTCTTGCGCGTTTGCAAGAGAGCTTCTGTGAAGTTTGGAAAGTAGGAGGCGAGGTACTGGCAGAAGTAAAGTTGTGAGGCGGCATCGTGAGTCGTGTCGGGATAGCACAGTCGGTACTGCGCTTGCCCGCGAAAGGCAAAGGTCCCAGGTTCGAGTCCCGGTTCCGGCACACAATTTTAATCTGCCAGGAAGTTTCATATCAGCGCACACTCCGCTGCAGAGTGAAGTTTCATTCTGGAAACATCCCTTAGGCTGTGGCTAAGCCATGTCTCCACCATATCCTTTCTTCCAGGAGTGCTAGTCTTGCGTGTTTGCAAGAGAGCTTCTGTGAAGTTTGGAAAGTAGGAGGCGAGGTACTGGCAGAAGTAAAGTTGTGAGGCGGCATCGTGAGTCGTGTCGGGATAGCACAGTCGGTACTGCGCTTGCCCGCGAAAGGCAAAGGTCCCAGATTCGAGTCCCGGTTCCGGCACACAATTTTAATCTGCCAGGAAGTTTCATATCAGCGCACACTCTGCTGCAGAGTGAAGTTTCATTCTACTAAATTGATGTTCCTGTGAACGTTTTGATTAATTTTTATGTATGAAGAGATCATAATATATTACTTCAACGAAAATTCATTTATAGATTAATTTAAATTTATAATGTGTTATCAAGTGATTGAAATAATTTTCAATGCACTTCATTAATGATCAAGACTGACAGAATTTTGTTGGAACTTTAATGAAGGAATTGAAGTGTGATTTAAGTTTACTCAAACTTTGTAAATATTTTGTGCAATTGGGTTGTGCAAACGATATAACGTTATTGATTTTAATCTTCGAGAGTAATTATTGACAGCTAACAAAATAACCTCTGGACGAGTTGATTACTTTTGATGGGATCAAGAAAGAATTTTAATATGAATTAGTATTTATGGAGGAACCTGCATAGACTTTAATATATCAATTTTCTTTGGGATGGTATCTGTCCACTCCCACAGAGAAGGCGTGCCAAATAAGTTAATAACTCCACTCCATATGGCTAATACGTAACAGGACGTGCCATCAACGGGCTAAATGCAATGGGAATACAAGAATATATAAAGAATAAACCTTCACATGTCTTCGTGAGACTCCGTCAACCTATAACAACCTGGGGCATCGGATGGAGTGCAACCTAGGTGGATGGACTCTCAGTTTCAGCGAGACAACAACTACGGGGTGGCAGCCGCTTGCTGTTCACCGAGCATTTTGTCTTTCTAATAAATAGGCCTTGTGCATCTCTGGGGTCACTGCTTCGAGAACGACCAGACGGAGTTGCTGTCGGCGAGTAAGCTGCCAGCGGCAGATGCGACTCCGAGTCTACGTCTTCACGCCATGAGGACATCAGACGCGGCGCCAGCATGTCGCGGCCGATCTCACCATAGCTGATCGTCGGCGGCAGCAGTAGCAGCCGATTATCGCATAAAAACCAACGAGACTACTAACTAATTAAAAGATATAAACCAGGTGAGTTTATTTCAAACTGGTAAGAAGTGATAATTGTGAGAACTACTGCGTGTGTGTGATTAAACTGAGAGTTGATTATATTCATAGAATATATGACATCGGCTGCGAATGGGCAAAGTTGAAAATGTGTACCCAGCCGGGATTCGAACCTGGGTCTCCTGCTTTCTAGGCAGGAGACCTGGGTTCGAATCCCAGCTGGGTACACATTTTCAGCTTTGCCCATTCGCAGTTGATATCATACATTCTGTGAATATGAAACAATAACAACTGCATGATCATAAGAGACGTCTATTCTTTCTGAACAGACGCCACATGTGTATATGATAGTTAGTTTAAACGAAACCTTCAGTCGAGGTATTACATGAGGATGTGACTCTACAGACTAGATTAATGCAGGATTTATTACTACAGTTTAATTCGTTTAAATCCGAAATTTCTGAAATTAATAATAAGTTAAATGCTAACATGTCAGAACTAAAACGTCAGTTAAATTCTGGCACGTCAGAACCAAAAGGTCAGAACTAAAAGGTCAGTTAGATTCTGACATGCCACAACTAAAAGGTCAGTTAGATTCTAACATGTCAGAACTAAAATGTCAAGTTACTGAAATTAATCATAATTTAGAATCTTTTCAAAAAGAAACCCAAAGTGAGTTCGTTAGTCTAAACGATAGGCTAGAGGAGCACGTTCGGAAATCAAGGGAAGAAAACACTACAAATGTAACAGGATATTACCGAGCTCACTAAAAGATTAGACAATTTTAATGTAATAATTATTCATGAAATACACGACAATAACGTTAAAATAAGAGAAGAAATAGAGGCCCAAACTGAATTAGTACCTAGGGAAATCTTAGAGCACAAATAGGAAACAACTGTTAAGTCAGTAAGTATTCCTCACGTTAACAACGAAACATTAGACGTCGTTAATAAAAGATTAGAAATAGAAAGAAAGATGGGTGTAATTTCTACCATGTTAGAAAATCGTAAATACAAATCATCTGATCGTACAGAGTATTTAAATTGCGAAATGGATAAAGAGACCTGTCTGTATCATAGGATTTCGAATACGAAAGTACGTTTAAAAGAAATTTCAGAGCAGATGTCAACTGTTGCCAGTAATAATGATAATAATACAATTAATTTTTCAGATAATGATGCAAGTAACACAAATAAAAATGAGAATCGAATCGTTTTCGTTTGCGAAGACAACAATAATAACTTAAATACAGCAACAAACAAAGACGATTCGATTACGAACAGGCAAGAATCGATATTACATAAAACCTCACCTTCTGACTGGAGGGCAGAATTTAATCTAATGGCTCATCACAACATGGCAAACCGGTTTACCGTGTTTAATACGAATGTAGAGCTTCAGCCGGTAATTTTTTATTTTTGAAAGTGCATTGCCTTTGTAGTGGGATAGAGATAAACGTATTCAGTTTGTGACAGGTCACCTGTAAGGCGAGGTTAACGAGTGGGAAATTTTGAACAGAAACGATTTTTAATACTGGGAAGAGTTTACACAGCATTTTACAGATAAATATTGGTCAAAAGGAGAACAACAAAGAATGGTTTGAGAAATACAGGATCCTCGTGCCTATTCGAAACGTTGAGGGGGGGGGGGGGGGTTCCGTAAATATTTTGAGAGGTATCTAAATATAATTAAACTTCTAGATGAACCTATTAGCGAAAGCCATTTAATTAGAGTGTTGATTAGCAGATGACCGTATTATCTTAAGGAAAAGATGATAGAGAAAAAAATTATCTCGCACTCATGATTTATTAAGCTATTTAGAAAAATATGTCGCTCTTAATAAAGAAAAAGAGGAAAAGTTTACATTTGAAAAAGTAAACCACTAGGAAGGTGATAATTCAAAACATGATTATTTTAATGGTAATAATACTCGAAGGTAAAAGAGCAGAACAGAGGTAAGGACAACCGAGGCGAGCGAAACAATAATCTTCAAAAGCGTAAGTTGGTAACACTGACAGTTTTGTGAACTTTGCTTCAGTAAAGGAATCCGGTGAGATTATCGGCGATATTGTCATTGAAAAGTTGGGAAAGCAATTTCCTTAGTCAGGGTCGATCTAAGGGAAATTCTAACACAGATACACTGCAACCCATCACACATACGTACGAAATAAATTTTAATAATAAAGATAGTTGGCAAAAGTACTTACTGAACGAGGATAACCCTTTAATCAAACCTATAAATCCAAGACCTATTATGAAAGGTGATATTAAAGGAACTGAAGTGAATATTATCTAAGACGCGACGTAAGACAAATACTAATTTCAGAATTTGTTTTATTAAACAAAGGTGGGGTGGCTTGCGTGCCTCTACGATACAGATAGCCGTACCACAGCAGAGGGGTATCTGTGGAGATGCCAGACAAACGTGTGGTTCCTGAAGAGGGGCAGCATAGCTTTACACGGGCAACAGTTTGAATGATTGGCTGTAACATCAGCTAATGTGACTTTGCCATGCAGTTACTGCGAACGGCTGAAAGCAAGGGGGGACTACAGTCGTTACTTTTCCCGAGGACATGCAGATCTACTGTATGAACATATGATGATGGCATCCTCTCGGGTAAAATATTCCTGAGGTAAAATAGTCCCCCATTCGGATCTCCGGGCGGGGACTACTCAGGAGGATGTGATCATCAGGAAAGACAACACTGGCATTCTACGGATCGGAGCGTGGAATGTTCTGACCCTTAATCGCGTAGGTAAATTAGAAAATCTGAAAAGAGAAATGGATAGGTTAAAGTTAGATATGGTAGGGATTAGTGAAGTTCGGCGGCTGGATGAACAGTATTTCTGGTCAGGTGAGTACAGGGTTATAAATACAAAATCAGTTGGTGGTAACGCAAGAGTAGGTCTAATAATGAATAAGAAAATAGGAATACGGGTAAGTTACTGTGAACAGCGTAGTGAACGCATTATCATAGTAAAGATAGACACAAAACCAAAACCGACTACAGTAGTACAAGTGTATATGCCAACTAGCTCTGCCGATGATTATGATATCGAACAAATGTATAAGGAGATAAAAGAAATTATTCAGAAAATTAAGGGAGATGAAAACTTGATTGTGATGGGGGACTGGAACTCGGTCGTAGGAAAGAGAGGAGAAGGAAATGTAGTAGGTTAATAAGGACTGGGAAAAAGGAGTGAAAGAGGAAGTCGCTTGGTAGAATTCTGTGCAGAGCACAATTTAATGATCACCAAAACTTGGTTTAAACATCATGAAAGAAGGTTGTGTACGTGGAAAAGACCAGGAGACACTGGACGGTACCAAACTGACTTTATAATGGTAAGGAATAGATTTAGGAACCAGGTTTTAAATTGTAAGGCATATCCAGGGGCAGATGTAGACTCTAACCATATTGGTTATGAACTGCAAATTAAAACTCAAGAGACTGCAGAAAGGTAGAAAAGTTAGGAGATGGAACCTGGACAAATTGAAGGAGGTGGTCGAGAGTTTCAGAGGGAGCATTAGGCAAGGATTGGCTGAAACGGGGAAAGTAATACAGTAGAAGAAGAATGGGTAGCTCTGAGAGATATGGTAGTGAAGGCAGCAGACGATCATACAGGCAGAAGGACAAGGCCTAATAGAAATCCCTGGGTAACACAGGATATACTGAACGTAATTGATGTGAGAAGAAAATATAAAAATTCAGCAAATGAAGAAGGCAAGATGGAGTACAGACGTCTGAAAAATGAGGTTGACAGGAAGTGCAGACTGGCTAAGCAGGAGTGGCTTGAGGATAAATGCAAGACCGTAGAAGAATGTATAAATAGTGGAGAGATAGATACCGCGTACAGGAAAATAAAAGAGACATTTGGAAACAAGAAAAGTAGTGCTATAAATATTAAGAACTCGGATGGAAAACCAGTACTAAGCAAAGATGGGAAAGATGAAAGGTGGAAGGAATATATAGAAGGTCTGTACAAAGGAAATAAACTTCAAAGCAGTATTCTAGAAATGGAAGATGATGTGGAGGAGGATGAGAGAGGAGATACTATACTGCGAGAAGAATTTGACAGAGCAGAAACAAGGCCCCTGGAATAGATGACATCCCGTCTGAACTGCTGATATCGTTAGGAGAGCCATTCATGAAGAAATTGTTCCACCTAGTTCGCAAGATATATGAGACAGGGAAAATACCCTCCAACTTCAAGAAGAATATAATAATTCCAATTCCAAAGAAAGCAGGCGCAGACAAATGTGAAAATTACAGAACTATCAGTTTAATAAGTCATGGTTGCAAAATACTGACACGAACAATAGAAGATAGGCTAAGGAAAGGCAAACCTACGTTTTTAGCGTTTGTGGATTTGGACAAAGCTTCTGACAATGTCGACTGGAATACACTGTTTCAAATTATGAAGGTAGCAGGGGTAAAATATAGGGAGCGAAGAGTCATACTCAACTTATACAAAAACCAAACAGCGGTTTTAGAGTCGAAGGGCATGAAAGGGACGCAGAGGTTGGGAAGGGAGTAAGACAGGGTTGTAGCCTTTCGCCATTGTTGTTCAATCTGTACATTGAGCAAGCAGTGAAGGAATGCAAGGAGAAATCTGGAGAGGGAATTAAAGTTCAGGGAGAAGAAATAAAAACTTTGCGGTTTGCCGATGACATAGTAATCCTGTCAGAGACCGGATCTGGAAGAGCAATTGAATGAAATGGACAGTGTCTTGAAAGAGGTTATAAGATGAACAACAAGAGTAAAACAAGAATAATGGAATGTAGCGTCAGGAAATCAGGCTATGCTGAAGGAATTAGGTAATGAGGCAATAAAAGTAGTAGACAAGTTTGATTATTTGGGTAGCAAGATCACTTCTGAAGTAAAGTAGATATAAAATGCAGAATGGCTATGGGATTAAAAGCGTTTCTGAAGAAGCGAAACTTGTTGACATCCAATATTAGTTTAAATGTTAGGAAGTCTTTCCTGAATGCTTTTGTCTGGAATGTAGCATTGTACGGAAGTGAAGCGTGGACAATAAGGAGTACAGACAAAAAGGTTATAGAAGCTTTTGAAATGTGGTGACGAATGATGAAAATTATATGGGTATATCATGTAACTAATAAGGAGGTGCTCAACAGAATTGGGCAGAAAAGGAATTTCTGGCATATTCTGACTAAGAGAACGGATAGGTTGGTGGGACACATCCTGAGACATCAAGGAATCGTCAACTTAGCATTAAAAGGAAGTGTGTGGGGTAACAATCGTAGAGGGAGACCGAGGGACGAATACAGTAAGCAGATTCAAAGGGATGTAGGTCGCCGAAAGCACTCTCAGATGAAGAGAACTCCACAGGACAGGTTAGCGTGGAGAGCTGCATCAAACCAGACTGCGGACTGAAGACCACAACAACAACAAACAAAGATAAGCTTTTTCTGTTGTGCAGAGATTAGCGATCGTCATAGTAAAAGCAAGTAATATAATTGTTGTTGTTATGGTCTTCAGTCCGGAGACTGGTTTGATACAGCTCTCCACCCTACTCTATCCTGAGCAAGCCTTTTCATCTCCTCATAAGAACGGCAACCCACATCCACTTGAATCTGCTTACTATACGCGTCTCTTGGTCTCCCTCTGCGATTTTTACCCCACACACTTCCCTCCAATGATAAATTTACGATTCCTCGATGTCTAAGAATGTGTCCTACCAAGCGATCCCTTCTTTTAGTCAGGGTGTGCCAAAAATTTCTTTTCTCACTAATTCTGTTAAGTACCTCTTCATTAGTTATGCGATCTACCCACCTAATCTTCAGCATTCTTCTGTAGCACCACATTTCAAAAGCCTCTACCCTCTTCTTGTCCGCACTGCTTATCGTCCATGTTTCACTCCCGTACAAGGCAACACCACACAAAAGCCTTCAGAAAAGACGTCCTTACACTTAAATTAATATTCGATGTTAGCAAATTTCTCTTTTTCAAAAATGCTTTTCTTCCCATTGCCATTCTGCATTTTATATCCTCTGTACTGCGACCATCGCATGTTATTTTACTACCCAAGTAACAAAACTCATCTACCACCTTCATTGTTTCGTTACCTAATCTAATTCCTTCAGCATCGCCTGATTTTCTAAGACCGCATTCCATTATTTTTGTTTTGCTCTTGTTAATGTTCATTTTATACGCTCTCTTCAACACACTGTCCATTCCATTCAACTGCTCTTCCAGGACCTTTGCTGCCTCTGACAGAAGTACAATGTCATCAGCAAAACGCAATGTTTTTATTTCTTCCCCCTGAACTTTAATCCCTATTCCAAATTTTTCCTTGCTTTCCTTCACCGCCTGCTCGATGTACAAATTAAATAGCATCGGAGAAAGGGTACAACCCTGTCTTACTCCCTTCCCCACTGATGCTTCCCTTTCATGCCCTTCGAGTCTAATAACTGCGGTCTGGCTTTTTTACAAGTTGTAAATAACTCTCCTTTCTCTGTATTTTACCCCTGCTGATTTCAGAATTTGGAAGAGTGTATTCCAGTCAACATTGTCAAAAGCTTTCTCCAAATCTACAAAAGCTAAAAATGTAGGTTTGCCTTTCCTTAATCTATCTTCTAAGATAAGACGTAAAGTGAGTATCGCCTCCCGGGTTCCTACGTTCCTCCTGAATCCAAACTGATCTTCCTCGAGGTCAGCTTCTACCAGCTTTTCCATTCTCCTCTAGATAATTCGTGTTAAAAATTTACAACCATGACTTATCAAACTGATGGTTCTGTAATTTTCACACCTGTCTGCGCCTGATTTCTTTTGAATGGGGATTATTACATTTTTCTTAAAGTCTGAGGGTATTTCCTATCCAAGGATTTTTTGTAGGTCTTGCCTTCCTACCTATTTTGTCCTCTGCTGCCTTCACTATTTCATCTCTCAATACTACCCATTCCTCTTCTACTGTTTTATTTCCCCCTGTTTCTGTCAATTGATGCCTACATCTTCCTCTGAATTTCTCCAGAACTTCACGTGCCTTCAATTTATCTAAGTCCCATCTCCTTATTTTCCTACCTTTCTGCAGTTTTTTCAGTTTCAGCCTACAGTTCATGACTAACAAGTTATGGTCAGAGTCTATATCTGCCCCTGAGTATGTTTTACAGTTTATCACCTGGTTCCGGAATCTATGTTTTACCAGAATAAAATCTATCTGATACCTTCCGGTGTCTCCTGGTCTCTTCCACGTGTACAACCTTCTTTTGTGATTCTTAAACCATGTGTTTGTTACGATTAAATCATGTTCCGTGCAAAATTCTACCAGGCGACTTCCTCTTTCATTCCTTCTGCCCAGTCCATATTCACCTACTATTTTTCCTTCTCTTCCTTTTCCTACTACCGAATTCCAGTCTCCCATCACAATTAAGTTTTCCTCTCCTTTAACTGTATGAATAATTTCCTTTAGCTCCTCATATATTTCTTCGATCTCCTCATCATCGGCAGAGCTAGTTGGCATATAAACCTGTACTTCTGTTGTCGGTGTTGGCTTCGTATCTATCTTGACAATGATAATGCGATCACTGTGCTTCTCACAGTAGTTTACCCGCATTCCTATCTTCTTATTCATTATCAGTCCTACTCCTGTGATACCCCTAATTGATTTTGTATTTATAATCCTGTACTCACCTGACTAGAAATCCTGTTCATCCTGCCACCGAACTTCACTAATCCCCACTATATCTAACCTCAACCTATCCATTTCCCTTTTTAAATTTTCTAATTTTCCTACCCGATTAAGGGATCTAACATTCCACGCTCCGATCCGTAGAATGCCAGTATTGTCTTTCCTGATGACGACGTCCTCCTGAGTAGTCCCCGCCCGGAGATCCGAATGGAGGACTATTTTACCTCCGGAATATTTTACCCGAGAGGATGCCATCATCATATTTCCATACAGTAGAGCTGCATGTCCTCGGGAAAAGTAACGGCTGTAGTTTCCCCTTGCTTTCAGCCGTTCGCAGTAACTGTGTGGCAAAGCCACATTAGCTGATGTTACAAGGCCAGCTCAGTCAATCATCCAGACGGTTGCCCCTGTAACTACTGAAAAGGCTGCTGCCCCTCTTCAGGAACCACAGGTTTGTCTGGCCTCTCCACAGATACCCCTCCGCTGTGGTTGCACCTACGGTACGGCTATCTGCATCGTTGAGGCACGCAAGCCACCCCACCTCGGCAATGTCTGTGGTTCATGGGGGTAGCAATATACAATATGTATTCCTTTTTTAAAATTACGAGACTATCGACATAAAATGCATCCTCTATGGAAAAATTCTATTAATTACATTTTTTTAAGTTTTAGGCTATGAAATGAAGTTGAGGCATACCGGAGATTATAGTATCAAATAGTAAAGAAACTCGGTTTGTAGTTGTAAGGGGATAGATGTTAATTTATTAAATGAAATTAGGACCATGGTTCATCTGGGGCTAGTGCTCGCGAAAAATTGGTGATATGTCTTTATATAACTTTGCATGTGGCCAAACTTGACTTTATCACGGTTCTCATAGATAGGTTATGCTACATCTGTTGCCAAATAAAACGTACAAAGGCAAAAGAGTGCCTTGCCGAGATTTGTAAAGCTAAATAACTTGATCTCTTTCTGACCTTTAAGAAACTTTGAAAACAGTACTAATGATAAGTTTCACACATCTATCACTTATCATTAGTACTGTTTTCAAAGTTTCTTAAAGGTCAGAAGGAGATCAAGTTATTTAGTTTTATAAATCTCAGCATGGCATATACATAGTACATCACAGTATCTATACAGTATATACATATTCTAATGGTAGGAATGCATGATTATTGTGAGAAGCTATTTAATCGGTAACAATTATCTTAGATACTGTGGTTTACTACGTTTAATCAAGGTACTGTGATACTTTTGCACTCAAATTTTACTTATGGCATCGCGAATTTTAATACTCTGTACCTGAGAAAGGAACTATAGCATTTTCGATAACGTACGAAGTGTTACAACATGCAAATAATTAAAAGAAAATGTTATCATTAATCTATAAAAAAAAATTATAATTATTTATGAAATATTGTTGCCCAAATAATGTTAAAGGACAGAGAATTAGTTTGGGATGCTTAAGTCTTCACAGAAGGGATATAAACTGTTGAATGATTTATTAATTATTACAAGAAACTATATGGATTCATATAAAAACTTTTATCCTGTGTTAAAACAAATCAAGCAAATTTCTATACTTAAAGGCATTATTGAAATGAATATTAATCATTATCGATCTCAAAATAGCTATGAAAAAACTGAATGATTACAAAGACAATTAAGTAGACTTATATTTATGCTTAGTAACGGCATAACTGAGCTTGTGGGTGGAGAATGTAGTGGTACGTAATTTTAATCGTTCTCACATTTCCTAGTTAAGCTCAGTTTTGCAGTATAGTTACTTCATTAATTATTATGTTTGCAATAACATTTAGAACAATATCTGTGTGAAATATGATTAATTTTATGTGCTGCATGTTAAACTCTGTCTACGAAGTGGCACACCATGGAAGTTTCTCTGCCGTCGTCAGAGATATGTACCTGATCACTGCCTGATTTTGATCTCTGTTTTGACTGCCGTCAAAACAGAGAAGATCCCACAGTATGCTGTTGCACACTGAATTCGAAACATTTGTTTTTAATTATAAATAATGTAAAAAAAGTTCAGTTCTGAAACTCGACTTGAGAAGTAATACTAATTTCATGTTACTGTGAAGGTTTTGATTGATTTTATGAATAAAGAGATGAAATAAATTTCAATGCAATTTATTAATGGTCAAGAATGATAAAATTTTGTGGGATCTTTAATGAAGGAGATCGATTGTGATTTAAGTTTGTGCAAAATTTGTAAATATTTTGAAGTTACTGGGTTGTGCAAACACTATAAGTTCTTTGACTTTAATCTTCGATAGAAATTATTGACAGCTAACAAAACAACTTCCGGGCGCGATCACTACTTTTGATGGGATCAAGAAGAATTTTAATATGAATCAGTATTCGTGGAAGAACCTACAAAGAAATGATATAAACATTTTTTTTTTCTTTTTTCTTTTTCAGTCCACAGAGAAGAATCCTGAAAATATAGGGCTGGTTCCAGTCCACTGTCTCAAATGAATCACTTTAGCTAACCAGGCAGGTCCTTTTTCTTCCAAGACGAGACATAAAGTGTCCACCCCCCCCCCCCCCCAAGCAGCTCCCCACCCACATTCTCCAAGAATTTCACTTTGCCACAGCAGTCTTCCTCCCTAGCCACTCTCTCACTGGCAGATGGCCATCCCCTCCTAAAGTAGCGGAGTTCTTAACAGAAAAGATTTGTTTCAACTTAACTTTGACCATTTCCACACTAACTCAACATTTTACATTATTAAATAGTACAGTTATAAACATTCAGTCACCTTGTGACTGTTTATTAGCAGTACAAATAATTTATGAAATAAATGAAGAAACATGTCGGGTTTCATAAGATTGACCGCTCACACCACACAAATTTACGTAAATTCATTGGTCAAATACACAATTATTCATTAAATAGATATATGAACATGAGGATAAGAGGTGCATATCATGCTGCTTGCTATTGCTGAGTTACTGCGGAGGATATGATGATCCGACTATATTTCAAAATAAATCATTATAACAAGTGTAATAAATCGTTAAATGAACAGATAAAAGGGTGTTCTCAGTTGAGTTGACTTGTATCATATACTGGGAAGATCTTTTTAGTTATTTTATGGAATCCATGAGTCATCATCACTTGCAATGTAGTATATAATTTCGTTATACAATTGTAACATTATTGGCATATATTTTTATGGTGTTTTAATGTCTGACTTAAGAAATGCGATTTTACAGCACTTATGATGTTCCATCATGGGAAAGCAATCGATATGTAAATTCTTTTTTAATACATATTTTATATCGCACCAACAAGCTGGAAATTTCTTGTTTTAATTAAAGTATGTTGGTTTGAAGACGATGGCTTGAGGTGATAAACTGTCATCTAAGAGTTGGCTGAAATTGTTTCAAAAGTTATTAATTTTAAGTTTAATGTTGCTACATTCAGAAATGTCAGAAAATCCGTGATGCAAAAGAAATTAGATTAAGTAATAACACAATAAAAGTAGTTAACGAGTTTTGTTATTTGAGTAGCAAGATAACGTCTTGTGGCCGAATTAAAGAAGATATAAAATGCAGAATGGCTATGGGCAGAAAATCGTTTCTAAAGAAGTGACACTTATTGCCATCCAATACTAATTTAAATGTTAGGAAGTCGTTTTTGAAAGCATTTGTCTGGAGTGTAGCATTGTATAGGAGTGAAACGTGGACGACAAGGAGTTCAGACAAAAAGATGATAGAAGCATTTGAAATGTGTAGCTACAACGTATGATGCAAATTAGATGGGTAGATCACGTAACTAATGAAGACGTGCTTACCTGAATTAGAAAGAAAAGGAGTTTTGGCATATCCTGACTAAGAGACGAGATAGATTGGTGGGACACATCCTGTGACATCAAGGAATTGTCAAATTAAAAAGGAAAAGTGTGTGCTAAAAATCGTAAAGGGAGACCGACAGACGAATACAGTAAGCAGATTCTAAAGGGTGTAGGTTGCCGTACTTATTCTCAGATGAGGAGACTTGTACATCACATGGTAGCGTAGAGAGCTGCATCAAATCAGTCTGCGGACTGAATACCACAACAACAACAACGTTCAGATACTCTGAAGATTAACATAAGTAGTTTGCAAGATATTAAAAATATTGTTGGTTCGTGAGATGTACCTAATTTTTCTGCGCTCATTAGTATATTTGCATTTGCTGTAGATGAATAGGGTGAATTAATATTGAATTTTGTATTTGCCTGTGTAGCCCTCCTTCAAATCTGTTTCATTCTCCTTATTGACTGCCACCTTAGCATACTGTTCATTGTCCAGCATCATCGCTTCAGCGATGGGTATTACCTAGGTCCAGGTATCTCGGGGGACCAGAAGGGGCCGCCCCAGCTGGAAGGTAGACACAAGCCGGCCAGAAAGTTCCACATGTGTCTTTACCCCGGTATATTTGGTGCCATACAAAGTGCGCACTGGTAAGGGGTGTAGTGATCCCGAACGCAGCCCCAGTTATATAAGATGGCGAGTGGAACCTTTTTTACCATTTTTCCAACTTCGCTTCTTTATTTACCATTTGACCGGTTTTAAATGATCTCGCAGTCATCGTCAGATTTATAAAGGAGACTACCACTCAACGTACGTGCCACTAACAATCCATGAGCACTAAACACCACAGTGTATACATTTTATTTTCGATATACGCATACCTGTGGAACTGTGGTCTATGTAATCATACCAAATGTGTGGCTGTCTATCCGGCGTTCCGTAGGGTTGTCAAATACACAAAATTGCATAGTCATAAAATAAAATCCAAACATGGCCCCCGTAACATAAACGGCCGCGACACATTTCTTACACCAATTTAAACCCAACTGCGCGGGCTCACGTTAAACTTAGGGAAAGCAGTTACCGTATAGACCGCTAGGCGGCGTTCATGGTTACTGATGTCACCAGCACATCATTTACGGCAATAGTATCTAACTGTTGAGGGGGTACTGCTAATCCCACAATACCTTATCAATAATATTTAAAAAATTATTAATCACCATCTCCAACCGATCAAAATGTTCAAATGTTTGTAAATCTATCGGACTTTACTTCTAGGTTGTCAGTCTGTAGCTTACAAATTACTTAAGCCAAGGTAAACTAACCTAAGGACAACGCAAACACCCATGCCCTAGGGCGGACTCAAACCTCGACGGCGAACGGCCATGCGCACCGCAACATGGCGCCCAGTACGCGCAGCTAATCCGCCGCAGCTCCAACTGAGCGTTGAGAACATTTTTTATGATGTTTTAATTGTTTATAAATCTGTATATTCTGTAGGAAGTTTAATTTCTTTCCTTAGGGCGCTTTATGTGGGATCTTCATATTTTGTCGAATATCTTGGATTTTATGTTTATTTTCTCGTAAGTGCTCACCAAACAAAGTTTTAATGTGATTACCTGCATGCTCTCTGAATCTCGTAAAAAACGATCTACCTGTTTGCCCAACATAAAAACCTTTGCAGTTGTTGCAATGGAGTTTGTACACCCCAGATTTTTAAATATATCTTCGCTTGCTTCCACTTGCTACCATGATATTCGAGAAAATATGATCCTACATAAGGCGCACAAAGGAAAGAAATTAAACACCCTAGAGAATATACAGATTTATAAACATTTAAAACATCATAAGAAAAATGTTCTCAACCATCATCTGCAGATGGAGGATAATAACTTTTAATATTTTTGATAAGGTGTTTTGAGGTAGGAGTACCCCCACCACAATTAGATACTATTGCCGTGACATCACTAACCATGAACACCACCTGTATGGTAACTGCTTTCCCTAAGTTTAACGTGAACCCACGCAGTTGGGTTTAATATGGTGTAAGAAGCATGACGGCCGTTTATGTTATGACGGAAGGAAGCTTAGGGTTTAACGTCCCATCGACAGCTTGGTCATTAGAGACGGAGCTACTGCTCGGGCCGACCGCGGTGGCCGAGGGGACAGGCGCATCAATCACGGTCTGCACGGCCACTACGGTGGGGGTTCGAATCCCCCCTCGGGCATGGATATTTGTGCCGTCCTTAGTATTAGCTAGTTGTAGTTTGTAAATTTAGGGATTGATGAACCGGTAGTTAAGTCCCATAAGCTGTAAAAACATACAAACTACCGCTCGGAGTGTTGGGTAAGGACGGGGAAGGAAGTCGGCCGTGCCTTTTGAAAGGAACCATCCCAGAATTTGCCTGGAGTGATTTAGGGAAATCACGGAAAACCTAAATCTGGATGGCCGCGGGTGGATTTGAACCACCGCCCTTCCGAATGCGAGTCCAGTAAATTACCACTGCGGCACCTCGCTCGGTGTTTATGTTATGGGGCCATGCTTGCAATTTATTGTTTTGACTATGCAATTTTGTGTATTTGACAACACTACGGAACGCCAGATAGACAGAGACACACATTTGGTATGATTAGATACGCCACAGTTCCACAGGTATGTGTATGCCGAAAATGAAATGTATAAGCTGTGGTGTTTAGAGGTCATGGGTAGTTAGTGGCAGGTACGTTGAGTGGTCTTCTCCTTTTATAGATGTAATGATGACCGCGAGATCAGTTGAAACGGGTCATGTGGTAAATAAGTAAGCGATCTTAGTAAAATAGGTTCCACTACTGAGGACATCGCACACAACAACATGTGTAGCTTGTTTAAACTGCCGAGTGTTTAGGGACAAGGTGACTGCTCTCCGCGCCGGCCGCGGTAGCCGAGGAGACTGAGGCGCTCCAGTCACGGTCTGCACGGCTAGGGGTTCGAATCCCCCCTCGGGCATGGATATTTGTGCCGTCCTTAGTATTAGCTAGATCATAAGTAGTTTGTAAGTTTAGGGACTGATGACCCCGTAGTCAAGTCCCATAAGCTTAACAAACATTTGAACATTTTTTTTTAACTGCTCTCCGCAGAGAACGTGCTGCGCTCTCGAACTTTGTCTGCAGTTGGCCACAGAGATGGAAAGTGTGCCAGTCCGCCAGATGCAGTCACCACCACGACCACTGGCGCGGCTGCAGCCGCCCACTCCAAACTGCCGCCGTGGCCTACTTCTGCGCGCATCCGTCAGTCTCGCTGCAAATAGTACCTGGTACCAGCGATCCTGCAGTCACAAAGCCTCCCTCCTAATGCAAGGAACATCAAACAGAAGGTCAGTTTCTCCTCCAGCTTCATAAATTACAGTCCCATGACGCAAAAATTACATCTAATTTCATAGGTGAAGCTTAAAAGTCGACCACTGTACGAAACAAGAGCTTTGTTTTATCACTAAAATTAGCAAATAAGGTCCGTGTGAACTACCGGTTACTCTCTGCTACAAACCTTGTGCCCTGGGCCAAACTGAGAACTGACTCGTTTCAAATTACTTCAATAACAGGAAGTTAATACTACAGTGGTCAATATACATTGCACCTCACACGTATTACAAACAGACATTAATAAGCAAGCCACCACAATTAAAGTTATCTTAGAAAGGTGGCTAAGAAAAGATTTATGCCACAACGGAATTTAGTCGAAAGAAAAATTGCATCTAAGCATGTTCTCAGCACTTGTGAAGATCAATATTAAATAAAAGAGGAAAGGTGCTCTAAAACTACAATTTATCGACAACTTAAACTTGTTTATTCAGATAGAAAACAAGCAAAATGGGGAAACAATTTTGTTAATACAATAAAATGCAGTCGGCCGCGGTGGCCGAGGTGACTGAGGCGCTCCAGTCACGGTCAGCACGGCCACTGCGGTCGGGGCTTCGAATCCCCCCTCGGGCATGGATATTTGTGCCGTCCTAGTTCGTAAGTAGTTCATAAGTAGTTTGTAAGTTTAGGGACTGATGACCCTGTAGTTAAGTCCCATAAGCTTAACAAACATTTGAATAAAATGCATCTCTTACATGGATTAATGCAGACGGTGCCCAGCCTAAATTTTACATGATTTAACGCTACTGGGGGAAACACAAACAACACTCATTCTCTCACACACACGCAATGCCACAGCGAAAGTCAACAAAATCAGCGTGCTGAGACGAGGCGGAAGCAGGCGCCGCTATCGTAGGCGACATTCAGCAAGTCGGAGGTAGCACAAAACACAATATACCAAAAACACTTTGAAGCTGGCTCTGGTCTGTCGTGCCTGTTTTGAGATGCTGCGTGTGTATAGCCAAATTAAACGACATCTGAATTGGACTGCGAGCATACACGCTAACGACCAAACACGGCTACGTTACATGAACGCAATCCACTGAAGGTGAAGTGGTTGAAAATCGGATTCATTATACGAAATCACGGTGGATTCTTAAGTTGCAGTCTGTTAGAAATCGATCTACGTACTGGTTTTATATGAGAAGTGGCGTGAGTTCAGGCGACTAGGTGCAAACCCCGGAAGTCGGAACTCGGACCCACGTGGTTTCGAAAACCGATAAAATTTAATAAACTCAGTTTCCGAAAAATAAAGAAAATTATCTACAGCATGCAACCCATAGAAATGCTTAGAATTATATAAGGAAGCGAATGAAATACAGCTACACGCGATAAGGGGCGATTACAGAGTCAGATGTCCTGTCTCAGAAAACGATGAGAAGATTTTTACATGCACTGTACAAAAATGAACATATCACCTATTAGAAATTGGGCTCCACAAAAGTAGAAAGTATTTACACAGAATTGAGACACCGCCACATGATCACAAAAGGTTTTTGGATACCAGGCCGTTATCAAACTACAACTAGAATCACACACACCGCATTTATCTATTGGAAATCACTGAATTGCCGGCCGCGGTGGCCGAGGGGATTGAGGCGCGTCAGTCACGGTCTGCACGGCCTCTACGGTCGGGGGTTCGAATCCCCCCTCGGGCATGGATATTTGTGCCGTCCTTAGTATTAGCTAGTTCATAATTAGTTTGTAAGTTTAGGGACTGATGACCCCGCAGTTAAGTCCCATAAGCTATACAAACATTTGAACATTTGAAATCACTGAATTAAATACGAGAACACATTTCCACACACGATTGGAGAAAATATTCCAAAAAGTGTTTCTAAGTTCACGAGTCTAAGTTAAATGTGCTAGACAATGAAACGCTATCATCTCGCGGACAACCTTACCTCGACAGACGCCCAGACGAATTTTAGAATCTCTTTATATTTATGGTACGTGAAGTTCAGAAATTAAATACCAATCAGCCAAAGCCATTCGTCACAACTCTGAAAAATTCTTGAGAAAATCGACTTTGAAATTTTGCAGTGTAGGTAAGTACTAGTAATTAGCCCCAGCGGTCATGAGTCGGGAAACTGCTACCGGAAGTTGGAAACCCCAAGAAACAGCGGTGGTGGGGGCGGAGAGAGAGTATACTCACACTGAGGGAAGGCTCATCGACTAGTTCGCAACCAAAGGGTGTGGAAACCTCTGTGGTAGCATGAGTAGCTATCGACTATGAGCCAGAGAGAACGATGCAAAGTGGGCTACTCCTACCCACATTCAGATAGATTCTCACACCCACTTAAGTAAAACAACTGCACATTGTCACAGGGACAGTTGTGTAGCGGAGAAGCCGTACTTATGCCACATTAATTAATATATTAATGAATTATTAACATAACAAAATAATAAAAACCTAGCAATATTAACTAATATTTTAGCACATGAAATAAAAATGCTAAAATGCTATTCCTCAAGCTTTGAAATGAGTGGGGTTCAAGTTTTAACAAAATGATAATCTAGCGACATTAAATATATTATGACTTTACTGAAATATACAAAAAATATATGGAAGACGACGGGCGGTCGTCTCTCAAGCTCTACAGAAAAAGACATCAAAAACATTTCAAAGGAAAAAAGCTATACTCAAAGCATTAATATACAACAAAAAGTTGCACAAAGACTAAACACATTCTCAAAATCAAGCACCAGATAACATACACTGGTAAAATAATTAGGGGATCTAACAAGGAGACAACATGGGTATCGGATTTTAGAATGTCTTTATATTTATGGTACGTGAAGTCCAGAAATTAAATACCAATCAGCCAAAGCCATTCGACGCAACTCTCAAAAATTCTCGAGAAAATAGACTTTGAAATTTTGCAAAATGTAGGTAAGGACCGGTAATTAGAACGGTTGCTGCATCTGGCAGTTTAGCTCAGGTGTTAGCGTACTCGCGTTACAGCCATAGTGTCGGGGGTTTGAATCCCACTGGCATATATATATATATATATATATATATATATATATATATATATATATATATATATATATATATATATATATGTATATGTATATATATATATATATATATATGTATATACTCATTCAGTTATATAAAACATTTGCAGATCACTAATTCCATGTGTTGTGTCAATTTTTGTTTATGTGTATGTAGGCGAGTTGAAAACCTTGTCGTCACGTATAATGGTGATAGAGTAGGGTAGCTTCTTGGAAAGTCATTAGTATCTAAGGAGAAAACTTTCCAAAGCTCGTAGCTCTTCAAAAACTGAAAAATCAAAGACTACCGTCGTCAAATAATAGTGAAACCAATACTGTAAAACATCTAATTCACCTTTTTTTGATTGACTATCGCTATCAACAATCTTCCATAAAATGTAGAAAATTACGAATAAAAAAAAAAACACGCACACTTTTTGTAAAAATTACCATTAGATATTAAAATTGTGTAAGTATTCGAACACAACGGGGAAAAAAATAAAAATAGCTACAACAGGATTCGAACCACTGACCCTGAGGTTGGAAGGCCAGAACGCTACCACCATTTTTTTCTCTAGGTGGATCTATGTTTTGCGGTAGTTCGTGCAGTTCGTTCTAGTTTGTTCGTGGGATATTTGGCTCAGCTCTTTTTTTTTTTTTTTTTTTTTTTTTTTTTACAGAGAGCGTTTACCCCCTGACCTGGCGCGCTGAGCCACGGCGCCCGGCCCTGAACTATACGTACAGATGCAGCAAACATTTTATTTATTGATATAAGTGTTCTGTGCGAAACTTTAAAGTCGATTTTCTCGAAAATTATTGAGATTTGCGTCGAAAGACTTTCGGTGATAGTTACTTAAGTTCTGAACTTCTATAATCCGATACCCATGTGGTCTCCTTGTAAGAACATCAAACAGGATGTCGATTTCTTCTCCCGCTTCCTAAATTTCAGTCCCATTACGAAAACATTGTATCTAATTTCATATACGAAGCTCTACAGAAAAGGATATCAAAATCATATTTTTTTCCTCCAAGAAAACATAGCTAATCACAAGGCATTAATACGCAAGTGTTTCACAACGACCAAAACATTTTCGGAATCAAGCACCAGATAATATACACTGGCAAAATAGTTAAGGGATCAGTTGAGATATCTAGGTTCTCAAGCAAGGTCGTCGGAAAAGCGAATTAAAATGATTCGAACTCTTTCTGTCGGTTTAAAGATTAGAGACAACAACATTAGGGCAACCGAGATAGTAGTAATAACAGTTGCTAGCAGAGGGGGTATGTGTAGACTTGTGTTTACTACACCAAACAAATTACACAAGCAGACAGTTTAGTGAGCATGCAGTGAAATCCAAGAACAACATGACTTACCTGCAGCAATGGCATGGAGGGTCATATGAAGGTTGGAAGAGGAATAGAGGAAAGTGCCTGCAGATATTGGAGTCTCTCAAAGAGTACTTTACAGGAACCATTAAGAGAAAACAAGGCCAACGTCGTCCATGCCTCACATCAGGAAGAGAAGTCCGTTGTCTCTGGTTAACAGCCCGTCGAGACAGGAGACTGAATGAAACTCAGCTGCAACGCGCCCTCCAGACAGCAACAGGACGCGCGGTATCAAAACAGCCCGAAATCGCCTTCAGGAATGTAGCCTCTATGCATGAGGCCTTGATGTGTGTGTGACACATTCCACCACGACAAAGCAGAAACTGGGCGAAGGAACATCAGGTTTGGAGTCGTAACGAATATGGCCGGGTTATGTTCACAGATGAGTCAAGATTTCGTGTTCAGACAGACAATCGTCGTTCCCTCATCTGAAGAGAACGTAGAACTCGGAACAAGCCTGCTTATGTACGGGAATCATCGCCATGTCATGGTGGTGGACGGATGGCGTGGGCAGGAGTCAGTATTGGCTGACGTAAGGCAGGGCCGGATCTAGGGGGGGGGGGGGGGACAAAAGGGGTAAGTTGCTCCGGGCGGCAAATTTTGACCGACCTTTTTTTTTTTTTTTTTTTTTTTTTACAGAATGTATCTTTCTGGTATAATTTAATGAAATTAACTGACACAGAATTATTAAAAGTAAAATGACTGCAACAAATACCGAAATCATTTAATAAAACTAAAATTCCTGGTTGCTGACTTCAGTGTTGCCCTGTCACAGGTACTTCAGGTAATCAAACTTTAAAAATCTACTAGATATTAGCCAGAATGAGGGAGATGTTTGCGTTATTGCATAAGTAAATGCACAATGTTTATTAATTTGCATAGATTTCCTTTTTCAGATAAATGAATATTCATATTTCACATCAAGATAATATTTGTAGAACAGGTGAATTTGAATAACGTTCCAATTCTTATGAAAACAAAAGTATTTCAGGTGGGCACACTTCTTATTGAAAGGCAAAAGCATTAAGCATCTAGAGTCCTCTCTCGGTAGCGGTGGAATTGATAGACATCTACACAGGATACTCTGTAAATCACATTTAACTGCCTGACAGAGGGTTCATTGGACAGCTTTTATACTATTTATCCCCCACTCCATTCTCGAATAGCGCGCGGGAAGAAATAACATCTGAATCTCTTTTCGAGTTCTGATTTCACGCATTTATTCAGATGATCTTTTCTACTTATGTAAGTGGAGAGCAACAATATATTTTCGCATTAGGAGGAGAATGTTGACGATTGTAGTTTCGTAAGTAGCCCAAGTCGCAGCGATAAACGCTTTTGTTCTAATGATTCCCATCCCAGATCCTATATCATTTCTGTGACGCTGTCTCTCCTATATCAACGACAATACAAAACAAGCTGCCCTTCTTTCGACTCTTTAGATGTCCTCCGACAAACCTACCTGATAAGTATCGCACAATGGGCAGAAAGACCAGATAAAACAGGAGGAATCACACTGCATTATTGAAGCTGTCCTTTTTCCAGCTAAGCAAGGAAGCCCTTTTAGAGGAACAAAAGAAGATGTTGATTTTGGTGATCCACATAGCGGCAAAATTCTAAATACTATTGATCTCATATCAAACTATAGTGTCCCCCTTCGTCTGCGTATTGAACGCCACAGATTAGCTATTCTTACAAAAATATACAAGATGAGTTCCGTGACTTGATTGCTGACAAAATAAAACAAGATATAATTGAAGATATTTTAGCTGCTAAATACTTTTTAATGATGTTTGACTGCACTCCAAGTACCAGCCACAATGCGCAGATGAAACAAGTAATTCGATATGCCAAGTCCAATGATTCAGAGGTTGTGGAAAGTTTTGTTGACTTATAGTTACAGACAAAACAGAAGGCCTTAGTCATACTGTAAAAATTGAAACAAGATGAGTTGAACGTTAAGTACTGCAGGGGGCAGTTTCATGACAATGGGGCAAACAGGTCTGGAAAGTGCAAAGGCGTCCTGTCAAGAATACTTCAGAAGAATGAACTGGCCTATTTCGTACCATGTGCTGTTCACCCTTTAAATTTAGTAGGAGCAAATTCAGCAGACAACCAGCAAGACTAGGTGATCTGCAAAAGTAGATGCGGTTGAAGCTGTTTACAAGCATTTTCATAAAGTTTTGAAGGCCCTGGAAGAAACTGAAACTTATAAATTGTCAACACCAGAAACAAAAGCAGAGACAAGATCAATTAAAAAAAAATATGAGAAAACTCAAATTCATTACTTTAACTTGTTTCTGGCATGCAATATTAAAATAAATTGCTCATGTTAATCAGTTTATGCGAAGTTAATACTTTACAAATGATAAAGCTGTTCGAAACATTCAAGGACTTCTGGGCTTTCTCAAAACTTCCCGGGATTCTTGTACCTCTGAAGCTATTTCTGAGGCCAAAGTGCTAGTAGAACATAATGAGATATCAACGGTATTCTCCGAAGAAAGGATTGGAAGAAAAAAGAAAATGGCCGGTTAGCTTTGTGAGGATGAAGTATCCAACATTCACAGAAAAAATAAGGAATAATTGACAGAGCTTAGTACCAGGTTTAACGCACTTGAAAAAATTGGTGCAAAAATTAGTTTTCTGTGTGGTGTGCAAATTCGAGAAATGGAAGTGGAGGACTTGAAGGCCAAAGCAGCGGAACTAGCAGTTAAAAGCTTACTTTAAACATATAATTCGAAAAACGAGGTGGTGGGGAAGAGCTTAAACCCGCGCGTCTTGCCGAGGGTCGCTAACTGGGCATTGCCAACCCAACTTGTAACCAAAGAGTGAGGAACCTCTTTGGTAGCATCAAAATCAGAGGTTGGTAACGACTACCTATCGACACGAAGCCACACTGATACCGAGCAGCCATCAGCCGACGACGAAAATTCTTATACGTACACTCAGACTCCCATGCTAGAAGATTCTCATACATGCACATACAGAATAAAGCAAGTACACACTCTCATAGGGACAGTGGCGTCACGGAGAAACCGTTCATATTGTCACATTCATTGACACAACGATAAATTATTAGCATCATAAAATCCCAGTAATATTACAGAAACTAACATTTAAAAACCTGAAATGATATGATATTCCTCATGCCTCCGAACGAAAGGGGTTCTCGTTTAGCAAAAAAGGCGGTCTAGTGAGATTAGATAATTTACAAAGTTAAAAACCTAGGGAAGAGGGCAGACAGCCGTCTTTCAAGTTTTAATGTACAATTCATTACCCATAAGTTATGGTCAGAGTTTGTAAATCTATGGGACTCAACTGCTTGGTTATTAGTCCCTACCTTACAGACTAAGGTAAACTGACCGCCGGCCGCGGTGGCCGAGGGGACTGAGGCGCTCCAGTCACGGTCTGCACGGCCACTACGGTCGGGGGGTTCGAATCCCCCTTGGGCATGGATATTTGTGCCGTCCTAGTTCGTAAGTAGTTCATAAGTAGTTTGTAAGATTAGGGACTGATGACCCAGTAGTTAAGTCCCATAAGCTTAACAAACATTTGAACATATTTTGTAAACTGACCGGCCGGCCGCGGTGGCCGAGGTGACTGTCTGCATAGCCACTACGGTCGGAGGTTCGAATCCCCCCTCGGGCTTGGATATTTGTGCCGTCCTAGTTCGTAAGTAGTTCATAAGTAGTTTGTAAGTTTAGGGACTGATGACCCCGTAGTTAAGTCCCATAGACTATACAAACATTTGAACATTTTTTTTTTTTTTTTTTTTGTAAACTGACCTAAGGACAACACGTACACCCATGCCTGAGGGAGGACCATGCCTGATGATCCAACGGCGAACGGCCGCGCGCACCGCAGCACGGCGCCTCAGTACGCACGGCCAATTCACCACGGCAACAAAGGACAGCTGGATAGATTACACATAAATATAACCTATAAGTCAAGATAAGGAAAATGTTCATCAACTAAAACTGTCAAAAGACAACAATGAGGGAAAAACTCACCGTCTACAATAATACCTGTGCTCCGGGCAGGTAACGGAGGAACAAGCTGGCACACGCCAGATAAATTGCCCAACCGCCCGCACTAAGCGTTCATAGAAAGTGAATTAATCATCACACTTGAATAATAAGAGCGGCGAGGTACAATCTCCTCTAACAGAAGCAATCGGTGGTAACATATTCAGACAACCAAAACGAATGAAGCAAGACGCAGACATTAGGCAATGCCAGCTGCTAGGGTTCAATCATCAACCCAACTCAGGGAGACAAATACTACGAAAACTCCATAACAGGGAAAACGAAAGAGCGCAGCTGAGAATATCTATAGGTAACTTTTAAGGCAGCAGGTCCTGACACTCGCAGATGGCATCAAAATGGCAGGAGAGTCACCACAAGAACAGTACTTATCTTCAAAGCAGCTCCTCTTGGTGATGATGTGAGCGGCGATAAACAGAACACATGGCTTGGCTCTCCCGACGGATGACAGGCACAGAAGACAAAACCAGCGGTGACTAAAGGCTAGTTTACACGACGACACTAGGTTTCATGAAACTGCGCTACTGGCCAATGCACATGCGCAGCAGGACTTCGCGCAACTCGTTGACGAAACTAAATAGTTTCGGCGCGTTTCAACTTCGGCGAAATTGATTGCGCATGTTTCGAGGTTAGGTTATGACCAATACAGAACAAAATATAATATACAGGGGGGAACGTAAGAAATAATTCTGTTTTTGAACATATTTGCGTTGCGTAGGTGTCTGTGCGATTTTAACGGCGTGTTAGTGCTCTTCTAGCAATTACTTGTGAAATTAAATATTGATCTGTTGACGATTAGTGAATTGCAGACTAAAATACATCCAATTCAAAACACCTGTACAAACGACGTATGGCAATTGTGGATTTCGGAACTGGGGGGGACGAATATCTACTTGACAAGAAACGTAATGCAATTTGTAATTTCAGTTTTGTTAACAATGCTTCACGCATAACGGTAACTTGTTTCTTTATTGAATTACTAACTTTGTTTATAAGAAACGTGAACTTCTCTGGTGACATTCAAAGTTGATTAAAATACTTCTAGGGTCGTCAATCACAATTTCTTTCAGAAAGGTCGCTGAGCAACAGAGCTGACGTCTTTTTTAAATCCATTCACGAAACAAAGACGTTTCTTATTCTTTCTTATGGATCGACTTCAAATCGACAAGCAATAGCTCCCCCAGAACTCTTACAGCTACCAAAACTTTCATTTCATGGCGACTACGGCACTCACAAAACAACGAAACTGAAATGTATAGTATTGGCGCCGTGTCTACAGACATACACGAAACCAGTTGCGCGCAATTAATTTCATGCAATGAGTTTCGCAACCTAGTTTCGTCGTGTAGACTAGCCTTAATTTCAGCAGTCAGAAATTCCTAAGCGTACATATCAGACTACAGTCGACTGTCACCACTAAACAACTGCTTAGTCCAAAACCCGGCACGCGCGGTAAGCAACCACAACAACAACAACAAGTGAGCCAGATGGCCCACTAGTAAGCCGTCGGCCGACTGTTCACTTCCTCGATCAGGCCAGCTCTCCACTTCCCTCGCGCAAGCGGCCAGTCCAGGGCAGAAGCTACTTGATTGCCGGCCAAGACCCGACTCACCAAGACCCGACTCACCAAGACCCGACTCACCAAGACCCCCCCCGACTCACCAAGCCCCGACTCACCAAGACCCGACTCACCAAGACCCGACTCACCAAGACCCGACTCACCAAGACCCGACTCACCAAGACCCGACTCACCAAGACCCCCCCCGACTCACCAAGACCCGACTCACCAAGACCCGACTCACCAAGACCCGACTCACCAAGACCCGACTCACCAAGACCCGACTCACCAAGACCACCCCAGTGCCGCCCATATCAGTCCTCACGAAAGAGAAAGAGGCAACACCGCGAACAGAGTGAAGCAAATTCAACAACCGTGCGACATGTTATCGAAACTATAGAGGGGCGTGTTACATGACAGTAGGTTAATTATTAAAATATGTTAGCCCCATTCAGTTTTAGCCAGAACAATTTTACCGCTGTGTATAGTGTCAGCAGCTTTATTTTAAGTACAATACTCCCGACGATCAGCTACATTTGAAACCAAACGGCATGGTCTGGGAGTTTGAGACCAATCTACGTTTATTTTTGTGCGCCGTTTCCAACAGAAAATTTTCGAAGATTGGTAGACGTTTCAGAGACTAACTTTTCACAGTAATATTACGTTAATTTCGATTCATTTAATGTTAGAAGCAGGAACTACTGCATGTGTCAAGGAAATACAGTCCCGCACTGGAGCTTTATACATAATCCACCCAGTCAGTAGTATTTGCAATGAAGTTTGTGATTTGTCGTAGGTTTAATGAAGTAGTAGTCAATATTATGCTTGTTGGGGGGGAGGGTTGAGTTGTTTGCTTGGGTTAGGGGGGGGGCTAAACTACTGAGGTTATAAGTCCCCCGGTGGGGAGGGGAAGGAGTGAGGATAGGAAAGGAGGGGAGAGGTAAAGGAAATCGGGAAGTAAAGAAGGAAGGAAGACTGCATTAGCTCGGGACCCCGTGCTCGCCACGCACGTACTCACGAAAGAACCGTGAGCCCCCTGGGAGGTATATGCTTGTCTTTCTCATGAATCACATAACGGTACTCTGAATCAAAACATAAGGAAACTGCCATTAGCGAATGCCCTTATTCAGAATTTACCTTGCCGTTTAAGCTTTTATGATGAAAATTGCGTTAAATATATTTAGCCTTACTTCCTTCACTTCATAATTAAATTTTGTTTCAACATTTGAAAGACAAATACGAGTGTTTCGCGTCGCAAGCCAATTCTCATTGTAGCAACCCATTTCTTCGTCAGCAGGTTGTTTTCTACTGAAATCTAGGATAAAAAAATGTGTTTCACTTTTTCAACATTTAACTCAAGTACGAAAAAACAGTTAACATATGATATTTTAAACAGTACTCTTTAGAAAATAGAAATATTCGCAGTTCAAATGCTGAAATGTTTGTTAAGCTTATGGGACTTAACTACGGGGTCATCAGTCCCTAAACTTACAAACTACTTATCAACTACCTTATACTAAGGACGGCACAAATATCCATGCCCGAGGGGGGATTCGAACCCCCGACCGTTGTGACTGAAGCGCCTCAGTCTCCTCGGCCACCGCGGCCGGCAAATATTCGCAGTATTTTTGCTTCTGCTGGTACAGTAAGACGTTACATAAACATTAGCCATGACTTCTAAAAGAACTGCTTATCTCATTCGTTCGAACACTTACTACCTCGATTTCAGAAAGCACTGCCTAACTTCCGATAATATGGCGACTAGCAGTACGGCGTGGCACCGCCGGGAGAGCTGAAGAAGGAAGGAAGGAAGATTAGTGTTTAACGCCCCGTCGGCAGCGAGGTCATTAGAGGAGGAGCTTAAACGTCGGGTTGTTTGGGTAAGGAAATCGGCCTTGCCCTTTGGAAGGAACCATCTCGTCATTTACCTGGATTTAGGGAAATCACGGAAAACCTAAATCTGGATGGCCGGAGGTGGATTTGAACCACCATAATCCCGAATGCTGATCCAGTGTGTTACCACTGCGCCACCTCGCACGGTGAGCGCTAAAGATCGTGTCACCGGCCCTCCATGTATATTGTATTACTTTGGTCCTCACTCACGGCATAGAACACACATTATCAGTAACAAGGGCCCAACGGCATACTGACGCGCTACGGGTGGTAATACAAAGAAGAGCGATAATAGTTCCACATAGAAACCGCCGTCAAAGCAGCGGCCAGAATAAAACCGTAATATTATAAAAGTAGCTCTCTTAGGTTGTTTGCAGATGACGCCGTCATTTACCGTCTAGTAAAATCATCTGAAGATCAAAAACAACTGCAGAACGATCTGAATAAGATACCTGTATGGTGTAAGAATTGGCAAATGACTCTAAATAATAAGAAGTGTGAAGTCGTCCACATGAGTACGAAAAGAAATCCGTTAAACTTTGTTTACATGATAAATCAATCAAATGTAAAGGCTGTAAACTCCACAAAATACCTAGGAATTACAGTTACTTCAGACTTAAATTGGAAAGAACACGTAGATGGTGTCGTGGGAAAGGCGAACCAGATACTGCGTTTTATTGGCAGAACCCTTAAAAGATGCAATAGAACCACTAAAGAAACTGCGTACACTACGCTTGTCCGTCCTTTTATGGAATATTGCTGCCCAGTGTGGGATCCTTATCAGGTGGCTTTGACGGAGGACATCGAAAGAGTCCAAAGAAGGGCAGCTCTTTCGTGTTGTCACGATACAGGGGAGACAGCGTTACGGAAATGATACAGGATCTGGAATGGGAATCATTACAACAACGGCGCTTATCGCTGCGGCGTGGGCTGCTTACGAAACTACAATCGCCAACATTCTCCTCCGAATGCGAAAACATATTGTTGACTCCCACTTACATAGGTAGAAATGATCATCAGAATAAAGTACGAGAAATCAGAGCCCGAACGGAGAGATTCAGGTGTTCATTCCTCCCGCGCGCTATTCGAGAATGGAATGGGAGATAAAATAGTATTACGGTGGTTCGATGAACCCTCTGCCAGGCACTTAAATGTGATTTGCAGAGTATCCCATGTAGATGTAAAAACATCAAATGAGTCAAATTCAATAAAATACCAATGCACACAAATAAATTATGCGCCGGGAAAGAACGAATCAGAAGAAATAAAATAACTACAAATAAGAAACGAAGTCGACACGGTGCAATAAATCTCGACAGCAATTGAATGATCATGAAAGATAACACATATTTGTAATGTCTCTTACCCAAGGGGGGGGGGAGGGGACTTGGAGGAGAGATACGATGAATGCGAAGAGGGGAAGTAAATGAAGAAGTACGGTAAGGGATAATCCAAGTGGGTTTGGAAAGGGGTCTAGAATTCGACAGAGAGGATGAAGAGTGATGGACAGCTGAAGGGGAAAGAGTGGAACAGATGGATAGAGACAGGGGTAGAAAAGAACAAATATCCGGCGGAGAGAGTCTAAGTGAACGAGAGGGGGAAGAATTAGATTTGCTAAGGGAAGGTTGTAAAACAAAGGTAATATAGAAAATGTCAGTGTTAGTTACCCATACTTTCACTCAAGTCGGGAAGAGCGATGGTGGAGATAAGCAGAGTGAACAAGAGATGGACTGACAAAATATTGAAAGAAAGAAATTTATGGACATAAAGAAAACATTTAAAAAAAGCACAAAACGTCGTGATGAACTCATTAAAAAGACCCATCAAATTATTTTAAAACAAATTACTTCCGATTTACTTCAACACATAAATTTATAGTTGTACTGAAATTGTTTCGTTTCATTTGAAACAAATTATAGGAAAGTTTTTTTAAAGTACTTCTTTTTTCAGTATACTGCACCCGTACGAATTCGGGACGGGTCGCTAGTAAAAATATTGGTAGTTCTTCCATACACCGGTCAGGAAACGGAACGTCACCAATGTACCTACTAAAACTGTTTATACTAAAATTGCCGCCGGCCGCGGTGGCCGAGGGGACTGAGGCGCTCCAGTCACGGTCTGCACGGCCACTGCGGTCGGGGGTTCTAATTCCCCCCTCGGGCATGGATATTTGTGACGTCCTTAGTATTAAGTAGTTCATAGGTAGTTTGTAAGTTTAGGGACTGATGGCCCCATAGTCGAGTCCCATAAGCTATACAAACATTTGAACATTTGAACTAAAATTGCCTGTGGTCAAGATTCGACTAATCGTGTTTGCAAAGTAATTAAACTCAATTTTTTGTGTAATTGCAATTTATTAGTTTGAATATTCTTAGTTCCTACCTGAACCATCCAATAAGAGAATTAGGAAGTCGTAAGCTATTCAAAATGAGGTATTCGAAAATCAGAAACTTAATTGAATTCTCTGGTAGCAGCAGCAGATGAGCACAAAGTTATTCTTTCAGGATAATACGTGAAACAGCGACGCGAAGAAATAACGTCTTCCAGTTTCAGCGAAATTTTGGTTTCCACTGCTGAGAACAAGGTCTACCTCTTATTTCCACCTATTTTACCGCTGGGTGTCTGTCGTGCCAGGCCTGTACCTTTCGTGGTGTATCGTCGTCATTCCTTTGCGTACGAAGACTTCTACTTCCTTTAACGAATGTAAACGACTGCGTACACACGTTGGTGACTTTTCTTTTGTGCATATCTACGGCAAAGCCCCTTTCGTACTGTACAACTTTCATTGTCTTCCGTGTATAATTAATATTAAAATAGGTTAATTTTTGTGTTCTCGAATTTACATGATGATCCTTACGTCACGAGCTAGTCCTGAAATATACTAACACTTCAGCCAGAATGCAGAGCAACAGTAAGAAAACCTTGACAAAACTGATCTTAATGCATGATCCACTGCTTTAGTTACGTGTCACGTCAGAAAAGAAGAAAACACAGAGTAACCTTCTTCAGCGTCCTTACTATTGGCGTAACAAATATAAGGCCACATGGCCTTAGTCTCAATTGCCCTACGTCAACTGACCGTGAGATAGCAAACGGTTAAATGGAGTAAGGATCGCGAAGAAAAACAAAATCAGATAGATGGTGGCTCTGTCGTGCATTAATCTAAGAGTCGCGTGCTCGCTCGCTATTACGGAACCCCGTGCGTAATTAAAGAGTCAAAGCAGTCCAACGAACCCTCGACCTTCCCGCAGTCTTATATTAATAGCGGCTGCCTCTGTTCATTTGTTCAAGTGACAAAGCCGCCTACAGCAACAATGGTTGCATTACCTGAGGTCATGACGAGGTTATCACTGGAATCATGCGCACTGTAACGACTCCTAACCGCTGGAAAGAGAATGATGACGTTTCGTCGATACGGAGTAAGTCCGGAGTAAGTCGTCTTAAGTAAAACATTCATTTCTATCAATAAAAAGTAACTGCTGTGCGTTAATCTCACTAAAACTCACAAATGACTCCACAGATTGCAGTAATTTCTTCTGTTCGCTTTAATGCCTCATCTTCATAACAAGAGAGAAATTACTGTCTTCATAATAATTCGTACTTATATTAGAAGCAGTGACTGGATGACTGAATGCAGCGACAACATACTTTCGGAGGGAAACACAGCGAACAGTCGCGAAAAACTGTTTACTGCAGATCGATTTTGGCCAGATTCCTAGCCATCATCCGTTTGCCTACAACAGGAAGCATAAGTTATACAAAATAGTAATATAGCGGTACATAACATCCACGTTTAAATAACAAGATTTTATGCACTGTAAATATACCGTATGTCAGCTGGGGTGTTACGCAAGCTACCGTTAGAACTGATGTAACTTTAAAATGAACAACAGGCCGTGATGCAACAGTTGGCTTCAACAAACATTGGTGCCCTTTACATGGGCGAAATCTGAACACATTTAATGTTTAATTAGTCTGTCAAATATAAACTGGCACATATTTATACTTTCAGAATCAATATTTTCTTGTCTTGGAATGCTGGTGCAGATACAGTACGTGTGTGTGTGTATATTATTTCTGTAACTATAACTTTATGCCAGTTTATATTTTACAGATTAAATTAAGAATTAAACTCAAAATGTAAAGGTCGCCAATGTTTGAACAAGCGAACTGTTGCATCACAGCCTGTTGTTAATTTTAAAGTTACATCCAGGGCCGGATCTAGGACATTAACCAAGGGGGGCAAGCTTAAATTTGCCGCCCCTTCTTTCACTCTCCCCCCCCCCTTGTAAGAATCGAGTTTTTGACACTAATTGGGCTACATATTACTAAATAAATGTCACAATCTCACAACATGAACTTATTTTGTTGACTGAATTAAGGTCAAAGGAAAACAGGACAATTTTAATACATACAAAAAATATTACAAGACTACTCATCGTATAAAAATCAATTCAAAATTTCGCTTTTCGAGCTTTTTTGATATCATCATAGTTTAGAGAAGCAGCTCGTTTGTGCTCTATGGATATTATACTCAGATTTGTTAAGCAGTCGTGCTCTTCAGGTGTATTTAATTAGTTTCAGCTTGCTGAAACTTCTTTCTCCAGACGAAACTGGAACTAGAATGGTAAGATATATTTTAACGCTGTAGTAAGGTTGTGGTACCCCTCTACCAATTTATTTTTATAAATTAAACTTAATATTGATGATGCAGTGGAATCTTGCAAGGCTCTGTCTACTGCCAGCGCATGTTGTCTGGAACTTTCAAGTTCTTCCTCACTAAGATCTGCCAGTTCCGCTGCTTTGGCCTTCAAGTCCTCCACTTCCATTTCTCGAATTTGCACACCACACAGAAAACTAATTTTTGCACCAATTTTCTCAAGTGCGGTAAACCTGGTACTAAGCTCTGTCAATTATTCCTTATTTTTTCTGTGAATATTGGATACTTCATCCTCACAAACTCATCGTCCATTTTCTTCTTTCTTCGAATCCTTTTTTCGGAGAATACCGTTGATACCTCATTATCTTCTGCTAGCACTTTGGCCTCAGAAATAGCTTCAGAGGTATAAGAATCACGGGAAGTTTTGAGAAAGCCCAAAAGTCCTTGAATGTTTCGAACAGCTTTATCAATTGTAAAGTATTAACTTCGCAAAAACTGATTAAGATGAGCAATTTATTTTAATATAGCATAACAGAAACAAGTTAAAGTAATGAATTTGAGTTTTCTCATTTTTTTTAAATAGATCTTGACTCTGATTTTGTTTCTGGTTTTGACAATTTATAAGTTTCAGTTTCTTCCAGGGCCTTCAAAACTTTATGAAAATGCTTGTATACAGCTTCTACCGCATCTACTCTTGTAGATCACCTAGTCTTGCTGAATGTCTGCTAAATTTCCTCCTACGAAATTTAAAGAGTGAGCAGCACATGGTACGAAATAGGTCAGTTCATTCTTCAGAAGTATTCTTGACTGGACACCTTTGTACTTTCCAGTCATGTTTGCCCCATTGTCATGAGACTGCCACCCTGCAGTACTTCTTCCAATTTTTGCAGTATCTCTTGACTAAGGCCTTCTCCTCTTTTGTCTGTAACTGTAAAAAAGTCAGTAATACTTTCCACAACCTCTGAGTCATTCGACTTGACATATCGCATTACTGGTGTCGTCTGCGCATTGTGGCTGATATCTGGAGTGCAGTCAAACATAAGTGAAAAGTATTTAGCAGCTAAAATATCTTTTTATTTCGTCAGCAATCAAGTCACAGAACTCATCTTGTATATTTTTGTAAAAATAGCTAATCTGGCCTTTCTTGTGGCGTTCAATACGCAGACGAAGGGGGACACTATAGTATGATATGACATAAATTGTATTTAGAAATTTGCCGCTATGTGGCTCACCAAACTCACCATCTTCTTTTGTTCCTCTAAAAGGACTTCCTTTGCTTAGCTAGAGAAAGGACAGCATCAATAATACAGTGAGATTCCTGCTGTTTTATCTGGTCTTGCTACCCAGTGTGCAATACTTATCAGGTGGGTTTGTCGGAGGACATCGAAAGAGTCGAAAGAAGGGCAGCTTGTTTTGTACTGTCGTGATACAGGGGAGACAGCGTCACGGAAATGATACAGGATCTGGGATGGGAATCATTAGAACAAAGGCGTTTATCGCTGCGACGTGGACTACTTACGAAACTACAATCGTCAACATTCTCCTCCGAATGCGAAAATATATTGTTGCTTCCCACTTACATAAGTAGAAAAGATCATCTGAATAAATACGTGAAATCAGAGACAGAGAGATTCAGGTGTTCTTTCCTCCCGCGCTCTATTCGAGAATGGAATGGGAGATAAATAGGAGGTATGTCCACAAAGTAAGTTCCGTTTGGTTATATAAACCAAACGTTTACAGATACAAAAAATATTGATTGTATAAAAATCTGCAACGGTTCAACTACTTTTCTACATAACTTCCGAAATTTTTTAGGCACTTGTCATAGTGTGGCACAAGTTTTTGTGTGCCTTCTTCATAGAAGGTTGCCGCCTGTGTATTGGACCATGTGGCAAACATGTTCTTTCAGCTCATCATCGTTGAAGTGTTGACCACCAAGGATAGATTTTAGGTGTAAGAAGAGATGAAAGGAGTCTTCTTCTGCCCTTCACGTTGCCGCCCGACCTCTCAAGGCGAATGTGACCAAACAACTCTTACGGGAATCTCACTGGAACGTATTTGATCATCCTACGTACAGTCTCGCTCCTAGCGACTTTCTTCTTACACCTAAAACCTGTCCATGGCGGTTCAACACTTCATCGATGATGACGAGCTGATGGAACATGTTACCACATGGTTGAATACACAGGCGGCAACATTCTACGAAGAAGGCATACTTCTGCCACGTTATGACAAATGCCTACAAAATTTCGGAAGCTATGTAGAAAAGTAGTTTAATAGTTGTATATTTTTGTACAATAAATATTTTTCTGTATCTGTACACGTTTGTTTTATATAACCAAACGGAACGTACTTTGTGGACATACCTCGTAGTATAAAAGTGGTCCGATGAACCCTCTGTCAGACAGTTAACTGTGATTTACAGAGTATCCTGTGTAGACGCCTATCAATTCCACCGCTACCGAGAGAGGACTCTAGATCCTTAATGCTTTTGACTTTCAATAAGAAGTGTGCGCACCTGAAATACTTTTTCTTTATATAAGGACTGGAACGTTATTCAAATTCACCTGTTCTACAAATATTACCTTGATATAAAATATGAATATTCATTTATCTGAAAAATGAAATCTATGCAAATTAAAAAACATTGTGCATTTACTTATGTAATAACGCAAACATCTCTCTCATTCTGGCTAATATCTAGTAGATTTTTAAAGTTTGATTAGCTGAAGTACCTGTGACAGGACAACACTGAAGTCAGCAACCAGGGGCAACTGCCCCCTTTGCCCCCCCCCCCCCCCCTAGATCGGGCCCTGCCATACTAGTGCGTAAAAAGCCGAGTATCCTGCATAAAAAGTAAATAATGAACAGTACTACTTGTTGGATCAATTTAATAATCTGAAGTGCTTTATTTGAAGTTTGGAGCAGTTAAATTGAACCTAGTGAATAACTTTTGCTTTTGACTCCAGTAGTAGTTCAAAATGTTACAGAAATATTTCATAGTTAAATAATGAAATGATAAACTATTAGAAAGTAAATAATTAACACAGTTTTAGTATCAATAAGTTTGCTGTAGTCAAGTTTTACGAATTGCTTAAGTTCAATAGCACAGCACAGTTTTCTATCATTTTTTTCAGAAGCAATTAACAACAATAAATTATCACTAAAATAGATAAAAATATGGGATATAGACTAAAGTATGTGGATAAATAACTGATATCTATTACTGTAATGGAATCTGTGAAATGGCCGGCCGCGGTGGCCGAGGAGACTGAGGCGCTCCAGTTACGGTCTGCACGGCCACTACGGTCGGGGGTTCGGATCCCCCTTCGGGCATGGATATTTGTGCCATCCTAGTTCGTAAGTAGTTCATAAGTAGTTTGTAAGTTTAACAAACATTTGAACATTTGAATTCTGTGAAATGTGTGTTGTACCAGTTTAAGGATCATCACTGTATTAAGAGAAAAACCGTCGATGAAGTAATTCCTACTGTATTTAATTGAAAAGTGGGCCAGTATTTGATTGTTGTAGCAAATTTTATGTCATTTATGTGTGTGTATATGAAAAGTGACTGACGTAGGGAAACCCATGTCCAAAACATTATTTACCGTTTGATGACATTTAGTGAAGAAATTAGTAGTATTATGAACACAAAGTTTTCTACTTGTCTCTAAATAGTTGTTTTAAAGTTACAGTTATTGCAGGTTCCAGTCAACTTGCGACTAAGAGCATGAACATTTTAATGCCCAATTAGGCTGGCCACCGTATGAATATCATTTAGTAAACTGACAAATTCTTGTACGTTGCGCTTGTCCTTCTTTTATTATTTCATCTATTGAAAGTGCAATGTTCTTATCCTTGGGTGCACGCACGGTTAAATTAAAGCAAAAAAATCTCACCACGGGTGGTGACCTTACATTCACTTCTGACCCAGATTTAGCATCATACCAGATTTGAGTGAACTACGGTTCATTTTGAAGATCAATATCTGAAGTTGATGTACGTATATAGCAATAAAATGACAATCACATCATTGCTGTAAAATATTTCATTTATTAAACAAAAATGCAGTTTTCATAAGGATTAAACTTACATAGGCTTGACCTTCTTCTTATTAGACGTTGATTTCCGTTCAATGCAGGAAAAATAAGTAGTACATACGCAAGCTTGCGCTGCATTGAACAAGTTGGACGGCAGAGGTCTGCCGTCCGCCTCTCAACAGGGGAACACGCCTTACCTCACACCTGCATACAACTGGTCAACATCGGTCGTACAGACTGACTGGTTACATACAATATCAACATCTACATAGACACTCTACAGCTCACATTTAAGTAATTGCTGTTGAATCTTCCGGGTTATGTGGTCGTGGTCGAAGAAACGTATCTGCTCCTGACGTTTCGTCCAGAGCTGCGCTGGACATCCTGGTAGCGGTGAGTCTTGCCGACTCACTACTACCAGTAGCACCGCTGAGGATGTCCAGCGCAGCTCTGGACGAAACGTCAGGAGCAGATACGTTTCTTCGACCACGACCACATAACCCGGAAGATTCAACAGCAATTATTTCAGCCGGTCGTGAAAACCTTCACTATAGTGCGCGGGAAGAAAGAACACCTAAATCGTTCCGTTTTCGATCTGATTTCTTATATTTTATTGGGATGGTCATGTCTCCCTAAGTAGGTGAGTGCTAGCAAAATATTTTCACATTCAGAAATAAAAGTCGGTGATTGAAATTTCGCAAACAGATCACGCCGCAATGAATAACGTCTTTCTTTTAATGATTTCCACCCCAATTCGTGCAACATTTCTGTGACGTTCCCACCCCACCCCCCCGTACCCGTAACGTGATAAAACAAAAAGAGCTGCCCTTCTCTGAACCTTCTCAATATTTTCCGTCAGTCCCACCTGGTGAGGGTCCTACAAGGAGCAACAGTACTCCAGGAGAGGACGCACAAGTGTGATGTAGGCAGTCTCTTTGGTGGATCTGGCGCGTTTTCGAAGCGTTCTGCCAATGAAACGTAATCTTTGGTTCGCCTTCCCCACAATATTTTCTATGTTTTCTCTCCACTCTAAGTTGTTCATAATTGTAAGGTATTTGGTGGAATTTACGACCTTAAGGTATGTCTGATGTATCTCGTAATGCCGGCCGCGTTGGCCGAGGGGACTGAGGCACTCCAGTCACGGTCTACACGGCCACTACGGTCGGGGGTTCGAATCCCCCCTCGGGCATGGATATTTGTGCCGTCCTAGTTCGTAAGTAGTTCATAAGTAGTTTGTAAGTTTAGGGACTGATGACCCGGTAGTTAAGTCCCATAAACTATACAAACATTTTTTTTTTTTTTTTTTTTTTTAATCTCGTAATTGAAGTTCAGCGGATTTCCTTTAGTGGTCATGTGTATTACTTCACACTTTTCATTATTTAGTGTCAATTGCCAATTTTCCACCATGTAGAAATTTTGTCTACATCGCCTTGCAGTTACTTTGGATCCTCTGTTGAATTCACTAACCGATAAACGACAGTATCATCCGCGAACAGTCTAAGGGAGCTATTCAGATTGTCTCCTAAATCGTTTATAAACATAAGGAAGAGTAGGAGACCTATAACGCTTCCCTGGGGAACGCTAGATATCACTTCTGTTTTACTCTTTGACTTACCGTCAATTACAACGAACTGTGTACTTTCTGATAGGAAATCGTGAATCCAATCGCACAATTGGGGAGATATTCCATAAGCACGCAATTTCATTAGAAGCCGCTTGTGGGGTACAGTGTCAAAAGCCTTCCGGAAATTCAGAAATATGGAATCTGATTTGAGATCCCTTGTCGATGGCTCTTATCACTTCATGAGAATAAAGGGCAAGATGTGTTTCGCAAGAGCGATATTTTCTCAATCCGTGTTGACTATTGCTTAATACGGTCTAGCCTAGCCGGCATATTTGTTTCGGTTTCTAGATACATTATGTTCAAATCTTCAAATGTTTGTTAAGCTTAAGGAACCTAACTGCGGAGTCATCAGTCCCTGAACTTACAAACTACTTATGAACTATCTTATACTAAAGACGACACAAACATCCATACTCGAGGGGGGTTTCGAACCCCCGACGGTGAGCGGCCTGGCGCATCGGAACGTAGCGCCTCAATGCTCTTGGCCTCTAATCCGCGGCTACATTTCGTTTTCTACCGCTCAGTATTGAAGATACCATAAATTTTTTTACTGGTACTGTTCTTAAATCAACAATACATATTATTCCGAATGCTTTGGTGAGGCGAGTGTCAACAGCCGTAATATATTTCATAAAATGCATTTTTTTTAAACCATCAGCTGTTTATTAAAATCCTTATACATCTACCAGTTTCGGTCATTGACCATCTTCATGGATAAAAAGGTGTTAAAACAGAATGGTAAAATGCATCAAATAAAATACATCCAACTGAGATAAACAGGAGTAAGTATAACTAAAAGTGTAAAAAATTACTGTGGTCATCTTAGATAGATCTTAGACAGTCTATGAATAGACTGTTCTCACCTTTTATGTCATGTTTGACTGATAGATTTTATCTAAGATGACCACAGTAATTTTTTACACTTTTAGTTATACTGACTCCTGTTTATCTCAGTTGGATGTATTTTATTTGATGCATTTCACCATTCTGTTTTAACACCTTTTTATCCATGAAGATGGTCAATGACCGAAACTGGTAGATGTATAAGGTTTTTAATAAACAGCTGATGGTTTTTTTTTTTAAAATGCATTTTATGAAACATATTATTCCACTTGGAAAATGCATTATCTAGACAAAATGGGGAAAATGATTAAAGGAACATGAAATTTAAATTGTAAAAATACCCCATAAATACCACATCAATGTAAACAAAACTGTATTCATTTTGCAATTTATTTCAACATTTTACTTTGAAGAGTTTTAGAGCTATGAGTGTCATAACCGCTCCTAAAAAAAAAAGTCGGAAGCGTTTACGTATAACAGCTGCGAGTTTGTGAAAGATATTAACTTAAAACTACTTTCTCTGAGAGAAAACTGAAATCCCACAAACATGCAAGGTTTCCTGCTATCTGATCTGAAATGAAATGGCCCATATAGTAGACGGCGTTCTAGTGGGTACGTAAAAAAATAAATATGTCCAAAATCAAATGCAACGTTGTGTCAAAATGTCAAGACATTCTGTAATCAACTACTTGAGATGTAGCTGTTCCCAACCTCAAATCTTGGAATTATCTTGACCGAATGCTTCGAAATTTTGACTCAACTTCATACTCTACTAGCTGAAAGTCTGACTTTGTATTTATTCCTGCAACTTTTCAGGTATATATTCATTTGTATAAGGGCCGTATGTCTGTAAAATGTATTGGGAATACAATTAGTAGTAAAGAAGTAATAGATTAAAACTTGGTGCATGATGAGACGGTTTTCCATGAACGTTACTGTTTATGTGCTGATATCTCATGAACTACGTGTCGTACTGTGATACAATTTAGAAGGTACATTCAACTATATGTGTGTATACTCTCTGTAAAATCTCCTGCGGCTACAATTTGTAGTGTACAAATTATAAATTGTAATGTCATACCGAATGCCATAGTTTTACTCCATAAACAGCGGAAAAGTAGTAAGCGAGAAACTTTTTTCCTTTCAAGATTTTGCTGTGGTTGTCAGCGGGAAAAAGTTTAATAAACGTTTGAAATCATATTTAAAGTTTGCTGAGAGTCGATAAATACTCTCAGTCTCATTTAGCATATTTATAAAGTCTCGCCGTGTTATGTGGCAGTTTCTTGCAATTCCTATTGTTTATGACGTCATATCTTCTGAACTATGTATCGTAAGTGATTCTTAACGCTGAAACAATTGTTATCTCGCGTAATGAATGTGTGCACCAAATTTGGTTTAAATCGGCCCAGTGGTTTAGGAGAAAATGAGCAGCATTGTCGCTAAATACAGCAGTTTTTTGCATATCTCATTTTTATGACGTCATATGTCGTCAACTATGTATCGTACGTAATTATTACACTTATGGCGTCCGTCCTTATGGATTGAAGCTTACGTGTACGACATTTCATAAAGATTGTAACAAAACTGTAGATTTGTATGCAACACGTACAAACATACGAAGAGGATTACGCCATGTATGCGTTTATACAAATTTTATACTGGGGAAATGCTGCTACGAAAAATCGCAGAGGCTTACGCTAAGAACACACACACGTACACACCCATGCCCGAGGGAGAACCTCCGGCGAGAGCGACCGCGCGGTTCCTAAAGTCGCGCAGCCTTTAATGGGTGCTAGGTATCTAGAAATTTCTGTATTAGCATACAAATTTATCAATTAATTTGTTCATTATTGGGTAAACAATCTTATTTCAATTATTTTATTTTATTTCTAATGTTTTGCGAAGAATGGAAAAGTATTTCTATTTTCAGAGACGTCCGGTATCGGTACGCAAGGGTTCGATCTTCTGGAGGCCGTAACTGGTTATGTTTACATCGTTACCGGAGATTTTGATATTATGATTGCTAACGTGCAAATAGTGAGTCGAGAATCAAATAAAGTATGTACATTGAAGTTCGGGACTGTAAGACTCATTATTTTTACATTCGTCAATCATAATGTTAAACTCTCCAATGAAAATATCGGGTGATCAAAAAGTCAGTATAAATTTGAATACTTAATAAATCACGGAGTAATGTAGATGGAGAGGTAAAAATTGACACACATGCTTGGAATGACATGGGGTTTTATTAGAAACAAAGAAAAGTATTGCTAGACACGTGAAAGATCTCTTGCGCGCGTCGTTTGGTGATGATCGTGTGCTTAGCCGCCACTTTCGTCATGCTTGGCTTTGTTTTGTTTTGTTAAGCTTAAGGGACTTAACTACGGGGTCATCATTCCCTAAACTTACAAACTACTTATGAACTACCTACAACTAAGGACGGCACAAATATCCATGCCCGAGGGGGGATTCGAACCCCCGACCGTAGTGGCCGTGCAGACCGTGACTGAAGCGCCTCAGTCCCCTCGGCCACCGCGGCCGGCGTCATGCTTGGCCTCCCAGTTACCCAGACCTCAGTCCGTGCGATTATTGGCTTTACCTGAAGTCGCAAGTGTTTCGTGACCGACCGACATCTCTAGGGATGCTGGAAGACAACATCCGACGCCAATGCCTCAACATAGCTCCGGACATGCTTTACAGTGCTGTTCACAAAATTATTCCTCGACTACAGCTATTGTTGAGGAATGATGGTGAACATATTGAGCATTTCCTGTAAAGAACAGCATCTTTGCTTTATCTTAATTTGTTATGCTAATTTACTTTTCAGATCAGATGGAGCGTCATCTGTCAGACATTTTTCAAATTTATACTGACTTTTTGATCACCCGGTATATTCGTAACATCTTGTCAGTGACCAGAAGAAGGTACCTTTGAGTGCCGCAACCGGTCGTGAATGAAATTAGAAATACTTTTGCATTCTTAGCAAAAGATAGCTTTACTTTAATAGAAAAAATGAGTGAAATTTTCAAATTACTTCTGCGGAAACGAACATTTAGATTTTTATTAATACACATTGTTCAACGTAATAATTAAGCTCTTCTCTCATTAGTATTCGGTTGAAAAATACACTTTGAAAGGAAAATACTGGCAGTTAATTCAACACGATTCTTTTGTATTTGTAACAAAAAAATGTTGAAATGTTTGTAAACCTATTACACCGAGCTTATTTGGTCATTAGTTCCTAGAGTTACAAACTAACTTACACTAAGATCATAATCCATGGACGAGGGAGGTCTCGAACCTCCTACGGGTAGACTGCGCGGCCATTCCGAAAGGCTCTGTAACAATCATTTCCAATTGTTTAGTAGTATAGGAGATTTACAATATATTATGTTAATCTCATATTGAGATTAAATGTTATTTATGACAAAAACCTCTAAAATACGAGGGAGAGTTGGAAAACGAGTTTCCCCTGTCGACTGTGGTCAGAGTTGTGTAAGAAAGGAAAACGTAGAATGAGAAAGACATATCTTTATTTTTCTACATAATTTTCAAGAACATTGAGACATTTATCATACCGATTTAAAAGCTTCAAAGAGCCGTCCGCAAAAAATCAGGGCGTTGCATACGGACGAAGCGTTGAACGGTTTGTTTCCGCCGAGAGTGTTCTTCAAAGCTGGAAACAGATGGAAGTCACTTGGTGCGAGATCAGGACTGTATAGCGTATGGTGTAGGCGCTGCCAACCAAGAGTTGCAATATGGTTCTGCGTTGCCGTCGCCGAGTGTGTTCTAGCACTGTCATGTAACAGCAGAACACCAGATCGGAGAAGGCTGCCCGTTTTTTCAGAATCACGTCTTTCAATTTCGACAGAGTGGCACGATACCGCGCAGCATTGATGGTTACTCCTCGAAAAAATCCAGCAAGAAAATTTTGTGTCCCAGCTTCGTCGCCGGTGGTCCTGTTGTCGGTGGCCGAGTAGAAAAAGACCGACACAGGAATAAAGGATGCACGCTTGTCCAGGTACGGAGGTGACCAGCCAGTGGAACAGCAAAAACTAGAAACACTAGAGTAAATTAGAACGAGATATATATTGCACAGAATGTATGCAATACTTAACTTTTACATAGATCAGTACTGCAGAATGCTGATACATAGTTGAGCTAGACGCTTGCCTAGTGCCTATCTGATAGCCAAGTCTTCACTGGTGCCTATCTGAATACGAAGTGTTAACTGGTTCCTATCTCAGTCCCAAGTGAACGATGTCGTTCAGTGGTGGCCACGAGCAGAGTTGTAGCAGAGGGCGCTCGTGGCTGACGTCGTAAGAACGCCGCGGTGTGCGTGCATGGCGGCGCGCGGCGAAAGTAGGTGGCGCGCACTTTAGACTTGTGCGACACCACAGGAATCTCCTTGGGCGTCCCAGAAAACGGTGAGTAGCACTTTACCTGCAGACGGAGTGATTTCGGACAGATGATGACGGATATTTCCACTGCATGGATGCAGCCTTCCATTCGGGCGTGCAATGATGGACCCCCGTTTCATCCTCCGTCACAATCGGAAACAAGGTGACGCACGATTTGTTGCAGAATGAACACCATGCGTTTTTCCAAGTGTATCGGGGACATTTGGCGGGGCACCGATCGTGCTGATACCTTTCTGTATCGAATAATTTTTATAGTACACGCGCGAGTCGAAGGCCGCATCCATGCAATGCAAACATTCAGCGAAAGATCCGTACCCAAAGACTGGAAAGTTGCCCAAGTTACTCCAATATTCAAGAAAGGCAATAGGAGTGATCTCCAAAATTACAGGCCTATCTCATTGACATGGATTTGCAGTAGGATTTTGGAACATATATTTTGTTCGAATATTATGAACTACCTCGAAGAGAACGACCTATTAACCAGTAGTCAACACGGATTCAGAAAGTATCAATCTTGCGAAACACAGCTTGCCCTTTATTCACATGAAGTGTTAAGTGCTTTCGACAAGGGATTTCAAATCGATTCCATATTTCTGGATTTCAAAAAATGTTCAAATGTTTGTATAGTCTATGAGACTTAACTACGGAGTCATCAGTCCCTAAACTTACAAACTACTTATGAACTACTTACGAACTAGGACGGCACAAATATCCATGCCCGAGGGGGGATTCTAACCCCCGACCGTAGTTGACGTGCAGACCGTGACTGGAGCGCCTCAGTCTCCTCGGCCACCGCGGCCGGCTCTGGATTTCAGGAAGGCTTTTGACACTGTACCCCAAAAGGGGCTTCATATGAAATTTCGTGCTTATGGAAAATCTCCCCAATTGTGCGATTGGATTCACGATTTCCTATCAGAAAGAACACAGTTCGTTGTAATTGACGGTAAGTCATCGAGTAAAACAGAAGTGATATCTGGCGTTCCACAGGGAAGCGTTATAGGTCCCCTACTCTTCCTTGTGTTTATAAACGATTTAGGGGACAATCTGAACAGCTCCCTTAAACTGTTCGCGGATGATGCTGTCGTTTATCGGTTAGTGAAGTCAACAGAGGATCAAAAGCAACTGCAAAGCGATTTAAACAAAATATCTGCATGGTGCGAAAATTGGCAATTGACACTAAATAAAGTGTGGAGTAATACACATGACCACTAAAAGAAATCCGCTGAACTTTAATTACGCGATAAATCAGTCAAACATTAAGTTCGTAGATTCTACCAAATACCTAGAAGTTAATATTGCGAACAACTTTGACTGGAGAGAACACATAGAAAATATTGTGGGGAAGGCGAACCAAAGGTTACGTTTCATCGGCAGAACGCTTCGAAGATGCACCAGCTCCACCATAGAGACTGCCTACATCACACTTGTGCGTCCTCTCCTGGAGTACTGTTGCCCCTTGTGGGACCCTCACCAGGTGGGACTGACGGAAGATATTGAGAAGGTTCAGAGAAGGGCAGCTCGTTTCGTTTTATCACGTTACGGGCGGGAAAGCGTCACGGAAATGTTGCACGAATTGGGGTGGAAATCATTAAAAGAAAGACGTTATTGATTGCGGGGTGATCTGTGTGCGAAGTTTCAATTACCGACTTTTAGTTCTGAAAGTGAAAATATTTTGCTAGCACCTGCCTAACTTAGGGAGACATGACCATCCCAATAAAATAAGAGAAATCAGATCGAAAACGGAACGATTTAAGTGATCTTTCTTCCCGCGCGCTATTAGAGAATGGAACGGTAGAGAAAAGTTATGAAAGTGGTTAATGAACCCTCTGCCAGGCACTTGAATGTGATTTGCAGAGTATCAGTGTAGATGTAGATGTAGATGTAAACATCCGTCATCACCTGTCCGAAAGAAGTTCAAAGTCACTCTGTCTGCAGGTAAAGTGCTATTCACCGTTTTCCTGGACGCCCGACGAGTTTTCTTGCTGGATTTTTTGCTGGAGCAACTATCGACGCTGCGCGGTACCGTGCCACTCTGTCGAAATTGAAAGAAGGGATTCGGAAAAATCGGCCTGGCCTCCACAGTGGAGTATCGGTGACTTAAACGTGCGCGTTCATTTGCTGTGTTGTCTTTCTTCCATAGCCATTCAACGCCTCTTCAGTATGCAACGCAAAGTTTTCTTTTCCCTGAATGGCTTTTTAAAGTTTATACAGCGGTTTGACAAATACTTGAAAATTATATAGAAAAAATGAAGTCTTATCTTTAATATGTGCGCCTCGGTTACACAGTGGTAGAGTGCCAGATCCAAAGGTCGCGAGTTCGATCCCCGCCACTTCTTTCACCTCTGGTAATATTGCTCATGTGAAAAATACTGAGTAGCACCGTGGTTCGGAACCCACGTTAAACTGTAGGTCCCTCTATAACTGGCTGGATAAGTCAGTTCGAAGGTCGGAGGAAGGCAACGGCATACCACCTCCAAACAGGACCATGCCTAGTAAAGCACTATGGTGTTCAAACCAATCTTCAGATTGTTGACTGCTTTACCTTTTTTATCTTTAATATCTCATTCTATTTTTTTCCTTCCATACTCAACTCTGATCGAGAGGGGAAATTTATTTTCCAACTCCTCCCTCATATGTACAATTTATTTGTTCTAAAATAAATTAGTACAATTTTTTTTAATGAGCGGCTTCTAGCGTTTTTACTGTCGTGCTGTTGATAGTTTTGAGTTAGTAACTGCACTCGCAGCAAACATTTAGTACGGTGAGCGAAGTGAACGTGGTGACGGTATTTGAGAGAGAGACGTGGGAGTAGTAGCGTTGTAGCGCCGGTGGGAAATGCGAGTGTGTCGGGGCTAGTCGATGCAAGCCGTGGCGTGATAGGTCGCGGTGGCAGCCACTCCGCTGACCTTGTCCCCTGGCCGAGCGTTGCTTTGTCTGCCTGTCGTGTCGTGCCGTAGTGTGGCACTCACACTGCTCTCTCACACCTAGCCATACTCTCAACTCAGGGCATGAAGCACCAAAGCACAGACAAATATATACAGACGGGAAACCTCCGTAAGGGCCCGGTCCTACGCTCAGGGGTGCGGGGAGGGAGGGTTTCCAGCAGTTCCGTAAGATGTCCCATGATGGCGCTGCGGTCACAAGCAGCTCTTTAAACTGGCCAGAGTAGGCGGCAGGTAGCAGCTCTCCCCACCACCACCTCCCCTCAAACGCCAGCAAGCTGGACACAGCCGTGGCCTCATAGCAGGCGGCACAAGCTCTCCTCTCAGCCTCCCCTCCACGCTACCCTCTGACGTGAGAGAGGCACCCTCAGCATTGCCTCTAGTGTGGTCTACCGGTACTAAGCCAGCGAACCGCCGGACACCTGCTAGCATATTACGGAACTACGAGGGGAGCGTAGGACAGTGGTTTAGGGGGGACTGCTTCTCTGTATATGTTACTCTGTGGTATTACGTAACACATTTTTCCAACCAAGAAAACTCCTAGCAGTGGTTTAGGGGGGGGGGGGGGGGGGGGGGCTGCTCCTCTGTATATGTTACTCCGTGACCAAAGGCTAGCCCTCTATCGTGTGGAAGCACCACCCCAAGAAGACTATACTCCTTTCACCGAAACGAGAGACGGCCTGTAAACACAGTCAGGCGCGTGACCAGGGGTGGACAAAACAGGCCGCTCGCTCGATGTCGTCGCAACCATTTCTGGTGTAAAGCGTTTGTGTGTGTTGTGAGGGGTGATATTAGAGACTGGTTAGAAATTTCATCATAAACGACTAGTTGCTGAATAGCAGCATCAGTATTAAGCTTTCATATTCTATCTCTTTTTCTCTTTCTCGTCTATATCGCGCAAGTGTATATTCATTAGGTCATTGTGTCATCCTACATTTCGAATCCACGCAAGAAGTGATCACAGAAGAAATCATTAAGTTCTTAATGTGTAGAAAACGGAGCTGTTATGTCCAGAACAATAAATGACAGATACTGTTATAAAAACCGCTGCATCTACGGGTGTTGGTCGTTCCTCAGTTTATCGTAAGGTGATTGATTACAAAACCACACACACTTTGAAGTTTCCAAAAAAAAAAAAAAAAAAAGAAAAAAGAAAAAAAGAAAAAAGAAACACCTCATAACAGAAGCTTAAAGAAAGTGTTGATGACTTTCACAGAAATGTGTCACTAAAGAAAGTACGCCGGCCGCGGTGGCCGAGGTGACTAAGGCGCTGCAGTCACGGTCAGCACGGCCACTACGGTCGGGGGTTCGAATCCCCCCTCGGGCATGGATATTTGTGCCGTCCTAGTTCGTAAGTAGTTCATAAGTAGTTTGTAAGTTTAGGGACTGATGACCCCATAGTTAAGTCCCATAAGCTTAACAAATATTTGAACATTTTTTGAAGAAAGTACATGATTTGTTGTTTTGTTGACATAGTTCTTACTGTCGTACACTAAAATGCAGATTTCGGTAATTTTCAGATATTCTGTGGATTATTAAAAGAAATATTGAATATCTGTGGCGTCTAATATCACTGCTATATATCAAAACAAACAACCGCTTTACACTTGGTACAGAGGTTTTAATTCCAAATTATTAAGTTGTCCCCCAACAGCCATAAAGGTTATGTTCTTATATTTAACGACCGGTTTCGCTATTGCATTAATACCATCTTCAGCCCCTGTACAAATTAAATTGCAAATCATTGTTGTATTCATAGCACCATGCTGTACGTATTTAATACAAAATAGAAAGAAGAATTAATGCCACACCGAAACCAGTCGATAAATAAAGAAACACAACCTTTACGACTGTTGGTGGATAAGTTAATAATTTTCAATTAAAACTCGACCAACCTCCGCAGTCCCTATTCCATTACAACATGGAACCACGTCGTTTGATACACAAGTAGCGACATTGAGCGAGCTCGACGTTTTTGTCCACCCCTGGTCACGCGCCCCGGTCTGTTTACAGTATGTCTCTCGTTAAGGTGAACGGAGTACAGTGCAGTGGTTTCGATACGTTTGTCCCACCCCACCTCTCTACCACCACAAATATGTGTGCCCCTCCTTAACAAAAATAACGCTGTTCAAAAATGTTCAAATATTTGTAACCTCATGGGACTTCACTGCTGGGTCATCAGTCCCTAAACTTACAAATTACTTATAAACTATCTTATACTAAAGATAACACAAACATCCATGCCCGAGTGAGGATTCGAACCCCGGATGGGGAGCGGTCTCGCGCATCGGACCATAGCGCCTCAATGCACTCGGTCACTCCGACGCGGCAAAAATAACCTTGTATTCAGAATTACCCGCGAAAGGGAAAGGTCTCAGGTTAGAGTTCCGGTTCCGGCACACAATTATCAGCCAGGAAGTTTCATAACATTGTACGGTGTCCTGACAAAAGCACCCAGTGACAAAAGCACCCAGTGACATTAGCACCCAGTTCCGGTCGAGGGGCGGTCGGCTGATCTCCCCGTCCGGTCTCTGCTCGGCAGGTAGAAGAGCCGAGGGCTATGACGTCGCATTGACACGGGCCGTAGGGGAGACCGGGGCACGTTTTCCACCATGTTACATTTTTATTTTTGTACTTTTTATTTTTATCGGTTTTGAGGTAAACAGCGGATCATTATATTTCCTATTCCTTTATCTACATTCTTGCACAAATGTATTTGAAAACGGTAAATATCCTTCTAGGCAGCAAATGATTTTGTCTGACCATGTTGCGTTGGAAAAATTGCCCCGTATGCGGGGCAAGTTTTCCAGCTTACTTAAAATGTACAGGGGCAAATTTTCCAATTACACTTTAAATGGTAAAACACAGATAATTATCTTGATATCACTCAATATGTATTTTTATTATGAAAATACAATACATTAGAAAAGAAGGATAGCAAACGTAACCACAGTCAATAAAAACAAATGCTACTTAAAGGTTTTGCAAAGTATGTCCCTTAAATATTTTTTTCAAATACAGACATTTTTAACAATACTCATACTATTTGTCTGAATCACAATGTAATCAAACAAAAACTACAACATTCCATTTCGTACCGTCTCCATGCGTCTATTTTTGGCATTTCGTGCAGTGCATCCACTTTTCATTTGCTTTAGACTTGGCGTAAGACTGAAAGCAATAAGGAATATGTGCCCCGTATGCTCTCGGAAAACGTGCCCCGTCGCCAAATTCAGAACTATAACACTACGTCCACGAGTAACTGTGTAAGCGATTTACATAACAAATACACAGTTGCGTGAAGAAAGAAACCTACTTTTCGTGCATGCAATGTCAAAATAATAGGTTTAACGCTAGTATGTTTATTTTAAGATTCAATAAAAACGCGAAAGTTTGCTTATCTTTGCAAAAATGAAGAAAACAGCCCTGCCGACGTTGTCACTGCTGGTACAACACCGAAACTTCCGTAAATGAAGCATGCTTTGTTGCTACTTCCTACAGTATCGCTGGTGGTACCATCTAGCGGTTTGTTTCGAAACTAAAGCGAGTTGGAAAACTTGCCCCTATGGAAAATGTGCCCCGGTCTCCCCTACTTTACGGCAATACGTGGCCGCAATAGCATTGCTGCAATGTATAATGGAAACGAAACTAAAGAAGAACCAAGACATATTCATAAGATATGTGACCTGGAAAAAGCCTTCGATAATGTAAAGTCTGCATGATGTTCGCAATTCTGAAAAAAAAAAAAATAGGAGTAAGCTGTAGGGAAAGGCGGGTAATACACAGTTTGTGTAAGAATCAAGTGGATACAATAAGCATCGAAAGTCAAGAACGAAATGCTCAGATTAAAAAAGGGGTAAGAAAGGGTAGTGGACTGTCGCCATCAGCTTGCGCAATGAAGACGTAATGTAGGAAATAAAGAACAGGTTCAAGGCTCTGATAAAAGTTATGGGTAAAAGGATATCAATGATAAGATTTGCAGATGATATTGCTATCGTCTGTGAAAGTGAAGGAAAATTACATGGCCTGTTGAATAGAATGAAAAGAGTAATGAGCACCGAAGGTAAACCAAAGAAAGACGAAAGTCATGAGAAGTAACAGAAATAAAAGTAGCGAGAAAATAACAACCGAATGTTCACAATGTACACGAAGAAAAGGAATTCTGATACCTTTGCATTAAACTAACTCACGACGGAAGCAGCAAGAGGAACATAAAAAAGTAGACTAACACAAGCAAAGAGGGCATACATGAGAAAGAGAAATCTACTTCTGTCAAACATCGCCCTGGACTTGTGGCAGAAATTTCTCTGCGCATACGTTTGCAGCCCAACATTGTATGTTTGCGATACTTGGACTGCTGGGAAATGAGAACAGAAGAGAATTGAAGCATTTAAGATGTAGTTAGAGAGCGGTACAAAATATCTCGTAATTTATTTATTTATTGTAAGTTTACCTTTTACATCCATACATGCCTGGGTATTCATGAATTTTTGGCATTTGCCCTGGCATTTATTCTGGGCATTTGCCCCACCTTGCAAATGTCGAGGCATTTTACATCACTAGGGGAAAAACAGATTGGAATACATCAAGCAAATAATTGAGGATGTAGGTTGCAATGCTACTCTGAAATGAAACGTTTGGCTAAGGAGTTGGTGACAGGTCGCATCAAAGCAATCTGATGACTACGGATGCAAACGAGACATCGATGTTCTGAAAACACAGATGCTTTGCCCAAAAAACATTGATGGTTTGAACAGCGATATACCGCTGATATATCACCGATGTATCAGAGATAAAAGTCGAAATCCTGATTCTAAGCCTCTTTATTGTATATTAAAAGGATGATTAGAAAACTATGAAAACTTCCTTAGAAAACTAAGGAAGAAACACATATCTGTGTGTTTATTTCCGAATAAGTGACAATTTTCGAATGTGTGGTTACGTTACAAAAAAAAACCAGAGCTATTCACAGAATATATAACATCAACTGCGAATGACCACAGCTGAAAATTTGTACCCAGCTGGGACTCGAACCTTGGTCCCTGCATTTTAGGCATTTAAGCTGACCACTACACCACTGGAGACACAGTGATCAGCGCACCTGCAAGGTCTACCTAAGCACGCCTCCCGTCAGACACAAATTCCCAGCTTTATCCTGCCCACAGTACTCAAACTCGTAATTATTGAAACTAATTATCGTAAGAGTAAGGCCCCAAACTTGTCCATCCCTCCCCTCTAACGAAAGGATCATTGCCCGTCTCCGGCATATATACATAAACTGCGAGTGAGCAAGGTGTATGATCCAAAGAAGGTGTGCATAGACAACTGGGAGAAACAGTCGATACCAGTCTACATTCTATTCGACATAGAACTTGCAGGAATTCACTAAATGTTAGCTTCTAATAATGAATTAGACTTCTTGAGTGGAAAAGTGGATTTTAGCGGAGGCAGCCAAAATACGCCAATTTTCAATTAGTGCTTGAGTCGGAACGGCTTGTTCGACAGGAAAACACAAATAGTGAAATCTGTAGGAAATTTTATGAACTTAAATTTTGGACTTGGAGGTCATTTGTGAAAGTTGACAGTTTTCCAATTATAAGCAAAAAGCGCCGAAAAATGCTATTTTTTCGAATTATTGCATATTGTTCAGAGTTGCGTCAAGAAAGTTTGTTGGGAAATGCCAGATTCGGATTCAGCACCCCACAAAACATGCGGAATCGAAGAAATCAAAACTACCCCAAAAGTTTCCTGGCAAAAATACATATTGACTGGACTAAGTTGTCGTCACTTGAAAGAAAATTGGAACCCTCATTCATTGTTAATAACGCTTCCGAAAGATCAATTTCATCTTTCGTTTTTGGTTCTTTCTTATTTGTGTGAGTTTTGTCCCGGTGGCGGTATGATGTCCTCTTCGCTGCCTGCTGTTGGGGCATTTCAGTCACAAAATCATATCTACGACTGTGTAAGTCACCTAACTCTTCGGTGTATATTTTTGCAATCGAAGCCTGTTCTTCTCGTGATCTCTTCTTCGCCTGACTAATAGTCTTTTGTACTTCTAAGTGCTCCACACTGATGCTCGTTTGCACCAAACATTCCTTTGACTCAAGGTTTCCTGGACAGTGTTTGTTTTATGTTTTGAATAGCGTCAAATCACTGTTCTGTCTACTTCGGTTCTTTTTATGATGTAAGAGTAGCCTTCATAGTAGCCACATGGCTTACTCTTGTTGGTCGTTAATGTCTCCATATCGAACCTGTACGCTCACAAACACACAAGCTGCATGAACCGAACGTACGACCTTCAAAATCGTACTGACAGTTAATGAGGTGGACAAGGACCTCGGGACTGCAGGCAGACTGTGTCGAGAGAGCGTTTCCGGTGTGCGAGGACTGGACGGCGTGGCATTACCGCGGGCACAGTGGCGGATTAGCGAGGGTAGGTAGGTCGTGACGTAGTAAACAGGTCAGACTGGGTGCAAATGTCGGAGATTTGGGGCTGGGTGCAAATGTCACTGGGTGCATTTGTCACATATCCCATTGTATTAACGACATGAACCACCTCAAATTGCGACTTATTAGCTCATTGTTTGAGGAGGGGAGGGGGCACGAAAGAGTAACTAGTAGGTACTTGTGAGGAAAGGGGGTCTTGAAAGGGGTAGGTATTGATTTCTCTCAAAAATATTCAAATATTTGTCGACCTTAGAGACAAAAACTGCTGAAGTTTTCCGGCCCTAGCCTTACAAACTACTTAAACTAACTTGTGCTAAAGCTGTCCTCACAGGGGACGTATTATTTTACGAGCTGCCCGCCTGACGTGCTGTAAAAAACAAAAAATAATAATAAATAAATAAATAAAAAATAAAAATAAAATAAATAAAAGTTCAAATGTTTGTAATGCTTACAAATTACTTATGAACTACATTATACTAAAGACGGCACAAACATCAATACCCGAGGGAGGATTCGAACCACCGACGGGGAACGGCCTCCAGCATCGTAGCATAGCGCCTCAATGCGCTCGGCCGGTGTGCCGCGGCTATGTCCCGTCTGTATAGCTACAGCACGCTCTGAACAGACTTACTACATCCCACGGATCGTGCTGCGCATCGTGACTAGCGATCGCCCTGCGTAGACCAATGTGTTAGATGTGTGTAAAATTACACGATACGTCTGTTAGCTATCGTCCAAAGAAAACTGAATACTGTAGCTTTCTTATGTCACGTGTTTGTTTTCATGTGGAATGCTATACTCTTACAGATTTTTTTTTCAAGAAACACTATATATATATATATATATATATATATATATATATATATATATATATATATATATTTGTGTGTGTAAGGACTTGATAACAATAACAAAATGTGTAACCAAATCACTTTTCGCAACAACAACAAATAATAAAATTTAAAAAAAAATCATAAAAAACTATCAGCGGTGAAATACATCATTTGCACCAGTTCTACTTGCCTTGCTCTCTCTCTCTCTCTCTCTCTCTCTGTCTGTCTGTCTGTCTGTCTCTCTCTCTCTTATATTTCTATTTTCCACGTCTTACATATTCAAAAATTTACTTTGATTTTTTTCGGGTTAATAGGTTGCATACATTTACCTTGTTCATACAAGCGAGACAACGCCTCAGTTCGATAATGTTCGATGTGAAAATGTTTGCTTTTATTATCGTATGTAAAGACTATTCCTCCTTTACTGTATCTGTTTCCGTGACCACATGCTAACCATGTCCTCTTTGCACTGTGTTACAGAACTATTCCAACCTCTAATGAACTGTGACAGAATTCGAACATCATGTGCAAAACCGGTTGACGTAGGGTGCCGTCTATGAAATATATTGGTTCCTGTGCCTAGCACGAAAAACTCAATAAATTACCCCGTGGACAAGGTTCGTTATTGTTTATAATAAATGACGTCGATACTGTGTCATATAATTGTATTAAATTAACAAAAAGTTCCAGAAACCGTAATTAAAGCAAATCTTTAAAAAAATATCTGGGAGCGTGTATGTGCAAACCTGTTCTTTACATCTCTTTTCTTCACAGCTCGTGACACTAACCACCACGCTAAACCATCGTCTGAAAAAACAAAATAACAACGATTATTATACTTGAATTACCAAGAAAGAACCAGAAACGTCAAGGAAACAAATCAGGAAAAATTAAAAAATATTTCGAATTATGTGGACGCGAATCCGCAACAGTTTGAACCTAAGCACCCCAGCGAGCGACGCCCCCACCAACGCTATATGCACATTCCTCTAATATTTTCTGCTACTTGCTACTCTATAGACGTAAAACATGCTGTAATATATTTGGGTATGATATTGCATCACAATGACGCTGCTTTGATAGTATGGCGTTGTGCTGTGCTATGGGAACGATATTCTTTCACGTTATACAAACTTTAAAACTAACAATAAACTTTAAACTTGTCAATATGTAGTTACCGGTATTTTATTGTAACAACCCGTATCTAATGTATGAAGGCACAGTTTCGCGGCGAGTTATGCTGTTAAAATTCTCTCGGGCTTCCGGCTATAAACAGTTTGTAGCAGTCAGCTACTGTGAAAATATCTATAAGGAGTTCAGAATGATGACAGATATTTATCTTACAATTTTTCATTGTTGTATTACGATATGTTAAGCTATTAGCTAGACTCTGCTAACGCTTGAAAATGGTAAACTAACCGAAACCGGTGGCATTTTATGTGTGGGACAGAATTATATTTCACATCGTGCCATACCGTTCATCCCATTGCAATACAATTTTGCATGCCTGATCTCCAATTCGTACGGCAAATAGCGGACGGTACTTCACGACTGATTCCAACTTAGTTTTATTCAGATAATGTTAAAGTTTTGAGCGATTTACCGTAACAGAATTGTGTACGTAAGATTTGGCGAAGGGCACTTTCTCCACGTTCGACCTATCGTGTGGCATTTAACAAATATTAGTAAGATGAACAGAAAGAGGGGGAACGACAGGTGACTGTAAAACTGGTATGTTGTTTGGTGGAATAAAGGTAAAGCTGTTGTATTGATAGAAAAAAAACAGGGACCTACAGGGATTTGTCAATTGTGAGCCAGCTAACGGAGGTCTGCTTTAAAGCTACTCATTCAAAACTGATCTGATGTTAAATGCAGCACTAATAATTATTATCTGGTAGTTAACATTCACGATAACTAACTTTTCAATCAAGCTGATTAAAGATTAGTTGAACATATATTTTTATTCATTAACACTATAATTCTGTTTAGTTAATGCCCTAATATTAATACCTGCATAGTTAATTAGGAAACAGTGGGTTTTAAACTGGTTTAAAGCGCAACGGATATTTTGAACACAGCAAGAACAATACGTAGTCTGCATAAGGCTCACTGACTACACTTTAAATTTGAATGCGAGAGAAATCTGAAAAAACACAAACCACTTCCGAATAATGCAACTGCAAGAATTTATTTCGCTAACTGACTGACTGCAGAAACTTAGTATCTCGTTCATCTGTCTAGTATTGCACAACAATCACTATTATCATTAAAAGTCACATCAATAAAGAAATATGTTAATCAAACTCAGCTTAGTCAGTACTATGGTTTGATTTTAAGTCAATAACTTTCAATGAAAGGAAGAGGGTTAGCAATAATGATTACATTACCTCGTGATTGGAGAACAACAAAAATCTTCTCAGACTGATACATAAATGAATGATACAAAATCTTATAAAGACAGAACTGTGTCTGTGAATATCAGATTTCAAAATTATTCCATCAGCTCATACAAAACTTGCTGCCCCAGCAGCCAACCAAAGAACGTCCGTACAATACCAAAGCTACACACTGACTCTCTTTCTGTTCAGCTACTACTCACATACATAGTCTTTGACAGAGATGTTACATAACAGAATAAACTACAGACGTAGTTACTCAAAGAAGTTCATATAACATCTTACATGCAAATATCGATACAAGACAGGCGAAACAATATTACTGAATTTGTACAGACATGTTTCAACTGGCAGAGAAAGAACGATGGATGGATGGATATAGGGGGGAGGCAGATAAATTAGGAGAAGGAGTGTACGACATATGTCCAATAAACTATTAACTAGAGGCCTCGAGAGGTCCAACAGGCACCTACCGACCGCCATCTCATCCTCCATCCGAAAGGGTCAACTGATAGGGTGTGGACTTGGTCAGCGTCTCACTCTCCCAGCTGTTGTGTCGGTTTTCGTGAGCGGAGTCGTTGCTTCTGAATCAAGTAACTCCTCAGTTAGCCTCACAAGAACTAGGTGCATCCCTCTTGCCAACAGCACTCGGCAGACCAACCCGGACGGTGACCCATCCGAGTCCTAGCCAAGTCCAACAGCGCTTAACTTCGCTGATATAGCTGGAAACGATGTATCCAGTGATGCACGCCCTTGCGATTTGTTTAATTGCCATGCATATTTAGCTGTTGTGAAGAATTGCCGGTTTCGCTAGTTGACTGCCGTTCCATCCCGTGGTACAGAAATGGACCGGCTGCATATCTCAGCACGGAGACTGAAGCTTATTACTCCAAGACAGCTAGTGGACACCGCACGTTGCCATGCCTGCCTGCCACATCTGCAAACTGACAGAATATCAGTTTATTTGGTTTACACTGTGTTCCACGGCAACTAAGAAATGCGAGGTGTGGTTATAGGACAACGGGGCATGTCCTGTCACAAAGCAAGCCTGCAAGTGCCAAAGACATTGACTTCTATACAACCTGGACAGACAACAAAGGACCTGGAAGAACATTTGAACGGAATGGACAGTGTGCTGAAAGGTGCATATAAGATGAACATTAACAAGAGTAAAACTAGGGTAATGGAGTGCAGTCTAAAAAAATCAGGTGATGCTGGAGGAATTAGATTAGGTAACGAAACAATAAAGGAGGTAGATGAGTTTTGTTACTTGGGCAGTAAAATAACAAATGATGGTCGCTGAACAGATGATATAAAATGCAGAATGGCAATGGGTAGAAAAGCGTTCTTGAAATAGAGAAATTTGTTAACATCGAATATTGATTTAAGCCTAAGGAAGTCCTTTCTGAAGGAGAGTGAAACATGGACGATAAACAGTGCGGACAGGAAGAGGGTAGAGGCTTTTGAAATGTAGTGCTACAGAAGAATGCTGAAGATTGGGTGGGTGGATAGCGTAACTAATGAGGAGGTAATGAACGGAATTGGGGACAAAAGGAATTTCTGTCGTACCTTGACTAAAAGAAGGTATCGATTAGTAGGACACATTCTTAGACATCAAGGAATTGTGAATTAAGCATTGGAGGGAAGTGTGTGGGGGTAAAAACCGCAGAGGAGGACGAGGATGGGTACAGTAAGCAGATTCAGACAGATGTAGGTTGCCGTTCTTATGTGGAGATGATGAGGCTTGCTCAGGATAGGGTATTGTGGAGAGCTGCATCAAACCAGGCTCCGGACTGAAAACCACAACAACAACAACACAACCTGGATATGTAACTTTGGTCTCCGAGCACAAATTTTATACTCCACCCCGAAACATCAGATATGTTTCAATATTTCGTATTCATAAAAATGTTCAAATGTTTGTAAATCTATCGGACCAAACTGCGTGGTCATCAGTGCGTAGCTTACAAACTACTTAAACTAAGGTAAACTAACCTAAGGACAACACACACACCCATGCCCCAGGGAGGACTCGAGCAAGCGCGCGCTCCGCTGCGAGGCGCCTTAGACCGCTCGGCTACTCCTCGAATTCGTAAAATTACGGCCGTTAAACAGTGTCTTATTTTGGACATGTCCGAAAGAACAGACACTATATCAATAATTGTTTCGCAATATAATTTCAAACTGAATCCCGAGATCTTAGTTGGACGTCGGAAAATCACTTTCACCATAGAATTACGGAGAATTCGTGGTATTCGTGGTATTCCAACAAATGGAAAAAAAGCAAGTGATTTTACATTTAGTCTGACTGATCTTCGACGAAGAGTCCTTTTGCAGTCGGTAGGCAAAAGTGCTCCTCCAGCTATCCTTAATGGCAAATGACAAAATCCTTTTACTGTTCTATAAATAGATTCTGAAGTGGTCCCCCCGGTGGAACGGCTAATGAAACGGGCTCCTCTCGTCCCCGCTTTAACGCGTCCCTTTCCCAACTGGCCTCTAGCGGTCCCCTGAGAAACTCGGTCTGTAATTACAGACAGGAGTATTTCCGTAGCCCAATTAAAAGCGGAGCTTCGCTGACGCGACTGTTGCTCCTCAGATTATAACCAAGATTACCGAGAAGGCTCTCCCCGGAAGCGAACACCCCGATCAAATGTAATTAAAGTTTGTTAATTGGGGTGAGACGCTGCTTCGACAAGTACTGGAGGACCTCTGGTGAAAAGCGAGATTAAACTCTGGAACTGTTGCTGTTCCGACGGCTGTACCAGGTAGCAGTGCACACATTCAGTGCAAAATGTCAGACAGGCCCACCACACCTGTTATTATTTAATATATAAAGTTGTACCTGTTGCATACAAATCTACAGTTTTGTTCCAATCTTTATGAAATTTTGTACACATAAGCTTCAATACATGAGGACAGTCGCCGGAAGTGTAAGAATAAAATACGATATATATAGTTCACCAGATATGACGTCATAAACAATGAGATGCGCGGAAAACTGCTTCCATAAGCGACAATGCTGCACGTTTTCTCCTAAACCACTCGACCGAATTCAACCAAATTTGCCACACATGTTCCTTACGTGAGATAACATCTTCTGTAGGAGTACGAACCACATACGACACATGGTTCAAGAGATATAACTCCATAAATGATAAGAGTTGCAAGAAACTGCCATAATGCGATGAGTCTTTACAAATACACTGTATGAGAATGAGAGTACTTAGCGACTTGCAACAAACTTTAAACATAATTTCAAACCTTTATTAAACTTTTTCTCGCTGGCAACCATAGTAAAATGATGAAAGGAAAAAAGTTTCTCGCTTATTACTTTTCCGCTGTTTATGGAGTAAAACTACGGCATTCGGTATCACGTTACAATTTATAATTTCTACACTACAAATTTTAGCCGCAGGAAATTTTATAGGCAATGTACACACATATCGTTGAATGTGCCTCCGAAATTGTAGCACAGTGCGACCTGTAGTTCGTGAGGTATGAGCACATAAAACAGTAACGTTCAAAGAAAACCGCCCTATCACGCACCAAGTAGTAGTCTATTACTTCTTTAACACCAATTGTATTCCCAAGAAATTTTACAGACATGCAGCACTTATACAAATGAGTACATACCTGGAAAATTATACAATTGTACCACATATAACTGAATAAATATGAGATCGTGCGAATTTTATATATCATTTGTGTTTTGACTTCTATCTTTCTCTGTTTGCGCTTATAATTTTGTACATTATACAAGGCAGCATTATTTCTTATATGTTCTCCGATAAAGATAACATATTTTTAGAAAAAAGAAGATGGACAGAGAGAGAAGGGTAGGAGAAGTACTAACTCGAGGCAGGAATAAATAAATAAATACCCGGGCAACGCCGGGTTTTCAGCTAGTTGTTGTTATAATTACCAGTTAGCATCACGTAACACCTTCAGTTACTATTATTATTTCTATTTTTCCATAACCAAATTTTCTTCCCATGTTGTCTTTTCCTTGTTCCCTATCAAATTTTTCTGCCTTGAAACTGAGCGAGGTGGCGCAGTGGTAACATACTGGACTCGCATTCGGAAGGATGATGGTTCAAATCCACCTCCGGACACCCAGATATAGGTTTCTCGTGGTTTCCCTAAATCACTCCGGGCAAATACCGGGCTGGTTCCTTTGAAATGGTACGGGCGGTTTCCTTCCACATCCTTACCCAAACATTCCGAGCGTAAGCTCCGTCTCTAATGACCAGCCGCGGTGGAATGGCCGAGCGGTCTAAAGCGCCTTGCTGCGGAGCGCGCGGTTGCTCGCCGTCGGGGGTTCGAGTCCTCCCTCGGGCATGAGTGTGTGTTGTCTTTAGGTTTAAGTTAGTTTAAATAGTTTGTAAGCTTAGGGACTGATAACCACACACTTTAAGTCCCGTAAGATTTTCAAACATTTGAATATTTCTAATAATCACGCTGTCGACGGGACGTTAAACTCCAAGCTCCCTTCCATTCTTCCTGTCTTGAAAGCCCATCTGAAGTTAATACCTCATTCACAAATCGATTTCCTCGTGGTATTCTCGATTTCAATCTATCTTTCTTTTTCTTTTTTTTTGTGTGATTGAAACTACTAACGATTTATTTTCAAAAATATGGGAATACTTTTATAATCAAACTTTTCTTTTAAATTGGTAGAGGAGTCAAAGAAGTTTAATCTTTGCTTTCCTACCATCTGTAATATTTTTCCTACTTTTCCTAGACGTACTCGTTATTAATATCTTAAATTTCTTAACCATCGGCCGTTTGTACTGTGCCCATTATTCTTCTGGTAATTAGTCTTTCAAATACCTCCATACTGTCCAACTTATAGTTAACTGAAAAGCATTCAACTGCATATAAACTGCCTCATCTCACAACTTTGGTGTAGTGTTTTAGTTTATCTTTCAATACATTTCTGTGTCAGACAATATACTCTTTCAATTTCGCTAATTCTTCGATCCATCGGTAATCGTCGTAATTCTGTTTTAATTCCTTTGTGGTGGTCAGCCCCTTCATTATATTTAAGTTCACTAATGCCCTTTGTTTCAGCTGTTGGTGTTTCTGTGCATTTTGTGCACTTCTTACTAGTATCTCTATAATTAATATTAATCTCCATAATTAATATTATTACTGATACACACCTTCAAAAGCCTCCATGCCGGCCTCCTGATGAAACAAACTCAGCCCCAGTCTCTTCGCGTTTCCCACGCTACAGCATTTTGGAAAGACCAGACATGAATAAAAACATCTTTATCCATAACTTCACTGTATATAAACACATTATTTTTTTATTAAAATTATTTATTACTTGCGCTGTACGAAATGAAGCAATTGAAACGGAGTATGGTGGTGACTATTAGACTTTGTGTAACTGTTGTTGCTTCTGCATATTAAGCTGCCTCGCAGTCGAAAGCTTTTGTACTTTTCGTTCTTTACCGTATTCCAGATCATTAACGTACGTCGGAGGAGATAAAATGTAGCTCCATCAGGAAGTTTACAAGATACTCCCCTGTATACTGATGTCGTTCACGTTTTTAATATTTTTCGTCAGCAGCAGTAGTGACAATACTTATAAAGGAAAATACACTGGGAAAAACATTAGGGGATCAGTTCAGATATCTAGGTTCTGAAATATGAACTAAAATGGTTCGACGTCTTTCTGTCGGTTCTACGGAGTGGAGACAACAAGATTACGGCAATGGTAATGGTAATAACAGAAATCTGCAGCGGAGCGGGTTGATGTCAGTTTGTGTTTAGTCTACCAAACGATTTACTCAAGCAATTGGATTCAGTAGTATAGTGAGCAAATAGTGCAATGCAACAACAACGTGACTCAGACGAAGCTATGGCATGGAAGGTTGGAAGCGGGACGGACACAGACGAGGGTATCTGCAGCTATTGGTGTCCCACAAAGTAATTTTCAGGACCTGAACGCGATTTCAGACAACAGCACCCCCTAAAAGAGGGCAAGGCCAAGGTCGTCTAGTGGTAACATCAGCAAGAGGTGACCGTTATCTCCGGTTAACAGCCCGGCGAGACAGGATGCTGAATGAAACTCAGCTGCAACGTACCCTCCAGGCAGCAACAGGACGCGGAGTATCACAGTCCGAAATCGCCATCGGGAATGTGGCCTCTAAGGAAGTAGGCATTTCAGGTGTTACCCATTAAAATCACGACACCGTTTAGCCCGCGGTTAAATATCGAGATTGGAGTCTTAACGAATGGCGCGTACTTCACAGATGGGTCAAGATTTTCTGTTTAACCGGACAATCGTCCATCCCTCATCTGGACAGAACGTGGAATTCGGAACAATCCTGGTAATGTGCGGAAAATGGTGTGGGCAGGAGTCAGTATTGGCGGACGTTCCGATCTTTGTGTCGTTCAGAATGGTGCTCTGACTGCTCAGTGGTATAGAGACGAGATCCTTTGGCCTTCTGTTGTGCCCTACACTGGTGCTATAGTAGACGGGTTCCTTCTGGTGGTCGATAACGCTCGACTCCACAGAACTGCACTGGTGGACAACATGCTTGAGGCTGAGGAAACTGAACGAATGGAAGGCCAATGTGTTCACTGGCATTAAACCCGAATGAGCATGTCTGGGATGGACTTCCATTGCAGACAGACCAACAACTCACACAACGGTTGCACAGCTGGATATTGCAGTCATTTAACAATGGCCAAATATATTTCAAGAGCTGACCGACAATCTAATACTGTCCATGCCACGCAGGAGTGCAGCTGTACTGGCCGTCCGAGATGATCACAAACCATATGAGAGGGCAACAAGGATGACTTTTTCACTATTATGGTAACCCCATGGTGCCTCGCTCTAAGGGAACTCCATCTAAGAATCAAGACCTGCGACAGCAAAATATTGTAACTAATATCTGAATAAAATACGTAACCGTGTGTATATTGTGCATGACATCTCACTTGATCCCCTAATTGTTTTGAGTAGTGGTTTTCACGTTACTAACATAGTCAAGCTAGTATCAGGTGACGATTTTAACTACAGACTGAGAAATTCAAATGCTTGAGGGGAGAAGGATAGGAAATATAGTGAGATTGTTCTAAATGATTTATTCGAGCAGACTCGTGGAGCTACAAATGATAACCAGACCCAAATGTTTCAAGGACTTAACTGTGGGGTTATTAGTCCCTAAACTTACAAACTACTTATGAACTGCCTTATACTAAAGACAGCAAAAACATCCATGCACGAGGGGGGATTCAAACCTCCGACGGGGAACGGCCTCGCGCATCGCAGCATAGAGCCTCAATGCGCTCAACCGCTCTGCTGCGGCAACCAAACTGTTCGATTTGTTTAATGCACAGCAGGGAATCAGTGACCATATGTCCCCTACAAAATCACTGAATATGCAAAAGTAGGAAGATCTTTCTGTTTCGCAACAGCCAGAGGAGACTGATATCAGATTAACTGATAGTTCAAAAATTCATCTACAGCACTAGCACTGTTGAGTATCAATGCACAAAGCTCAAGTGCACTTCGAACAAGTATATACGCAGTAACATTATAAGAAATTGGAAAGATCTACGGCAGTTTGACAACTGAGAATGCTGCTATGAAAGCAAAGAGAACCTCCCTGAAAATTGAAATGTAGCGTAAGTCTCACAGACAAGCGTAAAGCAAACAATGTTAAAGTGAGTGGGTGGGGGGCTATGCGTTCAACGAATCCGAAATAGTAGCTCCATTTACCGACTTGACATAAGACACTCAACGACTATAACGACTTTAAAACAGAGGATGACACACTTAATACAGAAATACCAAACGTTTATTTCTAAGGCTGTTTCACAGAAGGAGGTCGCACTACAGTGCCTCTAAACTGTTATCGATATAAATGACCTAGGGATAGAACAGAAAGCCCTCAACAGAGGTTTCACATTGGCGCTTAATGAACAAATTACGGGTGTACGGAATACCAGACTGTTGTTCGATTGAAACAGAATGCAGTATGTCATTCTCAACAGAGAAGTCTTCTGACGTGAAAGTAATTCCTGACCAACTGTCAAAATATTTCTACTTAATTTTCCAAGTATTGGCAATAAATATCTATAATTTATACCCTACTGCTTTTCAGGAAATATTTCGCGCTCAAATTATTTTGGGGAACGTGAGATAGCTGAATTCCGACGTAGGATACACTGAAATATTTAGCGAAGAGTGGAATGTGTATCGGAAAAACAGATTAGATTCTATAGGAAGGGAAGGGGTGTTCATCGATGTCGACAATAATATTGTCTCCGCCGAGGGCGAAGTCGATTTTGAATCAAAGCAAATTTTGTTAAGCTTATGGGACTTAACTACGGTATCATCAGTCCCTAAACTTACAAACTACTTATGAACTAGCTAATCCTAAGGACGGCACAAATATCCATGCCCGAGGGGGGATTCGAACCCCCGACCGTAATGGCCGTGCAGACCGTGACTGAAGCGCCTCAGTCCCCGCGGCCGGCGTCGATTTTGACTGTGCGGTTATCTGCACGTCTATAAAATGTCAAGGAGAAAATAATTTGAATCTTAGGTGTTTTTGCCGCTCTTCCGGTTCCACTGTGACAGATCTAGTGTCATTCAAATAAAGTCTACAATCGCTAGTGCGCAAATTGCTGTATCATTCAATGTTTATTAAAAGCTACTTTAACCTAATGGGTACAGACAGGAAGTCTAATATAGGTGGGATGCTCGGGGAGTCTTATAAACTGCATTTAAACACATTTTTCGGAAACTGTCTTTAGTATCTGGAAGTGCAGCTCTCACGAGATAGAAATATATTGAACCTTGTAGGTACAGACCTTACCTTTTCAACCATGTCAGTCTAGAAACAAGGGTTGGTGATTATTATGTCGTCATAAATCAGTCAGAAACGCTAGAAGAATTTTTTACTAGAAAGAGATACTTATCAGTTGTTAGTGTCCCACTTAGACAATGAATGGAGATCGTTCAGGTATTGCATATAGTTTTCACGGGTTTGCCGCCACATAACGTTGTGTAACTCCGAAGAAATATTGTGGGATTTACAAGTTATCCGGCGGCTAATCCGTGAAGACGATATGCAACACATCCGCCGAGAAAGTTTGGAGAATCACAACTTTTAGGTATAGTTAGACAGATGTACAATAATTACTTTATTGACATGAAGTTCAGGAGATAGAATTGAACTACATGGAAACGAAACTGAAATACAGAATAGGTAGAGAAAGGGGTGGAATATTTACACGCTCGAGAAACGACGGGAACTGACACTAGTATTACTATATTAGAGAACACATTCCTTCATTAGCGTGTTTAATGCATTATTTCCTGCACAGTTAACTACATTAATTTAGGTCTTCGTTACACCCGGACACTTGAGAAGACAAAATAGTTACATGGTAGACGGATGTAGATAAATGAGTAAAAGCAGAGAAATTCTGCGAAATGTATGTCAGGTTTGCGCAGAGTAGTTTCCAATATGAACTTACTGGACACTGTCAGGGCAGATGTCTTGTCGTTAATTTCTATTCCGTTTTCGTCCAACCTACTGACAAATTGGCACTACCTAGAAACACAAACCTTGATTCACGCAAAATTTACAATGGTCTAAACAATTAGGTATCAGTTCAGATATCTCGGTTCTGAAGTATTGTAATCGGCAGAATGAACTAAAATATGTCGACGTCTTTCTGTCGGTTCTACAGAGTGGAGACAACAACATTACGGAAACCGAGATAGTGGAAATAACAGAAAGTTACTGCAGAGGGGGTTGGTGTTTACTTGCGTTTACTCTACCAAACAAATTACAGTTCGAGGTTTGATTCCATTTTTTGGAACGATTTACTCAGCGACCACAAAATAATGAATATAATAAATATAGTATGCAGCATTGGTCATTTTTTATCAATGTTTCTGCAGATCGATTAAGATCACACAATGATCATCTTCAATACACCGGTCATCGTAATATTAGCTATGCATAATCATCTGCCATATTAGCTGAATGTAACAGATATGTTCAAAAAAAAATCAGAAGATGTTCATTATGTGATCGAAATCGAACTGCAAAAACATTAATAAAAAACGACCAATGCTGCATACTATATTTATTATAATCAGTTCGGTTAAGTAGTGCAGTGGAACAAAAACGTAACTAATCTGAAACTATGGCATGGAGAGCCATAGGAATGTTGGAAGCGGGACAGGCACAGACGGAAGTGGCTGCAGCTATTGGAGTGCCCCAAAGTGATATTCCCAGGACCTGGACGCGATTTCAGACAACAGTAACCGCCAAAAGTTGGCAAGTCCAAGGTCGTCCACGGATAACATCAGCAAGAAATGACCGTTATCTCCGGTTAATAGCCCGTTGAGAGAGGAGGCTGAATGCAACAGCTTCAACGCACCATCCAGACAGCAGCAGGACGCGCAAGATCAACAGAAACAGCCTGAAGTCGTTCCGGAATGTGGCCTCTACACACGGAGGCCTAGATGTGCGTCCCGTTAAAACCACGACACCGTTTAGCCCGTTTAGAAAGTGGCTGGAGGAACGTCAGGATGTCTTAACGAATGGCGCCGGGTTCTGTCCACAGATGAGTCAAGATTTTCTGTTTAGCCGGACAATCGTCATTCCTTCATCTGGAGAGAACGTGGAACAATCCTAATCATGCGCAGGAAACATCACCGTGTCATGGTGGTGGACGAGTGGAGTGGGCAGGAGTTAGTTTTGGCGGACGTACGGACTTCTATGTAGTTCAGAATGGCACTTTGACTGCTCAGAAGTATAGAGACGAGGTCCTTCGACTTTTTGTCGTGCACTACGCTGGTGCCATAGGAGATGGGTTCCTTCCGGTGGACGATAATGCTCGTCCCCACAGAGCTGCACTGGTGGACAAATTGCAGGAGCTTGCAGCTCAGGGAAGTGTACGAAATGAGAGACGAACCCACAACGGTTGCAGCGTTCGATATTGCACTCATGGAAAAAAAATGGCCAAATATCCCTCCCTCCTCGCTCCACATGTGGGATGATATGAACACCATATAAAAAACTCAGCCGATTTTATCGATCGGATCAACCATCGTCTTAGTGAACGTGACATTATGCTCAGTTTCGATGTGGTATCACTCTTTGCCAATGTGCCTATCAAGGACTCCTTGGACCTTGTATCCTAGTTCTTTGTCAGTGACGTGGTCGAGCTGTTTATGCACACTCTTACGTCTTCCACCATTAAACCTAGGTTTTTCTTCCGGTACGTCGACGACAATTTCGTCACTTGGCCTCATGGCAGAGAGAAGCTTTGAGAGTTCTTGGGACATCTAAACAGCATTAACAAGAACATCCAGTTCACCATGGAGGTAGAAAAAGACAACGCACTGCCATTCCTCGGTGTCTTTGTCCGTCGGAAATGAAATAGATGCCTTGGTCATATCGTCTACATAAATCCTACTCACATAGATCTGTACTTGCAAGCCAACAGCCATCATCACCCGGCACATAAGCGCACTGTATTACAAACACTGGTGCATCGTGCAAGAACAATATAAAATTGAACCACCTTCTCAAAGTGTTCATGACCAACGGATACAGTCGTCATGAAATAAATGACGTGATTTCAGATAAAAATCACACTAATAACACGGACGAGGAACAGGAAAAGAAGCTTGCTTTCTCGCCATTGTGTGGTTATGTGTCAGGCAAGATAAGCAGCCTGCCGAAAAGACAGAAAATCATATCGGTTTTCATACTCCGGCGAAAATTCGACAATTACTGAGACCAGTTAACGATGCAGCAGGTCTCAGAACGCTTAGAGTCCATAGGATACCGTGTGAGTGTGGTCAGTCTCACATCGGACGTCCTGTGTGAACCATATAACAATGCAGGAAGGAACATGAGAGGTGTTATCGTATACGCTACCCAGAGAAGTCAGTCACCGAATCAGGTTTGATGGCTCGCAGCAACGGTTTCTGGAGTTGCGTAATTAAGGAAGCAATAGAAATTAAAATCAGTGATAACACTCGCAATAGAGACAGCAACCTGCAGCTCAACGTGGCGTGGAACCCGACGATCGCGAAGTTGAAGCGGGCACGCCGCCACCGAGCCAAAACATTACCTTATAGGGAGATGGCAAGAATACCAGTGACGTCACGGCCGGCAGCTAGCGTGTATAAGGCCGCACAAGCAGCACCAGGCAGTCATAACCCTTGACAAAGACCAAAGAGTGCTTGGCCGAAAGCTCGTGTGATTTTAAGCAATTGACGCGGTTGCAAACCCGAGAACTTTTCATTCAAAGTTATCTACGCGAGACTCTGCATCCTACATTAGCGCTTTCTGTTTCCCCAATATTTGGGGTGCACGATTTAAAGGAGATGTATACCAAGTAAAGGTGTGTACTTAGAGACAGACCCTTCTCCATGACTACCCACTTGCGGTTTTGGGAGTAACAATGAGTAAGCTGTGAAGGAATGCAAGGAGAAATTTGGAGAAGAAATAAAAACTTTGCACTTTGCTGACGACAAAGTAATTCTGTCAGAGACAGCAAAGGACCGGGAAGAGCAATTAAACTCAATGGAAAGTGTCTTGAAAGGAAGGTATAAGGTGAACTTTAACAAAACAAGGGTAATGGAATGTAATGTCGGAAAATCAGGCGATGTTGAAGGTGTTAGATCAGATAATGAGACAATAAAAGCAACATATAAGTTTTGTTCTTTGAATAGAATAATAACTTCTGATGGCCAAAGTAAAGAAGATATAAAATGCAGAAGTAGCAATGCAAAAACGTTTCTGAAAAAGTGAAATTTGCTGATATCCAATATTAGTTCATATGTTAGTAAGTCCTTTCTGAAAGCATTTGTCTGGAGTGTAGCATTGTAATGCGAGTGAAACGTGGACGATAAGGAGTTCAGAGAAGAAGATAATAGGAGCCTTTGAAATGTGGTAATACAGACGAAGATTAGATGGGTAGGACACGTAACTAATGAGGAGGTGTGGTGTCGCACAAGTACAAAGTGCGCCACCTACTTTCGCCGCGCGCCGCCAGGCACGCACGGCGCGGCGTTCTCACGACGACAGCCACGAGCGCCCTCTGCTGCAACCCCGCTCGTGGCCACCACGAAAAGACAGCTGGCTCTTCGGACGGAGATAGCAACCAGTTAGTACCTTCGTAATCAGATAGGCACCAGTGAAGACTTTGCTATCGTACAGGCACTAGGCAGGCCTCTAACAACTATGTACCAACATTCTGCAGTACTATGTAAAAGTTAAGTATTGTTACATTCTGTGCAATATATATCTCTTTCTAATTTACTCTAGTGTTTATAGTTTCTGGCTGCTCCCCTCCGTACCTGCACCAGCGTGCTATTTTTGTTCCTGTGTCGGGCTCATTCCACTCGGCCACCGACACCTACGACGAGGCTGGGACACAAAAGCGGCGACGAAGTTGGGACACAAAAGTGACGACGAGGATGGGATAGAACCTTGGACCAGCCCGCTTACAGCAGCCAGACAGCAGCAGTCGAAGCACGCAAAAATTGCTCCCGCCCACCCACCCTTATTATAACGATTTTTGGGGGAATATATTCAGTTACGTGTTTTGTGGACTTTTTTGTTGCAGAGTGTCCTCTTTCATATTGCATTTGTGTTTTGTTATAATTTACTTGTATGCGCGGCGCCTAATCGGTCAGCATGGCCACTACCCCGAACCCAAACTTAATGGAAATTATTCAGTTACAGACGGCGCAAATCACTCAACTACTGCAAGCCGTGTCGCAGTTGACGGCACAGGCTGCTCACCAACAACAACAGCCGTCACATCAGCAGCCCACACCTGCCGCTGCACCGCTTCCTACATTTCGCCAGTACAACGAACGTGAGGAAGAATGGAGCGACTATTTCGCACAGTTTCAAGAACTCGTCGCGGCTCATCAAATTACAGGTCAGAGAGTGAAGAACCTTTTCTTATCGATTGTGGGCCCCCAGACCTTCGTACTATTGCAAAAACTTTTCCCTCTCGCATCTCCTCGTGATGTAGACTTTGAACAAATTGTAGATGCACTGAATGCTCATTATGAGAGAAAAGTTCTTGTAGCCGCTGCACGATACCGATTTTTCAGACTTAAAAAATTACCGCAGCAGTCACACCAAGAGTGGATTACGGAATTGAAGGGCTTAACCCGCCAATGTAAATTTACTTGCTCTTGTGGACTTTCGTACAGTGACGTGATGTTGAGGGATGCGATTTCGCAGAATATTCAGGACCCCAGAATTAGAGCAGCAATTCTGAAACAGTCTGACCCCTCATTAGACAGTGTACTGCAGCTTACAGAAGCGCATGATACTTTTGACTTAGCAGATGTAGAAATGCAAAGCCACAGTGTACATTCAGTGCGCCGTAACAGACGCTTTCCTAGCCGTAGTTCTCAGTGTAGCACTAGTGATTCTTACAATAGTACAGGCCGTGCTGAACAGACAGTGAACAGTAGACAGTGTAAAAGTGCGACACAAAGGTCGCCCCGTCGTGTTAGAAACAGTGATTTGAATAACGGGCGCCAACGCTCATTTCAGAAAAATGTACGTAAATCTTGTCCCCAGTGTGTGTCTCGCCACAAACGTGCGCAATGCCCTAGCCGCAACGCAACCTGTTATCAATGTGGCAAAACAGGACATGTACAGTCTGTGTGTATGCAAATTAAAAACTCAAAGAACAGTAACGTTAGGAACAGTGCTTCGCAGAGTGCGAGAACAGTTAATTCTGTAAATGTCATACACGCTGTAAACTTGAACAGTGCTATGCTTGGTTCTCAATTGCAAGAAAGTAGTTGTGCGACTCCTGCAAAACTATATAGTGCACCACGTAGCAAGCACCGACGAGCGCGTAAAAATGTGCAACGGAAAAGGGTTCGGGACAAGCAAAGTGACAATGTACAGTGCAATCCTGTAGTGAACCTAGTGCCTTCTGCAACTTCTTATTGTAATAGTGCCCAGTACTGTGTAGCTAGTGACAGTAGACATCAAGTAGCTACTCAAAAGTGTAGTGCAGTAGTTAGTGACTCTGTAGTAGCCTCGCATTGCGCGGACGCCGATCCGGCGGTAGTGCCATCTAGTGCCAGTGTTGTTAATCCGCTGCGTGCCGAGTCTGCGCTGCTTACTTCACTACGCGGCCCGCGCAAGCACAGTAAACAAACCGTAGCAGACGTTGCCCACATTCGCGCACCTGTCGAGCGCCGCAAGCAAAAACTGTTTGTGACTCTCTCCATAGAAAATAAGACGGTGCAATTTCAGCTTGATACTGGTTCCTCTGTCACATTAATAAATAAAGATACTTATGAACTTCTGGGTTCGCCAAAATTGTTGCCGTCACAGCAAGTGTTAACAGCTTATACAGGTCAAAATATTCCCGTGCTACGGACGTGTAGCCTGCCTGCCTCTTTTCAAGGTGTTACAAAAACAGTTGCTTTTGTAGTTCTTCAGGCCAAATCGACACAGAACATTTTTGGACTAGATGCTTTTGACTTGTTTGGTTTATCAATTCAAAGGGATGTGCTTCAGATTTCGTCAGTAGTGCCTCAGGACAAAATCAATGCATTGTGTGACAAATATAGTGACTTGTTTTCGCCGGAACTAGGTTGTGCAAAAGACTTCGTGGCACATGTAACTTTAAAAGAATCTGCAGTTCCAAAATTTCGTAAAGCTAGATCAGTGCCTATCGCAATGCGTGATACAGTTGCGGAAGAACTTAAACGTTGGCAAGATAGTGGGGTGATTTCTCCTGTTTCTGCGAGTCAGTGGGCCTCGCCTTTAGTAATTATACCCAAGCCGTCGGGAAAACTTCGTCTCTGTGCGGACTTCAAATCTACAGTAAACAGTCAAACAATTGTAGACACTTATCCCCTACCCAGACCTGAGGAACTAATGGACAAATTAGGACAGTCTCGCTTCTTTTCTAAGATTGATTTAGCAGAGGCATACTTACAGATTCCACTTGATGACGAGTCAAAAAAGTTTTTCGTCATTAATACTCACATGGGCCTTTTTCAATTTCAACGCCTACCCTTTGGCAGTTCTTCCGCCCCCGCTATTTTTCAGCGCTTTTTGGAACAGCTGACAGTTTCTGTACCGTGTTGTTCGAACTATTTAGATGATATTGTGGTATCCGGACGTACAGTTGAAGAACATTTAGCAAACCTGGAGTGTCTTTTCAAAGTGTTGACTGCAGCAGGTCTACGTTGTAATAAAGCAAAGTGTTCGTTTTTTCAAACTGAAATAGAGTACCTAGGCCATGTGATTAATGCCCAAGGAATCCATCCCTTACAGTCACATCTTAGAGCAATCAAAGGCTTGCCTGAAACTATCGTCAGTGACAATGGACCACAGTTTGTTAGTGCGGAATTTCAACAGTTTTGTCGTGTGAATGGCATTCAGCATATAACCACCGCACCTTTTCACCCTCAGTCCAATGGTGAAGCAGAACGTTTCGTTCGAACATTCAAGTCACACATGGAAAAGATGAAAGGTCAGCACTCCAGGCAGCAAGCTCTTCAAATTTTCCTGTCTACGTATCGGTGCATGCCACGTGACGGCCCGTCTCCTGCCGAGCTGCTACACGGCCGCCGTCACCGCACTCTCCTTCAGCTGCTGCAGCCTCCCACGGACCGAGTCGGTTCGTATGGCGCTACGCGTTTTCAGGTTTCTACGCCGGTGCTGTACAGGGTGTTTGCTGGTATGAAGAAGACATGGTTGCCAGGCACCATTCAGCGCGTGCTCGGTCGCAATATGTATGTTGTACGTTCTTCCACAGGGTCGGAGCTGCGGCGCCACGCAAACCAATTGCGCTTGCACAGGCCGCGCGATCCTGTCTCCGGTTTCTTGATTCCAGACCCAGTTCACCGCCAGGGAGCACAACCACATCGTTCGTCCCCGGACTACGAGATCGTCCCGATGGAGATCGACGCGACGCCGCCGCTGTCGCCGCCGCAGATGACAGCGTCACCGAGAGGGACTCCGGGACCGTGCGTGTCGCCGCCGCCTGGGCCACGCACCTCAGAAGAAGATGACCTGCTCCCTCTGGGCGGGGGGGTGCGCCTTTCCCCAGGTTTCGGTGGGTTCCCTGGAGGATCGCAAGGCGGATGCCGGGGCGCGGACGGCGTCTCCATCCCAGCCTCAGCTACGACGCCCGTCCCACCAGTAACGCCCCCGCCCAGGCCCTCCTCCCAGTGCCGTCGCCGTGGCCCTCAGCCCTACGCCACGACGGCGCGGCGGTTTGGGGGGGAGGGGTGTGGTGTCGCACAAGTACAAAGTGCGCGCCACCTACTTTCGCCGCGCGCCGCCAGGCACGCACGGCGCGGCGTTCTCACGACGACAGCCACGAGCGCCCTCTGCTGCAACCCCGCTCGTGGCCACCACGAAAAGACAGCTGGCTCTTCGGACGAAGATAGCAACCCGTTAGGACCTTCGTAATCAGATAGGCACCAGTGAAGACTTTGCTATCGTACAGGCACTAGGCAGGCCTCTAACAACTATGTACCAACATTCTGCAGTACTATGTAAAAGTTAAGTATTGTTACATTCTGTGCAATATATATCTCTTTCTAATTTACTCTAGTGTTTATAGTTTCTGGCTGCTCCCCTCCGTACCTGCACCAGCGTGCTATTTTTGTTCCTGTGTCGGGCTCATTCCACTCGGCCACCGACACCTACGACGAGGCTGGGACACAAAAGCGGCGACGAAGTTGGGACACAAAAGGAGGTGCTTGACAGAATTGGTGATAAAATGACGTTTCTGGCATATCCTAAGAGAAGGCATAGATATTGGTCCGGATTGTATACCCATTACATTTCTATCTGATTATGCTGAAGCGATAGCTCCTTACTTAACAGCCTTATACAACTGCTCTCTCAAGAAGGATCTGTACCAAAAGATTGGAACGTTGCACAGGTCACAACTATATTCAAGAAAGGCAGTAGGAGTAACCCATTAAACTACAGGCCTATTTCATTGACTTCAATTTGCAGCAGGGTTTTGGAACATATACATTATTCAAATATTATGAATTATCTCGAACAGAATGATCTATTGGCCCAAGGTCAACATGAATTTAGAAAATGTTAATGCGAAACACAACTAGCTCTTTACTCACACGTAGTGATGTGTACTGCCGACAAGGGTTCGCAAATTGATTCCGCACTCCTTGATTTCCAGAAGGCGTTTGACACCGTACCTCACAAACGGCTTTTAATCAAATTTCGTGATTACGCTATTTCGCACCAAATTTGCGATTTAGGGGAAACTCTAAGTAGCTCTCTCAGGTTGTTTGCAGATGACGCCGTCATTTACCGTCTAGCACAATCATACGAAGATCCAAAGCAACTGCAGAACTATTTGAATAAGATATCAGTATGGTGTAAAAATTGGCAGTTGACTCTAACTAATGATAAGTGTGAAGTCGTCCACATGAGTACGAAAAGAAATCCGCTAAACTTTGTTTACATGATAAATCAATCAATTGTGAAGGCCGTAAACTCCACAAAATACCTAGGAATTACAATTACTTCTTACTTAAATCGGAAAGAACACGTAGATAATGTCGTGGGAAAGGCGAACCAGAGACTGCGTTTTATTGGCAGAACCCTTAAAACATGCAACAGAACTACAAAAGAAACTGCATACACTACGCTTGTCCGTCCTTTTATGGAGTATTGCTGCCCAATGTGGGATCCCTATCAGGTGGGTTTGACGGAGGACATCGAAAGAGTCTAAAGAAGGGCAGCTCGTTTCGTATTGTCACGATACAGGGGAGACAGCGTTACGGAAATGATACAGGATCTGGGATGGGAATCATTACAACAACGGTGCTTATCGCTACGGCGTGGGCTACTTACGAAACTCCAATCGCCAACATTCTCCTCCGAATGCGAAAATATACTGTTGACTCCCACTTACATAGAAATGATCATCAGAATAAAATACGAGAAATCAGAGCCCGAACGGAGAGATTCAGTTGTTCATTCTTCCCGCGCGCTATTCGAGAATGGAATGGAAGATAAAATAGTATAACCGTGGTTCGATTAATCGTATGCCAGGCACTTAAATGTGATCCCATGTAGATGTAGGTTGGTGGGACACATTCTGAGACATCAAGGAATTGTCACGTTAGAAGGAAGTGTGGGTGAAAATCGTAGAGTGAGACCGAGAGACGATTACAGTAAGGAGATGCAAAAGGATGTAGGTTGCCGTTCTTATTCTCAAATGAAGATGCTTGCACACGTTAGGGTAGCGTGGAGAGCTGCATCAAACAAGTCTCCAGACTGAAGATCTCAACACACATATACGTATCGGATAGTGTGACAGTTCGACGTGCTGTGAACCGTGCGATATGCTCTTACTGAGCGACGCCGGGTATTTCAGCTAGTCTACATGCTTAACCACGTTTGTACGTATCACTCCGTGAGTAAGTCCTACTCGCACTTGTACGGAATTTTTCCCATCTGGCGTCTCCTGTAGGTCACGGACAGCTGTAATGGGAAAGGCAGGGCAGAGCGAGGGACTATTTTTAGCGGCGCCACCTTACAGCACGGAGTGGCGTGCTCTATCTCACTGAGATCGCGATGACGCCGCCTTATCTAGACTCTCCTTCCCACTCCTCCACAGACAAATCCGCTCCTCCCCTCCCGCTCTGAGATCATGCGTGCTCAGTGGGGACCCCCAATACGTGTCACTAAGCGTATTCGTCCCCATTTTAGTACCATCATAAGATTAGATTAGGTTAGATTAGTTGTTCGTTACAAAGATCCATGTTCTCGTGGATCTGGAACATATAATTTTTGTCCCACTTTAGATTACGGTAGTAATACTAAAATTGGGCCTTTGCGATCGTCTTTTGACAGCTCGAAATTTAAATGAAAATAACGGCTTAACCATTCATCTGACACGAAAATTGAATAACCGGATTTGTAGAGGAGAAAATTCTCTACAACTTTGCTCTCTTATGTTTTTTTTTTTTTATATCTTGCATCGTTGCAGAGATATTTGCAAAAAATAACGCCGATATGACGATGTCTGTCTGGTTGTAACATGTTCCCACTTTTTACGTCGAACCTTTCGACCGATCGGCACCAAATTTTTACAGACATAATTGTTGGTTACCAGAGACCAGAACCTCGCTTTTTGAAATATTCCGGACAAGAAATACGTTAGTAATACCAAAAAGGCCGTTTGTAATGTAATGTTAATTGCAAATAAACCGTTCATCTGATGCGAAGATTGAATAAACGAATTTATAGAGGAGAAAATTCTCTACAACTTTGTTCCCTTATGGGTTTTTTTTTTTTTTTTTCATTTCATTTCTCGTATCGTTTGGGAGATATATGCAAAATGCATGGAATTAACGAAAATCAGCCGTTCGCAGATGTCACGTGACATTTCTCGCCCAGAAATTTCTCTGGCATATGCCATCTTGCGTTGCGTATTTGATGATTTTCTTATTGTAACTTACACGTTGTCATTTCAAAGCAATGGCTGACTGAAGAATTAACAAAAACACGTTGTTCTTCGTACGATAAATGATAATCTAGTGTCTACAAATGTCATATTAGCATCAGTTAACAAAGGCCATCAATAGTATGAGATTAAAGAACGCAATTCCTAACAGCTGCAGCGTAGTGGGCAATGCATTGGACTGTGACGGTGAAGGTCAATAGTTCAGAGCCCGCCACTGCCTATTTTTTTTCCTAAAAGGGTTTCAGTCACTCTTGTTAATTAATTTTTTATTATTTATATTATTATTTTGGTCCAAAATCTTTGCAAACTCTTATAAAACTACAAATCTAAAGTGTGCCGTAAAACACGTCAGTGCGATTTTTTTACAAGCATATAATATAATAATACTAATACAGGTGCATACATTTTTACAAGTTGATAATATAATAATACTAATAGTATACAGATATATGCATAATTTGTTCTGTTTAAGAATTCGTCAATGGACTAGAAAGAGTTGGCCACTAGAATGTCTTCTAGGCTCCTCTTAAACTGATCTTTATTTGTAGCTGAATTTTTATAGTTGTTCGTTAATTATTGAAAATATGTGTCCATGAGTAGTAGACCCCTTTATGAACTAAAGTAAGTGCTTTCAAGTCCTTGTGCAGATCATTTTTGTTTCTAGTATTATAGGTATGAACTGAGCTGTTTGTTGGGAAAAGGGATAAATTATTTATGAGAAATTTCATTAACGAATAAATATACTGAGAGGCAGTGGTTAATATACCCAGTTCTTTGAAGAGGCTTCTGCAGGATGACCGTGAGTTTGCACCACAAATAATACGTATTGTACGCTTTTGGACTCTGAAAACTTTTGCTTGACTTGAAGAGTTACACCAAAATATTATACCTTATGACATTATGGAATGAAAGTAAGAAAAGTATGCAAGCTTTTTTTATTTTTATGTCTTCTATGTATGATACCACTCGTATTGCAAATACAGATTTCTTAAGTCGTTTCTGCAGTTCTGAAGTGTGCTCCTCCAAACTCAATTTATTATGAAGCTGTAATCCCCGGAATTTTATACTGTCAACCTCTTCTACCTCCTCTTCTTCATACTTGTCAATGAGTTGACTTTAAACCATCTCTTAATGTTAATGAAAACATCATTAGCAGACCTTTCTAGAACTATGCTCGACTTGCTATTTATTGCAATACTTGTATCATCTCCAAAGAAAACGAACTCGGCTTCTGGTAGTGCAACAGATGAGATTTCATTAATGTACACAAGAAAAAGCAATGGCCCTAAGAAGGATCCTTGTGCTACACCACATGTAATTTCTTCCCAATCTGATGATGACTGTTGGCTTAATTCACTAGTCCCATGCACTAACACCCTTTGTTTCCTGTTAGCGAAGTACGACTTGAACCATTTTGCAGCAATTCCCATGACACCATAAAATTCTAATTTACTAAAAGGATAAATCACAGAAAATACCTGGTGCTTGTAATTTATCATCTAATGAGTTAAGTACAGTCTCACTGTAGGTGTAAATAGCCTTCTTAATGTCGGAACTTTCAGAAATCCAAATTGTCTTCTAGACAATATGTTATTAGGGGTTAGGTGGTTGAGAAGTTGCTTGAATATTGCCTTTTCTAGAATTTTTGAGAATGCCGGGAAAAGTGAAATCGGTCTGTAGTTTAATTGTATCATTTTATCCCCTTTCTTGATTAGAGATTTAATATCCGCATATTTTAATCACTCAAAAAATGTTCCACTTATAATAGACTGATTACACAAATAACTTAAAATTGTGCTGAATTAACAAGAACACGCTTTAATTAACTTTGTTGATATTTCACCGTAACCACAAGAATGTTGTGATTTTAAAGATTTTCAGCATTAGGCTGAACACAGAGCTCTCGTACCGAGATAGAATATCGAAAGTTCCAAATTTACTAAAAATAAACGAAAAGTATATTTATTCACGAAAGCAGATAGAAATACAATACATTGCTTCTTGAAAGACGGTTTCCACTCGTTCCTAACACTAAACGTAAGTGTAGACCAGATGTGGCAACAATTCAGAGAAATAGTATTGACAGCAATTGACAGCTTTATACAAAATAAATTAATAAAAGATGGAGGTGATCCCCCTTGGTACACAAAACAGGTCAGGACACTGTTTCAAAAGCAACGGAAAAGGCATGCTAAATTTAAACACACACAAAATCCCCATGATTGGCGATCCCACATAGAAGCTCGAAACTTCAATGCGAGATGCTTACAATACTTTCCACAACGAAACTCTTTCTCGTAATCTGATTGAGAACCCAGAGAAATTTTGGTCATATGTCAAATATACTAGGGGCAAAGCACAAACAATACCCTCACTGGCGATCCTGCCACTGATAGCGCCATTAAAGCAGAGTTACTAAACACAGCTTTTCGAAACTCATTCACCAAAGAAAACGAAACCAATATTCCAGATTTCGAATTACAGAATGAGTAATGTTGAAGTAGATATCCTCGGAGCAGTGAAGCAACTTAAATCACTTAACACGAACAAGTCTTCAGGTCCGGATTGTATACCCATTAGATTACTATCTGATTATGCTGAAGCGATAGCTCCTTACTTAACAGCCATGTACAACCGCTCTCTCAAAGAAGGATCTGTACCAAACGACTGGGAAGTTGCACAGGTCACACCTATATTTAAGAAAGGCAGTAGGAGTAACCTACTAAACTACGAGCCTATTTCATTGACGTCAATTTGCAGCAGGGTTTTGGAATATATCCTCTATTCAAATATTATGAATTATCTCGAACATAATGATCTATTGACCAAAGGTCAACATGGATTTATAAAGTATCGTTCATGCGAAACACAAGTAGCTCTTTACTCACACGAAGTGATGAGTTCTACCGACAAGAGATCTCAAATTTATTCCGTAATTCTTGATTTCCAGAAGGCTTTTGACACTGTACATCACAAACAGCCTTTAATTAAATTGCGTGGTGTGGTATATCGCCACAAATTTGCAACTGGATAGAGGATTTCCTATCAGAGAGAACGCAGTTTGTAGTTATCGATGGTAAGGCATCGATTAAAACAGAGGTGATATCGGGCGTTCCACAGGTTAGTGTATTTGCTACTCTGCTGTTCCTTATTTACATACACGAGAAAATCTAAGCAGCTCTCTTAGGTTGTTTGCAGGTGACGCTGTTATTTACCGTCTAGTAAAATGATCTGAAGATCAAAATCAACTACAAAACGATCTAAATAAAATATAACTATGGTGTAAAAATTGGCAATTGACTCTAAATAATGAGAAGATGAAGTCGTACACATGTTTAGAAGGTAAATCAATCAAAAGTGAAGGCCGTAAACTCCACAAAATATCTAGGAATTACTATTACTTCACACTTAAATTGGAAATAACACGTAGATAATGTCGTGGGAAAGGCGATCCAGAGACTGCGTTTCATCGGCAGAACCCTTAAAAGATGCAACAGAATATATAGGGTGGTCCATCTGAAGTTTTGGATGAGATTATCTCGGATAAAATTGTGCGGGGGCTGGAGTTCACGTGTAGTATCATTTGATGTCCCCGTTTGAGCTCACAAACTTGTCTTACCCATTATTTTTACCCGATGTATAGTTTTCGACATAATTTCATCCGAAACTTCAGATGAACCACCGTGTATATATTCAACGTCAATGTTCGGGAGACCTTGTCATCAAGGATATGCAACTTTTTTTTATTTACTAGTTAAAAGGCACTTGTCCTATTCAGTGAAAGAAGAGAGAATGCAATGCTGTGTTAAACGCTGAAAGCGTACCGCCTCTTACTTCTTGGGAGTTTCTATGGTGGGCGACACACTTTCAATAACCAAAACTGTCACACATTCAAATAAAGAAGATCACTCCCAGGCTCTTCGTGGCACAACAGGAACTTTTGCATATAAATTAGGCCAAGCTTCCAAAAGAAACACGATTTATTGCACTTTAAACTTGACAACTTAAATGCATAGATACTACCAGAAAATAGACATATAAATATATCACAATTACATCGGAAAAAATATAGCAGTTCAAAAGCATAAACTATTGCCTCTGCTAGAAGAGATCTCTTTATTATATAGCAGAAGGTTTACAACTCTTTGCTCAAAGATATCAAACATCTATCTCATCAAAGAGGTTAATGTGTATTTTGCACATATATTTCATCTTTGGCATGTCAGATAGTTCCTCTTTGGCATGTCAACAGCAAAAAATTGTAAACAAAACGAAATATCTGAATATACAAATGTTAAGAATATTAGAGATTTACAGGACGAAAAAATGTACAGTCCATTTAAACATATTTGAAGTGATTCTAATACAAAATATCGGAATGTAGTTACAAATAATCTGCAAATATGTGTACATAATTACTAAAATGTTGTACATATTACTATAAAGAAAAACAATAGGAAGAACCAAAATAAATGGAATAATCTCGTAAGTAAATATTACATGTTGTTGTTGTTATGGTCTTCAGTCAGGAGACTGGTTTGATGCAGCTCTCCACCTTACTCTATCCTGAGCAAGCCTTTTCAACTCCTCATAAGAACGGCAACCCACATCCACTTGAATTTGCTTACTATACGCGTCTCTTGGTCTCCATCTGCGATTTTTACCCCACAGACTTCCCTCCAATGATAAATTTACGATTCCTCGATGTCTAAGAATGTGTCCTAACAAGCGATCCCTTCTTTTAGTCTGGGTATGCCAAAAATTCCTTTTCTCACCAATTCTGTTCAGTACCTCTTCATTAGTTATGCGATCTACCCACCTAATCGCCGGCCGCGGTGGCCGAGGGGACTGAGGCGCTTCAGTCACGGTCTGCACGGCCACTACAGTCGGGGGTTCGAATCCCCCGTCGGGCATGGATATTTGTGCCGTCCTTAGTTGTAGCTAGTTCATAAGTAATTTGTAAGTTTAGTTAAGTCCCATAAGCTCTACAAACACTTGAACATTTGAACCCACCTAATCTTCAGCATTCTTTTGCAGCACCACATTCAAAGGCCTCTATTCTCCTCCTGTCCGCACTGCTTATCGTCCATGTTTCAAAATATTACATAATAATTATTATAGTGCTTGTACTTTAAGGAATTGCATATAATATAAGTATAGAGCAAAGTCGAAATTTATTCATAGCTATAGTCACAAATGGGGTGGGCTATGTACCATAACCACGCAGAAGTAGTTTCCCGTTCCGTTTTCTTTTAAAACTTTATTCCCTACAGGTATCTTCCCAGGCGCGCCCTGGTAAACAGTAAAGAGCAGGAAAGTAGGTCCGGCCTCCTGGTGGCGAGTTTCCGGAAACAGCGCAGCAGGGACTCAGTCGAGAGCCGCTACCCCGGACACCGGCGGCGGGATGCGCAAGTTTTAATGAGTTTGAGCCTGTGGCGCGCACGTGGTGGGCGTATTCAGCGCGAGCGCGAGTGTGCACCCTGGAGAGCAGCAGTCGCCGCTACACTGCCGACACATGTCGCTGCGGGGCAGTTCGGCCGTGACTGCAGACTGCAGGCTTCTCGCGTGTCGGCGGCAGGCGGTGCCAACAGAGGCAGCTCTGTCTGCACAACCACACACTCTGTGCGGCTCTGCAGGTCCTCCTAGACACTGGCTGGTCCTTGACAACACCGTCGAGCACGTTCCTGGAGAATGTTCCGGGGGATCTGGACAGGACGGCTTCTCATTTAGGGTAAGACTAGATGAAAACCCGGCGTTGCCCGGGTATTTATTTATTTATTCCTGCCTGGAGTTAGTACTTCTCCTACCCTTCTCTCTCTCTGTCCATATTTTTCTAAAAATATCTTATCTTTATCGGAGAACATATAAGAAATAACGCTGTCTTGGATAATGTACAAAATTATAAGCGCATAATTCAAACAAAGAAAGATAGAAGTCAAAACACAAATGACATATAAAATTCGCTCGATCTCATATACAACTGCATACACTACTCTAGTCCGTCCATTTTTGGAGTATTGCAGCCCAGTGTGGGATCCTTATCAGGTGGGTTTGACGGAGGACATCGAGAGAGTCCGAAGAAGGTCAGCTCGTTTCGTGCTGTCACAACACAGGGGAGACAGCGTTACGGAAATGATACAGGATCTGGGATGGGAATCATTACAACAACGGCGCTCATCGCTGCGGCGTGGGCTACTTGCGAAACTCCAATCGCCAACATTCTCCTCCAAATGCGAAAATATATTGTTGACTCCCACTTACATAGGTAGAAATGATCATCAGAATAAAATACGAGAAATCAGAGCTCGAACAGAGAGATTTAGATGTTCTTTCTTCCCGCGCGCTATTCGAGAATGGAATGGGAGATAAATAGTATAATTGTGGTTCGATGAACCCTTTGCCAGGTACTTAAATGTGATTTGCAGAGTATCCCATGTAGATGTAGATGAATTCAGTTATATGTGGTACAATTGTAAAATTTTTCAGGTATGTATTCATTTGCATGTCTGTAAAATTTCTTGGTAATACAATTGGTGTTAAAGAAGTAATATATTACTACTTGGTGCGTGATAGGGCGGTTTTCTATGAACGTTACTGTTTTATGTGCTCATACCTCATGGAAAACCAGTTCTCAGCAAAGAAGGAAAAGCTGAAAGGTGGAAAGAGTATATAGAGGGACTCTACAAAGGAAATGAACTGCGAGACAATATTGTAGGAAGGGAAGAGGATGTAGATGAAGATGAAATAGGAGATACTGTACTGAGAGAAGAATTTGACAGAGCACTGAAAGACCTAAGTCGAAACAAGGCCCCTGGGGTAGATGATATCCCGTCAGAGCTACTGAAGTCTCTGGGAGAACCAGCCATGACAAAATTGTTTCACATTGTGTGTAAGATGTATGAGACAGGTGAAGTACCCTCAGACTTTAAGAAAAATGTTATAATCCCCATTCCAAAGAAAGCGGGTGCAGACAGGTGTGAAAACTACAGAACCATCAGTTTGATAAGTCATGGTTGCAAAATATTAACAAGAATTATATACAGAAGGATGGAAAAGCTGGTAGAAGCCGACCTCGGGGAAGATGAGTTTGGGTTCAGGAGAAATGTAGGAACACGGGAGGCAATACTCACTTTACGGCTTATCCTAGAAGATAGATTAAGAAAAGGCAAACCTACATTTCTAGCTTTTGTAGATTTGGAGAAGGCTTTTGACAATGTTGATTGGAATAAACTCTTTCAAGTTCTGAAGCAAGCAGGAGTAAAATATAGGGAGCGTAAGGTTATTTACAACTTGTACAAAAACCAGACAGCGGTTGTCAGAGTTGAAGGACATGAAAGGGATGCAGTGGTTGGAAAGGGAGTAAGACAGGGTTGTAGCCTTTCCCCAATGTTGTTCAATTTGTACATTGAGCAAGCTATAAAGGAAAGCAAGGAGAAATTTGGAGAAGGAATTAAAGTTCAGGGTGAAGAATTAAAAACATTGCGTTTTGCCGACGACATAGTGATTCTGTCAGATACAGCAAAGGACCTGGAAGAGCAATTGAACGGAATGGACAGTGTGCTGAAAGGTGCATATAAGATGAACATTAACAAGAGTAAAACTAGGGTAATGGAGTGCAGTGTAAGGAAATTGGGTGATGCTGAAGGAATTAGATTAGGTAACGAAACAATAAAGGAGGTAGATGAGTTTTGTTACTTGGGCAGTAAAATAACAAATGATGGTCGCAGTACAGATGATATAAAATGCAGAATGGCAATGGGTAGAAAAACGTTCTTGAAAAAGAGAAATTTGTTAACATCGAATATTGATTTAAGCCTAAGGAAGTCCTTTCTGAAGGCATTTGTATGGAGTGTTGCCTTGTATGGGAATGAAACATGGACGATAAGCAGTGTGGACAGAAAGAGGATAGAGGCTTTTGAAATGTGGTGCTACAGAAGAATGCTGAAGATTAGGTGGGTGGATCGCGTAACTAATGAGGAGGTACTGAACCGAATTGGGGAGAAAAGAAATTTCTGGCATACCTTGACTAAAAGAAGGGATAGATTGGTAGGACACATTCTTAGACATCAAGGAATTGTGAATTTAGCGTTGGAGGGAAGTGTGTGGGGTAAAAACCGCAGAGGGAGACCAAGAGACGCGTATAGTAAGCAGATTCAAGTGGATGTGGGTTGTCGTTCTTATGAGGAGATGAAAAGGCTTGCTCAGGATAGAGTAGGGTGGAGAGCTGCATCAAACCAGTCTCCCGACTGAAGACCATAACAACAACAACACCTCATGAACTACTGGTCGCACTGTGCTACAATTTCGGAGGCACATTCAACGATATGTCTGTACATTGCCTATAACATTTCCTGCGGCTACAATTTGTAGTGTAGAAATTATAAACTGTAACGTCATACCGAATGCCGTAGTATTACTCCATAAATAGCGGAAAAGTAGTAAGCGAGAAACTTTTTTTCTTTCATCATTTTACTATGGTTGCCAGCGAGAAAAAGTTTAATAAAGGTTTGAAATTATGTTTAAAGTGTTGCAAGTCGCTAAGTACTCTCATTCTCATACAGTGTATTTGTAAAGACTCATCGCATTATGGCAGTTTCTTGCATATCCTATCGTTTACGGACTTATATCTCTTGAACCAAGTGTCGTATGTGGTTCGTACTCCTACAGAAGATGTTACCTCACGTAAGGAATGTGTGTACCAAATTTGGTTGAAATCGGTCCAATGGTTTAGGAAAAAATGAGCAGCATTGTCGCAAAATGCAGCAGTTTTTCGCGCATCTCATTATTTATGGCGCCATTTCTCGTGAACTATATATCGTATGTGATTCTTACACTTACGGCGACCGTCCTCATGGGTTGAAGCTTACGTGTACAAAATTTCATAAAGATTGGAACAAAACTGTAGATTTGTATGCAACACGTACAAATATACTGACACTCTGCTTTATATATTAGAAATCAAGACTATTTACTAAAACTTTCCGGGCCTATATGCCGTAGTGTTATGGATTTATTACTCAACGTTCGTCCCAATCTGCGAATATTTTCAAGGGGAACGTAGCACTTCTGTATGTCCTATACACTCGGATGGCTCGTCACGTTTACGAGGGCTCGCGCGCAGAGATGTGACGTCAGTTGTTTTGGGTATGCGCGCGCATTTCGTCGTTGCCGACTGCCGTTGTCCGCTGTTAGTATCGTCCCATGGTGGTAGACTGTTACATTCCTTCTTCAACACCGGAATCGAAATTTCATTTAGTTTCACGCCCTCCTCCATCCTATTGAAATTATTGGGGTGTTTTACAATTTCTATTTGTACACAAACCAGACAGCGGTTGTCAGAGTTGAAGGGCATGAAAGGGATGCAGAGGTTGGAAAGGGAGTAAGACAGGGTTGTAGTCTTTCTCCATTGTTATTCAATTTGTACATTGAGCAAGCTATAAAGGAAAGCAAGGAAAAAATTGGAGAAGGAATTAAAGTTCAGGGTGAAGAATTAAAAACATTGCGTTTTGCCGACGACATAGTAATTCTGTCAGATACAGCAAAGGACCTGGAAGAGCAATTGAACGGAATGGACAGTGTGCTGAAAGGTGCATATAAGATGAACATTAACAAGAGCAAAACTAGGGTAATGGAGTGCAGTGTAAGGAAATTGGGTGATGCTGAAGGAATTAGATTGGGAAACGAAGCAATAAAGGAGGTAGATGAGTTTTGTTACTTGGGCAGTAAAATAACAAATGATGGTCGCAGTACAGATGATATAAAATGCAGAATGGCAATGGGTAGAAAAACGTTCTTGAAAAAGAGAAATTTGTTAACATCGAATATTGATTTAAGCCTAAGGAAGTCCTTTCTGAAGGCATTTGTATGGAGTGTTGCCTTGTATGGGAATGAAACATGGACGATAAGCAGTGTGGACAGAAAGAGGATAGAGGCTTTTGAAATGTGGTGCTACAGAAGAATGCTGAAGATTAGGTGGGTGGATCGCGTAACTAATGAGGAGGTACTGAACCGAATTGGGGAGAAAAGAAATTTCTGGCATACCTTGACTAAAAGAAGGGATAGATTGGTAGGACACATTCTTAGACATCAAGGAATTGTGAATTTAGCGTTGGAGGGAAGTGTGTGGGGTAAAAACCGCAGAGGGAGACCAAGAGACGCGTATAGTAAGCAGATTCAAGTGGATGTGGGTTGTCGTTCTTATGAGGAGATGAAAAGGCTTGCTCAGGATAGAGTAGGGTGGAGAGCTGCATCAAACCAGTCTCCCGACTGAAGACCATAACAACAACAACACCTCATGAACTACTGGTCGCACTGTGCTACAATTTCGGAGGCACATTCAACGATATGTCTGTACATTGCCTATAACATTTCCTGCGGCTACAATTTGTAGTGTAGAAATTATAAACTGTAACGTCATACCGAATGCCGTAGTATTACTCCATAAATAGCGGAAAAGTAGTAAGCGAGAAACTTTTTTTCTTTCATCATTTTACTATGGTTGCCAGCGAGAAAAAGTTTAATAAAGGTTTGAAATTATGTTTAAAGTGTTGCAAGTCGCTAAGTACTCTCATTCTCATACAGTGTATTTGTAAAGACTCATCGCATTATGGCAGTTTCTTGCATATCCTATCGTTTACGGACTTATATCTCTTGAACCAAGTGTCGTATGTGGTTCGTACTCCTACAGAAGATGTTACCTCACGTAAGGAATGTGTGTACCAAATTTGGTTGAAATCGGTCCAATGGTTTAGGAAAAAATGAGCAGCATTGTCGCAAAATGCAGCAGTTTTTCGCGCATCTCATTATTTATGGCGCCATTTCTCGTGAACTATATATCGTATGTGATTCTTACACTTACGGCGACCGTCCTCATGGGTTGAAGCTTACGTGTACAAAATTTCATAAAGATTGGAACAAAACTGTAGATTTGTATGCAACACGTACAAATATACTGACACTCTGCTTTATATATTAGAAATCAAGACTATTTACTAAAACTTTCCGGGCCTATATGCCGTAGTGTTATGGATTTATTACTCAACGTTCGTCCCAATCTGCGAATATTTTCAAGGGGAACGTAGCACTTCTGTATGTCCTATACACTCGGATGGCTCGTCACGTTTACGAGGGCTCGCGCGCAGAGATGTGACGTCAGTTGTTTTGGGTATGCGCGCGCATTTCGTCGTTGCCGACTGCCGTTGTCCGCTGTTAGTATCGTCCCATGGTGGTAGACTGTTACATTCCTTCTTCAACACCGGAATCGAAATTTCATTTAGTTTCACGCCCTCCTCCATCCTATTGAAATTATTGGGGTGTTTTACAATTTCTATTTGTACACAAACCAGACAGCGGTTGTCAGAGTTGAAGGGCATGAAAGGGATGCAGAGGTTGGAAAGGGAGTAAGACAGGGTTGTAGTCTTTCTCCATTGTTATTCAATTTGTACATTGAGCAAGCTATAAAGGAAAGCAAGGAAAAAATTGGAGAAGGAATTAAAGTTCAGGGTGAAGAATTAAAAACATTGCGTTTTGCCGACGACATAGTAATTCTGTCAGATACAGCAAAGGACCTGGAAGAGCAATTGAACGGAATGGACAGTGTGCTGAAAGGTGCATATAAGATGAACATTAACAAGAGCAAAACTAGGGTAATGGAGTGCAGTGTAAGGAAATTGGGTGATGCTGAAGGAATTAGATTGGGAAACGAAGCAATAAAGGAGGTAGATGAGTTTTGTTACTTGGGCAGTAAAATAACAAATGATGGTCGCAGCACAGAGGATATAAATTTCAGAATGGCAATGGGTAGAAAAGCGTTTTTGAAAAAGAGAAATTTGTTAGTATCAAATATTGATTTAAGCCTAAGGAAGTCTTTTCTGAAGGCATTTGTATGGAGTGTTGCCTTGTATGGGAGTGAGACATGGACGATAAACAGTGCGGACAGGAAGAGGGTAGAGGCTTTTGAAATATGGTGCTACAGAAGAATGCTGAAGATTAGGTGGGTGGATCGCGTGACTAATGAGGAGGTACTGAACAGAATTGGGAAGAAAAGAAATTTCTGGCATACCTTGACTAAAAGAAGGGATAGATTGGTAGGACACATTCTTAGACATCAAGGAATTGTGAATTTAGCATTAGAGGGAAGTGTGTGGGGTAAAAATCGCAGAGGAAGACCAAGAGATGGATACAGTAAGCAGATTCAGACAGATGTAGGTTGCCGTTCTTATGTGGAGATGAAGAGGCTTGCTCAGGATAGGGTATTGTGGAGAGCTGCATCAAACCAGTCTCCGGACTGAAGACCACAACAACAACAGCCTATCTATCGCCTATCTATAGCCAGTCTTTCGTGATATCCATTTCTGGTTGCTAAAACTGAGTATTATCAAATTCCATAAGGTGGTGCCCTGCTTGAAAAATATGTCCAGCAACAGCTGATCTGTCAGTCTCTCCCCTTATAGAGTTACCCTTGTGCCCTTCTAGTAGGGCTTTTTTTTTTTTTTTTTTTTTTTTTTTTTTTTTTTGCGGTACCCACGTATAAGTCTCCACAGCTATACGGAATCCTATAAACTCCCGCTTTTTCCAGCGGCTTGCGAGCATCTTTATTCGATTTCAGGTGATCCTGTATCTTCCGAGTAGGTTTGTAAATAGCGGCAACATTTCGTTTCGTCAAAATTTTAACGATGCTGTCGGTGACGTCCTTAATAAAAGGCAAGAACACTTTAGGTTTCACAAGAACCTTTTCATCGTTTTCAATTCTGCGTGTCAATCTCAACGCACTCCTTATCTCTGTGGACGAATAGCCATTCGTAAGTAAGGTATTACTCGGGTGTTTCAATTCCGAGTCGAGTAATTCCGGTTCGCAGATGTTCCTTGCTCTGTTAGCCAATGTCTTTATAATGCCCCGCTTTTGCTGTGGGTGGTGGTTTGAATGCCGGTGCAGATAACGGTCTGTGTGTGTGGGCTTCCGATAAACTGCATGATCCAATCTGCCATTTACCCTTTTGAAAACTGACACGTCAAGAAAATTCAGTTTTCCGTCTGCCTCCTTCTCAATGGTAAACTGAATTCTAGAATTAATCCTGTTGACGTGTTGGAGGAAACATTTTAGTAATATTGAGGTTTGAAAGTTGACATTTTTCAAGAAATCAGGAACAGACAATTGTGAAAATTGCAGAACTATCAGTTTAATAAGTTCATGCTTGCAAAATACGAACACTAATTATTTACACTGTAGCGCAAGGCAAGTCAGGGACGCTGTAACTGTAGCTCAATAAACCAAAGATGGGAAAATTACCCTTCAAAGAGTCTCCGACTATCACTATTCCCTGACAGGCAAGTCACCTGCAGATCTTGTCTCAGGCGGTCGGACTTCGTCTCTTACAGCAGGGGTTTCAGCGCCTGATAAAATGTTTACAAAAAGGTACAGTAAGTGAAGCTACAGACAATGAAAGTCGGGATAGCCAGTCAAAACGTACATTAAAATCAAAGCACAAAGAAGCGAGGTAGTCATGTCACAAATTTCCATAAACAGTCACACACTTAATGCAGCCACTGGGCGTGGAATAGACATGCTGTAGGCCAAGTCGCAAACTATCATACAAAAGTAAGAATATAAATAAGAACCAGTCTTCAGAGAGAGTTGAAGAAGAAAGGTAAGAAACCAGCCATTAGTTCAAAAAAATTCAAATGCTTGTAAATCTATCGGACCAAACTGCGTGCTTATCAGTCCGTAGCTTACATACTACTTAAACTAGGGTAAACTAACCTAAGGACAACACATACACCAATGCCCCAGGGAGGACTCGAGCCTCCGATGGCGAGCTTTCGCGCGCTCCGTAGCGAGGCGCCTTAGACCGCTCGGCTACTCCACCGCGCCATGAGTTCGCGCAAGATCACAAGAACAGTAGTAGCCGCACCCGAATAGACGGCGCAAGGCAGAAGTAAGGCGATCGAGATCACGGGTGATGCGAAGTATGTCATGTCGGTGATCATGTCGACTCCGGTGCGGAAGTCAAGCACAGGCTGCTTGATCCCAAGGTAACGGGAAGCTCGAATCACTAAACGACGGTGCCTGGCGCACGCTGATCTCCCGATGTCGATACCTCCAGCAAATGCAACGGAACGGGCTCTGGAGCTGCTCTACACGCTATTCAAGCAAGTGACCAATACATTCGTGTGCACCTCCGCAGTTGGCGAAAAGGTCGCCGTTACCTATCTCGCGGCCGCCGGCAACGGCGGAGTTCCAACCGTCACGTTGGGTGGCCTGAACTGGAGTGGATTCGCAGAACGCGAAAACTCGTCTCCCTCCGCCACCGCGTGCTACAGCGACGGTTTGAAATAACGGACGAAGGGAAACTAAACAAGATGTCGCCATCTGGGCCATTTTCTGTAATAATTAAATGTGCAGTGTCAGGATTATGCTGTCACCAACCGATGCTCCTCTATGCACACAATACATCGGTAGTGTATGTGAGCCTGGGTAAATTAGTTTCCTGCCTATAATCGTGAGATGAAATTTTAATGATTATTAATTAACAAATTAACCGGTCTGAGTGTGTAATCAATAAACTCGGAATTTCATCAAGATTCAGAATATTTAATTAAATTTGACGTATTATTTTTATAAATCACTCTTCCTTTGTCTGAGGACTGGCCTGACAGATTCTGTGGCTTTGTCACGTGTCTTTTTAGCATTACCAGAATTCAGTGCATTACAACATACAAATGGAAAAAATTAGCTAATTTGACACCAGGGAAGAAAAGTTTGGATTAAGGAGTAATGTGAGAACACGTAAAGCTATACTGATCACGTGACTTTTTGTAGAAGATGTACAGGGTGTTTATATATGAATATCGGGGTTTTAACGCTTTGTAATATTTGTTATATTAAACTTACAATTACAAATGATATGTCAAATGGAAGAGAAACTGAATCAGTTTCACCAATAACCTTATAAATGTTCAATGTGAGCCCCATTTGTCACACGGCACACATCAAGTCTATAGCCGAGTTCTTCCGAAACTTTGATAAGTGTGTCTTCAGTGTTTGTATCAACAGCTGCTTCAATCCGATTTCTTAATTCAGGGAGGCCAGCAGGTACCCACGCGTCTTGATGAAACCCCAAAGGAAAAAATCGCATTGCGTTGGGTTGGGTGAACGTGAAGGCCATGGAGAGCAAGCCCTGTCGTTGGGCCCTTGCGGTGCTTGGGTACAGCGAGGTTCAACCAATCGCATATTTCGCAATGCCAGTGAGGTAGCGCACCATCTTGCTGGAAAATCTAGTTCTCTGGCTCATCTTCTTCCAACTTCGGGAAGAGCCATTGCTCTAGTGTATCAATATAAGTACCAGTTATAGTAGGTTCACTAAAACAGAAAGGCCCATTAACTTTCCGCCGGGATGCATCTCACTAAGATAATAAATATTTAGTGGCCAATATTATGATCATACCTGCACCAACAAAAATCAACACTGCAATCAACTCTGTCCCAAAGAACAAAATTTGCAAAGATGTTAGTATTAAAACTAGTAGTGAAGTGAGAAAAAATATTTTTAAACTATGGTGTGATTGTTCTGTACTTAGCTCACAAGGGAATCTCCCCATCGCACCCCCCTCAGATTTAGTAATAAGTTGCTGATGTGGATATGCCGAGAAATACTGAACACGGATCAATCGAGAAAACAGGAAGAAGTTGTGTGTAACTATGAAAAAAAATAAGCAAAATATAAAAACGGAACGGTCCATGCATGAGAACGATAGGCAACGTCGAGCATATTGTGAACATAAGACCGCCGTGGTCCGGTGGCTAGCTTAAGGCGCTGCAGAGCGAGACGTCATTGGTTAGCCTTTCGTCGAACGAAAACTTTTTTTTTTTTTTTTTAATTTTCGCATAATTTTGATACGTCCGGTCGTTCATTGACGACTCTGTTCGCTGTAATCAGTTTAGAGTGTGCTTCGGGGCGTCATCGTAAAACCGTACGATTAGCAGACAAAAGGAATGCCTCTCCAATGGGATCCTAAAACATTTCATTTCAGACTGATAGGTCAACCGATTCCTCCACAGGAAAACACGTCTGATGTATACCATATGACATTGGTGACGGTATGTGCGTCATATGACAGGAATTTCTTGTCGATCCGCTTAACTTGTACACTTGCTGAATGGGTAAAGCATGTTATAGGTTTTCCTGTGGATGTGATAATCGCTCCAGAAAGGTGACGAAAACATAAGAGATTGTCACATAAACTGCAACAAATGAATGCAACAGTGCCATAGTCGACTGACGTCGTGTGTTTAGATGTTTATTTAGGCGTAGCGTCCCCATTCTACGGCGCAGTTACCTTGCATCGCACGGACATATAATAGTTTTCTGAAAAGAATGCTAGAACACATGACCTCTCGTTCCACAACGCCTCACGCTAACCACGGGACCACGGTCCTCCTCTGATTACAGTTTGCTCGACGTTGCTTATCTTTCCCATGGGCTGCTCAGTTTTTATATTTTGCTTCTTTTTTTGGTAAAAGTGCAGTTTATGAGTCCGCGAGTGGTGCTTCATGCGTAGATGTTGGTAATGACGCGATGAATGATGCAGGTGAAGACGCTCAATCAGATTCCACGTTTCATGTTATGTGAATTTGGCCTTTCTTCACATGCACTACTTTTCCGTTCAGAATTGATAATTTCTTGCAACGTAAATTGAAATACGTGTTTCTCTCTCAAGTAATACGACGACAGTAATTTTTCCAGTGCCTTTTAATACGTGAATAATGAATGTTATTAAAATTATTGTCCACTTCGCTAAGCAAAAACCAGATGTTGGTTAATTTTGAAGACTCCGTGTATCTCGAAGTTCCGGTTCTGAACCGGAGATTCGGGCGCTACGCTGGAGGGCACGTACTAAAAAAAAAAAAAAAAAAAAAAAAAAAAAAAAAAAAAAAAAAAAAAAATAAAAATAAAAAAAAAAAAAAAAAATAAATAAATAAAAAAATCTTGTATAACCTATACAAGAACACACTTATAAACAAAACAGACTTTTCTTTAACACAGTATTGATAACTTCAAACCAACAACAAGCCAGCGCAGCTTTAACGTTTGGAACATAGGTTACACAAGAAGTTGTGTCTCGTAGTAGCGCCTAAATCTCCGGTTCAGAACCACTCAGTCTAAGTAATTGCGCTCGTAAAAGCTGCTAAAGTCATGCAATCACCACAAATAAAAACACTGGGGAAAATTATTTTGGCTACATAGTACAGCCATTACACTCAATCTCCATTACAGAATGAAACTATAAATTTCACATTTATTGAAATTCAATATTTTAATCTAAAGATTTTTACATCCACTACGCCGATTTGTTTACAAACCATAAAGAGAAAGCTATTTGTTACTGGCCGCGCGAATGCGTCTGTTGATTGGCTGCGGCGCCGTTGCCAACGTCCAAACATGAAACGCCACTCGCGCACTCTTAGACTGCACTTCAGCCTTTTTTTTTTTTTTTTTTTTTTTTTTTTTTTTTTTTTTTTTTTTCCCCTCATACCTTTACACAACTTCTTCCTGTTTTCTCGGCTGATCTGCATCCAGTTTTTCAAAGCCTAAACACTGCGCCAAAATATATCTGACGGGGGTGCGATGGGGAGGTTCCCTTATCAGTACCGCCTCTTGTAACAGGAAATACACGTAGCAAGTTTTCGCAGTAAAATTCCTTTTACAAAAAAATGTTCAAATGTTTGTATAGTCTATGGGACTTAAATACGGGGTCATCAGTCCCTAAACTTACAAACTACTTATGAACTACTTACGAACTAGGACGGCACAAATATCCATGCCCGAGGGGGGATTCCAACCCCCGACCGTAGTGGCCGTGAAGACCGTGACTGGAGCGCCTTAGTCCCCTCGGCCACCGCGGCCGGCTTCCTTTTACAGGCGGGAGGGAGGAGAAAGGAAGAAAAATTGTATTTGCATTACACATAGTCTAGACGCTGAGATAAATGCATCAAGCTATGGCATGGAGAGCTATAGGAAGATTGCAAGCGGGACACACACAGAGGGAGGTACCTGCAACTATTGGAGTGTCCTAAAGTGTAATTTCCAGGACCTGAATGTGATTTCAGTCAACAGAATCCGTTAAAAGAAGGCAAGGCCCAGGTCATCCACGGATAATATTAGCAAGAGATGACCGTTATCTCTGGTTAACAGCCCATCGGGGTAGAAGGCTGAACCCTCCAGGCAGCAACAATACGCGCAATATCAACACAGTCCGAAATCGCCTTCGGGAATGTGGCCTCTACGTACAGAGGCCTATGGTGCGTGTCCCCTTAAAACCAAGACACAATTTAGCCCGCAGAAGCCGGCCGGAGGAACATCAGGATAGCGTTCTGTTCACAGATGAGACAAGATTTCGTATGCATCCGGGCAATCGTCGCTCTCTCATCTGCAGAGAAAACGTGAAACTGGGAACAATCCTAGTATGATAAAAAATTATATCATGTTGGTAGATGAATGGTGTGGGTAGGAGTCAGTATTGGTGCTTTGACAGCTCAGAGGTGTAGACCTCATATTATGTTGTCTCATATGTTGGTACCATAGGAAATGGGTTCCTTCTGGTGGACGATAACGCTCGTGCCCCAGAGCTGCACTGGACAATATCTTGAAGCTGAGGGACTTGAACGAATGGCCAGCTCCATTTTCACACTTAAATCCGATTGAGCATATCTGGGGTGCTCTTTGCAGACACATTGAAGCCAGAACAGCACCTCCGACAACCCCGACAACCGTTGCAGAAATGGAAATTGCACTCATGGAAGAATGGCCAAATATCCCTCAAGAGCTGACTGATAACCTCATACTGTCCATGCTACGCAGGTGTGCAAGTGTACTGGCCTCCGAGGTGATCACACACTATATTAGACGGCAACGAGAATAACTGGTTCAGTATTACGGTAGCCCCATGGTGCCTCGTTCTAAGTGAACGCCATTTAAATCTCAAGTAAAGAGTTGAGGCAGCGGAATATCGCATTGTATGACACACAAATTACGAGTGTAACACGTATATTGTGGTAAATCGAAACTCTCTCTGAATAAGTCGCACACTGCAGCAAAATTAAACAGAAATAGAATGAGTAATTATGGAACTGGCAGGTAGGGACATTTGATTCAAGGGATTGATTTAAGAACATAACAGTTTATACTGGGGGTTACCACAGGTAATTTAGTTTTATTTACTAAAAAACTAGTCGACCCGACAATTCTTCGCAATTGCTAATATGTATGTATGTATGTATGTACGAAAAAAAGTTAAAAAATGTCCCACAGATGGCGCTTCATCTGATCAGAAAAGCAATAATTAGCATAACAAATTAAAACAAAGCAAAGATGACGTTTTTTACAGGAAATGCTCAATATGTTCACCATCATTCCTCAACAATAGCTGTAGTCGAGGAATAATGTTGTGAACAGCACTGTAAAGCATGTCCGGAGCATTGGCGTCGCATGTTGTCTTTCAGCATCCCTAGAGATGTCGGTCGATCAAGATACACTTGCGACTTCAGGTAACCCCAAAGCCAATAATCGCACGGACTGAGGTCTTGGGACCTGGAAGGCCAAGCATGACGAAAGAGGCGGCTGAGCACACGATCATCACCAAACGACGCGCGCAAGAGATCTTTCACGCGTCTAGCAATACTTTGTTTTCGTCTTTTTTTTTTTTTTTTTTTTTAATAAATCCCCATGTCATTCCAAGCATGTGTGTCAATTTTTACCTCTCTACCTACATTATTCCGTGATTTATTAAGTATTCAAATTTACACTGTCTTTTTGATCACCCTGTACATTAAAGCTTAGAAAGTGTCTTCCGTAGCCGAAGATGAAACGTTTGGGGAAAGTTTTACAATTCGACAACCACTTATCAGCCGGGAAGTTATAAATGAACTTAACGCCAGTCGGTGAAGCTTAGAGATCAGAAATAATCGAAATGTACGTTTTCCGCAAAATGGATACTTTATGGGCAGCCAGCATATTGCAAGCTGTTTATACTATTTTGGCAGCCCCCTGTATTTTCCTCCCCTAGCCTGCACCAGTGTATGCTTGTGACCCATCTGTATGACTTCGTCACCGGCGGGACGTTGAACTGCAGCCCGCATCCTGCTGCTGGTGACACTGCTACTTGTCGCTTGGGTCTACCCTGACCACAAAGAGGCGCATCGGCAGCAGCTGGGCCGTCGCTCTGCGCTCTGCTGAGGGGCACGGTTCCCTGGCAAACCCAAGGCCGCGTCCCGATTGGCGAAACCCGCCGCTATCTCAGCCGCTGACCCCAGCTGCTATCTCACTGACTCTCTCCAAGGACTCTCCTAACGGCCAGTAGCCACGTCCAAACGTGCTAACACATGGAAGGCTCATTCTGACATCTATCTAATATATAAAGCAGAGTGTACGTATATTTGTACGTGTTGCATACAAATCTACGGTTTTCTTCCAATCTTTTTGAAATTTTGTACACTTAAGCTTCAATCCATGAGGACGGTCACATAGTTTATGAGATATGACATTTTTGTGTCCCATCCTCGTCGCCACTTTTGTGTCTCGTTTCCGTCGTAGGTGTCGGTGGCCGAGTAGAATGAGACCGACACAGGAATAAAGGATGCACGCTTGTGCAGGTAGGAGGTGACCAGCCAGTGGGACAGCAGAAACTAGAAACACTAGAGTAAATTAGCACGAGATATATATTTCATAGAAACTTAGAAATACTTAAATTTTACATAGCTCAGTACTGCAGAATGCTGATACATAGTTGAGTTAGAGGCCTGCCTAGTGCCTATCCGATAGCCAAGTCTTTACTGGTGCCTATCTGATTCCGAAGTGTTAACTGGTTCCTATCTCAGTCCCAAGTGAACGATGTCGTTCAGTGGTGGCCACGAGCGAAGTTGCAGCAGAGGGCGCTCGTGGCTGACGTCGTAAGAACGCCGCGCCGTGCGTGCATGGCGGCGCGCGGCGAAAGTAGGTGGCGCGCACTTTAGACTTGTGCGACACCACAGACATAATAAACAATGAGATTCGCGGAAAACTGCTGCATTACTACTGAAACGATTTCAACCAAATTTGGCACCATATTCCTTACGTGAGATAACAATTGTCATATGAGTAAGAACCACATACGACACATGGTTCAAGAGATATAGCGTCAAAAGCGATATGAGTAGCAAGAAACTGCCACATAATGCGACGAGACTTTATAAATACGCTGTATGACAATGACAGTACTCAGCGACTTGCAACCAACTTTATAAATAATTTCCAACTGTTATTAAACTTTTTATCGTTGACAACGATGGCAAAATGATCAACGGAAAAAAAGGTTTTTCGCTTACTACTTTTCCGCTGTTCATGGAGTAAAACGACGGCATTCGGTATGGTGTTGCAATTTATAATTTGTACATTACAAATTGTAGCCGCGGGAAATTTCACAGACAGTATACAGACATATAGGTGAATGTACCTTCGAAATTGTATCACAGTACGACACGTAGTTCATGAGACATGAGCACATAAACAATAATGTTTATGGGAAAAAACCATCACGCACCAAGTTTTAATGTATTCCTTCTTTACTACGGATTGTATTCGCAACAAATTTTACAGACATACAGCACTTATATAAATGAATACATACCTACAAAATTGTACAATTGTGCACCATATAACTCATTAAATATGAGGTCGTACGCATTTTATATGTCAACTGCACTTATAACTTTGTACATTATGCGAGACAGCCTTATTTTTTATTTATTCTCCGACAAATATAGTATGTTTTTAGATAAGAAATGGACAGAGAGAGAAGGGATAGGAGGAGTAATACCACAAGGCAGGAATAAATAAATAAATACCCGGGAAAAGCCGGGTTTTCAGCTAGTATATATATAAAATGGATGTTTGTCTGTATGTCCTCTATGTGTTCATAAACCATTCATTAGATTGCAATGATACTTTGGTGAACGGTTCACCGTGCGCCTACGGAGGTTCCTGTCCCAAAAACAAAAGATCACGACACATAGCTCAGGAGATATGGCGTCATAAATAATGAGAGGCCACCGCGTGGAAAAATCAGATTTATGCGTTAATTATTGGAAAATGGGAGTAGTTTTCATGTAATTTCGGACGTTTATGAAGCGTTTTGTAACGCTTTGTAACACACACGCGAAATGATGGAACGAAAAGTGTACCGCTCACAACAGTTTCGCTGTAGATGCCGTAAAACTGTCGCATCAGGCATGACCTTGTATCAAATAAAGATAGCATTACAGATTTGCGTGTTACTATTTATTTTTGTCTGCAAGTCTACCTTCATTCTCTCGATCCAAAACTAAGCAATCTGGTTTTTTAATCTCTATCTATATAAAAACGAAAGGATACTCACTCACTCGCTGACTAAACACGAAATCTCGAAAAGTACTTCACCCATGAAACTGAAATTTGGCAGGAATGTAGTTTATAGGTATAAAATGTCAGCTGAGAAAGTATTTTGTGATAGGTGCATGGCGGAGCATACTTCTCCTACAGACTCACGAAATCTACAGTTTCATTCCGATCTTCACGAAATTTCGCCCGCTTGACATCCAAAACAAGAGGAGGGTCACCGTCTACCTTACGTTTTATACGGTACTTGGGGGAGGGTACTTTGCAACATAAAATGGATCCCTAAATACCTTGGTCGCGCCATCACTTGAGGACGGCTCTGCCGATTTCACAGATCTTTTTTTTTTCTTTTTTATTTTTTTTTTTTTATTTATTTTTTTTTTTATTTTCGTTATTGTCACAACAATGGTTGTGTGAAATAAAACTGGAATATTCGAGAACAACAAAGTGCGTTTTTCAATGTGACCCTGCGTTTCTATTGTATATAAATCTCTAGTTTTGTTCCGATATTGATGAAATTTTGCATACTCTACCTTAAAAACGAGAGGAATGTCACTAGCTGTATAAAATTTCGTTCGGTGCATGGTGGAGGGTACTTACAGAATTTTACAAAATGCTTGGCTGTGCTCCAATCTTTATGAATTTTTGCACACATGACCTTTAATCCAAGATGAAGATAACAGGGTACATAAGTGTTTGTATGGTACATGACAGAGGATACCTTGCAGAAAACTTCACCGAGAGAGAGAGAGAGAGACAGACAGAGAGAAAGAGAGAGAGAGAGAGAGGTGGAAACGAAGAGAGATGGGAGAGAAAGAGGTGGATGCAGAGAGAGGGAAGGGAATGTGGACTACGAGAGTGTAGGATAAATAAATACCCGGGAAACGCCGGGTTTACAGCTAGTTAAATATAAAAATTGTTGCACTTGATATGTGATAAACAATATTCAGAGTACGCTAGCGTGATTATTTTTGCACTAATTCTTTCTTTCTTACTTTTGTTCGTATCAACAACTGCTATAAGACTGGTTTTTAAAGTAGCATTAATCAGCTGCAGCTGAAACGATTTTACTGTAACCATTTTCGGACACTTAAGTGTCCTCATTCAGGTACCTGTACAAGAAAAGAGCCACATATTAACGGAAACAATTCTAGCAATAGTTTAAAGCAAAATTAATCAGAAAAACGTATGTTATCATATTTATTACCTAATATATAAAACTAAAAGTTTGTTTGTTCGTATTCTATGCCCTGCCGTAGCATTCATCCGATTGCGATGAAACTTTGTCAACATATTCCATTCACTTTCGCGTAGGTTATGGTAGGTCATAGTTCAACATGTAGTTTAGGAGATATAACGTCATGAACAATGACATGTATGAAAAACTCCCGCGTTATGTATGACATTTACATTTATAACTTCTTAGCTATCGACACAATTATTTCATTATACGACTTACAGTTCAGGAAATATGTCTTCATTAACACTGAGACGCGTGGATAACTGCCGCATCATGTTTGTATGTATTTTATTGCCTGCAATACCATTCATCCGATAGCGACGACTTCGCACTGTTGATCTCCGAAACAAGAGGAAAGTCACTGTCTACGGAAAATAATTTCGTATGCTGAACGGCAAAAGGTACCGTACTTTACTTATGAACTTCAAAAAAATCTATGATTTTTCCGATATTGATGAAATTTTGCCCACTTAACCTTCAAAATAAGAGGAACATCACCGATACCCAAGTTTTGATACAGTGCATGGCGGAGGGTAACTTGCAATAAACTTAGACGCCACTTCACTGATCACCGTGAAAACTGAGTGTTATACAATATTTTCTGAAATGGAGGAGGTAGATAAGTTTGGCAGAGAAAGGGTAAATTGGACAGAGGGAGGAGTAGAAGGAGATGAACAGAGAACAGAGAGAGAGAGAGAGAGAGAGACAAACAAGAGGTGAAGACAAGCAGAGAGAGAGAGAGAGAGAAAGTGAAGGTGGACAGACAGATAAAAGAGAATGAGAGACTGGAATAAATAACAACCCGCGGTTCAAATGTTTGTTAAGCTACTTATGAACTAGCTTATTCAAAAGACGACGCAAACATCCATGCCAAATGTTCAAATGTTTGTAATTCTTATGGGACCAAACTACGTTGGTCATCAGTCCCTAGACTTAAAAACTACTTAAACTAAGTTAAACTAACCTAAGGACAACACAAACATCCATGCTCGAGGGAGTATTCTAACCTCTGACGCGGGAGGCCGCGCTATCCGTAACGTGGCGCTCCAGACCGCTCGGCTACCCCCGCGCGGCATCCATGCTCGAGGGAGATTCGAACCCCCGACGAGGAACATCCTCGCCCATCGGTCCATAGCACCTCAATGAGCTCGGCCACTCCACCGCGGCACCCGAGTTCCGCTGCGTTTTCAGTTAGTAGTGACAAAATATGACAGAGTTGAAAAAAGTGTTACAACAAGTGTTACAACTGTAATCCACCCGCCTGTAAACAGTTCTGAGCACGATGGCGTACACTGTTGATGACATCTTTCTGAGTAGCTAGAGGAACTCGCGTGACTGGCCGTTTTAATTTCATGACGCGGTTCTTTCAATGTGTCCGCTTTCTCGCTGCACACCACGTTCTTGACGTAACCCTGTAAGTAAAACGTAGGACTAAATCAAGTTTACATCTTTGGTACTCAATTCGACCCCATTGTCCAATCCAATGACCCGGTGCAACGTTATCCGTACAAGAACACACATCAGTATGGTAGTGGGGAGGAGGGCCACCCTGTCAAATGGAAGAAGCACCGTCACCAAACAAAGCTGGAATGCACAATAAAATTAATGTCTCAAGCATCTTCAACTAACTTTTTTCCTATAATTGGACGCTCGAAAAAGATAGATCCAGTCAGTCACCTTGATTTGTCTGTATAACTTTAGTTTAGTGCTTCTGTACCATATTGCTGGTATTGCCCCTCCTGATATCCGTCGAGAGGTTGCAGCAAAAAATGAGAAGAAGAAAATGGAAACATCTGAAGCTCACCTTCTGTGTGGCTACAGGCCAGCTACTCCAAGACAAATCTAGGGTAAGTTTCCTCAGAACAAAAGAGGCTCTTTAACGGGACACCTAAGAAATCCCGAATCGACAAGCTGCACTTGTTCCGAAGAATGGCTGACGCCTAGCATAGAACTACCACCCGGTCACATGGAGAAATGGAGTACTTGGAGATCACTGAACAGATTACGGGCGGGCGTGACAAGACGTAAAAGCAAGCTACAGAAGTGGGGTTTCAACACCGAGCCCCCATTGCAACTAATGTATATAATCCAGTAAGAGTTTCTTTCTTTGTAAATTTATACTTAGAATTAATGCTTCTGATACTAATAAATAAGTGATCTTGACGATAGCCCACGCCAAACGTGGAACCCCAGCTCATAAACCGCTTGGCAACATAATACGGATTTCGTGCGCTGCAGTACGCACAATTATGCCTTTTACAGCGCCATATAATTTAAACTTTGCCCTATCTGACCACACCACTTGGGAAACATCATTTGCATTTAAGTGCGTGACAGAGGTTCATTAACCACTTTTCATAACCTTTCTCTACCGTTCCATTCTCTAATAGCGCGCGGGAAGACCGAACACCTAAATCGTTCCGCTTTGGATCTGATTGCTCTTATTTTATGGGGATGGTCATGTCTCCCTATGTAGGTGGGTGCTAGCAAAATATTTTCACATTCAGAAGTAAAAGTGGATGATTGAAATTTCGCAAATAGAACTCGCCGCAACGAATAACGTCGTTCTCTTAATGATTTCCACCTCAAAACGTGCAACATTTCCTTCACGCTTTTCCCCCTGTAACGTGATAAAACAAAACGAGCTGCCCTTCTCTGAATCTTCTCTAGCCGGCCGCGGTGGCCGGGAGGACTGAGGCGCTCCAGTCACGGTCTGCACGGCCACTACGGTGGGGGGTTCGAGTCCCCCTCGGGCATGGATATTTGTGCCGTCCTTAGTATAGGGTAGTTGATAAGTAGTTTGTAAGTTTAGGGACTGATGACCCCGTAGTTAAGTCACATAAGCTATACAAACATTTGAACATTTTTTTGAATCTTCTCAATGTCTTCCGTCAGACCCACCTGGTGAGGGTCTCATATGATGTTGTAAACAGGACCTGTCATTCGTGCACCCAGGTTCGTCGTTGCGTACACAATCGCAGGCGCTCCTGTCTGTGATGCAGCGTCAAGGGTAAACCGCAACCATGCTCTCCGGGTTGAGAGTGCATGCTGCTGCAGATGGTTGTTGTCTTGCAAACGTCCCATTCTGTTGACTCAGACGTGGCTGCACGATCCAATACAGCCATGCGGATAAGATGCCTGTCATCTCGACTGCTAGTGATACGAGGCCGTTAGGATTCAGCACGGCGTTCCGTATTGCCCTCCTGAACCCACCGATTCCATATTCTGCTAACAGTCATTGGAAGGCGACCAGCGCGAGCAGCAAAGTCGCGATACTATAAACCGCAATCGAACTAGGCTACAATCCGTCCTGATAAAGTCGGAAACGTGGTGGTACGCATTTCTCCTTCTTATACGAGGCATCGCAATAACGTTTCACCAGGCAATGCCGGTCAACTGCTGTACGTGTATGAGAAATCGGTTGGAAACTTTCCTCATGTCATCGGCGCCAACGTTGTGTGAATGCTCTGAAAAGCTAATTTGCATATCGCAGTATCTTCTTCTTGTCGGTTAAATTCCGCGTCAGTAGGACGTGAGCTTCGTTGTGTAGCAATTTTAATGGCCAGGAGTGTAAAAAGAAGTTTTATGGTCGCTCACATTTTGATACTCCTATATGTTTCGTCCGTACATGGTGGAAGGACAATGAACACCAAGGACAAAGATTGTGCAAGATCTGGCATTAATCAACTGCTGACACGTGTATTTTCTGGTGAGCCTCAGAGCGGAGTGTAAAAAGATAAAAATGGTGAAATGAAGAGATAAGACACAAAACATTATGGAAGTCATAAAGCAAAAACAGAAATAGGTCTGCATAAGAGGTACATCAAATCGCCAAATGAAGTCCTGTACTTCAGTATTCAGCAGAAGAGGCTAATAAAAGACACGTGTCTCTGTGAGCGGAATACTGCGGTACTAATTTTCCAAGTTAGATGTAGCATCCTAGCAGCGCACCTGTAAATAAAAACGATCGATCGCATCACAGAGCTGCAAACATTAACTCGACTGGGTTGAAAAATAATTCTCAGACTAGAACAAAGTTCAGGAAATGGCTGTTATAATGGGACCGGGCCCAGCTAAGCACCCGATACCCCAACAACATGATATACTGAACCACGTGATTCCAGCAGAACCTGTCACGGATCACCAGTTGCATTGACGTTCATTATGTTTAAAAACATTCTACGACCATTCATCTTTGTATACATGTGGACAAAATTGCTGAAACTAGTGTGTGTACTTTCCTCGAGTTCAGCTAACCCATATGTAAATTGTTTGAAATACCATCACATATATTTATGAATTGATTCTTGTATATAGGAGAACATTTAAGAATGTAAATATATTGTTATCGAAATTCGTCATTTAATTAATATAATAATGAGTCAGTTTGTAATATTCACATTCATTCCTGTCACTTTCTTGCGTCTTTTAGCAATAACTTAGGAATGTAAATTACATTTTTAAACTAGTACATTTTTAGAGTACTACAAAAAATATGTATGATATCAGAGACTTTTGTAATTAAATAGTTTCATTATTAAGATTCTATAACATTGGATGCAATTAAACAACAAACATTTCTCAGTTTCGCACTAATAAACACAAATTCAAGAAATAGCTACAACTTCGAATAATGCTGGATGGCATTTCAAAGCTCTGTAAATGGTAGCTAATTCAGAATCTTGTTATTTGTCATGTAATTAGTTAAATAAGTGTACATATTTTTCGTAACACGTTTCACAGATTTTTCCTAAATTCTGAGATAGTGCTGTATAAAAATAGCATTTCATTTGATTGTTCTAAATATTCACGACTGTTGTGTAATCTCCATTCAATTTATTTCATTGCAAAATAATTGTCAAGCAAAGAATGCTCAAAGGAGTAATAGGAACAGTGGAAGAGAGAGGGAGTGATAGTTCGACTGAATTTTCAGAAAGATTCCAGTTGGTGTAGAGAGTTTTGAACCAGTTTTGTGCAGCAATGTTGGTGTTTTAAATCAACAAATGATATTCTATGCAGCATATGTTATTTCTTCTCACGAAGGGCGCCGAGTACATTCCAGTAGTTTCTGCTGCAAATACTAAAATAACACTCCATACGACCAGTTAAGTATACCAAGCAAACAAACATTACACTATACAGGACAGAATTTACAAGAATATGTGCACAGTATTACTGCAGGCAGAGCACAGGTAATCCAATCTAATCTAATTTAAGCACTTGCGAGATCGTAAAAAAATAAAGAGAGCTTCTGTCATTGGCAATATTATTAACAATTGTGTTAGAATTATTTCACCGTCCAACAATCAGGAAAAATGTAAACTATGGCATCCACGGCTGTCGTCACTGTCAATAACATTCTTCGGGGTTTTAGGGCGCATTGTCAATTTCTAAAATTCCGATGTATCGGCCACTGTTGCAAGGTGGACGAAACGTCGGAATTTTAGAAATTGACAATGCGGCCAAAAATCTCGAAGAATTTTATTGACAATCACGAAAAAGTTATTAGGCAGCTTGCTGGAGACATCCTAGAAGAAACATGAAGCAGAGCATACTATGGAGCCAGAAAAATAAGTGGAGAATCGGTTCCTACTCACAAGGAGACGGTCTGACATGGGGGTCACCGATTTCCATCAAATTTTGCACGGGCGTTTTATATTGAATAAAAAGCGACACGTTGAAAGGTGGCAACACATTTGGTTATTATCACTGACTAGTCAAAGAGGTCTACTGCCGTGGACTGGCCACGGTGTAGCAGCCGAGCGGTCTAAGGCGCCTCGCTGCGGAGCGCGCGGTTGCTCGCCGTCGGAGGTTCGAGTCCTCCCTGGGGCATGGATGTGTGTGTGTTGTCCTTAGGTTAGTTTAACTTAGTTTGTAAGCTACGGATTGATGACTACGCAGTTTGGTCCGATAGATTTATAATCATTTGAACAATTTCGCCGTGGACTGTAAGATGGCGGTAGTCGAGAGTAGGAGTGTGTGTGTGTGTGTGTGTGTGTGTGTGTGTGTGTGTGTGTGTGAGTGTGAGTGTGTGTGTGTGTGTGTGTGTGTGTGTGTGTGAGAGAGAGAGAGAGAGAGAGAGAGAGAGAGAGAGAGAGAGAGAGAGAGGTCAACAAATGTGGCAGTCGGTTGTTAGCAGTGGGTAACTCTGGTCTTATTTTTTATTTGTAATAGCGATTGTGTATCATTTTAAATAATAATAATAAGCAAAGTAAATTTACAATTTTTATTTTTTATTGATATCAGACATGATCATTTATTTATTAACACATATTTCAAACAATAGCTACATTTCCTTTTTGAACTGAAAGCCAGTAATTTGTATGGTTGTTGCACTCTGATAAATGACAGTGTTAGTAAAGATTTTGCCGTTCGGGAGTAGCCGAGCGGTCTGGAGCGCCACGTTGCGAATCGAGATGCCTCCCGCGGCGGAGGTTCGATGTTCAAATGTTTGTTAAGCTTATGGGACTTAACTACGGGGTCATCAGTCCATAAACTTACAAACTACTTATCAACTACCTTATACTAAAGACGGCACAAATATCCATGCCCGAGGGGGGATTCGAATCCCCGACCGTAGTGGCCGTGCAGACCGTGCCTGGAGCGCCTCAGTCTCCTCGGCCACCGCGGCCGGCGCGGAGGTTCGAATCCTCCCTCGGGCATCGATGTGTGTGTTGTCGTTAGGTTAGTTTAACTTAGTTTAGGTAGTTTGTAAGACTGGGGACTGATGACCAACGTATTTTGGTCCCATAGATTTACAAACATTTAAACGTGCTAGTCTGTTGCCATCGGTTACAGTTAGCATTTGTCTGTCATCCCACCCATGATCACATTTATACACGGTATGACAGTCGTCTCAGGTATTAGTATGTACTATGTTTAAATAATGAACTATTTGTTTGTCTAATTGACGAATCCTACTTTGATCTACAACCGGACTTGTCATTCAATGTGACTTCATTTAGCCAGGCTGATGTTCTGGGTAGTTAACCGAACTAACAGAGACATATATATGTTGCACTCAGTCGATGCCAGGCTCATTAATCATAATATTTATTCTTACTTTAATCACAGATATTCAGATCAATTTTATATTGACAGCGCTGTACCAGACAAGATACATCTACATAGAAACAGAAGACCATTCACATACACACATCCTAAAGCTTTTGAAAGTAATTTTAATCCAATTTTTAAATATATTTTATTTAAACATATCGGTGTCAAAGTGTTTCGGCGTTTTGTAGGACACTCCGCACCGGCCGCGATGGCCGAGCGGTCTGCGGCGCGCCAGTCACGGTCTGCACGGCCACTACGGTCGGGGGTTCGAATCACCCCTCGGGCATGGATATTTGTGCCCTCCTAGTATTACCTAGTTTATAATCTTAGGGAGTGATGACCCCGTAGTTTAGTCCCATAAGCTCTACAAATATACAATTTAGACACTACATTGTTTTTGAAAAATCGACAGTCTAAAGTAGTACTTACTTTCCGTCTCCGGAACTAGACTTCTAACTTCCAAAAATTAGCAGCCAATATGGCTTTGTCGTTAGCCTCCCATAAGTCTTCCATTGTACATGGTTTTTCTAAATATGGACATATAAGCAGGTGTTGAGGATCCTGTACAGCACCACAAATACACAGAGTGTTCTCATTATCTTTTAGGAAGCCCCATCGCTGCATGTTTGTTTTCCACTTTGGCACTTCTACCCTCATACGGTTCAGGGTTCTCCAAACTTTGTATGGTAGGTCTCCACCAGGTGCCAGTTCTTCTGTCTAAAGTAGTAGTGAAGCCACTATACACTTTGAAACACAGTGCTAAACGTTGGGATGATTCAAAACAAGGAGTGGAAACCTAACGTCCATAACGCTTAGCAAGGAACAAAAGATTGTCGTTCGTTTGGTGGAGTGGCCATAGGGATGGGAGGTGGCGATGGTTCGAGACGCCACTGGCAGCATCCTTCAGAGGTTTGGTCACCGCGTGTGGAGGCGGCCGTCGACCTCCTAGGCTGGCAACACGTGGCTCACTGGCTATCGCTCCAGTGTCGGAGCGTCGACTGACCCGGAGGAGTGACTCGCTATCTCGGGCGCCCTCGCTATTAGCTGAGCAGCCCGCCTGCCAACAAAACAATCCATTCTGCTAAGTGGGCTCTAAAAGCTGCTCTTAGTCAGTCTGTGCTGATTCATACAGCGAGAGACGCAACAACTGCCAGAGTTCCCGTGCTAACTTCGTACAGGTCAGTCGGTGAAGCTGCAGTTGGTATGGAGAGGCACAGTAAACATACCGTGCACTATCTACATCTACATGGGATGATCTGTAAATTACATTTTAGTGCCTGGCTGAGGGTTCACCTTTATACTATTTATCGCCGAGGGGACTGAAGCGCTCCAGTCGCCGGCCGCGGTGGCCGAGGGGACTGAGGCGCTCCAGTCACGGTCTGCACGGCCACTACGGTCGGGGGTTCGAATCCCTCCTCGGGCATGTATATTTGTGCCGTCCTAGTTCGTAAGTAGTTCATAAGTAGTTTGTAAGTTTAGGGACTGATGACCCCGTAGTTAAGTCCCATAAGCTTAACAAACATGTGTGTGTGAACATGCGCTCCAGTCACGGTCTGCACGACCACTACGGTCGGGGGTTCGAATCTCCACTCGGGCATGGATATTTGTACCGTCCTTAGTGTTAGTTAGCTCATAAGTAGTTTGTAAGTTTAGGGACTGATGATCCCGTAGTTAAGTCCCATAAGCTATAAAAACATTTGAAACATTTTTTATACTATTTATCTTCCATTCCATTCTCGAATACAGCGCAGGAAGAAAGAACACCTGAAGTGGGAGTCAGCAATATATTTTCGCATTCGGAGGAGAATGTTGGCGATTGGAGTTTCGTAAGTAGCCCACGCCGCAGCGATGACCGCCGTTGTTGTAATGATTCCCATCCCAGATCCTGTATCATTTCCGTAACGCTGTCTCCCCTGTATCGTCACAGTACAAAACGAGCTGCCCTTCTTTGGACTCTTTCGATGTCCTCCGTCAAACCCACCTGATAAGGATCCCACACTGGGCAGCAATACTCCAAAAAAAAAAAAAAAAAAAAAAAAAAAAAAAAAAAAAAAAAAAAAAAAAAAAAAAAGGACGGACAAGCGTAGTGTATACAGTTTCTTTAGCAGTTCTGTTGCATCTTTTAAGGGTTCTGCTAATAAAACGGACACTGGTTCGCCTTTCCCACGACATTATGTACGTGTTCTTTCCCATTTAAGTCAGAAGTAATTATAATTTCTAGGTATTTTGTGGAGTTTACGGCCTTCACGTTTGATTTATCTTGTAAACAAAGTTTAACGGATTTCTTTTCGTACTCATCTGGACGACTTCACACTTCTCATTATTTAGAGTCAATTGACAATTTTTACACCTTACTGATGTCTTATTCAGATCGTTCTGCAGTTGGTTTTGATCTTCAGATCATTTTACTAGACGGTAAATGACGGCGTCATCTTCAAACAACCTAAGAGAGCTAGTTAGATTTTCCTCTAAATCGTTTATGTAAATAAGGAACAGCAGAGGACCAATAACAGTACCCTGTGGAACGCCCGATATCATCTCTGTTTTATATCCGATGCCTTACCATCGATTACTAAAAACTGTGTCCTATCTGACAGGAAATCCCGTATCCAGTCGCAAATTTTGGGCGATATACCATAACCACGCAATTTGATTAAAAGCCGTTCGTGAGGTACGGTGTCAAAATCCTTCTGGGAATCAAGAAATACGGAATCTATTTGCCAACCCTTGTCGATAGCACTCATCACTTCGTGTGAATAAAGAGCTAGTTGTGTTTCGCATGAACGATATTTTCTAAATCCGTGTTGACCTTGGGTCAATAGATCATTCTGTTCGAGATAATTCATAATATTTGAATACAGGATACGTTCCAAAACCCTGCTTCAAATTGACGTCAATGAAATAGGCCTGTAGTTTAGTGGGTTACTCCTACTGCCTTTTTTGAAGATAATTCACAGTGTTATTATGTTCGAAAACGCAGCGATTCAGGGGCCCACATCTCGGGTCATGTTGATCACAGACATTAGGAGTACAGTGTTTTGGATGGCCCTTGCCCTATTGATCAATTGCGTACCTGTCATAAGAATTGTAATACAAGTTTGTAGCTACTCTACAGCAAAGGGGTAAAATTTAAACATTTCACCCTTCCTACAGCCTGATCAAATTGAGTAAATCAGTTACTTTTTGTACTTTACATGCAGTCTAGGGTGAACGTAAGATATAACCACCATTTGGTCTTGGACGGTTCCTGACAAAATCAAAACTACGTATTGTGGGGATGGCCACTTCTATAGCTTCTGTTCATTGCAAATAGTCGAAAATTTTACAATATGTCCTTAATATTACTTTTTAAATATTTTCGATAGGTTTGATCGTTGTCGAGATCCAGAGGTTCAGAGTTTAGACACATAATCACTAAAATCAAACATCAGCCTTTCTTTTTTCTACAACTGACTACCAAATATCTAAATAAGTCATCTTATTAAATGTCTCAAATTTTACCAATACATTCTGCGACATTTCTCTAAAAACGTCATTTTCCCGTTTCGGTTCGAATACCCCCTCGGGCATGGATGTTTGTGTCGTCTTTAGTATAAGGTAGTTCATAAGTAGTTTGTAAGTTTAGGGACTGATGACCCCACAGTTAAGTCCCTTAAGCTTAATAAACAAACAATTCCCGTTTCGGAAAATCTTCATCCTTTAAGATACTCAAGAAAAACCACATTTTCTGCTTACCAAAAGTGCCAACTAAATTTAAGCACAACGATCCAGCAGCTATCAAAGTTACCATACGACTGTAAGAAATCAACGGAAAAATATTTCCGCAGGTGACAGTTTGTTATTTCGCTCGATAAAGGCTTGATTTTATTTCCGTTATTCGTCAAGTTATTATGCATTATCAGAGCAAGAAAAATATTTAAACATATTTCAAACGTAAAAACACAGTATCTAGATTTTTTTATGATTGATATTGGCTAATACATAGCAGCATTTGTAATTCAGAGGAGGTACCGAAATTTCATTTAAAAATGAGAGTAAAATAATATCTCATTGTGTTCTCCAGATATTCGTTTCATATGCGACGTACAGGAGGCACACATTTTTCCCGTTTGGATCTATATGGACTTGGCGATCTGCCTAGTAAGCAGGAGAATCCGGGTTCGAATTCCGGCCGTACTACAAATTTTAATTCATTATCTCACCTTAAACTCAATGGTACGTTACGAATACAGGTATTTCTAGAAAAATGAATTTATTGTTTGATACTTATCATTTCATTTTAAGGACATAATTTTGGACATGACTGAATATGACTGGACCCCCAGCTTCATCGCTATATCTCTGTAGTGTTAACCTGATGATGGCATAACAGCCGAAAACCAGTTAGTGAAAACAATAAATTTGCAGAATATTACACAGTTATCTCGTGTGTTACATTCAAAATTAATAAAATATTCTGTCAAGAACCGTCGGAACAGTAAGTGAATTCAAAAATTAAACTAAATCAATTTAAAGTATTTGTTGTTGTGGTCTTCAGTCCGCAGACTGGTTTGATGCAGTTGCCCATGCTACCCTGTCCTGTGCAAGTCTCTTCACCTGAGAATACGTTCGGCAACCTACATCCTTTTGAATGTGCTTACTATATTCGTCCCTCGGTCTCTCTCTACGATTCTTATCGTTCTAATGCTAAGTTGACGATTCCTTGATATCTCAGAATGTGTCCCACCAACTTATCCCTATCCTTAGGCGAGATATGCCAGAAACTACATTTCTTCCCAATTCTGTTAAGCACATCCTCATTAGTTATGTGATCTAACCATCTAATCTTCATCATTCGTCTGTAACATCAAATTTCAGAAGCATGTATCATCTTTTTGTCTGAATTCCTTATAGTCCACGTTTCACTCCCATACAATGCTACACTCAGACAAATGCTTTCAAAAAGGACTTCCTAACATTTGAATTAATATTGGATGTCAACAAAATTCGCTTATTCAGAAATGTTTTTCTTCCCATAGCCATTCTGAATTTTGTATCTTCTTTACTTCATCCATCGAAGTTAGTTTGCTACCCAAATAACAAAACTCATCTACTATATTTATTGTCTCATTGTCTAATCTAATTCCTTCAGCAGGGCCTGATTTTCTGACACTACATTCCATTACCCTTGTTTTCCTCTTGTTAATGTTCATCTTATACCATACTTTCAAGACACTGTCCATTGCGTTCAACTGCTCTTCCAGGTCCTTTGCTGTCTCTAATAGAATTACTGTCATTGCCAATCAGCAGAGTTTTTATTTCTTTTCCCTCAACTTTAACTCCTACTCCAAATATCTCCTTGCATTCCATCACAGCTTGCTCAATGTACAGATTGAACAACATTGGGGCAAGACTACAACCCTGCCTTACTCCCCTCCCAACTACTGCATCCCTTTCAAGACATTCTATTCAAATAACTGCTGTCTGGTTTTTGAACAAGTCGAATATGATTGTCCGCCACGTATATCTTACCCGTATTTGCTTCATAATATGAAAAAGTCGATTTCAGGCAGCATTGTCAAAAGCTTTCTCCAGATCTACAACAGCTAAAACGTAGGTTTGGCTTTCCTTAACCTGTAGTCTAAGAAAAGACGTAAAGTATTTCCTGGCATGTTCCACAATTCTCCTAAATCGAAACAGATCGTCAACAAGGTAGTATTTCACCAGCTTTTCCATTCATCTGTAAATTATTTGTAGAGAAATCTGTGTGTGGTTTACAGGTGATAGTCTGTCTATATATGTATGCCGGAAGTGATGAAACTGTTTGACAATGACTCAGACTGATACGGCCCTGTAAATATTAAAACAATCAGCCAATCAGCTAGTCTGAATGAGACTAATGTGGTGGTTCATTTGAATGGCAGCGACTGGTAATGTATGCAAGGCCCTGTTAATTAACAAATATTTAACACGTATGTGATACCAAATATAAATGTATGCTTGTTTGGCGTGACAGACAATGTTTGGCAGTGACTGATAACTACAGGTGTGGGATGTAGAACAAAGTGGACTTTCATTAGTTGACAATCATGTAATTCATTAATTAAAGAGAGTTCAAACAAATATTAAACACGAATATAAAAGCAAACATAAATGCGTGCTTCGGTAGCGTGGCGGACAATTGTTGTGCAACGACAAACACCGTGAGATTGAGATCTAATTTCAGTAACAAACAAATTACTGTATTGTGATCAACTGGTGTATTAATTTTAGTGTTTCAAGCACTTTTCACAACTGACAAGAAATAATGGTAGGTATCTGACAAATAATTGGTTTCGTTTCAGTAACATATTGAAAGTCCGAGATTAAGTAGTGACTCAAAAAATATGTGTAAAACAAACTAATAAACTCATAAATACACGGTCTTTTCGTATTCGTGATGAATAACACAATAAACTGAATTTCACTCACCTCTTTCTGCCGTCATCCAGCACATGCAGATTACATGAGATCACTTCACATAACATGTGAGAAAAGATGGTATTATATGATGAAAGTGAGAGAACTTGGTAGCCGCGGCGGAGTGGCCGAGCGCACTGAGGCGCTATGCTCCGATGCGCGAGGCCGTTCCCCATCGAGGGTTTGAATCCTCCCTCGGGCATGGATGTTTGTGTTGTCTTTAGTACAAGATTGTTCATAAGTAGTTTGCAAGTTTAGAGACTGATGACCCCGCAATTAAGTCCCATAAGCTTCACAAACATTTGAACTTTCCTTTTAACTTGGTAACTCACTTTTGAACTTAAACAAGACTCAGTTTGTGAAATTAACGAAAAGCACTGACTAATTGTAATAGCCGCGTATTCCTTGCTTGCATATTTTAAAAATATAAAATAAACCACTAAAAACAACAACACCAATCTTTCCACTTAAAACTACCATATGAATGGACTAAGTAAACAGTTCCCGCGTAATATGTGGCTCACTCAAGAAGGTTTTCTGCAGTACAGGGTTTAAACAAACACTACACTGTTCCCGCAGTCTAGTCAAATTGAGCAAATCAGTTGCTTTCTATACGTTACTTGTGGGCTAGGATGAGATACCATTTGTTCAAGGGCGCTTCATGAGAAAATCTCGAAAAACCATGACTTTTGGGTACAAAAACCTTAAATTATGGGACCATTTCTACAATTTTTTATAAATCGAAAATAGATTCAAAGTTACAGCACTTAACAAAAAATTCCAAAACTCGACTTCAGATTTTTTTGCACTTTGAACCGCTAGTAACAAATGGATCACATTTTAACAGCTTATTTCGTAGACATTTATCTACAAAATGTTCAAATGTTTGTAAATCTATCGGACCAAACTGCGTGGCCATCAGTCCGTAGCTTACAAACTACTTAAACCTAGGTAAACTAACCTAAGGACAAAAACACACACCTATGCCTCAGGGAGGACTCGAACCTCCACGGCAAGCAACCGCGCGCTCCGCAGCGAGACGATTTAGACCGCTCGGCTACTCATTTATCTACAAATGATTTCCTGTTTTCGAAAATCTTTATCCGTTTTAAATATACATACTAAAATTAAACCCATTATTTTTGGGTACCCAAAGTGTCAAATATACTGAGAGACGGTGTATTGGTTGTCTTACCATCTGATTTTTAAGGATCTACACAGAGAAACGATTTACTTTTTCCACATGTTACAGATTCACATTTCGTTCGCCCCGGGGTATGGCCTCGTCAGGGATTGCGTGGTCACTCCCGCCGAAGGTCCGAGTCATCCCTCAGCATGTGTGTGTGGTGTTTTATTTTTTTATTTTTATTTTATTTTATTTTATTTTTGAGCGTGTGCACGCGTTGTCCTTAGTATACGTTAGTGTGTAAGTTTAGGAACCGATGACCCTAGCAGTTTTCGTCTTACGTACGTAAACTATGAACTTTTGATATTTTAGGTTGATGAAGATTTGATTTTACATTTTACTTTAGTTATTCAATATAAGTACTGTGCAACATATTTTAAAGAGTCTTTATGGATATTGCGCCTGGTTGATTTTAGCTCATGCGTATGAAATTCAGAGCAAGTATCGAAATTTTACTTAAAATCGAGATCACAGCATTTCTCAATGCATTCTCAAGGTATTGGGTTTTGTATTCGTCAGGCAAATCTGTACCGTTTGCCCAATTCGGTCCAAATAGGTTTGTCAGCCGATGCGAAATACACTTTTCAAATCAAGTGAGATATCATGCACAATGTAGGCCTACATATGGTAACGTATTTTATTCAGATATTGATTACAATTGTAATTTGTGAGTGATAGCTCAACTCTTGAGGTTTACATGGCGTTTACTTAGAGCGAGGCATCTTGAGGCTATCATAATCCTGGAAAAGTTATTCTCGTTGCCATTTAATATGGTGTTTCATAACCTCAGACGGTCAGTTCAATTGCATTCCTACGTGGCGCGTACATAATCAAGTTATCAATCAGCTCTTGAGAGAAATTTGGACATTCTTCCATGATGTGATGTTTTTTTGGTTAAAATCTGTGTAAAATATCAACGATGGTGAACAATCTAACGCCAGCATGAATGTAATAATTAATCATTCCAAGGTTCTGTATCATCTGTGATCATTAACATTTGTTATTCTTAGAAACAAATGCCTATTGTCATCTATATCTCTCTTCTGTATCTATATCGGAAATGGTCGGAAGTATTCTGGCTAGCTTTGTCAATTTGTAATAATATTCCATTAATATATTCCTTAAAATCAGAATCTCACTCTTCGTGTTAGTTATTTATGCATACCTTGTCACACTGATATAAAAATTGGCCGGTCGCGGTGACCGAGGGGACTGAGGCGCTCCAGTCATGGTCTGCACGGCCACTACGGTCGGGGGTTCGAATCCCCCCTCGGGCATGGATATTTGTGCCGTCCTTAGTCTTAGCTAGTTCTTAAGTAGTTTGTAAGCTTAGGGACTGATGACCCCGTAGTTAAGTCCCATAAGTTCTACAAACATTTGAACATTTTTTATAAAAATTGCAAATTCCATGTCTATATTTTTCAGTTTAAAAATGTGTGGACATGTATCGTTCAGGCTTGTGCCAACCAGCATCATCGCACGCAATTTATACACTAAATTCTTAATTGAATGCCTGCTGTAACCTTCGGACGAGGATCCGATGCCGATTGAAAAATCGAACCTGCTCTAATTTTATTTAAAACAGACTTGCACACGCACGGCCTTGAACCTTACACGGACAAAGATCTGCAGCCGCCATCTTGTCAGCTTTTCCAGTACGGGTAAATTAATTATAATTCATACCCCCTTTTGCTCATGGTGCTACTCCAGTCTAGTAAATTGCTGAATCATTAAAAAAATATATTTAAAAAAAATAAAATTATTTCTTGGAAACGCTGAGGTTATGTCAGTGGAAAACATATTATATCTTTAAAAAAATCAAATATTATAATGAGTAAAATATCCAAGTCTGCAACAGATATTAGAGGTGTGGTCTGGCTGCAATGCGTCAGTCTAGTGCATCCCAAACACGCTCAATCGGTTTTAAGTCCGGTGAACAAACTGGCCCTCCATTCGTTCATTTCCTCAGCTTTAAGCATGTTGTCCATTAGTGCAGCTCTGTGGTGACGCGCTTTATAGACCACCAGAAGGAATAGATCTCTGAGCCGTAACGTCTCTGATTTAGTGAGGGATTGCTTCGAGAAGAACTTTGGACCGGTCGCGCTGTGGTTGTCTGGGTCACGTGTTAAGAGACGCGTGCGCACGGGGACGGGAAGTCTGCGCCATGCGGTCTGGCTGGAGAGCAGTGAGTGACGTGATAAAGCTGCTGTGACGTATAGGGGCTTCGCACTGTTACGACTGGGCAGACGGAGGTGCTCGACAGTGTGCACGTCGCGGAACTGGAGGACGCCGTGGTCGGCCAGCGCTCTGTTGATGTTAAGGCTAGTCTACACGATGACGCCAGGTTGCGACACTCGTTGCATGAAATGAACTGCGCGCAACTAGTTTCGTGTATGTTTGTAGACGCGGTGCCAATACCATACACTTCAGTTTCGTTGTTTTGTGGGTGCCGTAGTCGCCGTAAAATGAAAGTTTTGGTAGCTGTAAAAGTTGTGGCGAATCTACTGCTTGTTTGTGTGAAGTCGCTACATAAGATAAACATAAAAAAGAATAAGGAACGTGTTTGCGTTCGTGAATGAATTAAAAAAAGACGTCAGCTCTGTTGCTCAGCGACCTTGCTGAAAGAAAGACGCTGAATGAAGACGCTAGAAGTTATTTTAATCAACTTAGAAAGTCACCAGAGCAGTTCACATTCCTTTTAAACAGAGTCAGTAATTCAATATAGAAACAAGTTACCGTTATGCGTGAAGCATTGTTATCAGAACTGAAATTACAAATTGCATTACGTTTCTTGTCAAGTAGATATTCGTCTCTGCATTACTTGTACCGTGTTCCGAAATCCACAATTGCCGTACTTCGTTTGTATAGGTATATGGAATTGCATGTATTTTAGTCTGCAATTCACTAATCGTCAACCCATCAACATTTAATTTCACAAATAATTGCCAGAAGAGCACTAACACGCCGTTAAAATCGCGCAAATACCTACGCAACGCATATATGTTCAAAAACCGAATTATTTCTTCCGTTCCCTCCTTTATGTTGTATTTTGTTCTGTATTGGTCATAACATAACCTAAAAACACGCGCAATCAATTTCGCCAAAGTTGGAACGTGCCGAAACTATTTAATTTCGTCACCGAGTTGCGCGAACGCCTGCCGCGCATGCACATTGGTTTAGTAGCGCAGTTCCATGAAACGTAATGTCGTCGAGTAAACTAGCCTTTAGACGTGTCGTGTGGACGATATTGGGCGAGTCCCTCTGTCCTAGAGGCGTGGGCTCTCGTCTGCACTTCTGCTGGTTTGGAGTATCCGCAGCTATTAGAATTAACGGTGAGCCACCTCTGTAATAGTCGCTAACTCCTGCTACCGGAATACATTTAAACATTTGAAGCTTAATTATATCCATTATTGATTTGAGGTCGTGGTTGTATGCTTAATTATGATTATGTTGTATCTGATGATGAGGGCTTGACCCTCGAAACGCGTCATATTATAGTGTTTTATACACGATCTATGTGGTTGAGCCTACTTAACAAAATAATTTGAGGCTTGCCTTACCGTCCCTCCTGATTCAGGTGTGACTCGGTGTTGTGGTACTGACATGTGAATCGTTATTTTGAAGTAGGTATAGACTGTGAAGCCAACCTCGTGCAATAGTGGTTGTTTATTGAGGTCCGATGTGGTTTGATTTTTTTTTTTATTATTGCTATAAAAACACTGTTTTAATATTTCCCTGCTGGTTTGAACGTGTTGTTTCCGTTAAGTTTGTGTGTTACAGAGGCACTATTTTTGGTTATGTCGAGCCGAGTTAAATAACCGTGTATTATGCAACCTGAATTGCATGCTAACTGCCAATGGCGGCGGATGCTGATATGTTAAAATATCTTCTTAATGATGCCACTATATATTAAAAGGTTTTTATTTAACTGAATTGTATTAGTTTAGTGAATCACAACCGGCCTCTTCTGCTATTTGTTACTGTAAGAAAAGAACTGAAAACTTTTTTTCTGTAAATATTCAGAGGAGTGAGACAAAAGCATTACCTTCCTTGTAGTTTTGGTGAAAAAAAAAAAAAACGTTTGTATAGCTTATGAGACTTAACTAAGGGGTCATCAGTCCCTAAGCTTACAAACTACTTATGAACTAGCTAAGACTAAGGACGGCACAAATATCCATGCCCGAGGGGGGATTCGACCCCCCGACCGTAGTGGCCGTGCAGACCGTGACTGGAGCGCCTCAGTCCCCTCGGCCACCGCGACCGGCGTTTTGGTGAAGTTTGGTTAAATGATTGATTAGTATATTGACATTTATGAAGGAAGAGGTAATTTGATTTACTAGATTTATTTTAAAGTTCCTTAACATTTCTTATTTCACAAAGAGGGCCGTGGCCGATTTTAACCATTTAAGGCATTTTATATATTACTATGTCATTACCAGTGATCTATGTAATGTTGTAAATTTATGAAGGTTTAAATAAAACATTGTCAAACAATGTGTCCTCTTATGGGCTATTGGCTTCCACTCCAGCAGTATTGTAATTTGCTAATGAAGTAACCTGGCTAAAATGATGTTACATTACAATCTCTTTACTGCTAAGCAATAGTGCGATTCTCAGCAACATAGAGGTCCGTACGTCCACCAATACTGTCTCCTACCTCTATAATTGGTTATGTTTCCTGCACAAAAGTAGGATTGTTCCCAGTTCGAAGTTCTCACCAAATGAGGGAACGACGATTTGCCGGCTGAACACACAATCTTGACTCATCTCCGAAAACCGGCGCCATTCGTTAAGCCTTCAATCCTGATGTAATTCTGCCCAGTTTCTGCGGGCTAAACAGAGTAGTACATTTAATGGGGCACACACCATAGTCCTCCTTGCGTACATTCCGGAAAGAGATTCCGGACTGTTTCTGTTAGTATTGTGCGTCCTGTTGCTGCCTGAACAGTTGCTTTCAGCCTCCTGTCTCGACCGGATGTTATTTTACCAGTGGACGACCTTATCCTTCCCTTATTTGAATGGTCTCTGTTGTCTAAAATCCCTGCTCCCTCTGTATCTGTCCCCCTTCCAACCTTCCTAAAGCCGTCGGCACACGGAGCGTGTATCTGAACGAGTGGCCGAGGGGACTGAGGCGCTCCAGTCACGGTCTGCACGGCCACTACGGACGGGGGTTCGAATCCCCCCTCGGGCATGGATATTTGTGCCGTCTTAGTTCGTAAGTAGTTCATAAGTAGTTTGTAAGTTTAGGGACTGATGACCCCGTAGTTAAGTCCCATAAACTATACAAACTACTAAAGAAACTGCATACACTGCGCTTGTCCGTCCATTTTTGGAGTATTGCAGCCCAGTGTGGGATCCTTATCAGGTGGGCATGACGGAGGACATCGAGAGAGTCCAAAGAAGGGCAGCTCGTTTTGTATTGTCACGATACAGGGGAGACAGCGTTACGGAAATGATACAGGATCTGGGATGGGAATCATTAAAACAACGGCGCTTATCGCTGAGGCGTGGGTTACTTGCGAAACTCCAATCGCCAACATTCTCCTCCGAATGCGAAAATATATTGTTGACTCCCACTTACATAGGTAGAAATGATCATCAGAATAAAATAAGAGAAATCAGAGCTCGAACAGAGAGATTCAGGTGTTCTTTCTTCCCGCGCGCTATTCGAGAATGGAATGGGAGATAAATAGTATAATTGTGGTTCGATGAACCCTCTGCCAGGCACTTAAATGTGATTTGCAGAGTATCCGATGTAGATGTAGATGTAGATGAACATTTTCTGAACGAGTGTAGCCAACGTGGCGAGTTTCAGACGTCTCAACGTGCGAACCGCACGTTGGGGAGGCTTTCCCAGCGTGTGGGACAATATCAAGCATGTCAGATATTCTGATCACCAAAAAGGTGAGAGAACTCCACCGACGTCACACCACGTGATTGTCCGGGGTGGGGGCAGCTCTTTTCGGTAGAGAGACGAAGACGCCACGTTGGCCGTCGTATTTCGTGGTTTTTATGTATATAACTTAAGTCTTATGAATGCATGACGTTTCAAAGCAAGTAAAAGTAACTGAGTAAATTGAAAATCTCTCGGAAACCGGCCATTAATGTACTATTTGTTGGAATAAATGACTGGAAACGTCTTATACGTATTACAGTAATCTGCCGTTTCAAGGCAAGGCGGACTGAAGATCTGTCAACACGAATAGTTCTTTGTATCATTTGTTGTAAATACATGTCAGCGTAGGGGTTAAGTTGTGGACTGCGGAGTTACAAGAGGTTGCAGTGTTGGTTCAAGGCTCCACATAAGCAAATATTTGTTCTTCTTTTATTAGGTTTTTGTGATAGACTCAAAGTATAGACTATAAGAAGTATACTGCGTAATATTCGATGTTATGTAAAAATAAGTGCTCACCCTCTGAGGAGTGAGTTTGTTGGATTCGTTTTATGAACAAGACAATTTGCACCTCACTTAGAGTAAAATACGAACTTATTGATTCACGTATTGCATTTTACACGTTCTTAACATTCTTCTACTGAATAGTAACAATGACCGTGGAAGCATGATCTTTAAGATTAACTAAAAAGCGACTCTTGCAATAAGCTTTGTGTTGCGAAGGCCTATTCTAATTTTATATCGCACAGTTTGTCATGAAATTTTTATAATTCGCTTTACTTATTGACATAACATGCAACATTTATAAGAGTCTTATGTTCACAGTTATTTTGTTGTTATTTATTTAGGACGATCACAGAACATAACGAACATAAGCACAAGCGCGGAAATAAGCGGTTCAATAGAGGTAAAGCAGGAAGGAGGTCCACTCTTTTGATTTGGTAAACAGTGTGATTCCAGCTACTGCTACCGCCGACAACTGTCGCTGGAGCGCGCTACGGTCGCGTGTAGCTCGTTGAGTCACACGTCTCGTGTGCACAAGTTGCGCCGACTCCGACTCACTACAGTATTTGAACCCAACTGCTTGTGTAATACAATTGGTAAACACAACACCAACACCCTTTGCTTCAACTTTCTATTATTACCGCTACCTCGGTTGCCGTAATGTTGTCGTCTCCACTCCGTAGAACCGGCAGAAAGACGTCGAACAATTTTTGCTCATTCTGTCGATGACAATACAATTGAACCTAGATATCTTAACTGATCTCCTAATTGTATGATCAGGATAATAAAATTAATAATTAATAATATTAATAAATTAATAAAAATACTGGTATTATGTTAAAACGTCTCCTTTCTTCCTCTATTTCATTTTTAATAGCAAACATTATATTGAAACTTCCTGGCAGATTAAAATTGTGTGCCGGCACACAATTTTAATCTGCCAGGAAGTTTCATATCAGCGCACACACCGCTGCAGAGTAAAAGTTTCATTCTGGAAACATCCCTTAGGCTGTGGCTAAGCCATGTCTCCACCATATCCTTTCTTCCAGGAGTGCTAGTCTTGCATGGTTCGCAGGAGAGCTTCTGTGAAGTTTGGAAAGTAGGAGGCGAGGTACTGGCGGAAGTAAAGTTCGGAGGTGGCGTCGTGAGTCGTGTCGGGATGGCTCAGTCGGTAGTGCGCTTGTCCGAGAAAGGCAAAGGTCCCAGGTTCGAGTCCCGATTTCGGCACACAATTTTAATCTGCCAGGAAGTTTCATATCAGCGCACACTCCGCTGCAGAGTGAATGTTTCATTCTGGAAACATTGTATTGTTTAGGGAACCATTTACTTTCAACTGAAAATTGCTCATGGAAGAAAGGAGTACGTTACATGGAGGCTAATATCGTCTGAAATAGTGGAACATATGTTAATGAATTACTGAAGATAAATATAAGTCTTGTTTTAGTTAAATACGATTCCAGATAATTAACTAGTAGGCCAGAATGTAATCATCAGCAGCAATTCGACTAGATAGTTCTTACAGGTGTAACGTTACTTTGGTGTTGTTGCCTGTACGCATTAATGTTAAACTCCGCGATTAAAAGATTAAGGATTTTTGTTAAAATTTATATCATACAAAATCGGATAAAAATCTGGTTAAATACTATTGACAAGGGTGGATGAAATTAATACACGGAAATAGATGAAATGGCGGAATACAGATTGGGGTTAAATCAACACACAAAAATAACGGTACAGAGAAAACTTACGGAAAGTGCCCATTTTAGTTTCTTTCTGGAAATATTGATCACAGCAGCTGAAACTGTTAAGCTATTGAATAGTTTCGATAAACTTTATGATACTTTCCGCAGTAAAATAATTTTCAGACTGTTCGCCTCTTAAGTCATTGTTGACGGACCGTGTACTAAAGTTTGATTACACAAATAAAAAAAAAATTAAAATAACTTCTATAGGACTTCGCGATATTGTTTATACGAATGCAGGTTCTAAAAGGAAGAAAGGTAATGATTTAAAGTAACTGATAGGGATTTAATCAAGGCAATAGACGAAGCGAAAGTGATGGAGTCTGAACATCATGTTACGACGGAATATGGAGGAGCTGAAAATCTCAAAGAAAATGAATAATTAAGGAAGGATGGGACATTATTAAATGAAAACAGGGTGAAGACATGGCTCTTAACAATAGAGGGTGTATTTAAAAGTGAAATTTAACAGCACTCACATTTACATAACAAAGCAGTCTGTGTACATGTCCACACTTAATAAGCGCCGGTCGCGGTGGCCGAGCGTTCTGCGACGCAATAGTCACAGTCTGCACGGCCACTCCGGTCGGGGGTTGGAATCCCCCCACGGGCATGGATATTTGTGCCGTCCTTAGTATTAGCTAGCTCATAAGTAGTTTGTAAGTTTAGGAACTGATGACCCAGTAGTTAAGTCCCATAAGCTCTACAAACATTTGAACATTTGAACTTAATAAGCTCAAACAAGAGAGTGAATGATCGCAGTTCCGTCCTCTCGACACGCCGTAAGAAACGAAAGACGAGCGAAAAAAAAAATCTTTCCACAGATAAAATATTTAGAGAAGGAGGGACACACGGCGACAAGCGTCGCTGATTGATAAAAAAAATATTAATTTATGTATCGTTTCACAGGGATATCTTTTAATGCTTCCAACCAAGAACATCGCTCTAATAAAAGAACAAGAAATACTGCGTGGAACAATAGCTATAGGACACAGAAGGAAACTGATTACCGGTACTTAAACATTTTAATATTATTTTCATGATAACAATATACATGTCTTGCAGTACAACCTTTTTAATCTCGTCTGGCATCAGAGAGATCAAGACAGATGATCTAAATCTCGTCCGTATTTTCTGGTAAAAACAATCGAATGGCGCAAAGAAATCCAGATACTAAGATATTATTATTTTAGTGAACAACGGTTAATTCTATGCTTTTATTTACATGTTAAAAGTAGTGGAATGGTTGTGGTACCAGCTCAGACTGATGACGTCATATGGTATCACATCACGCAAGTGTGGAAGGCCGCCAAACTGCTGAGTCATCAAAAAAAATCAATTGACAGGGCTACTGGCACAGACTGATTACGTAATCCATATTACATCAGGGTGAAGGGAAGGGCAAGCAATCAAAGTCTCGCTAACTTGACACCGCATTTCGCTCACGACGCACCGTATCATCGCCGATTGCGTGTTGTACAAAGTCCACTGGAAGAGGTTATGTAAAAAAAGTAAAGTTTTAAGCATTCTATCTCAAAAAATCTGAGTTACATATCCAAATGATCTAAGAGACAAGAAAACCTTCTACGCAAGACCTCTGCGGACAACCACTTTGACGAGGATAGCGCGCCTTGCATCATTATATAAATACGCTAACACGAAAATTGTGGTACAGATTACTAATTTATTCGTACAAGAGCGCCAATGAAAATTACATAATTCGAAAGATTGTTTGTCGTAGATTTCACGAATATAAATATTATGTGTGCATTTAGCCATTAAAAGTGGTAAAAGGAAGAGAAATTTTACTATCTACAGCTTGGATCAAGTTCTACATTCTCCAACAGTCAGCTCACTGATCGGCTATTCGCCTCGACCAAAGACGCTGTATTGCAGCGCATTTGCTGTATTAAAATAACATATTAAAATAAGTGAATATCGAAACATGGAGTGTTCCCAACTCATTTTCTTGTGCCGTTCAAATGCTTCATTGATTAAGAGTTGTTAAGGGAAATGGATGTTTTCATGTGAATGTCGATATAAAGGACGATGCAACAGGAGAGGCATCTAGCGGTGTACGGGTGGAACTACGAAGTCAACATGTTGTCAACTCTGGAATTCTGAATATCGCAGTATCGAAATAAAATTATTTCTTGGCGTTGTATAAATATACAATTAAATAACCCGAATTCTCAGAGTTGTCGGAAGGTGTAGAAGTGGATATTAAAACCATTATTATAGTTCCATTTCAAATATTAGGCTAATGAAAGTTATATAATTCGAAAATGGCATGAGAAGTATATACTTCCGTTTTTATTTGTTGTTATTGTGACAGGCATTTCCCTTGACACGTAAAAGATACCGTTTCATACCTCCCAGTGCCGGTTAAATTTTACCAAATATCCCAGCGGCCTCCTATGATGATGTTGGCAACTGATGTTGAATAGTGAGAATCCCGTGAGTCTTCATTTTAGCCAATCACTTGCAACACTGATGTTTTCTCATTGAATCTTCGCTTTACGAGGGCATTTACTTTTACTGAGCGGACGAGGGTACATACAAGAACCTGTCTACCATAAAGCAGGAACAGCGTTATTTGTTTACTTCATGGTCTGTACGATACACTAATCGAGTCCTTCTATGTGGTTCGAACAAATGGGCAAAGATTTTCTACCGTGTTGTTGATGTTGGCAACATAATCACGCGAGGCCGCCAACATGATACGTAAAATTTTACCCCCAGTTACCATTGTAAACACAATTGGTCGATTTTCTACCACAGGCAATACTGGTTTATTTAAATGTGCTACGATGGAGCTGGACCCAGTCGTGTGCGTGACAACAGCGGACAGCTTCAGCCTTCCCTCCCCAAAGCAAACCGACCAGTAACGTTCACATACATGCCCCATTCTATTGACAGACTAACGACAACATTTCTCGCTCTCTTGTACAAATCATACAAGCCACACTTTGTGACTGCTCTTCAAATGATCTAGTTCCAAAATGTAATACTCTCTCTCTCTCTCTCTCTCTCTCTCTCTCTCTCTCTCTCTCTCTCTCTCTTTAGCGACCATGCTCTCCTTGTAAAGCGCGTCACCCCAGATGGGATCTCCCAGCGCATAATGCTATACGATGGTTTTATTTCATTTGTGTGTGCCGACCACCGAGGCGTGTAGTTTGCAGGAGTAGCGAAAGCTACCAGGACGCGCTGTTGTGCTACTCGTAGCAGGTTGTAAGGTCGCCCGACGCTGACAGTGCACAACACAGGCAACGCAGCCCAATAGATGCCGCTGACGCGGCCCTGTGTCGTGGCCACAGACAGCCTGCGTAGTAAACGCGGCCAGGGGTGGGGGTCGCAGCTGCCGTTACGAAACGATGGCTGGCGTCGCACACCGCTTGCCGGGGCATTCGGCTCTAGGCCTGACTCAAACTGTTCGGAAAAGCTCGGGATATGTTTGAACATTCGATCAAGTCGTTATCTAGCAATGTCTCTACGATTTACAGCGATGTTTTTCATAAATATTTTCGGTGTTATGCAGTAAACTATGTAAGACCACCGTTATTTGTAAAATTAATTCAAGTTGATCCAGTTAAAAGCTTACTTTAAACATATATTTCTGGCCGTAAAGACCAGTTAAAGTGTGGTGTCGCACAAGTCCAAAGTGCGCGCCACCTACTTTCGCCGCGCGCCGCCATGCACGCACGGCGCGGCGTTCTTACGACGTCAGCCACGAGCGCCCTCTGCTACAACTCCGCTCGTGGCCACCGCTGAAAGACATCGGGCACTTGGGACTGAGATAGCAACCAGTTAGGACCTTCGTAATCAGATAGGCACCAGTGAAGACTTTGCTATCGTACAGGCACTAGGCAGGCCTCTAACAACTATGTATCAACATTCTGCAGTACTATGTAAAAGTTAAGTATTGTTACATTCTGTGCAATATATATCTCTTTCTAATTTACTCTAGTGTTTGTAGTTTCTGGCTGCTCCCCTCCGTACCTGCACCGGCGTGCTATCTTTGTTACTGTGTCGGTCTCGTTCCACTCGGCCACCGACACCTACGAGACACAAAAGCGGCGACGAGGCGGGGACACAAAAGTGGCGACAAGGATGGGATACAAAATAAAGGACTCGCGTGAACTACTGACTACTTCCTGAAACAGAGTCTTGTTCCCTGGCCCAGAATTTAGAACTGACTCGAGCTTTACTTTAGCGGCAGGAAGACAAAGAGGCGGTGGCGAACACATGTCGTAGATCACGAGAACTACACACAATCATTAATACACAAACCACCCCGAACTAAACCCTATCATGAAGGTGGCTGTGAGAACATTTATGGCTCAACGGAATTATATGATAATCTGCTTCTGAATGTGTTCTCAGAACTGGTGAAACACAACATTAAATAAAAGGTGAAGGTATTCAGTAACAAATATTCATAAGAAGGATAGAATTTCACTGACAATAACTTATGTATTCCATTCAAAGATGAGAAAATGGGGAAACCAATTCTGTTAAACAATAAAAATGCATCCCATTTAAAATTAACCTAAAATAATCTGAACTGAACATCGTCGGAGGAAGGATATACAATCAACAAGCATTCATCCAGTCACAAGTCCACGAAGCAAAGCGAAACTCACCCAACTCAGCGTGCTGATACGGAGAGAAGTAGGAGCCGCTATCGTAGGCGACATTCAGCGAACTAGGATGTACCACACAACAAAAGTAAAAAATAAACTTCGTAGGTCGCTCTGGTCTGTCCTTCTTTACTTGACATGGTACGTGATAATACAGAGATTAATTTCCATTCAAATCAAACCGTGAGCATGAAAACTTACTGAGACACACGGCTCGTGTCTGCTACATTGCATATGAAGGCGAAGTGCTTAAATATCGTATTCATTTAAACAAAAATCAACATAATCATAGATTACGAAGCTAGAATACATAATAGTAAGGCACTGGTGTGTAAGCAGTGGCGAGTACTCGAGTGACTAGTTATAAACCCTTGAAGTGGGACTTCGGAATCACGTGGTTCCGAAAACCAGTAAAAAAAATCAGTTTCCGAAAAAAAAAAATAGATTCGGCACGCAACCCTTCGAAAAGCGTAGGATATCATAAGGAAGCTAAAGAAAGACAGACGCGATTGGAAGGTTTTACACGAATGGACGAAGTCGTCTACAAAATTCAGAAAGTGGAATAAATTCAAAGTCGGAGTAAATCAACTAAGAAATACGACATGCAGCCCCTAAGCAAGCTAATAAAGGGGGTTGTATAAGGCTAGAAGAGAATTTACTGACGGAGTCTGAATGTAAAGTACAAGTTTGGAAAAGAAACAATTTAAAATAGACGGAGAGGAGATCGCGAGGTTCTAATGGAAATCAAAAAGATACATGCCTAATTTCTTGCCTGAAGGGCATAGAAACAGACACAGGGGTAGCTGAAGGCTTTGCTCTAAGAACACACCACGTGGAGTACATATCACTCGCGGAAGGAGAAAACGAAAAAGAATGTTTCACATGCACTACACGGAATAAAAATATTCCCGCACATTAGTCGTATGCTACAAAGCTAAAAAGAAATTAACCAGAGTTCGTACACCACCAGGTAGTCTCACAAAGGTTCCCGATTGACAGCCGTTTTCAAACTGAATTCTATACATATTCACCGCGTTTACCTATGCAAAATCACCGACATGAAATTGAACACACTTCCGTACATGATCGGAGAAACTTATTCCGAAAAATGAACCGAAATTCTGAAGTCTAACTTGAACAAACCTTACAACGACTCGCTTCCATCTCAAGGGAGGAAAGAAAATCAGGACATCTTACCAGGTCGAAGCGCAGCCACAGTGACCAGACCGCCAGGGAGTCGCCCACCACCACCAGAAATCGGCCTATCCAACTTGTACCTCTTTGGTAGCATCAAAAGCAGAAGTTGGTAACGACTACCTATCGACACGAAGCCAGAGATGCAAAACGAGCAGCCACCAGCCGACGACGAAAATTCTCATACATACACTCAGACTGCCACGCTGGAAGATGCTCATACATGCACATACAGAATAAAGCAAGCAAGTACACATTCTCACAGGGACAGTGGCGTCACGGAGAAACCGTTCATATTGCCACATTAATAGACACAATGATAAATTATTAGCATAATAAAATCCCAGCAATATTAACGCAGTATTAAAAACTAACTTTTAAAAACATGAAATGAAATTCTATTTCTCATGCCTCCGAACGAATGGGGTTCTCGTTTAGCAAAAAAAAAAAAAAAAAAAAAAAAATAAATAAATAAAATAAAATAAAAAATGTATAATAATAAAGGGGCTCTTTTAGTAAACTTAGATAAATTACAAAGTTAAAAACGTATGGAAGACGGCAGACAGCCGTCTTTCAACTATTTATAATGAAGATAGTGTCATATTAATGTACCATGGGGATTACACATGTGTGAAATTCAGACTATAGTAGCTTCTAGCGTGCAGGTCGTAAGTGAAAAGAGTAACGAATATAGGCTATACGTAAACTATAGCAATCGCGATGTAAGAATCTAGTGCTGCGATCTAGCGACGCCTGTTGGTACTACGTACTCAGCAGCTCATGCAATGTTTATTCCGTGGTCACAATTATAGTATATTTTTAGTTAGATGTCACAGTAATTTGCGGGTTAACTTCTGGGTTCCAGTGTCCAACAGGCACAATATTTCGACAAATGTCCACGTTACCATCATCAAGTGCGCTGATGAGTTGACTGATTGCGGATTCTCGCCGCGCTTTTTCGCCAAACGCTGTATCTGCGGTCCGCGACCGGCGCACCTGCCCTCGCTACCGCCGACAGTGTGTTGAACCTACACCACCTAGAGACAAGGCCTTACAACAGGCCGTGCCTACGTCACTCTTAGAGGCCGCGGCCGCCACCTCACTGGCTGTTGGCTGGGGCACGCCCACCGCCGCGCAGCGGCCGGCCAGTCAGATGGCGGCCGCGGCCTCTAAGTGTGACGTAGGCACGGCCTGTTGTAAGGCCTTGTCTCTAGGAGGTGTTGGTTCAACACACTGTCGGCTCGCGGTCCGCGCCCAGGTGCGACTGCCGACTTGTTAGGCTGCTGCAAAATTGCCTTCCTTTGGTGTTCTCGGCACCGATCCTCGACAGTATGCCTACGCACTGTCTGACATACATATCTATTATGTTGGTGCAGTGTCTGTTCTTTCGGACATGTCCGAAAGAACAGACACCAGGTCAAAATAACAAGTATTCAGCTTCAATTACTTCACCGCAGATGCGGTCATACGTTCGACCTCACACGAGAAACCGAAATGGCGAGTGTAAGAGGGCATGAACGAAAGGGCGCTACAGCCATAGCGTGCGACTTGTGGGAATTTGAGACCGCCGGAAGGCACGGGTAGCCAAGTGGTTAAGGCGACCGCTGGCCCAAAGCGTGTGACCCGGGTTCGATTCTCGGTCCGGCTCACATTTTTACTTGTGGTCATTGTTTCATTTCAATGCCCTAAAGCATCCTCTGTCAATCCTTTCCTTCCTCTCCTTTATCATTCATTTGCAAATGACATCTATAAGTTTCACCACATTGCCAGGGAATTTGGTAGATACCAGGCTTCCGTAGTCCCAGGCCGTCTTTCACACTTACAAGCAGTGCTCGTATTTTAGCTGCTGTGTGTCTTTGTGCTTCCTGAGAAATCCTCCTATTTTTCCGGATAACGCGCCACAAAAAGGAGTAAATGCAATTGCTGTGTTCTCCTGCGTGCCTTCCGCTCGTATGGCACTCCGAATTTGCCACTTTTTGTAGCCATTCTTCCGGGAAACCGCTTCTAGATGTTCAGTTTCCTCATTGATACTTACATTTCCAGAAAGAGTGGTGCCCTATGTACCAATGTTCTGAGCACACCATTCCTCAGAGCTGAGTAATCGCAGCTGTCTGCCTGCAAGTAGATAGGTCGGCGTGCGTCTTCTTGTACACGCATTGGCCAAAGTGCCGTCAGACATTTTCTTAACCAGGACATCCAAAAAGGGAGGAGGGCACTCCATCCACCTCTACTCTCATAGTAAACTTGATGTTCTGGTGTATGGAATTGAGGTGCGTGAGGAAGCCATTCACCTTGTCTCTTCCATGTGGTCATATCGCAAAAGTATCGTCTACATACCGGAAGAAACAAGTAGGTTTCCATTGGGCTAATTCGAAAATTCTGATAACTATAAATGGTGACCATTAAGGTGGCATGTGCATATTTTGTTGCATGTTAAAATTGTTTTACCATTCACTGCATTTTTTCGTCCAGTGTTTTCACTTTCTGTCTTAATGATCTAACTGTCAATGCCTAGTACGATAACTGTGCTTTTGTACCAGGATTTGATCCACATATTCTGATACTTTGCTAACCCAAATTTTACGTAATTTTTCAGATCACTAATTTGCATTTTTATTATTGTTGTTGTTCTTGTGGTCATCAGTCCGGAGACTGGTTTGATGCAGCTCTCCACCCTACTCTATCCTGAGCAAGCCTCTTCATCTCCTCATAAGAACGGCATCCTACATCCATTTGAATTTGCTTACTATATTCATCTCTTGGTCTCGCTCTGCGGGTTTTACCCCACACACTTTCCTCCAATGCTAAATTCACAATTCGTTGATGTCTAAGAATGTGTTCTATCAGTCAATCCCTTCTCTTAGTCAAGGTACGCCAGAAATTCCTTCTCTCCACAATTCTGTTCAGTACCTCCTCATTAGTTACGCGATCCACCCATCTAATCTTCAGCATTCTGTAGCACCACACTTCAAAAGCCTCTATCCTCTTCCTGTCCGCACTTTATCGGCCATGTTTCACTCCCATGAAAGGCAACACTCCACACGAATGCCTTCAGAAAGGACTTCCTTACGCTTAAATTAATATTCCATGTTAACAAATTTCTCTTTTTCAAAAACGCTTTTCTACCCATTGCCATTCTGCATTTTATATCCTCTGTACTGCAACCATGTAATTTTACTGCCCAAGTAACAACACTCATTTACCACCTTTATTTATTCGTTACCTAATCAAATTCCTTCAGCATCGCCTGATTTTCTAAGACTGCATTCCATTAACCTTGTTTTGCTCTTGTTAATGTTCATCTCATATACTCCTTTCAACACACTGTCCATTCCGTTCAATTGCTCCTCCAGGTCCTTTGCTGTCTCTGACAGAATTACAATATCATCAGCAAAACGCAAAGTCTTTATTTCTTCATCCTGAACTTTAATTCCTTCTCCAAATTTCTCCTTGCTTTCCTTTATAGTTTTCTCAAAGTAAAATTTGAATGACATTAGGAAAAGGCTACAACCCTGTCTTACACCCTTCCCAACCTCTGCATCCCTTTCATGCCCTTCAACTCTGATAAGTGATGTCTGGTTTTTGTACAAGTTGTAAATAACCTTCCGTTCCCTATATTTTACTCCTGCAGATCTCAGAATTTGAAAGAGCGTATTCCAATCAATTGTCAAAAGCTTTCTCCAAATCTACAAAAGCTAGAAATGTAGCTTTGCCTTTCCTTAATCTATCTTCTAGGATAAGCCGAGAAGTGAGCCGGCCGCGGTGGCCGAGGGGACTGAGGTGCTCCAGTCACGGTCTGCACGGCCACTACTGTCGGGGGTTCGAATCCCCCTCGGGCATGGATATTTGTGCTGTCCTTAGTCTTAGCTAGTTTGTAAGCTTAGGGACTGATGACCCCGTAGTTAAGTCCCATAAGTTCTACAAACATTTCCGAGAAGTGAGGATTGCCTCCCGTGTTCCTACATTTCTCCTGAATCCAAACTGGTCTTTCCCGTGGTCGTCTTCTACCAGCTCTTCCATCCTTCTGTAAATAATTCGTGTTAAAATTTTACAACCATGACTTATTAAACTGATGGTTCTGTAATTTTCACATCTGTCAGCACCTGCTTTCTTTGGAATGGGGGTTATTACATTTTTCTTAACGTCTGAGGGTGTTTCTCCCGTCTCATACGTCTTACGCACCAGGTGAAATAGTTGTCTCGTGACTAGTTCTCCGAGAGACCAGTAGTTCTGAGGGTATGTCATCTACTCCAGGGGCCTTGTTTCGACTTAGGTCGTTTAGTGCTTTGTCAAATTCTTCTATCAGTATAGTATCTCCTATTTCATCTTCATCTACATCCTCAACCCTTCCTACAATACTGTTCCTAAGTTCATTTCCTTTGTAGAGCCCCTCTATATACTCTTTCCTCCTTTCAGCTTTCCCTTCTTTGCTGAGAACTGGTTTTCCATCTGAATTCTTTGTATTGATACAGCTGCTTTTCCTGTCCCTAAATGTTTCCTTTACTTTCCTGTAGGCGGTATCTATTTTTTGCCTGCCGCGGTGACCGAGGGGACTGAGGCGCTTCAGTGACGGTCTGCACGGCCACTACGGTCGGGTGTTCGAATCCCCCCTCGGGCATGGATATTTGTGCCGTCCTTAGTTGTAGCTAGTTCATAAGTAGTTTGTTAGGGACTGATGACCCTGTAGTTAAGTCCCATAGACTGTACAAACATTTGAACATTTTTTAATCTATTTTGTCCCTATTTATACATTCTTCTACTGACTTGCATTTGCCTTCTAACCACTCCTGCTTAGCTATTTTACACTTACTGTCAATCTCAGTTCTTAGTCGTCTGTACTCGATTTTACGTATTTCATTACTGCATTTTTATATTTTCTCCTTCCATCAATTAAATTTAGTATTTCTGTGAAATCCAAGGATTTTTATAGGTCTTTCTCTGCCTAATTTGTTCTCTGCTGCCTTCACTGTTTCATCTCTCAATGCTAACCATTTCTCTTCTTCTGTTTTATTTCTCCCTGTTTCTGTCAATTGTTGCCTATAGCTCCCTCAGAAATTCTCAAGAATAGGTTCCCTTAATTTATAGAAGTCCCATCTCCTTATTTTCCTACCTTTCTGCAGTTTTTTTTCAGCCTACAGTTCATGACCAATAAGTTATGGTCAGAGTCTATATCTGCCCTTGGGTTTGTCTTAAAGTTTAAAACCTGGTTCCGAAATCTATGTCTTACCATTATAAAATCTATCTGGTATCTCCCGGTGTCTCCTGGTCTCTTCCACGTATACAACCTTCTTTTGTGATTCTTAAACCAGGTGTTTGTTGTAACTAAATTATGTTCCGTGGAAAATTCTACCAGGCGGCTTCCTGTTTCATTCCTTTTGCCGAGACCATATTCACATACTATCTTCCCTTCCCTTCCTTGTCCTACTACCGAATTCCAGTCTCCCATAACAATTAAGTTTTCCTCTCCCTTAATTGTCTGAATAATTTCCTTTAGCTCATCATATATTTCTTCGATCTCCTCATCATCTGTAGAGCTAGTTGGCATATAAACCTGTACTACTGTGGTCGGTGTTGGCTTTGTATCTATCTTGACTACGATAATGCGATGACTGTGTTGCTCATAGTAGTTTACCCGCATTCCTATTTTCTTATTCATTATCGGACCTACTCCTGTAACACCCCCAGTATTTATAATACTGTACTCACCTGACCAGAAATCCTGTTCATCCTGACACCGAACCTCACTAATCGCCACTATATCTAACTTCAACCTATCCATTTCTATTTTTAAATTTTCTAACTTTCCTACCCGATTAAGGGATCTAACATTCCACGCACCGATCCGTATAATGCCAGTGTTGTCTTTCCTGAGTAGTCCCCACACGGAGTTCCGAATGGGGGACTATTTTACCTCCGGAATATTTTACTCGAGAGGATGCCATCATCATATATTCATACAGTAGAGCTGCATGTCCTCGGGAAAAGTAACGACTGTAGTTTCCTCTTGCTTTCAACCGTTCGCAGTAGCTGTGTGGCAAAGCCGCATTAGCTGATGTTACAAGGCCAGCTCAGTCAATAATCCAGACTGTTGCCCCTGTAACTACTGAAAAGGCTGCTGCCCCTCTTCAGGAACCACACGTTTGTCTGGCCTCTCCACAAATACCTCTCTGCTGTGGTTGCACCTATGGTACGGCTATTTGTATCGTTGAGGCACGTAAGCCACCCCCACCTCGGCAATATCTGTGGTTTGTGGGGGTAATTTTATTATTAACTTTCCCTTAAAATTGTTTTGCTCGTGTATCGAGCTGGCGACCGTAAAACCAGTTATCTATTTATTTTCCAAATTATTTACTGTATTGTGTTTGTTCACTATTGTACTTAAAGGTAAATTAATTTTTATTAAAATTTCTATTTTCTTTATTACTTAACGATCGTTGTTTCCAATCGAAATTCCAATTGGAATCATTAGGCACACGAGTCATCTTTTGTAATTATTGCATATTTTGTAAGTCAAGGGATTGATGACCAGAGCAATTTGATCCAATAGGTTAACAAACACTTGATTCTGCAAAAACCATCTTTTAGATGATTTGCTAAACAGTGTACTGGCGGAAGTAAAGTTGTAAGGCGGCATCGTGAGTCGTGTCGCGAAAGACACACAATTTGAATCTGGCGGAAGTAAAGTTGTGAATCGTGTCGGGATAGCTCAGTCGGTAGAGTTTTGCAGGAGAACTTCTGTGAAGTTTGGAAAGTAGGAGGCGAGGTACTGCAAGGAAAGTTTCATATCAGCGCACACTCCGCTGCGGAAGAAACCATCCGGAGATTAGTATTATGCACTGATAACGGTTTCAACTTCGTCTGCCAACAGAGAGCGTAGAAACACAGCTGCCAGAGAGTAATCTGCGTGTACCTTTCATCAGTGAATGTTTACAGCTATAAGGGTCACTGTGATGTCAACAGGCAAACAGGCTCCATGCCAAGAAGAAGCACTCGTGCGTCATTCAGTCAAATGAGCGAGTTGGAAAGGTGTCCGTGGCCACGGACCAGTACCAGCAAAAAGCCGGTCAGCTGCCAGTGTAGGCCGCTGCTACTGCAGACCGCCGGCCATACGGTGGAGAAGTGCACGTGGTCAAATGGCAGCTGTGCATCCGCGGTGGAGTAGCCGAGCGGTCTAAAGCGTCTCGCTGCGGATCGCGTGGTTGCTCGCCGTGGAGGTTCGAGTCCTGCCTGGGGCATGGGTGTGTGTGTTTGTCCGTAGGTTTAAGTAGTTTGTAAGCTACGGACTGGTGACCACGCAGTTTGGTCCGATAGATTTACAAACATTTAAACATTTTTGCAGCTTTGGAGTATTTGCACACGCAGCGATTTTTACCGGCTGTCCTCCCTGCACAGTTCTCTCTGTGCCTTTTCGCCATACAGTCTACGTAGCGCATATAGGACTAAAAATGTAAAAATATTTATTCTGTATACAATACAAATATTTCAATTCTCGTCTATTTCAGGCCACTGAATAAAATTCAATGGCGAAGTTAAAATTTTGTGTCAGACTGAGACTTGAACTCGTTTTTTGTGTTTTTTATTTTTGCTTTTTTTTATTCTTCGGGTGATCGCGTGATTGTTTTGTGATGTTATTGAGCTCTTCGCCTTTTTTTTTTGTTTATTCATTTATTTATTTATTTTTATAGAGTGTGCCTAGCCCTCTGAGCGACCGGTTGTACAAAAACTTTTCTAACCCTGCCCAAATCATTAACCTATCGCGTACTAGTGTCCATTATCCTATTTGCTCCCAGCTTTAGCTATCGAAGCTCTGTTTGACTCAATGCCCAGGCGTATCAAGGCCGTTATTACGGCCAGAGGTGGTTGTTCTGGGTACTGATTTCTCAGGATCTATGCACCCAAATTGCGTGAAAATGTAATCACAAGTCAGTTATAGTATAAGATATATGTCCAATGGATATCCGCTTATCATATTCATTTCTTCTTGTTGTATATATATATATATATATATATATATATATATATATATATATATATATATATATATATATATATATATAGTGTTTCACTAAGTGTGTTTGCCTCTGTAAATTATAAAATAACAGGTGACGGAAAATTTTAATGCGGTAGGTCAACACAAGAAATGTTACACTTTCTGCGGAGCTATGAACATAGTTTATTGCATCAGTTTACAAAGAGTTACACCACAAATATATATATTTTTTAAATGGAACAATAGTTTTTTCTATCGAGCATTGGATTCGTTGAAGGGGTTGTAGCTCCCAAAGTAACAGTGATAGGAATGTAGTTTAAATTGATTTCGACGCAGCCGGTCTCAACGATTCCAATCCACGACAGAAAAAACTATTGCTCCATTTAAAAAATTATATCTTTGTGCTGTAACTCTTTGGAAAATGATACAATAAAATATGTTCATAGCTCCGCAGAAAGTGTAACTTTTCTTGTGTTGACCTATCGCATTAAAATTTCCCGTCACGTATTATTTTATAAGTTACAGAGGCAAACACACTTAGTGAAACACCCTGTATATATATGACGAGCAATGATCCTTTCTTTATTCATTGTGGAGACAGTCCTAGGTCCTTACTCTTACGGGATTCAGTTTGAAAAACCCGCGAGTTTGAGTAATAGTAGGTAGGGTAAAGTTGAGAATTTGTATCTGATGGGAGGCGAGCTTGAGTAATTCCTTGTAGGTGTGATGATCACTGTGCCTAGAAAGTAGGAGATTTTGGCTAGAATCCCGCCTAAGTTCGCGTTTTCAACTTTACCCATTCGCAGTTAATATCATAAATTCTGTGAATATTATGGTTTGCTGCCTTGTAGGCGCTTATATGTGTCCTTGTAATAACACCATACTATATTGCACGGTATTTTTATGCTGCCCTGCCTTTCATGTTTTGTAAAAAGGTAAAGCAGTCAACAATCCGAAGATTGGTTTGAACACCACAGTGCTTTACTAGGCATGGTCCTGTTTGGAGGTGGTATGCCGTTGCCTTCCTCCGACCTGACTTACCCAGCCAGTTATAGGGGGACCTACAGTTTAACGTGGGTTCCGAACCACGGTGCTACTCGGTATTTTCACATGAGCAATACTGTCAGAGGTGAACGAAGTGAAAAGTGACAGATAAAAATCCCACGACCTGGCGGGGATCGAACCCGTTTTGTATATGAGATTTTTGTATTGAATTTCCAATTGTAGCACTTCTTTATACTTTATCAGGTGCTCTGTAAATGAGCACAGCCCGAAATCCATAAGCAGAAGAAAAAAAAGTCACAAACATATAGATTCTCGTTATTTCAGCGGCTTCTCAGTGTTTTAGTCTCTCTTTGATATTAACAGTGATCATAGCCGCATATCTCCATCAAACGTTTACGTTCGATTCATATCACAATAAATTAAGCAAATGACTTGGCATTTTATGAAGCAAAGTCGTACGTACATGGACGAGAATGACTATTATTTGACTTAAGTGCTTATGCGAAACGGAAAACATGTTACAGATTGAGAAAGGCAAAAGGAAATAAAACCTATTTGTTGAGTAGATCCAAGCTGCCGTTGGTACAAATGATAGTCTCATTGAGCAAAATTTCAAACTAGAACGTAAACATGGCAAGTAATTAACAAATCTTACCCTCTGATGTGGAAATTAAAATGTGTTTATTTTATTAATTCTATTCTGTAAGACGTTTTAAATGTTTTTATGTCCTACGGACACTCACTTTTAATGGGCGCTCTACCTCATGAATTATACAAGTACTTTTAGATGGCCTCGAGAAGATATGAGAAAGTTTATTTGCCTTCTCAGAGTGAAAATATTAGTTGCTTCAATCCGTATCCCTGTTTCGCCTCTAATGAGCTACTAGACAGTGTGCACACCACGTCTAGAAAGTTGTTATGTAGCTTGCCAAGTGAGAGATAGCCTTAGCTACATTGACGATAAGTACTGTGAGGGGATTTCTTTCCTGAATAACGCAGTAGATAGCGGGAAGCACCTGTTAACAACTGCTTAGTGAGAGCAGTTACCAGCTGTATTGTATTCCACTGCTCACCAGACGAACGTCGGACCATCCTGGACCGCACCTCCCACTTAAACCCGTGAAGTGCGTACCATAATAAACCGTATTAAACGTCATACCTGGAACAGATCCAGAGAATGAGCATCTGGGACACCGAAATAGATTCGCGTGGTTGTACGGCCTACTATTCTTACTCAAACGCGCGAAAATATCTCGGGGAATAAAAGGATAGCCCCATTGACGTAGGTTTCACCGTCCGTCTCAAGAATCCCTCGGAATAATATTACGTAATCGACACACCGTATCCGAGTTTGCTTTAGGCGCAAAATTTAACGATAATCATTGCACATTTATAATGATTATTTTTAAGAGATCCACAGATTTCTAACTGTAACCATAGGAATACATTTTTTTGCCCCTTCAGTTTGTCTGTTTGTTCATTATCACCTTTGTTCCAGGAGGTAGCTGTGACTCACGTTTTAATGATCCCTCATGATCCACATCATGTCCAAATCAAATGTTCAAATGTTTGTAAATCTATCGGACTAAACTGCGTGTTCATCAGTCCGTACCTTACAAACTTCTTAAACTAAGGTAAACTAACCTAAGGACGAGGTAACAGCTGGGTTCACGTCGCGTTTGATGTGAACGGCACGGTGTGGAAATGACTTCCCCTGCGCTATCGTCCCGCTGGCCACCGCGGAAAGTGAAAGCCCGCACCCACTGCCCGCATCTGATCGCTGCCACTTCCCACGTACGTAGCGGCAGCTTGTCGCTGTTGCTGAGCATTGCGTAAAAAAGTATACCGGCTCTGGCTATGGCTTTCCCCACACCTTTCACTTTGAAAGCGAGCGTCCCGACTTTTTAATAGCAGTGAAGTCAGACCATTGACCTTAAAACAACGGCTCCTTTCTGCATCGGCCAAGTAGCAACTGACCCTTCTGCATCGGCCTTCCCAGTTGATTTCACTGAATTTATCATCAGCTCTCGACAACGTAACAGTCATATCTTTCTTATTCCCGGAATGTACGACATTAATTGCGAATGGGTTGAACATGTGTACCCAGGCGGGATTCGAACCCGGGTCTGCTGCTTTCTAGACAGTTGCACTGACCCCTACACCACTGGGAACACAGCGATCAACACACCTGCTCGGAATTACTCAAGCAAGCCTCCCGTCAGATACAAATTCTCAACTTTATCCTGCCCACTAGAACTCAAACTCGTACTCACTTTGTACTAATTTCCGTAAGAGTACGGGCCTAGGAGTGCCTCCGCACTGAAAAAAGGATCATTGCCCGTCATCGGAAAATTGTATATGTTCGAAAGAACAGACACCAAATATAACTGTAGTATACAGAATTTGTCGGCTTTTATTAATGTTTTTGCAGATCGATTTCGATCACATAGTGATCATCCTCAATGCTTTTGAACATATCAATGGAGGGTCCAATGTAGTGTAGATTTTTCATGGTTGGACACTACATGGATATGTTCAACAACAAAAAATCTGTTACATTCAGCTAAATTGGCATGTGATTATGCATAGCTGATATTACGATGACTGGTGCATTGATGTGATGTGATCGAAATCGATCTGCAAAACATTAATAAAAAGCGACCAATTCTGCATACTATAGTTACTGTATTCATTGTTTTGTGGTCGCTGAGCACACCGTTCCAAACAATGGAATCAAACCTCAATATATATATATATATATATATATATATATATATATATATATATATATATATATATATATAACCTATAGGCATGTCTTTCCAGGAATAGTTTGTCAAAGACACATAGATATGATGAGAGGATACTACTAATTCTGAACCGGCGTATCACTATATTCAGCTACGCTGCTGTCCAAAATCAACACAACAAACGGAAATCTCATTACGATGTGTTCTTCATTTTTCGTTTCACTATTTGAGGCATGTTGGATCAATCATTTCTTTACTTGTTGTTCTTTCTTTAGTGGCCAGTATTTCTTCATTATTTCTTATCTTCTTTTCTTCTCTTCTTCTGGGATAATGGTTTAGATTTTTGTGTAGATTTGTCTTCTAACCTTTGTTATCTTTAGTAATTAACTTAGCTGTTCTATAATTTAGTGAAAGTTCTGAAATAGTTAATTCTACTAAGTATAATGTTCGAATACAGCATTAGTAGTGGACTTCTTGATACAGTCACGTCGTTCAACAATCTAGGCTTAACATTACAGAGCGATATGAAATGGAACGAACATATAAGGACAGTTCTGAGTAAGGCGTTCAGCCGACTTCGGTTTATTGGGAGAATTTTGGGAAAATGTACTTCATCTGTTCGTACGAGCACGTCTTGAGTATTGCTCAATGTATAGATGTATATAATTTCCAAAAATACCGAAACTCGTGTTTTTTAATCCTGACCAAGATTCCATATCCTAAGTTTCGTAGTTATAGCTTTAAATTTGAGTTAACAGCAACATATTTTTGAAAATCAAATTTTGCATCCCGTATTTCACCCTCCTATTGGTCGAATTTCCAAAAAATGCCGAAACACGTGTCTTTTTAATTCAAACCCTGAATTAATATCCGAAATTTTGTAGTTCTAGCTTCAAAATTGCCTAAATAGTAACGTATTTTCAAAAAGCGTTTCATCCACTATTTCACCCCCTTGTGGACGGAATATCGAGAAATCGCTTCTAAAATGACGCCTACAGAGGAAGATCAACACCTTCTACAAATTTCAAGTTTCTGTCTTCAGTGGTTTGGATGAGTCAGTTAGTCAGTCAGTCGGGACATTGCCATTTTATATATAGAAAAGACGAATTCAGAAACTGAACTAACACACAAAAGTGAGTGAAGACATGGAAGAAACTGAAATAAATCATCGTCATCATCATTTAAGACTGATTATTCCTTTCAGGATTCAGTGTGAGGTATATTCCCCCTTATACAATTCCTCCATTATCCCCTATTCGTTGCTAATATAGATGCCTTGTTACTTCAAGCCTGTTACTTCAAAATCATTCTTGAGTGAATGCAAGCACTTTCTCCTTGGTCTACCTCGACTCCTCCTATCCTCTCCTGCCGTGCCAATGCGTCTCTCAGGTAATCTTGCTTTCCCCCATGCATCTAACATGAGCCCATCATCTCAGCTGGTTCGCTCTAACTACTTCATCTCTCATGTTCACTCCTAGTTTTTTTATATTCTCATTAAGAACACCCTCCTGCCATTGTCCCCATCTATTAGTACCCGCAACCATCCCCGTAACTTTCATAACTATAACCTCAACTTTATTAACTAGGTAACCAGGGTCCATCCAACTTCCACTCCCTTACGACAAAGTTGGTCGAAAGATGGAACGGTGCACTACCAACTTAGTCTACTTCCTACTTGCAGAAGACCGATCACTCGCTGCATTAGCTTTGCTTAATTGATTCCAGTTCTTTACGATATAAGTGACTGAGAAAATGTTCAAATGTTTGTACCTCTACGAGACCAAACTACGTTGCTCTTCAGTCCCTAGTCTTAAAAATTACTTGAACGAAGTTAAACTAACCGAAGGACAACACACACATCCATGCCTGAGAGAGGATTCGAACCTCGACGCGGGAGACCGCGCTATCTGTAACGGCGCGCTCCAGACCGCTCGGATGGTACAGCGTGGCAGTGAGAAAATAAGAATTAAGTACAGAAATATATCAACAGAATGGTTTCTAAGAGAAAACAGTTCAAATAAAGACGAGGCAGAAAACATACGGTAGTAGAGTCGAGAGGAAAGGAAGGAAATCAACGGTTTAAGGCAGTTGTTCCTAAACTGTGGATCGCGACCCGCTAGCGGGTTCTAGAATCTCTTCAGGTGGGTCACCGGACATTTAAAATAGCTGAGTTAAGATATCTAACCATATGAAAAAAGTATATTTCGTAACTCTTATTACTTTCATTACATTGTTTTTCACTGAATAAAATTGGTTGGTTGGTTGGTTGGTTGTCTGGGACAGGAAGGTTAACTGATAAGGTTATAGGTCCCCCGGTGGGGACGGGAAGGAGTGAGGATAGTAAATGAGGGGAAGGAAATGCAGTCCAGGGAGGAAAGAAGGAAGGGAGACTGCATTAGCTCGGGCCTCGAGTTCGCCACGCATGTACTCACGAAAGAACCGTGAGCCCCCTGGGGGGCTCTCAATAAAGATAACTAATACTTTAGTTCTGTTGCTTCCTTATTTAATGACATTGGTTACAGGTTAATTTTTTAACATTAACGCTTTTACGATCTGATATTATTACGTTATACACACTAAAAGTTGTTTGTGAAACTATTACTTATAACTGAACCTTCTTTTAGATATTGTTTTCCAAGAATTTCTTATTGCTATGGATAATGCGGCTCGCTAGCACAGTGGTACAGTGCCAGGCTGCAAATCCAAAGGTGCGGGTTCGATATCCGCAAGGTCGTAGGATTTTTATCTGTCACTTTCCACATCTTTCACCTCTGGCAGTGTTGCTGATGTGAAAAATACAGAGTAGCAGCGTGGTTCGGAACCCACGTTAAACTGTAGGTCCCCCTATAACTGGCTGAGTAAGTCAGTTCGAACGTCGGAGGAAGGCAACGGCATACCACCACCAAACAGGACCATGCCTAGTGAAGCACTGTTGTGTTCAAACCAATCTTCGGATTGTTGACTACTTCACCTTTTATGGGTAAGATATTAGTTTATAGAGGACACCCTAAAAGCTTAAACGTTAATTACCTGAAGACTAAAAGTTCAAATAAAAGCAATATTATATGCGTCAGTCTTTTTATTATTGCCACGAGGCGTTTCGAGAGTTTACACTCTCATCTTCAGGTGGAACAATGCTTTTTGTATACATTGATACTTCCAGGATATAAACCAAAACCATTGTTCCATCTGAAGATGAGAGTGTAAACTCTTAAAACCCGCCGTGGGAGTAGTAAAAAAAGTAACTGATGCAGATAATTGCTTTTCTTTGAACTTTCAATTGCCAGTCGCAGTTCCTTACCACAGTCCAATATGGACGATATAAGGTTAGATCTAAAAATTCACTGATGGAAATACCTTGTTATTCGATAGGGAGGAAAGGCTAAAATGTTGTCCCAGTTTGGATCACAATAAAGGGTGAGTTTCGAGAACTAACTTAAAATCTTAGTGAGCAAAACAGTCCCCCTTCGTTTTTCTGTCACATACCATTATTATATTACTATTAATTGCTGTAGAGTAAATGTAGTACTCATAAAGGGCCTCGAAAATTTTTACAGGAAGATTGTGGGTCCCATTACGGAAAAAATTGGGAACCACTGGTTTAAGGAATACGGGAGGAATCTTGAACACAACGTACTGGTTTTAACGTGTCCTTTACGTGGCCTGAAACGAAAAATACATCTACATCTGTATCTTCATGGGATACTCTGCAAATCACATTTAAGTGACTGACAGAGGGTTCATCGAACCACCTTTATACTATTTATATTCCATTCCATTCTCGAATATCGCGTGGGAAGAAAAAACATCTAAATCTCTCAGTTTTAGCTCTGATTTCTCGTATTTTCTGATCATCATTTCTACCAATGTAAGTGGGAGTCAACAATATATTTTCGCATTCGGAGGAGAATGTTGGCGATTGGAGTTTCGTAAGTAGCCCACGCCGCAGCGATAAGCGACGTTGTTGTAATGATTCCCATCCCAGATCTTGTATCATTTCCGTATCGTGTTTTACAAAACGAGCTGCCTTCCTTTGGACTCTTTCGATGTCCTCCGTCAAACCCACCTGATAAGGATCCCACCCTGGGCAGCAATACTCCAAAAAAGGACGGACAAGCGTAGTGTATGCACTTTCTTTAGTAGTTCTGTTGAATCTTTTAAGGGTCAATAAAACGCAGTCTCTGGTTCGCCTTTCCCACGACATTATCTACGTGTTCTTTCCAGTTTAATTCTGAAGTAATAGCAATTCCTAGGTATTTTGTGTAGTTTACGGCCTTCACTTTTGATTGATTTATCTTGTAAACAAAGTTTAACGGAGTTCTTTTCGTACTCATGTGGACGAATTCACACTTGTCATTATTTACAGTCAATTGCCAACGTTTACACCATAGTGAAATCTTATTCAGATCGTTCTGCAGTTGGTTTTGAGCTTCAGATGATTTTACTAGACGGTAAATGACGGCGTCATCTGCAAACAACCTAAGAGAGCTACTTAGATTTTCCCCTAAATCGTTTATGTAAATAAGGAACAGCAGAGGACCAATAACACTACCCTGTGGAATGCCCGATATCACCTCTGTTTTAGTCAATGCTTTACCATCGGTTACTACAAACTGTGTCCTCTCTGACAGGAAATCCCCTATCCAGTCGCAAATTTGGGGTCGATATACCATAATCACGCAATTTTATTAAAAGCCGTTTGTGAGGTAATACACAGACTTCCTGACTGCCCCTTAAGGCTAGTCTACACGACGACACTAGGTTGCGAAACTCGTTTCATGAAATGAATTGCGCACAACTGGTTTCGTGTATGTCTGTAGACACTACAGTTTCGTTGTTTTGTGAGTGCCTTAGTCGCCGTAAAATGAAAGTTTTGGTAGCTGTAAGAGTTGTGGCGAATCTTTTGTTTGTCTGTGTGAAGTCGCTGCATAAGACTAAACATAAAAAGATTAAGAAACGTGTTTGAGTTCGTGAGTGGATTTTTTTAAAAAAAAAAAAAGTCAGCTCTGTTGCTTCAGCGACCTTACTGAAAGAAATTGTGATTGAAGACCCTAGAAGCTATTTTCATCAACTTAGAACGTCACCAGAGCAGTTCACGTTCCTTTTAAACAGAGTTAGTAATGCAATAAACAAAGAAGTTACCGTTATGCGCGAAGAATTGTTACCAGAACTGAAATTACAAATTGCATTACATTTCTTGTCAAGTAGATATTCGTCTCTGTAGTACTTGTACCGTGTTCCGAAATTCACAATTGCCATACTTCGTTTGTATAGGTATTTCAAATTGAACGTATTTTAGTCTGCAATTCACTAATCGTCAACCCATCTATATATAATTTCACAAATAATTGCTAGAAGAGCACTAACACGCCGTTAAAATCGCACAAACACCTACGAACAACGCAGATATGTTCAAAAATATAATTATTTCTTCCGTTCCCCCCTGTATATTATATTTTGTTCTGTATTGGTCATAACCTAACCTAAAACACGCGCAATCAGTTTCGCCAAAGTTGGAAGGTGCCGAAACTGTTTAGTTTCGCGAACGAGTTGCGCGAATGCCTGCCGCGCATGCGCACTGGCCAGAAGCGCGGTTTCATGAAACCTAGTGTCGTCGTGTAAACTAGCCTTTACGATGTTCAAATGTTTGTTAAGCTTATGGGACTTAACTACGGGGTCATCAGTCCCTAAACTTACAAACTACTTATGAACTACTTACAAACTAGGACGGCACAAATATCCATGCCCGAGGGGGACCCCCGACCGTAGTGGCCGTGCAGACCGTGACTGGAGCGCCTCAGTCACCTTGGCTACCGCGGCCGGCTAGCGTTTACGCACGGCCTACCACACAGAATTGCTAGTGTGTTATAATTTGGTGTATTGCAGGTAATGTTCACGGTACAGCCTATGGCCCAGTTTACCTAAATTACCCGGCTGCTGCACGCCTACCGGCGGTGATGAAGCGTGTTACGTCAGCAGCAGTAGCGGCGGGTAACTGCTTTGTCGCCAACTTCCTCCCAAGTCCGCCAGGTAACTTCGTGGCAAGGCATTAGTCTGGCCGGGGCAACTTCCAGGTCACAGCAGCGCACCACAATTCTCACAGCCATTAATTCCGGGCTGTTTCGCTTCGCTGACATTAATTACGCTACAAACACCCGTTTTCGATGTCACACCTTCAACAGTATTCTGTGAGGGCGGAAGTTTATTCTGTGATAGTCTAACCCAGTGGCGTAACTAGGACTTGGCTTTGGGGGGGGGATAGATCTGCTTGACGAGCAAAATTTTAGTTTCCAGACAGACTACCATCTACCACTCCCGTTGAAGAAACTAATTCACTCCCATCCAATGAAATACCTTTACCAGATTGCTGTTATACGATTTTTTTTTTTTTTTTTTTCGGGTTCTGGGTGGGTTCTATCCCCCTCATTCCCCCCCCCCTCTCCCCATAGTTGCGCCACTGGTCGAACCCCCTCTCCCTGCCTTAACTACTGTCCATTTGCAAGTTAAATAATTAGAATGAAATCTCAATGCAATTTTTAGGGTTCCGTACCTCACTCAGTCAAAACTGTTCCTTCAAAAATCAAAAGATACGGTTATTTAGGTCCCATGTTTAGTTACTGGCAAATCCACTCAGGAAAACTTGCAGGATGCATCCTACCGACCTAGAATCATGAATTTTGGCAACAAACAAGGTTTCACAGCACATGTAAAAGGAAAAATTATTGATTTCTCACAACATCACACAAAAAATGGAGGTTGTGTCCGGAGGATTAGTAAATATTTTCAAAACCGTTTGTTTTATTTGTTTGTAAAGCTTATGGGACTTAACTGCGGGCTCATCAGTCCCTAAACTTACAAATTAAAGAACTAACTTATACTAAAGACAACACAAACATCCATGCCCGAGGGATAATTCGAACCTCTGACGCGGGGGACCGCGCGAACCGTAACGTGGCGCTCCAGACCGCTCGGCTACTCCCACTCGGCAGTAAATATTTTGAGTTGCAGTATAGACGCATTGCAATAAAAAATTGTCAAATAAGAGGTCCATTTTTACCGACTGCGGGAAAACAGCTGTTAATATGTAACATAACAATTTTAAAGCAAACACAAATGAGGACGTTAAAAGTTGATTTTCAAACATTCCAGCACCAACTTCAGTGCACCTTTGACTTCTCTTGATTACACCACGTGCTTTAGGTTACGGTAGGAACAGTAAAACTGGGACTTTGCGACCGCGTTTTCACAGCTTGAAATTTAAATGAAAATAACGGCTTAACGGTTCATCTGACACAAATATTGAATAAATGTGTTTGTAGAGGAGAAAACTGCCTACAACTCGGCACTCTTAGGTTTTTTTTCTTTTTTTTTTCTCTTTTTTTATTTTTCTTTTTTTTTTTTTTTTTTTCTTTTTTCGTATCTTGCGCTGTTTCAGAGATATGTGCAAAAATAACGGCGATTTCACAATGCCTTCCTTTCTGTCTGCAACGCGTTCCCACTTAATAAGTCGCGCCGTTCAATCGATTTTACAGATGTTGGTTATCAGCGTGCAGAAACTCCCTTTTTCAAACATTTCGGACGAAAAATACATTAGCAACACTAAGAATATGCCGTTTGTGATGGCCTGTTGGACGCAGGAAATGTAATTGCAAATAACGCTTTAAAGGTTCGTCAGAGTTTAAAATTGGATAAACGTATTTGTAGAGGATAAAATTCTCAAGGACTTTGTTATGTTATTTCCATAACTCGCTCCGTTTCAGAGATATTTGCAAAAAAGAACGGTGATTTGACACTGTCGCTTGATTTCACTTAAACCAGTAGAGCCAAAGAAAATAATTTGAAAAAGAGGACAATAGAACCATGGTAAGACAGGTGATAATAATTAACGGAAAAATAATGAAAATATTGGACAGATATTAAAATAGTAGTTTACAGAAGAAAAACATTTCGACATGTAATGTTGTGATTTTTATACTACTCTTACAACTATTTGTAGTGCACAATGGACAAACCTGACCATCTAATGTACCCTAGCCCTAGGCTCCTGCAAGGAAGACATCAACAGCATGGCACTCAGAATTCAGAAAGATGGTCCTTGTCTACCTACAATCGGTGAAACTTTATCACTTATACAAAGATAGATGCAAGATGACATCTCCTGTAAGAAAAATCTTATAATTTATCTAGTAAGGATCAGTTTGAGTACTAAAGTGATGTCACTAGTTACTGAAATAAAAAAAACTGATTGTAAGCTTTGGCTTTATTTACATTAAAAAAAACCACAAATTAATAAAGAAACAAATTAATTTTTTACTTCTCAACTTCCAGATAGGTCAACAGGACAGAGGAAACGTATAAACAGTTGGTAGAATGGCTGAAGAACCACGCTTCCTAGACTTTTAAATTAATTAAATTTCGTCAGTTTACGATTGATTCTGTCGCAATCTCAGAAATATTGTGCAATTATAAAAAAAAATGTATTTGATATTACTGTTTGGAGATGGGTGGAGTTCGCCTAAAGCGTTCGCACACAATACCGTTAACTGCGCCGACGGCTGGTAGCTGCATCTTTGCTGAAATCGAAACTGAATATTGTCTCTCTTGATCGACTACTGCATTGTCACTCAAAAAAATGCGCTCGCACGCATTAGCTAATGCACTCTGTCTATGTTCACACCGGATATCAAGCACCTCGGTCAACACTATGAACATCGCGCAATCCTTAGATTCACTAAGATCTGCTCAACGACAGAGATGCTCTCTATAGTGCAATACTGTGCAGTAGTCTTCATCGCCTCTCCATACAAGAAATCACAGTGAGGGCATCGCATCGCTAGCGACAACACACACATCTGAGGCATGCGAGAGAGCGAGTCTGCCTTAATTTTTCTCGTTCTGCTTGTGTATATCTTCCGATGACACTGGCGTTTTCACGCCAGTGGCTCCTCTATCAATCAGATGGTGCATCTTATAGTGTCGTATGGCTCTTCAATTTTCGTGTTAGATGAACGGTTCGTTTTCAATTACAATTATATTACAAACGGCTTTTTCTAGTATTATTACCGTATTTTTGTCCCAAAAATTTGAAAAAGGGAGGTTCTGGTGGCCTACAATTACGCGTGCAAAATTTGGCGCTGGTCGGTTGAACGGTTCGTCTTAAAAACAGGGAACACGTTACGGACAGACAGACAGACAGACATACATACATCCCAAAATCGCCGTTAGTTTTGCAAATATCTCTGAAACGATACGAGATATGAAAAAAAAAACCTAAGAGAGCAAAGTTGTAGAGAATTTTATCCTCTACACATTCGGTTATTCAATTTTCGTGTCAGATGCATGGTTAAGCCGTTATTTTCATTTAAATTTCGAGCTGTCAAAAGACGATCGCGAAGGCCCACTTTTAGTGTTGCTACCGTAACCTAAAGCGGGCCACAAATGCCTGTACCTAATCAAGTTCGTATTCAAACGATTCGTCTTGACGAGTAGTGTGGTGTCGCACAAGTACAAAGTGCGCGCCACCTACTTTCGCCGCGCGCCGCCATGCACGCACGGCGCGGCGTTCTCACGACGACAGCCACGAGCGCCCTCTGCTGCAACCCCGCTCGTGGCCACCACGGAAAGACACCGGTGACTTGGGACTGAGATAGCAACGAGTTAGGACCTTCATAATCATTTAGGCACCAGTGAAGACTTTGCTATTGTACAGGCACTAGGCAGGCCTCTAACAACTATGTATCAACATTCTGCAGTTCTATGTAAAAGTTAAGTATTGTTACATTCTGTGCAATATATATCTCTTTCTAATTTACTCTAGTGTTTGTAGTTTCTGGCTGCTCCCCTCCGTACCTGCACCGGCGTGCTATCTTCGTTACTGTGTCGGTCTCGTTCCACTCGGCCACCGACACCTACGACGAGCCTGGGACACAAAAGCGGCGACGAAGTTGGGACACAAAAAGTAGAATGTGATTTTAAGGTCAGAATATGCAGGAAAAGCCAGTGAGGAAAACTGGACTTCTTACAACATTTAAAAAATCGCACTGACCTGTTTTATGGCCCCAATTTTAGTTTTCCTGTAGTTTTACGATTTTTTGCAAACATTTCGACCAAAATAATAAAAATATAAACATTATAAATGATGGACAATGTGATTATCACTTTACTATTGTGATAATACATAATGAAAACACGTAATATTGTCTCTCACTGTATTTTAACAAACAGCCAACATTATTTTATATTTGAATTTAGCATTGACAAACTTACTCTTTTTTTAACATTTACCTCTTTAAACTTTTATTGTTATATCTCCCCTATATTTTCTGTTATTACCTGTCTTGCCGTGGTACTTGTCTTATTTTTTAAGTTTATTTTCTTTGCCTGTACTGGTTTACATACAATCAAGTGACTGTGTCAAATCGCCGTTATTTTTCTGAATATCTCTGAAACTTTGCGAGTTATGGAAGTCACAAAATAGAGCAAAGTTGTAGGGAATTTTGTCGTCTACAAAAATATTTATTCAATTTTCAGCGAAGATGAACGATTACGGCGTTATTTGCAATTACATTTCTTGCTGTAGCAAGGCCATCAAAAACGGCCTATTTTTGGTGTTGCTAACGTATTGTTCGTACAAAACACTAGAAAACATGAAGGTTCTGGTCGCTGGCGGCCAATAATTACGTCTGTAATATGTGGTACAGATCGGCTGAACAGTGCTACAAAAAAGGGTAGAACATGTTACAGAGACATATAGTCAAATTGCAGCTATTTTTGCAAATATCCTTGAAACGATGCAAGATATGAAAAAATATAAGAGAGCATAGTTGTAGAAAATTTGTTTATTCAATTTTTGCCTCAGGTGAATGGTTAAGCCGTCATATTCATTTAAATGTTGAGCTATCAAAAGGTGATCACGAAGGCCCACTTTTACTGTTACCTTCGTAAGCTGAAGTGGGCCAAAAAGAGCTCTAGCCTTAGCCATTCCACTACATTCCAACAGGGTTCAGCTTTTCTCACACACTTGTACGTAGCTACTCACAATGATGAACTGTTGCTTACGAATCGTTGGGCCTGACGTAAGTTGTACGGAGCTCAAACAAGGCGCTGTCAAAAAGCCATCACAGTAGGCCTGTTTTTAGTGATACTAACCTGAAAAAGAATTTGAAAAAGAACGGTTCTGGCTGCTGGCAGCCCTGAAAAAAAAAAAAAGAAAGAAAAAGAAACATAAGGAAGCAAAGTTTTATCGTCAAAAATTCAATTTTCGTTTCAGATTGGTTAAGCCATCATTTTCATTCAAATTTCGAGCTGTCAAAAAGCGATTGCATAGGCCGATGTTTAGTTTCTCCACCATAACCTAAAGTGGACCAAAAGAGTATGCTAGTCAAAGCTAGACCCAAATATCAAATAATTTTCGCTATTTGTTAAAATGCGAGAGAGAATGTTACGTGTTGAGTGCATAGACATTATCGCAATATGAGAATCATAATGGTATCGTGCATAATTTTGGTGAAAGTTTTTCTTTGCACATGCCCCAACACGTGCCTGCTGTCTCCACGATACGTGATGGTTCCGTATTGCAGACAAGGGCACGGCACCCTTAGCAAGTCCTCAATACCGAACCACCAACCTGGGGCTGGATGGCAATCACGTAGAGCCCAGTAGACGTGGGACCGAGCCGGCGTACCACCCAGCGGTCGCTCTCTTGATTCCTGGCTCCCGACCTGTTAACATGTTGGCCTGACCACTCTGTCGTTTCTGCACTTTTTCTTCCAACTTCGTTCTATCTTGCGCCATGCACATCTGAATCGGTGTCACCCCAACCCTCTCGGGCCCTATCTTCGAAAATGCAAATTTGAAGACGAATAGACCTCTCTTTTTATTCAGGCAACCTGGCAGCCCTGAAATCACTGGCAGCTTCTGCAACAAGATCTAAGATTGTTGGAGAATGTCGCAGGGTTCTGGTGGAGCTAGGGGAAAGCAATAGAGTAAACCTATTGCGGCTCCCTGGTCACTCGGGGGTTGTTGGCCATGAAAAAGCCGACAGATTGGCCAGGATGGAGAGATAAACTCCTTTTATTGGACCGGAACCTGTCCTGATAATCACCAAGGCAATGATCGAACAGGAGCTACGTAATTCGCTAGAAGACAGCAAGTAGAATACTGGACCAAGGCCTATAAACAAAAACATTGTAAGGTGATAATTCCAAAGCCATGTTTCAAAAGAAGCTCTCTAATCTTGCTGGGCTTGAACAGGAAAGAGATTAAACTCACGGTTGGACCGATGACAGACCATGAGAACTTCAAAAAACACCTACATACTACGGGCATAACGGAAGAGTACCCAAATGTAGGATCTGTGATGAAGGTGAGGAAACTGCATTACACCTAATCTTTGAATGCATTGCATTGGAGGGCAAGAGGTACAGAAGATTCGGGACGACCAGACCCGAAGAAATTGTGTCTAATAAAGAACTGGTAAAGGGATTCCTAGCGCTGTTTAACCCTTTCAGTCCCACATTATGAAATTAACTTCGGAAAAATTGAGATTCCGTGTTTTCTGTATTAAAACAGTGCAGTAAATACCAAAAAAAGTGTTTGAAAATTTTTGGTCGAACTATTAATTTATATAATGTATTTCATACACAACAGGGTATTTTATTAGATGGACGTTATGTTGCTGTCAGTTAACACTGCCAGATCGCCACAAAAGCAACAACGACAAGACAGTTCATAGCTGGAATAAAATGAAAGGAACCACACTCACGCTCTCGCAACGTACAGACGGTAACGCAACACAACCTCCAAGATGGACAGATTAATAGCTCAGAAGTGGCTACACGCCGTACCAAGCGCAACTTTAAGGACTGATGCACAAAATACGGTATAAATCAACTTTAAATACGTTGTTGTCCGGGAAGATGTAGAGAGAGCGATACCACACAACAAATTCAGTTTCGATTCGGGCAGGAGCAAAACTGTTTTGGCTTCCATGATTATATATATATATATATATAAAACTCTCTTTAGGTTCTACATTATCTTCTGTCTTCTTCTTGTTTCGAATGGGCCTATTTTGGACCACGCTGTTGTTAAACTGTTGGGCTTTGAACTTTGACCAGTACTGTTGCATCCTCAGCCGGTGTAGCTCCTTCCTCTCTTCTGTCCAGGGGGTACCTTTCCTTCGGGGCTTTTCCTGAAATCCTCGAACTTCCTTCAGAGCACGTCTCACAGATTGTCTGTTCTGGAGATCAGTGATTTCCAGTTCTTAAATATCCTTCTCGGTTTCTGTCAGCCATGTGGTACAAACCTTCTTGTTTTGCCAGAAGGTGAACAGGCGATTGGTCAATCTGTTTGGAGGCAATCTTGCAACCTGACAATAGAAAGCTACTCTTCGTTTTCTTGCACAATCAGAGAGCTTCTCAATATGTCCATGGAGCACCGAATTATTCGCCTTCTGAATTCTCCGTCTTCTTCTAATGGGTCTAATATCTTCCTGAGGATTCTCTCTCTCTCTCTGACCTCCAATTTCTCCACCACACCCCTCCGGTTCATGGAAAGACATTCCATGACGTACAGGGCTTCTGGTCGTATGACTGATGTGTAATGCTTAAGTTTCAGGTTGCGTTAGAAGCAGTTTTTTTTGTAGGTGTTCATAGTCAGTCGATAGGCTAGTTTCAACTTGTTGACACTGTCTTCTGATTTAATCAACCAATGCCCTCACCATCCACTTTCATCTTGTGACACAACCTGTTCAACTACATTTCCAAACTCTCTGAAAATACAAACATACATCAGGAACATGAGTAGCAACAGTTTAAATCAAATTTGAAGATGAGATGAATAGCGACAGCGAAAGTTTTTAAGAAAATCTTTCAGTCGCACCTTGTATACCTCAACGCTGAGTCCAAATTTCGTGTATCATGTTGGAACATAAGTTTTGTAAAATCTAATATATAAAGCAGAGTGTCCGTATGTTTGTACGCGTTGCATAAAAATCTACATTTTTGTTTCAATCTTTATGAAATTTTATATACGTAAGCTTGAGTCCATGAGGACGCTCGCCGTAAGTGTAAGAATCACATACGATATATAGTTCAGGAGATATGAAGTCATAAACAATTAGATGCTGCATTTTGCGACAGTGCTGCTAATTTTCTCCTAAACCATTGGACCGATTTCAACCAAATTTGGTACACACATTCCTTACCGTGAGGTAACAATTGTTGCATAGTTCAGAATCACATACGGCACTTGGTTTAAAAGATATTACGCCATAACCAATGGAAATCGCAAAAATGCCATATAATGCGGCGAGTCTTTCGAAATACACTGTATGAGAATGACAGTACTTAGCGGCTTGCAACGAACTTTAAACATAATTTCAAACCTTTATTAAACTTTTTCTCGCTGGCAACCATAGTAAAATGATGAAAGGAAAAAAGTTTCTCGCTTACTACTTTTCCGCTGTTTATGGAGTAAAACTACGGCTCTCGGTACGACGTTACAATTTATAATTTGAACACTACAAATTGTAGCGACAGGAAATTATACAGACAGTCTAAACGCATATAGTTGAGTGTACCTTCTAAATTGTATCACATTCCGATACGTAATTCATGAGATATGAGCACGTAAACAGTAACGTTCATGGAAAACCGAACCATCACGCACCAAGTTTTAATCTATTACTTCTTTACTACTAATTGTATTTCCAAGATATTTAACAGACATACAGCCCTTATACAAATGAAAATATACTGTAAGTTAACCACCCTTCGCTTCATACCAGTTTCCGCCTTGCCCAGTGATTATTTAAGATGTTAAAAGCAGATGTTATTGTCCTGATAAAATTTTATTGCAACGGATAACGACTTTTTACACACAAAAGACAGCATCTGACAGCATACCGGTGGCAGTTCCCTTACTAGATGAAATTTCCCCATTTATATTCTCGCAATTCCCCATTCAATAGTCTCACTCTCTTTTTAAACATTAATTAAGCATTAATGGGACTCAGAATTTCATAAGAACAACTAGAGACGAAATGTTTAACTATTTACACAAGTTTATTAACAAATTCACTGTACATCTCCCTATCATCATTTTAAGATCCAAAATACAAAATATTCCTTCATTAAATGTATCAGCTATGGATTGAGACAAGGATCGTAACCTTACATTCATACCGTACATTCTTTGCTCTCACAAACTGCAGCCACGTGGCTATGCACAACATTTCCAAGTCTCGACAAAGAAAAATTCCCCTGAAATTATCCAAATACCGATATTGAAACATCGCCCTCACCCATACAACATTTCTGAGCAGTTCCCTTCACATAATTTGGATTAGGGCTGCACGATATCCCTTTGTGCACTGCCTCTCCCTGTGCTCAACATATCTCACGTGAGCCAAACTCATTTTAATCAAATTAAAACCCCCATAAACCCCTGAAATAAAGACAGAATAACACAGCCAACACATTTCCTGATACTTTACCACGGAGGCCACCATACTCACATCCTTCCTCTTCGGCAGCCGGAAACGTTCTCCCTCTCGTGGCCGCTCCCCGTCCTAACCGTTCCTCCCGTTCAGGTTCGCGAGTAGCCGCGCCCTCATTGGCCGGTGATCTAACGGGACCTTCTGCCAACCTCCGAATTCTGAAGGAACTCATCCCCAAGGAAACCTCTCTGCCACACCTCAAAACTAGAGTTGGCAAACCTATCGAGTGTCCTGCATCTCTGCCTTCCCAGCCGCGGCTTCATGCACACTTACAGACCCTCACACACACAATCACATAGGGTATAAGAGGAGTTGGGTACTGTGGAGCAAAGCTCCTTATGTGAGCGGCGCTCACTAATTTGTCCTGCAATAACAATTTTAATAAATAATAAAGCATCCTTGTCTCCACCTAGTACATCCCCCATTACAGTGGCACTAAAGGCCAACCACACTTTTACGAAATGATAGTCAGATGAAAGTAACGTACACTGTAGTATACAAGGATTTAATGGAATGATACTACAGTATCGTTTCAATACATGAAAAGTGAAAGGAATAAATAAATACCCGGGCAACGCCGGGTGTTCAGCTAGTAAATAGATAAAAATTACGGGTGGAGATTTTCTCTGACCGAGATTTCCTGCCAGCACAGGGAACCCTGACAGACGTTGGTAAAACCGGCCGACCGGTGCGGCAGCGATAACAGGGGGATTAGCCTCTAGGGGAGAGCAGCCCAGGCCGGATGATGGATGGCGGCGGGATTCCGCAGCTGCGAGCCCCAGAACTGGGTCACCAGCCTCAGCCTGTGTGCGGGCGTCTGAGGCGATCATCTGTCATGGCGTCTCTCTCTGCACGCCGATCGCCGCCTCATCGATTCCGCGGACCACGGGCGGCGGCGTGATGTATTATCCGGGGGCGGTGGCTGCCGTGGCCGCCTGTCCAATGCCGATAGCGGCGGAGGAGGCGGCGAGCTGGCAGTCGGCCGCAGCTGATCCCATCTGCCCGCAGCTCGGCCGCTCCATTACGTCACGTTGCGCAACGCGCCGCCACTCTGCTCTCCGGTGAGGCGCACGGGCTGCGACCAACACCTCAATTTGTTCGCCCCGCCTTCTGAGTCGCCTCCTGCGTCGCGACCCTGTAATCTTGTTTTGGGGAGGGGAGGGGGAGGGGGAGGGGGAGGGGGGTTCGCCGTCACAGTTGGAAGCACAGTAGTTGCACCATGAAACAACCAATCACGAGCATGTGTGATTCCTTGTTGATCACAAATTGCTTCTTTTTTTATTGACAACTAATTTGTGGCTTGCCTGAACTAGTTATTAGGCCAGTCTAAAGTCGTCGATACACGAACTGTGTATCGGAACGAGTGTGGCCAATGGGGCGAGTTTCTGACGTCACAACGTGTTAACCGAGGCCCACGAGAGAGACAGGTCGCGGCACGCATGTCACGTCACGTGATCAAGTGAGGCCTGAGCCGGCGCGATCGCTAGCGGATTGGCTGCCCGCTATGAGACAGTGGGCTGTGCCCCAGCGGCCGGCCAATCCGCTAGCGATCGCGGCGGCTCAGGCTTCACTTGATCACGTGACGTGACGTGACGTGTGCGCCGCGACTTGTCTCTCCCGTTGGCCTCACGTGGCGAGTTTCTGACGTCACAACATGCGAACCCGCGGCCAACGGAAAATACAGGCCCCAGCGCAGACGTCATGCCACATAAGCAAGGTAGTTCCGAGCCGGAGCGATCGCTAGCTCAGTGGCTGCCCGCTGTGACGCAGTGGGCAGTGCCCCAGCGGCCGGCCAATCGGCTAGCGATCGCGCCGGCTCGGAACTACCTTGCTTACGTGGCATGACATCTGCGCTGGGGCCTGTCTTTCTCGTCAGCCACGGTGTGAACCGTAGATTGGAGAGGCTTTCCCAACGTGTCGGACAGCATCAAGCATGCCACATATTCTCAACGGGCGTCTGAACGATCACCAATAAGGTGGGAGACGTCACACCGCATGGCTATCCGGGGAGGGGAGCATTTCTTTTCGGTACGGAGATGAAGACGCCATATTGGCCGTCGTATTTAATGCTTTTTTATGTGTATAACTTGTTCTTATGAATGTATGTCATTTGAAAGCAAGTGAAAGTAACTGAGTAAATTGAAAATCTCTCGAAAACCGGTACAATTTGTTGGAATAAATCACTGGAAACGTTTTATATGTGGTTATAAAATTCCTGTATTACAGAAATCTGCTATTACAGGGGAAAGCGGACTATGTTAGTTGCTGTAGCGTACGCAGCAACGTCGCGGACTGAAAAATGGAAGATGGTTCTCGGAGGTGGTTCAAGGCTATGTAAACATAAGTGTCCATCCTCCGAGGAGTGAGTTTGTTGGATTCGTTTTATGAACAGGATAGTTTGCACCTTGCTTAGAATGAAGTACGCACTTTGTTTCACGTTTTGTAGTTTACACGTTCTTAACATTCTTCTACTAAATAGTAACATTGACCGTGGAAGAATGACATTTAAGTTTTACTAAAAAGCGTGACTGTTGCAATAACGTTTGCCTCGTGTGAAGGCCTTTTCTAATTTTATATAGCACAGTTTTCATTAAACTTTTATAATTTGCTGCACTTCTAGACATAACTTGCAAAAAATGTTCAAATATTTGTTAAGCTCAAGGGACTTAACTGCTGGGTCATCAGTCCCTAAACTTACAAACTACTTATGAACCTCCTTATACTAAAGATGCACAAACAGCCGTGCCCCATGGGGGATTCGAACCCCCTGCCGTAGCGGCCGTGCAGATTGTGACTGGCGCGCCGCAGACCGCTCGGCCACTGCGGCCGGCCTAACTTGCAACTTTTATGATAGGCTTATGTTCATGGATATATTGTTGCTACTTATGTAGGCATGTATCACAGAACACAACGAACATACGCACAAACGCGGAAACAAGCGAATTAATAGGTAAATTAAGAATTCCACTCTTTTGATTTCATAACAGTATGATTCCAGCAACTGATGCCGCCGACAACTGTCGCTGGAGCGCGCTGCGGTCGCGTGTAGCTCGCTGAGGCACACGTCTCGTATGCTCAAGTCGCGCCGTCTCCGAGCGTTCAGCCGCTCGGTGGACTCGGCACGTTGACCACACGCGTTCAGACACACGCTCCGTGTGACGACGGCTTAAGAGACAACAAAATCACGTATTACAAACACTAAAATTGAGTCGCATAATATGATCATCTTTTTTTTATGAAGAACAGAAATTTCACAATACACATACATACCAAGTATCGGTAAATAAAATTAAACAGCTCAGGATAAAATCACATCGAAAATTGCAATAAATTCTACATCGGTCAAAAAGAATTAAATTTCGTAATACGATTCAGAGAAAACACTAGAACATCAGAAAATAATCCCTCTATTTTTTCCCCCAACATCTCAGAAATGAAAAGCACATCACCACAAACACTGACAAGGCACCACAAATTTTATACATTATCCATAAAGGTTTTTTAATGAATTTTATGGAGGAATATTTATCCATATAAACACAACCCCAAATGAGATTCTCAATTACCACACAGACTTTAGGCACACACTTTATATAGAAAATTTCATAGAAATATTACGATTAGAAAACGGATAATCCAAAGATGCACTGTTTTAGATCCGTAGGTAATAAATTCAGAAAATATTCACACATAACATCTTAGAGACCAGAGACACATTATCACATAACAAACGATTATATGTAATTTACATTATAACATATTTGTAAACATATAGCATCTATACCACCAAAAATAATTATTGCATCTGATATACGAAAATGGAAATAGCAAATTAAATACACGTTTTCATAATAAACAGATACTATACGATATATCTGTTTACACGATGTAAATAATGTTGCCTCAAAGACCCATTTAAAACTCATAAAACGTATATAAAAGGTAACTAACATAGATTCTTTGCAGGCATCACTTGAAAATGGCACAATTAGAAACGGCCGTTGTGACACAATCTACATCTACATCCATACTCCGCAAGCCAACTGACGGTGTGTGGCGGAGGGTACCTTGAGTACCACTATCGTTTCTCCCTCCTATTCCAGTCACGTATTGTTCGCGGAAAGAAAGATTGTCTGTATACCTCTGCATAGGCTCTAATCTCTCTGATTTTATCTTCATAATCTCTTCGCAAGAGGACGGAGCAATATACTGCTAGACTCCTTGGTAAAGGCATGTTCTCGAAACTTGATCTGTGTTCAGTTTTTCACGGCCTATCCACTGTGCCAACTCATAACTAAATCTGAGGGGAGTGCGTTGGGGAGGTTCCCTTGTAATTAGGATTCGAACTCTTCATGGCAAATGTGCTTACTCCCTGTATAAATGGGGCAAACAACAATCCTCTCAGTGTGACTGCGGAGAGAATCATACCATCAGCCATATTGTTTTAAGAGTGACCCAGAAGAGCGTATAATGGGAGCACAGACAACTTCCTGCTCGCAACTCCATAGATAGATTGCATCAATAGACTTGATGTTTGTTTGTAATTCTTGAAGTGTCTTATATTAGATATGTTTGCTTGTAATTCTTAACGCTTCTTATATTAGTGATTTGTCTGTTTCTTTCTTATATGTCAGTCTTGCTGTACGATAGATAATAAATAAATAAATAACTGGGTCGCAAAAGTTGTTACAGGAGTATTGTGCATCCCACTACGAAAAGCATGGCGAGCTACTGCTCTACACTATTTCAAGACTTTCATATGTATTTTTAACAAGTAGTGTAGTTGCTGTAATATGCCCACAGCCACTGGATTAGATGTTGGTTCGTTCCTTAGATCCGTATTGAGGAGATCCTCGTGGATGTGAAACATGTCCTTTTTTTTACAAGCTGATAATATAATAATACTAATAGTATGTTGTTGTTGTGGTCTTCAGTCCGCAGATTGGTTTGATGCAGGTCTCCACGCTACCCTGTCCTGTGCAAGTCTCATCTGAGAATACGTTCGGCAACCTACATCCTTTTGAATCTGCTTACTATAGTATGAATACTTACTATAGTATGAATACAGGTAAATGCATCATTTGGTTCTATTTAAGAATTTGTCAGTGGAGTACAAGGAGTTTGCTACTAGAAAGTGTTTTAGGCATCTCCTAAACTGATCTTTATTTGTAGCTAAATTTTCTATGGTTGTCGGTAATTTATTGAAAATATGTGTTCCTGAGTAGTGGACCCCTTTTTGAACTAAAGTAAGTGCTTTTAAGTCCTTGAGTAGATCATTTTTGTTTCTAGTATTGTAGGTATGAAGTGAGCTGTTTGTTAGGATATATTATTTATGACAAATTTCATTATGGAATAAATATACTGAGAAGCAGTAGTTAATATATCCATTTCTTTGAAGAGGCTTCTGCAGGATGTCCGTGAATTTACACCACAAATAATAAGAATTACACGCTTTTGGACTCTGAAAACTTTTGCTTGACTTGAAGAGTTACCCCATAATACTATACCATATGACATTATGGAATGAAAGTATGTAAAGTATGTAACCTTTTTTTTATTTTTATGTCTCCTACGTCTGATATCACTCGTTTTGCAAATACATATTTGTTAAGTCGTTTCACAGTTCTGTGGTGTGCTCCTCCCAACTGAATTTATTATCAAGTTGTAATCCCAGGAATTTTATACTGTCAACTTCTTCTGTCTGCTCTTCTTCATACTTTATGCATATACTGGATGGAAATCTCTTATATGTTCTGAACTGCATGTAGCGAGTCTTTTGAATGAATAATGTTAATGAGTTGGCTTTAAACCATTTATTAATGTTAACGAAAATATCATTAACAGACCTTTCCAGAACTATGCTCGACATGCTATTTATTGCAATACTTGTATCATCTGCAAACAAAACGAACTCTGCTTCTGGCAGTGTAACTGGTGAGAGGTCATTAATGTACACAAGAAAAAGCAATGACCCTAAGATGAATCCTTGTGGGACACACGTAATTTCTTCTCAATCAGATAATGACTGTTGGCTTAATTCACTAGTCCCTTGCACTAACACCCTTTGTTTCCTGTTAGCAAAGTACGACTTGAACCATTTTGCAGCAATTCCCGTGACACCATAGAATTATAATTTCTTAAAAGGATGTTATGGTTCACACAATCAAATGCCTTTGATAAATCACAGGAAATACATGTTGCTTGTAATTTATTATCTAATGAATTAAGTATATTCTCACTGTATGTGTAAATGGCCGTCTGAATATCGGAACCTTTCAGAAATCCAAACTGTGTTCTAGGCAATACGTCATTTGAGGTTAGGTGGTTGAGAAGCTGCTCGTACATTACCTTTGCTAGAATTTGAGAATGCCGGCAAAAGTGAAATCGGTCTGTAGTTTGATGGTATCTCTTTATCTCCTTTCTCGGACAGAGGTTTAATAAACGCATATTTTAACCAATCAGGAAATGTTCCAGTTATAATAGACTGGTTACACAAATAACTTAAAATTGTGCCAAATTCACAAGAACACGCTTTAATTAACTTTAATGAATAAAAAAGCTGCCCTCGGTCGCAAATTAAGAATTGTTTGGCCTGTTTTCGGCAATGACTACGATTGCCTTCATCATAAATTATAAAATAAAACAAGTCACATAATAAAATATACTACTCAGCTGTAAAGCTTACGTCACAATGTTTAAAAAGAAATTTTGAAATAAAGCTAGCCGCTATGGGCTGCACGGAGGCATCAGACTGGCGTGTGCTAAGTGGAGTTGTGCACAGGAAGACGTCACCTCAGTAGTACCATCTAGTAGCCGAAATTACAACTAGGCTACTGTACAGAGAGAAACTATTGAAAAAACAATTGCCATAAAATGCTTTAACATGACAGATGGCTGAGGCGTCATTTTGGCAATACAATATTAGTAGAGAGAACAAACGAGTAACAAAGTTGTAATAAGCACAATAGTTAAAAATAGCTTTTGGAATACAAATTCTTTGGATCAAGTCGGAAGAACTATCTCGGACACAGCACGATGACCGAGTAACGGCTTAATACAATTAAAAAAACTTCTATACGGAGTTTTAACTGTTCATTTAGAATAAGCCCGTCACTACGAGAAAAATGTTTAAATATTTGCAATTCATCCAGCACATCAAATCTGTGGCCTTTCTTTTCGGTTATCAAAATATTATGAATGGCTTTAGGTGCGTGACCTGTAATGAGAAGATGATCAGCAAAAGACGAATTCTGGGGGTTAGTGCCATTCTTTCTCAAAATATGTTCTTTAAACCTGATTTTTAAAGCACGTCCCGTATATTTTGTTATGTGACTCGTTTTATTTTATAATTTCTGATGAAGGCAATCTTAGTCATTGCCGAAACCAGGTCAAACAATTTTTAATTTGCGACCGAAGGCTGCTTTTTCTATCCACTGACGTTGTTAACGGTCGCTGACAATAGCAGCTATGTTAAAAATTTAAAAAAAAGCAATTAATGAACTTTGTTGATATTTTATCGTAACCACTAGAATTCTTTGTTTTTAAAGATTTTATTATGGAAGTTATTTCTTGTGGTGAAGTGACTTATTCATTATCCTGAAGTTATTTGTAAATGCTAGTTCCGAATATTCAAGGGCATTATTTACTGACCCTGAAAATCCCATACTATCAGTAACAGATATAAATTACTTGTTAAATAGATTTGCCACACTATGCCCATCAGTTACTAATGTATCAACTACTTTTAATGATAGCTCTGTTTGCACCTGTCTCCTCTTTCACTACATCCCATTTTCCTTTTATTTTGTTACCTGATTTTGCTATCTTTTTCTCATAGTGCATTTGTTTAGGTGTCTGAAATACTTTTATTAATATCTTACACTATTCCTTATAATTAGCTAGGTCATCAGCATTGGAACTACTCTTAGCTGATTTTATCTTACAGGTAATCTTTATCCCTGGCTCACAGTGCATTTCCACTGGTCGTCACCGCAGCAGCCACCTGCTAGAGCTTAGTTGGAATGCGTTCCCCCGACCCTCGGCTTGGCGCTGTTTGTTTATCAAGTCGCGACGCCGGTAACCCCACACCGGCGGCCAGTTAGTTAGGCAAGCGGCCGCACGTACACACGCGGCGCTGCGAGCGACCGCAAATAGATGCCCGCCGGTGCGGTGGCCTTGACTGCAGTCAGCAGTCAGCACAGCGCCGGCGACCGCTGCTGACTGTGACCCAGTCAACAGGCGAGGGGCTGCCTGCGTGGTCAAGTGGGGCGCCGCTGACTGGGCTAGCCGCAGACGGGCGCGCATGCTCGTGTGGCGAGGAACGTGCAGACGCCGTGAGAAGCATAACGCAACAGCCGCGAAGACACGGTGCGGTTCTGCCTCACAGCCGTCAACCAGAATTCTATGAAGCAAGTGAAATTATCTACAAGGAATTATTTGTGAGGGAAAAAAAAACATTAGAGCAAAGTAGTAAAGAATTTTCTCCTCTACAAGTCCGTTTACTGAATTTCATACCATTTTAACGGTTAAGGCGTTATTTGAAATCAAATATCGGCTGCCAAGAGGCAATAGCAAACTGTCCATTTTTAGTGTTACTAACATGAAGTGGGCCTACAAGGAGCGAGAGGGGAAAAGCTAAAACAGAACTACGGCCAGGGCTGGCCCCATTTAATACAATCGCAATAAAACATGAATGTTAAATACACATTGCATATTTTTATTCAAATACTTAATCACAACATATACATTACATAAACATATTTTCCCATTAAAATGAACACATCATACAATTAAACTTTTAAGGGGCAGAAAGAAATCAAAGAAAAACTGGGAATGAACACCATAGATGAAGCAGTTAGAGCGAACAGACTGAGATGGTGGGGTCATGTTACACGCATGGGAGAAGCAAGGCTACCTAAGAGACTCATGAGCTCGGCAGCGGAGTGTAAGAGAAATCGAGGTAGACGAAGAAGAAAGTTCTTAGATTCGGTGCAGAATGATTTTGAAGTAAAAGGCATAACATCAGACGAGGCATCAATGTTAGCATTGAATAGAGGATCATGAAGGAATTTTATTAGAGGTACTATGTTCCAGACTGAATGCTGAAAGGCATAATCAGTCTCTAATGCTGATGATGATGATGATGATGGGGCAGCCCTCAGTCGCAAGTACGAATATAATCGTAAACAGGTTTCAATGCCACTATGGGCACCTTCTTCAGACGAAGATGACTATGTTAAAACTACATGTCAAGATCTAAAATAATACAAAAAATATCTGACATAATCAGATAGTCATACCTAAAAAGTAAATAATTGTGGCCAGACGGAGCAGTCACTAGGGGCTGCAATGTCTCCGCTGCCTCTTAAAAGTTTAATTATATTGTAACAGTCGATGGTTCACAGCCATGAACAAAACTGTACACCTTTATACTATAATGGTACGTTCTCATCGTTTTTATATTTTGTCTTTTAAAAAGGTTTTGGTTGATAGTTTACAGCAAGTGATACAATTATAAGCTTCATTATGCAAAGAGTCACACAAATTTCATTTTTCTAGCCTTGACTTTTGCAAAATCTGAGACGATCTACTGTAAATCAATTGTTTCTGCTGTCCCTCTTTCAGTTGATAAAGTTTCCAACCCCACTAGTCTTTCTCGAGTAATTGTGGATCTCAGATATGATTTTATGAGTTTTAATTTCGAGAAGCTGCGCCCACACCTGGCTACAGACACAGGAAGAGTAAGCAACAGTCATAGTGCAGTAACTAAATTAGATACAATGTCTATAAGTCCATTTTTACTAATATAACTCAGAACGTCTTGTGACCCTGAGTTATTGGGTACGGTACTCCGCTAGCAACAGCTTGTAATTCATTGCATAGATCAGTAGCATCAAAATCTTTACAGTCTTGGTGAGTTAGAGACTTCCGAATTAACACATTCTTCAAGAACAGCAAGAGGGGTCTTATTTTGTGCATCACGTATGTTGTACAGACAGCCAAATACACGATTTAGTTTGTTAATCTGATGAAATCTCTCGTCAATTGAATTTACTGCAGTATCGCCAGCTTTGAACACGGGATGATTAATTGCAAACTGCTACTCGTCTATTCATTAAACGGAAAATTCTGAAGAGTCGAAGAGAATGCATGTAACATTGACTTGCGTCTTGTCTCTTGCCTGTTGCTCTTTCTGTAGTAACCGGAATTCACCGCTCCTGGTACCACAGCGGAACAGCAAAGTAAACACACAGGCCCTGGCTACGGCTTGCGGATGGGGATGTCGGGTAGGGGGGGGGGGGGGGACTTGTGCTCCCGTTGGGAGACGTCGTACATGACATGTGATACGTCATATAATTAAAAATATACCATGTGTATCTACATGAAGGTTTAGTGAATTTTATACATTTATCTACTTACTATTCTTAAATTCAATTAATCATTAGAATAAATATATTTATAACTATCGAAATTGAACGAAGAAACGTCTTGAGATTTCCTGAAAATGTATGCCTCTGGTGATTTTGAAATCCCTGGCCGGCCTCAGTGGCCGAGCGGTCTGCAGCGCTCTGTTATAGTCTTCAAGGCCGCTACGGTCGGAGTTTCGAATCCCCCCTTTGGGCATGGATGTTTGTATCTTCTTTAGTATAAGGTAGTTCATAAGTAGTTTGTAAGTTTAGGGAGTGATGACCCCACAGTTAAGTCCCTTAAGCTTAACAAACATTTGATTTGAAATCAAATGTTCAAATGTTTGTTAAGCTTATGGTACTTAACTACGTGGTCATCAGTCCCTAAACTTACAAACTACTTATGAACTACTTACGAACTAGGACGGCACAAATATCCATGCCCGAGGGGGGATTCGAACCCCCGACCGTAGTGGCCGTGCTGACCGTGACTGGAGCGCCTCAGTCACCTCGGCCACCGCGGCCGGCGATTTGAAATCCCTTATAATTGCAGTCTGTTAAGGTACACAAATTTTGCCCCATTTGGAAGTTAACAGCCGGCCGCTGTGGCCGAGAGGACTGCGGCGCGCCAGTCACGGTCTGCACGGCCGCTACGGTTGGGGGTTCGAATCCCCCATCGAACATGGATATTTGTGCCGTCCTTAGTATTAGCTAGTTCATAAGCAGTTTGTAAGTTTAGCGATTGATGACCCTGTAGTTAAGTCCTATAAGCTATACAAACATTTGAACATTTTTGGAAGTTAACATACATAACGGAGAGACGTTGCTATAATGTTCGAAGAAAAAATATTGTAGTAGCAAATTTTTTGGGTATCACAGAATGTTACACTTATACTACGAAGGTTCGCAACCGATACAAAAGCACCTCTTACTGTCCTTCGAAGTAGACACCAGCGTCGTGCAGATCCCGTTACCCGCATTAGCAGAGCCTGTTCTGTTGATGATGCGAATGGAGCGGTCTACCGACTGTCGAATCTCTGGAACAGTTCTGAAGTGAATGCCACGAAGTGGTTCTTTCATCTTCCGAATCAAATCAAAGTCACAATGACTTTAGTCTGGGAAACATGGTGGATAGTAAACTCTAGTCCCATCAATCAAACAGAGTAGACACAGCTTGCGCTGTGTGCGCATCGAGGAAGTACAGTACATACTAACGAACAAATGGGTATTTTGACAATTGTCTGCAGGAATTATTTCAATTTACATTTAAAAATAAATACTAAAATGAGCTCTAACATGGAAATTAAGCGTTTCTGGACACATGTCCACATAACATACTTTCTTTCTTTGTCTGTGAGGAATGTTTCCTGAAAGTTTGGCCGTACCTTTTTGTACCAACCTGTATAAAACCCCTACCATTCATTTAGTTTGTGAACAGTTGTATATACACGGTAGTTTATATACACGGTAGTTCTCGCCAAGATTTCGTGCTTTGCAGACGTGATGACAACGAAAAGTATCATGAATTCTACAGGACAGACAAATGAAAGAAAGCATCTGTTAAAGTGCATTCAGGTAAGTAATTTCGTTATATGTTTAATCGTTATACAGTTATTAGCAGTGTCTTCTTTTTGTATACAGGGTGTCCCAGCTATCTTGTGCACCCAAAATATCTCTGGAACAATAACAGCTATTGGAAAACGCCTTTCACCGGTATCAATGTACGGCTGGGACCCATGAATGTACATATTTGGAAACATTCTAAAACGAAAGCAAATGTGTTTTTTAACACAAACTTACATTTTTTAAATGGACACCCTATATTGCCTTCAGCAATCCATAGCATGACAAATCACATAAACAATGGCGTTGATTGCATCGCAATATTCCAATTACATCCCGAGATATTGCGACGCGAAGTTGACGCTTGACAAACCCGAAATCGCTACTTCCGCACGTTCTGAGGCTCAGGCGTGAACCCCATGCTGCCCGTAATCGCGATGTGATTGACATGCGTAATCCCACTTCCATACTTACCAAGAGGTCCGAAACGAATAATACGGTCTGCTGCGATTACGGGCAGCATGGGGTTCACGCCTGAGCCTCAGGACGTGCACTATCAGCGTATTTCGGGTTTTTCAAGCGTCAACTTCTCGTCGCAATATCTCGGGATGTAATTGGAATATTGCGATGCAATCAACGCCCTTGTTTATGTGATTTGTCATGCTATGGATTGCTGAAGAAAAAATATAGGGTGTCCATTAAAAAAAAAAAAAAAACATAAGTTTGTGTTAAAAAACACATTTGCTTTCGTTTTAGAATGTTTCCAAATATGTACATTCATGGGCCCCAGCCGTACATTGATACCGGTGAAAGTCGTTTTCCAATAGTTGTTATTGTTCCAGAGATATTTTGGGTGGACAAGATAGCTGGGACACTCTGTATAAGGCGGAACAAGGTTCGCGAATTCGTTGAAAATTTATTCATCCATAAAAATTTCCGATAATCATCAGGTTCTCCTGCAAGTTCCTTTAGCATGTTAATGTGTAGAACGCAATCAAAGCCAAAATTTTTCACCCTCGCCGCCTCTTTTCTCTTCTTTTTCTCCCTGCAGCACATAGCAATCACAATCGCAATACACGCGAGATCAACGTCGTGAAGCACCGACATGTTCGCTACGGCGGCAACACTGTAACTGACACGTCCCGGGCAGAGGCATGCGCAGTACGGCTGAATGCTGGGGCGCCCTCCTACGTGACGCAGACTATAGCGCGCTTTTGGAGCGCTGATTCGCTGGAGGCGGCCCCACCACCACCGTCTGACGCGTCCCGCAGCGCGAGGTGAAGGTCGCGCCGCGGCAGGTTCGGCGTGGCGGCTGACGGGCCGCTAATTAAAGTTTCGCCGTATCGGCGCGCGCTTCATTAGCGTCGCAATTAGTTCCTGTCGCGCGCCGCCCCCGGCATCCCGTGTTCCCGAGCGCGCCAGCTATGCACGCGGTCGGCGAACCCCAGCTGGCGCCAGTACAGGGCGCTCGCTTTTACATGGTGCTAACCAATAAGGGGAAAGCCCTCAGGAACCGAGGGGCATTCCGCATTACCATCACTACGTTTACACATCTTCCGAAAGACGAAAACCGATTTTCGCTGTCGTGTTTACATGGCATAGCCTGAATCGGATTTCATAGTCCACTTAAAATGGTGGCTGAAAACAGCTGATTCAGTTCCTGATTTAGTCAGCACACTCGCTATTTGACTTTATGTAAATACACAGATTTATGTTTAATCTAATGTTTATACTTTTATTTCACATTACAAAATATCACTCTTTCCATATATGCTGAAAATTCTTAACAAGAAAAGTCAATGTGACAAGCCAAGAACGCTTCAAAACGGTTGCGTTTACATAGCCACGAAAACCGATTGTGGAACTGGAAAGCAGATTTCCAGAATCGATTTTGGAGTGTTTACATGACCAACCAAAAGCGGAATTGGGAAATCGGTTTACGAAATCCGGTTTTGGGAGCTCATGTAAACGGGGTGCATGTTTGTCCTCGACGAACTTCAAAACTACTCAGCTGGTCTTAATTACATTATACACAGTGTGTGTGTGTGTGATGTGGTCCAACTCACAAAAGACACGAAAGGCTTTATCTCAATTTATAACCTGAATATTATTTCTATTGCAAATTAAATGTTTTATCTTGCTTGGGAATGTTCCAATAGTCAACTTGGCACTGTTCTTCAAGTAAGGGCTAGCGGCCAAGTACTCAGTTGAGAAGTGGAAGGTCATGGGTTCGAAATTCATTGTAATCAAGGCTTTTTTCACTTTAGTTTTTAACGTAGCCTTCGCCTCTCAACGATATGAGGTGTGGCGTATATATATATTTTCTGGGGGGAGGGGGAAGGTTCAGAGCCAGAGCTATATTGAGGTACCATCGCACAGTTGTTGACAGGTCCGAATAATACAAACTTAAGATTTGTTTCTATGAATTTCGTGAATAATTCATAAAAGAATGAAGTTTTATTGAACAAGATAGCAAACATGAAGAGCAGCCTTTTCCGGTATGTTGTTCAAATGTTTGCGAAGCTTAAGCGACATAACTACGGGGTCATCAGTCCCTAAACTTACAAACTACTTATGAACTACCTTATACTAAAGACGGCACAAATATCCGTGCCGGAGGGGGAATTCGACCCTCCGGCCTTAGCGGCCGTCCAGACTGTGACTGGCGCGCTGCAGACCACTCGGCCACTGCGGCCGTTTTTTCCGGTATACCTTGAAAATGACGGGCATTCACCGGCCGAAATACCGGCTATTGTCGAAGACGTTGCCCAACTATATTTCCGTAAATTATTTGAGCATTATATACAGAATAAGCCCGATTTTCAGAGCTAAAGTAATCGCTGTAGGGATTAGTAAATTAGAAATACTTTCCGCACTACCACATCTGGCTCAAGTCGTCGTAAGAAATCGAAAGCCTTTAGTCAAATAAAATATAGGAGAGAAATCAAATGTTCAAATGTTTATAGAGCTTATGGGACTTAACTACGGGGTCATCAGACCCTAAACTTACAAACTACTTATGAACTAGCTAATACTAAGGACGGCACAATTATCCATGCCCGAGGGGGATTCGAACACCCGACCGTAGTGGCCGTGCAGACTGTTACTGGTGCGCCGCAGAACGCTCGGCCACCGCGGCCGGCTATAGGGGAGACCAGTTTTTTTTACCTTATCAAAAGTGTTCCTTTTCGTACAGAATAAAAATACAGCTTCGCCAGAGAATATTACTTTATTATAAATTTTTCAGGCATTTATGTTGTTCAGTTTTATCGTTAAAAATTTATTATGTAAAATATATTACCCCTGGATTCCGAGGCAATGACGCCATACATTTAGAAAATAAAGGATAAACCTACACGATGAATGAATAGTAGTAAATGAAAGTTACAATAGTTGTAATTTATACTTACCACTCATCTCTATTAGACATTTACAAGGCTTCAAGTACTTGTCGATGTAAAATTAGAATAAAAATACATTTTATAATTTATCTTGATTAAGACATCGCAAAAGTCAGAAATATAGTTTTTGACACTTCAAAACTCCTACATTCTGCAAGTGCCCATTTCACAAAATGTATGCATTTACTACACTTCGTTTTCCCTAAATTCTCCACCATGGCACAACTGCCCCAGCTGCAAAATATGGCTAAGAACGTTAATTTAAAGCCTAAGTTTTTGCGAAACAATTAGGTTAGAGACACGAAATCGAAGCTAAATATCTACAGATTACGTTAATACTACTATTAAAAAAGCACTGACAGACTAGAGACATTCGATACAAAGTGTCCCGACGACAAGTAAGAAGCCAAAGCTCAACTAAGCATCGATTACTACTTACAGACACTCTGGTACTTCACGTTTTTGGTAAATTTTTCAGTTTAACTCTGATAATCATTACAGAAATGACTGTCATTTTTAAATTTTAGCACGAATGACAAAAAACGTTTCGCGACTGGGGGATTGGTCCCCCCCCCCTCCCGGTATTTACGCCCCTGATGTGAGGAGTCTCCAGAAACGACAGGTCATTTGGATTCCACCACAGACCGTGCCCCGGCCCCCTTTCCCAGTTCGAAAACTGGGGTAGATTTGGGACATGTTAGGGGCCGAAGTAGCGACCAATCAAAAGCTTTGCACCAGGTCACAGGCCACACGGAATTATTATTATAGTCTGTTTCGGACGTTTCGTTGTTGCTACAATTTATTCCATAATATACGTTTTCCCATTTTACATAATGTATAAGTGCGCTTTTAAAATTTATTAATGTATTTCTTTTCATTAGAGTTTTGCTAACAAACTCATCACAGAAGAAGCAGATGTAACTGGCGTTGGTGTGTTATACGTAATTAAGACACCGTCACACAGTTAAAATTAGGTGTTAGAGTTGAGATGAAAAAGTATGTATGTTAATTTATACTAAGTGATTATGTGCTTTAGTCTGAAGTTGTGTTTACTTCACGCTTACAAATGAGATAAAAATGAGAAACTTTTTAATAAAAATGCATCATACTGGACTTACAAAATAAAACGTTATGAATTACAATTGTGCAATTGTTCATAGTGTTTTATTTTTAAATACAGCGTGATGCATTTTTATTAAAAAGTTTCTCATGTTTATTTCATTTGTAACCATGATGTCAACACAATTTCAGATTCAAGCACATAATCACATAGTCTAAATTAGCTTACATACTTTTGTAAAATGTTTTACGAAGTTTACTGGTCGCAACTAGCCTCGACGTCACATCTAGCGCCCTCTCGAACCACAACCAGTCGACTTCAGTCTGGCGAACGATACACATGGCGATTGGTCACTTCAGTTGTTTCCGCACTTACATCCAGCTCGGAAATTCATTTTTTGACCACCTTGATGGAGCTGATGAATCTCATTACACTGGCGACAATTTGTGTAAGTTTAAAAATTTTGTATTCCGATTCTACGCCTAAATCTGATTAAGCAAAAACATTCGTGCTTCTCAAAAATATGTCTGTGAGGTCTTATGCGACCAAACTTCGTGGTGTGTGACTTACACACTAATTACTTGACTAATTTAAACTTACTCTAAGGACAACACAAACGCCCATGACCGAGGGAGGATTCGAACCCCCGACCGAAGCGGCCGTGCAGATGGTGACTGGCGCGCCGCAGACCGCTCGGCCACTGCGGCCGGCTCGTGGTTCTCAATAGGGCCACTCATCACGTATCCTAATGACAAACAGGCCAAACAATTTTTACTAAACTGATTGCCCACTTTTTAATACTTTTACTTAAAATGACATGAACCGCATCGCACGGTCGACCAGAGGTGTAGCGTCGGGAGGGGGGGGGGGGGACAACGGGGTCTATAATGCTCCGGGCGTCACTAGCAGAGGGGCGCCGAATAGTCTCAAAGACAAACTAGATTTTCCGAAAAATTTCAGTTGTTATTTTTATCGATTGCTGCAAAACATTTTTAAATTGATAATCATTGTAATTTAATTTTTTATGACGTGTCTTATAAATCGTTATAAATAATAAGTTTCTCGCGTTATGAAAAGCGACTGCAGCAAGAAATAAGTACAAGATTTAGAAGGGGACTATGTTATCTTAATCCCAATTTGGATTTTTACTGGACGTTGGAACTTTACGAAAGGAGGCTACTGATGATAAGGGACTTCAAAAGAACTGTAAAAATCTGAGTGAATTTTATAACACAGATGTTAATGGAACAGAACTCTTTGTCGAAATACGTGACTGCAAAATGTTACTCCGCTGTCGAAAAGACAGTGAACCTAAATCACCAATTAAGCTTCATACCTTTATAATCTCGTATGGAGAATATGTTATCCAAACCTGAGAGTCGCACTTCAGTTACTCCTTACTATTTCTGTGTCAACTGCTAGCTGTGAACGTTCGTTCAGTAAAATGAAATTAATTATCACATATCTACGACCAACTATGGGACAAGACCGCCTAAGAGACCTAGCATTTTTAAGTGTGAAAGGAGAAAAATTTGAATTGATCGACTTTGATGATGCAATTGCAGTATCAAAGACAAGAAAAATGTATACGTAGTACTTATTTGCATTAATTTTTATAAAATTATAATTATTAAACAAGATATTTATGTGTAAATGTTTTAACTCTTTTATTTAGTTCAAAAATGTATATTTCAAAACATGTACGTATGTAAAATAAACTTACGTTTTTAATTAATTCTACATGATAGTTCAAAATGTTCAAATGTTTGTAAATCTATCGGACCAAACTGCGTGGTCATCAGTCCGTAGCTTACAAACTACTTAAACCTAAGGACAAACACACACACCCATGCCCCATGGAGGACTCGAATCTCCACGGCGAGCAACCGCGCGCTTCGCAGCGAGACGCTTTAGACCGTTCGGCTACTCCACCGCGGCTCTACATGATAGTACAACTGATGTTTCCACTGACACACATACATTGCCTAGTCTTTGTAACTACATTTTTGACTCACATTAAAGCCTAACTTTAACCTGTCGCTATTTATCCCAAAAAAATTCGTATTTCCTAGAAGAGCGGGGAGGTAGTCACAGTAATGTTTAACAGATATTTTAAGGTCGGTACAAAGTTCCGCTATTATTTTATAATAATATTAGAGGAGTTCATTCTGTATATTATATGTATTTCTGGAAGGAGAGGGCACCAGTGCAGTATAGTGGTGTACCATGGGAACCTTGGAGAGGAGGGGGGGGGGGGGTGCCAATAAAGAAGTGTCGTTCCCCAGGCTCCAGTTACGTTCGCTACGCCACTACGGTCGACTGTTTTTATGTTTGTCGAAAAGAGGGAAGGTGCTTGCGATGGGACCTCACCATTAATCCCCGTTATCCAGAAATATATATATACATATATTGACTTGTAAAAAAGTATTGCATTTAACTTTCTCATACGTAAGTGGTTTGGAATTTTGCTTTTTAATACGTAACGTTTCAACCTAAATATTCATTTTATTCAAACAATTATCATTCTGTACAGTAAAATGCGCCTGAAGATGCAACGTTAAGTTGTGAAACCGTTAGTGCAGGTCTTCACGACTTCAGTAAAAAAAAAAAAAAAAAAAAAAAAACTCAAGTGTACCAAGGCCTTTCATTCAGGCAGCTTCAATTCTAACACCTAATTTTAACTGTGTGAAAGTATTTTAATTACGTATAAATATTTTAGCTGTAGTTGCCCTTCATACAAAATTCTTTGCGTTGGTGTGTCAGCTGGTGTTGCCGTGGATCCACACATGAGTTTAAGTGACATTGCTAGAGGCAGTGTGAAACTTGTCTGTCAACTTTTGCAGGAAAAATAAAAATGATAACTTGTTCAACATAACGACTGTAGACAATAATGGAAATCTTTACAAAAAAATAATTTCCTCGTTTCTCACTAATCAAATTCTAATATCCTTTCTACACACTCGAAAATGCACTGCTTGCTATGCAACTTTGAAATACGTGTAATTTAATAGATTTTACACTTGTAAATCAAAGTGGGGTAAGATGATACTTAGGGCCATTTTACAACTTCATTCAGTACAGAAAAATTGAAACATTGTTATACAAAATTCTACATAAATGACAATCCTTCTCAAACCTTTTCACACTTTCAATTCAAAATTACTTATACAACATACCTCACAACAGTACGTACTCGGTAATTGATTCTTTTACTACCAAACAAAATTACAAAATGTATTTACTTTTATAACTAAACAGATAATATCAACAGTGTCTGCTGTCCCCGGGGGTCCATTTCACTATGCACAGTTTCGAAATAGAAATCTGTGTCTGCCGCCATTGTGAAACTACCTCTCTCTACGACACCAGAAACAACAAGTGTTCGTCTCCGGCCTCTGCGAGACGAGCCAATGATATTATTGCACCTCTGTATATCTTTGGCGCTTAGTAGCAACCTAGTACTAAAATATTTTTGTTCCAAAGACAAACAGACGTGATTCTAGTGCAATGAGTTAAAGTACTGCAATGCGCATTCTTCATAGACACGACTGAACTCCTGAGAAGTTACTCAAGCGGCAACTTTAGGTTACAATAATTAACATTACAGTAATTAACATTTTACAATGGAACAAACGGAACTGATTAAGAACTTTTTTCTATTTTGTGTTATAAATAATAAAAGGTTTCTATTCAAAAAACATAGTTTTATATTAAAATCACATTACCGTTTATTTTAATGGTTTATATTAACCAGTTACACAAGTCCCATGCCTCGCTTTCGAACAGTAGAATTTGTTGTTCAGTATTTTGTGTGGTTTACGAAATATTTCCAGTGGTAATGTTAGGTGATTCACTACATAGAAACGCGCATGTACAACAAAGCAACGTTGTGACAAAATTTCACAGGATTCGGTCAAGAACTATCTTACACATAAGATTTTGAACATAACACTAAACAAGACTGTAGGGAAGTCAAAGTTGTAAGAGGAGATAGAAGGGGAGAAGACGAAATTGGATGATAAGGAAACTTCGTTACGAAAAATAAATAAATAAATAAAGGTAAAAAATGCAAGTACCGTATCACATTCAAAGAAAGATATATATAGAAGTCTTCCTGTATTAGAATTGTATAAAAATTTCTTAACAACTTGTCAGGAACGTTTGGAGATTAACGGTTTTGCACAAGCGTGCATTTACATTTTTATAGCAGTCCTCATATACCAGATGGCGTTCTAGTGGGTACTACAAAACACTTGCTAACTCGAATTGAGCAATGTGTCAAAATTTTCACGTAACCGGTGAAGCAATTTCGGAGATTTGAGATTTAGACCACACCACCGTTTAAATTTATAGCTACATAGAAAATGTAGGTTTTGAAGCGGAAATATTCGTAAGTTCTTGACCGAATGCTTTCAATTTTTGACCCAACTTTGCCCTGAAATAGACAATTGTTTTATATACATTTCTTTCAATTTATGCCGAACATGAATTTACGTAAATTATATAATCTGGAAATATTGTTGTAAAAATCTCAAAAAGTTACATATACTTTTGTTAAATATCATATATTAAAGAAATAGGTAGCTAAAAGTATCTTGTGTTAGAATGCAACACAGAATCAAAATTTCAAAGCAATCGGTGAAGAACTTAAAGGTTTTGCACAATCGTACATTATATTTTTACAACGTTCCCCAATTTTACATATATATTACATGCATACAAGTTGGCGTTCCAAAATATACTAAAATAATGTGAGGAATCGAATGCAATACTGTGTCCAAATTTCAACGCTATCTGTGAACAATTAACAGAGATTTGACAATTTGAACAAAGCAACATTTACATTTTTATTAATATATTTTTTTTCTTTAATTTATTCAATAATCAGAACTGTTCCAAAAAGAAGAGCTATATTCACATGATTCGACACCCTGGAAATTTGCTGTGTAACGTTTTCAAAACTGTACCGCAAAGACGTGGGGACGAGCTGCGACAGGCACATACAAAAGACACACACATACAACACATTCAGCTATCGGCCATGGCCTTCTTCAGGAAATAGAGCACTCACGCAATCACACAGGCACACAACACAGTCATACAACCATCACCTCCGACTGCCACACTTCGAATCACGCTCTGCAGCGAATCGGGGACGGGAGGGGAGGGGAGGGGGAGGGTATAGAAAGGTTACGTCACGATGGTGGGGCACCCTTATGCCACCCCGAAACCCGCTGCAAGACCTGTCCAATCCACCCACCCAGCACTTCCTATTCCAGTCCTGTCACAGGCTTATCCTACCCTATCAGAGGCCGGGCCACTTGTGAAAGCAGCCACGTAATTTACCAACTGTGCTGCAAGCACTGTACAGCTTTCTATATTGGCATGACCACCAACCAGCTGTCCATTAGGATGAATGGTCACCGCCAAACTGTGGCCAAAAACAAGGTGGACCACCCTGTGGCACAGCATGCAGCGGAGCACATGCTTGATATCAATGGCTGCTTCACAACCCGGGCCATCTGGATCCTCCCATCCACCACCAGCTTTTCTGAACTGCACAGATGGGAGTTTATATATGCGTATATGTGTGTATGTGTATGTGTATATATATATATATATATATATATATATATATATATATATATATATATATATATATATATATATATATATATATTTTTTTTTTTTTTTTTTTTTTTTTTTTTCTCCGCTCACCCGCCTCCCCACTCCATTCCTAAGCTGCATCTCGTTATTCCCATCTAACCCATCCCCACCATCGTGACGTAACCTTTCTATCCCCTCCCCCTCCCCTCCCCTCCCGTCCCCGATTCGCTGCAGAGCGTGATTCGAAGTGTGGCAGTCGGAGGTGATGGTTGTATGACTGTGTTGTGTGCCTGTGTGATTGCGTGAGTGCTCTATTTTCTGAAGAAGGCCATGGTCGATAGCTGAATGTGTTGTATGTGTGTGTCTTTTGTATGTGCCTGTCGCAGCTCGTTTTCAAAACTGTGTTCTTTCTCAGTTCGTCATATGAAAATTGTAAAATGACATCAATTGCAATGTTTATTACTTGCCACAACGCCTGATTCGGATCAAGTATTGTCAAAAAATTCAGCTAGCCCGCTGATATTCGGACACAAGCATGTGAGAAACATGCACATCAATGAAAGACGCCAGCCGCGGTGGCGGTCTAAGGCGTCTCGCTGCGGAGCGCGCAGTTGCTCGCCGTCGGAGGTTTAGTTCTCCCTGGGGCATGGGTGTGTGTGTTGTCCTTAGGTTAGTTTACCTTAGTTTAAGTAGTTGGTAAGCTACGGACTGATGACCACGCAGTTTGGCTCGATAGATTTACAAACATTTGAACATTTTGAAAAACGGCAGGCGCTTTCATAATCGACAGCCTTGTAATGCTTTCCTTTTGCACGGTAGCTAAGATGTAGCGAGAAGACGTAAATGCTCTTGTATATTCGTGATTTCAGCTTAATTATTCACAATATACGAAACCGTGTTTCATTGGGAGAACATGCGGAGCTTACTTTACGAGACAGAAGCTCCTTAATAAACGTCGTCTTCTGCTTCCTCCCAGCTTATAAGGCTTGATAGAATAACCAGACCGTAATGGGTGTAGGCGAAGCGTAAAATGCGCTCCTTTCTCGGTCCTCTTACGTCACTGCGTTCAGGCAGTGTGGCGTCGAAAATTTAGCCGAGTTACTGAGTAGGGGGGCTTCTCTTAATTAAATTCCACTCGCCGGTAGCTCGCAGGCAAATAACTGAGTACAGCCCACTGAAATAAATGCTAGAAAAGGGGCGAATTTTCTAGGTTAGTAATGGATATTCATAGAACTGTCAGGAAAGGAATCTGCAGACGAAATTTTCAGCAATTTATGTGTTTCGGCACAAGAAGAATGTCCTCGTCGATATCAGTGTTGTAACTACACACGTCAAAACTGGCGCATAACTTTGGCTCCAAGATCTGCTAAACACTGACGCTCAATGTTTACAATGAAGAGTAAAGAGAAACTAGTATATGCATATATATATATGTGGTGTTGCTGATGACAGGCAATGATCCTTTCTTCAATGCGGAGGCACTCCTAGGCCCTTACTCTTACGGAAATCAGTACTAAGTTGCTACGAGTTTGAGTTCTAGTGGGCAGGGTAAAGTTGCAAACTTGTATATGACGGGAGGCGTGCTTGAGTAATTCCGTGCAAGACTGATGATCGCTGTGTCTCCAGTGGTGTTCTCCGGGCGCCGTGGCTCAGCGCGCCCGGTCAGAGAACTCAACGTCCTCTGTAATAAAAAAAGCTGAGCCAACAACACACCGAACAAGAACGAACAAAAACGTTCAGCATCCGCAACAAAGAGAACTACCCATAGAACAGTGGTGTAGGGGTCAGCGCAACTGCCTCGAAAGCAGGAGAACCGGGTTCGAATCCCGACTGGGTACACATTTTATCTTTACCCATTCGTAGTTAATGTCATACATTCCGTGAATATAGTATAGGCATGTTAAGCACACGTTGTTGTTGTTGTGGTCTTCAATCCAGAGACTGGTTTGATGCAGCTCTCCACCCTACTCTATCCTGAGCAAGCCTTTTCATAAGAACGACAACCCACATCCACTTGAATCTGCTTACTATACGCGTCTCTTGGTCTCCCCGTAGTAATTTGTAAACACTCATGAATATTTGTCGCATAACTTTGGTTCCAAGATTTGCTGAACACTGACACTCAATCTTTACAATAAAGAGCCAAGAGAAACTAGTGTAGGCGTGTTAAGCACACGTAGAAATCTGTAAACACTCAGAGGACTGTGATGCGGTCGGCAACGTATATATATATATGACAACAGGTGTCTGACGGCAGGCGTTTGATAGGTTACTGCTGCCTCAACCGCAGGTTATCACGATTTAAGTGAGTTTCAACGTGGTGTTATACGAATGTTGAAACTTAAATAGTGGCAACATTGCTGTGGAGACACTATACAATGGAATTTACTATTGTCGCTGATAGCACACGTTGTTGGCATACCTACTTTACCACCGAGCAAATGGACTCGCCCGTCCCACGTCACCGGCGTGCGCACAATTGAGAGAAAGACAGTCACTTGTGAGCGAGCGGTCTAATGTAACGGTGTCACTATGTTTCCGAAGAAGGAACAACGGAGTTCGATCAAGATTGAATGTGCTTTCGTAGCGGCATCACTTTCATGAACACGTTTCTTAAAATTGTTTTGTTCCCAGCACTACGTTTTAACACTTCGAATTTGTGCTCATGTACATTGTCTTTGAACGCATCAAACTGTGCTTTGTTTCATAATGAGGATCTATATTAAAATCTTTGAGTACAACTATAAGTTCATTACAGATTCTACACATGGTTTTGTTGCTTTTCTCTATGACGAAGTATTTCACGCCCAATGTTTTATGGTATAGTCGATTCTAGGCATCGACTTTCCTCTTTTTTGTTTCTACCGACATATTGCACAGAGTATATTTATTCCGCAAAAAAATCGTATAGATTTTACAAACGAAGAAAAGTTTATGTAACAAGTGACACGCTACAACGAACGATCGAAACAAACAAGACTAAATCAGAAAAGCAAAATACAGCCGGGAACCTACTTGAAACTGGTGCGCGATCCGGATGAAAGGCCTCCGCGGGTTGGATCCGACCAGCGGGCCGTATTTTGGAGACCCCTGACCTAGAATTTCTGAACTAGTGTTGCAGATTGTAGCACGCACCACTACCCTTAACAGCCAGTAATTCGTCCTCTTGGACTGATGCACGCCTGTATTCGTCGTGGCATACTGTCCACTAAAACATCAAAGAAAGTTGGTCCAGATTGTTCCACTCCTCAACGGCAAATCATCGTAGATCTCTCAGATTGTGGCTCTTATCGTCCAAAAACAGCCCTTTTCAATGTACCTAAGGCATGTTCGATAGGAGAACATGGTGTCAATTCTAATCAAGGGATGTCGCTACGATGAAGGAAGACATCAACAAGATATAAACGATCACGAGAATTTTCGTCCATTCAGACGAATCCCTCACCGAAATGTTACCGATATGGTTGCATTAAACGTCGGAGGATGTCATTCCTGTACCGTAAGGCCGTTTGATTGGCTTCTACGACTACCAGTGGTGTACGGTGGCCCCACATAATGCCACTCCAAAACATCAGGGAACAACACCTCACTGCACTCGCTAGACGGTGTGTCTAAGACGTTCAGGTTGGCTCCAGAAACTGCTTGAAGGCAGATGTGAGTCTCATCTGAGAACAGCACTTGATGCCAGTTCTGACGAGTGCATTCATCATGCAGCCGAAGCCATCTGTACCTCGCTGCATGGTGTCCAGGTGGCATGGATATGGAGAGTAAAGTTGCATGTCTTTCAGCCTGTCACGTACAGTTTCAGTCGAAACACGAGGTCCCCTGGCTGCCCAGCTGAGTTCCTCTCAGAGGTGCTCCGAAATGAAATCCTTAAGTATCGGTCATCAACTGCCGTGGTAGCCCTTGGACGGCCAGAGGGAGGAAGTCATCTACCAATTCTCTGTACTATCTCCATGGCCGAACAGCATCGCCTTGGTTCACACCGAGACGTCTGGCAACTTCCCTCCCGACAGAAAGTAAAAATGCGGATACGATTAAAATTCGGAAATGCCATAGGCATGGCAGAACTACAGTCAACACAAGCAGTATACTTCCTTGCTGTTGTTATAGGTGGAAATGATCGGCCCTGTTAACCACCTCGTCGCATTGGCACTGCTCATGTCTCATTGTTTACATCTTTGTGCGAGTCGTGTGACATCTTCGAACAATCTAAAGAACTATATTCTTGACGCAATGTACACTGAAAAACTAAAGAATCTTTAGACTAGATTAGATTAATACTTGCTCCATAGATCATATATACGACATTTCGTAATGATGTGGAACGTGTCAGTTTAGTAAATGTTGTCTATACATGAGAATCAATATTTTAAGGATTTTTTATTTACATTTTTTTATTTTTTTATTTTAATTTTTATTTTTTAAGTTTTATCTACAAAAATTAATCTACATTGTAGAAGGAGTTGCCATTAAGAAATTCCTTTTCTTTTTAAATAATAGTTGGCTATCTGTCAGACTTTTGATGCTACTTGGTAAGTGACCGAAGACTTTGTACTATAATTCACTCCTTTCTGTGCCAAAGTTAGATTTAACCTCGAATAATGAATATCACCCTTTCTCCTAGTGTTGTAGCTATGCGCACTGCTATTACTTTTGAATTGGGTCGGATTATTAATAACAAATTTCATGTGAAGCTACAGTGGAGATCCCTAGACCCCTAAATAAATGCCTGCAGATTGTTCTTGGGTGGGCTCTAGCAATTATTCTTATTACACGCTTTTTTGCAATGAATACTTTTTTACTCAATGTTTAATATGATCCCATATGAAAGCAGTGAATCAAAATAGGCATAGTAAGATAATTTACTGAGATGTATATCACCAAAATTTGAAATTACCTTAATATCATAAGTCCATTTGTAGAGAACCACTTAATAACTTTCTGAAAGATACCATTCATTTCATCAGTTAATTCCTGTTTTTCAGGTGTGATAGCTATACATCAGCAAAAAGAACTAGCTCAGCATCTTCGTGAATGTAGAATGGCAAGTCATTAATATATATTAAGAGCAGCAAAGGACCCAAGACAGAACCCTGCGGGGCCCCATTTTTGATAGCTCTCCAGTTAAAGGAATTCGTTGTTTATTTCGTATCATGTGAACTGCTTATTTTAACTCTCTGCACTCTTCCGTTTAAGTATGGTCAAAACCATTTGTGCACTGTCCCACTCATACCACAATGCCTAAGCTTGTCTAAAAGAATCCCATGATTTACACAATCTAAAGCCTTTGAGAGAACACAAAAAAAATCCCAACTTGATGTCCGCTTATTCTCCTTGAGGGAACTGACACGGTGCATTCTGCAGGACTCTCCATCAATCCGGAAGAGCACGGGTGGGGTTCTTGCGTCGTACTGCCGCGCTACAATTGCCCATGTCCGTCGTAATACCCATTGGACATGAATGGATGCAGGTGATCAGCCCGGACAAGTAAGTGCGTGTCACCTGTCACAGTCGTATCTAAACTTAGCAGGGGTCCCATATGAGTTCAACTGCACACGCACCACGTCATTACAGAGCCGCCAATAGCTTGTACAGTCCTCCAGACATGAAAGGTTCATGGACTGGCGTTTCAGTTTTGGCTCGTACGATGTGCCCCCCGTCTCATCCGTGTTACGATACCGTGAAATATAGCTTCTTCTGCGCGCTCATAGCGCTCAAAGTTCGTCTAGCAGCGTCGAAACGCATCCATTTCCTCCAATTCATGCGGAGCCCACCGTGATTCAATTTTTCGCGTGCACAGGCGTTCCTCCGGGATGCGAAGCACAGTCGAAAACACTAATCCACTTTCGTGGGAGAGCTCACGAATCTTCTGGCATCGATCACTGTCCACTAATAGTATGCACTTCTTCTTCAGAGACGCTAGGACGACCTGCACGATTCATGTCTGCCACAGTTTGCCGACATTACCCAACGTGCCAATCTTAAGAATTGGCCACCAAATCGCCGAACGAGAAATGCCATTGGAGGATTGTGATTACACAAAGAACTGTATGCTGATTACAGCTGAAGAATTGTTTCCTGGAAAAATGGAACAATGTAAAGTTGTTTCTCTATCAGCAGATACTGTGGCGCAGATACTGCGAGTTAAAGACATTCCTTCTGATTTAACAACTAAGTTGCAAGAAAGGGCATCCAATTTTGCTTGATATTCTATAGCCCTGAATGAATCTACTGATTATCAGCAATAATGCCCAAGTTCTATTGTTCTTAAGACGTGTTAGCTCAAACATTGAAGTAACCGAAAAACTAGCAGAACTGATTTCCCTATATGACACAACAACGGGTGATCACATGTTTAAAGAGGTACAATTAACTTCACCACAAAGTGCAATCTTTCATTCTTTCTTTATTTTTTTTTTTAAATTAATTTATTTATTTTTTTCTTTTTATAAATGTATCATTACATTTTTACAGTACAGATTTGTCCATTTACCTTCACGCATCCATAACCGAGCACTCCTGTTTTCATTACAAAATACTAAGAATTTGATATATTGATCATTTGCCGGGCGCTGATAACCTCGCTGTTGAGCGCCCTAAAACGCCAATCATCATCATCATTTTTTGATCGTTTGCAACGGATATTACAATGTGGTGAAAATTTAATATGTCTTCATAAATTTCGTCGGAACACAACTGTTTCACTTGACGCTCGTAAACAACTGACCACCAGAACCGTCCCTTATACTGCACAGCTACCGCTGCCAACATTGCCACGTAAGCGCAGTACGCCCCTGCCGGTGATCTGAACTTTTACCACCAACAACAACATATACACATTAAACAGAAGCAGCCGGTACCTAAACTGCATTTTAACCTAGTTTATATGCTAGTCATCTTTGTTTGCATGTGTAAAGAGTGATGTGATGGTGATAGTACCGTAACAGGTTCAATTAGTTTCCGCCTTATCAGTGACGTCACAGGTCACAATAGGAGTCAGTATCGCATTCTTCGCCAAATATGATATCCGGCCCGCACTGCGTTTCGGAACTTGAAATGTGGCCCTCGTAGCCAAGTAAATTGGAGACCCCTGGTCTAGGTTATTACCTTACAACTGTTTTTATGAACAATAAACACAGCTGTATATGTCTGTTCAATTTTTATGTACTGAGTCATGAAATCCCATAATGCTGAAGATGCAACACTTTTTATGCAGAGGAAATTCAGCTTTGCAGAACGGAATCTCTTTCATGAATGAACAGTGTGACGCGTAATAGAATAATAACAATAATAAGTAACTAAAATTTATTTACAGAGTCGTTTTAAAATGATGCTGCCGTTTTACAAACGTAATGCTTGGAAACAATGTCTTGCAGACAACAGTCGTTTTGAGCGCAACACTTCCCAAGCCGCTCTTTAGAGTTATTTCCACTTTATCTAGCATTGCACTCTTACCTGTACAACTTCCATACGAATTGTTTCCTTCATTTCTTCAAGTGTACGTGGTTGATGCTCTCATACATGTGACCTGATGTAAGCCCACAAAGTAGTCGCACAGAGAAAGCTCTGGGGAACTAGGCCATCTAATGTCATCGAACTAGGAAATGACTCCACCATCAAAAACAGTCCGGATTGCTTCCAGTGACGTTATTGCCGTGTGAGCTGTGGCACCGACCTCGCTTGGCAGGAATCCGTTTACTTCTTAGTTCATGTAGGAAGGATTCTGATATCATATGGCTGTAACGTTCTGAGGTAAGTTAACGGTGTTTCCGCTATCTTCTTGGAAAGAGTATGGGTCAATGACATCTGTACCGGATACAGCACGACAAACAGTCTAATTGAGACTACATAATGGTCTCTCCAGCATCGGTTTTTTTTTTCTGGTTCAATTAAGACATTTATCGTGCTATTCAAATGAAACTCAGCATCACTCATAAAGATAATAATGTTCTTATTTTACTCAATTATTCCTCGAGTACATTATGGGCAGTGTACGTAATATCTAGGGGACAATTGTTACACCATGGCTGTTTTGTAGCCTTACTGAACGATTGCTGAGGTGCAGTTGAGAATGTCTCTTAGCAGATCGACTAGGACCACGGAGTATGGCTTCCCGAGAAGTGTGTACTGAGAGAAGAGTCCCTCGCGGTTCTCTATTCGTCATCGTCCTTAGGTAAACGAAATGATTCAGCCAAACGTAAAATGGTGTTACGTGTAGCAACAGTATCCTGGTCTTGCAAGACTGAAATGGTGACGAAGCTCACGCTGAACTGCAGCAATAGACACATTGTAAAACATATGTTCCAAGGACGCTGCTTTTTAATAAATTATTTCATTCGACAGGCCCGCTTTGCTGTGAATGCCATCGACAGGTTAACTGTAAAATACATAGATTGGTATACTATTAAATTTAACAGGATAATTGTAGCTCAGAAATATACACTTTATACATACATTGGTAGGTCTCCTCTTCATGAACGTTCATTATTGCTCCCTTCTGCGTGATATGCAAAATATCTATCGCCTGCTCTACAGCGACGACTGGTTGCTGTCGCTATTTCGAACGTGCTCTTGATATCGCATAATGAAGTTTCTTCCAGTCTGACCTATATACATTTTTCCGCAATGCTTTCATTGAATTTCATAAAGTCCAGGATTTGAATAAACACTCCTGGCCATTAAAATCGCAACACCACGATGATGACTTGTTACGGGCGCGAAATTTAACCGACAGGAAGAAGATGCTGTGATATGTAAATGATTAGCTTTTCAGAGAATTTACACAATGTTGGCGCCGGTGGCGACACCTACAACGTGCTGACATGAAGAAAGTTTCTAATCCATTGCTCATACACAAACAGCAGTTGACCGGCGTTGCCTGGTGAAACGTTGTTGTGATACCTCTTGTAAGGAGGAGAAATGCATACAATCACGTTTCTGTGCTACATGGACTATCAGCTCGGAGACCGTGGCTCCGGTTATCCTTGACGCTGCATCACAGACAGGAGCGCCTGCGATTGTGTACGCAACGACGAACCTGGATGCACGAATGGCAAAACGCCATTTTTTCCGATGAATCCAGGTACTGTTTACAGCATTATGATGGTGACACCCGGGTTTGGCGACATCGTGGTGAACGCACGTTGGAAGCGTGTATTCGTCATCGCCGTAATGGCGTATCACCCGGTGTGATGGTATGGGGTGCCATTGGTTACACGTCTCGGTCACCTCTTGTTCGCATCGGCGGCATTTTGAACAGTGCCCGTTATATTTCAGATGTGTTACAACCCGTGGCTCTACCCTCCATTCGATCCCTGAGAAACCCTACATTTCAGCAGGATAATGCACGACCGCATGTTGCAGGTCCTGTACCGGCCTTTCTGGATACGGAAAATGTTCGACTGCTGCCCTGGTCAGCAAATTCTCCAGATCTCTCACCAACTGAAAACGTCTGGCCAATGGTGGTCGAGCAACTGCTTCGTCAAAATACGCGTCACTACTCTTGATGAACTGTGCTATTGTGTTGAAGCTTCATGGGCATCTGTACCTGTACACGCCATCCAAGCTCTGTTTGACTCAATGCCCAGGCGTATCAAGGCCGTTATTACGCCAGGGGTGGTTGTTCTGGGTACTGATTTCTCAGGATCTATGCACCCAAATTGCGTGAAAATGTGATCACGTGTCTGTTCTAGTATAATATATTTGTCCAATGAATACCAGTTTCTCATCTGCATTTCTTCCTGGTGTAGCAATTTTAATGGTCAGTAGTGTATATAAATATATGGTGGGTTGCCTGTAGTAGTATGTTTGCTATACTACAATCAGTGGTTATCGCATATTTTGCGCATACTTTACGCATATTACGTCATTTCATTGTATATGCATTTGGAGAAGAAACAGAACCTCCTCAGGAGAAGAGTAATTTCTGCACTAAACTGAAATTGTACATCCTCTCTGTAGGCGATGGATACATGGTAGATGTGTTATTTCTGCATAAAACTGTAGACACGGCCTCTGTCACAACGTAAATGTGAATATGGTGTTAAAAATGGAGAAGTGCTGTTTGTGCAATTAACGATTCATCTTGAAACGTCAGTCGAGAATGGTGAGACGTACAGTTTGTCCACAAGGAGATTTCGAATGTAATTGCATCGCTATTGTAGACAGATTCCGTTCTAAGGAACACTTACAGTGGCGGACTAAGGCTGTCGGAGGCCCGGGGCGGCGGCAAAACAAAATGAGGACCCCCGTCCACTTGGAACGTATTACTATAAAAAAAATAACTTTTGAGATTGTAGGGCCCCCAGGATAAGAGGCACAGGTAGTCTAAAAGTAAATAGCTATCGAATTTGGAAGCCCCAGAAAAAGAGGCCAAGGGCGCTCACAAATAAATAAATATAAAACATTAATTAATTAATAAAAAATGTGCTTTCGAGGTACCGGTATTTGGAGGTTTCCCAAGATCAGAGGTCCTGGGCGGTCCGCCCCCCCCCCTCACCCTTAGTCCACCATTGCTTACACACTTGCTTCAGAGACCTATTAACAATTTGCATTCAAGTTTTGTAGAAATACATACTAGAGTATTTCGCTTGTTTGCATCAACACAACTCATATCTCGCTACATTTTTTGCTCTTGTACTTGTAAATGAATCATTCACAGAATTCGTTGACCCTAACACTTAATAATAGAATCCTTGCGTCCTCCAAAAGGATGGTGTGCAGTCTTTTTAAACATTTGAAGTAAATTGTTTCCCTTTCACACAAAACACTTTCCGTAAGAATAGACTTTTGGTCAAATGTCTATTGCTGACGTCCACATGCTAAAAATCAATGTTTTCACAAGTTATTCTATGATATTCACTTTAAAGACTGCGTTTCGGTAAAAATGGATGAGTTACTGACATTATTTTAGGTGGGTGATTATTTATATGTGTATTTTATTATTACATGGAAACTTATTGATGATTTTAGATATAAAATGTCACATCTATTTTAAGTATTTTCACTTCCAGAAGAACGGCCTTTTATGCGTAAACTAAGGGTTCAGTTGATGTAAAATCATTGCTGTCAAGTTTGTAGGGCCTGTTATTGATGTAATAAAATACATTTTACTCCAGGAATAACAGAAAAAATTAATGGCCATCTGGGTTTCAAAAAAGGTTAAAAGATACTCTACTTCATGTACTTGATTTACTTTGCATATCGTCATATCAGCTATAATTTTACTTGAAATAAATCTGACAATGAGTAAAAAATGTGAGTTTCCGTTCACGCTGTTTTGCTCCGTGAAATGTATTTAATGGAAGAATTAATGAGTTCATCAGAGGCGGATGTTATTTATTGGAATTAAATGAAACTACAGGTTGAAATGAAAGTGTTGTCACATTAACACGAAATGACAGACGCGAATTTGTGTTACATAACCACAGACACGGAGTGTAATTGACTCCAATATATTTCCTTTGTCGTTTTTCTTTCCATCGCAACTTGTTTTAAATTTATTTAATGTGTAATTACGAATGTCAATTATCACGTTTAGTAAATCAGAATTATATTTAACAGTAAAGAATTCATGAAACATAAAACCTGCTAGGTGAGTTATAAAATTATACTGTTTTCAAAGAATTACTTAAATTTTTGACTTATTAATTTCTTAGAAAGTAAAAAACAAGGTTTTCTCACTGTCGTTGTTGTTGTGGTCTTCAGTCCGGAGACTGGTTTGATGCAGCTCTCCACCCTACTCTATCCTGAGCAAGCCTCTTCATCTCCTCATAAGAACGGCAACGCACATCCATTTGAATCTGGTTATTATATGCGTCTCTTGGTCTCCCTCTGTGATTTTTACCCCACACACCTCCCTCCAATGTTAAATTTATGATTCCCCGATGTCTAAGAATGTGTCCTACCAAGCGATCCTTTCTTTCAGTCGAGGTATGCCAGAAATTCCTTTTCTCCCCAATTCTGTTGAGTACCTCCTCATTAGTTACGAGATCGTCACACCTAATCTTCAGAATTCTTCTGTAACACTTCATTTCAAAAGCCTCTAGCCTCTTCCTGTCCGCACTGTTTATCGTCCAAGTTTCACTCCCGTACAAGGCAACACTCCATACAAATGCCTACAGAAAGGACTTCCTTGTGCTTAAATTAATATTCGATGTTAACAAATTTCTCTTTTTAAAAAACGCTTTTTTTCCCATTGCCAATCTGCATTTTATATCCTCTTTACTGCGACCATCATATGTTATTTTACTGCCCAATTTAATTCCTTCAGCATCGCCTGATTTTCTGAGACTGCATGCCATTATCTTTATTTTGCTATTGTAAATGATCATCTTATATACTCCTTTCCACATCCTGCCCATTCCGTTTAATTGCTCCTCCAGGTCCTTTGCTGTCTATAACAGACAGAACAGCAAAACGCAAGGTTTTTATTTCTTCGCCCTTCTCCAAATGTCTCCTTGCTTTTCTTTATAGCTTGATCAATGTACAAATTGAATAACATTGGCTCTGCATATACAACTGTTACACACAACTGATGGTCACTGTCCACAGATTGGATGATTACAACGTCTGAATAATGAGATGGTTTTTATTTTCAATTTTTAAGGGCATATACAGCAGTATTTCTAGTTGCCGGCTTGTCTCCACCGGATACTGTTTGCTCCTCTTTCTTCCCAATCTTAACAGAGAGATTATAAGGTATAAATAACTCTAGTTGCATTTATTTAAATGAAAACTTTTCCCAAAACTTTTTCAGAGAAAGAAGCTTACCAATTTTTGTCTCACACTAACACAGATGTAGAGTCAAGCTGACTCCGTAATGCGCTGCACTAAATTCAGAAACATATATGTGACAAGGAAACAGATGTCTCGTCTAGACATTGATTGAGAAAAGATTAGTTTGACGGTACTGCGAGTGTGGTTGTGTTAACGGAAGTACAAAAATGTGCAAGTGATGGGTATCTACCAATGCGGAGTCAATCTGACTCCTATTATTACGGGCTAAACACTATTACTGCAAATGATTAATGTGGCACCGCGGTGGAGTAGCCGAGCGGTCTAAAGCGCCTCGCTGCGGAGCGCGCGGTTGCTCGCCTTGGAGGTTCGAGTCCTCCCTGGGGCATGGGTGTATGTATTGTCCGTAGGTTAGTTTACCTAGGTTAAAGTAGTTTGTAAGCTACGGACTGATGACCACGTAGTTTGGTCCGATAGATTTACAGACATTAGACATTAATGTGGCAATCAGCTATATTAGTGATATTCGATACATATTACTCATTAAAAAATAATACATAGGTTCAAACGAGGTCGGACAATTGGTTGTCCCACATGCGCGGAGCCAAATTGCAGACACCTGTCACTCGCATCGTAGGAGGCATTTTAGTCGTCGTGTGAAATTAAACACGTAACAACCGGTGACAGGTGAAGCGCGGAAGCGGCCATGTTTGTGACGTCAGTCACCACCCCGGCGCGTGGCTGTCTGTGCACGCCTGTATACTGCACGAAGCGCCGGCGGTTTCACCAACTTGCTGTTCCGTTCGCGTCGATACCAGCGTAACGCCAACGCAGCAGCTGAACTGCCGACGGCAGTGCTGAGCGACGACGCGCGCTGAACGTCTGCGCTGGACAAACACGTATCAGTTACTGCGCTGAAAGACGGGATAAACAGCCGGGGGCGAAGCAAGTTTGTGTTTCGCTGCAGCAACGGAGATGAAAAACAAAGGAGAAAAAAAAACTATGAAAAATAGCCAAAGGCGACCTGGTCGATACGATATGCAATAATATTAGCACAAGCGTTTGGAAAAAAATATATATGTATTTTTTCCGAAGTTTTGTTTTCATGAAGTCATCTACAGTTCGGTTAAACAAACTTTGCCGCACATTATGCATTGATTGTTTATATTTAATTTGAAAAATATACATTGACAACGGCCGAATTATAATAAAACCACAATCATCTCACAGAATAATAAATATACTCACTATACATATTCGCAACTGCGAATATATATCAGTACCGGCTGCTAAATTTATTGGTGACATTTGATATATCATGCCGAGATTGGTCTCGAACCCAGATTTGCCGCTTTTTGGGAGCGATAGCGTTATCTGTTATAGGCTACAATCTGTAGACGCCTCAGTGACCGAAACTTCAGCGTGCATGTCTGAAAGAGATTCACATTGATTACGTCGACAAAACCGATAGTGCACATCGTATTTAAATGAACCACACCAACACTTCCAACAAGCAGGAACGTGTGACATATGGAACACTGGGTCGGTACGAGAGCTGTGCACTAAGGGCGTAATAATAGTTAACGTGGCTGCTCGAGAAACGGAACGGAAAATCGTGGTTCGAGTCCCAGTGCTACACGAATTTTATAATGTCAGCTTCAAATTGTACAGCTGGTGCCGACTCACAGTCGCAATTGCTCGTTGCACTACTGTATTAGCTTAGTAATGAGATGCGCTCTCATTGTGAGTGCGAGATGAACGTTTTGTAGATGAATATTTTATAAATTATTCGACAAGGTCTGTTAAAACTGGTTATGTGGAAATAAAAGAAATTCAACATTCAACGCGATCCTGGCAGAAAAATAATATTAGTCGCCGCTGTGTACACAACTGCAGACGCGTATGCATAGCTAACTCCCGAAATGTCTGTTTTTGCCTTTTGTTATTTACTCCTTTATCAATAAAACGGTCCGCCTCCGTAGTCTAGTGGACAGCGAGGTAGTTTCCCACGCAGGGGGGACGGTTTCGATTCCCGGTCGGTTTGGAGATTTTCTCCACTCGGAGACGGGTTGTGTTGTCATCATCGTTACCTAAAGACTTGCACGAGGCCGGCCGAACACGACCCCCGATGGGGTCTAACGGCCCAAAATGCCGCACGAAATTATCATCATTAAAAATAACAGTGAGTGGCACTGTAAGTGGTTACATTAAGTAAGTGTTTCACCTCGCGATTCTGTTAACTTGGCGACAAATTCGACAGTGAATGCCAGAATTTAAGCTGGGGTTCATTATTTCTTCGAGTTCTTCTTTGTTTCTAGTAATATTTCTAAAGTTACTGGTTCTCTACGCAATAAATTGCGAAGTTACGTCTGTCGTGGATGAGAGGTGTAAAAACTAAAATAATAAATAAATAAAATAAAATAAAATAAAAATGAACTGAGAAAAAGAGTAATTTTTTTCCTCGAATATCGATATAACTAAATACAAGGATGTAGTTTGCAATGTTACGGGCTATAAGATTTATTTGCTTCCATCGGCAACAGCAACGTCACGTTGAAAATTGTAATGTACTTTACTTATGTTAAGTTCTTATTGTACTCGAAATTCCATTCTGGTAACTACAGAATCTTTTGCGGAAGTGTACAAACGAATCTATGTCCATTGAGACAAGTTTGCGAAAATGTTACTCAAGTGAATGTTATAATAAAGAAATGAAAATTAATAAATTATATTGAACACAGTTTGTCTAATTTTGTTTTGTCGCCGCCCCGGGCCTCCGAAAGCCTTAGTCCGCCACTGCATAGCAACTAGCCTCTTTGTTTAAAATTTCTTTAAACCCGCAAGAATTCATCTGGCATAATTTTTTTACGAACAAACTTAATGTCATCTGACATGAGTTGAGCATAACATACTCTAATTGTTTACGTCTCGTGTGAGTCATAAATTTATACCTCTGATGGAGGCACCCTTAGATGGTATTGAAATCTCGGTAAAGTGTATTTATTTCAAAGCAAATTTTAGGGCTGCGGGTTCCCTTTTACAGCAAATTTTAAAAAAAATCAATAAATATAAAGGATCAATCAAAGAGTCAGGTGATACTATAGGTCGTTTTATTGCCTGTCATTGTTGGATCGTTAGATATACTGTGAGTTAATAAAAGATTTCCTCCTTCAATAGCGTATCTGTAAAGAGTTACCAATTCAACTCTCGCACAGTTATTTACAATTCAGTGCGGATACTGTGGGCAGAGAAAATTCAGTTAGATAATATATTGCTTTTAATCTCAAACGCTGCACCATCATCAGTAAGGCTGGGACATGTCTCAAATGCATTTCCCAAACATGCTTCACACGACCAGCATGTGGTTTCCACAAAGATCAGCGAACTGATTCTCATTATTAAGAATAGACAGGTATCATGAATCACGATGGTAAGAAATGTAAGGCATCGGCTGCGAGTGGGAATTGAATTAAATCATTGTCCAAAGTTGGAAATGTTTGCTCAGCCGGACATTCTCGATGCCCTCTAACATGTTGCATGATCACCTCGAACGGACAGTACAGTTGCACTCCTGTGTGGCACGGACAGTATGATGTTATCAACCAGTTCACGAGGGATTTTTGACCTTTCTTTCGTAAGTGTAATATCCAGCTCTGAAACCGCTGTGGGAGGTGTTGGCCTCGATGCAATGCGTTTGCCAAGTGCATCCTAGACATGCTCAATGCTACTGGTGGAAATAAAATTGTGAAGCGGCATCGTGAGTCGTGTCGGGATAGCACTGTCTGTAGTGCGCTTGCCCGCGAAAGGCAAAGGTCCCAGGTTCGAGTCCCGGTTCCGGCACACAATTTTAATCTGCCAGGAAGTTTCATATCAGCGCACACTCCGCTGCAGAGTGAAAGATTCATTCATGCTCAATCTTGTTTAAGTCCGGTGAACAAGCTAACCACTCAGTTCGTTCAGTTCCCTCAGCTTTAAGCATTTTGTCCAACAGTGCAGCTGTGTGGGAATGAGCGTTATCGTCTACCAGAAGCAACCCAACTCCTACGGCATCAGCGTAGGGCACAACAAAAGGTCCAAGGATCTCGTCTCTATAACCCTGAGCAGACAAAGCGCCATTCTGAACAACGTAGAGGTCCGTACGTCCGCCAATACTGACTCCTGCCTACGCCGTTCCTCCACCTCCATGATATGGTGGTGTTTCCAGCACATAAGCAGACTAGTTGTGAGTTACACGTTTCCTGCAGATGAGGGAACAACGATTGTCTGGCTGTACACAAAATCTAGATTCATCTGTGAACAGAACGTGACACCGTTATTTATGACTCCAATTCTGATATTCTTCCGCCCAATTCTGCGGTCTGAACTGTCTCGTGATTTTAATGAGACACACACTATACGCCTCCGTGTGTAGAGACCACATTATCGAAGGCGATTTCGGTTGACATTGCGCGACCTTTTGCTGCTTTGAGGGTGTGTTTCATTCAGCCTCTTGTCTCAACGGGCTGTTAAACGGAGATAGTGGTCATCTCTTGCTCACGTTATCCATGGACAACCTTGAGCTTGCCTTCTTTTAACGGATCCTGTTGTCTGAAAACGCTTCCAGGTCCTGGAAATAATACTTTGGGACACTCCAATTTTTGCAGCCACCTCCCTCTGTACCACTGGCAACCTTCCTACGGCTCTCCACGCCGTAGCTTCAGGTAAGTCACGTTTTTGCATTATCTGAACCCAACTGCTTGCGTAATTCGTTTGGTAGAGTAAACAAGAGTAAACACGAACCCTCTCTGCAGCAACTTTCTGTTATTACAAATACCAATAGCGCCTTTGTAAGGAAAGAAAATTTTTTTGTCGTGGATATATTGGGTGAAAGGTGTTCATTTTATTGAAGAAAAGTGTGAGTGGAGGTAAAAAAAATTGTTTTACGTGTTATTAACAGTGGTGGCTGTTGTTGTGATGTTTGAGCAACATAACAAACCTGACCTTAATTTCGTGGTTGGTTACGTTAAACTCGTGATTAATGCATGTGGTATAGTTAAATTTTGAAAATATTTAGCAAGACAATTAGTGTCATTAACAAATACTAAGGCCCTATCTGACAAACTTTTCAAAAGATCACTCACCTTTCCTTTCCTTACAAAATCTCCTACAGAGACTGTGCACACACAGATAGCAGAAATTAACTTACTCCGTCTGTGCAATGCGTACGACTCAATTAGTACGCTAATGGTACTGATAATTTAGAAAATTATCAATAGTAGGATTTTTAACATCAAATGATTGGCAAGTGGGTGCAGTCCAACAACTAAACTCAGTATCTGATAAAATTAATTCACTCAAGCAAATAGGAAATTTAAATAAATCAGTTTTAATTGATGCTATGCATACGGCAATTGTACGAGTTTGGTTTTTTATAGGATAGACGTGGCGGTGGCTATTATTATTGAACTCAGTGCAAATCGAAATAGAAAAATTGTACATTAATTCAACTGTCTGTTATCTTCTACCATCAATTTTAGCAAAATTGTCTCTAACAATTAATGACACTCACTTGATTGTAAAATTGTGTAGTAATGTTATTCATACATTATTGAGGATTGTCATTAGTTGTTCAAATAAGGTAGCAAAAGTACTGTCTAATGTTTTTGTATTTTAACAAAACTTAAACATTCATTCACAGTGAATTACAACCAATAGCATTTAACTTATTCATTAGTCCAGCGACGTGGTACTCTGCAGTCATATAAATGGTACATAAATTCATATAGAAATCATTTTGATGGTGGCTCCTCCTTTGGCAGCTTGCTAGCAGTTCGCCGTGATGCTTCGCCAATCGGGTAATTAATCGCGACCGTTAGCGTCCGCGATGACGCTACCGCGTTTCGGACGTCTGGGACGGTTACAGAACACGTAACGAATTTCTGCCTCAGCAGAACGAACGAATAAATGTGTCAATAAGATCAATTCTTGCTTCACTTATGTTCACTGGTTTCACATAAACTTTCATAACGTTGCACTTGTAACAAATTAGAACTTTCACTTTGTTTTAACTTTATTACTTATTATTGTTTGAGCACTCCGCGGACCGCGTACGAACGTCAGATCTACGTCACGAGGCGGCAGATGCTGCTGCTTGCCTGCTCTCCCACAGGCGAGCGCTGCTATACAATAAAGTCTCTGATCTAAGGAGCCATGTCGATTACTATTCAGATCGATATTTGATCTCGTTTACAGAGAAGTATTTTACATTGACAAATTAAACATAACAAGTAATCACAGTCATAAAGAAAACGTACAATGTACAAATAAAATAAAATAAAATATACATAAACAATGACAATACAAATAATAAATAAATGACAGAAAATGTTTCCAGTTAAATTAACTACATACATGGTGCATCACAATAATTAATTGAGTCACATGAGAAGATAATTACTACATTTCACTATAAACAGGTTCAAACGAATAAAATGTTTCAAAATGAAGCTCAGTCCTCGTTATAATATAAGGCTTACCTTAAGAGTTACCTTACACCTTAATGTTGTCTCTATAACTGCGTAGGCTTCCAGATCAGATGACATAAAAGTTTTCTGGGTTTTGTACCGCGTCATGATGTACGAAGGTTGTTACTTTAATATCCGACGTTTCGGCCAACGTTACAGTGGCCTTCATCTGGGTATACTGATGTGAGCTGGATGTTACTATATTCTATATTTACTGTCAACTAGACATTACGTCGCGGCCAGCAGGAGAGAAACGGAAGCCCTCACCTCATTCGCCGACGACCACCATTCATGTCTCGCTATGCAAGGAGCAATAAGCAACGGCTAATCCCCACTCCCTCCAACTCAGCAACCTATCATAATAAAGTTTCCATTGCCGGCCGCGGTGGCCGAGGAGACTGAGGCGCTCCAGTCACGGTCTGCACGGCCACTACGGTCGGGGGTTCGAATCCCCCCTCGGGCATGGATATTTGTGACGTCCTTAGCCTTAGCTAGTTCATAAGTAGTTTGTAAGTTTAGGGACTGATGACCCCGTAGTTAAGTCCCATAGACTATACAAACATTCAAAAAAAAAAAAAAAAAAAAAAAAAAAAAAGTTTCCATTCTTCCGCCAAAAACCACCGATAATATCGTTGATTTTAAAAATTATGACTTAGTATCTAGTTGACAGTAAATATAAAATATAGTAACATCCAGCTCACATCAGTGTACCCAGATGAAGGCCATTGTAACTTTTGCGTCCCAACTTCGTCGTCGCTTTTGTGTCCCAGCCTCGTCGTAAGTGTCGGTGGCCGAGTGGAACGAGACCGACACAGTAACAAAGACAGCACGCCGGTGCAGGTACGGAGGGGAGCAGCCAGAAACTAGTTGTTGGAGGCCTGCCTAGTGCCTGTACAATAGCGAAGTCTTCAATCGTGCCTATCTGATTACGAAGGTCGTAACTGTTTGCTAGCTCAGTCCGAAGTGCCAAGTGCCAAGAGCGAAGTGGCCGATGTCCTTCAGTGGTGGCCACGAGCGGCGTTGTACCAGAGGGCGCTCGTGGCTGTCGTCGGAAGAACGCCGCGCCGTGCATGCATGGCGGCGCGCGGCGAAAGTAGGTGGCGCGCACTTTGTACTTGTGCGACACCACAGTAACGTTGGCCGAAACGTCAGATATTATAGTAATAGCCTTCTTACATCATAACGCGGTACAATACCCAGAAAACTTTTAGGTATTTTGTTGTCTTTACTCCGTAGAATCGACAGAAAGACGTCGAACCATTTTAGTTCATTCTGCCGATGACAATATTTCAGAACATAGATATCTGTTTGAACCTAGATAACACTTTGCCCATCTCTAGAATACACGGAGCATTCGCCACCGTCTGTCTAGCGGTGGCGTTGCCCTACAGCAAGGCTGTGACGGCCCTCAGTGCAGGTGCACCAAAAGCAGCTGATAGCTGCTGTTGACTTGACACGTGGGAGGTGGATGCCGATAGTAGCAGGACAACACAGTGGAGCAGCGACCGACGCCGGCTGCGGCGTCCACCAAAGTCACGTGGAACTGGGTCATCAGATCAGTGGCTGACTGCAGCGTCTGTTAAGCAATGAGCGGCGATTGTGTGACCGTTAAGTCGGTGGGTGTGGAAGAACTGCAGCAAAACGTCGTGGGTCGCATCAAGCCTCTGTCGAAGTCTCACACTGAATTATTCTCTGCTACAAAGCCTCACGACACTGTGTTAAATAAATTACATTTTATTACGGTTTCTCTTCGATATTTTTACAGAGATTACAAACAGAGAGTTTGTTTTACTGATGATGTGGTCTTCAGTCAGAAGTCTTCTTACTCTGGGGATGGGAATGTGGTGTTGGTTGTAACCGTTTTTAATTACTGCTAATAATCTGGTAAAAACGCCTGTATACCTACTTTCTGTAGTAGTGGTTCCAAATGTTTTGTGTTCTAAACTAATTAAAAACTAGTAATATTCATTCCTAAAATTTCCCCTGCTGTGAAATATCAGGTTATCCCAGAATCTAATAAATGCGATTAGTGATCATTTAAGAACAATCCCGAGTCAGAAATGAGTGGCGTGCGTATGCACGTGCGGTTTGCAAAACTTGCCTGCATCTGGTTATAAGGCACTTGAAAGTTGTTAATAATTGGAATAATGTAAAGATTGTTATTGTTCAAATAAATATAAAACGATTGGTATTGTAATTAAAATACTAATGTTTAGTATTGTACTCGCAGCTTGTTAATAAAATTGCTTCGCTGTACTTTACCGGCTTTTCAAGCTATTGTGTTGTGTGTGTATGGGTAGCTATAAATGAATTTGCAGATCAGCGCAAACTTGCTAATCTGACTAAACACTTTATCTAATTAGTTAAGCATGACTCTGAACCTGTAACTTTATTCATAGAATGGGAAATTTGACCTCCGGTAGAAAATAAACTGTCTCATTAAAGATTGCAGTTGTTTGGACAATAGAACACCCACTTTTTGCAAAGTGACTGATTGCCAATCAGATCTGAGTTCGACAATTATTCCTGAATTATCTCACTCAACGGTTTACACTTATTTTATGGCCTACATGTGCGCAAGGGAACATGGACAACTGCTCTCAGAATTAATGCCAAAGAATGTGCTTCTCAAAGGTGAAAAACTAATTACAAAATTCGCAGGTGTGCAATGCAAATCCTCTAACTTCACAAATACTAATTTTGTCCATCTCTAGTAATTAAGACAAATAATTAATTGGGTTTCGAGGTGAATGACAAACACGAAACAGACCTGAGGTTTGAATTTAAAGTGAAGCACTTTATATATTTTTATAAATGAGAACATGAACTTTAACAATCTTGTACAAATAATGGTGATTATACATTGGGAATGCCTTACACCAATCTTTCCAGAAAATCATTACTTCTGTTGTTATTTTCCAATAAAGATCAATCATACGTTACTAGCAACAACAACAAACTCAGCTAGTGCATTATACTAAGTAAATAAAAAAATCTAAATTATCTACACCACACTTCCTCCATTTTTTTTCACTGAAAACATACTAAATTCCTGCACTATAATCGTTTTAAGAATGAACATAAAAGACGAAAATTAAACCCTTCATGTTGAATGTCTGTTAGATATGGACTACAATTACGCGAAACACCTAATAATGAAAAGATGACTATCCTTATGTGACTTCGTAGGCTTTCCCGGCGTAATTATTCATAATATTTCGGCGGTCCACCTGGCCGCCATCCTCAGGTGACAGTGCTAGTACACCACTCGCCGAGACTGAGTTCAAGCCGCGAGCGGCGGCCCCTATATACGCCGCGGAAAGCCGAAGGCGCGTGCGCAAAAATTGACAGTTCTGCCCTCTGCGTTTCAGCGCCACCAGTGGTAGAAGCCGGCGTAAACGATAGATCGCTATTCATCAGAGACTGTTGTTTTTTATGTCAAACAATAAAGGGTTCCACATTTTACTCAAAGGAAAACCCTTAGCTCTGTTTATAATATTGTCAGAAAGACGAATAGCGATCGATTCTTTTAAAATGCAGTCCCAATAGCGAGACGCAGAAGCAACCATTTTCATCATATTTCATTTTATGTCCCTCAGTAAGACAGTGCTTAGCTACTGCAGATTGCTCTGGTTGAAGCAATCTTGTGTGTTGATGGTGTTCAGTACATCGATCTTGAATTGTACGAATTGTCTGGCCGATGTAAACTTTTCCACAGTGACAAGGAATATTGTATACGCCGGGTTTCCTCAATCCTAAGTCATCTTTTACTGAGCCCAGGAGCGCTCTAACCTTGGCAGGTGGACGAAAAATGCATCGGATGTCATATCTTTTCAAAATCCTTCCTATTTTAGATGAAATGCTTCCAGCAAACGGTAGGAAAGCCAGCGACTTGCAAGTTTCTTCTTGTGGTTCCCGCGACGGTCCAAACTGGAAAGCACGGCAAATCTGTTGGTCAGTGTAACCATTCTTCTTGAAAACCGTTCTCAGATGGTCCATCTCTGTAGTTAGACTTTCAGCGTCTGAAATGGCAAAAGCTCTTTTTGTCAGCGTACGCAGGACACCAGTGCGCTGGTAAGGTGGATGACAACTTGTTGCATGCAAGTAGCGGTCCGTGTGCGTGGGCTTTCTGTAAACACTATGTCCCAATGTTCCGTCACCCTTTCTGTACCCATGACATCTAAAAATGGAAGCTTTTCATCTATCTCGACCTCCTTAGTGAACTTAATGCTAGGATGGAGGCAATTAAAATGGTCCAGAAAACGGTTCAGAGCATCTCTCCCATGTGGCCATACCATGAAAGTATCGTCAACGTACCTCCAGAAACATGTAGGTTTTAAAATCGACGTTTTCAGCGCCGTGTCCTCAAAATCTTCCATAAATAAATTGGGGGATAATGGGCTCCCCACAGCCACTCCGTCAGATTGTTCAAAATATTGATCGTTGAATAAAAAGTACGTCGACGTCAGCACATGGCAGCAAAGCTCCGTTGTCTCCTCGTCCAGAATTTCCCTAATTAATTGGAAGGATCCTTCCAGAGGAACCCGGTTAAAAAGCGACAGCACATCGAAACTAACCAGCAAATCAGAGGGACTCAGACGCAAAGACTTCAGCAGCTGAATAAAAACTGTAGAATTGGAAATATGATGTTCTCATTTCCGACGTGAGGGCTGAGAATCGAAGTCAGACACTTGGCCAGGTTGTAAGTGGGAGCGTCCAAATTACTCACGATCGGTCTCAGTGGGATTAAAGTCTTGTGTACCTTAGGCAGACCGTACAATCTAGGTGGAACGGCGGCACCAGGACGAAGTTTTTTGACCTCGTCCTCAGGTAAGTAACTCTTCTTCAACAGTGAAAGCGTCTTTCTTTTGATCCGCTCGGTTGGGTCATTCTGCAACCTACGATATGCTGTGTCCTCAAGTAAAAGATCCATTTTCCGCAGGTAATCATGACGTGACAGAACCACCGTGCAATTACCTTTGTCTGCTGGTAAAATTATTAAATCCTGATCTTCTCTTAAGGACCGGATGGCAGCTCTTTCATGTGAGGAGATGTTACTTCGTGGAGGCGGCGTCCGACGCAACGTATGTGAGACCTCATGTCTTATTACTTCTGCCTGGTCTTCCGTGATGGGAACATTTCTCGGTGTGGGAGCAAAATTAAGGCCCTTTTCCAACACTGATAGCGTGGCGTCATCCAATTCCTTATCTGTGAGGTTAATCACATTCCGTCGGTGGATTTCGTCATCCAATATCGTAGCTTTGGAACAAAGCCGGTCAAACTTGAAAGATTGCCTAGTGGCAGCATTCCTGTGGGCCCAGTCGGACATAGCCCAAGAAGAACCATCCACCCATTCCCATGACTATTGTCTTTCTGGGTGTTTACTATAACACCAATTTGGACCTGGCTTGTTTGTTTAATTACTGTGCTACAATCCTGAGAATATGCTAAAAACCATTAATGTGTCAAAATATACCCATGTTCAAAGTCATGTATCTCAAAAGGAACACCTACCACATTATTTTCATTAACACGATTCATCAGAGCACATTTCATTCTATTAGAAAAACTTATTTTCGTTTTGGTGTCTCTTTGGGTAAGGCGCAAAAATTTCGTCTAAAATTGAAAATCGTTGTAGGAATAAAGCTTCATGATGGAAGCATATTTGAGCATTTTCAGTAGAGTGTAAACTACTCCGTCTAGTAAGTAATTCTTGTTCTTCTAAGGAAAGTTCCTTTACAGATTTTAGTCCTTTTGTGGCACTGTATACTGTTAAATGGCATGGGGAATCAGTACTTCACTGCACAGTGATTGCCTCCGACATGACACAGTTGCAGTGCATGTGTTTTTAACGTACTTGTTCAACTCGCTGGAGTGCAGTTTTAAAGAAATTAAGCATATTCATTATTTTTGCGACGGTTCTGCTGCACAGTACAAAAGTTTAAGAGCTTCCTAAGTCTTTGCCATCATAAAAATTATTTTAGCATTACTGCCAAACTGAATTTTTTCGGAACAAGCCATGGAAAATCACAACGTGATGAAATTGTGGGCACAGTTAAGCGTTTAGCAGCAAGAGCTAGCCTTCAGCGCCCAATTCACAACCAAATCTTGACACCATTTTATGTCTGAATATTGCAAAAAAGAAAAAAATGTGCATGCCATTGAATTTATTTATATTAAAAAACCGATTATTGAATATGCAAACATTTATCAGGAAAAACGTTTTGAGGATGGATGTACTATGACTGGTTTAAGAGATCATCACCATTTTGTGCCAATTAATGAAAAGCGACTTCAGATTCATAGAGTATCAAATGATTCGCTGTCTTTTATAGCAAATGTTAACGGATAGGCTAAAATTCCTACTAAACATGTTACTATTACTGAACTACAACCTGGCCTGTAAGTCGTTTGCGTTTATGATGGAAGACGGTGGACGGGAATTATCTGTGGAGTTTCATGAGAAGAAGAAGATGCCTTGATTAATTTCATGCATCTTCACGGAGCTGCTCCATCATTTCATTGGCCTGCTAGGAGAGACATATGCTGGATCGCAGAACAACAGATAATTGCAGTCATAACAGTTCCAGCTGCTTCAATGATTGGGCGGCAGTGGAGTTTGTCAGAAGCAATAGTTTTGAACATCATCAAAAAAATGTAAAGCATTTACCAACTGAAGAATTCTCTATTGTGGCTTTGCTTGGGAACCACAAAGAGATCCAATCAATGCTTGGGAACCTGTTGGATACCCACATTCATGCTTGGAACCTACTACATATATTCCGGCTTGGGAACCTGCTGGACGCCCACATTCAGGCTTGGAAACCTCCAGTAAAGAAATTCACACGTAGCTGACCTTGCATGGCTATCGGGCATGGACTCTAGGCGCTGGGACTACGAGTCACTGAGTCTTGTTGGGGCATAGCCACCATGAACCAATGTAAGAATGTTTCTAGAATTACAAAGAAGTCAATAATTTAGGCGAAATATTTGCACCTTACCCTGAGAGACACCAAAATGAAAATCAGTTTTTCTAATAGAATGAAATGTGCTCTGTTGAAAGGAAACACATGAGTAATATTAGTAGTTCATTTTATTCAGAATCATATACTACTATTGCATGAAAACTGTTATCGATCGAATTTAGTAAAAATCATAAAAATAATGTGAAACAAATACATTTCTTGTGTAGTTGACCACCGAATATGCTTTAAAATAAAGCGAAACGCGCCTGGTCAAGAGTAATTAAGAGTTGCATAAGACGGTCACCTAGCCTTGAAACATGTCAGTAATATTGTTTCGCCTGTCTTGTATCGATATTTGTATGTAAAATGTTATATGAACTTCTTTGAGTAACTACGTCTATGGTTTACTCTGTTGTGTAACATCTCTGTCAAAGACTATGTATGTTAGTAGTAGCTGGAGAGAAAGAGAGAGAGTCGGTGTATAGCTGTGGTATTGAACGGACGTGCTTTGGTTGGCTGGTGAGGCAGCAAGTCTTGTACGAGCTGATGGAATAATTTTGAAATCTGATTTTCACAGACACAGTTCTGTCTTTATAAGATTTTGTATCATTCATATATGAATCAGTCTGAGAAGATTTTTGTTGTTCTCCAATCATAAGGTAATGCAATGCAATGATTATTGCTAATAATAATCGAGAAAGTTAAACTTCTTTACCTGTTTCAGGAGTTAGAAAGCTAACCCTCTTCCTTTCATTGACAGTTATTGACTATTAAGTCAAAGTATAGTATATAGTAAGTTGAGTTTGATTAACGGATTCTTGATTGGTGTGACGTTTAATGATAATAGTGATTGTTGTGCAATACTACACAGTGAACAAGATACTAAGTTTCTGCAATCAGTCAGTTAGCGGGATAAATTCTCGCAGTTGCATTATTAGAAAGGTGGTTTTTTTTTTTTTTCAGTAAAATTTATAGTGTAGTCAATAAGCCTTATGCAAAATACGTTTTCTTCTTGCTTTGTTCAAATTATCCGTTGCACTTTCAATCAGATTGTGAAGATACAGGGTTTTAAGTTAGTACCCTCTTTAGTACGTTTTGGTCGAACACAGCCGGCCGCGGTGACCGAGGTGACTGAGGCGCTCCAGTCACGGTCAGCACGGCCACTACGGTCGGGGGTTAGAATCCCCCCTCGGGCATGGATATTTGTGCCGTCCTAGTTCGTAAGTAGTTCCTAAGTAGTTTGTAAGTTTAGGGACTGATGACCCCGTAGTTAAGTCCCATAAGCTTAACAAACATTTGAACATTTTGGTCGAACGATAGTTATCGTTGGCGTGCAGCGAGAGCTGCTGGCAACAATGCTTAGGTTGGAATGTTCCTTGTTTGTTGGCGGGGGGGGGGGGGGGGACGGCAGTCTCCCGCCGACCGCAGAGCGAGGCGGTAGCATGTCGGCAGTGAGTTCGTAACCTGCGTTTAGTGGTGGCTCAAGTTTTTGACATTCCGTCGTATCGCATATGGGTTGCAGTTGCATATTGAAATGTTTCAGTGTGGACTTGTAGACATTCATTGTAGTGGCAAGCAGTTATTTAATCAGTGTATTTAAAGGGAAGAGTTTTTAACATTTGTCGTTCCACAAAGGAAGTTAACAAAGTTTACTGTTCTGGATCAACCTAGCAATTGTCTGCAACCCATACCGTCAAATCATTGGAACAATTATTAAATGATCAAGCAAAAAGTAGAATGTAACGGAAACTTCGCCCATCGAGGATTAGGTGGACGCAGCTATGACATTACAAGTTTAAACGCACTGTTTCATGTTTAACTATGCAAGTATTAATATTAGGGCCACAACCAAACAAAATTAAAGTGTTAATGAATAATAAATGTATTCAGCTAATCTTTAATCAGCTTGATTGAAAAGTTAGTTAACTACCAGATGATGATAATGATTAGTACTGAATTTAACATCAGATCAGTTTTGAATGAGTAGCTTTAAAGCAGACATCCTTTAGCTGGCTCACAATTGCCAAATCCCTGTTTTTCCTATCAATATAACAGCCTTACCTTATTCCACCAAGCAACAAACTAGTTTTATTAACCTATACAAACATGTAAAATGTTGTAAATAAATATCTACCAAAGATATTCAAAATTTGCTATGTATAATTGTCTGTATGGATGGAAACATAACACACTTAAACTTTTGCAGTGATTGTTTTAATAGGATACGAGGAAAAGGCACATAAATGTATGTGCCTCAAAATAAAAATTTATAATTTTGAAATAGTTTTAAAATTAGAGTAAAAATGTTGAAACTGAATTTATAGTAGCTATACTATTGCTAATCACCACAGAAAATTGTTATACGTTCATTGCATTTGATAAGTCCAGAAGGCTTTTGACACCGTACCTTACAAAAGGCTTTTAATCAAATTGCGTGGTTATGGTATATCGCTCCAAATTTGCTATTGGATAGGAGATTCCCTGTCAGAGACGACACAGTTCGTAATAATCGATGGTAAGGGATCGACTAAAACAGAGGTGATATCGGGCGTTCCATAGGGTAGTGTTATTGATCCTCTGCTGTTCCTTATTTTCATAAACGATTTAGGGGAAAATCTAAGTAGCTCTCTTGGCTTGTTTGGAGATGACGCAGTCATTTACCGTCTAGTAAAATCATCTGAAGATCAAAACCAACTGCAGAACGATCTGAATAAGATACCAGTATGGTATAAAAATTGGCTATTGACTAAATAATGAGAAGTGTGAAGTCCTCCCTATGAGTACGAAAAGAAATCCGTTAAACTTTGTTTACAAGATAAATCAGTCAAAAGTGAAGGCCGTAAACTCCACAAAATACCTAGGAATTACTATTACTTCAGACTTAAATTGGAAAGAACACGTAGATAATGTCGTGGGAAAGGCGAACCGGAGACTGCGTTTCATTGGCAGAATCCTTAAGAGATGCAACAGAACTACTAAGGAAACTACATACAGCACGCTTGTCCGTCCATTTTTGGCGTATTGCTGCCCAGTGTGGGATCCTTATCAGGTGGGTTTGACGGAGGACATCGAAAGAGTCCAGAGAAGGGCAGCTCGTTTCGTATTGTCACGATACAGTGGAGACAGCGTTACGGAAATGATATAGGATCTGGGATGGAAATCATTACACCAACGGCGCTTATCGCTGCGGCGTGGGCTACTTACGAAACTCCAATCGCCAACATTCTCCTCCCAACGCGAATATCGTTGACTCCCACTTACATAGGTAAAAATGATCATCAGAATAAAATACGAGAAATCAGAGATCGAACGGAGAGATTTAGGTGTTCTTTCTTCCCGCGCGCTATTCGAGAATGGAATGGGAGATGGTGGTTCGATGAACCCTCTGCCAGGCACTTATATGTGATTTGCAGAGTATCCCATGTAGTATGCGTTTCGTAAACGTCGCCCTTTAAATTGAGAAACATCGCCTGTTCGGTTAGAGAAACAGACCGTCGGCACGTAACGGTAAGAGTGCTCGAGCAGATGTAGATGTTTTCTTGTAGTGCGCCTCTCCTCGGTCGGCGGACTGCAGCTTGCAGACTGTAGATCAGGCCAGAATGGATTGGCCGGGCACGGGTGTCGCAGGCGCCCACAAGTCTCTGGTGGGTGTCCGGCTCATTAAGATGCAAATGACGTCATCGAGCGACGGTGCCAGGAGCCACTGCCGCTGTGCTTGAACTGGGCCGCAGGCGTCGCGTGAGCGGCCAGACGGCTCCGTCACGGAACCAGCGCGTCGCCAACACCGGTCGTAAAACAGCACGACGAGCCAACTTCCCACACTGAGGCAGCGGGCTGAGCGCGGCGGACGCGACCATCGACTGCCCTGCTGACACCGAACACGTCTCTCTCATCCAGAGGAAACAAAGGGTGTCAGTGGAGGGGACTACTGAATTAAGCCAACAGTCATCATCGGATTAGGAAGAAATTACATGTGGTGTCCCACAAGGATCCATCTTAGGGCCATTGCTTTTTCTTGTGTACATTAATGGCCTCTCATCAGTTACACTGCCAGAAGCAGAGTTCGTTTTGTTTGCAGATGATACAAGTATTGCAATAAAAAGTACGTCAAGAAGGTCTCTTAATGATATTTTCATGAACATTAATAAATAAATAAGGCTACCAGCACGGGAAGGTACCTTCACACCTCCTCCCACCACCACCCCATGCAGAAGAAATCCGCCCTACAAACACTAACAAGGAGGGCTCACAGGATCAGCGATGACGATCACCTACAGGCGGAACTACGACATCTAAGATCCACCTTTGCGGCTAATGGCTACGGACTGGGCGATATACATAAAACAATGTCCAGGAGGAATGAAAGGAATAGAGGGGAGCAAGAGGAAGCACAAAGCATCGCCCTATTACCTTACGTGCAGGGCGTCACTGAGCGTGTGGGCAAGGTTCTTCGTCGGGCAGGCATCAAGCCAGTCTTCCGCAGCACCAGTAAGACCAAGGATGTCCTATGTTCAACTAAGGACGCAGTTGACAAACTGAGCAATGTCGGCGTGTATGAAATAAGCTGCGAGTGTGGGCTGGTTTATATAGGAGAGACCGGGCGAGCCATCTCCACGAGGCTTTCAGAACATGAAAGATACATACGGCTTGGACAGCACACAATGTCAGCGGTTTCTGAGTATCACAATCAGTGCGGAAAACAGTTATCTTTCAGCGAGGCCCGCGTGCTGGCGAAACAACCATTCTCAACGAGGAGGAAGATTAGAGAGGCTATAGAAATAGCGAAGCGTCCCGCCAATATGAACAGGGAGGATGGCTACAGGCTGCCGGCGTCTTGGCTGCCAGCAGTTGCAACGCTACGTGACGGAATGACTCTTGCAGACTGCCCCGGAGACTACAGCGGCCGCGAACAGCAGAGCACCGGCCCGCCACCGCTTGCGCCAGGCGACAAGTCAACAGCGGCACGCCACAACCGCCGTCCGTTCTCTCGGGTCCATTCCGCCAATAGTAACTTGTAATACAAAAGCCAATCGGAAACGTCCATTTTGACCAATAAAGGGGAAGAATGTAATCCCCAATCACATGGAAAACAAGCCTCTAAAACACCAATCATCATTGCCGATTTCCACCAATGGCGTGAAATAATATAACCACCAATAAAGGGAAACCAACGTCCCCCTTCCTTTCCCTCATCCGCAGCTACATAAATCTCAAGATATCGTATATTCAGCAGTCAGACACAGACCCTGATGAAGGACGCCTGCAATAGTGGCCGAAACGTCGGTGGAATTTATAAAATGACGACGCGGTTTCATACCCAGAAGAATTTTATTGATAATGACAACAGCCGCGGAAGCGTACGTTTGCAATTAATAAATGGTTTAAAGCCAACTCATTGTTATTAAACTTTGAAACGACTCACTACATGCAGTTCAGAACATGATAATAAATTTAGTTGGGAGGAGCACACTGTAGGACTGCAGAAACGACTCAACAAATCTGTATTTTCAATACGAGTGTTATCAGACATATGAGACATAAAAATAACAAAGCTTGCATACTTTGCTTACTTTCATTCCCTAATGTCATATGGTATAATATTTTCGTGTCCAAAAACGTGTACCACGTATTATTTGTGGAGTAAATTCACGGACGTCCTGTAGAAGCCTCTTCAAAGAACTGGGTATATTAACTACTGCCTCTCAGTATGTTTATTCAATTTGTCATAAATAATATATCCCTTTTCCCAACAAACAGCTCAGTTCATACATACAACACTAGGAATATAAATGATCTTCACAAGGACTTAAAAGCACTTACTTTAGTTCAACAAGGGGTCCACTACTCAGGAACACACTTTTTCAATAATTTACCATCAAGTATAAAAAATTTAGCTACAAATTTCAGTTTAAGAGGAACCTAAAAGACTTTTTAGTGGCCAACTCCTCCTACTCCATTAGTGAATTTCTAAATTGTACCAAATGATGGGTGTACTCATACTATATTAGTATTATTATATTATCAGCAAAAAAAAAAAAAAAAAAAAAAAAAAAAAAAAAAAAAAAAAAAAAAAAAAAAAAAACAAAAAAAAAAAAAAAAAACACTTAAAAATGATTGTATCTGTATTTATATTATTAGTATTATTTATTATTCAACTTGTAAATTTTGTTTCTTGACATGTTTCACATCCACGAGGATCTCCTCAACATGGATCTACGGAACGAAAACTAATCTAATCTAATCTAGAGGTATTCCCAAACGAAACTTGAAACATACTAGAGGACCCATGCGAATACTTCGCTCTTTAAAGCCGTCCTCACACGGGACGTGTTGTCCCAACGTGGCGCAGGCCAGACGTGCTGTCTACCTAGTACAGCTGCAGCACGCTCTGAAACGTCCCGTTACAATCCACGGAACACAACGTGCTGCTCACGGTGGTTTGCGACCGCAGCGCTCTCCAGCGCCCGATGCGGGCTGGCAAGTAGATCATTGTGTTCACAAAGATGGATGTGCGAAAAATTACACGGTATCTCTCTTAGCCAACGTCGGAAAAAAACGAAATGCTTTCTTATGCTGGCAAATGGCAATTTCTTACTTTTTTTTTTCCTAGAAGCTCAAAGACGTAAAGTAAAGGCACCGGTAGTTGACACAACACCAGTAGTTGACACTTTCAAATAAAAGTTCTTAAAATAAGGAAATCGCTTTACTCATCGATTGAATTTTGACTGTTGTTGTATGGTGGTGCCATCTACAGTGTAATTTGATAACTATCATATTTTTCTAGTAGCCATCTTGACTAGTGTCAACTACTGATGACTGTACTTATACTTTTGTTATAATATTTTATTTACTATTTAATGTACCTCAACATAGTGAGTTATAATAAATATCAAATCACAAAAGATCAAAGAACCTGAAGATTAATTGTGTTTTTGCCCAACATCCACTTGTATTCATAAATATCATATTAAAGTTGTTTCATTTCTTAAGCTGTCAACTACTAGTGCCTTTACCTTACATGTATCTGAAATCGGTTGAGATAATAATGAAATTTACGACAAAATCAATTTTGGCAAAAATTCTTTAAAAAAATGTCAATGGTGAAATACATCATTTGCACCAGATCCAGTTGTCTTGCTCTTATATTCCCATTGTCCACGTTGTACATATTCTGTATATTCGGAAATAATAGTTTCTGGCCATATATTTTATTTGTTATATACGCGGAACAACGCCCCATCTCGGCAATGCTCTTTGTGATAATTTTTGCTTTTGGTTCAAATGTTCAAATGTTTGTACAGCTTATGAGACTTAACTACGGGGTCATTAGTCCCTAAACTTATAAACTACTTATGAACTAGCTAATCTTAAGGACGGCACAGATATCCATGCCCGAGGGGATATTCCAACCCCCGACCGTAGTGGCCGTCCAGACCGTGACTGGAGCGCCTCAGTCCCCTCGGCCACCGCGGCGGGCTTGCTTTTGGTATTGTACGTAAACACTGTTCCTCCTACACTGTTCCTCCCACAATGCATCTGCTTCTGTAACCACGCGCTAGCCATGTTCACTTTGCACTGTGAAACCGATCTATTCCAGCAGTGTACTAAACTGCAACTTAATCCAAACACCGTGGGGAAAACCGAGTGACGTAGGGTACTGTCTTGAATTTTATTTGTTCCTGTGGCCTAGAACGAAAAACTCAACAAATTCTGTCGTGGACAAAGTTCGTTCTTGTTTCTAATAAATAAAGTCGAATACCGAATATTATAATTGTATTAAATTAACAAATAAGTTGATTAACCATAATTAAACGAAATGGTTAAAAAGATCTGGGAGAGTGTAGATGCAAACCTGTTACATTTCTTTTCCTCCATAGCTCGTAACTCTAACCACCACGCTAAGCCGTCGCCCTAAAAAGAAGTAACAACGAATATCGGATATTACACTTAGGTTAATAAGAAAGAACCAGAAACGTTAAGGAAACAAAAAAGGAAAAAAATAAAACTATTTTAGAAGTATGGGTTCGCGATCCCTAGTTACGCTTAACTTCAGTACCGCAGCTCAACGCACTACCATCTACGCTGTTTCTCCTTGGAAAGACATGCGCTGTATTTGCGATATACTATGCACCTAAAATATGTTGTAATATCTTATTTATCTATGACAAAGTATCATAAGGACGCTTCTTTGATAGAAATGGCGTTGAACCGTAGCATAGGAACGATATTCCTTCACGCTATACAAATTGTAACACTGACTAACGTTAAATACGATATCCTTTAAAGCTATGAATATGTAATTTCCGGTAATTTATTGTAACAAATCATACCTAAAATGATGCGTTTTCAAAAATTTTTCAATTTTCTGGCGCTTTAAAAAGATTATATTTATACATCGTACACTAAAACGAAAGAAGGTACGAAATGCGGAGTTGCGTTTGCAATATGGCGGATCAAAAGTTGTGCTTGTCACGTGAAAACCAGGTCGCTTCTCATTGGCCACGTTCCACTCCACGAAGCAAAAAATCAAACATGCTGGGTCCTTCATTCCACGCTTCGCAGAACTGTGGAAAGTGGAATTCCACGCTGAAACGGCACCACATCCTCCTCCACGTGCGTTTCCACGTCCCGTGAGAGGACGGCATTAGTGGAATGACAAAAAAGTTGGGGACAAATGTAAGTTGGATATTCACGAATAGCTTTCTTCATAATCAACCAAAGCAAGTGTTTAAAAGCGCAAATGAAAGAGCTCGGTCCGTTGAGGGTCGTTTGGTCGAAAAGAACTGCGTACCTTAATTAGAACCGAAGATATCGTAAAACAAACCGATTAAAATATTCATTGCAACGACAGAAGGATACCGAGTTTGAATAAAAATAAATGATGGACAGACTGTAGTTAATTCTGATACATGGTGACGAATTTGCGAATGAATACCTTTCGTTTAAGGCAAAAATGAACGAATTCGGTCGGATAGAATGGCCTGACCGACTGACTTTAGTTTACAGCAAGGACATCCCCCACAAGAAATATACAGAAGGAAATCACGTTTGAGTATAGAAACAGTAAGGCGAGAGTTATGTAAATTCTGACACCTGATGACAAATCTGTGGATGAGTACCTTTCGTTTAAAACAAAAATGAAGGAAATCGGCCGGGTAGTTTGGTCTGGCCGACTGACTTTAGTTTTCGTAGATTCTTTTAATGCATAATATGGGCGGAAAGGCAGTTGTCCAGGATGATTTTGGGAGGGCTTTTAAAGGAATGGACATTGTTAAAAAGGGTAGCCTTAACAGAACTGCAAACGGCAATTTTGCGATACCATACATTTCATTCCATTCCATGATGATGATGGTGGCGGCTGGTGCAGCAACGGTGTTGAATAATTAAATAATTCTCAGTCTCTTTTGCAATATTTTTATTATTCCAATTTCTTAGTTAAAAGGCGCTGCCAAAAATAATTCGGCTTTTCCGAGCATCTCAAAAGAAGCAAATACATTCAGCCCCCCATAGACAAATTGCAAGTTCTTCACATCGCCCCCAAAGGAAAAAAAAAAAAACTCTTACTTCTGGAAGAATTAGAAATCACTAACTTTATGAAACGGTCCCCAGAACACAGTCTCAACGAACAGCTATTTACAAAAAAACCAAACTTTTTACGACATCATGTTGGAAGTCCGCCCATACCGCTGTGTTAAACGGTCGCATCTATGTACCGCAGTTATTACCATACTACCAGTTGTAAACGTGGACCTGCCGCGACAGCGACTCCTCTGCTGCTATGGTGAGTTTTATCATATAAAAAGCATTCTATTAATTTCCATACTATACCCCTTTAGTCCCTAGTTATTCTACTTCAGATAGCCCTTGTACGTTTACCTCTTTGCAGGGACCCAATGATGACAGAACACAAATTGTTAAGCTACCTCCTCCACCACAGCTTTAGATAGTTCTGTGGCTCCATCTCTGCCCAAGTAAGTCTGACTTTTCAAAATTTACTCATCTTAGCCACATTAGATTCACTGCCCGCCAGGTACACGGACTGTAATAAAACATTTGTTAACAGTGTGATGATGAGCTAACAGCACGAAACGCGTAATTGGAGTAATAAAAATATTGCAACAGAGACTGAGAATTATTTAATTATACGATACCAGCTGAAAATCCGGCATTTCCCAGGTATTTATTTATTCACCACTTTTTTTTTTTTTTTTTTTGGAAAATCGGGATGTATTGGACATATTATCTCATATTTATTGAATTATATGTTATAGAATTATATAACTTTGCAGGTATATAAGTTCTGTACTGGCAGGAAACGTAGTCAGTCTGCTCCCAGAGACAGCTGCGAGATACTATGCAGACGACATATAGCCACGTTCACTTAAGTAATATTTAACAACAAATGTATAAACAATTACCTGTGAAATCAAGGGGGGTCTGTCTTAGAGTAGATGGAGCTTGGTTACAACAAACTGAGAGTGGAAGGACCAAGTTAAAGGAAAGATAATGCTAGGAAGTTTTTTAATGTGAAGTACATTTATTAATTACCTTAAGGAAAATATACATGACCTGATGGCTGCTTGTAATGAGAGACTTATGTTAACGACGAATCCTACCACACAAACCACTAGCCTGCCCAGTGGCCTACACTGAATTTTTCCCTATCGTGTTCCAAGTTCATGTTCATGTGAATGTGAATGTGTGCTCTTAGTATTGACTGACTTCCGCGCAATGGCTTACAGTCGCTGCCTCTCGCTTTAGGCCTCGTTTTGTACGCTAGCGTCTGCTGGGTGGCCAGAGCCAAGATTACTTGGCAAGATGGCGAGATGTTCTTAGTGTCGTACCAACCTAATATTGGACGAAAGAGGTGACAGGAGATCTCTCTGGGAGCGGTTGAAGAGGGAATTGTCTTGGCCAGGTAGCAAGGATTGGTAAACACTAGTCTCTGAATGCACTCTGCGCCGCTTTCAGCGCGCTCTACATCTGGTGTATGCCGGGGGGAGATTTTTCCTAGGCCTTAGAGCGTTATTCTTCATTCTTCATTCTGGCTCCGACGACTGTGGAAGTAAGTACTCTGTTGAATCATGTTGAGGGGAAGGCATGCTGTTAGGACTTTATTTGTGATCAAGCAGTCTTGGTTTTTCATTGATAGTCTCTCACTATTTGAGGCAAAGTGTTTCTTAATTTACAAACTCGAGTAAATTCGGTGTACATTTATTATTTGCTTTATCATTCTGGTGATGATTTTGTGTCCAGTTTTGCTCAAGTTAGAATATACATGTTTGGCCTTCAGCCTTTGTGTAAATTCAGTGTGTTTGAATCTCGTTGCTGTTTTTAACTAACATTTTCACATCGCGTCTGTATCCACAAGTATGCTAAATATTTCTCAGGTTTTCTGATTTGATTCCATCTTTCCTGTCATGTATGACCGATTGCACCACGTGCTTTCATAAAGGTCACTACTTCGGACTTCAGCCATGCTTAATTAATACTAGCTTTCTTCTAATTCTCGCATGTGCTTTACTCGTTTATTCTGTTCGTAAATGCTATGAAATTCGGCGTGATCGCACACCACGTGCTACTTCAGAATAGTGAGCCACTGCCTCCCCGAAAATGAGTTCGTTTAGTGCACAGTATAATTTGAAATTTGTAATCAAGTCACCTGCCCCTTTATCAAGACGCCGCCGACGCTTCGTTTTGCCACTGCTTTCATGTATTCCAGGATTGTAATGTACTGCCAAGTTTTATACGTGTGCCTCTGAATGAATGAATGTACTTTGAGCTACCAATTATGTATTTGAAAATTTCCTCCCATGCTACCTCCATATTCATAAAGGGCAGAAACAATTTTAATATGGGCAATAATTATGTTTTAATTCACTTTTGTACAAGGTGTGTGCTTAATTTTGGTCTCCTCACATTTATTTGTTTGTTTGTAATTTTTCTGAATTGATTATGATTTTAAAGTATCAAACCACTGCTTTATGATTTAATGCTCCCCATCCAATTTCGCAGGTTTCTTAATCACTGTCATATTTCTGTGCCCTTTGACTCTCTAAAAGTGCGTGGATATAATGGTCAACTGAACCTTGCCGTGCAAGCACTAATATCTCCATTAAAATGGCCATCTATTCTGACAAATCCCAGTATCCAAGCATTGAAATGCAGAGACTGACATAGTTCCCCATCCTTCCTAGTTGAATATTATGCTTTGCATGTAATCGCATTTGCGATGTGACATTGTACCAGAATCCACCTTGCAGTTTTTTTAACGTCAATATGGCTATTGAAGGCAACCACACCATGGAGAATAATTGTTCGACACACTTGTTAGTTATCGGACACCTTGTCATTGACCATACTAGTGAGTCACAGAAACTTATCGAAGTCTGTATGTATTCCTGAATGTGGTGAATAATAGATCGCAAAATGAAGTTACTTCCACATTTCACAATCCTTTTTCTAATGCATAATCAACACTCGTTATAACTTTCAAAATTCGTAATATTCAAGTTATTGTGGCAACAGCTATCCAACAATTTTCAATAAAATGAGCCTATAGTTAAATAAGCTTATAGCAAAATGTGTTACCAAATTGTAATGTAGCATGCTAAAAAGTAGTATAATATCATGCATAATTCACGATAAGGCGCCTCAGACTATGTGGCTATCCCGTGCGGCCAAGAATGTCTTACCTAGCCAGATACCTTTGAGCTCTTTGACTGGTCGCACCGTCTAATGAAGGCTCCATTATGACAAAACATTATGCTAACACATCTGTAATTCGGTGGTAGGTATGGGTGAGGTTGACTTGTAATGGCTAAGGTATAGGCCCGATTCCCGCTGGGGTAACAGTTTTCAACAGCCACAAAAATACCATCTGCACCTCCAGTAACGCCAAGTAACGAACGCATGACTCTGGTTTGTTTCAAATCAACATTTCACATGTCCATGCGCTACTAAGTTAAACAAAGGTTTCGTTGTTTCCTCAAAACACCAAACCCCTCCACATCTCTACAAACGTTGCGACCTTAACTACTTGTGATCGACAGTGTGATAGTTGACGCCTCATGGTGTCAGGTCAAGAGTGACGGTATGTGCGGGATTGGAGTTCCTTCTTATCATACAGCAGCAAATGGTGCCGGGTTCGAGTCCCTGCAGGGAAAAAAATTGTATCGTCGTTTCAGGTGCCAGTATAACGCTATTTGTGAACATATTTAATATCTAACATCTGATTGTGCTTAGTTAACAATTCATCAGTATACTGCATTCTGTTCCACAACTTTATTATGTATGACATCTGTGAGTTGCACTATATATCTTCAGCGCTTACCTCTCAGTAGTGATTAGATTATAATTTAATCAAAATATCCACGAGTGTACCGCCGGTCTACAGTGTCCAACGGAACAATATTTCGGCGATCATACATGTCGCCATCATCAGGTGAACTGACGGACTGAGCTCCTGGAAACGCGCCGACACAGAGATCCACACGCTACGGCTGCTCGAAGGGAACTGGGTTCTAGCCCGGTAGCGGGCCATTTAAATACCCTCGGCTCGCGGAGCGACCCCTCCGCGGTCCGCGCCCCGCGCCGCGGTCGCGCAGTGGAACGGCGTCTGAGATGACGTCGATGTCCTCCGTGATCGTCACTACGTTACGTTTGCTAGATTTACTCTTAATTAACCCAATGGCTGGTTCCCAAGCTTTGCTAAGATTATAGCCATAGTCACTGTTTATGAGGTCGTCACTAGTGCGAATTTCAATAGCCTCTCTAACGACGCAGTCCCAGTATCTCGACGTCTGTACCAGAATCCTAGTGCGTTCATCAGTTCACCTGATGATGGCGACACGTATGATCGCTGAAATATTGTGCCCTCTGGACACTGTAGACCGGCAGTACACCCGTGGATATTTTGATTTTCAAATATGCTGGAGAAACTCAAGAATCACAGATTATAATTTATTTCCGGGTTCGGTCTTGGAAACCGATACTAATGAAAACGTTAGTTTTTTCGTCTATTTATGCCAAATCGCGTCTCGATTTGGCACACAACTGCTGCTTGGTTAACAGTACGTTCAAATTCAGATCACGAACAAAAAATTATGTCATTAAATAAATGTGTTAAAGTGTCTACTTTTCACTTATTGCGACGACATTTAATTTACAAGTGTTACTGTCTCATCTCTAAATACGTGTATTCTAATATTTGTTGTACGACTATTGGTTTGCACTTTGATTGAATGCCGTAAGGACCTATTGTGGGTAAGTAATGATTGTACTGTGGAATGATATGACGACATACGAAGGAGCTACACTATGTACGGCCTCCACTATGAAATTAAGGGGTCATCCACTTTATTTTGCTGTCAAGTGTACAGCAGCGAAAGTACAAAGTTTGTGGTGGCTTGTTATAAATGAAAGCTTCTTATTTTACGATAAACTTGAAATCGAAAATTTATTTGAAATCAATGGAAAGCAGCATGGTGCCAGGTTTAAGAAGTTCAAAGCGAATATCAGGCATGCCAAGATAAATGTAAGCACTGCAGAACTCTAACTTCTACAGTTTCACCGTGAGTTGCGATTAAGTTTCATACTACGTCTCATCGAGCCATAGCAATATTTCCGTCAAATACTTTCTACGGCATTAAATGATTTCATTTACGATCATGTATATGCTAGATTTAGATACTTTTGCGATACATTTTTGTTAGTAATGATGCTGAAAGACAGTTACATAAGCTCACTATCAGACATCACCTTATCTAGGAATTAGCGGTGCTCATGAACTCGTACCAAACGCTGATGCTTCTGCCGATAGCAAATTAAGTAAGATTTATTAAAAAGCAGTGTTCTATAACGTGACTAAAAAGTCACGAAATATAAGTGTCACTTTCAGCTTAAATCTCCTCCTGAAAATAACGTTTATCATTAGCCTAAATCAATCATTAGAAATATCTTCTTTTGTACTTAGGTACCCCGTGTTCTTCACTTCATTAATTAAAAGAATTGTCATTCCTCATTGGTGCAAATTGCCATACCGCGACTTAATTATCCACCATAAAGCGATATAATTATCTCTGTAGAATTGAAATAACTTGTTCACGACCATGTCTTGTGCAGAGTACATTGTTCCGCTTCCTCTCTGCCCTCCAGTTGCTGGCTGTGAGCATCACCACCTGAGAGAAGGCCGCGGCGCTCTCGTGTGACGTCAGGCAGAGTAGGTCACGCGCGCATAGCTGACTGGCTGGCTGCTTCGGCATAGTGGACCGTGCCCCAGCGGCTACCCAGTGAGCTATGTGCGCGCAACCTACTCTGCCTGACGTCACACGAGAGCGCCGCGGCCATGTCTCTAGGTGGTGATGCTGTGACCTGGTATGTTGCCCACTGCTGTCGTGTGAGCGCGAGCCAACTCATGCCAACACAGCGGTGAAGACGCCTGGCCTAAAGGCGCCATACTACGGATTGCGAGGCTACCCCCTGTCGGAGATTCATTCTACATCAAATCTGCGCAAGCCACCTCACCGTGTGTGGTGGAGGGTACTATGCATACCGAGCGAGAGTTTTGTAACTGACTGTTCCTGAAGATTCTTCCATTGAATTTGTCTGTTACTTGCCTTACCTGTGACTGATTTTATATGGTCGTCCCATATCTGATCGCCCCTTACATCTACTCCCAGGTATTTATGGAACAAATTGCTTCCACTGTTTGTTCTGCTATTTCGTAGTTATATAATAAAGGATCTTTCTTTCTTAGGAAATGTTAAACTTTACACGTGTTTATGTTGAGACTCAGTTGTCATTCCCTGCTCCATGCGTCAATACGCTGCAGATCCTCCTGAATTTTACTACCCTCTTCCCGTGTTCCGACTTCTCGATAAACTACAGCATCATCCGCAAGAAGCATCTTCCGATGTTAGCTACGACGTCATTTGCTACGTTCCTATAACATTCCCCTGGAGCACGCCTGAAATTAATGTCTGAAGATTTCTACTCTCCGCTGAGAACGACATGCTGGTTTCTGTTAGCTGGGAACGCATCAATCCAGTCACACAGTTCAGAAATGTTCAAATGGTTGTCAATGATGATGATGATGATTGGCGTTTTAGGGCGCTCAACAGCGAGGTCATCAGCGCACGTCAAATGGTTGTCAAGCTTACGGAACTTAACTGAGGGGTCATCAGTTCCTAAATTTACAAACTACTTATGAACTAGCTTGTACCAAATGCAGCACAAACATCCATGACCGAGGGGGGGGGGGATTCGAACTCACGACGGGGAACGGCCTCGCGCATCGGTGCACGGCGCCTGAATACGCTCGGCCACTCCGCCGTGGCTTTGATACAGTTGCTTTGATACTCCATATGCTCACACTTTGTTCATCAAGCAACGGTGCGGAACGGAGTCGAACGCCTTTCGGAAGTCAAGAAACACAGCATCTAATTGCGATCCTGTATCTAATGCCCTCTGGACCTCGTGGATGAATAGCGCGAGTTGTGTTTCACATGATCGCTGCTTTCGAAAACCATGCTTATTTACTTTTTCCAAAAATTACATAATTAACATATAATATGTTGCAAAATTGTGCAAATGACCAATGTCAGTAGCACAGGCCTGCAGTTTTACGTATCTGATCGACACACCTTCTTTTATCCAGTCGTTGAGATGACTTCCCTCCTGCCTCAGATGTTGGTGTGAGTGTATGTGTTTAGACCTAAGTACACGTTAGTTCAAGTAGTTTGTAAGTGTAGAAGTCGATGACATCATTAGTTTTGTCCCTTATGATTACAAATATTTGAACATTTGAAACTACAGGGTGTCTCAAGAAAGACGCCTGCCAGACGTCCGCGGATCGCGCGGTACGGCTCCCGGCCGCCGCCACCGCATCCGCCGGCCACGGCAGCGCCCGATTCCCGGACTATTGTGCCGCGGGCGCATACACTGAGTTTAAAAAAACACTGAAATCTGAGTAAACTAAGCTTACCTTTATTTACAGTAGATGTTCAGAATGAAGTCCCTCTATGTAAAGAGCAGCCTGATATCTCTTGAACATTTGCGAACACTCGACGAATGTCGGCTGCCGAAATCTGGGAAATGACTAGTCGAATCCTGTCTTCCAACCCTTAGAGTGTATGGGGGTTGCTTGCATACACCTTGTCTTTTAACATTACCCAAAGATAAAAGTCACAGGGATTTAGATCTGGAGAATGAGGAGATCATTCAACTATCCTATCATCAAAAACACTTCGTATTGCTGCCATAGAAGCATTCGCAATGTGTGGTCTTGCATTGTCATGCAAAACATAACTGTACAGATTTTCGTTGGTGAAAGTTTTTGAAAAAAGTGGATGCAGGATATTGTTCACATACCTGTTAGAATTTATTGTTTCGAGAAAAAAGATTCGACTAGTCATTTCAGACATTTCGGCAGCCGAAATTCGTCGAGTGTTCGCAGATGTGTATAAAAGATGTCACGCCGCTCTTTTCATAGAAGGACATCATTTTGAACATCTGCTGTAAGTAAAGATAAGCTTAGGTTACTCAGATGGCAATGTTTTTAGACTTTAACTCACAAGGGAAGTACTTGGGCTCTAACAAACATATATGTATTAACGGTTACAGGGCCAATACCTACCCCTCTGTATGCTGATGGGTGTCGTTTTTCTGCAATCAAGCTCTAGATACGGTAGCACTGAAGATGTACTACCGCTTGCAATGAACAGTGTGTCATTATCATCCCTATCATCATCACTCTGTGTTAGTTTTACAACATTATCTGTTCCTAACTTACGGTCATATTTCTGCACTGTCATAGAGCCCAGAAAACATGCGAATGATTCATTTTCTACACCAATATCATCTTCGCGAAGAAGAGTTCTACGTACCTTCATCTCAACCAATCGCTATACATTTGCAGGATTGATTAACAATCGCCGGTCCATCCAAGGCTTCACTACAAAAATAACGTCACAAAACGCAGCTTCAGAGGCACACTGCACCGACCCTACTGGTCCCAACTGGCATACCGGCAGCTAAATGTGCAATGCGGTATGGCACAGGTAGAGGCCTCTAACGGACGACTGCAGAGTTTTGCAGATGCGGGAGTAACACTAATGCAATATGGGACCTTTACATTGACTCTCACACTATTTTGGTGTATTTTTTTTAGCCCAAGTACTTTCACTGTCAGTGAATGCGCCTGTGGCACAATAGAGTCCGAGAATCGGGCGCTGCCGTGGCCGGCGGATGCGGTGGCGGCGGCCGGGAGCTGTACTGCGCGATCCGCGGACGCCTGACAGGCGTCTTTCGTGAGACACCATGTGTTCGTATATGGAGTAGGTAATTGGAAAAAAAGTACAGTCGCAAATAATTGGCCTGTAGAAATTGTTTTATTATTAGTTTTTACAATAGTTTCTGCTCTGGATAATTCAGAAGACAAGAGGAAATGGAAATGTCAGTGGTCAGTATATCCTCTCCCCGAGCAGTTCCAGTGGGTGGTACTGCAGACGGGTCAGAGTGCGCTGTCTTTCACGTGTTGTAGACACCACGGCACGGCCTACTGCGCTGTGCTGGCGCCCTCGCAGGTGGGGCACGTGGCGCAGGAGACGCCTGGGACGAACTGCCCGCCCCGGGACTCGCAGTCGGACTCGTCCACCGGGCCACAAGCCAGGAGGCAGATGCGCTGCTGGCGGACCGGGCCTCCGGGGACCGCCTGCCGTGAGGGCAGCTGATGCGCCGGCAGCGCCATGGCCACCACCAAGGCTGCAATCGTCAGCACCTGCCCAACAAAACACGTCCTGCATCAGGCTGCACACGGCTTGCACAAATCAACACGTTTGTGTTGATAATAATACTTAATATCAAAAAGGAACAACTTCCTGATGTTCTGCAAAACTTATTTATTGGTCACAGACCGGCTTTCGGCTTCTTAGGCCATCATCAGGTGACAACTAACTGTAGTACACTTGTTTTCAAAGATGTTAAGATTTACAAAGATGTTATCACAGACAATCGATACTTCACAGGAAAGTTCATCGCAAGTACTTATTTATAAATCCAATATCCAATTTTGCACCTCAGTGGTTCCTTCTGTAATCAGTCTGATGCCCTAGCTATGGGTTCTCCACTTAGTCCCATTCTATCTGAGATCTTCATGGACCATTTTGAGCAGATTTTCTTACAGAAGGAACCACTGAGGTGCAAAATTGGATATTGGTTCAGGTATGTGGATGATGTGCTTTGTTTATGGACTGGTACCACCAGACAATTAGATACCTTTTTACAACATTTAAATTCCCAACACAATAAAATTAAGTCCACTATGGAACTAGGAGGATCTTCTATAAACTTTTTGGACCTTACTATTGACATAAGCACAAAGAAACACTTATTCAGTATTTTCAGAAAATCCATAGTAGCAGATACAGTTATCCTGCTAGTTCCCAGTATCCACACAGCCATAAACATGCAAGTTTCTATTCCATGGTCCATCGCCTCATATCTGTTCCATTATCAGATTCTGCATTTCAATCAGAATTACAAACAATCAAACATATAGCATCCAGTAATGGCTATAGCCCTGCCCTTATTGACGGTATACTGAATAAGAAGAAAATGAGAAAAACCAGAACACTGTTATATGCTGGCCAACAAGAACAAGTTAGTAGTCAGAAAAACTGGTGTGTCATCCCATATTTAGGCAAAATTTCAGATCAAATTGGTAGAAAGTTAAAATCTCGAAATTACAGGCCTGCATTTTACAATACAAACAACATTTCTAAGTATTTATTCAATAATAAGGACAAACTTCATCACCTATCACAGAGTGGTGTATACAAGATCACATGCAAACATTGTGGGAAACTGTATGTTGGTCAGTCTGGCAGGGCTGTAGCTATTAGATTATCAGAACATGAGAGAAGCTGGAGGTTAAAAAAGACAGATTCAACATTTGCTGAACATCTGCTCAGAGAAAGCCATGATTATGATGTAAACTGTGAGATCCTACATCCCCTGAAGAAAAGCAGGAAGATGACACTACTGGAAATATTGGAAATCATAAACATTTGGCTCAGGATGCTAGTTTAGTATTAAACGATCAGATCCAGTTCCCCTCTACACCGCTACTGAAATAAGTTTTATTTTCAACCTTCCTTTTCAACAAAAATAATCATATTACTTTTGATTCTTTACACATACTTGTTAAATTTTTTATATAAATGTTAATAACTTTTATAAATAAGTACTTGTGATGAATTTTCCTGTGAAGTTTTATTGTCTGTGATAATATCTTTGTAAATCTTAACATCTTTGAAAACATGTGTACTACAGTGAGTTGTCCCCTGATGATGGCCTAAGAAGCCGAAATCCGGTTTGTGACCAATAAATAAGTTTTGCAGAACATCAGGAAGTTGTTCCTTTTTGATATTATTATCATGTTCTGTCAAGTACCGACGGAAAAAAAATCAATTAATAATAATATTTGTTTACGTTTTATAACGTCTCATTGTACTTACTGTCACAAACCCTGCCATACGTTCATGCCCATGAAGGTAGATGTGCAATATCTATTGTTGTTCCACAGGTATTTGGGTGAAAAGTTTATGTGGGACGCCCTGTATGTGCCAACTGTCATGGAGATGGCCGAGTGGTAAGGAAATCCGTTGTAAAATACCCTCCATCGTGCATCACGTGAAGTTTGATGCTGACTTTGTCTTTCTTCTGGTTTTGAAAATGAAGCATTCAAACTTTCCGCACGATAGAAAGGAAACTGTAGACTAGTGTCGAAGTCTCTGTGTATGGAGGAGCTCCAAATGATTCGTGGGATGATCAAATGACAAGGTGCGAAACGACACTGTGGGTATAATTGCCTTTATTCAAAAATAGAGGCCGGAGCACAATTATCTCACTGTTTAATGAGTCGAAGGATTCCCTGATCACAGAATTCTTGTGGCCGTGACAAGAGCCAGTCCTCTACTGTGTCCTTCAGTACGTCTTCCGATTTAAAGCGCTTTTAAATTTTGTTTTATTTTATCTTTTAATTTTAGCGGACCAAACAGATTAAATCACAGGGCGACATGTCCGGGCGTAGGGCGTATGCTCAAGCTGATCTGACGATTCGTCAGTACACTTGGTGTGACCCTGCAGACGTGTGGTCACGAGTTGTCATGAAGTAGAATCACTCCCTTCATGCGCAGCCCAGGCCGTATGCTGTTTATGGACTCGCGTACGCTACGCAGTGTCTCACAGATGTTGCACGTCATTGTTAAACGTTTTTCCGTACTCGAGGAATTCGATGAGTTATGGGGCCACGACGCATCCTTCTATCTACATCTACATCTACATAGATACTCTGCAAATCACATTTAAGTGCCTGGCAGAGGGTTCATTAACCACCTTCATAACTTTTCTCTACCGTTCCATTCTCTAATAGCGCGCGGGAAGAAAGAACACCTAAATCGTTCCGTTTTCGATCTGATTTCTCTTATTTTATTGGGATGGTCATGTCTCCCTAAGTAGGTGGGTGCTAGCAAAATATTTTCACATTCAGAACTAAAAGTCGGTGATTGAAACTTCGCAAACAGATCACGCCGCAATGAATAACGTCTTTCTTTTAATGATTTCCACCCCAATTCGTGCAACATTTCCGTGACGCTTTCCCCCCCGTAACGTGATAAAACAAAACGAGCTGCCCTTCTCTGAACCTTCTCAATATCTTCCGTCAGTCCCACCTGGTGAGGGTCCCACAAGGGGCAACAGTACTCCAAGAGAGGACGCGCAAGTGTGATGTAGGCAGTCTCTTTGGTGGAGCTGGTGCATCGTCTAAGCGTTCTGCCAATGAAACGTAACCTTTGGTTCGCCTTCCCCACAATATTTTCTATGTGTTCTCTCCAGTCAAAGTTGTTCGTAATTGTAACTCCTAGGTATTTGGTAGAATTTACGACCTTAAGGTTTGACTGATTTATCGCGTAATTGAAGTTCAGCGGATTTCTTTTAGTGGTCATGTGTATTACTTCACACTTTTCTTTATTTAGTGTCAATTGCCAATTTTCGCACCAAGTAGAGATTTTGTCTAAATCGCTTTGCAGTTGCTTTTGATCCTCTGTTGACTTCACTAACCGATAAACGACAGCATCATCCTCGAACAGTCTAAGGGAGCTATTCAGATTATCTCCTAAATCGTTTATAAACACGAGGAAGAGTAGGGGACCAATAACGCTTCCCTGTGGAACGCCAGATATCACTTCTGTTTTACTCGATGACTTACCGTCAATTACAACGAACTGTGTCCTTTCTGATAGGAAATCGTGAATCCAATCGCACAATTGGGGAGATATTCCATAAGCACGCAATTTCATTAGAAGCCGCTTGTGGGGTACAGTATCAAAAGCCTTCCGGAAATCCAGAAATATGGAATCGATTTGAGATCCCTTGTCGATGGCACTTAACACTTCATGTGAATAAAGGGCAAGCTGCGTTTCGCAAGAGCGATACTTTCTGAATCCGTGCTGACTATTGGTTAATAGGTCGTTCTCTTCGAGGTAGTACATAATATTCGAACAAAGTATATGTTCCAAAATCCTACTGCAAATCGACGTCAATGAGATAGGCCTGTAATTTTGGGGATCACTCCTATTGCCTTTCTTGAATATTGGAGTAATTTGGGCAACTTTCCAGTCTTTGGGTACGGATCTTTCGCTGAGTGATCGGTTGTAAATTATAGCTAAGTACGGAGCTATTTCATCAGCATACTCTGAGAGGAATCTAGTTGGTATACAATCTGGCCCGGAAGATTTATTTTTGTTTAGTGACTTAAGTTGTTTTACTACTCCAGGAACATCTACTTCTAAGTTTCGCATGCTGGCAGCTGTTCTTGGATTGAATACTGGAGTGTTTACTTCGTCTTCTTTGGTGAAAGTATTTCGGAAAGCTGTGTTTAGTAATTCTGTCTTAGCAGTACTGTCGTCGATAGTATTACCATTGCTATCGCGTAGTGAAGGTATTGTTTGTGTTTTGCCGCTAGTGTACTTCACATACGACCCTAGATGTCGCCCTATGTTATCTCAAAGCGGCACATTCAAATTTCAACCGGTTTGGTTGCTAAGACGGTACGAGCATTTCATTGTAACACCTGTCTTACGTTGTTTCTGTGGGAAAAAAAAAAAAATAATGGCGCTCCAGTTCATACGCCGCTTGCGATCGAAAAATGATCTCCAGTCAGTCCTCGACCATACATCTACTCTGACGTCCATGAATTCACAGTTCCGTTTGGAACAGGGTGTCGTAAGAACGTTGTACCCTCTACTGCAGTCTTCCTCAGGGTGTCGCCGTCACAGGAGGAACTACTTGCATCATGATGTAACCAGGCTTTCAGTAATTCACAAACGTATTACTACGTGAAATTCATTTAATGTTAAAATTACGGCGTTCCATGTGTAACATTCATTACGAATTTAGTAGATGATAGACTCTTTTATAATAATGAGTGTTAATGATGAATAGGCGCAAAGTCTGAAAACTGTTTATGGGAACCAATAGATAAGTAGAAAGACTTGATACAATAAGTAATTCTGTAAAATTCGAAAGAGAGGATCTACTACTTCTTTACAAATTGCCTACACAGTGGAACCTTTCTTGATGAGCATAATTATCTTCTGAGTATAGCCTGAAATAAAAAATAATCGTTAAGCAAAATATTTTTTCTGTCGGAAATTATGTAAAAATGGGATAATGTGTACCAGTCCGAAAACACACAAAAAGATTCGGGCCAATAATTTAAAAGAAAGCTGAAGCATAAGAAGGAAGATTAAATTCGATTTGCTTCCTTTGAAATAAAAAAGTTTTATGGCGGTTCGTGAGATGGAGGACGGAGAGGATCGCCAGAATATTTTTACTTGGAAGGGGGTCGTATATTAGAAAGTATGACAAAGACTACTGTATGAAGCTAGCGCTACTGTATGGTCCTTGATTTCTGCATAGTGCCTCTATAGATCACAAAATTTTGTAATTTTATAAAAGTTAGGGGTAAAGTGTCACGTTTAACAGAGGAATTTATATTAAATGAATAGCTTAATTAGAGGCTCTGCTTTTTGGAATATGTGAGTGGCAAGATGACAGAAGTAAACAGAATATCTAATAACTAAAAACAGTTCGTTCTAGCGGGGGGAAATAAAACGATGCAAGGTAAACTAGAAGCGATAGGAGCGACTGCTCCCCACCAGGGAGCGCACAGCCGCGACACAGGAAATTAAACTGAGCAGATAGCTATCCAACAGCAGCTGCGAGAGCAGGGGAATCGTGTCCCAGAGGAGAGCGACTGTCTGGCTACGAGATGAGAGAGGCAGTCACAGGTGCTGCCTCCACGACACGCGATACAAAGGGTAATCAGACAATGACGTGCTGATGGGCAAACGTGTTGATTTTGTAGAAGAAAAATCTGCTCCGAAAACGACTTCATCGAAAATTATGAAGCCAGTTGTGTCTTTGGTAGTAAGATAGGGAGAACCTCGAAATAACAGTTTTTACAATGGGGCATCACGACTGTTTAACTAAATAGGTGCCAATAACTTAAAGCAGGTAGGCTATGGACTCGATCATATGCGGGGGTTCTCTCAGAGTAGTGCGCCTCTTGTCGGCTTGACAGTGCTATCCGTAAGTTTTCCACGGCAGACATTTGCTGTTCACATTTTTAAAAGGTATTCTATTCAATAGTGATATTCTATTCAATAGTGAATTGCTATTTATAATACCCCTTCCAAGTTATTCACAAGCAAAATCCAACAAATCATTTCTTTCGTATTCAAAGAGAATGTAAAATCAATTTTCTTGTGTGAGCTCATTGTGGAGAAACCTCATTCAAATGAGCCTTTGCATTGACTCTACGTGCCATGCTGGCTAGTAGTTTCTTTATCCACTGCTGGTCTATGTTACCCTATTCTTCATTGGAAATGCTTTGTAAGGTGTAGCTACATTCAACCCCACCCCTCCGATCCCATCAACACAGAGCGTGACTTGGAACGCAGCAGCCAGATGACGTATGTGTGTTTGTCAGGTGTCCTATGTGATTGTATGAATGAGACACTGTGTCCTTTTTTTGACGAAGGTTGTGGTCAAAAGCTAAGTTGCATGTGTATGAGTGTGGCTCGACTGTCCTCATTATATTGATGAATTAGTGAACTAACATTGATATTAATATAATGTACTATAATGAGGAAATTTCATTCCTCGAGAAAATTTGCATGCAAGTATGCATGTGTGCAAGTATCAAACCAAACACTTCAAAGAATATAGGTTCCCTCATCTTTACGTGGAGCCTGGCTGTGTCGTGGTGATGGCCATGGACTGGCCAAAGCCAAACGTAATTTTAAATCTATACGCAAGCAACTGGTGCGAGTGGTCCCGGATGACACGGCAGGTGTAACGTGTCATCAAATATCGTCCCTGGATTACGTTCGGTCGGTCGGCACGCGCGCCTGTACTACGAGGATGACCAGAGCGTGGTACATTTTACAGACTACTGTTGAAAACACATCAACGATGTAATGTACCAGAAATGTGCAACATTCCATCCAGCTTCCCTAAGATACTCAATGTGATCCTTCTGAAATGGCTGAAGCTCTTCAACAGGACTATGTACCCTGGAATGGAAGTTGCAAATAATATTCACCAAGATGAACGGCCACTGTCAAAGTCTGGAAGGAAGCAAGATGGACCTCCCTGTGGCACAGCATTCATCTGAACACAGCATTCTTCATTTTAAAAGCTGCTTTATTACCCGGGCAATCTCGATCCACCCCTCCACGAGCAACCATCAACAACAACATTCTACGGTGCTGCAATCACCCTTGCTTCAACCTAAGATAATTTTCCATACCTACACTCTATGCCTAACACTCCCCCACCTCCCCAATTCTTCCAACACTTGTCTTCCTTCCTCCCTTCCTTCCTTGCGCCCCTTCTCTTCATTGCATTCAATGCTGCATAATACATTCCCTCCACTCAGAGCCTTTCCAATCCATCACGTAAGGCGGAACTTTCCATCTCCACCCTTACCTGGCATACTTCCCCCTCCACTGCTGGCCGCAGTGGCCGAGCGGTCTGCGGCGCGCCAGTTACAGTTCATTGTTGCTTACCTCAATTTTACATGTCCCATTGGATACTCTTATCCTCAAGTCGTGGCCTCTAACGATGTGCAGATCGCAATATCAGTTGCTACGATATAAACCAATGAATCGATGTAGTTCCATTTTAGCCTGGATTTGGGACTGCGGCTGGTTTATTTTAAATCCAAATAATAAATGTAATTCCCAACAGCCGTAAAGTTTGATGATTTATTTAACTACCGGTTTCGGTATTATAATAATGCCATCTTCAGGTTCTATGTCATAATAGATATCCAAGAAAACTCTTGGCATAATCTTATGCACAGGTTTATTTAATATCTCACAGTTTCCGAATAAACGTTGATGCTACTTATTTTGACAGCTGATGTCACAAGTGTGTGTTAACACACGTTTATTCGGAAACTGTGAGCTATTAAATAAACCAGTGCATAAGGCTATTTCAAGAGTTTTCTAGGATATCTATTATGACATAGAACCTGAAAATGGTATTATTATAATACCGAAACCGGTAGTTACATAAATCATCAAACTTTATGGCTGTTGATAATTACATTTATAATTTGGATTTATAAACCAATGAAGGACTGGTTTGGCCTACATGGAAATACAGGTAGTTTTTTAAAGAGATACTTTTCGGTTTATATTTTTCAGAAGAGAATTTTAGTGTTAAGCCAGATTCAAATACTTCAAATCAGTCACATCTAATGAATAATTATCTTTGCTGAGCACCTTTCTAAATATGAAATCAAAACATTAATTTGATCTTTACTTTCAACTCTTGCAGTCGTGATGTTACGAATATTGCCTTTGCTCGTACAGTTCACAAAAAATACGTATATATGTTTCACTTGCATATATAAAACCTCACAGAGCGTCAGGGGCTCAAAATTAATCGGCACGAATCTTTGTTTCACTGAATATTAATTTCTTTTACACTGTCGACCGACGACACAGCACTACGTGGCGCCTATACCCACGACCCACTAGCAACTGGTACTTTGCATACACTCACGGCTGGGCGCTTGAATTCTACAAACTATAGTCCGTGCCGCGTAGGAAGGGCCCCAGTTTTAAGCCGTTCTGCGCATCCCCCTCCACTGCGGCACTGGCAGCCAATAACATTCATTCTGTAGGCGGGTGGCTGGCCACGAGTTACGCTATGTTTCTCCTGCAGGCGCAACTGTTGGTGCTCGGCCGTAGCTCCTCCCTTCCACGCTTCCCCTATCGCTCCGCCTCTATGCACGGAAGCGCCTTCTTACGTGACGCCAACTATAGCACACTATTAGCTCGATGTCAGCGCCCAATGAAAATGACTTTTAAATACACCTAATTTTGATTAGCATATCACTTTTAATAATCATGTAATTAATAATGACAACTGCAAACATGAGTGTAATCTCTAGTAATGTTGAAGTTATTGGAAAGACTTTTTAAAAAGTAAAACATTAACGTATAAAATGTGGCAGTTCCCACCATATAGAAACATGGTGAAGCCCTACTCTGCTTGCAATTCCCAGCTAATGGCAACCTTACCACGGTTAGTTGATCATCGGTCGCTGTCGTCATGATCCAGCACCTGCTTGTAACCTATCTTAGCTTGGGCAACGAGCGGCTGCCCATATAGAAATAAAATAAAATTTATAAAACCCGCAATAATAGTAAATATGTGCGATAACGCCACATTCCCTACACCATGATGCTTGAGGTTACACTTATACGTCTCTCTACAACATTGGCAGATGTGTCCTCTGCCTCTGATGCCGCCAAACACAAACACGTTGGTCACCAGAGGTTGTGGAGAAGTAGAACTCATCGCTGAACATGATGCGACACCATTCGTTCTCTATGCATGTCTCCCGCTCACAGCACCAGTATAAATGACTTCATTGGTTTTTTGGTGTCAATGGCATCCGAAGTATAGGGTGGTAGGAGCTCAATCCAGGACAGTCGACGAGACACTGTGCGGGAAGTCACAGAATGTTATATGGTAAAATATGTCATGCAAATTACAAGTGCTGAGGACATGGGAGCCTTTCTTTGGGCACCATAAGACTGTCTTTACTGGGATGGTGGTAGCGATTCTCTGTAGAATTGAACCTGCACATCATGACTCGGCACCCTGATTGTAACATCAGTCCACGTGATGGTCCAAGTGTCTGAGACACCACGGAACGATCAGACTGCTTGACGTAGGCCAATGATACACTTCATGCAGTGCATTGTTGCGGACTCTGTTAAATTCAATCTCCTGGTTGATGGGGTAAATCCGGAACAGATGGCCATGAGTTTTTCAAAAGCCAGTATTACAAAACTAATACATAAAAAAATTAAATCAATTGCATTTTCAATTCATAAAAAGTAAAAGACGATTTCGTTTACAAAGAGATGCTAAATGTACACTAACTAAAAAAAGTTTTTAAATGTAGCACTTGTCCTTTTCACCCGAGTATCTGGGTTAGATGGGCAGACATGTAAGCTATCGATGGCCATCAGACTAAACACCTTAAAGTCAAAGAGAAAAATATTAAAACAACTTGTAACACATTAAACAGATTTTGTTGAATCTCTTGATGTAACAAATATTTTATAAAGATATTGATGTAGTTAACTACAGCTTAAACTGAACTTCATTTTTAAAAATCAGTGTACGATTCGTCATTGGTTTTACATTTTTCTTAATCGATGGAACATACCAGATTTATACAGAAAATGACTAGTTGTGACATCAATTATTTATTTACTTTAGACCTATACTTAATTTATAAACAGGAGGATTTACTGTATAGGTTTAGATTTTGTTTCTAAAATGGTATTTCCATATCGATGACACAAAAATTTTCAAATGTTTGTAGAGCTTATGGGACTTAACTACGGGGTCATCATTCCCTAAATTTACAAACTACTTATGAACTAGCTTATACTAAGGGCGGCACAAACATCCATGCCCGAGGAGGGATTCGAACCCCCGACCGCAGTGGCTGTGCAGACCGTGACTGGCACGCCGCAGACCGCTCGGCCACCGCGGCCGGCTCGATGATACACGTCCGCAAACACTGTACAGGATTCGTGTAACGAACGTTAACATCTGATACACTCAAACTAATCGCAAGTTCTATTTGCTTTCGAGTAGTCTTCCCGCATCCAACTCATTCTTCTCCACGAAGACCGTCTTTATACTGCACGTCATCTGATGAGTCTGGACTCTCAGAAGGTTTTTTAACCTTCAGACCAAAACATTTTGCACTTATGTCATCCGAATAGACCTAGTACTTTTTTCTTTTTCATAACGTTGCAGTTTTAACTTTATGGTGTTAATTTTGTAGCTCTAATTTTTCTACATTTCTTTGTTTGAGTTTCCGGTCTAACTGTCAAAGGTGAAATGTTCACAATTTTGGTAGTCGTGACTTGGTTTGTTTCATTTGAAATCACAGGCTGTACATCGTCTGGTATTGTGGAAGGTCCTGGTAGAGGTGAAATTGCTCGTCTTTCAGGGGATTTAGGTCACAGTTGTCTGCTGAAGTGGAGTGGATCGATCTAGCAGTGGACTGCGGCTTGGGTTACAGAGCTCTTTCAGGGTGGCCGTCTATCCGGATGACGCTATGGCCGTCGTTTCCGATCAGCCGGGAGAAATGGAACAAGGTGGACGAAAACTCCAATAATACTTACGTACCGGTATGCAGTTAGACGTAAAGTTACGTAAAGTTCCGTCGCTATTGACATCCTAAGTTACGTTCAAATGGAAAGGTTATGACATACCACATAATTTAAAGGCATACTCAAAACTAAAATCATGAAAATTACTTGCTTTTAATTAATATAAAGACTCATGCCGAGGAGCAACAATCTCTGACGTTAGGTACTTACTACCAACAGACCGACAGGGCTGTACAGCGAATCGTGGAAGAAGTATTTGCCATCTCTCCTGTATTGAAGCAGTGTAGGTTGATGGTGTTTCCAGAAGTGTTTCCCTAAACGGTTGAGTTGAGGCTTGGTCAGTGCGTCATGCATTCTGCGACAACCAGTGAGCGTTCACTGTTGATCTGAACGCTCTGCTGCAATTGGATACTTAACTGTAGAAAGTGCCAAATTCATGAAAAATATGATAAGTGGTTTGAAAGGTGCAAGGTACCGAAGAAGATCACGTATGAAGAGGGCTGTGTCCACCAAGTATTCCAAGTGGTTACACTTGGCAATAGTGCTCAGTTCCCTGGTGCAATGTGCCATTCGGTTCTGTGTGTTTCACTTTGATACCGTTATAAATGTATGCAAAAACTTCTATTCCCTTCTTTATTGTGAATCATTCCCCTTCAACTTATAAAGTATGTGTATAATAACTGCATAATATTACGATCATAAGCATAACATTATCATATAAATCAAATATTACACACCTATGTATTATCTTTAAATCATTTTCCACATATGTGATGTCCATATGTTAGGGAATGGCGGGTGAAAGCCACATGGATAGGAGACGGAGGAAGAATGGTAGTGGACCATTCAGAGATGAACAGTAGAAATTAAAGAGGAAAGGTTTGGCGTATGAAACACACACACACACACACACACACACACACACACACAAAACAGTTACACCAGCTAAGAACCGTCCTTCACCGCAGGTACGATTTTAAGCCCTGCGCTGACTGTTAAATCTCTCTAAAGAATTATTTCTGTTGAATGGTTACATATTTCCAGTGTCCTAAAAAAATTTTAAAAATTATGTTGTTCTTTCCTTTAGGTACTATGCAAATGTAGATTAAGATGCAGTGACCTCACACCTGCATTGAAAATGAACATGTTTTCTAAGTTCTATAAGCAAGATTACTCAACAAAAGGAGCCTTCTTTCTTCCCAGTGATTGCGTTTGCCGTGATAGGGACAAGGAAATCGACGACGAAGGCATTTGTACCCAGCGACCTTTGCAAAATCGTCGAGGAAGCAAAGGTTGTCAGATATTTCAAAGTAATTTCTATGAATACTTCAGATTTTTTAAATATTCAAGCAGTGGCAAACGAGATACTCTCTACAAAACAGCTGAACATTTCAAAAGCTGTCAGCATTACATGTGATACAACAAACGTAGCACATGTAGGAGTAAAAGATCCATAAAGTGCATGTGCTCAAAAAAGGGAAACATGCAAGAAACATTCAATCTGCTACCTTTGAATCTGTTTCCTCAAGCCATTAAATTACAGATGAAAAGAAGAAAGATTTAAAAGCTATGATACCTTATCTGGAAAAGAATGAGCAATAAAATAAGAGAAATCAGATCGAAAACGGAACGATTTAGGTGTACTTTCTTCCCGCGCGCTATTAGAGAATGGAACGGTAGAGAAGAGTTATGAAAGTGGTTAATGAACCCTCTGCCAGGCACTTGAATGTGATTTGCAGAGTATCTATTTAGATATAGATGTAGATAAAGAATATTACACGCAGCTCTGTGGAGAGTGACTAAGAACTTAGCACCTACAATAATTTGATGGGACTTAACACCTTTTATAAATGTTTATGTTTGAATTGCCTTCAGCACCAAACAATTCAAAGGGTGTCATGAAACCACCACTAATATACGATAAGATTCTCTCATTTGTAACATGTAAAAGTTTGAGGAATACCTAATTAAAACTCTGCACTGCAGACGGTTTTTTTACAATAACTTCCGTTCATACATTTGGTACTTTGCGCCTTTCTACAGTTAAGTATCCAATTGTGTTAAGCATTGCCAAAATTAAACTTGAGTGTATTGAGTTATTCAGTGGATTTTGTTCTATTTGTTACAAATTGACATCGCTGACGGTGCTGGTATGCAACAAATTCTAACCTAAGCAAGTGAGAGCCAATATTTTCAGGCTATGAGGTCTCTTCAAGCGCAACTTCGTCGCGTACTTAGTCGTATATACGCGTACTTCAACTATCGCTTGAAATATACTTTCGCCACCTTTTACTCTAGACGTGCGCGACTCTCCGTGGGTCGAACTATATTCGCCTCTGAACTCAGCAGAGTCACAGACTTCAGAGAGCACACGTTAACGAACTGAGCTCCATATAATCGCCGATCAATCAGTAACAACAAAACTGCTCGTGCCAATGAACAAAATTCATGAAGCCTCCCCAGTACCCCTTACGTGAACGTAATAACTCTCCGCTATTTGAATACATTCTGAAACATACTCAGCCCCTTACCATTCTGTCCACTGAAAGTCGACCTTTGCAGTACAAAGTTGGTGACATATAGCAGAAAGTTTACCTACCTTGCAGGAAAGCATTGTGCCTTTCTAGTTGAAGCAGATACTGTAAGCATGCGCTGCACACATATATATACTACTCGCCCCCCCCTCCCCCCGTCACTCTGACGAAGACATGACGTACTAATTTCGAACTATCTTCTGGACAACCTTCCTTTGACAGGTTTCGATAAGGCACTAGGACGAGGAAGAAAGAATATTTAACGTCCCGTCGATAGCGTGGTCATTAGTGACGGATAAGGCACTGGGAAACCCCCGTGGAGCAGTATAAAATAAAAGGGGCGTGACAGGACTATGACGTCACAAAACTAATGACTTAGGTGAGTGACCTATTGCAAAGAAAAATGTGCGCGAAACGACACGAAGTAAATAATTCGACTCAATAAAACAGAGAAAACGTTGAACTACCAACAAATCCAAAGGCCTGCGTTAGTAGTGCGCGGATAAGTTAAAGAGTTCTGTTTGGCGGGTGGCGCGCTAGAGTAGTCCGTGCAGCCGTGGTGCTCACTGTGCCCCAATGGTGTAGTGGTCAGCGCGACTGCCTAGTCGGAAGGAGACTCGATTCCAGTCCCGCGTGAGCACAATTTTCAACTTCCCCCATTCACTTAGTTCAATGCCCCTCTGACAGATAATGTAAACTCCTTGAGCTTTATTTCCGAAAATCTAGGCGTTCGCTAGATATTTCTACCTTCTGAACTCATAATTGATACTCAAAACATCACATCGACCACAGTTTTTGCACAAAGCGCGACATTGGCAGTAAACTATAAAGCGATATAACATTCATGGAGCTCAGAATCCCCCATTTCATGCGTGAATGGGACAAACATTGGGAGCAAAAATAGTGGCCCAAGAGACGAAAGGTAAGTGCGATCATTGCCGCCGGTGTATAATGAAACAGTTTATTAAACATTACCTGTGTAGGAACTGCTTCAAATATCTACGAGAGTCAATCAATAATTAAAAAGACAAACTGGTCTAGAGAAAAAAAGACAGTTTATTTTATTTTTTTTAATACTTTTTCTTTTTGAAAATATCATGGAATGACAGCGATCTTATCACTGATTCATGTAAAAGTAAGTCTATATAGCGTTTTTTTTTTATTTTTTTATTTATTTATTTTTTTTATTTTATGGTTTCGGCCACCATAGTGTTGGCCACCGCTTTTTGTCGTCTGGACACTTAGGTGGCCGAAACCTGTTACCAAAGACATTTTTAACCCAGATAGCGCTGACGTCCTTCCAGAAGGACCAGAACGGCAACTCACTTTTTTATTGTTGTCTGTAAGTATTCGTGTACAGTGTAGTATTTTATTTCTTTGAATCGCCTGCTCCCATATCAGATCAATTTTAGCTTGTATTGTCGATTGCAAAGTGATCGGATACAGCTGCAAAGTTGAGGTTCATACAGAAGACACTGAAGACTTCTTCATAGTTGGGTTTATATTTCTTGCACTTTCTTCAGTTTTTGAGACAGTTATGTGTATATATTTCATCTTTAATGTTGTTTGCATAATAATGATTCATCAGAAAAGAATTATAAAACATTCATTTTGACGTCATTCCAGTAGGGAGGGCAGTATTGCAAAACTAATGGCGTGATTATGAAAAAAAATCACTTATAACGATATGAAAGTAATTAATAGCTTCTAAGAAAAAAATTAAAGCAAGAATCATTCCGCGCTATCTGGATAAAAAATGTGATCTTCACTGATCTTTACTTTTCAACATAATCCCCTTGAACATTTATGTACTTGTTCCAACGGGCTACAAGTGTTTTTATTCCGGCTCCAAAGAATTCTTTACCTTGATGTTTGAACAAATTTCCCTCAATCTTTCTCACCTCGTCGTCTTGGATCTTCTTTGCATGTAGTGCCTCCTTAGATACACTGTCAAGACATGACTAGTGTCGGTTGTTTAAATCATTTTGTGGTCTAAGTTTTTTCTTCCTTCTTTCTGTCATTTTTCCTGTATTTTATATGTGCGATGTAGGTATTTACAGCATGCCATAATAGTTAAGTTCTGTGATGTGTAGTTGTGTTTATGAACTGAATTACTACCGGTGTTTTTCTTTCTTCTTTTGTGTAATGTAAAATAAAATTTCTTGTCATTTGAATATGTCGAATATTTGAACTTCTTTGGTTTACATTTTGTATGTTGTTCGTAAGGACTTAGGTATGAATTAAATGTATACTGTGACATCGTAAACTGAGCAAGATCGAGCAAAGACTATCAATTGGCCGGCCGCGGTGGCCGAGGAGACTGAGGCGCTCCAGTCACGGTCTGCACGGCCACTACGGTCGGGGGTTCGAACCCCCCTCGGGCATGGATATTTGTGCCGTCCTTAGTATAAGGTAGTTGATAAGTAGTTTGTAAGTTTAGGGACTGATGACCGCGTAGTTAAGTCCCATAAGCTTAACAAACATTTGAACTATCAATTGTGGCAGGCAAGCAGCAGACATATGAACTAAAAACATGCTGTGGTTAGTGTGTGCGGGTTATCGTGATGTTTGGGCCTTATGTGAACAAATTTGTTCAAATCAAGTGACCGATTTACTGTTGTTTTTGTGTATGATGAACTATGGAGAACATGTTACAAACAGGGAAGTAGAAATGGACGAAAAACGTTTGTCAAACTGTGCTTTGTGACGCACTGCATTGTAGCTGTATTGGTAAGACTTAAACTATTTATATGAGTTACTGCATGATGTTTAGACTTTTTTAATTCAGAACTTCCGTGTACAGCCGTAAGTGGCGGCCTATCTTTAAAGTAGTCGCAAGGATATGGTAGAGGTATTTAGAGAACTGATTGTTGTGGAGTGATGAATTCCGCCAACAGTGATTACGTTCCTGAAATTCTCTTCTTATTTAAAAGAAGATGTTTTGAATCTTGTGATCAAAAACTTTAATAAAAGCATTATGTGGACAGTGATTGCGGCGACATAGGTGTGAATGACGTTGCGAATGCATATATGTAAATCTGAACTTAATCACAACACTATTTACAGACAATTTGACGATGGACGGATTTATGCCACCTACAACGACTTCGAGGAATTGATACAAGACTGCATGGATGAGAGGACAGACAGGCATCTTTCCCTACAGATAAACCAACGGCATGCTTTTCGGAATATCACCTGCACCAAAGGAGCCGAATTCGACATCGCGTCGCTCTACCTGTCAACAGATAAGACACACTGCTCGCTCTATTTTCAAAGGGAACTGCATCTTTTCACATTCTGTTAGAAAAACAAATAGTGTAGCTTGTGTTTAACTCTTAGATTGTCTCTTTTGTTTTAAAAGTACACAACTATAACTGAGTATAATTATTGTTATTTTCCAGGTGATGAAAAGAGAACTTCTCCAACTGTATTGTTTAGTTTGTTATGTAGCGTTAATAACATTGCCAATGCCATTCTTTGCTCATTTTTCAGTGTTTTGTACTTATTTCGTTCTATTTCATGTAAATGTTATACTTTTCAATGTCTTATACAGCAGGCCGCGGTGGCCGAGCGTTGTGTGGCGCTCCAGTCACGGTCTGCACGGCCACTACGGTCGGGGGTTCGAATCCCCCCTCGGGCATGAATATTTGTGCCGTCCTTAGTGTTAGCTAGTTCATAAGTAGTTTGTAAGTTTAGGGACTGATGACCCCGTAGTTAAGTCCCATAAGCTATACAAACATTTGAACATTTTTTGTCTTATACAAAGTGATAGTAACTTAAGATTTGAGGGAGTAGAATTGTTATTTTTTGTGAGTTGGTGTAATAGTTGTTTTCTCCTTCACTCTATGGTTGATTTGCGGCTAGGATTTGGTGTTTTGAGGTAGGCTAACTGTTTTTATGATAATACCGAGTCGCAATGGCCACAACACCAAGCAAATGGAAATCTCTAGGAGCTAAATCAGGACTTGTGGCAGATGAGACAGTACTTCCCATCCTATTTTGTCGATAACTTCACGGGTTAGCTGAGCAATATGAGGACGTGCGTTGTCTTGCTGGAGAATCGCGCCTCTTCTCTGAGAGCCACAATGTTTCTGTCGTGGTTGGCCTCGCCTTGTTTAAAATCAAATCCAAGTAATATTGGCTGTTCACTTGCCGGTGCTCTTCGAGGTAATTACAAAAACTGGACCTCATCGTCCCAAAACACCGTCAATGTGACTGTTGCTGCTGAAGCTTGCGTTCTAATGTTTTTCTTGACAGTTGAGATGGTGTGCTTCCAACACATTCTTTGCCTCTTTGTTTCTGGGTCATAACAGTGAACCTAAGTTTCAACACAAGTTAAAATTTTGTTGATGAAGTGCTCATCTTCTCTTTGAAAAGTTTCCTTTAGATGTGAGTACACTCTCAACCTTGGTTATTTGTGTAGCCACGTTAACTCCTTTGCAACGCATAGTTCACATGTTTTGCGGCATTTCAGCTTGTTACAGATAATGTTATGAATTGTTCCAGTACTAACTTGAACTTTATAAACTATCATTTCCACTTTCACACGGCAGTCGCACGAATAATGTCATAAATTCGACTTTCAAGTGAGGCAGTTGAAACTGCTACCTGCCGGCCAGCTCGGTGTTCGTCAGTCGCGGCCATTTTTTAACTACTCCAAGCATTTGTAAAAATTTGCACGATTCCTGCAACCTTCAACATTAACTTTAGACATTCTACAGTATATATTCACTGGTTTCTCGCTTTAAACAAGTGAAAAACGAATAACAGAACGTCGTTCAACCTTGGAATTTTGGAGCGGACTCGCCATCTTGAAATGCATTTTTGAGGTTATAAACAAAACAATATTGATACATGAGGTCGTCAGGGCTCATCCCAGTGATTCCAACCTAAAGGCATAAAAGAACCAAACATGCCCTACCAACAGTTTTTTTTCTCCAGACCACTTTATCTCTTCAATTATTGAATGACCCTCGTATATAACAAGTTCCACAAAGTGCCAGATCGTAATTTGAAAGAGGGCTCTTTCACTGATTCCTATATTTCGAAAATAATGCTAAAAGATTTCTTCCCTTTAATTAATTTTAGGGACTCAGAAGCCTGTAATGCCTTTAAGTATGAGGTTTGAAGCTTCTTGGAGAAACAGTCGTAGACCAAAGCATATTGACATAGTTGTGAACATGCTGACAAAATTAAGAATTCTGTGATGCTCAATGAGTCTGAACCAAAATTCTTATTTACTTAGCTATTTTTATTTATTTGTTTATATTATCATTTGCGTCTTGACTTTTTCCTTCCAATCCTGGGTTCTGAGAGTGAGAAACAGGGTGAAAAAGTTCATAAGAATGCCAAGGACGTGTAGCGACGATACGAGGCAGCATGGGGACTACTGCTATATGTTTCTCCATACGAAAGGCCCCATAAGAGCAGAAGGGGGTCAAGCCATCGCGAGTTTCATGCATGCTTTGTTCGACGATCTCTTCATGTGTCTGTCGACTGTATGTAAAAGGCAATGCAGTCAACAATCCGAAGATTGGCTTGAACACCACAGTGCTTTACTAGGCATGGTACTGTTTGGAGGTGATATGCCGTTACCTTCCTCCGACCTTCGAACTGACTTACCCAGCAAGTTATAGGGGGACCTACAGTTTAACGTGGGTTCCGAACCACAGTGCTACTCGGTATTTTTCACATGAGCTACATTCCCGAGGTGAAAGAATTGGAACGTGAGAAATAAAACTCCTAGGACCTGACGGGGATCGAACCCGCGAACTTTGGATTTGTAATCTGGCATTCTACTACTGTGCAACCAAAGCGCACTTGACTGTATGTATATTTCAGTATGCGTTGTTTTAAACATGTATTCTATTTCAAAATTATTCGTGTACCAACCGTCTCTAAACTCCCTTTTTTTTTTTTTTTTTTTTTTTTTTTTTTTTTTTTTTTTTTTTTTTTTTTTTTTTGCGCTATGTACTGTAAACAACTTCAGTATGTGGGTCAATGGGATGTAAAACCTTAATTTTGCTTCCTTCTTCCAACGTGCAATAACAGTATTGGCAAAAATACGATCTGTCCCAAACCCGTAGGTGATACGATGTTTCGAGTATCATTTTCGAATTCAAGGGGGAAAATATGTGAGCCTAAACATACAGGGTGAATCTAAATTCGCGCACTCGAACTTCGCAGCGCGATTCCTCACATGCTAGCAATAAAAAAATATATCTCACCAAATTTCGTATTACGCATATTTCCGGCAGTGAATGGACGTCGCCGGCCGCGTTGGCCGGGGGGACTGAGGCGCGTCAGTCACGGTCTACACGGCCACTACGGTCGGGGGTTCGAATCCCCCCTCGGGCATGGATATTTGTGCCGTCCTTAGGTAGTTCATAAGTAGTTTGTAAACTTAGGGACTGATGACCCCGTAGTTATGTCCCATAAGTTCTACAAACATTTGAACATTTTTTTTTTTTTTTTTTTGAATGGACGTCAAGATTGAGATGCAGGTGTGTCCCATACGTGTTTGTTACTGAATTACACTACTACACCAACAAACTTCTAGAAGATGTGGGAGGTGTCTTGAGGAACAAAGTGAGCATAGAAACCCACGCCCGGAAACGTCATCTAATGACGCTACAGAGCGTCGAAGTTGCTGGAGGGGATGTCTAGCGGCAGGAGCTGGTGCCTGTAACTTGGACTCTCCGTAGCGCCGTTGAATGGCATTTCCGGGCATTGGTTTCCATGCTCATTTTATTCCTCAAGACGCCTAATACATCCCTTACAAGTTTGTTGGTGTAATTATGAGACACACTGACGTATGGAACACACAGCCATCTCAGTCTTTGTCGTCCATTTACTGGCGGAAATATGCGCAGGATGAAATTTTGTGGGAGACTTTTTTTAATTTTTGGCAGGTGAAGAATCGCGCTGCGAAGCCCGAGTGCACGAATTTAGATTCACCCTGTATATTTTGGAGACAAATTTCACCATCGTTGCATAGTGTTACGGTTGTACTTACGAGAATGCATGCAGTGTGATATCTAAGTTTTATTTTCACTCCAGTGAAGCAGCAATTGTTTCCTGTACCATAGATTTCAATTGTGGGTAATTTTTACTGTGGCCGCAGTGGAGTGGCTGAGCACTTTAAGGCGCCTTGCTACAGAGCGCGCGGTCGGTCGCCATCGGACGTTCGAGTCCTCCCTTGGGAATGGGTGTTGGACCAACAGATTTACAAACATTTGAACATTTTTTTATCATTGTTACCTATTAGTATGTCACCGTCATTGGCTACTTTATGGAGCTCAGGTGGCCTATACTGCTGTTCTGTTTGAAGGTTGTAGCTGTCCTGGGCGAACTAACCATTCTCAAAAACCTTTATAGACATACGGCTATCGGCACTACCAATATTATCCCATTTTGGTACGTATATACAGAGTGGTCCATTGATAGTAACCGCGCCAAGTATCTCACAAAATAAGCACCAAACGAAAAAACTACAAAGAACAAAACTTTTCTAGCTTGAAGGAGGCCCGCTAGATGGCACTACATTTTTTAAAATAAGTACGTTCATTTTTATTACATATTCGTATAGTACGAAAATAAATATGTTTTATTTGGAACACTTTTGTCGCTTTCTGATAGATGGAGCTGTAATAGTCACAAATGTGTAAGTACGTGGTACCGCGTAACATTTCGCCACTCGTGTTAAAATAGACCGTTTACTAATTGCAGAAAAGGTCGATATGGTATTTATGTATGGCTATTGTGACCAAAATGCCCAATGGGCCTGTGCTATGTATGTTGATCGTTATCCTGAAAGACATCATCCAAGTGTCTCGAACATTCGTTTGATAGTTACGTTATTTAAAAAGACAGGTAGTGTTCAGCCACAAGTGAAACGTCAAACACTACCTGCAACAAATGATGATGCACAAGTGAGTGTTTTAGCTGCAGTTGCGGCTAATCCGTACATCAGTAGCAGACAAACTGAGCCAGAATCGGAAATCTCCAAATCGTCGGTGTTGAGAATTCTACATCAACCATACCATACCTGTACCCCTATGCACCAGGATTTACAAAGCGAAGACTTTGAACGTCGTGTACAGTTTTGCTACTGAGCACAAAATAAAATACGGGACGATAACAGACTTTTTTTTCGCACGTTCTGTTTGATGACGAAGCGTCCTTCACAAATAGAAAAACCGGCATAATATGCACTAGTCGGCATCGGAAAATCCACCATGGCTGCGACAAGTGGATTATCAGCGACTTTGGTGGGTTAATGTATGGTGCGGCATTATGGGAGGAAGGATAATTGGACCCCATTTTATCGATGGCAATATAAATGGTGCAATGTACGCTGATTTCTTACGTAATGTTCTACCGATTTTACTACAAGATGTTTCACTACATGACAGAACGGCGATGTACTTTCTACATGATGGATGTCCGGCACATGGCTCACGTGCAGTTGAAGCGGTCTTTAATGGAATATTCAATGACAGGTGGATTGGTCGTAGAAGCATCACACCATGGTCCGTACGTTTACCGGATCTTAAATCCCCGGATTTCTTTCTGTGAGGAAAATTGAAGGATATTTGCTATCGTGATTCACCGACAACGCCTGAAAACATGAGTCAGCGCATTGTCAATGCATGTGAGAACATTACTGAAGGCGAGGAATTTCGTTACGCGTATTGCCAAATGCATTGAAGTTGAAGAACATCTTTTTGATAATTTATTGAAGTCATGAGGTAATTACATTAATCACGCAGTAACAGCTTGTATTCTCATCATTTATGATAATTTGACAAAAGTACATGTATCACATTGGAACAACCGAAATAAAGTTCAAACGTACCTACGTTCTGTGTTTTAATTTAAAAAACCTACCTGTAACCCACTGTTCGTCTAAAATTATGAGAAATATGTTTCTGAATGTTACAGCGCCATCTATCACAAAGCGACAGAAGTGTTCCAAATAAAACATTCATATTTATTTGTGTACTAGACGAATATGTAATAAAAATGGGGGTACCTATTTTAAAAAATGCAGTTGATAACAGTTTGACCTATGGTAGCGCCATCTAGCGGGCCAACCATAGCGCCATCCGTTTCCCCCTTCAAACTGGAGAAGTTTTGTTCTTTGTAGTTTTTTATGCTTATTTTATGCTGTATAGCATTGATGTGTGAGTTTTTAGTCTCAGCTGCTTGAGGTTGCTGTAATCACACAACATGCACACATGAAAATCCGTCCCCAAATACAGACGCTGTAACAATTGCGGTTTCATGGTAGTTCTTTGAAATGACGTGAGCTCCTATTCTAGCTTGGAACATGGGGTGAAATCACCGCGTAGTCTGAGGCGTCATGTTACGGACTGGGCGGACACCCCCGCAGGAGTTTCGAGTCGTCCCTCAATCATGTGTGTGTGTGTGTGTGGGTGGGTGGGTGGGTGGGTGGATGGTGTTCTTAGTGGAAGTTAGTTTAAGTAGTTTGTATGACAAGCGAGTAATGGAAATAGCATTTTGGCCTGATAAATTGATAAACATTTAAACATTTTGAAATCAAACTTCCTGGCAGATCAGAAGCATATGGAGAACCGTGATTCGAACCCAGGAGCGTTGCCTATCGCGGGCAAGCGCTCTACCGACTGAAATACGCTGTCACACTACCTCACTGCTTTAGACCCGCCAGTACCTCGCATTCTATTTTCCAGACTTAGCACAAGTTCTCTTGTGAATCGCACAGGACTAGCACACCTGGAAGAAAGGATTTGATGGAGAAATGGTTCAGCCACAGCCTAGGGGGTATTTCCAGAATGATATTTTCACTCTGCGGCGGATATGAAACTTCTTGGTAGATTAAAACTGTTTGCCGGAACCGGGAAAGACAAAGGTGATATCTCATTTTACTGTGTCTGTGAATAATATTGCTTAACCTAATGTACTGTATACATTTCTGATCAATATGACAATAAAATTATATATAAACAAGAAAAGCTGGTTTGAGAGCTTGTCCACAAAATTCAAAACTGTCAGGTTGCAATCCGAGTCCTCTATAGTGTTTTAATCTGCCAGGAAGTTTCATACTAGCGCACTCTCCGACGCAGAGTGAAAATACCATTACGAGGTGGAATGTTTTTCATTTCGTCTGGAGTAACGTTCTTTCCTACAGACTTTAGACCATTTCCCATGTTAAATTCTACAAGCAAAGTTTGAACCACGAATCTGATGTAGTGCCTATGAAAATTGTGCGAGTCGTTTAATTCCTTTCGAAAAATACATCATTTCGGCTGATTCAGATGCTCGGGTAATTGAAGCATTACGAGCGTTCTTTGGCACTAGGGCAGAGATAATTATTTCTCAGCCCGACCTCTCCTTTCTTTATCGGAGATTGTCTTTTATTCTTTTGTATAAGGAAGGAAAAAGCTGGGCATTTGTCACAGTCAGTCCGCCATTACATTTGATCTTATTAAAATCTCCGCTTAAGCTGAGGATTTTATCCGAGAGAAATCGTCTTCGTTCCGCAGGAAATGGATGTAACTGAGTTGATTGTCGCTACTCGAATAAATATTTTCGATAAATGAAAGGAAAAAAATTATATTTTCTTAAAAGAAAATCTTAGTAGTGTATTTGATTTGCAATGACCGTTTGGACGTCATTACGATCTATCAACAGTTGTCAGCAGTATTTATTATCCAAATTGTTTAATAATTTATATTCACCCGTAATTACTATTCACGGTCAATATGTAAGAACCTGAAATGATTGCTTTATCAAATGAAGTCCGATTTCTGCAACTTCCATTACGTAAGTGTTGGTCAAAAATAATTTCGTCTGGACGTTAGGCACTATTAACTGCTCATAATTGTTCACCCCCTTTTTCTTTATACTCCGCTCAAACGTGATTTACGGCGTTTTTGTACAACTAATCATTCTTTTCAGCTGTACATGGTTACTTGGATAGAAAAGGATACAAAACTAAAGTGGGTATAACGAATGCCGTATTATAGCGTTTCCTGCACTCCACTATATTTTGCGCCTCACATGTTCAGATGTTTGTACAGTTACGGGATCTAACTGCAGTGGTCATTACTCCCTAACCTTACAACTACTTAATCTAACTTATCCTAAGAACAACACACACTCCCATGCCCGAGGGAGGACTCGAATCCCCGACGGCCACGCGCACCGCAGCAAGGCGCCTTAGGACGCACTGCTATTCCGCCGCGGCTGTGCGTATCGGTGCAATCACATTTCATGGTTCGAGTTCTTATGCCATCATCAGGTGTGACAACTGAATGTTGCTAACATTTCGTCACAGATATAAGACTTACAAAAATGTAATTAAATTACATAATTTAACAACATATTTGTAAGTCGCATATCTGTAACGGAATGTTAGCAACATTCATTTGTTACTTAATGATGTCTGGAACAGCCGAAAGACGGTTTCGTCACAGATGTGGTCTTACGAAGTTGTTATTAAATTACGTAATTTAATAACATCTTTGTAAGTCGCATTTCTGTGGCGAAATGTTAGTGACATTCAATTATTATCTGATGATGGCCGAAGAAGCGAAAGCCAGTTAGTAACTCAATAAATAATCTTGCAGAAGATCAGTAATTTTTCCGTTTTGATAATGTTATCATGTTCTGTCAAGCACCAACGGAAAATGCAATTAATGTTAATAATTTCTTTGTTCTTATTTAAATTCGAACCCTTTACTAGGCAGGAAACATTATGTAAGGTACCAAAACTAGTCCTGATAAATGTGCTACGGGGTTGGTGAAGGATACAAATAAAATACTATTTAATAACAGTTACGGATGCTAACACATCTTACGATGAATTTTCACATATCTTATTTTGTTAGCTAGAAAGAAAAGTTTAGCTTTAGACTGTAAATGTCAGTGTTTTTCGAAATATGTAAACTTTTGAAAGAATTGAAAATATAGATTTTGGTATTTGATTTGAAAACAAACCTACACAGTTTTCAGTAGAATTAACCATTCTCTAGGTTATCTTATTCGTTTAACAATTCCCAATCAGATTTCATTCATGAGTTACCGTGACCCGTTAAGCTGAAAGCTGCACTTTTATGTGCTGTCAGATGCATTCCCATTGCACTTTACTGAGTCAGTAGAGAATGTTTAATTGGCAACAAAGGAGTTGTAAAGATCAGAAAAACAATTGCAGTTTCCGAAGTGGACAGGTAGTCCAAATACACTGGTAAAAATAACTAAAGTATCAGTTGGGTTATCTAGGTTCTGAAATACTGTTATCGGCTGAAGGGACTAAAATGGTTCGACGTCTTTCTATCGGATCTACAGAATGGAGACAACATTACGGCAACCCAAATAGTGGTAACAACAGATAATAGCTGTAGAGGGGATTGGTTTGTGTTTATTCTAACGAACGAATTACACAATCTTTTGAGTTCAGAGGGTGTACTGAGGAGGTAGTGCTATGCAATAATCACGTGACTAACCCGAATCTCTGGCACGGAGAGACGTGGGAAGGTTTGAAGCAGGACAGACACAGAGGAAAGTGGCTGCATCTATTGGAGTGTCCCAAAGTGTAATTTTCAGCACCTGGACAAGATTTCAAACAACAGGAATCGTAAAAAGAAGGTGAGGCCAAGGTCTTCCAAGGGTAACAGAAAGAGATGACGGTTATCTCCGTTTAACAGCCCGTCAAGACACGAGGCTGAACGCAACTCAGTTGGAACACACCCTCCAGACGGCAACAGGACGCGCAGTATCAACACAGCAGTCCGAAATCGCCTTCGGGAATGTGGCCTCTACGCACTCTAGTTTATTGTGTGTGTCCCATTAAAACCACGACACCGTTTAGCCCGCAGAAACTAGGCGGAGGAAGACCAGAATTGAAGACGCAACGGATGGCACCGGGTTCTATTCAGAGATGAGACAAGACATTGTGTTCATCCGGGCAATCGTCGTCTCTCATCTGGTGAGTACGTGTAACTTACGTCCAGGAAACATCGCCATATCATGGCGGTGGACGATTCGTGTGGCCAGGAGTCAGTACTGATGGACCTTCGGACCTCTGTGTCATTCAGAATGGCGCTTTGACTGCTCAGAGGTATAGAGACGAAAGCCTTCCACTTCTGTTGTGCCCTACGCCGATGCCGTAGGAGATAGCACTCGTCCCCACAACATGCTTGAAGCTGAGGGAATTGATCGAATGAAGTGGCCAGCTTGTTCACAGGACGTAAACCCGATTGAGCATGTCTGGAATGCACTTGGCAGATGCATTGCAGTCACACAGCACCTCTCACAATGGTTGAAAGGTTGCACTCATGGAAGAATAGCCAAACATCCCTCAAGATCTGATTGATAACGTCATACAAATTTGCGATCTAGACTGACTTTGACATGAAACAGTCGTTAAGGTCGCTGTTTTTCCATGATGTTTCCGAAAAGAATAAGTATTGAGAGTGAAACTATCACTCTCCAGCGGAGTGTGCGCTGATATGAAACTTCCTGGCAGATTAAAATTGTGTGCCGGAACTTTTTTTTAAACGCATATTAAAATTTGATGTACAAATAACAACATTTACACTGATTTTACATGAGTTTGTTTTATGTATTACATTTCGTCATTCTCTCATTTTGTTTTATATTCAAGTGTCTTCTTTATTATTCTTAGTATTCCTGAAAAAAATTTTGAACTATTTTTAACGACATTAATGCGTTCTTTTATTACTTTGTGTTTTCTCACTGATTTAGTTTCACTTTATTTCGTCTTATGCGGTAATTTTTGCTTGAATGAGATATTCTTTATTTATTTATTTATTTATTTATTTATTGCATCTTTTCGATATTTATGGCGGAACAAACAAAACACAAGAGGGAAAATTATTGTAAAATAAATGTGTAATAAGTTACTTTGTCACCTGTTTGGGTAAAGTTTCTGAATTTGGTGTGATATGTGCTCATGTATAATGTTTAGCAGTGAGATGTATGGAAAAGGTGAGAATCACAGAGAATGGTAACATCTCGGGACTCGAACCTGGGACCTTTGCCTTTCGCGTGCAAGTGCTCTCTCTACCACTTAGCTATCCCGACACGACTCACGGCCGATCCTCACAACTCTACTTCCGCCAGTACCTCGCCTCCTACTGTCCAAACTTCACAGAAGCTCTCCCGCGAACCTTGCAAGACTAGTACTCCTTGAAGAAAGGATATGGTGGAGACATGGCTTAGCCACCGCCTACGGGATGTTTCCAGAATGCAACTTTCACTCTTCAGCACAGTGTTCGCTGATATGAAACTTCCTGGCAGATTAAAATTGCGTGTCGGAACCGGGATTCGAACATGGGACCTTTGCCTTTTGCGAGCAAGTTGTGAGGACGGGCCGTGAGTCGTATCAGGATGGCTCAGTGGTAGAGCACTTGCCCGCAAAAGTCAAAGGTCCCAGTTTCGATTTCCGGTTCAGGCACACAATTTTAATCTGCCACTAAGTTTCAGAATAAGTATTGTTTTGTAAGAAGAGAAGATTTCTTTTTCTCGAGACCAGTTTGCTTCTTTAATGACCCTCGTTGATATCTGAAGCAGTTCCCACACAGGTAATGTCTTGATAAACTGTTTCATTATGTACAGGCACCAATAACCTCATACTGTCCATGCTACACAGGTGTGCAAATGTACTGGCTGTCCGACGTCATCACACATCACATTATAGTGGAACAAGAGTGACTTTGCCACTGTCATGGTGTCTCGCTGTAAATAAACGCCATTTAAATCTCTAGTAAATAGGTGAAAGGTGTTGGGAGTTACTGATATTTTATTTCTCTCTTCTTATTAATCTATGTTTTAAGGTTTGTGAGTTATCATTTCTCCTATTTTATTTATTTTATTGTTCGATATAGTGCACGTGTGATAGCTGCTCTATGGAGTAGGAGTGTTGGGCTGGAACGAGTGGCCTGTCACGCAAGAGAGTGTGGAATGCTGACCACAATAAAAGAACTTCTTTATTTTTCGGGGAACGCATGGTCAAAGAGATGGTCGCAGTGCAGCTTTCGCGAGGCACGCTGGGGAGAGGTGCCGTGACAAATTATCGTGCAGGACGGTCAGGAGGAGGGACCGCCCAGTGTTGCGTACCCCAGCCTGCCTGTAGCCTTGACGTTTCGGAGAATACTAGCTTCGTTCGAGTGGCGCTGCTGACGGTCTGGAACGGTTTGAGGCGTTCGAGTGTCACTTTTGACTCTTTATGACGATATCTGACTGACCAATCAGGTGTTCGAGTGGCGGAGCTGATAGTTTGCGACCGTTTGTTTAAGTCAGCGGATTTTCGTCAAACTGTTTTCTGACTGACTCCAAAGCGTTTATCAAGCCTCCTCCAAAAGACAAGCCCGCATATTTACGAATAGGTTTGTGTTCTAAGTCTTCGATTTTCTCTTGATTGAGGCTGAGCTTTGTATATTAGACAGGCATTCTTTCAACTTATGTGGCCTTCCAATACAGTACGTCCCCTTTTTATTACACCCATACATACTATAAATGAAAGGTGTGCAAATTTTCATAATATACGAATTTAAAGATGAATGCGTATGTTATTACAGTTTGGATTGTGATATATTCGCCTGAAAATGAAGTCAAAATAGTCCTACTGAGAGTTTCTGTGCTATCTATAAATGAAGTGATTGACACATGAGAATAATATAGTTCACAACAGGCATTAGCAGTGATAGATTTTTGTAACCGACATCTAGATTTATATGTGCCACTATAGCGTCTCACAATTACTGTTTCGTGTTTCTCCTTGTGTTTATATATTATAGAACTCTATTAGTGTCAATGTGGGCGTTTCTACACTAAATGTGTAACTTCTGGGAAAATCATGTACGATGATAATTCTTGCACAACAGCTGCAAATTTTTGTATATTAATTTGTATGTTTCATTTTTTAAATTTTATTGTAACTCATAATAATGGGACAAAATGCATATGAAGTTGTATCTTACCAAATATTCCTTTCAGACAACTATCCTAATTTACCTCATTTTCGTATGAGGTTTTGTCAGGTTAAATTGGCTACATTATTTATAAATGGGGGGGGGGGACATGTTTACGTATATTTTGCGTTTTGTCGAAGTTTATCATCAGAATGTATTCCAGAATGTATTTCTAATGGCGGAATTCACACTGTCCGTCGCCGGTTCGTCACCTCACGTGAAAGTGAGCTTTCTCAAGAAGAATGTTTTGATGGAACGGTCGTCTGGTAACATCGCGACTCGCGAGTTAACCTAATTTCGTCACGCGATTTTCATTTTATACTCGACAGATACACGGTTTGCAGGCAAATGTGTCTTGTTAATCTTTATTATTATACTTTGGTTTAACGGTAAATTGCAAATGTTTCATGACGACTTAAATCGTTTTCTCAATTGAGAAATACATAACATATCGCCAGTCATAACCTCACTTTCAACATCGGTAGAGAGCAAAGATGGCAACTAGCGCTTTGGGTGGCCAAACTGCGAAACAGGTGAAATAAGCGTTCGAGTTGGCTTCGGAGTTGGAAATTGTCAAAAAGCGCGCATGCGCAGTGGAGGCCTTCCAAATCGTCAGTAACTATCAGGAACTATCAGCGTTTGGGCCACTCGAACGAACCTACTGTTGTGGGCAGCCTCAGTAGCCACAGGGGGCCGCCAGCCCCGCGTCGCTGGCAGACCATTGCCGCGAGTCGCCACCGTCCACTGTTGTGATTTTCCAGACAAGCGGTCTCCGTGGCGCCGCATACTTTTAAAAGACAAATGGCCGATAGCTACCTCCAAAATTCGCAGAGTCGGCCAGGACGACAACGTTTTACTCAGAGATTAATGGCAACGCCCTTTCTGTGAGTTCGTTTAAAGGCTGGACGTCTAGAGCTGCACGGTATCGGCTCGTAGGCTACTAAAAATTTAAATGCATTAGCAAATAGCTTATAAAGGTAATAGCACAGACAAATATATACAGACGGGAAACCTCCGTAAAGGCCCGGTCCTACGCTCAGGGGTGCGGGGAGGGAGGGTTTTCAGCGGTTCCATTAGATGTCCCATGATGGCGCTGCGGTCAGAAGCAGCTCTTTAAACTGGCCAGAGCAGGCGGCAGGTAGCGGCTGCCCCCACCACCACCTCCACTCAAACGGCAGCATGACGGACACAGCCGTGGCCTCGTAACAAGTGGCACGAGCCCTCCCCTCCACGCTACCCTCTGACGTGTGAGAGGCGCCCTAAGCCAGCGAACCGCCTGACACCTGCTAGCATCTTACGGAACTACGAGGGCAGCGTAGGACAGTGGTTTAGGGGTGGCTTCTCCTCTGTATATGTTACTCTGTGGTAACAGCGGAAACTTCGTGGCATTTACATGCGTTTCCCAAGCGACACCGCCTGCAGTGCCATCTGTTGGCTCGAGTTGTATACTGTAACTGGCTTCACGTCTACTATTCCGAATTTATTTCCAAAAAAATGTTCATATGTTTGTAGAGCTATGGGACTTAACTACGTGGTCATCAGTCCCTAAACCTACAGACTACTTATGAACTAGCTAAGACTAAGGACGGTACAAATATCCATGCCTGAGGGCGGATTCGAACCCTCGACCGTAGTGGCCGTGCAGACCGTGACTGGCACGCCCCAGACCGCTTGACCACTGCAGCTGGCAATGTTATTTCCCTGCGTTACAGCCCAAGGTTTATATTTGTTGCGCCATTTGAGAAATTATGTTAGAAGATAATTCATTTAAGATGCATGGCTAAAAATAAAGCAATCGATTCTGTACAGTTTATTTGGCTACGATTTGAACTGAAAATAAAACGATACATACGTTTCCATCCTATACATGTACGCACATTTCGTGACCATTTAGGCCTATTTGTGAGTTACTTTCCATAACATGAGACTTCTCTTTCCGATTTGTGATGCTAAGGAATTATTTTTCGTATTAACAAATGATTTGATTAGAACTGCCAACAGTAAATAACAACTATTACATACGCCTCTTAATTCGGCTCTTTCAGTCATGAAAAAGGAGACCAACATGCTTCTCACACCGTAAATACTTTCAATGACCACTCATCAAAATTTTTCTACAAAATTACTGACGTTTTGTATGACATACTCTGAGCACAACCATTGGGCAAACGCATTTTGTTTGTCATATCTCTTCATCTGTATATAGAAGTTGGTAATTCATGCTGACTATCATTATGCCAGTGCATTCCTCGCATTTGTTTCGATATGTTTACCTTCATTGACACTGATATCAGCATACAGAGATAAATTAAAACTGTCATCAGCAGACATTTCACTCACAGGTGCAGTGAATGGCAGTTTTCAAAGTCATTTAATTTTACTAGGAATACTGCTGCATCAACTTCACAGTTACTGTCTTGTGCGGGGACAGTAAACTATTGACCATAACTATCCTTATTGCACTGTGAAGTTTATAAGCACACAAATTCAACAGGCCGGTTTAATACCCAGAGCAGTTATTTGTGATCGAGGTGCAACCAATGTGAAGATGAGGAAGCTTTTAGTGTGTTATATTACAATAACCATCTTTTATAACTCACACACAGAACAAATTACAACATTTATCCTTGGCTTACCAGATTTTTATTTGTAAACTCTTTCTCCACAAAATGGACTGACCATACTACGTAGCTTTTATTCAAATGCTTGGGACCCTTCTTTTCCAAAATTTCATCCAAATCAGCTCTTCGAATATGAGCCTGATGGTTGCCTGCTTAAGCTACAATCCTTCAATCTGTTTTATTTGTTGGAAACCTGAAGAATGATTTTGCTCTTCGAAGTTATTGCAGCCGTATATATCACATGTACTCCCTCTTCCAACCATTTTCTAGTTGTATCAAATAAGACGACGTATGAAGTAAGTCTTCTGGGTATAGCAAGGTAAAGCCGCTATTGATGCCCTGTGTTAGTTTACAACTCAAGCCGTTAGGACGTGTTCGGGTGAGTTGTCCGTTTCACGGCTGAGTTTCAGCTATTATCTTTATAAGCCATTTGGTTTTAGTACCTTGAGTTTATCACGGGGTGGTGGTAAGAAAAAAAAGCGGAGTTCGTCACCCTAGAGACATTATACCATGGGAAATCTTCTGGCGGAGCGAAGGTGGCGTCTGTTGATTTCTCTGTGATTGGCCGGTGGATTTTAGGGCGACAGCTCTGTCATTTAGTCTTGGGTACTGTCCGCTCATTGGACAGTCCATTAAGTGCACGAGTACATTAGTGTTTCGATGTCGAGTGGGCGTGGTCCCGAAGAACGGGCTGGAGCAGCTTAGTTCATATGCGGAAATCGTGACTCGCTTGCGGAACACCGCACCTCGATCGTGGCTAGGTTTATCGTGAATTTCACGTTGGAGTTTTTGTTATGGCACCTCAGAATGCGGTCACAGTGAACTTACAAGGATACCACATGGCTATCGGATTTTTAGAATTTTCTTTATATTTATGGTACGTAAAGTTCAGGAATTAAACAACAATCAGGAAACGCCATTGGACGTAACTATCAAAAATTCTCGAGAAAATCGACTGTGTAGGTCTCTAGTAAATGTAAGTACCAATAAAACAAGTCTGCAAAAGAAAAAAAATTCTCAGCTGCATGAGATATTTTTACAGAATTATTTGTTTTATAATGTCCTGATTTCAGAAGTGATGTCCATTGTTTTCTATCACATAAGGTTTTTCTGCAAATTCAAACACAAAAAATTGGTAAAAGCACTCGTTTATTTACAATTATCAAGCATAACATTTATTTAAAACCAATGAAACAATATTTTGAGACATACAGTAACAATATTATACTCATTCATGTTTTTAAAGGTAAAGCAGTCAACAATCCGAAGATTGGTTTGAACACCACAGTGCTTTACCAGGCATGGTCCTGTTTGGAGGTGGTATGCCGTTGCCTTCCTCCGACCTTCGATCTGACTTACCCAGCCAGTTATAGGGGGACCTACAGTTTAACGTGGGTTCCGAACCACGGTGCTACTCGAAATTTTTTAACATTAGCAACACTGCCAGAGATGAGAGAAGTGAAAAGTTACAGATAAATTCTTGGCGGGGATCGAACCCGCAACCTTTTGATCTGTAGTCTGGCACTCGACCACTGTGCTATTGTTTTTATGAAACCCTTTTTTTTTTCTTTCTTTTTTTGGCCTTTTAATTCGCCGAGTCCTTAACCGATTTCCCTCTTGAGTTTCCCGCTTTAAGCATCCAACAGTAGTCAGCAAACATAGTGACATCCCATCTTCATTGGTACCACCTCTTGATATCACAGACATCCTGGTGAAACCGCTCCCCCTGTTCTTCACTGTAATTTCCTAAGTTTTCAGGAAAATTGTCGATGTGAGAGTGTAAAAATGGACCTTCAAGTTCATCTTGCAGCCTTGAGCTTCATATGCTGTTATCATCCGTTGAACAATGGGTCTGTACTCAGAATCCTTAGCATTTCCCAAAAACTTCCGCACTACATCCTTGAACGATTTCTTTTTCCTTCTCATTCATCCTTTCACAAAGAGAGTGTTGGTTAAAAGTTTTCTTATGTCGGCGCCTATGAAAACTCCCTCTTTCAACTTTGCTTCTGACAGCTTCGAGAATTTTGTACATAGATATTTAAAACAGTTCCCATCCTTTTGCAGCGATTTTACAGATTGTTTTCTCAACCCCAATTTCATTTGGAGATGGGGCAACAAAACCTTTTCTGGTGGCACCAAAGTAGTATTGATATCCTTTTCCTCTTTAGTTTTTAAAGTTTCTCGGGGTGGCCAATCACTTTTAGTCCAGTGCTGTTCTATGGATTTACTATCCTACAAGCATAAGATGCACAGGCATGTAGTAGAGCCTGCCTGCTGACCCAAAGCGTCCTGAGTATTTAGGAGTTCCCATAAACCATCCATTGACGGTCCTCATATTTGATTTTTTTTTCAGGATGGTCAAATCGTTATAGTTTTCATTCATATGCATCAAATGTCCCATCGGAAGTGATGCAAATTTATTTCCATTACCTAATAATACTACTTTGAGACTATTTTTGGATGAATCAATGAATAGGCGCCCACCGGCGTCTGTTTACCTGCAAAAATGTTCAAATGTTTGTTAAACTCAGGGCACTTAACTGCAGGGTCATCAGTCCCTAAACTTACAAACTATTTATGAAGTAACTTATACTAAAGACAACACAAACATCCATGCTCTAGGGAGGATTCGTACCCCCGACGGGGAACGGCCTCGCACTTCGGAGCATAGCGCCTCAATGCGCTCGGCCACTCCGCCGTGGCTGCCTACCTGCACCATGCAAATAATTCTGCCAGAATGCGCCTTGTGATGTGTATTTCTACCGTCAAGTATAAAATTTCATTAAGCGCCTGCAAATCTGTGCCTACCGGCTCTAACGAGTACGTGAAATTACTAATAGAGCAGATTGCATCAAAATTCATTCAATTATTCTTCACCAGTTGTCCTCTCCAATCTTCGGTGAAATGATCGGATATGTGTAGTTCACTTCTATACTGTGCGATACAAGAGAAATATTCATGACCGTAAATGATGTTTCCTTTCTAGTGGATATATCAAAGAAAAATTGTGACGGTAAAAATGCAGTGTTTGTGCCTTGTGCTCGAAACTGTTTTCTGTGTTTTTACGATGCTTATCACCCTGACAAGTGGGAGACCACATCGAAACGAAGGACTTTTTTATTTTTTAGTATTGCCACAAATATGAATTTTGCAATGTGTTTTGGGTTTTCTTATTTTTAACTTAAATCATCATTATTGACAACCTTTTATAAAATAGACAAAATTATGAATTAACAAAAAATACGTGCATTTTTCGTAAAAATTACCATTAGATATTAAGTAATCGAACTCAACGGAGAAAAACTGTCACGACGAGATTCGAACCACCGACAATATGGTTGAAAGGCCAGAACGCTACCATCTGAGCTACATCAACAAGTGCTATATATGTTTGATTATTAGTACTTGTACATGAAAAACATCAAAGTCGATTTTCTAGAGAATTTTTGAGAGTTGCGTCGAATGGCTCTGGCTGATTGTTATTTGAGTTCTGAACTTCACGTACCATAAATATAGAAAAATTCTGAAATCTGATACCCATATGGTCTCCTTGTTAGACTCTCTTAGGAGAAGCTGCCTATAGGCCATGCGTTGCCTACCTAATCACACCGACGCGCCAGTGGAAAATTTCTTCCTGTTTGGGGAAACATTAGCACACTACTCCCGTATTTTTTACGCTTGAGTAACTTTGTGCTGAGTCCTAACCGATCTGGTGAAATTGCCTAACACTGTTTTCTACCGAGATAGCAGAGGCTGATGTCTAGATAAATGTCGTTTCTGCCTAACGGATCGAAGTGACATATTTTAGTGAACGCGTCTTTTCAGATTCTGTTTGCAGGCTGTCGTTTGCCTTCGACTGCTCCACGAGATTTATCAGCTACAGCGATGTGGGTAAAGTGACGCCAACATATCGCTAGGGCCATTTAGGAGTTATTATTGTAGAATTTGTATGACTGTTGGGGAAGGTGTTCACGAATAGGTGTAAGACACTTCTGGCCATTACAATTGCTGCACCACGAAGATGACGTGCTACAGACGCGAAATTTAACCGACAGGAAGAAGATGCTGTGATATGCAAATGATTAGCTTTTCAGAGCACTCACACAAGGTTGGCGCCGGTGGCGACACCTACAACGTGCTCACATGAGGAGAGTTTACAACCGATTTCTCATACACGAACAGCAGTTGACCGGCGTTGCCCGGTGAAACGTTGTTGTGATGCCTCGTGTAAGGAGGAGAAATGCGTAACATCACGTTTCCGACTTTTATAAAGGTCGGAATGTAGCCTAACGCGATTGCGGTTTATCGTATCACGACATTGCTGCTCGCGTTGGTACTATCCAATGACTGTTAACAGAATATGGAGTCGGTGGAAACCAACGCCCTCGTATCACTAACAGTCGAGATGACAGGTATCCGCATAGCTGTAACGGATCGTGCAGCCACGTCTAGATCCCTGAGTCAACATATGGGGATGTTTACAAGACAACAACCATCTGCACGAACAGTTCGACGATGTTTGCAGTAGTATGTACTATCATCTCGGCTGCGGTTACCCTTGACGCTACATCACAGACAGGAGTGCCTGCGATGGTGTATGCAACGACGAACCTGGGTACACGAATGGCAAAACGTCATTTTTTCGGATGAATCCAGGTTCTGTTTACAGCATCATGATAGTAGAATCCGTGTTCGGCGACATCGTGGTGAACGCACATTTGAAGCGTGTATTCGTCATTGCCATACTGGCGTATCACTCAGCGTGATGGTATGGGGTGCCATTGGTTACACGTCTCGGTCACCTCTTGTTCACATCGACGAAACTTTGAACACTGGCCGTTACATTTCGGATGTGTTACGACCCGTGGCTCTACCCTTCATTCGATCCCTGCAAAACCCTACATTTCAGCAGAATATCCACGACCGCATGTTGCAGGTCCTGTACCGGCCTTTCTTGGATACGGAAAATGTGCGACTGCTGCCCTGGCCAACACATTCTCCAGATCTCTGACTAATAGAAAAGTCTGGTCAATAGTGGCAGAGCAACTGACTCGTCACAATACTCCAGTGACTACTATCGATTAACTGTGGTATCGTGTTGAAGCTGCATGGGCATCTGTACCTGTACACGCCATCCAAGCTCTGTTTGTCTCAATGCCCAGGCGTATCAAGGCCGCTATTACGGCCAGAGGTGGTTGTTCTGGGTACTGATTTCTCAGGATCTATGCACCATAATTGGGTGAAAATGTAATCACATGTCAGTTCTAGTAATATATACTTGTCCAAGGAATACCCGTTTATCATCTGCGTTTCTTCTTGGTGTATCAATTTTAATGGCCAGTAGTGTACATAGGTCCCAGTAGACTCTGATATATAGTGAGCACTGTTTTTGGAACGATTTCATTATTGGTTAAGATCCCTGTTTATGAATAGTCATTTTATGTTCAGATCAGTAATTTATAAACTTTTTGTACAGACTGATATAGGATCATTTGTCAGAATGCTTTCTTATGATCACTAACTACATTAGAATTGTCATTGGTTAGGGTGTGTTTTATGTTTATGCAGAATAAATGTGTTTATATCAGAGCTTCATCTTGAGTACCTTTATCAGCAACTGCCATCACTGTGTTTTGGAGGGGTTTTATTCTGTATATTTAATCAATAGTGTACCAGGAATAGATGTGCGGTAGAGGAGTTCAATTGATACAACAGAGCACTAGTACAGCTCATACGGGTTACAAAGCAGAAAATAGATAATTGTCTGATCAGCTCACAGCTGTCTGCGCTTAGCCAAATTAAGATTAGTTGTTTCATTTTCCATGTTTTTGTAGAAAGATAATAGCGACCCTCGTGTAAATTCAATGCAATTAATTTGATCACAGTTACCAGTACATTCCCATTCGATAAATTTGTTGATGATAATTAATTTATGATAATTAAATTTGCCAGTTAATAACAGGCGTAAACACATCTACAGTATATGTAAAAAAACAGGTAATACCTTTTTTTTTCATTCCCCCTTTCATGTGCCACACACAAAATACAATTGTAACCAATATCTGAATAAAAACGGTAACCACATGTATATTGTGTATGACATCTCACGTGATGTCCTAATTATTTTGAGCAGTGTAGATTAATATGGGCGAAATATTTTGTTTCGTTTCTTTTTTGTACTAATGTAGCACGTCTACTTTCATCTCCAAATGAATAAATAAATAACTAACTGGATGAGAAGCGTATTTCTGTCGTGCATCCTTTATTCAAAGCACCCCAGTCTGTGTCCGCTACAAGCCGCTGTTCACAACGACCGTGACCTTGTTACGTCCACTGACACGCTATTTCTTCATTATTTCCGTGCCCGCCTTTTCTGTCCCAGATATGACTGACTGACTGACCTTCTCGTGATTGCTCATGAAGATACTCCTATAGTATCGCGACAGAAAACCCAAACAGGTATCTTTAATAGAATGCTGATAAAGAGTGACAGTAACAGCAGGAAAACAAAAACTTCCTTACTGTTGTCGGAAAGCAGTCGGGGCAATCTAGTCACACATAAAAAAAATAAAAAAAAATTAAAAAAATACTTGGATTCGTTTTTACGCCGTCAACACATTCCTCCTGCATCTACGTTGACATGTTTCGGAAAACTTGGTCAACTGTCATAAAATGTAAACGGACTTGTCTGAAGCCCCATCTTTTCGTACTGTGTTCTAGATCCATTCCTGCAGTTGCTGCATACACAAACTTACAACAAGCTTGTTTTAGCATGCTATGTGATCAAATGATCAATGCTATACGGCACCAGTACAGGTCGCGGAATGGTCGTGTGGTCTAATGCGACAGACTGGGTGGTCGTTTTCGACGGAGGTTCGACTCCTCCCTTGGACATGCGTGTATGTGTGTGTATATATGTGTATGTGTGTGTGTGTGTGTGTGTGTGTGTGTGTGTGTGTGTGTGTGTGTGTGTGTGTGTGTTGTCCTTAGATTAGATTTAGTTAGTTTAAGTAGTTTTTAAGTCTAGGGACTGACGACCATATCAGTTTGGTCCAATAGTTTTACACTGAAATAGCTTGTTATGTTTCTATGCAAGATCTCGGGCAATTGAGATCTGCAAATGCAAGTTAAAACGCTCACTGCTGCTCTAAATTACTCTGTTAGTGGCCACAGTACTTGCGCAACGGAAATTTATCTAACTGCTCACTTCTTAATGGAGCAGCCAACGTTTTAATAAACACAAAATTAATGTTAAAAAAGGAATAGATAATTAAACATGGGGTGGGGATCATGAAATTATAAAGCAGAGGTTTGATACTTTAAATCATCATCTATTCAATAAAATAAACAAGCAAATAAATGTGGGGAGACCATATTAAGCACAATAAAGCACACACATAACACAAAAGTGAATGAAATCATTAAGTTACTGCCCATAATAAAATTGTTTCTGCCCATTTATGAATATGGAGGTAACGTGGGAGGAAATTTACAAATATACAGTGGATAAAGGAAAGCACATACATTCACTCACAGACACACGCAAAATGTTTGTAACACATTACTCATGCGGCAACACTTGATAGCAGCAGCGAAACGAAGCGTCAGCGGCATTTTGAAAGATGGCGGGTGTCTTGAAGCACAAATTAAAATAACACTATGCACCAAACGAAGTTATGTATGGGGAGGCAGCGGCATACTATCCATAAGTACCATGTGGTGTGTGACCACGGTGAATTACTGGGATTTAATTGCAAAACGACATATTGACCATAGCTGTTTATTTCTTCTCAATGCTACCGGTTTCGGTCAGTTTACCATTATCAAGCGTTAGCAGAGATTAGCTAATAGTAAACTGACTGAAACCGGTAGCATTGAGAAAAAATAAACATCTATGGTCAATATATCGTTTTGCAATTATGTCAAAGCTGTTATGCCCCACCTGCTCACCTTTCTAAACATAGGATTTACAAAAAGAAATTAATTTAGAATAAGCAAGTAAAGCACACACGAGAATTCATATAGAAGAAAGCTAGTATTAACAAAATCATGGCTGAAAGGCGAAGTAACGACCATTATGAAAGCACGTGGTGCAGTCGGTCATACCAAGACAGGAAAGACGCAATCAAACCAGAAAATCTGAGAAATATTTAGCATACTCGCGGATACAGACAGGAAGTGAAAACATTAGTTAAAAAACAGCAAGGAAATACAAACACAATAAGTTTACGCAAAGCCTGATGGCCACACACGTGAATTCTAACTTGCAAAAACTGGACACAAAATCATCACCGGAATGAGAATGCAAATACTAAATCTAAACTGAATTACTCGAGTTCTGTAAATGAAGAAATACTTCGCCTCGGATGTCGAAAGAATTACTCAAGAAAACTATCACTGATAAACCAAGACTGCATGATCACAAAGAAAGCAAAGACTGCCATCCCCTCAGCATGATTCGATGATGTACTTACTTCGACGGATGCAGCAAGAGTGAAAACTAAGGCCACGTCAAAAGCCTTCCCCACCACACACCAGATGTAGAGGGCGCTAAAAGCGACCAGAGCGCGTTCGGAGTAAGTGTCTACCAACTCTCGCTCTTCTAGAGCTCCAGAGAGGTCTCTTTTGTCACCTCTTTCGACGATGATTATGTTGGTACTACACTACGAACGGGCCACCTCGCCATCTTGGCAAGTAAGCTCGTCTCTGTCCACCCAGCAGACGCCAATGCAGACGATATACGAAGCCATGCGTTCTTAACTAAAGTAAACGAGGCCTAAAGCGTGAGGCGGCGTCTGTAAGCCATTGCGCGGCAGTCAGTCAATATTAAAAGCAACCTTCCACATTGACATGAACACACAAGATCAATCACACGGTTGGAAACATATATAAACAGGGGCATTGATCATTAATAAAAGAATAAAATAATTTACATACAAATAGACAATATTAATGTCAGAGAAACACGAGTAATGAATAACTCAAAATGGAACTCTACCACACATTCAGTGGACGTGTTTCAACATGTGAATATTTAGCACCATTAATGTACCACATGTTATACCAATAGAACATTTCTTGCTGCGTAAAGGTGTGGATTGTCTTATGATCGAAAATGGTTTGATATCATATTCCTTGACTATAGCAGCCAGTTGGTGGTCCGGTGGATTACTTTGAGCGGTTTTGCTCAAGTTCATAAATCACCTCTACTTTTTAAAATATCTACAGGGCGCATTAGTCACTACTTATTATCATATTTTAATTTGTGACTTTTCTTAAGTACACGTTGGACAAAACGTCGCTTATTAAAGTAATATCCGGCTTACATTATGACGCGGTACAACACCCAGAAAACGTTTATATCAAATCTTAATGACATAAATGATTACGGTCTGATAAACTGAAGTAATTAGTAGGGATGAAATTTTTTGTTACAGCTTGGCTGCCTGCCGTCTTCCTTGGGCAGCAAAAACTGAGATCATAGAAATTAAACAGAATGAGATCAAAGAAACAGTATTAAGAAATTCAAGGGTGTGAAACTCAAAGATTCCCTGCGTACTGATTGTTCTTTTAAATTACGGGAATACTGCCGGATGTCCGTAGCTTGCTGATACGATATTTCGCCGCAGAGTCTTCTGACCATCTCCAGGTAATGGCTGATGACAGACTTGTAGCGATTCATCAATAAGTCGTTCATTTGAACGAATACAAATAAAGAATCATAAGAATCGAATCTTGATCCGGACGAATCGTCGTTCAAAAGAATCGTCTGTCTCGTGACGATTCTAAGTTCCAACGATTCACGATTCGAAGGCGACTGCCGAATCTTGCCGAATCGTGCCGAATCGTGCCGAATGCCGGAGAGAAGTGGGGGCACGAATCGTCGTTCAAAAGAATCGCCTGTCTCGTAACGATTCCGAGATCCAATGATTCATGATTCGAAAGCAAGTGGCGAATCGTGCCGAATAATTACGAAAGCCAGAATGCGTATGAGCAAAGGAAGCACAGAACGAAGATCGTGAGCTGTTAATTATTAGAATATTCACGAATTGCTGTTGTTGTTGTTGGTTTTTGAGGGGACTAAACAGCTAGGTCATCAGTCCCCTTCACGAATTGCAGATGACAGAAACAAAACGCAGCGAAATACACAGCTGCCAATACATACGAATATACATCATTTATACAGTTTACGTATTATGTATTTAAACGAGCAAACCTTACTAATTTATGTTTCGCGTATTCCTGAAATGGCTGTAACTATTTGGATTTTATTTTGTGTTTAGAGAGGTTTAGGCTTTTCGAGTTCATCTACGTAGTTGTAGTTTTTGTGAAAACTCAATTTTACAAAATTATTCTTTTTATATAAAAACGCGATTTCAAATGTTTTTAAAGCCATCTCAAAAATCTTTTTTACCATTTTGGTTTTTACGTTATCATCTTTCCTGAAAGAAACCGATTTTACAAAAAAGAAACATTTTCATAAACGTGAATTTCCTGCATCTCAAAAGAAATTTAATATTTAGAGAGGAATTTTTATTTTTAATGTTCATTTCGTGTTTCCTTAAACTAATTGATTTTACGTAATAAGTATTTTATAATGATTAGATATCTGTTAATTACCATAGATTTAATTAACTTTATATTTAAATGGCCAAAGTATTCAAACAGAACGAAAAAAAATTATAAGGTTACAGCAAAATTCGAAATAAGTGACCTACGTTCACTAAATCTACAACGCTACTAAATGAGCTATGATGACAGCAGAAAAAATTGGTAGTGTAATATGTATTTATAACCGCTCGCAAAACTTCAGACTATTTTCTCGAGAATTTTTGAGAGCTGAATCGAATGGCTTTACCTCATTACTATTTTAAGTCTGAACTTTACGCACCATAAATATTTTAAAAAAACGATAACCATATTTTGTTAGCTTTTCGGCACTTTGTAAGAATCGTGCCGTCGTAGCCCAGAAAGAATCGTGAACGAATCGTAGGAACAGATGCAAAATGTTAAGATTTCAACATCCATGACACAGACATGTATTGCCATCTATGAGCAAGATGTAGAAGTAAGAATCGCGTCAATGCAGACGAAAGAATCGTGAACGAATCGTAGGAATCGATTGACAATGTGGGATTGAATCGCAAGAATCGATTCCTAAAAAAAGAATCGTGTTGCCCAACTCTAATGAGAGAAGCCCTGAGCTCAGCTATTTAAGACCCCGGTGACACACGTGTGATGTCTTCTGCTAACATTGCGCATGCGTCACTTTAGTGCATGCGCTTCTGTTGCAAGTCTGTACGCGGTGAATGCTCGCCGCATAGATATCAGTTCGATTGTCATCATATTTTAAAAACGATGAATGACGGCGCTTTCGCAGAGCACGAAGTTTTTCCACAATCGGATTCTACGCAGTGTTTAACTGGAAACCACCATCACGATTTATAAGGGTCTCGTTTTCTAATAATCTTATTTCTATAGATTCGTGGACGATGGAGCATCAAAAATTTGACGTGGTAGCCACAATTTTTGTATCGTCATATTTCATCAGATGGCCGGTGGAGATGCAGTGTTCGGCGATAGCTGACTTACTGGGTTGAAGAAAGTGAGTATGTCTTCGATGCTCCACAATGCGATATTGCACAGTGCACATCGTCTCACCTATACAGGGTGTTACAAAAAGGTACGGCCAAACTTTCAGGAAACATTCCTCACACACAAAGAAAGAAAATATGTTATTATGTGGACATGTGTCCGGAAAAGCTTAATTTCCATTTTAGAGCTCATTTTAGTAGTACAGATGAGGCTTCATTCCAACATGATCAAATTGTAAATTTTCACAATCAACATGTGTGGGCTGACGAGAATCCGCACGCAATTGTACAATCACGTCATCAACACAGATTTTCTGTGAACGTTTGGGCAGGAATTGTTAGTGATGTCTTGATTGGGCCTCATGTTCTTCCACCTACGCTCACTGGAGCACGTTATCATGATTTCTTATGGGATAGTCTACCTGTGCTGCTAGAACATGTGCCTTTACAAGTACGACACAACATGTGGTTCATGCACGATGGAGCTCCTGCATATTTCGGTCGACGTGTTCGTACGCTTCTCAACAACAGATTCGGTGACCGATGGGTTGGTAGAGGCGGACCAATTCCATGGCCTCCACGCTCTCCTGACCTCAACCCTCTTGACTTTCATTTATGGGGGCATTTGAAAGCTCTTGTCTACGCAACCCCGGTACCAAATGTACAGACTCTTCGTGCTCGTATTGTGGACGGCTGAGATACAATACGCCATTCTCCAGGGCTGCATCAGCGCATCAGGGATTTCATGCGACGGAGGGTGGATGCATGTATCCTCGCTAAGGAGGACATTTTGAACATTTCCTGTAACAAAGTGTTTGAAGTCACGCTGGTACGTTCTGTTGCTGTGTGTTTCCATTCCATGATTAATGTGATTTGAAGAGAATTAATAAAATGAGCTGTAACATGGAAATTAAGCCTTTCCGTACACATGACTACGTAACATATTTTCTTTCTTTGTGTGTGAGGAATGTTTACTGAAAGTTTGGCCGTACCTTTTTGTAACACCCTGTATGAGACTTGCCGCATTCACACGGGATTTGGTACACACCTGCTTTGCGCAATTCTAGGTCGTGTTTTACAGATACCAAAAGCGCCGAGGTTTTGTAAGGAGGACCAGACCCTTATAAATCGTGATGGTGGTTTCCAGTTAAACACTGCGTGGAATTCGATTGTGTAAAAACTTCGTGCTCTGCGAAAGTGTCGTCATTCATCGTTTTTAAAATATGATGACAATGGAAGTGAGATCGAGCTTTCACCGCGGAGGGCGCGCTGTAATGATACTCGTTTGGTTTTAAGTTATGTTAGGTTTAGGCCTTCGTTTATTCAAAAAATATGTTTGCCTTTATAGTAAATTCATTTCATAGACTCTGTATTAGAAATACAATGTTCTAATATCCTATTACGTTCATTGAAATATTTGCTGCTATAGTTTCAAGTCTATGGCTAACTCAGTTAAAATTTTAGTTAACGGCACTCAGTTAATACGAGTATCATTATAACGCAGCTCCATATAACTTATGACCGATTGAACTTTCATTTTTAGTTTTTTGATTAATATTCGACAAAGCTACATGGAACCTATCCCTGCAACTAATCTGAGTGCAAAAATCTTTATATATGTTCTTTAAGAAAAATTCTGTTTTGTTACATAGCACTGAAATTACTACATATCATTATTGAATGAAGCTACGGGTCTCTGATAGGCTAACTGCTCTTACGTAAATGTTTTCAATAAGTTTTTAGTACTATATATATATATATATATATATATATATATATATATATATATATATATATATATATATCTTACTGAATTAAAATTGCAATATTCACTCCCCCTTTTATTGAGAGAGCCATTGAAGTCCAGAAGGCTGGAAAATAAATTATGTTAAGGTTCTATCAATCTTACGACCTCCCGGCCCTGATTTCTAAGATCTGTTATTTTTAAATTTGCCGCGTGATATTCAGCGGCTTATGCAATTTCAATCGCTGGCTGCAAGCTGCGACAACTGGTAACGTGTTGGCTGAAACTTCTTACATACATTTTATAAATGTGAGGTCAGGATAATCTAAATTCAAATAATGTACAGGCACTTTTAAACCCTTCAGTATATTTTGATCCACATCTAGAATATTGGAATGTTACACACCTTTACTATAATTGGTTCCATTGTCGTCAGAAAAAAAAATAATAATCTAACCGCGCTTATCATAATACAATGTCTAACAACAAGATGCACAAGCGATAATAAGCAACAAGAAGCAACCAGCAAAGAAAATGTTCAAATGTTTGTATTGCTTATGGGACTTAACTACGGGGTCATCAGTCCCAAAACTTACAAACTACTTATGAACTAATTAATACTAAGGACAGCACAAATATCCATGACCGATGGGGATTCGAACCCCCGACCGTAGTGGCCGTGCAGACCGGGACTGGCACGCCTCAGTCCCCTCGGCCACCGCGGCCGGCAGCAACCAGCAGGAATTCTTTTTTGTACATACATTTTATATTAATTTTTTCAAAGATAAAGATAATTGTTCTCTGCAACTTCATACAGTCTCTGGTTGCAAACGTTGTCCATACTAGTGGCATGTCAAAACAGTTTGTTACATAGAACGTAAGTTCACTTTTCACAACAACAGTCAAAAATCGGAAGGACATTACAGCGCGGAGCAACGTACAGACTTGCAGGAGAAGCGCATGCGCTCAAGTGACGCATGCGCAATGGCAGCAGAACACACCACGCGTGTGCCGACGGGGTCTTAAATAAGTGAGCTAAGAGTTTCTCTCATCAGTCGTTACCTGAAGATGGTCAGAAGACTCTGCACCGAAATATCGTACCAGTAAGCTATGGACATCCGGCAGTATTCCCGTAAGTTAACAGAGCAATCAGTACGCCGGGAAAGCTTTCAGTTTCACACCCTTGAATTTATTTATACTGCTTCACTGAACTCATTCTGTTTAATTTCTATCATCTCAGTTTTTGCTGCCTATTCCTGTATTTTCGGAATAAAATTGTCTTAAATCTAATGCAAAAAATGTACATAAAATATAATAAATGAGAATTGCGGGGGCGGGCTGGTGGCGTGCCACCGACCTGCAGTAACCGCGACTCGTCGCGCTGCTCCTCCCTCTCCACAAGTAGGCTAGCGGGTTTTGTTTCCGTCTAACTAGAGTACATGTGTCATGGTTTGGACGCTCACCAGCGTTAGATTCATTTTAAACTAAGATTGAAACAAAGCTTGAAACGAACGTTCACACCATCGCAGGCACTCCTGACTGTGATGCAGCTTCAAGGGTACCCGCAGCCATGGTCTCCGTGCTGATAGTCCATGCTGTATTATCGTCCAACTGTTCATGCAGATGGTTGTTGTCTCGCAAACATCTGCTGACTCAGGGATCGAGACGTGGCTGCACGATACGTTACAGCCATGCGGATAAGATGCCTGTCATCTCGACTGCTAGTGATATGAGGCCGTTGGGATCCAGCACGGCGTTCCGTATTGTCCTCCTGAACCCACCGATTCTGCTAACAGTCATTGGATCGCGACTAACGCAAACAGCAATGTCGCGATACGAAAAACCTCAACCGCGATAGGCTACAATCCGACCTATATCAAAGTCGGAAACGTGATGATAAGCATTTCTCTTTATACACAGGGCATCACAACAACGTTTCACCAGGTAACGCCGGCCAAGTGTTGTTTGAGTATGAGAAATCGGTTGGAAACTTTCCTCATGTCAGCACGTTGTAGGTGTCGCCACGGGCGCCAACCTTGCGTGAATGCTCTGAAAAGCTAATCATTTGCATATCATGGCATCTTCTTCCTGTCGGTAAAATTACCACTCTGTAGCACGTCATCTTCGTGATGTAGCAATTTCAGTGGCCAGGAGTGTCAATCAGCGTGGTCCCAATAGATAGAATGAAAATGGAGAGAAGAAAACTTAAGTGATACGGCAAAGAACACTAAGTTATTCCACTTTACTGAATAAGCAGAGCAGCTAACACATGATAAGGACGATAAATGTTTACTGGTGGTTCTATCTGATGAGACGCTTAAGGCCAATGCGTCAACATTTTTATACAGCCTTAGTATCCAGTCCGGGTATATACTCATTCTGTCTCGTTATTTTTATTCTGTCCATGGTCTTCTGCCCCACTCTTTGATCATTTCACCTGTATCTTTAGCTTATTTCGGACTGTAGTTTTGTTTTGATGCAGCTCAATACTTTATAGCGTCATACCTCCTTGATAGTGTGTTCTGCAGTAATATAATGGTACAGGTATACGTGCAGCGGAATATTATGAAACAAAATGTGCTGGAGATAGTAGTAAAGACGTCATCATTTAGAACCCAATATATGATGAAGCGGTTTTTCATGCATCTCATTCTTTATTATGCAATATATCCTGAATTGTGTGTCATTCTATAATTTCTAAGATCCGTTCGGTGGTATATCTCTATAATGACTGTAAAATACCTCACATATACAATTAGTGGCGTAGAAGTAATAACATTGTAATCGAATGCTGTATTTTTTGTTGTGGTCTTCAGTCTGGAGACTGGTTTGTAACAGCTCTCCACCCTACTCTATCCTGAGTAAGCATATTCATCTCCTCATAAGACCTGCAACCTACATCCATTTGAATCTGTTTACTGTATCCATCTCTTGGTCTCCCTCTGCGACTTTTACCCCACACACTTTACTCCATTGCTATATTTACAATTCCATAATGTCTAAGAATGTGTCCTACCAATCGATCCCTTCTTTTAGTCAAGGTATGCCAAATATTCCTTTTCTCGCCAATTTTGTTCAGTACCTCCTCATTAGTTACGCGATCCACCCACCTAATCTTCAGCATTCTTCTGTAACACCATATTTCAAAAGCCTCTATCCTCTTCCTTTCCGCACTGCTTATCGTCAATGTTTCGCTTCCATACAAGGCAACAATCCACACAAATGCCTTCAGAAAGAACTTCCTTACACTTAAATTAATATTCGATGTTAACAAATTTGTCTTTTTCTAAAATGCTTTTCTTCCCATCGCCATTCTGCATTTTATATCCTCTGTATTGCGACCATCGCATGTTATTTTACCGCCCAAATAACAAAACTCATCTAACATCGCTTTTCTTTCGTTACCTTCAGCGTCGCGCTATTTTCTTAGACTGCACTCCATTACCCTCGTTTTGCTCTTGTTAATGTTCGTCTTATACGCATCCTTCAACACACTGTCCATTGCGTTCAACTGTTCTTTCAGATCTTTTGTTGTCTCTGACAGAATTACAATGCCATCGGCAAAACGCAATGTTGTTATTTCTTCACCCTGAACTTTAATTTCTTTTTCAAATTTCTCCTTGCTTTCCTTTATAGCCTGCTCAATGTACAAATTGAATAGCATTGGAGAAAGGCTACAATATTGTCTTACTCCCTTCCCAATCTCTGCATCCCTTTCGCCGGCCGCGGTGGCCGAGGGGACTGAGGCACTCCAGTCACGGTCTGCACGGCCACTACGGTCGGGGGTTCGAATCCCCCCTTGGGCATGGATATTTGTGCCATCCTTAGTGTTAGGTAGTTCATAAGTAGTTTGTAAGTTTAGGGACTGATGACCCCGTAGTTAAGTCCCATAAGCTCTACAAACACATGCATCCCTTTCATGCCCTTCCACTCGCATAACCGCTGTCTGGTTTTTGTACAAGTTGTAAATAACTTACTGTTCTCTATATTTTACTCCTGCTGATTTCAGAATTTGAAACACTGTATTCCAATCAACATTGTCAAAAGCTTTCTCCAAATCTACAAAAGCTAGAAATCTAGGTTAACTGCATGAAGAGTAGAATAGTAAGTGATAAATTTATTTCCTTTCTTCTTCACTTTTGACTTGTCAGCGAGAAAAAGATTCGAGGTGTAAAACAAAAGTCTGTTGTCGGTCGCTAAGCGCTCTCTGTCTCAAACAACGGATGAACAGCAATATCTATTGAGCTGGAGCCTGCAGAGGAGTTCAGTTACGCAGATCGGGAGGAAGAGTTTCCGCAAAGAAAAGCCAGGAAGGGTAGATTTGTCTAGTTTCTCTTACTTTTTTAACGATCAGTTTACCCTGATGTTATCTATTTAGTTCAACGCAAAACTTGTATACATTGCTCAAAGCAAATTAATACGTCAATTTAAATTTTTTAGTAATTACATTTTATTTTCTACAAAACACAGTATCGGTATTTATGGTAACTCTAAATTAAATAACTTCAAAGAGCTAGATTTGTTGAAATCATTATTATGACTAACTTTTCTAGTAGAGTTTCCGCATATAGCAAAAAATGGACAGAATTTAACACTACACATTTTTAGTGTTGTGGTGGTCGGCAAATTCGTATCTCGCACAGAAGAACAGTTAGTCTTGCCCCAGGCCTGAGAATAATGCATGTATTACGAAACTACTCATTAATAAGAATCAAAAACCCCGTAGATAGATAAAATTGTATTTATTTATTTATTACTTCGTTTCGGCATCTGCCCTCATCAAATCTAAAAATCTTTCAACTTGCAAAGTAAATGTCTGTAAAACTTATAGGGCTTAACTGCGGGTCATCAGTCTCGAAACTTACAAACTACTTATGAACTAACTTAGAGTAAAGACAACACAAACATCCATGCCCAAGGGGGGATTCGAACCTCCGACGCGGGAGGCCGCAACGTGGCGCCCCACACCGTTCGGCTACTCCCGCTTGGCGTCAATAACAAAATCTCTACCTAGTTGGTGCGTCTTATTGAAGAAAATGAACATCGCGGACTCTTATAGGAAATTCGTTCTCTTTATACAGTAACTAAGGACAAAATATTGGTTTCGGCCACAGTTTCGGTTTCGGCCAGAATCAACCGAATGTTCGGCTTGGCCGAAACTAGCTTTCGAGCACTTACGGATGGAGTCGGATGGCATTCGGGCTTGATTTACTTAAGAGTAACACTTTACCCAAGTTGACGGCGCGCCGTTCATATAGTATGAGTCTTTGTATTTTGTTGTTAATCACAATATAACGTAATTGTATGTTACAATGATATTCTTTTACTGTGTTAGAAATAATTTAACTTATTCAATACTAACTGTAAACCCGGCATTGCCCGAGGTTAGTTTATTTATCCTACACTCCGGCAGTCCACATCCCCCCCCCTCTCTGCATCCACCTCTTTCTCTCCCATCTCTGTTCGTTTCCACCTTTCTCCCTCTCTCGGCCAAGTTTTCTGCAAGGTGCCCTCTGCCATGCACCAAGCCGGCCGCGGTGGCTGAGCGGTCTGCGGCGCGTCAGTCACCCACTACCGTCGGGTGTTCGAATCGCCCCTCGGGCATGGATATTTGTGCCGTCCTTAGTATTAGGTAATTCATAAGTAGTTTGTAAGTTTAGGGACTGATGACCCCATCGCTCTACAAACATTTGAACATTTGATTTCATGTACCATATAAATATTCATGTACCCAGTGATCTTCCTCTTGGTTTAAAGGTCATGCGTGCAAAAATTTATAAAGATTGGAGCAAAACTATGTATTCTGTAAAATTCCGTAAGTTATGTACTCTCCACCATGCACCAAAGGAAATTTTATAAAGTGACATTCCTCTTGTTTTTAAGGTAGTGTGTGCAAAATTCCATCGACATCGGAACAAAACTATAGATTTCTATGCAATCGAAACGCAGGGTTAAATATTCCAGGTCTATTTCATACAACCCTGGTTCTGAGAATAACGAAAACAATAAAAAAAAAAAAAGGATCTGTGAAAAGGGTCGAGCCGTTCTCAAGTTATGGTGCGACCAATATATTTGCAAAGTATTCTCCCCCACGCACAGTATGAAACTTGAGGTAGACGGTGACCTTCCTCTTGTTTTGAAGGTCAAGCAAGTGAAATTTCGTGAAGACCGGAATGAAACTGTAGATTTCGTGAGTCTGTGGGAGACGTATGCCCCGCCAGTCACCTATCACAAAATACTTTCTTAGCTGACGTTTTCTTCCTATAAACTACATTCCTGCCAAATTTCAGCTTCATAGGTAAAGTAGTTTTCGAGATTTCTTGTTTAGTCAGTGAGTGAGTGAGTGAGTGAGTGTCCTTTCGCTCTTATATAGATAGAGATTACGAAAACAGATTGCTTAATTTTGGATGCAAGAGAATTAAGGGAGGCGTGCAGCCGGCCGCGGTGGCCGCGGGGACTGAGGCGCTTCAGTCACGGTCTGCACGGCCACTACGGTCGGGGGTTCGAATCCCCCCTCGGGCATGGATATTTGTGCCGTCCTTAGTATTAGCTAGATCATAAGTTGTTTGTAAGTTTAGGGACTGATAACCCCGTAGTTAAGTCCCATAAGCTTAACAAACATTTGAACATTTTGGAGGCGTGCAACCAAAAATAAATAGTAACGTGCAAATCTGTAATGCTAACTTTATTTGATACTAGGTCATGCCTGATGCATCAGTTTTACGGCATCTACAGAGAAACCGTTGTGAGCGGTAGATTTCTTTTCGTTTCATCATTTTGTGGTTGGGGGGGGGGGGGGCAGTTACAAAGCGCTTCATAAACGTCCGAAATTACATGAAAACTCTGTTGCAGGTCCCTAACTACTCCCATTTTCCAATAATTGAGGCTTATATCTGGGTATTCTCAAGAGGTGGCCTCTCATTATTTATGACGTCTTATCTCCGGGGCTAGGTGTCGTGCACTTTTGTTTCTGAGTCAGGAACCTTCGTGGGCGTACAGTGAACAGTTCACCAAAGTTTCGCTGCAATCGAATGAGTTGTTTATGAACACATATAGGACATACAGACAAATATTCATATATATTGTACTCTATGGAACGGCTATCTTTTTATACTCTAAAAAGTTTTATCAATGTGTTTCTTTTAAAAAAAGAAAAAAAGGAAAAGAAAAAAAAGGCGAGGGGCTTTTTCTATATCCAATATGGGCTTAGGGAAAATTGATCATATGGTACACAGCTTTTCCTGTTGCGTATGCGTAAATTTACACTGACAACAATCATACTGCTAGTCGTAGCTGTGACGTTACTTGTCGAAATACTTTCTGCAGCACTGAAGTTGATTTACTAAATGTAACTCATATGCGCTATGTAACTAGAAATGTTAAAAAGGAGATATGCAAAGTTGTTCGTCGATTGCAAAAACGGAAGTGAAGGTAGCAATATTAAGCTAACGCTCTGAAGAAAAAAGTTGTAAAGGCTGCTTATGGAACTAAACAAATTATTAATTTCTACGTATTTTGTTTCGTGCCACACAGGTCTAGACTCTAGTATTTTGTAGTGTCTACTTGGCATGTTTGTTGTGTTCCTAAAGAGTATCTTCCCACAAGAAGATATGATGGATTTTTTTGTGGTACCTATGCAGTAGAGTTTCTTTAATTCGAGGTGAACGGGACCGGGTACGAAAAAGCAGTAAATCGTCCTTGAATATGTGGAAAAGTATGAACTTTTTAAAACAAAGTGTTTAAATAGGTATTTACATTGGCAGACTCAAATTATTAAAGTCTTTTAACAGCTTAATTCGTGATATAATGGTGGAGTGTCTTTTTACGTGAAGGTAGTAAGTACCCGTACTCAAAATTCAAATGTTCAAATGTTTATAGAGTTTATGGGACTTAACTACGGGGTCATCAGTCCCTAAACTTACATACTTCTTATGAACTAGCTAATACTACGGACGGCACAAATATCCATGCCCGAGGGGGATTGGAACCCCCGACCGTAGTGGCCGTGCAGACCATGACTGGCGCGCCGCAGACCGCTTGGCCACCACGGCCGGCTACCCGTACCTTTTGTTTTGTTTTATTACGCTTGGATTTATGGGTAACTCGTAGTTGTGATACTCTAAATATCGACACTCCACATTATCGAGTTCATTTAACATAAAATGTAACGAGGAGAAAAGAATCAAATTTGGAAGTACTTTAATAAAAGTATCGTCGATTTGTCCAAACCTGTACGCGTCCCATGTCATCTTCTACGGAACTCTGGTTAGACTTACACACACTCAGAAAGCCTTATTACAGGGAGGGAATCTTCAAGAAGTGTGAAAACTAGTGATTTGTGGTATATCGTAAATTTTTCGAAACTTTAACTTAATTACTCAATTTTCTGTTTCGGCCGCAAATCATGTTTCTGTTGAACTCTACCGAAAAGGAATCTACTCACTTTCCAAAATGTGATCACTGCAGCTTTCGAATAGCAAGTGACCTACAGAGAGGCCGTTAAGCACAATATTACGCAATTGTCTCTAATAGTGAATTACTTATACTATAATATCCTTTACTGCTGCTTATTAGTTTTATTTATTTGTCCATTACAGCTGTTTCGCCGTATTTGGCATTATCAAGTGGTATTCCATGTGTTAAAAAACACACACACACACACACACACAGCATCTGTACTCCTATATGATTTTTATGGGTACCTTTCTTATAAAGTCGTTTTTAATCATTTTTAATGTATTGACTTTCTTATTTGAAAGCTGTTTTAGCATCAAAAACCTTTCTTAGAAAGTCGTTTTTAATCATTTTTAATGTAATGACTTTCTAAGAAAGGTACCTGTAAAAATCATATAGAGATACAGATGCTGTGTGTGTGTTACCAACAAATGGAACACCACTTGACAATGCCAAATACGGCGAAACAGCTGTAATGGACAAATAAATAAAGCTAATAAGCAGCAGTAAATACTTATTAAAATATCATATTACGATATACTCACTGCTGCAGGCCCATTTATGAAAAAAGTTTTGATACTTATACTATGTAAGTAAAAATTTAATTTGCTCAGTATTGTACGTAATAGAAGGGTTATCATATTGATATGCTGTGAAGATTTATTAATGAATATCCTTGAAAGCGAGGAACTTTTCTTAATAATTAATATGGGCTTAGGAAACATTCATCACACATTTTGCTGTTCTGTTTGCGTAAATTTATACTGACAACAATCATAGTTTCATATTCACAGAATTTGTGACATCAACTGCGAATGGGCAAAGCTGAAAATGTGTACCCAGCCGGGATTCAAACCTGGGTCTCCCGCTTTCTAGGCAATTGCGGAGGCCACCACACCACTGGGGACACAGCGATCACCACTTCTGCAAGGACTACCCATGCATGCCTCCCGCCAGATACAAATTCCCAGCTCGTAATTTTAAAACTACGAGTTTGAGTACTGTGGGCAGGATGAAGCTGGGAATTTGTGTGACAATGAAAGAATAGCAACTGCATGATCAGAAGTGACGTCCATTCTTCCGGAACAAACGCCACATGTATATAACAATCATACTGTTAGTCGGAACTGCGACTATTCAGGAATGCTGAAATGGAGATATGTAGCTGTTTGTCGATTGGAAAAAAAAGAAAGAAAAAAAAACCGGAAGTGATGATGCCAAGAAAAAAATCTGAAAGGCTACTTATGGAAGAAAACAAATAATTACTTTCTGCGAATTTTGTATTGTGGTTGTCATGTTGAGGCTTTGACATTTCGTAGTATCTATTGGGCATGTTTGTTGTGTACCTAAAGACTACCTTACTACAAGAAGGTTTGGAGGCCTGTGGAATTTGAGATAGCTATACAGTAGTCTCTTTAGTTCGAATTGAACGGGAACATGATAACATCGAACTATCGAAATTTACATGTGAAAAAGAAGATAATAGTGCTTGAAAAGAAGACACTTGTAAAAAATACCTTTTTTAAAACAAAGTTTTTAAATATTAATTTACATTGGCAGCCTAACGGCTTTAAAGTTTTGGAACATTTTTGGAACTGGGAAGCCCCTCCCTCCCACTTATTCCCAATTGAGATCCCCCCTTTGCCCCACTATCAACTTGTCTAATAATTGGCTGAATAGAACCGCGACTGCTTATGGGCCGGATCTCAAACAGCCCGCTCCATTCCTCGGAGTGGAGAATGTAAAGAATAAGGTCTCTCTTAATTTTTCGTTATTAGGTAGACAATGTCACGAGTAGAAAAGAATCCAATTTGGAAGTTCTTTAATAAAAGTACTGTCGATTTGCTTAAACCTTCCTTAAAGGTAGGAAGGTTAGGGTTTTAGGTCCCGTCGACAGCTTGGTCATTAGAGACTAGTCCTGGTTAGGCCTTCACACGCTCAACAAGCCATATTACACGGAGGGAATCTTGAAAAGTGTGAAAAACTTCTGATTTGTGGCATAAAGTAATATACAGAAATTTTAAGTTAATCACGCAAGTTACGGTTTCAATCGATACTAGAAGAGGTGCCGAATATTCGCTTTCGGTGGCAAATCATGTTTCGGTCGGACTCTACTAAACACATTAGGGTGTAAACGCATTCATTCCTCGCATGATTTATTTATTTACATTTTTTATTTATTTATTTATTTGAAGCCTGGGGTTTGGGAGCCACCGCATCACCAGTTATGGATTATTGAGAGATCTGAAGCATTGAATTAAAATTTGTGGTGCGGCCGGGAATCGAACCAGGACCTCCATGCTTACTAGGCAGACGTCTTAACCGTTAGACTACTACACCACTAACGATTAAAGCGCCTCGGAATAGTCTATGTACGATTTCCCTCCACAACACAAACTTTAATTCAGCTTCTTTGTTCCAAAGATAATTGCCACTACTGCCAAGGCTCTCCATGCAGCGGAATAGCACCTCAGCAATGGACATGGTGGAACAATCCTGTTATGGTGATATAAATATCAATTAATACAATTAAATAATCCCTGAGACGGATTTACGTCTCTAATATGTCAAAGACATTATTGATAGATCTGAAGCATTGAATTAAAATTTGTGGTGCGGCCGGGGCAGACGTCATTAAAATTTGTGGTGCGGCCGGGAATCGAACCCGGACCTCCATGCTTACTAGGCAGACGTCTTAACAGTTTTTTTTTTTTTTTTTTTTTTTTTTTTTTTTTTTTCGCTGGTAGATCTATGATCTGCGGTCGTTTTCATTGTTCGTACTTGGTCGTTCGTTGATCATTTGGGTCAGCTTTTTTGTTACAGAGGACGTTCAGCCCTCTGACCGGGCGCGCTGAGCCACGGCGCCCGGCGCCGTTAGACTACCACACCACTAACGATTAAGGCGCCTCGGAATAGTCTATGTACGATTTCCCTCCACAACACAAACTTTAATTCAGCTTCTTGCTTCTTTGTTATCTTTGGAACAAAGAAGCTGAATTAAAGTTTGTGTTGTGGAGGGAAATCATACATAGACTATTCCGAGGCGCCTTAATCGTTAGTGGTGTGGTAGTCTAACGGTTAAGACGTCTGCCTAGTAAGCATGGAGGTCCGGGTTCGATTCCCGGCCGCACCACAAATTTTAATTCAATGCTTCAGATCAATCAATAATGTCTTTGACATATTAGAGACGTAAATCCGTCTCAGGGATTCTTTGATTGTATTAATTGATAGTTATGGATTAATTTACTTAGCAGATAATGCGTTAAAATAAAGCGTCTTCACGTGTCCTCCAAGCCACTGTGCTTGAAGGCATTTCTCATTTCCGCCTGCTGCACAATATTTGGGACGGAATGCACAGACGCCGGCAGGTTGATTGCTGGCCGCTAACTGCTTTTGCTACCGCGCTCTCTGGTGGACTTATTAAACGCCAGCCGTCAGCAGCAGCAGATGTTCCTGACGGCGCTTCAACACTGAAAGCCGTCCAATTAAACCCGCGGGCTTCGCGCGCACCTCCGGAGCACACTCTAATTTGGCAGGGCGTCATCACACGAGCGTAAGCTCAAGGTCTCAACACTGGGGGCGGCAAACGTGTAACTGTCATTTGCGCAAAACACGTTTTTTAGTCCTCTTTGCTCTAGGCACTCTGTTGTCCCTCCATAATAGGGTATTTGATTGTTTTCTGGAAATCGTTTTAAATTGTTAATTATGTCATATTAAGGTCCGAACATGCCTTTTTACCTCGTGGATTTCAGTACTTAAAAAAATAAATAAATAGAGAGAGAGAGAGAGAGAAGAAATGACATTCAAATAATTTGAAAGCCCGCTGAAACGCTACATTTGAGTCACGTGATGCCTGTGACGTCATACAACACTGCTGCTGCTCTCGTAAGATAAACAAATACCTGTATATTGTTTGGGCCAAGGCCTCGTGTTTGGACGTTAACGTTTGCATTATGACCTACAAATATTGCTTAGTTCCGCACTGTACCAATACATCTGTCAAGACTCCAGAAAAATTGTTCTTCCAAGTACCAAAAAATGAAAAGATACGCAAAAAGTGGTTGACATTGGCGCGAAGACATCCAAATGAAATAGCGACTACTTACTGTGTGTATTTCTGTTCGTGGCTTCGTATGTGGACGAGTAAACGTAAATGGATTAGTTTGTAGTGTCAAAAGTAGTGACACATTCATATCAAACCAAATCTTGAATATGTAAGGAAAATACTGATATGCATGGCAGAAAGTTTACACACAATCGCAAACATTCACTCACAAAAAACAACAAAGCATAAAATCACTGTAATTTCGGCGCTATAAATGTATTCCATCGTGTCTCGCTCGCAATGTTTACGTGAAAGTGATATGCCTTTGGCTACGCGAAATGTGCGTTGCCAACCTACTAGCGATATGAAAACACAAGCCGACGCAACCCGCTGTACCTGTTTTAGACTATAGATATATTGTATAAATATACACAAGGCATTTTTGCTGTATTTTACAGGCTTTGATGTTTCACTTTGCACCAGTATTAAAGTAGTTAAATAAAATTACTCCCTTAACTGCGTGCTTTACTGGGTTAAATTTTACTAACTATCCCGGCGGTTTACTGTGACTATGTTGGCAACAGATGCTGAATAGCGAGAATCATGAGATGTCGCCATTAGCCAATCGCGTGACAGCGCAAATATTTTGTCGTGAAACCTTTGATTTACGAGGGCAGTTACTTTTACTGCCGGACAAGGGTACATACAAGAATCATAGAGCAGGAAAAGCTTTATTTATTTACTTCATGGTCTGTACGATACACTAATTAGTCATTCTATGTGGTCTGAACATCTGGACAAAGATTTTCTATCGTGTTGTTGATGTTGCCAACAAAATCACTCAAGGCCGCTTGGATAGAAGATGAAATTTCACCCTTTATTGCATAATATGGTGACTTCAGATTAAGTCTGCTGACATCAACAAATAAGGTACTTTTTCCAATGGCATAAAAATCTCTCGAAATAATTAGCTTTAAAATGTAGGTATGCGTTACTTACAATGCAGTTTTCACGTTTCTTATTTCTGGCACGTAAAAATTTGGATTGTTTTTAAAGAACGAAGACACCATAATTGCATCAACTTTAGGGAGGTTTCCGCTGTCAGCCTTCACATAACCATCTTCCATTGTGGCATAAAAACTGTAAACGCGTTTAGATCACGAAAAAACTGGACTTAAAGCTGCGAAATGGAGAAACGCGTACAATAATACAGCTCCGACTTCTAGTTGCCGCGCTGTAGGTGTTCTATGACGTCTCCAGTACTTCAGCCAATAACGGAGCGTTTTCGATCACGTGATCTAATCGTGAAAATTAATGATTTTTAAGCTTTAATTACGTAAAAATAACAGATGTTTTGTAAGAATTATGAGCGAAAATGCTGTCAGAATGTTATAATCATTCAGAATAACAACAATTCGAACCATATTTTTAACACAGGAAAATACCCTATTGAAAGAGTCAAAGCATACAGAAAAAATTTCAAAAAATCTACCCTGACGTAGCTTAGCAAATGTCATGGGATAGTGGAGCACAGATGGCGCAAGCGTGTTGTTTCCTGACTATACACTAGAGGTCTGCACGTCGCTCGGTTGCTCTCTCGGATAGCGTGATACGTGTCGTTCTCTGACAGTCCGGTTGGTGTCGGTGCTGCAGCTTGCGGCAAGGCGTGTGGCTGCGCTCGACTTCCTCCACGCTCGTTCGAGCGGCGCACGCTCGACCGGCCCGACCGTCCACACTGCCCGCTCGCCACTCGGTCGCCCGCCGCAGCGCCACTCGAGTCCTAGGCGAGTGTCAGGAGCAAACTAGACGCTACAGAATAAATCCTGACTGCGAAATTTTGAATACTATAATACGTGATTAATATAAAGTTTCTGCGCTAAGATCATTTACTAAATGAGTTATCCATGATCATTCTTTCTTTCTTGTTCCCATGTTGTGGACTGTTATTTCCTGTTTAGTGGTAGGTGTGACTTGCCGTCTTAACGAGGAAATGATTGTATTTTATATCCATTCCTCTTATCACTCTCAGTTCCTGGAATACTTTGCCCGTTTTTTATATTGATATTAAATTCACGATATTGATGTACAGCCTTTAGGTTAGGTTTCTCCATCTCTCTCTGTTGCACCCTGTTAACATATATTCCCTTAGCATTTTGGCACTGTGCTTGGTTGCTGCGCCTCTGCGTTTTCCGAGTGAGTCCTTAACGGGAATTCTTCCAATTGCAACATTCATATATCCCCACTGCCACTGTCGTCTTTCGTATCTATATAATAAAGAACGCATGCAAGCTGTTGTGCAATATATAGGATCCGGGCTTTCCTTCGTCGTCAGGGTCATATGCCGGTCTAATGCTCATATATCTGGTACTTGTTTTAAATACTCTTATTAGAATTGTTTACTTTACACAGCTGTACGTATATATGGTGCACCCGCTGTTTCAATTATATCTGTATTATATTTATTTAGGGCCGTCTGAAGTATGTCACTCGGCTGCACCGGCCAAAAGAATGAACTGCATGTTTTCGGAATGGCTGGATAAGAGATCGGCCTGGCAGGGGGAATGACAATTAGGGGGACAGCTACCCATACAGTGACCAATTTTTTGTGCTAAAAAATTGTTTTGATTTAATCGAAGTTGAATCTGTGAAATTTGTCTTTTATCAAAAGATACATTCATACCAAAAATCATTACAATAGCTTCACTAATCTCTATGTTATCGCCATTTTTCTATTTTAGCCCCAATTTTGGAGGGACCGTTTCACCCCTTAAATATGTTTTTTCGCCGCTAAAAACAATACGTGTCCCATAGTTTTTCATGGGTTAAAACATATGCAAATTTCATAAAAATCGGAGAGTGACACTTGGGTAGGTTTCCTCGTGAGTACAGCGGCAGCTCTACGCTGTGCGGCCTCTGCCCGCCCCGCCCCACGCAGCCTCGTTCGAATGTCAACACGCTCGCTGCGAGCGTAACACACTCGGCGCGCCACCGCCGAGGGTTGCGGACTCGACTGAGTACGAGCGAGCGAAACCGGCGATTTGCAGACCTCTACTATACACCCCTTGTGCCAGTGGCAGCGTGTAGGAGACCTGAGACGTGGCTGAGCAGGTGTTTTGTGTGACTTGCAACATCATCGTGAACTGAGGCTGTTCTTATGGGGTTGTTGTGGTCTTCAGTCCGCAGACTGGTTTGATGCAGCTCTCCACGCTACCCTGTCCTGTGCAAGTTTCTTCATCTGAGAATATGTTCGGCAACCTACATCCTTTTCAATCTGCTTACTGTATTCGTCCCTCGGTCTCTGTCTCTACGATTTTTACCCCACACACTTCCTTCTAATGCTAAGTTGATAATTCCTTGATGTCTCAGAATGTGTCCCACCAATCTATCCCTTCTCTTAGTCAGGATTTGCCAGAAACTCCTTTTCTCCCCAATTCTGTTAAGCACCTTCTCATTAGTTATGTGATCTACCCATCTAATTTTCATCATTCGTCTGTAGCACCATATTTCAAAAGCTCATCTGTTTGTCTGAACTCCTTATCGTCCACGTTTCACTACCATACAATGCTACACTCCAGATAAATCCTTTCAGAAAGGACTTCCTAACATTTAAATTAATATTTGGCGTTAACAAGTATCGCTTCTTTAGAAACGCTTTTCTCCCCATAGCCATTCTGCATTTTGTATCTTCTTTACTTCGGCCATCATAAGTTATCTTGCTACCCAAATAACAAAATTCATCTACTACTTTTATTGTCTCATTACCTAATCTAATTCCTTCAGCATCCTCTGATTTTCTGACATTACATTCCATTACCTTCGTTTTATTCTTGTTAATGTTCATCTTATACCTTCCTTTCAAGACACTGTTCATTCCACTCAATTGCTCTTCCAGATCCTTTGCAGTCTCTGACAAAATTACTACGTCATTGCCAAACCGCAAACTTTTTATTTCTTCTCCCTGAACTTTAATTACCTCTCCAAATTTCTCATTCCATACCTTCACTGCTTGCTCAATGTACAGATTGAACAACATTGGGGAAAGGCTACAACCGTGTCTTACTTCCTTCTCACCCTCTGCGTCCATTTCTTGCCCTTCGACTCTAATAATTGCCGTCTGGGTTTTGTATAAGTTGTATAAGCTCCCTTTATTTTACCCCTGTTGCCTTCAGAATTTGAAAGAATGTATGCCAGTGAACATTGTCAAAAGCTTTCTCCAAATCTACATACGCCAAAAAAGTAGGTTTGCCCTTCCTTAGCCTATCTTCTAAGATAAGTCGTAGTGTGAGTATCGCCTCCCGTGTTCCTACACTTTTCCTAAACCCAAACTGATCTTCCCCGAAGTCAGATTCCACAAGTTTTTCTATTCGTCTGTAAATAATTCGTGTTAGTATTTTGCAACCATGACTTATTAAACTAATATTTCTGTAATTTTCACACTTGTCTGCACTTGCTTTCTTTGGAATTAGAATTACGATATTCTTCTTGAAGTCAGAGGGTATTTCCCCTGTCTCATACATCTTGCATACAAGGTTGAACATTTTTTCATGACTGGCTCTCCTAAGGGGTATGCTGTTCGGGGCCCAATGGGTTGGGATTTCGATTTTGGCACTGGTGCAAGAATTCGACATCACACGTTCAGCACTGTGCAACATTTATCATGATGTCGCATAGCGACAATGATCACTAAAGTCAATAAATCGGTCAAGAAGGCTAGGAGAGTGTTTGTGTTACAAAGAGCAGATGAGAAATTGTAAGCGACCTACGTAAGGAACGAATGGACATCGCTTAGTTCCGGTATGGCGGATGCAGAGGAATTATGGGTAACATTAAAATGCGTTGTAAGTAAAGTTCTGGAGAAATATGTGGATTGAGGATGGAAAGACGCAGCGAGGTTCAATAATAATATTCGTAAACTGCTGAGAAAGCAAGGGCAGTTGCACTCTCGGTTCGAAAAAGTTCAAGCAAATCAAATCAAGCAAAAGTTAGTAGAGATTTGCGCGTCTACAAAAATATGGATGGACGAAACATCTAATAACTTGCCGAGAACCCTAAAAAATTTTAGTCCTGTGCATAATCAGTAAGCTGATCAAAGGCCTATACCAGTCACTTGTTGATCATTCTGTGGTGGTAATAGAAGACAGCAAATTTAAGGCCGAAATTTTAAATTTTACATTTAAGAAATCATTCATGCAGGAGGACCATGCAAACATATCTTTATTTCATGATTGTACTAATTCCCAAATGGAGATCAAAGTAAAAGGCGTAGCTTGTGTAGAGAAGCAGCAGAGAGAGTTGAAAACCAAGAAGTCGCCAGATCCAGATGGAGCAGCAATTTGGTTTTACTAAGAGTACTCGGCGGCATTGGCTCATTGATTAACTTCCATTTACCATGCAAAGTTCCAAGCGACTGGAAAAAGGTGCAGTGACTCATGTGTTTAAGAGAGGGAAAAGAACGGACCCATGAAATTAGAGATTATATCATTAACATCAGTTTGCTGTAGAATTCTTGAACATTGTAAGACGTTTTCCTCACTGACATTACCTGCATAATCAGACCTTAAGATCACATCCTACTCATCAAGACAAATCGTTTGAATACAAACTCGATGGGGTGCAGGCATTCTTAAATATAATTATTACTGTTTTATATGCAAATTACGAGATCATGTCACATGTGCAACAAGATAATCGAGACTGAAGTGTCACACACTTGTTTTTGTAAAGCGGTGCAAGGCATCTGCGTGGTGGCGACCGGTGATCGGCGACAATAGGCAGATGGGTGGAAGGGTCCTCACTCCTCTCCCTCCTTCCAGGAGGCCTTCAGCCCGAAAGCACAGAGTAACATATACCGAGGAGAAGCCCCCCCCCCCCCTAAACCACTGTCCTACACTCCCATCGTAGTTCCGTAAGATGCCAGGCGGTTCCCTGGCTTAGGGTGTCTGTCGCACGTCAGAGGGTAGCGTGGAGGAGAGGCTGAGGGGAGAGCTCGTGCCGCCTGCCACGAGACTACGGCTGTGTCTGACTTGCTGCCGTTTGAGGGGAGGTGGTGATGGGGACAGCCGCTACCTGCCGCCTGCTCTGGCTACTTTAAAGGTCTGCTTCTGACTGCAGCACCATCATGGGACATCTTACAGAACTGATGGAAACCCTCCCTCTCCGCACCCCTGAGCATAGGACCGGGCCCTTACAGAGGTTTCCCGTCTGTATATATTTGTCTATGCCGAAAGCCACATCCCTTCTTGGGGAAATATGGAGGTTAAAATCCTTTTAAAAGCCACACAATACCACTCTCAACAAAAGGTGTTTACATCCAGGTTTTAGTCGTAGGTGCAACGAATTCCAACTGGCACCATCAATTCGGAGAGGAAATACCTAAATGAAACGTTAGCTGACTCACTATTGACCAGCGACCCACACAGCATTTTAAGATGCACCTTAGCCAATGACTTGAAAGTGCCAGTGTCCTCAGAAGAGAGAAGCAGAATGAGAAAAGGCAGAGTTGCTCTCTCGCCCTAGTTGGCTGTGGGTGTCGTGCACACAAGCTTGTGGTGCAACGCTCTTGCAGCGATTTTTGTGTGGAGAAGTGATACAGACTCCTGTACAGTATTGTACTGTAAGGAGCACCTCTGTCGTCAAGCGGATCTTTGTGGATCTCTAGTGGAGAGAGTTCATAATGTTGACCGAGATATTTAATATCCGGTGTGAACGTAGGCAGAGTGCATTAGCACAGAGTAAAATATACAGAGAAGCAGCCCCCCCCCTAAACCACTGTCCTACGCTCCCCTCATAGTTCCTTAAGATGCTAGCAGGTGTCAGGCGGTTCCCTGGCTTAGTACCGGTAGACTACACTAGAGGCACTTCTGAGGGTGCCTGTCGCATGTCAGAGGGTAGTGTGGAGGTGTGGCTGAGAGGAGAGCTCGTGCCGCCAGCCACGAGGACACGGTTGTGTTCAGTGTGCAAGCGTTTGAGGGGAGGTGGTGGTGGTGGTGGTGGGGACAGCCGCTTGCTCTGGCCAGTTTAAAGGGCTGCTTCTGACCGCAGCGCCGTCATGGGACATCTTACGGAACTGCTGAAACACCCCCCGCCCCGCACCCTTGACCCTTACGGAGGTTTCCCGTCTGTCTATATTTGTCTGTGGCATTAGGTAACGCTTGTGAGCGCATTTTCGAGTGGCATTCCGATGGGTTAGTCTGACACTGATGTACCACGCCAATTTATAGCCAGGCTAGGATTTACAGATCGTTCTTGACTTCATCAAGATGCAGGAAAATGCAATCGGCAGTAGTCGATTAAGACAGACAATATTTAGTTTTGATTTCAGTGAAGACACAGCTAGCAGTCGTCGGCGAATTTAACGGTATTGTGTGTGAACACTTTAGGCAAACAGTAATAACAAATACATTTTTATCATTGTATAACATTTCTGACATTGCAACAGCCTCGATCGTAAACTGATGAAATTGAATTAATTTTAAAGTAAGTAGGTGCAGTTCTTCGTCCATTCTATCAACCTTATTTTATTTTTAAATTTTTTATGTGTTTCGTCTGTCCTGCCAACCTATCAATAACTTGAAAATAAAAAAATAAAAAAAAGTTATTTTATTAATATGAGTTTTCTTAACAGTAAATAAAGCCAAAATTTACAATCAGTTCTTTATTTCAGTAACTAGTTACATCACTTTAGTACCCGAACTGATCCTCACTATTTACACTTTGTTAATTTTGAGATATATCTTTGCATAAATGATAAAGTATTACCGTTTGTAGGTAGACAAGGAGCATCTTTCTTAATTCTGCGTGTCATGCTGTTGATGTCTTCCTTGCAGGAGCCTAGGGTACATTAGATGGTCAGGTTTGTCCATTGTGCACTACAAATAGTTGGAAGAGTAGTATCAAAATCACAACAGCATAGTAACGGCACGTAGAACATATTCTCAGTCCGAATATAGTAAATTTCCTTGAGACTGAAAAGCTTCTCTCCATACATCAGCACAGCTTTTGGAAGCATCTATCGTGCAAACTTTTCCATTCTCCTAGATGACATCTTGTGAGCTATGGATGAAGGTAACAGGCAGACTCGATTTTCGAAAGGCACTACAGACTGCTAACGAAGATACAAGCTTATGGAATAGCTACCCAGATTTGTGCATGGCACGAAGACTACTTAATGTAATAGAACCCAGTACGTTGTCCTCAGGGCGAGTGTTCATCAGAGATTAGGGTATTGTCAGGAATGCCCCTGGCAAGTGTGACAGAACCGTTGTTATTTTCTATGTATATAACAATATGACGGACAGAGTGAGTTGCAATTTGTGGCTGTTTGCTGATGATGCTGTTGTGTATCGGAAGGTGTCGTCATTGAATGTAGTAGGATGCAGAATGACGTGGCTCAAATATCTAGGTGGTGTGAGGAACGGCAGCTAGCTCTAAATGTAGAAAAATGAAAGGTGATGCAATTGAGTAGGAGAAACAATCCTCTAATTTTCGAATACACAATTATGTAGTATCTAGGTGTAACACTGCACAGCGATATGAAATGAAACTAGCACATAAGGACACTCATGGTTAAGGCGGATGGTCGACTTCGGTTTATTGGGAGCATTTTGGGATGATGTGATTTGTCCGTAAAGGAGACTGCACGTAAATCGTTTGTGTGACCCCTTCTTGAGTATTTCTCAAGTGTTTGGGATCCCCACCAGATCCTATATACAGAGCTATAAAGAGCTCGATGTATTCTTACCAGGTGTACTTTCCAGGTGTATTCCTTTTTAAAAAAAATTTTATTTAATTTAATTTTTTTCCTTTCTTTTTGCAATAGATACATGTATACACATATTGCGGATAAAACTAGTACCTGCCTAAAATGGCTCGCATGACATCTTATTGCTTCTTTTCCGCTAATTCTATTCACAACACACTTCACAGCTAGTATATACATACATCACTAAATGAACGGTACCTGCAAGATGCACATTGTATGGTATACCTTTGAACACACATGACCCCCATAAATATTGAGACACCTGAAAAAGCTTGATTCCGCTTGAATGGAGTGCAGATTGCTCAGAATTTATGCAAATTTCTAAAGCTCAGATTGAAAACTAGTACTAAATAAGGGCGGTTGGAATATATAGGAGGGATTCCAAAAAAAGGAAATGTTCCTGATTGCAGAATTACACAAAGAGAAGAATATTGTCAATTGCTGTCACTTTTTACAACGATGTTATTTACAATTCCACTTTTGAAAACATTTTCGCCAATTTTTTAAAAACAAGTAGAGTTATTGTAAATAGCGACACCAAGTGGCAATGTGCTACAAGAAACGTATGAAGTTACATTTTGTTTACAGACTGGCCGGTTCTCCATGAAGACCATCTAATCAGCATGTTGTCCCTCTTGGTCGACGTGCATTTGAAGCCGCCGTACTCTCGCAGAAAGATTAACCACAAAAATTTTGATACACGCCTCCTCAATGCGTTGCTCGAGATGCTGTGTGTTTCTTATTTTCTCCGTATGTATGATTTGCTTTAAGTGGCCAAGTAGCGTGAGATCATGTCATCTGGGTGGACATACCACAGAACCAAGTCGTCCAATTGTAGGATTCAAATGCTGAAATGCTTGTATAGCTTATGGGACTTAACTATGGGGTCAGCAGTCCCTAAGCTTACAAACTACTTATGAACTAGCTAACACTAAGGACGGCACAAATATCCATGCCCGAGGGGGGATTAGAACCCCCGACCGTAGTGGCCGTGCAGACCGTGACTGGTGCGCCGCAGTCCTCTCGGCCACCGCGGCCGGTCAGTTGTAGGATGGATGGCTCATGACATAGGTATTGAGCTGCTACGAAAGATATATGATGTAACGTCCCATTCCCATGAGAAATTGCGCAATACTGCCTAGACGTATTCTGATTGGCTGGTTGTTGATCTTACTCTTTTGGCGTCATTTAAGAAGCGATTTTTCGATATTCTGTCCGTAAGGGGCTGAAATAGGGGACGAAACCTTTTTTTAAAATACATTGCTATTTAGACAATTTGGAAGCTAGAACTACAAAATTTCGGATTTTAATTCAGGGTTCGAATTTAAACGACATGTGTTTCGGCATTTTTTTTTTAAATTCAACAAATAAGGGGGTAAAATTGGGAACGCAAAAAATTGATTTTCAAAAGTATGTTGCTGTTAACTCAAATTTTAAGCTACGACTACGAAACTTCGGATATGGAATCTTTGTCAGGATTATAAAAAGAAAAAAAAAACACGAATTTCAGTATTTTTGGAAATTCAACAAGTAAGAGGGTAGAATATGGGATGAAAAATTCTTTTCGAAAACACATTGTTGTCAAGACAATTTTGAAGTTAGAGCTGCAAAAATTGGTATTTGTATTGTTCGTTAGAATTTTAAAAAATACGTGTTTCGGTATTTTTGGAAATTCAACCATGAAGGGGGTTAAATTGGAAAGGGGATGCTTTTCGAAAATCTTTTACTACTAAGGCCATTTTGAAGCTACAACCACATAAATTGGTATATGTTTTCTTGGTCAGAATTAAAGAGATATGTGTATCGGTGTTTTAAGAAAATTAATCATTTAGGGGGTGAAATAGGGAATGAAATATTTTTTTGAAAATACATTGCTACTAAGCCAATTTTGAACCCAGAATTACAAAAAATGATATTTGCTTATTTGGTTGGAATTTAAAAGACACATGTTATGGTATTTTTCGAAATTCAACTATTAAGGGGTACCATAGGGGGTTATAAGTAGTAAAATCAAAAGTTCAAATGTTTGTAAATCTTAAGAGACATAACTACGGGGTCATCAGTTTCTTAGGCTTACAAACTAATGAAACTAACTTAACTTAGACTAACTTATGCTAAGGATAACACAAACACCCATGCCCGAGAGGCGAATCGGACCCCCGACGGCGAACAGCAGCGCGCACCGCAGCATGGCGTCTCTATGCGCACGGCCATTCTGTCGCGGCTGCAAGTAGTATCACAAGATTTCATTATGATAGTACTTAAGCCATATCTATGAAAATTTATATTAAGAGGGAGAAACAACTGGTGCAGACCAACCAGCCTACGCATGCCAAGCAACGGATGTTAAGCTAGTTAATTATAAATATTAGAAAACTGTTGTATGAAACTTCACGAGTTACGGCGTTTAAATGAAGCTTTTTTGTGGTATGTTTTATTTATCTAATTATACTTTAGTTTTAAGAAACAAATGAATGAAGATGTTCTAGAAAGTGCACTACGCTCCGAAATTGTTGGTGCAGGGGACGAGCACTGCCCAGTAGCGGTAGTCCAGCACAGACCGCTATCGCATTAACAACTATGACAATCGCGCTATGAAAATAGTCTGTCAGACAGTTCAAACTCCATATTTTTCAACAATTGTAATTAGCATTCAAGTGTACAAAGATCATGGAGAGTATTACATTTGTCGCTTGTTGTTAGGCGACATATAAATAAATATTATGAAACAACTGGCATCCCTTCTTATTTGAAAAGTAGTCACAGTTTCAATCACTTCAAGATAGAAGGATCAACGACATGTCCGTGGCTGCTTCTGCGTGGGAACAACAACGGAAAAGAAGAAGCCAGGTTAGTGAACAGAAATTTTAACTGCGCTCACTAGCGATGCATGTAGTCCTACGACCCTCACGTGCAGTGCTACGTAATTAAATCTTGCGACATTGACACGAGTGTGTTGGTAATACCTGCGAGGGAAAGTGTTAGAGAGACAGATAATTTACAAAAAAACATTCAAATCATTGTTATCAAACTCTCTATCGACCTTTAATCTCCGACCCCGCCGTACAATGCAGTGACCAGGAAATTTACGGCCTAACTTCTGATAAACAACTGTTCCGTAGTGGGGCAGAGTCCCATCCTGTTGAAAGTAAGAGAGAGAGCTGCCATCGTCATTCAGAACCAAGGGAATCATTACTTCTTGCAGCATTTCCAGGTGAGCATTTTGGTTCTGGTCGATGATAATAGGTCCACTTATATGGGTACCAAACCATAACCTTTAGGTCACCAAATACCTTTGAATATTCCATGCAGTGTGGATTCTGGTCAGTCCTGTATATGTGGTTGTGGTGGTTGACTTCACCACTGACAAAAATGTTTGTCTCATAACTGAACAAGGTACCTTGAGTAAAACAGGAAACTTGTTGCAACTTTTGAATTGTAACTACAGTGTCGAATTGGTTTACAGGTGTGAACTTGTTAAAAAATGCTGGTCTTTATATATATAGGGTGTTTCACTAAGTGTGTTTGCCTCTGTAACTTATAAACTAATAGGTGGCGGGAAATTTTAAAGCGGTAGGTCAACACAAGAAATGTTACACTTTCTGCGGAGCTATGAACATAGTTTATTGTATCATTTTGCAAAGAGTTACACCACAAAGATATATTTTTTTTATGGATCAATAGCTTTTTTTTCTATCGTGCATTGGATTCGTTGAAACCAGCTGCGTCCAAATCAATTTAAACTACATTCCTATCACTGTTAGTTTGGGAGTTACAACCCTTCAAAGTTCCGGGGGCGGAGGCTGCGATAGCGTATCTGATTGGCCGAGTAGCTAGCCCCTGGGGCACGGCCCACTGTCTCATGACCATCAGCCAGTCAACTACGCTGTCGTAGCCTCCGCCCCCTAAATTTTGAAGGGTAAACGACCTCCTTTCCATTAAAAGGAAGGACTTAGTCTGATAGACTTCAAGATGTCGCCCATGTTCGATAAGTACTGTAAAAGACCACCTTACTGGAATATTCAGGTTTCCATTTTCTGCATAGTTTTTTCCAATAAGGTTGTGTACTTTATCCTGTCTCTTTGTGTATAAGGGGCATTCAAAATGAAACTAGCCATAGGCACCCTGGGATGCACTCTGTTTGAGGCACCCTTGGGACATCTCTGTGACTGCTACTTTGTATTTTTAAATAATATGTTTGGTCATTATTAAAATATTAGAAGTATTGACCCTGGCTGTTGAGACACTTGTTCCACTTTTACAGATATTAATTCGCAATTTGCGGGAATTTCCGACCTAAGCTGCTTTTCTTTAGTTGAGCTACAATTTTACAACATATGAAAATTTGTGCCGGACCGGGACTCGAATCCGTGTCTCCCGCCTTTCGCGAGCGGTCGCCTTAACCACTTGGCCACCCGTGCACGCGCCCCGGCCAGACCCAAACTTCCGTATGTTACACTTGTCTACATCCCCAGCGGACCATCAGTAACTCTGTTCCTTTAAAACAGTAGTTTCAAGATAAACTTGTCCCACTGTTACATGAGGCGGTGAATGACATTAGCGGAGCGGTGATGTGAACCAGTTTCGCACGAAGGGGAGACCGGGGCACGTTGGCCATAGGGGCAAGATGGCCGAGTCGAATTAGTTCATACAATAGACGCTAGATCGTCTTAGGAACCAATCAGAAAGTAGGTAGCACTGTACCTCTCCTTATTCAAGGCCTATAACGCAGACGGCGAAGTTTTAGACAAGCTGTATTCCTTAATTGTTTTTGTGCGTGTTTCAGTAAAATTTCACTCGTCGGTTAATGTGTGTTATGTAAGTTTTGCTTGGCTTAAGCGCAACGGGGTGAGTAGTATAATAACAGATCGTACTTTAATGATTATTTCTATATTGCATACGGACATAATTGCTTCAGTGAGTTTTCTAAAGAACAGAATTTATTATAAAGATGGCAATGCAGCAGTTTGGCCCACAGAGGACGGGGTACGATGGCCAGCCGAGACAACCTGTCACGTCCTATAGGAGATATACTTCTTTAAACTCGATGAAAGGTTTGTTACTTTTAATGATAACAACGTTTATAATTCTTTGAATTATTAACTTAATTATCAAAGTTAAACATATTTTTATACCTTTCAGAGGTCAAAAGATCGTCATATTCACGAGTTAAATGCGGTGAATAAACGCCAACCAGTAAATTTTATTTTAATCTTAAACAGTGATGTGAGAGGTCAGAATCTCTTGCATTTTCTGGTTTTCAAAACATGAGTCACGGCTCTGATTTAAACTTTTTTTTTTGTAGGCTATTATATAAATGATCCGAAATTATAAAAGAATGAAAGGGGAATTATTTCTGAAGATAGTATGTGAAGCGCAGTTTTGGGAGTAAAAGAAATGGAAATATCTGTGAGCGCTGTTAGCGAAGACTTTGGGATTCGAAGAAAATCGTACTGGAGGTACGGTGCTAAGTATAGACAGGCCTCATGTCAGTTTGCACAGGTAATTGAAACTTAGGAAACAGAAATTGAATTTCAACCCTTCTCATTGGACCAATGCATTGGAAAGAAATTCGGAGGAAAAAATTAGATCACAGGCTAGAAAAGCCTATTTTCAAAAGGAAATAGATAATGATGACGATGAGGAAGAGTCACAGGAATTCAGTACACGAACTGTAATCGTTGGACTCATCAGAGATGCGTAAAAAATGACATCCGTGGAATATTTTATGAGTGTTAAAACTGTGCTGGTCCTTAGAAGCTGGACATTGATTAATGTTGACTGGTTTGTATTAAGACTCTCGTAATAAGTTTAACCTGTCCTGTTGTCACACTCCTCAATGTTAAGCACTTAATTCAATATTAAACTTGATGTTATGTACATTATAGTATATTTCTTGATAACTGTTAGCTTTATTTTGATTTCCTAGTTATATTTACCAAAACACTACACGGGTCAACGTGCCCCGGCCTCTGGACCAACTTACCTCGAAGTAGGGGCAGGTTGGCCCACTTGAGATATGTCCAGCAATTAATTTTTTTTCTAATACTTCAACTGATATTTTCAAGCTTAATAACTGCCATCCAGATTCAGTAAGACCTATTTAATATTTAACTATAATTTCATAAATTTAAATATGTCAAACAAACTAATATTAACCAAAATAAAAAATATGGCCAACGTGTCCCGGTCTGCCCTACAGCTGGACGCCTTCGTCCGACGTGAATCTGGGCGCTGATGACCACGATGTTGAGCGCCCTAAAGCCCCAATAACAACAACAACAACCGACGTGAATCGCAGAGAGAGAGGTCTGGACTGCAGGAGGGTGACCGAGACCCATTTGAATTTCTGCAGGAGTGCCACGACTACGTGGGCCCTATTAGAGTTTGGATTGCCGTGGAGCAGAATGGCTCCACGGGTGTGATTGCCTAGTCGGAGCTAATAAAGAGCATCAAAACAGACACGGGGATTAATGAACACACAGTTGTCGTAGCTAGAATGAATATTAGATTTCCCAAAACTACCAAAAATAAACGGAATATAACAAAGAAGATAAAAAATCGATTAACGCTTTCCTGAGTGAGAATCTACAGTCTTTCTAAATTAACAATATTAGTGTATATCAAATGTGGCTTACGTTCAAAAAAATAATATCGACAACCATTGGCAGATTTATACCAAACAAATTAACAAATGAGGAGTCTGACCCGCCGTGCTACACAAAACATGTTAGCTCTCTCTTGCAAAAGCAAACAATAAAGCATGGCAAATTTAAACTGACACAAATTCCTCAAGATTGTATACCAATTAGTTTCCTTTCAGAGCATGCTGATGCAATAGCCCCATACCCAGTTATAATATACAACCCGCTCGCTCAGCGAACGTTCCGTACCCAAAGACTGGAAAGTTCCAAACGTTACTCCAGTATTGAAGAAAGGCAATAGGAGTGATCCGCAAATTTACAGGCCTATAGCACTGACATCGGTTTGCAGCAGGAATTTAGAACATATACTTTCCTCAAATACTATGAACTACCTCGAACTGTTACCAGCTGGCAGGAGAATAGCCAGGATAGCTGAGTCAAGCACTGGCCACATGGGCTACATTTTGTTCCGATGATGACCTACATCAGGTCGAAACCGGTCAATAAAACCTGCGGTCAAGACTGTTTTTGTAATATTAATTGTACCAAATAGATCGCTGTTCTTCTCCATCGACAGTGTTGTCTAAATAAACAAGGTGTTGCTGAACGGTGCTCGCGCCAAGCCCAGCCACGACGTACTTCCTGTAAACAACCACAGGAACGACAGTCAGTCTACGAGGCAGTGGCGCGCCGGCATATGTTAGCAAGCCCCTGTCTTGCGATTGGCCGGCGCACGAAGTGGGCAAAGAGGTACCAAGACTGGAGGCGTCCTCGGCAGTCGGAGTACTAAGCAGCGACTTATCGCCTCTTCTGGAAGTGGCACATCGACTTGTGTAGACAGCCGTCATTGTGGCGAATGGCGATGCCACAATACTGTTCATTCCGTTCAAGTACTTTTCCAGGTCCTTTTTGATAGAATTACAGTGTCACCAGCAAAACGCAATGTTTTTATATCTTCACCCTGAACTTTCATTTCTTCTCTTTCTCCTTGCTTTCCTTTATAACGTTTTTACCCATGTTGACTTCAGAATTTGAAAGAGTGTATTGTAATCAACATTGTAAAAAGCTTTCTCCAAATCTACAAAAGCTTGAAATGTAAGTTTGCCTTTCCTTAATCTACCATGTAAGAAAAATCGTGAGTATTGCCTCCCGTGTTCCTAAATTTTGTCCTGAATCCAAACTGATCTTCCCTGAGGTCAGATTGTATCAGAATTTTCATTCTTCTGCAAATTATTCGAGTTAAAACTTTAATAATTAAACTGTTGCTTCTGTCTGCGCCTGCTTTCTTTGGAACGGGGGTTATTACATTTTTCTTAAGGTCTGAGGGTATATCGCGAGTCTCATACATTTTTCACAACAGGTGAAATAGCTGGCACTCATAGAGACTTCAGTAGCTTCGAGGGAATGTCATCATATCCAGTTTCGCCGTAGGTCTTCAGTACTCTACCAAATTCATCTCTCAGTACAGAATCTCCTACTTATAAGACATCTATTTCCTGTTCCCTTCCTGCAATATCGTCTCTAAGTTCATTTTCATTTTAGAGCCACTCTATATATTCTTTCCTCCTTTCAGCGTTTCCCTTCTTTACTCAGAACTGGTTTTCCGTCGGAGTTGCTAATATTCATACAGCTGCTTTTCTTGTCTCCAAATGTCTCTTATTCTCCCTTAGGTGGTCTCTATTTCCCCTAGCAATAAATTCTTCTGCAGACGTTGATTTTCCTTCTAGTCACTCTTGTTTAGCCATTTTACACATTGTGTCAAGCTCATTTCTTAGTCGTCTATACTCAGTTACTGCATTTTATGTGTTCTCGTCTATTAAATTTAGTATTCCCTGTGATATCCAACGATTTTTTGTATTTTATCACTTGATTCATAAAACCTTCCGTTTTTTGCGGACAAGCGACCATACGTTGGCATGCATCAAACTTTTTTTGAAAATGTCTTGGTCCCACTGTTTTTTATTTTATCATTACGCGTTCCGATACATCATCGTCAGATCTAAACTTTTTGTAAATTACCATCGTTTTACAAAAAGTTTAGATCTGATGATGATGTATCGAAACGCGTAATGATAAAATAAAAAACAGTGCGACCAAGACATTTCAAAAAAATTTTGTGATTTTTTTGTAGGTCTTGCCTTTCTACCTATTTTGTTTTCTGTTACTCTCACTATTGCATCTATCAAAGTTACCCATTCCTCTTCTACTGCATTATTTTCCCCGTTTCTGTTATTTGTTATCTAAAGCCTCGTCTGAAATTATCAACAACTCCAGTTTCTTCCGATTTATACAGGTCCGGTTTCTTATTTTCCTACCTTTCTGCAGTTTCTTCATTTTCAGGCTACAGTTCATAATCAATAAGATATGGTCAGCGTCTATGTCTGCCCCAGGATATGTCTTAAAGTTACGAAATCTAAGTCTTACAGTTATAATATTTATATTGTACCTTCCGGTGTCTACTTTTATCTTTCATGTATCTTAAACCACGTTTTTCATCATGTAAAATGGATAATAGTGTCTTGTCATATTATAAAATTTCAGCTCCAACATGGTACACCATTTCAGATAAAGAACAAAATAAAACTCTATAACATATTGTCCAAAAATCCTTAAAAATAAGGTGTGTACAACGTGACACGTACGTTACAAGCCCACTACACGGTATGGCCTATCAACAGTCCATTGGATTTCTTTGTTTGTGGCGACCTTTCGGGCGTTCAGTGGAGGCGACAACAGCAGGCAGTGTCAACAGAGTACTGTGCTGGCCGACAGCCCAGTCTTGTTCCAAGAGATATCGAAGACAGGTTGTAAACACGCGGAGACAACGATTGCCTAACGTCTTGGACCAACATTTGGGACGGGGAAGCTATCGACAAGGTTATTTCCGCTGTTTCGTTGGAACTAAAGGAAAATTGTATTATATTTCCCAGCAACGGCTGGACATTATGTACAATAGAGTCTACGTGGCAATAATGACAAGACGCAGATAATATGAATCCCAAGCTCAAAGCAAACAAATAAAACTGTACTGTTCTCGGAAAAAATTAAAATGAAAATGGACTAAAAATACGACAAGTAGCAGGAAAACAAATATCACTCCACTTTTGAATTAGTAGAACTTGTATTTATACGTCTACCTGGACTATTTATATGTGTAGACTCAAAAAAAAAGTACGCGTTGTCCACAACGTTGGTTGCTGGTTACAGAGTAGTAATACAGTAATGTTGTCAATATTTGCAGTGATTTTGCCGCAAGTTTTCCGTCGGAACGCGTGGCGCAGTGGTTCACCACAGGAAGAAAACAATTATTTCTTTGTATTTCTAAAATATTCTACATGTTTCTTATGTTTGATATAATTGTAACTTCTTTCTATGTATAAATAGTGGAGCACTCCAAGCAGGAGTCAGTCTGTACTGAGTATACGCTTGTGTTAGCAATAAACGTGTTCTAAGTGTAAAGTGTTGTTTTCTATTAACGACCAGCCTTCGAATTCCAGACCACCTGCAGTTTACAGCGTGACGATATTTCTTCATAAACAAAAGAAAATTTCCGTCTTTTGCAACTGAAATTTATTCCTGAATATCAGACGTCCCTCGATAATTCAGTACCTTGCATCTTCAGCGGTTTACAACACATTAAAATTATTTAATTGTTCTTTTCTTTTACTTTGATCTGTAGTGATTCTTTTGGCACTTTTTTTAATCTAGATAATTATTTTATTTCAAGATATTGGATTTCTGTGGACGATAAAGGTGTTCAGACAAAAAGATGATAGAAGCTCTTGAAATGTGTTGCTACAGACGAATGATGAAGATAAGATAGGTAGATCACGTAGCTAATGAGGAGAGAAAATTGGAGAGAAAATGAATTTCTGGCATATCCTGACTAAGAGAAGATATAGATTGGTGGGACACATTCTGAGACATCAAGGAATCGTCAACTAAATATTAGAAGGATGTGTGTGGGGTAGAAATCGTAGAGGGAGACCGAGTGAGGAATACAGTAAGCAGATTCAAAAGGATGTAGGTTGCCGAATGTATTCTCAGATGTAGACACTTGCAGACGACAAGGTAGCGTAGAGAGCTGCATCAAACCAGTCTGCGGACTGAAGACCAGAACAACATTTATTTTTATTCCGATTTGCATCTTGCTCACGTCTTTGGAAATATTCAAAATGCACACTGTGTAGATCTTTCAATGTATAACCACATAACCTGTACTGCGCTTAGCTACACTGATTTTGGTCAAACCGTTAAAGCTGGCTGTAAAAACACGGAAGCTGATCGAGGAATCGTGGGATAGTGGAGATGTGGGATGGGATGTTATGGTGGAGTTAAGAGAAGTAGTGTGTGGTGTGATTGTGAATGTGTGTTTGTGTATTTGTTGGGGGAGGGAGTGTAAATGAAAGTAGAGAGAGAAAGGGAAAGAGAAAGAGAGAATCTTAAGTTTCATTTACTTCTTTTTTTATTGTACTTCAAGAAGTCAGAGGGGAAACCAATTCCAAAAAAAATAGGTGGGGACAGGTGTCAAAATTACGAAACATTAAGTTTAAAAACTCATAGCTGCAAAATTTTATGGCAAATTATTTATAGTTGTAATTCAGGCGCTCTTTCCGAAGGCTGATTTCATTGCAGCTTTCCCACCTTAGTCTATCGTGTGCAAGCCTCTTCATCTCCATTTTAATTTGTTTACTGTATTCGTCTCTTGGTCTCCCTCTTCGATTTTCACCCCACACACTTCCCTCCAGTGTCAAATTTGCGATTCCTTGATATCTAAGAATGTGTCCTAGCAAACGATGCCTTATTTTAGTTTATGTACTGTCCTTAGTGCGAATCAGTTTAAGTAAATATAAACGTAGGTTTCCGCAGTCATTGTCTTAATCAATAAAAATTTTCTGTGTGTGAAACTGCATCGTTATTCTTTAAGAATGTGCACGATGTTTCGTCCTTTGTTGCAAGAGGCCGAAACGTCGAATAGGTCCTTAAAGAATGACAGTGAGGTCTCACACCCAGAAGCATTTTATTGATTTAGTTTAAGTAGTCGATTAAAATGCTACACCAAGAAGAAATGCATATGTTAAACGGGTATTCATTGGACAAATATATTATACTAGAACTGACATGTGATTGTATTTTCACGCAAATTGGATGCATAGATCCTGAGAAATCAGTACCCACTTTAACCACCTTTGGCCGTTATAACTGCCTTGATAAGCATGGGCATTGAGTCAAACAGAGCTTGGTTGGTGTGTACAGGTACAGATGCCCATGCAGCTTCAACAGGATATCACAGTTCATCAAGAGTAGCAACTGGCGTATTGTGACGAGCCAGTTGCTCGACCACCATTGACCAGACGTTTTCAATTGGTGAGAGATCTGGAGAATGTGCTGACCAGGGCAGCAGTCGAACATTTTCCGTATGCAGAAAGGCCCGTACAGGACCTGCAACATGCGGTCGTGCATTATCCTGCTGAAATGTAGGGTTTCGCAGGGATCGAATGGAGGGTAGAGCCACGGGTCGTAACACATCTGAAATGTATCGACCACTGTTCAAAGTGCCGTCGGTGCGAACAAAAGGTGACCGAGACGTGTAACCAATAGCACTCCATACCATCACGCCGGGTGATACGCCAGTATGGCGACGACGAATACACGCTTCCAATGTGCGTTCATCGCGATGTCGCCAAACACGGATGCGACCAAAATGATGCTGTAAACAGAACCTGGATTCATCCGAAAAAATGACGTTTTGCCATTCGTGCACCCAGGTTAGTCGTTGCGTACACCATCGCAGGCGCTCCTGTCTGTGATGCAGCGTCAAGGGTAACCGCAGCCATGGCCTCCGAGCTGATAGTCCATGCTGCTGCAAACGTCGTCGAACTGTTTGTGCAGGTGGTTGTTGTCTTGCAAACGTCCCCATATATTGGCTCAGGGATCGAGACGTGGCTACACGATCCGTTACAGCCACACGGGTAAGATGCCTGTCATCGCGACTGCTAGTGATACGAGGCCGTTGGGATCCAGTACGGCGTTCCGTATTGCCCTCCGGAACCCACCGATTCAGTCATTGGATCGCGACCAACGCGAACAGCAATGTCGCGATACGATAAACCGCAATCGCGATAGGCTATAATCCTCATGTCAGCACGTTGTAGCTGTCGCCATCGGCGCCAACCTTGTGTGAATGCTCTGAAAAGCTAATAATTTGCATATCACAGCATCTTCTTCCTTTCGGTTAAATTTCGCGTCTGTAGCACATCTTCGTGGTGTAGCAATTTTAATGGCCAGGAGTGTATGTCTAGGGACTGATGACTTCAGCAGTTTGGTTCAACAGGTTTACAAACATTTGAACAATATTCTGAGACAAAGTTCAGGAGATATGGCAAGAAAAGTATTAAGTTGTACGAAAAAAACATTTCCCAGAAACTTAAGTATTTTAATTAAAGGGCATGATAGAAAAACTATTTTGCAAGTTTGGAAAGTAGGAGGCGAGGTACTGGCGGAAGTAAAGTTGTGAGGCGGCATCGTGAGTCGTGTCGGGGTAGCTCAGTCGGTAGAGCGCTTGCCCGCGAAAGGCAAAGGTCCCAGGTTCGAGTCCCGGTTCCGGCACACAATTTTAATCTGCCAGGAAGTTTTATTTTGCAAGTGTTTCAATTTTTCTTATTCTCTTGCTTGTTAAGATAAACCAGAAACGAATTACATATTACGCATGACACCTTTTATGTTTCTGCACCCAAACGTTTCTCCACTTCTGTCTGCAGTGGGTTTTTTTCTTTAATTTCTGAAAATTGTTGTTACTTTTCTGGGTTGTATAAACGTTTGGCTACAATGTTTACATTTGTTAATGGGGCTTCAAATGCACTAAGAACATTTTACATCAATTTTCGTAAAGTAACACAGATTTTTCGTGTTTCATTGATCTTATCATTTACAATACAGAATGTGTAGACAATTTGAAATCTATAACGAATGTTTTGAGAATTAAGCCCTGTAGTTATTTACATACTTTACATGAAGTTAATACCAGAGTTTATATATTGCTTTAATCAAACAATAATATGCTTTACAGCTTATCATCTGCAACAAAAATCTTTTTCATTTCCGAATAAGAATGAATTTATTTTTCTTTAGCTTGGATATTATAGTATAGTAAATGTGGCTATTTAGCGCCTTATTGGTTGTGCTGTAGTACTCATATATACTCATATATCATATACGGATAAAAACAAATCATATAAAAACAACAACACTGTATTTGTTGTTCTTCACGGGTTTGCGGCCGGATTAAGTCGATCTTCGGATACGATATTTCGGCGGTCCACCTGGCCGCCATCTTCAGGTATGACTGGTGCACAATCACGCCGGAACTGAGGACATATCAGTTACGGCGGCTCCTTTATACCGCGGGAACAGGCCAGTGCGCATGTGCAAGAAGTGGAAGAATGCCTTCTGGGACGTGAAGAGTATAGCAGCGCCACCAGCGATAGAAGTTGGCCAAAGCGAGTAATCGAAAATTAAGAAGAAGAAGCTGGTCGAAAACTAGACCGTTGATTATGGGATTCCACGTTTTACTCAATGGAAATCCTTTTTCCCTATTAATAAGATTATCTGATAATCTATTTTCGATCGCTTCCTTAAGGACACAATCCCAATAAGGTGAGGCTGGAGCAATAATTTGCGTGTCTTTAAATGACATGTTATGCCCCTCATTAATACAATGTTCAGCTACTGCAGACTTTTCAGGTTGGAACAGACGTGTGTGCCTTTGATGTTCCACACAACGGTCGTGAATTGTACGAATAGTCTGCCCAATATATTCCTTTCCACAGTGGCAGGGGATTTTATATACTCCAGGCTTTCTTAAACCCAAATCATCTTTTACCGAACCTAGAAGAGCTCTGGTTTTAGACAAAGGCAATAATATGCTTTTGATATCGTATTTTTGAAGGATCCTTGATATCTTTGATGAAATACTTCCCGCATAAGGTAAAAATGCAACTGATTTTGAAGTGTCCGTGGGTGGTTCACGTGGTGGTCCAAATTGGAAAGCTCGACTGATTTGATGATTGGTATAGCCATTCTGCCTAAAAACAACCTTAAGATGATCCAATTCTTGCGTCAAATATTCAAAATCAGAAATGGCATAAGCTCTTTTGACGAGTGTACGTAGAACACCCAACCGTTGATGGGGTGGATGACAGCTAGTAGCATGGAGATAGCGGTCCGTATGTGTGGGTCTACGGTACACGCTGTGCCCCAAAGTCCCATTTTCTTTTTTGTGAACTAAAACATCCAAGAAAGGCAATTTACCATCCTGTTCAATTTCCATCGAAAATTTTATGCGTGAGTGAAGACAGTTAAAATGATCTAGAAACCGATGGAGGGCTTCCATTCGGTGAGGCCAGACAATAAAAATATCATCCACATATCTCAAAAAACATTTAGGCTTAAGAAAAGAAGTGCGAAGAGCAATGTCTTCAAAATCCTCCATAAAAAGATTGGCGACGATTTGGGAGAGAGGACTCCCAATCGCCACACCGTCAGTTTGTTCAAAAAATGCATCATTAAATAAAAAGTATGTGCAAGTCAATACATGGCGACACAGTTCAGTGGTTTCGTCATCCAAAAGCCGACCAATTAACAACAAGGACTCCTCCAAAGGTACCTGAGTAAAAAGTGGTACAACATCGAAACTTACAAGGATGTCAGATGTTCCAAGATGTAGGGACTTCAAACGTTGAATAAAATCAGTCGAGTTAGATACATGATGCTCACACTTCCCGACATAAGGACTGAGAACAGATGCAAGATGTTTAGCCAAATTATAGATAGGTGCCCCCAAATTACTAACGATCGGCCGAAGAGGATTTCCATGTTTACGAACCTTCGGTAAACCGTACAACCTGGGTGGTACCGCCGCCTTGGATAAAGTATTTTAGTAATATCCTCAGACAGAGAGCTCTTCTTAATAAGAGAGATGTTTTTCCGCTTTATCCGGTCTGTAGGATCACTCCGTAATTTGCTATAAGCTGAGTCCTCTAATAAACATGCCATTTTTGCTAAATAATCTTCACGAGAAAGGAGAACAGTAGCACTGCCTTTATCGGCAGGAAGGATGACAAGATCCTTATCTTCCCTTAAAGAACGAATGGCCTGTCTTTCGCTATAAGAAATGTTACTACGCTGAAGTGGTGCACGACGCAGGTGGTGAGAGACTTCCTGTCTAATTTCCTCAGCCTGATCTTCAGGAAAGCGTGCGATCGCCTGTTCAACAGCATTAATAAACTCAACAGTAGGCAAATTCCTCGGTGTAGGAACAAAGTTCTTACCTTTCTCTAAAACCGACAGACTAGCATCGTCCAATTCTTTGTCAGTTAAATTAATAACAGTCCGACGACGAGAGATGTCATCAGATGTTGATAGTTGTTGGCGAAGTCGATTAAACTTGGAAGATTGTTTCTTAACAGTGTTCTTATGCGTCGACTCCTAATAAGCCCAAGAGGCATCGTCAACCCATACCCAAGAAGCAGAAGACAGACGAGAAGACAACTCCAAATGTAAGTAATACAAATCTTTGGACGTGGAATCCGATTGTCGACGTGTAAAACGAATTCTCTCACGTACCAGGGCCAAACTAGCACGTTTCTTAATCTTTTTAGCCATGTTAGTATCAATAAAATGAGAAACGTTAGCAACCTTCGTCACGACATCTCAATAAGAAAACAAGTGCACTCAGTAACTTCCCTTTTTTCTTGCGAAGTTTATCAAACTTCTTGACAAGAACAACCATCTCCTCCCCTTAGAGATTTCTGATGTAATTCCGTAGATTTTCCCGGCGTAATAATATTTGTTGTTCTTCACGGGTTTGCGGCCGGATTAAGTCGATCTTCTGATACGATATTTCGGCGGTCCACCTGGCCGCCATCTTCAGGTATGACTGGTGCACAATCACTCCGGAAATGAGGACACATCAGTTACGGCGGCTCCTTTATACCGCGGGAACAGGCCAGTGCGCATGTGCAAGAAGTGGAAGAACGCCTTCTGGGACGTGAAGAGTACAGCAGCGCCACCAGCGATAGAAGTTGGCCAAAGCGAGTAATCGAAAATTAAGAAGAAGCTGGTCGAAAACTAGACCGTTGTTTTTTAATATTAGATAAAATGGGATTCCACGTTTACCTTATGCGGGAAGTATTTCATCAAAGATATCAAGGATCCTTCAAAAATACGACATCAAAAGCATATTATTGCCTTTGTCTAAAACCAGAGCTCTTCTAGGTTCGGTAAAAGATGATTTGGGTTTAAGAAGCCTGGAGTATATAAATTCCCCTGCCACTGTGGAAAGGAATATTGGGCAGACTATTCGTACAATTCACGACCGTTGTGTGGAACATCAAAGGCACACATGTCTGTTCCAACCTGAAAAGTCTGCAGTAGCTGAACATTGTATTAATGAGGGGCATAACATGTCATTTAAAGACACGCAAATTATTGCTCCAGCCTCAGGTTATTGAGATTGTGTCCTTAAGGAAGCGATCGAAATAAGATTATCTGATAATCTTATTAATAGGGAAAAAGGTTTTCCATTGAGTAAAACGTGGAATCCCATTTTATCTAATATTAAAAAACAACGGTCTAGTTTTCGACCAGCTTCTTCTTAATTTTCGATTACTCGCTTTGGCCAACTTCTATCGCTGGTGGCGCTGCTATACTCTTCACGTCCCAGAAGGCGTTCTTCCACTTCTCGCACATGCGCACTGGCCTGTTCCCGCGGTATAAAGGAGCCGCCGTAACATGTGTCCTTCCCGTCCCCCACGCGGATCCTGTATGACCTGATCCCGTTTCCCCACCTCCTCGAATATCTCCAGCGTATCCGTATCCTCTATACCACCCGTAAAATCGACTCCCGCAACCCCCTGGTCCACTCCATCTTTACCAACCCTGGGCCTCTGCCACGCCTCTACCGCGTTATACCCCCCTCCCTTCATCTCCACACCCTCCATGTCCTCTCCCAGGGTAATTTCCGCCTCCTCCCCCTTCCTGATGACGTCCTCCGTTCCGACATATACCCGTCCTACCAGCTCTGATCCCCCACCCATAGATAAAGGGCCCCCTCTCCCCCCCCACCCGTTCCACCGCTTGGCTACCCCCTCCCTGCCCTGGAGTCCCTACGGCTCCTCCCTGCCGCCCCCTTTCCCCGCCGTTTTTTCCTCTCCCCCACGCTTTGCTCCCCCCCCCCCTTTCTCGGGGTCCTGGACCGACAGTTTTACAAGTGCTACGTCAAGTGTTGTGTGTTGTGCTACAGTGAAGTGTGTGTTTTTTAACTGCAACCAGACAAGTGTCGCACCGTGTATTTTACTTAGTGTCTCCGTGTACTCGCCGTCCTGTGTTCTTGTCGTCCAACATGTGCTTTTTAAGTCACCGTGGCTCCTCGTTTTTAACTGACTACATCCGGTTTTTGTTCACCTGTCAACTGTTTGTACCTCCAATTGTCGCCATGTATGTGTCATTGTTCCTCCGTTGATTTTTCGCCTGTCATGTATTTAAAAAATTTTCATCTCATCAATGTATTTTATTCTCTCGGCTGAAGAGCAGCCTCTGGAGCTGCTGCCAGCCTACTGGTGTAATCGCTGGTGTGGAAATACAATAAAGAAAAAAAAAAAAAAAAAAAAAAAAAAAAAAAAAAAAAAAAAGATGTGTCCTCAGTTCCGGCGTGATTGTGCACCAGTCATACCTGAAGATGGCGGCCAGGTGGACCGCCGAAATATCGTATCAGAAGATCGACTTAATCCGGCCGCAAACCCGTGAAGAACAACAAATATTATTACGCCGGGAAAATCTACGGAATTACAACACTGTAATATGATTATCGCCGCGCACATGGAACTGACAGCGAAAAAAGCGATCGAATGCCGCAGCACGCTGCTATTAATTCTTGCACATAGGAAAACATAGCTTAAAATTTCCAATATTTTAGGTGTCGAAACGCATCTCTTCAATCACACAACCCTCAACCCCCTATCACGGTTCATAAAAATCACAAGTTCCGATTTAGAAACGCTCACGGCTTGGTTATTCATGACACCGCCCAGGGCGCCAGGCTTCAGGGGTGGCAAAATATTAATTTGTTATATGGTTCCAAAAGTATGAATTAGCAAGACAATTAATGACTTGAAAAGCAAATTTTGTAAACCTATTGGACCAAACTGCTATGGTCATCAGTCCCTAGACTTATAAACTATCATGTACTAAGGACAAAGCACACACGCACATACACACATGCCCGAGGGAGGACTCGAACCTCCGACGGGAACGGCTGCACAGTCCGCAGCAGGACGCCTTAGACCGCGCAGCCATTCTCTGTGGCCTGAACGACTTGCTAAAATAAAGGAGTGTGAGAAGAATCTCAAAATAGAAGTAATTAATTAAATCTACTGTCATACTGGAAATACAGGTGTGAAAATTACAGAACCATCAGTTTGATAAGTCATGGTTGCAAAATTTTAACACGAATTATCTACAGGAGAATGGAAAAGCTGGTAGAAGCTGACCTCGGGGAAGATCAGTTTGGGTTCAGGAGGAACGTAGGAACCCGGGAGGCAATACTCACTTTACGTCTTATCTTAGAAGATAGATTAAGGAAAGGCAGCCGGCCGCGGTGGCCGAGGTGACTGAGGCGCTCCAGTCACGGTCAGCACGGCCACTACGGTCGGGGGTTCGAATCCCCCCTCGGGCATGGATATTTGTGCCGTCCTAGTTCGTAAGTAGTTCATAAGTAGTTTGTAAGTTTAGGGACTGATGACCCCGTAGTTAAGTCCCATAAGCTTAACAAACATTTGAACATTTGAATTTGAAGGAAAGGCAAACCTACATTTTTAGCTTTTGTAGATTTGGAGAAAGCGTTTGACAATGTTGACTGGAATACACTCTTTCAAATTCTGAAGTCATCAGGTGTAAAATACAGGGAAAGGAGAGTTATTTACAACTTGTACAAAAGCCAGACCGCAGTTATAAGACTGGAAGGGCATGAAAGGGAAGCATCAGTTGGGAAGGGAGTAAGACAGGGTTGTAGCCTTTCTCCGATGTTATTCAATTTGTACATCGAGCAGGCGGTGAAGGAAAGCAAGGAAAATTTTGGGATAGGGATTAAAGTTCAGGGGGAAGAAATAAAAACATTGCGTTTTGCTGATGACATTGTAATTCTGTCAGAGACAGCAAAGGACCTGGAAGAGCAGTTGAATGGAATGGACAGTGTGTTGAAGAGAACGTATAAAATGAACATTAACAAGAGCAAAACAAAAATAATGGAATGCGGTCTTAGAAAATCAGGCGATGCTGAAGGAATTAGATTAGGTAACGAAACAATGAAGGTGGTAGATGAGTTTTGTTACTTGGGTAGTAAAATAAAATGCGATGGTCGCAGTACAGAGGATATAAAATGCATAATGGCAATGGGAAGAAAAGCACTTTTGAAAAAGAGAAATTTGCTAACATCTAATATTAATTTAAGTATAAGGAAGTCTTTTCTGAAAGCATTTTTGTGGAGTGTTGCCTTGTACGCGAGTGAAACATGGACGATAGGCAGTGCGGACAGGAAGAGAATAGAGGCTTTTGAAATGTGGTGCTACAGAAGAATGCTGAAGATTAGATGGGTAGATCGCATTACTAATGAAGAGGCACTGAACAGAATTGGTGAGAAAAGGAATTTTTGGCATACCCTGACCAAAAGACGGGATCGCTTGGTGGGACACATTCTTAGACATCGAGGAATCGTAAATTTAGCGTTGGAGGGAAGTGTGTGGGGTAAAAATCGCAGAGGGAGACCAAGAGACGCGTATAGTAAGCAGATTCAAGTGGATGTGGGTTGCCATTCTTATGAGGAGATGAAAAGGCTTGCTCAGGATAGAGTAGGGTGGAGAGCTGCATCAAACCAGTCTCCGGACTGAAGACCATAACAACAAACAACAACTGGAAATTATTTACGGTGTCGTGAAACAGATGACAAAGTAGCGAAGTTTTCCAGTAGGATTGTTGCCAACTCAGTTTCTACGGTACGCGTACAGATCGCATGACTAGAGAGACCGAAAATATTTACACTTTAGATAAATATCGACTTATGATGACCCTGCATTTCCTACGCCTATAGGAGGAGCGTTGCTGAGAAAAATTAAATAAAATACGACGCGCATTAAGAAAGTAAGTTTCCCACTTTTTTTTTTTTCAAAACAAAGACGACATAGTTACATGTAAAATTTTATTATCAACAGGTACAGCATTTTTTGAGCTATTTTTCAACATCGTCACCAAGAGAATTGAGTTTTCATATAGAATTCGAAATCGGTGATCATAAGCATCAATGAATACAGCTGTAAATAGGAATATCAAAAAATGTCAGAAAATCTTCCTGTTTACGGCTCAACACCAACTCTAGCACTTATAGTTGTTGAGCAGCAGTAGTTCAAGAGCATAATACAGTAGGCAAGTATGTGACAAGTAAAAATACGATAGACAGTCAGAAAACTGCTACGAAAGCGATGAAAACTTCGCTAAAAATAGTAACGTTGCCAAATCCTTTCAGAATAACAAAAATTATATGCTGCCTAAATTACCGTAAGGGTGACAATGCCAGATGCGTTCAACTACTTGGAATGTAAAATTCTATGTACCAACTTGGCAGAAAATCTGAAAAAAAATGTTTAATGTTCTATCGGTAAACGAATCGCAGCCTTATGCCAAGACACTTTTTGACCGTAACGTCGTTGAAACAGAGAATGACACACAAAAGGTCAAAATACCATTTGACTTTTCCTAAAGTTGCTTCACAGAGGAACATTGCACTGTTGATCCTCCTCGAATGGACGACAAAATGGCAGATATCGAAGTAAATGTCAGAAGTGTAGAAAAAGCAATTAAAATCGCGGAACAGAGGCCGCTGAACCTGATGGGATACTAAATCGATTTTATACGAGATGTACGAAGGAATAAATACTGTAAAGTATGCAGATGATAGGCTATACTACCAGAATCAGAAGCAGAGTTCCATGTAATGATGGAGGGGGGAAAGGGGGGTGGGGAGAAGAAATTGGAATGAAAGTGAACATCGATAAGAACAAAGTGATGAAAATTGGAAAAGAAGATGACACAATCAATATATCACTAGATGAAAGAAAACTGCAATAGGTTCAATCATTTCAGTATCTGGGAAGCTTAATAACTTTCAATGGATGTTGTACAGAATAAGTGAAATTCGGAATATAAATGTTCAAATGTTTGTCATGCTTAAGCGACTTACCTGCGGGGTCATCAGTCCCTAAACTTACAAACTACTTATGAACTAACTTATACTAAAGACGACACAAACATCCATCATGCAGTAAATGCTTTCACGACCGGATGTCATAGTTGCTTGTAGAACTGCGCCGGACATCTTCGGAGGTCTTCTTACTTCTGTTGAGTCTTGTCGGCAAGACTCAGCGGGAGTAAGAAGACCTCTGAAGATGTCCAGCGCAGCTCTGGACGAAACGTTAGGAAAAACTGAAAAGTTTTGTGGACCACGGCCTTATAGCCCGGAAGTTCTACCAGCAACAAACATCCGTGCCCGAGGGGGGATTCGAACCCCCGACGGGGAACGGCCTCTTGCATCGCAGCATAGAGCCTCAATGCGCTCCAATGCATGGAGGGTGTCCACTTGATACCTGTCTGAAGACAGATTTACTGAAAGAAGAAGTACGAAGGACCTTGCCTCCCTTCTAGTGCCATTGTACCCTCTGTCTCCAGGGGCGTGAATGGCTCCTAAAGATTGGACAAAAAAGCTAATGTTATTTCCGTTTTCAAGCATAGTCGTCCAACAGATGTGCAAAACTACACGTTATATGTCTGACATCGGTATGTTGGAAAATTTTGGAAAACATGTTTTATATTCTGGAGTTGGGATATTTCTGGGAACTATAAGTCTCCTCTATAGGAATCAAGGAGGTTAATATACTAACCTCCTTGGTAGGAATTAACACGGGTTCAGAAAACAAAGTCATAAGCAGTGTGACGACCGAATAATTACCATATCATGTATATCTTAGAGGATGTAATTTATTTATTTCCTGCTCATTCTGTTCGCAACACTGTCTCCGCACTGCATGTACCTACAACGTAATTGTACGATATATAGTTGAAGAGATTTGACGTCATAAACAATGGGCTGCTTGAAAACGAAACTACAGGGCAAAATTCGCTATCGCTCCACACGTACACATACATTTTACGCCCTCTCCGGAGTTGTGGGGTGTAAACATGATGAAAGAGGAAACTGACGGAGAGAGACAAGACAAGAAAGTCGATGGCAGGAGGAGGAGACTGACAGAGACGAAGGATGGTTAGAGAGGGAGGAGAAAGGAGGGAAAGGGGGTAGGTGCAGTGGGGGAGGTGATGGTCAGTAAGCGGGAAGCGAAGACATCAGAATTCTAGTTTCTCTCATGTGCAATTATTTATGCGTGACACGCTACAGTATTTGTAAACCATTTATGCAAAAAATTAAATAAATAAAGAAACGCGGACGAACAACATAACATACATAAATACTCTGCTAAATACTTTTAAGTGCATGGCAATACTATTCTCTTAATAGCGCACTGGGAAAATCTTTCCGTTTGGGATCTGATTTCTCTTATCTTATTTTGATGATCATGTCTCCCTATGCAGGTGGGCGCTAACATGTTCGCATTCGGAACAGAAAGTTGCTGACCGAAATTCGGCAAATAAATCTCGCCGCAACAAATAACGCGTTTCTTTTAATGATTTCCACCCCAACTCGTGCGTCATTTCTGTGACACTCACTCACCTATATCGCGATAATACAAAACGAGCTGCCCTTCTCTGAACTCACTATCCGTGAATCCCACGTGGTTGGGATTGCACAATGGGCTGCAATACTTCAAAATAGGACGCACAAGTGTAGTCTAGGCAGTTTCTTTTGCAACTTCTGGAATGAAACGTAGCCTATGGTTCGCCTGCCTTACAATAAAAAATCCAAATAATAAATGTAATTACCAACAGCCGTAAAGTTTGATGTTTTATTTAAATACCGGTGTCAGTATTATAATAATACCATCTTCAGGTTCTATGTCATAATAGATATCCAAGAAAACTCTTGAAATAGCCTTATGCACCGGTTTATTTAATATCTCACAGTTTCCAAATAAACGTGTGTTAATACACACATGTGACAGCAGCTGTGAAAATAAGTAGCATCAAAAAAGTCAAAGATGTTATTGCAAGCTATTTGCTGTTACATGTGTGTATTAACACACGTTTATTCGGAAACTGTGAGATAGTAAATAAACCGGTGCATAACGCTATTTCAAGAGTTTTCTTGGATATACGACATAGAACCTGAAGACGGTATTATTATAATACCGAAACCGGTAGTTAAATAAATTATCAAACTTTACGGCTGTTGGTAATTAGATTTGTTATTTGGATTTAAAATAAACCAGCCGCAGTCCCAAATTCAGAATAAAAAGGAACTACATCGATTCCTTACAATATTCTCTGTGTGTTATTTCCAATTTAAGTGTTTCGTAATTGTTATTCCTAGGAATTTAGTTGAATTTAGGCATTTATATTTGACTGATTTATCGTATAAATGATGTTTAACAAATGTTCAAATGTTTGTAAATCATATGGGACTTAACTACGGGGTCATCAGTCCCTAAACTTACAAACTACTTATGAACTACTTACGAACTAGGACGACACAAATATCCATGCCCGAGGGGGGATTCGAACCCCCGACCGTAGTGGCCGTGCAGACCGTGACTGAAGCGCCTCAGTCCCCTCGGCCACCGCGGTCGGCTGAAGTTTAAAGAATTTCCTTTGGCGTTCATATGATTGACTTAACACTTTTCAATTTTAGGGTCAATTGCCAATTTTGACACCATGCAGATATCTTACTTAAATCATTTTGCAGTTGCCTTTGATCTAACCGGCAAATGACAGCATCATTGACGCGCGAGAGTATGCGAGTGGTCTGGAGCGCCACGTTGCGGATCGCGAGGCCTCCCGCGTCGGAGGTTCGAATCCTCCCTCGGTCATGGATATGTTTTTCTTAGTTTGGTTTACCTAGGTTTAAGTAGTTTGTAAGCTACGGACTAACAACCACGCAAATAGATTTACAAACATTTGAACATTTTTGAACAGCATCATCTCGAAAAGTCTAAGAGAGCTGCTTAAATTGTCTCCTATTTCGTTTATGAAAATAAGGAGTACTACGGGCCCTATAACACTTCCCTGGGGAACACCAGATATTATTTCCGCTTTACTCGATGCCTTTCAGTCAGTTATTGTGTCCTTTCTGACAGGAAATTGCGAATCCAATCGCGCAACTATTGCGAAATCCATAAGTACAGAATTTAAACGACTTCAATAGTAAAAGTCTACGCACCGATTTGGCAGAAATTCCAACAAAATTGTTTTTATGTTACATTGGTAAACGGGTTGTAATAAATAATTATTTCTGTGACAACATATTTCTCTTCATTTCCTTTCGTTCAACATGCCCACAACAAAGCTGGCTATGAATTTGATAGATATGTTTTCTAAGGGAGTCGTTCACAAGAATACATTTATTTCGTTCCCCATTCATCGAACTCAGGCACTTCGAAGCGTGGCCAGGTTTAACTGGTACAACGTATACAGAATAAATTCGTAATAATAATTTTATAGGTTTTAAAGGAGAATGTTGCTGTAAAGCAACGTGAAAATTAGGCACGATTATCTACCGCATGTTTCAAGTTTCGTACTCGATTGAGAAGTAGTGCTTACAACAACATGTTGCGAAAAGTTAGGAATAATCTGAATCTTTAGCGGACACTGCAATCCTGCGTTACCGGTGTATTAGTTTCTTTCAATTACGACGTTATGATGCTATTATATATACCCGGGCCGCCGAAACATTGCACTTGACGTTTCGCGTTACGGCGAGTTAAGTTGGCTACACTGCTTTAGCGACGTTGCAACACTAGCCTCTATACACACAGCAGACAAAACGGTTTTCAATCGCATCTCGTAAATGTAATCTATTGAGCAATAAAAGTGCATATAATAATTCGTTCTTCAGCAGCAATTAATTAACGGCATATTAATGAAGACCCGAGCACAACAATGCACACGCTTTCAGTAACGGAGCAAAGCAATATAGAAAATAAGCATTGGATCACGACAGATACGAAATAAACAATAATCAAGATAGTAACTTCTCTCTCTACGTTTTATAATCAATGATTTTCACTCCCCAATTTACGGTGACAATGGTACATTTACATCCAGCTCCCCATCTTCACTGTTGTCGTCGCTGCCAAAATAGTCGTCATCACCAAGACAAGCCATTAATTGTTCAGTATCCCTTCCATTGTTTGCGCTGCCCGAATCAGTTTTTGAACGTGCTCCACCCTTTTTTCCCCCCCAAGATGCAGCATCTACATTGGCGACAGCTTAATGCAACAGCTGTTCCACCTCTGTTATTGTGAAAGACTTATTGTTCCTTAAGTAATTCTACACGTCACTCCGTACCAGTTTTATAGGGTTAAAACGGCAGTGAAATGGGGGCAGATTTAATTCATTGTGACGCTGCTCCTTTGCGATTTCGTCTGCTGCATATGTGGGTGTAATAGGCTTATTTTGTTTCACGAGAGAATATAAACGAAGTTTTGACATTGACATATATGCAGCAATATTTGTTTCTTGTAACCACTGCACCATAACTTCTTTCCGATCGCTTGAAGCGAGAATGAACTTCCTGCTCAGAGCAAAGCTTCGAAGTTTTTATTCATACGAAACTAAGAACTTACTCAGAAAACGTCACTAGACAAACATCTATACATTTATCCAATTACTTGAATTCGGAAAGTGAAGTTAAGCCACTCACAGTAAAGCATATCGCAGCGAAAAAAAAGCACACACAACATAAACACGCGATAAACACGATACACAACTTTGTTTACGGTAGAACTGAACAAAGCCGGCAACGCAGGAACGTTGACGTCACGGCACGTGATCACTGGAAGTGTTTACCGCGCTGTGATTGGATCGTTCGTAGCGAATAGCGCCTCGCGCTTCTTGCTCTTCACTTGTTATTTGTAAACGTCAAGTGCAACGTTTCAGCGGCCCGGGTATAACTGCTTATAAACGGCTAGAGTAAGTACTGAAGTTAAGATGGAGAATTCTCATCTAGGTCATACCAAATGGATTGATGGTTACTATGAGCCAAAACGGAAATGTAGTTTTAAATGACACGGGTAATTAAGTCTAGAACGGTCATGGCCAACATTTCCGCCCGGCGGGCGTGCCCGCGCTCCGCGGGCGAAGTACATTGTAGTTGACCGCCCCGGCCGCTACCGTGTGTCGCTAGTGCGGATGCCGGACACTTGCCACGCCGGACTTTTGCCACGCCAGACACTTGCCACGCTTGACCCTTCGCCAGGTAATAGGATTAGTGGTGCTTCAGGCAAGGGACGCCTTCTCCGTACTCCTGTTTGCTTCCAAACCTCCGTCTCCGTATCTTACTCTATATAGTCCAGGGCTGGGCAAATGCCGTTTCGCGAGCGCGAGCGCGAGCGCTCTCAGCGGCTCACGCGGCCTGCTCGCGGCTCCCCCCCCCCCCCCCCCACTCCGCCAGCCAGCAGTGCCCCCCCAACTCTACTCGACTAGCCGCGCACCTCACTACACCACGCGGAACCACTCGTTCTATTTACTTGTGAAAATCCCATCCGGTGTTCGTGATAAAGCAGAACTAGTGTCTGAAAAATGGCAGAGGAGGACGTAAAAAACACCCATAGTGGGAAGAAGAGTACATTTTTGTTGGAACGCAAAGCGGACCTCAGTGTTTGTTTTCCAATTCAACATTGTCTTCGTGGAAGAAGTACAATGTGAAGCGTCATTTTAAACTGCTTCACGAAAAAGATGTAGTTAGAGTAAAGAAGAACGAAAAGTCAAACTTATAGAAATGAAGCAGAAAAAGGAGAAAGACGTAAGTATACTTGTAGATAATTATGTTATTAATTCTATTTACTGCTGTTATTAATATTTTGTGTGCATTTTCCGTCAATTTTACTTTCTCCTGTACGTATTTACAGGTAGAAAACCTTCTAATCCACAACGCTGCAGCGATGAGAGTAAGCTATCATGTAGCTCTTAAAATAGCTAAAACTGCGCAGCCCTTCAGCGATGCAGAATTTGTGAAAGAATGTTTTGTTGCTGCCGCAACAATTTTGTTGCTTTACAGCAACATTCTCCTATAAAACCTATAAAATTATTATTACGAATTTATTCTGTATATGTTGTACCAGTTAAACCTGGCCACGCTTCGAAGTGTCTGAGTTCGATGAATGGGGAACGAAATAAATGTATTCTTGTGAACGACTCCCTTAGAAAACATATCTATCAAATTCATAGCCAGCTTTGTTGTGGGCATGTTGAACGAAAGGAAATGAAGAGAAATATGTTGTCACAGAAATAATTATTTATTACAACCCGTTTACCAATGTAACATAAAAACAATTTTGTTGGAATTTCTGCCAAATCGGTGCGTAGACTTTTACGATTGAAGTCGTTTAAATTCTGTACTTATGGATTTCGCAATAGTTGCGCAATTGGATTCGCAATTTCCTGTCAGAAAGGACACAATAACTGACTGAAAGGCATCGAGTAAAGCGGAAATAATATCTGGTGTTCCCCAGGGAAGTGTTATAGGGCCCGTAGTACTCCTTATTTTCATAAACGAAATAGAAGACAATTTAAGCAGCTCTCTTAGACTTTTCGAGATGATGCTGTTCAAAAATGTTCAAATGTTTGTAAATCTATTTGCTTGGTTGTTAGTCCGTAGCTTACAAACTACTTAAACCTAGGTATACTTCATAACTTTACTCTCTTGCCGCGAAACATTAGTTAATAAAGTGTATTGGGACAATGTTCAAAACAATGACAGAAAATACATTTACAAAATAGAGATAAGAGCGTCTAAAGTCGACATACAATTTTAAAATATATGAAATAAGGAAATGAAGGAATATAGAATGTTATGCTTGTAACGTAGACTGTTGTTCTACATTCTTTAGCTTTGGTATCTACTGAGTAGCAGAGGAAGCACCCTTGTTTTTTAAGGGAAAAACTATAATTCCTATGATCTGCACTACAAAAGAAACAAAAAGTACAAAAGGAAATCGCGAAACTTAAGTCGATAGTTCCTGTGAGTTAGTATGAGCAGATATTGCACTCGACAACCGGAATAAATTAATGTGACTCCGTTTACCGACCCCCACACTCTGATGATGCAGCCGCCGAACAGTTCATAGAAAATTTGAGTCTTATTACAAATAGGTACGCTACTCATATAATTATAATTGGCAGTGACTTAAATCTACCATCCGTATGTTGACAGAACTACACCTCCAGATAGGGTGGCATACATCTTCCGAAATTGTTCAAAATGCCCTTTTTTATTATTTTGTACAATTAGTTCACGAACCCATTCAAATTGTAAATGGTTTCGAAAACACAGTTGAGCTCTTAGTCGCAAATACTCCTGAGATCACGACGGAAAGTGAACACAAAGTTGTATCAAGCTCAAATCCGTAACAAAGATATTTACCAAAACTAAACGCTAAATACATATATTAAAAAAAAATAATAATAAATAGTCGGTTGACATCTTACTAGGAGACAGTCTCCAGTTTTTCTAAATTAGCTATGTAAGTGAAGACGATATGTGGCTTACATTCAAAGAAATAGTATCAACAGCACTGGAGGAATTCCTACCAAATAAATTAATAAGAGACTTAACTGGTCCCCGTGGTACACAAAATAGAACAGAAAGCTTTTGCAGAAAATTTAGACGAATGCAAAATCCCCAAATTTGCCGAAGTTTTACTGAAGCTCGAAATTTAGCGCGGACTTCAATGCGACAGTCATTTAATAGTTTTCACAACGAAACTCTTTGTAGAAATGTAGCGGAAAATCCAAAGAGATCCTGTCCTATGTTATCTACACCCTCGGAAAGACTAAGTGAATACCTTTACTGCACAATAGCGAAGGTAATATTACTGATGACAGTGCCACTAAAGCGGAGTTAGTGAATGAAGTTTTCCAAAATTCTGTCACCAAAGAAGACGAAATAAATATTCCACAATTCGAAATGAGAACTAATGAAAACATTATATATAAGTAGATACTCTTGGTGATGCAAAGCAAATAATTCTATCCAATAAGTGATGTTGTAGACGAAACGATCAAATATATTTTCAAAAAGTTTCTAATGTATAAGAAAAATGCGTCAAATATTTAGCATTAGAAGGAAGTCTGTGAGGTAAAAATCGTAGAGTGAAACAGACGGACTAATACAGTAAGCAGATTCAAAAGGTTGTAGGTTGCCGAACGTTTTCTCAGATAAAGAACCTTGCACAGGACAGGGTAGCGTGGAGAGCTGCATCAAACCAGTCTGCGTACTGAAGACCATAACAACAATAACAACAACATTTGTTTATGATTTCTTTTGTAACAATTATTTTTTAACATTAAGCTTCTTGCCTTGTTTCAATAGCTTTTACTGGCCTGATTAAAGATAATCAATAACATGGTAAGAAACTTTAATTTTTAAGGACTACAGCTAAATGTACGTCATGAGATCTGCATCTACTGTAAATTTATTTCTATCCTTGTCTAAGTTTGGTGATGTGGCCATTATTTCAACACTATAGCTGCCGAACTTGTCAACCTTAGGAGCCGATGTGTTTTAGGGTGTCTCTTTTAGGTGCATTTCAGAAATTCAGATTCTTTTTAAAACCTAAAGTGTACCTTATCAGTATAACAAAAATGAGATTTTTAAAAGCTGAAGTTACAAGAAATAATTTTAGAACTCACAATCTTTGATGGTATGACCATAATATTAGAAGGTAAAAAAACATTCTCTTGACATGTAAACTATGGGAGCTTTTACTTCAGTAGGAAATTGCAAATTGAAAAGTGTTAGATGTGACTATGAATTCTGGTTGCAGGAGGATCATTTGAGTGCTGTTTAATGTATTTGCTTCGTTGAGTTAAATTTCACTGCCACGCTAGTGAACTGAACTGGGACCAGCTAGTTTCATTTATTTAAGGATACTGAGGTCTGATACACTCTTTTTATTTTTTTGACTGAAAACCCAAAGAGATTTTGGTTATATGTTAAATATACTCGGGGCAAGTCACAAACAATACCTTCACTACGTGATAGTAATGGCGATCCTGCCGATGACAGCGCTACTAAAGCAGAGTTACTAAACTTAGCTTTTAGAAACTCATTCACCAAAGAAGACGAAACCAATATTCCAGATTTCGAATTACGAACAGAAGCCGTAATGAGTAACATAGAAGTAGATATCATCGGAGTAGTGCAGCAACTAAAATCACTTAACAAGAACAAGTCTTCTGGTCCGGATTGTATACCCATTAGATTTCTATCTGATTATGCTGAAGCGATAGCTCCTTACTTAACAGTCATATACAACCGCTCTCTCATAGAAAGATCTGTACCAAAAGATTGGAAAGTTGCACAGGTCACACCTATATTCAAGAAAGGCAGTAGGAGTAACCCACTAAACTACAGGCTTATTTCATTGACGTCAATTTGCAGCAGGGTATTCAAATATTATGAATTATCTCGAACAGAACGATCTATTGACCCAAGGTCAACACGGATTTAGAAAATATCGTTCATGCGAAACACAACTAGCTCTTTATTCACACGAAGTGATGGGTGCTATCGACAAAGGTTCGCAAATCGATTCCGTATTTCTTGATTTCCAGAAAGCGTTTGACACCGTACCTCACAAACGGCTTTTAATCAAATTGCGTGATTATGGTATATCGCCCCAAATTTGCGATTGGATAGGGGATTTCTTGTCAGAGAGGACACAGTTCGTAGTAATCGATGGTAAGGCATCGACTAAAACAGAGGTGATATCGGGCGTTCCACTGGGTAGTGTTATTGGTCCTCTGCTATTCCTTATTTACATAAACGATTTAGGGGAAAATCTAAGTAGCTCTCTTAGGTTGTTTGCAGATGACGCCGTCATTTACCGTCCAGTAAAATCATCTGAAGATCAAAACCAACTGCAGAACGATCTGAATAAGATATCAATATGGTGTAAAAATTGGAATTGACTCTAAATAATGAGAAGTGTGAAGTCGTCCACATGAGTACGAAAAGAAATCCGTTAAATTTTTTTTACAACATAAATCAATCAAATGTGAAGGCCGTAAACTCCACAAAATACCTAGGAATTACTATTACTTCAGACTTAAACTGGAAAGAACACGTAGATAATATCGTGGGAAAGGCGAACCAGAGACTGCGTTTTATTGGCAGAACCCTTAAAAGATGCAACAGAAGTACTAAAGAAACTGCATACACTGCGCTTGTCCGTCCATTTTTGGAGTATTGCAGCCCAGTGTGGGATCCTTATCAGGTGGGTTTGACGGAGGACATCGAAAGAGTCCAAAGAAGGGCAGCTCGTTTCGTATTGTCACGATGCAGGGGAGACAGCGTTACGGAAATGATCCAGGATCTGGGATGGGAATCATTACAACAACGGCGCTTATCGCTGCGGCGTGGGCTACTTGCGAAACTCCAATCGCCGACATTCTCCTCCGAATGCGAAAATATATTGTTGCCTCCCACTTACATAGGTAGAAATGATCATCAGAATAAAATAAGAGAAATCAGAGCTCGAACAGAGAGATTCAGGTGTTCTTTCTTCCCGCGCGCTATTCGAGAATGGAATGGGAGATAAATAGTATAATTGTGGTTCTATGAAGCCTCTGCCAGGCACTTAAATGTGATTTGCAGAGTATCCCATGTAGATGTATATGTATTTTTACAACTAATAAAGGTCGCATCGTTAGGTGGTCCTCACAGATGTTCTCTACGTTCAATACGTCTCCTTTCTTCGAAAGTAACTTTTCCTTCTATTTTCGGCGTAAGCACATCCACACCTTATTATCGCTTAACCATTATAATGGGCAAAAGGCCTGCCCTTGGCCATTGTAATAACTTCCATACTGACAGTCACACTATGAAATGCGGAAGCGACCAGTGTGCAGATGTCCAAACAGGCTCTCGGGGGGGGGGGGGGGGGAGAGAGGGGCATCCGACCCTTGGGAGCAGGTAAAAGTGTGGCAAATGTCCGGCGTGGCAAGTGTCCGGACATCGCTAGTGCCCCGCACGCCGCTGCGCAGTGCGCGGGGCAGGGCAACATCAAGAGAAGGCCGTGCCACGTCACGCCGAGTAGTAAAGCACTAGATACACCGAGCTGAACGATCCGCCATTTTGAATCTCAATCCGACGACAGTGTTGTATGCTTTGTGTGATGTAGCGAAGTAGTAAATCACCGAATATTTCGTGATTTTATTGCTGCACACTGTGAAATGGTTGGCTGTGCTGCTCAGATGTCCTCAAATAATAGCAGACATGGTCGCTATAAGTTTTAACGGTTTCCTTCCAACATAGATCGGCGTAAAAGGTGGCTTATAAATACTAGACACCAAGCATGGTCGCCAAAATCGAGCAACTATGTAACGTTAAGCACAAAACCTTTTTTTTTATTTGTATTAGAAATAGTTATGCTCACAGAGAGGTAATAATGAAAATATAGGCCTATACATGCAAGCAATGGTTTAATTTTGCTACAGATTCTTAACATAACATGGCATAGGTCTACAGTCTGTTTAACGTAAACTACTTTTATTTTATTTTATTTAGACCAACTAAGGATCTATTCTAAGGGCTGTTAACTGTATTTTAAGTGATGCTTGAGTGCAGCTGGTTTTATCCAGCTAGTGGTTTTTAAATTATTTCGCATTAGTTCGGTGTTTAATTCAAATGTGACTCTCAACACGAGAATATGTAGGCCTAAAGCCAAGCTGTGAACTGGATGTCTGTGTATGTGAACAGGATAGAAGTTGTACATGAAAGGCATTAAATTCAAGGTTTAGCATGCAACATTTACTTTATTTCAAAGTACATGCTATTAGAGACACTTTATTTAGTCGTTATCAAAGCAAACCAGACATTCAAAGTTATTAAACACATTTTGACGTAAAATATTCTCTGAAATATGGTGTGTGTAAAATATGCATAGCATTAAAGTATTGCAATTTAACATTATTCCGTTACTGTTTTCGAATGCAACTCTTAGTTACCGTAAACGTATGTGGATATACCACTTATAAACCAAAAAATACGACAATTGTAACGTATTTCAACTGTATGTGGTAAATATTTAGAATGGCATTGTATGCCTCGCTTTGAAATGTAAGGGAATGTATCATATCTCTAAATATCCATCCAATCACTAATTTTAAGTTTCTTGTCTCTTACAGTCAAATATAAGCAAATTTACTATGCTATAATGTATTCCGCCTTAGGATAGTATATTGAATGGTCTTAAGAGCATGCTAAAAATCGTAAGTGTTCCTTAAATGCGCGCCTTCAACGTGGGATTCAAAATGGCGGATTGTTCTGCTTGTACTATACAGTGCTCTACCGAGTAGGCCGCTGCTCTTAGCTGAGTGGCTGGCCGCTAGAGCCTGCTGGGCTCGGCCCTAGTGGACAGCCAGTGAGCTACGCGATCGCGACCTACGCTGCGTGACGTCACGCGAGAGCGCCGCGGGCAGGGGGGCGGCAAATGCCCCCCGCGGGCGGTGGCGCGGGCACGGCGGGGCGGTGTTTGGCCATGCCTGGTCTACAACATGGAAATGCGATATTTTTCTGAGCTTTGTAGCAAGAAGGACTTGTTTTCGCACGTTTTACACGAAAACTGCTGTGTACAACAATTTTACACCCATAGTAAAAAAAACTTTAGTTGACATAAAAGTTTTCTGGGTATGGTACCGCGTCATGATGTAAGGCTATTACTTAAATAACCAACGTTTCGGCCAACGTTACAGTGGCCTTCATCTGGGTAACTGGTGTGAGCTGGTTGTTACTACACTTTATATTACTTTCATTTAGACATTACGTCATATTTTTTTAAAATAAGCGATGTTATTGGCGAATGTATTGCGGAAGAGTGGAACTTTATTTTGATAGGATGCTGAGGTGGAAGGGGTGGGGGTTAGCCGTTGCCTATTGCTTCTTGCATAGCGAGACATGGTTGGTGTTCATCGGCGAATGGGGTGAGGGCTTCCGTTTCTCTCCTGCTGGCCGTGGGCCGCGCGGCGGCAGTAGCTTACTGGTGACGCTCGCGTGTTGTGATGTCAGTGCGGCCTATTTCGCTGTGATGGCCGGTAGCCAAGAGGGGGCAAGCCTGAGTCCATCTTCTCTATTCATGTTATTGGGGTGTTTAACAATTTCGATGGCTTCCCTTATCTTGCGTTTGACCATCCCTGGTTGCTTGGCGAGTATTCTGGCATCATTAAATTTTATCTTCCTGCTGCAATCTTGCTGGTGTTCGGCTACTGTAGTAACAACCAGCTCACACCAGTTACCCAGATGAAGGCCACTGTAACGTTGGCCGAAACGTTGGTTATTTAAGTAATAGCCTTACATCATGACGCGGTACCATACCCAGAAAACTTTTATGTCATCTGACTCTGGCCGCGGAAGCCTACGTAATTATAAAAACTTTAGTGTTTATATTGTTGCATCCATGCGCCTAGTTTGGTCAATGTCACATAGAGGGAAAAAACCAATGAAACATTTTTCTTATACCATATACGTGTAGTTTAAGTAACGAGATTAGTATTTATTTACTTTTAATTTTATTATTATTACACACGTTACAGGCCTTTTATCAGACCACGCGAAACATTCTTCCTGTTCTTCCAGTATTCCTTCATTCTTTCATTAAAAGCTATCTTCAGACCACTTTGGTCGTTGGGCTTTAGGTGCTGTTTTCTCTGACATCACTTCCCACTTGTAAAACTAGTGTCTATAGACGACTTTGACAATGATGTCTTCTGAATCTATATGTGCCCTTTCCAGATCAATTTTGTATCATCCAGGGTGGAGTGGTCTTGAGACCCTGGATATACCTGAGGATTCTGTTGGTGAGTCTGGTCTGTGGAAGTCTGCTGATGTGTCCACAAATTTTAATCGCTTCTTTCTAATGTCCGCTGAGATGTTAGACAACTCTGTCGTATCCCTGGAGTGAAGTTTATAGCCTTTATTATTATTATTATTATTATTATCGCAATTTCTGTGTGTTCCCCATAACGATTTAAGTTTAAAGTTTGCGTAACTGGGAGACCAAACTTTTATGGTCATTGGTCGCTAGACTTATACACTACTTATACTTAGGACAACACACACACACACATTCCCATGCCCGAAGGAGGGCCCGAACCTCCGGCGGGGGTGGCCGCGCAATCGGTGACATGACGTCTCAGACGGCGACGGATTATGCCTACACTATTCGAAATAATTACGCGATCAGGCGAGATATCACACACACTACACATATGGTAAAGTATTTAATAGGAAGTTAATTTGTGGCTCATTCAGTTCGATATTTTGCTGTGTCAACTCTTTACTTGAGATTTACATGGCGTTTACTTAGCGCGAGGCACCACAGGGCCACCATGACAGTGAAAAAGTCATTCTAGTTGCCCTCTAATATGTTGTGTGATCACCTCGGACAGACAGTACAGTTGCACACCTGCGTGGCATGGACAGTATGAGGTTATCAATCAGCTCTCGAGGGATATTTGTCCATTCTTTCATGAGTGCAATATCCAGATCAGAAATCGTTGTGGTGTGGGGGGGGGGGGGTTCTGGTGTAGCTGCAACGCATCTACCAAGTGTATCCCAGACTTGCTCAAGCGGGTGTAATTCCGGTGAAATAACAAAAGATGGAAGGATCTCGTCTCTATACCTCTGACATTATGAACGACATAGTCGGTACGTTCGCCAATTGCAACTCCTGCCCACAGCGTTCGTCCACCAACATAATATGGTGGTGTTTGCTGTACATAATCAGAATTGTTGCGAGTTCCACGTTCTCTCCAGATGAGAGAACGACGATCGTGCATCTGAACACAACAAAATCTTGACTCATCTGTGAACAGAACCCGGCGCCATGCGTTAAGACTCCAAACCTATTATGAAGTTAAAAAAATTAATACAAATGTTTCTTTTAATTAATTACTTACTAATATGGGTATTACTTTCATAAACACGACTTGGGGCTATCGTCTGAAATAGTGTTAAGTAGCTTCATTGATTTTTTTTGTAAGTTACTTTAACGTCACACAGATAAAATTTTAAAATGCCACAAGAGAATTTTTTTATAGAGCACAGCAATCTCAGGCGCGTTCTTTATAACTGTTACTACAATAGACTCGTAATCATTATTAATTTTGATTTAAAAAAATACATCGCTACGTTTTGGCGTCATAGCCTACGCAAATCTGGTGTTTTTTTTTTTTTTTTTTTTTTTTTTTTTTTTTTTTTTTTTTTTGTATAACTTTTTGGACTTAACTACTGGGTCATCAGTCCGTAAACTTACAAACTACTTATGAACTAGCTAATCCTAAGTATGGCACAAATATCCATGCCCGAGGGGGGATTCGAACCCCCGACCGTTGTGGCCGTGCAGACCGTGACTGGAGCGCCTTAGTCCCCTCGGCCACCGCGGCCGGTGCTAAATAATGCTGAAAATATTTCGTCAACGGCACATAAACTTTTATGCATAACAAATGAAAGCCACTAGTCATTTTACGAGGTAAAATTCTCACAGTAATTTAGGAAAATAATTATGGGGCAAGATGGCTGCCAACAATTAACATAAAATGTTGGTCATTGTAGGGCAACTGCGGATCTAATGTTACATCAGATAACTACATATTAAAACAAAACATTTACTTTTAAGCTGAAAGATCATGTATTCTTAAATTAAGCAACCATAAACGACACGATCAGACAGTAAAAAGACAATCGTAACAAGAGGCGTGCTCTTTTATAATAATTGATCAGAGTATTTCTTTATGAACAATACAGCCATTGATAATTAATTTTTTTTTTTTTTTTTTTTTTTTTTTTTTTTTTTTTTTTTTTTTTGCCACCCCAGGGGACGTCACATGACGTTCTTCTGCCCAGTTTCAGCTTGCTAAACGGTGTCGAGATTTTAATTCCCAATTGCTTGTGTAATTCCCCTGGTAAACACAAGTCAACACAAACCCCTCCCCCCTCCCCACCAATGCTTCATGTTATCACCGCCATCTCCGTTGCCGTAATTTTACCTTTACTCCTTAGAACCGACAGAAAGACGTCGGACCATTTTAGTCCATTCTGTCGATGACAGTGCTTTAGAACCTAGATATCTGAACAGGTCCTGCAATTCTTTTGACCAGTAAATTTTACGAACAGTGACTACGTAATTACGTTTCTTCGAAATACTGTACCTTTTTACGGGATAAATAGGGAAACAGGGGCACAGTCTAAATAAACGATTTAAACCTGACCTAACCTAACCTAACCTCCGTAGCTCAGTTGTAGAGTGCCAGACTACAAATCTAAAGGTTGCGAGTTCGATCCCCGCCAGGACCTAGGATTTTTATCTGCCCCTTTCCACTTCTTTCACTTCTGGCAGTATTGCCATGTGAAAAATACCGAGTAGCACCGTGGTTTGGAACCCACGTTAAACTGTAGGTGCCCACTATAACTGGCCGGGTAAGTCAGTTCGAAGATCGGAGGAAGGCAACGGCGTATTACCTCCAAACAGGACCATGCCTAGTAAAGCACTGTGGTATTCAAACCAATCTTTGGATTGTTGACTGCTTTAATTTGATACAAAACATGCAGTTAAACTCTGTGCGAGTTGCGGTCGGACAATAATAAACATCTATGTCTCTTGCACGGATCTCTTTCACCAAAATCCTCAAAGGATGTGATTGAAGTATCTTATTGGTGGGGTTTGAGTACCTACAGAGAACAAGTTTGTTTGGGAGGCCATCTTCGGCAGCAAGCGCCGAAATTCTTCGTTTTTGAAGGTAAAAAATAAAATAAAAATAAATGCCTTGTGTTTAGTGCAATTGATTTTTATTTCTCCCAGACGCGTTTCACCTTCTATTTTTAAGTCATCTTCAGTTGTATCTACAAGTACAATTTGTTTTCTGCGGGAAAGAGATTTAAACAGATTGAATGTCAAATAGGAGGAACAAAGTTAGAATAGATAAACAGTTTCAAGTACATGGGATGTATTTTCTCATAGGACGGCAACATAGTGAAAGAACTGGAGGTCCCGCGAAGCTAATGCAGTGAGTGCTCATCTAAGATCTACTCTCTTCTGCAAGAAGGAAGTCAGTACCAAGACTAAGTTAGCAGTGCACCGATATCTTTCGACCAACTTTGTTGTATGGGAGTGAAAGTTGGGTGGATACAGGTTACCTTACTCATAAGGTAGAGGCTACAGATATGAAAGTAGCAAGAATGATTGCAGGTACTAATAGATGGGAACAATGACAGGAGGGTGTCCATAATGAGGAAATCAAAGAAAAACTTGGATGAACACCACAGTTGAAGCAGTTAGAGCGAACAGATATAGTGGGGTCATGTTACACGCAAAAAATGTTTCAAATGTTTGTATAGTTTATGGGACTTAACTACGGGGTCATGAGTCGCTAAACTTACAAACTACTTATGAACTAGCTAATACTAAGGACGGCACAAATATCCGTGGTCGAGGGGGGGTTTCGAACCCTCGACCGTAGTGGCCGTGCAGACCGTGACTGGAGCGCCTCAGTCCCCTCGGCCACCGCGGCCGGCTGTTACACGCATGGGAGAAGCAAGGTTACCTAAGAGACTCATGAGCTCGGCAGCGGAGGATAAGATGAGTCGAGGTAGACCAAGAAGAAAGTACTTAGATTCGGTGCACAATGATTTTGAAGTAAAGGCATAACATCAGACGAGGCATCAATGTTAGCATTGAATAGGGAATTTGTGGTGTCGCACAAGTACAAAGTGCGCGCCACCTACTTTCGCCGCGCGCCGCCATGCACGCACGGCGCGGCGTTCTCACGACGACAGCCACGAGCGCCCTCTGCTGCAACCCTGCTCGTGGCCACCACGGAAAGACATCGGTCACTTGGGACTGAGTTAGCAACCAGTTAGGACCTTCGTAATCAGATAGGCACCAGTGAAGACTTTGCTATTGTACAGGCACTAGGCAGGCCTCTAACAACTATGTATCAACATTCTGCAGTACTATGTAAAAGTTAAGTATTGTTACATTCTGTGCAATATATATCTCTTTCTAATTTACTCTAGTGTTTGTAGTTTCTGGCTGCTCCCCTCCGTACCTGCACCGGCGTGCTATCTTTGTTACTGTGTCGGTCTCGTTCCACTCGGCCACCGACACCTACGAGACACAAAAGCGGCGACGAGGCTGGGACACAAAAGTGGCGACGAGTATGGGATACAAAAGTGGCGACGAGGAGTGATAGAACCTTGGACTAGCCCGCTTGCAGCAGCCAGACAGCAGCAGTCGGAGCACGCAGAAATTGCTCCCGCCCACCCACCTTTATTATAAGATTTTTGGGGGAACTTTTTCAGTTACGTGTTTTGTGGACTTTTTTGTTGCAGAGTGTCCTCTTTCATATTGCATTTGTGTTTTGTTATAATTTACTTGTATGCGCGGCGCCTAATCGGTCAGCATGGCCACTACCCCGAACCCAAACTTAATGGAAATTATTCAGTTACAGACGGCGCAAATAACACAACTTCTCCAGGTGGTGGCGCAGTTGACAACTCAACAACAGCCGTCGCATCAGCAGCCCACACCTGCCGCCACACCGCTTCCAACGTTCCGCCAGTACAACGAACGTGAGGAAGAATGGAGCGACTACTTCGCACAGTTTCAAGAACTCGTCGCGGCTCATCAAATTACAGGTCAGAGAGTGAAGAACCTTTTCTTATCGATTGTGGGCCCCCGGACCTTCGTATTATTGCAAAAACTTTTCCCTCACGCCTCTCCTCGTGATGTAGACTTTGAACAAATTGTAGATGCACTGAATGCTTATTATGAGAGAAAGGTTCTTGTAGCCGCTGCACGGTACCGATTTTTCAGACTTAAAAAATTACCGCAGCAGTCACACCAAGAGTGGATTACGGAATTGAAGGGCTTAACCCGCCAATGTAAATTTACTTGCTCTTGTGGACTTTCGTATACTGACGTTATGTTAAGAGATGCGATTACGCAGAACATTCAGGACCCCAGAATTAGAACAGCAATTCTGAAACAGTCAGACCCTTCATTAGACAGTGTACTGCAGCTTATAGAAGCGCATGATACTTTTGACTTAGCAGTTGTAGAAATGCAAAGCCATAGTGTAAATTCAGTGCGCCGCAACGGACGCTTTCCTAGCCGTAGTTCTCAGTGTAGCACTAGTGATTCTTACAATAGTACAGGCCGTGCTGAACAGACAGTGAACAGTAGCCAGTGTAAAAGTGCGACACAAAGGTCGCCCCGTCGTGTTAGAAACAGTGATTTGAATAACGGGCACCAACGCTCATTTCAGAAAAATGTTCGTAAATCGTGCCCCCAGTGTGTGTCTCGCCACAAGCGTGCTCATTGCCCTAGTCGCAACGCGACCTGTTATCAATGTGGCAAATCGGGACATGTGCAGTCTGTGTGTATGCAAATTAAAAACTCGAACAGTAACGTTAGTAACGGTGCTTCGCAAAGTGCGAGAGCAGTGCATACAGTCAATGTTATACACGCTGTGGACTTGAACAGTGCTTCTCTTGATTCTACAATGCAAGACAATATTTCTGTTTGTTTTTTTTTTTTTTTTTTTTTCTTTATTGTCGTTTCAATTCCCCTAAAAGAGGGGCGTTCCGGCAGCACTCACTGGCGCTCTTCGGACTACAGAAATAAAATTTGTCAATGGAGAACATAAAAACACAACGGAGATAAAATTTTGGCGATAATACAGACATAAAACGGAGATTTAAAATGGAGATAAAACAAAGTACATAAAATGGAGGAAACAGTGGTGACATAAAACACTTGGAACGGCGAAAGTGGTGAATAAAAACAGTTGCTCGAATGTCAGTGGCGCACACACACAATTAAAATGAGCATAGGGCAGCGGCCATGGTGAGACCGTTCGCTATTTGGAATTAAAATAAAAAAAATAAAACACAACACACACTTCGAGAGATACACAAATAAAAGCTGATGGTGTCGGCTGCGGGTTGGCCGTCCACTGTTGTAAGATAAAACAATTTAACTAAAACACACCACACTTTTCGAAGCACAAAGGAGGTTCCGTAGATGGTGGGGCACTGACAGCATTTGAAGATGTGGTGTGGGGGGAAAAGGGGTGAAAGGAGATGGAGAGGGTGGGGAGGAGCCACAGAGCCGGTAGGGAAGGGACGGGGGGATGATGTCCCAGGAAGCCACGGGGAAGAAGGATAGGGGAGGGCGGTAAGAGGAGGAACCGGAGGGACGGAGGAGGGGAGAAGGGACAGGAAGGGAGGGATAGTCGGGGCCCTCAGGGAGAGAAAGGAGAGAGGGAGCAAGAAGAAGGATCAGAGCTGGTATGAAGGGTAGATGTCAGGTCGGAGGGCATCATCTGGGAGGGGGAGGGTACGGAAGTTGCCACGGGAGAGGATCCGGAGGGTGGACAAGTGTAGAGCAGGGGGAATACAGTGGTGGAGGCGCGGCAATGTACCAGGTGCAGAGAGGAGGGGACGGACTAGAGGATTAGGCAGATCTGATTTGCGGGATATGTAACGGAGGCGGAGATTTTCAATAAAGAGAACGAGTCTGGGGAAAGTAATGAGATCATAGAGGATCCGCGTGGGGGAAGGGGGATAAAGTGGGATACGGAAGGCGAGGCGGAGGGCATGGCGTTCCAGTATCTCCAGAGATTTGTAGAAGGATGGGGGAGCGGAAATCCAGGCGGGATGGGCGACACAGAGGACTGGGCGGATGAGGGATTTGTAGGTATAGAGGATGGTAGAAGGGTTGAGGCCCCATGTTCGGCCAACAAGGAGTTTGAGGAGGCGGAGGCGGGAGCGGGCTTTTTCTTGGATAGCGCGTAGATGGGGAGTCCAGGAGAAGGTGCGATCAATAGTGAGGCCCAGGTACTTTAGGGTAGGGGTGAGACGAATGGGACGGTTATGAAGGGTCAGATAAAAATCTCGGGGACGGAAGGAACGGGTTGTACGACCTACGATGATCGCCTGGGTTTTGGTAGGATTTATAGACAGGAGCCACTGGTTGCACCAAGCGGCAAAGAGGTCAAGGTGTTCTTGGAGCAGGCGGTTGGAACGGGCAAGGGTGGGAGCTAAGGCAAGGAACGCGGTGTCATCAGCATATTGGAAAAGGTGTACGGGAGGGGCAGGCTTAGGCATATCCGAGGTATACAGGAGGTACAGGAGGGGAGAAAGGACAGAGCCTTGGGGCACACCAGCAGAGGGATAAAAAAGACGGGAGTCGGTGTTGTGGACGGTAACATAGGTGACCCGGACGAGGTTGATGGGAAGAGCATAGGTTTGGAGTTTGAAGAGCAGGCCAGAGTGACAGACCCGATCGTAGGCCCGTTCGAGGTCTAAGGACACAAAGATGGCGGCATGACGGGAATTTAGCTGGAGGGAAAGGAGTTGCGTAAATCGAAGGAGTTGGTCGTCAGTGGAGAAGGAAGGACGAAAGCCACATTGGGTGTCGGGGAGAAGGCGGTGGAGGTGGAGGTGGTGATGGATGCGACGGGACAGAATGGATTCGAAGACCTTGCTGAACACTGGGGTGAGGCAAATCGGGCGGTAGGAGGAGGCATCAGAGGGGGGTTTGTTGGGTTTTAGGAACATGAGGACTCGGGAGATTTTCCACAGGCGGGGGTAGCAGCCAGTGTAGAGGATGGTGGTATAGAGGGAAGCAAGAGTGGTGAGGAAAGGGAGGGGACATTCTTTGAGGTGGCGGTATGTGATGCGATCGTGGCCGGGAGCTGTGTTGCGTTTGGTGTGCAGTATTAATTGTATGTCGTGTACAGTGATGGGGGTGTTAATGTCCGATGGGGGGATGTGGTCCAGGTAATGGAAGCCAGGAGCCAGGGGTGGGATGGAGACATCGGTTTTTTCATGGACATCTGGGAACAAGGAATAATCAAAGTTAGGATTTTCAGGGATGGAGAATACATCAGAGAGGAAAGAGGCAAAATGGTTGGCCTTACTGGCATTATCAGGAAGGGGCTGGTCAAGGTGGAGGAGAGGGTATGTGGGCATAGGTTTCGATCCAGTGAGGCGGTGGAAGGCGTTCCAATACCGAGACGAGTTGATTGGGAGGTGGGCATTAAGCCGTGTCACTGTCTGATGCCAGTCCCGGCGTTTTTTGGCAGTCAGGAGGCTGCGCACGTGTCGCTGGAGTTGCCGATGGCGGAGGAGTGTATCCCGGTCACGGGTTCGCAGGAAGGAGCGGTACAGGCGGCGGGATTCCCGCAGAAGAAGGACAGCCTGTGGAGGAAGTGTGGGACGGTGCGGCTGGACAGCTTTGGTAGGGATGTGCGAATGGATAGCATCAGACAAGGTCTGCTGAAGGAAGGAGGCAGCTTGGTCGATATCATCGGGAGAGTGTAGGGGGAGATGGTGGCTTTCGACCTGATGGGTGATGGAGAGGCGAAAGGCATCCCAGTCTGCTCGGGAGTAGTCATGGACGAGTTTAGGAGGTGGAGGTGGGCGAGGATTCTGTGGGCGATGGACATTGTGTGTGAGGGTAAGGAGAACAGGGTCGTGATCACTGCCTATGGGGTCAAGAACGTCGGCGGTGATGCGCCCAAGGAGATTGGGAGAGACAATGACGACATCAGGGGTGGTGTTGCTACAGGGTCGGGAGTGGCGTGGAAGTGGGACAATGTCACCATTGGTGGTAGGAATGAACTGATGCCACCGACGGAGTTCGGCAGGAGAGCGGGAGTGGATATTGAGATCAGCGGCGACCACGTAGGTTGTGAAGGTGCTATCAATGTGAGCAAGGAAGTCATAAGGGATGGGAACATGGGAGCGGATAGAAATAGTAGCACAGGTGACAGTGAGGGAAGGGAGGAAGAGGGTGTGGATGAGATGTTCATAAGGGATGTTGAGGAGGGGATGTGGCCGAACTGGGTGGTGTCGGAGATGGCCGAAAGCCACTCCACCTCGTGCAGGGGGATGGGGAGAGTCGTGACGGTGTAGGATATAGGGTGTGGTACTGACATGTATGTGAGGGAGGAGGAAGGTTTCGTTGAGGAGAAAGGCATCCACGCGGTGTTGGTTTAAGGTGTTCATCAGGAGGAGCTTATTGGTGGGAAGGGAGCGAATATTGGAGTACAGGATGTTAAATCGTTGCTGCGCCATAATGAGGTTGAAAGGTGGGGAGAGGGAGAGGAAAAGGGAGCGGGTGTGGGGACTAAACTAGGGTGTGAGGACGGTCGGTTCGGGAGAAGGTGAAGTGGATGTGGTTTTGGGAGGTTGTAGCCTTAAAATCAAGGTTGAAGAGGGAGCGAGCGGCCAGGGAGACTTGGTGGAGGGTGTGAGGGCGCTGGAAAGGGTGGATATTTTGGAGGACAATAGTCAGGAACCGGATGATGTCCTCTGCTGTGGGGGGAGGGCATAAGGAGTTGTTAGCGGGGATTGGGGGATCAGTGGGACGGACAGGGACGGTGAGTTCTTCTTTGGTGGGAGGGGGGCGGGACTTACATTTGTAAGAGTAGGTGGGGTGTGCCCCACCACAGGTATTACAGGAGGGGGTGGCGGCGAGGTTAGGGCAGGAGGTTTGGAAGTGTTGGCCTTTGCAGTGGGGGCATACAGGAGGGAGACGGCAATTTTCGGTCAGGTGATCATTATATGTGAGGCAACGGGAGCAGCGGTATGACTGGGGAGGTGCTCGGGAAGGTTCCACCTGGTGAAGGCGGTTATAAATGAGGGCCCCATTGTGGAGGAGGTGGTTGATGGATGGCGCGTCTTCTGTGAAGACGCGCATGAGGTAGGTGGGGCCCGTCGCATTGTTAATGCGACGAGCTGAGCGGATGGATAGGCGGGGATCCCGCCGGAGTTCCTCCAGCACCTCTTCCTCTGTGATCCCCGGGTTCAATTTGGTGATCACAGCAGTGAGCGTGGGAGGACGACGGGGAGGAGGGGATTGGCGATTGGAGGCTGGAGGGGGGAGGGGGACAAGGGTGGCACGGGGACCAAAGTGGACGCGGGGGATCTTGTGGAGGAGCTGTGTGTGGAGGTCGGGGTCGGGTGATTTGAGGAGGACAGAGTCCCTCCGTGAGATTATTTGGGAGATGGGGGCAGAAGGAGCATACTGCCGAAAGAGGAGAGTGAGGGCACGGCAGTCTAGGAGTTGGGGGTCAGGGTTATTGAGGACGAAAGTGTGGAGAGCAGACGGTTGAGAGGGGAGGAGGGGTGGCGGGGGAGATGGTGCAGGCTGGGTAGGGGGGAGAGGGGCGGCTTCCATCGGGACCGGTGGGCCAGTGGCGAGAGGGTCGGCGGGCTTTTTCGTCACCGAGGAGGTGGCGTCTGTGGAAGCTCGTTTTGTCTTCTTTGGTTTTAGGAGGGCCTGGGAGGCAGGAGTGGGGACAGGGGAGACTGGAAGGTGGCGCGGAGCCGGCCCTGCGGCTGCGTCGTCGGGTGGGAGAGGACAGGAGTCGACAGCGGTCTGCCGGGTGCGAACCGCGGCACGGTCACCGCGGGAGTCAGGGAGGGGAGGGAAGGAATCGAGTGGGGGAACGGAGGAAGGGGCAGGAGAGTGTGGGACGAGAGCAGCAGCTTGTGTGGGGGCAGAGGAGAGGGCGACGGCGGAGGGAGTGGTGAGGGTGAGGAGGGAGGGAATTGTGGCAGGAAGAAGAGGGGAGGATGTGCTCCAGGAAATGGTTGTGGGGGCGTGGGAGGGCGAGGTAAAAATGATGGTCGAGGACACCGTAGTAGGGGGCAGGGTCGACATGGCAGAGTCGAACAGTCACCTTAACTGTTGAACACTGTTCCGGGATCAGCGGCGGCGGCGGACGTGCCTCCCGGCGGCCCAGATGGGGGCGGGAGCGGCGCGGCGCGGCGCGGCGCGGCGGCGGCGGTGGTGGTATGCGCTCCGACGGGCTGGCGGCCGGGCAGAGCGCGCTGGGCGGCGGCGAACCCGGCGTGACCGGAGAAGCACCTTCCGGGGCGGCGGCGGCGGCGAAAACACCGGAGGCGTCGGACGCCGACGGTGCGGCGACACGACGAATACTGCAGTCCGGAGCGACCGGGCGGTGGGGCCCTGATCGGCAGTCGGCGACAGCGGCACTTATCGGCGACAGCGGCACTTCGCGGCGGCAGACAACAGCCGAAAACGGTGGCACACAAACGTAAGAAATAATAACTGCGAAACACGAAACAAATACCGCACTAGCAACGTAGTAAGAACGATCCTGATCCTGAATATTTCTGTGCCTATGGCAAAACTATATAGTGCACCACGTAGCAAGCGCCGACGAGCGCGTAAAACAGTGCAACGGAAAAGGGTTCGGGACAAGCAAAATGATTATGTACAGTGCAATCCTGTAGTGAAAATAGTGCCTTCTGCAACTGCTCATTGTACTAGTTCCCAGTACTGTGTAGATGGTGACAGTAGACTTGGAGTAGCTACTCAAAAGTTTAGTGCAGTAGTTAGTGACTCTGTAGTAGGCTCGCATTGCGCGGATGCCGATCCGGCGGTAGTGCCATCTAGTGACAGTGTTGTTAATCCGCTGCGTGCCGAGTCTGCGCCGCTCACTTCACTACGCGGCCCGCGCAAGGGCAGTAAACAAACCGTAGCAGACGTTGCCCACATTCGCGCCCCTGTCGAGCGCCGCAAGCAAAAACTGTTTGTGACTCTCTTCATAGAAAATAAGTCGGTGCAATTTCAGCTTGATACTGGTTCCTCTGTCACATTAATTAATAAAGAGACGTATGAACTTCTGGGTTCGCCAAAATTGTCGCCGTGTCAAGTGCTAACAGCGTACACAGGTCAAAATATTCCCGTGCTAGGAACGTGTAGCCTGCCCGCCTCTTTTCAAGGTGTAACAAAAACAGTTGCTTTTGTAGTTCTTCAGGCCAAATCGACACAGAACATTTTTGGACTAGATGCTTTTGACTTGTTTGGTTTATCAATTCAAAGAGATGTGCTTCAAATTTCGTCAATAGTGCCTCAGGATAAAATCAATGCATTGTGTGACAAATATAGTGACTTGTTTTCGCCGGAACTAGGTTGTGCAAAAGACTTCGTGGCACATGTAACTTTAAAAGAATCTGCAGTTCCAAAATTTCGTAAAGCTAGACCAGTGCCTATCGCAATGCGTGATTAAACGTTCGCAAGATAGTGGGGTGATTTCTCCTGTTTCTGCGAGTCAGTGGGCCTCGCCTATAGTAATTATACCCAAGCCGTCAGGAAAACTTCGTCTCTGTGCGGACTTCAAATCAACAGTGAACAGTCAAACAATTGTAGACACTTACCCTCTGCCCAGACCTGAGGAATTTATGGACAAATTAGGACAGTCTCGCTTCTTTTCCGAGATTGATTTAGCAGAGGCATACTTACAGATTCCACTTGATGATGAGTCAAAAACGTTTTCGTCATTAATACTCACATGGGCCTACTCTTTGGCAGTTCTTCCCCCCCCCCCCCCCCGCTATTTTTCAGCGCTTTTTGGAACAGCTGACAGTTTCGGTACCTTGTTGCTCGAACTATTTAGATGACATTGTGGTATCCGGACGTACAGTTGAAGAACATTTAGCAAACCTGGAGTGCCTTTTCAAAGTTTTGACTGCAGCAGGTCTACGTTGTAATAAAGCAAAGTGTTCGTTTTTTCAAACTGAAATAGAGTACCTAGGCCATGTGATTAATGCCCAAGGAATTCATCCCTTACAGTCACATCTTCGAGCAATCAAAGACTTGCCTCCTCCTAAGAATGTGCATGAATTGCAAGCAGTGATGGGAAAGCTTAACTATTATTTCAGATTTATTCCCAATGCCTCTCAGATTGCAGCTCCACTGCATCACTTACGTAGGAAGAATGTTCCTTTTGTATGGTCTAAAGATTGTCAGGTTGCCTTTGACAAACTAAAGTCTGCACTACTCAGTGATGCATGTTTGATTCCCTTTGACCCACAGAAGCCTGTAGTGTTAGCAGTTGACGCCTCGTCGTACGGTCTGGGTACCGTTCTGCCGCATCGTATTGGTTCTTACGATCGTCCTATTGCCTTTGCATCCAAGCTACTGACGCCAACGCAACAGAATTACAGTCAGATAGAAAAGGAGGCCTTAGCAATCATTTACGGCGTCACAAAGTTTCATCATTATCTGTATGGCAGAAAATTCTATTTTTTGACAGACCACAAGCCTCTCACGTCGTTGTTCTCACCCACAAACCCAATTCCGCCACGAACGGCACAAAAGCTTCAGAGATGGTCCTTGATATTGTCAAATTATCAGTATGAGATTTTGTACCGACCTACCACTAAACATGCCAACGCGGACACACTTTCCCGACTTCCGGTTGGCCAGGATGTATCATTTGATTCTTCAGAAATGGCATGTTGTCAGATAGACTCCAGAGATGCTTCCGCTGTCGCAGACTTTCCTTTAAACTCTCGTCGGGTTGCACAGGAAACAGCTGCGGATGCAGACTTAAGTGTGGTAGCACGTTTTGTTCGCTTTGGTTGGCCTGCCAGAGCCAAAGACATTGATCGGCCTCTGGTTCGACGTTATTTTGCACAACGTCATGCATTATCTTTAAGTCAGGGTGTACTGTTGTTGCATACCGACAACGACCAAGCAAGAGTGATTGTTCCTCGTTCCCTGCAACGAGAAGTGTTACGCCTCCTGCATCAAGGACATTGGGGTATTGTTAGGACAAAGCAAGTGGCCAGACGTCATTGTACCTGGGTTGGTATGGACGCTCAGATAGAGAGCATGACGTCACAGTGTACGGTTTGTGCGGAGCATCAGGCGGCTCCTCCGCAACGTTTCTCGGACTGGCCACGCCCCAAGGGACCATGGCAACGTTTACATATTGACTTTGCCGGACCTTTCTGGAATACGCGCTGGTTAATCGTTGTAGACGCTTTCAGCAAGTTTCCTTTTGTGATTGCCATGAACTCAACGACAGCTTCTAGTACAATCAGTGCCTTAACATCAGTGTTTTGCATCGAAGGCTTGCCTGAAACTATCGTCAGTGACAATGGGCCTCAGTTTGTTAGTGCGGAATTTCAACAGTTTTGTCGTGTGAATGGTATTAAGCATATTACCACTGCACCTTTTCACCCTCACTCCAATGGTGAAGCAGAACGTTTCGTTCGAACATTCAAGTCTCACATGGAGAAGATGAAAGGTCAGCACTCCAGGCAGCAAGCTCTTCAAATTTTCCTGTCTACGTATCGGTGCATGCCACGTGACGGCCCGTCTCCTGCCGAGCTGCTACACGGCCGCCGTCACCGCACTCTCCTTCACCTGCTGCAGCCTCCCACGCACCGAGTCGGTTCGTATGGCGCTACGCGTTTTCAGGTTTCCACGCCGGTGCTGTACAGGGTGTTTGCTGGAAACAAGAAGAAACTATGGATGCCGGGCATCATTCAGCGCGTGCTCGGTCGCAATATGTATGTTGTACGTTCTTCCACAGGGTCGGAGCTGCGGCGCCACGCAAACCAATTGCGCTTGCACAGGCCGCACGATCCTGTCTCCGGGTTCTTGATTCCAGACCCAGTTCACCGCCAGGGAGCACAACCACATCGTTCGTCCCCAGACTACGAGATCGTCCCGATCGACGCGACGCCGCCGCTGTCGCCGCCGCAGATGACAGCGTCACCGAGAGGGACTCCGGGACCGTGCGTGCCGCCGCCGCCTGGGCCACGCACCTCAGAAGAAGATGACCTGCTCCCTCTGGGCGGGGGGGGTGCGCCCTTCCCCAGGTTTCGGTGGGTTCCCTGGAGGATCGCAAGGCGGATGCCGGGGCGCGGACGGCGTCTCCATCCCAGCCTCAGCTACGACGCCCGTCCCACCAGTAACGCCCCCGCCCAGGCCCTCCTCCCAGTGCCGTCGCCGTGGCCCTCAGCCCTACGCCACAACGGCGCGGCGGTTTGGGGGGGAGGGGTGTGGTGTCGCACAAGTACAAAGTGCGCGCCACCTACTTTCGCCGCGCGCCGCCATGCACGCACGGCGCGGCGTTCTCACGACGACAGCCACGAGCGCCCTCTGCTGCAACCCCGCTCGTGGCCACCACGGAAAGACATCGGTCACTTGGGACTGAGTTAGCAACCAGTTAGGACCTTCGTAATCAGATAGGCACCAGTGAAGACTTTGCTATTGTACAGGCACTAGGCAGGCCTCTAACAACTATGTATCAACATTCTGCAGTACTATGTAAAAGTTAAGTATTGTTACATTCTGTGCAATATATATCTCTTTCTAATTTACTCTAGTGTTTGTAGTTTCTGGCTGCTCCCCTCCGTACCTACACCGGCGTGCTATCTTTGTTACTGTGTCGGTCTCGTTCCACTCGGCCACCGACACCTACGAGACACAAAAGCGGCGACGAGGCTGGGACACAAAAGAATTGAATGGAGGAATTTTATTAGAGGTACTATGCTCCAGACTGAACGCTGAAAGGCATAATCAGTCTCTAATGATGATAACGATGATGATGATGTTTTGTTTCTAGATTATAAACAGTGCACGTATTATTTTACATAAGGAAAGATTTTTAAAATGTTCAAATGTTTGTAGATCTTGTGGAACTACGGGGTCATCTGTCGCTTAACCTAAATACTACTTATGAACTACCTTATACTAAAGACGGCAAAAACATCCATGCCCGAGGGGGGGATTCGAACCTCCGACCGCAGCGGCCGTGCAGACAGTGACTGGCGCGCCGCAGACCGCTCGGCCACTGCAGCCGGCGAGAGAAGATTTTTACTTACGTTTCTGTTGAGGATAGCTCAAAAGACAACGAAAATGTAAGTAAAAACCTCTTCCCAAATGTAAAAAATACGTGAACTGTTTAAAATCCGGAAACAATAGATCTCACAAAAATGTACTTGTAGATCCCACTGAAGATGACTTTAAAACAAAAGTCGAAAAGCGTCTGGGAGAAATAAAAATCGAATGTAAAAAACACAAGGCGGTTTTTTCACATTCAATAACGAAGAAATGCTACGCTTATGTTGAAGGAATGAACTTGTCGTTTGTCGGATTTTTCTAACGGGTGGACAGTTCTCGCGGGGACAACCCGAATGAACTTGTCCCCGCCGGCTGCATCCGACCCTTTGCGGTAGTCCGTATCGCTGCGCGCCGACGCCGCAAAGGCGTCCGCAGTGTGGTGGGGGAAGCGCCGGCCGCTGTTTTGGCTGTGCCGGTGAGGGGGGGGGGGAGTGTTGCGAGGCGCGGCCGCCAGCTGGCGACACGGAGGCGCGGTTCCGCTGTGCGGCGCCGCCACAGCTCCGCAGTCAGCTGTTTGCGGCCGGTGCGCGAGGAGGGGACGCGGGAGCTCTCGTGTGCGGCTTTTGTTCGTGCGTGCCGAGGCCTGCGATGCATCGTGTGCGTGTGTGCCCTTGTGTCGTGCTGCGGTGACCCGATCCCGAGGAGTTTATTTTCGTCCTGCGTGCGTGTGAGAGGGACAACTGAGACAGCTGCGTGGATGCTACTACGAAAAAGTGAACGTCGACTGTCAAGGAACGTCCTACTCTCGCTCCGTAGTTTGTAAGTACTGATTTTGTACATCGTGCGCTGTGAGAACAAAGCCCTTTGTTTACATTCTGCATCTTCTAATGCTGTGGGTTATATTTCTTTTATTTTACGTGCTACTCCTTTGAGTGCCATTGTTTTCTTGAGAGCTTGTCAACAGAATTAAACGAATTGTTTGTTGTCAGTCTCCGAAACACGCGTCTTCTCTGACAACAAGACGCTGATTAGCAATAATCTCTGGTCTCCGAAAGCAATCTAGCGACTCATTCTATTGTTTAGCATGTGAAGAGAGAAAGTGATTTCGGACTGCCCCTACCCGTCGTTGACCTGACCGAGATTTTGTGTGTCTTGGTGATGCAATACACGAAATATCAGTTTACTAGGGAGTATAAAGTTTCCGTTTATAGGGTACGTTAGTATGTCAGTTTTCGGTATAGAATATAGAACTAGAACAACCAGTTTGAGAATAATTGACTATCGTAGTGTAAAGCTTGCAAGTTCTATTTCGAAAGGCCACGGCCGTGCGATGTATCCGTCTTCGTTCCTTTCCAAAGCAATCATTAAAAGAAGAGACTTATTTTTCGTTGGGATCTTTTCACGAAATTTGACTCGGCAACTCTCTCCTCGAAATGAAAACGATACCCTATTCACTCTTTCATTCATACCGAGAAACGACCATCGTAATGTAGCTAGGAAAGTAAAATATGCCATGTTCATTTTTTTCCGCGTGCTAGTTCTAAGAATAGTGAGAATACTGAGAGATACCCGAAGGTCGTTCTGCGAACCCTGTGCCAAGCACTCAGGCTTGATTGCAGCTGTACCTGTCAACGAGGAAATAACCAAAACACTTTTTCTAAACATGAAACATTACCAGTGGATATTAAATTGTTATTTTGAGGGGAATAAACAGCTAGGTCATCAGTCTGAATTGAAGGGTGAGCTAATGAATTTCTTAAAGTACTGGAGTAATAATGCGGATTGAGCGCATGGATTTTTTATGGGGCTTGATTAACGAAAGTCGTATAGTTTCTCCAACAACGGCACAAAATAGGCAGTGAGTTGTTGAGTGATATTTTTCTTTGCTGAATAAACTAATGTAACATGTAGACAATGGAAGCACATGCAAAGAAAATTGCTTTTTCTTGTTTTAGTATCACAAACATCCAACACACCACTGGCTTAGAACGAGTAGAAGTAGGTCCTTTTTGTAGTGACATGTCTCTTCGAAAGTGTCTGTCATACTGGGAGTAAGTAGCTATCGTTATAATGAATAAGAAGTAAGTATATGACTTCATAAAGACATGAATTTATAACGTGGACACAATTGATAATTTTATCATATTGCAGTGAGAGACTTTCGAAGGACTTTGCTTGGCACATATTTCAAACCCGAAGCATTAGTAAATTCTTCCCCATACTTCTGGATACGTTGTGATTGCAAAAGCGCGATTAGAACTCGCTAGGGCTGTCCGTGCTCGAACGAGAGTATCCGCATATGAAGGCCACGACGTGCTTGAACGGCAGGGCTGTTGTGATGTGGCAACGCAGAGAGGGAGACTGCCCCAACGCGTTTCGCTGTTGTGCGCACCGGCCGTTCGCAGACTGTGGTCACGTGATTTCCCTCCATATGTTTTCTGCGGAATCGTTCGCGGTCTACCAGCTGTACTTCTCGTACTATAGTTGTGCCGTACATTGTAGCATACAATTATTTCGACACTTATACGGTGCGAAAAGTAAATATTGACGCTACACAATTGAACGTGTGAGGTTCTGCATACGAGTGCTAAATTTCGGTTTCGCGAGAAATCACACATATTAAAAGGTTGTTATTTCTAATAAATGAATGTCTTTGGATAACAATGAAACCTAGTCAAAGGTAATACAATTTATAGCTCACATGTTGAAAACAATAGATTGGCTAGGTGAGATTAAAACAGGTGAAAACAAAATAAGCAGTCTCGGTTGTGCCGGCGATTTTGTTACGATGGCACAGTACATTGAAAGTTTGCAAACAAATATATCAGAGGTGTAAGGTGTATATGGTGTGGAGATCAGCGTCTCCGAAACGAAAGTGGGAAAGAGATTTAAATAGATGGGATGCCAAATAGGAGGAACATAGAACAGGTGGACACTTTCATGCATTTGGCAGTATTTTCTTGCAGGATGGCTACATAGTGAAAGAACTGGAATCAAGGTGTAGCAAAGCTGTTTTGCAGTGAGTGCCCAGCAACGGTATATTCTCTTCAGCAAAAAGGGAGCCCGTAACAAGACTAAGTTAGCATTTCACTGTTCTGTGTTTAGACAAATTTTGTTGTATGTTGAGTGAAAGTTGGGTGGATAATGTTTAACTTGTTAATAAGTTTGCGATAACAGATATGAAAGTAGCAAGGGTGTTTGCAGGCACTAACGGATAGGAACAATGACGGGAGGGTGAACATAATGAGGAAATTCAAGAAAAACTGGGAATGAACACGGTAGATGAAGCAGTTAGAGCGAACAGGCAGAGATTGTGGGGTCGTGTTACACGCAAGGGAGAAGCAAGGTTACCAAAGAGACTCATGTGTTCAGCAGTAGAGGGTAAGAGGAGCTCAAAGAGATATGTTTGAAAGTTATGGGACATAACGGCAGGGGTTATCGGTCTCTAAACTTAAAAGCTTCTTAAACTAACTCACCCCAAGAACAATACAAATACCCATGCCGGAGGGACCGAGCGAGGTGGCGCAGTGGTAACGCACTGGACTCGCATCCGGGAGGATGGTGGTTCAAATCCACCTCCGGCCATCCAGATTTAGGTTTTCCGTGATTTCCCTAAATCACTCCAGGAAAATGTCGGGATGGTTTCTTTGAAAGGGGATGGCCGCATTCCTTCCCCAGCCTTATCCAAAACTCCGAGCGTTAGCTCCGTCTCTAAAGACCTAAGCCTCCTTTCTTCATGCCCGAGGGAGGGCTCGAAACTCCGACGTGGAACGGCCGCGCGCACCGTAGCAGGGCGCCTCAGATCAAAGAGAAAGTACTTGGATTTAGTCAAGAACGACTTTAAAGGATCGGGCATAAAGTCTGATGAGACTTCGATGTTTGTATTGAATAGGGGATTATGGAGGAATTTTATTAAAGGTACTAGCTCCAGATTGAACGCTGAAAGGAAAAAAATCAGTCTCTGATGATGATGATGAACAATGAAACACGATTTAAATTTGAATATCACATAGAAAATGTTGTGAGGAAGGCGAATCATAGACTGCGTTTTATTGGCCGAATGCTTCATACGGAACTAATGACATTTTTAAATTGTGTTGCTGGAATGTCAGTGTCACCCCTGCCTTTCGCCAAGCACATTGCATAATAGGCTTGTACTTTCTTGCAGAAAAATGATTGTAAATCACAGAAATGACTCTCATCTACATTCTCTCACATCAGTATAATCCCCGTCTGCAGTTTGAGGTAGTGTGTAGGTATGTGGGTTTTGCGTTGTTATAATTACCGTAGTCTTAAGCAGAGGGTACTTTGACACTGTTGATTGGAAATGTAATAATACACTGGCGTATTGAATTACTTGCGCTTTTCCTTCTGTGGTATTTATATCTTGTTTCTTCGTTTCTTCCTGTTAAAATGTCATTCGTGATACAATGCAGTATTTTGTATGTAATGGCGTATACGTTTAAATTTTACTGTAAAGGCTTCAATGAAGTTTTTTTCGGATTAATTATATTGGAATGTGGCAACTTAGTGTGGAAGCCGATAACGTATTACATAATTTTAAGCGATTATGATGTAAAACGTTATTACGTAAACATGTGTGAAGATTGCATATTTCCATTTAGCAATATGTACATTTTTACAAAATATTTTGCAGATATCCACCGTTATAAAAAAGGAAGTGATCGGACGGGAAAATTAGAGATAGCAGAACTCATACGGAAGGATTTAACACGGTTCCTACGTGATGTTTCAGAGTACAGCCGTGGGGTTGCAATGGTTCAAAGTGCCTTCTACTAAAAAGCAAGGAAAATATGTTTGTCCACACGGAAATTATCCATTTGCAAAGCTTAGACATTGTTCGTTATTGTTGCTACAAATGATTACGTAAATATTTAATTTACTAGAAAGCGTATTGTGGTAGACAAGTCAGTATAGAACATTTCTATATTCTCTGGATAAATTATACCCGCTCGACATCAACCCTAGAGTGCGTAGAGGAATTCGTGATCTTGCCAATAATAGAGGATAGGTGGCAATTCACGTAAAGACGATAGCTAAGTCACATTGAATAGACAATCACGTGGTCATTTGCTACCTGTCCTCATATTGTTGACATTAAGACTCGGAATTTTCCATTGTTAAAATCATATTCGTGACTACACATATTTCAATTGTGGAGCTCTATATTTCATTGCGCTCCTGTATAAAGATATTGTTCCATCGTGTTAGGCTGACAGATAATACATACGTGTGAGTTAACTCATCGAACACGTTATAATGATGTTAGTTTTCTGATTTGTTTAAGAGATACTACGTTTTACTTACATGGCTTTCCGCGGTTCGATCTCTGCGTACCGGAGGATGACTTTATCACCTACCCCAAAATGCACGTGTCAGCAATGAACAATCTAGCCCCATGTGTTAATGGATTTTCGCCCATTTACATCGCAGTTGCTTGTTTGCGTACAGCGGGCACATGCGGGCAGATTACGTAATCAAAATTTCTCTCGCGTTTGCAGCAGAGGCAAGAATGCAGAAGAGAAATTGCTTCCTGCCGTTGGCGCCGCATTTCTAATTGCGAATCTGTTTCATGGCTACCGAGTACTTGTACGGCTTTTCTTGCCATCCCCGATTCACACACACATTGCTGCCGTTATAAAACTACTTCTCCACTCTGGCGTAAACAATTATTCCTCTAATGAGAACGGTATTGAAGCGAAAGTCTCTCAATATTTTCTACGTCGGTAGTTTATATGCCTCGCACGTCCTATAATACAAGAAACCTTCGTGTTTCAGCACTAGTCGTATGATACTGCAGCAGTGTATCCGAATAATGCGCTACAGCTCCCAAAATAATAGCCTAGTTTAGCAGTCGTAAAAAAACACAAGACATTTTATTTCCACCTTTTCGTTGTAGCGTTCTCTCAGTTCAGGCTCTGATGAATAATGTCACACCACCAGTGATTTAATGATATAGGCCAAGATAAAAAGAAAAATAACATTAATAATATGAGCTTTATTGCATCACTTGAGCAAAACACCCAATTAATTGCCTTTCCCAGAAACAGTTTCATTTCAAATGTATTCATCTGAAATTAGAAACTGAAAGAGCACAAGTACTTCGTAATTTCGGCAACGTCATTGTTTATATAAAAAATGTGAACTCCCATAGCACTAAGATGGAGAACATTGGTCTTCTGTCTATAGTCCTTTCTGTCGTTATGGCCTCATTTAGACTTTTTTTTCAGTTTTTATATTTCTGTTTCTATAACCTAACGTTTACTGAGAAGATATGTATGACGTCATATATTAAGGCCTTCATTTCTTGCAGGTGTCAAGCAACTGGACAGAAATTTCACGTCCATTGGCGTCATTAAATGTCAGTTTCGTGATAGAGATGACAGTTTTTAATGGAAAAAGATTCATGTCTTCTCAAAAGAATTCATTCCATGTTATGTTATCAGTGCTAAACACGGTCAAGGCGGACTCCCTGACCAACTAACTACGATCTCACACAACTTTCGCACTTGAAGAATTCAGTAGCGAGCAGAAAAGTGGTAGTTACAGTGACTAGTGATCTTACACTAGACAATACCAGTTTGTAACACATCGCGCCTTACAAGAAAGCGGTACAATAATACGAGAGTAAGTCAATTATTATCCGCAAAGTAGTTACAAAATGTTATTGTAATAAAATACGAAACTTACAAGAACATCATTTTTCGACATGGTCTCCTTGCTTTTTAATGCACTTCGTCCATCGCTCTGCAAGCTTCCTTATGCCCTCATAAAAGGTTTTCGGTTGAGCTACGAGCCAGGAATGCACCGCTTCCTTCACTGCTTCGTCCGAGTCAAATCGACGGCCCCTTAATGCCTGTTTGAGTGGACCAAACAAGTGATAGAAAGGGCAAAATCGGGACTATATGGAGGATGATCCAGTACTTCGAATTTGAGTTTCTGGAGCGTTTCAGCAGTGTGAACAGCAGTATGCGGACGGGCATTGTCGTGCAACAACACACCAAGGCTAATAAATATAAGGTTGGGCAGTAAGCGCTCTGCTCTGCCATTGGCTGGCGCTGTGACGTCACCGTGGGACTGCGCGCTACCAAACGGCCTGCACTGATTTAGTCCGCTATGACGCGGAATGTGCATTTATATCAAGTTTTTGACGAAAGACATTGTTTCTACCTGATATACAAAGTGATATTCTGCTGTAAAATATTGCAGTTAAGACTGTTGGTCATATTCTATCGTAAATTTACGCGTTACGTATGATTAACAGTATCACGTAACAAACATATTGACAATGTCTATAATACGAACTGCTGACTTTAAAAGAACAAGGCCGGCCGCGGTGGCCGAGGGGACTGAGGCGCTCCAGTCACGGTCCGCACGGCCACTACGGTCGGGGGTTCGAATCCCCCCTTGGGCATGGATATTTGTGCTGTCCTTAGTATATAGTAATTCATAAGTCGTTTGTAAGTTTAGGGACTGATGACCCCATAGTTAAGTCCCATAAACTATACAAACATTTGAACATTTTAAAAGAGCAGGAATCTTTGAAACACTTTTTTTCTCGGAAAATCAAGCAATTCCGATTGTAGATCCCTTACGTAATCAGTGTCTTTGAAATGCTGTGAGTATATTCGAGAATGTGCAGCGTTTACAGTGTCCTTCCTGTAGCATTTGGAGAGCCACACTTTCTTTAACGTTTCGTCTCGATGAAAAATATGAAACTATTTCAGTCCCCTTTGTGTTCCGGAATTACAACCCGTCATAGCACAGCCTGGTACTGTATAAATAATAACAGAAGTATTTCTAAGAATTACAGGAGAAACTATATCACGCGCGACAAGCACCCGGGAAATCAATAGACTTTCCACTATAAACTTTTTACTTACAAACTATGAAGCGAAACAAACTATTTAACCCTTTAATTCCCAGTGTTGTTCCTCGACAACAACGTATTAAAAGCTGATTTATACCGTATTTTGTGTATCAGTCCGTGAAGTTGCATTGTTGTTGATGAACAGTCTGCTTCTAGCACGCATTTTGCCGCTTGATACGGCGTGTAGCCACTTCTGACGCATTAATCTGTCCGTCTTGGAGGTAGTGTAGCGTTGCCGTCTGTACGTGGCTGAGAGTGTGAGCGTGAGTGTGGTTCCTTTCATTTTATTCCAGCAGTAAATTGTCTTGTCTTTGGTGCTGTGGCAAAGATAATTGATCTGACAGTGTCAACAATCATGAAAATAACGTCCCAAGTAATAAAATACCTCGATACAAACGTCTATGTTACGCATGAAATACATGACATAAGAAAACAATAGTTCGATCAAAAATTTTAAAAGACGTATTTTGAAGTTTAGTGCACTGTATTAATACAGAAAACACTGAATTTTAATTTTTCCAGCGCTTGTGGGTATGAAAGGTTTAAGCAAATACAGCAGAAATGGTAACACACACGTTCACGAGTTAGAAATCAACACTGCGTACTGATGTTAGACTGTGGTTTTGCTCCCAGGTGTCCCACAGTGACGTCATGCGCAGAACATTAAAACGCGTTTCCTACTGCGCATCGCTTACTGCGCCCCCCTGCAACACACCACCTTTTAACAGCAATTCTCGGCGTTTGCTTCGAATTGCAGGCTTTAGCCTGTCAGTAAGCATATCACTGTAACGTACACTATTTATTGTTGTGCCCCTTTCACTATAATGTTCCAGTACTGGAGCTCGTGCATACCAAAAAACCGTAAGCATCTGTTTTCCTGCGGACGGTTGGGTCTTGTACTTTTTCTTGCACGGCGAATTTGGATGTTTCCATTCCATACTCTGCCGTTTACACTCCGGCTCGTAATGATGGATCCCTGTTTCGTCACCAGTAATGATTCTGTCTAAGAAGTTGTCCCCTTCCTTACCATAGCGATCCAAATGTTTTTTTTTGCAGATGTCGAGGCGTGTTTGCTTATGCAACTGTGTGAGTTGTTTTGGGACCCATATTGCACAAAATTAACGAAACCCAAGTCTGTTGTGAATAATTTTGTAGGCAGAACCATGACTAATTTGAAGATGATGAGCCACTTCATCAATAGTTTGTCTAAGAGAATCATTTCACGTGATTCCTCAATGGTTTCTTCATTTATGGCGATAAACGGTCGTCCGGCTCCTTCATCGTGCGAACATTTCGGAATTTTTCAATCCACTCGTACACACTTCAGTGTGCAAAACACTGCTCCCGTACCGTACTGAAAGTCTTCTATGAATTTCGGCCCCTGATACACCTTCCGCCCGCAAAAAACGTATCACTGAACGTTGCTCTTCTTTGGTGCAAATAGAAAGCGGAGCAGCCATGATTAACAGCACGGCAGCGACAACTAAACTAACGTAGCAGCTTGGAAATTGCAAAGATATAACAACAAATAAACAAAGTGTAGCAGACAGCGAAGAAACAGTGCAGTGAGAGTTTTGTGTTGTCACGGATTATTTTGGTATTACTGTCAGTGCTTCCGCGCCTGCCGCTAGGGGCGCTGGTTCGCTCTCGCGCTTACTCTTTGAATGTTTTTGTTTCTTTAGAGTTACGCAGTTTTTATGTTCTTGTTTGTGTCGAGATTCTTATTACTGCTTGTAAAACCTCTCGATTATGCATTGTTCTGCAATCAACTCCTTTCACATTGCTTTAGTAAAGAAGTTAAAGTGTGTCTAATTAAAGTGTTCTTTTTACAACTGCGGCGATTTTAATACGGACAACTCAGGCCTCTCCGAAAAAAGCATGCGTCACCAATGTAAAACGACACTACTAAGAAATATAAACAAAAATACAACTAAATTGCGGATAATAATTGACTTACCCTCGTAATAATAATTTCGTGTGGCTCATTGGCCTGGTGCAACAGACATTCACTTTCACGATAAGTTAGTCCAGATTTCCTGCAGAATTTATCAGCATCGGGAGCCTTGCTCACTGCAGGCTCCTCTATATGAATTCTGTAAAAAGCGGCAGGAGTCATTCGTTTTTCTGATAGCGATGCAGATGCTTCTTGGAGTGTTTACAGGTCCTTTACACAAACACCAAACTTTCCACCGTTTTTTTCCGCTCACTTGCGGTACTTCCTCTATCATTCTCTTCCGCAAGAACTTCGTAAGCGTAGTGCGGCGTTCAGGAGAGATGTGTGTCCCGTTTGGCAACGTTGCAGCGGTCCCCCGACCCGCTTGCCGAGAAAGAGAACTCCATCTGAAATCCGCCGCCTCCTGCTGCTGTTTCTAACATGAGGCGCGTGTGGCCGGTAACAGCCTTTTTATTCCGCCATCAACGCTGTGCCGTATCCGCGCAAGATGGCGCCCAAGATAGCTTCTGGCAACGGCGTCTGTGCGATGCTGCTCTTAATACGAGAGCACTTCAGAAAGTAAGTTCCGTTTGGTAATATAAAAATAGGGATATCGAGTACAGATAAAGAAAGCAATTTATTTCACAACAATATGTAACACTTAACTACTCCTCAACACGGCCTCTTAATTTTCCAGGCATTTCTCACACACTGCTTTACATCCACCATATATTCTACAAGACTAAAACCGGACTACACGTTAACCCGCGAACATTCACAGTAATTTTAAAATAATCGGCATTTTACCAATTTTAAATAGTCAGATATGTGTGTTTTCTTACAAACGCAACTAGAAATCCTTATTTAGACATTTTAAATACATTACAAACTGTTCTTTGACTGTAAGAAAAATGCTATAGACGCTATCGATCAAGTAACTTTTAAAAGCGCGTGTTCTCGCGGGTTAAAGCCAGAAGGCTAGTTTGCTAACCCAAATATGCCGCCTGGAAAACAGCTGTTTCAGTTCCTGATTTAGTCAGGACCACCCCCATGAACCACAGACATTGCCGAGGTGGGGTGGCTTGCGTGCCTCAACGATGCAGATAGCCGTACCGTAGGTGCAACCACAGCGGAGGGGTATCTGTGGAGAGGCCAGACAAACGTGTGGTTCCTGAAGAGGGGCAGCAGCCTTTTCAGTAGTTACAGGGGCAACAGTCTGGATGATTGACTGAGCTGGCCTTGTAACATCAGCTAATGTGGCCTTGCCACACAGCTACTGCGAACGGCTGAAAGCAAGGGGAAACTACAGCCGTTACCTTTCCCGAGGACATGCAGCTCTACTGTATGAACATATGATGATGGCATCCTCTCGGGTAAAATATTCCGGAGGTAAAATAGTCCCCCATTCGGATCTCCGGGCGGGGACTACTCAGGAGGATGTTATCATCAGGAAAGACAACACTGGCATTCTACGGATCGGAGCGTGGAATGTTAGATCCCTTAATCGGGTAGGAAAATTAGAAAATTTAAAAAGAGAAATGGATAGGTTGAAGTTGGATATAGTGGGGATTAGTGAAGTTCGGTGGCAGGATGAACAGGATTTCTGGTCAGGTGAATACAGGATTATAAATACAAAATCAGTTGGGG